>OY720218.1:15392500-18200000 GCA_963082605.1 Rhodophaea formosa
CTGATTTTATATATGATCCCGGGCATAAATCGCAATAACATTAAATATGTAATGTCGGTAATGCAAACATAAAGTACAACAAAGTATAATGGCGGTGCGCACGCGCACAGCCGCCCGGTAATCACCTGCCGTCGTATATTGTAGCACGGGAGCTATCCTGCGGGAGATATCCCTGTATTGGTGTACAGGGAAAAGTATACATATATTTGAAAATATTTTTATTACTATTATTTTCCTTTTGAAAATATAATAAATAATATATAGAAAAATCACACGGATCTATCTTATAACACAAGTTTCAAACATACTCAATGTCTGAGACTTGTGTTATAAGATTATAACTTCACGATACTATATAATTAATTTTGTGTATGACCAGATGGTCATACACAATGAGGTCTGAAGGTCTGCTGAGCAGCCAATCTGGGGGATCCTTTTTTTGCAAACAGTGACAAGTATTGAAGTACCGGTACACAGCAATCAAAAATCAAAATTAAAACTTTTGTTCGGAAAAAGGCCCTTGCAGATACTTTTTGTTGTAAAATCACTTTTTAAAGATGGTAATTTAGTAATTATTAAGAGCTATGTACTGTACATGTGTTTCGGAACCAATCACTGCAGCAAAGATACGCTGAATAGTACATTACTGCAGAGGCCGGGAAGTAAGGGATTGCCGGACGAGTATAGTTTTCAAGGCCGAGCGTCAGCGAGGCCTTGACAATAGTTACGAGTCCGGCAATCCCTTTCCCGCCGAGGAATGTATAGAGATTTTCTCAATAAATGTGAGGAAATTTAACTTAAAGTTACACATAAACTTACATGCCTTAAATATTTCCCCTTACTAGGTATTTGCCGGTAGTAATTTTTCCACTTTCAAGTTTCAAATTAGGCGAAGTAGGTACTTAAAATCCATTGCAGTGTTGCTTTCATCACTAAAACTCATTTTGAACCGTTTCATTTCGAATAAATAACCAACTTTGCACATATTTACCGAAAACAATCAATGTCAATCAATTACTGCAAAGCGTTAATCACAAACTACGAAGAAGATACTATTACTAGTATCAGACGACCGACTGCCATATGTTTTCTCTAGGCAATAAGGATCATAGACAAATAATGGAGTGAGGGTGAAAATGAAAAAAATGCCATACAATTCCTTTTGAGTTTCTATGGGGGGCCATAAATTCAAAGTCAATTGACGTGTGTTCTATGCCCTAAAATCCGTAAAGGCAGTTTTTCGGCAGTGGCGTTAATCACTACGGGTATAGTGAAAATAACAGATCTCCCGAGTTTTTAATTTTTTTATTTTCAGTTGTCAATTCCAGCAAAGGAAACAATGCCCATAGAGCCCAGTCATATTTTTCACAAAAAATTTAATAGATCATAGATTATTGTTTTCTTCTCTCGCAACGAAAATTAAGCATATTTTCGTATGATCACATATCGATATTTTAATGAAATTGTAGTTATATTCACGTATTATATGCATTTTTTAAAAATGCAGTGGTAGTAAACTGGCTGTATGACAAGTGACATAATTTACGTTACATAGATTAATTAAAAAGTTTTGAGCAGCGGCCGGGAAGTAATTTTCATACTTATTTCCTGGCCTAGGCCGGCAATGCGATGAATGAGCCAAGAATTACAAACTTCCGGTCTTCTTTTTACTACAGTAATGCCTACATTTCCGAGCATGTTTGAGAAAAGGAAGTTTTCAACAGGATTGGTCACTTATTTGCTTATAGGGTTTTTTTGCAATTCATTCATTAGGTATATAAATTTGCATCATCAATAATAACAATTGTATCAATTGACGAGCTCCGTGGCGCAGCGGTCAACACGCCTGCCTGCGACACGGATGGTCCCGGGTTCGATCCCCGGTCAGGTCAAGATGGAAAATGATCTTTTTCAGATTGACCTGGGTCTTGGATGTTTATCTATGTATGTATTTGTTATAAAATATAGTATCGTTGAGTTAATATCCCATAACACAAGTCTTGCTTAAGAACTTACTTTGGGGCTAGCTCATCTGTGTGATTTGTCCGTATATATTTATTTATTTATTTATATTTTCCCCCTATCACTATTTTTTAGAATGGCTTCTATAATAATATATTTGACTTAGTGGCGTATTCACATTTTAACTATTTGTGCCATTGTAATTAAGCAAAGATAGATTAGCGTAATCCGTTTTACTCTTAAATATTAATTACAAGAAGTATGCAGTAGAAATCTGTATTTATGAAATAATTTGTCTTGTTTAACCATTGCGCATTCAACTTGGCTCATAATAGCAGAAATATCTAAACCCATTCACCTTCGAATTACGCCGGACGTGTAGTTTAATTTGCCTGTCAGTGTATGCATTTATCTACGTGTGTTACAGTTATAGTTATAAATAAAATCGCGCGAGGCCTTAGACATTACTCATGATCTAGAGCTGCGGCACGGCGCCCGCTATTCTTGCTCGAGAGTGTACTGAGGCCCGTGGTCTGAAAAGAGGGTCTAACCATTTCTTGGAGATGGTTCAGTCAAGTCTCTAAAAATGGGAAATATAACATTACAGACAAAGAATCACATACTTATCGTTTCATAATCATCATCATCATCATCTCAGCCACTCCACTGCTGGACATAGGCCTCCCCCAAGGATTTCCAATACGACTAGTTGGAAGCAGCCTGCATCCAGCGCCTTCCTGTGACCTTTATCAGGTCGTCTAACCACCAGGTCTGTGGAGGATGATCGTTTCATAATAGAGTCCAAAAAATAAAAGGCGTCCTTCATCTTTTTCCAATTTGTAGAAAAAAATTGAAGTATTTAAAAAGTTTTTGAATGATAATAAGTTGATAGTAATAAAAACAATCTTTCAAAAGTATTCAAATTATTTAGACTAAACTCATGAAGCGAAAACATTTTGTGGCGCGTTAGGCATTTATGAGATGGAAAAAAAACCACTAAACTCGCGACACCGTTACCAAAAAACATTGTGAACAGTGAAAACGTTTTTACGCGCGTTGTTTTCACTTCTTGGCACTCCCGGAATGCCACTTTATTTTTTTTATACCTAACTAGTTGTTACCCGCGGCTTCGCCCGCGTGATATATAGCCTACGTCCTTCTCAGTACCTTAACCTATGTGTATGAAAAATTTCATGACGATTGGTTCAGTAGATACGGCGGGAAAGCGTAACAAACAAACAAACAAACTCACTTTCGTATTTATAATATTAGTTGGGATTAACAACAAGTAGTAATTTTCAACACTGTTTAAAAAAGCAAGGGTTATACGCAAATAATTTGCGATGGTTCAAAATTATGTTTCTATGATTCTACTTGGAGTGGTAGAAATATATTCACACCATGAGTGTACTAAATTCCGATATATGTATACTTATTAAAGTATTTGTGTATTCATAGGTATGTATTACAAGAGTAAGTTGATGTGGGCACACAAGACGATCTTTATTGACCCGGTAGCCTGAGCTTTGTGGTTATCCCGTCTAAGAGGTTCAAGAATGATTTGTGGTGGTGTAAAAGCTTTACATAGGCAAGCATTATGACAGACTAGCTTATGCTCATGGTTTACTTGCTTTAATGTAGAGTAGTGGCATTCAGGAACAATACAGTTTTGCGGTATGATAGGGCGGGCTATGGTCCCTTTTCAGGGCCTCAAAGTATCTACGTACTCAATTTTATATAAATCGGTTAAGTGGTTAAACCAATCCATTTATTTATTTCATAACAATACAAAATTCTGTTGAAAATTGTTACAAAAAAAATATCGTACGTCTTTAAACGACAGTAAAAATAGTTTACAAAAAAACCGGCGTATTTATATATTTCACGTATCTATATTAACCGTTTAGAGGGGGGGGGGGACCATTACCACTAAAAAAGATTCGCACTTTAAAACCATATATTTCGGAAACAGATCCCTAAATCGAAAAAGGGTGTTCTCAACCTCACAATATTTTTTAAAGACCTATTTAACGATACCTCACACAATGGGTAAATAGAGAAAAAAAATACTCCCCCACTTTACTAGTATGGGAGCTATCCTAAAAAAAATTTTTTTTCAAGGTTTTTTTCTACCACTTTTTTGGCATGATTAATATTCATACCCATGCCAAATTCCAGCTTTCTAGTACTTATAGTCTCTGCGTTAAACCGCGGACGGGCAGACAGACAGACAGACATGGCGAAACTATAAGGGTTCCTTGTTTACTACGGAACCCGAAAAAGGAATAACGAAAAAAACAACAATATACATAGTCAAAATTTCGCAATGTCGATGTCATATTATTTTCCGATACGCATAAATATAAACTATATAAGCGTAAAAAGCACGCACGCTGACTCCGTCGCATCGTCGTAGGATGACGCGACATAACTCATCGCTCCATTTCTCTATTATTCGGTCGCCGCGCTCAAGACCCTCGATAGAAGCTATGCAATAGCTTAAAAAAATCGCGTACTATTCATACTTCTATGGTTTTACGCCTAAAAAGACAAAGGAGTGACGTTGTAATGATGGAGCAACGACGTAGGTCCTGTATAGCACTACCAGCTTTAATATAAACAGGTTAGTATTAAAAGCTACGGAATAGGTACATAGAGCATGCTCCGTTCATGTGCAAATGGATATACCCATTTACTGTTACAGTCGGATAAATGCGAATGCTCGTATCAATTGAATTTTATGCATGGTTTTAACGGCTACCGAGATATGTGCATCGGGATATGTTAATAAGTAAACTGGATGGGAAAGCATAGATGGCATAAGTGCAGTTTAAATAATTAAGGGCTTTAGCACACACCACTGAATTCGCATTTTCGGTAATATTTAAATATCCTACTACATGGCGTTTATCGAGTTAAAAAAATTTACAAAATACTAAATTGCCCGATCGCCTTGACACGATTTTTTCATGTTGCCAGTATGAGTCTAATGTTTATTTTGTTTTTCGTATGTGTAAGTGGCCAACACTGGTGTCAGATTTTTCAAGCTGCCTTAAGGCATCTGACATAGCTTAACGACTGCCATCAATGATGCAGCCGGGACCAACGGCTTAACGTGCCTTCCGAAGCACGGAGGAGCTCGAGATATTTTTATGCCACTTGCGGTCACCCATCCAAGTAGGGACTGCACCAGGGGTTGCTTAACATACGTAAGCGCTCATAGAGCGTGAGCTCATTTTTAAGGAGCCCGATGGTCCAGTTGGTGTGAACCAACTGGACCATCGGGCTCCTTAAGAGTCTAATATAAAATGTTGTCCATATGGATAACGGGCTGAGTTACCCCCTCAAGGTTTTGCTTAGGGTAAATTTACATCCGTTAAGAGTCGCCTGGACGCGCATGTCTCCATACAAACGGAAAAAGGGAATTGTGGCAATATTTGATAATTTTGGAATAAAATTAAGCATCCAATCTATTAATTTTATTATAATCTACGTACGTTCCTATACAGCTTGGTCAAAATACCATTGGTTTGAGAATTACAAGCCTTTTCAAATTTGTATGGAAATCTTGAGAGGCGTACTATAATTCTCAAACTATTGATAATTTAACCAAACTGTATAGGAACGTACGTAGATTATAGTAAAATTAATAGATTGGATGCTTAATTTTATTCCAAAATTATCAAATATTGCCACAATTCCCTTTTTCCGTTTGTATGGAGACATGCGCGTCCAGGCGACTCTTAATATACGTTAGTCAAAAATAGTATAAGATTAAATAAAATTTATTTTAATATTACAAATCTTTCTCCCATTTAATACTTTTAATAGAATAAAAACGCGTTATAGCATACCGTAATAAGTTTGAAGAGGTAATGTCGTGATGTTGCTGCATTCCAGCGCAAGTGTACTACTGCAGGTGACCGTATCGACTTAGTATGTAGGTATCGAGCCAAAGATTAATGGCAATCGATTAAACTGGTCTTTTTTGTAAACAGTTTCTCAAAAAAATGTTTATGCGACTGTGATGGTACTGAAATTTATAAATTTTCCTAATACGACTGTTTGAATGGCATGCTCTAGAAGATATCAATAATACAATGACAAAGTTGTGCAAAAACCAAACCCCGACAAAAATATCCTTAAGCCTCCAAGCTACAAGATATTTTCTTGTAGTTTGGAGGCTTTGAGATATTTCTTGTAAACGTGTTAAGAGCGTATCCTAGCAGTATTTTTTCAGTATGGTTTCCATACAAATGAATTCTTTTATTTTCTCGCTGAAAACTGCTTCTAGAGGCACAATTCTTTTTCATAAAATCTATTAATAAAATAGGTATGTCCCTATGTTTTATTTTTTCTGAAAAACTGTTTGAAAGAAATTTTATTTTAACAAAAACAGTTTTTTAGAAAAAAATAAAATTTACATACAACAAATAAAACGTACTGCTAGGATACCCTCTTAAGGCTCTGTATATAGAGCTCTCAGAGAGTGACATATCATTATAATTTTTGTAATATCGATTTATTTAGATATCTTTCATGATTTATTTTATAATATTTTATTGTTTAATCACAATCTAAAAAATCTCGTCTGCCAAGGGCCTAACGCCGGCCACTTTAAAGGAGTTCACGCGTTGATGTCTTTATTAAGTTATTTCCCCGAGCCGGTTCTAGGTCGGCGATATTTTATTTCGAACGATTATCGTAAAGATTATTTCATAGATAAATACCTAATTACGTTATAGTGGAATGTACTTGCGAAAAGCTAAAGACGGTAAGCTGTCATATAATTAAATGGTAAAGGAGGACCGACACTAGTATTCTGGTGTTGATGATATCAGAAAATTATGGCGTAATAAAACAATTAGTTCTATCCCCTAGGGACATCGAATAACGAAATCAAAATTGACTTCCCATAGAAACCTGATCAGCTGATTGCTCATTTTCAATAGGTGGTCGATTTTTTTGTGCTTAGATGTACCTTGTGGATGAGCTACAAGAAAACACATGTGTGTTAATGCCAAAGACATGAAAAGAAATAAAAATACGACATTATTTACACGCATAAACAACACGTTTTTGTAGTAGAAAGTGCCCCAATACTTACAGTCCTTTATGAAGCCAACGACAGGGCAATCAGCGTAGCCAAATACTAGTCAAAAGACATCTAATAAATGAAGCCATTTCGACTCGATAAGAAGAAAAATAGGAAAGTAATTGTAACTACACACTCAATAATAAACAATTTAAGCAAAGCAAAAAAAACTTGTTGTATTTGTTATATAGTCTTTTTATTGATATGCTATTCCACTTTTAACAATATAAAGCTACAATGAATTGCATATTCTATATGTAGAAACTAAGCAACGTGCCATAATCGTAACATCTCAGTTTGTCGCGAATCTAGCTTTTAAGCTCTAAGTGGTAAAACGCTTCGTCAGCGCGCCGTATCTGATCTGGCATTCTGCGCACGCGACTATGCCACTGTTAGTGAAATAGTTGCTTTCCCTGTGTATCCTAATATTTCGATACTGACTCCTATTTTGATCTTAGTCTACACGAAAAAGCGAGGAGAATTGATACTATCGATAATGTCAAATATTTAAACTAGCAACACCTTAGCTTTGTAAAATATTTTATGCAAATCCTATCCCAATCCTTACTAATATTATAAATGCGAAAATGAGTTTGTTCGTTTGTTAGTTAGTTAGTTTGGTTGTTTGTTAGTAGTTAGTGATTCGCTTTCACGCCCTATCTACTGAACCGATCATCATGAAATGTTGCATACACATAAGTTAGGGTACTGAGAAGGACATAGGCATATCACGCGGGCGAAGCCGCGGGTATCAGCTAGTATTATAAATGTTTAAAAGTGAGTTTGTTCGTTTGTTTGTTTGTAACGCTTTTACGCCCTATCGACTGAACCGATCATCATGAAATGTTGCATACACATAAGTTAGGGTGCTGAGATGGACATAGGCTATAAATCACGCGGGCTGAGCCGCGGGTAGCACCGCGAGCAGCTAGTATTATATAGTTTAAATTTTTAGTTTGCTTGCTTTTATATAACTTTGTCATTGATAACTGAACTATAAATGCAAAGTATTTTATGCTGGCGAAAAATGATAGTGGTATTTTGGCTATTCTATACTTGCTAATACGGAACCCTTCATGGACGAGTCTGACTCGTAATTGGATACTTTTTTTACTCTATGGTATATATAATATAACACAACGTGGAAGGGACATACCCGTAATAAATCGAACCACGGTCTATGCTAGATCATTATAGTATAATGAAATTAAAATAACAGTAAAAATTAAAAATAAATTCAGCATTTCCATACAAAAGTGTGCAGCCGCATTTGTTTTTGGTTTTTTGACTGTTAATTTAATTTTGTTATACTAAAGTGATCTAGTATAGCCCGTGGTTCGACTTATTACGGGTATGTCCCATCCACTTTGTATATATTTTTTTCTTTTCGAACCACGGATATGAACCCGTGGGTCCAAAGGGAAGAAACCTTAAACGAGACAGGACATAATATATGTTCCAGAGTGACAGAGTGGGATTGCTCGAGAAAATGTTGATTTTACCGACTAATATTTACTATAGCTGGTCGAGTGTTGTTCCTTCGGAGTGTTATACCTGGATATGATATTGACGGGTCGTGGGTGAGGTTTTGCAAGCAGGTTCGTGATTTATAATCCTTTCGTTGTTTACCTTTTGTATCATTGTTTTCTGATGCTAATATAGATGTTTAGCAACGTTATTTTAACAAGTTCTGATGGTTATTTCACTGTTTGTTCCACGTGTAGTAAAAACGGAATAAAGTATGCAGGGTCGCTACTATAACAAAGGTTTTGTCGGATAGCTTCGAGCAACACGGCCTCCGTAGTCGGATAGTGATATCGGCGTAACAACAAAACTTCAGAAAATAATAGCTTCAAATTTTTAAGCTGCATATTGAAATTAATATTTCGGTTAAGTCAAAATTTAAATAAAGTGACTTGGGCTTGGGTCTTGCAAACTGATTTTTTTTTACGCTTTCGTAAAGCGATTGTGATATACTCTTATTAAATTAAGAAATAAGATATGGAAAAAAAAAGTCGGGCAACAGCAGTCTTTACTCTCTGTATAAGTAACGTCTTACCAAATAGGCCACCGCGCTTCATCTTACACATCGAATTTTCTCCACCAAACCTTATACGCATTATTACTTGCATCACCTACCATAACTACCCAACTATTACACAAAAGTGTGGTAGCTGATTAAACCCATTTTACAAGGAAGTTGAAAATCAAATTCGCAATAATACTCTTATTAAAATAACAAATAAGATATGGAAAAAAATGCATTTTTTTAAAAGCAGGTGGTGTTTTAGTTGGTAAGAATGCGGCACAACCTGGGTTCATTCCCAGGTATCCATGTTATTTAACCATTTGCTTGTAAAAATAAATACTTACCAAAAAAGTCTTCACATATAATTTTATGTACTCTTTATTCACAATAAACATCCATTCTACCGTTTAACCATCACTTAAAGCCTCTAATATCAATACTTAATCGAGCCACTGACACTGCTATGCTGTAAAGTTACGAAGCACCGGTAATCCAAAGGTTTTATGTTCAAGTCAATTGCCTCTCGACTTAGAGTCATGTTAATTTCCCTCCGATATCTAGATATAATTTACATAAGTTTAATATGTTAGTTTGCATATGAGAGGATAGAATTACGATGTCTTCCTGGAGTTTTAATTAAAAGCAGATATATTAAGTTAAGTATGTGATTTGTCAGGTTGTAAAATTCGCAGTAAAATTGTATGAGACGGAAATTAATTCTTTATGATGTCAACGATGGGATTTCTTAGACGATTTTTCTTTGAGGTGTTTGCCGAGCTCGCTTTATTTACATAAAAAAAACTGGCCAAGTGCGGGTTCTGTTGCGAATGACAACATTGAGTTCACACTGTTTACACTCGCACCTACAGTCTTAGGACCAATAACATCTAACAATGAAAATTGTATGAAATTTTACATTTTCCAGTACTCAGCTCTGATAGTTTTCCTTTAAACTTCAGTATATATACTACCGCTGTAATTTTTTTCACGTATCCATATATAACCGTTTAGCAGATAGAGAGGGGGGGGGGGACACTTACCTCTAACAAAATTTTTCACTTTAAAACCGAATATTTCGGAAACGGATCCCTAAATCTAAAAATAGTGTTCTCAACCTCACTATATTTTTTAAAGACCTATTTAACGATACCCCACACGATGGGTAAGTAGAGAAAAAAATTACCTCCCCACTTTACTTGTCCCATACAAGTACCCTACGCTACCCTAAAAAAATAATATAAACCCCCAAATATACATACCCACCAAATTACAGTTTTCTAGTTTTATAGTCTCAGTAAAATCGCGGACGGACAGACAGACAGACAGACAGACATGGCGAAACTATAAGGGTTCCTAGTTTACTACGGAACCCTAAAAATGGTGCATGCCGATATGTGTTATATATAATTAGAATAAGGCCGGGTGGTTCCCAGCAGAATTAAACACATTACACAAGCTAAACAAAGTTTATAAACATCAAAGAGACCTCTCCAGCCCGTCTGGCCAGCGTGGAGAGTGTAGGCCAATGTTTTCTGACTGCTCTGACTAATATATGGCTCTGGCAGGACAGAGAGGGTCATGCTCCTGCAGTAGACACTAAAAAAGACCAGATGATGATTATATACTTGTTATTTATTTTGGAACAAGTTGTATGAATGAAAAAAAAACGTGAATGGCATTTTTGACGGTCAACATCCGTTTATTGATTTTTTCCTACGTTATATAGCCTATGACGTATATGGGAACGAACCCGTCGTGTAATGAAACGCAGGCTGTGTTAATCACTGCGCCACGGAAACGAAATAAAAATTAAGACCAAACTAATTAGTGCGATCAAACATTATCAATAAAATTTTGCACGTTTACTGCGCGTAATTAGTTCATACGCATAGTTTGCATAGTTTATTTGAAAGGTAATCATAGACATGCGGGCAATAATACGGTATTACTTACAAGTTGGTAATCAAGTACAATAACGTAAATAATGGCGGCCCTTATTGTGGCTTGTAAAGTTTTGTATTTTACGCATAACATCAAAGATCCTATTCGGTGGATGAATTTAGTTGCTTGTTTGCTTGTCGTATGTGGTGTGGAGATATAAGATATTCGGATACGGGAGAAGCAGACTTTTTTTGTAAATATTAATTATTCTTCTTCTTCTTCTTTTTAATTATGGCTTCCACCGAGATTTCAGTGATTCTGTCAATGTCCAGTATAATTAGATACTAAGTATCGGTGTTGTACGGTATGTGGCATCAAAGATGGCGTATGTTCTTTGGCAGCCTCGTGGGAGATTTTGGCGACAAATCTATACGAGTCCATTTAACAGTCTACTTTAACTATTTCACAAATTGTTCTCGAGCACGAGCATTTATAACACCAAACTACACCAATTTCATATTATAAAGTCCACATAAATCAATTTGCAAAATTGTATAAGGCAAACGACAACTGAACCCCTTGACTCCCCACCAAAAACTCCTATTAATTATTAATATGCCCGTAACTTGACACATTCCGAATCAAAAAATGACTACTGTTTTACTTTGATTTATAAAAAAAAAACACTTTATTTTAGTACAAAATATATGAGATATATATTTTACCGTGATTCTATGATTACGATATTTTTCACATTCATATTGATAACCGTGAAAGTATTAAAACATCGCGGGCTTCCTACCAAAGGGACGTATGCGCCAAAATGCGATTTTTTTTATTACGGTTTTCGATTCCAGTATTAACGATCAACCCCTCTATTTTTTTTTTCATAAAATTTGTAATATTATTTTTGGACGTAAATAGAAAAACAATTTTGACGTATGATTAAAAGTAAGATATTACTCACAGACCAAATGGCCGTACAGCAGCCGTAAGAGCCATCCAATTTAGAAAGTTGCATATTTTATGGGGCCACATAGACGTATACTAAATCCCTCGATTGGCCTTAAAATTGTATCAGACTAAAGATACCTATGTACATACAAAAATTGCTGTTCTTTGTTGATCACCAAATTATGTCAGGCCTTATAGATTGATGCGCATACACAATGTAATCCATTTCTATGTTGTTACCCTAAATTGTGTCAGGTCATACAGACGTCGTACGCGCGTATGGCTCTTAATTTTTTTAGTTTGATAACATAATTTTGCCCATTTAGAGAGTTGTGAAATTTCTTCTTCTTACGAAGTTGACACATAAAATTGTGGCCTTTAAGCCAAAGAAACGTACGCACAAATACCCAATTTTTCAGGAGACAATATACTTAATAACTTTTGTCGCAGTAAATCTAATTTCTTGTAATTTCGCATGTGATCCTAGAAATACGTCTTGGTTATGATTTAATGTTTGCTTTTTTTAATAATCTCTAAATTAATATTAATTTAGCTTGAAGACCGCGATGTATTGATGTCGAGTACATCTAGATGTGTGATGGTTCTATTATCGCGAGCTAAGTTATAATTTGAAAACACCTACATTCAATTATTACAATATCCATCTAATATCTAGGAAGTAAGGCTGGCTGTACACGATAGGATCGTTATGAAACGCGTTAACAACGCACGCGGCTGCACTACAAATTAAGTTGAGGCACAGAAGAGACACAATAAAGTCGTAACTTATGTAATAATCAACCGGTCACACCAGGCTGCAACTCATAAATTTAGATAGCTATTTAGACAGTTGAAATTTTCACAGACGATGTATTTCTGTTGCCACTATAACATTATTTTGATACTATAAACTCGTAACATATCAAAATTTATTTCAGTGGAACTCATATTGACTCCAATAAAATGGACTTGACAACATGCCGACATTTTAGCCCCTTATACTTCGAGAAATCGGGAACATACATAAATAAAAAGATTCAACGAATTTAGAACCTCCTCCTTTTTTTAAGTCGGTTAAAAAACACACAATTTAATTAACCTGACAATAAATGATTGGAAGTAAATTTAATACAGTATCCATCTGTTGCCTGTTTTATTCTGCAGCTCGGCGCGGGTGCAGCTACACGCGCTATCTTGTATCTTGCCAGTGGACTAATTCCTTAATTAAGTGTAAACCGACGCAAAACGTGCAATGACGGAAAATGTGTGAAGTATGTTATTAACACTAATCCGTTGCTGGGATTTTATTAAATTTTATATTTCTTCCAGCTTTTGCCCGCGGCTGCGCTCGTATTAGTGATGATCCCTCGAGAACCATTCAGTTTCCTAAGATGACATGTAGTCTATGTCCTCTTTGCACTCCAGAGAACGTGTATGCAAAAAAACTAAATCAATTTATTACGATTTTATCGCTTTTATTACTTCGCTTTAATATGAAAACACCTAACGGTCAAACACATTAAAAAATATAGTGACTGCAAAATTTTCTGGTAATTGATTCCTTAGTAACGGGGTGCAAGCGTAACAAACAAACAAATAAATAACCAGACAAACTTGTTTTCGCATTTATATATTAGTTAGGGTAGGATTTGAAACTAACTCAATTGCATTATGGTAAGTTTATTAATTGATCTGTGCAATAAAGTTTAAAGTTGTTTTATTTTTTGGGATAAGTTTTTTTAACTCTAACGCTATTTAAAAGTCACGCCAATTAAGTATTTTTTATCGATATAAAAATTATATGAAAAATTTAATTTAATAATTTTTTTTAAAATTAATTTATCCAGAATTGCTACTAACATATGTGTATTAGATAAAATAGTTATGGTTTTATCAAAAGCTTAAACGAAAACTAAAATTATATACCTAGAGCAAGAATCTTTAAAATAAACCGTTGAAAAAACATCATAGCTTAGGAAAAATAATTTTCATTTTTGGGCAATATACGTACGTACTTTTACGTGAAATTACAAATAGACCACTATGTTTTTCTATAGTTGGTATTTAATATATTGCATGTACGGTATAGCCTCAACAATGTAATAGGTCTACATTACACAATCTAAACCTGTACCTAAAGCTACAGACAATATAACAGTACCCAGCCACGTTAATGCTGGGAGGCGTGTGTCCAATTTAACATATCGTGCGCCGCAATATCTTGGCAGGACGGGAGACAGGCGCAAGGTGCGTAGGCCGCGTAACTGCCGCGGTAGCAGCTAAATCAACCATTGTCTGATTGGGTGTAGCCTGCCGCATTCTTCGCAAGATGCATAGCGCGTTGAGAAGCGTCATAGTTTCTTTTTTTGTGCTATTGATATTTTCGGCCAAGATTCATCCATGCCAACGGGAAATTTAAGAGGTAAGGAGATTATGTCAGTGTCGGTTTAACATATCGTGCGCCGCAATATCTTGGCAGGACGGGAGACAGGCGCAAGGTGCGTAGGCCGCGTAACTGCCGCGGTAGCAGCTAAATCAACCATTGTCTGATTGGGTGTAGCCTGCCGCATTCTTCGCAAGATGCATAGCGCGTTGAGAAGCGTCATAGTTTCTTTTTTTGTGCTATTGATATTTTCGGCCAAGATTCATCCATGCCAACCGGAAATTTAAGAGGTAAGGAGATTATGTCAGTGTCGGTTTAACATATCGTGCGCCGCAATATCTTGGCAGGACGGGAGACAGGCGCAAGGTGCGTAGGCCGCGTAACTGCCGCGGTAGCAGCTAAATCCACCATTGTCTGATTGAGTGTAGCCTGCCGCATTCTTCGCAAGATGCATAGCGCGTTAAGAAGCGTCATAGTTTCTTTTTTTGTGCTATTGATACTTTCGGCCAAGATTCATCCATGCCAACCGGAAATTTAAGAGGTAAGGAGATTATGTCAGTGTCGGTTTAACATATCGTGCGCCGCGATATCTTGGCAGGACGGGAGACAGGCGCAAGGTGCGTAGGCCGCGTAACTGCCGCGGTAGCAGCTAAATCAACCATTGTCTGATTGGGTGTAGCCTGCCGCATTCTTCGCAAGATGCATAGCGCGTTGAGAAGCGTCATAGTTTCTTTTTTTGTGCTATTGATATTTTCGGCCAAGATTCATCCATGCCAACCGGAAATTTAAGAGGTAAGGAGATTATGTCAGTGTCGGTTTAACATATCGTGCGCCGCAATATCTTGGCAGGACGGGAGACAGGCGCAAGGTGCGTAGGCCGCGTAACTGCCGCGGTAGCAGCTAAATCCACCATTGTCTGATTGAGTGTAGCCTGCCGCATTCTTCGCAAGATGCATAGCGCGTTAAGAAGCGTCATAGTTTCTTTTTTTTGTGCTATTGATACTTTCGGCCAAGATTCATCCATGCCAACCGGAAATTTAAGAGGTAAGGAGATTATGTCAGTGTCGGTTTAACATATCGTGCGCCGCGATATCTTGGCAGGACGGGAGACGGGCGCAAGGTGCGTAGGCCGCGTAACTGCCGCGGTAGCAGCTAAATCAACCATTGTCTGATTGGGTGTAGCCTGCCGCATTCTTCGCAAGATGCATAGCGCGTTGAGAAGCGTCATAGTTTCTTTTTTTGTGCTATTGATATTTTCGGCCAAGATTCATCCATGCCAACTGGAAATTTAAGAGGTAAGGAGATTATGTCAGTGTCGGTTTAACATATCGTGCGCCGCAATATCTTGGCAGGACGGGAGACAGGCGCAAGGTGCGTAGGCCGCGTAACTGCCGCGGTAGCAGCTAAATCAACCATTGTCTGATTGGGTGTAGCCTGCCGCATTCCTCGCAAGATACCTATACGCGCTGAGAAGCGTCTTAGTTTTTTTGTAATATAGATATTTTCGGCCAGGATTCATCCATGTCAACCGGAAATTTAAGAGGCAAGTAGGCTCTTGTCGTGCGGTACAATATCTTGGCAAGACGGGAGACAGGCGCAAGGTGCGTAGGCCGCGTAAATGCCGCGGTAGCAGCTAAATTAATAATTGTCTGATAAGGGGTAGCCTGCCGCATTCTTTGCGAGGTGCCTATGTTCGCTAAGAAGCATCTTAGTTTATTTTTTTGCTGTATTATAGATATTTTCCGCCAAGATCCATGGCACCAAAATCCACGATAAGCTAGGTAGAGCTAGAGGAGAGCAAGAGCTAAGTAGGTACTTGATGGTTCATTTTACGGAAAAACGCAACTATTTATACCCAACCCATATATCTATGGATGCATGTATGTCTGTTTTTCCCTGGACTGTCATATGCTTTATATCGCTTTTCGATAGAAGTTTTGCGTCCTGTGTCTTTCATTATACAAACTCTTCCATTGAATATATTAAAATAGAACATGTCATATGACACGTTTCGCAAACTCGCGTGTCGTTCTTTACCGTTATACATCCATCGCTTTCGGATGGACGTTTAGCATCCTGTGGCTTCAATTATATAATCTCTTCAACTATCTAGAATAAATTAAAAATGGAACATTTGATATAGAATTAAAAACAAGCTTGCTTAACAGTTTCTCAAGTCTATGGCACACGTTGCGCACACTCGCGTGTCGTCCGCCACCTTTATATATCGGCTTAGGAAGGACGTTCGCGTCCCGCGGCGTCGATTATGCTGGACAATTAAACCTCATACACAGCTTGCCGCCTAGAACAGGGAGCAGTGAGACGCTCGTAAAATGGCCTTTTAGTTTATAGTAAGGTTTTGTTTGAGTTAGGCGATAGTTTGGATTGTCTTTAAATATTTATTGTCTAGGAAACTATCCCAATCCCAACTAATATTATAAATGCGAAAGTGAGTTTGTTTGCTACGCTTTCACGCCGTATCCACTGAATCGATCATCATGAAATTTTGCATACACGTTAGGGTACCAAGAAGGACATAGGTTATAAATTACGCGGGCGAAGCCGCGGGTAACAGCTAGTTGTTAATAAGCGTAAGTATGTTTTCTTTGCCTTTATTTTAGACAATTTGTATAATGAGATTAGGACATTGCTTCACTGTTAATGAGATCAAGTCACCTGTCATGTTTTTTTCTGAAATCAAACAATCCTTATCTGTGAATCCTAATTCAAGATAGGATATGTCTACTTGTATACTGTCTTTCCGGGTATTTAAGAATTGATTTATAATAAATACAAAAATAAAATAAAATTTATTGACCCATTTCATTACAAGATAACAATACTTAGTTTTGTAACATGACAGAAATTAATGTTACACTTTATAGGCAACATTCAGACGGCTCCCTCGCTCAGCCATCCACCATCAAACTAGGAATAAGCAATTTATCAGTTCCAAACAAATTGAAAATCGTATTTACCTTGGCCGTTAGTTTCCGGCAGAGTACCGTGGATGTTGTAGAAGGCGACTTAGGAAACATAAGTTAAATAAAGCATAAAGCATCAAGAAGACCTCTCCGACCCGTCTGGTCAGCGTAGAGAGGTAAGGTCAAATTCTCTGACTGCTCTGGCTAATACAGAGAGGGTCAAAAGACTTTGATTTACCTTAGAACATTTAACCCGTATATACTTATGTAAGGAAGGTCCACACTCTTAAAATAGGTATATAAAACTGTTCCTTCCTTCGTTACTCAAGCTAAGTCGTTGGTCTTCATTACCGCTATATAGCAATCGCAGCTTCAAGGAAGCTTTAATATTGTGACAACTATCACAAATTCTGTCAGAAATGCTACCTGTGCTTTATATAACACTTGTGTGATTTGCATCTAGTATCCCACTTTACGTCCAAATCAAGTAATTATCCAATAACATTTACAATCACAAATCCTTCGGCCGAATAACATGACATTATATGTTACAAAAGTGCACTGGCATTAATCACTAAATTGCAATAATAAATAGCACTTGTTGCGTCAGACGCAGGGTTATCAAATCGGAAATAAAATATTTGGATCTACATGGACAATTCTGGTTTTTTTTTTATATAATATTTTACTTGCGACCCAGTAACGCAAATAAGGCGAAGCGAGTTCACACACTAGCGCCACTCAGCAATTAATTCATTTACACCTAAATCAAATAAAATTTAAAAAATCTAATAGCTGATTGCCCTAGTAAATTACTTGTAGTACATATTCTTTTTGTTACTTTTCATAGATATTACAATTTAAGTTTAAGAGAACGAATTTTTACCGCCAAGACTGGCCACTTTTGGCGGTAATAATTCGTTCTCTTAATTCATCAAATTAAAAATAGTGAAAACTTGTACCAATAATACTACAAGTAATTTACTAGGGCATTCAGCTATTAGATTTTTTAAATTTGATATGATTTAGGACTTATAGAATTTATTTCTGGATGGCGCTAGTGTGTGAACTCACTTCACCTTAATTTACAAAAGCGTGCCAGCATAATTCACATTAAGTCATGAAGAAGAATTGAATACTTAATTTTAGATATTTTAATTAGACATCATTAATTCCAAAATATCTATTTAAGTAACTAGGAACTAATTGTAGATGTAAAGTAAAATATACATAGGTATTAAATTATCGACTCATAAGTAACCACTTCGTAAAAAATATTGTATTGTTTATTTATTTTGATTATAGATTTTTGAGCTGATGTGTATGAGAGCAGAAGGACATATTATCTGACACCATATTTACGACTCTGTTGCAAGCACAGATCTGTATATTTTTTTGAAGCTTTATAGACTACTTTATATGACCAAACACTATGTATATGCCTACCTGTTTATTATAAAGCTAGCATTAAACAGGAATGAAGGTCGCTTGGTGTATTATTTCACACTTTGTATTTAAACATTTTGCAAATATCCGAATACTATTACAAAGAGAACTCCGGATTATTGGCAACCCTAATAGACCACAGTAAAACCAAGATGCATGCCTTCTAGGTTATGGCTAATCTAGCTTTGATGAATACTACTACATGCATTTATGCATGAAATCGCGCAGCATAGTGTCTGACATCTTACTTTTGACTATGTTGCACATATCCGAATTTGATATGGGAAAAGTCCACGTAAATGGCAACCCTAATAAACCACAATAAACCAAGCCCTGCATGCCTACCAGTTTATGGCTAATCTAGCTTTGAACAAGACTACTGGTTGCCTTAATACATGAAGGTCGTTCGTTGTATTTTATGACACTTTAAATAATATGGAAAGGGTTTTAACAGGCAAGAATTCACTATCGTTAAATCTCACGTCCAAATCTCTTCGGGAATTTTTTTATCCTCTGAAACAAAGCAAATATTATTTTTTTAAAAATTGGCTATAGCTATCTTCTCTCCCAGTCAACCACAGAAATATATGAAAAGGTTGTGGCAGAAGATAAAGAAATTCCAAGAGACTTAAAACAATAAAATGTTCCTTTTAATGTAAAATTACGTTTATGTCGACCCAATTATTAATAGTCAACAATTTTTCTACTGTGGTATGACCATAGATATCAGGGTATGACACATACGGTGCAGTGCAATAGTGACAATCGTGTCCACCCGTCAGTAGATGGCGAAGTCTGATAGAAAAGGAGAGTAGTATATTTAAAAAAAGCATAAGCCGAAAATGTTTTTTCATCCTTGCCGGGCACCTTTTACGTGCTTTTAGAAGGCCTTAAGTCGGGCCAATAATAGTATTAATTTTCTTTTTCAAAACTGTGCTTCTATGATGCAACATGAACTTCTTTTTCCTTCTCAGCATGCATCCATTTTGCTTTATCTCGAGCCACCTCTTTCGTTACCTTCTCTTCCCCAAATCCTCCTGTTTTAATGCAACATGAACTGTGAAAACATAATACTAAGTTTTTAGACAGTCGTGTAAAAGAAAGACACCAATAATTATCCCCGGAAGTTATAAATATACTTCATCAGATAGACCAGAGCTAGGAGTCAATTTGGAGACCCAACAATCGGGCACATTGTCTGAGCTAGGAAGCAGATGGTATCAGCCGCCATGATATATGTGGAGCGGCGGTGCGCGGTGGTCTCCGTTTTAAGGGACTAAATTGATATTTCTTGGCGTCACGACTGCTTTTTTGATTCTTTTAAAAAACGTGTTATTGAGAAAGAAACCGTATACGTCCCATATAACATTTAATTATTATTTCATGAAGTTTATGGAACGTCGGAGTCTGGGGTCTGCTATGATGACAGTAGTAATTGTAAATATGATTTGGCAAAGTATTTATTCCTCGGGTAGCGAATTGAACCCAGAACCCCTTACGGAGGCCATCGATAACTCCCTAACTAAAATGTATCATCAACAAAAATTTAAGAGCGTCGCTCCTCTCTGAGCAGATTTCTCCATTTTCCTCTACCCTCTGCAACCACCTTTTTTGTTTAGTCCTATGATTAAGCGAGAGAGAAAAATGTTTATGTGTACTTTTTTCAATCAAGTTCTATTTAATAAATAAATACGAAACACTTCCCACTTTTTCCTTTCTTTGTTTGAAGTAACTGCCTGGACTTTTCTTTTCCCTTTTTTCTTCTATTTTGCCTTCTAATAGTTTTCATAAACTAATCGTGTCGCAAATTATCATACTACGTCTTCGATTTTTTGTAGAAGTTATTTAAAAGTAGCTACCTACTTTATTTAAAAACTTTTCGTTTATTAAACATACATATATGTATGTTTATACCTATGTATATATGTCTTTATTAATAATATGACCATTCCACTCACAGTAATAGCGCCATAAACAAAGTAAACATACCAATCCATACTAACATACCTCATATATCTATCTCAGCCGCTATCAATCTTATTTAGGCCCGATAAACGCCTACCTCCAATGCATTACCGTACGCATACTGCACTTAATTACAAGCCGCCCATACCAAGTCCAATACACGCCTAATAGGGCACCTGGGCTAGTTAGGCACAACGGGCCGGTCAATTCATTTGAATATGTAAAAACGGAGGTGGCCGCCACATTTCTGTTCAAAGCTTTACACGACAGCAAACCATAATTCGCGTCTAATGGAGTCTGCAACACGCACCAGCCACACATCAACGGGAAACAGACAGACAGACGGACGGAGCGGACCCATTTAAACTTCCAAACGAATATTTATCTGATTACTAGTAAATAAGGTTGAAATTTGAATACTGTGTGGTCACGTCCAGTGTAAAGGACCGTGTAGATTGATGGAAATTGTGACGAATAAATATTTAGAAGAGTTTATTAGTGTCGTAAAATTATATTGACAGTCGTTAGCTACTTGTGTAAATCTAATAAAAATTATGTTCTTGATTGATATAGGTTGTTATGAAGTGGGTTTATTTGTGCGTAAGTTAATCAACCTCTTATTAATAGGATTCTTGCAATTTTGACCGGCGTTTTAATGTACGGTACGGTTTTGATATGCTTGATTTTATTGATTGCATGTATGAAATCCGATTTGTATTAAGTTTGTGCCGAGTATAAGAACGGCGTATTCCGTTCCTATATTCTGCACAAACTAAATACAAATCGGAAGGTATATTTCTGAAGAACTTTATATCTTAGGGTATCTAGCTTAGGTACCTAATCAATTTTATATAAATCTCTGGATAATAAAATCACATAAAATAGTCACATAGCAGCCTCAACCATTACCTTAAAAAGTGCCAGATAACATTTTATTTCATTTTAACACTTATTGCTGTTATACTATACGTTTCCAGTTTTTTTTTCAGTTTTTTTAAAGGGCTTTTATCCTAGAAGGCATGTCAGCCTCACGTGTGAGGGAATGTTATAATAAGTTCGTATTTTTTTTTAGTTTTCAGGTTTCCTGCAATTTTTTCCGCCACCGCTGTAAACGACCACACACCAATAAGGATGTTTTGAAAAGTTTTGAGTTCGATCTATAATTCTGACGATATTACAGCCGTCATTAAGATACTTTTATTAATAAAAGGCTGTGTAAAGTCCCCTGTATCTCCTTTAGCGTGTGCCCGCGTCACATCTCAGCGTCTCAGCCGTCACATAACTCCACTCGGAATGAAGTCACAAATCCGCGGTCGCCTGCATGCGTCCATACGATACTACTCCGACGGGAGCGATAGGGAATACCATACTTTATGTTTGGTGCTTATATTAAACTGATATGAGAATGTGCGATTACAATGTCGAACATTTAAATTTAAATAAGGAAGTCTCTTATCAGCGATTTCAAAAGATAATCTCTATGATATAAAAATGAATCGCTGAATGTGTTGCTAAGCGCAAATCTCGAGAGCAGCTGAACAGATTTCACTAATTCTTTTTTCAGAATATTCCTTGAAGTACAAGGATGGTTCTTACGGAGAGAAAAAAAAATGTGTACCACGGGCGAAGCCGGGGCCAGCCGGGGCTAGTATAGTTATGAAACCCTAGTCAATACAAACAACTTTAAATACAAACCCAATGCTGGGAACTATTTCGTCTCTAAGCGTTGAGCCGGCCTGACATTAAATTTTTAACCCCCGATGCATTAAAAGGCGTGTAATAGCTTTGACCGATGCCTGTGTCTGTCTGTGGCACCTTAGTGAAACGATATCGAAGCGGTTTTTTTCTTTTGTCGGGAAGAGCTTAAAATTTTAATGTTAGTTATATGATTTGTACTTATGTATCATTATGTCGAAAATGTGTTCGATTATTAGAATTGGTCCTATAGGAAATGTAAATACCATCAGACTGAGTGGCGGTTTCTGGGATCGGACAGGGATTTTTTTAACACTATTTTGACAACATATTTTTGCACATTATCTGGGGTATGAAATAGGACATGGGTACCATTCATCCTGAAAAAAAGCACAATTTCCGAAGAAACGACATCAAGGCTAGCGTAGCCGCAGGCACAATCTACGATAAAAAAAATTATATAAAAGTGCACAACATCACTTTCGCATAACAATTACGAGATAATTATAGTTGACCTCCCACCAATAATAAGTTTCATAAATTATAATAAATATTTTTGATTAACAGATTTAAGGCGCTTCTGTAGTAACACTAGCGCCACCAAGCCATTAATTCTTTTAATCCTGAATTATTTAAAATTTTAAAAATCTAACTAGTACATAACTAGTAAATTACTTGTAGAATTTTTGTATTCATTTTCACTAATATTCGTTAGATAAAATGAGAGAAAAACAGGTTAACGCCAAAAGTGGCCACTTTTGGCGTTAACCGATTTTTCTCTTTGACTATGGCACTAGTAAATAACTTGTAATAAACAACAAATACTATAAGTAATTTAGTAGTTTTGTACTTGTTAGATTTTTAAAATTCGATACAATTTATGATTTAAGGAATTTAATTGCTGGGTGGCGCTAGTGTTACTATAAGAGCGCCTTAATAGGAAAACTTATTAATACTAACGAGCTTTGCGGCCCCTGCTTGAATGAGATAGAGTTTTAATCAAACATTGTACAACATACCTGCATGTTGTCAAGTGTATGAAGAAGGTCATGGTACCTTAAATTCCCAGATTTTTTTCCAAAGATAGACATCAATATGAGCGGAGCCGCGGGTGCAAAAAAAAAACATATAAAAGTACACAACATCACTCTCGCACAACAATCACGAGACAATTATAGTTGACCTCCCTCGCTAATGAGTTTCACAAATTATAATATTATGAACAAAATAAAACAGGTTTAGTCATCGTTGCGAATGTCAAATTGCAGCCTAATTCTAGAGGCGCGTTTTCTATTAGCGAATGTGGTTTTAGGTATAGCACATGGTGGAATTAACCCTCAATTCTTTAAAAAAGTTGCATTATGCCATTACTTCTGAATGTCGGGAGTTACAAAATTTTCGGGATGTTTCAGCTTGACGAAAAAGTCTGAGAAGCTCAAGGTGGATGCAAGCAATATAAGCGCTTACATATGCTCATTGAAACGAAAGTAGCACAAAATTCCACAATTAATTCCTGAAACCAGTGTTACCGCAGTGTTGCCACTTAGGTACACACGAAAAACAAACCGAATTAGTTGTATGAACTAGCAGTAAGTGAGACACTTCGCATGAATAATCTATGGTGACGAAGCAAAATTTTTTCGAAAGGCATCTCATTTAGTAGAAAACCAATCGGCAAAGAAGAATGGCGAAGAGAAGAGTTGCAAAGGACATGACCATGTTTGCCGACCTATTTAAATGGCGAAAATTATGTTGGTTAAAGATAGTTTTATTACCTGACTGACCTCCCAGAATGTGGGTAGTGTTTTGCGCGTATGTATGTAAGTATATCTGTCCCATTGTTGCCTTCTGTAGCCATCAGATTTTACGACGTATTTTTCCCCTGAGTGTCATAGTCTATGTAACGTCAGCAAAAAATCAATATGGCCGACTTAAACTGTCAAAAATAAGAGACGGGTTTTTACTTTCTTAAATAATGCAACTTGTTTTTATTCCCGCTTCTCGCTCCGCTTACCACCCTATTCTCGAGTCGGTATTGCTCGCTAGGACGACATTCCAGCGTCACCGCTACCACACGCAAGAAATTAATCACAATTACTTGACAGAGGCAGCGTCATACAATCACATTCGCACTAGTCTGTTCCCTTTTAGGGTTATTATGACCTAAATGTGAACTATATTTAGAAAGGCTTGGTCGCAAGTCGCAATCGTCATATCATTTATGATAATGGTTCCAAAGCATTTTAAAACAAAACAAAAAGTGAGTAAATCAAAGTCACGTAAAGCGTCATGCTAGGGTACGATTTTTTAAATTTCGCCGTTCGTTGCAAACGATTGGATTTTCCCTTTTTACTATATTTTACATACAAAAATCGTTCGAAGACGAGTGGTCACACGTTTAAAAATAGTAGCCCTTATTGTAATCACGGCATGTGATAAGACTCACCAAGGCTCTGCCAAAGTGCACCATCACATCGTCATCATCATCAGGTCTTTTATAGTCTCCACTGCAGGAGCACGACCCTCTCTGTACTATCAGAGCCATATATTAGCCAGAGAAGACAGAGGATTTGGCCTACACTCTTCACATGCGCTCCACGCTGGCCAGACGGGTTGGAGAGGTCTCTTTGATGTTTATAATGTTAGCTTGCGCTTCCTAAGTCACCTTCTACGACATTCACGGGATGACTTGGAGTGGTCCTATTCTACTCTACCGGGAACCACACGGCTCTCACGGCACCATCACATGCTTTGATGACTTGGAGTGGTCCTATTCTACTCTACCGGGAACCACACGGCTCTCACGGCACCATCACATGCTTGCAATCAATAAAACAAAAGGATTCTCCATTTGAAAAATATCCTGTACTTACGATTTTTTGACTCAACAACGGCAAAGGGTCGCGACATATCTGGTAACGATATCATAAGAAGCCGGAAGAGGTTTTACAGAGTGAAGAGTCCTTGATGATAATATGTCGGTCTGTCTGCGTGAAATGATTGCGTTATTTATATAAGGTTATAGTGAGTGATGACAATGATAAGGGGTTAAAGGCCTAAATATTGATAAAACTTAACTACAGCTACATTGTTATAACTCTAGGTCAAAAGATTTATGATTCTTTCTACAGCATGGAGAAGCTTAAAATATTGGCGATTTGTTCACCAATTCAAGTGAGATTCTTGCTCAAGGTGCCTAACGTCTGTAAGCTATAATAGTCCGGGTGGGCTATTGCTTGATAGAACTGATATCAAAGTTGTGTGACGTTGCACTAGTTTACGAGTACATTTGGGAAATAAGGAGTTGCAAAAGTGCAGTTCTTTGTTTCATTAACGTCGTGGTACGACACGACTTTATTTTTATGACATTGTCGACTTCTTATAAAATCATACTTTACAAGACACTTTCTTATAAAATATTTGAGACTTTTAGATATTAATCTTTAGAAAAATCTGCCAAGTGCGAGTCGGACCCGCGCACGAAGGGTTCCGTACCATTATCTATACAACATTATACTATCAAACAAAAACGGCAAAAAACAAGTTTTTGTATGGGAGCCTCCGAGACATAGCAATCTCGTGAATAGGGTCCCGTTTTTACCCTTTGGATACATAACCCTAAGTGGACTCGTAGAGGCAGTCCTCTAGGCACCTCTACCTACTTGGAAATAAGTTATAACGCATTAAAACAACCATTCGAATCACACCGCCACGTGCCCTAATGAAATGAGCCGCTTTCCAGCAGTTTCTCTCTCATTGTTATCTCTTGTATCAGCATTATCTACACTTGTCTACATACGCTGTAGTACACTTAGCGCAAATAACCTGAGTAACATCCAAAATAATTCTAATCCTATCCTAACTTCCTAATCCTAATCCTCACTATCCTAATCCTAACTTCCTAACTATTATTATAAATGCGAAAGTGAGTTTGTTTGTATGTTAGGGTTCCGTACAAAAATTGAAAAACGGAACCCTAATAGGATCACTCGTGCGTCTGTCTGTCCGTCCGTCCGTCTGTCACAGCCGATTTTCTCCGAATCTATTGAACCAAATTAGGTGAAATTTGGTGAGATGGTGTAATCCTATGACCCAAACACGGATGTGCAAAGTAAATAAGGGTCTTTGCAAACTTACTGTGTCATATATCAAATGAAAGAGCTCATTACGAGGATCTCAAAAAAATTTTTTTTTGTTCGGGTAAAATCAATACTTTTGATTTTATTCACGAAAGAAGGCAAAAATTTACCATTCTCCCCCCACCCCCCCTGATCTCCGAAACTATGGGGCCGAAAATTTTTTAAAAAAATTACAAAATATAGTTCATTCCTTGAAGATTACAGGAAAAATAATAAGAATTGTATCACTTGAAAATAAAGTGGTAAACTCACGATAATAATTTTAAATATGATATGACGTGAAAAAGTGCCTGCAAAGGCCTATTTTCTGAATAAACGTTTTGATTTTGATTTTTGAGTTCATCTAGGGAAATAGTTCACTAAAACACCACTAGATGGCGCTAGTCAATTGAATAAAACATTTTTGCACATTGTGTGTGTTTTCACGAAGCATATTGTACGGAACCCTCATTGAGCGAGTTTGACTCACACTTGGCCGGTTTTTTTATTTATTTGTTTAACCCTCTCTGTACTACCACAGCCATAATTAGCCAGAGCAGTCAGAGGATTTGGTCTACACTCTCTACGCTGCTCTAAACGAAACTTACAAACTTACTTTCACATTTATAATACTAGCTGTTACCCGCGGCTTCACCCGCGTGATATATAGCCCATGTCCTTCTCAGTACCCCCATTCTATGTGTACCTATGCAAAATTTCATGATGATTGGTTTAGTAGGTTGGGCGTGAAAGCATAACAAACAATCAAACAAACTCACTTTCGCAATTATAATATTAGTTAGGATTAGGACTAGCTGTTACCCGCGGCTTCGCCCGCGTGATATATAGCCTATGTCCTTCTTAGTACCCTTACCTATGTGGACACAAAATTTCATGACGATCGGTTCTGCAGATAGGGCGTAAAAGTGTACAAACAAACAAACAAATTGATAAACATACAAACTCACTTTCGCGTTAGGATTAGGACTAGCTGTTACCCGCGGCTTCGCCCGCGTGATATATAGCATATGTCCTTCTTACCTATGTGTACACAAAATTTCATGATGATCGGTTCAGTAGATAGGGCATGAAAGCGTACAAACAAACAAATAAATTAACATACAAACTCAGTTTCGCATTTATAATAGATATTAGTTAGGATTAGGATTAATTGGGAAGCTGGGATTGTGATTAGATACTTAATTAAAAATCAAATATTAACCATACTGTGTGCCTCTAACTTTATCACCAGGTGATATAAGAGCGAACACGGATATGGCTGCCGCTATGCTGCGGGGCGGTGTTGGCTTCTAATAAACTAGCTGCAGGTATTTCGTTCATGGAGTTAATAGAAATTATATGAAGGGATATCGGCTTCTTGTAGATTATTGATTTTTAGAGTTTCGTACGAATGAGTGAAGACAAGGACCTTTTAAGATATAAATCAGACAGATGTCTACCCCTATTATTGCTGAGGCTGCGATGAAGGAAAAACTGTTAAAACAAAAAAAAATACAGATTTGGCTAGCTAAATCTGTATTTTTTTACGTTGCACGTAAGTTGTAAACTTGTGTCGTGGGACACTAACTCAAAGGTTTTATTGTCAATACTGGTGTAGATGCCGCGTGGTAGCAGAATAGGATCACTCCAAGTCTTCCCGTGGATGTCGTAGAAGGCGAATTAGGAAACACAAGTTTAACAAAGCTTTATAAACATCAAAGATACCTCTCCAACCAGTGTGGAGATTGTAGGCCAAATCCTTTGACTGCCCTGGCTAACATTTATTTTGGCTCTGGCAGTAGAGAGAGAGAGTCGTGCTCCAGCAGTGGAGACTAAAAAAGACCTGTTGATGATGATGATGATGACTGGTATATTTAAACATCCCAAAAACCCAGGCCATTTTCAAATAGATCGTATTCCATCTTGACCCGTCTAGGAATGTAACCCAGAAACCTACAATTCAGAAGACAGAAATCGTCTTAAACCTCTTGGTCGTTGATTTGGGGTCTCAAAACACAAAATTAAAACAAAATATTGTTTCCATGTTGTACCATGTTGTGCCTATAAACCTGATTCCTCGGATTTCTGCCTATTCCTTCGATGAGCTTTTACGACCGAACGGGAAAACTTAGACCCACAAAAAAATTCTAAGGGAAGCCCAATATTTTATTGTTCACTTTTCTTTCTTGCTATATTCAATAAAATAGTGTTGTTTATTCTTTTAATTTAAATATTGCCAGGTTATTCAGCGTTGACTTATACTCAACTGCCAAAAACGAGTACCTATGATATGCGTTTCTAAATAAAATATTTTTGAAAGATAGTCGTGTAAGTCAATCTTTAATTGAACTTGTTACTATTCGTATTAAACTGAATTTTATTTTGCTTTACATCCCAGCTTAGATAATATCAATTTATTGCAAAGATTTCAAAGCTACATACATACATGGTGTTCTCAATATCCAGCAGACGTGGGATCGCACGACGCCGCACGATTGCTCTAAATAAATCTCTTCCTGCATGCGATACAATGAAGCAAAGAATCGGTAGAGAGTTCAAAACATTTAGACAGTCTTTGAAATTATTTCTGTTTCTATAATGGCTGTAATCTAGTAGGTGACTATCGGTGACCATAGCACGATTTATTTAATACGTCAGATTTGATTTGAACCTCAGGTTTCATAAAGGTTTTATGTTCTCTCTCCAATATGGTGTTAGATGCAATGTTATGTCACTCCATAACAGGTTTCGTAATTATTTCTAAGCAAGTTATCTCACAATCACACAAAATGATGCTTGTTACTGATGTTCGATTAAGGTGCCAATATGATTTTAACTGAATGACAGAACTTTTTTATAAAAAAATATATCAAAAATGAGACCTTCTCCATGGCGCAGTAGTCAACACGGCTGTCTTCTACACTGCCTTCAGGTTTAATTCCCGGCGTGGCAAATACCTACTTTATTTCTTTAGGTATTTTTCGAAATGCAATATTTTTTTGGTCCATTAAGTATATATCTCTTAAACTAAAAAATGAAATATAGTTATTAGGCTTCTTAGCTCTATGACCGGCGTACATCGGACGTCGTATGAGGCGCGTGATATATCGCCCCTGTAGCGTTAATAAGCGGACACGCGGCTCGTGACCGCCAATAGCTAGGTTCTGGCTTGCTGCGACGAATTGTAATAAAAATAAGTGCGGACCCGATGTTCGTTATACAAATGCTGATACAAAGGGAACGAAGTTTTTTGTTGAACAAATTCTGATCTACTAATATAAAAATCTCCGTAGATTTTTATATTAGTAGATCAGAATTTGTATTATCTGTGAAATCTGTATTTTAATTTTGTTTTAATGTAGTAATGCAACCTCCTTAATCCCTCTATAAAGCGCTGCGAGTAGCAGTGCTGAACCTTACCATTTGTTATATATTTTTCATACTTATTCATTTCGTTGGTTTATTTTTCATTGCGGAAAGCTGCGCGCCCTAAAAGCCCCCGTTATTAAATTATTTTACAGTATTTCATATATTCCAAGCTCCATTTTTCTTCAACTAGGAATGCAACTGGGTATCTGATACATCTAGCAATTTTTCCGCGATTTCGTCCGCGTAAAATTTTACCCCCCCTGTTTCGCCCCTTAGTAGGTGAATTTCTAAAATCCTTTCTTAATGCTTACTCAAATCATGTAAAGAACCCCTGTACCAAATTTTAAGTTTCTAGGTACAATAATTTCGGCTGTTTGTTGATATACTCGTATAAGGCAGTGCGTTAGTCAGGATGAGAGAGGACGAGTCAAATTCGTCGTTGAGGACCCGAACTCTTCCATTTAGGTCACATTCGCGCCAACCGTCCGTGTTTGGACGCTGCGCCGGCGCCGATAAATAAACACGTCACAGGTCCTTACACTATCTGCAACTAAAATCAGACTAACTTAAACCCTATTCCTTTCTAAATTAGACCAAAAACATGGCAAAAATAGTTTAACTCTTAGCCAAGCCTTTTATAACTTCATAATAATTTTGAACTGTATTTCAAGGCCGTTAAGAACAATTTGAAGTGTATATTAAAAATCTGTATGTTTGGTTATTATAGTCACAAACCTTCGCTAAATACGGCCATAAATTGTCAAAGGAATTTTAACTCTAATCGATTGTCATAAGGTGCAGAATTAATATCTGATGCTTCATTATTTTCTTTTTTCGAGGATCAAGTGGCTATCTTGAGATCGTCACGATATTCAATTTGTATGAGAGTGCAGGTGAGACGGTGATGTTCTCCGTGTACAAATAATTGAAGGACCTGCAAATGTAGCTACAATGAGTGCTTTTAAGTGTTTTTATTCGTTTGAGTACGTAAGTCCGTTAGTTGCAAGCTTTGTTTAAGACCCTGGCCTGGGTTTGATTCCGAGGTCGGTCGGATATTTCAAAGGTTTTCCTGAGATATTACAAAATGGGGTTCTTTAGAAGGGCGTTAATAGTTTTCTTCAGGGTCGGCAACGCGCGAGTGTCACCCCTAGTCACAGATTACAGATAGAAGATAAATAAAATATATCCTAACGAAAAAATAAAAACTCACTTGTACCTCCCTCTATGCACTGAAAGAAATACACTTCTACAATACAACCAGAACGTATAGTTGTGAAATTTCTTGTTCTGTCTACCAAAAAATAGTACTGAGAAAAAAAAATATTGTATCATTTACAAATCGATCAGAACTGTAACTTTCTGATTTTAGTTAAAGAAGATTTTCTACAGATTACAATTTTATTGTTTTATTTACTATGTGATTGTGCTTATTACGATGTGATAGTAATTTTTACAATTCGTTGTGCTACATATACAACGGTTTAGTTATAGCGGGCGACGAAAGGGAATACGTCGAGGAGAGGCGGAGGGGGCGACTTGTACTTCCCGTTTGCTTAATTTTTCATTCCCGCGTGTCGGCCGGCCGGTTCATATGTATATTTGAAAGTGTTGTTTGTGATTTAATATCAGAGAGTCATTACCGGGTCCATGGACCCGGTAAACATAACCCTCTTTTTTCGGCAGTCACGTAGTGATTATACCTTTTGAGTGTACGTACATACATACACACATATATCACGTCTTTTTCCCTTGCGCGGTAGACAGAGCCCAGGTAAAACCTTGTAGCCGCGTTAAGCATGTTAGTGGGCTTTTAGGTGGACAACGGAATCAAAATAGTGATGGGTTGCTAGCCGCATCGCCTATTGACATGATTCCACCAATATTCGCTCATTCCTTCGACCTTTGCTCGGCTTTTACATTCTGCGCAGGAAGAGAAGCAGCTGGTACATTCAATGTTTTTTGAGTGAAGTCTGGAAGAAGTTTTTTAAGGGAAGTTGAAGAAACTCCCTGTGAGTGTACGTTATAAGAATTAAATATACACGCTCGCAGAAAATACTAGAGAGAACCGGGAAGTGATTTATTTAGAGCAGGCTGTATCGAAATCGTGACTGTTTCACTGGCCATCGCTGACCGCGTCCCGTCAGTTGCCCAAGTCACATTGGTCGAGTTTTATGAACAAGTAAAGATACTTTGAAATAATCCAAAGCGAATAACGAAATATATTGAAAACTTGCAAAAACCAGTAGTAGTTAGATTGCCCTTTGAAAACATTTATTTAAAAAGAAATATTATCAAAAACTAACTCTTTTGATGTGACATACCTATACAAAACTGTCCAGCTGATCGGACCAAATGTATGGAAAAGGTAAAAATAATATTGAATTTTCAGCATTGGTCCCATAACAAAAGTTGTTCATGTGGATGGACTGAGTCAGTATTAATTAAAAAAAAAGGGTGTATCGTCCTTGTTCTTTTGTGATTCGGCCAATGTGAATTTGACTTGACGTGCACGGCGGTCTAACGAGCGATGCACCTAATATAAGGTGGCAAATATTATAAGGTCATTATCTAAAGCCTAAGCAAGGAAAATGTGCTATTTTTACCCGTCTGATCCATCCGAAAGGATGGAAATGTTTTTCGCGCATACGTGCCAATGAAAGTATGTCTGTTCTATTGGCGTTTTCTATAGTCTTGACTGGCTTTACTGAATTTAAAGGAACTGGGCGCGTTTCGTGCGTCGTTGACTTTTTGTAAACAAGTAAATTAGTCGCAATTCGGGCGGTCAAAAAAATTAAAAAAAAAAATGCCTCCACCGTCTACTCGCGTTTCGTGCGCTCAATATTTTGTAAACAAGTAAGTTAGTCGCGATTCGGGCGTTCATCAAAATCAATAAAAAATAACCCACCGTCTACTCGCGTTTCGGGCGGCCGATTAATTTTATTTATTTTGACTGTCAAATTAGTGCAAAGAGACATAGATTTAGATACGTTTGGACATGACCACAACCAGCGCACAATGAAACGGAATCACAAAGTTGAGATTTAAGAGTTCGTAGACAGACGTCATTTGCTGGGGTCCTCCCGGCCAGATCGGTTTTCTTATCAGTAGACAAACAGTCATCATTGCCAATCGGTGGACAGTGTCATTGGATTGTAAAGGTTGAGGGGAGCTTGAGAGTTGAAAATTTGTGTTTTTCTTTTAAAAAATCCAATTTCTAAATTCCTTACAAAAAAAGAAACATAAATTGGAATAGCAAAAAAAATTTGAGTAGTCTAAAAACACACTATATGTGTTTGATATAATTTGTACCTAGTTAAAATAATCAACAATATCAAAAAAATATAAAGCACCTACATTAAAAATACTTATTACAAATCAAATCTATCAGTCTCTCAAATTCTTATTAAAATAATCAACATTGTGAAATCCAAGGATAAAAATATGTGTTTTTTTAAGTATATATTTTTAATGGAGTGCTTTATAGTTTTTGATATTGTTGATTATTTTTACAACAAATTATATCAAAACATATACTGTGTCTTTAGACTACTCATATTTTTTTTGCTATACCAATTATTGTTTTTTTTTTGTTAGGAATTTAGAAATTGGATTTTTTAAAAGAAAAACACAAATTGTAAATCTTGTGTTTCACAATGTTGATTATTTTGATAAGAATTTGAGAGACTGCTTAGATTTGATTAGTAATACAAATTTTCATGTAAGAGCTTTATATTTTTTGATATTGTTCATTATTTTTACTACAAATTATAACAAACACATATAGTGTGTTTGTATGCTACTCAGATTTTTTTGCTATATCAATTTTTGTTTCTTCTTTTGTTAGAAATTTAGAAATTAGATTTTAAAAAGATAACATAACTTGTAAACTTGTATTTCACGATGTTGATTATTTTAATAAGAATTTGAGTAGGTGCTTTATAATTTTTTGATATTGTTCATTATTTTTACTACAAATTATAACAAACACATATAGTGTGTTTGTATGCTACTCAGATTTTTTTGCTATATCAATTTTTGTTTCTTCTTTTGTTAGAAATTTAGAAATTAGATTTTAAAAAGACAACATAACTTGTAAACTTGTATTTCACGATGTTGATTATTTTAATAAGAATTTGAGTAGGTGCTTTATAATTTTTAGGGTTCCGTACAAAAGTTGAAAAACGGAACCCTTATAGGATCACTCGAGCGTCTGTCTGTCCGTCCGTCCGTCTGTCACAGCCAATTTTCTCCGAATCTACTGAACCAAATTAGATGAAATTTGGTAAGATAGTGTAATCCTATGACCCAAATACGGATGTGCAAAGTAAATAAAGATTTTTTTGAAATAAGGGTCATTTTGAGGGGCCCAATTACAAAATTAAAAAAAAAAGTTTTGCATACCTTACTGTGTCATATATCAAATGAAAGGGCTCATTATGAGGATCTCTAAAATATTTTTTTTTGTTCGGGTAAAATCAATACTTTTGATTTTTATCACGATAGAAGGCAAAAATTGACCATTCCCCCCCCTGATCTCCGAAACTACTGAGCCGAAAATTTTGAAAAAATTACAAAATATAGTTCATTCCTTGAAGATTACAGGAAAAATAATAAGAATTCTATCACTTGAAAATTAAGTGGTAAACTCACAATAATAAGTTCATCTAGGGAAATAGTTCACTAAAACACCACTAGATGGCGCTAGTCAATTGAATAAAACATTTTTTGCACATTGTGTGTGTGTTCACGAAGCATATTGTACGGAACCCTCATTGCGTGAGTTTGACTCACACTTGGCCGGTTTTTTTGATAATGTTGATTATTTTTACTACAAATTATAACTAATACATACAGGCTGATTTTAAACCTATGAACTATATTGTAATCTCGGGATCAGAATCCTTAATAGAATACAGAATTATAAGAAAAATAAGGAACAAAACATACACATTTTTAGACCTCCCATACAAAGTCACCGTTCAGCTGGACGAATTTCTATGGGATTCATGATTTAATTTTTCAATTTTCACTTTTTTTTCGATTCTGTATTCCATTAGAAATTCTGATTCCGAGATTTTAATATAGATCATATTATAGGTTCAAAATCAGCCTGTATATTGTGTTTGCCAAAGATATCGTATTGTTTTTTGCTATACCAATATTTGGACATTGTCCGGACCCCGCTCCCCTCAACCTTTACAATGCAATGACACTGTCCACCGATTGGCAATGATGACTGTTTGTCTACTGATTAGAAAACCGATCTGGCCGGGAGGACCCAAGCAAATGACGTCTGTCTACGAATCCTTAAATCTCAAATTTGTGATTCCGTTTCATTGTGCGCTGGTCGTGATCATGTCCAAACGTATCTAACTCTATGTCTCTTTGCACTAATTTGACAGTCAAAATAAATAAAATTAATCGGCCGCCCGAAACGCGAGTAGACGGTGGGTTATTTTTTACTGATTTTGATGAACGCCCGAATCGCGACCAACTTACTTGTTTACAAAATATTGAGCGCACGAAACGCGAGTAGAAGGCGGAGGCATTTTTTTTACATTTTGTTGGACGCCCGAATCGCGACTAATTTACTTGTTTACAAAAAATCAACGACGCACGAAACGCGCCCAGACCATTTAAAGATTGAGGTTACATTCGTTTTTGTGCCAAGAGTGTCATAGGCAATGCTACTTGTGCTATGTCGTCTTAATTATTATTCTAATAAAAGTAATTCCAACTTCTAAAGACGTGTGCCAAATTTCATAATTTAGTTATCTTTGTATGTTTGTCGTAATGCTCTAAGTTTGTCGTACATGAGGTACATGCAATACGTATTACTTTTTGTATATGTATGCAATTTACTGAATAACTTAATAGCTAGTAAATAGTTAGCACAGAGGCTCTTAAGTTATAATAATTGCATACTAGAGCTGAAGTAAATATGATGATGCTCATAACTCCAGCTCGAATACAAATGAAACCGCCGAGTAATAGGTGCATCATCATTTAAATTGAATTACCAGTACTTCACAATATCTAACGCTGGCGTTTCGACATCCAATGCGGGTTTTGTATGTTCAATCAAATATATCGAGCATACAAAAACCGCAATGTACATAGAAATGCTTTGTGATTGTGGCTGTAATGAGCGGAGAGTCTTAGCAGCCATAAAATTAACAAAGATAGTTGAGAGAAGCAGGTGCTTCAGTAAAATTGTACATAATGTAGGCTTCTCTGCTTTAGGAAGACTCTGAGATGTAGGCTGATATGTCACTAGTAAAAGAAATAAAAGCTAGTGACTTAACCCGATGGTCTAGTGGGCTTGAGCATTATTAGCGCTTACGTATATTAAGCAACCCGGGTACAGTCCCCAATTAGATGGGTGACCGCAAGTGGTATAAAATATCTCGAGCTCCTCCATGCTTCGAAAAGCAGGCTAAGCCGTTGGTCCAAGCTGCCATCAATGATGACCAACGGCTTGGCGTGCTTTTTTTTCATGATAAGCTATGTCAAATGCATTTGAGCGGCGTAAAATCTGACACCAGTGTTGGCCACTTGCACGCACGAAAGACAACAAACAAGTTATGTAGCGGATATTCAAAGAATTTTCTCGATACGGCATATCTCAACAATAAATAACGTCACTCAAAGGTATACTTGTTGCATCGCGGTGGGTAAAGCACGGGCGTAACCAGGATCGAAACCTTCCACCCCAAAATTACTTTAATTTCTCTACCTTATCCAGAGCCATTTTTACCCAGAGTATTGAGTCCGTTTTAATGACAAAGATTATCCTTTGACATAATCGACCACTCCAAAATGTCCATTGGCGAGGAACAGGAGCAAATTCTTGGCATGAAAGCATAATCTTAGACCCTAAGTAACAATCCTGAATAAAGTAAACTACGAAAAAGCAGTCCTAGTCGTCGCACGAATGAAGGCGAAGCCCGAGCCCCAAAAGTGAGCACCCTTACTCCTTTACATGTATAGTGTCCAACCTAAGCTATGTCCGGCATTAGCCGCCTTCGGCAAAAAACCTGTAACTTAATCAAAGCCAAGCTTCCAGCTTCGGTTGCGTGTGTGGCCCTTATACCCGGCCAAAATAAACTTCCTTGAGATTTGCATGTTAATTCAGTTTTGGTACCCGTCCAAAAAATTTAAATTCGGTCTAGCCTTCATGTCAACTCAGTTTTGGACACCCCGATAGACCTGGCTATGCCCGTGAGGCATTGTTTCACTTTGCCTTATAATAACTACTGTTACAGTTCTGTCGTCCCGCAAGCGTGCCTGCAGCAGCCAATAATTACAGTTAAACAGGATTCTAAGCGAATTAATATGCAATTAACTTGCCACGCGATGCATCTATGCAGTTTGTGCAACTAATGTAAGGATTATGTTGATGCCCTAACGATAATGTGTAGACGTGTAGTGCATCGTAGAGCAACGAATGGGATTATAATTGATAGATATGTGGGAGTATTTTATATTCACGACTCGTTTACGAGGTTCTGAGGGTGAAATGCGTTTGCGCGTGGACTTGCTAACACCGTCAATCAAAAAATGATTAGTGTATATACAGCTACTCGTAGGTCTCATAAGATCTGCCACAGGCATGACTTTGTTGTAAATACGCGATATATTTAATACCCGAACAAAAAAGGGTTCCTCCAAACTTGTGAGTACTTGTCTTTAACTATTGGCATTATGAGGCTGTGTCACCATATAACCGCGAATTTTGAAAATCGGTCCCGAAGATCAAGGGCCTATCCATGCAAACAATCAAATCTTTCCTCTTTTTAATATAAAGTATTATAATATAGATAGATAATAATTTGCCATACACCTTAACCAAAGCTGAGCTCAATCAATCTTCTTCTATAAATATAAAAGCCAGTTTGACTGGCACACTGACACATAAATTAAAGCACAGCCAAAACTACCGTACTCCTAGAAACTTGAAATTTGGTACATGATGTAAATGAGCACTTAGAAAGGATTTTTCAGAAATTCAACCCCTAAAGAAGTGAAATAGGCGGTAAAAAAATTGCGGACGAAGTCGGGGGAAAATTACTAGTTTTAAATAAAAGTACTAAGTATAGGTTATCTTGATAATAAATCAGTATTCAATCATACAGATCCGGGCCCCTAGCCGTAAGTTGTGAGATAAATAACAATGAACAATGAAACATTGGAAACAATAATGCTACCAGCGTGCCGTGAGGTCTAGCACACGCGGTACTTTTAGCATTAGAAGCGATTTTGTGGCTTTTGATAAAATCCAAATTATTATTGCCAGTTATATAGAGAATTAAAAGGATTCTTCTTTAAATTGCTGAAAAAATATATTTACTTCATCTGGTATTTAGCTTCCATAATCCAGAAGAAGACAAGATATTGAGAGCTTGACAATGTTGGTTGTAGTCTGTGTAATATCATAACACACTGTATTGCAGATACCTGACTGAACCTGATTCAGTTACAATTTGACAATACTATGGGCATATGTAGGTGTGGTTTCTAATAAATATGACCTTTTACATATTGGTGTCTTAGAAGGTGGTAAAAAAATTAGCATAAAATATGTGTTAAAAAGGATGAGCAGATGCCACAGGAAATGTGCTTTTGACGTTTCCTGTCAAGCGAGACACCAATGTTTGCAGTGGCCTACCTACTCATGTAAGGTCAGGATATACCTGAGCTGCCTGATTCGATTTAGCTATATACTAGATATACATATTTAGTTATATAACTAATTAATATATCTAGTATATAGCTAAATCAAAAAGTTCTACAGATCATTCCCCATCAATCCGGTACAAAATGTTTTAATTCCCCACATTTCTGCCTAATTCAAGCGGTTCCAGATTATTCGTCAGCCTAGTATTAATAGAATCCCGCAGCTAATAGACATTAATGTAACAGGTTAGACTCGGGCTGTCCGACATATGTATCCATAATTAAATTTACATTAAAAATGGAACAGCTTGTAGAAGTATTCATACCTAACACCTATTTTATAATCTTGTATGTTCTAGAATTAGATCGACATCGATAAGTTAAGGGAAGAAGAAAAACATTGCAAAATAACCTCACACAAGGAAAGAACAATTGTAGTTGAAGTAAGGCTGACACCGAGTGGTATCTCAGAAACGGAAACAAGGCGTTGGACGTCCGGTAGCTAGGTGAGCTAATGACAATTGAGGTGATGAGGCAAATCGCTGGGGACAATAAGATTACGATTACAAAGGTAGAGAGGGATAGCGCAGACAAAAAGAGGCTTATACCCAGCAGTGGGACGCAGAAAACCGATGATGCTGATGATGATGATAACTTAGGCCCAAAAGTAGAACAAACACTCAATCGTTGGTTTTATTTCCTTAGACACCGCGTTTTCGCAGAAAATATGCTTCCAATTTTGATCGTGATCTATGAAAAACTAACAACAAGAGTACGGTACAAAGCCCTACATACGCTACACATTGCCGGCATTTTAATAGAATGCTCGGTCACAGCGGCCGGTACCGCTTTGTTTAATGAACTGCTGCACAGGTTATTATTAAATTAATTTTACTCACAAATCTTCACCTTACTATTTCAACCTCTTAGGGGAAGATTTTCAAAATATCATCATTCATTCAAATATCAAGATTAACTATGCTTAATACTTTTATTTAAAATTAGTAATTAACCGCGACTTCACACGCGTAATTTTTCATCCCCCAATTTCACTCCCTTAGGGGTTGAATTTCTAAAAAACTTTTTGTTTGACTTTTATATATAGATGATGATAGTAGCTCGTAAAAGACACCGAGCTGTATTTACTCAGAAAATATGCTTCCAATTTCGATCGTGATCTATGAAAAACTAACAACAAGAGTACGGTACAGAGCCCTACATACACTACACATCGCCGGCATTTTAATAGAATCCCGCTTGGTCACGGCGGCCGGTACCGCTTTGTTTAATGAACTGCTGCACAGGTTATTATTAAATTAATTTTCTCCTGTTAATTGATTTTGTCGGCGTGTTGGGCCAAATATTTATTGTTCACAAGAATATAGTTAGGGGATAATGCTTTAATATTATTTATATTCCAACTAATATTATAAACGCGAAAGTGAGTTTGTTTGTTTGTACGCTTTATCTAGTGAACCGATCACCGTACGGAGAAGGACATAGGCTACATTTCATCTCGGAAACTATTCCTGAGCGATCGATACTAACGCAAGCGGAGCCGCGGGTGGAAATAAAGAAAAAATAAGTGTAAATAAAAAAACAAAAAAAAAAGAGTTACTACTGCCCGTCTGGTATGGTGGCAAGAACGCTGGCTGTTTGCCCTTGTTGAATAGCTTTGCTAATTAATAATCTGTTTGTCAAAAAAACAGTTAGCCCTTATCACCGGCAGTGGAGATAAGTCGTGGAGCAATCTCGTAATGAAGCCCCTTGCGCTAGGGCCCCAAGGCCTAACGTTTCTACGTCATCATCATCATAGGTCTTTTTTTAGTCTCCACTGCAAGATCATGACCCTCTCTGTACTACCACGTAGGTCGTCTTAATTTTAGTAAATTGAATCAAAGTAAAATAGGTGTATAGCAGATTTCATCTCAGTTTTATCGCAATAGTTATAAGACATTAAGTATACGAGCAACAGGCTATTAAATGAGTTACTTATCATGGAAAACAATTTTCGAACTAGAGAGGGTGAGGAGGAAGTTAAACTACTAGATTTTAGTAGAATGACGATAGAAAAAAGTAAAAGAGAAGTTCTGGGAGAAAAAGAATGATACAGGGACAAATCACACAGGACAAGCCCCACAGTTGGTTAGTTGTGAACTTGTATAGTACGATAATTACCCAACGATTGTATATTTTGTGATAGATATTTGATAGATAACATCCAAGACCCAAGCCAATCAGAAAGAGACCGGGGAACAAACCTTGGACTATTGGTGTCACAGGCTAGCGTGTTAACCCCTGTGCTACGGAGGATGTGAAAATGAATTATAAAATGTACCTATTTTATCATTTAGCTAGCTTTTGCCTGCAGTTTCGCCCGCGTGAACAGAGATCCCTCGGCACTTGTACCTTTTCTCGGAATAAAAGGTATCCTTAGGACCTTCCTCGGGCGTCTTCTATAGCCTAGCGCACTGATCTAGGTCTAGTGGCACAGAGCAGGGAACATGACTGTCGCTCGCTCGCTACTAAAAATGACTTTCAGCACAATGGGCATGTTGACTAAAATTTTTTTCATGTTGCTATGTAAAGACCTGCCAAAAATAAACACAATAGTGACAGAAATACATTTCTAAACAAAAAACTCTTTCAGTTATAAAAGTTTTAAAGACACATGTTTTTAGACGTAAATTTTTAGACGTGAAAACGCGCAGCTAAAATGCCTACAAATTTGTGAGGTCACAAGCTTGTATTTTGTATGGGTGGCGTGAGGACTTTGTTTGGTAGCTATACGAAATATTTCGTTTATGGTAATGGTTTCATAATAAAAGTTGCTATAAATTTTGCAGACTTAAATACAGTAAAATTGTAATTAAAGATTTTTATACTTTAAAAAATGGTCCTATTCACCCAACTTTAAAGAAGCTTTAAGATCACTCAACGAATCGATATCAAATTAAAAGTGTTCTTTATAGTGTTTTTAGATAGAAATTAGTCTCATTAGAAACAAATTTTGTATAATCTTAACATTAGGCAACTACCGTATTCATACAAAATAGGTGTGTCAGGAGGCGGTACCGTTTATTGAGAAATTGTAGAAATGCAAAAATCTGCTATCTTCTACTTACTTATGTGTGATAAAGTGACCCGTCGGGAGCCGAGGAGACAAGAGAAACAGCCGAGTTGCGATAAGACACTCATTTATTAATTTAATCTAAGAATAATATATGGTTGTACATAAAGAAGGTGTGTAACATTATGTGGGCATATATTTTCGATGCGTTTACTCGACTTCGCACACTTCACATCACTTTCACTTTTGCACTGCACATCTTCTCGAATCACACAATTTTCTCTGCTCTTGCTATATAATAGTTTACATCAGCATTTTGTTTATTAACCTTTATTCTTTTTGTATTCTGTAGTTTCTATGATACCATATCACATGATATTGGGGAATTTTTACGTTTTAGTCGGGCGCGAGCTGACACGCGGTATTATGATTACTGTCGTCTCTAGTAAGGCACGATCTACATTTCGTGCTCTGTGACTGGTAGTATTACCTTAGTACATACCATAGGCCTGCGGCTATAGTGAAGGCCAGGTACAGCTGTCGATAAATCTATAACGGATCGCGGGAGCTTGCTGTTTAGCCGAGCTTTTTGTTGTAAGTGGAGCTTAATAAATTATAGTGCGTGCATCATGTTGTGGTAAATATATTGTCTAAGAAGTAGCTGGCTTAATAAAACAGTTATCTGTAAACTTTTTTGTGTATATTGTTTTGGTGGGATTTGTATAATTTTAACTTTAATTTAATTTCAAATTTAAATTTTAAAATTAATAAAATAAATCTATTATATATTAAAGGCAAACCTCACTTACTTAATATCAATGCTTAGTCAAATTAATAGGTACAGTAGTTTCCACTGTACCTAGAAACTTGAAATTTGGTACAGGGGTTCCTTTCATACTGCAAGTGAAGACTAAGAAAGGGTATTTAGAATTCAACCCGTAAGGGTCACCCCCTTACGGGTTGAATTCTAAATAGGGGGTGAAGTTTAAAGCGGACGAAGTCAAGGGAAAATTGCTAGTATTATATTATTTAGAGACACACTCAGATTGAACGAGCCCGACACTAAGTTACAAATACCTTTATAACAAACCTCTTCAATTGAGAAAGGTAGGAAATTTTTGTACTGCAAGACTAAAAATAGTGTAAGCAAAGCCAGCTAATGCTGACTTACAGCAGGAGCCCGATGGTCCAGTGGCTGTGAGCTCTATGAGCGCTTACGTATGTTAAGCAACCCCTGGTGCAGTCCCTACTTGGATGGGTGACCGCAAGTGGCATAAAAATATCTCGAGCTCCTCCGTGCTTCGGAAGGCACGTTAAGACGTTGGTCCCGGCTGTCATCGTTGATGGCAGTCGTTATGCTATGTCAGATGCCTTAAGGCAGCTTGAAAAATCAGACACCAGTGTTGGCCACTTACACATACGAAAAACAAACAAAACAGCATTACCCGATTTATTTAGTTTGGAACAGACAAATTATACCTATTATTCGTATTCTTTCTTCATAACAATAACTATGTATTAAGGTATTAATCTACTTCAGTAAATTTCCATATTTTCCTACACTTATCCCAGGTCACTAACCTCTCGCATCTTCCAAATTCAAATTCTTTTATCGAACATCACATGCGTACCCCGAATAGTTCATTAACATTTGCATGTGTGCGCGCTTTTATTAGTCGCGTGTGTGTGTGCACAAACAGGGGTTTTAATTTTTGGGGGTTCTTTAATGACACTTCTTTGCATCGATTTTAGCATTTTCGAGGGTTACTCTTTTGTTTTCGGGTATTGATTCGCGTTTTTTATGAAGATAGTCTCGTGCATACGTGCTTGCATGCAGGGAAGTTTGGAATTAATCGCTGTACTTTGTTGTGCTAACGTTGGTGATTTCTTAGTTTGGACGGTTCACGAGTTTGGTGTGTTTTTTGTTTGTAGTTTTGTTTTGAAACGTGATTGTGTGGAGATACAACTTAAATCGTACCGTACAAGTCCATTGTAAATTTTTCCTAGTAGCTTTCGCTCGCGTTAATACAAATCTCTCGGGATAAGCAACTTTTTCGGATTGGCCTTGGTATTGGATGATTAACTATATAAGTATCTTTGATAATTTAAATTTAATTTTGTCGAGCTCCGTGGCGTAGCGGTCAACACGCTAGCCTGCGACACGGGGGTCCCGGGTTCGATCCCCGGTCAGGTCACTATGGAAAAAGATCTTTTTCATATTGACCTGGGTCTTGGATGTTTATATATATATAAGTATACCTATATTATAAAATATAGTATCGTTAGTATCCTGCGACACAAGTTAACAACATTCTGTGGGACTGGCTCAATTTGTGTGATTTGTCCCTATATTTATTTACTTAATTTATATTGGTACGAAAGGACCTTAATAATATGTCCTTCTCCGAAATCTCCATAATCAAGTTACGTCTAAATCAGTTCAGTGGTTGAAACAAGTAGAGTTATAGAGGTACTACAGAGTTTCTTTTGCATTTATAATATTTAGTAGTAGGAAGATTCCAAGACAGCTAATATAATATATAGGAGGATATATAGTAGGAACATGCCAAAACAGCCCATAAGACTAACTCTTTTTTCTCTAACAACCCAGTGCTGCTGTGGCGCTGTTCGGTTCAGACAATGGACAAATAAGATATGTTAAAAATTAATTATGGCCCAACTGTTGGATTACCCTAGCTACACCACTTACTGTACAGAGAGGCTGTTTCGGCGAACGATTGTCCATGGTGGTTGTAGGGTGTAGTAGATATGAGTAGAAGTTATGTGCGGCTGGCGATGGATGTAAGTTGATGTGAAGTAGAGTTGAATGGAAGCTGGAGTTTAAGTTGAGTTGAGATGAGAGTGCGGGGCTTCTCCCCGAACAATCACAGTTAGTTTCACTGTAGTATATTAGTTAAGTTCGTAAATAAGTACAAGTTATAGGTTTGGCACTTCCGTTCCCTATGTGTCTATCGCGTAGTAACAGCGAATGCACTCTGGCTTTAGAATAATAAATTATAAGTAAATTGTGACGCACGCCGTGTGAAGCGCGGCATCAGCAAATTCATTTACAGTGAGACTGTACATAGTGGTAGTTAAATTCTTTTTTATGCTGGTTTGGAAGAAAAGGCAAACACAGAATATACCAGCTGTTTTTCTTCCCGTGCAGACCGTAAAAGCCGGTCGAGGGATTGAAAAGAAAATTACTAAGAAATCTCGTCAATAGGCGATGCGATTAGCAACCCATCACTATTTTGACTCCGCTTGCCGCCAAAACGCCGACTAACACGCTTAACTTAGCCTTTAGGGTTTATGACTTTGGGCTCTGTCTACCTCACATTTATTGTTAACATGTTTACAATTATAATATAATAAGCAAATACTAGTGTTAAATACCGATTTATATTATATGGCCGATTAAATTAAAAAAACCGGCCAAGTGTGAGTCAAACTCGCGCAATGAGGGTTCCGTACAATATGCTTCGTGAACACACACACACAATGTGCAAAAATGTTTTATTCAATTGACTAGCGCCATCTAGTGGTGTTTTAATGAACTATTTCCCTAGATGAACTTATTATAGTGAGTTTACCACTTTATTTTCAACTGATAGAATTCTTATTATTTTTCCTGTAATCTTCAAGGAATAAACTATATTTTACAATTTTTTCAAAAATTTCGCCCCAGTAGTTTCGGAGATCAGGGGGGGGGAATGGTCAATTTTTGCCTTCTTTCGTGAATAAAATAAAAAGTATTAATTTTACCCGAACAAAAAAATATATTTTTGAGATCCTCATAATGAGCCCTTTCATTTGATATATGACAAAGTAAGGTTTGCAAAACTTTTTTTTAAGATTTTGTAATTGGGCCCCTGAAGATAACCCTTATTTCAAAAAAAACTTTATTTTCATTACATATCCTTGTTTGGGTCATAGGATTACACCATCTTACCAAATTTCACCTAATTTGGTTCAGTAGATTCGGAGAAAATCGGCTGTGACAGACGGACGGACGGACAGACAGACGCACGAGTGATCCTATAAGGGTTCCGTTTTTCAATTTTTGTACGGAACCCTAAAAATCAATTGAAATAATTGTGCGGTAAGTTTTCCAGATAATCAAACTTTCAGTTTCATAAATTACATTCATCGCCACGCCGCAGTCAAAACACCGAATACACGCACCGAAAAAATTAATTAACACAAATTAAAGAAACGAATAACTGGATGAAGACGCGCCAATGAAAGGGGCAAGTCTCCCCAAACACCCCCTAAAAATTTAATTCATCACGCCGCTTCTGAGACATATCTCCTGTCCCTTCCCTTTTCTTCCGCCATTCTTTGCCTTCTTACAACCTTTTTCCAAGAGCAAGACAGGAATACTCGACTTATATCTACAACATCCACCTTCAAGCCAAACTCAACTTTATTTACAAAAAAATAGAGTTGAATTTTCATTGCTTTGTAAAGTGTCATACGACGTTAAGCGTAACCCGATATACAGGCTGTTTCATTCGGTCGCATTGAAATCTTAAAACAAATAAACGTCCGAGGTTGCGAGATAAGATTTTGTCGGTTGTGCGGGGTGATCAAAAGGCGATTTGCGTCTATTCGTAATGAGTTCGACTCTCGGTTAAGGTAAAGTTTAGAGTATTTTTGAATATTTATCTTGATTTTGATACTACAATATCATAATGTCACTATTCGATAAGATTCTATTTGATTTTTACGTTGACATATTTTTATGTAAAAAACATAGTATTCGAAAAATTAACTTAATGCACGCAATTTATACTTTCAATAATTTTGAGTACTACTAATTTTTTTCTAATAGTTATTTTTTGCACCATAAATAGTTGATTAATGAACTATTTAAGGTAATAATACATAATTATTTTATAGTAAGCGATGAAAAGAAAATGTTATATTATGATAAACAAACACTCTTCTCTGTTAATTGATCAAGTTGATAATTATTAATATAGCAGTTTTTTTTACCATATTAAATATTATAAAATACATAATACAAAAAGACATACCAAATAGCATTAAAGTTCCAAAGACAATTGAGAGAACACCAAAAACCCCGACTAAATATCACTTCTCAACAGTCTCAAACATTTGACCCGAACGCGAAACTTCAAAACTTCCCGACCAACTTATTTTTCTTGCGACGTAACTTATTAAAATCAAAATCAAATAGAAAATGCCTCGATACCGCTGTCTTTACCAAGCTCTTATCACAGAAACCGCTTTCAATTAACAAGTAAATAAAGCCTTATGTATTCGCTAACTCTTCACATAATGAGTTAATAACACAACACCTATAGCAACAAATGGAAAATGGCCAACACATATAAAAATCACCCGCACATTGACAAATTTCTCCGTACATAAAACGCGTCTTTTCTTCTTGTATTCTTAATTAGCGTGTCGGATGTTGCCGTCTCTTTCGCTCAGAGGGTGTTAATTAGAAGTTTGTCTCTCTCGCGCTTTCTTAATACATTCTTCCTCTCCGCGGTGTTTCTTTACGTTTTTATTTGTGTGCGTGTCTGTGTGCTGTGGTGTTTAATTTACATGTACTTGTATGTCTGAGTACAGTCGAACGATATGACGGTTCTTAGGAAATGTTACTTTGACAACATTGTAAGGTTTAAATTACGTTAATAGCTTAATTAACTTCTACTCCAGTTTATGAGATGTAAATCGATCTAGTTTTATGCCAAAGTAAAGTTTTTAACTAATCACTATTTAATAGTTACCTACTTATGTATATTTTAAAGCAACTGTTATTAATGTCATTTGATATAATAATACAAAAATTTTAGTTTAATTTGAATGTTAAATAAATATGTAAAATTATTTTTTTCGACGGCTTCCTTGGCGCAGCAGTTATCACACCAGTCTGTGACACATGGTCTTAGGTTCGATCCCCTGTCAGGTCATGATGAAAACTATCCTTTTCAGATTGGCTTGGGTCTTGGATGCTTATCTTTCTATATAACTAACCATTTTAAAATTTTGTCGTTGATTTAGTATGCTGCTGCGACCCAAGTTTCCTACTTCCTGTAGAGTTAGCTCAATTTATGTGATTTGTATGCGTGCTTAAAGATTAGTCATACAAATTTGAACTACATGCTTTCTTTAATATTCATGATAATAATTGTAAAAATATAGAGTACATATAAATAACACAATATTCTACTGCTAAACTTGATTTAAAGCTAAACTAGAACTCTGAACATTACTGCGACTTTAAATTCCAAAAACCCTCGATTATTTTAATCGCCTCCCACTTTGCCTTCCGACTGTACCGTTTACGAATGTGGGTATACGCGAAAGGGTGTCAGGAGCGGGGAGGCACACATAAACACTTATAAAGTTTTTTGACAACAACCACCCCGACGGGTTTCGTTAATTTATGTTGCTTTTTTAATCAATACCGAGCGGTATCGGTTCTTTGTGACGTGATAAACAAGTGACATTGTAGATTTGCTTGAGATATGGTGACTACTATAGGATCGAGGCGAGTAATCGAGCTTGGTTTATTGACACACTCATCATTTCGTGTAGGTGACACCGTCAGTCGACCATGCACGCCCTGGTGTCAAAGTTCTTCGGAACCGCCTTTCGGCCTCTGACGTGGTTCCTTTAACGACTACCAGATGGCAGCCGGGACCACCGGCTTTACGTGCCTTCCGAAGCACAAAATCATCTTTCTTATCAGACAATCAGGTGATTCATGCCTGCAATGTCCTAACCAAACTGGAAACAACTTAACAAAGTATGCTTCTCGCGGGAATCGAACCCACGACCCCCGGGTCAACAAGGCAAACGCCTTAACCACTGGACCACGGAGGCAGGAGGCAGAGAACACTAAAATACAGATTGTAGAGCTCCGTGGCGCAGCGGTCAACACGCCGGCCTGTGACACGGATGGTCCCGGGTTCGATCCCCGGTCAGGTCAAGATGGAAAATGATTTTTTTTCACATTGACCTGGGTCTTGGATGTTTATCTATATATATGGCAGTCGTCAAGCTATGTCAGATGCCTTTAGGCAGCTTGAAAAATTTGACACCAGTGTTGGCCACTTACACACACGAAAAACAAACAAATCTATATATGTATTTGTTATAAAATATAGTATCATTAAGTATCCCATAACACAAGTCTTACTTAAGAACTTACTTTGGGGCTAGCTCGATCTGTGTGATTTGTCCGTATATATTTATTGGGTGGGTAAGAATGGCAATTAATGTTTTCTTTATAAATTTTGATGTTATCAAATAATGTATAAAGTTCAGAAAAAGATTGATATAATGTACTAAAAATTTTCAAGAAAAATTAAAAAAATGGTTTAAGTAATTTTTGAGCATGGAATACCAAGAACTCTCTGCAGATGGATAGAAAACATGCTTAAAGGAAGGATAATTCATTCAGAGTTATTAGGAGATGAATTATCGGCGGTAACGACGAAAGGTTGCCCACAAGGAGGAGTCCTATCACCAACTCTTTGGAGTCTAGTGGTAGACTCCCTGATAGTGTCTTTGAATAAAGGCCCGGTCACTGCGGTTGGATACGCGGATGACATAGTAATACTTATCAACGGGAAAGTTCCCGACACGGTGAAAGGGATTATGAATAAAGCTTTAAGGGAGGTACAGGAGTGGTGTACTATGAACCACCTAAGTATCAACCCGAGCAAAACAACAGTTGTCCCTTTCACAAGGCTCCGGAAATTGACGGCCTTGAGCAACCTCAAAATGAATGGCGTTGCGCTCAATTTGTCAAATGAAGTCAAATATCTAGGAGTTACGTTAGACAAAGAACTGACATGGAATACACATGTTAACAATAGTATCATAAAGGCCACTAGAGTATTTGGAATGTGTCGAAATACCTATGGCAAAACATGGGGCCTAAAGCCGTATATACTACGTTGGATATATGAGATGATGGTAAGGCCCATCCTGACCTACGGAGCACTGGTATGGTGGCCGAAGGTAAAACAAGTAACGTGTATTAATGCACTGAAGAAAATACAAAGAATAGCATGTTGTGCTATTACTGGGGCATTCACTACAACACCAACGGCATCTATGGAAATGATCCTTGGGTTGCCACCCTTACATATATATATAAAAGGCGAAGCCTGCAAGGCATTATATAGACTGTCTTCGACTGGTCTGTGGAGCAGGCATGCACCAAGGACAAGGCATACGCAAATTGAGACAACACATGAGCTCGATAGGTTGTTGGACATGGGAAGTGACAAACAGCTTCCCGTATACAACTTCAAGAAGAACTATAGAGTATATATTCCAACAAGAGACGAATGGAAGGAAGAATTTTGCCCTTCTGAACGAGAATGCTCAATCTGGTACACAGATGGCTCCAAGACCATTCATGGAACAGGTGCGGGCATTTTCTCCAAGAATAAACAACTGTTTCAGAGCATGGGCCAGTTTGCAACCGTATTTCAAGCGGAAACATATGCAGTAACTGTCTGTGCTAAAATGAATCTAGAGAAAGGGTTAAAAAATCACCATATCTATATTCTAAGTGACAGCCAGGCCACTCTCATGGCACTTAACTCCGACAGAATCGATTCTAGATTGGTCTTGGACGGTGTGAATGCCTTAAATCAACTGGGTAGGCACAACAGTCTGAGACTGGTCTGGGTGCCCGGTCACGTCGGGGTTGAGGGCAATGAGTCGGCCGATGAGCTGGCTAGGAAAGGGTCAGATACGCCATACATTGGACCGGAACCTTTCTTAGGCCTATCATACAGCGTAATAACATCTGCAATAAATGCATATGTCGTCAGCAGACACCAAGCCGAATGGAGTAATCTGAGTGGACACGTACACTCCAAGGAGACACTTGGTATCGACAACGCCAGTTGGCACAAAAGGTTCTGTAAATTTAACAGAAAACAGACAAGATTTCTAATGGGAGCCCTGACCGGACACTTCGAAAATAACAGTCATCTCTTCAAATTGAAAATTGTCGGAAGCCCTCTATGTAGGGCATGTGAGGAATCAGAGGAGACGATGAGACACATCTTGTGCTACTGCGACTCTTTGGCTGGTAAGCGTTTGGACCTTTTCGGATCGGCGTATCCTGATCTAGAGGACTACAGGCACTACGCACCAGGTGATATCCTGAAGCTTATGCAGTCCTTCTTCGGGAATCACCGTGTGAGTGAGTAAGGCATGGGGTAAGTACAAAATAACCCAAAGGTTAGACGTGCTTCCGATTTATAATCGGCCCCAATGAAGATAAGATAAGATAAGAATATTAGTGCCCAATTCAATAGTGTCAGATAATCCTAATCCGAACTTCCTAACTAATATTATAAATGCAAAAGCGAGTTTGTATATTTGTTTGTTTGTTACGCTTTCACACTTTATCAATGGAACCGATCATCATGAAATTTTGCAAACAATTTGGTAATCACAGATAAGCCGCGAGCAACAGCTAGTTATTTTTTAAATGACAAAGAAATTATCCATACTTAAAAGTCCCACGTAAAGCCGCAATCCCATACAAACGTAGTTTCGTTTTAGTTTTACAACAGTTAAGCCAATCTCAACCAAATTCCGTACATACGACCGGATAAGGCATATGTTTATAATCAGATTTCAATTTTAAAAACAATACCTATACAAAATTACAGCGAGAACAAGTTTTCGATACGAAACTTTAAACTTCAATCTTCAAAATACGAAACTACGTTTGTATGGGATTGCGGCTTTACGTGGGACCCTTAAGTATTAGGTATTCACACATGGAGAAATTAAATAGAGATTATAAATCTATAATATTTTTTATTAATTATTCAGTTAGGCAGCCTCTCTAACCTCTCCAACCCGTCTGGCCAGCGTGGAGAGTGTAGGCCAAATCCTCTGACTACTCAGGCTAGTATATAGCTCTGGTAGTACAGAGAGGGTCGTGCTCCTGCAGTGGAGACTAGAAAGACCTGATGATGATGATGATTGAGTTAGGTAAGTACAATAAGTATGACACGGTTCATAAAGCGAAGCGCTTAAATTTTTGGATTTAATCTCAGCTTGTCAAGGACTAGCTATTTTCAGAACTTAAATTGGCTTTTTTAAATTCATGTTACACTTTTAGAATAATATGAGTTCATGAATATCAAGAAAAATACTCTAACAATCATTTAAGATATCTTACATAACATTTATTTTACATATAATACTGATGATTTTTTTTATTACCTTCAAATTCACTGTATTTTAAATATTTCTATACAACCGAAGTCGCATATAGTCACAAAGCTTTATTACACAGCAACGATTAATTGACACAAGACTAACAGATTCTTTTGAAAACATTTGATTACAAACACACAAAACACAAACACAATCATGTATAAAAATCGTATTGCGTATATTCAGACACGAATGTCATCTTTATTTGGTCGAATTGGAAAATTTACTCAAAATCCGACTTCTTTCTCATTAGACATCTCTTTCTTTTGCATCAAGTTGTGAAAAAATTAATAATAACATAAATGTATAAATATTGTTACCACAAATCTACCACAAATGAATCCATATTTGGATACGATAAATCAGTATAACAGGAAAAGCTCCCTTTCAGAAAAATTCATAACGTTAACGAGATAAACTCTTATCACGCCACAATATATCGCGGTCCACGGATCACCTACTTAAGTCGTCAATCTTTCCCTAAAAATAAAGTTATATCGCAATTTTCCGTTTCAGAAACCCTCTCAACGTGTGACGAAAAAAATACAATTTTAAAGTGATATTTTTCCGGTAAAAATTGGACCTTGTTTCATATCACGTAGTGATGAACTTACCGCAAAATATGTTGGCAACATATCACAGAACCAAGGTATTTATGCAATGTAACTAACTAATTTGAGCTTTAACACTTCGTTCTAAGGTGCAGACGGTATGAAAATTTAACTTGTTGTATCCTGTTAACACGCTGTGTGATGAATCGTCTGTCTCACGCGTGACGGGACTGTCACGCTGAGGTTTCACGTCACTTGAGTTACGTGTTTAGCTATTAATAAATCATGAATACGTTTCAGCCTTATTTCATATTTAATGAAAAAAATCTGAAGGTATCTCAATGTACAGTTAGAAATTGGTATTGTAGAGTTTTCACTAGAGTAATAGAAATTGAATCCGGTCAGATTTAGTGTTTATAAATACTTTTTACTTATAAGGTGTCATTCACTTCTCTGTAGTAACATCTAATAAGCACCACGTTGGGCGCCAGATTTGGAAGAGACTGTTGGCGCCCAACATGGTGTCCAATAGAATTTTTTTTTTAATTATTTGGACATACTTTTAGTAGCAAGTGCAGTTACTAAACCTTTATTGATATTTTATAAGTTAATGACAACGAAACTGTTCGAAAAACTTTGAAGAAGAATTAAATGAAAAATCTTAGCTTTCATTCCCTTTTGAAGAAATAAAAAAAATCTGTTAATTGATCAATTTGTAAGAATAAAATTCTTTTTTGTTACGCTTCATTCATTCGCTTCTTAGTAGCACACTTTTAAATATTGATGATAGAGCCATCTCTCTCTCACGGAGTCGAGCTCCGTGGCGCAGCGGTCAACACGCTAGCCTGCGACACGGGGGTCCCGGGTTCGATCCCCGGTCAGGTCAAGATGGAAAAAGATCTTTTTCATATTGACCTGGGTCTTGGATGTTTATCTATATAAGTATATATTATAAAATATAGTATCGTTGAGTTAGTATCCTGCGACACAAGTTCACAACTTACTGTGGGGCTAGCTCAATTTGTGTGATATGTCCCTATATATTTATTTATTTATTATTTATCTCTACCTATGTCTACCAACAAGTTCACGTCAAGGAGCTTGCAGTCGTCCAAGTACTGATACAGTTAAGGCCCTTGGTACCAAAGAAGTGCAAAAAAGGTTGACTTTAAAACGCAACTCCTCTTAAACTACTTGTTCGAAAAATTTGAAAAAAATATATATTTTGTATCCACTCACTTACTTATATCTTTTCTATACGTGTTATATTTTTGTTATAAACAAATAAAGAAAACATTATGTTTTTCAGCTATCAATGCTATCTCCTGCTAAACTGCCGAGAGGTTTTAAAATATTTTTACACCTAAAACATTGTCTTAAAATGTACTATAATACCAACATAGCTTATGTATATCAAGCAAGATTTAATATATAAAAATAATTTTTTTCGGGATTCCGCGCATAAGAGGTTCGGAGGGTGTCTGCGCGGGTCATATGCGCAAGGTCATCGGCGACCCCAAGCCCCTTAAATGAAAACAGTTAATAAATAGGTACTTAGATAAACAGTAATCACGCAGTAAATGTAGTTAAAAATATATCATGCATATTTTTAATGTGTGCAATTAAATCGAAATTGCGGAGGATGGAGGTTTAATGGGCCATAAAAAGCACGCAATGTCGCGTTGACTCACTAACGCAAAGATAATATTTATAAAGCGAACTGTTTATTTTATACTGTGGTATTTATCAGGATGAATAAGACATTAGCCGGCCGTATAAGCTTTCGTCAAATCATATTACAGCATAATTGCTGTAATATTGCTGTCATATGGACATATGCGCCGTGTGGTTCCCGGCAGAGTAGAAAAAGACCACTCCAAGTCTTCCCGTAGATTTTTTAGAAGGCGACTTAGGAAACACAAGGTGAACAAAGCTTATTAACATCAAAGAGACCTCTCCAACCCGTCTGGCCTGCGTAGAGAGGCCATATCTCTGTCTACTCTGACTTATATATGGCTTTGGTAGGACAGAGAGGGCCGTGCTCCTGCAGTGGAGACTAAAACAGACCTGATGATGATAATGATGATGCTGTCATAGAAGCCGACCCCGGGCTCCGACACATCATAGGTGATGACGCAACCGGAAAAGCCGCTTGTATTGATGATGATGATTATTGTTAGTTTTTCGTGTGTGTAGGTGGCCAACACTGGTGTTAGATTTTTTAAGCTGTCTAAAGGACAACTGCCACCATTGATGACACCCGGGACCAACGGTTTAAAGTACCTTACGAAGCACGGAGGAGTTCGAGATATTTTTATGCCACTTATGGTCACCCATCTAATTGGGGACCGTGCCTAGGGTTTTACACGGGTAAGCGCTTACAGTGCTTACGCCCACTGGGTCATAAAGCTCTTCATAATGATGATGAAGAAGGCATAAGCTGGAAAATTGAACAAGATCAAATTAAAAATCAGACCCACTCTGATCGTAGTTTCCAGGACAAACTATAGGTTGAACCAAAATGGAAGATATGATCAATGTGTACTTAATATTATAAAGAAGAAAGATTTGATTGATTGTTTGCATGGAATAGACTCCGAAATTACCGATTTCAAAAAAATCTTTCACCTAGAAAGCTAATTCATCTGCGGGTGACATAGGCTACAATTTACGCGGACAATGTTTCGGGAAAATTGCTAAATTAGATAAGATGCATTCGATCCTGATTCTATTTTTCACTATAATACAACCTGTTGTTGTAAATAGTAAAAAAATCACAGAGAGTCATTTATTAAAAACTAGCTGTTACCCGCGGCTTCGCCCGCGTAATATATAGCCTATGTCCTTCTCGGTACCCTAACCTATGTGTATGTAAAATTTCTTGACGATCGCTTCAGTAGATACGGCGTGAAAGCGTAACAAACAAACAAACAAACTCACTTTCGCATTTATAATATTAGTTGGGATTGGGATTACTTGGGATTGGAATAGTTGGGACAAGCTATCGACCACGCTTCTGTTTACGTGATATACATTATATCTCTGTATGTCTATCGGGCATAAAAACTTTCTCGAGATGACAGCCCTTCGGGCCGCAAATTACCTATATACGAAATATCATCTAAATCTCAGTTATTGATATGTAAAGAGAAATTATACAAATAGATAGAGTTAGTTATTTTCTCATTTATAACATGACTTATAGATAGTATAATATGGATGAAACTTTCCGATGTAGAACGTCTGTCGAAAAATTAAATATTCCCTATTAAATATTAATTGGATCATCAAAAGAAACAACCTTGTTCCTACTTGAACTGTAGCCAGCCTAAACATTTCTTGATAAATTGCAAATGCCTTTCACTATCTCACATAAAAAAGAAAAAAAGAAACGCCCTTTATGAACCAACTCACCCAAATATTATTCAAAAATAGGTTTATTAAATAAAAGTTAAAAAATATATAAATAAGAAGCCATCATCCTCAACGTTAATTACAGACATACTTAAAGATCAGACACGAACATTTCAATATAACGTCCCATAACGGAGATAAGAAACGGAGAAGGGAGGCAATCTCCAAAAAAACAAAATTACATTAATAAACATCTGTACACATGTATGTATGTATGTGTGCAGGGACGCAAGGCGCCGATGAGTTTTAAAGTTTTTAAGGGTTCGCCGAAGATTGCGTGCCTTGATTACCGTACCCCCGGGGGTGGACACCCCCACCCACCACACACTAGGGCCGCCGAAAACACACCGCTACCCTCCCTTTTTTAAGGAGGGAAAATTAAAAGTGTAGCCGATGGGCGAGTAATCTTGATGCTTGTAAGACATTACTCATTAGCCGGATTTCAGTGTAACTTTTAATATGAATGTAACTCAGGTTGTAGCTGTAGATTTTGCAGGGTACGATCAACTATTAAAGTATACATAGTTTTTCCCATTTTTGATTCATATTAGTTACTAGTAGCAGGTTAATTAAAATAATATCACAGAAATCTTTAAATCAAATATAATATTAAATCTGAAAATATTAATATCTCAAACAATTGAAACCCTGAAACCAAATTAAAAAAGTACTTGCCATGATTATATCGGCACCTCTCTATCTTTCCTTTATGTAATTCTAAAAATCGATGGTTTTAAAATTTTTACTTCTACTTGTTGAGCTACAAAGCTTGTTTTTGCCAAATTTCCTGATTAAAGGACTTCAGATTTTTTTAAATGTGAAAGTTGTAAATTTATCACTGTGCATTAACACATTGGATCCCATTGATTGAGTTCGCTTAAAAGTTTGGCTTTTAAAGTTCATTAGAGATCTACGATCCCAATGCTAATGAAACTCAAATTCCAATGAAATGTCATTCAACTACGCATTCCTGAGAAAAGTGGTCATCGGAAAGGGTATTAAATTTAAAAGTGATCATGTTTTTCTTTAGAGAACTTTAAGCATCTTCAGTTCTCCTTTTAAAATGACCCAAGAAATAAATTAATTACAGCAAGTATCAAGTTCTACTAGTCCGCCGCTCGCGAACGACATGTGCGGCCGTGAAGGACAGACTTCGTTCGTCTACAGCGATTGTAATTTGTATATCTATGTCGGAGCCATTGCGACGATATTATGGCAACTTGTGTCATTGTATCGGTCTTGTTTGTGTTCTTTTGGCATAATGTCGCAGACATTTTTCAACTTTCTTTTTTTATCTTGCGTATTAAAGCAGATATATTTTTACTTTCCCAATTGTCTTTGAAGGAAAGACATATATTCTAGGGCGCAATGATTTATATTGATGTTAGAGCTGTGTCGATGATGTTTTGGCAACTTGTCATTGTATCGGACTTGTTTGTGTTCTTTTGGCATAATGACACAAATATTTTTTAATTTTCTTTTTTATCCTCTGACTCGCATACATAGATATAGTTTAATTTTCTAAGTGTCTTAGAACGATTCATGTTTTACTGATACGCTTTTTTTGTATATCAATGCCAAAGCTATATCTTAACGATATTATGACAACTTTTATTATTGTATTTTTTTATTTGTCTTCTTTTGGCATAATGTCACAAAAATTTTTTAATTTTTTTTTTCATCCTCCAACTCACATAGTTATACTTTAATTTACAAAGTATCGTAGAACGAGTCTATATGTCTATATTTTTACAGTATAATGGCAAATTGTGGCATTGTATCGTTCTTTTGGCATAATATCACATATTTTTCAATGTTATTTTTGTATCTACCGATTAAAGAAAGATATATTTTTATTTTCCCAAATGTCTTAAAAGAGAGCCATGTTTTCTTGTACCTACGCAATGTTTAATAATTAATTTGTTGTTAGAGCTATCTCGACGATATTATAGCAGTTGTGTCACTGTATAATGACACAGATACTTTTCATTTTTTTATCTTTCGAATAAAGTATCTCATTATTTACCAAAAATTCTTATAAGATCAATATTTTTTTTCAGTTGAGTAGCTGAATGAAAAAGTAGTTGTTATAACTTGTAAGTTTTAAACCAGAGATTTTAGGACTATAAATTACACGAGGATTAAAGAAGGCATTTTTGATGTGAAACACCGATTGGTACGCCTTGGAAATACAAAGACTTTAGGCCTTGTGGCCTTACGCGGTGCCTACTCTGTAGGAGATAAGAACGTCATTGGTATGTATGAATTACAACTGCAATGTTTACATTTGCCAGGGTCAAAGAATTTTTTTTTTTATTAGCTTATTTTGTCCCACTGATGGGCAAAAGCCTCCCCTTTATTTATCCAAGTGTCTCTGTCCCTAGCCTTCTCTTTCCAGTTACTCTCATAGTGGTATAATTCATCCGACCATCTTGTTCTGGGTCTTCCTTTGTTTCTTTTTCGAATATATTAGAGTTATTGACGCGTAGTTATGCTATTTCCTTGTGACTCCAAGTGATTCAGTATTTGGAATACCTACTTGTAAAAAAAGTTTTTCTGATGCTATTTACTGTTTTTTTGTTAACACCAGTGTTATTGTTAAATATAATTCTTTTCGCAAAAAATATCGACGTTTTCATACAGGTGTTCAACCACCCGAGCAACTAGTATGGGTAAATAAAAAAACATCGAGTCCCTAGGTAGATTGGTCCCTTAAGAAAGATTATTCATATTGATGGCCTGAGTCACGTCTTTAAAGGTATGTCGAGGGTCAATTTACACTTTGTATACAATTGTATTACTACAAAGCACCCAATTCATTCATTTTCACAACACATATCCGCTATCACCGTGAACAGTAAACGAAACAACAATTGCTCTAATATTCGAACCACTTGCATAAACTATCCGCTTCATTACCGACCATTCAACATAAGATTTGCAACCAATTGTAAGGCCTAGCACCCACTAGCGGAAAACGCAACGCGACGCAAGCGCAACGCATGACTTAAAGCAGTTTGTCACATTCGCTCGTAGAAAACGTCATGTCCCCGATCCATGATTAATGCCTTTCTTAATTACTAAGTTATCGTTCCAAACGGGGGGTGATACATGTGTTCCAAGCCTAATTTATTGACTTTTGCGCGTGTTTTAGGGTGTGTAGATTGCTTAACTTTTTGGTTGGAGGTGTTTTAATTTAATTTCGATTGGTTTGATAACACGATCAAGTTACAGATGTGTGTTTAATGATATTTGCTTAGAAACTTTCGGTATTGGATTACTTCCTTTTTAACAGTTAAAATTTATTACAGTATTTACAGTAAGTATATTTAATTTGAGGAGTTTATTATGCTCAGGATAGAGAATATGCACGTAATTTTTTATTTGCTTGTTATAATCCCTAATAACCACAGTAAAACATTATAAAATAACTTTTAAAATATCTTAATTAGCGACGAAGATGTGATACTTTAAAGTTTAAATAAGAAAGTGAAGTCCGATATGGACTAGTGACGTCAAAGTCTATATCATGTGTATATTTGCCATATGAAATAGTGTTTTCGCGAGTGAGATAGACATATTTTCGTAAAATCATTTTATCTCGTTAGTTTTTCAACCAAATTTAATTCTGTTTTCACTTTCAGTACTTTATATAGAATATTTTTGGATAAACTGGTAAGATAACACATATTTTTTTCATGCGTATTCTCTATTTTGAGAGCATTTTTGAACACGCGACTTTACTTTACTAACATAAATAAACGTGCGCCTTGGTGAAGTGAAGTCACTTGGCCAAAGATACTATCCCAGGACTTTTGCCAAAAACTCTGCGACATCGAATCTTATCTCGATGTTTATTTTCTCATGTGACTCGTATGCGGTTATTTTTATGTAACAATTACACTAATATCGCTGAAGATATAGATCCAGAGGAAACCTGCACGCTTTGTTGATTCGCATCCACTACATGCTTCAAAAGAGTAGTGAAAAACAGTTTTCCAATATTTTTAAATAGCTATCACTACTATAGGAAGTATCTTTGATCACAATAATTTTTCTCATCAAATGAACAACCAAATTAGTTTCCGAACGGAAATTAGTTTAATAAGGAAGAAAAGCTACAAAAAATGAGACACCTTAATCGCACTTTCCATCGTCACCTTAAGCTTAATACACACGCGCGTCACGTCCAACGCTCATTTGGCGGCGTTCATCGATCGAGACAAAGCCTACCGAGCCCCGATAAACGAATTAAGGAAATGGGAGATTTTTTATCTGGGCCGGGGAGGGGACACGCGTCGTAAAACGCAGCAATACTTTCTTATGCAAAGTCGCTCCGCCGATAATTAGGTGAAGCTATAGATGTGTGCACGGCTTTATGTTGGACTGTGTGCGTCGTTTTTAATTTCGGGGGAGGAATTAATGTGTTATGTGTGTTGACGTCAGTCGCCTGCGTAATTTGTTTTGTTTGTCTTGGCGTTTTGTTCGTTTTTTGGTAGTGGGAGATCAATAGTTGATTGAATGTTTCTAAGTTTGTTGGCTATCAATGGGAGACGAACTCCAACGCAACATATCTGAGATTGCAACTAAGAAAACGTTCCAGTGTAAAATATCAAATGTTAGTTGGTATATCCAGTCCAATGGAGATGATGATTCTTAGTTACTATCGTTCGTATTTTAGCCAAAGTTTCTCCTAATAAAAAATATATTGACAAATACAAAGATTCTTTATTTTTTGAGGTAAGTCAATTGAATGAAAATGAATGTACACCTATTTTGAAAGCAGCTTTAAACTTATTTACTAATTTTACTATGTAAAAAAAAAAGTTATAAAATTTGTCACAAAGTAAACAATAAAACAAATGTCTTTCTGTTCTTTTGTTCCATTAAAAAATATATATAAAAGGTCAATGAACGTATAAATCCAAAGTTTGAGAAACAATAAAGCAAAGACTACACAAAGTACTGCATGGCTTCCACACTCTTTTTAATATCGCATAAAATTCTCCAAAAAATTAGGGCACCTTTCGCACCTCAAAGAAAAATCGGGTGGTGCATTTTGCCAATTTCTTTTACGGCTTATAAGGCGTTACTACTTTGAATTTAGGTTGTTTTTCGTTTGAATAAGGGTGGTAGATATGTTTGTATATTAACATGAGGGAGTGGACGTGACATTTATTGTTTGACAAGCATCGATCTGCCCTTTGCTATGCGAGGCGTGAATGAGCCAAAGTTCACGATTTTTATAATGTCTGCTAACGGCCTGGGACCGAGGCCTAGATTAATCGGAACAAGGTTGAACATACATAACGTCTTTTTCCCTTGCGGAGTAGACAGAGCCCAGGTTTGTAAAAGCTTAAGGCCACGTTTAGTATGTTCGTTGCTGTTGGATTAGGTTGAAGTTTAATTTTATTATTTTGGTACTTAAAAAACAATTGTGCGTAAAGATAAAATAGGTACTCAACGAGCATTATTATAAGCATAAAAACCGGCCAAGTGCGTTTCGGGCCACGCGCAGTGTAGGGTTCCGTAGTTACGAATGACAAGTTTGAGTTCACACTGTTCACGCTCACACCTCACAAAATTGTATGAAATTTTACAGTTTCGAGTACATTTTATAAGTTGGTTGCCTATAACTTTATAGTTTATACTTAATACACAGCTCTGATAGTTTTCCTTTCAACTTCAGTATATATACTACTGCTGTAATTTTTTTCACGTATCCATATATAACCGTTTAGCAGATAGAGGGGAGGGGGGGACACTTACCTCTAACAAAAATTTGCACTTTAGAACCAAAGATTTCGGAAACAGATCCCTAAATCGAAAAATGATGTTCTCAACCTCACAATATTTTTTTAGACCTATTTAACGATACCGGTTCCTTGTTTACTACGGAACCCTAAAAAGGGAGAACAAATAATATAAGAACGATGGATATCTAAAATAAAAGAAAAAAATATTAGCAAGTAAGTATGTTTTGAGGTATTAAGTGCCAATAATAAATATTACCTAGTAAATAAGTCTACTACTTACACGAAAATTGAACAAACCAAAATATTTGTACCAGCTGTTATATATAACATGTTATACAAACGGCCAGTTATCATAATATAAGTAACACTTGCATTTATTTTCTTACCTAATGTTGTTGTTTTGGTTGATTGACGGTTTAAGCCAAGTATATTCCGCCGTGTGGTTCCCGGCAGAGTAGAACAGGACTACTCCAAGTCTTCCCGTGGATGTCGTAAAAGGCGACTTAGGAAATACAAGCTAAACAAAGCTTTTAACATCAAAGAGACCTCTCCAAACCGTCTGGCCAGCGTAGAAAGTGTAGGCCAAATCCTCTGACTATTCTAGGTAATATTAAGCTCTGGTAATCAGAGAGGGTCGTACTCCTGCAGTGGAGACTAAACAAGACCTGATGATGATGATATTCCTTATCAATATTAAGACGTTAACTTACATATATCATAAATATCTTAAGAAATAATTTTTAATCATTATCATCATTTCGAGTAGGTGATACGGTCAGTTGACCATGCACACCCTGGTGTCAGAGTACCTCGGAACCACCTCTGACGTGGTTCCTTTAACGACTACCAGATGGCAGCCGGGACCAACGGCTTAACGTGCCTCCCAAAGCACAGAATCATCTTTCTTATCAGACAATCAGGTGATTTATGGTTGCAATGTCCTAACCAAACTGGAAACCACTTAACAAAGTATGCTTCCCGTTGGAATCGAACCTACGACCCCCCGGGTCAACAAAGCAAACGCCTTAACCACTGGACCACGGAGGCTGTTAATAACAACTATGACAACGCAGAGTGGTGGTGAAATCGTTCATGAAAATATCAGATACCTCTCCAAAAACGCCCCCATAAAGCTACCTAACAGCAATATTTGATAAAACGCAGGTATTATCCAATTTGCCGCAGTCGGTTGGAGACAATAAACATCCCCCTCATACGATTCCGTAGATTAGGACTGTGATACATTGGGTGCGAAGCGACGGGTGATAAGTAGGTGTATAACAAAGTAGAGGAGGAGAACATGAATATTATTATTTAGTAATAAGCCCGGTAGAGTAAAATAGGACCAGTCGAAGCCTTCCCGTAGCTGTCGAAGGCGACAAAAGACGCAAGCTATATAAGGTGGTGTGTGTAAACAGTAAAGAGAGGTCTCCAACACGTCTGGCCACCGTGGAGAGTGTAGGGCTAATCCTTTGATGGTCTGGCTAATGTATACCTGAAAGCACAGAAAGGGTCGGGTTCCAGTAGTGGAGACTAAAAAAGACCTGATTATCAAATTTGCCGCAGTCGGTTAGGGACAATAAACATCCCCTCCCCCTCATACGATTCCATAGATAAGGACTGTGATACATTGGGTGCGAAACGACGGGAGATACGTAGGAGTATATTCCTACTAAGGATAGTAGGATAACATGAATATTGTTATTTCAAAAGTAGTAATATATAGCTCGGCAGAGTAGAATAGGATGGTCGCCTTCTGCGACATCTACAAGCAGGCTTGGAGTGGTCCAAGCCTGTCAGTGGATGTCGTAGAAGGCGACTTAGGAAACACAAGCTAAAAAAACGGGTCGGACAGGTCTCTTTGATTATTCAAAGAGACCTGTCCAACCCATCAGGCTATCGAGGAGAGTGTATGCCAAATCCTCTGACTGCTTTAGCTAATAATGGCTCTGGTAGTGGGTAGTCTCTCTGTAGAGAGGGTCATGCTATGCGTAATATTTGGCATCACGCCATAAAGGAGCTCAAGTTCGTTTGTGGTGAGTATGCCGACCCACCATTTAGAGACCTTCATGAAGGACGACGTCTGGCCACAGGGTATCGAAAGTTCCGAGGACTGTAGCCTACTGATACTTAGTTGCCCAGTCTGTTAGGTATGTCTATGGGTGTCTATGTAAACTAATTGTAAATGTAAAGTGACGTTCACCAAATGATATTTAAAATATCTTAAGATGAATAAAATTTTTGACTATTGTCTATGGGTCTATGTCATATTTATTTGTAGTCTGATTGAACGAATTCAATTGAACGTAAGAATTAGCAAGTAATTCTAAACCTTCAAGAATTATATTTGATTTCAGAATCAGAATCCCTATTATCTATCTATATACGGAATCGGGAGAGAATAATGTGAAAAGTTAAAATTAATTCAAGTTATTGTTTTTTAAGTTCAAGTTCTGAAAGTTTGGAATCAAAGTTGTATTCATAATAAAATAACGTATATTCATAATAAAATAAATATTTTAGGCGGTAGATTTTGCAGTTCTTATAAAATACTAGACAAATGTCAACTTAGTCTACCTGCAACCACGAACACTGTAAAGTGCTCGAAACGTTAGGTGTATAAATAATGTAATAAACGCGATAAAAACCGTATTAAAATAATTTTATTTAATGTGTAACAATCGCGAAAACATAAGAAAACATTAAATAACATAGGCACAAATCTACGTGGTTTTTATATGTTATTTTTATCTAAATATTGTAAGATATTTTTTTATATGGTAAATAAATGAAAAATAAGTTCTGAAAGTTTGAAATTAAAGTTTTGTCAACGGCTTAACCTTGAGAAGTCTTTAGTAATGCATTACTTTAAACGCTACCCGTTATCAGGATTGCAAAGGCATTCCTAAAGAAATACGAAAAGCGGATCAGTGAATTTGTATGGGAAGTCTAATTTTTCTTGTGTTTTTGTATTGTAAGGCGATTCTGATTCCGAATACGAATCAGAATTGCCATGAGCTTTAGAATCAGCCGGTGTAGCTTCTTTCTTAAGATGCTCAAGACGTAATTCAAAATTTCTTTCCTATATTAATATTCCCAAGCCATTAATTATTTCAATTAGACGACAGAAGTATTATGTTTTCAACAAAATCCTTTGGATACGCAACACCCTCCCTAATGATCGGAAAGCCTACTTAAAATGATACTGAGAACAAAATTGTAACAACCACGCTTAATTAGGAGATAGTGAGCCACGTGATTTTGTTCGGATATATATATATATATATATATATATATATATATATATATATATATATATATATATATATATATATATATATATATATATATATATCCGAACACTATATTTAAAGAAGTGTATTAATAAATAGTAGTTTGATAAATGGTTGAGAGGGTGAATATCTGAGAAAGAGTTTTTACATGTTCACCCATTTCAATGGGCAATGCGGCTAGCAATCCAACACTATTTTGATATTATATCCAATTTTACTATGATTATGTTTAAAACCGGGTCACGAACGTGCTACTTTGTCGGGATTTCCGAATATAGGTTTGTTATTTTGAGGCGAGTTCGGGATGCGCGACGCCGAGGTATCCCGGGCCCTTACTGCGTTTTCGCGGCGTTGCTCCTGATGAGTCCGCAACTATAGTCGGCAATCCCGACAAAGTAGCACGTGAGTGACCCGTTTTTAAACATAATGTATTTATTTTACGTTAGTTCAATGATATAATTGACTATGATTAATTTAATTATTATTCTACTAATCTTGATCTGATCGTTTGTGACGATGTCGTTTTTGCGTTCAGGAGTAGCACAAATACTCCTGAATGCAACGACCCAACGTATTATATTATTGAAAGCAAAGCGATTATCCGTCTTAATGCAGTCAAAGACGCAGGACTGCAAATATTTAAATTCTTGTACCTGCTACATGCTTATTTCCTTAGTAAGCACAGGAGAGGAGCGAATTTTGCAACACAATACACATTATGGAGTACTTCTCAGAGCACCTCGCGAAAAACGCCGAATCATCTCAATGATTGTCGAATGTGTGAAAATACTCGACGCCCCTGGCGCCTCGCTTTGTGTCTCGCGAATGAGTTTTGATGACTACCGTTTATTGGAATTCGAATTTAGGATCTTTTGAAAGTTACTTTTCTTTTATATTTAAATCAGAATCACTTTTCTTTTAGTGCCTCCAATAGCCTCGTATTTCGAATGTTTTTGACTATCAATGTCATCACTATACCAGTTTTCATCATCATCATCATCATCATCATCATTCAGGTCTTTGATAGTCTCAACTGCAGGAGGACGACCCTCTCTGTACTACCAGAGCCATAGGTAGTATCCCACGACACAAGTTCACAACTTACTGTGGGGCTAGCTCAATTTGTGTGATATGTCCCTATATATTTATTTATTAATTATTATAAGTATTAGCCAGAACAGTCAGAGGATCTGGCCTACACTCTCCACGCTAGCCAGATGGGTTGGAGAGGTCTCTTTGATGTTTATGAGCTTTGTATAGCTTGTGTTTCCTAAGTCTCCTTCTACGACATCCACGGGAAGACTTTGAGTGGTCCTATTCTACTCTGCCGGGAACCACACGGCAAATAAACATGTTACTTGAAGTTAAATAAAACTTTCCATAACAATAAACATCTCTCATTATGTATCTCACAATGTTCCCAGTTTTGCTCTAAAGTATTTCATGTCCCTTCTCAGCTAATACGGTAGTTGCCTAATGTTAAGATTATATAAAATTTGTTTCTAATGAGACTCATTTCTATCTAAAAACACTATAAAGAACACATTTAATTTGATATCGATTCGTTAGTGATCTTAAAGCTTTTTTAAAGTTGGGTGAATAGGACCATTTTTTAAAGTATGAAAATCTTTAATTACAATTATACTGTATTTTAGTCTGCAAAATTTATAGCAACTTTTATTATGAAACCATTACCATAAACGAAATATTTCGTATAGCTACCAAACAAAGTTCTCACGCCACCCATACAAAATACAAGCTTGTGACGTCACAAATATGTAGGCATTTCAGCGGCGCGTTTTCACGTCTAAAAACATGTGTCTTCAAAACTTTTATAAATGAAAGAGTTTTTTGTTTAGAAATGTATTTCTGTCACTATAAAATAATTGTGTTTATTTTTGGCAGGTCTTTACATAGCAACATGAAAAAAATTTTACTCAACATGCCCATTCACATGAATATTTTATAAAGACTTAGTAGGTACTGAATCTGTATATCACTTTTCTCCTCTTCTGGACTAGTTTTAGAGTATTTATTCTAACCGTAAAACTACCTAACTAAAAATAAAATTAAAAGCCTAAAAATACAAATCACACAGTCCCTCCAGCTGCTTACCCCTGTGCATCGGGCCCAAAAGGCTGGCAGTATTGCTTAATTGAATGGCAATGCTTATACGCTGAGCTAGGTAGCTTCCAACCCTTTGTAATTTTTTTTCAGAGTAATATTTTATGACTATTAGACCACCGTAGATCGCGCCAAATTACCGCAATGATTGTCGAATGTGTGAAAATACTCGACGCCCCTGGCGCCCCGATCGTATCGACGCATTGTGTCTCACGAATGAGTTTTGATGACTACTGGTTTATTTGAATTCGAATATCAAAACATCAAGAGAGAATTACTCAGCATTTGTCAGAAAAGGATGATTTGGACATAAAAACCTATTTAAATGGCTGGGCGCACATTTGTCATTTTTTTTAATAGTCTAATTTGTGTCCCACTGCTGGGCAAAGGCCTCCCCTTCCTTCTTCCATTCATCCCTATCTGGTGCAATCAACATTTGTCATTTAATTAATACAAAATAATGCAAGTCGCATATGAACTTTAGAATTTTTTGTTAATCAATGTTGATTTGTTTTGGTAATAATCATGTTGTGGAGGTCACTATTAATATAAGTTATTTTTATTTGCATTTTTGTTTCATTTAACCTTTGGGTTTAGTTACTAGTAGTGAAACACCCATTAATGAATCGTTCTGTCGGCGAAACGTTCGTAGTTATTAGGTTCTGTCGTCAGTTCACCCATAAATGAATCGTTCTGTCGGCGAAACGTTCGTAGTTGTTACATTCTATCGTTGAAAAAATCATGAACGAAACATTATGTCGGTGGCTCATTCGGCAGAGAAACATTTGTCGGAGATAAGTTACAGAATCGTGTGCTGCAAATCAGTTTTGATGTCTGTATACTCAGATACTACAATGAAATTTTGAAATTTGTAAGTGACCATAATACCAATTTATTGTATAAATGTGTTTAAAGAGCTAGAAATTAGGTGATCTAGTGACAAAAGCTGATTTCGACCATATACGAGAGTGTAACTTTCGAACAAGTGTCCACAAAGGTTTTTGTTTTCTCGGCAATAGTTTGAGTTGCTGTCAAAAGCTCTGAAATAAAATGGCTAAATTCAAGTGATATTTTAGAAAATCTGCACTAGAAAGCACAATAAATATTTGATTTGTAATCGAGATAATACAGGTAGGCTTTTAAGACAAATTGATCGTAAGGTACTTGAAAAATAATGACACTATTTTATTAAACATAAATTTGACATAGCACTACAAAACTTGATAAGTAAAATATTCGAGTTTATACGGGGAAGTACAAAATAAAAGAGAATTTTTCATATTTACTCGAAGACAGTATGGTAAGCAGTACTTATGAGGCAGAGGACAAATTACATCTAATTTAAAACCGTTGTAAGGAAAAAATACCCCACACGAAAATAAATTATACCTGGGCTGTTCATAAAATTCGTTCATAACATCACATAATTTAGGAAAAATCCACAAGAAAATATAACAAGGGAAGCATTCATGTATGCCTATAGTCGCGTATACTGGTAAGTTACACCCCAAATTAATAGCATCCTAACAAAAAACGCCTCCCTGTCTTATGAGGGGGGGAGGGGTTCATTTGCATATATGTCTCCCCAGCACCCCAAGGAGCGAGGATGTATTTTTAATTTCATTCTTATCCCCGTACTTAAATCATGAGAGCGGCCATGCGTGCGGGGGTGGCCCCCTTCTTGCCCCCCGCGGCCGTTAGCTTGCGTCATACGTCGCTAACCACGTACAGAGTAAAAAGAAAAGAAATCTTAATAAGTTTGTTAGGGTGCGCTAGCGAAGTGTGGACATGACGCGCGGAAGCTAAACTTGACTTGAAACTGAAACTAAGTGAACTTTTTAATTCATTCTATAAATAGATAGGAAAAAGTGAAACTTGTAAACGCGTTAATGAAAAAGGATTTTAGTATTAAAATTTAACGCCTGTTTAACAATATCCATTATATTGGCTTTAGGAAAGGATACTTTAATAGTAGTGTCTTAATGCCTGCTAACATAAAAAACCCTTATATTTTCCACTACCAATAATAACCAATGGTGAAAATGTTGTAGGTGCAACGGACATCATATTAATTAGGAAAGTAAGAGTAGCGTGAACAATGTCAATTTCCAAATTAGTCTTTCAGTCTACATTGACCCCTTTGTTTTATTTGATGGTAAATAAAAAGTTTTAAATATTTTGGTTGCCGCTTCTTTAGCCATAAGTAAATTAATGACGTCAACAATTCTGGTTTTGTTGTGAAAGTTGTGAACTCAAAATATTAAAAATATAAAAAGAGTTCAAAGAAACCTATTTGGAATAAACATTTGTACTCTTGAAATCTTACATAAAATATGTTATGTTCTAGTAAAATGGCAGTGACACGAGTTTTACGATTTATATAATCTGTGATTTGATTTTTATTCAAAATTGGATCCTACATCTTTGCCTGCATGTATCTCTTTGTAAATGTCATGTCTTCCTTTCCTGTTTTTTTACTACATATCGAAAAACTACTACATTTCGGAAAGACCACTGGTCAATACTCGTAGTCAACAACCAATCGTTTTATTCATCGTAAGATATTTCAATATAATTTGGTGAACATCATTACAATTTGTTTACAATTTTATATTATTGTTGACGTCAATAATTTACTTACAGCTAAGTTTACACCCTTGTGAGAAGAATAATTATGTCGCACAGTATAACCGTATCTTTTATATCTCCACCAAACATCTCAACTAATTAATACCGGTCTTATCCTCCCTAAGCCACCGGCGAGTTATAAGCACCTACAAAAAACAAGCGTAGTCATTTGGCTGAGCAAATTTCGTGGAAGTTTTCCGCTCCTCGGCATACTATGTCTTTTGGACTGTCATATATATGTCACTGTGGTTGTGTTAGGGCGGATTTTAATATTGAAATTATGCTGCATAGTTTTGTGCGAGCTTCCTTTTAGCGCTTTTGGTATTTTGTTACGGTTTCGCAGCTTTGGAGCTTTTGATTTATATTTGAGCTTAAGACGAGCTCCGTGGCGCAGCGGTCAACACGCCTGCCTGCGACACGGATGGTCCCGGGTTCGATCCCCGGTCAGGTCAAGATGTAAAATGATCTTTTTCAGATTGACCTGGGTCTTGGATGTTTATCTATATATATGTATTTGTTATAAAACATAGTATCGTTGAGTTAGTATCCCATAACACAAGTCTTATTAAGAACTTACTTTGGGGCTCAATCTGTGTGATTTGTCCGTATATATTTATTTATATTTATTTATTAGGTTATAAATAGATATGTACGTAAGTATATTGTTTCATATTAGACTAACTCGTGCTATTATTACACTAGGTTTCCAGTATAAAGTCGTGTGAGTGCTACGTTCTTTATATGACGAGCTCCGAGGCGCAGTGGTTAATACGCCAGCCTGCGACACGAGGGATCCCAGGTTCGATCCCTGGTCAGGTCTTTTTCAAATTGATTTGGGTCTCGGATGTTTTTCTATCTATTATAAAATATACCTACTTAGTACCGTTGAGTTAGTATCTTAAGACTAATTTTACGATTTACATATTTCCTATATTTTTTTATATTTAATTAATATATAATTTTCAAATTTACTTTAAAATGACAAAGTAATTGTAAATAGGTAGAGCCAATTAATTACTTCACAATAAAAAAATACCTAACTTTAATTAAACTTAAAATACGCCGGTTCTATTTAAATAGACTTGACTGTATGTAGTGTGTATTTATTTATGTATCTCTGATATCTTGAATTTGTATCCCGTAACTTAAGTTCACAATTTTAATTTGGGGTAGCTTAATTTGTGTGATTTGTTCCAATATATTTATTTATAGTTGTTTTTCCATTATTAGTTGAAGTAATGCTTCCATTTTAATTTATATTTACTTCGTAAATACGATTTTCAAAAATTTGCAAATTTACGGTCTATGCTGTAACATTTTACTACGTCTATTCCTTCAGTCCTTTATGAGATTAAGATTTTCGACTTTTGGAACTAACTCAAATATTTTTTACGTTAATCCAAGTCACTTCTTATCTCCTCGTAAGTATCAAGCCCCACAATTTCCCCTTTTCCAAAAACATCTCAAATAACTCGATTACCGGCAAAGAAAAGTTTGGCAAAAAAAACCGGATAAGGCAAAAACCACAACCTTTATAATCGCATCAGGCAAACTCAGATTGTTCCCGTTAATTATTGATAGAATGAAACTTTTATCAAAACTTCAAGAGCAGAAGCCAAAATTATTTGAAAGCAAGGAAACCCTTCATAATGCCTGTGAAAATATTAAAACAAAGCTGAGGTGGCCACCCCGTTTCTACGCAGGACAGGGCGACTTAGGTGCGTATACATCTAGAGTAGATAGCACCAAATTAATTAATACTTTATATTTTTTCTACTGACGGAAATGATATATGGGAAAACGTGTAACTTCTGCGTGAAATGTTTTAGTTGGTAATTAAATAAAGTGAATATCATCATCCTCGTCGTTTAAAAGAAGCAAACAATTGACATGATTTTTACACAAAGATGGCTACTCAAAAACAAAAATTGGCCAAGTGCGAGTCGGACTCGCGCACAAACGTTTCCGTACCAGAAAAACGGCTAAAAGCTGGTGCCATTAAACACTTGTTGTATGGGAGCTGATTTTATTTTATTTTATATATTTATTTTTAAAATAAATATATAACCTTAATAATTTGTAATTACGTCTACGTGTAGCCATTATTAATATCGAGCAAAATACGATAAAAAAAATACTTTTGTTGTATGGCATTTTCCTTTATTGTCACTAAGGGGTTTTATCAACTCCAACAATTTCACGCGAAAATCCTCCAAGACGACTGCTAGCGGGCGGTGATTAATACAACGCATCTCCCCCAACGGTTTAATCGCTCGCTGGCAACATTTTTACCCAATTTTTGGGTGAAAAGACACCCCTTCCCTGCCTACCGGCCCACCCCTTTCTTTCGTTAAGATAAATTATCCTGCGATCAGGATAAGAGTGTAGGTTCAAATTGCCGACTTTAAAATTCAACGGGCTAAATATTTATGCGAGAATTAGTGGAGGCCCGCGACTCTACGTGCTTTAAACGACAATTGCGAATAAAGAGTTTCAGTTAGGAGCGAGATTGTTTTGGTTGGCACAGCTAGAGGTTACAAAGTTTTTATTGTTTTTCTTTTTTTTCTTTTACCATACCATAAATGAAGACAATAGCACATAATGAACTTTGTTCTTGTTCAAATTCAATTCAAAATAAAATACACAATAAATACCTATATAGGGATCTCTCTCAACTCGATCTGTGTGATTTGCACACAGATTGAGTTGATGTAAGCCCACAGGAAGCTGTGAACTTGTGACGGAGGATACTGACTTAACAATTCTTTATTTGTTAATATACACTCATATAGAGAAACAACTAACTGAATTTGAAAATATCTTTTTGTATCAACCTGGTCGGGGACCTGCGATTCAAACGCACTTGCGATACCACAGAACCACGCAGAGGCCGTCAATCAAAACAGAGTGGGAACCTAAAATCTTGGAATATAGAGACCGTAATCCAGGGTAAGTGCCCTGCGCTGAGCCGCTAACCCGGGACTCACGGTAGAATAACATTTTGGCAATGCGCTAAGATTTTTGCCGGACTGACCCAGAAAGAATGTGTTTCCTATGTATATCTTGTATGTATGTAAGTAAGTCTGTTCCATTGTTTCTTCCTGTAGCCTAAAGGGATTGACCAAATTTATAGTGTGGGGTGACCAAATTTATTAGATTCGTATTCATCTACGGAGTGTCATAGTCTATGTAATGTCAGCAAGAAATCAATGTGACTGACTAAAACTGTCAAAAGCGGCAACCAGGTTTTTTTTTAATTTTTTTATAATACATCTTGAATTGGTCTAATGTAACTTGTTATTAGACAAAATAAAGTTTTCAGCATTTTTAGGATCAAAATCTATGAAACCAAAACTAAGTGGTCGTTATTTCCCAAACCAAAACACGGACAAACGTTCCCGAATAAGTATTTTTAGCAAGCAATTGCTCTCATTGTGACGGAATTAAAGCGAGCGATTGTTTCTACAGTCATTTGTTATTTTGTTTGTTAGGTATTTGGCTGTCCCCGTGCCGAGGTTTGATCGTTAAAACGGTGTGTTCTTGTTTGACCCAATTGTACTTCACCAGTTTTTCTTCTTCTTCTTTTCGAGTCAAAAAGGCTTAATATATCGGGACTAGATCAAAGTATCGCCAACCACTACATCGATGGTCGCTGTATCGAAAACGCTCCATCGATAGGTTACTATAGCGAAAGTACCTAATAGATGGTTGCTGCATCGATATATCATAAATTAAATTAGACTAGAATTGGCCACCTCGCCAAATGGTTCCCGGCAGAGTAGAATAGGACCACTCCAAGTCTCCCCATGAATGTCGTAGACTTAGGGACCATAAGCTAGACAACCTTATAAAAATCAAAGAGATCTCTCCAACGCGTCTGGTCAGCGTGGAGAGTGTAGGCCTAATCCTCTGACTGATCTGGTTAATATATGGCTCTAATAGTACAGAGAGAGTTATACTTCTGCAGTGGAGACTAAAAAATACCTGATGATGAAGATAAACCACGTCACGATCGTAAGCCTCCATCAAGTCCTCCACGGTGCAGGAAGTGGGACAGCTGAGGCGATTCAATAGATGGGTCATCGTCTGAACAGCTCGGCAGTTGCACAGCTTTGCTAGATAAACCCCATCTAACTCGGCTATCTTCAGTATTGGTCTCACAGTTAGGGAAATTTTTAGAATTTAGTTACTTTCCACGCAGATCGTAAACGCCGATCGAGGATATATATGGGTAAAAATCTGGAGATTTTGCTCTTATTCGGGGACGCTTGCTCGGTCTTGTTTCATTCACAAGGAAACCTATCGAACCTACTCTCTATGACCAAGTTGTAAGATTTATTCATAACAAAGCACACATACCTAACACAAATCACATAGAGTCTGAAACTACTGGAACCAAGAAGCACAAACCATCGAATTTCTTTGATATTTGACTAGAGGTTTCAATGGTTGGGACTCGTCACAATTACTTTCTTTTGTAATTATAAACGCTTCGCAATTATAAGGAAGGCGCCTTGAAAGAAAATCTAAGGAGAAGCCAAAAAAGGGGTAAATAATGAGTTCCAGTTTCATATTAGAATAATGAGATTTGTCCTCGTTAATGTAAATACAAAATCACGTCTTTCGCCTTTACGGGGGATACCTTGTACATTAGAGATTACTCAGTTTGAAATATACTTGTTTAATGATAATGATAATGATAATGATTATTTATTCACGAAAATAGAGTACATGAGATGTTACAATATTTATATTATGTCCTATATCTATTTTGCTTATATCAAGCATGTGAATATGAAAAAAGTCTACATTTAAAAAATCAGAGTTAAAATTATATTCGTCATTCAAAAAAAACTTTAAAATTAATACAATAAAATAATTAAAAAAAAAAAATCAAACCCACATTAAATATAAATATTTAAGTCATATAAACAAATCATTAACTTGATAAAATTGTTTGTCAACGAGCCACAATTTCAGTTTTTTTTTAAAAAGTGGTAATGGTTGGTCTTTGATATCTTTAGGCAATCTATTGTATACCTTTACACACATCGACATGCAGTTTTTAGTATATAATGCAGTCCTCGGTACATCTTCTAACACAAGCCTATCACCACGTCTTGTATTTCTAAGAAATATATCCTTCGCTTTTGTGAATAAGTGCATTTGACACTTTACAAAGACACCTATTTCAAAAATATACATGTTTGTCTTGTTTTCTTTTAGCTAACAGCTAAGATATGGGTAGATGTGAAGACATGAAGATACTGTTACTATTATCAGACTGAGTATTTTTTTCTATAGGCGATAAAGATCTTTGACAAATATTTACAGAAGGTTAAGGTTTTATACGTAGGTATATGTATTACATAGTAATAATAATATTTATTTATCTCCATACATAGTACACATAAATCTATAAAACACAAAACATTTGGTAGAGGGAGCAAAATGAATTAAAATAAATCATGTAGGTACCTCTAGTTTCTACACTAGGCAGTGCCTGTATTGTAGGCAACTTGTTTATGACCTGAATTCAATTATTGTTAAATACAAAGAAAAAAAATCTAAAAACTATTTAACAAAAAAAAAAAGAGAAAACAAAAGGAAAGTTGCTTGTGGTATGGAGACATTAAAGTTAATTGAGATTTGTATCCCAACCGCGTGTTAATTCTATGCCCTAGCATTGCAGGCAGCACTTTTTCGCCAGTGCCATTATACCAGGTTTTCGGCAGTGAGATGAATATAAAAATAGAAAATATACCAAGACAAGTCAAACAGGTTAAGCTAGCTCCACTCCTTATAGTAGTAAGATGAGTCAAACTTAACACCAATTTCTTTAAACATCCATTTTCTCTTCATAAGACTTTCCAAATTACAAGCACGTAAAACAAACCACACGTTACTGAAACTCGAATGTAAAAAAAAATCCTAAGAGTCCGTTTAGTATTCCGGCAGCTCGAACAAACAAGGGTGTAACATGTGGCTCCATTCACAACACGTAACACCCTAATGAATGTCGCGGTGGCACCTCACCTTTATTAAAAAAGTAACGTTCCTGATTTAAATTTCAAGTTTGCGGAGCAAATACGAACTTTGTACATGGTTTTCTTTTGTTAATTTCCTCGTGTTCTTTTTATGAAAACATAGACATCCATGTGTCCTTTTGTTTTGTGTTTTTTTTTTTTATAGAAACATGTATTTTGTTTTCTGCCACGTTTGCTTAGCAAACCTTCCATATTTTTTAAGTCTCATTTCTACCTAACACAACTATGTTTATGGATTGAATAAACTCATTACATAGAATCGTAATAATGTGGCACAAGACGCGTCGCCTATAAAACCAGATGTGACATGTGTGATTCTGAACAAACTTACGATATTATGATATTGGAATCAGAATCTCTGAGATATGTATACCTAGATCCACAAGATTTATAAAAAACGCTGTTAATATTTTGAATATGAAAGTTCGATTGTTAAACGGTTGAGTCATTTTAAGTATATTTTTCTTTACATTTAAAAAAAGCAATATTGATAAATTTTTAGCATTTTGGAACGACCACTGACGAATACGCTAAAAAAAACTTAATTTAAACTCGGTCCCAAAACAAGTGATGCCTAATGGGTATGTCTATGTATAATGGGTTAATCAACACACACATCAATCCCTATATCAGGTTACCAGTGAACGAACGCTAATGTAGTTACGGAAAAAAATACTGTGACGTAAATCCAGAAATGTTCATTTCAATTTGAATACGCAAATAAAGTTTTAATAAATAGAACTACTAACAGTCCTCGGGCGGTCAGCAAAGCCCACATCGGTCGCCAATTAGTGGTGGAGTGTTTGTACGAGAAGCTGCACTTTTGTATGCTATTGGAAATAATGAGATTGTTGTGACTTCGTTTCTTCCATGTTTTTTTTGTTCGTATGTGTAAGTGGCCAACACTGGTGTCAGATTTTTCAATCTGCCTTAAGGCATCTGACATAGCCTAACGGCTGCCATCAACGATGACAGCCGGGACCAACGGTTTAACGTGCCTTCCGAAGCATGGAGGAGCTCGAGATATTTTTATGCCACTTGCGGTCACCCATCCAAGTAGGGACTGCCCCAGGGGTTGCTTAACATACGTAAGCGCTCATAGAGCTCACACCCACTGGACCATCGGGCTCCTCATGTTGGTTTGGGAGAAAAGAAAAAAGAACCAGAAAATACCAGCTGCTTTTCATCCCGCACAGACCGTAAAAGCTGGTCAACTGATTGGGCGAAAATCGAAAGAATCAGATCGATAAGCAATGCGGCTAACCCATCACTATTTTGATTCCACTTCCCAATTTTACGCCTATTACCTGGGCTCTGTCTACACCTGCAAGGGATAAAGACGTGATAGTATACATACATTGTGACGTCAGAAAAAAAAACAAAACGTCAAAAGTTGTACCTCTTGTAGTCAAGACTCGAGTACGGTAATTTTCAATGAAACACCACTTGAAGTTTTCACTGAAAGACAACATCATAAGAATGCCTACGCCCCACAGAACTCCGATATTATTAGAAGTTCTGCACTTTTGTATGCTATTGGAAATAATGATATTGTTGTGACGTCAAAAAAAAACCAAATGTCCTGAGTTGTACCGTACCTATCGTAGTCAGGACTCTTGTACAGTTTTTTTTATTAACCACTTTCTGACTTCGATGAAGGAAAACGTCATAAGAATGTCCACGCACGTTTGGTTGCGGCGCGAAATGAAAAAACCGGCCAAGTGCGTGTCGGGCCACGCGCAGTGTAGGGTTCCGTAGTTGCGAATAACAACTTTGAGTTTACACTGTTCACACTTGCACATCACAGTTTACCGACCAAAAACATGTAACAATGGAAATGTATGAAATTTTACATTTTCGAGTACATTTTATAAGTTGTTTGCCTATAACTTTTTAGTTTGTACTTAGTACTCAGCTCTGAAAGTTTTCCTTTCAACTTCAGTATATATACTACTGCTGTAATTTTTTTCACGTATACATATACAACCGTTTAGCAGATAGAGGGGGGGGGGGGGGGGGGACACTTACCTCTAACAAAAATTTGCACTTTAAAACTAAATATTTCGGAAACGGATCCCTAAATCGAAAAATGATGTTCTCAACCTCACAATTTTTTTTAAAGACCTATCTAACAATACCCAACACGATGGGTTTGTATAGAAAAAAAAAATATTACTCCATCTTTACTTGTATGGGAGCTACCCTAAAAATTTTTTTTTTTCAAGATTTTCTTCTGCCACTTTTTTGCCATGATTAATATACATACCCGTACCAAATTTCAGCTTTCTAGTACTTATAGTCTCTGAGAAAAACCGCGGACGGACAGACAGACAGACAGACAGACATGGTGAAACTATAAGGGTTCCTAATTTACTACAGAACCCTAAAAAGCGGAACCCTTAAAAGAGCACTTCCTTTAAGGGTACCGATTTTTTTCATTTTTTTACGGAATCCAAAAAAACAGTAACATGGTTTTTTTTTATTAGTCTTTTAGTCATGCTGCGGCAGAAAAGTTAACGCCAGAGCTTTAAGTTGTTATTAAAACGGTTTTAATTGGTCCATCGGTAGTGCTTTCCATACGTGACATGTCACTGGACATTTTCTGCGTCCCGAAGGGCTCATTAACCTCGTACCACATCTGTAATGAGGACAAACATTATGGCCGCCAACACGGAAAAATCTCATCTAGAAAGCACACATTATCCTGCTTTCATTTACAAAAGAAAGGTCATACGCAAATAGATTAAAAAATCGTCGTCATTGTGAGGAAATTGAAATCAAAATGGGTAGGTGGGATAGGTTGCAACTGCTACCTATCCCATATATAATAGAAGAGTAAAAAAATTAAAAGGATAACTATCCTTTAAAATTTTTTTTCATCTTACATAGTTTTTACGTTTCCATCAAGTGGTTTTGAGTCAAAACATGAAATAGAACTATATATAAATACATTATAATAATTATTAATATATGATTTAGGGTATGATTGGTCAAGCCTGAAAATGGTTTTGATTCGTCAACGAATTTTTATTCTTCTAGCCAGAATCACCTGCTTAAAACATAAGTATCGCGTTGTGTGCCTCTTAAGCAATATAGAAGAGTGATGCAATAAAGTAAGAATGTGTGAGCCACTGAGTAAAACTAGTAATTTAGAACGGTTGCATTATTCGCAATGAATACCTATTTTACAAGGTGTAACAAATGTGTAACAATTTGCACGTCACTAAATAACTACCGCGAAACGAACAATTTTCATCAAAATCTGACAAGCTTACATGTAGGTAAAGTACGTTTTCCGTATCTTGGGTTACGAAATGATGTGAAACAATTACGCATCTTATATGTTCTTGGACTTATAGTAATTTTGTAAATATACGCTGGTCTGGAAGATTAAAAATGTACTCGTATATTGTACCAGAAGGCGAAAATTTAAGATATTTTGTCAATAGGCTATGCAGCTAATTAGATAGACGATAGGCTAAAAAAACAAAAGTACAAGGTATAAACGACCGATTAGCCGCGTGATTCCCGGCAGAGTAGGATAGGACCACTCCAAGCCTTCCCATGTATGTCGTAAAAGGCGACTTAGGAAACACAAGTTAAACAAAGCTTATAAAATAAAACAGTCCTCTCACTGTCCAACCAATCTAGCCAGCGTGGAGAGTGTAGGCCAGATCCTCTGACTACTCTGGCTAATATATGGATCTGGTAGTAAAAAGAGGGCCGTGCTCCTGCAGTGGAGACAAAAAGACCTGATGATGTTGATGTATTACCGACACAATACTATACAAACAATATACAATCCAAAAATAATTAATGTACTATTTCATGTTTTGACTCAAATACCGATGGAAACGTAAAAACTATGTAGGATGAAAAAAATTAAAAGGGTAACAGCAACGTATTTTAATTTAAATTTCTTCACAATGAAGAAGAGTTTTAAAATTGTTCCAGCGCCATCTAGCTCGCGTTAAAAGAACTCAGTATTTACTTCTGCAAAATTGTTGCATTTATACCCGAAAGCAATATATTTTAACTGACGTTATATGATTCACAACAGTCTTGGAAAGAACACAAACCTAAAGAGACCTCGTTTTTCAAAATTGATCAATGCATTATGGCTACAGGAAGCATATTGATTATATATGCTGCAATGAGTGATTCATGCGTCCGATTTTTTCTGTAAGCACTAAAATACATAAAGTTAGTATAACATTTTTCGACTTAAAATTCAAAAATCTTCCAATTAATGTAAGAATTAAAAAATACCAGACGAATAATAATAATATTTTCTGTTCTCCCAATCCAATATACGGAATTTTCTTCCACCCGACTTCATTCTAAAACAGCGGTCTCACGCACACTTCCTAATATAAATTAAGAACCCCTGCAATGTATGTCATGTCTGTGTTAGTATTGTAAAGTCTTAAAAATGAGAGGACGAAGGAATCTTAAAAGGGTAGGACTTAAGTGGGTGGGCCTGTGCCTCCCTTAGGGTGTTCCGCGCAAACGCGCTATACTACTTATTGTTCGTTGTTTTGGTTCAATATTCGGATGACTATAAAGGTGGGTTAAATGTTATTTTGCGGAATTAGCCAACCTTTTTATGAGGCGAAAAATTTAATCAGTCAGTATTCAATACGGGGCGGAAAATTCAATTAAAGCCCTGCTAAATTTGCAAATTTGTTGTGCAAGGTATAAATTAGCTGCTATTTGTGTGTCAACATTAAATTTATAATAGAACTACCTAGTTCGACACTTTCAATATTTTTGAACACGAAAAAAATAAAAACTATGGCCACGGGAAATCTCTTTTTATTATCACTTTATATTTAAGAAAGATGGCATTAAACCCACGATGAAACCTAACTAGACAGTAATCAGTGAAGTGTAACGGACTTCTATTTTTAAAGCTGTAAAAAGACTATACTTCACTTTTCATAAAGCAATTGAATAGGTTCTATCCTTCGAGCAACACGGCCTCCGTACCGGACGGAGGGAGTGGGCAAAGCGACAATTTACTATGACAATTTTTCTGGCGTTTTTTGCGGGGGGAAATGTGCACACAAGTTTAGTTCCGCACACCTACATACAAAACTTAAACTGTCACTTGATATTAATTATGACATTGTCACAAAAAATGACATAAAAAAGAAAAAATAATTTGTGTACAGATGAGTCACACACAACTAACACATAGACATGCATATGCCTAATTTTGCTTGTACCTTGACAGAGGGGAATGAAGCGTATGGCTACTCCCTTCCGTGTTGCTCGAAGGTTCTATCACATTTGATTAGTAACAAAATGGTCATGTTGACTAAAATTTTTTTCATGTTGCTATGTAAAGACCTGCCAAAAATAAACACAATAGTGACAGAAATACATTTCTAAACAAAAAACTCTTTCAGTTATAAAAGTTTTAAAGACACATGTTTTTAGACGTAAATTTTTAGACGTGAAAACGCGCGGCTGAAATGCCTACATATTTGTGACGTCACAAGCTTGTATTTTGTATGGCTGGCGCGAGAACTTTGTTTGGTAGCTATACGAAATATTTCGTTTATGGTAATGGTTTCATAATAAAAGTTGCTATAAATTTTGCAGACTAAAATACAGTATAATTGTAATTAAAGATTTTCATACTTTAAAAAATGGTCCTATTCACCCAACTTTAAAGAAGCTTTAAGATCACTTAACGAATCGATATCAAATTAAAAGTGTTCTTTATAGTGTTTTTAGACAGAAATGAGTCTCATTAGAAACAAATTTTATATAATCTTAACATTAGGCAACTACCGTATTAAGCCAGTACACATCGCAACAAACCTATAAAAAGTAAAGGCAAAACCAAACTTAGCGAAACGTTCGGCCGTATATAATTTAATTCCTTTGTCTCATAATTTACTAACCCTGTATACTTTATAGTCATACCTAAATGCCATAATGGAACTCCACAAACTTTTGTACAGACTTCAGTCTTGCAGGTCCATATAAAACCTTCAAGGTAATATTTACGTACCATCATTGTCACGCACGTGACGTTGTGGTTCCATTAAAGAACTATATCAAGACCAATTTACATATTCTTTCACGAAACTCTTACTTTATTGTACAATACTCTTTATGTCTTAGTCATTAAGGATCACGGATATTTTTTTTACTGAAAAAATTATATTGGTTTCAGTACACGTTCATAATGACATTTATTAGAAGTCGTATTGGGTACATCATAATAATTAAAATCTATGCACGAACGTCAGTGCCATACCGTGCCACGTACGGTTTTGCATATTATTAAGTCACAAATTATTGGGTTGGTAAAAATATTCACAAGAATATTAGCAATTATGAAACAATTTAGTTCAGATACCGGGAAACTTCGGAAGTTGACTACTAATTTATTGGCTCAAATGAGTGAGATGTTTAGTGAAAAGTGTATATAGGTGGAAAAGGTGAAAGCATATCGAAGCCTTTTTAAGGTAATTATGTAGGAATATTTCTATTAAATAGGATTCTTTTAATTGCTATGTGACTTCGACTTTATTTTCATCATTAAAGCCAGATTGTCGAAATTAGCTAATCAGGACTTTGACATGTAGCCACTCACCTTATATATACCACCACTATACTTAGTCACAACTGTATCTAAATATAGCTCTTGTCTTCAGAAAATTGCGTTGGGACAGCGGTCTATATGTTCCCGGTTATATTTTTAGAGATAATTTAAGGCCTTCTTTTTCTTAATTTAATAAGATCACCTGTCATTCTTTTAAGCGTCGTACACACAGACGTCGTGGCACGAGGCAGGGAATATTAAACGAAGTGAGGCATGCCTTAATATATATTAATGTGTGGGCAATCGCACGCGGTCGGAATACGGAATGGGGAGTTTTAATTCAAATTAAGAGGTATTTTCTTCGGTTTATAACGACATGTTTTGAAAGATTAGCTGCTTTTATTATCTTTTTTATTCTAATTTTTTAAATGTGAGAGTTTGCCAGGATTAATATATGAATGAATGTTTGTTCATACTTCACGCAAAAATGTACTGAAATTTGACAAAAATTAGCGATGTTATAGTTTAATAAGAGTATCACATAGGCTATAATGAAAGCATAAGGAACTGCGGACAACAGCTACCTAGTCTTAATAAATCCACCCATAGGTTATCTATGTCGTAATTTATTTGTTATTCGTGAAATACTAGTAGTTCTCTGTGAGCTTGGACCTCATGGATCATATTTAAATGACTCATAAACTACTGAAACGACTTTGATGCCTCAACGAATTAGATACCTAATTACAGGTACTTATATGACCTATACGTAATTTTGTTTTGAGAGTTATTGCCGAACTAATATTAGCTATTTTACATATACATAGAAAAATAATGTTCTCGCCATGACTCCGTTTGAAAACCTGGCTCACTGCATAAGCTCGGTCGATAAAGTTATTGTGATATTTCCGCTTAAATCATTTTTACTAGTAGGTAATTTGCAGCGATTTAGATCATCTTGAACATATTCTTAAATAATTTGAGTTTGATTTTTAAATAAATATTCGCAAAACTAAATGACCGATTTTGATGCCCAGCTAATTTGAAAATTAAATCGCACTAGTATTTGACGTTTTTGTACGTTTTCAATTTTCATTTTAATTGGAGCACTAGTTCAAGAGTTATTGCGGAAGAATCTTACCTAAATACACAAAAAAAATTGTATGTATGTTTATGAATTAAAAGCAAATAATGACAATTAATTGATCCAACATGTTTATTATCACTATCTTTTAATTAAATCATAGACATAACCTATAGAAAGTCGTTTATGTACTAATGATCTCATTTTGAAGTCGGTTAAGGCGACGTATTTTTCATTTCTAAAGAAGTAACTAATTACCTAACTGCAATCATTTTACAGCTTTTTCTTTGCTAAGAACCTACATTGAAAGTACACCAAGCGTATTCAGCCGAGCGCCTCTGAGGCACTACTCACCCCAAATAGCTGTTTGAAAAGTGCGAGTTTTCAAGAGTTTTGCCTAATGGGTTAAGAGGGGTGGCAGGGTGGGAATTTTTGGGAATTTCTGATATAATTAGGCCTGCGATCGCATTATAGACGTCACTTTTGCTTTACGACGGTCCAGGGGGATGTCACGCCAGTTTCCTGGAGAATTCTTGACGAATTTTATCGGTAATTCGGCCCCGAAGATCTTCTGCCACGTCTAATGAAAGTGTTCACCTTTATTATTCCATTTGTAGATATTATGTTTGAAATTTGAACTGTGACGTTTCAATGTCGCAGCTAATTTATAATTCGATCGATGTACATTTTCGGACCCATGCTTGGCACGGTACAGTGACAGATGTAATAAAAATTTTGAAAAATAAATTTAAGGATGACCTCAAAAATAATGCCAACTTACCTATGCACATAATCGCAACAAATCATACATAACACATAATTCATTTTTATCCCTCGCGGGGTAGACAAAGCCTAAGGTCATGAAACCCAAAGGCTCTGTTTAGCGTATCAGTGCGTAAAGGTGAAAAGCGAAATCAATAGTGATGGACTGCTAGCCGCATCGCCAATTGATTAGAATTCTTTACATCTTACCCAATTCCTTGGCTTATAAGAAAATTACACTTTCGAAATTAAAAACCTGCAAATCACCTGATTTGCAGATATACATATTAGTTAAGTATATTAGCAACAATCTACCTAGATTGTTGCTGATATAACTGTTATGTACCTATGACTATCACTCTTATGTGAGTATTTTCCCCGTATCCGTAATCAGCTGTGATGCGTATGAGCCCGGGTCCCACTATTATGAGACCGGGGTCCGCTATTATGACAGCATTCATGCGAAATGTAATATTATTTGGTGTCCATAACTCCATAATTATATATTTATTTATTTATCTCAGTCGTAAGAAGTCCACTGCTGGACATTGGCCTCCCCTAAAATTAACATCATTGGGGTTTGTCAACTAGTGTATATTCCTCGTGATAGAATGGTATACACTGAGTACAGCGGTCAGTCTACGAGATTCAATAAATAACACACAAAAATTATTTCGGATAATCATTTTCCGTGGTGCAGCGGTCAACACGCTATCCTGCGACGCGGGGGTCCCGGGTTCGATCCCCGGTCAGGTCAAGATGGAAAAAGATCTTTTTCATATTGACCTGGGTCTTGGATGTTTATCTATATAAGTATATTTTATAAAATATAGTATCATTGAGTTAGTATCCTGCGACACAAGTTCACAACTTACTGTGGGGCTAGCTCAATTTGTGTGATATGTCCCTATATATTTATTTATTTACACTTAATTTTTTCTAGATAGATGCATTTACAACAGTCTCCTTGTTATGCAAACTAAATGTTTGTCAAGTAGTGTATACACTTCGAGATAGAATGGTATACACTGAGTACAGCGGTCTGTTTATCGGACATCCAATTAACTAGACACGCACCAGAATAAGCTCGAATCCATCAGTGGCCGGTACCACAGACTCACAATATTGGCACACAATTTTTCTAGAGAAAGTGTGGTGCTTTTTATAATTGTTCATTTATTATTATTATTATTATAACTGAACAATCCTGTTAAACTTCTCTCTGTCTCTCATCTAAGTGTGTTCATTGTTGTATACTCTGCTGGAATGATTCGAAGCCCGGTCCACTATTTCTTTTTTTAGAAATTACTGAAATAGGTAATTACTCAACCTAAGCCTAAAAATTGCGGACGTTTTTTACGAACTATATAAGTAATTGTTACTTGGTTTGTAGGATACCTACTTACAATTCATTTCCTAGATGACGGTTGGTTGGATTGGGTTAGACTTTCATTATTTTCAGGGCTATATTTTGTAATATTTAAAAAGAACTAAGATATTTCTACTCGGATGAAATTGTCCAAGTAAAATGCAAATTCAATCGGCAAATGCAATCACACAAAGTAGAAACCTGCCATTAAAAATACTCAACGTTATTAAAGATAACGTGTTATATCAATGAATGTTCATTTCATCCGTTTTTTAATGACATATGTAAAGTAAAATAAATTTACCAATATCTTTAAGTACCACCAAAATTTGCGCCAGGTATTATCTTTACGTAGATACTTCAGAAAGAAAGAATGATAATTTATTTTATATCTTCGTCGAATAAGCGACAGTAAAACGACACAAAACTCGCCACAAAACCGTGGTACAGGCTAAGATGTGCGATAGAACACGCGTGTCCTCGACAATCGTTTAAGAAAGTGCTCAAAAAGGTGGAGAGAGCTCCCGAGATTCTGATCAGATATTAAAAATATGCAAGTGCGTGTTACACTCGCGTTCGTTGGTTCTGTATAAAAAATCACACCTATTTTGGCTCTTTTAACGTACTTTAACATAACACATTTTATTATATGACAAAATAATTGATAGCACAGTCTTGTCAAATCATACTTTGATTGAAGTTTATATGTAATTCCTTTTTTGTGCGTTAAAATTTCAGCGCACAAAATAAAATAAGTAATGCAATTCACAATTCTGATAGAAAAAATGCATTATAGTGAAATGTAAATGCCGTTAAAACTCACGTAAACTAATGTTAGCTAATCATAAAATACATAATAAGTTTTTATAGATATGGAACCCTGAAAAATATCGTGATTCGCGTTGTGAACCAAGTTTATGTTAATTTTTGATTGGCATTTGATGTACTTTGAATTGATTAAGTATATATAATTTTAAAGTGGGATATTTTGAGTTACGTTTTCAAGATGGTGTAGAAATAAATGTATTATTTATCTAGTGGCCCACTAGTTTTAAGCTCGGTTAAGCTTCATACGTTCTTTACACTCCAACTAAAGATGATTGATAAGTCATCCCCATATTTTCCATGAAGTCTGTAGATATTGTTTCAATATAAAATCACAGAAAGCGTTACAATATCTATTTTAATTTTGTACATATTTCGAACTCCTCTGTAGTCCAGAAGGCACGATAAGCCGTTGTTGCTAGCCACATCACTGTTTTCTGTTCTAATAATAATAATATCTATATCTAAACTCTTTTTTTAAAAGGGGATATCAACGGGACAAGAAATTTTGATTTATATGTCACATTCATTAAGGCACCGCACAGGCTAAATCAATTACACGAAAAACAAAGAAATAATCACTGTTGTACGACCTGAATTTACTGAGCACTAGCAACTTTCCCGCGACTTCGTCCGCGTAAATTAAAGCCAATATGTCATTTGCTTTCTGCATAATAACTTCAATAAACAAACTTTATCTTTTTATTATTAATATAGACATTTTCCATACTATTTAGCCGGCGGCGCGGACCACGATCTGTCTTCTTCAGGTGCTGTCAACGGCACCTATGTGCATCCCTCACGCTCCCCGCCACGTGTGTTGGAGCCTTTATTTTAATTGTTTAACTCCTTCGTTTATTCTGCCTAATAGACTGAGGAAGCTAACACAATCATTAATATTACTTAGATACTGTTTATTTTTGGATTGTTTACTAAAGCGAAAAGCGTAAATGAGGAAAAGACTATTGTATTTTATTAAAACTTTGTTGATTTATTAGGTTATACTTAATTGTTCGACCATGAACTCTTGGGGACAAAATTGGAGGGAAAACAAGTCAAAATTTTTTAGGTAGTAAGGAAGGTTAAAGATAGTTTTTGCATGGAAAAATCTTTTAGAATAGTTTTTTTTTATATTATGTTACTACTTTTTAACCCAATAATGGACACTAGACGCCTATAGTCGTAATAACAAAGGAAATTCTATTGTGACTTGTTAAGTCTTCGTCAACATGTTTACAATACCTATAACCTTAAGAGCGTATCCTAGCAGTATGTTTTCCATACAAATTTAGGTATTCCTCTATTTTTTCGCTAAAGACTGGTTCTAGAGGCACAATTTTTTTTTCATAATATCTAGTACTTAAATAGGTATGGCCCTATGTTTTATTTTTTTTCTAAAAAAATGTTTAAATATATTTAAAAAAAAAAACTGTTTTTTTGAAAAAAAATAAACGCCTTTAATGTCCAGTAATACTACTACCTACTAAATTAAAACTTTATGCTCATTTTGGTATCAACTTTATGCTCAGTTGTAAGTTCAGCAGATACACAAAATCGCATTCTAAAAATTATTTTACAATGATTTAATTTTGCCTTTCTTTTACGTGGCCTTAAGGTTTTATGACCTTGGGCTCTGTCTACCCCACAAGGGATAAAGACGTGATAATATGTATTTTATTTAATTTGACATGTTATCTTTACGCAGCAATCAAGTGGAAGGTTATAAAATGGACAAATAATTAATGATCTCATATCGCAGAATGTGCTTTTACATACATGTAAGTGACCAAAACTAGTGACAGATTTTTCAAACTGCCTGAAGACATTAGATACAGTTGTAAGTTGGTTAAGTTTAACCACTACCACCAATGATAAAAATTGTAGAAGGTGTAAAGTAGAGGATACCAGAAAGCTGAACCCTAGCTTCAAAATAACAACTGATGTATCCGAAAACACGTTCAGAAGAAAAACAGAGAATCTAAAGCAACCAAGTCCTACAAAAGACAAACTAGAATCCCCTAGCCACCAATTTACATAGTATAACTTATGCAAAGTTCGCTATCATCAGTCACTCAGCCTTATCAGTCCTACACATTAACCGCCCTACGCAACGTGCTGATAACTCCGCAACCCTTATCACATTTGCATTAAGTCGATAATTGCCTGACAAACGCGTCAATCTGACGTGATGGGACGTTATCGGGATAGACGTGTTTTTTTTTTAAATCGAGAAAATGTAGAGCTGGCTATTTGAATATGGTAAAGCTTTCATAAGTCGTAGTAAATAATAATATTAGTACAGACACTATTATTATTTACTACGACTTATAAAAGCTTATGAAAGACGAATGAAAGAGATAGGTAAATTTCTGTCTACCTGCGACAACAAATACTGAAAAGTTTTCGAAACGTTAGGTGTATAAATAATGTAATAAACGCAATAAAAACCGCATTAAATTAATTTTATTTAAATTAGTACATACAAGGTTATTTATTATACCAAAAAAAAATTAATCCCTTTTTACAGTTTACGTCCATCATATTATTATTTTTTTGCTGACGTGTCATAGCCTATGACACTCTGGGGAAGAATACAAATCCTTTCATTTCAAAATCAATCAAGCCATGTAGGCTACAGCAGATGCAGCAATGGAACAGACTTCTTACATAAATATGTGAAAAACATTACCTTCCTTCTGAGTGGGTCAGTGGAGTAATAAACAGCAATCAATCTGTCAAAGTGAACATCAATAATTCCAGCTTACATTAAACACTAAGGAAAATACAAATATAGCCAAAAAGAAACTTTTGCACGACACCGGACCTAGTTGCAAAATGACCTCAGTCTTAAAAAGACTTTTCAATGAGTTAGGTACTTACTCCTAAATGCCGTACTTGTTCATAAGAAAAAAAAATTCTTTGAATTCCTTTTAATTGAAAAGATGTTCAACTTGCCTTAATTTAAAATATCCATTTTGAAATAACGAAATGTTTAATCTCGAAACAACTTTCTACATTTGAAGATATTTAAATTGAATGAAGTACCAAGAACCTACGATATAATCATGTTCCTATCATGAACAAATTAAAAAAAAGACGTCACCCCGTGGAGATTCCAAAAATGAATATAGGTATATGAAAATATCGCTATCGTAAATCATTTACTCAACGGGGCATTTACTAAACTTCCACCGTCGACTTAAGCAAAATAACTGAAACCAGAAATAAAATAATATTATTAATAATACCAAATTGCCGTACCGAATATTTGCCCGTGAAAATTTCAGATTATGTATTTAAAAAATACATAATTGCCAATTAACTGAGTAAGTTTTTAAGGCAAGTCATAAAAAAGTTTAGGTACTTCAAAACATAGAAATGTAAAGAACAGTTTTTGTTAGCATTCAAAAAACGAGTCTATTTGAGAATATCGCAATCGCAAAACAGAGAACTTTTTCAGCAGGACATTTTACAAATACTTTCACAGTCGACTGAACCAAAGAAACTAAATACAAAATAGAAAGCAAAATACTCGAGAATCGCCGTACCAATTATTTTTTGCCCGTGGAAATTGGAGATTTAACGAAATTCAAATCGCTTAGCGAGCGGAGGAATTATAGAAAAAGCCGCGCGCATCTTCAAAGGTGGGCTTCAACCCTTTAGAGGGGGAGGGTGGTACGCACAGTAATATAGAAAACTTGTGTTAGCCCAGTTCCGCGCCTTTGTAACATCATTTCGGCTGCCGGTGTAGGAGGACTGAGACAACTTGATCGTTGTCTCTTTGTCTACATTTTAAATTGATAAAGTAACTTATATTTCAGAGTTGGAATCCAAATTCTTAGGACGGTGACAGTAAAAACCTTCATAAAAATGTAGACAAACTAACCTCAATTAACATTTAAAATGAGTGTATAAATATAATATATCAGAAAATTCTTAGGACGGTGACAATAAAAACCTTCATAAAAATTTAGACAATTTTCCTGTGTGTGCCTTTTTCAATATATTACATACATGGATTCTAAAATTATAACCTGCCTTTTTTTAATAGCTGTGTAAAAAAAAAACAATCTACCTAACTCTCTATTTGCCAATAATCTAAATTGACCAACAATGAAAACAAAAAAAAAAGCAAAAGAAACTTAAGTCGAAGCAAAATTGCATTAATAGATACTATTACTAATTAATAAGAAAATGCAATCTACAAAAAGTTTATAAATATTCGATTTAATGAAGTGATAATTAAATTACAAGTATCAAGACAATATGTGCGACACGGAGCTTTATAATTTAAGAAGAAGAAACAGGCCATAAGAAATAAATGTAAAGAAGGAGAAGAAACGTTTGGACCCCGAAAGGGTTGAAAGGGGTGCGAAGACACCCCAGCCTGTACGTACACAAGCGAATAAATACGTAAAGCGTTGTTGTGATGTACGTTTGTTCGTTGAATTTTTGTTTCTGGAGTTTATTGAGGGAAATGTTAAGGGATTTTTTTGTGAGTTTTCTGTAATATAATTTCCATATTAATAGTTGAATATTGGTATAAGAATCCTCTGGCTGCTCTGGCTAATATAGCTTTGGTAGTACAGAGTGTATTGTGCTCTTGCAGTTGTCTCCACTGCAAGAGCACAATACACTCTGTACTAAAAAGTAAAAAGATATGATTATGATTGGCATAAGGGTAAAGAAATAGTTCCTTTGGCGGGTTTTCTAAAGATTGAAATTAAAAAGTAATAAATACTTAAATCAATATATACACAAACAGGTAAAAATAATTGTAAAAAACACAGATATTACATAATAAAAAAATTCTTCATGTCTGTGGTAAAAAGTAACAATTAATCCTACCTTTAAATTGAAATTTATAATAACAGTGTTTTTTACTAAATATTTATTTTTTTTATGTAAAAAAATCAGATGCAGCATTGTGTGCAGGTGTCACAATTGCGGGCTAAAAATAAATAAATGAATTATCTCTACTGTTACTACTTATTTCTACTAATATATGCATTATTATTCACTAAAAATATAAAATTAAAGGAAAATCAAAAGCAAAGTCGGGTGTACCTCTTCTACCGTACCAATCACACCCATACTAACATAGTCAATGTGTGCGTGAATTTTTGCTTGCGAGATATAAATCGCAAGGAGCATGTATTTCGCCTTTGTTCCATTAGAAACGCGATTTAAATTGTTTTAGGACAAGTATTGATTGCAAGGGGATTCTTTCTTAGAAGGGCATGTTAAATAAGGAGCCTCTACACCTTTTTAACGAAACGAAAAGGTTAGTTAGCAAAAAGTTTGAATAGCACTGGCGACTTTTTGAAATAAGCGTGCCCAACAATAATAAAACAAGGTAAACATTTTTTTTTAAAGTTAATGATTTTTAACAATAAAAATGCATTTTATTTTATTTTTTCAAAGCCAAAAATCCTGGTGTACGTTTTGACTGCCGTAGAACTACCGAACAAAAGATATTTTAATACACAAATAAGAAAAGACTGGCGAAAAGAATCGAATTTTTAAAACGAAGGATTTGTTATTGTTTGCTTTTTTTGGGTTTAAAAAGCAGTCATTGGTTTGATTAAGTCAATTTGAGTCATTATCGATTGTGACCTGTTAATTACAGTAGTGATATTTCAATAAAATGTGCGTACCTATGTGTAAATTAAGCTGTGATAGCATTATAAGTCATAATAATTCCCGGTAGCTTTGTGAGTTGCATTAATTTTATGTTTCAAATTTTCATACTAAGAAGTATATGTATTACTTAATAATATACGGTACAATTTCCTGATTGACTTATGCGAGTATTGCGAATATACTTATGATAAGTACAGTTGTTTGATCTCGCCCGGGTAATATAGCCTAGGTATGTTATAATGTAGCTTCATCATCATCATCAGGTCCTTGTAAGTCTCCACTGCAGGAGCACGACCCTCTCTGCACTTCCCAGGCCATATATATTATGTATCATACATATAGCCAGGCCTGTCTGAGGATTTGGCCTACACTCTCCACGCTGGCCAGACGGATTGGAGAGGTCTCTTTGATGTTTATAAGCTTTGTTTAGCTTGTTTCCTAAGTCGCCTTCTACGACATCCACGGGAAGACTTGGAGTGGTTCTATTCTACTCTGCCGGGAACCACACGGCTAATCTACATTACTATACTAGTATATATAACTATACTATATATATATATAAGTTAATCAGTTTTTGAGTTTATCCATTACAAATCATTCTTTCTTATAATATTAGTCTATATCTTGCATGTATTATTTATGTGCAGCAAAGAATAAAGTTTAATTTGAACTTAAACTTGAACCCCAAAGTTTCCTTATAATGCGTCATAAAGGTTGACTTAACTTATGACTGAACAAGTGTAATGCCTTACGTCTAGATAGGTGCTCTACAAAATAAACATGATTTACAGAATCTTCATGCTATAGAAAAAATATCGATATGTTTCCATTGTAATAGCTTTCATGCTATTTATATCAAATTGTCACATTTTTTCTTGAATAACTCATACGAAATTTGTAAGAGCAGATGCATAAATTTTGTTAGAACAATTTATACGTACGGTTAAAAAAGTTTTTGGGGCAATTGATAATGCCAAGATTTATTTTTAATATACTACTAATATTACTATAAATATAAAATGAAAATGTACGTTTGTTTCGCAATTGCGCATCTACCACTGAACAGATTTGAATGAATGTGACACTTAGAAGACCATGTCCTAATGTAACACATATATTTATCCTGAGGTAAGAACATGAGATATGCACGCGGACGTAGTCATCGGAAAGCACTCGTTTATAATACGCTGTACCAAGTATACTCAAAGCGAATCACTTTATGCACTAATAAACTTAATTCCATAATTTACTACATTTTCCCGCTTCTAAGCTTTTGATACACTTCCCAGAAAAGTACTTTAATAAGATTACTCGCAATACGCCAAAGAAACCAAGCAACTTCGAGACGAGACGCCAACGGCCACCCTTTACGCAAAAACGTATTCGAAATTCGACTTAAAGCAAAAAATAAGACACTACTTAATCGAAATTCAATACCAATTAAATTGGTCCATTTTTGCCTTCTTTCCAACTTGTCAGTGGCTATTGATAGTATTTAAATTAAGGAATATCTCATTGAACGCTCCAACTTCCATTTAAATTAAGCTTTTTGAAAAACTCTCATATCTTCTTTACCCCGGGCGCACCGGTACATCAAAGGGGTGGACGCGAAAGGGGTAAGGTATTTTTCTTGGCGGGGAAGTGGGCGGGGGAAAAATGCGTAGACTCACACTCATGCGTAAGTAAATACGAGCGCACACAGACAAACGGCTGTATGTAAAACACTTTAAGAAGCGGCGAAGAAATGCGAGAAGCTTAGCGCGTAAAGGGTGTTTACAAATCTTAATTACTTTATTTAATTATTTATTTTTTGTCTGATAAGAACGATGATTCCGTGCTTCGGAAGGCACGTTTAGCCGTTGGTCCCGGCTGCCATCTGGTAGTCGTTAAAGGAACCACGACAGAGACCGAGAGGCGGTTCTGAAGAACTCTGACACCAGGGTGTGCACTGTGCATGGTGACTGACCGTGTCACCTACACGAAATGATGATAATGATTTATTTTTTAATGTACTTGCCAATGTTGCTGCATCTGATAGATGCAGCAACATCGGCAAGGTTCGCATGCATTAACTATTGGTGGCGGGCATGACGGGACTAACAGTAGTGGGTGGGCGCTGCTGGCCAGCAATAGTTTGCATGAACTAACTGGTGGCGGAAGCACACCATAGTACATTACTGCAGAGGCCGGGAAGTAAGGGATTGCTCTACATAAATAAAAGTATTTTATGAAATTAATTTAAGCTGAAGTAGGTTTATTAAAAAATATATATTATGGAACACCAAATACAATATAAACATAAACAATATTGTGAAGGCTGCCAACCTCATAGAAAATATTTAATCAAATTATGCCTGCTATAAAGCACGTAAAAGGTAGGAGAAGTTAGGCGACGGCGCTGCTAGAGTTCTTTTCCACTCACCACTAGATGGCGTTAGTTTGCGTTAGCCTCACTTGCTAAAACTGAGATATTATTTTTATATTAAATTAAGTACTTTAACTAAGAAAATAGTGGATACAAAGTTGTGTCGCAATCGAACGAATTACAGGTTGAGACATCATTGCATCACTTGCCTCGCTTATAAAAAAAATTGTGTTTTTGAAATAGATTTATACTGTTATTGCAACAGTAATACCACCGTCCAATAGTTTATTTTTGCCCACCCTCGCATAAAAGTCGAAGAAAATGTCTCACATTTTTCCAAGACGTATTTCTTTGCATCACCATGTACAGTGGGGGTAAAAGCGAAAGGGTTGCGGAGGCGATCGCCCCCCTGGGTGTCCACCGCCTTCTTACAACCTTTTTACAGGGGGGTACAGACTAATGCGACGCAGAGTCTTTATTTGCGTAAATAGTTTATTATTTTTGTTTTCCAATCTCGACTTCAAACTGCTTGAGCTTTGTGAAGCTGTAAAGTAAAATTCAACGTCGATTTTATGTGTTGATATGTTACATATTTACATGAATATACTAATTTGCAATATTGTTTTTAATACAATACCTAAGTATAGTATAAACTGGGCCCACAACCAACTCTAAATGGATTCAGTGCATATTGATTTCTTATAAAACCTTAGCATTGCCTCTGTCTTAAAACGGGCTGTCGTCAAGAATGTTGTATTAGCGAGGCGTCGCTGGAGGGGGTGAGGTCGCCGGGGTGGGGGTGTAATTGCAAAATAAAATTAGCCGGAACGGGTACGTGCTCAATTTGCGCCTCCCGGCACTGATTTGTTTTCGTTCGAGCCATGTTCCGCCTATGTGCGGGTGGCTCAGCTGCTCTGTGCTTTCTTAGCCTATATATTATTGATCCACCGTTATTCTCTGCCCTGCCATATTGCTACACAACTCCACGGCGACATCAACCTATATACAGCTAAAGTTAACGTTCATCGTCCAGTAATCCTTATTAGTTAACAGAAATAACTGAGAATCCTTGGGGCGGCGAAAAAATTCGCCCGTGATTTCCATCCGCGGGAATGTTTAAAAAGGCGGCTAAAACTTTCGGCCGGACTGCGGAGTCAATGGCTTTTTTATTTTCGCGTTTTCTTTCTTTTCCGGTTGAACTTTCCCAAAGTTTTATTTTGAGGAAGTTCCACGAGTGTCAGTTTGCCGTTCGCCCCGCAATTTTCCGCGGTTTGCGCCGATAATTGCGGACGCAGGTGGGAATATTTTCTTTTTTTCTGTGCCGTCTGTTTTAATTTCCACCGCTAGCGGCGTTTATTGCTTTGGAAAGTTTTAGTTGGCGTCACGCCTAGTCGCGTTGACGTAACGCCTACTGGCAGTCATGTATAGCATGTATGCACATGTGCCACGCCTATCACAACGAACGCCCAGTCCGTAGCTATGTGCTTACGTGCCCCAGTTACGTGACGCAGCGTATGTGCGTCATATGTGGGGCGTATGTGGCGTTGTGCGCATGCCGGGGGGCGTGGCCTGCGTTCACGTGTACGTGACGACGGCTGTGTGTCACGGCGTCACGTTTCTTCTGTGTGCGCAACGTGACAGCTATTTATTCGTGCGCCGACTCGGAGCGTAACGATAAATGAGTTATAATTTATTTTTACTCGAAAAAGGAAGGGTAAGGGAGCCTCGGTCTGTAATTAATGGCGAAATTGGCTATTCCGAGTATTTGGGAGCCGGTAATGAGGTGAGATTGAGATTAAAACTCGGGTAAATGAGCTCCGTAAAGGATTACGGCGGAAAAATTGAGAGTTATAAAGCCATATCCGACGGCCAAGCAACTTTGATAGTTACGCTTTCGCTTGATAAATTATTAATGAATTCGCTCTTTAGAGGTTGTTTAGACTCTGCGTAGTGGGTATCATTGGAATGGGCTATGAAAAAGTAAATGCGGGATTATTTGAGAATATCATGGTTTACTGCTATAAAGTATTTTAATTTTAGGCTACCTTATTAAAGTTCTTATTTTATTTATTTCCAGTCCTACTTTTCGTTTTACTGAATTTAGCTACATAAAGGTAAAGTATTTGTCAGTAGGTATAATTGTATAGGTATTGATATGTGTAAGTTAAGATACATAGCAATATTTTTGAAACATTAGGCTTCTGCTTCCATGCTGGTATGGGAGAAAAAAAAACAAAGAATAGGTGTGCCCGCTGCTTTTCTTCCCACGCAGATTATAAAAGCCGGTCAAGGGATTGGGCAAAAATCTAAGAAATCACGATAATAGGCGATGTGGCTAGTACCCATCACGATTTTGATTCCGCTTTTCAACTAAACGTGTTGGTGGGCGCCTAGGTGGAAAACAGCAAACATACCTAGCCTTTAGATTTTACTACTTTGGGCACTGTCTAGAATGCAAGGGACAAAGAAGTAATACGTGTTATACAGGACGAAAAGACGTAACAGTATGAGTGTAGGTATAAGGATTTCTAATCTAGACTTTGTTAGTTTGTTTTCCAACCATCTCTACATTTGCTTTTTTTTCTTAAACTGACTTATACAACGTTTTAATCGAATACTTACTTGCCCTGAAAGGGGTGACTCAGCCCGTCTAAATTAATACTTTGCTTAATCAGTTTACACCTAAGCCCTGAGATCTGATGGATAATTTCGTAGGAAGCTAAGTACTTGACTATACTTTCTCTGTTTTTGAAACAACCCTTATAATATAAATCCGGAGTGAGTAACGCAAATGCTGCTCGTGCAATATGCAAACGAGAGAGATAATAGGTTGACGATATTATTTACCAGCATCTAAGACGAGCATTTTGACGCCAGCCTACAATATGAGGGTCCCGGGTTCGATTCCCGGTCAGGTCATGATGGAAAACGACCTTTTTTAGATAGACCTGGATCTTGGATGTTTATCTATATAAGTAGAATATATTGTAAAATATAGTATTGTTGAATTGTGAACTAGTTCACAACTTACTGTGGGGTTCAATTTGTGTGGTATGTCCATAAATGTTATTTAAAAATATTTATTTACAAACTTTGTACTTATCAGGATCTAAAGGTTAATTTTGAATGAGTAGAGCTGTGAGTGACTTCTCTGTTCCTTACTGTGCTTGAGCAACGTACCCTTATAATATATAAATCCGGAGTGAGTAACACAAACAACTACTGCTCGTGAAATATGCAAACGAGAGAGATAATAGGCAGACGATATTATTTACATGCTGCGGGCTGCTGTGAATTTCAAACTAGGTGGAAGTGTATCATAAAACGTTTTACCAGCATCTAAGACGAGCATTTTGACGAGCTTGGTGGCGTTCGCTAGCCTGCGACATGAGGGTCACGGGTTCAATTCGCGGTCAGGTCGTAAAATGGAAAACGATTTTTTTTAGATTGACCTGGCTCTTGGATGTTTATCTATATAAGTAGATATATATTATAAAATATAGTATCGTTGAATTATTATCCTGCGACACAAGTTCACCACTTACTTGTGGGGCTCAAATCGTGTGATATGTTCATAAAAGTTATTTAAAAATATTTATTTAAAAGATCAGTGTCAGGATCTAAAGGATAATTTTGAATGAGTAGAGTAGTGAGCTGCTTCTCTTTTCCTTACTTGGCTTTTGCAACGTACCACAGAGCAAGGAATGTTTCGTCGCTCGCGTCCTACCATTGAAATTCCTTGCTCTATGCAACGTACCCTTATAATATAAATCCGAAGTGAGTAACGCAAAAAACTACTGCTCGTGAAATATGCAAACGAGAAATAAATAAATAAATAATAAATATATAGGGACATATCACACAAATTGAGCTAGCCCCACAGTAAGTTGTGAACTTGTGTCGGGGGATACTAACTCGACGAGATACTATATTTTATAATATATACTTATATAGATAAACATCCAAGACCCAGGTCAATCTGAAAAAGATCATTTTCCATCTTGACCTGACCGGGGATCGAACCCGGGACCTCCGTGTCGCAGGCTGGCGTGTTGACCACTGCGCCACGGAGCTCGACATGAGAAAGATAATAGGCAGACGGTATTATTTACATGCTGCGGGCTGCTGCAAATTATACGAGGTGGAAGGTATGATAGAAGGTTTTGGCATGAAATATTTAGTATAGAGAAGACCCTGGGCTCAATAACACCAAAGATGAGGATGCCGGGATCTTAATCCACTTTCTTATGATTTTGATTTTGTAAAGTAGTAAATTATCATTAATATACTATACAGCGTGTAAATTGACTCTCGATCCACCATCTCTACATTTGAGTTTTCTTTTCTTAAACTATCTTCTACAGCGTTTTAATCAACCACAGACAACTCAGCCCTTCAAAATTAAGTTTTTTTTAAATTTTGCTTAATTAGTTTACACCGAAGACCTGAGATATGATGCATAATTACGAATAATTAGTGCGCTAGTACACTGTAGTTACTCTACTTATGCAACGTACCCTTATTATATCAATTGGAACCTGGAAGGGGTGATTCAGCCCGTCAAAATGAAAATTTTTATCCTTTATACTTTGCTTAATCATTTTACACCTAAGACCTGAGATTTGATAGATAATTTCGTAATGAGCTAAGTACTTCACTGTACTTTCTCTGCTTATGCAACGTACCCTTATAATATAAATCCGGAGTGAGTAACGCAAACAACTACTGCTCGTGAAATATGCAAACGAGAGAGATAATAGGCAGACGGTATTATTAACATGCTGCGGGCTGCTGCGAATTTCAAACGAGGTGGAAGTGTATGATAGAACGTTTTACCTACCATGAAAAACTTAGTATAAAGAAGACCCCGGCCTCTAAAACACCAAAGATGAGTATGCCGGGATCCTAATACGCATTTCTATGATTTTGATTTTGTAGAGTAGTAAATTATCATTATAATACTCTAAAGCGTGTAAATTGATCTCCGATCCTCTTTCTCTGCATTTGAGGTTTTTTTTTTCTTAAACTGACTTACACGACGTTTTAATCAACTACTATTTTTTTCTAAGAGGGGTGATTCAGCCCATCAAAACCTTTTTTTTTACTTTGCTTAGTTAGTTTACACCCAATACCTGAGATCTGTAAGCTAAGTACATAACTGTACTTTCTCTGCTTTTGCAACGTATTATAATATAAATCCGGAGTGAGTAACGCAAACAACTACTGCTCGTGAAATATGCAAACGAGAGAGATAATAGGCAGACGATATTATTTACATGCTGCGGGCTGCTGCGAATTATACGAGGTGAAAGTGTATGATAGGAGGTTTTACCCTTTCATTATATAAAGCCTGGATAGACCAGCTGATAAATTAGCTTTCAATAAGTGAAGAAGTATATCATAATAAGTTTATCCTCTGACTGCCCTGGCTAATATACGGCTCTGGTAGTACAGAGAGGGTCATGCTCCTGCAGTGGAGACTAACAAAGACCTAATGATGATGATGATGATGAAGTGAAGAAGAATTTTGAAAAACGATTCAGTAGTTTCGGAGCCTATTCAAAGCAAAGAAACATTCAATTTTTTCCTCTTTTTAATATACTACCTTTTACCCGCGGCTTCGCTCGCGTATAATTTTGCCGTATAGATTTGCCGAGTCGTCTATCGCATATCCCACTGGTACAGTACTTTTTCCCGGGATAAAAACTACCCTATGTCCTTCATAGTATTAGGGTACTGAGAAGGACATAACCTATGTATGTGCTAAATTTCAAGAAGATTGGTTCAGTAGATAAAGCGTGAAGAGGTAACAAACACAACCTTTTTATGTCTGGTTCCACGGAAGACCAGCGGCGGTGTTATCACTGCCTTATGGCACCTTTTTAATACTTTAATAATGTAGTTTTTAACTTGTGCTTTGTAGCTACTTGTTATGTAAAATTTGTAATACTTTAAGAATCAAATAAATTATTTCTCTGTCTTTCTTTCTTTCAAACAAACAAATACACAAACTCACTTACGCACTCATAATATTAAGTCGGGATGTAAAGAATAGAGATACGAGTACTAGCTTCGAAGATCACAGAACCCGTCTTACAAAATATAAACAAGAAATTGCAATTACTCATACACTGCTACTTATTAACCTGACGTAACCGTATGCAAACAAAATGCTAATAAATGATCGTAATAGATATAACTAATAACAAAATGAATGTATGTCGTGTTGCACTGCGTGAGGCCGCCTCTGTGCTTCTATTTAATGGCCGGCCTATGATCCATATACGATGTACAGGGTGATACAGAAATACATTGCAATAAAATAGTCTATATAGAGTGTAATATGACCCTCGACATACCTATAAAGGGGTGACTCAGACCGTCAATATGCAAAACTTTTTCTATGGGGTCAATACTGGGAACTTGAAGAATTTTTGACTTTCCCTGACATTTCGCCGGCCAAGCACATTTGTACGAAAATGTCGAAGAAAAAAAACTTAGTTTTAGCTTTGGTCTCATAGCAAAATTTTGCATATTGACGGTCCGAGTCACCCCTCACAGGCTGATCTGGAATCTATTTTAATTATTTTGATACAAACCACAAAATATCTTGTTTTGCCTAATAAATTTTTGGATGGACAATTTGTTCAAAAAATTATAATTTATGTTGTATTTCTATCCACGTAAACGATTAAACCATAGGTTAGATCCATTTTTGCTTTGTTTGCTAAAGAAGACAATGTATACCTAGGTCTTACACCACGATGCTGCATAATATAAAGATTAAGGAAATACGACAATAGTAACGAAGTATGTAGGTGCATCTTCAATTATTGTTTACTTTCATTTTTATATCTACCAAAAACAATCATTCTGTATACAAAAAACGGTGACCACATGCCTGCCCCAACCGCGGACAGTCCATCTGTCAAGCACACTACCTGAATTCCAGGGACAGACCACGTGCCTTACTGACGGTGGTTAATGGTCACCCTACAACCTGCTGTGAGCGCATTTGTCAATACTAATATTATCATCCTCATTAAAGTTCCATTTTAAATCTTATTTTATATGTGTAAGGTTGAAATTTGGTTGGCAGGTGAAAGCAAATGTAGTATTTTTGTGTGTCTTAGATTTATTAGTAGTAATTACAATCAATCGTCCAATTTGTAGAGAAGCTCTGATTGTGGATATGCAAAATTACTACGGAGATATTAAAAGATAAGGATATTTGTTTATTTTTTGTTTGTACTTCTTTCGGGCTTTGTATCTATAGACACACAATGTTGATTAATAAGCTTTATTTGATAATATACATTCAATAACATGATACAAATAACATGAAATCTAAAGTTGTGTTAAGAACTGTTCTACAGGACTTCAAACTTACACAGTTGACACAATTATTTTTCTTATAATGTTAAATTCTAATTATTTCTTTTAAGTAAAGACAAACGTAAAATTTAAAGTTTGAAGAGATGTTTAGGTAAACATTTGACGAAGTAACTATGTTGCACAAAAAAACTTAGTGTTTTGTATACAGAGCTCGCGGTTAGTATGTCAAATTGTATTACGAAATTTATGGGCATCATACACTTTTGATAGGTTTACTGGTTTCGTGGCTGCTTAAATTCGCAATTGACTACTGCGAATTTTCTTTCAATCAAATATCACATTGAGCCTTTAAGCGCTTATTAAATCATATTATTCGGCTAAATTGGTTTAATCATCGGTTTGATGTAATAATATCTAAATAACAAATATTTTAATAGAAGAAGTTTTATTTTGTCTTTGGATTTTTTCAAAATTGTATTGCTTCTGATTTTTATACCAGGAACAGGGCCAGCGTGTATTATACGAGCGACACCGAACAACCACGCTGGGCGTTATCAGATGTTATCAGGTCGTGTCTCCATTCAGACACACCTTGCAGCGTGACGCGTTGACTAATGACTACCAGGACCGTTGACTACAGGGGATTCATTGATTATATTTTTGAACGTGTGTGCTACAGTCTAGAGGACAATAAATAAATACGGGCATCTTTATCATCATCAGGTCTTGTTAGTCTCCACTGCGGAAACACAACCCTCTCTCTACTATACAAGCCATATATTAGCTAGAGCAGACACAAGGCAGTATCTTTCTTCTTTATAATATTCGTATAAATATGTATCAAGATAAAAAATATTTTCAATGATGTAGTTTTCGTTTACATTTCCCTTATTTTTGTAAAATCGTATTGCTTCTGATTTTTATACCAGAAACAGCGCAAGCGTGTATTTTACGAGCGACACCACACAACCACGCTGTGCGATATCAGATGTTTAAAAAAATAATAATAAATAAAATGTTATCAGATCGTGTCTCCATTCAGACACACCTAGCAGCGTGACGCGATGACAAATGACTACTAGGACAGTTGACTACAGGAGATATAAATTGATTGTATTTTAGGACAAAGTTTGTATGTGTGCTAAAGTCTCGATGACAAAGATGTTATTTAGTAAGCTAGACCAGCTGAAACATGTTTTTTCTATATATATGCTATTAATAAGGCCCTAATGACATCGAAAATTGGATCGTAATGTTGAATTTTAAGCAGTATTTTTACTATACACTAATCACAATTGCTCAATAGCCCAATGGCAAAGATGCACAATTTAAGATTTTTCGTAGAAATCGAGCAAAAAGTTTTCATGATCAGCATAAAATCTGATTCACGAAATTTTTCTAAAAAAAAATACTATAATTTTATTTTTACTAGCTGCTTCAGTTTTTAACTTTAATAAATTCCTTACACTTTTACCGCATTATTGTTTTACGCTATGGTAATCATACAAGTGCTGGAAAACGTCGTATGATGCTCGTACTCGGTAAGCTGTCTAAATTAGGTAGTCATCGGTTTATTATAAACACTCGGCTTTGACTCGTGCCTATAAATACATCGACTAACACATGTGCCAGCTAAATATTTATTAAATATTGTAATAAAATGTTTTGTAATCATATATTGATTTATGACATCAAATAACGTAAATTATGCATGTTCTACAATTTAAAGCTTTATTTATAATATGAATTAAGTAATGTAATTTGCAAATTCACATTGTGAAACTTCTCATTCAGTATCTTGAAGGCAACTTAGTCTAGTTATTCTAAAGACGTGCATTTCGTAGAAATCTCCTTAGCACCTTGTGGTTCTCTGTAACGTCCAGAGATGACGGTGTTTGAGCTAGTGTTGCCTGCGGCTGCTTGAACATCTGTTGTGTTAACCACTAACACGGAAACTTTGCCGCTTCTTAGTGGGGCAGACAGATTACAGCTCGTTGCAGTAAAACCTATATTCACGTTATTCATGCGGGATTACAGAAAGTCTTTTATCAAACACTTACCGAATTAAATTTCTTATTTACTTTAATGTTTATACTTTTCAATTATAGATACTAAAACTGGGTGTGACTTTATCTTGTGAATTCCCAAAAAAGAGGCAATTCCGTATTCATCCGAAGTATTTTCATCCCAATCTATTATTTTTATAATATTTTCTTTACTTATCCTATTTCTATTCTTAAATTATCTTATGAGTTTTTTTTTTCTTTATTCCTTTATTATTTATGTATATTTTTTTTATTCCATAATTATTATCCTTTTAGTTCTTTACTAATCCCATGAAAAAATTTAAGCAACGTTCGTAAAATGAGAACTCGAAAAAAACCTGAATTCTAAAACTTAATAGATATAAGTATTTCCTTCCTAGTACGTTAAAAATATCCTCTGGAGTAGTATCGACTCAATCGAAGGAAGGATAGCATCAGAAGATCTGTGTGATTAGCGACGCGTCGCCAACTGTAACGAGCTAGACTTGACCATATTTGGAAGGAGTAGGATAGTTCTGATTTGAAGATTTATATCGATTGAAATTTTGATTTCACAATAATAGAAAGCTTAAAAATATGATGCGTAACTTTTTCAACAAATCAAAGAACATGGCACCTTTTGCACGGCATTAAATAATTTCGGCAGTCGAATAAAAATAGGAAATGTAAAAACATGGACCTCTACCTATATTACCAATCAGTTACTCGAATTTCTATACCTACTAAATGTATTCGATAAAAATGTTTCGGGAAACAAACAGCTACTGTATGTACTCATATTATCAAGGGGAGAGATGTTATCTTCGTAAAAACTACTACGCTACATTATCTGTAGGTAAAAAAGTCTATATTTGGTACTAAAAAAATTAAAATTCGCATTAAAAAAATACTTTAACTTAAATCTTATATCGATTACTATAATCATTATCTACCCAATAGATTTCAAACTAGGTCAACATACACAAAGGTCTTGGGGTCTATGCAAATACCAACACACATTATCAAAAGCAATTCATATCGGAGCCCTAGTACCCTAGTACAACAACAGCTGTTCGAATCCTTAAGCCTGTCTTCCACGAAGATTTATTAAATATACAATTTTATATTAGCGGTAGCCGTGTGATTCCCGGCAGATTAGAATAGGACCTCTACAAGTCTTCCCGTGGTTGTCGTAGAAGGCGACTTAGGAACGACAAGCTAAACAAAGCTTATAAATATCACTGACTGTTTTAATTTATATGTATATGGCTCTGATAGCACAAAAAGGGTCGTGCTCCTGCAAAGGAGACTAAAAGAAGACCTGTTGATGCTGATGTTCTAACCGATCGAAAAGGTAGTCGGACAACCTACCTAAGGTTGCAGACAGGCGCTAAATGCAGGCCACTTCTGTTGGATGTGGCCTGCATCCAGCGCCTGCCGTCCTATTGTAAAATTCTTTGGCGACTCGAGGCTTGTATCCCGCAGTAAATTCCTTGTGGCTTAGATGATGATGATGATATTATAACAAACTGACGCAGCGCAATCGTTTCGCTAATAAATTATTAACGTATTCCTTTTTCGAGATTTTCTCATGTTTTATGCAACGGTTATTCAAGGTAAAGACAAATGTAAAAATTAAATATGATATCAGATGCAAGGTAAAGACAAATGTAAAAATTAAATATGATATCAGATTTAAAAAGAAATTAAAAATTAATATGGCAAGGGCTTATGTATGGTATGACACATAAGAGGGTGAAAGAATTCTAATGATACCTACTCCATACGTCCAAATCCGTTTAGGCATTTAGAATTTATGTTGGAATAAAGAAAACATACGAGTATATACCTTCATGAATTTCAAAAAATAATACACTTCTTTTTGGCAGTCGTGTACAAAATAAATCTAGCCTTTCTTGAGTTGTACATTTTGTAAATAACATGACTTTAAAAAAAATAAGTATGTTTCGCTTATAGGGCAATAGAGTTTTTTTTTTTAATTGAAAAGCTGTAAGTTTATAATTCCCTAAGACAAAACTGTTGCTGACTAAGTTACCTACTATTAATAACTAACTTTATTTACTATGTGAAATAATATTGAACCAAGTTTTATGTCTTTCTGCTTTCTACCCTTTTCATCCCATCTTAAACTTAGTGGTAGACAGGCTTTAGCATACCTACTTAGGTAGCTACATACTTGCGAAGCTCCATATTGAGAGAGTGGCGCAAGTGGGACCTTTTAACCGACTGCGCTAAAGGGGGTAATGTATGTGCGATGCTATCTTATCGAACGCCTTAGACCATATCGGCCGGAGGCGGGTACTGTTTATGAAAGGCTATTCATAGTTTAGCCTTTGTATTCAGTGTGGTTTGCTGGTGAAATATATTTTGTTTTATTTTTGCCATTTGTATATGTATGTTTAAAAGTTTGTATTTGCCCAAAAATTGGTCAATTTAGGTACTTACTTACAGGTTGATTTTGAAGTTCCTGGCCAACATTTAATTCTCAAAATCAGAAAAAGAAAAAGATGAGAGTTTTTTTTGTTTCAATTATTTTCTTACGTATTTGGGTTCTTTGGTTAACTGCCCGAGCTACCCAAAAAGGGTTGGCCTTAGGTAGAACGTACAAATCATCGCTAAATCATAGGTATCATAGCATGAATTCTGTCATAAAAGTGGACCCTGGGTTCCAACGAAACTTAGCTAAAAATACAACGGCAAAAATGATCAGATTACGATGGGGATGAGTTTGTCTATAAGTGTCTAATAAAATGGGAAAAATGTTACTTCTAAGTGACGTTAAAAAACTGGGTCGCGTGGTGTGGAAAATAACTTCTAGACGAAGAGGCGCTGTAGAGTTATTTTCCACTCGTCACTAGATGGCGTTAGTCAGCTTTAATGCTAAAACTAAGATATCATTTATAAATATTATGCCTAAAATATGGATGCTTTTATTAAATAAATAATAAATAAATATATAGGGACATATCACACAAATTGAGCTAGCCCCACAGTAAGTTGTGAACTTGTGTCGTGGGATACTAACTCAACGATACTATATTTTATAATATATAATACTTATATAGATAAACATCCAAGACCCAGGTCAATCTGAAAAAGATCATTTTCCATCTTGACCTGACCGGGGATCGCACCCGGGACCTCCGTGTCGCAGGCTGGCGCGTTGACCACTGCGCCACGGAACTCGTATCTCATAATACACTATTCTATACACTATTTACACTATTCTTTAGAACTGGTCACTTGTAAACGACATAATAAAATAAATAAGTTCTAATTTTGAAAATTGAAGTCTCGTATGGCAATACATTGTGACGCAGTTACTACTATCTTTATACAATTCCATATAAAATTAATATAAGAATAAGAGGGTCACATGGTAATGGCTATGAATAAACTGGCCGCGTAAGCTGTAATCCCGGACGAGAGTGAGAATTGCAGCCTCCGGACACGGGCTTACGCAAGCACCTTGTTGTACCTACTTATTTGTTCATTGTCTTGTCGAGTAACCGCTTGTATGTAACACGCCCACGCAGACATTTTCACAATTTTCATATTTTATCTCTGTAACACCAGGAAAATATTATATGTATACAGGAGGATGTTAAACTATTTTACTAATAAGATAAAGCCATAATAGTATGACTACGAGGATAAGCACCTCGTAGTCATACCGGTATGACAAACTAGTATGGCCACGAGGAAACAGCGATTACTCCTTGTGAAATTTCGTATACATCATGTATACAGGATACGAGGTGTATACGATATTTGCGTAATCAATTCAACCAAAGACAATTAGGTATAATACTTAGGTGCCCGCGCAGGGTTCCCGGCAGAATTGAAGTTCCCGAAAGAATAGGTACTTATATGACTTGGATACAATATTTTTCTACGTTTTTAAGCTAACAGAATCCTAACTAATATCCTAGTCCTAACTAATATTAAAAATGCGAAAGTGAGTTTGTTTATTTGTTTGTTACGCTTTCACGCCGAATCTACTGAACCTATCATCATGAAATTTTGCATACACATAGGTTAGGGTACTGAGAAGGGCATAGGCTATATATCACGCGGGCAAAACCGCGGGTAACAGTTAGTTTTCCTATACCTTATATAAGGTCTAGAGTTGTGATAACATAATGACATAAAAAGAACTTCAACACTGAGAACTGTTTCTGTCTACGCTGCTATAGTCAAAGATATGTATCTTTTTTTTATCCTTATCTGTACGTACATCAGTCTAGATTTGTGATGAATAAATACGATAATATTTCACGTGACCGTGTCTAATTAAATAAATATTAGGGTCTGAGATAGCATCGGTATTCTAACTAATAATGCCCATACTATTTTGTCATGGGTTTTTACACACATTTGATAAATACGCTCCCACGCATAATACATGTATTGTTTTGGGCAATCTATTTTGAATAACAAAGAGTATTACTTGTTTATAAATGTATTTTTGATGATGGCTACTACCGTTGTAAAATGTAGTAATGTGAGTGATAAAAATATGTACATTGAAGTGAAAGCTTTTGAAAGAGGTCTGAGAGATATCAGATCTGGGAAGAACAAAATCATTTGAGTTCGTGTTTGAAATACATAAGAATAAACGATTTTATCGTTTACTAGCAATTTTCCTGTGACTTTGTCCGCTTAAATTATAGCCTATGTCACCGGTAGATAAATTGACTTTCTTATTTAGATTATGTAAAAGAATTAGGTGAAAGGATTTAAAAATTAGTCCAGTAGTTTGAAATTCAGAACCTTTACAATTCAAACAAATAAATAATCAAATAGTTCCTCTTTATAATAGTAGTATACATGACATGAGACCTAAGGGCCACATCGTGTTTAATATTCACATCGCTGTACCGTTTGCCAAATTTTGTAATAAGTATGTTGGTCTATTTTTTGTATGTGAAAAACGGACTCAAGGCAACATATTGATCTTGATCCATTTAATTAATCATGTGTTATTATATAAAAATACATTATAATGAAAATAAAAGTCGTTGTTTGACATTTCGTGTTATTTATAAGTACATATAAAAAGATGCCAATGAAATACAGAAGACTCAATAAATTTTTTGAAATAATCGTGGCTGATAAATTAGTTGTCAATAAACTAACTACCCCAAATCAGACAAAAGGCTTTATAACAAAGCCATCAGATTGTTTATCAACAAACGTCTGTAATAACAAATGATCCAGCCATAATCAGCTACAACGTACCTAGATTAGCCAAGTACTACGAGTAAATTATCCGCTTATGGACAGAATCTTATTGATTCTATTATTCCGATACTAATAGTCCCATACATCAACCTGTCGGATAGCAGACCAATTGCAGTGTTTAAACCTCACCGAAGGTGCGTTCGTATGTCCCCACTCTTGAATTCCGAGTAGTTTCGAAATAACCCCGCCCAACTATACCCGCCACAGAACAGAGAATGTGTATACGCTCGTGCGGTACTAGAGACGCCTTTTCAGAACTCATACGAAACAACGTGTCAGGACTGTCAGGGTGCGGTACCGTTTCTTGAGGTTTTGGATTTCAAGGTTTTGTAGAAATGCAAAAATTTGCAATTTCTACATATTTGTGCTATAGATTACATCAGAATTTGGTTTATTATCCTTTTTACTGTAATTTTAATACCATGTCACTGCACATTGGGGCATTAGTACGAGTACGTTGTGGTAGATCCACGCTATCGGAAAAATTCACTATGCTAGTAGCATGATTGGGCGCGGCCAGACCAGCTGTGCTGGCTCGTCCGGGAAGTACCATACTCTCACAGAAAATTGACGTTTGAGTAGTAGCTTTACTGCTGCTTCGTTCGGTGAGTGAGAGAGCCGGAGGCCCATACTCTCTCCCCATCTGGTAGGGAAAAATAAAGGCCGGCAAAGCTCTTGTCACACCCTTGGTGTTGCAGTTGTCCATGGGCAGTGGTGATCACTTACTATATCAAGTGCCTCGCTTGCTCGTTTGCCATCCTATACCATAAAGAAAAACGAACTAACAGACTGAGTATGCGACTTTCCCCTACTAGCCGGGCGTGAGCTGACACGCGGTATTATTGTTACTTTCCTCTCTAGTAGTGCGCGAGCGACATTTCGTGCTCTGTGTTACCCACCTATTACCGGTCGCTACCGTAAAACCTTGACTATTACTTTGGATGCTGACCATTATCCTGAACGCGTAAGCATAGCCGCATCGTCACCAGAGGCTGATCGGCGACAGCTCGAATTACGCAGCGAAATTATCCTATTTTCTATCCAGCCCCGAGCTAAACACTAACAAGGTCTAGAACCATATTTCCTCCTTTAATAAACCCGATGATAGGCTAAAAAATAGTGTAGTCCTACATCAAACGCGTAAGTGCTCTGAATAAATTCTAATAAGCGTTCATACCTTCCCGAGGCAACAATGCCTTTAATCTTGTATAACGCGGAAATTTCAAGCAGTAGTTTGTTTGAAGTGGATGTTTAGTTTTTAGTTGACTCCTACGCTTGGTTGGGTAATAAATTGTGGTGGATTGATGCGAGTTCGGTGGCCTGACGGGGCTTTTTTCCGTGTGTCGTCGTTGGCTACAATTAGTCATGGGTTGAGATTAATTCGTATGCGTTACGGCAGCGTATTTCAAACTGGAAGATTAAACATTTCGTATTTTTTCATTTGCTTCACATCTGATCTTGTTTCTATTTATTACCATTTGAATTCAAATGTCCTTCTCGTCAGGCAATTTTTTTAGGCTACCTTTGTGTAAAAAGAATAAACACTTGATTAAGATTTGAGAGGCATGGAGATTAAGTGACCATTTTATGCTTCTATGATAATGCCATCGATACATTGTCCTTAATTGATAAAGTAAAGTATGATAGGCAAGAAACCCATTTTATATCTCTGAAACTTACGTAAGATAAAGACGTTATGTATAACGATGTGTCACTCACGTGCTATTTTGTCGGTATTGCCGACTATAATTGCGGACATTTTTAGTGGTTGCGCGTCCCGCACTCGCCTTGAAAATGGGCTCCTGATGAGTAAAGAAACTATAGTCGGCAATCCCGACAAAATAGCACGTGAGTGACCCGTTGTTATACATAAGAATTCGACTAGTTATCGATCCAATAGGTACCTGCCTATAGTTACCACTGTTTCTCCGAAAGAGAGCCAAAGATATTAAATGTAATACGCATTTTTTTTTTTTACATTTTATGGAAAGGATTCTTTTTTTGTTTTTCTGTGGCTTAAAAAATATTGGTCGAAGCTATAATTTTGAGAACCACTGCACAATGGAAATAAATCGTCTTTATATGAGCTCTCTTACGTCGTGTCTCCTGATTAGATTGGGTCCTTATAGATAAGCTGATACTTTGTATTAGTGGCTATTATTTTACAAAGTGGCCGAGATAATAGCTTTAAAGGAAGCTGTTATACTCGTAGCACTTATGGCGTTGTGAACGTAATCGCGGTTCGGTTAATGCTAGTGTGTATTTTCACTATACTGATAATAATGTAGGTGAAAATTTGCAGTGACTTTTATTGCTTACTTTTATTTTGGACGAAGAATGTTGCATGAGATTCTTTATTTTATGATACTAAAAAAATCTTAAACAATAGTAATAAATTGGAATAAAGTTTTTCAACACACTTAGTCCCAAACAGTGTTATTTAGTAAATGCAAGCAAAGTGCGTAGGATACTCGATTATGGCAGCGGTCTTTACGATTCGATACAAACAATACAAATTCCATTACGCCCGAGAGCGCGATATTTGTCGCCACAATACCTAGCATGAGTGTCAAGCTACTATTGGACTACCAGAACCATATTATTATATAAGACAGAGCAGTCAGCCGGCGGTCGCGGGTGATTTGTACCCAGGATAGGTCCTTCGGACACCGTGCTTTCGGCCCATACGGCAAAACATGAGAGTTGCTGCTCTCTTAAGGCTTTGCTATTGTTTCTCAGTTCGGCCCTTCAGGTCATGCGTGCAAATCGCGGCCCATCAGGCATATGAGAGTTTGCTGTCTCTCCAAGCCTTGCGCACCCAGGCAACGCCCAAAGCCGAGGTTCGTCCCTCCTGGGAACCCTTTGATGAAGTTTGCCTTACAGGTTGAGGGCACTCTGCCCTCACCTCAAAAAGTCCGGTGAAGCAGCGAAAGTTCATTTGGAGCTTAGCATTAGCTTCGTTGTCAATTAAAAAAAAAGGATTTGACCTACACTCTCCACGCTGGTCAGAGGTATTTTTAATGTTTATAAGGCTTGTTTAGCTTGTGTTTCCTAAGTCGCCTTCTACGACATCCACGGGAAGAATTGGAGTGGTCCTATTCTACTCTGCCGGCAACCACACGGCACCCAAACCGGGTGTCCAAATATGTATATAATATCGGGTAAACAAACCCGATATTATTATCGGCATTAATATCTTCTTTGCCACCCTTGCCTTACAATAAACTTTTTTAATCTACGTATATCTTCTCTTCATAGTAACAATATTTTAAGCATTTGCTTGAATAAACCAGCAAATATAAAGCCCTTTGTATACGTGCTGACGTCGCATTTCGCACAGTCGTTTGACAAGCTCTCAGTATTGGATAAAGTCGATATTTGCATGGTAAAGTGTTGCTACAAACTGATTTATTATTATCGACAATTTTAATCCAAATACGCTATTGTTTAGTTAGGACTATCGACAACACCTGACGACACTGAGGAGGACCTCACTTGAGAGTTTTCCCGGTTGTTGTTATCTTCAGCAAGACCCCAGGCTCCGCTCTTATGAAGGCTGTAATTTGATTTGGCAAGTTTTTTTAACCGGCCGCCTGCTTTACGCTAACCTCATTTGGAAAGCTTCATTGTGGAATCAGTGATAATCAGGAAGTTGGAAATCGAACCCAGATCCGCCCGTGTAGCAAACTAGCTAGCGTATTAACCAATAAACCACTGACGTGTGCTCTGTCTACCTACTTAGTAAATAAATAAATATACCTATATGCAAAAATCACACAAATTGAGCTAACCCCACTGTAAATTTGGTCAGAGATAAAGACTATTAAGATTAGTTTATATGTTTATGTAAATGTTTTTTTGATATCGATGGTCCGACCATCGATAGTCTTTCGATAGGAGGACAACCCTAGTATCAGGTTTCGCAACGTCTGGGGGTCGAACGGTCGGTGCAGGTGTCAATATCAATAAGAGGCCGGTGAACTGAAGAAATAATTTGACGCTGGTAAACGCCGTCCAGTTGAGTTATGGGCTTGAATTTAATCTGGTTTTTACTAATGCAGTAAGAATAATAAATATATACGGACAAATCCCACAGCTTGAGCTATCCCCAACGTGCGTTATGGAATACTAACTCAACGATACTGTATTTTATAACAAATACATATATAGATAAACATCCAAGACCCAGGTCAATCTGAAAAAGATCGTTTTTCATCTTGACCTGACCGGGGATTGAACCCGGGACTATTCGTGTCACAGGCCGGCGTGTTGACCGCTGCGCCACGGAGCTCGTCAAAATGATGTAGATACGGTTAGGGGTGTCATTCTTAACTGTCTGACCGATGGTTGCAGGTACGGCATCGGGTACTCATCTGCCAAGTGTAGTGAATATAGCAAAAATTAAAGAAATCTTTAGGGGAAGCCTAATTCCAGCTACGGATTTAATGCGGTCGGGATGATGATGATGATCAAAAGGTATAAAAGCTGACATAGTTAAATACTAAAAATACGCGAGAGAAACCTAGTTTTAGGTAGAATTCAAATCATAAGGAAACGTGTGAAATAAACGCTTATCACGACACTGAAAAACATGAAATCAGTCAGACAGGTTGCAAAATAAACCTAGGCATAATCCGAAAGTCTTACCCAAACGCCTAAATTTAAAATCGTACTTTCAAGCGATTCGTTCTTGTTTCGCTTTTCGCCCACTCGAATTCTCGATTTCATTTCAAAACTTTCGATTTTTAATCACTTCGTTATTACAGACTTAACGGTAATTCATCATGAAATAACGAGCTATAATTTAATGAAATAAAAACGAGAGGTTCGTATCGACTATTTACATGGTTAATTTAGTTAACGAACACACACTATTAACGTTCTCATGTAATGTAACATTAAGTAGTTTGCTTTGTTAAGGCGACGGACTATCTCTTTTTTTTCTACAGCGTGCTCTATACATTACTTACATTACATTCTGAAGACTTCTAAGTTTTTTGCTTAACATAAAAAAACATATATGACGTTCAAGTTAGATTAAAAATCTATGATATTCTTCAGTTAAGAAATAATACGGGATCTGGAGGAGAAATTTGATGTGTAGGATCAAAGCGTGGTAGCCTAATTGGTTAGTCATTGATCGTACAAAGACCAAGATGCTATTTTAAACGGACACCCCTCCCTTCTTTCTTTAAAAGGTCCTCCACCTTAAGTCTGCCGTCATACTTATTACGAGTGTAGTGATTACGTCTCAGGAATGTCCAGCGTAGGTATGTAACTACACCCTTTGCATTGTTAAAAAACTTGTGTAAAACAAAATACACAAAAAGTTTTGCTTAACACATGTGTTAAACAAAACAAACACAAAGGAAATGTCTCAAAAGTCCTCCGCCTTAAGTCTGCCGCCATACTTATTAGGAGTGTAGTGATTATGTCTCAAAAATGTTCAGCGTACGGAACTATACCCTTTGCATTGATATAAATATGTGTATTTTGTATAACACATATGTTAAACAAAATACACACAAAGGAAATATCTCAATAGTCCTCCGCCTTAAGTCTGCCGCCATAATTATTACGAGTGTAATGATTACGCCGGAGGGATGTCCAGCGTGTGTAACTATACCTTTTGCATTGATATAAACATTTGTGTTTTGTCAACACATATGTTAAACAAAATACACACAAAGGAAATATCTCAATAGTCCTCCGCCTTAAGTCTGCCGCCATACTTATTACGAGTGTAGTGATTACACCGGAGGAATGTCCAGCGTGTGTAACTATACCTTTTGCATTGATATAAACATTTGTGTTTTGTTAACACATATGATAAACAAAATACATACAAAGGAAATATTTCAAAAGTCCTCCGCCTTAAGTCTGCCGCCATACTTATTACGAGTGTAGTGATTACGTCGTAGGAATGTCCAGCGTGTGTAACTATACCCTTTGCGAACTGTGTCAGGACGGTTTAACTAGTCACTTTTGGTTTCAACTGACACTACTGCCAATAAATTCTAACGCGATTTAGTTTAGTGGAATAGAATTTACGTCTTTGTGCATGTGGAGCGTGGGTTTTGTAACTAGTAATTAAGTTTACTCTTCTATACTAATATTATAAGGAGGAAAGATTTCATTACTTGTTTGTTGTTTGCGTTTAAAATGAGTCGAAACTACTGGACCCGTAGTAAGCTAATTTATCTAGGTACGGGGCATAGGCTATAATTTACGCAAACGCATTCGCGTGAAAATTGCTAGTATTAACTATCTTTATACTGGGTGTTAATGTACCACCCCAATGCTAACCCTAAAGACCATAAAGAAACCTTAAAAGCTCCTTGTAGAGTATTGTAGGGCTTGAATCTTTATGGTTCCCTGTAGAGCATTTGTCGGAATCTCTGATAATTTTTAGTCTTAAAGGACATATTGTAATTACTAATAATATGAATGCAGATTCTTATAAATTATTATTTAACCATGATGGTTGAGGACCAGGGGTGCAGCCTGGGATTTTTCGGGGATATCATGATTGGATTGCATGAAAAAATCGAAACAGACATGAATGAAATCGCGGGAAACAGCTAGTGCACAATAAATCTATCAGTTGCGTACGGTAGTGTAAACGTAAATCTGTCAGATGTATACCTTGATACCCGTCTTCTACTCTACATGTCCAGATAAACTTGATAATCCGTAGCCGTGGTTTATTTCAAACTCGCCCTAAGCGAGCTATCAGTGGTCTGTAGCGGAGGACATTGCGCTATAATTGTAGCTGCCGGCTACATCGATGACATATTCCATCAAAACTTGATACTAACGGCACTGAGTCATCCCTGTCAATATGTCATTGTGACTTGCAAATCGAGTTCTGGAGAAAATTGGGGTGTTTTCACTGGGATCATGTGATCCGTAATACGTGGGAATGGATCACACATCATATTCATTAATCACAATTCTATTTTTAATATTTACAATCGTTTCAAAAGTCTATTAGTAGTTTAATAATTCAGTATTAAAACCATATCTAACATCTTTTAAAATGCATCGAGGCCCTAAGAATTAAAAACATTTTAACAAAAGATCTTCTTCAAAGTCTTTCGTTTTTTATACTATTCCGGCATCTGGTCTAGTCAGCCTTTATTTTCTACATACATATTTTTGACTAAAATTGGGATTGTAGTCCTACGAATATAATGTATGTAAACGTTTGTATGTTGAGGTAACGAAAGAAACGGTTGCCACATTTAGTTACATGGCCTTACTTTAGAATATTTTTTATCAGGGACTTAGTCGCGTGCCGAAGACGGCAGGGCATTCTTTGCTACTATAAGATATTATTGAGTAAGACAAAATACTATATTATGTCAATGGTATTTGATCGATCAGACATAATTATCATCTAAGTATTAAACATGTACTTCTGGCGATCCCTTTTCGTTTCTTCTTTAGATCACAACTCTCGAGTGAAAATACCCAGAAAATTGCTCTAATAAACGTATGTTTATTAAGCGTATGCAAAGGGAACATCCCCGAGGACATGGAATCGATTATTATAATCGATTAGTTATGTATCGATGGTGTACCGGTCGTTTAGCAGTGTTTACGTGGTCGGAACGGTTAGATCGCCATGTTTGTGCATAGATATAAATCAAAGTACCTAGATATATATGCATTATAAATTCCAGGCGTGATACGTGAGATGTTGAAGTATTTCCGAATACATATACCTAACAGAGTGAATTGGCTGCTTCTGGGTAAGCTCGCTCCATCTTAATCGATGTCTTTGCATTTAGGCTAGATAATGGTAAAGAGTCAACCAAGAGTGTTGGGCAATTAATGGCCTCCTATTTTGTACATCTAGTCTGTCTCTATCAATTGAAAAGACCGCCAATTTAACTATGAGAAATTCTAAACAAAATAAGGTCAGGCTTATCTAAACAGCTTCCATATCGTCTGTTATTGTTTAACCATTATATCAATTAGTTAGTCAGCTACTGCATTGCTTACAATATGTAAATTAATAACCGTATGTCATCGTTATATGGAATTAAACTGTAATAGTCCTACTTACAATTTACGAGTCCACTTCTAGTACACAGAAAAACGGTTATGGCTATATACTAACGGAACTAAACTAACGGAAAATCTGTATTCAATATTCATTAAACGATAAAACATGTCTATCAAATGAGAACATTATTTAGTAGAAATAATAGTGCAAAATTACTTATATCGATTTATTTCCACGTCTGTATGTTGATAACTTCTGTGGTGGTGTCTATGATACAGGCTCGGCCTAGTATAGACACTAGTGTGCCGGACTAAACTTATTTATATAATTTATTCTGTGAGTACCTATAATAACAGTCTATATATCTATATAAACATATAATAATAGTCTGCTCTTGTTAATAAGTACGTTTAAGTCCAACATGTACTCTAAAATGAAATAAATAAATGTTTTCTTATGTTTTCGCGATTGTTACACATTTAAATAAAATTATTTTAATACGGTTTTCAATAGAGAGGATGGTTGGCAGTTACCACCAGCTTGGGATCCAGTCATCAATTTAATCAAATCTCAAGCTAAGCAGAAGACTGCAAGACCTTCAGACACCGTGAGCCAATACTGCGTACATCCGGAACGTTATCAATAAATATTTTAGGCGGTAGATTTTGCAGTTCTTATAAAATACTAGACAAATGTCAATTTAGTCTAGCTGCGACCACGAACACTGTAAAGTGCTCGAAACGTTAGGTGTATAAATAATGTAATAAACGCGATAAAAACCGTATTAAAATAATTTTATTTAAAATAAATAAATAAACTTATTATAAACTTATTATTATAAACTTCACGCGGTAGGTGTCATTTGTATGCTGAGTTACTGATATATACAAGCTGATTTTGAACCTATGAACTACTAGCTTACCCGCGGCTCCATCCACGTGATATATAGCCTATGTCCTTTTCAGTACCCTAACCTATGTGTACGCAAATTTTCATGATGATCGGTTCAGCACATAGGGCGTGAAAGCGTAACAAACAAACAAAATCACTTTCGCATTTAGAATATTAGCTAGGATATTATAATCACGGGATCAGAATCCTTAATAGAATACAGAATTATAAGAAAAATAAAGAACAAAACGTAAAAATTTTTAGACTTCCCATGCAAAGTTGCCGATAAGCTGGCCGAATTTCTAGAATTAACAGAGGGTGGCTGAGAACTGGTGGTGGTAGAACTGGTGACTCAAAGCAAAATGTTCACGTTGATAAAACGACCGTAACGTAGTATATGGGAAGTCTGATTTTATTTTTCGATTTTGTATTCCATTAGGGATTCTGATTCTGAGATTTTAATATAGTTCATAGATTTAAAATCAGCCGGTCTGTAGTCTGTATACAACGTGTAAATCGGCTCAAAACACTCAAAGGGGTGACTCAGCCCATTAATATGAACAACTTTTTCCTATGGGATCAATGCTGGGACCTATAAATTTTATTTCATACAAAATTGTTCAGCCGCCCCGCCAAATTAGTTCGTAACGTAACGTATGTTAGTCTTAACTGAAATTGTGCCTGTCAATTTTTGGAGGAATCAGTACCAAAAAAAATACAATAAACCCTTTTTAGGGCTGCATTTTCAAAGGGTGTAAACGAACAGCTAAGTCATAGTAATTCCTTTTGTACGAGTATCGTACTTATCGGTACTATCAGTTTTCATAAATTCAATAAAAGTAAAATTTTGCATGTAGTTACGGACAACAGTAAGCCTAATTTAGACATTATTAAATTTACAAACAAATAGCAAAATTACGACATTTTTAAATAAAACGGACAATCCTGGAAGTAGTTCTATCCATGAGCATTTTTCAATCATTAAATTCACAAAAACAAAAAATTATGCATGCAGAATGTTCATAATATACACCACTTACATATTTAAATTAAAAAAAAAAACGTGTTTCACTGAAATTATTTTCCGAACATTTTTTTTTAAGTCTAATCATAAATTCATGGACTAAACTAAAAGTAGTTAGAAGGATCTGTCATTAGCTACAACAGATGTTAAGAGAGTATACTAGCAGTGCGTTTTCCATACAAATGTATTTCTCTATTTTCTCGCTGAAAACTGCTTCTAGAGGCAAAATTCTTTTTACATACAATCTATTACTAAAATAGGTATGTCCCTATGTTTTATTTTTTTCTAAAAACCTGTTTAAAAGAAAAAAAAATGTACAGATACAGTTTTTTTGGAAAAAATAAAAAATAGAAGTATTCCTATTTAGTACTAGATTTTATGAAAAAAGAATTGTGGCTCTAGAATCAGTTTTCAGCGAGAAAATAGAAAAATGCATTTGTATGGAAACCATATTGAAAAAATACTGCTAGTATACGCTCTTAAATATTATAAACCTGCAGCCTATCTATCTAGATACATGAATTTAATCATTAATATATCATCGAGCCTACATATGAGTAATAAACTATATTGCAACATTTCCTTTCTAAAAACCATTAATTTTATATTTTATGAGAGTGCTCTACGTGTAATACGTTGGTTACACATAAGAGGAAGTCATTTGGAAACACTATCGGTACAGTAGTGTAAGAGTGCTACCCATAATCGAAAGGTCCCATTTTTTGCAAGTAATTAGTGCAAAACAATAGCGATAAAATATATGCGTTAAAAAATATATAACATTCATAGAGATTTTTAAGTATTCTATAAAAATGACCAACAAAAATACTTCTTTTTAGTTATTATAAGTTATCGAAAGTTATTTTCAACAATAAATATGTGAATCGGCCGAAAATAAGCTAATATATATATAAACATTTCGATTCAATAGTTTATTTCACGAGATTTGATCAAATTGCAAGACCGAGTTCGCAACACTGAGGTCCGGCGTAGGACGAAAGTTCACGACGTGCTCTCAACTCTGAAATGGAACTGGGCGGGACACCTGGCTAGGAGGAACGATGGTAGATGGAGTAAGGCTGTCACCGAGTGCTTTCCCGGAAATGGGAAACTTAGTGTTGGACGTCCGGTAGCGAGGTGGGCCGACAACACAATCAGATTTTAGGAAAGAACTGGATTGCGAAGGCTAGAGATAGAGTAGGATGGCGCAGACAAAGGGAGGCTTATGCCCAGCAGTGGGTTATGGAAAGCTGATGAGGATGATGATTATCAGATTATGAAGAAAATTTATTTTTTGTTTAAAATTGGTCTTCGCACCTATTTTCCGTTCTCAAAGGTGTTTGATAGCTTTTAATAACAGAGTTTGCTCCTACTGTTGCTAGTCACACATTATGCGACATGTCATAAACGTATGTTATTACTTGAATTTATTCTGCGGTGGCGACCCTGATTCACGCATTGACGTGTGCACAGATGTAATGTTTCATTTGTAGTAGTTGACATAAAATATATTATTCCAATATTGAGTTTCATAGCTGTACTTCTGGTTTTATAAGGGCTTTTGGTTGGAAATAGTTTATGACGACTTTATTTTTGATGACATCACATCTTGAATCAGCATATTATGTCAAGTAATAAATCAATGCATACTTAAGTCATAAAAATCAACATATGTATTTTTTATTGTGCTTAAAAGCCTTTGCTAATAAAAATGTTATGTCGTAAGTCGTAATAGTAGATAAGAGGGGTTTATTGCATTGCACCTTATTCCTTACTCCACATCAACTTTTACGTGTATGCTGATGGGTCATACCCAAATATTGTTTTCAAAATATATAGAGTGAAAATAAATATACTTAGTAAAATTTGAACGAAATACCTAAATAACAAAAAAAAACTGTTGATAAACCCTTGTCCGATCCTTAAAAAGGCGATTGAGCCCTCAATATGAATAACTTTCTCTATAGGACTAATGCTGGAAAATCTAAAAAAATATCCTTTCGAAAGTATTCAGCCGGCTGGGCAATTTGTATAAAAATGTTGAATTATTTTTAGAACTTCCAACATTAGTCCCATAGAAAAAGCTAACAGCCTCCGTGGTCCAGTGGTTAAGGCGTTTGCCTTGTTGACCCGGGGGTCGTGGGTTCGATTCCCCCAGGAAGCATACTTTGTTAAGTTGTTTCCAGTTTGGTTAGGACATGGCAGGCCTGAATCACCTAATTGTCTGATAAGAAAGATGATTCCGTGCTTCGGAAGGCACGTTAAGCCGTTGGTCCCGGCTGCCATCTGGTAGTCGCTAAAGGAACCACGTCAGAGGCCGAGAGGCGGTTCCGAAGAACTCTGACGCATGCAAACTCTGAGTGCATGGTTGATTGACCGTATCACCTACACAAAATGATGATGATAGGAAAAGTTGTTAATATGAACACCTTTCCTGATGGGCGAGACATCCCTTTAAGGATTATGTACATAATATATGCTTTGACTATAATATATACTAATAATTTCGTTATTGTTTGCTTTGTTATTCACTTTTGCTGACTCACTCAAAATGCAAGATGATCGACAATAGGTACCTTTTATTTTCTTGCTTAACTTGGCCAATGTTCTTTATTTCTGTCAAACCTGAAAGGAATAAAGAAAGAAGAGTTGTAAACAAAATATTCTAATGACCTTACTAATATTATAAATGCGAACGTGAGTTTGTTTGTTTGCTTATTACGCTTTCACGCCCTATCTACTGAATCGATCATGATGATACGTTGAATACACTTAGGTTAGGGTACTGAGAAGGATATAGGCTATATATCATGTGGCGGAGCAGGGCGGAACAGCTAGTGTTCTATATTTCAGCGTTTTTGTGTTTTGGTTCATACCTTTACATAAAAACGCTGAAATATTGGACATATTTTGTTGACGAAAGTACTTGTACACTCTGACATCACATACAAATATGAAAACTCTTTTTCATACTGAAACCATAAACAGAATCTTTGTAGCTTGAATCTGTTAGTTTATCCACATTATTTACTAGTCAGATTATTCACCTTATTATCCACTAATAGTGGACTTGTCAACTACCGCTTAAAATATACAGCCAATATTACTTATTACGCCAACACCATCGGTACATCATCACATGTACAGTTAGTATTGAAAATTGCTATTTTTCCAAACACTTTAATATGCATTGCTTGCCCGACAAGATTTATACCACATCTAATACCCAATAATTTTCAAAACGTCACACATTTCACATAAAATTATATCGGAACGGGTTACCGGTACCGGTATCGCCTGAGGTACATGAGGAGAGTAAAAGGTAGAGTGAACTAACCTAGTACAGTGCGGTATGATTTCCGACTAAGATTAGGTACGTCACTTAATTACTACGTATTTCCCTTAAATACGAGTAGAACGTTGCAAGTAGGGAACAAATAACCTAATTATATTTGAAAGAACCTAAAGATGGATTGTGCCGAACAAGCAGCTGGTCGTTAAAAAATTACTCAAAATATCTTATGACATTAGTAGTATAAACTTAAGAAATTAACATCTAAGATTTTGTTCTATTGCGATGCATAAAGTTTCGTGAAAAGTGCCTGCAAAGGCCTATATTCTGAATAAACGTTTTTAATTTTTGATGTGGATTGATTTTGAAGGCTGCCACGTATGTAGGTATAATAATGATGACAACCGGGGTCAATGGAATTTAATGCCTAACTTTCCTTCGGGTCGAAAAACATTTTTTACACCAATTTCATTTAAATTTAATTATCCTACCTACGGACATAGTACTCTACCAAGTAACTATATCATCGACTATCCCCGTGTATTGCTTATCAGTATGATCGTATCGATGCATCGCAATTACAGGTTGAATCGGTAAAGATTTATTCGATAATCGTCGATCTAGGATCTATTCATATAGGTTGCGGAACACAGGAGTCATGTGTTGTAATTATTAGTTCGAGCGGCAATACTTCAAAACGATGGGTGAGTCTGCAATATCCGGTGATACGCGTCCTATTCCATGTTAAAAATGCAAAAGTGAGTTTAAAATAAATAAAATTAAATAAATATATACGGACAAATCACACACATTGAGCTAGCCCCAAAGTAAGTTCGAGACTTGTGTTATGGGACTAACTCAACGATACTATATTTTATAATAGATTACTTATATAGATAAACATCCAAGACCCAGGTGAATCTGAAAAAGATCATTTTCCATCTTGACCTGTCCGGGGATCGAACCCGGGCCCTCCGTGTCGCAGGCAGGCGTGTTGACCGCTGCGCCACGGAGCTCGTTGTTTATTTGTTACGCTTTCACGCGGTATCCACTGAACCGATCATCATGAAATATTGCATTCACGTTGTCTGGAGTACGGAAAAGGACATTAGCTACCTTTTATCCCAGACAAAAGTACTGTTCCCGAGGAATCGACACTAATGCGAGCAGAGCCGCGGGTTAAAGCTAGTCTTCTAACTAATATTATAAATGCGAAAGTGAGTTTGTTTGTTTGTTTGTTACGCTTTCACGCCGTATCCACCGAACCGATCATCGTGAAATTTTGCATTCACATAGTTTAAAAGACTAAGAAGGACATAGGCTATATATCACGCGGACAAAGCCGCGGGTTAACAGCTAGTAATCTATAAAGGGCGACTCGGCCCTTCAAATTGAATAATTTGACCTATAGGGCCATAGTTACTGATCTCAAAGATTACATCCTGGGACCAGGATTTCTCCCACTTGAAAAGTTCTTCATACAACATATATTCCGCTTTAAGTAAATCTTCTGATCTTTTTACGATTCGCTGTTGGTCTAATAATAGAAGGTCATCTTTTTTCTTAGTACGGTGACATCATTTTCACTTGATTACCATTTATGACTTCAATACATAGATGCATACCTAACCTTTAACTAAGAGGAGATAATTAACTTGTAGGTACCGTAGTAAGTTGAAAAGTCATAAAAACCGGCCAAGTGCGTGTCGGGCCACGCGCAGTGTAGGGTTCCGTAGTTGCGAATGATAACTTTGAGTTTACACTGTTCACACTCGCACCTCACCAACCAAAAACATCAAACAATCAAAATTGTATGCAATTTTACATTTTCGAGTACATTTTATATGTTGGTTGCCTATAACTTTTGAGTTTGTACTTAGTACTCAGCTCTGATAGTTTTCCTTTCAACTTCAGTATATATACTACTGCTGCAATTTTTTTCACGTATCCATATATATCCGTTTAGCAGATAGAGGGGGGGGGGAGGGACACTTACGTCTAACAAAAATTTGCACTTTAAAACCAAATATTTCGGAAACGGATCCCTTAATCGAAAAGTGGTGTTCTCAATTTCACAATATTTTTTAAAGACCTATTTAACGACACCCCGCACGATGGGTAAGTAGAGAAAAAAAAATTACTGCCCCACTTTACTATCCTAAAAAAAAAACTTAACGTATGGGAGCTATCCTAAAAAAAAACTTTTTTTCAAGATTTTTTTCTATAATTTTTTTTGCCATGATTAATATACATACCCATACTAAATTACAGCTTTCTAGTACTTATAGTCTCTGAGTTAAACCGCGGACGGACAGACAGACAGACATGGCGAAACTATAAGGGTTCCTTGTTTACTACGGAACCTTTAAAAACATGGTCTTATAAGTTGATATATGGGCATAAGATTGTAATGTAATTATATTTATTTATACAGAACAGTAACCAACAGAATAACACTACTATTAACATTCAATAAAAAATCAATTACACACGCTGGCTGTCAAATGCCCGCGGCCATTTTGATTTTATCATCAAAACAATATGGCTGGCTGTGTGCAGAATTTACCTCTTGTAATTTGCACTACGTTTTAACTATTACTCTACATTTACACTGAGTGTCTTATAAGACATATTTTTATAAAGAAGTGTTTACCGTTAATACAAATTACATATGTAAAAAAAATCGTTATAACATATAAAGGATTAATTAAATTTATGAATTATAAAAAAAATGTCTTATTTAACTTCCATCTACCTTGCCTTGTCACAAATTGCTGAATTCAGAACTGTGTTGAAGTGTAAAATCATCACTAACTTTTTAATACACTACTAATAAATAATATAATGATAATAGTTCAATTAAGTATAATAATCTATATAGGTACAGCGTTTAATTGGACTATTGACACTCCGTTAAAGGTGTGACTTTGATCGACAATATGAGCAACTTTTCCTAGGGCACCAATGCCAAGAACTCTTTTTTTTACTTTTAGAATGTAAATTATATTTTATTTTTATAATTTAAAATTATACATTTAATAACAGTATAAAAATGTAGTTTTTTTAGGTGGTAACCTAAAAATTCTACATTTTTATACTGTTTTTAAATGTAGCTTTAATCCCGAAGAAAAAGTTGTTCATAATGACTGGCTGAGTCACCCCTTTAGGGGCTGTATTATGAACATTGAAACGAAAGTTCTTAACTAAATAATATAAAAAGTGTGTCTAGCCAAGGCATGTCTTACAACGTGCAATAGTCCTTCATGTAATGAGACGTTGGTGTATGTCTTATCAATGATTACATACAATCACAGGCCCATACACTATCCACTTACTATTTCTCTTAAATTCCCGCTTGCGTAAGTTGCCTTGCAGTTAAATGCTGTAACCAGATTTCACAAAAATCGCTTCGTTGTGCTACTTAGACACAGTTTTTCGCACATTAGGTGCGGTACATGATACTCTTTGGGTGTTAAATACCAATTACTCAAACGTTTAGGCTTTCTTGTTAACCTTATCAGATTTCAAATCAAATTGGCACAAATGTTACAATTGATTGGTTGCAATTTTATAGACATTTATGAAATCAAGTCAAGTTTAAATTTTCATATTCTCTAAGACTTCATTAAGATGATGTTGATGTCAGAAAATGTAAGAAATATACAGTGAAAATTAATAAAATACTTAATGTTATTAACTTAACCATGTTTACAATAATCAAGTGTGTGCGTGTCTGTTTTTAAAGAAATCAATTTTATTGCTTCAAAGCAATAGATTGAGTTGTGTGTCACGAAATTTTCATTTAAAAAGCACCGGAAAATGTGTTGCGTTTTCCCGGAAATATGGCCAGCAATCCTTGCAAATGTTAAAATGAAGTAGTGTAATTTAACCGTTCTTTTATATTATAACTATCAGTTTCCCTGCGACATCGTCGGCATAAATTATAGCCTATGTCATCCGCAGATAAATTAGCTTTCTATAGGTGAAAGTATTTTGAAATTGGTACAGTATTTCGGAGCCTATTCAATGTAAATAAATAATCAAATTTCTTCGTCTTTATAACATTACTATGGATAACAGCGTAAATAATTATTGAAATTTTTTAAAGCGTCTGTCTATAATCTTCAGCGTTGGTCTAGATTGAATAGCCTAGTCTAACGTACCAATACTAAACGCATTATTTAAATGCAATACTTATTTAAGCGCATAACGGTAGTGCAAACAGGGTTACCACACTTCCAGTTTTATATCCGGATCCGATACTTCTGGCCATATACATATATGTTATGTAGCATACGTGGCTCGCTGATTTCCTCATGATTTGTAGTAGTACCAGTACGTAAAAAAAAAAAAAAAAAAGGAGAAAAACAAAAGGCCGGCAACGCTCTTGTCATACTCCTGGTGTTACATTAGTCCATGGGCAGCGGTGATCACTTACCATCAGGTGACCCGCTTGCTCGTTTGCCGTCCTCTGACATAAAAAAAAAAAAAAAAAAAACGTATCACGTTTGCTTGCTCATCACAACAAAGACGATCATCATCTTCATCATATATAACCTTATCCCAAAAACAAAATTCCCTTGAAAACTCAATCCCACAAAGTAATCAAGTGTGCCTATAGGACTAATAGTCTGAACTTAAATGCGTCAAGTACCTATGCCATGTCTATAAAGATATACAACAAACTATATACCAAAACAAATTAAAGAGGAAAGTAACGATAATATTTTCTACACGAAATTAAATCTTTTTCTCCTAAATAAAGCCTATTATAATATAAATGAGTTCCTTGATGAAAAAACTATGACTTTATAATAATATAATTTTATAATCAAATTTAAATTAATATAACTATTGTATACAAAAATTAAACGAAAAAAAAATTTTAGTAACTTTAATAAAATTCTATCACTTCTGCAATGAAACGATTGTCATTTAATATACAAAAAACTATATAAAATATTTTGAGTTAAAGGAAATAAAAGAATATACAGGAGTTAATCAGATTAATCAAATTAATATAACTTACATAATTCACTAATGTAAAATAAATACAAATTTTTGATACTTATTTAAAAATATGATCCTAGTATACTAAACATAGTAAAATAATAATAAAATACGTTTTAAATTTAGTAATGCAGTAGGTACTTTTTACTAATTGTAATAATTAGTGGGTACTCCTATTCATTTATGTGCGTCCTCCTCTAATCTAATATTGCTGTGCCCGACAGGGTCCATAAATGGTCTAACCTTGTAATTTGTCATCCTATGTCTTTATAGTTTCCAATAAATATTGAGTATTGAGTATAGAGAGTATAGTCTTGGAACTCAAAATAAAACCAGCAGTTTCATATGTACATACGTGTTCGGCCAGCTCGGCAATTTGTATGAAAACGTTGAAATTTTTCGTTAACAGTTCCCAATATGGTCCCTGAAAAGATGTCAATAATAACTGAGAATGTCAGTAGAGGAGTTCAGTCAGTGTCATGTTTTGAGCAAATAAATGTATTATTATAAATTTACACGTAGCATAATATGCCCAGATAATTATTTTTCCAGATTAACTGGGTCTACTGTCGTAACAATAACAATACAACAACAAAAGCCAGGAAGCTTTTGACACTACGGATTGGCTACCTAGTACTAAAACGGAAAAAATAACAGTACATAATACTAGGGCACAGATTCAAAATGTCTATGTGAATGACACTTGCGCAATTTTTATTTCTCTACAAGAGATAGCCCTAGGTGTAAATAATTATGAAACGTGCTCACTCAGAATATCTTAATTACTTTAAAGCAACAGTTTTCAGTCGAGAAACGGCAAAAAGTTAACGGGTTAACTGAAGCCAAACTATCGAAATTTCATGCCTATTTTACTGTTTATTGTTACTTATGTGAAATTACCAAAAAGAAGTTGCCATTACCAAACAGAAGTCAAGAAGAAGAGCCAAGTTGTTGCGATATTTGTAAAAAGTGTGATTCATAATTTAGTTGGATTCTGTAGCAATTTTATAGTAGGTTAGATTTTTAATGTATATCGCTATATGTCTTTCTTTTTGTGTATTTTTCTCCGATTTTAAAGCAATCTTTTGACATGAGCTTAAACTAAGTACTATCTATTTAACTACAGCAACTTAAACCATTAGCTTCCCAAGTCCTCAGTTGTATAACGAAAATAGTAATAATGCATGTATGTATGTAATTTCTTTATTGCACAAAAAACAACTTAAAAGAAACAGTTTTCCAAGTAATAATGTGACATAATGTGACATAGATTTACGAAAAATCGACACACTAAGGGTAATAATGGTGGACAATTTGCGGACGTTACAAGTTTATTACATAGAACAACTTGGATACAGTTGTTACTTAGAGGGAGAAAATTAAAGGTTCCGCATCTTTAGAGAGCTAATATGGTTCTTAATCGTTTTCACGGAACTCTATTATATGCCCTAATTAGAGGTGTCAATATAGAATGCATTAGAAATAATAATGTGGATGTGGAACAGATGGAAAGGGTTGTCAGAAGTTAAGTTTTTGCACTTAACAAAAATCGACCGACATATATATCACCATAACTATATACTTAGTATAAAACGAAGTTGCTTCTCTGCTATCTACTATCTGCTAAACTGCAATCTTGACTCTGTGACACGGATGGTCCCGGGTTCGATCCCCGGTCAGGTCAAGATGGAAAATGATCTTTTTCAGATTTACCTGGGTCTTGGATGTTTATCTATATATGTATTTGTTATAAAATATATTATCGTTGAGTAAGTATCCCATAACACAAGTCTTACTTAAGAACTTACTTTGGGGCTAGCTCAATCTGTGTGATTTGTCCGTATATATTTATTTATTTGTTTTACTTTTTCGTAATCGCAAATGTATTGAAAAACATATTATGATCTTGTGCTGACGTGTTAAGCTGTCTCTTATAGTCATCGGTGCCTATAAACACCTCGACTATAATTTCCAGCTTACCGTACTTGCATCATAATCCTAATCCTACCCTAATCCTAAGTTCCTAACTAATATTATAAATGCGAAAGTGAGTTTGTTTGTTTGTTTGTTACGCTTTCACGCCGTATCTACTGAACCGATCATCATAAAATTTTGCATACACATAGGTAAGGGTACCGAGAAGGACATAGGCTATATAATACGCGGGCGAAGCCGCCGTTAACAGCTAGTGTACTATAATAACAAATCAATCACGTACTAATTTGTTGAGATTGCCGACTTTAGTTTCGGATTCATCAGAAGTGAATTTTCAAGGCAAGCTCAGAACGTGCGGAAGTGCCATGCGGAAAGCGTATACTCGGCAGACTATAAGTTTCCCACATTGACAATAGCTAGCTAGCTAGTGAGCCCTGGCCTCATGAATGGCTACCGACACATACGAAAAGCAAGCTACGTATGTAACATACCCTCATTGTTCATTTGAGAAGTTAGGCAATTTTTTTCAATTACATACATCCTATGTAATTGTAAAATTACTAGCTAATTGCCATATGGTTCCCGGCAGAATAGAATAAGACCATTCCAAGTCCTCCCGTGGATATCGTATAAGGTGAAGGAAAGTAGGAAACACAAGTACAAGCTAAACAAATCTTATAAACATCGAAGAGCTCTCCAACCCATCTGCAGGGCTATTTGCTAACTTTTGACAGCTACGGTGTATATCATTTTCATGGTAACTTCAATATTCATTACGGCTTAGGTATGAATGACTCTTTTTATTTGAGATATGAAAACCGTAATGGATGCTAAAGTGACAATCAAATCGTTGTACACCGAGTTAGCAAATCGGCCTGCTGGCCAGCGTAAAAATTGTAGGCCAAATCCTTTGACTGCACTAGCTAATATATGGCTCGTGTAGCACAGAGAAAGTAGTGCTCCTACAGTGGAGACTAACAAGATGATGATGATACTATGTATGGCTAGCACTCAGTCACTATTTAGAGACCGTTTTCCAACTATGTACCGCTATCACGCTAGACGTGGCCTCTTTTTACGACCTATGGCCCTAGACTCTATAAACCCCGTAAAGAATAATAACGATATATATGTATGATAGCAGCCCTAGATCTAAGCAGCACGCACTGCTTTCTAAGGTGGTCGTGCGAAGCGGGTCTTTCTCGGTAGTAATCTACGCGGATTATTGGAAACATATTGAACAATAACAGAACGGTAGTCGGACACGACAAGCCTAGCCAATGCTCCGTTGCTTACGATAAAGATATAGTGCTTTTGGAAGAGACCTTATGACCCAAGTTGCCGTCTACTAAGTAAAGACAAAAGACGTGACAGCATTGAGTATGTATTGAACCTGACGAATTAATATTATGTAAATTTGCGTGATATCAGAAATATTAGTTCTAATAAATTAGCACTAAGGTTTCACCCCCAAAATTTATGGAGCAGTTTTAGTATAGGTGACGTATTAAGCCTCCTTCTTTTTGAGCGTATATGGGACATAAATCGATGTAAGGTTCTTCTACGTGCCTCTAATACATTGCATTTGATGAAGATATATAACTGCTACCTGTTCCTTTCCTGCGTGGACTAAGGGCTTAACACACACTTGTCACAACAATGTGACAATGGTCTACTGAACCATTTTGACAACAGTAAAATCGATACGTAGATACGTGTAAGTTGACCTACCTACATCCATTTTAAGGTGATTTCCAGCGAACGAATTTCCCAGAGTGTGCCCTTTACCAAAATATTCTTCTTTACATTGGTTAGATATTAAACAAGTATACTTACAACAGTTGACAAAGATTGAGCATGATCAATGATGACAATGATGTCTTATCTAGTAGCGCTATTTCCCTGCAAATATTATTTCCAATTGATCGTGAGACGTGCCGCTCGTGGAAGTGAAACCTCTTTTGTAATGAGCGATTATGAGTAACGATTCTCAATTTTTTGTTCAAAAACACAATACCGATTGCGAAATTCTAGCATTCGGATAGTTTGGACACCGAACGAGAGCTATTGTGATTCGTACTTCCGATTTAGTTAATAACTTTTAAGTCATTCAAATAAACCGGAAATTGATAAAAAGATAAATGTATATGAAATTAATTTGTTTTTTAACGGTTAATTAAAATGCTCAACATTTATTGTAGTTTGGCTGAAATGCAGCTGATGAAATAGAAAGTAATTTGAACCCACTTACACATTAATTTCGGGTTTCGGGAGCAATTCTTACTGTATGATGATAATAGGTTGCTATTATCATCACAAAGAATATAGTTACCTTTGTTTTTTTTATGTTATTTTAGGCCCGAAAGTACAGCAAAATTTAGTGGCTGACATATTTTGTCAAATCAGCCTACAGTAATTATCTTATTACATTCTATTTAGTTTGATCCATGTGTATTTAAAATTTTAGCTTTCAAAAACTAGAAAGTTGGTGAAACTTACCTTTTAGGATTCGAATATTTTATAGGCGACTGCGAAATATAATATGAAATTCAATACTTTTCGCAGTTAGTCCCGTAGTGATAATTATAGTGCTTGTTCTTCGAAAGGTTAAAATCATATGAATAAAGGCTCGTAGAATAATTCCTTTGCCATTCACATTAAGAACTTCTTCCTGTACGAAAGACAAACATTGTATTGAATGCAACGATTTGTCAGAAGAGATTGACAAGGAGACAATTATCAAGATCAGCGCACGCGCATGAGCAGACTTATTTATGAGTCTTGGTATCTTGATCTGTCTGATTGGTGAAACATAATCAGTTGTTCACCATATTTACCGGTAAAGATTACTTCTTATTTTACCCCTATACCTATACTATTATTATGATGCAAATTTTGTTGATGAATAAAATGATTTGAAATGAAATGATTTAAAATGATTTGAAATATTTTTACACAAGGCAAGGGTCATCATCATCATCATCAGGTCTTTTTTGTCTCCACTGCTGGAGCATGACCCTCTCTGTTTATATTAGCCAGAGCAGTCAGAGGATTTGGCCTACACTCTTTGATGTTTATTAAGCTTCTATTGTGTTTTATAAGTCGCCTTCTACGACATCCACGGGAAGACTTGGAGTGGTCCTTTTCTACTCTGCCGGGAACCACACCGCAAGGCAAGGGTACAGTTTGTTAAAAACTGGACCACAAAAACGTAAAATTATTAAGTACTTTTGAAAATGGCTCGAAACATACATAATTTTTTAAAAAAATACTTTTGTTATAACTTGTTTGGTCACAAATAATATCCCAAACAAAGATAATATGGTATAATCTTTCGGTTTCAGGTAAAATGTCCGAACGTCCGTAAAACATTAACAATAGGTTTATTTATTTTATAAGTACAAAAACCGGCCAAGTGCGTGTCGGGCCACGCGCAGTGTAGGGTTCCGTAGTTGCGAAAGACAACTTTAAGTTCACACTGTTCACACTCACACCTCACAGTTTACCGACCAAAAACATCAAATAATCAAAATTGTATGAAATTTTACATTTTCGAGTACATTTTATAAGTTGGTTACCTATAACTTTTGAGTTTGTACTTAGTACTCAGCTCTGATAGTTTTCCTTTCAACTTCAGTATATATACTACAGCTGTAATTTTTTTCACGTATCCATATAATTACCGTTTAGCAGATAGAGGGGGGGGACACGTACGTCTAACAAAAATTTGCACTTTAAAACCAAATATTTCGGAAACGGATCCCTAAATCGAAAAGTGGTGTTCTCAACCTCACAATATTTTTTAAAGACCTATTTAACGATACCCCACACGATGGGTAAAAAGAGAAAAAAAAATTACTCCCCCACTTTACTAGTATGGGAGCTACCTTAAAAAAAATTTTTTTTCAAGGTTTTTTTCTACCACTTTTTTGCCATGATTAATGTACATACCCATACCAAATTTCAGCTTTCTAATACTTATAGTCTCTGCGTAAAACCGCGGACGGACAGACAGACAGACAGACAGACAGACAGACAGACAGACAGACAGACAGACAGACAGACATGGCGAAACTATAAGGGTTCCTTGTTTACTACGGAACCCTAAAAAAGAGACAAATACATAAAAAAACACGTCACTCAAAAATGCCCCCCGGATAGTACCCGGCTCAAAGGTACCCATTATGGCTGGCTGCATTTCCTCTCTGAATTGCAATGGATATCCTTTGAACCAGGTACCAGCCAGAGCGGTTGTCATAACCACGGTCTCTTAAACGACGTCCTATCTCACTAACAAAGTCTCTTGCTTCCTGACACCATGGGCAACAATAGAGACAACTGTGTCTCTACGGCGACGGGCACAAAATCATAATTTGAAGCTAGTACTGAAAATTTTGCTCTATTTTGGGTAGCTGCGGCCCGCGCAGCCGCCCCAGGTGTCCGCATGGTGCTAGTGAGATAAGACGCTGCATAAGTACTGACGCGAGTGGCGTCCCACAACAGACCATAGGTTGATATTCACGGGTATCATCCGAAATAATAACAGCAAGTCATCGAATAAAATCACGTAAAACTTATGGTATAACGATATGGAAAAATATCTATTAAGAAATAAACAAGTAGATGACAAATAAGACATAGTGAATGCATCAATATGTCAGCACAAACAGACTAACATCAAGATCAGTGTGTTGATAGCGCAGACTTATTTATGAATCTTTAGATGCGGGTCGCTCAGTCTCTCTTGCACTGCTTTAATGTAAATGTTAATAATGTTATCAGTCAATAAAGTCTTTTGTAGTTTTCATTTGAACATGTGACCTTCAGGGCATTCACCCAAAAATATGCAAGCACGAAGAACGCAACGCAAACTGATTTTGACGCAGACAAATATTGTATTAAATACACACACTTGTAAATATTTTTTGTATAAAAAGTTATGTTTACTTTAATAAATTCTCTCTTTGGCTGCCTACGCTTGGACATCATACTGCTGGTTTTATTTCCTCTCACTGTGGCCAAGACACCTTTAGCCAGTGACGGTCTTGTGAGTCTGCTTGACCGACAGTGAGAAAATCCACCTAATACCTTGAATCCTTCCCACCTTCCGTCTGTTGCTATAGGTCGCAAGTAACAGACATCCTGCATCTATTTATTTATTTATAGTGTATGGTTAGGGCTAGGCTGTGTAGGTAGGTAGGGCGATAGGGTTGATCGTAGGTTACAGTCTCTCTCTCTCCATACTTCATGTACAGGTGACTAGCTATTACAGCACAAAACAGGACTACACAGTTACACTTTAATTACACTCGACACAATCTACACAGGAACACTATTTTATAGCTAGTTATCTGTACAGATAGATTGTACGCTATTGATTGAAAATTTAATTTGAAAACAGTACATGACATGATACAAACAAATACATTAAATAGTAAGTATATTAAATGTGCGTGGTCACAAAGAAGAAAACAACACGAGTGACTTCACAGGATGAAAGTATTTTCAATAAAAGAAAACATGGTACTCACAAAAAAAATAGCACATGTCCATTTTAAAACGGATCCCAACTCAGCATGTGCTGAACCAAAAACCAGCGCTGGTCTTCCGTTAATGATTTTTATGCGATTTTCTTTTTTCTTCTTTGCGAGTGTTAGTGGCCAAAAGTGGTGACAGATTTTTAAGGCAACTGATATAACTTGACGACAATCGTCTTATGATGACAGCCAGAACCAATGGCTTAACGCTCTTTTTGAAGCGCGAAGAGGAACCCATCCAAATGGGGACGACGCCTGAGGTTGCATTACATGCGTAAACGCTTAGGTATAATGCGCACAAAAACTGGGCCATCGAACTCTTCGTATGTTTTCTTAAAAAGCGACATACAGGTTTTACGTTTAATATATTTTTGATATTTTAAAATAACTTCTCGTGTTATAAGGTATGATTTATGAAAGTTCTGACACTATCGTTTGTTACGCTGTCCATATTAAGGGAGCACCCTAGGCACAGTAGCGACGCCAATTATTTTATTCCTAATACTTTACAAATAGAAAGAAATTCAAGAATTTAAATCATATAAGCACTAGTAAATAGCTTGAAGTATTTTTGGAATCATGTTTTATAATATTATGAGAATCAGTCATTAAGAGAAAACGTGATAATCGTTTAATAAGTCGGTAATCTGATTCTTATAATTCTCACTGATTCTGATAATATTAAACATGATTCCAAAAATACTTCAGGTTATTTACTAATGCTTATATGATTTACATTCTTGAATTTCTTTCTATTTGTAAAGTATTAGGAATAAAATTATTGGCGTCGCTACTGTGCCTAGTGTGCCCCCTTAAGTATACTTGTCTTATCCAGAATCACAAAAAAATTACATACCTACTGAATGTCAATATGCTTCGCTTCTATGTCATTAATTCGTAGGTACAACTAAACACACTTCCTTTCATCTAACCACATGAGAGAAATGCATGCAACGACATTAAGTGGAAAGTCGGAACCGTTTATACCACCAGGATTTTATTATCTAAGCGAGGTTATACAACATACAATAATATATAATTAGTTAATGCGTACGTATTCTGAGTACGTGTGTAATGATAGTACGCGTTGACTTAGGGCAGTTTGTGCTGAGGAGAATGGGGTAAATGTAGAGCAGAAATCCTTAAGAGTTGACTTAACATAATGATATCCTATTAGCTTTGCCCATGACTTTGTCGCCATATTTTTTTGTATGTGTTTGTCAGAATGTTTATCCATTTGTGTATATTAACGAAGGAGTGGGATATAATTTTAATTTTCTGTGTAAAAAGGTTTTAACATATTGTAATTAAATACTGACGATATTATAATACTATTAAATAATTTTTCTGTGTATATAGGTTATTTAATATCTATATATAGAAAACAAAGACGGGTTTGTTACAACTTTCATGGTTATTGATTCGTTGGATTTGTCTCCGCCCCGAATAGCAGAATACATCTTAAAAACAATGAAAACTCGATATGTGTAATGAATACTTAATCATTGACTGTTAGGCGGTACGAAGTTCGCCGGGTCAGCTAGTATATTATAAAATATAGTTACATTGCATTAATGCCCCATACGACACAAGTTCACTAATTAATGTGGGGTTAGCTCAATCAGTATTTGCTATAGATTTAATAAGGTATTTGACGAGCTCCGTGGCGCAGCGGTCAACCCGCCTGCCTGAGACATGGAGGTCCCGGGTTCGATCTCCGGTCAGGTCAAGATGGAAGATGTCAAGATTCGTCGAGAAATAAACTCACTTTCGCATTTATAATATTAGTTAGGATTAGGATTTATAAATTCAATAAAAAAAAATTCTACTCTTGTCTTGGACTGAAGTGCCTGACTAAAACTTATTTTAGCACACACGAGGCGTACGTATCCCCATTACACCCTAGTGTCTTGACATACTTCTCTCTCTAATTGTGGCAATTTACCGCGGTCTGAGCGACACGTCAAAATATCGACATGTCGCAACCTTGGCTGATTGAGCCGTTCACATATAACCCATAGCAATGACATGACATACAACAGGAATTGACAACTAAATGAACCGCGTCCAGTAATGCAAACAATAAATAACGTACGATATATCGAACAGCGTGATTATCAAAATTGAGCCTTTTAAATGTGAAATATAGAAAATTACTACAGGAACCGACAATGAAACCAACTTGGAACTCTTTTTGGTAGTTGTTTCAAAGACACATTAATATACGGTATAACATATTATAGCAATTATGGCTGATTGAACTATTCTATAGAATAATTACATGTAAGTAGACCATTGAAAGTTATAATTATTAGGAATATACAATAACACTCGTACCTGTGAGCCATTTAGGCTTTTGTTATTAGAGCTAGTTATATTTAAACCCGACATTCAAGAAAGAAAGAAAAAACTTTACTTTTAAATTGTCTGCCATCTCCATAATAATTCAAACTTTGAGTCATAATCACTAGATTATGCCAATACTACTCATACCGGTGGGTATTTAAGGCTCTTTATTATTAGAGCTACTTATTTTAAACTTGACAGATGTGAGAGCAAAGAAAATATTACTATATTTTTTTGCCGTCTCTATAATAATTCTAACTCTGAGTCATAATCACTCGATTATGCCAATACCACTCACACCGGTGAGCCCTGTTTGTTATTAGTGCTATCTATCACCAACAGGTTGTTTTTAAGTCTCCACTGCAGGAGCACGACCCTCTCTATACTACCAGAGCCATATATTAGCCAGAGCTATCTATATTTTAACTCTAATATATAAAAATAAAAATATCCAACCCGTCTGGCCAGCGTGGAGAGTGTAGGCCAAATCCACTGAATGATCAGGCTAACATATAGCGCTGGTAGCACAGAGAGGGTCGTGCTCCTGCAGTGGAGACTAAATAAGACCTGATGATGATGATATAAAAATAAAGAAGAAACCCTATGTTCTTATTAATCGTCTGCCGTCTCCATAATAATTTTAACTCTGAGCCATAATCATTCGATTATGCCACTACCATTCATACCCCTTGGCCCTTTAGGCTGTTTGTTATTAGAGTTATCTATATTTAAAAGAAAAATACGTACGTCTAATCTATTTTTATGGTTCCGTACAAAAGTTGAAAAACGGAACCCTTATAGGATCACTCGTGCTTCTGAATGTCCGTCCGTCCGTCTGTCACAGCCGATTTTCTCCGAATCTACTGAACCAAATTAGGTGAAATTTGGTAAGATGGTGAAATCCTATGACCTAAACACGGATGTGCAAAGTAAATAAAGATTTTTTTGAAATAAGGGTCATTTTCAGGGGCCCAATTACAAAATTAAAAAAAAAAGTTTTGCAAACCTTAATGTGTCATATATCAAATGAAAGGGCTCATTATGAGGATCTCAAAAATATTTTTTTTGTTCGGGTAAAATCAATACTTTTGATTTTATTCACGAAAGAAGGCAAAAATTGACCATCCCCCCCCCCCCCCCCCCCCTGATCGCCGAAACTACTGGGCCGAAAATTTTGAAAAAATTACAAAATGTATTTCATTCCTTGAAAATTACAGGAAAAATAATAAGAATTCTATCACTTGAAAATTAAGTGGTAAACTCACTATAATAAGTTCATCTAGGGAAATAGTTCACTAAAACACCACTAGATGGCGCTAGTCAATTGAATAAAACATTTTTTGCACATTGTGTATGTGTTCACGAAGCATATTGTACGGAACCCTCATTGCGCGAGTTTGACTCACACTTGGCCGGTTTTTTTTTGCCGTCTCCATAATAATACTAACTCTAAGCCATAATCACTCGATTATGCCAATACCACTCATACCCGTTGGCCCTTTAGGCTGTTTGTTATTAGAGCTATCTATATTTCAACTCTAATATCAGTGATGTGTGGCATAACTGACATGTAATGGTTGCCCGAGGGTGTCCATGTGTGATACATTTCTCTATTGATTATACAGATTTTAAGTACGTATTTATTTTGTACTTACTATGTAGACTTAATGTTGCTATGCATTAGGAATATTTCCGCATACTTAAGGTTTCTGTTTCTGTTTTGGATAAATTATCGTAAAGTTTTGTAAGATAGTTAAAACAGCAACAAAAGATTTGAAGTTGAAGATTCCATAGAAGCGCATCATTTAAGTCCTAAGTATATTAGCTAATTCGTACACAAGCGAGTAATAGGTAGTGCATTTGTGTACATCGTGGTAAACTGAAAAATAATTTTGACAATTTTTTTTTAATAAAAACCTCTTTATTTTTTTTAATGTGACGCAAATCCGCAAATGTTGTTTTCACTTCTGTCGACAGTCTCAATTGTTGCTTGATTTTTATGTTTTTTTTTTTTTACTTGGCATATACATAGATTAATCATGTTCTGATTTAACATAAAATTGTTCAATTCCTCCTAGGCTAGGCACGCGGACGGTGTAGGTAAAAACTAGTAATTGTACATGTCTATCAAAATTTTGGAAGCGCACATGCATTATTTTCTCTTATTTTATGCAATTTCATTGTACACTTGACTACACTGCACTGCATATACTAATAGAAAATTAAATTGACCGAGATCATACGAATTGCAGAACTATAATTTCATTATTTAAAATATATCTCAATGGAATCTTACAAAAAAAAATATGATCTCATATTTAAAAAAGTAAACTAAAAAAGCTACGTATCTTACACAATTAAAAATAATATTAACAGTTATTTTCATCAAATTCGTCTGGCGTTGTTCATTGACCGTTCGGCGCTGTCACCTTTGCTATAAAAATTAAGTAAGCAAACAAACAAATATAAACTTTATGGTGTAAATAATAAGATGCATATCGAGTGATTTTGTAAGATTGTTGGCAAAGTAGAGGAAATTGTCGTTTTATTTGCTGGCATTTTGAAAGTTGCATACGGAACGGATACACTACATTTTAGCATTGTTATTGTGATTAGACTGTACACTTTGCCCTCTACTATTTGTTTGAAAACATTTATTTATCCTAACATATTGTACATACATACATACTATCACGTCTTTATTCCTTGCGGGGGAGACAGAGCCCAAGGTCATAAAACCTACAGGCCACGTTTAGCATCGTGGTGGGCGTAAAGGTGGAAAGCGGAATCAAAATAGTGATGAGTTGCTAACCGCGTCGCCTATCAATGTGATTCCTTAGATTTTCGCCCAATCCCATGACCGGCTTTTACGGTCTGCGCGGGAAGAAAAGCAGCTGGTATATTCTATGTTTTTTCTTTTCTCCCAAACCAGCATGGAAGATTAACATATTGTGCGTAAGTTATACTTATATCTATTTTAACAACATGACCAACCATAGATATCAGAATATTTATGACCAACCTAGTAGAATATTAGTTTTTTTTTTTATTATTATGTATCAAAATTAGAACAAGGATTAATGCCCAAAATCTAACATTGCTTACATCAATCTCAACGTGTCACATGTACGTTGATCGTACATGTATTACACGTTGAGTATAATTTATATCCTAATGGGCCTATTGTAATAAGAAGGCCTAGAACAGAAAAAGCTGAGGCAAGCCTGATGCAATTTTAGTTCTTGCCATCATAACAATTTGGTAAGATAACATATATAAATACATACTTGTGATAAAGTTGCTTACGGGTATGCTTATACCAATACCTGGAAGCAACTCTATTGCTATTGCAGTAGTGAATTTCAATTGCAATTTCCAATTGAATTTTTCTAATGCTTAGCGATACTGTACCAAGAAGCTGTCGTAACGGATGATAGTATATTGGTAGGTTGGAATCTCGTTAAATCAATGAGGATACTATTAACGTCAATAATCAAGATGCAAAAAGTACCTACTTATTCACATAATCTAAGAGTAGAAATTCGTTCGCAACTCTTATCTAATAAGGTATCAAGATTCGATTGTCACTGTTTGTCGTCGTAGCTAGTGGCTTATTTAGCACAGAATGCGATTTGAGTACAATTATAACATCTAGAATCTATAGAAGCGGTAACCACGATTGCTTCATTCCGCGATTTCTGCTAAAGGTCAATTTAACACCGAGTTCCCTAGATCACTCTACCATCCCTACTCACAAATCGATCGCAATTCGTACGTTATAAATTAGGTATCAAGAATCAATAGTAGGTGTCATCAAGTCTAGTGCGTAACGCCGATTAGTGCGTTCCGTTTGGCTAAAACCTTATTTCACACCGAGTTCTCTAGATCTTCTTAAAAATCGATCGCAACTCGTACGTAATAAGTTAGGTATCGAGAATCAATAGTAGCCGTCATCACGGCTGGTGCGTAACGCGGTGGCTGGTTGGAAGCTCATTTCATGCCCCATTGTGGCATCTTGTGAAAGCAATCGGTTGAGTTTTTGTACGAAATAATTACCGCTCATGTTCTATTTTTTCTTTGTATGAGGTTTATGCCGTGTGGTTACTGTGATAGGACCAGTCCAAGTCTTCCCGTGTATGTCGTAGAAGGCGACTTAGGGAACACAAGCTAAACAAAGCTTATAAAAATTAAAGAGACCTCTCCAACCCGTCTGACCAGTGTGGAGAGTGTAGGCTAAATCCTGTGACTTCTCTGGCTAATATATGGCTCCGGTAGTACAGAGAGGGTCGTGCTCCTGCAGTGGCAGAGTAGAATAGGACCACTTCAAGTCTTCCCGTGAATGTAGTAGAAGGCGACTTAAGGAACACATGCTAAACAAAGCTTATAAACATCAAAGAGACCTCTCCAACCCGTCTGACCAGTGTGGAGAGTGTAAGCTAAATCCTCTGACTTCTCTGGCTAATATATGGCTCTGTTAGTACAGAGAGGGTTGTGCTCCTGCAGTGTAGACAAAAAAAACTAATGATGATGCGGTTTACAGGCAATGCCTAGATTTTGTCTTTAGGAACTCTAATTTAAACTTACGCAAGTGCCGTACTTAATTTCGTTAGATGAAAATGTTCTATGGTCTAGACTTGCTCACGTTTTTATTTTAATAGTAGTTATTATTTATCAATCTGTTATTTGAGTAAGTAGTGTCGTTTTCTTTATAATCATACTGATTTCACATTTATAGATTGATTATTTAAGTTTCACCTGTGGCTCTGCCTTCTTTTATGTCGATCCTTCGTGAACTAGATATACCAACTTTTTTTCCGATTCCAAAGATCTTCTTTTCTGTATGTATATTCTTTTCTATAGCTCAAACAATGGGTATAAAAAAAACCCGTAATGATGATGTATTCTGTAAACTACAGAACACATCATCACGGGATTTTTCGTGTGTTTTTACGCTTTTACAGGCGTGAAAACGTAACAAACTCACTTTTAACATATTTTAGGATATATGTATTGTCAGTTCTACTTACGTAAAGCTGAACTGATAATACAATTATTACCGAACTACTGGCAAAAAATCTCTACCACTTTTTCTAAATGGTCCCGTTTTAGAAATGTTAAACTCAAAAAACTGCTCAATCAAACGAGAATCTAGATTTACCGGTTGATAGAACGCTAGAAAAATAAAAAAATTCGTTAACGCAAAGGCAGTTTAGAAAACAATAAGTTTATTTGACATTACGTCACTGTTTTGTAACAGAGAAAGGCTTAATTTTCAGTTTTACCCAAAAAGTGGATAAAACAAATGATACGATTCATAGGAAATAAAACGTCTTTTAACTTTCCTTAGTCCTACGAGTATATAGAATAGGTCATAGGACTGTCACAATCAGTGTTATGGCTAGGAATAATATAGACCGGACGCTGAGGATATCATAAGTGACGCCAACTTTTGACGTTAAGTGTGTGCGGCAAAAATATGTACGTCCAGTTCGAATCAAACTTTCTGGCGGCGCAGAACATCGCGCGAGTCGATGCGCAGTACACAATATTAGGTTCAGCGGGGCGCCCCCGGGGTGAGGCGGGGCACGTTCTGCGCAGCTCGCAGCTAATATCCGAGCCGCTATAAAGTTTAATTCGGACTGTACGAATTTTACATTTAAAAGAGTTTGAATTTCGAACAGGATGAAGAGAAAATGTATGGATGCATTTCTAATATCGATGTTTGCGTGAGCTTGTATCGCAAGACCTAGGCATGCATCAGTATAGGCGTCACTGTTACTTTTCTAACGGGCCTATCCTGATCATTTTTAAATTCATCAACTATATACTCGAAGTACTAATAAAACCTACACCATACCATTCGACAACTTTATCTCTTACGGGTTAGACAAAGGCTATGAATAGATAATTAAAATACGGATTAATACTTACCAATCACTTAAAAAACATAAACATATGTAAGAAAATAAATATGTGCTTACACATTATCTTTATGATTTCCTCTTATAAGATTTTTTTCCTATTAAGTTTTATTCTTCACAGTTTCGATTAAAATTGGCTATACACAAGCCTCCTCGTGAATACGAGTCTAATGAAGCTACTACTTAGATGTAATTGGGCTATTATATGGTCGATTGATTCAGATTTGATACGACTGATGATGTGTATCAAAATCGACGCAATGCAGCCAACCGAAAAAAATAATAATAGAAATCCGAATTGCCAGTCTATTTTTCAGATTTCAATTATCAAATCTTTTCAAAACCATGTTCCAATTCCAAATCATATTTTCAACAAAACTTTTCTTTATTACAAGCCAGTATTAAATTCGTTCAATATTTTCAGCCAGTTCAATTTAGATATTTTAATTTGTAGAAATATAAAGCCAACATTATCAAACTCATTATATTTCCAACGTTGTGTTCAATAGGTAAATCTAGAAACACGTAGGTACTATTACGAATTAATCTTTATATTATTTACAATTTATATAAAATTAAAAATTTTGATCAATATCCGACACGAACAATCTTTATTTTTTTTAAAGGCTGGACCGATTTTGATAAATACATGGCAAAGGACTATCGCCTAGAAATCTGCTTTCAAAGTTAGCCTGTTAAGAGCTACAATGCCACAGACAGACACACACACACATTCAGAGCGGTCAAATTTACAACACCTCCTTTTTGCGTCGGTAGTTAAAATAGGTTTAACAGCGGTTTCGGCAGAAAAAAATCAGAACTCCCATTTTATAATACAGCATTGAAAATAAATTATAATATTACAATGACTCTTCACCAGTACTTTTCATTAAATTAAAAAGCGTACAAAAATCTCAGTACATCAAAGACCAAATTCCACGGCTTGGGAACGAAGTATCAAAATCCTGTCCCGTGACGGAACCACTCAAGTGTAAACAGTGTGTTAAATATAAAGAACCTTTTAAAAAAGTTTAGACATCATTCCACGTAGATCAACGGCTACCGATGAATAAAAAAAGAAGTGAACCGGCCAGCGTTCTCAATGCAACTCATTTTATGAATGAAATAAGTTTTTTTTTCATGGTACCGCGTCAAATACGTGATTTCCTTCCCTTGGCTGTCTGAGGCGTGCATTCATTTTCTGTGCATTCTTAATTCAAATAAGACTTATATTCTTTTATTCCCAGCCATTTGAAATTTAACCTTATTTATATGATTTTACAGTCTCCTTTTGTAATCGAAATGTTTTTTAAGTGTACGTAGTATATTTCTTTGAGGTGTTACGTCCAACTTTGTAGGTGCAACTGCGTCTGAGACACTGCAATATTAGACGCTTGAAGGACACAGATGTGGTCGAGTAACGAGATTCTACTCGTAAAGGGTGGTTTGCGGTGTGATTAAGGATTCTAGAAGGATTTATCGGGAACTGTTTACGATTGAAATAGTATTTTCAAATGGAAAGCGAAAAGACTTGAAGCTGGAAATAACAAAGCTCTTTTGTGAGGTATATAATATTTATAATAAATTTTCTTTTTTCTTCAGTGAAATTAAATATAGGCGAAAATACAATAGGACTTATAATAAAATAATTTAATGCTCTTTACACTTCACTACCCCGTTCAACAAGATAGGACATAAAAATTGGCACCTTCTTACAAAAGTCAGAGATTTATTAATAAATTCTTATTGCAGCCTTGTGTTTGTTTTACATATTCTCAATAGATTTGTACTTATTTAGCACGTAACTAAAAATCCTGTTAAAAGTGCAAGGGAACTTGCACCTTGCAGTTTTCATAGAATCCCAACAAATATGTAATGCGGAAGTGAGTTTTGTGTGTTTAAATGTTTGTTTCTTTCTATTAAATCTATTAAACTAATCTTCTTAATTTCGCATACACATAAGTTAGGGTACTGAAAAGGACATAGGACCGTTCAGCCCGGAAAAAGCGGTTATCCACCTGATGGAAAGCGGTTACCGTAGCCTATGGACGTCTGCAACACCAGAGGTGTCACACGCGCGTTGCCAACCCTGAAGAAATCTTTTCACGCTTCAATCGTTAATTTGAACATATTTTCCAATGGGACTAATGCTGAAAATGAAAAAAAACTACGAATGTATTTTTATTTCACTTAGGTATACATTATATTTCTACGGGAATCCGTACAAATATAATGTATAAGTGTTTAGCCGACTGGGCAATTTGTGTGAAAATGTTGTTTGTTTTTTCGAATTTCTAGCACTTGCCCCAAAGGAAAAGTGGTTCGTATTGACGGGCTGAGTCACTATTTTAAGGCGCTGTGGGTTCAGACGATACGACCCACTAGCGCCACCCAGCAATTAATTCTATAAGTCCTAAATCATATCAAATTTAAAAAATCTAAAAGCTGAATGCCCTAGTTAATTACTTTTAATATTCTTTTATTACATTTCATAGATCTAAGTTTAAGAGAACGAATTATTACCGCCAATAGTCGCCACTTTTGGCGGTAATAATTCGTTCTCTTAATTCATCAAATAAAAAATAGTGAAAACTTGTACCAATAATACTACACGTAATTTACTAGGGGATTTAGCTATTGGATTATCTAAATTTGATATGATTTAGGACTTATAGAATTAATTGCTGGGTGGCGCTAGTGTGTCATATCGTCGTCTGAACTCTCTTCGCCTTAAGGACCGGACAGGGTGTAACTAACATATTTTATTTAGTATATGTCGAAATATTAACATTATCACGCGCAACAAAACCACTATACTCGTACCACCTACGGTCTGCAAAAACTACAAAACTAATTCACAGCGCATGCGCAAGGCAAACAAAAAGTAAACAAAAACGAGTTTTACATAAACGGTTAAACTTTCGAATAACGTAATCGAGATCACGACTCGATCCTTTGTGGATCGATACGATCCATCGATCTCGGAGGCGCGTCGCGGCGTGCGTGCGCGCATGTATTATGTACTCGGTACTTGACCAGTCAGTTGCATAAACCATACACTTAACCTAAAGTTAAATATTAATTTGTTCTCGGTGGAAGAAATGAGATTTTTTTATGACTTAGGACAGCTAACGAGCAATTGGGTTGTTTGATGGTAAGCGGCTACCGCTGCCCGTGGACCACTGCAACGACAGGGGGTATGACAGGGGCGTTTTCGGTCTTGAATATGGCAGTTTTCGGCCTTCAAGATGGGTCTCCCCGTCATACGTCAATTTTCTGGGAGAGTTCCCCGGACGAGCCAGCCCATTCATGCTACCAGCATAAGTGAATTTCGTAGGTACCGTGGCTCTACCACAACTAAATCTGAGACTGATACAACTATGGCCAAGTTGTCCATGGCACGTTGCGTAATGCACGAACTCAAAATATGTCAATGTACGGACCGTTTATGGTAAGGCATTTGTCGTGCATTTCCTTGATATATAACATTTGATTGCGTGTCGTACGCCGCGATCCGGTACGGAAAAGCCGTGTTGCTCGAAGGCCGCGATAAACGCAGCATTGAATGCAGCTCATTATTTTGATATAACATGACAAATTATATTATTTCAAAGTATCTAAATCCACCAAAACATAAGTTCTGTCAAAACCTTATTATTTAATTTTTTTTAATACTGGCTAAATCAACTTCACCAATTTTAAAAATAGAACGTTTGCGCTTGCCGAAAATAGAAAAGACATTAATTTTTATTCATTTTCAAATAAGGAGTGGTCGAAGAAAGAAGATAGAGTAGCGGTTATCGCGTTGCACCGCTGTGGTTACGCGCCAAAAGAAATTTTCAATATTCTACAAAAATTGAAAATAACCCTACGATTTGTTTATCGCACTATCAAACGATTCACTGAAGATTCAAGCATCGAAGATCGTAAGAGGACCGGCCGACCTCGTACAGTTAGGACACCAGCGATCATCAAAGCAGTGAAGGCGCGAATCCAACGAAATCCTGTTCGTAAACAAAAAATCTTAGCTCTTCAGATGGGCCTAAGCAGAACAAAGGACTACGAGCTTATCGTAAAAAGACCGGACATTTTTTGAAAGAGCGTTTGAAAAAAATTAGGCTGGATAGATCCCGCGCTTTGTTACGGCGGTACGCGGGAAAAAAATACCGCGAAATTTTGTTTTCGGATGAAAAAATTTTTAACATCGAAGAAAGTTATAATAAACAAAATGATAAGGTGTATGCCCACAGCAGTGAAGAAACTAGCACGCGTATTCCAAGGGTTTAACGAGGACATATTATCCTTCGTCACTCATGGTTTAGCTTGGAGTCTCATATTCAGGCTTAACTGAGGTGTTTTTCTATGAAAAAGGTGTAAAAACCAGTGCCGAGGTGTACCAAAATACCGTTCGAACAAACATAGTGGAACTTCTTTCTCAAACAATGTTCAAAAACAGACATTGGATATTCCAACAGGACTCTGCACCAGCTCATAGAGCACGAAGCACGCAAAACTGGTTGACCGCCCGTGGAATTGACTTTATCGGACATGAAGACTGCCCCTCTTCTAGTCCAGATTTACACCCACTGGATTACAAGATATGGCATAATTAAACCTCATCAGAATTTGGAATCTCTACGAGCATCTTTGGCTAAAGCAGCGGCAGAAATAGATATGAATGTGGTGCGTGCTGCGATTGATGATTGGCTGCGTCGATTAAGGGCATGTATTCAAAATAGGGGCGGGCATTTTGAATAATGTAAATAAAATTGTATTCTAAATTAAATTACCTTTAATTACATATATAATTTCTTTATAATTATCAAAAAGTGTATCATTAATTTTATAAAAAGTTTTTGACAGAACTTATGACCTGAATAAGTAATTAAAAAAAAAGCATCAAACCACGTGTCGGAAACTAGATAGACATCCTGCAATATGATTATGTCTTTCTCCTGCAATATGAGACGTGTAATAAACGTAACTCCTTGTTATAGTTTGGATCTAAGAAGCGTATCACCGGCCCATCGCTCGCGGAAACCAGATAGGCATCCTGCAATAGCGTCGTTAGTTAAGGCCGCGCGAAAGCTATGGCGGGTATTTGCTTGAAATTAACAATTATGGGCTACACTGGATTTGTATGTTTGTATGCGACATGGAGTAAGGGATTGGCAGTAATGAGACGATTGAAGGAGTATTTATGATTAAATTTCACTATATTTTGTCACTAGTATAATTTTACTTAATCGCAGCTATTGTTGATTTAAGTATGGAAGAGATGCAAATTAAAGCTGCCTTAAGGAATCCGACAAACCTTAACATCATCATCATCCGATCTTTTTTAGTCTCCAATGCAGGAGAATGACCCTTTCTGTACTACCAGAGCCATATATTAGCCAGAGCAGTCAGAGGATTTGGCACTCTCCACGCTGGTCCGATGGGTTGGAGTCTAATGTTAGCCTATAAGCTTTGTTTAGCTTTTGTTTCCTGTCACCTTCTAAAACATCCATGGAAAGACTTGAAGTAGTCCTATTCTACTCTGCCGAAAACTACACGACAAACCTTAACAACTGTCATCTTATAGTGAGTGCAGAGTGCGAACCACTTAAATATTGCCGTATCTATTCTTCCTACATCTATGTAAAAATGGACAGCCGGGTATTCGGAGTGAGTTGTAGCCTATCGGCTGATGCGGAATGCATTTATACTTAAATGTGGTCTGTAATGGATTGCCTATACAAATGTTTTGGGCGCGAGGTGTTACGCCGTATATGGCGGGGTGACTAGAGGGTGACAATGAGACTATAGATGCACATCTTTATGTAGATTTAGGTCAATGTGACATTGTTATAAAAAAAAAATTGTTGGACGCAACAAATCCAAGTTTCGCAATTGCCTGTTATACAAATGTTTTGGGAGTGAGGTGTTACGCAGTATATGGCGGGGTGACAACAGGGTGACAATGAGACTTTCTAAGCACATTTATATGTGAATTTGGGTTTATGTTATATTGTTTTGAGAGCAATATCGTTGGACGCAACAAATAAGTTTCGCAATTGTCTGACTTGGGAGCATTGAAAAACATTTGTAAGGCACATACTCGTATGTCTTGGGTGCGAAGTGTTACGCCGTATTGAGTGAGGTGACAACAGGGTGACGATGAGACTTAATATGCATATTTATACGTAAATTTAGGTCCATGTGACATTGTTTTGGAAAAAGATCGTTGGACGCAACAAATCCAAGTTTCACAATTGCCTGTTATAGAAATGTCTTGGGCGCGAGGTGTAACGCCTTATATAGCGGAGTGATAAGAGGGTGACAATGAGACTTTATATGCACGTCTAATACGTCTATATGTAGATTTAGGTCTATGTGATATTGTTTTGAGAAGAAAATTGTTAGAGGCAACAAATCCAGTATACAAACATAGCAGTTTGTTTCTTTCTGCGCTGTTCTTTTACACCTGCAATTGCCTATACAAATGTTTTAGGCGCGAGGTGTGACGCTTTATATGGCGAGGTGACAAAAGGGTGACAATGAGACTTTCTAGCACATCTATATGTATTTTTGGGTCTATGTGACATAGTTTTGAGAAAAAGATCGTTGGATGCAACAAATCATCATCATCATCAGGTCTTTTATAGAGTCCACTTGCAGGAGCATGACCCTCTCTATACTGTCAGAGCCATATATCAGCCAGAGCAGCCAGAGGATTTGGCATACACTCTCCACGGTGGCCAGACGGGTTAGAGAGGTATCTTTGATTTTTTAAGTTTTGTTAAGCTTGTGTAGCTTTCTTTGCACATTTATATGTAGATTTAGGTATATATGATACTGTTTTAAAAAGAACTCGTCTCTAGATAGCGTTAATCCGCGTCAGCCTAAATTTCAAAACTATTTTTTTATTCAAATGTTATGCCAATAATATAGTTTTAATTTTAAGTAAGAAGGATATATTTTATAGTGAGGAGTGGAAGAATATGGGGGAGACCTTTGCACAGCAGTAGGATAGGATAGGTTAGAAAAAAAGGATATATTTCATGAATAATGCATTTATTTTCTCATATTATGATAGATACAAAGTCGTGACGCTACCAGTAGAGCCATCTATGTGTAACCGCTAGAAAAATTATACAAATGAGGAGTTGTGACTATATAGTTAGGACTATGGAATATTTTTGTGATAGTATAAAAGATTACTTAATTCAAATATCCTACTTTTGGTCACCCGGTGAATTGCACTTTAATAGCATTTTTGGTAAGCTATATGGACCTCTAATTAAACGTTATTGACTGGTAGTTAGCTATAGAAATATTTTAGGTGCAAGATACAACGATATATGGCTTTTCACTTTTTTCCAAAGTCTGTTTTAATTTTTATAGATATTCTATGCATTCAAAATGCTATTCTGATATAAAAAATTAAGAAATAAGACATGGGAAAAAATCTACGGGAGCAAGATTCGAACCTGCGTCTTAGTCCTCATACCATTTTAGTCGTTTTATTCTTAGTCATTAATCAAGAATATTAAATCTATGAGATACTATTGGGACTGTTAAATAAATATTGCTTTTTTATGACATATAACGGCAAACGAGCAAGCGGGTAAATAAAAACGGGAAGGTAAGTGATCACCGCTGCCCATGGACAACTGCAACTCCAGGGGTGTTACAAGAGCGTTGCCGGCCTTTAATTTTCCCTCCCGATGGGCTTCCGGCTCTCTCACTCACCGAACGAAGCATAGAAGCGGTAAAGCTACTACTCGAACGTCGATTTTCTGTGAGAGTGTGGTACTTCCCCGGACGAGCCGGACCATTCATGCTACTAGCAAAAGTGAATTTGCCGGTATCGTGGCTCTACTTAATTTTGTATTTCTAATATACTTAGTCAGAATTTTATTCGCAAGATTTCGGCCTTGCTAGGCACTTTTCTTATTTAATTCTTTCTATTTCCGTTCACCGCCGTGTAATCTCGGTCTCCAACATTGTTATAAATTCTATTCTCAGCAAGTTTGGTAAATAAATACTGTGAAGTCAAACTACATACGGTTGAAGCAATCCAGATTTCCAATTGGCCCGGTAATAGGTGCCGGATCACATCCGAACAAACAAGGCTCCATTAACATAGCGTCCGATACCGGAACATACGCCAGCCGCCGGACCGGCAAACCTTCGACACACGACATTAGTGGTGGAAACAGTTGCAGAGATAATACTCGTATATCGATTTTTGACGGTGGCTGCGAACTTTCGATTAAAAAAAAACACTATTATAATAGCGTTCGATACTGATGCCTGCTTTTAAATCATGCAAAAAAAATCGATCAATGATAATAGTGTCACAAAATTTACAAAATCGATATTTTGTAGACTGGGCATTTTACAATTTAAATTATGAATGGAAATAGTTATAGAACCAATTTTACAATACGACTGACGACTTACGATGAATATTCATATAATTATTTTGTAAATAGGTATATGTATATATAAAATATAAAAAAATTAATTAAACTAATATGTATTTATTATTATTGTATGGTTCTTTAATTTACATTATTAACTGTTATATATAAGTAAATATTTTTATTAAAAAATGTTATTACGCCACAGCGCCACCCGCCACCTTGCTTGCTTAGTTGTAGTTTTGGTAGGTATTGTTTTAATTTTGTTTTTTATGTTTGGTTTCGGTATCCTCGGAAGACCAGCGTTGTGGCTCTCGCGTCGCAACATATGCTGAGAGGAGGCCTTTTTGATACAGGCACAAATATAATATAATAATGTTTTAAATAGTTTTTTATGCCCTTTGTATAACCATGTTTGTGATGTGTCAAATAAACAATTTTCTTTCTTTCTTTCTTTATTGGCAACACCAAATCACTAGAATTAAGCATGCTAAATTTACTATGGCAAACCTTGAAACATCATGTAAATGACGACAAACAGTGGCCGAAACTAATACAATTCAAAATTTGATTATTAAATAATAATAGTGCTGCAAAAGTCACAAAATCGATACTTCATTGACTGGCCATTTACTGCCTAAGGTTGTGATTGGAAAATTTCTAGAATCGATTTACCGGTACGATTGGCGACTAACGATGATCCTACCATACAACACCAAATAACTACAATTAAGTATGCTTACTTTGCAATAGCAAACCTTGAAACATCATGTTAATCAAGATGTGGTAGAGAGCCCAAAATCGATATAAAATAAAAACTACAACTTTCAAACTATGTAAAATACCTTGTGAAAAGATAAAAAAAATATATATATAAATCAAGTATTTTAATATTGCGTACCAACTAATAAAATGGTAATTGACTACTTAGTAAATGAAAACTCAATTATTAAGCAGTTCGTTTCAAAGCAAATCTCAAAACTCAAAACTCTACGCCTAATGCGATTACGCTTAACTCCAGACTCCCAGTTAAAAAAATAATAATCAGCCCTACCCATTTGCCCTGGCACGTTAAATCTCATCTTAGAAGCTAGGTAATTATCCTGGCGACACTCCAAAGTGTCGCGCTCATTTCAATTAGCTCTCTTAAATATTCAATGTCTTTAAAATAGGCTCCACGATTCCTTCCCGGCTAGTTCAGAAGTTTCATTACACTTGAGGTTAATTGTTGACTCCAGTTGGAATCGTGGCTTTTATTTTTACGACGCTTAGAGTTTTACGAGTTATGAACTTGATAATGCAACAGATTTAGGCGATAAAGATGGCGTTATGGGTGGTTTGGTGGATATAACTTGAGTTTATTGCCGATAGTTATGTTATGATTTCATAAAGTAGGGTGGTATACATTTAATATAAAATTTTATATTATGTAACCAACCAGTGTTCAAAATTCGGTATTCGAGCCATATGGGATTGCATATTATTTTTTTTTATTATCTATTAAAGCTTTAAAAACATATATTTAAGACCAAACCACACGTTTAATGGTAAATTTGACCATTAAAATACTGTCGCGATTCTATAACACCATTTTCCCTCTAGTTTTCGTATTGTTTTTGTCTATTTCTATAAGTAATAAATTTCATTAGCCTTAAAAAATCTGACACTAGTGTTGGCCACTTACACACATGAAAAACAAACAAACAACACATTAGGGGATAGTTTCACAAGTGAATTTCGAACTTTCATTTTTCCACATGGCTTTTAACAAAAATCATTATTCACATCACTACTTAAAACAACAAAGTCATTGTTACCACATTAGAACAATAGGCATAATAAATCACTTTCCAAAATCGACGCCATATCGATACTTCCGCATCGACAATTTGAAGGCTCGCGGAGAATGCGTCGGCGCATCCCTACGCACGGACTGATGATCATTGCTCGTGCATGCGCTAAGGGCCCGCGCATACTGCCACAATCGCGGAACTTCACTATCCAATGCCGTTTTTATATGCTTAACTGATAAATTTAAGTATAATAAAACAGCATTGTATAATAAACTGGTTTCGATTCTAGTGTATGGTTGTTCTAAAGCATGCGCTCTATAAATAATATGTTGTAAAACGATTTTCGATAGATTAATCTGAATCGTGCGCGCAGTCGTGCGCCGTGAGAGGGATCCAACGGAGATCCGTGATTTAGGAATTGGATAGAGGGTGTAAGTTCTTAAAAGTATTGTTGGGGCTATTAAGACTATCTTTTGAGAAACAAAGATTGAGATTAAACTTGGTTTTTTAAGACTGATGGGTTCACAAAGTATTCTTTGATTTTAGAAGTTGATATGGTAACGTAAACACTCCATATCTGCCCAAGAAATAAACAAATATTATCATGCACAGCAATTTCTTTTTTTCCCTATATCTTTACATTTCAGATAACTGGTACTTACTATACATATAGGTATAATTTCACAAACTTTTATATATTCATAACATCTAAGTATACTTCTTTACTTACTTAGACAATAGGCTTCGCTGCAAATAGGCATCTCACTTACTTAGTAAAGACGAAAGATTTAATTGTTTGTGTGTTGATTTGTAATAGATAAACTCTTAAACTAATGAACTGTTTATAAGAGGGGAAAACAGATAGTAGTACATGCAATAAATAATGCTATTGTAATAAACTGAAGAAAATTGACCAATGAAATGATGATAAAAAAAACTCCGTACCTACCTAGGTATTCGACGGTACTTATTTATCAATTTTCTAATACTTATCTATCTTTTTAAAACTTAAGCGAGGCTATTCGGGAGGCGAATTTATTTTAAATCAGTCCAGTAGTTTTGGAGCTTGTTCAATGCAAACAAACAAACAATCAAATCTTTTCTCTTTATAATAAATAGTAAAAAAGTATATGAAGATGAATCATCATCATCAAGTCCTTGTTAGTCTCCACTGCAGGAGCACGACCCTCTCTGTACTACCAAAGCCATTATATTGGCCAGAACACTCAGAGGATTTGGCCTACACTCTCCACGCTGGCCAGACGGGTTGGAGAGGTTTCTTTGATGTTTATAGCTTTGTTTAGCTTGTGTTTCCTAAGTCGCCTTCTACGACATCCACGGGAAGACTTGGAGTGGTCCTATTCTACTCTGCCGGAAACCACACGGCTGTTCAATGCAAACAAACAAACAATCAAATCTTTTTTCTTTATAATAAATAGTAAAAAAGTATATGAAGATGAATTTTAATCAAGTTTTAATAGGATAGTCGCATCTTCTAGATGCTATGGTCAGTAAGTGTGCCGTACGTGGAACGCACGTGGCCGTGGGAATGTCCGAGTGTTCGCTCGTCGTTATAAATGGTAGGCTGCTGAGACCATTTACTATTCATGTAGCAGATAATGTATGAACAAGGTCTGTACATTATTGAAACATTAGCAGATATGAAAATATCTTCCATGCTGGTTTAGGAGAATGGAAAAAACACACAATAATCCAGCTGCTGTTTTTTTGGCGCAGAGCTCGAAAGACGATCGAGGGAATGGGCGTGAGGAATCATGTGAATAGGCGATGCGGCTAGCAACTCATCACTATTTTGATTCCGTTCTCCACCTACAAAACCCACCAACTTGCTAAACGTAGGCTGAAGGTTTTATTTACTTGGGCTCTGTCTACCCCACAAGGGAAAGTCGTGATAGTATGTATGTGTGTATAAAAGTATAACAATTTTCTAAGGCTTCGAACACCTCTACTTACTTATTACTACTCAAACAGGCTATTTTGAGAACTCACTTCAAAGGAGGAAGTTATAATCCTATCCTAATCCTAACTTCCTAACTAATATTATAAATGCGAAAGTGAGTTTGTTTGTTTGTTTGTTTATTTGTTTGTTTGTTTGTTAAGCTTTTACGCCGAATCTACTGAACCGATCATCATGAAATTTTGCATACACATAGGCTACCACGCGGGCGAAGCCGCGGGTAACAGCTAGTTATTTATATAGTAAGTTAGTACTTACTATATAAATAATTATATGTTGGATCACTACAGAGATTTCTATAAATTATGAAATTACAGTAACTTCAAGAAATTTAAAAAAAATAAGATATGAATGTAAGTTTTCTGTCTATCATCATATTTAAGCTTCGAGCAACACGGCTTTTCCGTTATTTAAACAATGTTTGTGTAATATCAAATCTGTCAGAATCAATTCTTTGAAGGAATGTTGAGGATACAATTACAATAAAAATATCTGTATATGTTTTCAGAGAAAGAAAAAGAAAGTGTTGAGCTTGTAAAGTTTTTTTTCTTCATCTAGACGAATTTATAAGATGTCGTCACTATTTTTATTATCTTTAAATTGCCCGTACCTACTGAAAAAGGTTTACTAGAGGTATATTTAAATAAAACATAAGCGTTGTTCATTGTATGCAATAGGTATCTATTCATACTTAGTATTTATTTTAACGATATTTTCATTATGATACTTTGTAAGTTCTAAATAAAAACAAAATTTAATTTCAAAACTGAAAAAGCCAGCCTGTTGGAAACTTAATAAAGCCACACGACGAGGCAGCCCGTTTTTCCATATCAAAAATTCCCTTTAGACTTGCACTTTCTTAACAGAACTTTAAGCTCCATAAAACTTTTTGAACGTGCTCCACATAAGTTTTACGTCCTCTCCAATACTATACCATACCAAGAATATTTTACAGCCCTCAAAAATTCGCAACACCGTATTTTTGTTATAATAAAGTCGAAATCCGCTTGGTTTGTCTTTTTGGACAGTTTATGGTTGTGGTAAGTTTGTAAAAAGGTGTAAAATGCACGTCGGTTGTGTAGGAAATAACCATAAAGAGTAGTCTAGTGTGTAGTGAGCTTTATGGACGCCTGAAGTGGTTTATATGGACTTTATGATAAGCGACTGTCGTAATCAGTTATGAACACGTACTATTTTTTAAAAGAAAGTGGTCTTTACAAGATATTTATGTTTCAGGAACGTAAAAAGTTTATTTAACATTTTCGATACTTGTTTAACTGTGAACATGAAAAGAACAGAAGCCATTTTGACCTACTGATTATCCCCACAAGGGGATTAAAACATTTTAAAACTATCTTGTGAGTTGGTTCTTGTATATTGAATGTAATTTATTCACCTTTGTTTGTTTCATTCCCTAAAAGCTGTAGTTTTGCATGGTGCGATGAATTCTAGAGATTTAGTAGGTATGGAGTAAGAGGCACTAATTCGTACACCTACTAGGCCATCCAGCTCCTAACTTTGAAGTGTTTTTTTTAAATCTTCATACATATAATAATAAATCGTTTATTTTTCTCTTCACAATACAAGCAAAATGATACATTGTATGCTTATCACTAGTGTATAGATAGGAGTTTCGCTTATCTAATTGTAAAGAGGCTAGCTCCTGAAATAGGTTCCTGAGGAACCTGTGCCACTGGTAGCTAGGCCTCTCCCGCCAATGAGACAATATGGGACTAGTATTTAGTGTGAAAAATATCTATCAAATTTTATAGTTAACTAGAAGTAAAAGGATGAGGACATAAGAAGCTATAGGGTTGTGTGTGGTTATAGGTGTCAATTAGGTGTATTATTAGAGTAAGAGAGTGAGTGAGTCTGCTAGGTTTGTCTGTGTGTTCGTCTGGTTGTTTCGAGTGAGTGAGTATGTGTATGTCAATATCAAGTCATTAGGTAAAAGTCATAAAGATGAAAATATGGGCGAGAAATGTATGCAGGTCAGAGTCAAGTTTGAGTGTGTTGATGCTACTAGAGAACAGACAGATTCATTTGGAACGTTTCAACTGTTAAAATACCAAGAATAGATCGGATTGTGCAATACCCATACCATTTGAACGACAAATACTAATTATAAAGCGGGCCGGCATCAATGGCTATTTAAGCGAACAATACCAGCATCTTGATATGTAAAGTTAACGTGTTCGTATTTACGTCGTCGCAATCGTCGTCCGCGATCACCGCACTGAGATCTTGTCACACACGTGTGCTGAGGGGGCTATTTGGTATCGTTCGATTTTAAATTGTGAAACGTTAAGTAGTGTTAGTCCCAATGCTGGGTCCAATGAGACATTTTTTCTGGTCCAATGAATCTGTTTTTCAGGTCCTATCAGTCTGTTTCTTTTTTTTTGGTCTCATGATAAATTGATTTTCAAAATACTGGAAAGGAACTAAGTTTACCTCGTACAATATACACAAAAAATTACTTAAACAATTAAAACTTCTTACTTTTGCAATTCTTCTATAACATTGAAAGAGAGCGGAAATTGGAATTGACGAGCTCCGTGGCGCAGCGGTCAACACGCCGGCCTGCGACACGGATGGTCCCGGGTTCGATCCCCGGTCAGGTCAAGATGGAGAATGATCTTTTTCAGATTGACCTGGGTCTTGGATGTTTATCTATATAATACTATCTATTATAAAATATAGTATCGTTGAGTTAGTATCCCGTAACACAAGTTTCGAACTTACTTTGGGGCTAGCTGATATTTTAATACATGATTGATATTTAATCAATAGATACTCATTATAATCTACGAACAATTAAAATTAATTCCAAACTAAAACTAACTATTCTAACAATAGCTAATAGGGCTAGCTTAATCTGTGTGATTTGTCCATATATATTTATTATTTATTTAAAAATATTGCTGTAATCAATTGATAACATCGGCAAGATTCCCATGCATTAACTATTGGTGGCGGGCATGACGGAACTAACAGTAGTGGGTGGGCGCTGGCCAGCAATAGTTTGCTTGAACTAACTGGTGGCGGAAGCACACATAATAATTTAACTCAAAGTGAATGTAAATGGTATTTATTTATTTCGCATGATTCTAAAATAGCCCCCGTCCAGTACAGTCCACATTGTCTCGCGGGCCTCGAATGCACCCGCTATCACTAATTGCAATCTCCTGTCATTTTACGGTTACGCATTAACATTATGCAGTTCGCTATCGATTTAGGATCTAACCTATATGTTAATGGCATGTAAATTGTATACTTCTCGACACTTGGCTTCTGCGGTTATTATTTTACTTGTAATTAGTGATTATGATCCTGAATTGGTCGTTTGATGGAATTTAGGTGGGTGGGCTTGTTAATTTATTGATTTGAGTTTATAAAGTTAAGTTCTTTTGTGATTGGATCAAGACCAGTTCACGAGCTTATATACTAGCTTCTAATGTAGTCATAGTGGCTACTAATAAAATGCCTATTTTGCATTAATTGCTCCTTGTCCTTAGAGTAAGTGTCCTCTTTACGCCATGACCCATAATTGATAGAAGATTTTAAACCCCATGATTTTTGCCACACGGTGCCTATGTAAATAATGCACGGTGATTATAAAACCCACCACTATAGTCAAAAAAAGTTAAGATCTCGCAAGTCGTATTTTAATTTTTTACGCAACTGCGAATGTTTTCTTTCAGAGTTAGCCTAAATAGTAAAAGTTGTTCGGTTTTATGCTCAATCTATTTAGTTGTCCAATGAGTCACTTCGTACACGTACATTGTAATTCACAACTCAAAAATGTACAATTTTAAGAAGAGATTTTTAGGCTATTAGACATCCTAATCATAACTAATATTATGAATGCGAAAGTGAGTTTGTTTATTTGTTTGTTACGCTTTCACGCCGTATCTACTGAACCGATCATCATGAAATTTTCCATACACATAGGTTAGGGTGCCGCGAAGGACATGAGCTATATATTAGGCGAGCGACCGCGGCTTCGCCCGCCTAATATATAGCTCATGTCCCAACAGCTAGTATACTATAAATTGATAGTTTATTTCATGTGTGGCAAGTGGTTGAGTGGCGAGTGAATTAAAAATATACTCTTGGTTCTAATTTTCTAGTGCTATTTCTCTTTCTCTGCTTCATTGTCTTCCTATGAGAAGTGATAAAAGGCATTTCCATATAATATGACAAAAGAAAAGATTGCTAACCTAGCAGGTCTACCCACACTGCTCAGCTGGCTACCAGTAGTGTAATTGGCGTCCGGTGTAATTAACAATGCAAGCTTTTGTTTACAGTTGCTGCCCGGGGCGGCGCATTGTGTGGCGAGAAATCGGCGAGATTTACCGATGTTGCGTGATTTTCTATTCACAGGTTTAGAGGCAGATTATTATACTTGTATATACCGTACTATGAATGATTTTGGACGGCAAAGAGTAAGTTTGTGTTAATTGTATCTATATTTTTTTAACAAAGTAGTAGGCAAAATGACATACCCTGATAAAAAGTTTCCGATGGCAATAAAACAAGCCGTCAATATGTCCAATTATGTCTACCTCTGAGAAGTGATATAAGGTATTTCCATATAATATGATAGAAGAAATAATTTCTAACCTAGCTGGTCTGCCCACACTGCCCAGCTTGCAAGCAGTAGTGTAATTGGTGTCGAGTGTAATTAACAATGCATGCTTTTGTTTACAGTTGCTGCCCGGGGCGGCACATTGTGTGGCGAGAAATCGGCAAGATTTACCGATGTTGCGTGATTTTCAATTCACAGATGTAAAGGCAGATTATAATAGATACCGTACTACGAATGATTTTGGACAGTAAAGAGTTAATTAGTGTGAATTAAAACTAGACTTTTTTTTAAACAAAAGGCCCACACTGGATACCGGACGACACCTGATAGAAAGGTTCTGATGTCAATATGTCTAATTAAGTTTAATTATCACTTTTTGATTGGTGAATTTTGACATCTGCTGTCAAAAACACTTCTCAAGACATTGCTTCCCCCTGGAGAAAAAAAAAACCTATATTGTTTCAACATTATCATAATGTATTTAACTTTTTCATTTCTTTTAGGGTTTCTGGAGATGCATTTAGCGAGTTTCTACTTATAATGATCTGCAAGTAATACCGCACATTTAAGTGGTTTATCTGGTAGGATATATGAGAATCAGAAAGATGGCATATAAAAAAATTAACATATAAGTAAAATGACCTGTTAAAGTATGACGTAAGTTTATAAGATGCTCGGATAAGATGTTGTGTTTATTCTAAGTTGCGTGATATGTGTTGGTATGCCACCGCAGGGGCCATGTACGGCGTGTTACTCTTAATCGAATTGGAAAATTAACTGCTGGCTATTGAGGGGAGTTTACAATAGCTCAACAGTTATTGTTTGAAGTGGAAAAGTGAAAGGATTTAAGTTATCTTCTTAAGCCTGTGAAAAGTAGTGGAAATTCAAGGAGCGTCCCCTTGACTTCAACTTTCAAAGACACTTCTACTGACCATTCGATGCGAAAAAGACTTGTACTTTTTCAAATTACTTTTTCATATTTAGTTCTAATTCTGGATTTGTATTCCATTATGATTGTACATTTTAGCAACTCCCATTTAGGCTTCTGTTAAAAAATATACAATGTGTCCGAGTCCGGTATTGCATTAGCGAAAAAAGTTGTTCGTTTTCATGTTGAGAATGTGAATTTAAGTTATTGCTTGTTCAATATAAAACAAATTGTTCTTACATACATATAATGTGGAAAGGGAGTATTTTCTACCAGAATAATGCCTTAATATTTTTGTTTATTCAGTACTTACTAGATATCTTAAAGGGGTCTCTAGATTCTTGGTCTCCGGAAACTCACTAGTCCAAACTGAAAAATTTTGCCTTTTTTTCAGCTATCTTGGCTCAAAAGAGAATTTTATGGGTTCAACAGAAAAAATTTGGGACTACTTATTTTTCTCTTTCATCAGCCACTTAACGACCACCAATTGGTTATCATGTCACTTCTTATTGCTACCTTCTAGTAAAAAAAGGTTTACCTTCCTGTGTACAAGCTTCCTAACACCAAATTCGCGTCAACTCACACGCACCAACCAATACGGCGCCATGGGTGTGGGAATGCGTTAATTTGTTTCTGTCGAGCTCACAGAGCAGGAAATATGACCGTCGCTCGCTTTACTAGAGACGCCTTTTCAACACATTTCATACAAAACAAGCGTGTCAGGGGGCGGTGCCGTTTATTGAGGTTATCGGTTTCAAGATGTTTGTAGAAATGCAAAATCTGCTATTTTTTACTTACTTGTGATATAGGATTTTTTTATTAACCTTTTTACTAAAATCATGATACCATATCACAGCATATTGAGACATTTTTATGTGATTTGTTTCTGTGGAGCCCAAAGAGCAGGGAATTGCATCAGAAGTTTGTTTATTAACCATTTTACTGAAGTAACGATACCATATCAAAGAAAATTTGCGGCATCTAAACGTTTTTTTTTTTAAGTTGAAGTGACAAACTGAGTATGCAACTGTCACCTGTTAGACAGGCCTTGGTTGACACGCGGTATTATTAACACTTTCGTCTTTTGTATATTATGCGTGTGGTTCCCGGCGGAGTAGAATAGGACCACTCCAATTCTTCCCGTGGATGTCGTAGAAGGCGACTCAGGATACAAGCTAAACAAAGCTAAAAACATCACAGATACTTCATCAACCCGTTAAAGCGTGGAGAGTGTAGGGCTGATCTGGCTAAAATGTGGCTTTGGTAGTACAGAGAGGGTCGTGCTCCTGCAGTGGAGGCGAAAAAAGACCTGATGATGATGAGGGCGCGGACGACGTTCCTGTTTATTCCAATGTAATCACCTAGGTTGGCCACTTACTCACACGAAAAAAACAAAACACCTGATTGAACAATGTACACTCTTTCAGACCACTTTGTTTACCTTGGAATTTGAGCACGTAGATGATATCACCTGGGTGCTCAACGGCGACTTTTTCGTGTACTTTATTCACCCAGGTGATATCACCTAGGTGATTAAAGTGGAATAAACCGGAATGTCGTTCATGCCCTCATCATCATCAGATCTTTTGCAGGAGCACGACCCTCTTTGTACTACTAAAGCTATATTTGAGACAAATCAGTCTACTACAGTAATTTGTTTACTCAGGTTATATTACCTAGGTGATTAAAGTGGAATAAACCGACATTTAGTACTCTGTGGTCAAGCCCATCGGACGATATGTACGATGTACTCGAAATTAAATTGTACGCCCGACTTGTACCAATAACGCGGTACACGCAGAACTGACCGGCCATCTGTTAGAAAGTGGCTAACGATTATGGGATAAGTGATAAAGTTTAAACATGATTTTGCAAATGGATTTTGATATTTCAGTGTTAAGTGGAAGATGTTAATAAGAATCCCAATCCAAACTAATGTTATAACTGCAAAAGTAAGTTTATTTGTTACTCTTTCACGCCCTATCTACTGAACCGATCATCATTAAATTTTGTATATATATAGGTTAGGGTACTGCGAAGGACCAAGGCTATATATAATACGGGGAAAGCGGCAGGCAACAGCTAGTATTGAACATCGACGAATGTACAAGAAAACAAAGGAGTTTTTTCCTTGCCTAACAATTAGATGTGAATGTACTCGATTCTGCTCGGCTAGTTTGATTTCATCCATTTCTATTGTCAATGCAGTGTAGTTATTCTGTATAGGTACCTATAAATAACATAAATAAATATATAGATACAAATCACACAGTTTGAGTTAGCCCCTCAGTAAATTGTGAACTTGTGTCGTAAGGTCACGATACTTTATATATTTTAATAATAGATACTTGATTAGATTAACATCCAATACCCAGGCCATTCTGAAAAAGATCGTTTTCGTGACCTAGCCAGGGAACGAACACCGGCCCCTCGTATTGCAGACTGGCTTGTTAACTACTGTACCACTGTCTGTGATTAATAATCAAAGGCACAATGCCCCCAAGTACATCACATGAGCCCAAAAAATAATTTTCTAGCTTTATCCTATGCAAGTGTCTGATAGTAACACATACAAAATCACAAAGCCCCATTTTTGCTCGTTCGTAAGAAACCGACTTAAAACATGTTTCCTGATTTAGAATCTCAAACATTTTCCAACAATTTCCAAGCCGAGCTGCAGGCGACGTAACGTACTTGGGTAGCAGTCTATCAAATAAAATTTATTGCAAACTTCCTCCTTACGAGGCCTGTTATCCTTAACACGAGGGTACCTTATCAAACTTGTCGCCTTACCCAATAAGTACACCATTCAATCACCCAATAATGTGCAATACAGTATGTAACAATGTCACCCAAACTTCCTCACTTATGTCAAAATGACATTACTGTTATCCAATATCACTATACCAACATCAACCCTAAAATGATTACAGTAAACCTTAAAATATGTTGACGGAAAAATCTGGACTATATTTTGAAAAAAGAACACGCATTTTTCTTTCCACAGTAACTGCATTTGAAAATCAACTCAAAACAAAAGTAGTTAAGTCGAAAATCGAATACAATTTGTAACAGAAAAGGTTATTCTCGCAGTAGCAAGGGGGAAAAGGGCAAACACCGTCATATTAAGTGAGCACATGAGAGGGAAACGCGAAAATGTGTGGGAAAAGCGGATATAGACGTTTATCGTTGGATTTTTCGCGTGATTTACTCGCGACAAATCTGAGGGCTTAACACGGCTGGTATATTCAGACCTCTGGTTGTATTCGGAAAATCCCCTATCTCACATCATTTGATTCAATTCGAGGGGGGCTATAGGGATCAATCGGTATTGGTATCGCCATATTCACTAATACATTGTTGACACAAGGGCATGTCGATTTATGGTCGTTTATCTAACAAAGGGGACGCGTTGTATATCGTTTTTTCTGTTTGTCCCCAAGTTGGCGTGTCAGTAATTCTGATCGCATTAACGGATATGTCAAATTCAATTTTGTCCTTTTTCCCTTTCTCTCTCTCGAAAACATATACATCCAGGGTGTTATTTCTAGAGCTTCCTCTAAAGCCAAAAATATCCGAGGTCGGCTAACCAAATAATATATTATTAGAAATGGCAATGATATATCACATACAATACATATATACAAGCGAAATATAGGCTTTATGACTTTTACAGAACGGTCGTGTCTTTATTTTTCTATGAAGCCATAAGATTATTTTATTCATACAATAACCTCAAATCACCCAATCTAAATCCTCAGTTTTCTTTTAGGTGCAAATCTCCTTTTTATCTGACAAGGAAGTTAATACCTCTCACATACAGCAAGATGGTTCTAAATCACATTAATATATCGTAGCCTCACAGCTATATAGAATTAATCACTGGAGCCCTCGGCGTGCGCAGTATGGACGACGACACTCCGGTAGAAATAGTTGGAGGCAACAATTACCGATGCATGATGTATGGGATAGGGACCAGCCTAGAGCCACTTGAAGAGTGATACAAGTCATAAGCGGAACATGCTTGGTAAGTACCAAGGAAAAAAGAAATAGGTAGCATTTTTGGTTTAAATACTCACTGATAGAAATATTTGGAGGCAACAATTACCGATATATGATGTATGGGATAGGAACCAGCCTAGAGCCACTTGAATAGTGGTGCAAGTTGTAAGCGGAACATGCTCAGTAAGTGGTCCTGCCTCCGTGGTCCAGTGGTTAAGGCGTTTGCCTTGTTGACCCGGGGGTCGTGGGTTCGATTCCCACGGGAAACATACTTTGTTAAGTTGTTTCCAGTTTGGTTAGGACATTGCAGGCATGAATCACCTGATTGTCTGATAAGAAAGATGATTCCGTGCTTCAGAAGGCACGTTAAGCCGGTGGTCCCGGCTGCCATCTGGTTAGTCGTTAAAGGAACCACGTCAAAGGCCGAGAGGCGGTTCCGCAGAACTCTGACACCAGGGTGTGCATGGTCGACTGACCGTGTCACCTACACGAAATGATGATGATGATGACCACGGAATAAAGACATCGCTAGTTGTATAGTCTAGAACTATATAGACATCGGTTTTGGATTACATGTCGATGACACGCTAATAGAAATAGTTGGAGGCAATCATTACTGATGCATTATAGAAGGGCTCGGATCACTTCAAGAGTAGTGCGAGTAACAAGCGGAACATTCATTGTAAGTACCACGGAATAAAAAAATCCCTAGCATTTTTCATTAACATATCGATGGCACTCCGGTAGATATAGTTGGAGTGGAGGTAGTAATTACCGATGCATGATGTATGGGATAGGGACCAGCCTAGAGCCACTTGAAGAGTGGTACAAGTCACAACCGAAACATTCATTGTACGTACCACGGAATACAGAAATCGGTTTTGGTTTACATATCGACGACACTGTGGTAGAAATAGTTGAAGAAAACAATTACCAATGCATGATGTATGGGATAGGAACCAGCCTAGAGCCACGTGAAGACTGGTACAGGTCTCAAGCGGAATATACATTGTAAGTACCACGGAATTTAGACATCGGTTTTGGTTAACACACTTTTGGTTTGCATATCGATGACACGTGGGTAGAAATGATCGTAGGCAACCATTATAGATGCATGATGAGAGGGTGAGGACCAGCTCTAGTCACTTTAAGTGTAGTGCAAGCACAAGGTGTCGACAATGTCACTCATTATGTTTATAGTATTGAAATACCAATTTGTATAAAATGATAAGTAATTAAAACTATTTTTTTTGTACAGTTTTTCCATTTCTCCCAATCATTTGCCATTTGTTTAAAATATATTCATTGCGGCATAAAATACCAGAGTCAAAATCAATTCGCCTCCTCTCAAGACTTGTCCCACAAGTAGTACCAATTGGCAGAACTATAACTGGGTCCAGGCCCTAATGGGTCTACGTTGTCACCCATTATGCTAATTATAATAGTACACACTAAATATGTACCGGGAATAAAATACAGCTATTTTCGTATTGTTCGCTATTGGTGGCTGTACTCGTAGAGCCTTAAGCTTTGTTTGGTAGCGCAGCGGTGAAGAACTGCTCGTAAATATTAGACTTAAGATTTTATGAGCAGACTGAATTGAATCTGCAGTGCGCCTGAGTCGTTTTGGTTAGGGAGTACATTTTGGGTGTACAGTTTGCGATACATAAGTTAAAGTCTTTAACAGCTTTGAAAATATGGGATTTTATGCATGAATTTGCACAAAATTATCGTAACAGAAGTTTCTTTTCTAAATTTCAATAAATTAGTACTTAGCTGCCCTTTATATAATTTTTACGATGCCTCAAAGTTGAACTGTGAGATAATGAAAATAGCATTTACTTTATCTCCTTGTTCTCATTTATGATTTTGTGCAAAAAATAGCATTTTTAATATGATAAAGAGGCGAAATTAAGTGAATCTCTAAAATAATGTTGTTTCGAGAAGCTCAGAGCCGAAATAACTTAAAATTAAATATAGTGAAATCTCCTAAAATAGAAACTTTTAACACATACATATCGGTACCTAAGTATCACGCATGTTAGATTATTGAAAGTAAACATAGTATTGAAGTTATCAAAAACATTTATAGATCGCAAATAAATATACATTACTAGCTGTTATCTGCCACTTAGCCCGCGTGATATATAGCCTATGTCCTTCTCAGTACCGTTGCCTATGTGTATGCTAAATTTCATGATGATCAGTTCAGTAGATACGGCGTAAAAGCGTAACAAACGAGAAAACAAATAAACCAACAAACTCACTTTCGCACTTACAATATTAGTTGGGATGGGATTTCTATCGTCGCTCGGTGACCTTAACACATCACACAACACACTATCAAAAAGTAATTACAGTAACAAAAGCACCACATAACATATTGCACAGCATAACGGCAGTATCGCCCGATTTCCATTAGAACTACAAAGCGGCCGATATGCGCTACAAATGCCAGTCGCTTAGCATATCACTGCCGATCTAATGCTGGGGCCACATACACGTAATATAATGCATGTAATATTTAAGAGTAGCAATTTACCGCGACTTCATCAGCCTAAATTATAGTCTTTGTCATACGCAGATAAATTAGCCTTTTATTGGTGAAAGAATTCTGAAAATAAGTAAATTACTTTCGGAGCTTATTCAATGCAAACAAACATCAAATCCCCGAAATAGAAACTATTAATACGTTTAAGTTCAGTACCTCAGCATCGTGTTAGATTATTTTAAAAAGTGATATAAGGAAAAAATATGACTCGCAAATAAAAAAATAAATAAAACGAGCCTGATACTATAATAGACATAGGTACATATTAGTTTGATTGTGTCTCAATGACCTCACACACAACACACTATCAAAAAGTAATTACAGTAACAAAAGCACCACATAACATATTGCACAGCATAACGGCAGTATCGCTCGATTTCCATTAGAACTACAAAGCGGCCGATGTGCGCTACAAATGCCAGCCGCTTAGCATATCACTGCCGATCTAATGCTGGGTCCACATGCATGTAATATTTAAAATTATATGAAGCAGTTTTCTCTTCCTATTTTGCATGACCTTGTAAAGCTCGATGCTCTTTTGGTTAGAATAACATATCTAATGAAACATTTTTTTTGCCATCAGTCTTCCTATACGGACTTTTCTGCCATCGACACTTCATTCAAAATAATTCTCTTTTCTTTGACTCGATTAAAAACATCCAGTCCATCCATCCATTTCGTTTATAACTTTTAGCAGCCAAATTATTTCATTTCATTTCTCATACTACATTTATAGATAGGTAATGGTCTCATAACAAAAGTTGTTGTATATTATTAAGGCAACTTTATAGTACAATTAGTTATTTAATATTTTTTTTTACTTTTGTAGTGGAGTTTTTTTAACGAACCAAACATAATGTATCGATATAAGACTAAAAGTATCCTTAACAATCGTTTATACTTAGATGTTTATATAATCAGGCACATTTTTGAAATCACTTTTTCATTCACTTTATACAGTTATAAAGACAGACTTTTCTTCGCAACACTGTTGTGCACTATGCCTAACTCGGTCAAATCAAGCCACCAGTTCCAATAAAAAATTGAATTAACCTCGCAGTCTCTCGTATGCCCGAACCAAAGGTCACATCATTATAATCTGTGTCTACGTGACCGTCCAAAATAGTCGGCGGCCATTGCTACACTTACCCGTAATAATTTGAAATTTCTATTCTCTTGTCGTAATAAAATCATGCATGCGCGTGCGTCGCCGGTGTTCTAAATTTGAATTTATATTTTTTAATGTCAACGGGTGGAATGTGCCTGTACTGATCATTAGATACAGGCTAACTTTTTGGACACTAACCAAAATTTTCATAGCCAGTTAAGTCCATGACACATAAACTTATTTTTAACCGACTTCAAAAAAGGAGGAGGTTTACAATTCGTCGTAATGTTTTTTAGGGTTCCGTAGTAAACTAGGAACCCTTATAGTTTCGCCATGTCTGTCTGTCTGTCTGTCTGTCTGTCCGTCCGCGGTTTTACGCAGAGACTATGAGTACTAGAAAGCTGTAATTTGGTATGGGTATATATATTAATCATGGCAAAAAAGTGGTAGAATAAACACTTGAAAAAAAAGTTTTTAGGGTAGCTCCCATCCTAGTAAATTGGGGGAGTAATTTGTTAGAGGTTAGTGTCCCCCCCCTCTATCTGCTAAACGGTTATATATAGATACGTGAAAAAAATTACAGCAGTAGTATATATAGGTACTGAAGTTTAAAGGAAAACTATTAGAGCTGAGTACTAAGTACAAACTAAAAAGTTATAGGCAACCAACTTATAAACTGTAAAATTTCATACTATTTTCATTGTTAGATGTTTTTGGTCGTTAAACTGTAAGGTGCGAGTGTGAATAGTGTGAACTCAAAGTTGTCATTTGCAACTACGGAACCCTACACTGCGCGTGGCCCGACACGCACTTGGCCGGTTTTTTTTATGTATGTTCACCGATTTGTCCAAGACGCCTGGACCGATTTAAGAAATTCTTTTTTTGTTCGATAGGTAAAACTTTACAGATGGTCCCATTAAATTTTTATCGAAATGTGTCGTAAACACAAAAACCCAAAAAAATGTTTACAGGTATGCCGTTCGGATTACACTTATTTTAATTTTTTCTTATGCTTATTAAAAGAAATTGATAGGGTTGAAGTCGGTTTTTGTTTTTTGTTAAAAATATCTTAAATTATTACAAAAACATTCAGCGTGTAACTTGTCCCTAGAAAGTCCCTTAAAGGGCTGACTTAGAGAGTCAATATTTCTTTGGGATCAATGCTGGGAACTCCTTTTTTCTACTTTCCCATACTAATAGTAGCAAATAAGTGATTTTGATTATTTTTTTAATTAATTGGTGACCACTGTTGTATGAAAATTGTTTTGAGTTCCCAGCATGACGAGCTCTGTGGCGCAGCGGTCAACACGCCTGCCTGCGACACGGATGATCCCGGGTTCGATCCCCGGTCAGGTCAAGATGGAAAATGATCTTTTTCAGATTGACCTGGGTCTTGGATGTTTATCTATATAAGTATCTATAGTAAAATATAGTGTTGTTGAGTTAGTATCCCATAACACAAGTCTCCAACTTTGGGGCTAGCTCAGTCTGTGTGATCTGTCCGATATTTATATTTATTATTTATATTTATTTAGCATAGCGATCTGAGACTGTGTGACTTGTATTTTACCGATTATATACTATGTAACTTTGAATGCCTGTTTTCATCTACTCTTACATGACCACCATTTGTTGGCAACGTTTTCATCATGTCTTGTCAGCGGTCAAGAAAACTTAGAGCCACCATATTTTTACGCCTTTGGCCGCTTTGTTTTTCACAACTTTGAGGAGACCACCATCATAGTCACGCTGGATTATCATTTGTCTTTACCTTGGTAGAGAGCTCGTTTCACAACCTTAGCTTGTATGAACAGAAATTAAGACTCAAGAATTATTAGAAATGTATTAAAAACATTAAACCGACTTCAACTTTTTCTAGTGACTGATGCACAATTAACAGTATATCTCAAATCCTGCTTAACCGATTTTGATTAATTTTGCGTTGTTCCTTAAGTTGAACTATACCAAGTTCTTAAGATATGCGGGGACAAACATACAAATACACAAACGTAACACTTTTGAAATTAGGAATACGTGTTAAGAAGCTGTATAGACTATCATAAACAAAAACTGCAATTCTGACAATATTACATAACTTCTTTTTCAAAGTACGGTAGAAACTATGACTGCAAATGGGTAGTTATAGCCTCAGAGTAAGTACAAAATGTCGTAACTATTGTTAATTCCCTTTATCTCCTTTCCGATCTCTGTAAAATAAAGCAGAACATTTAATAACATTCTCACTAAACATAAATACTCATTTAAGTGGTGCTTGGGCACAAAATATTGCATTATCAAAGTACATATCCTGCTTTAACTAGAATTCTCTGAATGTGGACAGCTTTCAAACGAACAATTATCTACTAATCTCCGTTTAATTCTAATTAGTAATACGAGATTGCAATTTGCACTATTGCCACATACAAACATACAAAATGTCAGTGCGATAGTGTTGCCACTTCGGTACAGTTGACCAACACCAAGCATAAAAACAACACCTTATTACATTGAAATAGAAGTGATTTTATAACAAATTGCTTAGGTTGATGTGTCCCCTTCTGTACTAATTAAATGTGATCGTGGTTTGAGAACAATAGAAGGAAAGCCGGGTGTTTCTACATACATACGTTTAGGGCACGATTCGATTGGAATAATGAAACATGTTTTTTCAATTAAATGTCGTGTTAACTTACGAGTAAGCTGTTTTGCAGACTGGGTCAAGATAGAAAACGGTTGTGTTCAGAATTAGCCGGAGTGTTTTACGATGATCTATAAATAAGCATTACTTAGCGTCGGCTTTATCCGTCTTTGCAAACGATTTAAGTGCTTTTCACACATTGTCAGGTTCCCGTCCGTGACGGGACCCGGCCGGGTCGGAGAAAAATAGACATACGATTTGTATGAACTAGATTACATGATTCAGAGCCGGGCCGTCCGAATTTTACTTAAGGAGATATTTCTTGTGTTATTGTACAATTTTTGTCTAAAAACCATTGTCTGTCTGACCTAAACTCGATATTCTTAACCGACACTTCCGTGACCTGATAACTACTTACAAATTATGACGAACAAAGATTACACTGACATTAATTTCCCTGATATGTGTGAACACAGACCCCGAACGGCACGGCCCTGACGGGAAAAAGGACACGGACGGCCCGGAGCCCGGATGGCCCTGAACAGCAACAATGTTACGATGACAATGTATAGAGGATCCAGAGATCTTTGCTAAACTTTAGTTATATCAAAGCATATATGTTTTTCGATGTTTGGATCCTCTATACATATAGAATACAGTAAAGGTCAACTTACTGAAGAGAAACATGGATTCAGACCAAGTAGAAGCACCATCGGTAATCTCCTGTGCTACATATATCAAATAGTAGGTACCTATATCTGAAAATATATGTGTATCACGCAGTGTCTTTGTGATCGGTGTTTGGACAAATGCTCGTCTTTCTGAAATAAGTTGTAGAAAAAGAACAGACGCAGATTCGAAAACCGAACAGTTGAGTTTGTATTACAATCATACTAATTAACACTTTCCGTTTCAATATATTCAGATTCCGCAAGAAAGCCTGAAAGCCCAAAAAAAATCGAAAACGCAATTATGGACCTCGGAAGATTCCAATTCTATTTATACACTATTTGTATCTACCAGGTACAAATCAGTAATCTAACTACTTGCTGACAATCATCTTTTGTCAAAGTCAAAGTCAAAGATTTTTATTCAAAATTGGATAATTGTATCTCTTTTTGAACGTCATATTCTTTACTTTATTATTTTTAATTTTTAATATGCAAAATCGAAAAAACTACTAGCGTTTCGTAATGACCACTGGTGAGAAGAATACGTAACTTGTAACAACATCATTATAAATCACCATAAAAGAAATGGCAAGTGGGATTTCCTGGTGTTGCAGACCCATATAGGCTACAGTAACTGTTTTTCATCAGGTGAACTATATACCTATTTCCCTACTTTGTTGTACAAAAATACAGTGTTTGTCAACACCAAAACAGCAGCCAATAACCGATAACAATCAAAAGCTCAACAACCGTTATAATAAAAAGCATAAAAAGCTACGATCATCCGAAAAACAAATCCCCACATCACAACAAAACATGGGAGCTTTCGACGACATTAAACGACAATTACGCTGCGTGGTAGCGGTCGGAGTGACAAGCTTTAGATCATATCGGATGACACATATACAGGGTGATACGACTCGAGAGTTTATTAGAAGAATTACTTACACAATACTTGTTTATTTATGGGTTCCGAATGTTACAAAAAGTTGATCTAGCAAGATGCTTTTAGCTAAATAAAATAAATAAATAAACTAGTCAGTTTAGTGAGTTAGTTAAGTATGTACACTACTTAATAGTTACATAGTTATGAAATTTTAAAACTATGTAACTCGTCCAACGCATTTGACCATCGGCTGCAACTTGGCCTTGTTGATGATCAGACTAATTCTTAGAGCAAGATAGCTTTGGGGTCTCCCTTTGCCTCTATGAGACACATGGTTAAGTTACATTGTTTATTTTACTGCATTATGCGTTGAGACGCATTACACTCGATGGCATTTTATACCCACAACCACCGTACAGGCAACTGAGGTTGACTCCCCAGACCTTCTGAACACACCTATTTTATCATCATCATCATCATCATCAGGTTCTTCTAGTCTCCACTGCAGGAGCACGACCCTCTCTATACTACCAGAGCCATATGCTATCCTGAGTAGTCAGAGGATTTGGCCTACGCTCTCCATGCTGGCCAGACGGGTTGGAGAGGTCTCTTTGATGTTAATAAGCTTTCCTTAGCTTGTGTTTCCTTAGTCGCCTTTTACGACATCCACGGGATAACTTGGAGTGGTCCTATTCTATTCTGCCGGGAACCACACGGCGAATATATTACTATACATATTTTATCAAACAGTTTTTATTCATTTGATATATTATATTTTAGTAAGTTTCTTCAAATAAATTACTAGTATTCATTTGAAGAAACTTACTAAAATAAATCTCGTAGGTAAGTGCATTATTAGACAGAAAACGTGCACCCTGTATACCAGAACCGTTAATCGGGCAGCTAGGATGTGCTACTCTTCACTCCATTGTTCAGATACAGGAAGAATTAATGACCATCCATCTCGTCATAAGTGATACCCGGTTTTTGTCGTCTATTTTTGGTCGTGGGAATAAGTGATGCATTAGCTATCAAAGTGATAGCTCTGATATGCTTAATCTATATTTAGTGACAATTTTTGATAAGTATGAGAAGACTTTAATAAGTACTTATTAAAAGCACAGACAACTGTTATACCTACATACTTCAGATTTCTTTTTAAAACTTTTAGTCGCAATTAAGACAAGGCATGATTCTAATACAATAAACACATAGGTATAAAAGTCGTACAATATTGACATAGATATCATTATTACTATCACTACATGCTGGCGTGCCCTTGGCGTGCCTATGTCCAGCAGTGGACTACAATAGGCTGATGATGATGATCACTACATATAAATAAATATAAATAATAAATATATACGGACAAATCACACAGATTGAAATAGCCCCAAAGTAAGTTCGAGACTTGTGTTATGGGACATTATAAAACAAAGTCTATTTGTTCGCGATAGATAAGAGTGATTCATGAGGAAGGTTTATCCTGAGAGTAGCCGGAAAGGGCTGATATATAAAACTGAGAGCCCCTCCATTGCCATTTACACGCATTATTAATATTGTTTATTGATATGCAATGCACAAGGAATTGGTGTTCTCAATTAGTATTTTAAAAGGCTTGAAAAAAATCTGAACTTTCGGTATTGTGTAATGAAGGTTATAATAAACTCCTTCGACGAGCTCCGTGGCACAGCAGTCAACGCGCCTGCCCGCGACACGGGGGTCTCGGGTTCGATCCCCGGTCAGGTCAAGATGGAAAATGATCTTTTTCAGATTGACCTGGGTCTTGGATGTTTATCTATATAATTATCTATTATAAAATATAGTATCGTTGAGTTATTATATCATAACACAAGTCTCGAACTTACTTTGGGGCTAGCTCAATCTGTGTGATTTGTCCGTATATATTTATATTTAAACTGTTGGAAGAGCATAAAGCCCGCTCCACACTCTCGGCAAAACTACACGAGAATAGGCGAATACGAGAGTGTGGAGGCGAATATGAGAGTATTCGGCAAGTCTCGGCTATATTCGTGTAGTCTCCATGGTGGCGGTAATTCGTCTTTTTTAACGCCTTTTAATAACTATTTTTCTCGTTGTAAGAAGTATATTATGCTACAAGACATAATGCTATAAGGCCGCAGCAGTTTCAACGTCCATCTTCAACGTCCTCAAACAGACAACTGCACTAAGCGAGAGTGTAAATAGCAGTTCTCGATCTAGTCTTGTTTCGGCGAATACCGGGAACGAAACCTCTCGACGACAGTGAGGAGCGGGCTTTAATTTTAGATTTGACAATATCTACATAACTCACATCTTTATCCCTTACGAGATAGAGAGAGACCCGCGAGAGCTAATACTTAAAGCTCCTCTTAAGCGTGAAAGTGGATCCGAAAATAGAATTAAAATAGTGATAGGCTGCTTATCATCACAGCCTATTAACATGATCCCTCCGATTTTCACCCTTTTCCTCTTCTTCGTTCTGCATGGGAAAAGAAGTAGCTGGTATATTTCACGTTGTTTCTTTTCTCCCAGGCCAGCATGGAAGAAAACCTAAATCTTACTAAAGGAACATGAGCCTGTGTTTCTCCACACCGGCCATAACTCAGCAATGTAGCGCAACCTGCGGAGTTTTGTCGCGATGTGACGCGACAATTTGTTGCCCGATACCGCGGGACACCAGGCGACATGTTATTATTTACGAAGGTGCAAATGTGCGATAGTGTGCCGTTCTATGTCACGATTCTCAAGTCAGATTGCACTTTTAGTAGGTACACACTTTATTGCAAAGCGTAGAATGTGCCATTTGCTTGTGCTTCTAACTAAAATATGTACAAATTTGCTAGCAGATTGGGCAAAATAAGCAAAGCAAAGTTACTTTTAGTATTAAACTTGGGTGTCTTGATTTGACCATAAAAATGGCTCTACGCTACCTAATGTTCAAAAACTCCCTCTCTCACTCTCTTAGATGAAAGAAAGGGTTTCTGATCATTTGGCATTTCTGGTTCTAGTACTAGCCAGCTCCCCGGCTGCGCCCGGGCATGTATTATTCATTTAAACCTTCTTCTTGAATCGCTCCATCAAGTAAAAAAACGCATAATAAAGGGACAGACGGACATCAGGAAGCGACTGTATTTATGACGTAGTGATGGAAAAATAACTGGCCTTGGATCTGAACTGGGCTCCAAAGCATAACCGGCCCTCCAAGAGAGAATGATTTGGAAAAAGTTACAGCCCCGTCTGAAAGTAATCATGTTTGGGTATTCTACTTTACCGAAATTTAAGTTCGCTTTCCTAGCCTTCAGTAACCTGTTCAGAGAGCCAGAGTCAAGGCAGTAGCAGCTCTAGGGGATGGTGAGTCAGGCAACCGCCCGGGGTCTCGCGTTTTCTTCATATGCGTCAACTTCGGAGTGTAAGTACTCAGGCTGGGCTAGCCTAATGCCTGAGTTTTACTTACTACCTTGGAGATGCCAGGCACCTACGAGTACAATTGATCATAGGGTTTGTGACATGTTGTAAACTTGCGCCACAGCGCCGCGTTTGCTCCGTTTTCAAAAAATATTAGACCCGGGCCTTTCTCCTTCCTAGTATTGGCATATATTGACGCAACAGCCTTATTGTTTACTGCTCAAATAGGGGTGTGTTAATTTACCAGCTATTTGGGGGCCATTAAACTGATGTATCATACGATAATGTTGGCCGACTGAATTTATGGTGGTCTGTGTGTAATTGATTGGCAAAATACAGTGAGGTATGCATTGTTAATTGTTTCAGTGATGACTCATTTTGTGGGCATTGAGCTGTTAATCTATTGGCTAATTTAAACTTAGAATACGGTAGACGACTGATGTTAAGATTATATTAAATTTGTGTCAAATGTTAGTTTATATACATTTTTTAAAAGTATGAAAATCTTAAAATACTGTAATATGTAGTCCGCTAAATTTATAGCAACTTTTATTACGAAAACATTACCAGAAAAAAAAATAGTTAGCATAGCTACCAAACAAAGTTCTCACTTCACCCGTACTAAATACCTAGTTGTGACGTCACAAATCTGTAGGCATTTCAGCACTGCATTTTCATGTCTAAAAATATATGAGTACTTAATACTTTTATATCTGGAAGAGTTTCTTTTAGAAATTTAAATTTTCACTTTTGTGTTTATTTTTGGGAGGTCTTTACATAGCCGAACGATTTTTGTTTTTATTCGGCATGCCTATTGAGTTAAACTATTGCTTAAATTGTATTATAAGAAGTTGTACAATACAACAACTAATTATCCATACCTTACTTCTCAAAATCTTAATCGATATAATTATGCATGTACGTACTACGATTAATTCTGTTTGGATCTTGATAACAATCCACATTTACTTCACTCAATAAGTATCAAGATGCCGCGCCGCCAGTTACTACGTAACTACCAACCTAACCTCCGCAAAGCATTTAATTTATTTGATATTAAAAGCATTTATCATCGATATGGTTCTGAACTCATTATAAACAGATAAATTAGTCACGATCTCAACTATAACTTGGTAAATATATTGCCGTGGTTAAGTTCATATGTGTAACGCAAAACAGTACAATAATTCGTCCACAATTGGAACGGCGAAAGGTCAGGCTCACAACGCAAAATCTGATAATCACAGAAGTAAAGCACGAAAATTTTAAGAAATTTTAGATGCTTAATACATACAAACATACTATTACGTCTTTTTTTCCTTCCGGGGTAAACATATCTTAGGTCTATAAAATTAAAGGCCACGTTTAGTTTGTGTAGGTGGAAAACGGAATCAAAATAGTGATGGGTTGCTAGCCGCATCGTCTATTAACGTGATTCCTTAGATTTTCAACAAACCCCTTGACGACGACGACCCTTGACCCATAAAGATTGGAGTAAAAATTATGAAAATTAAAAGAATTGTCTAGAATAACTGTATTTAGACCAAGTTTTAAGTTACTATCGTGTCACAAAATAGAAAATAAGAATAGACTTGACTTTCAGCAACAAAGCCTGCAACAACAACACGCACAGCAATAAAAAAACGAAGTTCGGTTAAAATAATAAACTTATATGGGTCATCGCCTCCTGCCTGCAGGCAGGATTTTCAGTTCTGCTTACTGCTGCCATGATTACAATATAGTTTATCATCGCCAGTTTTTGTTATAAGTCTATGTAAATAGTAAAAACTTAATTCTGATAATGACTCTTCGACTTCTGTACTTTAACTATTTTAATATGGAACGCACAAACGAAAACTATTAATATTGCGAAAGCTTATTGCATTACATATGGTATATGAACTTGTGGAACAATAAGTCGAGAACTGCAGTGAGTCTGTCCCGACAAAAGCGTAATAAAAAGCTAATTCAGAGCAATTCTCTTCTCGAGAATGCGCATTTTAAGAAGTTTGACTTCTGTACTTTAAGTATTTTAATGTGGAACGCACAAACGAAAACTATTAATATTGCGAAAGCTTATTGCATTACAAATGGTATATGAACATGTGGAACAATAAGTCGAGAACTGCAGTGAGTCCGTCCCGACAAAGGCGTAATAAAAACCTAATTCAGAGCAATTCTCTTCTCGGGAATGCGCAGTTTAAGAAGCTTGTCCTCTGCACTCTTATTATTTTAATGTGAAACGCACAAACGAAAACTATTAATATTGCGAAAGCTTATTGCATTACAAATGGTATATGAACATGTGGAACAATAAGCCGAGAACTGCAGTGAGTCTGTCCCGACAAAAGTGTAATAAAAACCTAATTCAGAGCAATTCTCTTCTCGAGAATGCGCATTTTAAGAAGTTTGACTTCTGTACTTTAATTATTTTAATATGGAACGCACAAACGAAAACTATTAATATTGCGAAAGCTTATTGCATTACAAATGGTATATGAACATGTGGAACAATAAGTCGAGAACTGCAGTGAGTCCGTCCCGACAAAAGCGAAAGATCGGGGCGCTCAACGGTTATTGCGGAGATAGTATGTCTACGAATTGGAGATCATTCGATTCACAGACTTAATTTTTTAAAACGTGGCTCTGGTATTTGTTCAGACACATGCCGTCTTATTATAAAACGAGGTCTTAATTTACATGGTTTAAACTACTATCCGACCAAATACGTCAACACCTATCACTTTAACAACCTGTCCTTGTCAATTCGTTTTGGGTGGATAATGATTGTGTGGTTCCCGGCAGAGTAGAATAAGACCACTCCAAGTCTTCCCGTGGATATCGTAAAAGGCGACTTAGGAAACGCAAGCTAAATAAAGCTTACAAACATCAAAAAGACCTCTCCAACCCGTCTGGACAGAGTGGAGAGTGTAGGCCAAATCCTCTGACTACTCTGGCTAATATATTGCTGTGGTAGTACAGAGAGGGTTGTGCTCCTGCAGTGGAGACTAAAAAAGACCTGATGAATGGATGGATGGATGGATAATGGTTCAAACCAGTACTGAAGTCCTCGCCTCGATTTATAACAAGACGGATGAAGTTCTTGAGTTCCTGGCTCGAATAGACTTTCTACCTGATTAAATACTGTAGGTGTAACGCTCTAATTTAAATGTACCAATTGAAAATTTTGTCGAGCTCCGTGGCGCAGCGGTCAACACGCCGGCCTGTGACACGGATGGTCCCGGGTTCGATCCCCGGTCAGGTCAAGATGAAAAATGATCTTTTTCAGATTGACCTGGGTCTTGGATGTATATCTATATATGTATTTGTTATAAATATAGTATCGTTGAGTTAGTATCCCATAACACAAGTCTTACTTAAGAACTTACTTTGGGGCTAGCTCAATCTGTGTGATTTGTCCGTATATATTTATTTATTTATTTATTTAAAATTATAAAATTGTAAAGCATGATTATTAAGCAATTTATTTTTTGTCTGTAAATTGTCTAAGATATTTTTACTAAATATCTTTCATTTTCTAGCCTTATTGAAAAAACATTGTTGATATAATTTAAATTCCTGAATTTCTTGTAGTAAATAATATGTTTCTTAAATATGTAGCAAAAATAATAATTCAAAGTGTAACTCATGGATGGAACTAAAGTTGGAACCAAACTAAAGGTGGATTCATTAAACTGCATACGAGCATACGCGTATGCCTTAGTAGTAGAATCATGTTGGACATAATATAATTATCGTATAGCAAATAGAACACCAAAGTTACAAACACGTGATAACGAAGGCAATCAATTGGGTAGTATTTAAATTATATGTTAGATTTTAATATTTGCATGGTAATTTTAGCTAAATACGTATACTATATATGGATATGTGTGAACCCTATTTAAAGCAAATAAATTTAGTTGAAATTGAAATTTTCTCAAAATGTAAACTCGTTTGTGTTTCATGTGATTTTCTTACATACCCTCCAATTTCTATGCATGGCCATTGAAATCTATAAAATTGTCATGCATACTGGCCTCGGAAAAATAATACGGATCAGATAACTTGTGTCGTACAATAATAACATATTATTGAGGTTGGTTGCGCTCAGCCATCTTACAAAGACGTTTCGAGGGATAATATCTCTCTGGTATTTTCAATATTTCGCGGGCAATTTTTGAATTTACGATTAAGATTTATTAGAGATTAGATTTCCAAGACTGCTCTTCGACTTTCATTTGTTTCTAGCTGTATGTATGTAGTTTGTACATACGTATTTAAAATATCTTTTTACCTTTTATAAATTCGTAAAAAAAGAACGTGACCAGATACACAGGCTACGTTAGGATGTTGCTGGGGTCTTAAAAATAGAACCTTAACAGCGTATCCTAGCAGTATGTTTTCCATACAAATGTATTCCTCTATTTTCTCACTGAAAACTGCTTCTAGAGGCACAATTCTTTTTTCATAACATCTTGTTTTTAAATAGGTATGGCCTGTGTATGATTTTCTTTTTTTTTTATAAAAAACTGTTTAAATTTTTTTTTTAATGGAAACCATACTGAAAAAATACTGCTAGGATACGCCTTTAACAGAAAATCGTAATGTGTTGTTGCTGCCTCTCCTATTGTATTGACATGATTCCAACTGTTCCCTTTGCCATCTTTTTCAGTCTGTGAGGAAAGAGAAGCAATTGGTACCGACCTACATTCTCACAAATATTGTATGATAATTTTTCTTCATGTCTGTGTTCATTTTGTTTTTTTCTTTTCACACGTAGCAGCATGGAAAAATCCGTCTTCTTGGAACTAACGGGGAACTCAAAAAAATTACGACATTTTTATACTTGACTGTTCGGCCGGCCCGATAATTTATGATATGTTAAAATAGAAAAAGTTGGTTATTTTGACGGGCTATGGGTTTGATGATACATTTTTAATCCGTTTTGCTATTGAAAGAAAACCATTTATAAAGGCACATCTACAAAACAATACCTTGTTATTTTTATAATGCACCAGTAGAACGTGAAAGCGTAACAAACAAACTTACTTTCGTATTTGAAATATTAGTTGGTATACTCAACAAATTTTAACTAACTTAATGTATCGATATCAAATTCAAAAAATCTTTTAAGCAAGATCCTCTGAGACATTTCCAAAAATCTACTCATCATAAGTACAAGTTTCTTTTAACAAATGAACTTTTCAAAATATGCATTCACAAAAACAAAAGAGGTTGCATTCAACCCGGAACTCGTCTGACGAAATCGGTAGCTATTTAGTGTTATATACGAACATCGTCTGAGATAAAGCTTTTAAGTTACAGATAAGTGAGTGGTGATCGATTGTGGGAATAGGCTGGCGACAGTAACTTCGAAGTTGGCTCCAAGTTGGGCGTGCTTAGCGTATGGGCCGAGATAGCATCTCTAGTTAGGAGAAGAGGTCTTGATACTTTAATTGTTAGTTCGGAACGCAACTATTTCTAGGTGATAATAGGCTTATTAAGTTAACTGATTCTGACTTTTCTTCTTTCTTTTTCTTTTCTTTTCTTTCTTTTGACAAGCTCCGTGGCATAGCGATCGACACGCCGGCCTGCGACATGGAAAGTCCCGGGGGGTTCAATCCCCGGTCAGGTCAAGATCGAAAATGTTCTTTTTCAAATTGACCTGGACCTAACATCGTTTGGGTGGAGTGGATCCACCAAATTAAAGAAAAATATCAATGTAGCCATTTTTTAGATAAAGTGTATCTACTTATTCCAAATTCGTTTTATAATATACAGTTGATGATTATTATTAAAGGCACCTTTACTAATTATATTTTATTTAACCTCGATCCATCATAGTTAAAGCTAAGTGATATCCAAATATCAAGACTGTCAGATCAACAACACCCTCACGCCTCATACATTATGCGAGCTACACACATTATAATATAATCCATATAATCACATTTCTCATAATAACGTCATTAGAATTAGTGCGTCGTACGGCGCCGTGTGCGGTCGTATTAAGCATTTGGTGGGAGTCATTTCAAAAGCGAAAGCGATTTGTCTTCACAGGCCACCAAATAACGTGCTAATTTACTTTTTTTTTCACAGAGTTATGATGGTACTTCTAGCTTCTGATCAAGAATCAATTACGGTGTACCTACTTATGTAATTAACTTTTTTTTTTCAAATTGGTTGATCTGTTAAAGTTGAATTGCGTAATAAATACCCAAACTCATGAACATCTACACATTATCGTAACAGAAAAAAAAATAACGTTTAAGACATGCATATAGGGAGCAAGCCTAAAAGTAAAGTGCGTAACATATGATATTATCAATGTGTAAAAGTAGGATAGTTAGGATTGATAGTAATATCAAAGTAACTTTACCGCGCACATGTCAACCTTACTATTTTAAACCTTGTACATATTTTATAACCTGAGGTCTATCATAATTCTCATCATTTATGAGGGCATAATAAATATTTTTGGCATCTTTTTTCGTCATAGGTGTGTTACATGAGACAAAATTCTCAACGTTGGTCACACGCCAGCAGCTCCGTGGCGCAGTGGTCAACACGCCAGCCTGCGACACGGGGGTCTCGGGTTCGATCCCCGGCCAGGTCAAGATGGAAAATGATCTTTTTCAGATTGGCCTGGGTCTTGGATGTTTATCTATATAAGTATCTATTATAACATATAACATCGTTGAGTTAGTATCCCATAACACAAGTCTCGAAGTTACTTTGGGGCTAGCTCAATCAGTGTGATTTGTCCATATATATTTATATATATTTATTATAAAGCCCAAAAAATACAAAACTCAGGCTACCTGTTGCTTTCCTCTTTTCTCTTACGAATTGCACCGCACGTTTTATAATAAATGTCACGAAATTGGGACGTGTATGGAGCGTTTAATGTTGTCTTATTAGTTCATATGTCAAAGGTTAGTTGCTCGGAGGCTGCGGTCCCGTGTGTGGCCGGAAGCGATGGCATATCTCTTATTTTAAATTAACATGGCTGACAAATAGCATAAGGTATACCTTCTTCTTACTCTTCTTATCTTATATTTCCATCTTCTTATGGTTTGGGGTGTCAGTCTCATCTGGCATGCTTGCACGCCGAGCTACTTGCTAATTTCTCATCTCTAAACCATCCAGAGCAAGTAGCATCGTAAATAAACGTTCTCCCAGTCGTTATTCCTATGGTCCCCTTGCTTAAAAATCTGGTTTGATGGGCAAATGCGCGCTCCAAGCGTGGTGAGTATGGCGAACGATTGCCATTGATTTACATTTGTTATAACTAAAAGTATGTGCTTAAAGGCTGCTGAATCTGCTGATGCGGGAAGATATAACACGACACAATATTATAATTTATTTTTCCCTTCCTTCGTGGCCTAAATATTCTTTGATTTAAGCTTCCATCGCTCAATACCTCATACTATGAAGTATTTATACCGAAGAAAACAAAGAAATACACAACATTTTGATTTATTTGACAACATTCTCGATAAAATCTCCTAGACCATAAAAGGCACGAGTGTCACGAACGCAAAACCCGTAAAGTATCAATCAAGGCACCACCAAAATCCCTCCCCATATCAACTCCAAAATAAATAAACCCTTCACTGCGAATAAACCCAATTTTCCTCAAGAATGTTGGCGCAAAATCTCCTAACAGTTTAGTCGTAACCGTATGTCCCGAGTCCCGGGCCGTTCGAGCCTATACGTGTACTTGTGAGGGGTTACGTCGGCACGTATATGGGTTGTCGTATGCGAGCAACAGGTGGTCGCCCGTAGGGTTAAACGGTGATGCAGATTCGTATGCAAAGATGCTCTACCACTTTTTATATCTAAGCAAGGCGTGTTTTTATATTTATCTATTCATTTTTGGTATGTTTTGTGCACTTTCACTAAATCACTAAATTAGTCACAGACACAGAACTCAGGTTATCACTAAATTACCAATGGATACACATTTTCAAAGAAAGAAAAGGACATCGTAAAGGATAGCTTTTATCCAAAAATTGGTTTTGAACGTCACGAAATGAACGAATATAGTCGGCAGTTTTTGAGATATAGCACATTTTCATAAACCGAAAATATTACTTTGTCGATCATGCAAAGTATTGGTATTTTGGCTAGGCTACTACGGACTACTTTTTACTGATAAACGTATGTATGTAGGGCAATTCGTGCCATCTACCCATAGGGCCAATACTGGAAACTATAAAAAAGTCCCACATACAGTTCCAGTATTGGTCCCATAAGAAAAAGTTGTTCATATTGACGGTCTGAGTCACCCCTTTGAGTCGTCATTACGGATGGACACTTAGACAGTATATATGGGCTGTAATGGATCTGAAAGATACTACCAAGCCCAAATCACAGATCCATTTGAAGAAAAGTTAAATACTACTCCGAAAGGTTTAAGAAATAAATAATTCAATTATTTATACATGCATATTATCAAGTCTTTTTCCCTTGTAGGGTAGACAGAGCCCAGGTCTATAAAACCTTAAGGCCGCGTTTAGCATGTTGGCGGGTTTGAGTGGAAAGCGGAATCATAATAGTGATGGGATGCTAGCCACATCACCTATTGACATGATTTCTTCGATTTTCACCCATTCCTTCGATCGGCAATTACAATCTGCATGGGAAGAGAAGCAGCTAGTACATTCTGCGTACTTTCTTTTCTCCTAGACCAGCGTGGAAAATTAACTACAATAATTTATGAATCAAAAATATAGTAGAGCAACTTTTAAGGACAAAAGTGCGATGTCGTTGCCGGAAAATATTTTCTCATATGTTGGAAAATCCGAGCTAATGCGTGTCGGCCCACGCTGGGGAATTTATACACCACTTTTGTTTTACGAGCTTTCCGAATAAATTTAATACAGCCACCATTATGGTAGTATGCTCGGGTATTGTTTATCACATGTATATGAAATTTATGTCTCAAATGGAGTGGGAAAATTTTTGATGGTAAAATCTTATAGATAAATTGAAAGCGAAATAGAGCAAAATAATCTTACACGTTTTTAAAAGAGGAATAAATGTATAGAGTTGCGGTATCTTCTAACTATTACAGCTACCATTATGGAATACCAAATATATATACGTATTTTTACATAATGCTCCTGCCGTATTGTTATTGCTATCCTTATGCTGACTAATAAAATAAATGCGAAAGTGAGTTTATATATTTGTTTGTTGCATTTAAAGAAAAAATAAATACTACTCCGAAATATTTTAGAAATAATACAATATTTAGGAAGCAAAAATAAAGTAGAGCTACTCCTAAGGACTGAAGTGCGATGTCGTTGCCGGAAAATATTTTCTCATATGTTGGAAAATCCGAGCTAATGCGTGTCGGCCCACGCCGGGGAATTTATACACCACTTTTGTTTTACGAGCTTTCCGAATAAATTTAATACAGCCACCATTATGGTGCTATGCCGGGTATTGTTTATGGTGACATGTATGTGAGAGTTTCGAATTTAGTGAGCGAATTTTTGAAAGAAAAATGTTAGAACGAAAACATTATGAATTAAAAAAGGATTTAATATGCTGCGGTACTCGTATCTTCTAATATTTAATACAGCTATCATTTTAGTATCTCAAAATAATATTAATAATGCGAAAATGAGTTTGTATATTTGTTTGTTTGTCACCTGAAGAGGTAAAAAACAAACTTTAAAAATAACTGGAGATTGATAGGTTCAGTAGATAAAGCACTTCACGCTTTCTATAATGAACCAATCTTCTAGAAATTTGGCATACAGGTTGATAATGTTAAGGAGAAGGACATAGGCATTTTCATTCTGTACATATTGTTTATGATAGCATTAATGTATGAATTTACCTCGTATGACGTCAATATAGTTTTTGAAAGTGAAAACCTAAGGCAGAATGTTTTTTCCCTATGCGTATCTAATTGACGATGATGTAATGTAATTGTTCTAACTACAGACATACATTTATGAACACAAAACACTCATTTTTGGCAGTCGTGTGAAAATTCTACTCCCACAATAATGTGTGTTTTTTGTTTTTAAACAAAAACTGTAGTCCATTCGAAAATCTTACAAAAAATCTACTTCCTTTTACAAATTTCTTAACTCGGTTCCTTACATTCACTCAACACAGCTCCCGAGATTCATATAGTAGGGGGCGTCTTCCCGTGGGAACTGATAACATTATCCTAATAGATATGGTGTTGCCAAGTGCCGTATTAACTTGTAGGGGGCGGAATGTGGTGATTTTGTTAACATATTATGCGATAACAGATCATGTTAGCAATTTGGTGAGTCGCATTTTAGTTACGACTTTCAGGGATGACAGAGACTTGTAATTTTATAAATCGTTATTATTTATGATCTTTGCGTTAGTTGTATCGTCAAGTGAGAGTGGAGGTGGTTTGTATTTTTAACGTAATTCTAGCTTGTAGACAAGCATAAACTTATAGAGGAGAGATTTAATTGTTTGTTTGCATTGTAAAGGCTCCGAAACTACTGGACCGATATTTAAAAGTCTTTTATCTATAGAAAGCTTATTTCTCGGCAGATACATAGGCATAATTTACGCGCCTGAAGTCGCAGGAAAATTGCTAGTAGGTAATTAACAATCGGTAGGTAGTACACGTTATTTATAGATCATTTCAATGTATAGGTCCAATTCAAGATTTTATAAGAAACCTTTTATCTACCTACCGAGTACAATGAGCAATGAGCATTAGACGTATTAATTTAAGATGATTAAATTAGTGAATTGTCGTACACAGGTATTAAAGTTACTTAGATAAAAACTGGTATGAAAAAATGATTTAATATACAAAAACGAAGACGCATCATAATTAGGTGGTTTTAGTCTCCCTCTCCACAACAAGAGAATGACCTGATGAAGTACTACCAGCGCTATATGTAAAGCAGCTACAGTAGTGAGAGGACTCTTGGCCCACTCCACGCTAGCCAGACAGGTTGGACAGATCTCTTTGATGCTTTTAAGCTTTGTTTAGCTTGTGATTCCTCAGTCGATATCAACGGGAAGACTTGGAGTGGTCCTATTCTAATCTTCCGGGAAGTTGCCATCTCCATATAAGACATTGTTTTTTGTTTTGAATACGCGAACCGATTACTAGTACCTACCCAGTGAGACTTAGCCCAAAAAGATTAACTAAAGATAAAACTATTACAACTCGAGCAATTTCTCAACTCCCTCGAATGGCTTAGAACCAGTCGCGATACATCTGACGGCATTACAATTAGACCGAATCAGGAGCGGCATAAACAACCTGGACGTTTAATAAGTGATCCCGACAATGCTGCGATCCAGCGATAGCGCTTTGTTGGGATGCGAGACAGTGGTATTGTTGCCAGTTCCTATTACATACTGCAACACAAGCATTGTTTCAAAAAATAAGAAACTCGACTGCTGTTCACGTTGCCAATTTGCACTTTTGTAAGTGATTAGATTATAAAGATACCGATTCAAAAACCTTTATTTTTTTGCGTGGCAGTGGAGGTATTGTTACACTGTTCCTATTACATACTGCAAAACGGTTCGGTTTTTTTGTAATGCACCTTGCATTACAAAAAAACCGAATGCTCTTTTTGACTGCTTGATATTTTGTTCACGTTACATATCTTAAAACTTCAAGTTTGTGCCTAACCCTAGAAGCTGAACTTTAACAACAATCGGTAGAGATGATTTACACACACATATTGTATTATTTCAAAAAATTAAAAATACTGACTGCCCTTTTTATTTGTTTACACTATGACATATGACTCTTCGGGGAAGAAAACGAATTTTATCCCATACTTCAAAATTGATCGTGCCGTTTAGCCAAAAGGCAGGAGGTAATGACAATGGGACAAACATACTCCTATACATATATAAGCGAATATACATTACCCTTCTGGATCAGTCAGATCATAAGGTGATATTGTGAAGGCAGAACACAACCAAACTCTTCAACATTCTAATCGAAGATGTAAGCATGCTTCTATATGGGCTGCAATCTGCTCTGTGATCAATATTCTAAAAGCAGCAAGGAAGATCATTTTTATTTCTGAGGCCATAGAGCAATCTCATCTGAGTGTAATGATTTTTATGTGAAACAACACACATCCTTGGCAAAATTAGTTACTTAAGTAGTTTGAGTGCCTTCCTACTTAATATAAAATACTAGTGTAGAACTTTGACGAAACGGAAATGCCTCTTGAAAGTAAGCAATAATCATTTATTTTTTTTTGTAAACAGATGTTACATTTATTGTCCTTCATATTCATGCATTAAAGAATACTTTAAAACTGTAATGATGTCTGTGAATATGAAAATCTTACTCGGCGTAAATTGCGTCGCACTGTGGGTGGTAGATTCGTAAGTATCACAACATTCAGTGATTTTATTCAAATAGAAGAAAACGCTGAAAGCACCAGCGGAAGAAAAAAGGAAAATATGTAATGTTTTAATATTCCCATCCGTCATGACGTGAGTCAGGGCATGAGCGACGAGCGATTCCACGTTTAATGTACGGCTCAAAAGGTCGTGAGGAATGATTATAGATATATTATGAAGTAATATAATATTTAAAAAAATAACAGAAATTTTGACCCAATATATGTATCTGGTCCGTAAACCTGATGGTCTTAGGGTGGACAGCTTAGAATGGCGTACATATTTAAAGCAATATCACGATATTGCACTACATATCATCTTGATAATTGCTGCAATTAATTTTGACTTTTCATCTTCCGTCTATTTATGGACTTAGCAGGTGACCGTAAATATAGTACGAGATTTCAAATTAAGAAAGAAGAGATTTAAATAAATAAATATATAGGGACATATCACACAAATTGAGCTAGCCCCACAGTAAGTTGTGAACTTGTGTCGCAGGATACTAACTCAACGATACTATATTTTATAATATATACTTATATAGATAAACATCCAAGACCCAGGTCAATATGAAAAAGATCTTTTTCCATCCTGACCTGACCGGGGATCAAACCCGGGACTCCCGTGTCGCAGGCTAGCGTGTTGACCGCTGCGCCTCGGAGCTCGACAAATAATTACAACTCTATCTAAATTTTACTAAAATTTAAAGAAAGATAAATTGTTAACACAATATGTGCTAGGTTTCATTGCGACTCATTGCCAGCTAACTCAATCTGTGAGTGTTGTCCCTATTTATTTATTATTATTTCATCATCAGGTCTTTTTAGTCTCCACTGCAGGAGCATGACCCTCTTTGTACTCCTAGAGCCATATATTAGCCAGAGCAGTCAGAGGATTTGACCTACACTCTTCGCACTGGCCGGACGGGTTGGAGAGGTCTCTTTGATGTTTATAAGCTTTGTTCAGCTTGTGTTTCCTAAATCGCCTTCTACGCTATCCACGGGAAGACTTGGAGTGGTGTTCTATTCTGCCGGGAACCACACTGAAAGTTAAACTACCTCTGTAGAACTGTCGCTTGGGCTACGTGTCTGTAGAAATGAAAAATTAGTTTGTGTTTACTAAGTAGCTTTCCACGCCATCCACGGGAAGACTTGGAGTGGTCCTATTCTACTCTGTCGGAAACCACATGGCAAGTGTAAAACAATCGCTGTATTACTGTCGCTTGGGCCACGTGTCTGTGACGTGCGGACGTGTCATTAGTCGCTGATGAATGCTGGCGTTAATGCGCCTCCCATTCAAACAGATGCGTCTAACACGCGCTACTTATTCTGATATCATTTATAATTTACACTTAGCTATCATAATATTAAGTATGTGTCTGGACTAGATCTAAAACAAATAGATCTAAGTTGCGAAAATTAAGAAATGTTTGTAGAAGTTTGTTAGTTTCTCGTGAGTCTGCTCCTTTTACGTTGGTCTATTTTGTGGATTGGAGATTTTTTGTGGTCAATCAGAATTCTGTGTATAATTTTCTTTTTTTACCTCATTAAACAATGTTTGATGCTTCTGCAAGTCCGTGCATCACATTTAGTTTACAATTTATAAACTCAACGCATTGAAGAGATGTTTTCCTAGTCATGTCTTCAGACTGATTTGAAATTAATTCATTCTATATCTCAACATTTTTAATTTTATCTGTTGCACTATTCCAAGTTTCAATAACAGTTCTTAGAGTCACAAAAGAACTTTAATTGAAATTTAAAAATTCAATATCAATGCCTTTTCAAACATAAAATCTACCAAATCTAGGTATCTGATATAAACCGTATCCTACTAAACAGAAAATGCTAAAGAAAAATATGAAAATAAAAGCAGAATTTATTACGAAGTCCCGTACTCTACAGGAGCCTTTTAAAGGCTAAAAACCGTCGCACACTGCGCTAGCGTTGAGAGGGTATTCATGCGTGTCGCTAGTGGCGCCGAGAGGGCTATTATACAGCCATTATGGTGTTATAATCGTACCAGCATCGTGGATATGTGGCAGCATGAGTGAAAGTAATTATTTAACAGTGTTTAAAAAGTCTTTTCATTCATTGAAAACATTTTTAAATGGACTGTTGCGTTGAGTTGTGCTGAATTGCAATGAATGTATATTTTTTAATTTTCTAGATAAATGTGCAAACATAAATCACGTCTGTATCCTTTAAAGGGTCGATAGAGATAGATCCAAACGCCATGTATTGAATAAAAAAAGAATATTTTTTATTATAATTTTAATAATATAATTATTAAAAATATTAAGTGATTGAATTACTGATAATTGAAATAAATAGGCAGTCATTGAAATTTGACAAATTTTTAATAAATCATGTGCATTATAAAGTTTTCTAAATATCCAGCTGGATACATTCAACAAGAATACTACTGTCAAGATCGTCGGTGGTAACTTTCAACATTCCCCATCTCAATTTGTCGCAAATCACTTTGCGCAACTTAAACTTAGATACAAATAGCAATCATAGACAAATCATGATTATCTGCAACCATAAATACGGAAACTAGAGCAAAGTATAATAAAAACATTGAAGTATTGTCGTTGTTATAGAGTAGACATTGTAAGATTCGGTGTTCGGTGGTAATCCAAAGGACATTTAAACTGAAAATATAGTTTTACTTTTCTTCATTCCTCTTTATAACATTAGTAAAGATAGTGAAGATATAGCAACGGATTGTTACCACTGTATAAAATTATTTATACAGGTGATTCCAACAATTCTGTCAATATTTTAATTGTACGTCCTATACATATTTCCATCAGTAGGTAAATTTTCTATGGGCAGCATAATTATTTTTAACTTTTTTTCTCGTATATAGACCTCTTATGAATTATATTCTCGACATTAAAATACTGCCAGGATTTTCAGAAACACTTTGTTTGTATACTTCGTAAAATAAAACACCGACAAACTCTTTTTAAATGAAGAAATAAGACATGGGATAGAATTCTACGCGGGCAGTATTCGAACCTAGTGTCTTTAGTTTTTGTGTACGACTAATGCCTTAGCAAGGACGTCACCGTGCTTGACACCTCAAATTACTCCACCATATTCCATTCCTACATATAATGCTATGCTAGCACCATTGCAAGTGTGGTATTTTATTTAACTAATTTTACTCAATAATATGTAGAAATCCATTATGTATTGTTATAGGTGTTTTATGCATTCGTAGTAAAACAGAGGCTTTACTATGTAAAAAACGTTACAATAATACTAAACCATTTGACAGGAATTATCCGTCACCATTTTAAGAATATGTCGCTTCTACACCTAAGCCCTCATTATATAGAACAACCGGTATTTATCTGAATGTAAGTTCGCGCGTTAGTGCGTTACAACTATTTCTGTACGTAGGGCGTTAAGATATCGTATCTGACGCTAATGCAGCACTAACTCATGTGCACGCGCCGTTATATTGCAATGTGCCGTGAGTTACTGCCCTTATATCTCTTTCCGGGTCAGTGTGTGTAATTTACACTTCTTTCTTATTAGGGAATTAAATTGTATCGTGTTATCATAACTAAGAAAAGTTTAACAACTTTGTTGATCTGTGAAAGATAACAACGATAAATATACTTTTACGATGAATTAGTATTAGTGTCGTTCAGTTAGTATGTAACGACATAAGTTCTCCACTTACTATGGGGCTGGCTCAATCTATGTTAAATACAGTGTTAATTGACCGTGGACATACCTACCATTAAAGGGCTGAACTAGCCCGACGATAAGATAAGATAAGATATGACATTTATTTGTGAAACATGTTGCAGTTCACATACATATAAGTAGGCTTACATACATGTATTGTAGATGTTATATACATAGTCGAAAATGAACATTTTCGGCTATATGGCATACAAATATTATGTTAAACATTGTTTCAAGACATGCATATTATAGAATTATAGCAACCTTCAATAAGCGAAAATAAAAATATATTATTCATTGATGCTAAAATGTCACAAAGACACGAATTTGATGGTCATAATATTTATTTAGCATATGAACAACTTTTCCTATGGGATCAAAGCTGGGGACTCAAAATTCTTATCAACATTTTCATACAAAAGTGTTCAGCCACACGGGTAATATGGCAAATCAAAAAAAAATTTTAGTTCCCAACATTGGAAGAAAAGTTTAACAGCATATGTAATAGTAGAGTTATTCATATTGACGGTCTGAGTCACCCCTTTGAGGGAATGTCGAAAGTTAATTAGCAAGCTGTATAATTCCTATTCTAGATGTTATTAAATTCAATGGCATCCTTTTTAATTATAGGCTATACCCATACTCAAAATCATTTAACGTATTAAAATTAAAATTGACACATATTACAATTGATAAAAAAATCAAAAAGTACCTCAAACGCTTTGATAGGGGACATCACTTTTAGATATAATTGATACATTTTCACATTTAAGAAAAGCTCAAAAAAAAATACTTCGAACGCTATGATAGAGGCCAATATAAAAACAGGACTTTATATCAAAAACTTCTATATCCCAATCTTAGTACACTATTTTCATAAAAATCCTGTTACACCACTTCAGTAAAACAATATAGTCATTACTAACTGGCTATCTTTATCGAATCCTTGGGTGGCCTCTTCGACGTTTCCATATCAAAAATAATTGCATTGTCAGGAAACATAGCTAGGGTCCAGCATTTGAGACCGTAAATTCTAGCGGCAACATTGTCCTGCCTCATACAGCCGATATACTACGAGGATTGAGAGAACCCGTTTAAGGTTTTGTTCATTTTTTACGAATAATTTGTGTGCGATTTATTTAACTTATCGTGCTTCGGAACGCACGTTAAGCCGTTGGTCCCGGCTGTCATCATAGATGGCAGTCGTGAGGCTATGTCAGATGCCTGTAGGTAGCTTGAAAAAATCTGACACCATTGTTGGCCTATACACATATGAAAAACAACAACGACAAACCTCTATTTTGCCTGATGGAAAGCAACTTGAGGTCTTGGGTGGTACACGGAAACTCAAATAGGCAAAGCCTATTCCCTTTTGCCTTGAAAAATCTTTAAATTGTATCACTCGGCAGGGAAATACAGCGCCGCAGGGAGGGAATTCCATTCCTTGGTTCGCATAATGAAAAAGGAGGCGAATCCAGAGGTGCGATTAGGGTCAATTCACACCGAGACGCGACGCGACGCGACGATACTCAAAGAGGCCAATGATTTCGCGCTGCGCCGCGCGTCGTTGCGAGACGCATCGCAACGTCGCGAGGCGCATCTTAAAATCGTAGCAGGACGACGCCTCGCTGCGCTGCACCGCGAGACGCAGCACCGCTCTTGCACGCCGCGCGTCCGGCGATGCACCGCTGCGTCACGATACGTCGCACTACGCCGCGAGGCACCTCGAGGCGCAGTGCTGCGTGGTGCAACGTAATCTGAATTCTCACAATGTAATGTGTATCTTTTCGTGTAGTGAATAAAGTATATTCTGAGTCGCTCTATGAAAAATGTGCGCGCAGCGTCGCGCCGCGTCGCGTCTCGGTGTGAACTGACCTTTAGTTAAATAAATTCAAAATTTGATATTTTTTTTCCGTTTTTCGTGCTAAAAATCTTTTACATGTATAAACAATATCGTAAAGCAAGTTTGGGTACTAGGAGGTTTTAAAACTATTTCTCGTTCCTATGCCTTTTTTTTCGTTAGCTTTTGCCTCTCTAAAATCTCATGCCTAAATTTCAATGATTAAAAAAATATGCTTGTGTGCGTGACAGCTTTGTGTTAGCACACGCGTCCTGTTAATTTATACTTTATACTCTCAAATTCCGTCAAATTGATAGATGTGTGTGCGCAACCGACTATCAGTTGGACACCTAGTAAATATTCTGATATCTATGAGTTGGACACTAGTTTTTTCGACGCTTTTAGGTTAATAGACTCTATATGTAGGCTTTACATATTCTAAGGCTTTTACTCAGCAGAAACCTCTTGGCTTTCATATACATGACGAAATATTGATCACTTTAAAGGGGTTATTTAGCCCGTGGATATAAAAAACTTTTGCTACCAACTCTGGAAACGAAAAAAAATAGCATTTACATACAAAGTGAATATATTTATATGTATTTTTTGAGTTTTCAGCATGTTTACCGATCTTCTGGTGATGATTTCAATTAAAAATACAAATAAGAAATCAAAAACCAAATCGCTCTTTTAAAATACCTTAGTCTTATAAAATCGATATCATTCACAATATAAAAGGATATGTGCCACATATATCCAGACACAGACAATTACAGGAAATGGGTCGACGGAACCAGCGTGTATCGTGTGGGCAAGACAGAATACGTTGGCGTATACGTCTGACAGATGGCTGACAAATTTATGCGGCAGATAAAGGTATCAGCCACATATGACTTTATTACGGCTGTGATCGGCATGGCGTTATTTTAACATTAAAATGATTGAATGAATAAATGTAATAAGGTGTGGAATTTCAAGCGATAATTGGACTTCTCCGTCTCATAATATGGTAAGATTCACAAACTTCCCTTAAAAACGTTAGTATAAATCAGACAACCGCCGAGCATTAAAATACGTTGGCGTATAACCCTGACAGATGGCTGACAAATTTATACGGCAGATAAAGTTATCAGCTGCATACGGCTTTATTAAGGCAGCAAACGGCATGTGTGGAGACGGCTTTTACATTTAAATAATTGAATGAATATACGTTATAATAAGCTGTGTAATTTCAAGCTAAAATAGGACCATCCCGTCTCATAATATGGGTGGTAAATGATGTAAAAGCTTACCCTAATGACGTTGGTGTAAATTAGGCAACCGCCAGGCAAGACAAAATACGAATACGTTGGCGTATAAGTCTGATAGATGGCTGACAAATTTATGCGGCAGATAAATTTATACGCTACATACGGCTTTATTACGGCATGTATGGAGACGACTCTCTTTTAACATTTAAATGATTGAAGGAATAAATGTAATGAGCTGAGTAAATTCAAGCAAAAATAAGATTTCTCCATCTAACAATACGAATGTTGGACGATGCAAAACCTTACCTAAAGAACGTTGGTGTAAATCAGGCTACCGCCGGATAAGACAATACATTGCGTATAAGCCTGACAGATGGCTGACAAATTTATGCGGCAGAAAAGTTATTACCTACATACGGCTTTATTACGGCTGCAATCGGCATGTGTGGAGACGGCTTTCTTTTAACATTAAAGTGATTGAAGTAATAAATGTAATGAGCTGTGTAATTACAAGCGAAAGTAGGAACTCTCCATTTCTTAAATAGCGATATTCCCAGCATTGATCCCATAAGAAAATTTGCTCATAATGACGGGCTGAGTCATCCCCATAAAGGTATGTCCAGGGTCAAATTTACACGTTGTAAAAACATACATATGCGCAAATAATGGGTCTACCTAATAAGAGGATAATTTATTTCCATCGGGGTTAAATAAAACACATTCCTATGAACATAATGAACATAAACCTAAAAATAAATAAAATCCCGTTATTCGATATCAGCTCACATAGAATGCAACCGCCATTTCGGGAAAGTGTGTCGACGGCGGCACGCGAATTTATCCTATGTGAGATAAATCCAGATAGCGCGATATACGACGTGCATATATCGCGCATATCGGGCAAGTGCATGCGATAAGAGATCGTTATGTTATACTTTATGGTCTATAAAACTGACACTCCAGAAAAGGATATTCGGGTCATGAAGTTTAACAGATTTCTAAATAGCGTACGTTTTGCAAACTGCGATATCTAACTTCTTATCGAATGTGTTAGTAGGTAACATTAGTGTTAAAGCTTGCCTCAAAATTCAATCAACGTGGTATTGTTATTTTTTTTTTCTGAAAAGTATATAGCATATCTCAGTCAGTGCATCTAGTATTTATAAAATTAATTGAAGTCACCGCCTCCTACAATTTGATTAATTCAAAAACAAATTAATTCTTATATTTAGTATTTCATTATCCAATTGATATTACGTACGTACGTGGCAATAATGTAAATTTTGTAGAAGTATAATATAATTTAAGTTCAGGTTTCAAAAATAAATTAAAATCTAATTTCTTCACAAAAACAAAAAATATAAAATTAGTTTGCAATGTCACAGTTCAAGATATATTCAAGATATATATTCCAATCCGCAGGCGTATCCAGTTAAAAATTAATCGATTACATGAGGGAATAAGAAATTAAAAAGAGTCTTCTTATCGTGTCGATGGCTCAAAATGTGTAAAAGAAATCTTATATTTTATCCCTCCAGTATGTTGCAACAGCCACGCTACTTGTTGAGGCGTAGTTGAGGTCGTTTGTGCAGGTACATGGGGCACGCACCATAAACCATGAAACAACAAATACCCAACAAACCTTCAAAAGGACATTTTGTTCTTGAAACAATACTTCAACTGGGCATCGAAGCCCTATCAGGTTGTAATCGTGTCCTGAACATTGACGTAAATAGTAATAAAATGAACATTTTTGCACTAAGCTGATGCAATGGAGTCGTGAAATAAAGTTCAGGACAAACTATCACATACTCCGTTTAATCTTGTTTCCTACAAGCCTGTCTGTCCGTAAAGTAGAGGCTTTATTAAATAAGAGGAAGCGGAATGAATTCAACTAGGTTAGTAGAATAATAACGAAGTAGTACAAACAATAAAGAACAAAATCTAATTAAGATATGCTTTTCGTGATGCTTTTTTTAAAGTCTATTGTTGTTTATTATTTTTCGTACATGCTGAGTATTTGCAGAAACACTACCTACTTACATGCCGATATTTACTCTTTCAAAGATTTAGTAAGTTCATTTTGCTGTCTTTTTTACGATTTCCACACAATAGTTACAAATTTATCATCAGGTATTTTTAGTTAGCACGACCTTCTTTGCACTACCAGTCTGCCATATATTAGCCTGAGCAGTGAGAGGATTTTGCCTACACTCTCCACGCGGACGGGTTGGAGAGGTACTATTTATTTCATTCAAAAAAATGGAGGACCTCTCCTGTTGGTTTCACTTACGAAATTTAATTTGCAAATTGAATCCTTGTGGTCTTTCCAGGCAGTAAGTCATCTGAACATCCATAGAACAGTGGAGTATTTGTTATCATTAAAATTCGTGTTTTTATAGCGTCCTTTTTATCTTTTCATCATACAAATCACTAGTCGCTGCCTCCTATCACTATCGCCCACGCTGGCACGTTGTGGCGACATCGCGCTCTAAATCAGTAACTCGATACGGTAGTGTCTGTACGTGTCGCAGGTTCGAGTCCCGACCTCTAGAAGTTTGCTTACACGTCGCTTTGTAGGGAGAGTATTGAGAGCTTGTACTCTTGTGTAATTCGATTAGTATGGGAAAGTGTAAATTTGTTATCTTACGAGGTAGTGTGCCTTTTGGCATTTTACGATTTGGACCTGAGCATGAATTTCTTGCGACTTTGGTCACACACTATCTTTAGAGAATCTAAAAAACGAATGAGTTCATCTAAGTAAATATATGAGTTTCTTTCTTCCATCATAACTCTATAATACCTGTACTGATTTAGATGCATCGGGTACGGTTGAAGTTCTTATACCATATTGTTTATAGGTGTTTGTATGAATTTGCAATGCTACTCTGGTATACTTGAATTCTTTATTAAAATTTTTTAGACATCTCATTTTTGGCAGGGCATTTGCTAACATATTCGAAATAGTCTGAAATAAGATTTTTTTTCGAGTTCTCAGCATTTGTCTTCTATGTAAGGTTATTCTTTTTGAAGGGCTAAATTACTCCGTCAAGTGAATTTCGAGGTAAACTTACACGCTGTATTTATATCTTGCAGGCCCTTTTGAAGGATCCCATGTTGGAGTCTCTCGAAAAACAATAACAGAGAGCTCATTTCACAACGTTTCGTTCGTGGAAGGAAGTTTTTTAAAACGTACTGTATGCCACGCATATTAAAAAAACCGGCTAAGTGCGTGTCGGGCCACGTGCAGTGTAGGGTTCCGTAGTTGCGAATGACAACTTTGAGTTCACATTCGCACCTCACAGTTTAACGACCAAAAACATCTAACAATGAAAATTGTATGAAATTTTACATTTTCCTGTACATTTTATAAGTTGGTTGCCTATAACTTTTTAGTTTGCACTTAGTACTCAGCTCTGATAGTTTTCCTTCAGTATATATACTACTGCTGTATTTTTTTTTACGTATCCATATATAACCGTTTAGCAGATAGAAGGGGGGCACTTACCTCTAACAAAAATTTGCCCTCTAAAACCAAATATTTCGGAAACGGATCCCTAAATCGAAAAATGGTTTTCTCAACCTCACAATAATTTTTTAAAGACCTATTTAACGATACCCCACACGATAGGTAAATAAAGAAAAAAAAATACTTTTTTGCCATGATTAATATACATACCCATACCTAATTATAGCTTTCTAGTACTTATAGTCTCTGAGTAGAGTAGTAGGACACTATTTTTTTTCTACGCTTTTAGGATAATAGATTATATCTCGACTTTATATACCTAATCAAAGCGCCTCACTTACCTTCAAGGTACTTTTACCATCTGCTGTATATCCATAACTTGTTGTAATTGCACACACTTTAAGCAATTACTATAAAGTGGCAGATCAAACATGAGTCATCCGCATTACGATAACGCAAGTTCAGGCCCGCACTGTGCGACGTAACTCAGATCATTGCATTGCACAGATTAAACTAAGTGCGGCACAATAAACGTTTGTTACCCTCTGCCAGGGTGGAGGTAGGAAGAAGGTGGACCAGCTAAACGTTTAGCGGATGCAACGATTTTGCATCGTATCAATATACACATAATATAACATACAAAAAGTTTTTTTCTTGTAAATGACATTTTTTTGAAGTGGCAGTGGGCGGGGCACATAGTGCGAAGAACCGATGGCCGATAGGGCAGAAAGGTTCTTAAATGGCGACCACGTACCGGCAAGCGCAGCGTTGGACACCCACCGACCAGGTGATCGGACGACCATAAAGGTCGCAGGAAGCCGCTGGATGCAGGCGCTTCCAACCGGTCATATTGGAAATTTTTGGGGGAGGCCTATGTCCAGCAATGGATTTCTTGCGGCTGAAATGATGATGATGATATTTTTTTATGATATAGGACGGCAAACGAGCAAGCGGGTTGCCTGATCGTAAGTGACCACCGCTGCCCATGGACAACTGCAACACCAGAGGCAACACAAGAGCGCTGCCAGCCTTTTAAGAAAACATAGATTCGTTCTTTGAAGATTTCAATTTTTATTTGCCTGTCCCTGTCTTATTGTTCATAATTATGCAAGGTTTGAGTTTTCGCGCAACCAAACACAATTTTGTATATATTACATTATCAGGAGTATTGCAAAGTCCATAAGGTACCTCCTATCTAGAAAAAAAATCTATTATCGAAGAAAGGAACGAGAAATAGTTGAATGTGTCACAATTGGTCTTCGCTTCGAATTACGCGTATTCTATTAACGTTTACTTTATATGAATCGCAGGCTGTAACCAATGCAAAATAATGGTACTTCCATACGCTTTACCGCATCATGTCTCCCTTTTTCCTACGTCCACGCCTCTTGCGTCTCGTCGTAGGCGTTCGAGCGGCCTAATTCGCGACTAATAATTTCCTATAATACTCCGCTAAATCGCATGTTCGCGCGACAATGCGACGGTATCTCACGCGTTATGTGTGTAGTGACAACTATGCAGACAGTCCACGTTAGGTTTTGATACTTGACGGCGCAGATAGCGTCAGGAAATGTGTTGAACTGCTAAGTACCGTGTTTCTAGCGTTTGTATCTCTCGCGTTATGTGAGCAGTGATAACGAGTGACATGTTGATATGAAGATTAAAGTAATTTGATACTTGAACATTTGAATAGATTAAATTTAAAACCGTCATTTGAGCCACAAGAAATCAAAAACCATTGCTAAAATAGCTATAAAGTTTTACTTTGAAGTTCAACGGCAGCGAAAAATGGCCGTACATTTTGTATGGAATATCAGCCAGCACGCAAAAGAAAGGTCCTTGTGTTTTATATCTGCTAACGCCCATTATTAAATATGAGAATGTCCTTTGTTGTTTCGAAAAACTGATAGTAAAGTTTCAAAAATCCTATTTCCAGTAGATTAAAAATCCTTTGAATATTATATTGCCAATATCGATATAATAGAGGCGATATAATAGGAGCAATACAACTTCACTTTAATTATGCGTATAATTAAATATAGTAAATTCGTAGTTTGCCTAAAAGTTGTAATTCGAACCTCGCAGATATCCTTCAGGCCCAGATGCTGCGTTGAACAGAATCTGATGGTCATCTGCCACCTCGAATTATTAAATACAGTATTTTATTTTATTACTAGAAGTATCAAAACTTCTTGGGCCTCCTATTGGACAGTTTCGGCTCGAGCAGTCAAAGTAACGGCGTCATTTGGCCGATATACGACGCCAGTGCGATTCGTCGCAAGACGTGTCGCCGATTAAACTAATGCATGCATTTAATTCACTTACATGTGCTAGAATTACACGGCGGTGTAATGGCTATTGCTATCAGCATACGTGACTGGGGACAGGAAAGTTGCTAATGTTTTTGAGGAAAACATTCCAATACGTAAGTGAGTGGGTTTGTATAAAACTCATTAACATGTCTGACCAAAAAAGAGGGTTATATGAAAATATCCTTGAATAAATCGCCATATCTTCTAATATTAGAACGAATTTGAACATATAGCTTATCGTTAAACTTTTTACACCCTCCTGACAGTCATAGGCTATTTTTTTTTTTAAATTGTGTATTTATTTTCTTTGAAGAAGCTTTTCAAATGAATTAATTAAATTATCCAAACTTCTCTGTTTGATCCCGGCAGAATACGACCACTCCAAGTCTTCCCGTTGATATCGTAGGAGGCGACTTAGGAAACACAAGCTTAACAAAGCTTATAATATTAAAGAGACCACTCCAACCCGTCTGGCCATCGTGGAGAGTGTAGGCCATATCCTCTGACTGCTCTGGCTTAATATATGGCTCTGGTAGTACAGAGAGGGTCGTGCTCCTGCAGTGGAGACTAACAAAGACCTGATGATGATAAGAATGACTGGCAAAGAATATTGCACAACTGGCGTAGTATTACTTTTTATGTTTTTTTAGTATTATTTGATAGAATTATCGTTCAGCTATTCAGATACACAGCATTCTTTGCTAACACCTGACAAAAGCAAGCTAAATCAAAGGCAGCGATAACAAGATGATCATAAAGTCACATTACGGTGTAATTGCAGCCATGGACCATTCCTCACGAGTCATAACCATATCGGCCCTAATGCAGCATTATGTGTAAATAAATGATAATGTTCTTTACTTATAAGGGTTCATGGAATATCGATTGCATTGTAATATAATTTAATTTATTAGATAAATACTTAATTTTATATATTGTCTATGTGATAATTTTTATTTTGGTATAGAAGGTTTACGATTGCAACAAATCGTATAGTCATTAAATTTTTGAACCTGTCTATAATGTGGCAAAAATGATCAATGATCATTTCAACGAGCTCCGTGACGCATTGGTTAACACGCCAGCCTGTGACACGGAGGTCCCGGGTTGAATCCCCAGTCAGGTCATGATGGAAAACGATCTTTTTTAGACTGACCTGGGTCTTGGATGTTTATCTATATAGGTATATATTATAATACATAGTATCTTATTTTTTTATTTTTATTTTTATTAGGGAGCAGCAAACAGTTACATAATAAACTTATTATCTACTTAAAATTAAATTTACAGAAAATATATATAATCATGCAACCCACTACGGTATCCACAGATTAAATGAATGTTTGTTAATATAAAGTTGCCGCTAGAATGCTATAAACTATTTTAGTAACATTTTTACATAGAAATCAAATAATTTTAAATACATAAGAATTAAACACATATGTATAGAGAGAAGGAAAGAAAAGAAAAAGCAAACGCAAGAGAAAAAAAAAACACAGGGTCACCTTAAAATGAAATTATGAAGGTGCTCCGTGCTCAGCCAACACTGTTTTTAAAGTAGTCTTATACCTATACAAATTATCAGTAAATATGTCAGTTTTTGACTCAAACAAAGTGTTATGGGACTTAGCCATACGATGAATAGGTGAGCGATGTCCAGAATTAGTACGACACAAAGAACTATCGACATGTAGATAAAAAAAAGAGACCAAGAGCGAACTGCGCGCCGACTAGGTACTCTTGGAACAATGTAAGAAAATTTGTTAAGGAGGCTAATGGAATAGTATCGTTGAGTTAGTATTTTGCGACACAAGTACACAACTTACAGTGGGGCTAACTCAATTTGTGTGATATTGTCCCTATGCATTTATTTATTATACCTACACGAACGACAGCAAAAGAGTTTCTTCCGATTACGGTAGTTCTGTAACAGATGATGAGGGAGAAAAGTGGACACACAGCAGGGGCTTAGTAAAAACTCAGCATGGAATGGATCTTATGAGCACCGTTTTTACTTGACATTAAAAATGACTAGCTGAATTAAAACTGTTTACGACAGAACATCACTGTTACAGTTTTATAATTGTACAATCTAATTGCTTCTATTCCTTAACCTCTCAAGTAAGTCACCGGGAAACCCATAAGCGAGTGCTTTTCAGCGAGATTTCCTAGAACACAGGGGGACGCAAGTACATTTGCTCATCATTAGGTGCTCAACTATCTGGTTTCGTACTCGTATTAGCTGAGTGTAGGGCCAGGCACGCAGCGATCCAGAAAGCTAGCCATGTGTGGTTCAGTTTTCAAGTGCACTGGCTTTTGAGTGCACTTCACACCCAAAATCTACGTGGTCTTTCCAAAACGCTAGAAGTTTTCCGATTTTGCAAATATAAACAACAATTATAATAACAAGAAAAATATATATAATAAAAAAAAAGAAAAATTGTCTTCAAATCCTATTTTGGGGTCCATACCCATAGGGCAAATTATACCCTATTACAAAACCTCAGATGTCCATCCGTTCCTATGTTACGGGGCTGTATCTACTGAACCGTTTAGGTATAGAGACTTGAAATTTTCTACTGTAATGCAGTTATGTTTGATGTAAAGGGAAGGAGTCTCACGTTGCGCTCGCCAGATGTGGTTAAAATCTTCATCAGCAACCGAAGCGCTTTCCGGTTGCGTTCTCAGCTGTGATGCGTTGGAGCCCAAGGTCCGCTATTATGCTATAATATTGGCTTAGGTAGCTCCAGAACTATAGACTCGAACTCGGTGCCCGCGTGTATCATCTGGCAATAGATATCAACTGGCGATGGTCGCTGAAGGATTTCTGATGTGGACCATTTTATATAGAAAGCAGTACTTATACCATTAAAATACTCTCAGAACGAATTTAAAACCTATTTCTTTTTCTGGTAAAAGACACTCGATCGGGCCATGAAAAAGTAATATGCCTAGAAAATCAAAACTACTATTTTATAGGATTTTCAATCGCCGTTATTTACAAGTAGTGGCCACAACCGAACTAAACTTTTGTTGCCATATCAATTAAGTGAAATGAGATAAAGGAGAGTCCATTGTGTTGCGATTGTGAAGTGATTCCTTTTATTGTACAGCGTCTAATACATTGTACTTATTAGATTTGGGTACGGTGCTTGCGTCGTTTTGTGTTTCAATCGCTTTTTTAAAGTATCAATTGGAAATACAAAAAAAACTTGTAACATAGGTATTAGGTATTAATAGATTGCTTTACAGTCTTTGTTACGTACCGTTTCCTTTTCAATTATAAGGCGTTGTGGTACGTGATAAGCTTATCGAAGAAGCGGAACGCCTACTGTTTTTTTTTTATTTTTTAATTCAGTTACTGCCCTGGGTGCGAGTCTTTTTAGAGACTTTCTTGATGTTTATTAACGAAATTATGATGATTTATTTCGTTGGTTTGACGTAGCCCTTGGCGAAAAGTCTTCACAAATCCACTGGTTTCATCATAGACGACGTAGCAAGGTGGTCAACCACCAGCCCGCTAAGTAAATCTCACTACAGCCACACCATGAACGTCTATTTTAGTTACTCCACTCATTGATAAACATGGGAATTTATATCACTAAATCACACCGCTTCCTCATTATAAATTCCACAACAATAAATTTTCAAAAAAAAATCTCATCTAAAACAAACACCGTGTAGTCCGCTAATATTCCCGCCAAGAACCTCCAGTTTCTGCGTCTGGGTGGCCTTAGTCTTACTTGCAAATAAGTGATGTTCATCGCAAGATCAGCGTCATGGTAGCTCCATGACAAAATGCTGAGCGGAGACCTTTGTGGTACTGTTCGTATAATTTGAAATTAATAATTTTCTTTTTGTTTTTCACCTTTGTACCAAATATGTAAAACAATTTTTCTTTCTTTTTCTTCTTTCGAACATTTGCACCCAGTTTATCATCCAAAAATTGCAAGCTATATCAATTAAACCATTTAATCAGTGTACTGATCTTTCCCAGCCAAATGCCAACAAATTAGCGACGTCCATCACATATCATTTGGAAATCGTGATCCGGGCTAATTGGCCACAGGCCGGCCGGCACGACGGCCGAAATACATTAATCATAGGCATATTGATAAACAATTGCCCTACCTTAAATAAGGGGTCATCGGTGTCTTCCTTACTTTGCTTTTAGAACACCTATGTAAAGGAATTTCAACTCTAAACTTATAATTCTAAATACAAATTTAATTTGTTTTGAAAATGGAACATATAATTCTTTGGAGCTGATATTACCAGCAGATTTTTCCTCTCAAATCTTTATTCGATTTTTAAGTCTATGACCTACATATTAAAGTATATTTTAGTTTGTGGCTTTGTGGTACATATAGAAGGCATGTGGCCGGCGCTGCTTTGTCGCGCGCCGACAAAGGCACGTGGGAACGTGCGCGTGCCTTCTTCCTTAAGAGAATAGAGCATTGTAGTGTGTGGTTACTGCATGATTGTGTTTCAATTTAATCGTTTTTTGTTACTGTTGCTTAGTATTATCGATTTTGTCATACTTAATTAAGGAAAATCGATAACTGTGGGTAAAAATTATTTGGCAAATATCTCTGCATATTGAGCTTTATTCTAATGCACTTTCTATATGTTTTAAATAATAAAAGTCTTAAATAAAATAATTATTTCGTGAAATGTAAAAAAAGAAAAAAAATTAATGGCCCTGCTTACGTTTCTTACAAAAAAAAAACTTTACAACACGTATGTGAGTATAATAAGTATTCTCCCCTATTATTGAAGAAATGAATTAAAACTAAGTTAAGGATCTGTTTTGGGTTGAGACTATGATACTGGACAACAGTAGATTTCTTCATTAAACCCTTCATTTGACGCAGTCGGAAATAGGTAGTACTATATTTTCATTAACCTGACGCATACCATCTTCAAGTATGCTTTTGCACGAGGAGTTAATTCTATTGACAGTTAGGTACCTCTCAACGTATAGCACTAACATGCTTTATATGTATGTCGCTAAAGACAAATTGAACTTCTTTTATTTCAACTTAAAAAGAAAAAAGTATACAAATGGTGGACTTAATGCCATATAGCATTTTTGAGACCATAGACCCAAACATAGAAATTGAATTTGGATCTAATAATCAAATCCCACATAATCTTCAAAATCAATTCAAATCTCTTCCTATATCATCCTAGTCAATTACAGTGTGCCAGATCACATCTTCGGCAGTTATTCTGATCCATATCATGAGTGGAATCAGCCTATCTGTGCATGACTTGCGAATCGCATGTGAGGTCCGCCGCTGTACGATACCTACGTCTACGACTATTGTTTCATAGTTTTCGAGTATTGCGTATTCAAAGCGGTAGTAGTGGTCCAAGTCTTAAAAAACGTTTTAAGTTTTGATCTCGCCCAGTCCGATCAGTACTTCTGCTCCTCCGTGCTTCGGAAAGCACGTCAAGCCGTTGGTCTCGGCTGTCATCATTGATGGCAGTCGTTAAGCTATGTCAGATGCCTTTATGCAGCTTGAAAAATCTGACACCAGTGTTGGCCAATTACACTCACAAAAAACAAACATATCACATATAGTGCATTGGTTGGATAAATTATTATTTTTGTATATTTTATTTGGCACTTCATTATGGTGGCAAACTAGTCCCTGAGATTAGCCAATAATAAATATACACAAACATCAAGAGACATAATTTTAGAGATACTTATTTTGATTGACGATGTAACGTTCATTAAATGAAAGCCTGCGACTTTCTTAGGGTGTGTTGTATTATACCATATTAGCTTTTCTGAATAATTGCAATGCATTACCCAAAGATGACAAAAAAGCCTATAGTCAAAGCCAAGTACCTACTTAGTACATCAATCGTTTCAGTCGTTTTTGAGATTTGCCTTGAGAGGGCTGTTTTGATAACCCCTTTATCATTTTTGTATAAAAATCACAAAGCGGTTCACAAGAATTATATCTACCAACCTAAGTTTCAACAGTGTAATCTTACTAATAGTTTCGGAATAAATAAAACATATGGAAAGGCAGACAGACACACATACATTATGAATCTATGAGGGTTCCTTTTTTTGCCATTCGGCTGCGTTACCCTAAAAAGAGCGTTATAGCAGTCGCAAAATGCTGTGTACCATACCATTTGACATCTCATTCAAATCTGTGACAGCTACATAAAGGTACGCGCGCATTATGGTCGCATCGCAAAAATCCGCTTTCATAGGTCGTGTGTATTTTGTTTGAAAATACACACGAGCGATTTAAGTGAGCGATTTCTCGGCATTACCACGGAATTTTTTAGATTTAATAAATTTGAAACAGTCTTTTTCAAAATTTTAATCGAAACAATAGACAACAAAACAAAGTTCCACTACTACAGACGATACCGAAGAAAGCCTTGATTTATCGATACGGATTGAATCGAATAACACGTGTTTAGATGGATATATATAATTAAGTTAATAGAGAGCACTCACCTACTATAATTTAATGGAAATAGCACGCGACAGACCGACAATACTATTATGGATGGGAGCTGTGATTGCATGTATTACCGACCGCCCAACTCTCCGCGTAGGTTTTTGACCTTATGTTTTGTATATTTTTTTTTTATAGCGTACATGTAAGGTTTGATTGATACATACGTATTTTAAACGGAAGTGTATGTATATAACTGTAAATAACTTTTTTTTATTTGTGTGTGCTTTGTCAAAAAATTATCTACGTGTACATTTAAGTGCTTTTTTTCTCATTATATTTATAATATCTATACTTCCATATATTTACTAGCAATTTTCCCGCGACTTTTTCCGCATAAATTAAAGCCTATGTCATGTTGATAAATTAGCTTTCTATAAATGAATAATCTGAAAATATGTCAGACAAACAAAAAAACAAATTTCCTCTTTATCACCTTTTCCTTAACCAATCAAATAAAATAGAATAAAAATTGTTTGCCAATAGTAAAAAATAAATAGATCTTCCATTCTAATGAGCAGTCCGTTGTTGATTGATTACATATGAGAAATCAAAATAAGATTTTGGTTATTGTCGTTTCACCTTATATGAGGTTGTCTATAATGCCGAAAATCCCTTTTATTGCAGTTTAAAAGTAACCTATTCAAAACATAACAACCAAAAATATTAGTAGATACACAGCAGCATAACTTTTCAATTGAACACCGCTTAGTCGCCATACTTTCGAGCACCGCGGGTAACTCGTATGCAATTGTCCGTTTCATTAATTAATTTCAGTCCTCAAATTTTCGCGTCGCATTCAATTCCAATGAAGTTTCGAACGGTTCTCGATCTCGACTCGTTCTCGAAAATTCGATTTCAAACAATACATTTTTTCGAACGGTCGCGATTTGCACGCGGCAATTAAAAGTTTCCGAATGGGGTTGATTTTTTTGATTTGACGTATGGAAAAAAGTAACTTGGAAATGTAATTCTAACATTTAATTTATTTAAATTTTTGTCATAAACTCAAACAAAAGATGAATGATCTATGTTTTAGATTCTTAGTTAGAAGCAAAATTTTACACCTACTTAACACATGCCTAACACATAGTTTTTAAATGAAAGTTCATTGGCTGCAATTTAAAAAGTATATATTTATATGTGCATTTTTATCCTCTCTGATATGAAATTTAAATTGTGGTTACCTATTTACTTATAGTCTATAATTTATTCGTAGTTGACCGAGCTAGAACGTAGCGCAAGAAAAAGCGTCCCATTTTCAGCTTGGGCTAAATTCCTTCGTATGTTTGTTCGCTCGTTCACTGTTCAGGTCTATCCTATACAGTTTAATAATTAAATAGGCAACGTAAATTAGGGGTCTACTATGCCATTGGCTGCAATGGCACACAGGTGTACAAATCAAATTTCGCCATTTTAAAAATCGTAATGGACCATTGTGAGTTTGTTTAAAATAAGACTCGCGAGGTCTACAGGTTGCAGACCCACTAGGTTACGAGCCATTAGTTACTACGATCAAAATATATAAAAAGCAAATTAGCTATTGTGGCAATTATACTTATTTCTTTTTGGGTAAATATTTGAGTTAATATATACACGTAAACTCAGCGCTGCGAAACATATCGAGCAAGAAATGCCAACTAAACAGTATCCACCACACATCCAATTAAACAGCAAACAACAGAAAATATTCACGTACTCAGTAAATACATTTTCAAATGTGTTCGAACGCAGCGATAAAATTGCTGACAGTGACGTTTCGTTTCCCGCCATTTTTGCTCCAATATGGCTGCAATTTGCAGTCAGCGCTTTCGGCGTATTTGTTTAAACCGATTCCCAGCTTGTTTGAACAAATTCTTTGCCTATTTTCAGTATTGAAACATTAAATCATTTGTTTAGTTCTATTGATAAAATAAACAACATAAGTTGGAGAAATTGGAATAAAAACCACAGCACAGAATCTATCGAAATACTAATTGGAAACTTTGGAAAACAAAGTAGGTAGGTACTAGATCGAAAATGAAACTTACTTTTCTGTATTTACTTAATTAAATATAATTTAAGATAAAGTCTTACAAACTTTATTTTTGATATCATTATATTAACTCCATTTGCAAAGGCACATCTATCAATTTTGTAGGAAGCAAGAACACAAATTCATAACTAATATTATGCACACACTAAAACAACACCAAGAAATCCAGTATCCTTTCAAAACAATCCCAAACTTGGTTCGAATCTTAACTACCCAGGCGGACCATAGGTGGGTCCACCTCCCCAATCAAAGATGTAGATTGAATAGATTGGCATTAAATTTATTAATCTTATGTTTATTGAAGTCAGACTTTTCTTTTTATCGTCAAAAGGAGAATTTTACTATGTTTTGGCATTAATTTTAGATGAGCACAACTTTTTATATTTTATAGTTTTTCTATAAAAAAACAAATCATTAAAAAAGCACATTTATAACCCGTCCCATTTATAACACGTTTCTGGTGCAAAAGTGTAGTTTTAGATTTGTTTAATGTGAAACAATTTTTAGTTAGATATAAACTACTATTTCGTTTACTGTTAATTTTTTTTAATGAAATGTAACATGAGTATTAAACTTGTAACTAAGATAAATCTACGAAGGAAATCTATGTCATGAATTTCTAATCTAATTCTTTATCATGTAGCTACCTACATATAAATTATTGCTAGAGTATTTGCGCATATTTCAAGCGTTTCTCTAATTTTTGGTCTTCTTTAAGTTGTAATGAAATTAAGGAATAAGATATGGGAAAATTTCCTGCCTGCGTGGATTTTTTTCCCATATTTTATTCCTTAAATTTAATTAAAGAATATCCGAATAGCGTTAAGAAAGTAAACAAAATACCTATTCCATATGACTTCCTATAATGCTTGCAACGTTCAATGTTGAAGAGGCCCCTTATGAAGAAGGAACAAAGCAATTAATTAGTAAGATCTACCAACTCACTTCCATAGACCCCCTAACTCGCTGGTCCTCCCATCTGTCCGGAAACTGTGCGCACATGTGCTCTTAATCCCCGGACATTTATCAGTCTGTAATTGCGAAGTGATTCTACTTTCACTGTCCCTTACTTACATCTTAATGTCAGTTTCCATAGTTCCGTCCGGATTGTTCGGATGGGTTTATTATGAAAAGATGTTACTTACAAAATTGCTGTGCTTTATTACATTACTAGCTTTTGCCTGGGGATCCACTCGCGTTCCTTCAAATCTTTCGAGAATAATATACATTACCTACTTAAAAGTTATTCTCAGTACCTTTGACAACGTGTATGCAAAATTTCAAAATGATCAATTTTATAAAAGCATGAAAGCATCACAAAAATCTGGATGATGAAAAATGAAATTAGTATACCCAATCATACCCACATAAGACTTTTTGATTTTTTTATTCTTTGACATGAGGTGAGTCATAAAGATTTGTCTTCATAGAGTGTAACCGACATACGAAATTATAGTAATTCCCATTCGCAAATAGAGAAAAATAATGACTGAAGAAAAAAATCAGCACTGTAAATAATTGTGAGTGAAGGGAAGTAGGTACTGCAACACACTTCAAAGTCCCATAAACAGTAGAGCAATACCCATCCCATTATTTCTAAACTTCCGGACAGACATCCATATATATCATCATTAATCCAAACGTTGCAAATACCGTATCTGATCGAATCAACAGCTAGCCAACAACCTAGACCTGTCAAGATGAAATATTTCTATGAAAAATTGGTAATAAACCTGGAGAGCTGGGGTCAGATTAAGCTGGATAGGAGTTGATTCGCGATTGCCAAGTAAGTAATAAGTGTGGAACTTTCGTGCGCCCACGTGACGCCTACACGCGGGCCTATCTGAGGTGTGCTCAGGACTTAGTGCTTAGAAGATAGGGGCTTAGCTGTAAATGAATAAAAAGTGTAAAAATGCTAGCAAATATTGATCAAATTTTTAAGAAAACAATGTCAAGGCAACCGAGAAGGACATGGCAATCACCCAGATAAAATAACTAAGTATTCCCGAAATATTTATCCAAGGCTGCCTAAGCCGTAGAATCTAAGCAAAAACGTATAAAAAAAATTGCTGCCAATTATAAAAAAACAAATAAAATAATGACGAGTATATTGATTAGGAAAACATTTTCACACCTAAGGCTATTATAGTTTAAAAACCTGGCATACCTATTGTACAAAAACATTAACCAAGTAGAATAAGTTTGAAACTGGCCATCAGTCAAAACTATTTTTTAAGTATGAATAGAACTAATTACTACCTATACTTGTTTGTTCAAGAGGCCTGGTGATCCACAACAACACGTTTCTATTTGTCCTCGCTTGTGTAAGTTGTGGAACGGTATGAACCTGCAAAAGACGAGTAAATAACTATTTAAAAGGCCGGCAGCGTTTTGTTAACAACTCTGATATTGCAGATATCCATAAGGGACGATGACACTTACCATCTGGTGTTTTGTATGCTCTTAAGCCTGCAAAATTAAAAAAAAAATACTTAAACTCACCTTTCTACGGTACCTGTAAAACGCTCAGGTGATTTATAGGGAAATATTCTTCTTTAGATGCCTATCCAAATGTTAAAGGACATCTTAACTTGGTACAGTCCTTTCTGTCTTGGCTCACCGGAACAGTTCAGCCATAGATATAATCTTTACTTCTATCACCATGCCCGCAGTCTAAACGGTCCAGCCTGTATATTTACAGTACAAAGGGCGTAGAATGATGTCCATACAGCGCGGTGGTGCAATGTGTGAACATCTGGCACACTTCCTTGCTGATTGAGTAATCAGGTGAGCTTACTCGTTAGTGGATAACGAAGCTTAACTATTATGCATTTATGTTTCTATACTGCTTTATGAAGAACTCGGCGGCCTAGTATGCATCGGTATAGTTATGTAACCCTGCGTTTAATACCGATCGGGATGGAATACCGCAAGTTAAAATAAAATAAAAATTCGTTTATTTTGCCAACACATTTCTGTACATACACTTGATTACAAATGTAAAATAAATTTGTGCAACAACACAATTACACTGTTACCCATTTGGAAGATCATCCTCGAACTAGACGTAAGTCTGTTGCAGTTGCATAAAGAGATCTCGAGTTCCTACGCATTTCGGAAGGTACGTAAAACGCTTGCCGTCGATGTTACGATTATTTTGTATGTATTTTTCTCTTACCTAAACTTATACCAGTACATAATTAACCCCACTGATTGTCTCCTTTTAGATATCTGGTTGACTGGAAGAGATCCTAGGATAAGTTTGCCAATATACATATATATAGAGAATTATATATATTGGCAGACTTATCCTAGGATTTTATTAAGACAATTAACTTTTAAGTGTAGTTCTAATAAAGTGTCTGTTGTTTTTTGTACAATAAATAATTAACAAACAAACTACTGAAGTTTAGTACACCTGCCGTGTGGTTTTCGGCAAAGTAGTATAGGACCACTCCAAGTCTGCCCGTGGATGTCGCAGAAGGAAACACAAGCTAAACAAAGCTTATTAACATCAAAAAGACACTTCACACTCATCTGACCAGCGTGAAGAGTATAGGCCAAATCCACTGACTGCTCAGAGGTAGTACAAAGAAGGTAGTGCTCCTGCAGTGACGACTAACAAAGACCTGATGATGATGACGTTTGTTGTTTTATGTACAGTAAAACAACATACGCCTTACGTGTCAATGGTCTCATAAGCAAGGATGCTAAATACCGTGCGATGTGGAGAAAAAAAGCCGGAGAGCGGTCCCCAAAAGAAAATGATGATGATGATGAACGACTATTTCAAAAGTGACAATGAATACCTAGGATATTTGCAACCATAGATTAGTTAGCTATAAACGAAAGTGAATTATGTTACGTCTGTTTGCGTCGATATGTTAAAATTGTCGGCAATATATCTCGATTGTCAATTACTAGCAAATACGGCCGTTAGAGAGTAAAATTAGACCAGCAGTGGGCGTCAGCCCTACGATAAGGCATTTTAGATTGTTAACACGGCTCAACTAATCACTTTCAATAGAAATAATGAATACATAATTACTTAACGTTTAAAAAAAAACATAGAAGTAATTGGCATACACGTATTTTATATTATCATAAGATTATCATCTTATACTTATCATTCTGTAGACATTGTTATCTTAATTTGTCCAACTTATGGTATCTTCGTAGAACTTAAGTTGCCTGTGTCATTGCTCCATCCTACTTAGTAAACAAACAGACAAACAGACACAAGACCATAGAAGTAGGAATGAAGAGATTTTTTTTTAATCTATGCACAAGACCCACTTGATAGGAAGCAAATTTATTTTAGAACGCCTGAAAAAAGTATAAAAGTAGGAAATAAAAAAATTACCCATATAAGTTTTCTATACGGTTAAATAAATAATTAAATAAATGTATAGGGACATATCACACACATTGAGCTAGCCCCACAGTAAGTTGTGAACTTGTGTCGTGGGATACTAACTCAACGATACTATATTTTATATATATATGTTACGGTAAGAGTGATTAATTGAAAATTATTAATAATTGTCTATCATTATTAATAATTACCGAAAGTCGAGGTAAAAGTGAGAAATTTATCACACTTGTCGGTAATTATTAATAATGTAACCTTAATACCGAAAATGTAACATTTTTTAAAAACAAACGTAAGCACTCTGGCTAATATATGGCTCTGGTAGTACAGAGAGTAGTACTCCAGCAGTGGAGACTTAAAAAGACCTGGAGCTCAATTTTTAAACCGGTAGAATCGATCCGCCACTCTTTGTGACGTCAGCAATCATTTCGTATTCACTCGTTCTTGGCTCCGTGGATGGTGCCAAAATGGAACCCAATGGTACCGATGGGACCTAATGGGATCCAATCGAACCCATGGAACCCAATGAGATACATGGAACCCAGTGGGTTCCAATGTGATTCTATGGTTCCCAATGGAACCCATGACACTCAACGGGACCCAAGAGACCCATGGAACCCAATGGGACCCATGAGACCCAATGGGACCCATGGAATCCAATGGGACCCATGGAAACCAATGGGATCTTTGGAAGCTAATGGGACCCTTAGGGACCGATAGGACCCTGGGGTAAATGGTACCGTTTGGACCCATTGTGACCCTCGAGTACTGCCGGAACCTATTTGGCTGATGATCCATTGATTGATGAAATCCATAGGGCAGGTAGGGTTCTACCTGGAAGTCATGTCACCACGCGTAAGCTTAATAACGAGTGGCGGATCGATACTACGCAAAACGCTGGATGACGGTTTTTCTTTTTAAGGGAACAGTGCAAGTTTTTTCGAATCGGTTCAGTCATTTTATAAAATAGAGATGTAAGTATGTTTCAGCTATAAGAAAAAAATGCAGTCGGTTTAATTATTTAAAATTACAACTTGTTGAATAAAAATGCGAATAATATAATATCTCTATTTTTTTAAACAAGTACAAGTAGGTCCTTGTTTTAAAACAAGTTTTAACATTAACTGAACACAAACAAGTGTTTATTTGTGTGATCTGAGACAAGTACAATTATAAGACTGTGTGGGATATTATAAGAAAATCCCTGCTGGACAACAAAACTTGGGGTCTTATTTAATTTTATTACTTTTACCAATGTTTGTAGTTAATTATTAATAATAACTACAAAAAGTAATTAATTTCAATGAATTATTCACATTTCAAAAAACACTAGGTTATTATTAATAATGTAAGAAAATTATTAATAATTTTTGATTAATCAAATTTACCGTAACATATATATATATTATACAGATAAACATCCAAGACCTAGGTCAATCTGAAAAAGATCGTTTGCCATCCTGACCTGGCCGGGGATCGAACCCGGAACCGCGCCTGCGACACGGAGGCCCCACTGCGCCATACACAATACACAACTCGGCTCGACAATATTTTTCGTTTTGGACCCTATAAGGGTTAATTCAGCTCATTGATTTGAAAAACTTTTCCTTAACTTCCTCCTTCCTCAATTTTTGACATTCCCATACAAATAGAACGGGTGGCTAAATTTTTTTTTCTGTTTAGCATCATATCTATATCAAAAGTTGTTCATATCGTCAGGCTGCATCATCCCTTCACCACCCCACGTGAAAAAGACCTCCACTTATATTTTCACTACCTTATGAAAGTCAAAACAGGCCTCAATTTTGTAAGGCCACCATATGTTCCCTGCAATAACTCGCACACAATACATTTCGCATAACTATCACCATCAAGATTTCAATAAGCGGGACGCACATACTGGGGATATTCGGCCATTATAATTTTGATACGGGTTGGGATCGGGCAGGAATTAACTTATCACGGGCCGCCCGCATCTGCATACCTTAAACATTTATGCTCACGGGACGGACTTGGGATGCAGAATTTCGGACGTTGAAATCTGAAGTTTATTTCAGTATAGTCGAGTTTGTATTAAATGTCTGGTTATGCCGCCTCCACCAGGCCCCGGCAGAAGGGGAAAGTCCAAGAAATGCTGGCTTGATGTTGTAAGGGAGGATATGCGTGCCAATGGCCTCACAGCCAAGGATGCCGAAGATCGTGCGAAGTGGAGAAGAAAAAGCCGGAAAGCGGACCCCGGGCTCCAAAGCACTCCAGCTGAGGATGCAACCGGGAAAACGCTCAGATGAGAGAGAGAGAGAGAGTCGAGTTTGTATTAAGGCTGTTCACTATCGGATGATGTCAGGGTTGTCATCCTCAACTGCCTGTCCGGTGGTTGCAATTATGGCAGTGGGTACGCGCACCCGGTCTCTTGAGCTACTATTTTCTCTTTCCCAATACATCCATCCGTTTTTTTTTTTTCATTCATTTTTAAACCCCTGACTTTTTTTTAGTCTCGGAATCAGAATCCGAAATGGAATACTAAGTAAAAAGAAGAAACGGTAAAAAGTAAAAAAAAAATTAGAATAGAAATTTGCCTAGCTGATCGGCGGATTTGTATGGGAGGTCAAATTGTTTTTATTTTCCTTTTTTTTTATTTCTGTGTTTTATTTGGGATTCTGATTCCAAGACTAAAATATAGACAAGGGGTAAAAAATCAGCCTGTATTTATAACTAACCGAAGACCAGTCTTTACAATACCTACTTGTAAAAAGGTACATTAAGTCGAGCTCCGTGGCGCAGCGGTCAACACGCTAGCCTGCGACACGGTGGTCCCGGGTTCGATCCCCAGCCAGGTCAAGATGGAAAAAAGATCTTTTTCATATTGACCTGGGTCTTGGATGTTTATTTTTATAAGTATTTATTATAAAATATAAAATCGTTGAGTTAGTATCCTGCGACACAAGTTCACAACTTGCTGTGGGGCTAGCTCAATTTGTGTGATATGTCCCTATATATTTATTTATTATTTGCTAAGATAGAGAGATAAAATATACTAAAGCGATAAAAACATAATTTCTAGATTACGGATAAAAAAACCGGCCAAGTGTCCCAAAAAAAATCTCCAAAATCGAAAAATGATGTTCTCAACCTCACAATATTTTTTAAAGACCTATTTAACAATACCCAACACGATGGGTTTGTATAAAAAAATATATTTCTCCGTCTTTACTTGTATGGGAGCTATGCTAAAAAGTTTTTTTTCTCAAGATTTTTTTCTACTACTTTTTTGGCATGATTAATATACATACCCATACCAAATTACAGCTTTCTATTACTTTTAGTCTCTGAGTAAAACCGCGGATGGACAGACAGACAGACATGGCGAAACTATAAGGGTTCCTAGTTTACTATGGAACCCTAAAAAATAATAAAAAAGATACGGGTCCTCCTCATTCGAGCTTTCTCCTGGTTGTGTCTTTAGCTGTGATACTTCGGAGCCCAGGGTGCGCTATTACCGGCTTTCTGCCTTATGTTAAATCTCCTTGGTTAACTCTGGACCGGAAGCGCAGACTAATACCTGTGAAAATAAAGCACAAATTACCGGCATACGTAAAATCATTAATTTTAAAATGCATTAAAATTACAACCAACTACGTCCATATCATCAATCGTCGTCAATTGATCAGAAGTTTCCCCGATTTCCAGTCTACCACCGGTCTCAAAGACGTCACTAATAATATTCCTATCAGATTCCTCGATCTCCTGACAGCAAACTTGAAATAATTGAGTTCGAATTTCGAAACATCCAATTGAAAACTGAATTCCCGAGTCCGACCCTGCGCCACCCCATTCTTGGACACAGGGTGGCTTAAGACACATATCTCAGCCGTAGTCGGGGATGCAAGAAATGCCCACACCCCAATATGTAGATCTGTACCTCCTACTGCCAGTGGTCATTATTATAAGCTGGCTATCTGATTTTGATGCTTTGAGACCAAGAAGAAAGGGATATTTTGTTTTGTTTTTGTTTATTACGTTCACCAACAGGTTACATGAACAAAGCTGAGCTTGGTAAAATTAAAGTAAATATTTAATCAAGTAATAAATAAATAAATAAATATATAGGGACATATCACACAAATTGAGCTAGCCCCACAGTAAGTTGTGAACTTGTGTCGCAGGATACTAACTCAACGATACTATATTTTATAATATATACTTATATAGATAAACATCCAAGACCCAGGTCAATATGAAAAAGATCTTTTTCCATCTTGACCTGACCGGGGATCGAACCCGGGACCCCCGCGTCGCAGGCTAGCGTGTTGACCGCTGCGCCACGGAGCTCGACTATTATTATTAATATTATGTCATCAATTGATATCGTTTCATATTTATGTCTTATATTATTTATGCATGTATTATAGATATGTATGTATATTCTAGTTTGCTTGTGCATCTTGCGGCGCGTTGGTATCGCTGTGCGCGTACTTGCGGCCTGCCTCAGGTGGTAACTGAAAATCAGTGTTTTGCTCCTCGAGTATCATGCACTGAGTTACTACCTATTTGTAGCACTGCGTCATACACTTGCAGTCTAAACTGCCTTCCTGTCATATTATTCATTATATGTACCATTTGTATACATTGTATGTGTGTGACTTGTATAAATCTATTTCTATTCTATTCAATCAGACAAATATGTTTTGTCTGACTTTGGGTTATTACGGAGCCGTGTTTCCTCTGCTATATTGCCATATGCTGGATGCTAAATGCCAACATCTTTCTGCTAGATTCCACTTCTTAGTTTAATCATATTAGTGGCAACCATTTTCAAAGTATCAAGATCTGTTACATGCCTCCCCAATCAGACGAGAATGTTTTGTCTGAGTTGGGTTATTACCAAGCCCGGTGTCGCTCTGCCATATGCTGGATGCTAAATGCCAACATGTTTCTATTAGTTACCACTTCCTAGTAGAATTATTTCTATGATACAATCATGTTAGTCTAAGAGCCTGTATAGTAGCTGATTTAAGTAGGATCATTCAAAATCATTTTCCTAAGAAGTAGGACTAACGTGCAAACTAATAAAGAGTGCCTTTGCTGCATCAAAACAAGCGACTTTAATTCTACCTAAAAAAAGAATTACTTACTTTTACACTGTAAGCATATAAATTTAAAGTCAACAAAAATTTGTAAAGGTAAGTAGCTCTTTTTATCATATTTCAGTTTTGTATTGTTACATAAAGTAGTATGCAATTAAAATGCATGAATTTTCCGTCAAAATATAGTAAGTATGTCACACATTTTTTCTTTTAAAAAGTTCGTCCTAAATTATTATTGTAAGAAACCGGTTTTGAAATTAAAACTAGCTTTCACCCGCAGCTGCGCACGCGTTAATGTCGATCGCTCAGGAACAGTACTTTTCTCCGGGAGGAAAGGTAACTTATTTCCTTCTCCGTACTCCAGACAACGTGTGTGCAAAATTTCATGATGATTGGTTCAGCAGATGGGGCGTGAAAGGGTAGCAAACAAACAAACTCACTTTCACATTTATAATATTAGTTGGAATACATTCGAACTTCGAGCAACACGGCCTCCATACCGGCATTCGAAGTAATGCATCTTTATCCCATAAACTTACCAAAAACACTCGCCTAATCAATAAGCCAGCACGGTCCAGCCCCTCTATTTACTAACTCGGATGACAGGTGTCGATGCCTATCAATCTAGGATTTGCTGTTGCTGTTACAATGCGGTATTTGTATTCCAAATAAAAAGTTCGAGCAAGCAAAACCCGCATTGTAACAGTAAATTCTAGATTGATAGGCATCGACACCTGTCATCCGAGTTAGTAAATAGGGGGGCAGGAAACTATTTAAATAAGCTATTGCGACTGGTGTGACCGCCATGAATAATTCCCTCAGACGCATACGACATATTCTCATATTGGGTTATTCCATCTCTCTCTGTTCCGTCTTCAACCGATTTTCGACTGATAATTTTCGAACATTGAACCTTTTTACATAACCCGAATTAAAACTTCATTATTGTTGTCTGCTCGGCTGCAGAAGAGTACAGGCCGCAATTCCATGACATTTTTTGAACTGATTCGATAATAAAATAGTTTTTTTTTTCTATTAACTATTTGGTTTTTTTCACAATGATGGTAATTGACATGAAAAATCTAAGTGCTACTATATAAAGACTCACGAAGTCTACAGCACCAAGGTAACCTTGCATGAGATTTTAAAAAATGTGTCTGATTATGTAAGCATCCAACAATAAAAGACAAAGTAAGGATAAAATTGGTCGAAATTGGAAGAAAAAGTCAATTTCAAAAGTTAGTTTAACAAAACTAATATTACCAAAAGAATAGCCTCGAAATATTTATTTTCTTTTATATAAAACCATTTTCATGAATGCAATAAGAATTAACATATCTTCTGAACAAAGTTCACACATCATCCATACAAAATGCTAAATAACTGACGTCACTTTTTTGATGATTATTCTAAGCGGTATTTATGTCGTAATGAAAAATTGTGACTTAGTATAGTATCCATTATATTTTGAAGAATTTTTGGGTTGGCAAAGTAATTTCCTATTTTTGAGAGCTCTTTTAGTGTGCAAGTTCCCCGTCCAAAATACATCATATTCTACTGATAAAGGCTTTCATTTGTAAAATAATATGGACTAACCCCTCATATAATATCGGCTTCTGCCGTGGACAGCCTGCCATCTTGAGACGATAGCTAGCGCAGGGGACAGATGTACAGATGTATTTGAAGCATATAATATCTTAACGAATAATGCAAACGTAGAACCACAAGTAATACACAAGTAAGAGGGTTTTGAGATTAACAATTATTTTCGCTTTCAATTTTATTTCTAAGTTTGTAAGTAACTTTATAAATTTTAAACTCATGTTTGTTACTTAAAATGGATAAAAAATGTACGATCTCACTTTTGGGATCCCTTACCTTATGGAGTTAGGATTCGTCTTAATGTTACTTTCATCCAATGGTAAGTCTTCAGCTTATTTGTGATTATCTTCTTACATAGTTACTTATTTGCAAAAAAGTGAGAAGTCTACCTGCGACCACGAACACTGAAGTGTTCGAAACGTTAAGTGTTTAAATAATGTTATAAGCGCGATAAAACCGAATCAAAAGTAATTTTTATTTAAATGAGTAAGAACCGCGAAAACTTTAGAAAACATAATGAGAAGAGTATCAATCAAACTTGAAAAAGAAAACAACTAAGGGATTCGTTGATTTAAAATAACAATCATTCACGGCTTACAAATCAGTTTGACAATTCGCGCCCGATCGTTTTTAACCGACTTCAAAAAAGGAGGAGGTTCTCAATTCGTCGTAATGTTTTTTTTTATGTATTTTCCCCGATTTCTCGAAGACGCATCGACCGATTTAAGATACTATCATTTAAATTTTTATCGATAGGTATGTGTGGAGCGCTTTTTGAAAAATTACACAAGAAGCAAAAAAATGTTTACAGGTATGCCGTTCGGATTACACTTATTTCCATTTACTTCTTATGCTTATTAAAAAAAATTGATAGGGTTGAAGTCGGTTTTTGTTGTTTGTTAAAAATATCTTAAATTATAACATAAAAAAATTACAAATAAAAATACTTATAAAGAAATCTTACTACATCTTATTTAAAATTCACATTCATTCGTAACCATTAAGATAGGGTACAAAAAGTGTGACTTTTGGCAACCCTTCGCCCTATCGCAAGGAGCCGGACAATGAAATATTCGCTCATTAGACCGTCTGCTGATTAATTGGCCTTCTTAGCATAAGGGCGAGGTCTTGTAGCAGCGGTTAAAATTCGAAGAAGTTTTAATAATTTAAACTCCTTAAAAATCCCAATCTCAACTAATATTATAAATGTGAAAGTTAGTAAGCGTTACAAACAACGCTTTCATGCCCTATCTACTGAACCGATCATCATGAAATTTTGCACACACGTCTGACATACGGAGAAGGACATAGGCTACAGTTCTTGAGGGATCGACACTAACGTGAGCGGAGCCGCGGGCGAATGCTAGTCCTAATCCTAACTAATATTATAAATGCGAAAGGAGTTTGTTTATTTATTTGTTACGCTTTCACGCCTTATCTATTGAACCGATCATTATGAAATTTTGTATACATATAGGTAAGGGTACTGAGAAGGACATAGGCTATAAGTTACGCGGGCGAAGCCGCGAGTAACAGCTAGTATTAAATAAAATATGCTTAAGGATGTTTAAGCTTAAGTAATGTTTATTTGACACAATTTTTCGTACTTCTTTGTCCTTTTCCTTACATGAATTAAGTTGCTCGCGCTCTCCGTTCGCTTAGATCTTTTAAACTACTCAACGGATTTTAATGCTGTTTTCAACAATAGATAGAAATTCGCGAGGCGGTTTATATGTCCTTTATAGCCCTCTCGCAGCGCTGCGAAGGAGGGCTACTAGTAAATTATAAGTATGAACATCTGTATGAAAGTGATGATTGTTTATATGTAAGATATAAACTGTATTTTCGGTAGCCTACCAAAAACGCTCCGCTCTTGAAATCGCTGTCACTTAGGCTGCACTCCACTAGTGTCGGCTCATATAACCATTCCATTGTTTAAAACGGCAGTTATAATACATCTTATTGGTAGCCTAAAACAAAACGCTCACCCTCCGCTTTTGAAATCGCTTTTACTCAGGACGCACGCCATTCCTGTCGGCTCTTAACTTAACCATTCTATTGTTTATACGGGAGATATAATGTGTTTTGTCGGTAGCCGTGTGATACTGTGTATTTATGAGCCAGATAAATGGGCTGAGGCAGGAATGTAGATAATTATGTGTAAGTTAAGTAATGGCCGCTCTACATAAGTTAAGAGGTTTGTTCTAAGTTGTGTGTGATGATAAGTGGTCGGGTTTAGAAGGTTGTTGTGATTAATGAAGTGAATTTTATTGGTATTAATATTCCTTGTAAGGAAATTGTTTTGTATGAATCACCAGAAATCTGTTTCTTTGAAAAAACTTTACTACCCAAATTCCATATTTACCCGACCGAATACAAAATATCTACATTTTTAAATCCTAACCAAAAATTCGGTTGCTCTCGAGTTATTATAATTTTTTTTTTCAAGTTTATATAAAGCTTTGTGTGTTTATTCGTGTGAAGGTGTTTTCATTTGTCTAAAATGTCTAAGTAGAAGTTGGACCACCCTGAACATCCAGCATTGAAGGCATGTAATGCAATATTGCAGCTAGCATTAATTTTTTGTTTCAGCTATTGGCATGGAAGTGCGAATTTCATATGGTACATTCAAGGTGAGGCAGAAGAGCCAGGTCAGGTTGCAGGTAAAATTATTTTTATTAAATTACTAACTTATTGTTCCTACGTACTTTTGTTTCTTAGAATACAATCAGAAACACGAACTCAGTCAAAACTTATAACAGGTTAAATTAGACTTAATATCACTCATACATACATTTAGGGGTGAAAAGAGCCTGAGGCTTTAAGTAACAAAGACCAATGTTGGTTGCAAAATATTTGATAACATATAACAACATACACTAAAAACAGAATAAAATATTCAAATAAAATATAAAAAATGGCAACAAGTAGACACTTTTATAAGTTACGTACACTTAGAAATATTTACAAAATTAGTACTTATTTATGATTTTTTTGTTTTTTGATGAATGGCTGCTGCAATGTTATCGAAATATCAGACAGAACTCAAAAGTAATCGCTGTAAGTCCCGTAGTGAACATAAGTAGTACTTATTTTTATATTCACTTTACAAATAAAAAGTTAAATCAAAGTCAAATAAATAATATTTTAGGATGGCTCCACCGTCATAATTCTTTTGCCGTTTTTGTTAATCGTATTATAGATAATGGTACGAAATCCTACGTGTGCGAGTCGGCCTCGCACTTGGCCACTTTTTTATTTTCCCCCAGTTATAAATAAAAGATACCGTCAAGGAGGTGAAGGTGAGCAAGGATTTCGTTCTGTAACCCTGTAAATCAGAAACAAAGAAGGTAAAAAAGCTACGAATGTAACGCTGTAAATCAGAAACAAAAGTAAATAAAGCTGCGAATGTGCATAGTCGTTTTGCTCTGTTCCATGGATTTCCTTTGTTTTGCAGTGTCGGCGGCTTCCTTCCGCTGCGGTGACTGAAATCGAAAACCTTTCTTTTTCATCAGGTTTTCTCGTCCTGTTGCTGATAATGATAAACCAGGTACGTTTGTTTGAATATTTACAATTCATTTATAGCCTACTGTCGTACGGAACACTACGTACGCGTGTCCGACTTGCACTTGGCCACTTATTTATTTTCTTTCGTATAAGAATGGAAAGCAGACTTATACTACCTACCTACTGCCAAAACAATCACTCTTAGGTCCAGTCAAGGGGGTGAGTAAGTCAGGTTTTGTTTTGTAACACTGTAAATCATAAATACAGAAGGTAAAAAAGCTACGAATGTAACCCTGTAAATCAGAAACAAAGAAGGTAAACAAAGCTGCGAATGTGCATCGTTTTCATGGATTTCCTTTGTTTTGCAGTGTCGGCGGCTTCCTTCCGCGCCGCTGTGACTCAAATCGAAAACCTTTCTTTTTTCATCAAGTTTCTTCGTCTTGTTGCTGATAATGATAAACTTGAGCAATTCATTTATAGCCTACTGTCGTACAAGATTATTTGCCGTTTTTTGCTCGATTGTCTAATTTTGTATAGATAATCCTACGGAAGACTACGTACGCGAGTCCGACTTGCACTTAGCCACTAATTTCTTTTCTCCCACATAAGGATGCAAGGAAGACTTGCACCTACTGCCAAAACAATCACTCTCAGGTACATTCAAGGGGATAAGCAAGGATTTAGTTCTGTAACCCTGTAAATCAGTAACAAAAAAGGTAAAAAAGCTACGAATGTAACGCTGTAAATCAGAAACAAAAGTAAACAAAGCTGCAAATGTGCATCGTCGTTTTGCTCCGTTTTCATGGATTTCCTTTGTTTTGCAGTGTCGGCGGCTTCCTTCCGCGCCGCTGTGACTCAAATCAAAAACCTTTCTTTTTTCATCAGGTTTCCTCGTGCTGTTGATGATAATGATGAACCAGGTACGTCTGTTTGAATATCTACAGTTCATTTATAGCCTACGCTTTTGCCTGTGGCTCTGCTCGCGTTAATGGACCCCTGAGTGCTGCTTGAATTTATTTGAAGGGTAAGGCCCTATGTCTTCCTCCGTCTTTCTAAACAGACATCTGGTGATCAGGCTGCAATGTCCGAACCAAAGCTTGTAAATATTTAAAGAGACTCCAGTCGACTAGTCTAAAAATCTGTGATATAAATAATAAATAACTATTGGAAGTAGACAGACTGAGAGAGAGGAACATGTCTTTGATACTTATAACTAGCATATTTATAACTAGAAATTTTTCCGCAACCTCTTCAGCGTAAATTAAAGCTGTTGCGGCTTCGCCCGTGTGATTTTAGCCCATGTATGCCAAATTTCAAGATGATCGGTTCAGAAGATAGGGCGTGAAATTGTTATAACAAACACACACACTATTGCTTTTATAATATACTAGCTGTTACCCGCGGCTTCACCCGCGTTTTTTATAGCCTATGTCCTTTTCGGTACCCTAACCTATGTGTATGCAAAATTTCATGATGACCGGTTCAATAGATACGGCGTGAAAGCGTAACAAACAAACAAACAAACTCACTTTCGCATTTATAATATTAGTTGGGAAGTTGGGATATCACCCGCAGAAAAAAGGCTTTCTTTAATTGTCTACATATAATTGGTTGGTCCACTAATTTCAGAGCTAACCAAACAAACATAACTTTTCTCTTTACAGTATTAGTATGCATAGGTAGCAACGTGTTTAGTCAACAATCACACATTAAGAGCCTTGTAATCTACAAAACGACACGTAATGCAAATTCGGTTGTCTCCGATATTAGCGGATTCATCCCGGGATTACGACGTGTGTGTGTGCAAAGGATTACACCGATCGTGTGATCTGTCTACGTGTGTAATTCGCGTATTGTTTCACTGTGGTCCAAGTATAAAGAGAATAGTTAGTTGACGAGCTCCGTGGCGCTGCGGTCAACACGCCGGCCTGTGACACTGATGGTCCCGGGTTCGATCCCCGGTCAGGTCAAGATGAAAAATGATCTTTTTCTGGTTGACCTGGGTCTTGGATGTTTATATATATATTTGTTATAAAATATAGTATCGTTGAGTTAGTATCCCATAACACAAGTCTTACTTAAGAACTATTTATTTAATTATTTATTATATTCGACATCAACTGTAAGGTTCTGTAAAATTGGGCGTACTCATACTGAAGTATGTTTTACTAAGACCCTAGAGATAGATAGTACCCTAGTAATAGATTAGTAGACCCTAGTAATTTATTCAATAAAAAAAATATTCTATCAAATCTCTGGAAATTGACAAAGCTATTGACTTATTTTAATACGGTTTTTATCGCGTTCATTACATTATTTATACACCTAACGTTTCGAGCACTTTACAGTGTTCGTGGTCGCAGGTAGACTAAGTTGACATTTGTCTAGTATTTTATAAGAACTGCAAAATCTACCGCCTAAAATAATTAATGATAACGTTCCGGATGTACGCAGCATTGGTATCTTTACTCAACTCAAGTATCTTTATTACTAAACCATCTTAATTCAATTAATAACAAAATTAAATTCACCTTAGAAACTGAGACAAATAATTCATTAGCTTTTCTTGACATTTTAATAATTAGAAATCCTGATAATACTATTAGTCATACTGTGTATAGAAAGCCTACCCATAACGACAAATATCTCAATGGCAAATCCCATCATCATCCATGTCAGTTGGCTACCGTTGGTAAATCCTTGTTTCAGAGAACACATGGCATCTGTGACACCCACCACCTCAAGGAGGAGCTTCAACGAGTAAAATCGGTTTTAAGAAGCAACAACCTCAACCTCCCAAAAACACATCACAGAAGCCGCCCAAAGCCTCACACAGTTGATCGCTTTCCTGCCATCTTACCATATGTAAAGGGAGTTACAGACAAAATTGGTAATATACTTAAGCGTGCTTCAATCAAGACCTATTACAAGCCGCACAAGAACATAAACCAACTTTTAAGACCTGTCAAATCTAATATCCCATTACAAGATGCTGGAGTTTATAAAATTGACTGTGAGTGTGGTTTATCATACATTGGGCAAACAAAGAGAAGCATCGGTACCCGTATAAAAGAACATATTGCTGACATGAAGCATAGGCGCTCAACGAAGTCTGCAGTCTGTGAACATGCCCTAGACAAACCCAACCACTATATGCGTTTTGATAATCCCCAAGTCCTTGCAAAAGAAAACAGATACATTCCAAGAATGCTTCGTGAGGCTATTGAAATTAAAAAACATCCTAATTTCAATAGAGAGGATGGTTGGCAGTTACCACCAGCTTGGGATCCAGTCATCAATTTAATCAAATCTCAAGCTAAGCAGAAGACTGCAAGACCTTCAGACACCGTGAGCCAATGCTGCGTACATCCGGAACGTTATCAATAAATATTTTAGGCGGTAGATTTTGCAGTTCTTATAAAATACTAGGCAAATGTCAACTTAGTCTACCTGCGACCACGAACACTGTAAAGTGCTCGAAACGTTAGGTGTATAAATAATGTACCTAATAAACGCGATAAAAACCGTATTAAAATAATTTTATTTAAAAAGAACTATTGACGTTATTCCATGCCGTATGAAAAATGAAATACATACATACATACTATCACGTCTTTTTCCCTTGCGGGGTAGACAGAGCCCAGGTCTGTATAACCATAAGGCCACGTTTAGCATGTTGGTGGGCTTGTAGCGGAGAACGGAATCAAAATAGTGATGGGTTGCTAGCCGCATCACCTATAGACATGATTCCTGGCACCCCTTCCCTCGATCGGCTTTTATGATCTGCGCGGGAAGAGAAGCAGCTGGTACATTCTATATTTTTTTTCTCCCAGACCAGCGTGGAAGCGACCATGAAAAGGGATAGTTCCCAACTTTTACAAAGGTATACTATTATGCAAAGCCTGCTTTGCATAGTCCACAATTTAACCAAAGCTTAAATTTAAGAACGGGACCAACTCCGGAGGCCCGTGCTGTGATAAATAAATAAATAAATATATACGGACAAATCACACAGATTGAGCTAGCCCCAAAGTAAGTTCTTATGTAAGACTTGTGTTATGGGTAGGTTATGGGATACTAACTCAACGATACTATATTTTATAACAAATACATATATAGATAAACATCCAAGACCCAGGTCAATCTATCTTTTTCCATCTTGACCTGACCGGGGATCGAACCCGGGACCATCCGTGTCGCAGGCAGGCGTGATGACCGCTGCGCCACAGACCTTGATAGACCAGGTTTTGTCGTAGAAACCACGCGATCCGAAAAATATATTCACAGCTGTTTTCTTATATTTCGAATATGTCACAAATCTTTAACACGACGTATGTTGATAAAAAAAACTCATGTCATAATCAAAGCTAAGCACATACACATAAAATTAAAAAAAATACTTTTATTGTCGGTTTCTACATAATATGTATACAGTAATAGTACCTAAGACTAACTTACTAATACGTACTACTATATAGTTTTGAACAGATCATTGTTCATCCGTTATATTCAGCTGCCTACTATGGAACTAGGAATAAACCTGTATCTCGAGTGGTGGATGACCGGACATCATAAAGGATTCAATCCAAGGGTGACTCCGATACAGCGATAGTAAGAAACCTAAAAGTATGCTTTTGCTTATGAACACGCTGATTCCCAATCTAGCTTATGCTGTATTTTGGGATTCAGAGAAAGTAGAATATAGCATAGGGAGGGAAATATCAATTTTAATACACTTTACAATGCTCATCGGCATTTTCCTCACTTGCGTGAAATGGTCCCCTCTGTAAGTTTGTGACTTGGCCTCACCCGGCCCGTATAATTATAGGACGTCCCTCGTTAGAATTAATCTCGGTCGGGTTTGCGCCACCTGCATTCGACAATTATGTTCATATGAAGCCGACTACGTTATACTGTCACCAGTACGTCTTACCACTATTATAAATTGATTGTAAGAGACAGTTTCGTAGATAATCAAAGTGTCGTAGTCATTGCATTTGAAATTGTAAAATATGGCGAAATTTTGATCATTTGGACCCTTAAATGGGTGACTCAAAAGAATTTCCAAAAATTCCAATTCGCAAAAAATATTTTGCTTGCCCGTATAAATTGACCAGACCGGCTGAATATTTTTTTATGGAAATGTATTTCGTTAATTTTTAGGGTTCCGTACAAAAGTTGAAAAACGGAACCCTTATAGGATCACTCGAGCGTCTGTCTGTCCGTCCGTCCGTCTGTCACAGCCGATTTTCTCCGAATCTACTGAACCAAATTAGATGAAATTTGGTAAGATAGTGTAATCCTATGACCCAAACACGGATGTGCAAAGTAAATAAAGATTTTTTTGAAATAAGGGTCATTTTGAGGGGCCCAATTACAAAATTTTAAAAGAAAGTTTTGCAAACCTTACTGTGTCATATATCAAATGAAAGGGCTCATTATGAGGATCTCAAAAATATTTTTTTTTGTTCGGGTAAAATCAATACTTTTGATTTTATTCACGAAAGAAGGCAAAAATTGACCATTCCCCCCCCCCTGATCTCCGAAACTACTGGGCCGAAAATTTTGAAAAAATTACAAAATATAGTTCATTCCTTGAAGATTACAGGAAAAATAATAAGAATTCTATCACTTGAAAATTAAGTGGTAAACTCACAATAATAAGTTCATCTAAGGAAATAGTTCACTAAAACACCACTAGATGGCGCTAGTCAATTGAATAAAACATTTTTTGCACATTGTGTGTGTGTTCACGAAGCATATTGTACGGAACCCTCATTGCGCGAGTTTGACTCACACTTGGCCGGTTTTTTTGAGTTTTCTGCACCGTTCTCATAGAAAAAATTGTTTACATCGACGGGCTGAATTACCCCATCAAGGGTCCAAAACGATCAACATATCGCCATGTATACAGCGTGAAAATTGACCCTCGACGTTCCCTCGTAGGGATGACTTAGACCTCAATATGCACAACTTTTCCTATGGGAACAATGCTGGGTACTCGAAAACTTTTCGCCTTACCCATACAAATTGTCCGGGCGGTAATTGCAGTTATTTATTCTCACAAAACTTGTGTCATTGTTTCTTTTACCAATTTTCTCTATCTCCTTTAAATAAAAAACCATACCCACTAACCTATATCGACCAGACACCTGTATTTAGGAGCACCTCAATTTATTATTACCTACAAATTATTGACCAATTTAATAGTTTACACATCCCCTCGCTATCACTACCGTGTGATATGTAAATGTATGTTAATGTGCCAACAATTTCGACAACTCATGACCTCAGACCCGTCCTACAACTTTGGTTTGGCAAATGCAGATGTGGTCTTAAAATTAATATGTTTGGCTTCCATTACCATTCGGCAAAGAGTCAAATTTGCATGGATTTTAGTTACATATGGATGAGACCGCTCCGGATCAGGTAAAGTTGATGCAAAACTGTGGGCAAAAGAGTTTAACTAAAAATAAAAACAGTTATCGTTGTGTTGTTAACTATTTATACTATTGGAAGTGTTCAAAAATAGCGAGATAGAAAAAATAGCTATGCTCGCAAAATACTTAAGTAAGACTTGTGTTATGAGAAACTAACTCAACGATACTATATTTTATAACAAATACATATATAGATAAACATTCATTCATTTTCTAAATTAGATACTGTTATCAAAGATACTTTATCAAAAATATTGAATATAGACTTTGATGAATCTATTTGGACTCAAGCCTCCTTGCCTATAAGGTTAGGTGGTTTAGGTATCCGCAAAATTTCTAGTGTGGCTCTACCTGCATTCTTGTCCTCGGTTCACAGCATAAAAGATCTTGCAGTCAAAATTTTGAACAGTCCTAACAATGAAATAGTTTTTCTAACAGAGGCTAGAATTGCATGGTCAGACATCTGCCCAAATTCAAAATTTCCAGATTTCCCAGCTTCTCAGAGGCAATGGGACGAGCCGCTCTGCAGAGTTGTACAGAGTAACTTACTTGAATCTTCTAGTAACAACTCTGTAGAACGCGCTCGTCTCCTTGCCGTAGCGGAATGGGAGTCTGGCTTATGGTTGCAAGCGTTGCCGTCGTTTAGCTTGGGGACATTTTTGGACAACAACGCCTTTCGCTTAGCGACTTGTCTCCGTTTAGGTGCTAAAGCAAATGTCCCGCATCGTTGTCCCTGCGGCGACACAGTCGACCAGTTTGGCCATCACGGACTCTCCTGTCCCAGGAGTGCGGGGCGCATAGCACGTCATGCTAGCATTAATAACATTATCCGCCGCGCTCTTGTCACCATCCAGCTGCCAGCTATTTTAGAACCTGTAGGTTTGGCTCGGGATGATGGCAAGAGACCGGACGGGATGACACTGGTGCCTTGGAGATTGGGAAAGCCGCTGGTGTGGGACGCGACATGTGTCGATACACTAGCGTTTTCTCATCTCCATGGTACAAGTAATAAGGCTGGCATGGCTGCAGCTTCCGCCGAGTCCCTAAAACGGCGCAAATATATATGCCTTGGCGAAGCATATATTTTTGAGCCGTTTGGGGTCGAGACACTGGGTCCGTGGGGTCCCTCAGCTCACAAACTATTCAAGTTTGTGAGCAAAAGGCTGGTCGAGGTGTCGAATGACCAGAGGGCTGGCAACTATTTTGCCCAAAGAATAAGCATTGCCATTCAACGTGGCAATGCTGCCAGTCTTCTGGGCACATTACCGCAGGGCAATGACCTGCTGGACATTTTCTATTTATAGGTAAGTTTTATTTATAAGTAGTTTTATTTTATAGGTAGGTTTAATACTTAGTTTATTTAAGTTAGTTTTAATATTGTTACTTAATTCTTATAGTTTAGTTTTAAAAAATTATATTATAACTTTACATGCAAAAAAAAAAAAAAAAAGACCCAGGTCAATCTGAAAAAGATCATTTTTCATCTTGACCTGACCGGGGATCGAACCCGGGACCATCCGTGTCACAGGCCGGCGTGTTGACCGCTGCGCCACGGAGCTCGTCAGACCTCCCCGGCTGCGACCGGGCACGTATTATACATATAATCCTTACTCTTGAATCACTCAATCTGTTCAAAAAATATCATAATCCATTGCGTGATTTAAAGATCTATACATACACAGGGACAAACTGATAGAAGCGACTTTGTTTTATACTATGTAGTGATAGTGATATAACAAGAATATTATAAATACATACAAGTGTGCAAACCTTAAGATCTATTTAATTTAATAAATTATGGTATTTTTCACATCATCGTTTATTTTCAATTTGAATAAGCTGGGGGCCCCTGGAATCCCCGGGCTCCTGGGCTGAAGCCCAAAAAGCCGTATGATAGATCCGACCATGGGTATGGGGATTTCTACAATTGGAGTCTTCTACACGTGCCCTTGGGGAGGTTTATGTCCAGCAATGGACTGCAATAGGCTGATGATGATGATGATGAAACTCCTACAAACGAAGATTGTGAACAGTTGCAGTTTTTCGAAACCTTAAGAAGAGGAAAAGGTGCGGGGACGCCATATTGTGAAAAACGCTGCAAGTTTCTGTACGTTAGTTCTATTATTAATATTGTGGTTTAGGCAACAGTTAATAATAGCCTTACCAGATATAATTACTTCCTTAAGCCTACCGGCGCACAATCACCTGCACCTGTCTTGATTACGGGTGACCTGACCTCTCCACACATCCCATCTAAGCTCAATCAGTATCGGAATATCGCATCTAACGTAATTATCTTATGGTCAATTATCCCGTGCAATGAGGGGGCGGTGCTAACTGTATATTAATAGAGTTACTTACACGTAATTGCAATTACTTTACAGACGATAATCTTTAACATAAAATACCAAGTTTACCCAAAAAAACTGAACCGATTTTGATGATATATTAAATGGGACGAATCGAAAGCTTACCCTTCAGTAATTCTTATAAACTTAATCACAGTGCACTTTTCTCTAAAATAGAAAAAGAGACTGAACCGAATGGGCTTAGTAGCAGTAAGTATAATAAAAAGAAAATAAATGAGCTGATCGTTGTCCCTTGAGGACTCGGTTAAAAACACAAAAGGTATTATAAATATCGCTAGTGAGATGTGGGGAAAATCCTTAGGCTTGATCCGGAAGGATTTGACCACAGATTTTACCAACGAAGGCATATGGAGAAAATAAATCAGCAGACCGTAATACCCTAAGCCCTGGACCTGTTTGCTCTCCTACTGAATCCAGTAACTGTACTTGCTATTAATAAGACAATCGGTTACGCGTTCTTAAGACGGCAGGCTGGTACTACTAGCAACAAAAGTGTTAATTCCTACTTAATTTTAATACCCTTAAACTGATACCATACTTGCTGTGTTACTGAAACTATTCGATAAATCACTGAAATTTTAACTGAAAAGCAATTTTAAGTCATTATTGTTAAAGTTTACGACTATGGGCCCAAAGAAGTAAAGTGAATTTTTAGTAAATTTTGATGATCATAATCAGGAGAAGAAATGCATCTGCTCATATATTTGAATGCTTGATAGATACATTCATGAAATTGAACAACGCCTAAACGATTAAATAAATAATCGCATTTCAGTTCTATATAATGAAATATCTCATATAATCAATCAATCAATCTTTTCTCGCGCCTTATTAACTAGAGATTTCACTTACTCTCACAAGCCAAACAGACTGCGCTCACCAACACCAACCCGTTTGCCAAGACTGGTGATTATGGCAAAACCCCTGCACTGCTGGAAATCCTTGGGGTAGACCTATAACCAACAGAGCACGTTATACACACTATCACGTATTTACCGCTGACGCGGAAACTAGGCCTTAATCCATCAGTCAAAATGGACAATGAATTCAAATAAGTGCAAGCCGCATTTGGCATGGTTCTATAGATTTTCCCCCCGATGTGGGAAGATAAATAGCTGGTACGTTTTATGTTTTTCGTCTGCCAGGCCAGCATAAAAGCATCTTCTATGCTGGTCTGGCAACTTCTGCTATGCTTGTATCATAGAGGGATGATCATTAAAGAAATTTAATTAATCATATTATAGTATAGCGTTTTCTCGGCAAGCTTCCTTAGAATATGAGCCAGAATCTGCAACCGGTCGTAATTGCCGGGCGTGTGCCGCAGTGTGACGAATCAGGCGCATGCATTTGACAGTTATACTACCTATGTTTATTATTCGAACATGTAGATAATGCGTTTTTAGGTGCCTTTGTCATCATCGTATCAGCTGCAAGAAACCTGCTGTTTGACAAAAATCTTGCTCAGATCTTTTCATGATAGTTAAGTGATTATAAAGAATCACTTTCTTTTCTCCAGCCTTTTTTTCTTTAGGTATGCCAAGAAAGATTTGTGGAGCACTTGTCCGCTAGATTTAGTCTGTAGTCCACTCTAATGTATTAGTTATGAGTATAACATTTCAATATAATCTGTCTAGTATTTTCTGGTATTAAGATAAATAAATACAAAAAAATCACACAGATTGAGCTATACTCGGACCCACTGTCACAGTATGTTGTGAACTTGTAATGCTTTTTTTAATTTTGTAGTATACACTTATAGACAAACTTTCAAGACCCAGATCAATCACGAAAATATCATTTTCCATCATGACCTGACTAGAAGTCGAACCCAGGACCCAGCAATTCAAAGACCAATAGTTTCAAGATAACAACCTAACAAACTTTATCATAGAACAAATGCTACGTTGAGCAAAATGACAGGCAAAAAATATTAAGTATATGAAATAATCTTGTAGATTTCCTTGATGTAGGCAGAAATTCGTAGTGGAAGTGTCCAGTTTTGCAAATTCAATTCCAACACAAAATGTTACAAAAGCAACTGTGAAATTCGTTCGTATTCTCTTAATATCGCATTACAAACATCGGTTATACTTTAGCGCGTTAGTGTTGCATTAATGCAATTTAATCTGCGCACACGCATCACGAAGTCGCCCACGCTTCTTAGTTCTACACAACTTGTCAAGGCAATCGTCCACTTCATGCTAAAAATAGAATTTTATATTGAAAGTTTTTGAAGTGTTTACTGAAGGGGGCTACTGTTCAAATTTTTATTTACATCTTGTAAAATCTGCCTTTGTTCATAATAAACTTATAAAAAGTACGAATAAAAAGCCAAGCTATTCTAGCTACAAAATATCTGCGCATAAATGCCTTATGACGTACATTTTATATTTTCTTTGCCCTAAATTGCCTTCCTGCAGTTTGATTACTTTTGTAGAGGTCAATACCAGTGTGGGATAACCGGAATGACCAGTCAAATTAGTGCAAATTTGGTCTGATCCACATAGTTCCTTCTGGGTCAATTACGTCTGACATTGCCCATGAATGCTTAGTCTCTAGTCAAGGTATTTTATAATGATATGGGTAGTGTGACAACACATTAACGACAATCGGAAGTCTTGTCTATATTTTAGGACTCTCGAAAGGTCAAGGAGAAGTAGATGCGTCATGTTTTCTGATCATCTTTAAGTACGTATGAACAGCAATACACAGCTTAGCTTTCACTGGTACACAAACGTAAAGCCAGTGCACATGCTAATGCAATTTAAACAAATGGCCACGCGACAGTGTGTGAGAAACGCGAGATAATCGCGGTGACGCCGCACCTTTAGTTTATTGGGCTTTGTGCGCTATGAATGTATGGGGCGCTTGTTGATTTGTAAAATATCTCTCCACTGAATTGTACCATGAGGTCGAAGGCCCAGCCGTAAGCATTAGCAGTGCTTATGCATGTTAAGCCACCTTGGGCGTGGTCCCCACTGGGATGGGTGACCGAAAGTGACATAAAAATGTATCCATCTCCTCCGTGCCTCGGATGGCGTTATTAAGCTATATAAGATTACTTTGGCCAGTTTAAATTTGCCACCACTTTTACACATACCAAAAAAAAACAAACAATTAATTGTAAATATAAAGATTTGCTTCACACTCCTCTATTAAGCCAGCAAGGTATGTCCCACAAACCTACATAAATTCGAGGACTGGCCGTTTTGCTGACACCAACTAGGATTAGGTATGCTTTGCACGATATCTTAATGCTATTGTCTTTTATTTTCGGTACAATAGGAATAAAGATTTGGAATAGTAACTGTAAGAACAGACAGAATATGTGGGCGGGAAACAACCCTGCTACTATTTTAGACCGTAAGATGGTTTTTCGACCTCTTTTCTTTCATATGAGGCTCTTTGATAAAACGTGAAAGATATTATCGCAAAATATGTTAATAAGGATTAAATATAAAATGTTATCATTCAAAGTCCATTATTACAAGTTTCAGCCGCCAATCCCGCAAACTACACAAAGATAAATACTCGCATATGCGATATCTCTAAACATTCTGTAACTTAATTAATACAATTTAAACCGGTCGAACAGAAGCACAGACAACTTATCAAATAGACATTGCAGTCGGGCAACTTCTATAATCCTTCGTGTTCCGTCGTCCAGTCTAACTTTCTCCCGATATCATTGTCCTGTCCACGATAGGTGTAGATAGCTGTAAGGGTCTAGAACGCGGCAAATCTCACGTATTTCATCGCTGGTAGCCGATATGCAAGTATTGTTACGTATGATGAGGGGTTTTGTATAGAGCTGATGGTACCCTTCTATACATTGTGTAAATTGAACCTCGACATTCCATTAAAGGGGTGACTCAGACCGTCAATATGAACCACTTTTTCTATGGCACTATTATTGGAAACTCATTTTTTTTACTTTCCCATACTACTTGCCCGGACATCGGAACACCCTGTATGAAAAGTTGTCTCTTTTTTGCGTTCCCAGCATACAGATACCGTAGTAAAAGTTTATATTAATGGGGTGAGTCACCCCTATTACACGCTGTAAATAAAGAGATTTAAAGAGTTCCAGAGAAGTAAAATACGAATACAAAGAGAAAATCAATACTCCATTTATAGTTACCTACATACATCTTGTATATTACCGAGGTTGATCAAGGGTAAAGGCTTTTCTTACTTAGAGACACAAAGATATCGAAGGTATCATGACAACAAATTAAAAAGAAAAGACGAACTAAAGAAATCAAACAAAATACTTTTTGCATTTTCTATTTGCTGTAGTTTAAATTATTTTTCTACTAAACCATCTTTATGGCAGATAAAGAGCAATGAGAAGCAGAAGGTTGGTTTAAATATCGTACCATATGTACTCATTATATTTCTTGCCATGATACTAAATTTGTCAGAGAGATTGTAACAAAAACCGAGTTATATACAAGCAGGAACTGCAGGATTTAAAAATAATGTACCAACAAACGTTAAGTACGAATAGAATAATAGAGGTATTATCGTCTCTCCATGAATCTCAGCAGCGGAGAATACGATGTGCACAAATCAAATAGGCAGTGTCTCAGCAGCCAATCAACAATTTCAAGATGTTTGCTCTCAGATCAGTCCGCGTCTAGCGATGTCCGCAATGTGCACAGAATGTGGTGTGGATTATACGTCTTGTCTTCCAGTGTTATGCTAGCAAGAGCACGCTCGTTTATACCGAGTGTGGAACCTCATGCAGAAACACGCTTGTACGATTTGACTACATGCAGAAAGCACAGCTGGCAGAAATCTCTATTCGTAGACAGCACGTTTTGCCTAAAACACTGTTGGTAGATATCTGGGTTCCTAGAAAGCACTATTGACAGAAATCACTGTTGGTATATATCTCGGTTCCTAGAAAATACTGTGGATAGCAATCACTGTTGGTAGATATCTCGGTTCCTAGGAAACACTTTTGACAAAAAAATACCTTTAGGGGACATCTGGCCCGCTTACGATGTGGTCCACCGGCGGATGTCAACTTTCTAGTACGCTGTGTTTATATTCGTCCCATAGATGAGATAGAGTGACTTGTCCCTTTTCAAACAATAAGGGAAGGGAAATATGGCCTGGTTATAAGATATTTAAATTGGAAAAAAATTAATGTCATTTTCACTAAAACAACTCGCCCTTTAGAACAAGTAGAATTCTTGATGTTATTATATATCCTAACTTTAGCAAATCTGGCTTTGGCAAAGAAACATAATGAAAACAATTTTATTTCATGTAATATAATTTAAATAATTTTTTTTATAAACAAAATAAATGCAATATGAGTCATTTTGCATTTATTCAAATTCGATTTCAAAAGAGTCATTTACATTTTGCATATGCAAGAAAAAGGTATATGTCGCAGTCATCTGGTTGAATTTGCTATTTGATTGAATGACTAGCGCGTTCATTGAATGGCGACGTTCAATTGAATGACTGAAGGACAGCTCGTCAAGTCGTTGAATGTAACGTTCAACGTCTTGACTGAATGAATGTCATTTAGCGAAGTCGTTGAATCTTAGCCGACTTTGTAATATTTGGTGGTAGCATGATTTCATTTTTCTTAGTTTTTAATGTAGCCGGCGGCGGCGTTGTAATTGGTATATCCGTAATGTCATACTATTTTATTACAAATAACGCACCTTTAAGAAAATTTAATCGAAAACATATCAACATCGTGCCATCTGTTCGAGCTGTTTGACGCCATATTTGTTTTGGTGACTACTAGCGCCGCAGTGGTAAAAAAATGAACTAAATTTGAATCACCTGACTGATTTTATGTCCGCTATGTTCAAAGGGCTATGTTACAACCCGCTAACTAGTTGGACGTTGAGCGACGCTTGTTCAATCAACGTTTGGCCTAGTCATCCAATTAAACGTGGTCATTCAATGAACGCGCTAGTCATTCAATCAAATAGCAGATTCAACCAGATGACTGCGACATATACACAAGAACTTGTCTTTAACTATAGTGAATCTAATACATATAATAAAACAGTAAAAATATTTTTTCTGTACATTTAATATTTTTGACTGAAATGGATAAAAGGACACTTAAAAAGAATAAAAGTGAACGATTTTTTTTTTATTTGTATATAGTATGATCACGCTTATCACCGGAAATATTGGACGGATTCGAATGAAACTTTTTTGCTATATAGCTACAAAGCCTAGGCAATAGGGTTGAAATGATTTTGGAAAATGGAACAGCTGATGCAGCATCATAATGGTCCAGATGAACTATAAGAAATATAAAAGTGGAGCCTTAGCAAAAGTTGTTAAGCCTGATGAGCATTTTGTTGAGGTATAAAAAATCTGAGATTTATAACACCTCATGCAGAAACATAATGGTTCAGGTAATTTACTATAAGAAATATAAAAATGACGCCTTAGCAAAAGTTATTCAATTTGATGAGCATTTTTTGTTGAGGTATTTAAATTGAAGATTTGGAACACCTGATGCAGAAACATAATGGTCCAGGTAAACCATAGGAAATATAAAAATGACGCTGTTGCAAAAGTTGTTCAGCCTGATTAGTATTTTTGTTGCGGTACAAAAATCGAAGATTAGAACATCTGATACAGAACAATGTCAAATTTTATATCGACAATTTTACAGTGTGGCCCTCTCAACTGGGATGGAGTGTTAGAGTACGATTAACTCATATGGTGACCGCCCAGCAGCTCCGGGTCACCCGCAACTGGGACATGCCCTTTTGGCAACGTTTGGACTGCTACAAGAAGTCGCGGGCATCAGCTAGTATTAAATAAAACTTTAAACTCCTTTAGTCGAGCTCCGTGGCGCAGCGGTCATCACGCCTGCCTGCGACACGGATGGTCCCGGGTTCGATTCCCGGTCAGGTCAAGATGGAAAACGATCTTTTACAGATTGACCTGGGTCTTGGATGTTTATCTATATATGTATTTGTTATAAAATATTCTATCGTTGAGTTAGTATCCCATAACACAAGTCTTTCATAAGAACTTACTTTGGGGCTAGCTCAATCTGTGTGATTTGTCCGTATATATTTATATATTTATTTATTTATTTTTATTTTATTTAAACAATGTACTTCATTTGTTTAAAGTTTTATTTAATATTCACTAAAGACAGGTACTCTCGATCTCATGTTCTGGGTGAATAATAAATGAAAGCGTACTAAGAAGTTGACATCTCGCCCGTGGACTACATCATCCCGAGCAGGCCAGGTGTCCCCTAAAAGTACTATTTTTGTCAAAAGTTTTTCCTAGGAACCGAGATATCTACCAACAGTGATTTCTATCCACAGTATTTTCTAGGAACCGAGATATATACCAACAGTGATTTCTGTCAATAGTGCTTTCTAGGAACCGAGATATCTACCAACAGTGTTTTAGGCAAAACGTGCTGTCTACGAATAGAGATTTCTGCCAGCTGTGCTTTCTGCATGTAGTCAAATCGTACAAGCGTGTTTCTGCATGAGGTTCCACACTCGTTTATACCTTAGTTGATTGGATTTAAATCTTAGCACCCGAATAATAGATATTTCGTAATAACTTTTTTCGTTGGCCTTCTTTTTTCGCTCAACTTATTTTTCTACCTTGATGACCTATCGATCGGGTATTAAAAAATAAGGCAAGATCTGATCAGTCCGCGTCTAGCGACGTCCGCAATGTGGTGTGAATTATACGTCTTGTTTCCAGTGTTGTGCAGGCAAGAGCACAGAAGTTTATAGCTAAGTTGATTGGATTTAAATCTTTGCAGCCGACTAATTGAAGGTTCATATAAGGGGTTTTTTTTCGTAGACCTACTTTTTAGGGTTCCGTAGTAAACAAGGAACCCTTATAGTTTCGCCATGTCTGTCTGTCTGTCTGTCTGTCTGTCTGTCTGTCTGTCTGTCTGTCCGTCCGCGGTTTTACGCAGAGACTATAAGTACTAGAAAGCTGAAATTTGATATGGGTATGTATATTATTCATGGCACAAAAGTGGTAGAATAAAAACTTGAAAAAAATTTTTTTTTAGTGTTGCTCCCATACAAGTAAAGTGGGGGAGTAATTTTTTTTTCTCTATTTACCCATCGTGTGGGATATCGTTAAATAGGTCTTTTAAAAATATTGTGAGGTTGAGAACACCATTTTCCGATTTAGGGATCCGTTTCCGAAATATTTGGTTTTAAAGTGCGAATTTTTGTTTGAGGTAAGTGTCCCCCCCCTCTATCTGCTAAACGGTTATATATAGATACGTGAAAAAAATTACAGCAGTAGTATATATACTGAAGTTTAAAGGAAAACTATCAGAGCTGAGTACTAAGTACAAACTAAAAAGTTATAGGCAACCAACTTATAAACTGTAAAATTTCATACTATTTTCATTGTTAGATGTTTTTGGTGGCTAAACTGTAAGGTGCGAGTGTGAATAGTGTGAACTCAAAGTTGTCATTCGCAACTACGGAACCCTACATTGCGCGTGGCCCGACACGCACTTGGCCGGTTTTTTTATCCTTTCAGCAGGTCCAAGAAAGTATCATATATCTTAATGACCTACCAGGAATTGAAAACAGATGTCACTAAATAAATATCTTCTGTTTTGCATATGAAATTGGGAATATGAATAATGTTCAGATTTAATAATTTTTCATATATTATCAAAATCCGTCTTAAAAGACTAAAAAGCATACTTACTACTCTTTATTTATTACTTATCAATTTAATATCGTCGTTTTACTGTTGTATAATCAAAGCATATTTAAATTTAAGCTGATAGATATAACTTAAGAGGCAAAGATTTCAGCCGATTATAATACAAATATTCAAACAGACAAAATTTAGCATGTATGACATGTCCCGAATTCGATCCCCGCTCACCGGGATTAGTTATACTGATTCCTAATGCTGGCAACGTATCGGGTTAGGATGGCATGTTCTACATAAATAGATCGACTATTGTTTTGGAGAACGTTCGCCTAGCGAGCACAAACTACAGAGAAGATATTATTAGATACTAGTATCAAACGACCGAATGCCTTATGTTTTCTCTAGGCAATAGAGATAAATATTAGAGTGAGGGTAATCATTATAGGAGCGCGACCCTCTCTGTACTACCAAAGCCGTAAATTAGCCAGAGTAGTCAGAGGATTTGGCCTACACTCTCCGCGCTGACCAGTCGGCTGGTCCCTTGATGTTTATAAGCTTTGTTTAGATTGTGTATCCTACGTCACTTTCTACGACATCCACGGGAAGACTTGGAGTGGTCCTCTGCCGGGACACCACACGGCAAAACTCAAGTAGACTTGATAAACTGTAACGTATTTCATCAAAGCACCTTAAATAAGTATGTAGTATAAAATAAACCAGCTTATATGTCTAGTAGGACGCGTCGTCTATAATTCCCGACTATACATCATGTCCTAGCAATCACACCAGCATTCAGGTTCCATCTCGCAGCTATTAATCAAGGGTGATTTTATTTATACGCCGGATTATTTATTGCAAGTTTATCCGGAATACTTTGCATTTAAAACAGAAGTTGAGCATGTGTCGTAAAACAGCCTGTGTGTATTGAATATGTATGGATGTGATGAACACTAACGTATACTTTATTTATTTACTAAATATAAATCTGGTTATAAAATTTAAATTAATCAGTGTTTCAAAATAAAATATATTCTATAATATCCATGACGTATATGTAAATATGTACTTTTTCAACCATAACTTCTAAATGTTTCAACGGTTTTCGACGTACCTATGTGATATGTGTGCCGTGTGGTTCCCGGCAGAGTAGAATAAGACCACTCCAAGTCTGCCCGTAGATGTCGCAGAAGATGACTTAGGAAACACAAGCTAAACAAAAGCTTTGTTTAGCTTGTGTTTCCTATGTATGCTGGAACAATATCCCTCCACCCATTAGGCAGACGTTATCAAAATTTACTTTTAAAAAACAATTCAAGGAATATCTTCTGGAAAAACAAAAGATAGGTATACCACATGGTTGATCGGTAGCGGACTTTGCCGTCTGAGATGCGTGGATGTGAAGAAAGGTAAAACTTCAAAAACCTCATCTACTATTTTACCACTAGTATACAATTATTAATTTAGAATTTTTATTTATTTATCTATTTATCTTTAGGAATGATCATTTCTTTCTTATAATAAATAATAAATAAATATATAGGGACATATCACACAAATTGAGCTAGCCCCACAGTAAGTTGTGAACTTGTGTCGCAGGATACTAACTCAACGATACTATATTTTATAATATATACTTATTATAGATAAACATCCAAGACCCAGGTCACTCTGAAAAAGATCGTTTTCCATCATGACCTGACCGGGGATCGAACCCGGGACCCCCGTGTCGCAGGCTGGCGTGTTGACCGCTGCACCACGGAGCTTTACATTGTATTTAATTTTATTTATCTTTTTATAATAATACACTGTACTGTGCTGTGCCTTTTATTTTTTCAAGTTTTGTGGGTATACTGTCGGTCGCCAACAGGTTGAGGCAGAATATCAGTGCTTTGCTCATGCATAGATTGTGTGTGAGGAAAGCGTCATGCTGAGCCTACAACCTTTTTGAAATGCTGCAACGCTCACAAGCTGTTATGGTTATTATTTGCTATTGTACTTTTATTATTTGTCCTATTTCGTTGTTCTGTAATGGTTTGTGTGTGTTTTAGTTGTTTCAAATAAACTTTTTTTCTATTCTATTCTATTCAATAAAGTCGTTCATTTAGATATATTCAGAAAATTAGGTCAACATTACAAAATAAATATACCGACTCAAAAACAAGTAAACTTGATCAACTGTAACACATTGCGTCAAAACACATTTAAATCGCATTAGCGTGCACTTATCACATATCAATAATATCACGCCGAGGAAATTGAATCCACCTAATATGCTTCGGCAGGGAGCTACGAAATGTTTTGAAGAGGATCTGTTATATTAAGTCCTTACTTATGAAATTGGCGTTTTCTATAGAGAATTTCGAGCAAAGTGAATTTTTCATACTAACGTTTGATAAATTGAAAACGTTTGACAAAAGTGAAATTTTGCTTGTATTTACGGACGACAGTAAGCTTAATTTCGACATTCTAAAATTTACAAAAAGTTGGAAAAATAATAGAAAAATGGTTACATTTTTTATTAAAACGGACAAACCTAAATCGAGTTCTTTACATGAGCATATTCTAATAATTAAATACACATAAACAAAACATTTAATGCATGCAGATTGTTAGTAATATAGGTCACTTTCAAGTATAAATAAAAAAATGTGTTTACCTGAAAATTATTGTTTTTAGGAACAAAATGGCAAGCGGGAAAAAAACGCTAATTTCATAGGTTAGGACCCAATATCTATACTAATACTATAAAGCTAAAGAGTTTGTTTTTTTTTTAAACGCGCTAATCTCAGGAAATACTGGACCGATTTCAAAAAATATTTCACCGTTAGATAGCTACGTTATCTTTGAGTTCTATAGGCTAGGTATGTCCCACGGGCGAAGCAGGGGCGGACTGCCATAACTGGAGAGCTGATTCAAAATGATGAGTGGACCTCCCATACAAATTCACTGATCAGTTAGGATACCTTCCTGTAGGAATTCATTTTCTTTTTCATTTTTAGGGTTCACTGCCCAAAGGGAAAAAACGGGACTCTATTCTCGAGACTTCGATGTCTGTCTGTCTATATCAATCAGCCAAAGCAGTCAGAGGATTTGGCCTACACTCTCCACGCTGGCCAGACGGGTTGGAGTTAGAAAGCATCATCATCATCAGGTCTTTTTTAGTCTCCACTGCGGGAGCCCGATGGGGTTTGTTTGTAGTGGCTTACAATGTGTAGCTGCAAAACTTATCCATTTACAATATGAATCAGCTTCGTAACGTCGTGTCGTCGTATCACACGTTAACAGTTACTCCGCATCGGATCGAGATTATTAATTCGGATATGAATCCGTTTGCCGGCGGCGGGACGTAACATTATTTCTGTGGTAACGCGAGTGTCTCATCACTACAATATCTAGTCATGGGGTTTGTTTACTAGTTGCTCAAAATGTATATTATGTGTAGCTGCGAAGCTTACCCATTTCATTACAGTTACGCACGTAGGACAGACATACAACGTGACATACGACTCGAGTCCATCCACGGCTTTCTTAAGAACGCCTCCAAGCGTTACTTCCAGAATGCCGCACGACCTACGAATAAGTAATAAGTCTTATTACTTATTCGTAGCGCGCGACTTCCCAATCCCTTAGTTGTGCAAGCGGCCAACCACTCCCCTACCCTCCATGACACGGCGACCTTACGTCGCAGACGTCCAAGGGACGTCCTTACCGATCCCGATGATCCCAAAGACATCGTCCTAGCCCAGTCCAGATCCTCTCCGGCTCCGAGCAGCCAGAGGAATCCCACCCTCCGACCCCGTCGCACTCGCCACCGGAACAGAGTGCATAGAGTAGGACTAGCTCCGATTACTGGTGACCGCCCGGCGGTCCCGGGTGATTTGCACTCAGGATAGGTCCTTCGGACACCGTAGCTTTCGGCCCATATGGCAAAACATGAGAGTTGCTGCTCTCTAAAGGCTTTGTCATGCATGCAAATCGCGGCCCATCAGGCATATGAGAGTTTGTTGTCCCAGTCAAGGCCAAAGCCGAGGTTCGTCCCTCCCGTTGTGATGTTTGCCTTACAGGTTGAGGGCACTCTGCTCTCACCTCAAAAGTCCGGTGAAGTAGCGGAAGCTCATTTGGAGCTACCTACGTAGTCCATTAAAAAAAAAGCTTATCCATTTACAATTTGAATCATCTTCGTAACTTAATGTCGTCGTATCACACGTTAACAAGTTATTCCCGCATCGGATCGAGATTATTAATTCGGATATGAATCCGTTCGCCGGCGGCGGGACGTTGCGTTATCTGTGGTAACGCGAGTGTCCCATCACTACGTATTGGTTTCGCGCCTCGGGACGATTTTTATGAAAGGGGTGTTTTTTAATCTACTTTTGTTTACGTGAAAGAAAAGGGGATGTAAGATAATATTGATATGATGCGCACGTGGATCTTTGTTTTAGTTTTTGTGAGATTTTGGATAAAATTGTTGATAAAGGTTATAGAGTATATGTAACCATTTAATTTGCTCATAGAAAAATGTAGATACTGTTCCCGTGACAACTTCATTTATTCCACCAGAGAACAGTGCATTTTCTATGTTCTTCTTAGTTGTCTCATATGAACACAGAGTAGACAGGTATGTATAATTTCAAAAGTTTTTTGCAGCATTATTTAAACAAATCAAACAAATAAACACCTACATCAACTATTGAATGAAATTTGACGAATTTGAAATTTGGACACACAGTAGATAGGTACCTATGTAAAATTATCATCACATATTTAAAAAAATCAAACAAATAAACACCATATCTCACTTCATCAACTATTGAATGAATTTATATAAAACTTTCTCCCCTTATCAAGATGGAACTCAGATACAAAACTAAAAGTACCTATCGACTGACACCATCAGTGGGTTTAAAGTTAACAAAGCTAATGCACCCTAAATATTGCTTTATAAAAATACCAAATGTAAGCAGTCACTGTCCATATATATTTTTTTTCATATTTTGTACAAAAACATAGTTCCAACAAATTTGAATTTATTGCAGTTTTGAGTTATGAATTTTTAATGAGATTGCGAGAAATTAAGAGTCAGAAAGTCATTTCCCAGTAAAGGATAGGAGAGCGAAAAAAAGGATTGCTTCAGTCGTAGCGTTTGTTAGAGTTGGGCCACAAAACGAACGATTATTCCTCACAAAAAATATGCGATTGTATGTAAGGATATAGTGCCAAAAAATAAAGATTGATTGAATAGTAGGGTTCAGTTGGGACACGAAAACCTGCTTTTATTATAAATAACAGTCCAATTTTTTGCCACTTATAATATTATATAAGTGGCAACAATAAGACTGCTGTAATCGTAGGGCTTGTTCCAATTGGGTCACGACCACTGCTTATTATATTTTTCCGATTCTTCCATATGTGATAGTAATTATTGTAATTCTAAGTATCTCTTAATCGAAAACTGACTGAAAATATTTTATCGCAATAATCTTAACTTGTTATAAAAAACGGTGGTGATGCATCATTGATAAACCTTATAAAACCATTTATAGTACTAACTAGAAAAATGCGCCATTTTCATTACTTAATTTATTTTTGAGTCATACTTGTAGTTAACATAAAAATGTATTATTATGATAAAAATCCTCCTATAATAACATTATCCTCCGCGCTCTTGTCTCCATTCAGATGCCGGCCATTTTGGAACCAATTGGTTTGGCTCGGGAAAATGGCGAGAGACCGGACGGTATGACACTTGTGCCTTGGAGATTGGGATGGCCGTTGGTGTGGGATGCAACCTGCGTCGACACTCTCGCGCATTCCCATCTCCATGGCACTAGTTGTAAGGCTGGCATGGCTGCAGCTACCGCCGAGTCCTCCAAACAGCGCAAATATATATGCCTGGGTGATGCATATATTTTTGAGCCGCTTGGGGTAGAGACACTGGATCCGTGGGGTCCATCGGCTCATAATCTTTTCAAGCTCGTCCAATGACCAGAGGGCTGGTAGCTATTTCGCACAAAGAATAAGCTTTGCTATTCAGCGTGGCAATGCTGCCAGTCTTCTGGGCACATTACTGCAGGGCAATGACCTGCGGGACATTTTTTATTTATAGGTAGGTTTTTGTTCATAGATAACATTTGTTTTAGATTGGAATAATATTTTTTTAGGTTAATTTATGTTTAAATAATTTTATTTAATTTAAGTTGTTAATATTTTTGTTGTAATAAATTAAACTTATTACTACTAACTACTACTACTAACTACTTTTATTGATGAAAATCTGAAAAAGGGAAAAGGCGACAGTTTCATGGCCCCATCTTTCAAACCGTACCTATCATCTGGAGGGCAATCCACAACGTTTCGGTTTCGGTTGCATGCCGCTTAACCAATTTTTTTGTTTTCTTTCTTCATTTCAGGGTTCCTTTGACCAATTTCGCCACCCTTTGGTTTTCATAAAGGTTATTCACGGTTTTATAAAATACCTATTTCCGTCTTCGGCATTGAAGTTCACCTTTATTAATTCATGAATTACACGCAAAATGTACTAACAATTACATTGAATAGCGTTTTATAATAAATATCTCAGAAAACTTTGTTCCAAAAGAAAAAAGATCCATTTAAAACTTCTTGACCCTGTTTTTACCCGACTGAACCTGGAAGGAGGGATATGCTTTCGCGCTTATGCAATAAAGTATTTCTGTTCTATTGTGCCCTCCTATAGCCTAAACGCCTCGTCCGATTTTAAAGTGTGAGTAGTCATTAAATTTGTCTTCCTGCCCGAAGTGTCCTAGGCTATGTAACGTTAGCAATAACTCAATATGGCCGATGTAAACTGTCACAAACCTTGACAGTTGGTTTTTTTTAAATAATGCAATTTCTAAACCAAATTTCTAAACCTAAAAACTAACCTAAAAATAAATACTTAAATCAAAAATTTTAGATTAGGAAATTTTTTTGATTGGAACAGAAACGATTGTTTGTTAGTCCTAGTTTAAACTAGCCATACAATACTTTTACCTATTTAGCTTTTGAATGTTTTGTGTACGGAACTCCTAATAAAGAGGCGAGTAAACATGCATTTTGAGTCTTTTTGTTGTTGTTGTAGAGCAGCTGTGCCATCATTACGCCGCCAAATCTTGTTGAGTATGGTATTCCTGTCAGAAATCACGAAATGAGAGAATATTTTTATTCAAACTAATATTTTTAGAGGTCTCAACTTTGAAGTGTTTCGTATAAAGTGGGTTTGTTTCTATTTTTTTAACAAAGGCATGCGTAAAAATTGTCTTTGATGAAAGGAGTTACTTTAACAAACAAAAGATATCTACATCTCATCCATGCTTTTTCACTCAGCACATAAGAATTGCTATCCAGTGAGGCAACGCAGCCAGCGTTTTGGCACCATGCTGAACGGAACAAATATTTTTGGACTCTAAATAATGAATTTAGCTTTAGATTTTTTGTCATATAAAAATATTTCATACATCATGTTTTATTAGTTGCATATGAACTGAGACATTAACACCCTAATTTGAAATTCAAATCTATTTTCATTGGTTCAACATTACAGTTTTACACCGAAGTAAAGCGTTAATAGTTTTGGGGCTGTGTTTCTCCAGCAAGTGGCGAAATGTAGAACTTAAAAACTAACGACCAACATTCACATATTGCATTAAATAATTTAAGATAATATTTAAAAAAACCGACTTCAATCCTGTCAATTTGTTTGAATAAGCATAAAAATAAAATAGAAATAAGTGTTAACCAAACGGCATACCTGTATTTTTTTGTGTTTATTCCAAAAGTCCTCGATACATTTCGAAAAAAATTTAATGGAATCTGTAAAGTATTACCTATCGAACAAAAAAAGAATTTCTTAAATCGGTCCAGTAGTCTTCGAGTAATCGGGGAACATACATAAAAATAAGATTTCGACGAATTGAGAACCTCCAACTTTTTTTGAAGTCGGGGTAAAAATACAAAGTACCGCAAAATTATGCACTACACCTGCTTATGCATAAAATGTATTGTCATTGGCAAATGGCCATAGATATCGGAAATAGTGTGTAATACAAACGACATGACCTTTTATCCAGGTGAACCCAACCGCAGTATAAACCTAACACATTATTACTATAACAGTAACCAACTTACCTACTTCTGCAAAATAATTCAAACAAAATATTAGAGAACAGACTACATATTGTTGCATATTTATTTTGGCGCGCGGCTATTTTGACATTAGCATAATTGCATGCTAGAATCGATTCTTGTTAGTATTGATTCGATTTCGATTCAAGGCCGGAGACGGTGCAGTATGCACTATGCACCTTTAAGTCTAGTCGAAAAGAACACGAGGTAGCAATCATGATTAAAATTCTTGACTTTGCACTATACCTACACCTTCTAAATCTATAGTCCAAAAAGAACACGAGAATTAAAATTCTTGACTTAAACATTGTTTTCTGGTGATATCTGATCGTGCTTAAAATACTTCGGCAAATTATGAAAACAACTCAAGTTTTTTATATATGTTGTCGGATAACGAGCAGACGAGCCACCTAACCGCCTAAAAACCGCCGGTCATGGACATCTGCAATAGCAGAGGAGGTGCTAATGCGTTGCCGACTCTAAAGATACCTGTAAATACGTCTTTTGAAGGACCCCAAGTCATAGCACGCAGGGAAAACCCATTCCTAAATTCTGCTGTACGAGTTTGTTATTATTATATGTGTGCTTGCTATATGTAGATTTACAGTAGATATTTTAACAGCAATCCAAATATAAAATATGCTGTGATACCATCGAAATATAAAAGTAAAACAGCAACTATTTTAGAGGCAACATAAATCGTAATTTGGCAAACGAAATCGCAAACACATGGCCGGTCTAATTCATAAACGGTTTAGTTTAATCTCCCACGGCCCGAGTGGGACACGCGCCCACGCTACGCTTTGTATAATTTGTGTTTAGATGCGTGTGTCCAGCTTTTGTTTTAGGTTATTTGTTTTCGCGGTATAATTTTAACACTCCCATATTTAGAATTAAACATATCGGGACATTTACCTTGATTATTGTGGTTTCTTTGATGTGATTTTTCGATATTTCGATCCAGTTACATGGACCATGACCACGAAGGGTCATGATCATAGTCCTTGAAACTGGATCGAAATATCGAAAACTCAAAGAAACCACAATAATCACGGTAAATATCCCGATATGTTTAATTGTAATGTTGTTATCTGTGAAAGTTTAAAAAGCTACTTCCACACCTGAGTTCCACACTTCTTAGAGTTATGGAGACAAAATCAACATAGTATACTTACTCTATTACTTTTTAAAAAGTACACACACGCTAAGGGGCGACCCAATCCATCACATTGACAGTTTTTCTATGTAATCAGTACAAAGAATTAAAAAGTATTTCGACATCTTTATAAAAACTACCGGGCCGGCCGATGGAAATGTATTTTCTGTTTCATGTTTGCAGCATTGGTCACATAGGAAAAGTTGTTCATTTTGACGGGCTGAATCACCTGAAATATGTGTACTAATTAAAAGTCATAGTTTATGACACTCTTTTATTTAAATTCTTGAAAACTCCACGGTTAATTGCCTCTTTTGGTGACAAGTGGCTGTTTTTTTTTTTTTTAATTTTCAAACGCTTTTGCATTGCGTTCCAGCAAAAGAATGGCAATCAGTGTTAAGGTGTGGAACCACGCCGCCCGAACGTTTTATTAGATTACTGTTATCTTTAGAAAATAAGTTCAGATCAAGTGCTGGAAGGACGAACTTGATAACCGTCTCTTTTTCAAAATCGGCTAAAAATGCCACCAATGCCCCATGCGTGACTAGCGCCTGCCCTTTGCGGTTATCATTGTAATTGTATGCAACGCCGGTGATTCATTAGGCGCTACACATGAGGCTTTCAGCAGAACATTATGAGGCTCCTTGCGTGCGGAGCGCGGGAACCGGCGTGTGTTGTGTTGTAACTACGTTCGGTTAGTGTGGACATGCCCGAAACCTTTGCTCCTAATAACGTTACCTCTTTCAGGGTAGACAAACTGTAATTGTTTTTAACGCTGGTGATTCATTAGGCGCTACACATGAGGCTTTCAGCAGAACATTATGAGACTCCTTGCGTGCGGAGCGCGAGAACCGGCGTGTGTTGTGTTGTAACTACGTTCGGTTAGTGTGGACATGCCCGAAACCTTTGCTCCTAATAACGTTACCACTTTCAGGGTAGACAAACTGTAATTGTTTTTAACGCTGGCGATTCATTAGGCGCTACACATGAGGCTTTCAGCAGAACATTATGAGGCTCCTTGCGTGTGGAGCGTGGGAACCGGCGTGTGTTGTGTTGTAACTTTGTGCGGTTAGTGTGGACATTCCCGAAACCTTTGCTCCTAATAACGTTACCTCTTTCAGGGTAGACAAACTGTAATTGTTTTTAACGTTGGTGATTCATTAGGCGCTATACATGAGACTTTCAGCAGACCATTATGATCCTCCTTGCGTGCGGAGCGCAAGAACCGGCGTGTGTTGTGTTGTAACTACGTGCGGTTAGTATGGATATGCCCGAATTACTTTTGCTTCATATAGCTAGATTTTAATGACGTCTTTATCTCTTACAAGGTAGACACACCTAAATGTATGCAACGCCGGTGATTCATTAGACGCTACACATGAGGCTTTCAGCTGAACATTATGAAGCTCCTTGCATGTGAAGCGCGGGAACCGGCGTGTATTTTGTTGTAACTACGTGCGGTTAGTGTGGACATGCCCGAATGACTTCCTATGCTTTTCACTACATACTAATATCGTCTCTATCTGTCCAAAATTAATAAAAAAATAGTCTCATGTACTTAAAAATAAAAAAGTAAACTTATCCATGAACATCTTTTGCTTAGAATAATAAGCACATAAAAAGGTTTTATCAGCTTTTTTCACATAATAAGAAAGCGTGGCTGATCCATCATATGCTTTCGCGACATGACGGATCGCCGGGCGCTGGTCATTCGTTTTAGCCTTGTACGACACTCATAATCTATTCACGCTCCCATACAACACTCAGGCTACCATATAGAAAATCCAGATTGTACTTCAATCGATATTTACGAGATAGCTCTTGTCAGTGTCATTATGCGTTAATAAATGCTCGCAATGAAACTGACAGAAATAATGCTGCACTTATTTTTTCTGCATTATCCAAATGTGAATGTCAAATGAAAACTATACCAATTTTATATCCGATCGAATTCAGATATACAAAAACTCATGTACTGTCTGTTTTGATGAGCTCCATGGCGCAGCGCTCAACACGCCTGCCTGCGACACGAATGGTCCCGGGTTCAGTCAATGTGAAAAATGATCTTCTTCAGAGTGACCTGGGTCCTGGATGCTCATCTTTATATATTATTTGTAATAAAAATAGTATCGTTGAGATAGTATCCCATAACGCAGGTCTAGAACTAACTTTAGGGCTAGCTCAATCTGCGTGGTTTGTCAAAAAAAACCTGTCCAGTACTATGTAGTCCTAACCGCGACAACATGACAGATGCTACTTGTACGCAGGTGTAGGACAACGAAACTTCAATTTGTGCAGTGCTGGATAGCCAGTTTAAAATTCCACCTAGCTACAGCAGTCGCTAGTTGCTACACGTCAAAAGGTTTGAAAATTTCATCCTGCCTTATCCCCTGGGTAAAATATCTACGTAAGGTACTAACTGTCTAAAGTAAACCTGAAGATCCATCGCAAAACAGCTAAAGATAGAACCGAGAAGACAAGGAGAAGGGTAAGGAATTATGCTCAAGCTAAAGCCATGAAAGTAAATCAAAGACAACCATTGTCTATTTTTACTTTATTTTTAGATCAAGTTAAAAATGATTTATACCTAGTAGTAAACTTTCAAACAAAATGTTATGACTCGCTTTGAAATCACGTAGTCACCATACATTAACTAACAGGAGAAACACAATTATCGTTCATTAAATGTTCACACAATAACGTGCAGTTTCCAAGCTATCATTAACGGCTTAAATACACCTTATTAAGCAACCAATTTAAAAGGACCTCTTTCACTTCACTTGTCCAATACACTTTACATACACAATACGAGGTAACAAGGAGCTTGTTACAATATTCGGATTGTATTCCATGCGCGGTCACACCCTTGCATTTCAAATTAACATTCGAAATTCAAAATTGGAATGTCTGCGGCGAACCCTCACGGATCACGTGACTCATGTCTACGCCACCAATCAATTCTTTATGATATAGGACTTTGTACATGTGCTGCCTGTCTTAGCTTTATAAGTGGCCAGTGTTATCGATTGACTTAAATTCAGGAATTTTTGTATTGTCTATTTTATAGCTATATGAAATGATGAGTGATTAGATTTTTGATTTAACTACCTATTTAAAAAAAAGTATCATCCTTGGTAAATGTGTAAAAGAAGAAAAATAGATTAATGCTGACCTCAATAAAACCTTGAGAAGATACTTAAGCCAACCTATTACAATAAACAGTCATATTTTAAATCTAAGTAAGAAGAGTCACGTTCTAACTCCGCTTTTAACAATATAGGTCAATCAGATGGCCTTATCTTCTCGCCTCGCTACTCGATACATCGATACCTGCTGTTTCAATTTTGGAACACGAATCGAATAACGAATGCAATCGCAATCTCTTAATCGAATAGACGGCTGACACGCCCGCGACCTATTGCTGGCCGGGGGTCAACGGATTATTAGAAATTTGTACGCTACACTATTTTTTCGTAACGTTAATTCACCTTATTAAAATGTACAAATAGGTAGTCTTCGCTAGAACAAGTTAATGTTGTTTTTTTCTTTGTTATAATAATCAGAACGACTTGTAGAGCTGAGTGAAACGGGAAGTAAACCTAGATATCTGCATAAATCAAAAAGGCAAAAGTATTGTATCTTTAAAGAATAATTTAAAGTAGTGATATCGTTACCTGTGAGATAATTTATAATCTTAGAAAAACATAATGTTATGAAATTAAAAATCCCACGAAGGCCGGTTTTTCCCATACTTATTTCAAAATTTATTAAAATTATATTAGAATAGCATAGTTAATTTATAAAAAACAAACACCATTAAGACAATAATTAGAAACACTTACTATAATTATAAATACGAAAGTGAGTTTTTGTTTGTTACGCCTATGATATTTTGCATACAAGTCGTCTGGGATACGAAGGAAGACATAATTTACCAATATCTCGAAAAAAGAACTATTCCCAAAGAATGGACACTCACGCGAATAGAACAGCGGACGGAAGCTAGTGATAAAATAAAACACACTAACATATTTATAGGTACCTACTGTTATTAATCCACAGTTCGCAGCTATGAATAAAACTGCAGTAACAAATTGAATTTCGAATAGGAAAACGTCAATGTTTCTGATAGAAAATGCTGATTCGAAATTCAAATTGTACTTCACACATCATCGCCAACAGGTTCATTAATAACGATCCTCCAATTAACACCTCAGACCCTCCCGTTGCGGTTATAGAACTCGATCTAAAGTAGTTTGTATAAAGTGTTGTCAAATGATTACTGTCCCATTAATAAGTATCTATTTTTTGGTATTTATAGAAGAATGCTGACATAATAATACAAAACAGATTTAAGTACATACTAGGTACTTATATTATAATTTCGTTAATATGAAATTTTATGAACCAGGTTTATTTCAATCATTTTATATTACAGAAATATTCAATGTACCAGCTACTTCTTTTCCTGCGTGGATCATAAATGCCACAGATTTTAGATGAGGGTAAGAGCCAACCGCTAAATATTTTAGGAATCAGATCAAAATGCGATGCGGTTAGCTACGCATCATTGTTTTGATTTCACTTTCTATCTAGACGCCTGACATGCTAAACGTGGTCTTTAGCAGATCCTTTGAACCTAGGATCTGTCTGTGTCTGTGACAGTATGTATTTTTCTTTAATATTATTAACGTGTCCTCAAACCTCGCCATAAAAATATCTTGAATGGTAAGTACACAGACAAACAAATCACTTTATCTTTTAGTAGCTGTGCCCGCGACTTTGTCCGCGTGGACCAATTTTGCCTATTACGTTAGATATGATATCGGTTTTTGATACTTTTAATACATACGCAATCAAACATTAATATTATCTATTGGCTTCGCTTCTTAAAAACCTAAAACAATTTAGTTATTAATTTTTTACGTTTTGGTTACGAATGTATAGAGCATCTAATCTAATGTCGATACAGGGTAGTAGCACCAGTAGTGGCAGTCTTTCACAGAGTCTCGTATGATTAAGGGTTCGTTAGGAATGTAGGTCCACACCAGCAATTATTACACGTGTCTCATTAGGACACCGAGCCTGACTCTACGTCACCTGATGAGATATATACGTAGGTAGGGATATATTGCATCCAGTCTATGCAGATACAGTATTTCTTCGTTTTTACGAGGTAATCAGAGCAAAAGCTACATTTAACAATACCACAGCACAAACCTTCAGAAAGAGATGTGAATCTTCTATTTTAAAGTCTGGGAGAAATAAATATACCAGCTGCTTCTCTTCCCGCACTGATCGCAAAAGTCAATCGACGGAAAAGGTGAATACTGAGCAATCATGTCAATACTCGATGCGTCTAGCAATCCATCACTATTTGGTTCCGTTTTCCACCTACAATTTCCACCAGCATGCTAAACGTGGCCCAAAAGTTCAACTGACCTTAGCTCTGTCTACCCCGCGACGAAAACAGACGTGACAGTATGTACATGTATATTTTAAAAAGTACGACAGTACAAATACGTGGCTATGGCAAACGTAAATTTTCTATCTTGTATGCAAATCAAAGAGTTACTTCAAAACTTTTTAAGGGTGACGCCTCTACCTACACGTCGAACATAGTCATAATTACAATAATACTCCACGCGACGTCAAACATTGGCACTAAACCAATAACGAACTTACGAACTGACATAACATTTTATGCGTTTATGACACGTCATGCCATCGAAAATGGGCTCGCCTCGATAGACTGCCTTCAATCACAGTAACATGCTTCCGGCCCATTTCCTTTTCACACCTTTTTCCTTTTTTTTACATGCTTTTTGTCTAATATGTCCATTTTAACTATTAACAAAGTCTAGCAGGTGTATTAAGAATTGTTTATTCATATTTTTATACCACTACTTGTGCAGGGATCTATAATAATTACACACATATCATTAATTTCGTACTATAGTTGGCTTAAAATTGTCTAGTTTTTGTCCTTTAATTACCTATAGATAGAGACAGATAGAGTTGCCTTGTGAATTAGATCAGACACCGTTATCTGAATATTTCAAAAATGTTTCTTACAAATAAATAATATTTATCGCTTTAAACATGGTCATATGTTTAAAGCAATAAATACATTCATTCATTCATAAATAATATGGATAAAAAAAAGTCTATAAATGATATTAATTTGTGGTGGTATTCAATCATAAAATTAACATCCAACAAATTGAATTCATAAATCCACAGATTATAAATTATTTTCAGACAGCACTGTGCATAATTTTCGCTCGTAAATTAACACCTGCCTCTATTAAATTGTATTCAGAGTAAAGTAACATTAGTAATTTAACCTACCCGAAGGCAGTATCCATTTCATATGCATCTCAAATGCAACAGAAACGTCTTGAGGAAACCCGCAGTGAAATTATGCTCTTGAACGAAAAACGGTACGGAAAGAACGGAAACAAAATACAAGCTAAAAGCATAAACATTAAACAAAAACAATTCACAAAGTGCACCCATACACGGTTTCATTGTGACACACGTCTGACAGGTCATGCGATTCAACAGTACAAAAACTCACAAAACCCTATTGTATCATGAATGGGGTGCTTTATATATTGTGCGCGGGAAACGAATTTTCAAGACTTTCTTTTTATTTTTTAAAAATGGAATGTGTTCTGGGCAACGTCGTGTGATGCTGTTAAGTGTATTGCTTGTGTGTGGTTTTTCTTTTTTATGCTAAAATATTTTATTTTCATATCGAGGATCGAACGTACTTTGTAGATATTGGATTAAACAGAAACATGCCTGCGTTTCGATCCTGAAATGTAGATTGTAAAAACATGTTATTTAGTCTTGTCTTTGTTCGAGCATAGAGGTAGTAAAATTTGCAACTCATATTCGCAATTTCATATTGATAATCAGAATGCAGTGATATTAAGTTTTCTGATATTATCCTCTGCGGCATAGGAACATGCATGCATTCATAAGACAAAATTACTTTAAAATTATAATGGTTTCATTTAAAATTTTATTTAGGGTTTTTTTTTCAGTCTGTGTATTTATAAACATTTTGCTAGGTATATAACTATGAAGGTAGGCTTACAAATTCAGTTCGTAAAGCTAAATGATATGATTAATGATGATGATGAGGTTCACAACCACTGCCGTAAAACTGCCTAAAAGAATTTTAGGGCTTAGAACAAACGTCAATTAAAATTGAATTTGTGGCCCCCAATAGAAACTCAAACGGATTTGTGAGACATTTTTTTCATTTTCACTCTCGCTCCATTATTTGTCTATGATCTTTATTGCCTAGAGAAAACATAAGGCAGTGGGTCGTCTGATACTATTAATAATATTTTCTTCATAGTTTGTGATCACAACCGCTCAATAGCCCAATGCCACAGATGCAAAATTTAAACATTTTCATAGAGTCCGAGCAAAGAGTTTCAAGTCCAGCATGAAAACTTTTTTCTGATTCGTGAGATGTGATTTTTTTAACCGACTTTAAAAGGAGAAGGTTGTCAATGTACTTTTTTGGAGAAAATAAACTGAGTAAATGTACCTGATTATTATAAATGTATTTTTACAAACTGCTTTAGTTTCTTACTTTTATAAATTCCTAATAATATTTGCTGAACTTCAATCTTGTTTTAGTTTAAGGTAATCGCAAATGTATTAAAAAATGTCGTATGATACTCGTACGGTAAGCTGTCTTTTATAGTCGTCGGTTAATTATAAGCACTCGGCTTCGCCTCGTGCCTATAAACACCTCGACTATAATATCCAGCTTACCGTACTTGTATCATAATGTAGGTACCTAGTAAATATTCTGATATCTATGGTAGGTACTATTTAATTGTTGAAGTATAGAAAAGTTACTATTGACTTTCGCAATTCCATAAAGAACGAAGTCCACCCTCCTTACAAAGTTAATGCACATATACATGGCAAGTCAGGGATATTAGTGGATTAATAAAACTGTCTGATTGGAAAAATGGTGCGTATTTAGTTTTTGATGTGTCAGTTGAGTGGGGGCTGGCACGCGACTGGGGTTTGTCTCGTTTTGGTATAAGTAACATCTTTATTTTCCATATTCCATTTCTTGCACACAATATTTCACATTTTGATATTCTATATAATTTATGGTGTAACAAATCCAACTTTTTTTTTAGATACATGTTCATTCTGATCAACCTGGCAATATTTTATTGTAATGTTGGAATTAAAATCTCTAACAGATTATAGACTCTCAAGAAAAATAAGGTGAAAATTGAAAAAAAAGTATTGGACCTCCCGTACAAATTCAATCGGCTGGTAATTTTTTTTTATGGTGATTCTAAATATATTTTTATTTTGATACCCTTTTTTCTAGCGTGTGTATATCTATTTTACCAGGGATCATTATCATTGCATCATTAAAATATGGCAAGAATATTCAGAATCAGCCGGTATAGATACATTAGCCGTTTTCCCGTAACTTCGTCCCTGTACATTATTACTTTTCTCAGCGCTGATAATGTAGTATTATGTAAATGAAAAAAAAAATAATCAGTACATACATTGGTTTTTTTAGTTTATCATTACAAGCGAACACAGAAATCTTTCCTCTTCATTATATTAGTACTTATAGGTATTATTACTCGTACAATTAATAAAATATTGAGCTTTGGCAGATCTTGTATTGTGTAAGATTATTTCTTGACTAGATTTGTAAAGTGGCAGTATATCGAAAGCTTCATCTGTATCAACGAATAACGAAACGGTCACAACCTTTCTCCCTCACAAAGGCGTGTCCGAGGTGTCCATTACTGTTACTGATATCGACAGCTCGGCGCACGATCAAACAGATTTAGATAAATATTAGGGGAATTTATATCTCCCTTGCCTTTGTTTATATGTATAAGCATCTTGTTTTTACAGATAAAAGTAAAACATGATTGAAATGTGCAATTTTTTTATAAACTAGTGAGTGAGGCCGTATTTTCAGTTTCTCTTTAGGTTAATTTTTTTTATATATTTCTTGCCTGAGACATTTACTTAGCTGTGTTGCTTTCAGTTCCTATAGCCCTAGGTTGAGCCTGTATCGTAAGGGACAAAGGCATGACTAGGTTTGATTATTACTTAAAATAGCATAATATAATTAGAAATAGCTATCTTGCTTCTAAGAAAAGCGCAGCAGCCTCTTCAGCGCCTGTAACATACATCCGAATGATGGTCTTCGTAACAGATCGAAACTTGTTAACAATTTCGTCTCAATAAACTTGACTAAACCATTCCTTTCTATGATAGTCAATTTTTAAAGATCTGCAGCTCAATTTTTGAACTGATAGAATCGATCCGAGATCGTTATTAAGTTTCCACATGGTGAATTTTAATTGGCTCTATTTTTGAACAATTAGCTCCCATCGGTACCATTGAGTTTCATTGGGTCCCGTCAGTGCCAATGGGTACCATTCACTTAGCCATGAAGCAACAATAACTACCATATCTACCATTTTTAGAAAATAAAATAAAACCTATTCGGACGCGGTTCAATAATACGTTAAAACAGGACCGATCGTTGATTTTATTCACATGAACCGAGGGCTGACGTTCCAACCAGTGGTGATGGCGAATTGAGCCTACCAGATCAAAAATTGAGTTCCTGTGGTAATAAGGTTGCTTCCATTTCGTGATTTTCATTCGGTGCTACGAAGCCAGAAACAAACAAGGCTGAGTCCTTGAGACGATCTCTTGTCTTTATGAGTCTGCAAGTGGCTTTCTTACCTTTATTTTAAAGCTGCATGTTATAAGTCCTTTTTTCCTTTCGCGTATAGCGAAGTAAGGTATTTGTAATTTTCATTAACTTATTTAAACTTTATTGCACACAAAAAATACAAACAGGTGGACTTAATACCGTATGCCGTTCACTGCTAATCCAACCAGTCTGTAAGTACTACATTATTTTATATACTTAATAGTATACTATCAATAGTCTTAATAATGATCAATAATAAAAATGTTGAAAAACCTAGAAATATCTAATTCGAGCTAGTGAATGTCATGCTCCTAATTTTCAAAACGATGCCCAATACATTTTACTTTCGATACGTTTATAAGCACGGAACTGACTGTCGATATGTTTTTCATTTTCATCAAGCAATGGCAAACACTAAGTATGTATATTATTTATGCCAAAAATAGGCATTTCAAACGTGTTTTTACGGCTCGATACTTCCACATGGCTGTTACGAAAAAGTTTTGAATATTGTCTAACATGCAATGCAATATTTAATTTTAGCATTCTCTTAAAAATTTTATCATTTTGTTTCTTTATGTACAAAGAGTAACATACTCTAGGCAAATAATACTGGGGCTCATTTAAATGACATTTATTTTATGTTGTAATTTGTAAGAAAAAGTTTCTCACACTCGAACGTTGTATGACAAAGATTTTATATTAATTACTAACATTTTGTGATAGCGCTATACGTGCAACGACTTTATACTAAAATAAAAACTAGGAAACAAAGGCTTCACATTCTATACAATTTTATATGTCGGACGTCTTGGGGCATAATAAAAAGTGTTTTGTTTCAGTCGCCGTGTCTCGGCTCTCGTGACTTCATTTTACCTGAGACGGGATTTTTGCATGAGTAGCCCCCACCCCTTGCCGCTAGGGATTTATAGCATATCGATATGGGACTTAAAACTATTTAAAAAACCTCTATGATACGGTTAGATCCAATCAGAGACTGTGGCTGCAAAACTGATATGATGACACTGCTATGGCACTTACTTGTAAGTCTATCTCCTTGTAAATATATTTTCAACCCACTCCATAAAAGAAGCTATGAGGTAAGAATCATAGAAAACACAACCGAATCGATAAACACCTATCATTTGTGGGGCATAGCGACTGGAAACACAGTTATTCATGAATTTTGGGTGTCTAACATGCAGCGCTAGCTGTTACGATAATTATTTTGTTGCTAGTACCAAAGATAATACATACTACAATACTCATGTAGTACTATTAGGTGCATAGATGATGTGTATTTTGCTAGAACGCGTTGTCCCATTTATAAAAAATGTTTGAAGGCCATTGTAAAAACGACACTGACAATATGTATTTTTCTTTAATAGTCATGGAGATATATGTTCGTGAGTCAATACTAAAAATGACAACAGAATCCATAGCTTACAGAAGACCGAGAAGAGTAGAAAAGTCTCCACTGACAAGAGTCCAGTACCATTTATAAAAGGGTGATTGTTTGAAGTTAGTCCATTTGTGTATGGACTCGCTCGTCATGTTAACCAATGGTATGTACCGCTGCTCTTAATAATAATAACTCGATAAAAAAGTTGTCTGAAATATCGATATCGACCTAAAAATACAGGTCATCTCTATCAGGTCAGCATTACTCAGGATCTCGACGTCTAAAACCAAACCTATTTAACTTGACTGCAGTACGTAGTAATCTTACCTCGGGATTAACTCCGTGATTTCGTTTAAATACACCACCACTCATAAGTGGGGGAAATCGAGGTTCTTGAGAAGTATTCGCAGGGTTTTACAAAAATATTAGGAATCTTTTGATTTATAGGCTTTGAATTTAATGACATAATTAAAAATAATAAAAATTTTAAAACAAAATAATCTTTTGTGAAGATTCCTATGTTCTCAAGATTAAATGCAAACGAACCACTTCAGTGTGCATATGGAATATTTACATTACAATTAAATACTTTCAGACAGCTAGGTACGTAGTTATCTATTCTTTATTCAAAAATTAAGAAAAAAAGTATAAATTTTCTCTGATCCATAGAGAAGAGTGAAGAAACACACATAAACCAGCTGTTTCTCTTACTCAAAACTCAAAACCATAGATAGTAAAACTCGATCATCATCATTTCAGCCGTAAGAAATCCAGTGCTGGACATAGCTCTCCTCCAAGGATTTTCATCATGGGAGGGTTTTCCCATACTCACCACGCTTGCCAGACGGGTTGGTAAGTGCAGTTTGATAAAATAACTTGGTTCCTACGCTGCTACCCATCAAAATTTACGATTTTTTTGAGTAGGAGTTCGTTGAAATGGAGGAACGGGGTAAATGGATGCTACTTGCTCGGATGGATGAAGGATGAGTAAATGGCAGCTCAGGATGGTGCGCGGGGAGTGGGTGCACGTACTCGTATCCGATATCGTACTTACAACCCGGTAGTTGAGAGACTAACAAAAACTCGTTCAATGAATTTATCACTCTATGCGTTTCCTTAATTACATATATTATCCTATTAGAAAATGCAGGGTGTATTTGAATTCATTGGCATCTTTTAAATATAGACTAAGTATATGTCAAATTTAAGAGTACTTTTAATCATCTTAAAATAACACATTTTTGCATTTTAAAAATCTCTAAAATCCTTGAGTTTGTTTGTTTGTTACGCTTTCACGCTGTATCTAATACTGAACCGATCATCGTGAAATTTTGCATACACATAGATTAGGATATCGAGAAGGACAAAGGCTATAAATTACGCGGGCGAAGCCGCGGGTAACAGCTAGTAATATTATAAATGCGAAAGTGAATTTGTTTGTAACGCTTTCACGCCCTATCTACTGAACCGATCATCATGAAATTTTGCATACACATAGGATAGGGCACTGGGAAGGACATAGGCTATAGATCACGCGGGCCAGCCGCAGGTAACAGCTAGTGTTAGATAAAAACCAAAAATTAAAACAGCCAAAAGCCCCGGCAAAATAAATTCGGATGAAAATAGTAACTGAAGTTTTATCACATTCATTGACGAGCTCCGTGGCGCAGCGGTCAACACGCCCCGGCCTGTGACACGGATGGTCCCGGGTTCGAACCCGGTCAGGTCAAGATGAAAAATGATCTTTTTTAGATTGACCTGGGTCTTGGATGTTTATCTATAAATGTATTTGTTATAAAATATAGTATCGTTGAGTTAGTATCCCATAACACAAGTCTTAATTAAGAACTTAGTTTGGGGCCAGCTCAATCTGTGTGATATGTCCGTATATATTTATTTATTTATTTTATCACATTCATTAACTTTGTAGTCCTAATCCTAACTAATATTATAAATGCGAAAGTGAGTTTGTTTATTTGTTTGTTTGTTACGCTTTCACGCCGTATCTACTGAACCGATCATCATGAAATTTTGTACACATATAGGTTAGGGTACTGAGAAGGACATAGGCTATATATCACGCGGGCGAAGCTGCGGGTAATAGCTAGTTGTAATATAATTTTAATTTATTCGGTAGGTTCAAAGTAGTAAAAATAAAATTCAAAGATCAAGGGTTCAAATTCAAAAATTAAACCTAAACTGTCGTTTTTATTTACAAAAGAGTCAAGCGAAATATCTCATTTGTCTGACTTATGCAAGCACTTGGAACATCGCAGCAAAATATCAGTGAGACAAAGAATAAAAAATAAAGAGTCGCTCATATGCACAAAGTATAATTAAGAGCTGAAATGAATATTTAAATACTTTTAGAGCGCCCTCGTCAGCACAATGACGCTGCCGAATCTAGGAGATACGTATTTTTGGAAGTTCGGCCAGGGACACAATGAGTGCAGGAAATATAATACAAGTTATTCCCGGTCACAGGATCGAAAGCCGGCACAGCAGCGGCGGCGGCGGAAAACCTCAAACGGCGCAAATATGAATGTATTGGCAACAATTATATATTTGAACCGTTTGGGGTTGAAACTCTAGGGCTGTGGGGACCCTCGGCACATAAATTATTCAATGCCATCGCCAAAAAATTAATAGAGGTGTCTCATGACCAGAGGACTGGCTTATATTTTGGCCAAAAGATTAGCATTGCCATACAACGTGGCAATGCTGCCAGCCTTCTGGGCACGCTACCACGGGGCAACGAGCTGCCAGGCCTATTTTATTTGTAAATAGTAGTTTTAGTTTAACTTTTATTTTTTGCTGTTCTAATTAATGTATGAATAAATATTTTCTTGATATTTTAATTTAAAAGTTATACTTATCCTATTTGAAACAAGGATCCCTATGAGTATTCAAGAAAAAAGTTAAAGATCACTTTTTATCATTGTCCTCATAAATGTTTTTTTCTTCTTATTTGTTAATTAATAATTCCATATAGTTGATATGTATGTATATGTGTATTTATGTAAGTATTGAATATGTAGTATATTTTAGCCTTCAGCAACACTTTTTGTCATGTTATACCTAATATGAACACGCCTGTCGCCTCTAACATCATATACTCTCTACTCACGGGTCTGCTGGAAGAGATTTCAAATGAAATAAGCAGTACCTTTGTACATGAAATTTCTATTCATTGTACACGTAATTTACGCAGAAGAAGTCACGGGAAAATTGCTTGTTTCGTATCTGGTTTGATTTTTGGGACGTGTCTTAATTCTATAGCTTAGTGCATCCCCAACGTTAGCACAGCGGAACACGTCAAAAATACAGATATAAGTCTGGGGGGTGAAGAGTTTGCCAAAAATTATAATTTTAATTGCTACCCGTTATCTTGACGCACCCCTGTGCATACAGACGTTTCGAGTTTGTTTTCAATATGATAATTTTGTTAGGCTTAAAAAGAAATAGATTTAACTTCATTTTGTATGATAGAATTGGATTAAAAAGTATTTAAAAATATCATCTAATTGACTGGTGCTAAAATGCAAGGGAACGAGGAACGCAGTCATGGAGACTTATAAAGAACTTAAAATTTAAGAGTCACTTTTAAACATGTTATATTAATTCATCATCTCAGCCACAGGAAGTCCACAGCTGGACAAAGGCCTCCCCCAACGATTTCCAATACGACCGGTTGGAAGCGGGCTGCCACCAGTGCCTTCCTGCGACCTTTATCAGGTCGTCTGACCTGATAAAGGTCGCGACGGCGACGGCTGTTCCTGTGGCTGAGATGATGAGGATATCATATTAATTACTAGCTGATGCCCGCGACTTCGTTAACGTGGGCTTTATTACTCCTGCAAACAAATTTCGTAAACGCAGAACTTGAACCAGATTTTATAGATTTCCACATTCGATGACTGTCAATTTTTTGTAAACACATGATATGCAAATAAAAAGGACCTATATGGGCAGAGTGCCCTCAGCCTATCACACAAGCGCACATCTCCAAAGAGCCTTCGGGAGGGACGGACATCGGCTTTGGGTGTTGCCAAAAGGGCATATCCTGATTGCAAGTGATTCGGGACCACTGGGCGGTCAATAATATGGGTAATATGAGCTAATCCTACTCTACCTACTCTATCTCAGTGGAGAGTGTGACTGTGTAAAATTGGCGATATAACATTTGACATGATTCTGTATCAGATGTTCTAAAGCTGCGATTTTTATACTTCAACAAAAATACTAATCAGCCTGAACAATTTTTGCTACAGCGTCATTTTTAATTTTTCCTATAGTTTACCCAGACCATTATGGTTCCGCGTCAAGTGTTCCAAATTTTCAACAATAAATGCTTATCAAGTTGAATAATTTCTTTTAATTCAGCTGGACCATTATGATGCTGCATGAGGTGTTCCATTTTCCAAAATCATTTCCACCTTATATGTTGCTCAGGCTTAATACCTATATAGCAAAAAAAAATTTCATTCGAATCCTTCCAATATTTCCGGAGATAATGAAATGAAATGAAATATTATCGTGATCATGCATACAGACAGACAGACAAGTAATTCCAAAAAATTCTTTTTGCTTTCTATAATTCTTTTTAAATGTCCCTTTATCCATTTCAGTCAAAATTACTAAATGTACAGACAAAATATTTTTACTGTTTTATGTATAGATGAAGCATTCATCGTACAGTGGTAGGTACACCAGCAAATAAGTAGATACATACAATATAATAGTATATATCTAACCAAAATTTTCTTTATCACTCACAAAGAAACCAAAATAGTTACTCATCAACGTAGATTATTTTTTTCATCAGAACCCTCCCAAAAATAGGTAACTCTCATTTCCTGACTAAAAATTAATGAGACAGCCAAACATACACGCACTAGACAAAGGGCTGCCGAATTTTGAAAATAAAGGATCGCTAACAATTTCCTTTTCGTCATTATCTCTAACCGGATCGCGGGCTTTTTTGGCTACGAATTTGAAAGCATGTACTTTTGTCTCTTTCAAAATTAAAGTAGATACATACCTACCAAATACCTTATACTTATATGAGTTTAGTAGAAGGACTGAATACCCATAGTAACTTTTACCATAGAAAGAGGTGAAATACTTTTCTTCTTTCCTTAAAAACCCGCTGGCTCTTGACATTTATTTATTTGTATGGCAAATTTTAACAATCGTTGGTTTTTTTGGTGGGAAGTCAAGGGGTTCAGTTGTCGGATTTAAGTGGACTTTATAATATGAAATTGGTGTAGTTTGGTGTTATAAATGCTCATGCTCGAGAACAATTTGTGAAATAGTTAAAGTAGACTGTTAAATGGACTCGTATAGATTTGTCGCCAAAAGCTCCCACGAGGCTCACACCGGCACATACCGTACAACACCGATACTTAGTATCTCATTATACTGGACATTGGCAGAATCACTGAAATCTCGGTGGAAGCCATTATTAAAAAGAAGAAAGAAATAAAGAACAATCGTTCAAATTAATTACAATATTACAGTGATAGTGTTAGTTGCTGAATCCATTGAATAGAGTCATTTTCAAGGCTGAACAAGTCCGATGGCTTTCCTTCATACTTAGTAAGAGGACAGGCGGTAATAATATGTTCGACGTCCTGCGACGCAGCTCCGCAATCACATGCTGGCGATTCATTCCATCCACATCTGTACGTGAAAACTCGACTTCGACCACACGTTGTTCTAAGTCTGTTTAGTTGGCACCAGACTCTTGACATTGGAGTACCTATATGGCAATTAGCTTCTTCATATGTCTTTTAAATTATCTTGCTGGATTGCGGCCGTGTATTTTTGGATAGCATTCTGAAGGTAAGTATTAAGGTACTAAGAAACGGAATAGTGATGAGAAGTGGGCGTTTCGGGAGTTGTCGTTTTGGGAGTTGTCATTTTGAGAATTGTTCTTTTGGGAAGTGGGCGTTCTGGGAAGTGAAAGTTTTGGGAAAGTGGACTTTTTGGGTCGTAAGGGACGCAAATATCAATGAATGGAAATGTATCACCACACAAGCTCACGAATACATCGACATTAGAAATGCATGCAATTTTCTTTACATTTTCTCATGTTCGAAATTTAAACTCTTCGAAATGTCGTAGCTGTTTATACCGCACATATGTAAAAAGTTGGCGTCACTTGTTATGTCCTCAGCGTCCGGTCCATACTTTTCCTAGGTCCATGCTCAGCTAGTAGAGTCGGGCACAGAAATCCTGAATACTTACATGTATCAACCAAACGCAGTTTAGTTACTATGGATTTAAATATGGTTTTATCACAATGAATATTCTTTTTTACTGTTCAGTGAAAATTTTGACTGTTGTCTCTTAGACTACATTTGTGAATTAAATAGTTATTGGCGTAATAGTTATACTTAACTAAATTCCATTTTTTTAATTCCAGGTGTTTAATACGGGATGTCATCGTTTAAAGCAATCTCGTTGGCACCGAAGTGCAAGGTTCATGTAAGGAGAACAGTAACAGTTTTATAATAATCACTTTACTCCCAGCGCCAGCAAGCGCCGTTTCATTGAACGGGAAAATGAGGTGCTGACATTTCACTATAACATTTTTTTTTTATCTTGAAACATAGACTTTTTATATCAGGTATTATAAAAAAATACTACTAATTTACCCTTAGCTTCTACGTAATTGCTGTTTGGTGACTTTTTCTTATCATCTTAATAATAAACCGGCCAAGTGCGTGCCGGGCCACGCACTGTGTAGGGTTCCGTAGTTGCGAATGACAATTTTGAGTTCACACTGTTCACACTCGTTCACAGTTTAACGACCAAAAACATCTAACAATGAAAATTGTATGGAATTTTACATTTTCGAGTATATTTTATAAGTTGGTTACCTATAACTTTTTAGTTTGTACTTAGTACTCAGCTCCGATAGTTTTCCTTTCAACTTCAGTATATATACTACTGCTGTAATTTTTTTCACGTATCCATATATAACCGTTTAGCAGATAGAGGGGGGGACACGTACCTCTAACAAAAATTTGCACTTTTAAACCAAATATTTCGGAAATGGATCCCTAAATCGAGAAATGGTGTTCTCAACCTCACAATAATTGTTAAAGACCTATTTAACGATACCCCACACGATGGGTAAGTAGAGAAAAAAAAAATTACTCCTCCACTTTACTTGTTTGGGAGCTACCCAAAAAAAATTTTTTTCTACCACTTTTTTGGCAAGATTAATATACATATCCATACCAAATTACATCTTTCTAGTACTTATAGTCTCTGAGTAAAACCGCGGACGGACAGACAGACAGACAGACATGGCGAAACTATAAGGGTTCCTTGTTTACTACGGAACCCTAAAAAACACACAAGTTTTTTAATAAGATGACGAATAGAACACATCACCAACTAATTTTAGTGAATTCCAGGTGTTTAAACACGGAATTTCATCGTTTAAAGCAATCTCGTTGGCACCGAAGTGCAAGGTGCATGTAAGGAGAACCATCGGCTAACAGTTTTATAATAATCACTTTACTCCCAGCGTCGAGCAAGCGCCGTTTCATTGAACGGGAGGGAAATGAGGTAAATGTGTGGTGCTAACGTTTTACTACTTTGTATTTATTTTTAATTCTATAGATTTTTATACCAGGTATTATGATAATAACTATTAACTTACCCTTTACTTTGACGTAATAGGTGATAGTGAAGGAGACAACAAAGTAATCTTTACTGAATTTCAGGTGATTAAACACTAACAACGAATCACTGAAGTGCAAGGTGCATGTAAGGAGAACTAGCGAACTAGCGCCGAGCGTAGTTTCCTTGAACGGGAGGAAATGGGATAATATCACAGGTAATATGGTGTTGACAAATTGATTCGACGAGCTCCGTGGCGCAGCGTTCAACACGCCAGGCTGCGACACGGATGGTCCCGGGTTCGATCCCCGGTCAGGTCAAAATGAAAAACGATCTTTTTCAGATTGACCTGGCTCTTGGATGTTTATCTATATATGTATTGGTTATAAAATATTCTATCGTTGAGTTAGTATCCCATAACACAAGTCTCGAACTTACTTTGGGGCTAGCTCAATCTGTGTGTATTCCGTATATATATATTTATATATTTATATTTGCTCATTATATTTTAACCTGCGTGCCATTATGATGTATTGAATGTGATGGTCCCACTATATTTATTCCAAGTCAAGTATGTCTCTCTATATGCCGCACGCCGCTTGCGTGATATCCCACGAAAAAAAGATATCATGATGAAAGTTACAATGTCCTTCTCGGTACCTCAGGCAACGTGTACCCAATTAGTGATCGGTTCTGTAGTTTAAGCGTGAATGTGTAACAAACAAACAAATTATTAGATAAATTGCTTGATTTCGTATGTGTAAGTGGCCAACACTGGTGTCAGATTTCTCAAGCTGCCTTAAGGCATCTGACATAGCTTAACGACTGCTATCAACGATGACAGCCGGGACCAACGGCCTTCCGAAGCACGGAGGAGCTCGAAATATTTTTATGCCACTTGCGGTCACCCATCCAAGTAGGGACTGCACCAGGGGTTGCTTAACATACGTAAGCGCTCACAGAGCTCACACCCACTGGACCACCGGATACGACAAATGCTTAAAAATAGGTAAGTACTTGCATTTCGTAATGCCAATGATTTGCCTTATGCAGCATTGGCGTCAGACAACCTGGCATGTAAAATTTTTAGAATAACATTTTATAGCTCATAAAGTACTAACTCCCATGATATATAAACACACTCGGACAACCACTAAATAATAGAGATCACATTTTAATTCCTTGTTGCTCTTAGTAAGTAAGTAAGTAAGTAAGTAATACTTTATTGTACACCATAAGTTAAATGTTTATAATACAAAAATTAAACTAAGTTGTACAATTGGCGGTCTTATTGCTAAAAGCAATTTCTACCAGACAACCGATGGATGGAGAGGACTAAAAAACGTTAACAGACGGGGTGTACGATCCAACTAATAATAAACATAAAATATAATACATAGTACACTACTTAAATAGTTATATATATACATATAATAAATATATACACTTACACATATACATACAATATATACATATCCTTAAAGGTATGAGAAAATTGACTAAGTTGACAACTATTTGGAGACAATCAGAACAATTAACTTTGCAGGTAGAAACTTAGTAGCGCAGTAAAGGTGCAAAGTGCGTATAGAACCATAGATTAACATTTTTATAATAATCACTTTAGCGTGCTTTAGCGCCGCGCTCTTGAAGTCGTTATGGGAGGGAAATGGGGTAATATGGTGCTGACATTTAACTATTTCTGCTTTATAACTTTGATAGCTAAGCAGTGCACTATACACTTACGCGTGTTTAACAACTCTAGACTTGGGCCATATGTGGATTGAAGTACCGAGCAGTAGGTAGGCATGGTTTTGTTGTTAATCGTCTGTCATTTACTTTTCAATTTTTTTGTATAAAAATTTAAACTAGGTGTAAAAGCCAGTCAAGGGATTGGGTGAAAACATAAGGAATCACGTTATAGGTGATGCAACTAGCAACCCATCACTTTTTTGATTCCGCTTTCCACCTTAACACTTTCAAGCTTAACTGCTAAACGTGGCCTTTGGGTGTATGACCTTGGGCTCTGTCTACCCCGTAAGGGATAAAGACGTGATAATATGTATGTATGAAACAGTTCCATCAGGGTACTAAGGAGAAGGTGCTTACTATATAGATGGTTAGTGCTTATATTAATTCTGTGCTATAGCTAACTAGTTGTAGTGCAATGTTGGCAGGCTCTTGGAAACTAAGTTACGATGCACCTTGATTACTTTTCCTGCACTCCGCATTTGAGTCGAGCGATGTTTATTGCTTCCAGCCCACTGATTTTCAGGAATATAAAAGCAAGAATTAATGTGTAAATACACACAAGTATTTTTAGTATATCATCATCATCATTCATTCATCATCAGGTATTTCTAGTCTCCATTGCAGGAGCACGACCCTCTCTGTACTACCAGAGCCATATATTAGCTTGAGTAGTCAGAGAATTTGGCCTACACTCTCCTATATTTTTTAGTATAATAAAAAGTAAAATTTAAAATCCCCTGTCACTTTATAGTATGTGTAGCTCTTTAACTATATTATGACCATAAATAATCAGCTTGAAAATTTTATGAACAAACTTTTAATATCAGGGCAAAAAATATTCAAATAAAAATATATGTAATCTTAAGAAAACAAACTCAGAGAAACAGTAACAATATTCATGAATGAACTCTGATTTTTTAAGTGTCAAGAGGTGAAAGGGACTGATTTTTAAAACCTTATAGAATATTTAAAAGGGTATTAATTTATAATTTGACTGCCGTGAAATATTACATTTTTGAAACAGTAGCTAAAATCACCAATCAGAAATCAATTCTCTAAATTCTCAATCATAATACGGAAGAGTTAACATTTTCGTCTGAAAATGCGTAAAATACAAATTATACTTTCATTATTTAGCCTTATCAAAATCATTTTAAAATACCATTATACATCAGTCCTTATTGAATCAAACAGTTATTAAACATTTTATTCGTAATAAAGAATTAATTTATAGAAATAATAATAAATTGAAGTGACTGATAACAACGTCATCAAAGTAATATATTTGCTTTACAATTTTGCACTTTTATTTATTAACATTATATAAAAGTCTATTAAGTATATTATTTATTATATTAACATTATAAATACAAAATAGAAGTTAGTAAATATAAGTCACAATAAAAATAGGAATCAATTTTTAAAAATTCCATATTACGAACGAGTTAAAATTTTCGTCCGAAAATCCGCAACATATAAATTAAACTGCTACATAGTAACGGTTACCGTTATATCGTTATTAACCTGTTTATTTTCGCAACAATATCTTCGCCCATAAAGCCGAAACGACTCATAAAGACCGCTACACACGTAAACAAAAATCCATTATTATTCATCTACGAACTGACGCGGCCAAGTCAATGTCTATCTTATTTCTTTTATAATTATTCACGGTGCCTCCTCGGGGTGGCCCCCGGGGGGGTGCGATAGAGAGAAACGTCTTCGGTTTTTGCGGCGTTTGTTTCAAGTTTTTTAGGGGGTAAACCCTTTCCTGAACATGACAGGAATTGGATCATTAAGCAGGCCTAGCTAAGCTTAATACTGGCACCCTCTTCTACAGGCTTATGAATAATATACTTAAGTATTATTATAGATGTTGCTGATCTTTGGATTTATATTGCTTCGCTGAATTGTATAGTTTTTAAGAGAATTTTTTGTACAAAAAAATACACATTTTTATCAATGTTCATTTTTTATTAATTTATAAGTAATAAACACCTGGGCTGTTTTAAAACACTTGCTACAAATATAACACCCGCATCGGAAAGATTTCAATTTCGTGATTCAGTCAAACTTCTTGTAAAAAAAAATTAATCAATTTATATAGGTACAAAACAATTAACGCATATACTTCAACGATGGATAAATTTAACCACAGTGACAGAGATGTATATAGAATAATTGATTGTAATAATTGAAACATTAAACAACATCATTAAAAAGGTTCTAAGCATAATAAAACTACATTTCTTAATGTTCCATTGCAAATATGATACGATCTTAATACGAATACTCAATACACAGCAAATTATCGCTAATACCCATTCGAATATTGGAAAACCGATTCACGAGAAATGCAGCAAAAAACGCATTAAACATCCGAACTCCATTCATAACTCGATATGAACCCGACCTAATCAATTCAGAAGGGAAAAACGGGTAAAACGAACACACGTATTGCGGAATGCTTATGAAATTATATCGTGGAAAATCTACGGTCGGGTTCGCTTCTTTTTCTTTTTTCGTCTTCTGCAGTCTGTGGACGTAAATGGGTTAGAAAATTGAATGAGCGTGTGGCCCAATCTGGTTACGTTAGGATAAATGTGTGTTTGCTTTATGTTTTTATTGGCTTTGTTTGCATCTGGCGTTTTGTTTCGAACAAATTGGTGTTGCGGGAGTTTTGCAAATTACACTCGTGTTTTCAGTGTTGCAGAGGCAATATTTTAAAGTTTTTATATCAATGATTAGTAAAGGTTTGTGCCAATGTAATTCATAGGTGCAGTTTAAACATCAATCCAATAATGACTACAAAAAGATAACAATAGTGGGCACGTATGTGCTCAAGATTATTTTTTAGACGCGAAATATTCAATAACATTTGAAAGTAAATATAACCCATTACTAACTTATAATGGATGGCAGCAGGTGACCGTAGCTAGTAGCTCTAACTAACTAATGTAATATAATTGTTACTAGACATACTGTTCTATCTAACAATCTTAATTATAGTAATATCGTACATAATAAGTAGATTTAATTTACTCAGAACGAATATTATTTAGATTCTGTCACAAGAACGAATCAAAGAAAGCTTAAATAAACATCAGCATAAAATCTTCCCTAACATATTACTCGCTGGAGAAAAATAAAAAAGGAAACCCGACATCCCGACTGTAATGCTCTTACAGCCACTAACGATGTCACCGTCAAAGATTCCCCGATTTCCTCACATGTGGCTGCGTAATGAAAAGACTGATCTGATGCCTCGAGCTTCAGATAGGAAAATTAAAATGTCTAGACTGTTATTTGGACGTTTTGTTTTGTGAAGACGTCTCGACGACTGTTAGCTTCGACTTGTGAAGTAAATTATGGAAATGTTATTTAGTTAGCTACTTTTTTGCTTATCGTTGCCTTTGAAGTCTATTATACAAAAGTTAGAGTTTATTTGAATGTGTATGTATGTTTGAAAAGTAGGTCAAGAAGTTTCAAAGTTCAACAAACTTGCTCGAATCGTTTGTCAAAATCGCAAAATACCTAATAATATGTAACTCAAATAATTTCTTAGCAAAAAGTGGCTTTGTAAGACGTTATCTTCATTAGCGACAAGAAAAGTGATGTCATTCCGTTGTGACACAGCATGCAAAGGGAGGTCTGTTCCCCCTGGCGGTCTCTCGGCGACTGACTTCCACGCGGTCCCCCCTCCCGCGGCCCGCGCCCACTCCTGGGTGGGGTGGACGGCTTTCTCTTTCATTTTTCCTTCGCTCCTCGGCTCATCCAGTTACATCGTTCTTATGTTTTATTTTTAATTAAAGCGTACGCAAGTCGGCGGCGTAGATCTTCCACCCGCGGGGCGGCGGGTACATACGCGGTGGGTGTTGATGATTTTTCAATGGGGAGAAAGAGTTCCCTCATTTTCTTAAGAGAAAATTGCGTTTTGTTTTCGAGTAGTCGAAGTCTGTAGTAATCGCTTTTGTTTTGTGGAAGTTCTCCGTCGTTCCTTGCGCATGTGGATGTTAGAGAGAACCGTAAATTGTGTACTTTAAAGTTTCAAGTAAAATTGTGGAGACGTCGGGGTAGTTAAGGTGTTATGCATTGAAAAGTTTTTGCTCGAAAGCTATCTTGGAGACTTTAGTAATGTTGCGTTAAATATAGTTGAGTTGAATTGTTCGTTAAACGATTTAAGCCCAGTTGTAAACTAAGTTTTGTTTTATGTATTAAATGCAAGAAACCAAACATTAGTAAACAAAATACGATATAATAATGAGTCTGAAAAAGCTGCTAATATTTTAAAGTCGGAATCAAAATCTCAAAAAAAATATAGAGTCACAAGAAAAATGAAAGAAAATGAAAAAATATAGCAATTCACCAATGATGAGCTGGTCGTAGTGTAGGACGTCCTCAGGCACGGTGGAGTGATGATTTGCGCAAGATGGCTGGAAGAAGCTGGATGCGAGCAGCCGAAGATAGATCTCGATGGCTATGTCCTATGGCCTATGTCCAGCGAATTTCTATGGCATTTCAATTTTTTTTTTTTTAATATTTTATCTTTTCATCTTTTGTACATGTCCCTTTATCTTATTACAAATTCTGATACCATCAATAAAATATTGCGAAGTTGTTCATAATAAAAAGTTGTAGATCTCCATCGATATTAAAAAATAAGGACTTCTTCTTAAAGTATATGTTTGAATTTTTTTTTGAAAACCTTTTCATAATTATTTTATGAGCTTTTCTCGTGTACAGGCTAATAAACTTACACAAGGTTTAATTAAATACAAAATTACAATATACATATACTATTTAGGAAAAATTCAAGTCCAACATCTTAAAATAAAAAAAGAAAACGCATGACAACAGCAATACCAACGTTGATTACACGCGCAAATTACACTCACACATACACAACACATTATCCCTGACTCAAAAGTTAATGTAATGAAAAACAAAAAGGGCCAAGAAAAGGGTGCGTTAAGTTCCGCCGAAAAACGGGAATTTGTAAGAAGTTGCCCCCCTCCCGCCCCCAGGGGGACACTGCCCCCTCGTGTGCGAAAATAAATTGCCAAGAATAATAATTATAATGAAAGCGAAAGAACGTATAAATTAGTGGGGACGTTTTGAGACTTAAATCGGTTATGTGTGCGTGTGTCTGTATATGGCCGTTGTGTGTGTGCATCATGCAAGAATCTAAGAATAGGGTGAAGGAAAATTCCATCTCGTATTTCACTAATGATTAATTAAAAAATGTGAGCGATTGTTTTTTTAGGAAAAAAGCGTATTTTACATTCATTATACTCATTTCATAATTGATGTCTTATAAATAACGTTGATACCACCTATAGTCTTTGTAAAATACTATAAAAAGTAAACAAAATACAAATAAATACTAATTACTCAGATACGTAAAATTTTTCGCCTAAATAGTTAAGATTTTTTTATTTCTTTTATACATTATAAAATCCATGTGTTCTGGAAGTAGTGTGTTCACACATGAACATATAATATAATTTACATATATTTTTTAATGTTATTGTTAGGTTATTAAACCTATTCAATATCTGCAAGTTGATGAAGAAACTATCTATAATTAACTAATAATATACAAAAAGGAGATACAGATAAATTGAAGAACTTATCTATAACCACAGTATGATTAAAACATATTTAATATGTACAAATATTGCACTTCTACGACTTGAAAGAAGAAGAAGTACATTATTGTAATAGTTTGCAATAAAGCATTCATTCTTTACAAATTGACCGAGAAGCTGAATATTTTTATGGAAATGTCAATTGGTTTTAGTTTTCAACATGGTCCCATAGGAAAGGTTGTTCATAGTGACGGTTTGTATCACCCCTTGAATCACAGCTAAACGATAAAAATATAACCACATATTTGTTGGAAAAAAAGTTTTTCTCGACATTTATCCCCAAAAATGAAACATAGTATACACAAAATTCACAAAATTTTGAAAAAATCCCTCAAGGATTTAACAATAGTTTTAAAACGTTTAGTGTACAGGTCACAAGAACACGCACAATTAAAAAAACAACAAAAATACTAGTTTTTTTTTTTATTTCAATCATTTTATATCTACACATTAACACAGCAAGAGACAGTGAAGAGATTTTATCTTCAGCGATATCTTTTTTTTTATTTAAAGTGTCACTCGGGCCGTACGACCGTACGTGCCGGAACGCCTATGGTGGCCAGCTCTGATTTGCCCACTCCCCTCATTACGGGGCGATATTACGAACGACTAATGGACATTCCGGCCATTTTCACGCGTTGATTCTATAAATTTGAGAGAAACGGATAATATTAAGGTTTTATTAATTTAGAATTGATAGACAGACAGGTCTTTAGAATTGTTAAATCCATTTGATATGAAATGGTTGTTTTCTGAACATACTTAGTTTACTTTAAAATTTGTTGTTATTTACGAAATAACTATTTTATTATACCTAGGCAATTTATGTTAAATAATAAACACTGTATTTGTGTATGTTTGGCAAATATGTACTAGAGTGTAAGTGACAAGAGGTTATATACAATACATCCATAAAAATCTATATACTTGCGTTTATTTACGGAATATTTATATAGATAAAAATAGATAGAAATCTTTTATTAGGTACATCGATCGAAATCTTTCTTAATGAGTACGTACGAGTTCACATATTATACATATATTATATTTCATAGTATTTCAACTGGGAGAGGCCTTTTCCAAAAATGGGTTACAGTTGGCTGATGGTCATTATCATGATGATGTTGATGACATATACCTTTTATATATTAAATAAATGTCTCCAACAAAAATTTCGTTTTTCAAAAAAAAGTTTAATATTAGTTATTAACCTTTAGTACGTGTATTAAAAAAATAAATGTATGAAATATCGGTATACTTCCTTAAGGAAACTTACGCGAGGGAAAACTTTTCCCAAACCCTTAAGAATCAAAGCAACTCAAGGTCTCCCACCGGATCTGGAGTCTGTCACAGTGACCTACAAAAAGTTCGTTCTGAATAATAAACGATGAAGAATTTTTATTAATAAATATCTTCAAACGAGTTACAACTTAGTTATCGTCATATTTTATTGAACAGAATCTTTTTGTTATATAAGAGATTTGTAATAAAAATAAAAGAAACTACAAGTGACATAGTAAAAGACATCAATCAATAACTTGTACATAAAACACATACCACGGAATACATATTTCTTGCACGACCGGGATGCGAAAAGGGGGAAAGAAAAAAAACTAATTAAAAAAGCAATCAAGGTTTTCTTGACGGCGCGCACGTTCGCCCATATCGTCTTACCCCCTGTCCCCCCTCGCCCCCATCCCGTTCTGCGGACACCCTTTAAGGGGGGCAAAAGGGGAGTGAGCGGTACTAGATTTACGTAACACGTTTAAAGTGTGTTTTGATGAAGTAATCATCGCATTTCCAGGGACTGCGTTTAAGAATTTTGCGGCGGACTACGACATTTTCCCTTTTTTTCACTTCAACTCTTTAATTTGGATTCTTAACGAGTTGCCATGTAATTTGAGTGAGTAATTTAGGGATTTGTCGGAAAGTGTATTGGTATTTTTCGGAGAAACGTTTACGGAGATTTAGGTAATTGATTGTCGATGAATTTCAATAGGGTTTTTAATTTTCAGAAGTGGATTTTAAATAATTGGCACTTAAACTTACCATGTTGCTTATACATAACCCTTTTCATGCAATCGATCTTATTTCGTAACACTATCATAACATCATACTTTGTCCACCTCTGTGGCCTAGTGGTCATCATGCCAGCCTATTACATACACCGTAGGTCCCGGGTTCGGTTCCCTGACAAAATGAGATTTTTTTTTTCAAATTGGTGTGGGATTTTTATCTATATACTGAGTTTGAATTGAACTTAGTTACTTGTGTTAGATAAATTACTCTTAAAATCATTCAAACATACATTCGAAGGACATGAGAGATCCTAGACCTATGTAATATGTAAAAATAAAGTTCAGTGGAGTAGGTAAGACAAAAGAAAACTTCGTCAAATTATGCCAACATCATTTTAAGCTAATGTGTGTCAAAATCACAGACTCACATTTTTAATTAATATTTATGTGGTAGACAAAGTAAGTAGGAAGCCTACACACAATAAAGATTCAATTATTGCATTCCAACGAAATTGAAACAAAAATGGCAATTAATCAAAATTTCAGCATACCGTACATTGATATCAAACGTACATTGAAATATAAAATCGTCCACTACATAATAAAGTAATTGGAATTCCTCGTGTCCTCCAGAACCGTCTTGTCCTAGATATAAGTGGGCAAGACATGATTTTTGTTTATTGCTACGGTAAATTGAACTTTATGGTACTGTCTTAAAGGTATGTTTCGGTTGGCATTGCAGTCAGTTTATTAAAATACTGCGGCCGTGCAGGTACGAGGCAGAAATAAAAACGAGCCAAAGCAGTTACTTTTATGAGGGCGCGAATAAGATGTTTCGGACTCCGTCTAAGGAATGAGAGGGTGGGAAAGCCGAACACTGCGCCGGGAAAACCGCTGAAAGTACAGGCGGTTTTTAAAACGTATGTTGGTTGTTTTTACACGAGCATTTTGACGTTTACTTACAAAAAAAAAACGACTTCCGTATAATTTAAGATTTATAAAAATTCACTGACTTACAATTTGGAGAATTCCTTAATAATCCTTTTTTTTTTTACACCTCAAATACGATATGGATCGACGACGATGGCCCGTTTTTTTTCGTTCACTGAAATCTACATTTGCTGTACCAAGATCTGCTGGTCAGTTTCGTGGCTGCCTTGGCCCTTGGCGAGCTATGAGTTTCCTCGCGTTACTCGCCCCGTCGGTCGCCTCGTTTGTCGCCGATATTAGTGTTATCTTGCGAAATAAGTAATGTAACCCACACAGCCGCCCTAATAAAACAATGTAATTTTTACTTTGTATAATGTCTCTAGATGTGATGTAACAATTATATCCATCGATTCTAACGCTACCTTACATCTTCAAATCTGTTACATACATAGAAGCAGTCGCGAGTGAACTAGAGCTTAGTTAATTTTAAAATACGCTCTGATGCACTAATAAATAAATAGTTGTTACTTAGTAGTTACAAACTTGAAAAAAGCTTTAGTATGCAATGACATGTAAACTAGAAAGTTACTTAGAGCCACGACACAAGATCCTATACGTCTAGCAAGAAATATATTCTATATGTGAAAACTCCAGGTTTTAACAAAATCCTAACTTTTTTGCGTTTTGATTGGAGAAGCACTTGTAATACGATAAGCTATTACTTAAAATGGTATTCTGTTAAGCTTATATTTCTCGTCCATATAAATGGCGTTTTTCTTTCCCAGTGTGCGGTCACCCCGGGAAAATAATAAAATGCCGTTCCACAGTCGTAACAAGCGTCGTTGGAACAAAGCGAGCTTGCTCAAATAATTTGTATCAATTTGTAAAAATGCACCCACCGACCCCCCGGCTGTGACGCGAAGCACGTCATAATTATTGGGTTTTCTATGTATTCGTTACTTAGTTGTAAGTGATTCTGAACTAAGTGTTGCTCTGACTTTGACTGCTCTGACTAATATGTATATGGCTGTAGTAGTACAGAGAGGGTCGTGCTTTTGCAGTGGAGACCAAAAAAAGAACTGATGATGATAAAGTGAATGCTATTGTATACTGCGAATTTTCTGATCAAACATACATGGATAAATACTATGATGTTCTAAAAATAAACTTAGCAACCCTATGATAGTAACGTTCAGGACGAACGACAGTCATTTTGTAATTGACAAAAGCTGTACAAATCGACGTTAATTTCAATTGACTTCAAAGCAAATAATTTGTATTAATTTGTAAAAATGCACCCACCGACCCTCCGGCTGTGACCCGAAGCACGTCATAATTATTGAGTTTTCTATGTATTCGTTACTAAGTTGTAAGTGATTTTGTACTAAGTTTATTACTCCAATTTTTTTTGATCGAGCATGAAAGGGTAAATATTATGATAATTTAAAAATGCACCCACCGCTGGCTGTGACGCGAAGCGCATCATAATTATTGAGTTTTCTAGATTCAAAGATTCAAAAGATTCAAAACGTTTATTCAGAAAATAGGCCCTTGCAGGCACTTTTTCACGTCAAATCACATTTAACACATCTATGTATAAGTTACTAAGTTGTAAGTGATTATGTACTAAGTTTATTACTGCGAATGGTTTAATCGAACATAAAAGGGTAAATACTATGATAATCTAAAAATGGACCCACCGCCGGCCATGACGTGAAGCACGTCATAATTATTGAGTTTTCTATGTATAAGTTACTAAGTTGTAAGTGATTATGTACTAAGTTTATTACTGCGAATGGTTTGATCGAACATAAAAGGGTAAATACTATGATAATCTAAAAATGCACCCAGCAACCCTTCGACAGTGACGTCCAAAAATGGTAATTTTGGAATTAAAAATTTAAATCGCTGATGTATCAATTGATTTTAAAAAAATCTTGTTCTGAATTTGCCAGAATCTCTAATGTTTATTATTCACTGAACGAATATTCGTTTACCTTTTGAAATGAAGTAATACTAAATAAAATTAAATTTATATTTTTATTGGCATATTACAATTAAAACATAGCCGATTTGAAAAAAACATGTTTTTTCTAGGATATTATATACTATAATAATTAACTTTCCCATCCTAAGATCAGAAATTAGAGCGGTAACATCATGGTAACATGACATTTTTTGCTACAAGTTCATTGCACTCAACAATATCATAACCAAACTCTTTACGACCCCAAATCACTATTATTTACCAAACAAACATGGCTTCCCACACACGACTAAAAAGTTCCCAGAATTGTAATGCAAATGGCTAATCTGTAATGACTAGCGCGATTATGGCAAATTGGCCGGCTTCGGCTGTCACGCGCGAATATCAAGTGGTTGCCCAATGCATGATGTACCTACTATACACCAGCAAAGTGGGTGTAAGTCAGATTTTTTTGAAAAAAACTTGTCTGTTTGTTACATATGATTGTTCTATTAGCTATCAATAAATATAGGCTTATTTTAGTCAGATTATGGTTCAAACCGGTGTTGCCTATAACTGATTTGATCTAGTATTTTTGAATTGAATTAATTCATCATCAGGTCTTTTTTTAGTCTCCACTGCTCAGGACCATGACGCTCTCTATATTATCAGAGCCTTATATTAACCAGAGCAGTTAGAGGATTTGGCCTATACTCTCCACTCTCACCAGACGGGTTAGAGAGGTATCTTTGATGTTTATAAGCTATGTTTAACTTGTGTTTCCTAAGTCGCCTTCTACCACACGGCTATTACATAATACATCATCATCATCATCAGGTCTTTCTAGGTCTCCACTGCAGGAGCATGACCCTCTCTGTACTACCTGAGCCATATATTAGCCAGAGCAATCAGAGGATTTGGCCTTCACTCTCCACGCTGGCCAGACGGGTTGGAGAGGTCTTTTTGATGTTTATATGCTATAATACATACAATCAAATAATTACCAAAATCACGAACACATCGGCTGTTCTAAACGTTTGTCGCAGCCCGCTTTTTTGTTTAGCAACGCGTTCAAATAATGTTAAATAAGCTAAGCTTCTATGAATAATTTGGGCTATAATCCCTCTAGAATTATTTTCATACTAAAGATTTTTGCCAAAAATAAAAGGATTTACGGATATTCCTTTCGAATAAAGACCGCACTGTTTTGGCCAATCTGTCGTATTACTTCTATCTAGTTTATATTCCAGCCGATTAGCATAATTCTTCAATAATTTTGCAGAGCTACCTAAAGTTAAAACATTTTTAACTTTATCGACATCATTTTAAGATTCAAAGTTGAATACCTTCAATCCGAGGACAATATTGCCTGTACTGCACTATTTGGTAAATTGAATATGCTTGCCTGAATGCCGAGAAAGATTGCTCTGTTAATTTTAAATTTTAAAAAGTAAGCCTTTTTACGTAATCCCGTCTCTATTAACCTTTTGGGGCCCAATGCGTACTAGAGAGTAGAATAGGACCACTCCAAGTCTTCCCGTGGATGTCGTAAAAGGCGACTTAGGAAACACAAGCTGAACAAAGCTTAAACATCAAAGAGACCTCTCCAACCCGTCTGGCCAGCGTGGAGAGTGTAGGCCAAATCCTCTGAAGAACATGGCTCTGGTGGAACAGAGAGGGTCGTGCTCCTGCAGTGGAGACTAAAATAAACCTGATGATGCGTACTAGACAATTTTAAGATTTCCGTACACAAAGGGTGCTAATTAAAACCTATTACTAAGTCCTCTATCCGTCCACTAAAACAGTCAAGAACAAATAGAAAATTTAAAATAAATCGAGTCATATCAGTTGTCCATTTTCAAATTTCCCTGATTAAGTAGGTACCTTATTTCATAAAATTTTATAGCAAAAAATCGCCTGCCTGACAGATTAGGCCATTTCATAGTGCACTGATCAGTGCTTCCTCGTTCAAGGGGTTAAACTACACATTGACGACCCAAAAGAAAAATAATTCTGGTATGTTAACAATTATAAATGTTTTCAGAATGCAGGGAAATGCCAGCTATTTTCTATTTGACTACCATCTTGTACCTGCACGGCAACCTGACCAGTCAAATTAGGCTTGTGCTATTCCCATAAAGTTGACGCACTTTCGTCCTAAGAAAATACTTCTTAGGTAACAATGTATGAGCTAGGTATCTAATTTGTAGATACATTCAACGTTTTGACTTGTTACAAATATTGACATTTGGTACTTTTATCCTTATAATAACTTGACCTTAATTTACTAATCACGGAATAACAAACTTGGAAAAACCCATCTAATTTAATTTTGCCAATGAATGTTTTTATTTATATAAATTAACTGCATGTCATAAAAGCCACTTGCCGTTCCACTTTTTGTTTTGCGACACCCAACAGGGTTCATAGTGTTCCTATTATGAGACTTTAGTAAGAACTGACTTGTATAAGTATATTATGAAATGCAATAAATGAATTGAAATTAAAATGTTTCTTACATAACCCATTTATCCATTCGTTAGAATACTTGCAAACTACTACAATCATTCAAAACCAACTAACATTACTCTAACATCATCCTTACATGCCACAGACTATCCCATACATAGACAAATGACTCTCCAATCCAGTCCACTTCGAACATCCGCATACCGCCAATAAATTCTCAGACCAATCCTGAGTTCATACACCCTAAACATGTTTGTTTTCCCCTTTTTGCTTCCCCATGAAGACGTTACTTCCACGTTGTTACCCGTGTCAAAGGTTGATAAATATGCAATATCCTCAGATCGATCTGAGATCGATCGGGCGTGTATTTTGAAACCATCGCTCTTTGACCTTCCCAACCGCTCTGCTCACTTACTTTTGTAGACGAATCTGGTTGGTGTTGAAGTAGCTTTAGAGATCTAAAATGAGTGGTTACATTGGGAGCATTGTTAGAAAATTATAGATGGCGCCTGAGGAGATGGCTCGATGTTTACATTCCCTGGATGTTAGGGCTAAGCTAGTTTAAGAGGTTATGGGTCAGCGTGTGATTACATGTTCCCGTTTGCATTGAAATTGATTTTGGTCCAATTTGCTCTTCTCTGTTTTCTTTTAATTGCGGAATGTTGTTTCGATTAATCTGTTTGCTTTGATGATTTCTAATTGGGGGGTTTACTTTTGGGTTATTGTATAGCATCGATCACTGTAGTATTTGAAAGCGAATTGCAATTTTGCACTCCGTGGTGTCGTAAATTGTATTAACTGTACTTGTAAATAAAATCTGATGACTTATAACAGCGATACATTAGGTAGGAATTCAAATTAAGAAGATCTTGTTTTGAAATAAAAATTACAAAAAATAATGTACTTGGTTTTTTTTTACAAATACGGCAGTGAATCTTTTAAGTACGAAAGTGTTATAAGTTTTGGGATCGATTTCCTAAAAATTCATGAATATTGATTTCTTTTTTCTAGAAAACTGCACCGTGCAGGTTTCTTTCTAGAAAAAAAAAACTAATCAAGTAAAAACGTCACAGAGAGCACAGAAAATCCTAAAAAGAAAATCTAAATAAATCTTTGTTTTTCTTTTTCTAGGGTGTTGGTAGCCAGTATTTGTTCCAAATATTTAAATCTACCAAAGGGCATCCACAATGTATCTCGATACAACAGATGATAAATTAGACTCAACAAAAGGTCTAAAATCCAGACAAAGCGTAGAACAAACAAAGTAGATTTTATAACAACTAAAAGAGGATCACGTTTGAGTAGTAAACGAGCACCGACACTAATGGTGGCAGAAGAAATTTATACAGAACACCTTGATGGCTACCTTTTAACTAAACGAAATTATCCTCGGTATATAACCAGTAATGTATTGTTGCAATCCGTAATATTTCGCTTGGGGGGTTATTCTGGAGCGGTCTCCATTGACAGCAAGTGAATCATGATTGGATAGTCTTATTAATATTATAAATGTTATTGGGTATGCTTGACTATTCTTCACGTTAAAATTAAAATTGATTGATTTCTTTATACTGATGAGGCGTAATTGAGCTGTATTGTGATCACCATCAATATTGACACCACGAGACTTATAGAATTGCCGTGATATTCAGACAAAAATTTAACTATCGTGCTTCCAAATAGCAAAAGCCCCTGCTAGCTAAAGATGAAGTATAGTAATTAGTCACAAAGACAAGCAGCAAATGTATATAGCAAGCAATGCATGCATTTTAAAATTCTCTTTTCTTTTATCTTTTGCATTGTGATTCCAGTGTTCCAGTGGCCTCTTTTGGTTGATTTAAAGGTTTCAAGTTCAAAGATCTAAGACAGTATGTTGACTTAAATACTACTCATGATAAAAAGTAGATAGTAGATAAACTAACTAGGGAAAGTTTTTGCGGGTTACCGCCTTTCTCCTTGGTCCTTTGGAACATATAAATATACTACGTTCAGAAGACCTAAATCTAAGGACCGTTGATAAAGAATCATGACGTGGTTTTGAGCAGTGCTCAAGAAATAGCAATCTCTCATATGCCTGATAAGCCGAGTGTTACATGCATAGTTTGAAGGGCTGAGCTGAGAGAAACAGCTTTAGGCCTACCAGCCATCGATTTTGTACCTATAAAATCTATCTAGCATGTCCAGAATACCCCTACCCATCCGAGGACCGTCGACCGGCCGATCTTGATACGGCACTCGTGATTTAGAGCAATGCTCAAGAAATAGTCGTCCATTTGCACGACGGCCGGTCGTGATGCGGGCGTTATACGTAAAGCCTGGAAATTATCGGTAATAACCGCGCTTTTGTATGGGACAGAGATAGTTTTCACATTAACTCATATGATCACAAAATTTAGGAACTTTATAACTATGTAGGCGTAGGCATTTTTAGGGCTCACGCAAATAATAAGCTGGTCTACGATAAAAGGAACCAGATAAAATGTACCAGGTGCTTCTCATCACGCACAGACCGTAAAACCAGCCAAGGGAATGGGCAAAAATTTAAGGGCAATGCGGCCGGCAACCCCTCACTGCTTTTGATTTTGTTTTCCATCCATGAACCCACCAAGACACTAACGTGGTCTTTGGGTCTTTTGATCTTAGGCTTAGTCCACTTGCGGTTACCATTTGGATAGCTGATAACATCACATAAAAATGTCTAGAGCTCCTTCGTGCTTCGGAAGGCTTTCATGTGTGTTGCTTGCTTTTTATATATATATAGCTTCTTTGCCATATTTTCTCCTTCTGTAACCTCGATAATCATATTTTTCGTCTTTTAGATAAACTGTCGACCGAAAATCGAATCATGTAGTTTTATTTTGATAAATGTTTTGGTAAGAATAATTTCATTCTCTAGAAGTATTATAGCTAGCTAATATGTAACTTTTTTATATAATATTAGTTATTATAAAATAACTAATATTATATAAAAAAGTTCTAGTTAGTGTACTTCTAACTTTTTTCATATTATTATTGACACAGTTGAAACACATTTTTGGGACTTAAACAAATTTGAACGTGATATTTTGAGGTCTACATATGGCCTATTTTTTACTGTCGTAATGGTTAAAAGTTCTCAAAAATGGTTAAAGTTCACTTTTGTCCTTTTCAATTTTGCTCTGTGACTCATGGTTTTACGAAAACTCGTCTCTGAAGGTTGCTGTTAGAAAGGAACTGGTTTACGAAAACTAGGGGTAGGTTGCGAGGAGCGAAGCGACGAGCGTTAGGTTCTACATGAACCAAGTATGCGCGAGGCGAGCGAGCGAAGCGAGCGTGCCGCGGCAGCGGCCGCCGAAGCGCCAGAAACGATATTGCCGCGTTATTCTGAAATGTTTTGTTGCCAAACCAACCACCGTAGAGAAAAATTGTAAAGAAATAAAGATGTTTTTTATGTCTTTTAAAATAGACTTGGGATTTCTTTAAGATATTTAATTTTACTTAGATTTTATTTTTATGTCTATTAGTATTTTTAGTTTTTCATCTTTAGTAATATATACTTAGGCGGTGTACCGCATAGCATCTTTTCTATCTCTGATTTCTTTATTATTGTCTCTTTTATAACGTGATAAAATCCGGGGGATTTCTTATCTACTATTTGATTAATGTGGTGATGTCATCATAGTGCTTACTCTTATGGATTTCATTTATTTATCATTTGAAATGTTGCCTTTAATAATATGGTAATATTTTTTTTGTTAAATAAAGCATATACCAATAGTGTTTGCGGATAAACGTTGTGTTGCAATACAAAGCATATAGCTTTAAAAAAAATAACTGTCAATAATCGGAATTTCAACAATATATTAATTGTATTTTCGGTAAAATAAAACTATGGAAAATAAAAAATGACGAAACGTTTACGGTGTTTTAAAATTCGTACAAAACCTATTCTTGCTTATGATAGGTAACCCTTTTAACAGTATCCAGGTTTTTTTCCTTTATTTGTGCTATGAGACCTTGCATCATGCCAAATTTCATGATTCTAGGCCCACGGAAAATAAGTTTGAGTTCCCTTGCTATTGAGCAAATTCGTAAAGTTTGCGACATTTACGGCAACATATTGAGATTGCGTTGACGTAGAATTTTTTCACGGATTTAAAAGACCGTAAACCTAAATATGTAATATTTAGACAAAGGAGGGTACCTATAAGGGTTCCATTTATTCTTTTTATGGCACGGAACCCTAAAAGTGCTTTATAGTTACTGTAGCAGATCAATATTACTGTAGCATTTAACACGTTTCTAGTTCAACATTAAGATGATCTGGTAACATTTGCTCGCCTCGTATCTCCGCAAATAAATCTTAAGGTGCATCTTTGTTGCCATAGAGCTTTGTTTTATAACAGTGTTTAGTGCTGTTGTAGACCCAGGACTTTTACTATAAACTCTCTAGACTCCGATGCCTTTTTGTTTTTTTTGTTTTTTCGTATGTGTAAGTGGCCAACACTGGTGTCAGATTTTTCAAGCTGCCTTAAGGCATCTGACATAGCTTAACGACTGCCATCAACGATGACAGCCGGGACCAACGGCTTAACGTGCCTTCCGAAGCACGGAGGAGCTCGAGATATTTTTATGCCACTTTCGGTCACCCATCCAAGTAGGGACTGCACCAGGGGTTGCTTAACTTACGTAAGCGCTCATAGAGCTCACACCCACTGGACCATCGGGCTCCGATGCCTTTATTGCAATGATTCAAAACCTGGCCGATTTTCAACGCTTGTGTGCGTTACCGCTTTTTTTTAGCACATCATTATCAGGTCTTTTTTAGTCTCTACTGCAGGAGCATGACCCTCTCTGTACTACTAGTGCTATATATTAGCCAGAGCAGTCAGAGGATTTGGCCTACACATTCAACGATGGCCAGACGTTTTGGAGAGATCTCTTTGATGTGTATAAGCTTTGTTTAGCTTGTGTTTCCTAAGTCGCCTTCTATTACATCTCTGGGAAGACTTGGCAGTGGTCCTATTCTGCGCTGCCGGGAAAAACATGGCTACTTTTACTATACAGCATGTAAATAGACCCTCGACAAATCCTTATACTATATAACTACCAACTGCACGGGCGGCTAAACTATTTTGTATGAAAAATGTTACCCAGCATATAACCGGGGTAGTTATGTCGAGGATCATTTTGCAAATCAAAGATAGTCTGCATTATATACGTCAATAGTTAAATAATTTAATCTATTGTTAGCTGTATAAGGGTTTTATTAAAGCTAGTACTGTAGTACTAACGATCACAAGCGCCACGACTTGCGTCAATTACGGCAACAATAAATAAATTATCCACTCCGCTTGCCGGCAGATGCAATATAACATTTTCATGCAAAACCTTCTGATTCCACGTCAGAAAAATTAAAAATGTAAACACTCTGTGCAGAAAGAGAATCGGCGGGGTGTAAAAAGGACACTAACATAATGTTTTGCTCGAATGTTTTGACGAGCTCCGTGGCGCAGCGGTCAACACGCCGGCCTGTGACACGGATGGTCCCGGGTTCGATCCCCGGTCAGGGCAAGATGAAAAACGATCTTTTTCAGATTGACCTGGGTCTTGGATGTTTATCTATATAAATTATGTATTTGTTATAAAATATAGTATCGTTGAGTTAGTATCCCATAACACAAGTCTTATTAAGAACTTACTTTGGGGCTAGCTCAATCTGTGTGATATGTCCGTATATATTTATTTGTTTATTTATTTTTGTGATGTTTTCGCGATTGTTACACATTTAAATAAAATTAATTTAATACTAGACAAATGACAACTTCGCCAACCTGCTCTCCTCAGAAAAATTAAAAATGTAAACACTCTGTGCAGAAAGAGAATCGGCGGGGCGTAAAAGGGAACTAACAATACGATTTTTAATGTAGCTTTTTAAACTTTCACGGTAACCTTCGTGATAATAGTTCATGTAACTGGATCGAAATATCGAAAACTCAAACAAACCACAATAATCACGGTAAATATCACCACATACCAACCCAGTTTAGATATTTTTTATGATATAGGACTGCAAACGAGCAAGCGGGTCATACTGATGGTAAGTGATCACCGCTGCCCACGGACAATTGCAACACCAGGAGTGTGACAAGAGCGTTGCCGGCCTTTTAAGAATACATAGACTCGTTTTTAGAAGGTTTAAAAATGACGTATCGTTTCCTTTTTTGATCAAATAGTATTGCATATTGAATTTCTTAATGTTTCGTGTTGCTTTCTTGAGAATTTCTGGGGAGATCCAGAACAGAAACAAACGCCTGTGCTAGTAAATCACAAGTATTTGCGTGCGCCGGGAATCGAACCACTGTACCGCGGAGGCCATCTAAGCTCGACATAATGTCTGGATTATTTGTTACTGATTTTTAACTTCTTTCAACGAACTACTTCAAAAAAGAATGTTCTCAGTTTGAGCCGAATGTTTGGATGTATATTTTTCCGAAATTTCTTCGCGTTTGGCTGAACCGATTTTGATGCGGTTTTAAGTAAAAAATTAACTGCATTCTGCCAAAGGGTTTGGTATACAACAAGTAAAAGTGTTGTAAAAGTTCTAAAAGTGGTAAAAATGCCGAAGTTCGACATAGAAACGTCAATAATGGATCTGCAGAAAAAAGTGGCGTCGTTATTGAATATAGTGATGAGTCAATCTTCAACTATTGACTCGCAAAATAAGAAAATCGACGAGTTGATCAAGGTATCCGGAAACCAATCCGCCATTATTTCTTCTCAGAAGAAGGTAATTGAAGATTTGGCCAGCAAATTGGAGACTTTGACCGTCGTAATTCGACCGGTAGGATCTAAAGTGACAGAGACGAAGGTGGCAACTTCCCTGCGTGCAACTGAGACGCCGACAAACGACGCGCCTAGCACCTCGGATATATCCGATCGCTCACGAAGAGCATTGGTACGAGCTATTGGTAAAGGTACGTCTACAGTGGACAAGCCGCAGAGGGACAATGAAAAGGAATCGACTAAGCAAGTTGAACGAGAATTAGGAATTCAAGAAGAAGAAGAAGAATGGGCAGAAATTAAGAGGAAAAAAAAGGTGAAGAAGAGCAATATGCCCTCTGTAATGAAAGGAGCTAATAATTCTATTGAGAATTTGCAAGGTTTTGAAAAAAGAAAATACCTACACGTATGGTCATTACACCCAGATACGACAGAAGCGTCAGTATTGAGCCATGTCAAAAGTGTATGTGCCGAAGGTAGTTCAATTTCTGTCGAGAAGATCAGTCCCAAAACACCGCGGGACTACTCCTCTTTCCGGATTACAGTTCCGGAAAGTGAATATGACAAGGTGTACAAATCAGAAGTTTGGCCTGTGAACGCTCAATATAGTGAATGGGTATGGTTTCGCTCCTATAGGAAGTCCTAAACTGCGTAAAGATTCATATGAAATAAATATATATTACCAAAATAGTAGGGGATTAAGAACTAAATTAAATTAATTTCAGTCGAGTATTTTGTTATCAGCAGCGGATTTATTCGCAATCACGGAAACAGGTATAAATGAGTCTTTTCATGACGGTGAACTGATACCACAAGCATATTCTGTTCTACGTTGTGATAGAAGTGACGGCAGGAAACAAGGTGGAGTGCTACTAGCGGCCTCTCCCCGATATGAACTACGAAAAATTATGTTGCCCGCCGACATTGTGAACGCAGCCGTATTCGAAATAATAGGTGCCAATGTTTATGTTGGACACCGATGTTTGTGTCAATGTTTTGTTTTCTATATACCCCCAAGTAGTGCATTTGATGATTATCATAATTTATTCGCTTTAATTGAGAAATATTGTTGTTTGTATAGTAATGTTATACTATTAGGTGATTTAAACTTGCATTCAGCCTCAATCGATGTGTGTAACTACTTTGAGTATTTCATGTCGTTTTGTGAATTTCGCCAACAGAACAAAGTTTACAATAACATGGGACGCATTTTGGATGTGGTGTTAACTAACTCATCTGATCATTTATTTTCGGTGAGTGAGGAAAGTGTACCTCTTACAAAAGTGGATATACTCCATCCGCCGCTGACAGTGACTTTCGAGATTAGTGGAGGACATAGTTATGACGAGCCTCCAACTCCTACCAGGCACCCGGAGTCACAGGCTGCTGGCATTAGATCAAACAAGTGGAACTTCCGTAAGTGTGATTTTAGTAAACTTTACGAGATTATTTATAACATTAACTGGGGTCCGCTGTATAAGTTACATTCCGCTGAAGAAGCCATTACATTTTTTTATGAGAATATCAATACAGCTATTACCTCTTGTGCTCCTTATAAAAGCCAATGTACTAATAGTAGTAAATATAAGTATCCGGAGTGGTATAATTCTGACATAATAAAGGAATTGAAAGAAAAGGCAAAATGGCATAAAATCTACAAGAAAACCCGTAAACAATGTGATTACCAAATGTTTTCTTGCTAAAGGGCGTCCGCTAAGTTAAAAATTAACAAAGCTTATGAGGAATATCTGCTACGGTTGGAGTCACGTTTCACAAAAGATCCTAATTCTTTTTGGAGTTTTGTGAAGTCGAAACGATCACTTAGAAATAAAACCAATGTCACCAGACACGGTACTCCAATACCCCAAGAGAAATGTGCTGATGAATTTTCTAATTATTTTCATTCGGTATATGTTAATACGGCTCCGCGTTTAGACAGTCAGGAGGCTCAGTCCGCCGCGGGCGATACGGGAGCAGCTAGGGTGGCCATTGACGCCTTCGATATATCTGATGTGCGCGCAGAGAATGTTTTGGCTTCAGATGAGAAATCATCTGAAGCCAAAACATTCTCAAGGGCCCGATGGAATACCTCCGTATATTGTAAGGGACTGTGGCTGTGTTCTGTCAGAACCGCTTCTCTTTATTTTTAACAAATGTTTGTCAAAAAACTACTACCCAAACTTATGGAAATTATCTCGAGTCATACCAATTCCTAAAAAGTCGGGGGACTCTGAAGCTAGTAACCATAGACCGGTTGCGATTCCTTCACCCTTTGCTAAGGTGTTTGAGACATTATTGCACAGGGCAATTTATTGGCAAGTAAGTGCGAGGCTGAGTGACGCGCAGCACGGTTTTCGGCCTGGTCTGAGTACCGAAAGCAACTTGTTGTGCTTTACGGATTATGTCATGGAAAAGGTAGATATCAGAGTAGGGGGACAGGTAGATACGGCCTATTTTGACTTTCGTAAGGCATTTGACACTGTCGATAATGATGTCCTTATGACAAAGCTAGCAACGTTCGGATTCACGCCACATCTCCTAGATTTTTTTTGTAGTTATCTGAGGGATCGTAAACAGTATGTAGAATATGGAAAATACACCTCACTACCTTATTTTACCTACTCAGGAGTAAGTCAGGGCAGTAATATAGGGCCTTTAGCGTTTCTCATTATGATTAATGACCTCCCAAATGTAATCCAAAACTCACAGTCCCTGCTTTTTGCAGATGACCTGAAAATTTTTACAAATATTGAAAGTATTGCTGATTGCGAAAGATTACAGGATGACATCGACCGAGTCGTAGAGTGGGGTCGGGTTAATAAACTTCAATTTAACGTAGAGAAATGCAGTGTCATTAGTTATAGCAGATCGCATCAGCAAATACAACACGCATACATTATGGATGGATCAGTTATACCTCGAGTCACAAAAATTCGTGATTTGGGTGTATTAATGACGGCGAGCTTGACGTTTGGAGACCACATTGTAAATGTCTGTAAAACCGCTTATAGAGCTCTTGGTTTCATCTTGCGGCAGGCCAGCGAATTCAAAAGTACTACAGCGGCTCGTACATTGTACAATACGCTTGTACGAAGCAAACTTGAGAGCGGAGTTATAATATGGAGTCCACACGAAGCTAAATATATTCAAATGATCGAAAAAATTCAAAATAAATTTACTCGTTTTTTGTATTTGAAAGAATATAAGGTATATCCATACTTTCCTTTAATGTATCCTACTGCTTTCGTTATAGGAATGGTAGGTTATTATAGTTTAGAAACGAGACGAAATGTTGCATTATTAAAATATGTTTTCAAAATTTTATCAGGTATAAACAGCAACAGTCAAATACTCGCGAAATTATCGCTGTCAGTGCCGGATGAATTCATTAACAGGAGACGTAAACCGCCTTTCTTTGACGTGCCTCCTTCGCGCACTAACCTGAAAAAGTTTGCTCCGATTCCGAGAGCTTTAAACATGTTAAATTCACTAACTGAAAGCATTGACATGTTAAATTGTTCCTTGGAGAAATTCACAAGTATGACATTATTGTATGTACCTAAATTGAATTAGTTATAGCGTAGTTGCATTAGGTTAAGCCTGTAATAACACGCTGTATTGTTGTTAAAAAAAAAATAAATAAAAAAAAAAAAAAAAAATAAGTTGGTGTTTTAAAGGCGATTTTTTCTTTTCTAAATTAATTATTGCTCATAATAAACCTAGCTAAAAAAACAATACTGAAAGCTTTGAAATCAACCCGTAATTAACTCAGCCCGCTCATTTCCTTGCTAACTCTACGGCAGGTAAGAATCTTCAAAGTGTAGTTAAGTGCACAATTACTTAATTTAAGGTTGAGTCCCGATCACTCAAGTGTCCTAAACGGTTGAAGAGAATAGTTTGCGAGTGCGGTAGGATTCGAATGCCTTACTTGATGGAGAATTGTTAGGCTGCTTGCGTGTTTTTAGTCAAAGTTTTATCTAGAACGTTTATTCAGTGTAATTGAAAGTAAGATATCTATCCTTTTCTCCGGAATAAAAGTGAGACTATGTCCTTATTTGTACTCTAGACAACGTGTATATCGGTTCAGTAGATAGGGAGTGAAAGCGTAACAAACAAACTCACTTTTGCCTTTATAATATTAGTTAGGATAGGATATAATCCTTTCTTAGATCAAGATGTGACTATCTGTTGGTTTGTTTCCACCCCAACACACATATGAGAGTTTCCGCGTTATGAATTAGCATATTATCTGAATTAACGTCTGCTTCCGGTCAGCAGGAATTTAATATCGCATGCGGAGACTGGCTACAATCGCATTCAGGCTCGCCCACCCTAACTTACTCTACAGAGTGTTCACTATCTATTCCTAATCCACATTTGTAGATGCTTACAAAACTACTATAAATAAAAAATTATCATGCCGGAAATTTTTACGCGAAGTCAGTTAACTTACATATATGTATACACATACAATTACCTATATAAGTAAGCCTGCTTTTAGATTTATTTGAAAAATTGAAATAAACAACACTTTTTGAGTAACCGTAATTTCTGATATTTCTTGGTGTCCAATTTTACTGAAATCATTGGGCAATAATGATTGATGACAGATACTGATATTCTTGTCCAAATATCGCGACAATTCTTACGTGTTAATTCCTGAAAACGTCTGAACTATTAAACTTATTTAATAATAGAAAGTTTTCATGTCGTGACCTGTTCAATCGCTACCCGATGCACTTTTTATGTGCCCAATGCACTTTCATGTTAACATGTAATAAGCACGGATCACGCGAGGATGCCAAATCTATAATTTCGCTAAATAAAAGACTAGACCTAGACCTAGTTATTGGTTACTAAAATACTGTAAATATTGGCAAATGTTATGCATTTATTAGCTTGCATGATTCGTAAGGATTTGTATTGTCTTTATATATTGACGACGTGGCTTAATGGCTGTTGGAAAATTTCTTTAGGCGTTTCTTCTCTGCAGTGGTCGTTTCGAAAACGTAAATAGTCTGTAGCTTTTGAACAATAATTATTAAAATACATAAGACTTAATTATATAAGTTTAAATATAATTAGACGTGATAAAGTGCCTATTTTCTGAATAAACATCTTGATTTTTTTAAAATGGTACCTAAAGTGCATTTGAATCGCATACTCTACCTGGTTTAATCCCCGATCAGTTCAAGATGGAAAATGATTTTTAAATACTATCGTTGATTTATGATCTAACGACATAAGTTCACAACTCTGTGTGATGTGTCAAATTTCATTTTTATATTAAGTTCCTGCCATTTTAATATTCCAATTTTGTAGCATATTTTCTTACTGTAGATCTTAGAATGTCAACTATAAATATATAGATATAAATATATATATATCTAGGAGGCAGGCTACTATCCAGCTTGCTGTAGCATTGAGGAGTTGATCATCATCGGAAAAAGTGATGGTATTTTTGATCAAACAACTTCACCAAATTAGTATTTTTTAAATAGAAAAACGAAAGTTTTGTTGACGTCGCCCCTTTAAAATAGCACTTCATTTCAAGACAATAAAACTCCGGGAATTTTAAAAATATAACCCTGATTACGTTAGCTAACTTTGCCCATAGGCAGACACAATACGTATTCCTCACAGAAATAGAAAATGAAAGTAAGGAATATAACTTTTTTATAATTGATGCAATGTAATCTTCTTGGCACTAATGACAAAGAAAATTAAGTGTGCAACTGTTTTAAACTTTTTCTCAGTAAAAATAATACCTACAACACTTTCAATGAATTGTGTTGTTGAAATGTTTTTCTTATTTGCTGCTTACTTTATTGGGACTTTCAAAGGAAGCTTTTTATGGGCTTGGGAAAAACAAAACATACTACACAACATTACATCCTTTTCCCTTGCGGGGAAGACAGGGACTAGATAATTTTAGTTTTATTTGATGACAAATCAAAGAAAAAAGTACAAGAATGTCTCTAAGACTGACCGGGCAATATGGTCAGCACAGATCACAAACTCTATTTATCCTAGAGTTTAGACTTTGGGAGGCGAGAACACTACAATAAAGGAATATCATCAATCATCCATATTATCGTCTTGATAAATGTAGATAACGTTCCTGTATATCTCCTTTTGTTCATATCAAAAAGCACACAAAACACCCAATGGCGTCAAAACGGATGTATCAATTCAAAATTCCACGCCCAAACCCTAATAGTTTCTCGATACCTTCCAACTAACCGGCCCAACTAAACAAAACAGAAAACACTTAATCATATTATTGCAGCATTAATTTCTTGCTGAGCCCGCTTCGAATATCTAATCCTTCTAACAATAAGTTGGACACCCTCTGTCTCCTAAATACGCCCGAGCCAAGAAATTGCTTGACGGTCAAAACATCTTAGTTATGACCACTCCTGTCCGGCGCACGGCTAACGTTTGCCAACTTACCCCCCTCCCCTAAGGCATAGTGCCCATTTCTCCCCGTGTTCGCCTACGCCCGTCAGGGTGCGTTTACACCCCACCGTGTAACAATGCTGGATATCTAGAAGACACATATTGACTATACTAAAATATTATTAGTCTTTTTATAAAACGCAGACAAAAATTAGTATCTACTTTGATTAAAACTTTGCCACCTATTGTGTGTAAGTTAACTAAAAGGAAGTCTATAATGTAAGAGTTTTAATTTTGCATTTAGAATTCATAAATTCTTTGACTACTAACTAAGTTGCAAATACATATATTTTATTTACGGAAGGGGAACAGACCGTTTGAAGCTTAAAATATGATACAGTTGTTTAAACACTTAGATATTCACATGTGTTTTTAACAGAAATACGTGGAGCATTTCTGTAAAACAACATGAATCTCACCAAAACCATTCTTTCTCCTCAATGTGCCTTTGTATCTTTTGGCACAACCTTACTTAACTATTTTTTCTGTAAAATAAATGAAAAAACTTGACCGCCTTCAGTTCATAATTTCTGTAATGTTGGATACAGAACGGGATGGTATAAACAATCTTTGCCCATCTCCCGGTTATTAATAAATCTATCTGTGCATATTCGGCAGTTAAAGACAGTTGTGGCGATTCGAATGGCTGCTTTCAGGAGTTCGTTATCAGTGAATGACAATGTTGTCGGCTGTGATGGCATTTATCGACGTTTAATGATACGCACCCTTCAGGCACCTTTGTAGTCACTAAAAAGACAAAAGTGATTGGCACTTAAATTTTAATTTATTTTCTTTTACAAATCCATAATAAGATTGAACGCATGCTAATATTATAATAACAAAGTTGTCGGAACGAAATATCGATTCAAAATTTTTCAAAACTTTAGTATTTTTTTGGAAATTGATAGGTTCTTGGGAGGTTGGCAGCAAGCTGCATTGGATAGGGATCAGTGGGGAAAAGAAGGGAAGGCCTTTGCCCAGCAGTGGGACACAAAAGCAGGCTAAAAAAGTTTTTTTTTTAATAGAGTAATTACTGTAGCAAGGAGGTTTCATTAAGATCTCTCTCTCTTTTGCGAGAGATACCAGGAAGTACCCGGCGCCTCCACCATGTCAACGGGATAGAGTAGGGTTACGTGCTGAAAGGATAACACACTGATGTTAAAGTACTTATTTTATTGCAAGATTTTTAATATAAATTCATTTATGTCCTCATACAAGGAACGTAGCATGACTTCTGTGACTCCCATCCTAACTATATCCCAACTATCCCAACTAATATTATAAATGCGAAAGTGAGTTTGTTTGTTTGTTTGTTACGCTTTCACGTTGTACCTACTGAACCGATCATCATGAAATTTGGCATACACATAGGTTAGGGTACTGAGACGGACACATAAGGTGACACAAGGACATCACGCGGGCGGAGCTGCGGGTAACAGCTAGTTTAACTTATAAGGGAACAGAGACAATAATTGCTTTTCGAATACATCAAAAACATTTCAAAATCTTAATGAAACCTCCTTGCTACAGTACCAATACAACCTACGTTTTACATCTTAAATTTATGTGAAAAGCGTTTATAGTCATGCATAACAGATATGAAATTACATCAATTTAAAAATTCAACTAGCTGATGTCTAATTGGGAGTAATAAAATGCCATTAATGTCAGCATGCAGAAGCATAAGCTCTCTGGTGTTTAATTTTGATGATATCAATCATCAGATGCACCAAATACCGTGTTAGTCTGAAAAAAATATATTCTTACGACATAACATCAGTAATCTTAAAAACATAACACTGAAATCTGTCCAAAGTATATTCTGGGAACTACAGGTCGAATAAGACGGTTCAAAGCGATCGTCTCTTGGACTTATAGAAATTTAATAAAACGAATTTTGCATTTCATTGACGCCCTTTAAAAAAAACAAAAGTACTTGAGTCTATCCTCAAGTTCAGAAAAAGCGGAGTCATCGTGTAACCGTTCAGACAAGTGCCCGCAATTTCCTTCAAGAAGCTGAAAGTCATTTCGCCACATATGTCATCCGAAATACATCCCTAAGTAGTATAGAATAGGGGTGACGGGTTGGGAATGACTGTGGTGAGGACACACGGCGACATTTTGCACCGAACATGGTAATTCTAACAATCTCTACATTATACGTATCTTTCGAAAGAATTACCTTGAAAGAAGGTTGTTGCATTTGTTTTGAACGATCGTTTTGACACGCCTAGAAATAATCTCCTCAAAAATGAAGATGTCCATCTAGTAATTAAGTTATTAAATTAAGTCAGAGTTTTAAATTTTAACTTTTTCTATTTGCTCTGATTTTCAATCTTTACAGCAGCGTTTATTTTACCTCTAAGAACCAGTCACCAGAAAAAGTCGATATAAAATTTCCTAAAAAATTCTGTTACTTTCATTTCAACCGTATGTGTAATCTATTGCTCATGTAAACCCCTCCTTATTGGTACAATTTATTTTCACCTTTAAGCTATATAGCTTAAAGGAAGTAGGCACTGTCGTCTGGAAAATCCATATATTATGGACTTTCCAGGCGACTTCCTATTTTGTTTCTGCTTCTTTACTTATTGATGACCTTTCTTGCTAAAACTATCTAAGTATGTGCCAGTCAGCATTAAAAACATAGGGAGATCACCTACGCACAAAGCTCGGCTACCCCAAACTCTTTCCCGTGTGTCGCCATGAAAGGGTAGGGTGTGCTGTGGCATAAATGATCACCGGCAACACTGACGAAGACAAATGACGGCCGATGTCGAAGTTGCCCGAAGATAAGGTAGGCCTCCCAAATTAGCCGCGTTTTACTTGACGACTCTTGTGTATTTTTCACTGTCTGCGGCCAAGGGTTGAGGCTCGAGTGTTTGTTCAAGACTGTGTAATTGACCTTTAAGTTTGAGGGGTTATGTAGGTTGCTCTATGTATTTCTGAGGTCACTTTGAGGTTTAAGTATTTACTTTAATTTTTTTCTCTAGTAAATAGATGATTCCTTTAATGCTTAACATGTCTTGATGATCTGAATAGGTGTGAAAACTTTGTACAATAATGTAATTAAATATTAAGTATATTTACACATTTCCTTTGGTACAGATAAGTAATAAATAATTTTAAATCAAATATTTTCAAAGTAGAACCAGTAGAGAGTAAGTTGGTATAGGTACATCAATTCTTCACGAAAATTTAATATAAGTGGAATAAAAAACCTATGTAACACTGAAACAGTAACTCTGCTTTTATTAGAATGTCTAAAGGAAAAAACATGTTCATAATAGATAAAATTATACAAAAAAAAAAATGATATTTTTTATGCTAATTACCAATAATGTCTTGAAAAATCTTGCTTGTCTTCAATTAATATTAACCCTCCAATGTTTCAAAAGAAAATGTGCGTTATCTAATCTTGACACTAGTAAATGTGACTGGCCCTATTTGCAGTTTCTGAGATATGGCGCTCCAAGCAATTGTTTACACAGCGCACCTCGCCGGGGCGGGTAAAACCGCAGTAATTGTCCGAAAATTAGCTCCGACCGCATATAAATACATTAAGATAATCTAGTTTAATGTGTGGGCCAAGTTACAAGCGATTTTTTGATCAAAACTAACGTGAGATACGAAGATTAATAAATATAACATGTCGGCCTTTAGATGACTTCATACGTAATTGACCCCTATTTTACATATAAGTACATTATTACTATTTTACATATATGTTATTAAAACAAACAACTTATGTATTCATGACCGACAAATAAACGATTTTGATTATTACAAGTGAAGTAGAATTAAGTGAAAGACAATTTTTAGAGTTCATTATACTGTTTCACAAAATATATCCTTTAAAATTAGGCACAAATTTTGAAGTCCCAAGGGAAATAAAACCCTACTCCTGCCAGTAATAGAATTTTATACAGCTCTAATTTCTGACTGTCAATTTTTGAGAGTTACTTACGTATGTAACGTGCTTAGTTCATCGTAGAATCTATTTTGTATACCATGCAAAGGTATGCTACGAGTAAATAGAGCTTAGTACGGGTATTCCTCAAGTAAAGTCCAGTGAAATAGCGAAAGCTCATTAAACGCTAGCAACGGTACATTAATATAATATATTTCCGTAGTACCTAGATTTGCAAAAACAAAATTTGTGTAATAATTTGTGATAGAGGTTTGTTAGGATCGTAGCAAGCAGAGATCCATAATCTCTGCCGACCTCTATGGGGAAGAGGCGTAATAACATGCACCTATTTTGTGTAGGAAGTAATTCTCTACATTTTTACAAGGATAAGTCACGGCCAGTGTTTTGCAATTTAAGATGGGTAAGCTAGTAAGGAATGGATAGAACGTTCATCACTATGTTTAAATTAAACATAATTTTAATAAAAATTATCGCCCTGCTCGTATTTTACACCACTAGTTAAATACACGAGCGGACGGCAACTCAAACAGCAAGTAGGACTATCTAGGTGGAGGTACGACGTTTGTACAAGGATAAGTCGCGGCCAGTGTTTTCCAATTTGAGATGGGTAAGTTGAGTGTCCGGTGGCGAGTTAGGAACAGGTAGAGCGGGCACCACTATGTTTAACTCGTACTCAACCATATGTAAATTATTGACGTCGACAATAATATGTATGTATAATAAGTGTAATAATCAAGCAAAATTAAAAATTTTGCAAAAAACCCTCGACACAACATTGTTTTGCACTAATATTGTGGCGCCCCCTAGTCAGTTAAAGCCATGACACCTGTCTAAGAACATGAACTCATCAAACACAAACCCGTTATTGAAAACCGCATCAAAATCGGATCATTAGTTTAGAAGATAGGTGGGAACATTACTTTGCACAAACAAACAAACATCTCTCACCCTAAACACATATATCTGCTCCGTTCCGTCGTGGGTAAAAATAAAGTGTAATGAAAATTAAACTTCACCAAATGATATTTACAATAATGAATATATTTGCAAATAGTGAATAAAATATTCGACTTTAACTTTTTTGAAAATCACTTAAAAAATACCTATTTTTCGCCTTATCTAAGCTACTCTTACTAAGAGACCGTAAAGCAAAAAAGCAGATGTTTATTGTGCGAGTGTAATTAACTTGGTCTTGTGAGAAACTTAAAAAAAAACTATGGCACCTCTAAATTTAGAATTCAAAATCAAAGTATTTATAATTTTGTTTGTATATTTAAAAAATACTACCAGGTACAAAACTTCATGAGCCCTTACAAAAGTGATGTAAGATGTTGGTAATAAAGTTCCACCTTAATCTTCTAAAAAGTGATACGATGATTCTCATTCTTTACCAGTTTCAATCTTGTTTTTTTTTCAACACAAGTTTCTCAGAACATGAGATGAATACTTTACAATGAAAAGAAAACTCTGGTTTGGGGCAATCATATTATTTTTTTCTACAATAAAATATTCTTTGACAGAATATAGACAGTCACGTGATATATTTATATGATTAAGTATCCATAAGGGTAAGGAATATTATTATAAAATATACAAATATCTATTCACGTTACACAGAATACAAAAATCTTTACTTCACTATTTTAATAGTCTTGTTTACGAACGAAAGAGAATCCGACCACTTCTTTGTAACACATAATGTATAAATTAGCCTTAGAAATTAGCCGAAAATAGCCAAAATAATGGTCAAAGGTAAGAATTAATCAATTATCTGTATGTTCTATACCCTATACAGGCTATGTTCCTTAAATCTTGGCGCCCGCACCTCAGGGTACCGAGGCTAAAGACGCCTTGCGGTCAGCGCGCACGAGGGGGTAGCTGAACATTTATGATAAATCCAGGGGAGTGAGTACTAAATCGAAAATAATTTAACTACACACATGGCATGTAAATATGACTTTATACTATAATGTAGAGCTCCTGATTATTTAACATTTTTATCATATAATATTAAAAATAAGTAAGTTATGAAAATATGAAAAAAGCAGTTTTTATTAACCTACGACCATCCAAAAGTTTCTTCTTTCACTCTCTACTTGTGACCATTCAAAAAAATATTGTATTTTATTTAATTATATTAAATAGGAAAAAATGACTCAACTAAACCAAAAATTAACATATTTAAACACATAAATTGAATAAAAAGTCAAATAAAACTACTCATTTTACATTCCAAAGAAATATTTTCATTAACAAATCAATCACACATTTATACGATTATTCAAAATCTCATTTGCGTCGTTCTTGGCCGCGCCCTGTAACCCTTTCTCTGACCACCACCCGAGGTCACGGGGTGTCGGGGGAGGGGGTTGGTCAGCTCATCCCCAGTTCCAATATATTTCATATTCCGTTGACAGAGGCACAATAATAACGCGGTGCTGCCCGTGTAAAAGCAAGACATAGTTGATGCACGAAGAGGTATAGTTACTAGAAATGACTACATACGTAGGCTGTGCTACCAATTATTGGATAAAATCAAGCCTTAATTTTTTAACAATTGGATAAAATGAAGCTTTAATTTTTAACAGTGTCTTGTGAATTATAATTAAGGGCACAAACGGCCGAATTTTTCTTTTATTGAATCCTAATCCTAACTTAATATTATACATGCGAAAGTAAGTTAGTTTGGCTAAACATCACACGAACAAAGCCGCGGGTAACAGCTATAAACAGATAAATTTTTAATGTGTCCTATCTATGAAGCTCCGAAATGTTATTGTCATAACTAGGACCCTTTTTTCGACGACAGACGGTCGACAGTTTCATTGTAGTGTATTATAAACGCACCCTATGTTCATACTATACATTAAATACCCGTACGTATACTATCAATGTACCAGATTCGAATCAAAAATATTGGATACTTAGCTTACAGTTGTTTTTCATTGAGTCTCCCGTTCCGCACTATAACATCGTTGTCCTATGATGGCAAGTTTATTTTTATTTCAAGCAATATAACAAGTTAAATATTTGATTGGTTGTTGACGAGCACCTTTACATGTATGTCCAAGTCATGTAAAAAAATCCTTTTTATTTATCGCTTCATCTAATCTACTCGTTCTATAGACTCATAGGAGACTATTTGGCTCAGGCAATTACATTTTTCATTTTTTTTGAATAATTGAAATCCTTATTATAACTGCATAAAGTTTAGTCTCATCTAGGGACTCAACGTCTAAACTGACCAATAGTTGGAAATAGTTGAATTTGAAGACGTTCGGAATTTACGAGTAGTTCGGCCCTATGGGTGTTTGAACCATAGGGTATTTAGAGTACGATTGCTTGGCAACGAATAACTGGGATGGCCAGAATACCTGCCTGTTATCATATTTAGCATATTCCGATGACCAATTTAAGGCGGTCAGCTCTGTTTGGCTTTCAAAGTGAAATTGTTAATTATTTAGTAGACGAATTATTTGTTGCTGAATGCGTTATACACCGGTTTAATTTTCTTTGGCGATACATGAATGTCTTTGCATTTTATGGACTTCTATTAGCACTTTTCATATTTAAGAGTAGAAGTAGGTACTTATATGTTTTTTTTTAGTACAACTATTCAATCGTGAGACAATTTGATTTCGTGTAAGTTCCAATATAATGAACATCGTAGGATCAAAATCTAAACTGGTAGGATCTTGCAATTATTTAAAAATATATCCATATATATTACTTGTGGTGATTTCAGATACTTTCATCAGTATTTAGGGCGGTAGAAATTTAACCACTCTCCGGTTTCAGATTTTCCAAAATTATTTAACAGTTCATCACCTTCCCCGCGTCTCTATTTGACGTCATCTCTGGCAACAACTTGTCCAATATCAAACAGTTAAAGATATAGTTAACGATAACAAACAAACATCTTTCCTTAGAAGACCGCCCATCGCTCTTGTCACACTCCTGGTGTTGCAGTTGTCCATGGGCAGCGATTATCACTTACCATCAGGTGACCTACTTGCTCATTTGCTGTCCTATATCTTAAATAAAACCCTCCAACTTGCACTGGACCAGCACTGCCCAACATATAACTTTTTTAATAGTAACTTGTATAATTTTTCCCTAAATTACATCTGTGTTTGTATAAACTATGTATGATAACTATGATGTCGTCTTAACTTATTCACAAATCCAAGGAAACTCGATGCAAATCTGGATTTGAATTCCTCACACACTTGTAACTCAATTACGGGGCAAGACGTCTGTAAGCCGGCCACCCGACTGCTAAAGCCTAATTCGAAACGGCTAGTAACTTAGTCAAATAGCGAGTATTTTAGTACTAAAACACTTGCCACTGTACAAAACTCACAAGTAAATATTTAACAGCCACTAATTTCCTACGATATACATAAATAACGTAATAACTACATATTATAATTATTATCATTGGTTTCTTTAGTTTAAAAAAATTGTCTTGTAAATCGAAATTAAGAATATTCTTTAAAAACTTAAGATTTTTCTTAATCAATAATCTCCAAAATAATATTTTTTGTTAAATTCAAACTCTACTAAAACGACTCGTTCAGACGGACATGTTAAGCGGATGAGCGAGTAGACAGTGACGGTGGTGGGAGGCGCAACTCGCCAAAAAAATAGAGAACTCGTAGATTTTACTGGCTTGGGGCTTGACTTAATTCTTTACTAATCTACTCGACCAAAATTTTGGTTTTTGGACACAGCGAGTCACTAAAATACTCGCTACTTGCCTATAATACTAGCCGTGTGCGGACTAGGCTTAAAGCGGGCATTACTCTAGGCTCAAAGCCTTAAGATGGACAAACTTTCTGCTCATTGAACTGAATTAATCGAAAAATTGTTGTTTAAGAGGAATCATTTTTCTTGCGATTTTTGTCTAACCCGTCAGTGGCTTTCAAAATAACTAGATAAATCGACACTTTTAATACAGGTAGCTACTTGCAAGTCAGTTTAAAAAGAAGAACGAAATTCATTCCCCTCTGTAACTAGAAAATGTCCATTAATTACATGTGTCTTTTGAGCATACTTGAACTTTAGTTATTTAGATTTTTAATAACAATCAAACACTTTTAAAATCGGCAAATAGTAACAAATCAGCTTAAAAAGAAGAACAAAATTTAAATATGGAACTCCACAAACTCCCCTCCGTAATTAGTTTACGTCCATTATTTGCATGCGTCTGTCCAAACTTTTTTTTAAGGATTTCATACATTTGCCTCTAAATAGAAAACAAATCAATATTACCTTCTTAAACATAAACTTACCTAAATGTATAAATAATTATTTATTATTAATATCGATCAAACACTTTAAGAACTGGCAGCTAGTAACAAATCAGCTTAAAAGAAAAACATAATTTTAGCATCTTATCCCAAACTCCCCTCCGACCAATTAGGTTTACGTCCATTATTTGCATGTGTCCAAATTTTTTTAAGATTTCACACATTTGTCCCTTATTAGAAAACAAATCTGCATTACAAGAACTTTTAGTCACTTCGATATTTAATAGCGTATTGCGTACGTGTGTAAAACCATTTAAAACTGGCAGCTAGTAACAAATCAATTTTTAAAAAGAACACAATTCAAACATCGAACTCGACAAACTCCCCACCGTCATTGATTTACGTCGATTATTTGCATGCGTCTGTCCCAATTTTTTTTTTGAGATTTCACACCTAATTAGAAAACAAATTTTATTATATATTAAGCATTACTTAACCTTTTACTAATTTCGATTTTTAATAGCGCTCAAGCGCTTTTTATCAGCGCGTTTCTTTTTTAAACTGGCAGCTAGTAACAAGTCAACTTAAAAAGAAGAACACAATTCAAACATCGAACTCCCCAAACTCCCCTCCGTAATTGGTTTACGTCCATTATTTGCATGCGTCCGTCCAAACGTTTGTTTTTAGGATTTCGACGCCCCACAATAACTTGGTCAAGATGTTTCGAGCAGTTAATTTAGTTTGCTCTGATAAGGGTCAGACCCTTCCAAGATGAATCCTTCAGGTAGGTGGTCAGTCTGAGACAAATATTGGAACTGGAATCGCGTTATTAAGTACTTGGATTTGCATATTCGTGTTTGGTTAGACATAGCTTAATTAACGAAGGACGTATCTATATATATTGTGGTACCAATCTACTCAGATAATACTTTGAAGTTTATAATAAAGTTTGTTTTTAAAGTTTCATCAAGATATACCTATACCAGTCTCGTATAGTACTTGAATCAATTCTGTGGTGTCCACCCTGATAGTTAACTCACACACAGATGTGTGCACGGATGTAAAGTTTTGTTTGTAGTTTCAAGCATACATATCACTCTGCTTCTATGAAGCGCCAATCCTATACACACAGAACACAGGGCAGGGAATGTGACTGTCACTCGCACGATACGAGAGACGCTTTTTCTACTTTTCTACACGTTTCATACGAAAGAAGCGTGTCAGGGGGCAGTACCGTTTATTAAGGTTGTGTGTTTCAACACGAAAGTATTAGTACATACATCTCCATGGGCTTCAAGGTAATTTTAGAAATACAAAAATCTGCTATTTTCTACTTACTGTAATTATGATACAATATCAAAGCACATTCGGGGACATTTTTACTTGTTTTTTTGAGCACGAACTGACAGGTCAAGTATGCGACTTTCACCTACTAGCTGGATGCGCGTTAACACGTGGTATTATTATTACTTTCGTCTCTAGTAAAGCGCGGGATGAGCAACTTTCCGTGCTTTGTGGAAAAGAAAGAAAATGAGCGCGCAATCTTAGTTACTTCAAGAAGCGACACAACTTAAACCAAAGCAAACACAAGCACACGCAAATCCTGTATCAATTTAAAATGACTATAATTATACATTCGTCAGTGGGCACACTGGAACAATGCAGTTAATCCATCAGGCCGGTCCGCGGGCGTGGGCAGAGATAAGACAAGGGCTACCACCCCGACTACGTTCTTGGGTAGCCTCCCTGCAAAGACTAAGCTGTGGTGCAGACGGATCAGTAACTTCCTCGTAAATCGACCTATGCCTACCGGATAGAAAGTAAAAATTAATATTATTGAGTTAATTCATATTTTATCTTTTCCATGCTGGTAAGAGAGGAAAGGAAAAACATAGAATGTACCTGCTGCTGGATAGGGCGAACATCGGAATCACGTTAACATGGCGATGCGCCTAGCAACCCGCTTTCCACCTTAACGCCCTATAACACGCTAAATAGGCCTTTGGGTTTCATGACCTTGGGCTCTGTCTACCTCGCAAGAGATAAAAACGTGATAATATGTGATTTAATTAGGTAATATTTTAAATATAGATTATTATTTTTTTAAGATCCTTAATAAAAAAAGCATTTAATTTGATAAGTAATAAAGCATTGAGAATGTTATTTATGACCTTATTTACAATAGCCTCAAAATAAGAGAATAAACTTATTTGTATTTGACAACTTAACATCCAACCCCTCATTGGATGATATGATTTGTCACGGCAATGTCTAGTCCTTAAAAAACTAACCAAGAATTAGACGGTTCAATTGAGTAATATTATGTGTTAAATTCAATATTGGCATAATAAATGCCTTTGGTTAAGTGGCTTAACTACTTATCTGCCCAATAAAAAGTATAAATCTTAAAGTAATTCTAAGAGGCAGCGTTTTGTTAGGCATCGTTCTCAATATTATTATAGCGCTTCTGTGAAATAATCCAAGCATTGTCCAGGTCTAAAGGCCACCCTTCTCAGATTGTGACGTCCACCTGGGCCTGTCGTATGAATATTAATTCGACCATATCTTGACCCCTGTCCAGGGGTAAGAAAGCTTGACGTATGAATTTCTTAGCGAATAATTAATGGTTCTTGGATTGCTTTCGAATTTCTACTCATTTCAATATGAGATCAAAGTACATACTTTGAAGATACCGATTAGTATGCCACAGGTCTGCTTGTAAAATATGGAACACCTTGCAGGATAGGACTAGATTGCCAACAACTTTTCATATGAGTCCAGTACCGGGACCTCAATTTTTTGTATCAAAATGACGTGTTTTTTTTTTCATTTTCTTATTGGTCATTATGTTTAGACTTATACCTAGCGAAACAAAGATTTTATGAACTTACCTCTATTATATAAAATACGAGTCACTCACGTATTTAGTGAGCTACAGGCCGACATGTTTCAACCTCATGCGGAGGTCTACCTCAGAGCGAATGTGAGCGTACTCAACACTGTTTTTTTTTTTTATCTGTACCTATTTATCAGTTCCATTAACTAATTGGTAAATCCAAATTTACAAAAAAATACCTTTTATCCCAATAAGTGTTCCCTTTTTGTTCTCAATCATCACCTTTATTTTAGTAGCCATTTCGTAAGAAAATTGTGACTATTGAAATCAAGAGATTGTACATCAGCGCTTTAAATATTGCAGGTGGATAAGAAACTAAATAAACAGACAGTGGCTATTCGCTGTGGCCTTTAAAACTAAATGAATATTCCCGTAACGGGCGAGCATTGAGCCTAATGGGCTTAATTAACCGGGAAACATTAACCCGCGTTTAAGTTCACACGTGCCACGGTATTGGAGCCAGGGCTTAAATGAGGGAAATGAGATTAACGCTTAGATAAGGCTTAGATTGGTCGAGTTTTATGCGAGTGGCGATTGAAATAGACAGCTACGTTATAGATTGAAGACCAGCGGCGGTGTTATCACTGCCTTATAGTGAGTGGCACCATTTTGGTACTTCAATAATGTAGTTTTTAATTTAGTGCTAGAACTTTATAATATTTGAAGTATCAAATATTTCTTTTTTCTTTCTTTCATGCTCACAAGTACCACGGTATTGTAGGCCAGGGCTTAAATGAGGGAAATGAGATTAACGCTTAGATTGGTCGAGTTTTATGCGAGTGGCGATTTAAATAGACAGTTACGTTAAAGATTAAAGAGCCTAGAGTGAATAGGCATTATTTGAGTTTGCGTGTAAAATACTAGGGTCAAACGCACTCAATTGATTAATAAAAATAAAATAAATATTTAAGGCGCTCTTATAGTAACACTAGCGCCACCCAGCAATTAAATTCCTTAAATCATAAATTGTATCGAATTTTAAAAATCTAACAAGTACAAAACTACTAAATTACTTATTGTATTTTTTGTTTATTACAAGTTATTTACTAGTGCCATATTTAAAGAAAAAAATCGGTTAACGCCAAAAGTGGCCACTTTTGGCGTTAACCTGTTTTTCTCTTATTTTATCAAACGAATATTAGTAAAAATGAATACAAAAATACTACAAGTAATTTACAAGTATGTACTTGTTAGATTTTTAAAATTCGATATAATTTAGGATTAAAAGAATTAATTGCTGGGTGGCGCTAGTGTTACTATAGGAGCGCCTTAAGCTCACAAGTGCCACGGTGTTGGAGCCAGGGCTTAAATATGAGGGAAATGAGATTAACGCTTAGATAAGGCTCATATTGGTCGAGTGTTATGCGAGTGGCGAATTGGCGATTGAAATAGACAGCTACGTTAAAGAGCAAGAAGCTAGAGTGAATGAATTATTTGAGTTTGCGTGTTTCACCCTAGACCTCATGGTTGCTTCCCATCAGGTAAAATCTCTGCCTTGCATGATGGGAATCAACGATGTCGAACGCACTTAATTGATTATGTAATAAAAAAATTAAGATTAAAGATCACAAGTGCCACGGGATTGGAGCCAGGACTTAAATGAGGGAAATGAGATTAACATTTAGATAAGGCATAGATTGGTCGAGTTTTATGCGAGTGGCGATTGAAATAGACATTATGTACATTGAATTGGCTACTGCTTACTTTTTCTTTCGAAATATTCCTAAGAATAATATTTATGTAAGTACCTATGTGTGTGAGCCGAAAGAAACTAACTTTTAACTCTGAAATGACTATCTCTTCTTTGTATTCATGAGTGGGTATGTTTTGCGGATAAATTGCAAGATTTTTTTGCGAACCGTCTACATAGCCCAACAGCTATTTTAACCGATGCATCATAGATGGATAGTCCAATAACAACGGCAATAGGTACCGTAAATATACTAAACACTTGAAATGGCCATTTTTGTACATGTAGGAAAATAAGTTTTACGAACTTTTAAGTCATTGATGGATGATAGAAGCACAACCCGCATTAGGATTTATTATAATTAACAAAGAACGAAAAGGGTAAATCATTACTGCCTGCCTCGAAGATTAGAGTTTTAGTACCCCAAATTCAAAGCAAATTAATGCTTTAACATATTGAAAATCAAATTGAATAGCAACTTCCTAATTCGCGGACACTAATCCGAACTAAGTCCTAACACCCTACAAACTATGATCCGAGTGGTACAATCGATACATCGTCTGGAATTATAGAATCGAATAGAATATATTAATACGTGAGAACGGATCGAGTTAGTTTGGAGATATCTGCGTGGAAATCAGAGCAACAATGCGGCTTCAACGTATTGCACGAAAGTTAAGTGAGGACATGTCTTGAAGGTTTTTTTTTAGAGTTTGGTCTTATTTATTAAATTTTTCGGAGTACGGTTTTAGACTTTGGGTACGGCATAGTGTGTCGTACTCAAAGTCGACTAACGGAACTTTATTTACTTAGACTCCGATGTCCATCCATCCGCCCGTCTGTCACAAGGTGAATTTATTGAATTGCAATCAGTAGACTCTTGTAATTTTTACAGAATGTTAATATAATGTGCCACTCTAAAAACATATGACAAAAATTAAAATTAAAAGAACAAAAGGAGACCTCTTTATTGTTTGCTTTATTTGGTTCGATAGAAGTTTTGCAAATCTTTCGGTGTTTATCAGAAGGACGCATTATTTTCATCTTCTCAGCCGCAAGAAATCCACTGGTGGACCTCAATCTCCCCCAAGGATTTCCAACATTGGGGCGTTTTGCTATTCTCACCATGTTTGACAGACGGGTTGGTGAGCGCAGTTTGTTAAGCTTATCTTTATTCAGACGAGCTCATCTCGCATTATTTTACGCAACGTTAATTTCTAAGTCTTATTCTATTCTTAGCTTTGAAATATATTATTGGGTAGATAGTTCGTTAGTATGTTCTGCTAAATCTTTCAACGTCTACATCAAAAGTGGGACGCGTGGCACATAAAGGCGTATCCACACTACGGCGGTCGGAAGCGGAGACGCGCGGACAGTAACATCAAAGTCAGCTCGGATCGGCTTATCGCTCAATGCGCATTTCCAGCTGCAGCTGTAGTATGCTCATATTATTTGACGCAATGTAGGTAAGTTGCTTTGTCGTATATCCCAACTTATATTTGTTTTGTTTTTCGTGTGTGTAAGTGGCCAACACTGGTGTCAGATTTTTCAAGCTGCCTTAAGGCGTTTGACATAGCTTAACGACTGCCATCAACGATGACCTTCTTCCGAAGCACGGCGGAGCTCGAGATATTTTTACGCCACTTGCGGTCACCCATCCAAGAGGGGACTGCGCCCAGGGTTGCTTGACATGCAGAAGCACTTATAATGCTTACACTCTACAGGCTCTAAATAATATTATAATGCGAAAGGGAGTCTGTTCACTTTTGACCACTTCCACGCTGGTCTAGGAGAAAAGAAAAAACGTAGAATGTACTAGCTGCTTCTCTTCCCGCGCAGATCGTAAAAGCCGATCGAGGAAATGGGCGTCAGGAGTCATGTCAATAGGCGAAGCGGCTAACAACCCACCACTATTTTGATTCCATTCTTACCTACAAGCCTACCAACATGCTAAATGTGGCCTTAAGGTTTTACAGACCTGGGCTCTGTCGACCCCGCTAGGGAAAAAGACGTGATAGTATGTATGCATGTGAGTTTGTTTGTTTATTACGCTTTCACGGCGTAACTAATGAACCGATCATCATGAAATTTTGCACACACGTTCTCTGGACTACGGACAAGGACATAGGCTACTCCTCATCCCGGAAAAACGTACTGTTCCCGAGGGATCGACATTGACGCGAGCGGAGCCGCGGGTATGGAAAGCTAGTGTTTAATATCAGTGGGACAGCATACGCTAAAAATAGATTACAGCTTATGCAGGTGGCTATTTCGCGTGATCAAATCTAAGATTTCCAGTGTCCTATCATAATTTACCAATCTTACGATACCATTTACTACAATGGGCATGTTGACTACAATTTTTTTCATGTTGCTATGTAAAGACCTGCCAAAAATAAACACAATAGTGACAGAAATACATTTCGAAACAAAAAACTCTTTCAGTAAAAAAATTTTTAAAGACACATGTTTTTAGACGTAAATTTTTAGACGTGAAAACGCGCCGCTATAATGCCTATATATTTGTGACGTCACAAGCTTGTATTTTGTATGGGTGGCGTGAGAACTTTGTTTGGTAGCTATACGAAATATTTCGTTTATGGTTATGGTTTCATAATAAAAGTTGCTATTAATTTTGCAGACTAAAATACAGTATAATTGTAATTAAAGATTTTCATACTTTAAAAAATGGTCCTATTCACCCAACTTTAAAGAAGCTTTAAGATCACTTAACGAATCCATATCAAATTAAAAGTGTTCTTTATAGTGTTTTCAAATAGAAATTAGTCTCATTAGAAACAAATTTTATATAATCTTAACATTAGGCAACTACCGTATTAATTATACCTTTCTAACATTTCAAAGCAAAATGTACCTTATTACCTACAGAGTTCGATTTTGGTTTTATATAGAGATTTATAGGTTTTCCTGGGATAAGATCAAAAATCGGTGTCACGTCTTTGAGCACATTTTTGTACCTACAATGTTTTTTTACAGAGTGAGTAATGCTCCTGCAGTGGAGAAAAAAAAGACCTGATGATGATCTTATATATATGATGATGATTAATTTAAATAAATTAAAATGCCCCGGGTATTTTTTATGTAAAAAATATAGATATTTACGTGGATGCTCATAACTTTTGTTGTAAGCAATATATCTTAATGATCAAAACGTACAGCCCTACTTCTCCAATTTATCAATACCAAATCCTCTGACTGCTCTGGCTAATACATGGCTCTGGTGGTACAGAGAGGGTCGTGCTCCTGCAGTGGAGATTAAAAAAAAGACCTGATGGATGGATGGATTGACATCCATACATCCATCTATCAATATCTATACTATATCTACATCATCATAATGTGACCATTACAGGCAATATGGTTACCTTTTAAATCCAGAAAGTCGAGAAACATATTTTTTTTTTCGTATGTGTAAGTGGCCAACACTGTTGTCAGATTTTTCAAGCTGCCTTAAGGCATCTGAGAAACAAATAAAGAAGCTCATTATAGTAAAATCCAAAAGGCTCTTATAAAATATACACATTATTGGAATTGCGGCTATCCCCGGTCCAATTCAGGCACACATTATATCTCAAAAATCATATCTTTTTGTCCTCTTGTATCCAGAAAGTACACAAATAATAAAGCACTTATAATAGTAAAATTCAAAAGGCTCCTTATTCCATTTGATGTCACATTACAGGCAATGCGGCTATCCCGCTGCCCAGTTCTGGTCCACATTATACCTCAAAACCGTATTTACAAGCGCACATCTCAAAAACATTATCTTTTAATTGTGTGTATCCAGAACTTTAAGGAATAAAGAAGCGCTGATAAGAGTAAAGTCCAAAAGGTTCTTAAAGTATTCCCTCTTATATTCTTATTAAAATAAAGATAGCATTGTGAATACATAAAAACGTTTATAAACTATTCCCTCTTATGTCACATTACTGGCAATGCGGCTATCCCGGTCCAGTTCAGGCGCACGCGCATTCGCTCACCCGATCGTGACTCCGCCAGACATTTTATTACCATAATTTAAAACAAATATCTGATTGTGTGTAGTCGGCATTAAAGTGTTAAACCGTCCGCTCAAGGGCTGCGTTTTCATAGGAAGATGAGCTTTTAATTGGCACTTTCTGGCATATTTAAGCTTGAGTTAGTTACGCATAGCTACCTTTTAAATAACAAAATAGTTAATGTGTCTCATTCTGCATCTTATAAGTCAATCAACGATGTAATAGAAGTTTAGAAACTTTGCTTCGACTTCTTGAAAGTTTATTATGTGTACACTTAATTAACTTATATACAACCTGCTGAATCATTCCTATCCCTATCTACCCCTTATAACTCTCATGAAAACTCTAATTTATTATTTTTACAAACGTAAGTGTCCACATGGCCAGTAAATGTGGTCTTCTATTTACCTACAAGGACTCGCAGTGTGTGATACGAGTACATATGTAACAGTTACGGCGTAGTTCATCAATATTTAATTAAATACAATTGATTTGGCTTAAAATTTAAGGCTAAATTTATTTCCTAACTTAATAAGAGCATACTCGTATCAGTATTGAGAATGCATAAAAAGACATATGAAATATTGTATGGCTTCCTAACTTAACTGATTTTCAACTCTATTGTAAAATGAGTTAAATCAGATACATACCTCACTTGTAATATAAGTAAGTTATGTTAGGAGACACAAGCAAAAATGCGCAATAGCATATAGTAGTAAATTCGACGTGAAGCGCAGTGGCCTATTTGGTAAGGCGTTTCTCGTACTAAGAGAAAAGACTGCTGGTTTAAATCCAGTCCGCGTGGAATATTTTTCCCGTCCCATCTTATTTCTTAACTCAATAAGAGTCTATCAGAAAAGCATTTTGAATGCGTTAAAAATATTTGTTATAAGTTAATTATTGACGTCAAATGTTGTGAAATGTTAATAATCGTAACCTAAGTGAAAAATTTGAGTTGAGTTGTGAAAAACTTACGACAAAACTTAGTTAACAGCGAGATGCATAATTCTAAGAAACGCTATACCGGTGAGTAACATCATATGGCTGCAAGTTATTCCAACCTGCAGTCGTTTAAGTAAAACTACCTATCTGACCCTGGAGCAATATTTTGCGCACCCTAGCTCGTCCAATAAACATTCCATCGCTGGTCACGGCGCAGCATCACAGGCACATGCGACGCGACACGTGTGTGTAGGGCTTTATAGCCTGGGAGCTAACGTTCCTACCATAGAGCTAGGAAATCAGAAATCAGAAACGTTATTTTGCCAGATACATGTACAATAAGGTGTTAATCGAATGTCTCGGCGCTCGCACCAGAGCGCGCGCTGCATTGAACTTCCTCGTTCTGAGGTTCCTTTGTTTTTGAAAATGGGTGGAACGCAGTCGTTCTCTGGATGCATGAATTGTGTCAAAGAAAGTATGAACAAGAAAGGAGTGACAAAGGCTATGGTAGACGACAGAACAAAATGGAAAGAACTGACATACTGTGGCAACCCCACATAAAATTTTGGAATAAGGTTAAGGAAGAAGAAGAAGAAGCTGATGTTCCTATGTTATGGTTTGAAGTTGGTAGGAGCTTTCATTATCAGCTCAGTTTATGTAAGAAAAGCTTCTACGTCTCTTCAGACGGTAGGCTGATGTGGGCTAGAGAGATTAATTGTCAATGGTGGTAGATTAATTGTCACGTATAGAGTTGGAGGCACGCACCTATTGATCACAGCTATACTTTTGGATAACTGTCTTACTTCATCATTACGTCTTTATTAGTATTTACTGCAGGAGCACGACCGTCTCTATAAGTACTACTAGAGCCATATATTAGCCCGAGCAGTCAGAGGATTTGGCCTACAATCTCCACGATGGCTAAACAGGGGATCTCCATGCTTTGTTCTTATCTTGTGTTTCCTAGGTCGCCTTCTACGACATCCGCGGGAAGACTTGGAGTGGTCCTGCTCTACTCTGCCGGCAACCACATTGTGTACGAATTGCACTACTTATTCCGACAATAATATAAATTGTATCCAGCTCTTCGCTAAGCGAGCTAAGCAGTGTCGTAGACGATACAAGTGGTCGTGCGGCGTGCCCGCGGCGCATCGCACCGCCATCTTTATAAGGTGGTAAAACATATATTTAATACTAAATTCCGCACACGAGCCCCGTGTGATGTTCGTGCCCAGGTGATGTATTGTCGAGATCGTTTTGTTCCCCGCACTTTGTTTTGTTTTGTGCTATTTTGGTGTGAAGAGATTGAAGAAAGTGCAGCGCTAGTTAGTATTTGCAAAACAAATTAAAATGTTTTTGGTACCCTGCATTGATTTATAATTTTATAGAAAGAAAGAAAGAAAGAAAATCTTTATTTGACAAAATACATATCTAACAACAAATGAATCATTAGCAATTCTAAGCAAATTAAAAATAAAAATTGTCGAAAAGGTGGACAGCTCAGCTTTATGCTGCTAGCGGGGTGCTACAGCGCTGATTTTCAGCTGGTGCCATGAAGACGTGGGTTAGGTGACTTAATTATTATCATATTAATTAAATTACTTTTTATACAATTTGCAATACATATAATATTATTATTTTTCTAACTATTTTTACTACTAGAAAATACTTATATTCTAATTTCTTTATTTTGTTTTATGGCTTCCATCGCGGTTTTGGTGAATCTGCCAATGTCCAGTTTAAAGACATATAAGTAACGGTGTTGTAAGTAGTAAGCAAAGATGGCGTGGGTCCTTTGCTTTATGGGAACTTCTGGTGACAAACTATACGAGTCCATATGACAGAACTACTCTACTTTAACTATTTCACAAATTGTTCATGTGCACGAGCATTTATAACTCCAAACTACACCAATATAATAAAGTCCAAATGAATTGGCGAAATCAACTAAGGCGAACCCCGACTAAACCCCTTGACATCACACAAATCACAAAAGTACTTAAAAATAGAGATTTAATTCGTTTTGTTATCTTATTTTTTAAAAATACGAATGCTTTCCAAGACAAGCCTAATTGTCGTGGTGTATTAAAAAAAGATATACGAAGATATAGGAGAGTTCTTTGGCATATCAAATGCCGCAGACTTTTTTAAAAAGAGTATTAAAATTTTCGTCATGACGTCTGATTCGATGAATGAAAACCATTTTTTTTATAACTGCAATCGACTTTGTCTTAAAAGTGCATAAAATATGATTACATAGTATTTAATACAGCACCCCTCGTTTTTTTACAATGGTTTTTGGTTAGTTGTTCCTATTTATAAAAAATTACACCAGTGCCGCTACATCAGCCTGGATTATCCAATTATTGCGTACTTATTGATGATTGTAATTAGATCTTGTAGTTTATTGATCATTCAACTAATGGTGCTTAAAACTAAAACAATCCACCATTACAAAGGGCCATCCAAACTTATCAGCGTTACGGAAATCGAGCCGACGATTTAGGCTTTAATAAATCTACCATCGGCCTGGATAATGTATTTCTGTTCGGACGTTACTTACTTTGGCAATTTGCGGGAACCTTTGTGCCCTTTAAGATATCTCTACAGACAATTGTGCTGTCTGTCTGTGTGTGTGAGGCGCAGAGATGACACGAGTGTGATAGGGATCATTTTAGTGTGTTTTGCCTTGTATTTTGTAAAGTATTAGCTATAACAAATGACCATTTAGGCTTTAATCGATCTACCATCGGCCTGGATAATGTGTTTTTGCTCGAACGTTACTTACTTTGGCAATTTGCGGGAACCTTTGTGCCTTTTAACGAGCTCCGTGGCGCAGCGGTCAACACGCCTGCCTGCGACACGGATGGTCCCGGGTTTGATCCCCGGTCAGGTCAAGATGGAAACTGATCTTTTTCAGATTGACCTGGGTCTTGGATGAACAATAATATTCAGTATTATGATATGACCTTTTCATAAACACATTTTTAGCATAATTTGTTTCATCATCCAACCGGTGAAAATAGATCCGGGTAAAAATGTAAGTAGTGACAGGTGGCTTATCAAAATCTTAGACGCAGACTATAATTCTCACAATAATTTTAGGGAAGTAAGTATAGTAATATTTAGCCATTGCTTTTAGCTTAAACTGACGTCCAAATAAAATTTCACTAGAAAATTTCACTCTCTGTGAGCACGTGCGGTGCTACAAAATAATTTAAAATTGTAAAATAACTTCTCTTCAAGCGGTATTATCCCCTCTCATCTTATCCTTAAACAAAGTTATCCTTCTACGTGATATATTCCCGTCTTCAGGAAGGGCTAAGGTCTGAGCCCATTTACAAATCACAAACACTGACCACCCGCCACCCTCACAATTATATACAACCCTTCGACTTCACCTTTAGGAACGTTGAAATATGGTTGGATTGAAACACCCTTTAATAGCCCTGGATCGTAAAGAAAGATGCATTATTCATTCAGATGTACGTTTCGGATTTCTGTTTGATGTCAAGTAGTTTTCAGGTGGCTCAAGTGATTATAGACCAAACATGTTGATGTCATATAGTTAAGTTATACCGTAGTTTATACTGAACGTTTCTTTTCCACTTTCATTCTTAATTTATGTTGGTTTAGTCTATCCAAAGTAAGTTTTTCACAGTAACAAATAATAAAGTATTCATGTTCGTAAAAAAACCGAGAAGACGCACATGGCGAAATTATAAGGGTTTATTTTACAACGAAACTCTGATAACGATACATTATTCGTTTTTTAAAGGTAATAAAATAGGTAAAGCACACCACGCAACATACTTATTATTGTAGAAAAACGATAATACTCGTACAGTATATTAAAAAAAAAACTTTAATTTGAGCCATAGTTTTCATAAAACTATTAATTAGAGTAATAATATTAACCATAGGGTTAATAATATACCAACACTGTATCACAAAAAGCAGTACTTATTTCCTCACGTAAGAAGGTTAATTACATCACAGCATCAAAGAGAAAAATAAATATTGATAAGCTTTATTGAATAATAAAAATAATCAAGTTGACAGTTTAATACTAAACAAAGGGGATATTATAAACATTGATAGTGAAAGCATAGATATTATTTAACTAGGTAAAGATATAACTCTCTTATATAGGGCACGTTATCACCCTTTCCACATCACATTTGAATCACTATCGTAAATTCTTCAGATAAAGACGTCCGCCATGTTGGCTGCGGCCGCTTCCGGCGGAAGTGGAACTTGGACGGATATTCAAGCTCGGCCGGAAGTGGATCGAGTGACGACATATATTTTGAATTTAGATTGCGTATTGTTCGAGTTAGCAAAGTGAATACGTATAGGTATAGGTTAGGAGTAGGTGGTATATGTAAATCATAATTTAGCAATTTAACTTTGAGTGAGAAGTTATGTAGAAATAACTTGGTATGAAACAATTTGTTTAATATTTTTTAATATTCTTGACAAATCATACAGCAACATCCTGAAAAAGGATTATATTTATGAGTATATAGTACTGTAATTTATATTTATTTCTCCTTAACGTCCAGACGTGATATTAGATTCGTAAGATTGTTAAAGTGTTATTTTAAGTCGGGTTTGGTTTACTATTTTTCACCGCTTCTATTTTCTAAATTGGGATTTTAATTTTTTCGAAAAGAAAGAGGACTCAACTAGGATTATAATCATTACTGCCGATATACACCGTCTATATCACCAAAATTACCTTGAAAGGGTGACTCAGGCCATAAAAAGGATCCATTGGGCAATACAAGGAAAAAATTGCCGAGAGGTCAAAGCTTTTGTATGAATATGTCGCCTTTTTTTATCACCAGCATTGGTCCTATGAAAAATTTGATCTTTTTGTCGGCTGAGTGACCTCTTTAAAAGGAGAAGAGAGCCTCGCTTTTAACTAGTTCAATTAAATAAAACATTAATATTATATAAATAACATACTTAACATTGGAATTTCTAAACGTAGGAATGTTGGCACGACTGTGCCAAAATATGACATCATTGTATATTTTCTACTAACCGAAACTCTTGAATCAACTTAAACCTTTCCAAGTATTCCAAAAAGTAAATCTAATTAATACGCACAGAAATTCATATTAGCAGGATTAAATCGTAGTGTGGTGTGCAAATAATAATGCTCGAATGGTTCCAATTAAGACAATTCGTTAATTAGGGCGCCCAGTTGACCGCGTCGGTCGTGTGGACTTAAGACGGGGCTTAGCTCAGCAATATAGTAGCCATATCACTTGGCAACTACCTTTTTGTAGCTACCCCTGCCAGGGAGTGTAGTCAAGCAAAGAACTTGTCGGTTTAACTCATAGATTTGTATGCTTGACTGCTGACTGCTGTTAATTTATGTGTTGTAATTGTACTATCCTCAGCCAACTTGTCACAGAAGTACATTCAAAAAATAAACGGTATGAGAAAATATGACATTTTACAAAAAATACATTTATATAGCCAACTAGCTGTTACCCGCGGCTTCGCCCGCGTAATATATAGCCTATGTCCTTCTCGGTACCCTAACATATGTGTATGCAAAATTTTGGTGTTGCAAAATGATGGGTTCAGTAGGTACGGCGTGAAAGCGTAACAAACAAATAAACAAAAAAACAAACAAACTCACTTTCGCATTTATAATATTAGTAGCCAAAGTAGCCAATAGTAGCCAAAAAAATCAGAGGTTAGTTTTTCAAGTCGGTTGAAAAGGTGCAAAGTTCCAATATATTCTTTAAACATCCGCACAAATTATCGATTTTGTTTAAATACTAACCTACGTCAATTCCTTTAAATTAAATTCTCTAGAACAACATCTACTACGTTATACTACGTTAGTATTATATTGTCTTTGGTTATACCTACCAACTGCAACTAGAGCAGCAATACATCAGGTGCATTCGTGATACAAAATAACTATAGTAATACTGTATGCTATGTTTTATTTAAATCGGTCACTCGCTGTGTGGGGGCCACGACAATAAATCAGAATGTGTATCTGTTGCTGACAAATCTTAATATATGACTTTTCTGTGAATGCCTAGAATCAGATTTGCGGCCAGTGGCGAGTATGTTGCGACTTGTGATATATTATGGCCGGGTTAATCCATCTTGATCAGACAATAGTAAATCATAATATATGGGTGGGGAGCGACACACGGTATGTTGAAATATGTGTTGCGGTGTGGAATTTGTGGACGATGTTTGCATTTTACTTAGATGAATTAAGAAGTATTAATAGGGTCACCTTTTTGGAGTTCTGTAGTAAACAAGGAACCATTGTAGTTTCACCATGTAGGTCTGTGTTTCTTTATGTCTGGCCGCAGCTTAGCTCACAGGCTAATGTACTGGAAAGCTGTAATCTGGCATCGGTATATTTTCCAGCCGATCAGCAAAATCTTTTTTAGATTCATACAAAAAGTATAGCGGTATTTCTTTTTGTTAATCCCTTGGTAAGTGGTGTGGTTGGATACCTAGGGCGTTTAAAAATATTGTTAGTGCTAGAACACCATCTTCGATTTAGGGATGCGTTTGTGAAATATATCAAGCCTGAAAGTGCTTATTTATTTTAAACTAGCTGTTACCCGCGGCTTCGCCCGCATTATATATAGTCTATGTCCTTCTCGGTACCCTAACTTATGTGTATGCAAAATTTAATGATGATCGGTTCAGTAGATACGGCGTGAGAGCGTCACAAACAAACAAATAAACAAACAAATTCACTTTTGCATTTATAATATTAGTTGGGATTGGGATTACAAATTCTCCCTACTCGTCCCCTTCTAAGAGCTTAAAATTCAGAGCAGTTGTACATTATGACGAAATTAAAAGAAAAACTATCTCAGCTATATAGGGTTCACAAGTCAAAGAGTTATAGACGACCAACTAATAAAATGACGTGCGACTACGAAACCCTACTACGCATTTAGCCTATTTTGGCACATTATATACATACTTTTTTGTATTGTTTTCTTTATAAGAAAGCATTCATAAGCTTTATCAAATCTATGCCTTTAACCAGCTTATAAAAATCTAACTTCAAGCATTAACAAAGATGCACGAATGAAAGATAGAGTATAATTACTAAAACAACTAATTCCACATATTGTATGCGACTAGCCGGACTCATAAAGGTCCAATCTTCGATTCTCGAGTGAGGCCACGCCCCTTAAATGACAATAATTATGCGGCACACAACATACAGTCATACATGCATTGAATACATATTGCAACGGTAAAGGTACGGAATCGTGTTCTGCTACGTTTAGTATCTATACACACTCGTACCTACAACGAACAAGTTAAATAGAATGAATAGATATCTTAGAAGGTCTAACTTAGTATTTTTCGGGTTCTATATCTAGAAAACTAATCTCTTCTAGGGTACCGTACCCAAGGGGTAAAATCGGGACCCTATTCACGAGACTTCACTGTCCGTCTGTCTGTCTACCTGCTCTCTAATGCTGCTAATTTTATGAATTCCCGTATTTTCCTCCTTAAGAGCGTATACTAGCAGTATTTTTTCAATATGGTTTCCATACAAATTTATTTCTCTATTTTCTCGCTGAAAACTGATTCTAGAGCCACAATTCTTTTTTCATAAAATCTAGTACTAAAATAGGAATGCCTCTATTTTTTATTTTTCCAAAAAAAATGTTTTTGTAAATTTTTTTTTGTTTTAAACAGGTTTTTAGAAAAAAATAAAACATAGGGACATACCTATTTTAGTAATAGATTGTATGTAAAAAGAATTGTGCCTCTAGAAGCAGTTTACAGCGAGAAAATAGAGAAATACATTTGTATGGAAAACGCACTGCTAGTATACCCTCTTAAAACGTTGCTTAATAATTAGGTACTATGGAGTTAAATATCGCCAGTTAGAGTTTTGGCAGGTTAAGTTGCGCTGAAAACATTACAAAGTTGTGAAATATGTTTTTAATTAGGTATACTAAAACTACTCAAAATCCTCAAGATCTATAGAAGTAGGATAGTTGTATGAGGTTGTATGTAGCATGTCTCCATTGTGTCGGGATCTCCCGACACCTATGACCCGACCGACACAAATGAATAGGTCTAAGTTAGTGTTTTTAGGATTCCGTATCCAAAAAATAAAAGGAACCCTTGTCCTTTTTTCTAAGCCTGCTAATTTTTAAGAATTTTCACGTTTTCCTACGGGTATCTCTACTTATTAATTACTATTATATTATGCTGAAGTTATTTATCGCCAGTTAGGGTTTCGGCAGATCAGGTTGCGCCGAAAACATTACAAGCTCAAAGTTGTGAAATCTAATATGTTTTTAATTGGACTTCATTAAAGAAGCTATTTTTAAATCTCTTTTGTCAGTTATTGTTGCAAACTAAGAAGGTGTATTTAGCTTGTCTATGGTATTTCATATTTTGGCTCAGAGCTCTTCTAGTTCTTAGTAAATTCCGAAAATCATTTTCAGATTTTTCTTATACAAAGATCAAAAAAAGAAAACTACAAAAACAAATAAAATACAGTTCTATACAATAAAACGTATTTTAGGTAGTTTTTGATGCAGCCAAAATGCTGCTTATAGGCTTATATAAACAGTCAGAGGATTTTCCCTACACTCTCCACGCTGGCCAGACTGGTTGGAGAGGTCTGTTTGATGTTTATAAGGTTTGTTTAGCTTGTGCTTCCTAAGTCGCCTTATACGACATCCACGGAAAGACCTGGATTGGTCCTATTCTCTCTGCGGGAACCACACGGCAAATCTAACTTATATTCTAACACTATTTGAGTGTAGACTATGCTTTAATAGAGACCTTGTTTAGAATTCCAGTCAAGTGAGTATATCTCGAATGGACTCGATATGGCTGCCACACCAGAATTAGTGAACGCTATTGGTCACTTAGGAATGTTGTGTCTATCGAAACACTGTATGTGTGGTATATCCTTCCATTTGCATAGAGGTGTGTTGTAGGAAACTTATCTGGCTCAGTATGGGCTTAGAAAATCAAATGTGCGTGAATATGGTTGGTTGAATTTAACTCAATACCAAACATTCATTTATAGGTATACCTATAACGTAACCAATTGTATACTACATAAAAAGTACCACATTTAAGAGTCTCACGTAAAGGCGCAATCCCATACAAACGTAGTTTCGTTTTAGTTTTACAACAGTTAAGCCAATCTCAACCAAATTTCGTACATACGACCGGATAAGGCATATTGATGTTTATAATCAGATTTCAATTTTAAAAACAATACCTATACAAAATTACAGCGAGTTGAAGTTTTGTATCGAAAACTTGTACTAAAAAATTTAAATTCCGAAGATTTCAAAAAAGAAAACGGCTCTCATTATGGAGGTCACAGATCGGTCGCATCGCAGCGTGATGCTGGCCAAATGCAAATTCGCTACCGAGCTACGCAGAGCCCGTTATGACAGGGTTGGCAGGTTGGCAGATATTTACCGAAATCTTTTGTAACTATCCTTTTTGTTTCGATTATTCAATCGACTCTTATTGTGTCTGAATTTAAAATATTCTGTAACTATAGTCGTTAAATTAAGGGTTTACATTTTAGAAGAAATTAAACAGCGTACTTATTCTAAATGGAAAATATTACTTTGGGAGCCAGTAATCACTCTCAACAATTGACCCCGCTCTGGTCTAGGTACACACTTTCCTGAAAATGAGATCTATCTTAATAGACTATTAGCTTTTAAGGATCACTATCTATTACGTAGGTACAATGTGCACTTCGGATTTTTTCAAAATGGTGACAGTTACCGCAACTCTATTCTAAGCTCCATAGACCCCCATGAAGTTTGCGGTGATGAGACTCGAGAAGTCTAAAGCTACTCAGTCAATAGTGTTAAATTGAAAAATGAAAAAGTCTTGTGGCCATCCCTGAACAACAAACTAAGCTCTGGTAAAAACGTAATTATACACACGAATGCGCATGATTCACGAAATATTTGAATACTGTATTACATACATTCGCTACGCTGAAAACGGTCTCAGCTGCCAGTATTTTAACAAAGCAAACTCAACTTCATTTTAATAGAAACAGAATTCAAATTCTTGCCAAAGAAAACAGGGCTATATCTTTTTAAATTCGAACAGAGGTTATGCCCAACGCATCTCTAATCGCAGGAAAAACAAATAATAATAAACTTTATCCTCCTTGTTTTTAGGGTAAATTTCGGTTGTTTTGTTTGCTCAGGCATTAGTTGAAGAAGAATGATGGCTGAGTAGTGATGTGCAGACGCCGTGGGAACGATCCGTTTGGGAAATGAAGTTCGAAGGAGAGCGTGAACTGAAGATCAGTCTGAAGATAGTCCGGAATTGTAGCGGGCTGTTTACCTTGTTCAATAAATAACTGGCACATTGTTATTGCTGTTATATTTTACAGTGAAAAGGTTACAAGATAAAATAAGTATGTTCTATAAATATTTATTCAAGAAGTACACGTTTGCATATTTTTAAATCTTTAACTGAAATAGGTAAAATTTATGTTGGCTATAATCGGTTTTAAACAAAAATATTTTAAAATAAAGTTTATTTTGTTACGAAGAATTCAAATCTACTTAATTACAAACACGAGGTTTTGATTAAAAACAGTATGCATATACTGCTCCCTTTAGACGAGCTTTCTTTAAATTATATTGTAAGATTCTAAAATCTGTTGCGTACTGTACTGTAGTACAATATATTTACCAATAACAGTGTACGCTGTTTGAATTATATGGTATAAGTAAGGCATATAATAACAATAACGTCTTATCTTACCCCACACGCAGTCATTTCTCTCCTCAATTTATCTTCGAACCAATCCTTCGATCTCAAATCACACGATCGTTAATCCTTTCGATAATCGATTTGCACGCACGCGACCCCACCACGTTACATTCACCATTAACTTAGACAATTGTCATTCGAATTTCGACTGTATTCTCTTCGTAATTAAGAATTAAGGTAAGTTTTCCAATTGTTCTCTTGTTTGTCAAGATGCATGCGCGTTCGGACGCGACGACCACATCCTGTCTTTTGTTCGATTGGAATCGAGAACTCGATCAAGTATCTATCGATAGTTTTTGTGTAGTTGTAATGTGTTAAAGATATTTTATTTTAATTACATTTGACTCCCCATTTTAAAAAGATAGGTAAACTTATTTCTGCGTTCCGGTGGATAAATAATCAATCCGTGCTTTTTATAGACATTATTAATTTATTACCTACGAAAATTTCGGTAATCCCTAAATTCTCCATCAGTTAAAAAATTTCTCCGGTCTTTACTTATTCTAGAGTAAAGCCAACAATTGTGTGTTTCACTTCCGTAGGCACCTGCGTTGCTTCTTTTGCGAGCAAAATATTTTTAACTAGCTGTTACCCGCGGCTTCGCCCGTGTGAATTATAGCCTATGTCCTTCTCAGTACTCTAACCTATGTGTATGCAAAATTTCATGATGATCGGTTAAGTAGATACTCGTAGGGCGTGAAAGCGTAACAAAGAAACAAACAAACAAACTCACTTTCGCATTTACTCGTATAATATTGTATTAGGATTTTATTCTGATTCTAGTGTTTACGGCAAAAGCAAATAAGTTCATCATCTATGAAAATTTTAACTGTATAGTAATCATGGTTTATGAGGAGAGGTATTTGAGGAGCCCGATGGTCCAGTGGGTGTGAGCTCTATGAGCGCTTACGTATGTTAAGCAACCCCTGGTGCAGTCCCTACTTGGATGGGTGACCGCAAGTGGCATAAAAATATCTCGAGCTCCTCCGTGCTTCGGAAGGCACGTTAAGCCGTTGGTAGCGGCTGTCATCATTGATGTCCGTCGTTTAGCTATGTCAGATGCCTTAAGGCAGCTTGAAATATCGCTGACACCAGTGTTGGCTACTTACACATACGAATAACCAAACAAACAACGGTTTATGTATGATGGTGACACACGGACATTGAAATCTCGTAAATAGGATCCCGTTTTTACGCTTTGGACATGGAACCCTAAAAACCTTGATATTGAAATATGGATTTCAATTCTCAATTAATATTTGGCATATTCGCTTCCTAGCTAAGTCTCTGTGTATTTTATTCTGGTCATTTTCAACATCGCGTTCCACAAACATAGATATTTTTCCACATCGGCAATTAAATCTTGATTTAACTCATTTTCGTCAAGAACGTAGGTTCCTAAAATACAACAAACACGTGTGCAGCGTACGGCGGCGGACGGTAAACTGACGCGAATTTCTGATAGTGTGCGGGGGGGCCTAGTACAAAATGTATGGAAAACACGCCTTCCGCAATTTCTATCAGAAAAAATTCTGACGTCCGGCTGAAGTGCCATCCGGCGGGCATCAGAAACGGACGACACGTTAGAATTTTTCTAACAGTGTGCGGGAGCTAATACAAAATGTATGCACGGAGTGCCTTCCGGCGAGCGTCAGAATTTTTCTAACAGAAATTTCTGATAATATGCGGCCGCTCCTTACCTGCGCTATTGAAATCAAAAGTAGCCTATGTCCTTCCTCAGGCTATAGCCTCTCTGTGTGCCAAATTTCGTTTTAATCTGTTCAGCCGTTTTAGTTTTGGCCACCCATCCTAATTAAAACCATGGTAAGAGTTGCTTAACCTGCATTACCGTAACTAAAAGTAGCCTACGTCCTTTCTTAGGCTATAGCCTATCTGTGTGCCAAATTTCGTTTTAATCTGTTCAGCCGTTTTAGTTTTGGCCACCCATCCTAATTAGAACCATGGTTAGAGTTGCTTAACCTGCATTATCGTAATTAAAAGTAGCCCACGTCCTTTCTTAGGCTATAGCCTATCTGTGTGCCAAATTTCGTTTTAATCGGTTCAGCCGTTTTAGTTTTGGCCACCCATCCTAATTAGAACCATGGTTAGAGTTGCTTAACCTGCATTATCGTAATTAAAAGTAGCCCACGTCCTTTCTTAGGCTATAGCCTATCTGTGTGCCAAATTTCGTTTTAATCGGTTCAGCCGTTTTAGTTTTGGCCATCCATCCTAATTAGAACCATGGTTAGAGTTGCTTAACTTGCGTTATCGTAATTAAAAGTAGCCCACGTCCTTTCTTAGGCTATAGCCTCTCTGTGTGGCAAATTTCGTTTTAATCTGTTCAGCCGTTTTAGTTTTGGCCACCCATCCTAATTAGAACCATGGTTAGAGTTGCTTAACCTGCGTTATCGTAATTAAAAGTAGCCCACGTCCTTTCTTAGACTATAGCCTATCTGTGTGCCAAATTTCGTTTTTATCTGTTCAGCCGTTTTAGTTTTGGCCACCCATCCTTATTAGAACCATGGTTAGAGTTGCTTAACCTACGTTATCGAAATCAAAAGTAGCCAATGCCCTTTCTCGGGCTATAGCCTATCTGTGTGCCAAATTTCGTTTTAATCGGTTCAGCCGTTTTAGTTTTGGCCACCCATCCTAATTAGAACCATGGTTAGAATTGCTTAACCTGCGTTATCGTAATTAAAAGTAGCCCACGTCCTTTCTTAGGCTATAGCTTATCTGTGTGCCAAATTTCGTTTTTATCTGTTCAGCCGTTTTAGTTTTGGCCAACCATCCTAATTAGAACCATGGTTAGAGTTGCTTAACCTACGTTATCGAAATCAAAAGTAGCCTATGTCCTTTCTCGGGCTATAGCCTATCTGTGTGCCAAATTTCGTTTTAATCTGTTCAGCCGTTTTAGTTTTGGCCACCCATCCTAATTAGAACCATGGTTAGAATTGCTTAACCTGCGTTATCGTAATTAAAAGTAGCCCACGTCCTTTCTTAGACTATAGCCTATCTGTGTGCCAAATTTCGTTTTTATCTGTTCAGCCGTTTTAGTTTTGGCCAACCATCCTAATTAGAACCATGGTTAGAGTTGCTTAACCTACGTTATCGAAATCAAAAGTAGCCTATGTCCTTTCTCGGGCTATAGCCTATCTGTGTGCCAAATTTCGTTTTAATCGGTTCAGCCGTTTTAGCGTGAAAGCGAGACAGACAGACAGACAGACAGACAGACAGACAGACAGAGTTACTTTCGCATTTATAATATAATAATATAATAATATAATATAATATAAAATAATATAATAATAATATATAATATATAATATAAATAATATATAATATATAATATATAATAATATAAATAATATAATAATATATAATATATAATATAATAATATAATAATAATATGCCCCCCAATACAACCTCACGCCCGGGCAATAACATCTAGTCCACGTGGGGGGCGGGCAACGGGTACTATTAAATAAACTTACCTGGCTAACGAGGCGCTGGAATCCATTTTAAAAAATGAGTCGTAATAATAGAGATGAACGTATAGGGCCGCTACCCGGGGGTCGCCGGGGCACGTGTGGAGCTGGCGCTGCACGTGACAGCATGTGGACCGTCAGCGACCCTCTGCTGAACAGGCGGGCGGGGGTCGGGAGGGGAGGAGAGGAACCCGAAAATACTACAGCCGAACTCAACCGTGACGCCGATAATGCTTTGCCGAGCGGAAATGTTTTCCAAAGCTTGGCCGGTACTTCGGAAGAAAGAACGACCACGACAAGTTCTGAATATTTTAGCGATGACGCAAGAAGAAAGTGGTCACACGAAGAACAGAAGGAACTAATTTACTGCTTTTTCAAAGCAAAATCAGAAGGGCCAGGTTACATTAAAAGACTTTTTGAAATATTTTCAACACGTAACAACAACAACCCTAAAATACATAGACTAGACGCAAACAAACTTTCAAACCAAGCAAGATTAATAATATCCCGAAAATTTTTGACAGATGCAGAAATAGAGCTAATCAAAATAAAAGTACAACAGGACTCACATATAACAAACGACACACAACACACGAACACAGCAACAACAGACACACTAAGCACACACGACTTTAACACACAAACATCCGAACACTCACCAAACAGACCACTAACAAGAAGTTCAAGCAGACAAAGCCATACAAGCAGTAACGAAGACACAGAAAACACAGATTTGAGAAGAAAATGGACAACAGATGAGCAGTTTGAACTTATGTTCTGCTATTACAAAGCTAAGGCTGGAGGTCCCGGATACATAAAACGATTATATAATATTTTCACCCAAAGAAACCCAAACAATCCAAAAGTAAATACATTTAACGGCAACACTTTGTCAAATCAAGCACGTACTATCATCACGCGTAAATTAGTCTCACAAGAAATCCTCTCAAATATAAAAACCCGAGCCGAACAAATAAGTCCAGAACCAATATACGAAGAATCAATAGAAATAGACATAGACGCAATAAGTAATGACAATAGCATAATTAACACACAGATTCACAACATTCAGCCCGCTCACACATCTAATATTGACATAGAACTATTAAATGAACACACAGATCACTACCAACATACAACAGACGAACAACCGCTTGATTTAGAAGTAAACGAAAACCTGGATCCACTTTTAATAGAACTACTTCAAACTATTGCAGAAACCAAAGAAATGCCAATCGAACAAAGAAAAACACTACCCAAACCGAAATTTACAAAGAAGTTTTTTGAAAACCTAAATACAATAAACAAATTTTTACCGACAATCCTGGAAAGTAACTTAAAACTTAGAAACATAAATGACATAATATACGCTGCCGCGAAAATACTAGTACAGACAAACGGACAAACGCCATATACACAATCCAATGTACTTAAACCAAAAACTGACCCACCTTGGAAAATCCGGTTGAAAAATAGAATAGAAGGTTTCAGAAAAGAATTAGGTAGACTTACAGAAATCAGAAATGGAATAAATAGTAGAAAAATGAACAAAATCAAAAACAAGCTTTACAATAAATATAATATTTTTACAGACCAAGACCATGATAATATTGCCGAAACTATAAAACAGAGGATTAAGGCATTAGCGGGACGCCTTAAGAGATACGATGATATTAATAACAGAAAAGTACAGAACCGAATTTTCCAAGAAAATCAACATAAATTTTATAGAAGTTTGAATACCTCTAGTGAATCTGTAAAAGATATCCCATCTAAGACTGATATACAAACTTTTTGGAGATCCATATTATCAGAACCCGTTCCACTCAATAAAGAAGCCCACTGGATTAAAGAAACTGAAGAAACCAGCGAAAACATAGCAGTACAACAATTTGATGAAGTAACTCTGGATAAATTACAAACATCCATTAAAAGATTAAGCAACTGGAAGACACCTGGGATAGACAAAATTCAAAACTACTATTTAAAATATTTTACAAGCATACATCCATATTTAGCTAAACTTTTTACCAAAATTATTAATAGAAACGAAACACTAGAGGAGTGGTTTACAACGGGACTGGTAGTATTGATTCCCAAAAAGGGAGATACCAAAGACCCCAAAAACTGGCGACCGATAGCTTGCCTTCCAACTATGTATAAACTCCTCACTTCAGTCATAGCTAACGAGTTATACTCACATTGTGCCGCGAATGATATCCTAGCGCCAGAACAAAGAGGATGCCGGCGAAAAGTAAGGGGATGTAAAGACCACCTAATGATAAATAAAGCCATACTCGAAGATGCCCATCAGTCTCAGAAAAACTTGAGTATGGGATGGGTTGACTACCAGAAAGCTTTTGATAGTATATCACACGAGTGGTTACTCAAAGTTCTTGATATTTACAAATACCCAGCTTCTATTAAAGGCTTTTTGGAGATGGTCATCCCCAACTGGAACGTAATAATGACAGCACGGGGCGCATCCGATTCAGTAACTACTGATCCGATTTTCATTAGGAGGGGAATATTCCAAGGCGATTCCCTCTCGCCGCTCCTCTTTTGTCTGGCATTAAATCCACTGTCACAAATTCTCAATAAATATAGGGATAAAGGATACATATTAAAAGATGAGACACCCATCAATCATCTCATATACATGGATGACCTAAAACTATATTCAAATAATAAACATAACCTAAAAATAATGTTAGATAGTACAGAAATATTTACAAGAGACATAGGCATGAACTTTGGGCTCGACAAGTGCAACGTTCTGCATCTTAAAGCTGGTAGGAGAGATAAACATGAAGGTCAAGGGCACATTCTGTTAAGCGGAGGACAATTTGAACATTTAAAGAAAGGCGAAACCTACAAATATTTAGGGGTACATGAAACAGGAAAAATAGACCATAATGAAATCAGACAGCAAATACAAAAAGAATACCTCAGAAGAATTAAGTGTGTTGCCAACTCTCATCTCAATTCACAAAACCTTATAAGAGCAATAAATAGTTATGCCGTACCCGTTCTTTTGTACTCGTTTGGGGTCATTAATTTTAAAGTTTCCGATTTAAAGACTATAGACACCAAGACCCGAAAGTTACTTTCCATGAACAAAGGCCATCACCAGAAAGCAGACGTAGAACGCTTGTACTTGCCGAACGACGAAGGAGGCAGGGGACTTTTAAATATAGAGACCATGTACCAATCACAGATAATAAAATACAACACTTACCTTCAATCCGGAAACGATCACCTGCTACTAGCTATAAAAGAACATGATAGAGTTAAAGATAAATATTCAATAGAGAAAGAGTCAATAGAGTTTAGAACAGAGTTAGGGCTACAAAATAATGAACAGTACACAGATATAGAAATAAAAACAGCAGTTATTAAAAATAGGATAAATAAGCTAAAATCTAAACCGTTACATGGTCAATTTTATAAAGCAGTTTTGGAGAAAGAAAACATAGATAGAAAAGGTTCGTTCCAATGGCTCAAAAAACAACCAGTATCTCCCACTCTCGAAGCATCCATATACGCAATACAGGATCAAGCAGTTGTCACGCGCCAGCATGAGAGAGACATACTCAAGAGACCGGTGGATGGTAAGTGCCGGATTTGCGGATTGAAAGACGAAACTGCACAACACGTCATTGCAGGTTGCGAGAAGCTAGCCGGCACTTACTATACCAAGAGGCATAACAATATTGTGCAGTATGTACACTGGACACTATTGAAAAAGCATGCTTTTGAGTGTGATAAACTTTGGTGGAAAGAACATCTCCTCCAACCACAAGTTAAAGAAAATGACACTGCAAAGATCATGTGGGAAATACCGGTACAAACAGATGTCACCGTCACACACAATAGACCAGATATTATTTACATAAATAAGTTACAAAACACAGCATATTTAATAGATATCACCGTACCATCCGATTATAATATAGGAGCCAAGGAAGTTGAAAAACTAAGTAAGTACCACTTGTTGCAAAAAGAAATAACCCGATTATGGAAAATGCCAACCCACGTAGTACCAATAGTTATAGGATCAACCGGAACAATAGCCAAAAGCTTACACAGATACTGCAACTTACTTGACTCAAAAATAAATATACAAATATTACAGAAACAGGCAGCTATACATACTTCCATCATTGTATCAAAAGTTTTGGGGAACACCATTTTTGTAGAGAGGAATCCTGATTCTCCTTCTCCTTGAGGGTCTCAAGGCGGGAGATCGGGCGTTAAAAATACCGACTTTGAAAGTCGAGGTGAAAGAAATTTCAACAACCCTTATAATAATATAATAATATATAATATAATATAAATAATACCGACCTATAGAAGGTCGAGAAGGTGCAAACCTAAGTTGAATAATATAATAATATATATAATATAATATAATAATATATAATATATAATATTATAATATAATATATATATATGCCCCCCAATACAACCTCACGCCCGGGCAATAACATCTAGTCCACGTGGGGGGCGGGCAACGGGTACTATTAAATAAACTTACCTGGCTAACGAGGCGCTGGAATCCATTTTAAAAATGAGTCGTAATAATAGAGATGAACGTATAGGGTCGCTGCCCGGGGGTCGCCGGGGCACGTGTGGAGCTGACGCTGCACGTGACAGCATGTGGACCGTCAGCGACCCTCTGCTGAACAGGCGGGCGGGGGTCGGGAGGGGAGGAGAGGAACCCGAAAATACTACAGCCGAACTCAACCGTGACGCCGATAATGCTTTGCCGAGCGGAAATGTTTTCCAAAGCTTGGCCGGTACTTCGGAAGAAAGAACGACCACGACAAGTTCTGAATACTTTAGCGATGACGCAAGAAGAAAGTGGCCACACGAAGAACAGAAGGAACTAATTTACTGCTTTTTCAAAGCAAAATCAGAAGGGCCAGGTTACATTAAAAGACTTTTTGAAATATTTTCAACACGTAACAACAACAACCCTAAAATACATAGACTAGACGCAAACAAACTTTCAAACCAAGCAAGATTAATAATATCCCGAAAATTTTTGACAGATGCAGAAATAGAGCTAATCAAAATAAAAGTACAACAGGACTCACATATAACAAACGACACACAACTCACGAACACAGCAACAACAGACACACTAAGCACACACGACCTTAACACACAAACATCCGAACACTCACCAAACAGACCACTAACAAGAAGTTCAAGCAGACAAAGCCATACAAGCAGTAACGAAGACACAGAAAACACAGATTTGAGAAGAAAATGGACAACAGACGAGCAGTTTGAACTTATGTTCTGCTATTACAAAGCTAAGGCTGGAGGTCCCGGATACATAAAACGATTATATAATATTTTCACCCAAAGAAACCCAAACAATCCAAAAGTAAATACATTTAACGGCAACACTTTGTCAAATCAAGCACGTACTATCATCACGCGTAAATTAGTCTCACAAGAAATCCTCTCAAATATAAAAACCCGAGCAGAACAAATTAGTCCAGAACCAATATACGAAGAATCAATAGAAATAGACATAGACGCAATAAGTAATGACAATAGCATAATTAACACACAGATTCACAACATTCAGCCCTCTCACACATCTAATATTGACATAGAACTATTAAATGAACACACAGATCCCTACCAACATACAACAGACGAACAACCGCTTGATTTAGAAGTAAACGAAAACCTGGATCCACTTTTAATAGAACTACTTCAAACTATTGCAGAAACCAAAGAAATGCCAATCGAACAAAGAAAAACACTACCCAAACCGAAATTTACAAAGAAGTTTTTTGAAAACCTAAATATAATAAACAAATTTTTACCGACAATCCTGGAAAGTAACTTAAATCTTAGAAACATAAATGACATAATATACGCTGCCGCGAAAACACTAGTACGGACAAACGGACAAACGCCGTATACACAATCCAATGTAATTAAACCAAAAACTGACCCACCTTGGAAAATCCGGTTGAAAAATAGAATAGAAGGTTTCAGAAAAGAATTAGGTAGACTTACAGAAATCAGAAATGGAATAAATAGTAGAAAAATGAACAAAATCAAAAACAAGCTTTACAATAAATATAATATTTTTACAGACCAAGACCATGATAATATTGCCGAAACTATAAAACAGAGGATTAAGGCATTAGCGGGACGCCTTAAGAGATACGATGATATTAATAACAGAAAAGTACAGAACCGAATTTTCCAAGAAAATCAACATAAATTTTATAGAAATTTGAATACCTCTAGTGAATCTGTAAAAGATATCCCATCTAAGACTGATATACAAACTTTTTGGAGATCCATATTATCAGAACCCGTTCCACTCAATAAAGAAGCCCACTGGATTAAAGAAACTGAAGAAACCACCGAAAACATAGCAGTACAACAATTTGATGAAGTAACTCTGGATAAATTACAAACATCCATTAAAAGATTAAGCAACTGGAAGACACCTGGGATAGACAAAATTCAAAACTACTATTTAAAATATTTTACAAGCATACATCCATATTTAGCTAAACTTTTTACCAAAATTATCAATAGAAACGAAATACTAGAGGAATGGTTTACAACGGGACTGGTAGTATTGATTCCCAAAAAGGGAGATACCAAAGACCCCAAAAACTGGCGACCGATAGCTTGCCTTCCAACTATGTATAAACTCCTCACTTCAGTCATAGCTAACGAGTTATACTCACATTGTGCCGCGAATGATATCCTAGCGCCAGAACAAAGAGGATGCCGGCGAAAAGTAAGGGGATGTAAAGACCACCTAATGATAAATAAAGCCATACTCGAAGATGCCCATCAGTCTCAGAAAAACTTGAGTATGGGATGGGTTGACTACCAGAAAGCTTTTGATAGTATATCACACGAGTGGTTACTCAAAGTTCTTGATATTTACAAATGCCCAGCTTCTATTAAAGGCTTTTTGGAGATGGTCATCCCCAACTGGAACGTAATAATGACAGCGCGGGGCGCATCCGATTCAGTAACTACTGATCCGATTTTCATTAGGAGGGGAATATTCCAAGGCGATTCCCTCTCGCCGCTCCTCTTTTGTCTGGCATTAAATCCACTGTCACAAATTCTCAATAAATATAGGGATAAAGGATACATACTAAAAGATGAGACACCCATCAATCATCTCATATACATGGATGACCTAAAACTATATTCAAATAATAAACATAACCTAAAAATAATGATAGATAGTACAGAAATATTTACAAGAGACATAGGCATGAACTTTGGGTTCGACAAGTGCAACGTTCTGCATCTTAAAGCTGGTAGGAGAGATAAACATGAAGGTCAAGGGCACATACTGTTAAGCGGGGGACAATTTGAACATTTAAAGACAGGCGAAACCTACAAATATTTAGGGGTACATGAAACAGGAAAAATAGACCATAATGAAATCAGACAGCAAATACAAAAAGAATACCTCAGAAGAATTAAGTGTGTTGCCAACTCTCATCTCAATTCACAAAACCTTATAAGAGCAATAAATAGTTATGCCGTACCCGTTCTTTTGTACTCGTTTGGGGTCATTAATTTTAAAGTTTCCGATTTAAAGACTATAGACACCAAGACCCGAAAGTTACTTTCCATGAACAAAGGCCATCACCAGAAAGCAGACGTAGAACGCCTGTACTTGCCGAACGACGAAGGAGGTAGGGGACTTTTAAACATAGAGACCACGTACCAATCACAGATAATAAAATACAACACTTACCTTCAATCCGGAAACGATCACCTGCTACTAGCTATAAAAGAACATGATAGAGTTAAAGATAAATATTCAATAGAGAAAGAGTCAATAGAGTTTAGAACAGAGTTAGGGCTACAAAATAATGAACAGTACACAGATATAGAAATAAAAACAGCAGTTATTAAAAATAGGATAAATAAGCTAAAATCTAAACCGTTACATGGTCAATTTTATAAAGCAGTTTTGGAGAAAGAAAACATAGATAGAAAAGGTTCGTTCCAATGGCTCAAAAAACAACCAGTATCTCCCACTCTCGAAGCATCCATATACGCAATACAGGATCAAGCAGTTGTCACGCGCCAACATGAGAGAGACATACTCAAAAGACCGGTGGATGGTAAGTGCCGGATTTGCGGATTGAAAGACGAAACTGCACAACACGTCATTGCAGGTTGCGAGAAGCTAGCCGGCACTTACTATACCAAGAGGCATAACAATATTGTGCAGTATGTACACTGGACACTATTGAAAAAGCATGGCTTTGAGTGTGATAAACTTTGGTGGAAAGAACATCTCCTCCAACCACAAGTTAAAGAAAACGACACTGCAAAGATCATGTGGGAAATACCGGTACAAACGGATGTCACCGTCACACACAATAGACCAGATATTATTTACATAAATAAGTTACAAAACACAGCATATTTAATAGATATCACCGTACCATCCGATTATAATATAGGAGCCAAGGAAGTTGAAAAACTGAGTAAGTACCACTTGTTGCAAAAAGAAATAACCCGATTATGGAAAATGCCAACCCACGTAGTACCAATAGTTATAGGATCAACCGGAACAATAGCCAAAAGCTTACACAGATACTGCAACTTACTTGACTCAAAAATAAATATACAAATATTACAGAAACAGGCAGCTATACATACTTCCATCATTGTATCAAAAGTTTTGGGGAACACCATTTTTGTAGAGAGGAATCCTGATTCTCCTTCTCCTTGAGGGTCTCAAGGCGGGAGATCGGGCGTTAAAAATACCGACTTTGAAAGTCGAGATGAAAGAAATTTCAACAACCTTATAATATATATAATATATAATATATAATATATAATATATAATATATAATATATAATATATAATATATAATATATAATATATAATATATAATATATAATATATAATATATAATATATAATATATAATATATAATATATAATATATAATATTATAGTATGGAGTATGGATAGTATGGATAGTATGGATTAAGTATAATAATGTTAATGGAAGTTATAAATTACGAGCAGTAAAGTTAGATGGAGTGTATCTACATATAAAAAACATGCACAACTAAATAGAACTGTTTTAAACTAGACCACAGCAATATTAGAGAAATTATTCGTCCAATTATAAACGCTTTCTCTCTATAGATACTTAATCTAATTAATTTTATACTTACCATTAGTTTTTTATCAAAACATGACTCCTCCTTTTTAACGACCGAAACCAACAAGTCATCGCTAACCATCCTAATTATGAGAACAAAAGAACAGACGTACAGACAAGACAATGCTAACGATACAAGTGTTGACGTCTTATTAACTGATATCAGCGATCATATCGATGTTATGACGGCCGGTCGGTCCCTGTGCATCGATATATTATATCGATAAATCGTCCATGCTGGTCTGGGAGAAAAAATACCTAGATGTACCTGCTTCTTTTCCCGCACAAATGATAGAGTCCAAAAGAGAGAATGGGGGAAATCTAAGTAATCATGTCTAGCACTGTGGCTCCTTGCAGAGTAGAATAGAATCACTCCAAGTTCTTCTGTGGATATTGTAGAAGGCGACTTAAGAGTCGCCTGGACACGCATGTCTTCATACAAACGGAAAAGGGGAATTGTGGCAATATTTGATAATTTTAGAGTAAAATTAAGCATCCAATCAATTAATCTTATTATAATCTACGTACTTTCCTATACAGTTTGGTTAAATTATCAATAGTTTGAGAATTATACGCCTCTCAAGATTTCCATACAAATTTGAAAAGGCTTGTAATTCTCAAACCATTGGTATTTTAACCAAGCTGTATAGGAACGTACGTAGATTATAATGAGATTAATTGATTAAATGCTTAATTTTACTCCAAAATTATTAAATATTGCCACAATTCCCTTTTTCCGTTTGTATGGAGACATGCGCGTCCAGAGTCCCACGTAAAGCCGAAATCCCATACAAACGTACCTAATTTGGTTTTAGTTTTACAACAGTTAAGCCAATCTCACCCAAATTTCGTACATACGACCCGATAAGGCATATTGATGTTTATCATCAGATTTCAATTTTAAAAACAATACCTATACAAAATTACAGCGAGTACAAGTTTTTGATACGAAACTTCGACTCGCTGTAATTTTGTATTGGTTGAGATTGGCTTAACTGTTGTAAAACTAAAACCAAACTACGTTTGTATGGGATTTCAGCATTACGTGGGACTCTTAAAAACACCAGCAAAGCTTACGAAAATCTAAGATACATCCCCAACCCGTCTGGCCAGCGTGGAGAGTGATAGCCAAATGCCTATACTGCTTTGGCTGATATAATGCTCTGGTAGTAGGTAGAGTAAAGGTTATGCTCCTGCGGTGGAGACAAAAAAAGATCCGATTAGGATGATGATCATGTCTAACGAAGGTCTAGCGATCCATCGCCATTTTTATTGTGTTTTTCATACATTTATTTATTCATATCATCATGTCACCTTACAGACTAGCCAATACATAACATGAGAAAAACTTAAGAAAGAAAGAAAGAAAGAAAATCTTTATTCGACAAAATACATATCTAACAACAAATGAATCATTAGCAATTCTAAGCAAATTAAAAATAAAAATTGTCGAAAAGGTGGCCAGCTCAGCTTTATGCTGCTAGCGGGTGCGCTGATTTTCAGCTGGTGCCATGAAGACGTGGAACTTATTATCATATTAATTAAATTTGCTTTACATAGCCTCTTATTTGTTACAAAGATATGTCATTACTGTTCTATCAAATTCCACCATCATCTTCATCATCACAGGTCTTTATTAGTCTCTACTGCAGGAGTACGACCCTCTCTGTACTACCTGAGCCATATATTAGCCAGAGCAGTCAGAGGATTTGGCCTACATTCTCCACGCTGGCCAGACGGGTTGGAGAGGTCTTATTGATGTCAAAGCTTTGTTTATATAGCCGCCTTTTACGACATCCGCGGAAGACTTGGAGTGGTCCTATTCTACTCTGCCGGGGACCACACGGTAAATTCCACCAATGTACACTGAAATAGATCAATATCTCGGGACACTTCATTCATTATTTTTATAGCCCGCGTCATTGGAGCGTTCGTGTATATGTATAACTAGCTGTTACCCGCGGCTTCGCCCGCGTAATATATAGCCTATGTCCTTCTCGGTACCCTAACCTATGTGGATGCAAAATTTCATGATGATCGGTTCAGTAGATACGGCGTGAAAGCGTAACAAACAAACAAACTCACTTTCGCATTTATAATATTAGTTGGGATAAGCCAACCAACATATGGCCTATGTAGATAGCCTTAAGCTCCGTCTTCTTTGTTAGTGCTAAAGCCGTATAGTAGTATTTAAAGCGGAGGATATTCGTTTGTTGGTTCGTTTGCATCAATAAGCTCTGAAAATACAGGACCGATTTACAAAATTCTTTTACCTATAGAAAGCTAATTTGTCCGTGGGTGACATAGGCTATAATTTACGCGAATGAAGTCGCAAGAAAAGAATCCTAATCCTAACTTATATCCTAACTTCCTTACTAATATTATAAATGCGAAAGTGAGTTTGTTTGTTTATTCGTTTGTTTTTTACGCTTTCAAGCCGTATCTACTGAACCGATTATCATTATATTTAGCATACACTTAGGTTAGGGTACTGAGAAGGACATAGGCTATATCACGCGGGTGGAGCGGGTGATTATAAACATTTTTTTCCGAAGACGTAGTTGATTGGCCCATTTATATTATGGATATATTGTAAAAGACTAAAAATTCGCGAGTTTGCGTTTGGGAGAAGTGTTCTTGTGATAAAACAGCAGAATGTTTTAATTAAAAGTAAAGATATTTAAATTTTTTAATAACCAAACTATGCTTGTATGAATTTTGTTTTAGCGATTTTATACTCCTTCCGGTATTTAATTGTGCCCAAAGTTGCGTTAAAATTACTTGTTGAAACGGAATGTTTTGAGACTCATAACTTTTAAAGTACTTATAATTTTACAATTATGATTCCATACAATGCTTGTATTACAAGCATAGATAACAACAAGGAGGCATTTATTTAAGGGGCATAATTGCCCCAGCAGTTTTTGAGATTAGCGTGTATTTATTTAAACATGCATTGATTGATTGATATTGATGATTATGTTCTGTTTACCACTACCACTAGATATATACATACATACGGCAAGCGAGTATAAGCTTCACCAGCTTTTAATTACAAAACCCACTATCGCTAATACTGCTTACACACACGAAACGCAGAAAATGTTATATTAATAAGCTTTTGTTCGCTGCTTCACTCACGTAAAGTTTAGGTAACTATCAGAAAGAAAAATCGAAAAAATATTTTTTGTTTACTGAAAACGAAGAAAATTTCCTGAAAATGTCCATGGGACACAGCTTTTAATGTTAGAGTGTACCTGATTGTAGATATTGTTGCTTTTTTGTATATTCACGTCGTAACTATGCCCACCTCTCATTGAGTTTTTGGTAGGAAGTCGAGGGGTGCAGTTGTCGTTTGCCTTAGACGATTTTGCAAATTGATTTAAGTGGATTTATAATATGAAATTGGTGTAGTTTGGTGTTATAAATGCTCGTGCTCGAGAACAATTTGTGAAATAGTTAAAGAAGACTGTTAAATGGACTCGTACAGATTTGTCATCAGAAGGTCCCAAGAGGCTACCAAAGAACTTACGCCATCTTTGATCCCATATACCGTTCAACACCGATACTGTCTCATAATACTGGACATTGTCAGAATCACTGAAATCTCGGTGGATTTAAAAGAAGAAAGAAAGAAAACTATGCCCACAAACTTATCTATGTATCCGTCCATGCCACTAGAAATGAATATTTATTTTATTTATTCCGAGCCATCATGTGTCGCACTGCTGGGCAAAGGCCTCCCTCCACTTCTTCCATTCAGTCAGGTCCTGCGTTATCTCCTTCCACTCCTTGTTAAATTTATTTAGCTCATCACGCCATCGCGTTCTTGGTCTACCAAGTCTTCTAGAAATGAATATGTTACAGAAAATAAAGGGTCATTGTACTTAGGAGGTAGCAAAAAAATGAGCATGTTACAGAAAGTAAAGCGTCATATGTATCAGCAAGCAGGAAACTAACAAAAAACATTTTACCAGCAAGTATTATGAAAATCTGACGAAAAGCTCTACCTTCAAATTTATACACATACGTTAATTTAAAATGACATAAATTACATTTATCGTTTATGTCATTTGCTATTAAACGTTTACTTCGAATGTTGGTAATTGCTGCGAAATTAATAACAAATGTAAATATTTTTTAAGAAATTATAAATGTTATGAGAAATAACTTCAACCTCTTGAACACTTTCGCTAGCAAGAGTCACAACCGTACAAACTACATGCTACCGCCATCTAGCGTCGAATAGCGGAACTTCATACGTAAGTAGTAAATTTACGTATTCCGCTATTACAAAATAAATTCTGGTACCTAATAAACCATTAGATTAGAATTTTAATTAGGAATTGGAAATTAAATTTAATATGTAGTTTTATTAAATGTTCACATTTTAAGAAATGCTGGAGAAATTAGGCAAATAGCAACATGTTCATGAATAAGACATGCAGCATCGTTACATAGGTAGGTATTCTAAACTTTACGCGTGAATAACTCAGAAAGCGTAAAATTTTAAAAATGGATTTTTTTTTAAATTATAACCTATATCTTTTTTTATTAGCCTTTCGATTTTACGTCCCACTGCTGGGCAAAGGTCACCCCCTTTTTTCCATTTACTTCTGTCTGTTGCAATTTCTGCACAACTATTCAAAAAATTGACAAGATCATCTCTCCCCCTCCTTCTTTGTCTTCCTCTATTAACTAGGTAAGTAAAAATGTGAACAGAGACTAAGTACTTAGACGGATAGCAACATGCAGCATGAATAAGACATGCAGCATCGTTACAAAGCTAGGTCTTCTCTACGAGTACGTCACTCATCATGGAGGCTCTTCATTTTCGCCCCAAAGTACTGATTTTGGGGCGAATATATACTGATAATGAAGTGAAAATAAATGTAAAGTCACGCGTGAAGCATTGTTAATTTGTGTGTTCACCCGTCTGCAATCTGACTTAATACTTGTGGTGAGTAATCACGTACAGGATGATTTTTAATTAATTGAATTGTTTATTTAATAAAAAATGTTTTTAGAATAAAATAAAAATTTAGTTCTAGAATTTATGAAAAAAAGAATTGTGCCTCCAAAAGCAGTTTTCAGCGAGAAAATAGAGGAATACATTTGTATGGAAAACATACTGCTAGGATACGCTCTTTAATTATGATAACAATTTTTAAAACTGCCCAAAAAAACTAGGTAACTAAATTTGATGTGAAATAACCAGTCACAAATGCTTATTTCTTATTCCTTATAGTAATTTGACGAGCTCCGTGGCGCAGAGTTCAACTTCAACATGCGACACGGATGGCCCCGAGTTCGATCCCCGGTCAGGTCAAGATGAAAAATGATCTTTTTCAGATTGACCTGGCTCTTGGATGTTTATCTATATATGTATTAGTATCATTGAGTTAGTAACCCATAACACAAGTGTCGATCTAACTTTGGGGCTAGCTCAATCTGTGTGATTTGTCCGTATATATTTATTTATGATTTTGTTTATTTAATAAAAATATGTGATATTAGCGTACCTTTCTCGAAATAAGGCATATACCTACCTAATTATTCCAATCAAACTAAGATGGTAATTTATACTTATAAAACTTCTCGTACTTAATTAAATCTTATCAGATCTTTTCAACATTTATGTCCGCCTTTGTTAAGTTATGGTCAATTTTATCGAACTATATAGTACATTTAAGGATACTTTATTTTGAAAAATGCTATAATTATGTACATTCATAAAAACACACAAAACCACAAAAACATCATCATTTCAGATTTCTAACCCAATTGCTGAAAGTGCAATACACCATTCAAAATCCTGATTTATTCAAAAAGAACCGAATCCTGAATGTACGGAGAACGTATACCGAAATTATTTATTTGGCTTGGGGAATGAATTTAGCGCACCCTGTGGATTCGGTGTTTTCTTAGCGTTAACGCGAGGCGTCGCTACTTTATATTTAGCTGGCGTGTGTGGTAGGGTTGTCGTAATAATGGATGGCGTAAGAGTTTTCAAACATTAAATTTATAAATAATACTAGCAATTTTCCCGCGACTTCATCCGCTACATAGATAGATTAATGGAGAAAAATAAATGTACGTATTACTTTTTTTTCTTAGTGTTTCATATCATATTATGCCTCTACATAATCACCTATCAGCGCGACGATTCACTTTTTGATGGTTAACACTTATTGCTGTTGGCTGTGTGGTTCCCGGCAAAGTAGAATAAGACCACTCTAAGTCTTCCCGTGGAAGTCGTAGAAGGCGACTTAGGAAACACAAGGTAAACAAAGCTTATAAATATCAAAGAGACCTCTCCAACTCGTCCGACCAGCGTGGAGAGTGTAGGCCAAATTCTCTGGCTAAAATATGGATCTGGTAGTACAAAGAGGGTCGTGATCCTGCAGTGGAGACTAACAAAGACCTGATGATGATGATAATGAAGTAGTTAATAAAATCGTTTGAAGGTTTATCTAGCGTTTCGCTGAAAAAAATTTATAATAATATCTCCGTCACTTTCAAATGACTTATTTCAATAAGATTTTTCTTGAAATTTTCCATCCATTTTCCATTGCGAGGCAGCCCTACTCATATTTCAGCACTTATTCCGCGTCGCACTGTATGTTACAATTTTTGCCTACCCCCGAATACGTCGTGAACAAAAGGCGTCTTAATGAACGTATCGCGATTCAAAACCATTATTAAGCATTGTTAAGGGATCGCCGGGGACCGGGAAGGGGTTTTGTTCTTGTTTGGCTTATTTTAATTTTTTTTTTAGGCGAATTTTCGGATAGTTAGGCTGAATAACTGAACAGTCTAGGATAACAATGGGTGGTGTGTGGAATTTAATGTGCGTTTTGTCATTTTTTGGTCTTAAACAGACTGTTGGAAAAAGTTGAAGTGATTAAATCCGTAGACAGTATAGAAATTGGGACCTAAGTTTATGTTTTGTTTTACTTGTATAATCTTAACGAATATTATAAATGCGATGGTTAGTTAATTTCTTTTTCATACACCTTGTCTAGAGTACGGAGAAGGACTTAAGCCACCGCGGTGCACGTGTAGAGTAAGTGGTAGAGTACACTAGCTACTACTCTACCAATTGAGTAAAGTTGATGTCTAGACTAGAGTAAGAACATTGCAGCTATCACAAGCCTTTAATTTTTACTCTACTTAGCGAATGGGTAGAGTAACTTAATATTGTTAGAGAACTAGGTAGAATGGAGGCAGTAGTAGAAGAAGGCAAATGGCAATGGTAGTTTGCAACGGGGCTAGTCTACATTAGCAATTTATAGTACTCTATCGATGCTGTTTACACCGGTATAGTCAGTAGCATAGTAAGTACTGTACCGTCTACTCATCCATTTATTCTACCCGTTTACTGGAGGCTATTTTTTTGTCATAGGACGGCAAACGAGCAAGCGGGTCACCTGATGGGAAGTGATCACCGCTGCCCATGGACAACTACAACACCAGGGGTGTCACAGGAGCATTGCCGGCCTTTTATTTTTCCCTCCCCAGAGGGGAGAGGGAGATTGGCCTCCGGCTCCCTCACTCACTGAACGAAGCATAGCAGCGGCAAAGCTACTACTCAAACGTCGATTTTCTGTGAGAGTGTGGTACTTCCCCGGACGAGCCGGCCCATTCATGCTACTAGCAAAAGTGATTTACGCCGGTAGCAAGGCTCTACCACAAAGGCTATCGAGTACCTTTCATCGTTTACGTGAGAATATTTCTTTCTTTACACTCATCAAGGCGGCTTGTTGGCAACGAAGAACCGAGGCTTTTTTTGTATCGAATCAAAATTCTGATTTTATGTTGAATAGTTACTTATACCCAAATACTCAAAAGCATTTTGTAACTCATTACGTTGAACAGTCTTATCCTGTCCAAAGAGAATCAAACTAGGCTTTCTTTGTCCCTCTAGATCATTTTCTGGAGAGTGATAGGTATGAATACTTTTATATAGCTAAAATACTTGTCAGCACCTATTTGAGCACCTAGTCTTGCCCATACAAATATTTTTGATAATTTAAGACAGTGTACAAAGTTCAAAGATATAAATATCATCATCATTATCATCATCATCATCTTTTTAGTTGCCACTGCAGGAGCACGACCCTCTCCTTACTACTAGAGCCTTATATTAGCATATGAACATATTTATATTATTAATATATTAATTTGCAACCTAGATAGGTATAGGTAGTTACTCAAGTACGTACGTACAGAAATAATTTGTACCTACATCCATTATTTATTTGCCAGTCTAACAATTTGAGAGAAACGATTTGCTTACAAGCACTCGCTATTAAATCTCGAATAAAGTCACGAAATCCTAAGAATCTTCACGTTTAAATACTTAATTTAAAATTCAGAGTGCAGACGTAAAGCACAAGCAAACAAACATATAAATATGCAGATTGGTTCTCAAATAGAACAGACACTTTTGAAACGAAATTGTGTGTGAACGTATTATCATTCCCCCTCGCTGGAGGGGGGGAGGGGAGGGATCCTTTCTTTCGCGATTTCTATACAAAAGTTTGAGTAAGAGTAATACACGTCTTGTTGTCTTGAGAGTAGGGTAACTAAATGATTTGAAGTTAAGAGATTTCTGATACTTTCGATTGTAATAGTTATCTATAAGTCCTACCTGATATTGGCTTGGTTTAAATACTTATTTGTTTATAATCAACCATACGGGTGTAAATAAACCACTGATATTCACTTAGATGGGTGACTCAACCCTTCAAAATAAACAACTTTTACTATGGGACCAATACTGAAAAGTCGAAAAAAATACGACATTTCACACAATATTGCCGGGCCCGCAATGGTGGTAAATTTAATTTACACTCGCGCTACCCCGTATAAATTAACCATCAGCCGATCGAGTTAAAGCGAGAAACTACTTTTTTAAACATTTATCTATTGTCTTTCAGAAAAACAATAAGCTTGGGTAGGTATTTAATTCTATTGGAATTTATTTTAAAAACGAATAAGCCTCATAAAAAGCACAGAACGATGTCTGTCTAAACATCTTCTGCACTTCGCTTTGGAAGCGACCTAAACTTAGTCATAAGTAAATAATGAACTGACGTCAACAAATATATTTTGTTGTAAAAATTGTAAACACAAGTATGACAATTCATAAGTGTTCAAAGAAACCTAGGTATATTAAATCTTGAATCATTTAACTCACTCACCACCTCAACAGAGGAGGTAGAGAGGGCCAATGAGCGAATCATTTAATAAAAGAAGAAAAATCCGAGAATATTCCTAAAAATGGGCACCCCAACTCTCGAGTGGGAGCAATTGTTCTGAAGATTGGTTTAAGCCTCCGCATGTGAACTTAATTAATGAATACGGAATAATGACTAAGCTTATTTCGTTAATTTATTTACAGTGAGCGGGAGAATAATCATATTGGACGTATATCTTTTGATTACCCAGTATTCAACGCTTGGGGAAAATATGAATGGGAGATGCGAGTTGTGTGTGTATTAATTTATTTCTTTATCTTTAATTTCGTTGAAAAACCAAGATAGGTTCATTTCAGCATTTATAATAGGCACCAAGAAATAAATATTAGTATTACCTAAATGACAATGTTGTCACGGCCCGTAGTACTTAATACCTCAGTTAGAAATATTTCTCTTTTAACGTTGCAAATATTTAATCTAGTGGAAACTTTGGTCCGCCTTCTACAACAAGACGTTGTAAGTACCTACTACTACGAGTACAACTATTTTGATTCGGCAAAAGAATACCGATTTTTAAGGTCTTACTCTAAAAAGATATTCTTCAATCTGAAACCTTAATATTTTGACCCTTAGAAAAATGTAAATACCTTTGCACACCTAGATACCTATACTATATCGTGTGTACGTTTAGCTGGAGACAGAATCCCAGAGAATAAATACTTATAGTACGTGCAAGTAGATGTGCCTATGGGTATCTAGCAAGACGTAACGTAGCCTTCGTACGCGTACGTATCTACATAGCGACAAAAATATATAGAGCATTAGGCAAACCGGGGGAATTTCCAATTCCAAATGGAGCAGTAAATCTGTTGAAGACAGAGCAGTCTCTTATGATAAAGCTGCAGCATTAATGCCTCTAAACGTATGAATATTTCAAATGCTCCCGATCCTCGATATTGTGGATATTTGTACAATGTGGGTACGGTTGGCGTAAAAATCTAAAATTTTTTAGATTTCTTACTATTTGCAAATCTAGTTAATGCTAGCAATGCTTATTTGTGTTAGAGGTTGAAGTTTTCAGAGGTGGGTATAAAAGAACATAACTAACGAAAGAAAATATTTTTTTTTCTTGTTTGATATAAATGCATTATTTTTCTAAGGTCCAGGGATAAATATTAACGAACTAATATAATAATAAAAATAATTATGAACTAATCCTCAAAAATATATTTAAAATTGTGTTCGCAAGTTTCTAAAGGCTGTTGTTGACTTATTATTTACTTACTTAGGTATAGGTTTCTTTTGGCAGCTGATTCATGCCTACTCATTGTTCCATTGAGATATGGACGTATGAAATGACTGGCACTAAAAACATTACTAACGTAGGTACTTCACTTCTTTTTCTTCTTTCTATACCAGTGTCAGTGATTAAGTTCGGCAGTAATCATTGCGATCTTCACCCAAAATATGTTAAATAAATTACTATTAAGACTTTCACTACAGTGCACTTTTAATGCTGGATTTTTTTTCAAATCTTCTAGAATAAGTTTGTTTGCTGTCGGTGCGTCCTGCAGACTGCATGTCTCGCGATAAGAAGTGCACACATTACCGTCTCCAGACCTTAAAGGTCGACGGTGCATTGACGTCTAACGTTTGCCGTTCTTATTGAAAGTGTCTGCTACTTTGGTTCCCCTTGTTTTTAAGCTCAAAAAGTATAAAGGGTAAAGAAAGCAGTCATTACTAAGTTCTTACAAACAATAAATTTATATAAATCAATCCAACTTATAGTTTCCAAGATATGCGCGGACAACATATCTACACTTATGAAATTGGGCTCACATGTTTAGAAGCTGATAAAGACTATAATATATAAAGCTAATCTACGAATAAGACTTATTACTTATTCGTAGAAGCTAACACATACTCGAATTCGAATTGATAACCCCCTTTTCGAAGTCGGTTGAAAAATAGTAGGTGACTACATTCATTACATTAGCCCAAAACTAACAAATCTATTTCAGTTGTTTTTTATTCCTTTTACTTAGAGAGAAAGAAAAACGTGGTTACCAACTTTTTGATTTATCAAAATCTTCAAGTGAAGCTTGACATGGATGCCTACGGTCATTCAGTAGCCCCAAGCTCTATTTTCTGTACACTTTCAAAATAATTTAGAACATCGAGCTACATTAGCTTTCCTGTTCTAACATTAAATGCTTATAATGAGGTAAAATGTGCGCAAGTTTTAGTAACAAAACTACTGGGAAGGAGTTGCATGTGGACTTTAATAATGAATACTGTTAGTGATGGATTTAATATCCTCAAACTCACCATAATGTCACACTTGACCACACTTGACTATTATAGCCCGCAGAATAAAGTTGAGTAAATAAATAGTATAATCTCACAAATTAAGCTAACAAAATAAATAAGTATATAATCAGACGAATTAAAACACCTAATCCCAAGCAATCCGCATCCAGAGAATCAATACGCCAATGAACATGCACACCCATCTGTCTGCGACTGCGAGCGAGTTCCACGTGATTTCATTCAATCAGCTTTAATTCTCCATGTCTCGGAATTTTTCAACGTTATTAGATTTCGCACAGTCTGTGGGATTTAAATATTCTTTTGTCTCCGCTTTCGTATTTGTACGGAACCGTCTGCAGTCATTATTGAGTTATAAGAATGGGTAAGTAGTGTGTTTAAGAGCCGTGTGGTTTCCGACAGACTAGAATAGAACCACTCCAATTTTTTCCGTCGATGTCGTAGAAGGCGACTTAGAAAAAACAAGCTAAACAAAGCTTATAAACATAAATGACGAGCTCCGTGGCGCAGCGGTTACCACGCCAGCTTGCGACACGGGGGTCCCGGGTTCGAACCCCGGTCAGGTCATGATGGAAAACGATCTTTTTCAGATTGACCTGGGTCTTGGGTGTTTATCTATATATGTATTTGTTATAAAATAGGTATAGTATCGTTGAGTTAGTATCCCATAACACAAGTCTTTCTTAAGAACTTACTTTGGGGCTAGCTCAATCTGTGTGATTTGTCCGTATATTTATATTTATATATATTTATTTAAATGGACCTCTCCAACCCAACTGGCCAGCGTGGAGAATGTAGGACAAATCTTCTGACTCTCTGGCTAATTATGGCTCTGGTAGTGCAATAAGGGGCTTGCTGCGACTGAAAAAGACCTGATGTTGATATAGTGTGTTTAAATACCCCTTCAGATAAGGTTTGTTGCCGACACATTTATTCCAAATCAATTAACTAATAGAGGTATGATATCATAGACACGGCTATTAATGCCATCAACTTTTCCATTTATTTATGGGCAGGGGCGTCATCCTCAACTGCCTATCCGGTGGTTGCATGCTAGTATGGCATCGAGTCATCCATCCCCAATCCATCCGAGCAAGGTAACATCCCTAATATCTTTAACCCGTTCTTTTTACGATTTGCGCGGGTAAAGAGCTTCTTTTCCCGCACAATACGTAGGCTTAATCTGCCTACCTTTATGTACTTACCTAGTTCATTTGTTCGGTCAACACAACAAAAGTAACTAGTTCCTTATGTTCCCAAATTCTTGATCGTAAGAAAGTTATACAAACTTGAATATATAACATAGTGGACATACCAAGTAGAAACAAAAAATATTCCTAATTATTTGTTTTTGTCATCATAAATTGTCCCAAGTTTTGTCATTCCTCATTTTATTGTTACAACAAACGTGTCGCAAATGACATGAAAACACGTCTAGACGTCGCCACACTATGTCACGATTTCTATTATGCACTTACAAAATTATACCACTTATGTTGCCCCTTATTATAAGGCAATAAGGTGGATTTCGGCGCGTTTTGTTCGAATTGAGACGTGTAGGATAACCTCATTCGTACAAAATTGCTGTCGACAGTTGTGGTTTGCTACCTTCGAGCAACACGGCCTCCGTACCGGACGGAGGGAGTGGGCAAAGCGACAATTTACTATGACAATTTTTCTGGCGTTTTTTGCGGGGGGAAATGTGCACACAAGTTTAGTTCCGCACACCTACATACAAAACTTAAACTGTCACTTGATAGTAATTATGACATTGTCACAAAAAATGACATAAAAAAGAAAAAATAATTTGTGTACAGATGAGTCACACAACTAACACATAGACATGCATATGCCTAATTTTGGCTTGTACCTTGACAGAGGGGAATGCAGCGTATGGCTACTCCCTTCCGTGTTGCTCGAAGTTTGCTACTGACTTATTCTGGATTTAAAATTAGCTGTTTTGAAATTAGTGGAAGTATCTCGCTACATGTATTGCCTTGGAACAGTTATTACATACCTATTTTTAAGTCTTTTATATACATACCCGCAACTTCGTCCACGGAAAACTTTAACTCCTTAGGGGTTGAATTTCTAAAAATCCTTTCTTTATGCTCACTTACATCATGGTAGAAACTCCTTACAAAATCTCAAGTTTCGAGGTAAGTAGGTACTTACTTATAATAGTTTCGGCTGTGCGTGTCAGGTTTGCCTTTTATATCTACAGCTACAGCTTACATTGATAGATTATACTGAAAAGTATGCGAAAATAGTGAGCTCAATGGCCCCGTAATGCTAAGCCAAGTATAAATAAAAGGCTTTCCAAAACATTACTCAACAAAAGAAGAAAGTTCTAATACTTTTCTTCTTTTGTTTGTGTACAAGCAAACTAAAAGCTAGTTAACATTTCTAGAATCAGACACCATAGTTTTGTTGCACAATAAAAAAATAATGAACGCACAGAATATTAACACCGCTAAGATGGCGGCAAGGCGGTCGTGTGGGATTGCACTGCACGTCTTTACAAATTAACTTCGCTGCAGCTCTGTCAAGGAGCTTAGAATACAATAAAATAATGTTTGACAAATAAACAAAAATAAGACTTCAACCCTATGAAGGGTAGAGTTAAAACCTGGAACTAAAAACGCAATATTATTAATATTTTGACCCGTGAAAATAGCCTATTAGGCTATTTGCCTGGGTCAAAATATTAATAATAAAATTAGACCATCAGTTAGACAATCAAAACATATTGGACACGTATTTTTTCTTTCGTTTATTAAACACTTTATCTTTAACTTTATCGTGTCAAAGTTCATGAGTTCAAGGACTTGTGACATCACAGGCCACTAAAAAGTGTACCTAGCCAGTACACTTTTGATGTCACACACAATTTTAACGGGCTATTCTTTGTCATTTTTTGTTTGACTGACAAAAGAAAAAACACGTGTCAAATGTTTTTTGATAATCTAACAAACGGACTAATTATATTTTTTTAGGAAAATAGCCCATTGTTTAAAACTAACGGAAATAAACAAAATTATGTTTACTTACCTATTCACAATCAGTTTTAATTTGAAGTCGGTGCCAGAATATGTTTGTACTTTGACAAACATATTCTTCTTCTTAGCGTGTCGATATAATTCTAACTTATGCACTAAGCATAGAAGAAAGACATCATTTCCTTGCCTACTCTAAAAATTTCTAACTCAATGTTCACCTCTGTAATTACGTGAATACACGGCGGGTGACTTTTCTTCTTTCTTCATATTTCCAGCAATTAGGTAGGTGCATTATTCAGCCGTGTGGTTCCCGGCAGAGTAGAATAGGACCACTCCAAGTCTTCCCGTGGATGTCGTACAAGGCGACTAAGGAAACACAAGCTTAACAAAGCTTATAAACATCAAGAGACCTCTCCAACCCGTCTGGCCAGCGTGGAGAGTGTAGGCCAAATCCTCTGACTGCTGTGGCTAATTTACAGCTCTAGTAGTAAAGAGAGGGTCATGCTCCTGCAGTGGAGACTAACAAAGACCTGATGATGATGATGATGATTATTCAGACACTATTTATGTCTTCCACAGACACTGATGATACGTCGCATCACCACACTACTTATGTCTATTAAGATGAAACTTTATCTAAGAAGGTATGTTACTATATAGTTACCTAATACTCTTGTACGAAAAGAGAAAGCGTAGGATTTTAGGCCGCTTTTATTTCTCTCAGAACTGATTTAACAACTTTGAACAAATAAGTATGTATGTATTCATAGGAACAAGTCACACAAATTGAGGTAGCCCCACAGTTAGTTCACAACTTACTGTACATAGATCGGTGACCACAAGTGACATAAAAATATATCGCGCTCCTCCATGCTTCGCAAGGCACAGTAAGCCGTTGCCCGGCTGTCATTATTGAAGGCAGTCGTTAAGCTATTTCAAATACCTTTTGGCAGCTTGAAAAATCTGACACCAATGTTGGCCACTTACACACACGAAAAACAACCAACATCCAGTAAGATTAGGAAACAGATGGCAGCCGATCGTAAAAGATTTTCAAATGACTTTACAGCTTTTGACTTTTGACAGATATTGCATGCATCCCAACTTGGCGTATGGTTCCCGGCAGGATAGAATAGGACCTACCCAAATCTTGCCGAGGATGTCATAGAAGGTGACTTCCGAAATCACAAGCTAAACAAAGCTCATAAACATCAGGAGACCTATCTAAGCCATCTGGCCAGAGTGGAGAGTGTAAGCCAAATCCTCTGACTGCTCTGGGTAATATATATGGCTTTGGTAGTATAGAGAGTGTAGTGCTCCTGCAGTGGAGTTCTGACGATAATGCTGATGTTGACATTTCAAAAGTCATTCATGGGACTCAGCCATAACCCGCTCTGATCTCCCATCTAAGAGGATCACCCGACGGAAAACCCCCGGGTGCTTAGCCATAGTGCGTCAAAAGCCGGGATCCGCATTCGTGCTGAACTTTGACAAAGTTTTTACGGCGGACAGCCAGCCTGCCGCCAACCCGTCTTGGTAACTCCAGAAGCGCGGAAAAATAATTGAAGTCCTGAGACTTCTCACTAGTGAGCGTGCTTATATGAGCAGCTTTTGCCTCATTACGTAATTGCACGCTGGTCTGGAGAATAGAAAAAACGTAGAATGTATCAGCTGTTTCTCTTCCCGCGCAGATCGTAAAACCCGATCGAGGGAATGGGCGTCAGGAATCATGTCGATAGGCGATGCGGCTAGCAACCCATCACTGTTTTGATTCCGTTCTCACCTACAAGCCCACCAATATGCTAAACAGGGCCTTAAGTTTTTACAGACCAGGGCTCTGTCTACCCCGCCAGGGAAAAAGACGTGATGGTATGTATGTACGCAATTGTAGTCCAATCCGAACTCATTTATACGTATGAGGGATTTCAACAAACATTCTAGGGGCCCCGCTCTTAGACGATGCGATCCCCGATTACGTAAGTGCTCAAATAGTTAAGTTTCAAAGCTCATCTGATCTTTTATTTAAAATGAACGCTCACATGGCTTTTTTTTTTACTCAAATGTTGTCTGTTTGTGCCAAAATTTTCGTATGTTCTGCGATGTTCTTTCTTGTGGAAGCATCATAACCAATTAAAAGTATTGGACGACCTTATTCGGATGTCATTAGTAAAAATATTCAACTGTCAGATTAGCGATGATGCTTTTGCTGCATTTTGCATCTCTTCCTGTCCGTTTTGGGGGCATTGGTGTACGCAAGGCGTCTGCAGTGGCTTTGCCTGCTTTCCTATCTTCCGCTCACGCTTCATCCTCACTATGCGGTAGTCTCCTTGGCCCAGTAATGGGTTCCGCTGGGGTATGGGGCGTGAGTGAGGCTAGGGAGGCATGGCTATCCAATGAACTCGATGCACTGCCTTTAAATTTATGCTCTCAAAAACAGTGGGACAATCCTCTTTGCAAAGTTATCCAGCAGCGAATGATTGCGGAGTGTTCTGGATTAGAGGAACGCTCTCGTCTCATGGCGCTGTCCGAGAGAGAGTCTGGATATTGGTTGCAGGCGCTTCCTTCTGTTGGCACCCTTCTCGATAATTGTACATTTACTCTTGCTATGGGCCTTCGTCTGGGCGCAAAAATTAATGAACCACATATTTGTCATTGTGGTGCTTCTGTGGATGGGTACGGTCGCCATGGGCTAGCCTGTGTTAAAAGTGCGGGCAGAATCCCTCGGCATGCATCTATTAATGACATTGGCCACTGTCGGTGTTCCGTCCATTTTGGAACCAAATGGGATCGTCCGCACTGATGGCAAGCGCCCTGATGGCTTGTCCTTGGTCCCATGGAGGCAGGGTAAATGTCTTGTATGGGATGCCACATGTGTGGATACTCTAGCACCTTCACACGTGGCTGCAACCTCTTATCTTGGTGGAGCGGCGGCTTGTTCTGCAGAGGCTGCCAAAAAACGGAAATACGCGGGTTTGGGTTTTATATTTTTACCTTTCGCAGTGGAGACGATGGGACCTTGGGACCCGGATTAAGATTTTTTTTAAGGACGTCACAACGCGCCTCTTCGAGGCAACTGGTGACCCTAGAGCTGGCAGCTTTTTTGCTCAGAGAATAAGTCTCGCTATTCAGCGAGGAAATGCTGCCAGCATATTGGGTGCGTTGCCTCGATGCGGTGCGTTGGAAGAGATATTTTATTTGTGAAAATGTTTGTTTTTATAATGTCGAATTAATTTATTACAATAAAAATATCTATATAATTCAAAAGGTTTCTCGCCTGTATGGGTCATCATAAGTTTTTTTTTTTAGTTAGATTTTGGGATCCGTTATACGCTTTCTTTCCCAAGAGGTGCCAATGGAACCCTATTTTTAACTAAGCCACTGTATACCTTCTCTCACCTCGCTGTATCATGAACAGAAATAATAAAAATAAAAAGTAAACGATGTATTTTATTCACAGAATTTTTATTCATAAAATGTCTCATCTCTTCAATTCAACGCGTTCACTATCAACATGCCTCTTCAGATGGTTCTTCAAATACGGCTTTTGACCCTTCCATGACAGATATTGCATTCGTGAGGTTTCTCACTAGTGTGCGTGCTTATATGTGCTTTCAAATACGGCATCTGTGTGAACCGCCGCTGACATATAATAGCCTTGCATCTTTACGCGTATTCAGGTGCCTTTTAAAATCAGACTTCGCTATAAAACCTGTATGACAGATCTCACATTCAAAGGTTTCTCACCAGTATGGGTCATCATAAGTTCTTTTTTTAAGTTTGTTTTTGCAAAACGTTATACGCTCCCATTCCCAAGAGGTGCCAAGGAATCCCTAAGTTTAACTAAGCCACTGTATCTACACTTGCCTGTCGCCTTGCCGCATCATGAACAGAAATAATGACAATAAGAAGTAGACGGTGTATTTAATTCACAGAATTTGTATTTCAGTGTACCTATATTTATTCAATATAAAACAAAAATCTCATCTCTTTAACTCAGCGCGCTCACTATCCACATGCCTCTTCAAATGGTTCTTCAAATACGGCTTCTGGCTAAATCTTCTATGACAGATATTGCACTCGTGAGGTTTCTCACTAGTGTGCGTGCTTATATGCGCTTTCAAATACGGCATCTGTGTGAAACGCCGCTGACATATACTGCATTCAAACAACCTTTCTTCTTTATGCGTATTCAGATGCCTTTTGAAATCAGACTTCGCTATGAAACCTGTATGACAGATCTCACACTCAAAAGGTTTCTCGCCAGTGTGGGTCATTAAATGATTTTTTAAGTTGATCTTTTGGATAAACCTTCTTTGACATATACTACATTCGAAAGGTCTGTCATCTGTATGTGTTTTCATATGATCTTTAAGATGATTTGTTCTGTTGAAGAGCCGTTTGCAAACTGGACATTCATGGATATAGGCGCGGATCCGCTTTTTGTAAACTCTGCGCGGCTTCTCTTTCTTTACTTGGGTTTTTGATTTGATATTTGAGTTTTCAGCTTTTTTTCTTTTTCGCCTGACTGGTTTCGGTGGATCAGTAGAAACTGGACCTAAAATCAAATACATTTTTTATTTTTGTAGTCAGAAACTAAGTAACACTATACTAAGTGCCAATTAACGAGTCAATTTTCGAAAAAATGTGTATGAGTGAGTGTAAAAGGTTAGCGAATTTGTGACCTTTTAATTAACTTAATCAATTGTCAATGGATATTTCTTTAAAATTTCAATGACAGTAACCATGCTCTAAGAAGAAACATGTTTTGAAATAAAACATTTTGAAAGACAATGGAGAAATCATTTGATTTTTTTTTTCTTCAAGGCCTCAGATAACCCTCAACTATTTTATAAACGCCGGGAATCGAACCTGGTGCCCCTGTATCGTTAGCTGGCATGTTAACCACTGTACTACGAAGGACTTTACAATTTTGTCTCGACCATACCTTCAGGTATCTCCGCCTCAATGTCCGGCGCTGTGACCCTCTGTTTGCGCGTTCGCTTCTTATGTTGTTTTCTACTTTTGTTAATATCAGCTTCCGTCTCAGATTGGCTTTTGGAGTTTTCAGACTCGGACATGAACTCTGGTGGGGGAGAGCCTGGAAATTTTAATTTCTGTGTTACTTACTTAAACTTTCTGTCTGTGTTCATAAATTTTAAAAGAGGCCGTTCTAGTATTTATTATGTAAGCAGAATATCAGCAATTTATAACCCAATTGTCAGCGAAAGTAACAAAACCTCTTACCCCTCTCCTCCAAATTACGTAAACATTAGTATAATTTTCACAAAAAATTATGTTTAGCTTGCGAAATATTGCTGGCGTCTTCACTAAGCAACCACCAACCCCTCTCCCCTGCCACCCCCTTTCGCTACCTCCGTAATATTTAATGACCCCAAAGCCATCAAAGTAATGCATTTCTTTCCACACAAACAAGAGCCTTTGAAAAAACAGACAGGCATACATACCCACATAAACATCGGGTTCCACCTCAATCTTCACCGTCACTTCAAATCCATGTCTCATTACCGTCAGATCATGTAATGTTGAACTGTCATAACACTCCGCCGGCCTAGTCTTCAGCGATGAGCGAAGACTGGTAGCTTTAGGAACGAGCGTCGCTACCAGTTTCGGTGACAACTGAAATGAAAATATATACATACATATAGCCTATGCCATGTGTTTCAGTGTTTCCCAGTAGAGTAAAATAGGTCCACTCCAATTCTTCCCATGGATTTTGTAGAAAACACAAGCTAAACAAAGCTTATAAACATCAAAGAGACTCTCCAACCCGTCTGGTCAGCGTGGAGAGTGTAGGCCAAGTCCTAGTAAAATCCAAGACAGCTCTGGTATATGGCTATAGTAGTATAGAGAGGGTCGAATTCTTGCAGTGGAGATTTTTATCCTCATGGTGTCATATTTGTTTGGTTTTCATGTGCGTAAGTGGTCAACACTGGTATCAGATTTATCCACGATTTAGTTTGAGCATGTCGAGCTCCGTGGCGCAGCGGTCAACACGCTAGCCTGCGACACGGGGGTCCCGGGTTCGATCCCCGGTCAGGTCAAGATGGAAAAAGATCTTTTTCATATTGACCTGGGTCTTGGATGTTTATCTATATAAGTATATATTATAAAATATAGTATTGTTGAGTTAGTATCCTGCGACACAAGTTCACAACTTACTGTGGGTCTAGCTCAATTTGTGTGATATGTCCCTATATATTTATTTATTTATTTATTTATCAAACTAACTAAAGGACCTTACAACGGCCATCAATAACATGCTTTCGAATCCCATCAAAGTGGAAACCGCGCCTGGGGTTGCTTAACATGCGTAAGCAGCGCTAAAGATGCTAACGTGTCAACCACTGCGCCACGCTGACAAAGGACGGCCGCCGTTTCTTTTTAGCACGGCCGAACTGTTACTAATTTGGCTTGTTCCAAAACTCTGGTGAGCTTTACCTCTGAATACTCCTTCAGTATTAGCTGTCATCCATTTAATACATAGATAAGGTAACTAACTTAGATTAAGTAAATATTGTTACGAACAAAAATGGACTTTGTTGTCATAAATAAAGAAATATTATTTTATATTTATCTGCAGTATAACCCATTCTGATACTTATTTTACTGAATAATTATATAGATAAACATCCAAGACCCAGGAAAAAGTTTTTCCATTATGACCTGGCCGGGGATCGAATCCAGGTCCACCCGTGTCGCAGACTGGAGACAGTGTTAACAAAGGCCGACGTTTCTTCTAAGCACGGCCGAACTGTTACTAACTTGACTTCTCCCATTAAAATTGTGGTGAACTGTACCTCCGAATGCTCCTTCAGCATAGCTGTCATCCATTTATCTGCAGTACTAGCTTTTAGCATTAACCTATGGAATTTTCTAAGATCAGCACGGCACAGGTAGCACGCTGCAATGGGCCTCGAATCAGCAGTGTGGAGCTGAAAGTTCAAACCTGTTCTAATGGGTCATAGAAAGCCTTTATGTTCTATCAAAGCACATATATATAAATTGCATACATATCCATCCCATAAGGATGAAATTTTCTGTATGTCACTGTTTCATAGTAAGTAATTTTAATTAAAATGACAGTGACATTAAGCTTAGCACTAAAAATCGTATGAAAGTCAATTCAAATCTTGAAAATACCAACTTAAATATTAAATATGTTAAATATCACAACACTAAGTCAAATTCACACTTTTTTACCCGACTGACCGACTTTTCGCATACGCGACTTTCGCGCCTTTCGCATACGTACATACAAGATTGTTCTATAAAGCCCTAGATAACCTTTCAAACTATTATACATTCTCTTTTAAATAAATTATTAAAAATGGGGGCAGCAATGAAACCCGAAAAACTCGTACTTCCTCTTATGTGAGACAGCTTGAGACAGAAATAATGTTAAATTAGGTACTCACAAGATTGCCTGTAATTCTTTCGTAGATAATCTGAAGTGGTGTGCTTGCTAAGTTGAACATATGCACACCCACAGCCAGGCATATCCTGCACACCTCAGCATTTTCAGACATCCCTGGTCAAGACAAATGTAATTATGAGTATAATTTAAAATTAAAAAGGAGTTAAAATCTTTCTTAACCACTACCACCTAGCTTTAGTTGTATTTGTTGATTTTATAGACTCTTATAATTGGTAAGCACTTTTTTCATTTTAATGTTGAGTTTTAAAATCACAACTTACTCGAATTCTCAGACTCCCTCTCCACTATGTCCTTTACATTTATATATTCTGGGTCCACTTTGACTAGAGCATTGTCAACAATTGGCTCATCTTTGACCATAATAGGGTCTAAATATGTCGAAATATCAAAATATTCAACTGGTCTAGCCTTCAGAGATGAACATAGATTGTTGGTATAGCAGTTAACCAGAGCTATTGATTGCCTTGTCACCTAAAATATGGTAAAATTTAAAAATTTAAGAAAATAAATTATTAAATGGTAAATATTTGCTGTTTACGTATTATTGGACTTCTTACCACAGGATTGGTTTCTAAGATTGATGTCAGTGTATTCTCTGCTTTGGTGGACGTGAAAATTAACCTGTGACATTTCTTTAAATGTGCATAGCAGATATAACAAGCTGTTACAGGTTTTAGATCAGCTATATTTATCTGAAAAATATTTCTTATATAGATATATTATTTATAATTCTTCGAAGATCACATTAGCCGCTCCAACTATTTTCATAAAATTATTATTGTGTTTAGGGGTAGAAAAATAAATCTAGCTATTATTGGTATGTGTTAGTGTTGGTACATTATTAAAAGTGATAGTGAATCTAAGGATAACAAAAGAAAATTGATAACTATTGTGTGACTGTGAAGTAATTAGAAAAAGGAAAATAATTGTATTTAGAATGATCTAATGACCATGAAAAATGTCTTGACTATACTCGAGCGAATTATCGAAGGTCTCGAAACCAGCTCTGAATAAACAGCTTAAATATTCCGGGTACATACAGTAAGAAATTAATGTCATTCATGGGCCCTTCGTATTTTCATATTGCTTATGATTATTATGATTAAGTATATCAGGTAAGTAAGTACTTATACTCACAATAGTGCTCGTAACCCTTTGATAAACGAGCTGCAGTGGAGTTCCAATTAATGGGAGCATACGAACGTTGCTGGCCAAGCATACTCTACACAGAACTGTATCATGAGACATTTCAAAGAGTGTTTAATTGATCCTAATTTAAGTCTTACAACATAGTTCTTAACTATCTTTTGTTATTGCTGGTAGAAAAACTATTATTAAACAAAGAAAAATTACAAATTCTAAAGCTGGAATGTATTTAGGTAGCTGGCATTTGTCAGTCAAGCATTTGTTTGGTTGGCTATCATTACTGACTGACAGTGACAGGAGGCCAGGATAATGTTACCACTTGCATTTACTGTACGTGTCTGTAAAGCCTGCTCCACACTCTCGGCAAAACTACACGAGAATAGGCGAATACGAGAGTATTCGACAAGTCTCGGTTATGTTCGTTTAGTCTCCATGGTGGCGGTATTTCGTCTTTTTTAACGCCTTTTAATAACTATTTTTCTCGTTGTAAGAAGTATAATACGCTACAAGACATAATACTATAAGGCCGCAGCAGTTTCAACGTCCATCTTCAACGTCCTCAAACAGACAACTGCGCTAAGCGAGAGTGTAGAGAGCAGTTCTCGATCTCGTCTTGTTTCGGCGAATACCGGGAACGAAACCTCTCGACGAGAGTGTGGAGCGGGCTTAACTTTTTGTGAACCAGAGAAAACTGAAAAAAAATATATGCCAATATCTAAACTTAGTAGGTACCTACGTACTTACCAGGTACATAAGTACCTCCATACCGATTTTATTTAATGCGTGTATAGATCATACACTTGCAGTTCGCCCCGATATTCTAGAATATTACGATATAAATAGGGGGAAAGGGGTGGCCTTTTCTTATTTTTTCTAACGGAGGGAGAGGTTCAAAAACGGATAAAAAATGTCTAACATTATTAATTTTTGGGGCGATGAGCCCCAAAAAAGTGAGCTCTTGGCTCTTACAAACATTAGAAAGTTCGATATGCTCCATGCGTTCAGAATTTAGGTTAAGACTTCAGAGTTCCAACTGCTGCTTATCAATCAGCTAATCAATATTAGGCTAAGTATGCTAAAGCGTAAGCTTTCTTTTTGTTTGCTTAGGCTTGTATATTTATTAAGAATCATCTGGTCTTTTTAGTCTCCACTGCATACGGACGAGCCTTTCTCTACTACCACAGCCATATATTAGCAAAAAGTCACAGGATTATTAAGAATAAGAACGTGAGGTAACGTCCAAAAAGAAGGAATGTTGCCCTTGAGAAGATCATAATAGGGTACTTCTACTATTCTAGCGAATAAACAAAGTTTCCCTGTGATGAAACCACGATGAAAGCCACAAAAACAAAACAATAAAGTAGGTATTTGCTATTGCGTGTCCACTCCACACATTACGTGTGATCAAAACAAAGATTTAGAAGACGAAGTTTATAAGTGTATTATAATGAAGTTCATAATTTCATTGTTTTAGTTTTCACATGAATAATGTCGTTTTGATGTATGTCCAAATCACGATAAAACTTGGATGTCGACAAATGATCGTATTAGTAGTCATTGTTTAAATAATTGACCACTTATGATGATATCATGCATAGGTAATGATGTTGTGAATGTTGGTCTTGCGTTATCCGAATTTTTTGGAGAATGATTCGTCATTTAAATGGTGTGTTTAATGTTCTGGATCTGTCCTCATAATGACCTTTTGGTACCTATTCCTACATGCAACTATAGAGAAGTAGTTTTTGTCGTTGATAATTCCTATCTATAATATCAGCAAAGGCACCCTTCGTCCGCGTAAATATAGCCTATGTCACCCGCAGATAAATTAGCTTTCTACCTATAGTGACAAAATTTTGAAAATCAGTTCAGTAACTAGTTATTTCATTAGAAAATATATAATTTGAAACATTTTTAACAAAAAACAAAATCCGACTTCAACTCTATCAATTTGTTTGAATAAAAGAATAAAATGAAAATAAGCGTAAACCGAACGGCATCTTTGTAATTTTTTTTTTGTTCTTGTGAATTTTTCAAAAAGTGCTCGACACATTTCGATTAAAATTTAATGGGACCATCTTTAAAGTATTACCTATCGAACAAAAAAGAATTTCTTAAATCGGTCCGGGCTTCTTCGAGAAATCGGGGAACATCCATAAAAAAAAACGATTCAGACGAATTGAGAACCTCCTCCTTTTTTGAAGTCGGTTAAAATAAGTTTGTGTCGGTTAAAAATATTATGCTGCGAGAAGGTCGCCCCGGGCCTTCGAGCAACACGCCTTCCGTGTTGCTCGAAGCCCCGGGCGGTCTTAGCCTGCTACTGACGCTAAGATTCCATCTTATTTGTTTTGCCATTTTTCTCTAATATTATACTCTGCTCCCATCCAAATGTTGGCATCTCAAAAATTTTTTTTAACATGCTTACCTCCAACTGGCAGCACTGAGGCATCCACTTCGATAATCGCTGGTAGTAGTAGTAGTAGTAGTGGATAGGTAGTATTTGACAAGCAGCAACAATTGCCACATTGTGGCCCAATCACAGCTTACCCGGCTGCTTTGAATGGAATGGCGAAATTTATAAACTTATTATAATTTGTTACAAATACATATAGGTATATATACTCTGTAAACTGTGTAGGTAACTGAGTGAACTGACCTTGTCAGACATTGCAAAAATACGTTTTATCCGACTGACCCACCCAAAAGGAGGGCAATGTGTTTTTTGGTAATGTGTGTATGTATGTAAGTAAGATCCATTGTAGGCCCCTCTAACCTAAACGGCTTGACCGATTTTGAAGTGTCAGGTGTCATTAGATTCATATATTTTCGGAATGTCATAGGCTATGTGACGTCAGTAATAAAACAATGCGACGGAAATAAACTATCAAAAAAGCAAGCAAATCAACTTGTTCCATTATATCTTGCTGAATTTTTCTCAAAAATCTTCGTACACAAACATTAATTTTGTAAACTATTCTAGCTACTCACAAATTTCACACGTTTCTCGCTCGTGTTAGTGCGCAAATGTTCTTGTATATAATTATTTCGAGCGAACCAATGAGGACAGACGTAACATTGTTACGTTTCTCTGCTGTGAACATTCTAACACGCCTTATCAAGTGGTGTAGTCATCATCATTTCGTGTAGGTGACACGGTCAGTCGACCATGCCGACCCTGGTGTCTAATAAAAGACTGTCGGTTCAAATCTGCGTGGAATTTTATCCTGTATCTTATTTCTTTATTTTAATAATCAGGATAACATTATGAATGCATAAAAACACCTATAAAATATTCGTGAGGTTTGTGGCCGAGTGTGCTTGTTTGTTCCTGCACCCGTAGCATGGCACGCGCGACAACGTTTATCAACTATCGCCATCTTGTTTTTCGCAATACTGAAGAGCGAGAAGTAGATAGTTTATCGCGCGATATAAACGGCGTCGCGGGAGCCATGCTACGGGGGGGTCCTTAATATATAAAAGCCAAAAGTATTGCTTTATGGCTCACGATTTTAAGATACACATACAAAACCTAGACATGAATTGAAATCACTGTAAAAGCGCAAACCTAAAGGTGTGATAGTTTCGCAATGAAGTGTACAACAAAAATGCATCGATTGCAGGATAGACTTATAATAAGAATTATCTTCAGTTTAAAATCCGGGTAGCGATGGTTCAATGACGAGAGGAAATTCTTTATTTATTTAGGCTGAGAAATGTAAAGCAATTAACAAACTTATGAGAATCTATCAGTATTTAATATTTTTTGTGAGATTTAGAGAGAGAGAGATATCTCATCCACCAAGCTGTCTGTGCGGTTTCTCAAATCGTTAACCATAAATAGTTTTATTCTAAATTTTATGATTTGTGATTATCACATAAAAACATACTCATAAAACCTTGTATCTGCTGTTGCAACGATTCTTTTACTGTTAAGTGTCTTCATTAAAATAAAACTATACATAATTATCAGCTTATTCAGAGCAATACTCTGGAGATCTTTCAATATAATGTGTCTTAACATGTGTCAACATATTTCGCTTTTCGCTAAACCGGCGTCCACACAAAGTACACTCGTGAGGTTTCTCACCAGTGTGCACCTTTGCATGCCTCTGTAGATGATACTTTTTCTCAAATTGTCTATTGCACACAACACACTCATGTACTGTCTTTGTTTCAGTATTATGGCTTTTAAGATGGGTATTATAAGCCTTCTGGTATTCAAACTGGCTCTTACAGACATCACACTGATATAGTTTCTCGCCAGTATGAACTCTATTGAAGTGTCTTTTCAAACTTGATAGTATCCTAAAGGACACGTTACATATATTACATTTATGAAGTCTTTCTCCGGTGTGCGTCCGTAAATGGTCGCGTAAATGATGGGCCTGGCTGAATTGACGTTGACAGAGGTCACATTTGTAAGGTTTCTCGCCTGTATGCGTGCTCACATGCCGCTCGAGGCACTGTTTCCATTTGAATTTACGGTGACAATAGGTACATTCGAATAACTTCCCACTCGTCTTTGTGTTGTTCAGAGTGTCTGGTTGGTTCATGACTGTTCTTTCTTCGTTTTGTTGAAGGTCCCTGTGGGTTGACGCCTCCTCTTGGACAGATGGGAATTGAGAAACGCCACCTATAGCAAAGGAATTGTTACTTTTTAGTGAGTTAAGTTCTTACAAAATGTACTGAAATATTTAAACATATTGAAGAAACAAATCCATGAAGCAAATATAAAAATCCAAAAAATATTATTTTGTCTTTTCATAAAACTTGATCACATAACAAATTTTGTATGAAGCCTGTTTTATTTTAATTTCACAATATTATTGCTTTTTCTGTTGGTTCAACTCACCTTGCCCAACATCTAACTGCACTTCTAACATGCTAAAAGCATCAGCTTGTGATTCTGCTTTACACTGATCCATTGTTCTTGTTTCTTCTGCAAGCGGATGCTCTTCAATGTCGGGTGGCTGGGGGGAATCTGCAAATAAACCACTTATGGTTATTTTACTATAAGTAATCTACATGAAAATACCATTCATTTGAGACCAAACAAAATACATTTCGAAAGTATATCAAAGTTCATTATTAGCGGACGAAGTCGCGGGCAAAAGCTATAGTATAACGTTATAAAACAATGTGTAACATAATAACATTCTCGATAATGTATGGTGTTATAGAATGTTAACATTGTTGCACATTATTTTATGACGTTATATAACTGCTGTGTAGGAGCACCTTAAGGCGTTGAGTCAAACTAACAGATAAGGCGCGCGCCGCATATACGGCGCAGGCATGTAACACTGTGATAGGATTTAAAGCCTTATTAAAAGACTAGCATAACGAGAAAAGCAAACGCTACCGCAAGATGCCACATGCTGGCAGAGGAGACGTTAATTTTTTCTTGCGATGTTGGTCGTTTTCACTACGACAATACGGCTTAAAATCCTGTCATAGTATCCCACGCCTACACCGAGTGTGTGCCGTGACTTCTCCTTTACTGTGTATTTTATGCCTATAAATAATAAATATTAAGCTAGCCCCAAAGTAAGTTCTTAGGTAAGCCTTGTGTGATGGGATACTAACTAACTCAACGATACTATATTTTATAACAAATACATATATGTATAGATAAACACCCAAGACCCAGTCGAATCTGAAAAGATCATTTTTCATCTTGACCTAACCGGGGATCAAACCCGGGATCATCTGTGTCACAGGCCAGCATGTTGACCCTTGTGCCACGGAGCTAGTAGGATATAGATTTCATGAGTTCATCTAGTTTACCTGGTGTTGTGGGCTATTTTCAACACTTAGGGCTCTTATTTAGGACCATTGTGTGAGCAAAACATATCCATTGTTTTGGTCTTCCTAGATTTTATGGGATCTACTCAACCAAGTGGCATACACTAGGCTTTGAAGGGCCTTGATAAAGTCTATGATAATTCTTAGTAAATTCTCAAAACATTTCTCCCATAGCTACCCATTACTCTAAAGCCCAGATCTCAATGTTTTTTTTTTCTTTTCTTGTGGGTTTACTCAATGACAATAATTAAATACAATTCAAAAACAAACTAAACATTGGACCATTCCTTTCTTTTTGCTGCCAGTTCCTACAATGTTCAAATTTGACTAAACTTAAAACAAAAAGTTTTTATACTAACCTACATCTTCGTAATCTATCTCAGTTTTGACGAGAACAATTTCTAGGCGTCCCAGTTCTGTTTCTTGTTTAACAGCAACGGGTGTTGGTATCAACTGGTCTTCTCTATCAAGTGTGACAATGCTCAAAGGTTCGCAGAGGTTGTTTGCTTTACGGTCAATCAGGCCTATTGATTTCATGGTTACCTGTTGTTAAAAATTTACATTAATCATAGATTAATAAAGAGAGAAAAGTTTTGATATTTTTTAGGTTTGTTTGTAAAGGATAGTCTCAAAAACTAATGAAACAATGTATAAAATTCTTTCACCAATAGAAAGCTTCATTATCAGCGGGTAACAAGGCTATAATTAACACAGACGATGTAGTGGGAAGACAGCTAGTTCAAGCTAGCAAGTAGTAGCCAAAGCAGAAAAATACAGATAAAACTGTGCAGACACCTGGGCAATTGTATGGGATTGGAATGTTATTTTTTTCTGCATTATTTTTAAATTCATTACTTATTTACAATTAGTTTTACTACAGAATGGACAAAAAGGCATACAGCATTATTATACTTAGATACAGAATAAATGAACTCGAACTGTGATGTTATATTACCTCTGGCTGTCTTTGCAATATCTCCGTCAGCAAATTCTCTGCGTGAACAGATCTGAGCATTAACTTTTGGCACCTCTTCAACTGTGCACAACAGATGTAACATGCTACCATGGGCCTCCTGTCTGCGGTGTGAAGCTGGAATGGATTTGAATATTTTTTATTTATTAACCAATAAAAATTCAAAATAATAAAGTATTATATATTATTATTAAAAACGGTTGCACTCACGTTATATTTAGTCGGTATTGCCGACCGGGTTTCGGCCAATTCAGATGGCCATCTTCAGGGCGAGTATCAAGGTCGTCGCGACGCGGCCGTTCCTTGAGCACTGACGGGATCCGCGCGCGCCGCCCGCCTCTCCGCGCGACGCGCTCGTGCCGATGCGTTGGTTGGGGGGTCAGACACCCCCGAAGATGTTGTGGCTGGTACCAAATCGACCTCATATGCCTCTGATGGTTGTGAACGGCTCATGTGCACAGAGCTAACCGTGTCAACTCCTTGAACTAAAATGTCCTCGTTGCATTGTTCAGCTTGAAGTATTGGTTTCCAAGTTGATGGCAAATTCCAACCTCCGTCACGATTAAAATTCGGACGCCGCCCTATCTCTATTGCCTCGAGTACTTTACGTGGGACGAAAGCCTTTTCCCTTGCCAGTACCTTGGCTTTGTCGAAGCGAATGTAGTGAGCCACGTCCGAATCCAAGGCGTGCTCGGCGATTGCAGATCCATTTTTGTCCAATTTCTTCAAGCTGCGGATGTGTTCGGTTAGTCTTGTAGTCACGTTGCGTCCTGTTTCACCTATGTAACACTTACCGCATTCACAAGGCACCATGTATACGCCCGGTACATTAAGTGAGTCTCTATCTTTGGGAGAGCGCATTAAATTTCGTAGTTTCGTCAAAGGTCGGAAAATAGTTTTTATACTGTACCGGCGACGTAGTAAATGACCAATTTTGTCTGTGGTCCCTTTGACAAAAGGTAGGAATACTAGCGCTCGATCCACAGAAGTGGGACGCTCCGATGCGTTTTCACTGACCCGAAGGCTCTGTCTCCAACTATAGCCATTCGTTTCCAGCACTTGCCTCACGTGTGTTAATTCTGCATCTATGTGTCGAGGATCACACAGACGCAGAGCTCTGTTTATCAGCGTGCGTGGAATCGATGCCAAGTGAGCCGGATGGTGGTGTGAGTCAGATCTTAAGTATCGGTCGGTATGTGTCGGTTTACGGTAAACCGTATGCGTGAGACTCCCGTCGGATTGTCGCATGACCGATACATCAAGGAATGCTAGAGCCCCATCGTTCCGAATCCCGTCAGTGCTCAAGGAACGGCCGCGTCGCGACGACCTTGATACTCGCCCTGAAGATGGCCATCTGAATTGGCCGAAACCCGGTCGGCAATACCGACTAAATATAACGTGAGTGCAACCGTTTTTAATAATAATAATTATGTCTCGCGTAACATTTAATAATTTAAAAGTATTATATATTTTTTAAATAAATAAATATAAAAGTACAAATTCCACAAATTGAGCTAGCAGTAATAAACTTAAGCAGTAAACTTGTGCCATAGGATGCTAACTCAAAGATACTATACTTTAAAACATTCAAGACCCAGGCCAATCTGAAAAAGAGGTACAGGTGGAGTATTTAGATTTTTTTAATGAACACTGCAACCTATGTTCATTGTAAATCCAAATTAACCTTTTGACTATTTCAGACAACCCTAATAAAATTTTACCAGACAGCATAGGCTTACTCGTCAGCTGCAACGGCACTACCAGACTTCAAGGGTGACTCTAAACTGTATGGAGTGAAAATAGTTAAACTATGGTTTAACTTAGTTGCGGTTTACTGGCTGAAAAGGCTGAAGTATGGGACACGTTTAAACTCTAATAAATAAATTAAACTACCTACTTACCCGATTATCTGTCATCTTCTCAAAGACTGCCTGTAGAGGAGTGTGAGCAATACTGACCATTCGCACTTCGATTGCTAGACATAGTCTACATATAGCTTCAGTCATTTTAATTAATGGTATTAAATAACTAAAAAAAAAAGATATATTTTGATATAATCAATCAAACAACACGAAATCAACAAACTTGCTTTGCTTTGATATCTTGCAATTTGAAACGTCAAATCTTTATTTAGACGTGACTGACGTTTATTCATGTTTTTTTTTGTAGAATCAACGCAAAGACGCAAGCAAACAAAGCAGGCACAAAGGCAAGTGGCGAAGTGAAGATGTCATTGTCAAATTGTAAAATTAATTAGAATTCATGACCAAATTGTTTACGATTACGACTACATACATAGGTATTATTTTTGGTTTATTTTCTTTATAAATAAATTATTGAAAGTTTGATAGATAGTAAATATGATGGCAAGAAGAATAATTATCATGTAAAGTTAGTTCAATAAACAATCTTGCAAAGTTAATTCACTGTAAAAAGTTTGATATTGTTTTTTGCAATGGATCCAAGTGTAACTGTATGCAGGCTATGCCTGGCAATCGATGTACGCCAGATTCCAATAGCGGATACTCCGTTGCAGGTCATGTATGAGAAAATTACTAATAACGAAGTAAGTATTGTTAAAAAAAACTAAGCTTCACTTAATAATTTGTTGCCACTGCTGATCAGAAGACCTTCCTAGATTCTTATAAAATTTATTGTATTTCAAAGCCTTTTTAGAGAAACAAGAATATTAATTAAAAGTTAGTATCACACACATTCACTCAAAAGAATACCTAAAAGTTTCGTCAAAAAAGAATTGTGACACTACAAAAGCGATTGGAGTTTTTGGTGGGATTTAGGAAGTAAAGGAGTTCAGTTGGGGTTTGCCTTTGATGATTTTACGAATAGATTGTAGTGGTCTTTTTAGTATGAAATTGGTGTAGTTTGCTGTTATAAATGCTTGTGCTTATAAACAATGTGTGAAATAGCAGAAAACTGTTTTGTAGAAAGCAATAAATGCATTGATACTTCGTACTGCTTTAAACAGGACATTGGCAGAATCAACGAAATTTCGGATGGAGCCATAAAATAAAACAATTATAACCCATGTTACTCAGCACAATGCAAGGCATGTAACAATAATAGCTCACATTTAAATATGTTCAAGTTATTTAAAAGTTATAGTGAAATCAAGAAACTGACAACATGCCTTTATATGCAGTCATGTAAAAAATGGTATACACAATGGTATGGCTGGTATACACCAGTACATATTCATAAGTCTAAGTTATTTTTTGGCAATTTCAGCTATTTACTGTAGACATGAGGCCAGTTACAGCATGTTATATCTGCCACTCGCAGCTCAAGAAATGTCAGAAATTGATGCTGACAGCCATCAAAACAGAAAGCCTGCTTACAGAAATATTGGAACAACATGCTAAGGTAAACACTTAATGATCTACGCCTTTCACTATCACCATAATAAGTAAAATTATTTCTAAATGGAAATTAAAAGTGTCACATTTGATAGATTTTTGAACGAAAGTGTTTTTTTAGTTTTCATATAAATGTTTGTTAAAAGCAAGTGCCGGACTAAAGTGGAACTGGGCGGGACATGTTTGTCGTATGCGGTCAGAAAGGTGGGCTAAGTTGGCAACCTTTTGGGTACCTGAGGGCTGTCGAGGTAGAGGAAGACCAAGAAGGAGGTGGAGAGATGATCTCCACAAGTTTTTGCATGGTTGGGCAGAAATTGCAATAGACAGAAGTGAATGGAGAAATAAGGGGGAGGCCTTTGCCCAGCAGTAGGACATAACATCGATGTGGGACATAACATCGATAGGCTAGGAAAAAAAAAGCCAGTAGTGCCCTCTGTTTGTATCATCATCATCAGGCCTTTTTTAGTCTCCACAGCACGAGCATGACCCTTTCTGTACTACCAGACATATATTAGCCAGAGCAGTCAGAGGATTTGGCTAGCCAGATAGGTTAGAGAGGTCTCTTTGATGTTTAGAACCTCTATTTATAGTTGCAGTACAACTCCAGTTTGTATGAAACGTCATGGAAACGTAAAAGAGGACACCACTACAGTTATGGATTAGAATTTACCAGTGGCAAGATGTTCATTATATAATTTTGATTTACAAACAAAAATTATTTGGTGTTTTTTCAGATCACTGACAAATCAGTACGCCTAATAAACCAGACTGAGGGTGTATGCGGATCATTGTCTATATTTAAAGCTGAATCTATTGCCTTTTCGCCACTCGAAGACGATCAAGTTGAAGTCAAAGTTGAACCTGTGTTTGAAGATGTAGGTATGTATAGAAATAAACTATCACAGTTGAACCTGTACCCAGTAGCGGCTCCTCCTTAAGTGCACTCGTGCGGCGCACTACCAGTTTAAGCTTAAATATATAGAAAAAAATATCATTGATATAAAAAATAAATAAGCAGTTTAACATAAAAATATATTAATTTTGTGTCAAATGATAATCGATCGTGTGTTTAACAGAATAAGTATTATTTTCGCTTGACAAAACAAATTGCCGTGCGCCTGCTCCCAGTGCGCGTAACGCACCTATACAGCTACTATGGAAAAGGCGACGAAACGCCTGGCGCGTGAGACAGAAGATTAGTATGGAAGTTTAGTGAAATCTCGTGCGCCGCACGGGGCCCGACGCGGGACGAACGCCGACGCTCGGAAATGTTCGGATAAGACAGTTTTTGTGTAAATTGTATTTGTTCGTTTGTATTTGTTCGTGTTTTACTTTCGCTGTTTTTATGTTTTGTTTTACTAATTAATCTTATTATGTGTATATGTAAATAAAAATGCCTATCTAAATAAGAGAATTATTTCTGCACTTGGGAATTATCCATATTGTTTAGGTATGTTTTATGATGTGCACCACCAGGTCTTTGAGTCACGAGCCGCCACTGCGTGTACCTGTACATCAGCAAACTGTAAAACTTGAATAAGTGAGAAAAATATAAGCTACATAATATAATATAATTATCAGGGACCATTTTTCAATGTCTAATCTACTAATTTCTTTCGCAGCGTACTAGCTGTCTGATTGGGGTGTTGGGTCTTGTAACTAGATGCGGAGCAAAGCACGCTCCATGGCTTCTGTATGACAAACCTTATAAGAATGACATTTGCAGGGTTTGCAGAGGACTTGGCAAATACCTTTATTGATGAAGGATGTGATTTTCAAGACGACGACACTGGTGCACAGCAATGTGATACGGATACTGAATCGAAGATAAAGGTTGAAGTGGATGTCCAGGATGGTATGTATGTTTGTGAAATCATAATCAACATAATCAGGTCTCTTTTTAGTCTCCACTGCAGGAGTACGACCCTATTATTAGATTTGTATTGCCATAGCCATTAATTAGCCAGAGCAGTCAGAGGATTTGGCCTATACTCGCCATGCTGGCCAGACGGGTTGGAGAGGTGTGAAATACAATTTCAAAAAACTTAATGACCATCATAGATTGCTTCACTTTTTTAATTTTGCCAGAAGAGAAACCTATGTCGCATTATAAAAAGAGCCAGGTTAATAACAATCACTAAAAAAGTTGTTTATATTTAAGTGAATTTCTAATTTTGTGTGCCATTCCTGCACTCAGTTTATATTTGAGGGAATCTGGAAATGTCTATAATTTGTCTCCTATTTTTTACTTAGATGAAAAAACAACACTTCTAATCTTTATTTCTATTTGCAGGTGCTGCTTCTGTAAAGAAATTAAAACTTGAAAAACTAGAGTCTCCAAGAGGTACAAGAAAGAAGAAAAGAGAAAAATCTGTCAAACTAAGTAAATCTAAAAGACTAAAGACAGCTGAAAAGAAAAACTATGACTGCCATGTATGTCAACGTCAGTTTGTCAAGAACTCTCATCTAAACAGCCATCTCAAAACACACACTGGTGAGAAACCTCATCAATGTCCAATCTGTCAGCGGCAGTTTTCTCAGAAGCAGAATTTAAAAGTCCATGTAGCTACACATAGCAATGAGAAACCTTTTGAGTGTAATGTTTGTCAGAGACGATTTAAAGTAAAACGAAACTTGCAAGTCCATCTAGTTTCGCATGATAGCGATAAACCTTCATTCAATTGCGACGTGTGTAACCGTGTTTTCCATCATAGATGTAGCTTATATTACCATTTGAAAACTCACTCTGCAGAACGACCATACCAATGTCATGTTTGTCACCAAGGATTCCGAGAGAAAAACTATTTAACAGTACATCTAAGGATACATTCAGGAGAAACTCCATTTGTATGTAAATATTGTCAACGCAAGTTTAATAGCTCAGGTAGTTTAGTTAGGCATTTAAGAATACATACTGGCGAGAAACCATATGAATGTAATGTTTGTCAACGACGATTTGCTCAGATATCAAATTTAAACGGTCATATGATGACGCACACTGGTGAGAAACGGCATGAATGTAATGTGTGTCAACGTCGGTTTTATACAAAAACAGAAATGCTGAGACATTTACGAACACACACTGGTGAGAAACCATATGAATGTGAGATCTGTCAAAGACGATTCGCCCGAGGTACTCATTTAAAACGTCATATAAGAACTCACACTGGTGAGAAACCTCATGAGTGTCATATTTGCCATCACAGATTCATTCAATCGACCGATTTAAAAACGCATTTGAGAACACATACTGGCGACAAGCCGTTTGAATGTAGTATATGCCAGTGTCGGTTTAATTTGAAGAGCAAACTGATGAAACACGTCATATCTCATACTCTTGAGAAGTCTGTTGATTCTGTGGAGAGCCAAATTGTTTAATTGTAAGAAAGTAATACAATATAATCAATTCACAATATATTATCATGATTATATCTACTCAAACTAAATATATGTTTATTTTTATGTAGCTTAATTTATTGTTGTTTTTGTAAATAGAAGTTGGTGTATGATGTCACATGCAAATTATAAAAAGTACTTATACATAACAGCATAGACGCTTACAGAGTATTTTTATTTAGAACTCTTATTTAAATTTGTGTAGTATAGACCAGTGGCGGCTCGTGACTTCAAGGAGTGGTGGTTCACCTGCTTACCTACTGTCTCTCAAAAGCAAAACGACCTATTGAAATGCCGTACGTTCGTCAATATTATTTGTAGTCGACTGCCCCTATGCACCTACTTAATAATATTTGTACATACATAATCAGTTACTCTAGGTACAATTCTTATTAATATTAATGCATGTTGTAAAACCATTTTTGTATAAAAAGTATCAGGTACTTATGTACATGCAGTGAAATATCTCATCATCTTGACTTACCATTGGTTTAGTGAGAGAAGCTGCGCGCTAATGAATATTCTAATAGGTGCTTAACTAATTCAGGTTGAAAAGCACGGGAAAATGGTTTCAAAAAACAGATTAGGCGGCATACCGCCTAAATAAGCCATAGCCTATTTTCTTTTTTAGTTCTTGTTCAAATAATCCCATTAACAACACACTTTGAAGCCACTTTCAACCACTACACTTTGTAGCACACACAAAGTAGAAAACCATAACTATGAATAATTATTGGGTAATTTCGCGCGCGTTATCTATCACACCGTGTCACAGGTGCGAAATAAAACAAACAAACTGATTTGAGTAAGGTCAAGGACACGCCTTCGCAACAAAAGTCTTCAACGAGCGAGCGAGACACCCCGGCCGATGCCGCCCGAGCGAGCCCGTTCGGGAGTATTCGGGGCTCGTGCGCCGACCCGATTTTTCAATTTTTCTCATACATTGAGTACGGATCATCTTCCGTTTCACCTGCCGGAGCATTTCTGTCTCATTCCATATAGTTTCTATGGAGACGCTTCGTGCGCACTTTGAAAGCGCTCGCCCAATTTTTGGTTTAGCTAAAATGAGTCTTAAATTCTAGGTTATAAAGATCAAGCTTGTTTGAAAAGATTTTCTTCTTCAGCGTGTAATTAAAGTTACATACTTTTGGATAAATAATAATTGTGTCGAAAAAAAAAATTGGGAAATACATAAAAATCTGGTAGTGCAGTGCACGAGTGCACTGAAGGAGCGGCCGCCACTGGTATAGACATACCATCCCTATACTATTCTCTTTACCCACAGTTCCTAACATTATGATTTCAACACAGCAATCTGATTCGGCTGCTTGCTTGTCGGATCTTTTAAAGCATCGGGTAGTTTTCTTTTAAATCATGTCAAGAAGGGGTAATCAATCCTTATGTACTTTCACGAGAGAATCAAATCCTACGACCTGCCTAGCTTGTAAGGCGCTTCCTGCCAGTGGCATAGTATATGAATTAATTGTGTACATATAAATTATATTATTTCTTCATCATCATCATCATCATCAGGTTTTTCTAGTCTCCACTGCAAGAGCACGACCGTCTCTATAAGTACTACCAGAGCCATATACTAGCCTGAGTAGTCAGAGGATTTGGCCTACACTCTCCACGCTGGCCAGACGGGTTGGAGAGGTATCTTTGATGTTAATAAGCTTTGTTTAGCTTGTGTTTCCTTAGTCGCCTTTTACGACGTCCACGGAATGACTTGGAGTGGTCCTATTCTACTCTGCCGGGAACTACACGGCTACTATATTATTATTACTATATTATTTCTACGCACAACTAAAACCTTGGATTTATTTACATAATACATCACCCTGGATGAGGCCCTCCATGGCTTTCTTGATAGGGTTTCGTGCCCAAAAACGAAACCTATTACTGAGACTTTGATGTCCGTCTGTCAGTCTATCTATCCGTCCGTCACAAGGCTGTATCTCATAAACCTTGATAGCTAGACAGTTGAAATTTTTGAGAGATGATGAGGAATATACAATAAAAATGATTTTTTGCCGTTTTAGCTGGATAGCCTAAAGTTGTATCAATAATGGCTCGGAACCGCTCATGCGCGAGTCCGACTCGCACTTGGCTGTTTTTTTTTTAAAGTTTTTATTCCTCATCTTATTGTTCTGTCCGGCTATATAGGTCAGAGTGAGGGGCCCTCATTAGGTATGATAACATGTTATGATTTGTCAAAGATTTTATTGCCTGCCTGGTGCCAACCCCCTTGTGTATGGTACAGTTCGAATCAAACTATGGCAGCTCGGATATTAGCTGCGACCTGCGCAGTACGCGCCCCGTCTCCCCATACTGTGTACTGCGCATTGACTCGTGCGATGTTCCGAGCCGCTATAAAGTTTGCATCGGACTATATCTCCAGTACTGTGCACTAATATTTGTCATGTGAACATAAGTTGCATAAGTATATGCGGTGGGACCAGCTGGGTCAGACAGAACCCCATTTGTGATGCAACAAAGTCTCGCAACTACTGCGTCACGGAGGCAGCATAGATAAGAATATGTACTGACGTAGTCTCGTGTAAGCTGCTGTATGTCATGTAAGACTAAATTTGTGACCTTGATTGATTTACAGGATCGATGAGTCTTCATTAGGTTTAGGCACGAATTGGAGAAGCAGAAGTTCTTTGCGGTACTTGCTGTGATAGTCGCAAGGAGTGCCACAAACGGAGACGACCTATTCTATGGTGCTTTCCTCCAAAAAAATGCTTCTAGAGATGCCATAATGGTTAAATTTCCGATTTGAGTTAATACTAGAAATCATAACTACGTACTATAACTATCCGTAAAAATACTAATTACCCGACTGCCAGGAGGGTTATGTGTTTAGCGCGTATCTTGTATGTATGTAATATTCTTTATTACCTTGTATCTCTAGAACCGTTGAATGGATTTTCACATTTGAGGTATCGTTAGATTTGTTTTAATAGCCCGAGTGTTCTTAGGTAGGTGAAATATAAAATAATTGTAGTTATCCATGCAGGCGGGTTTTTTGTTTTTTAAATTATTAACTTGTTTTACTGAGTATTTAACATAAACTGTTGAAGACAATGTTTTAATTTTTTGTCGTATTTTTAGAATATGTGCGTCTCACCCTCACCGTTATCACGTCTTTATTTTTGACACGTTATACAGAATCTAGATTTTATACTGTACTTCCTGCCTCCATGATCAATAGAAAATATAAAACTTGGCAAAACAGAATAAACAGCTTTATCTTTTGTCGTATCTGCATTCAAAACTAATTCAAAATCACAGAATCAGACTTGAAAACGAACGATACCGATAGCTATGAAATAAATCTCTCGGCTCGTCACGTTTTTTTTAAATAGAACCCTTCCTTGTCCATGTCCTGCTATCTGTCAGTGTCAAATCGGCATTCTTTTATTTTCTTGTTTCCTAAAAATAGCTGCATCTATTGATATTTTCTATAAATAATTAACAAAGTATGATTTTAAATTGATTACTTGTGAAGTTTTATAGGCATTTATATCAAAATGCCGCCGAATACAACAATATGTAGGCTGTGTCTTTCGGCTGATATACGGACTATAGCAATAGCGGATACCCCCTTGCAGCTAGTGTATGAGAAGCTTACGAACAATTTGGTAAGTTTATTATGTGTTTTACTGATGATTTCTCTGTGAAAATGGTAAAACAAAGCTTGGGAAACAATTGTCTTTGTAACATGTAATACACAATTAGCCGATCCCATTACGGCCAGTGTTAGCCTCTACTTGGGGGCATGGATCTAAGAATAATCTATAATATATTATTCCTAGGTCCATGCTTGGGGGTCAAACTTAAAACAAAATTAATAATTTTATATCCACATTTTAAAAGCAATACATTATCATTCAGATTGAGGACCAAAAAAAGCTTAGCCGGATTTAATTTGGAAGTCCATCTCTAAACTAGGTTTGTGCTCGCAATAATGATCAACTAATTATCAAAGCATCTAGTAAACTTATGTTTCACTGCATTGTGTCCCCTTATATCCAGGCTATCCCGGGAACAGTTTCAATTGCACTATCTACCAGCAGATATTAACAAAAGAGCAAAATTTTCATCTAGTTACTCTCTCGGGCTAACTAATTTAAATACACCACACATGACATCACAGACCATGGATTGACTGTGCCAGTCTCTTTAGGGAATTTCTTGTCTATGCATTCAAAGTTAGGTCTGGCCACATTCCAGTTAACAAACTCTTGCTATTGATGCCTGTGACTCAATAAATAATAATAATAAATACATAGAGACAAATGACACAGATTGAGCTAGCCCCAAAGTAGGTAGGTACCTAAGTTCTTAAAATAAGACTTGTGTTATGCGATGTTAAGGATACTATATCTTATAACAAATACATATATAGATAAACATCCAAGACCCAGGTCAATCTGAAAAAGATTATTTTTCATCTTGACCTGAAGGACCATCTGTGTCCTGCTGCGCCACGGAGCTCATCGTCACGGACCCAATCAGACTTGTGTAGTTTTAGTCATAAGGAGGAAGACTTGTTATGTCTTGTAAGAATGTGGTCAGTATACTGCCCTATGAGACAGGTTCTTAGCTCGAGTGCTTATGGAGAATGGATTGCTGAATGCAGTGTTGAGCCACTGCTAAATTCAGCAAAATCAGTATACCTCTTATGGAGGTGTATCATGTCACTGAGACAAATTTTATAATAGAGGGTGGCTGGCATAGTCACATCTGTCAATACACTGTTTTACTGAGTTTATTAAAAACTTAGCTTATATAGAGCTTTATTATTGGAGGTGTAACTGGTAAAAAATAACAATACCTTGGGAAGCAAAACAAATTAGCTGAAACCTGCCAGCCTACTGATAGTTTTTAAAAATTTTAGCTACACACAGCAGACATGAGGCCTGTGGCAGCGTGTTACCTGTGCCACACCCAGCTCAGCAAGAGCTATAAGCTTATGCTGACATCAGCCAAGGCTGAGAATATTCTTACGGAAATATTGGAAACGTGTCCTGAGGTATGTAAATTTGTATAATTTACAGAGTGAGTGTGGAGTGCGAGAGAAGGGTCACTGGGAACTGAACTGAACTTGGGAAAAAGGTTCTTGATATGTCTGTCCAGCTGTTCCACTGTACAGGTTGCATAAATTTTGTGAATAAGTTAAATAAATTCATGAAATATTTTTTGTCAACTCAGTTTTTCTAATTTTGATATTGTGCAACTGAGAAGATGATGATGATTCTCTTTTCGTTTTGGGTTGCTTTTTTATTAGTTGTCATTAACTTTTACAAAATGGCAATGTATTATTCCATGTTCTTATTTGTGATAGTGACTAATTTATGGGCAAGCAGCAGGGGAGGCTCGACTGGTTTTGCTTGCCAGTTTTAACAAATGCTTGTTATTTTTAAAACTACCATATCATATGTAGAAGCATGGATGGTGCTAGAATATTGGACTCTGTGCTCCAATTAGATGAAAAGGACATAACTATATTATAACTTTATCTATTTTATCTTGCAGTTGACCAATGAATCCATTGCTATGAAAGACAGCCCATCTCACAGTCTTTATGGGTCGCTGGCTGTTAAAGTTGGCGAATCAACTGACTCTTTGGAACCCATATGTTTGGAAATTAAACTTGAGCCTGTGATAGAAGAATTTGGTATGTATTTGTTAGATAATGGGGTTTTTACTCAGCCATATTGTACTATGATATCTAGTCTTATTATGGGCTTGAAAAAATTTAACTGCAATATCACATCTATTCAGGAGTGGTATTTTTCAAATGAGGAGGCATTTAAGAGCAATTTATTATACAGTAAATGTTGTTGGCTAGTTGACTCACTGTTTTAAGTATAGCACTCCCACCCCACAGATTAAATTTGGACAGCTGCCAAAAGGGAGCGTCACCAGATCATATTTATTTTTAGAATGAGATTTCTGTTTCGTCGCACGCAACCAACAAGTTCTACACTGTTGTGTTTTTACTCAACTTCGGCATTAGGAGCAGCAGCTATACCCCTGCCTATATGACTTATGATTAGTTAGACATTAATTTTAATGATACCTTACATATCCAAATCTGCTCAGGCCTGTAATCATACAAGCTTACTTATTAGCTCAGGGAAAAGTAATTTCGTAACTTTGTACACTTTTTTTTATTCAAAGACAAATAAAATATTTTTATTCTATTCTATTCTATTCGTATTTTGTAAGTGTAAAGTTGTAATAAAATATCTTCGTTATTATATCTACCTGGATGAGTTTGATAAAGAACACTTGTCAATAAAAAAATCAAATAGACCAAAAAAATTCCCGCGATTTTTGAATTGTATTATTTTTTTAAATTTATAAAATTGCGAAACTATCTTGAAAATTTTAAAGGTTTTTTAAATAGCACAGAGATGGTTCGAGCAGTTTTTGTCTGAGAATTTTTATTGGTTGGATAAAATCTTCATACGTAATACGAAAAATCTTTTTCCCCAACCTAATACATATATGAATTCTGAAAAATAGCACTCGTTTTTAGGTCTCTGTCTAAAATAGAGCAACTTTTTATTATAAATAAAGTAAATAAATATATACGGACAAATCACACAGAGATATGAATCACATCAACCAACCCAAAAAAATGAAAGTTACTAAACAAAAATTCTTATTTCCAGATGTTCCATGCTCACCAGGCATGGCATCATCCGATAAAGAATACGAGAAATACGAGCCTGAAGTTCAGGTGGAAAAGGTTGATGTGGAAGAACATGACGATGATCCGCTGAACTGGTCCATTGCCGAGCCAAGCCGCACCAAGAGGAAGAAAGTGAAAGTTGAGAGTGAAGAAGGTATGAATTTTTTGATTAAAACTAACATGAGATATACATTATCATAATACGTAACAACGGGTTGGGGCGACATCGTGCGCGCGTCTCGATTTACATTCGCCCTGAGGAAGACCTCCGGATGATGTCGAAACATGTCGGCCAATAGCTGACTATTTACGTGAGTGACCCGTTGTGACGTATGTTAATAAAGTATATTTTTTTAATCATTTAGGTTGGTTTTCTTTTCAATTTAGATTTAAAAAAATGTGATGCGTGATGCTAAGTTTGTACGGTTTCCTAGACCCTTTTTCAGCTTCCGTCGTGCCAGTGGCCTGTGGTTTAGAGCGAGATGAACCTATATAAACAGAGAAATCCACACATTTCTAAAAGCTCGTTCATGTGGTCCTACCTAACCTCTTATTCATACGATGTTTTCCGACGGCTGCACTTGGATGGCACCACTGGTAGATCACACCGTTGCTTGTATTTATTATATTACGACTACGAATAAGTAGTATTACGAGAAAATAAAAGCATTAATCACGAAATATATCTTATTTTAAATAATATTTTTGGCACAATATATATCTCAGTTTTAGCAAATAGGCTCACGTGGATAAACGCCATCTAGAGTCATATAATTTCTGTACTGGTTTTTTAGAGACCCGATGGTGATGATACGTGCTCAGTGGACTTTTTATCAGCCAATACTTTAGCCGGTCTCTTAATCAGTGTGAAGATGTAAGCAAGAGCGCACATTACACCGATTCTGTAACGGTTGCATTTTCATATTTATTAAGAGGTCGACTAAACTGTCGGCTGATAGAAAGTCTGCAGTGTGCGGATACTCTTAGGGCTACGGAGAATACAACGGTTCTTCGCGTCCCATCTCTCTTGCTCGCTCTAGTAAATTACAGTTCTGAGTGATAGAATAGGATCAAAACAAGAATAGCGATTCTATGCTGCCAATTATAGATCGACCCTAATTCGAAAACATTAACCCTTTTTGAGGCAGTAACTTTGTTAAATAATTATGTTTTTGGACCTTATTACCTACATATAAGGTTAAAATTTTGATGGTAATATATTTGAAAAATGCTTTATTGAATTACATGGTGACAATATTAGAGATATCAATTATAGCACAAGCTCGTTGCAATACATCATTATTGCCGATAGTCTGAGTGAAAAGAGAACCAGCCTAAGTGTGCGCACGGAAATTCGAAGGTTCCCTTCTGTGCTAAAAAAGTTTATACATGCATTTCTTATAAAAAGAAGAACTACCTAATGCCAGTAGGTACAGTCCGAATCAAACTTTAGGATATAAATCAAAATTTAGGCTCGGATATTAGCTGCGAGTTTTGCAGTACGCGCCCCGCCTCCCCGCGCGCGCCCCGCTGAACCTATATTGAGAACTGCGCATCGACTCGCACGATGTTCCGAGCCGCCATAAAGTTTGATTCGGCCTGTGCCCGTTTTTGAGTTATCATATTTATGACTAGTTTTTCGTGCGTACACTCTCTATCCTTAATACTCGTAAAAGGAGGAGCCACTAAACCTCTGCCGGAAAAACATATCCATTTCAATATTGATAAAGATGTTTTTCTAAGCTGTGTTTTGTCGCATCTCCTTACTTTGTTTGTTGTTTCTGCATATGATTGATTTCAAGTGCCTTGCTCTATGCTCAATGCTCATTAACAGAATTGACGTTTGATGCTGCATTTCAGTTCTTGCAATCCACAAAGTCGAGGAGTAACTTGTGGTAATACGTATCTGTTAATGTATAAAAGAGGTAGAGATTAAATAGTAAATCATCAAGTACTAAATGAATTCTTATTCATTTTTTTTTAATGTCTTTAGTACTTAGTGTACTCAGGTTATATGCTTTTAATGCATACTACTGCAGTGATAGTCGTGTCACTCGCCTCTGTGAAGTGCAAGAACTGCATATCACACTGAGCATGTAAATCTTGAGATATGTACGATACTTGATATTTCAACTTATAGTCAAAACTATAACGCGACTGTTTAACTATGACCAAGTACAGCCGGCCTATTTAATAACTCGGATGACAGGTGTCAATGCCTATCAATCAAGAATTTACTGTTACAATGCGGTTTTTGTATTTCAAATAAAAAGTTCGAGCAAGCAAAACCCGCATTGTAACAGTAAATTCTAGTTTGATAGGCATCGACACCTGTCATCCGAGTTAGTAAATAGGGGGGCAGGTCGCGCTAAACTGAATTGCGGATCGGACATTAGCAGCGAGCTGCGCAATACGCGCCCCGCATCCCCGCGTGCTCCACGCTTAACCTAATATTGTGTACTGCGCATCGACTCGCGCGATGTTCTGAGCCGTAGTAAAGTTTGGCGCGACGACATGAAGAGATTCCCTGATGGTTTTTTACTGCTCGTTACACGCACTTGTCATTTCCCCCGCCCGCTTCACCTCGCATTCCTAAGATAAAGCTTGATATAAACGACTATGGTATAGAAAATTAGCTATTCAGTTTCTGGTGTTTGGCCAGAGCAGCCGTCTTTTTTGCCAATAGTGATATCTAACCTTAAAATCTTTCTAAATGCTTTCACGTCACATTAACTACCTAATAAATCGAAAAAAAAGTCAAACAAATCGATATCACAACAGCTTTTAAATTGTAGGGGTCTGGTTTATCTGCCCCCGACTGTACATAAATCTACATGCTGTGTGTAGGTTTTTCCATATTTTAATTACCCGGTCTAATTAAAAAAAATACATATCTTGCCCATCTCAAAAGTTAAAGAATAAGAGAACTCTAGTATAGTATTACTTTGAGTAAGAAAATAGCAGGTGACAAGACCAATCCATTTCACGATAGCCGCTCTGGCCATAACGTAAAACTCTTATAAAGTTATAACTGACATCAAAATAAACGAAAAATATAGCATACCTTCTCAATAAATACTTATCAGATTTACGACATTCTGTGACTTTAGTGAGTTCTTTCCGTCCTCCTCTGCCTCCGTGGTCCAGTGGTTAAGGCGTTTGCCTTGTTGATTCCCACGAGAAGCATACTTTGTTAAGTTGTTTCCAGTTTGGTTAGGACATTGCAGGCATGAATCACCTGATTGTCTGATAAGAAAGATGATTCCGTGCTTCGGAAGGCACGTTAAGCCGGTGGTCCCGGCTGCCATCTGGTAGTCGTTAAAGGAACCACGTCAGAGGCCGAGAGGCGGTTCCGCTGTTCTGACACCAGGGTGTGCATGGTCGACTGACCGTGTCACCTACACGAAATGATGATGATTATGTTCTAAGAAACCTATATTAAATAAACATTTTGAATTGAAAAATAAATTAATTGAATTGAGTATGTCGAAACACGGTACTCTAATGCTATAGTATTAATCAAAAATTGGACTGACCTGGACGCTTTGAATAAACATATTCGTGTTCAAAAGAGTAGGTTTTATAAAAACATACAAAAAATAAAATTAAAACTAAGGAAAACTCTATGACCAAACTACTAGTAGAACCACGAAGAGTGTCAAAACTGTGATTCACAGTTATTTCGCAAATGTAAATCAATTAGACGTCCAAGAAAAATCATGAAAATTCAAAGTAGGTATTACTTTAGTAAAGTTACTGTAAAATATATACGTATATAAAACCGTTCAAGACAGAAAAGCAACACTGGATTTGATTTTCGAGTCCTGATTTGTAAACGTGCTCATGACTATCAATATAAGTAAAGTATTTTCCATAATTTCTAATACCATGTGAGGTTTTTCTCACCAGTGTCATATTTCTCAATAATGTGACTAACCTCATAAATGTCATATATGCCGTCATCGGTACCCCTCTCGATTATTTCTAAAAGCACTTAGCGAGAAACTTACAAGAGTTTCTCGCTAAGTGCTCTTAGAAATGACAAAAATGTACTTTTTGTGTATATTTTTTGTACGTCAAGCAGGCAGACGTAAAAAATGCAAAATTATTTTACTTTCATAATTGTAGACTACGTGTTCGAAAGCACCATAGCAAAACACGCAAGATGAAAGATGCTTGTATAAGGAAGATAAATATAATGAGCGAAATAAATTGCAGTTATAGAAACCATAAGAGCTCTATGTATATATTGGTTTGAAAGTACATTACATGCACTCAGTGCCAAATAAACGCACAATGCGTTCAAACGTTGTGTTAATTGTACATTTTGCTAAACGTATATTTGAATGCGATGATTGTTAGTGCAAGTTTTTTTCTTTACTTTCGATTCTAATTTCTTTACTTGATATTATGTACTAATAACGTAACTAAAAATCATGGAAAAAACCCTTTTCCTACAGCATCTCTTTGCGAGTAGGTAATTACACAAAAATGTAGGCCTCGACTCACATTTTCACATTTACAATTGTAAAGGAATAATTTGAATGTACTTAATCTTATGAGCTTTATCGAAAAAATTTTCGAAATATAGTTTGAGTAAAACTTGCATATTTATTGACTGCAGTTGGCGCATCCGTAGAGACAAATAAAATAGAGCAACAGAACAAAACTAAAGATGCTATTAAGAGGAAAGTCCAACCACAAGGAGATTCAAGAATCAGACCTAAAGGTAGTGGTTTTGAAAGTACTGCAATCAAATATATACTAAATAGTCATACAAAAGAGAAATCTGATGAAAGGTTAAAAATGAAATGTACGATGAAATCTACTGAAAAAAGTATTTTTGTGTGTAATATTTGTAATCATCGTTTTGATCGACAAACAATTTTTAACAATCATTTATTACAACATACTGGCGAGAAACCTCACGCATGTCATGTTTGTCAGCGACGCTTTACTTTTATTAAGAGCTTAAAAGTACATATGGCAGCTCATGCGCGGGAGATACCTTCAGCTCACGGTAAAGCAAAAATGTCCACACATTTGATAGAAAAATCGTCGACTATGGATATACACTCCTATAAATGTGATGTATGCCAGAAGGTGTTTGATCACGAGAATAAATTACGGGTTCACTCAAAATGGCACTCAGACAATCGACCATACCAGTGTCATGTTTGCGTGCGAGCATTCCGCGAAAAGCACGCTTTGACAGTACATTTAAGGATACATTCTGGGGAAACGCCGTATGAGTGTGACGTGTGTCATCGAAAGTTCAACAGCTCAAGCGGTTACTACAGACACCTCAGAATACACACAGGTGAAAAACCATTCGAATGTGATTTATGCAAGCGCCGTTTCACCCAAATATCCAGTTTGAAGTCTCATGTAAAAATTCACAATGGTGAAAAGTCTCATACGTGTACTGTTTGTCATCATCGATTTTATACAAACCGTCAACTGCTACAACATTTGAGGACACACACCGGCGAGCTGCCCTATGAATGTTCTGTTTGCCAACGTCGGTTCAATCGAGACTGCCATTTAAAACGGCACATGAGAATACACACTGGAGACAAACCCCATGAGTGTCATATCTGTCATCACAGATTTATTCAATCAGGCGATTTGAAAAAGCATATTAAAACTCATACTGGCGAGAAACCGTTTGAATGTAACGTGTGTCAATGTGGATTCAAATTGAAAAGCTCACTAATAAAACATATGGCAACGCACACTTTAGAAACATCTGAGGACTTAAAAAATAATACAGAGACTACTTAGTAGGTACAACTATTATGTAATACATGTTTCAGATGTTATGTCGTTTTTCTACCTTACAGACTTAATTTACATAGGTTGCGCTTGTTTTGAAATGATGTATTAAAATTCAACAATCAACAATCGTCTACGGATGAAAACGGTCATTTTAGTCATCAGTACACACAACTTTTATCACGCAAAACAACCCGGACGACGTTGGTAACAAAAAGCAGCTATTGTGTAGCGCCCAATGTGGGTTTCCCAAAAACGAGTCTCTAACCCTGATGAGCCGATACCACGGGAGAAAAAAATGATTTTATTATGTAATTAATGGCATCCGTGAAATCTTGTTTTTTGGAAATGTTATTTTTTTCTTACATGCATTATATTTTCAAATATATACTGACATGCTAATGTCATTATATTTATTTCTTTGAACAATTTTCTGGACATAAATAGCAAGGATCGCTCTCTTCTTCTTTCTCAGCCCGTGTTTACCCATTGCTGGGTATAGGCCTCTTCATGGCTTTTCCACTTGACCCAGTCTTGCGCTGTGCGCATCCAAGTCTTGCCCAATATTTTTGAGATATCGTCGGCCCAGTTCGTTTCCTAATGGCTGTGTTGCGTAACAATAGTAGATTGTTGCACTGAGCAGAAAGTAGGTTATTGCTGCACGAGTGTTTATTTGGAGCCCGAGCGCTAGCGAGGGCTCTAAAAAGCACGAGTGCAATTTAACTTACTTAATGCGAGGTGCATAATCTGCTTTTCTTTCAACTACTGCAATAAAAGTAGTTGAAAAATAAAACTGAAGACAAATTACAATAGTTAAAAATTTTTGTTCACATTACCGCTTTTTTTCTTTATGGCCAGTATTTTTATTTAGGCAAGGCAATACACACGTCCCTTTGTTAACTCCATACGGTCGTTAGGTTGGCCAACCTTCTTTATGACAGGTGACAACTATTATCCACGATTTAAAAAAACTAAACAGTGCAGTAAAGGATTTCCATACATTTTTGCTGCACTAGAGCAGCAAAAATGTATGGAAATCCTTTACTGCACTGTTTAGTTTTTTTTTTTTACTTCTAGTGCAGCAAAGTTCCGCTTTGTGCTGGATATGTAGTGCAGTTATGATAGAATTGCAGCGTAGTTGAAAGAAAACAAACAAACTCACTTTCGAATTTATAATTTGAGTTAGGATTAGTGAGAAGTCTAATTTAAAATGCCAATCATAGAAAATTATTAATATAAAATCGGTAAACATTGTTTTGACCGAAAAAAATACTTAATGGTGAGAAACCTCATGAATGGCATATTTGCCACCGCCGCTGTAAGAAGAATTAAAAAATACACTTATGCTAATCATAAAAGATTTGATATTACTATTTTTTTGAGTTCAGATTTGGTAAACATTGTTTTGACCGAAAACGTATATACAGATACACAGGATTTGATTTACGAGATTCTTGACTATCAATATAAGTAAATGACTTTCCATTTTTTCCACTAGCGTGTGGTGTTTCACACAAGTGTCTGATTTCTCAATAATGTGAGTAACCTCATAAATGCTATACGCTGTCATCGGTATATTCATAGGACTCCCAAGCGAGAATCTCTTCAAGATAAGCCATGTTTTCTATATTATTTAATCGTCAAGCAGGCAAACAGTCGTAACAATTTTTACATTAATTTTACTTTCTTAATAGTAGACTACGTTTTCTAGTGCTCCCAACACTGCCGTTATAAAATTTTAACAAAAGTTAGTAAACATTTTGGTAGCAAAAAATTGATCGCAGTCGGAGTCAAGAGTTGGATTCGCGTACGAAGGGTTTCGTACAATTATTGATACAAAGCAACATTAGACTACGAGTATCGTGATGACATGGTATATGGTATAACATATACCATGTTTGTGGTATGGCAGCTCCCTTAAATATTTATTTTATTTGGATTTAGTAATTTATTTTTTACGTGAATATATAACTGAAAATTCTGAAAATATTTCAAGCGTCCGTCTATCTGTTGTCGTTATTAATATTGAACAAAAAACTGCGCAAAAAAATCACCTTTGTTGTTACAGCGGCAACCGAAATACATCATCTGTGAAAATTTTGACCGTCTAGCTATCACGCTTTATGAGATACTTACAGCCTGGAGACAAACATACAGACATCGACGGCTCGTGAATAGGGTTCCGTTTTTACCCTTTTGGGTACGGAACCCTAAAAAATGTTATCATGTTAAGTAATGTTAGTAAATATTTCCTAACAAAATTGTTAGTGACAATTTGAAACATAATCAAAACATTTGTTTTTTTTTTTATAAACATTTATCTAGGTGACATTGTTCATTCTTAAAAAATCATTTAAGCAACCTTCATTGTCCAAATCTTTACTTTTTCTTTTTTTTTAAGACAGTCCTGTGTCCTAGATACAGGACTGCCTTAGCTGCTCAACACTTTTATAGCTCTTCTATTATGTATTATGTGGCTCTACCGTATTGTTATTATGTATATACAACCAAGCAAATAAATTTCGCCACATATAAAATCAAAGAATGGCTAATGAATCTAAATTATACTGATATTCAGACGAATCCATAGCTCATCGCGTATAGCGTAACATTAATTTCTGGCATGGTAAAGAGTTACATACCTAACTAAGTATTATAATCTTGTTATGAAATGGGTCAATAAATGTTTTTTTTTTAATGTAAAAATTTCTAACATTTGTTAGTAAATGTTTTAGTGTTAGGAAATGTTAATAAACATTTTTACTTCCACACTGCTTCTAAAAACATTTTTAACAGCAGTGTGCGTGTAACATTGAAAAGCACTTAGATAAGGATAGGAATACAATCAAGATATTATGTTATGTTTCATTGAAAGTATCAAAAAATTCCCGCATCAGTATCAGTACGGTGCTCTGACTATTCATTTGACAGTACAGTAAACGCATACGAACACAATACAAACGATAGAATGTGTTAAGGGCACTTTCTACTAAAACTATAATTAAATGCTATTATTGCTAGACCAACAGCTACAGCTTATTGTTGCGAGTACGTAATTTCACAAAAATGCAATCGTGAAAGTATAAATTCAATTTACATCCGAATGAGCTTTATTACAAATTCTTCTAAATTCATTTTAGTAAAACTTGTATATTTATTGACCGCAGTTGGCGCATCCGTAAAGAAAAACAAAATAGAGCAACGAAACAAAACTGAAGAGGCTATTCAGAGCAAACTCTATCCACAAGGAGATTCAAGAATACAACCTAGTGGCAGTGGTTTAAAGTATATAGCAATCAAATGTAAACTAAATAGTCCTATAATAGAGAAATCTGATGAAAGGTCCAAATTCAAATGTCAATCGATAAAATCTATTGAAGAAAATATTTTTGAGTGTAATATTTATACCCATAGTTATGACCGACAAACAATTTTTAAAAATCATTCATTTCAACATACTGGCGAGAAACCTTCACCTCACGGTAAAGCGAAACAGTCCACACACTCGATAGAAAAATCGTCGACAAAGGATATACACTATTATAAATGTGATGTATGTCAGAAGGTATTCGATCACAAGAATAAATTACGGGTTCACTCAAAATGGCATTCAGACATTCGACCGTACCAGTGTCAAGTTTGCGAGCGAGCTTTCCACGATAAGCACGGTTTGACAGTACATTCAAGGATACATTCTGGAGAAACGCCGTATGAGTGTAACATGTGTCATCGAAAGTTCAACAGCTCAAGCGGTTACCACAGGCACCTCAGAGTACACACAGGAGAAAAACCATACGAATGTGATATATGCAAACGCCGGTTCACCCAATTATCCAGTTTGAAGTGTCATGGGAAAATTCACACTGGTGATAAGTCTCACGTGTGTACTGTTTGTCATCGTCGATTTTATACGAACCAAAGTCTGCTACGACATTTAAAGACACACACTCGTGAGCAGAATTTTGAGTGTTTTGTTTGCCAACGTCGGTTCCGTCGAGAGTGCCATTTAAAACGGCACTTGAGAACACACTCTGGAGACTAAACCCATAAGTGTCATGTCACCACAGATTTATACAATCAGGCGATTTAAAAAAGCATACCAAAACTCATGTTGGCGAGGAACCGTTTGAATGTAACGTGTGTCAATGTGGACTCGAATTGAAAAGCTCGCTTATAAAGCATACAACAACGCACACTTTAGAAACCTCTGATGTCACAAAGAATATTACAGAGAGTATTTAATAAAAAAGAAACTATTATGTAATATATTCAAGTGATTTGTCGTTTCTTAATTGTCTGCATAACAGACCTCAATACCCCAGATTTTACTTATTTTATAATGAACTTGATAAGATATTTTCCTGAAGTTTCTGTAGACAAAAAGGGTAATGTCATTCATTAGTACGCACAACGTTAACACCAGGAAAACTACCCTGACATTGTGACTAGCTGTTTTTTGTTTGTGTTGCGTGCGCCCTATGTGGGTTTTCTGAAATCACCCATGTGGATGCAGGATCTGATAAGCCGCTGTTTTTTAATAATACTCGTAATATCAATTTTATTTGTTTATATTACAATTAGCAACAACTGACATATTTTTGTTAACTCACTGGATCCGACGCCCCAGAGCTGCCTCCTTATTTCAGAATTATAATGGTTTGTTTGATATTCGTTTTATTTTGTGAAATATTATCTTTTCTCCACCGACAAGAACACAGTTCTTAAATTGTAGATAGACTAGTTTTCGCCCGTGGTCGATCCCTCGGGAACAGTACTTTTCTACTACTCCAGACAACGTCTATGTAAAAATTAATGATAATCGGTTCAGTAGATCAAGGCGAAAAGCGTAACAAAAAAAAACAAACAAACTCATTTTCGCATTTATATACTAAAATTGGGATTATCTTTTGAGATCTTGGGATTGATTCAATGATTTATGTTCGTCGCAATGACATGCCTACTGGCTCGTTTTCGACTTTAATAACTATAGTGCTTGTACGCTTCAAAATTTTGCCGTTATTGCATATTTTCCGTTTATTTCGATGTCATTCATAATTGTACGAGGGGAGGTCAATATATTCGCGGAATGAGGGGGAAGGGGGTTGAAATTAAACACGAAACTATTTTTCCTTTTCAATATATTCTCCCTTAACCTTAATACATTTTTCAGATCTTTCCAATAATTTATTTATACCATCGAAAAAAAATGTTTTATCTTGGCTATCAAAATAGGCCGAAATTGCAGACTTGACTTCTTCATCGTCGCCAAATTTTTTTCCACGCAGCTCCTTTTTCATTTTTGGAAACAAATAATAGTCACTAGGGGCCAAGTCTGGACTGTAAGGTGGGTGGTTTAATTTTTCGAACCCGCATCGGTGAATGGCAGCCGTCGCAACATGGCACGTGTGGACGGGTGCGTTGTCGTGCAAAAGGAGCACACCTTTTGACAGCTTTCCTCTTCTTTTTTCTTTAATAGCTTCTTTCAATCTATCCAGTAAAGAAGCGTAGTACTGTCCCGTTATAGTCACACCACGATCTTTGTAATCGATCAACAAAATACCTTCTGTATCCCAAAAGACAGTCGCCATGATCTTTCCGGCCGATTGAGACACTTTAAACTTCTTTGGAGGGGGTGTGCCTTTTTTATGCCACTGCATCGACTCTTGCTTCGACTCAGGTTCATAGTGGTGAACCCAGGTTTCATCTCCAGTAACAATCCGGTCCATAATTTCTTCCTTATTCTCTCCACAGAGCTCCAAAAACTGGCGAGAACACTCGACACGCTCGCTTTTTTGAAGTGGCGTGAGCATTCTTGGAACCCATCTTGCACTGACCTTAGTCATCCCAAGATGATCATGTAGGATGTTTAAAATGCTTGTTTCGGATACTCCAACCATTGCTGCAAGCTGCTTCTTCTTCAACCGGGCATCTTCCAATACAAGTTTTTCTACTTTTGCGACGATTTCCGGTGTGGTGGCCTCAATTGGTCGTCCGGAGCGGGGGTCATCTTCAATAGACTCTCTTCCTTGTTTGAAAAGTCCATGCCACTTGTAAATCATGGTTTTACCAGGGGCAGAGTCTGCGTAAACTGCTAACAGCTCTTGAAAAATCGTCTGAGCGGATTTTCCTTGCTTGGTGAGGAACTTTATAACGGCGTGGTGTTCAATTTTCTCCATACTCGCTGACTTCTTCCCGATTCACTTGTTTGTAGGTCAACAACTCAAAAGTTTATGACCCGATTTGGTTCAAACTTGGTATATATACTCTTAATGAGGTGCTGAACAAGTTACTACCTGGACGAGTAAATCAACCCCCTCCATCCCCTCCATTCCGCGAATATATTGACCTCCCCTCGTAAATATGGAAATGAACCAATCAAAAAGTAGTATTGAGACAAGTCGTCTTATTTTTCGGAATATCCTGCTTAAGCATTTTGTTGTCTCTGTTGACTTTTCTAATAAAACTTATCCCGATACAAGTAAATTTACGATCATAGTCCCTCTAAAACGAATATTTATAACGATGTAGGCACAGGCAGTATGCCTATATGCTATAACATTTAAGACAATTGTAGTATATTCTATCAATAACATAGTCGCAAATCTTTCTAGTCAAAAGTAAATATTTATTCACCACAGTTGGCGCTTCTACAAAGAAATTCGAATATGAGCTACAAATTGAAGATTCTGGGAACGGGAAACACCAATCCCAAAGAGATCCAAGGTCACAGACTGCTGAAAAATGTGTTTCATTGAAACATGAACCAAATAATGACGGGGAAGAAAAATGTGGTGAAAAGTTAAATATAAAATATCAATCGAAGAAAATTAATGATGTAGAATCTTCTGAATGTAGTATTGGTAAACATTGTCTTGATCGAAAAAAAACTTTTCCGAATCATTTACTTCAACATTATGGTGAGAAACCTTATGAATGTCATATTTGTCAACGCCGCTTTAGTCTTCAGAAGAATTTAAAAATACATTTTGCAGCTCATGCACGAAAGAAACCCTCGCTTTATGCTAAGGCAAAACCATCCACTCTTAAGGAGAAATTGTCGGATATACTCTCGTATCAATGTGATATATGCCATAAAGTATTCGATCATAAGAGTAACTTACGAATTCACTTAAAATGCCATTCAGAAAACAGACCACACCAGTGTCACGCTTGCGACCGGGCTTTCGGTACAAAACATGCTTTGACCGTCCATCTAAGGATACATTCCGGAGAGAAGCCTTATGAGTGTGACGTATGTCACCAAAAGTTTAACAGTTCTAGTAGTTTCTACCGACATGTCAAGATTCATACAGGAGAGAAGCCACACGAATGCGAAGTATGCAAGCGCCGATTCTCTCAACTATCCAATTTGAAATCTCATGTAAAACTTCACACTGGTGAAAAGCCTTACGAATGTACTATTTGTCATAATCGGTTTTTTACAAAACACCATATGCTACGTCATTTAACGACACACACTGGTGAGAGGCCGTATGAGTGTTCCGTTTGCCAACGTCGCTTCAGTCGCGACACACATTTAAAACGCCACGTGAAAATCCACACCGGTGACAAATCCCACGTATGTCAAATTTGTCATAGAAGTTTTATTGAATCAGCCGATTTGAAAAAGCATATGAGAACTCATACTGGCGAAAAACCGTTTGAATGTAAAGTATGTCAACGTAGATTCAAATTGAAAGGCTCAATGATAAAACATATGGCAAAGCACACTTCAGGTAAATCTGGCGCCTCAAAGAATATTCCAGAGACTACTTAATATTATGTAATTCGGAAACGGATTTTGTAATACCAATTTCTGATCAATTATGTTCTTGGTAATACTGACTAGATCTCAATTTTATAGGAATCTATTAGATACTTATTTTAAAATGTATCACATACAATATTTTCCTTAACCTCTTTTGCTTAAGCACTGATCAGTGCTCTATGGAAATCACCTAATTGCCAGGCGAGCGAATTTCCAAAGTTTTCTTTAAAATATTATGTCATTAGGTATAAAATTTCGAATTTCGAATTTTTCTCATGTTTAAATTTTCGCTGTTTTTCCGCAAGTCAAGAGTTAATCTCCTTTAAAAAAGTATCTCCTTTCGAATCAAACGACTAGTGAGATTATGTTGATGAACACAGGAAAGGACCAGGTTACCGATTGCGGTACGTACTATATACTTATATATTGGACGTGTTGTAAGACCATTCGGGCCAGTGTTGGAAAACCGTAGTGAATAAATTCCCGCAAAACAATTTGGTCGTGTTTTTCTCTAAATCCCGAACCCTAACTACGTAATTTAACTTATGTAAATTTAATCTTGATGTTATTAAGACCTTTGATATTGATGTTATTAACCTAGACATTCGCTTGCCGCTTATTGTGGCGAAACATGTGCTCTTTAAAATTGTACAGTTAACATCTTATTGTACCGTGTTTTTTGCGAATTATAACGTTAGTTACTGGTTTTAACAATTTTGTCATAAATGTTAGTTCCTTCTTCCTTTACCTTGTCCCACTTTTTATGTGGGGTTGGCAAAGTATGTCAGTTCTCTCCATTTTGATCTGTCATCTACCATAGCGCTTCCTCTGTGCCGCGTTCCATCTACTTTTGAATTTAATGCCTTTCTTGTGCTGTGACTTTCTTCTCTCCTCATCATATCCTATACCAACTTAGTACACAACAAACAATATATAAGATATGTTGTACATAACAAATAAGATATGTAAAAAATCATTAAACATATTAATATTACATATATTTTCCTATTAAATTTCATGTGCTCTGTAATACAATTTTCAAAGTTAAGTGAAAATTGTATAAGCCCGTCCGTCCGTCTGCCTGTCCGTCTGTCTCTCTGTTCGTCTATCACCATTGATTTTGTTGCCGCTATAACAAAAATAAAAACAGAATAAAATAATTATTTGAGGATCTCTCATACAACAGACGTAATTTCTTTGCCGTTTTTTGCTCGAGAGTCTAATAGTGTATAATAATGATATGGAACCCTTCATGCGCGAGTTCGACTCGCACTTAGGCGATATTTTATTAAACCTTTTTATTCGCCTTTTAATATTATAGAAAAGAAAACATCAATGGAAATTTAAAGAAAAACTTATTTTTCGTTTATTTCGATGTCATCTATAAATGTAGTAAAAATTCATATTTAACATTCGGAAAAAATAGTTTATATGGGATTTATTTTGCATTCACAATGCTATTTAACCTTATTTACTAAATAAAGAAAATAAGAAATGGTTAAAAAAATTCCACGCGGGTAGGACTTGAACCTGCGTCTAGATCTCGGTACGATCTATGCGTTGCCAATTACGGCACCGCGCTTATTTTTTTAGTAAATTCAGAAAAAGTCATGCCTTTAGGTCTAGATGAAAATGTAGAAATTTTAAATGTCAGTACTAAGTGGATTTCATTCGTTGATTTTAGCAATAGCAGCATGAATGCTTTGTTTCGGCTCAGCTATGGTTCCGCGATAGGTTAAAACTAAGATAAATAGTATAAAAATATCCGCAGGGTGTAAAATCTGGCCATTAAGTGTCTTTTTCTCTTTGTGGTATTTTCAGATTTAACACCCTGTTGATACGTCACTGCCACAGATCTGGTCACTGCCCTTACAACTTACAACGATATAAAAATACTTAATACAAAAATGGTTCTTGGGGTAATAATATGTTTTTGTAAAAAATTAATATTTGTTGACTGCAGTTGGCGCTTCTGAACAGAAAATTAAGGTAGAGCAACAACACCAGACTGATGGCTCTACTAACAAGAAATTCCAACCCCGAAGATACTCAAGAAAAATTCCTGGTGAAAACAATAATAAACAAACATCAATAAAAAAAATCAGCTGTCTTACTGATAATAAATGTTTAGTAGAATCAAATGAAATTCAAACAGCGACTGCTAACGCAACAGATTTGTTTAAATGTTATTATTGTAAAAGTAGATTCGCTGAAATATCTCACTTGACATCTCATTTACAGACACACACTAATATCACAGCGCAAACACCTTTTATAAGAAAACAATGCTTGAATAGCGACTTGAATAAACAGTTAACAAAGAAACCTAAAGACAGGCCCTTCGAATGTGACTTTTGTCACCGCCGGTTTTTGTGCAACGTGCATTTGAAAGATCATATAATGACGCACACTGGTGAGAAACCATTCCAATGTGATGTATGCAAACGTCTGTTTCGCCACAAAGCCAGTATGAGAAATCATATATCTCGTCGACACAATGATTACAAACCCTATGAATGTGCTATATGTCAACGTCGATTCAGCATACAGTTTGACTTAAAACAACATACTTCCATACATACAGTATCATCCTCGTATGAATGTCATGTATGTCATCGTACATTTACTCATAAAGCTTATTTACGAGGTCATTTAAAAATTCATGACTCTAACTCACTACAATATCAATGCCATATATGCCATAGAGCATTCCGTGAAAATTGGATATTGAAATTACATTTTAAGGTACATTCCGACGAAACTCCCTTTGAATGCGATATTTGTCATCGCAAGTTCAAACATTCTAGCAGTCTAAAGATACATTTGAAAAGACATACCGGAGAAAAACCACATGAATGTAATATTTGTCGGAATCGGTTTCTCCTAAAAGCAGATTTAAAACTTCATTTATTGAATCATTCTGATAAGAGACCTCATGAATGTAATGTATGCCAGAAACGGTTTAGTACAAAAAATCAACTGCAACGACATTTAATTATACATACTGGTGAAAGGCCGTATGAGTGTTCTGTTTGCCAGCGTCGTTTTGCGCGAGAAGCACATCTGAACCGACACATGAAAATTCACACCGGCGAGAAACCGCACGAGTGCCATGTCTGTCATCACAGATTTATTCAGGCGACTGATTTGAAATCGCATCTGAGAACTCATACTGGCGAGAAACCGTTTGAATGTAACGTTTGTCAGGTTCGATTCAGTTTGAAGAGCAAACTGATAAAACATATGACAACTCATACTAATGTCCACTGAAATATCTCGGACTCAGTTCTCATTGACGCAGAGTCGAAGCGAAGCGATGGGCATCGAAATGGTGGTGTGATTGCGCCTGAGAGCAACGTTCAACTAAAGTCGAGAGGCTTCGAGCTTTATCGCGCAAATGCGCGCGTCGCTGTGCTTTTTCGTTTATTCATATACAATTTTAACTGTATTTTATATAAATAGAGATTGGCTAATACCGGGTGTTAATTTACCCTCAACATTCTCTTGAAGGGGCCTGTCAATATAACCCATTTCCCCATGGATCTTGATGGTCATGAGCCTGAAAAAAATATTTTTATTTAAAATGCCCTGCTGGTATGGGAATGGCAAAATCAAATCGGGTCCCTCTTAAGTGTGGCAAAATAAGGTTGTTCGTATTAAAGAAATTAACGAGAAGACAAGGAATAAATCAATGATTTATTTTGTGCTTACCTATTTAATAATATTTATAAATGTTATAATCATTTTTCCAAAAGGTGATAGCGACAGTTCTAGACTAGACTTCGATTAATACGTGCATTAAAATAATTATTCTCTACAAACAATATTTGGAACCAGCTTTACATTAACCTTTTTCTATTGCCTTTACCCTAACCACGTCTGAACGTTTGCTTTAAATTATTTTTGTGAACATTTAAGCATAACAAGCTGCTTGTCGATAACGGTGCATGCAAAAGTAAATGTATTTCATAATGGAACATGATTGTAATCAACACTTAGATCCTTAGAAACATTGTCTAACTGTAAAATTATTGACTGTACCTCGATTTATATGTAGTAAGAGGTGAATATTTATTGATCACAGTTGGTGCTAAAAAGAAAGTAAAACTAGAGAAAAGAAACGAAACTGAAGAATCTACTATCAAGAAACTCAAGCACCGAAGAGATTCAACAAAACTACCTGGTAGCAAGGATAAATGTAGATCAATCAAACGAGAACCAATGTCAGGTACTAAAAAATCTTGCGAAAACCCAGTGAAAAGCCAAACAAAGACTGCCAGTATAGAAAAACCGTTTGAATGTAATCATTGTCAACGTAGGTTCGCTAAAAAATCTTACTTAAATTCTCATCTAAAGACTCATGGTAGCGAGAAACCATACCAATGCCACATATGCCAACATCAGTTTATTAGAAATCTAAACTTGAAAAGGCATTTAATGACACATACCGGCGAGAAACCATTTGAATGTACTATTTGCCAACGTCGCTTTAGCAAGAAATCATACTTAAACGACCATATGTTTCAACATAACGGTGAGACGCCGTACGAGTGTCATATTTGCAAACGACGGTATAGCGTCAAACAAAGCTTAAAAGCACATATTTCGACAGCACACGAGAAATCTTCTCACGAATGTCACGTATGCCATCGTAAATTTAGTCAAAAGGGTAATTTGCAATGCCATTTGAAAATTCACTATGACTTACGACCCTACCAATGTCACATTTGTCACAGAAGGTTTCGAGAAAATTGGATACTGAAGCTACATTTTAAGGTTCATTCTGACGAAGCTCCCTTTGAATGTAATATTTGTCATAACAAGTTCAAGCATTCTAGCAGTTTGAACATACATTTAAAAGCACACACTGGCGAGAAACCGCACGAGTGTACTATTTGTCAGCGGCGCTTTGGTCAAAAAGCTTATTTGAAAGTCCACATGTTGAGTCACTCTGATGAGAAACCCTTTGAGTGTACTTTGTGCCAGCGTCGTTTCAGTAAAAAGTTATATCTTCAGAGACACATAAAGACACATACTGGTGAGAAACCGTATGAGTGTACTGTGTGTCAGCGAACGTTTGCCCGACCTGCCCATTTAAAAAGTCATATGAACACACACCGGAAGTAAACCTGGCCAATCAAATTTTCTCGGTAGTAGTACGAAATCAGGAGACTGCTCACAGCCAAACAGCATATTGAACACTTAATATACGAAGAAGCTAATGATATCAATTGATTAGTATTTCTAAGAATTATAAGTGCAGCTTTGCGAGAGGGCTAGTAGACTAGGAGTAATTAAATTTATACTACGAAATATCAAGGCGCGATTATTTCAAAAAACTTGGTTTCAAGAAGTCTTTACCCAATGCAATAATATGAGCGTCGCGCGATTTCTTAGTTAATGATTTATGATAAATAGACACGCATGCATCTTATTTATGTAACATTATTAGTGCGAAAGTGATGTGGTTTGTTTATTTCTTTAGTATTTCATTTGTTAGGCTTTCAGGCTTTAACTATACCGAACCAATCATCACTAAATTTTGCATAGCATTGTCTGGGGTACGGAGGAGGATTAGGCTACTTTTCATCCCAGTGCCCCTTAGGGAACAAAAATACCTCGTTTGGTGAGTCATGTGTTCAAAAATAGTACCCCTGATCGTTTGATTTGACATTCGACGTTATCTGTGTCACAAAACGTTCTGTTCACAGGTTCACAGCTCTGAGGTTAATATTTTTTTCTCAATGAGCATGCCTCTTACGTTTCGGCAACTTCTCTTGTTTGAAAAATAGCTATTTTTATATGGAAAGTGGCTTGTTTAAAAATGGTATCCTATTGTTACTCTTATCGGAGCGACCGCTACTTTAACCATATCGATATCCAATCATAAATAGGTCAATGCTTTGCTCTTATAAACATTATTTTTTCGTAAGGTTTCTCACCAGTTTATAATGTAATGATAATGACCCAATGGTCACCTAACAACATTGCAAAATTCTGACTGAAGAGTGACATGTATCTTTTCGCGGGTCGGTACCTAGTACCCCGATGGAGCGAAAAATATCGCAGACTCAAACGTATGACATGTTATTTCAGTTATTATAATATATGTATGTTACGTGTAGTTTGAAGAGATATATTATAAAGGTACGTCATATTGTTATATTATGTTGTCAGTATCAAATGAATAAATAATATGAAGAAACAATTTTATGAAAACTTAACACTGTTTTTTAGCAAATAGTTGTTAAATATAAGCTTGTAATCTAGTCACTCACTCATACTGCTCTCTCATGAGAAACATGCGTTACGTTACGCTAAAGCAATCGTAAGTGCATGACTTGATGCCGCTATGGAAAAACAAAATTCGATATCGAATACTAGTGCCAGAATTAAAGACCCGTCAAACGAATTTCATACCCGCCAAATTATATTACATATAGTTGATTTCCTAGGAAGTATTAGTTGTATGTTGTATTATATGTATATTTGCCCTCGGTCCTCCAATGCAGAAGGTCTGATTAGTACTCTAAAAAATCCTCAAAGTGTCAGGCTGGTGATTTTAAAAGGTTTGCTAAAAATATAACGAAATAAGATCGCAAATGCATTGTATTGTATTTCGTCGCAAATTAGAAATTTGCCAATTTCCGCCATTTCGCCGCGTCCGAAGAACGACGAAAATGCTAGAAAATCTGGCTCTTCTTAAACGGGTTTGTATTTCGTTTGACGGATCTGCAGGCTGAGTGCAACAACGACTTGATTGTCACTTTAGCATCCATTACGGTTTTCACATCTTAAATAAAAATTGACATTCATACACAAGCCGTAATGAATATTGAAGTTACCATGAAAATGATGTACACCATAGGCACCATAGCTGTCAAAAGTTAGCAAATAGGCCTGCTGTTAAGCCATTCGACAGGTTTTCTTTAATTTGTAACTTTTGAGGAAGTTAAATGTCTGCTGGTGCTGCTAGGTTTTCTACTTCCTATTATACGATTTAATTATTATAGGAGTGTTTTGTCGCGGAAAATGTTAGAGATACTCAAAATCTTAAATAGATTTCTTATGTAGAAAGTCGTAAGCTAAACTGTAAATATACATTTGCGTTTAAGGTTTTTTTTGTGCACTAGATAAATATTCATTTGCGATAATGTACATTGTATTCCGCAATATGTAACCTATAAGTATGTAATAAAAATTACAAATAAATAAATAATAAAAGAACACTTGTGTTTTATTTATCATCTAAATACAAATAGGACGAAAAATTGTGATAGAGTGCCTCCTATGTACAAAAGTTATTTTGTTTGTTTTTTACTACCAGCCCTGTCAGTCTAGAATTCCGTAGCAACCCTAGTTAACACCGTTCATTCTCACTAGTTCTACTACACGCCTGGGCCACAATGCTACAAAATTTGTACTTCATTTTACCGGGTATTAATCTGCGGTTCTCGAAGCTACAGTAGAGTCGACATCAGGCAAATGACCGGCCATAAAAGCATTGCCGATTCCTATTACAGCACGCCTAAACTCTACAGATGAGAATATAATGAAGAAACGCTCAGATGAGGAGGAGAAGGGCCGTCGCTCTTGGGGAAGAGAGGTGCGGCCGCTCTAAACGCTGGGCGGACCTGAGAGTCTCCAGAATAGGGATTGCAGAAAATAAGCAGGAGGGCAGCCAAGGGTTTTCGATGTGCAGGTCATTTCAAAAGACGGCGAAACGGTCAGCTAGGTTCGCCATTTCTGGATGCCTAACCTTCAAAAACTTTTGAGCCCGAGCTTCTAGAATAGTGCTGATTTGCTGTCACACTAGTGGGTCACACCACACCAGAGTGACACAATAATAACCAACAAACCAAGTATTTTTTTACACCTACTTTACTGTAGTGTCTATGTTGCAAGAACCTGAACCGCGGCCTTTGGGTTTTATGACCTTGGCTTGGGCTCTGTCTACCCCGCAAGGGATACAGACGTGATATGTAAGTATGCAAGAACAAATGTATAGCAAGAACGCTTTCCGAGTCGTCCAGCCTACTACACGAGTTTGATGATGCTATTATTCCCAGCGCAGGCAATACTTGTAAGTGGGCAGGTGAGCAACTAACAGTCATTATTTAGCGCCGTCTGTTATTTCATTCAAATACTAAATAAATATGAATATAAGGAAGTCGTAGTACAGAAATGATTTTTTTTATCGTGTCGTGTTCGATATCGTACTTTAGTTGGACTTCGCCGCACGCAAACGAGCGATTTTTCCATACAAAAATCGTTCGAAGACACATCAAGAATAGTATACCTATTCGATGTGTGGATGTGACAGTTGGCATTGGCAGCACTGAAACAATGTCAAAGTCATGTCACGTCCAGTCAAAAGTCAAAGTCTCAGTTTCACAAGAATCGTCTTGCTCGCTCAGTTCTAGTACTATAATTTAATATGTATTTGTTGACATTGATAACATTTTGTTCTAGTACTTACAGGATTAAATTTAAATAGGACAAAGCTACTGGCCAAACCTATTTGATATCTCCTTGGACTAAACTACACTGAGGCTTTTCCTTAATTAACCCTGATGTACTTACCTAGTACTATTGTTAGTACTAAACAAACTTAAGATTTGGCTCGAACTTGAACTATGATGCAAACTCCACTCAGAGAACTCAATGAGCATCGGCCAAGTAATGATTGTGAAATGTCTCGAACCCCAGTAATATGTCGGATTTGCTTGTCTATGAATGTGCGAATGTTTTCAATAGCTGAAACTCCTCTTCAAACTGTGTATGAAAAAATTATAGATGCTCCGGTAAGCCTTTTTTGTCTTGTTTAATAAACTCTTAGAAGATTTTATTCAATTTGCAATGTACCTATGTTTTTTGTGTCAAATCTTGCAACTTAATTTTGAAGTGGTCTAGTCTATATAATATATTAAGTTATATTCATATGTAAGTCAGATAACAATGCCATTAGACGCATTGAGCTAGTCTGACTATGAAGAACCCACATCAATACTGTACAGCCTATTCACAAATTTTCTGAATTCACTCATGATAAAAGCTTACCGAAAATACAATCAAATTTCTTAGGAGAGACTTTAAAGTTGACCATTTCAGCTTCACTCCGCGGACATGAGGCCTGTAACAGTTTGTTACATCTGCAGCGCTCAGCTGAAGAAATGCCAAAAGTTGATGACAATGGCTACTAAATCTCAAAATGTCCTTACAGAAATATTGAACACGTATCATGAGGTAATGTTTTTTTTATTTTACTTGTCCTGTTTAATGTTAATTTCGTCTACTTGGATTCCTTATTACACCTACATGCCCATTAACATGCTAAATGTGCCGTCTTGGTCTTATAGGTCTATAAGACCAAAACGGCGCATTTAGGCTTGGCTCTGTCTACCCTCCAACCCATCTGGCCAGTGCGGAGAGTGTAGGCCAAATACGCTTCTGCTATGGCCAATATATGACTGTGGTAGTACAGAGAAAGTTGTGGCCCTGCAAAAGAGACTAACAAAGACTCGATGATAATGATGATGATAGTTTTCAAAGCAGCAGGCAAGTGAATGAAAGAAATATTTTTTTCATAATGAATTAATTTATTGTAGGTTTCCACAAGATCAGCAGCATTAATCAACCACCAGGCCAACAATCTCTCTCTGAAAACCATCCCAGTTGAATATTTTGACACAACCTCATTCAATACTTCAGCTTGTGATGACATTGGCCAAGAGTGTGTCAAGTTAAAAAAAGAGCCAGAATATGTCGAGATTGAATATGAAGGCTCTGTGGGTAAGTTCTCTTTTTATTAAGTCTTAAATATGATGAGTCTGTGGTTACATTCTTCTTTTTATTTAGTCCCACCTATGCCTGCCTTGGATTAATCAGGATGGTCCTGGCATTGATGATAAGAGCTAGGTATTTCAGGGATGTTGGTATCAGCTCTGCGAGGAGAGAACACAGATATGTTTATCTAGTTATACTTTTACAGAACTGTTTAAATTAAGATTTAGCAAAGTTTTTATGGCTGGCCGCTTGCCCAAAGCAAATTCTCCTTAGGTTGGTATTCCAAATATCTTAATGTTGAACATAGGTATAGGTAACACATGATATTCCTTTATTGTAATTAATTTAACATATTTATTTATTAATTTCAATATTTCATACATATACTATCTTGATCGGCAACACTAATTCCGATAGTACAGATACAACAAGTACCTAGTCGTGCTCCTGTGGTGGAGACCAACAAAGACTTGAGGATGATGATGAGTACCTAGGAAGCTTTTAAAAAATAAACAAAAGAATATTCCAAAATTGAATAGGATAAAAGAAACATACAAGTATAAAAGACATATATAAAATCCAATTCTATAAAAATACAATAAATTAAATCAGTAGCAATGTATTTGTGGTAATCCAAAAGTACTCTGATCCACAATCGCTTTTAACTTTTTTAAATTATTTCCAGATCCAGGAACGTCAGAGTATGATATCAATAAAGTGAAATGCGAGTCTGATATGGATGCTGACATGTTATGGCAACACATTGATGAAACACCACAACTTGAGACAGATGTTAAAATAGAATTTCAAGAGGAAGTCCAAGAAGGTAGGTAGCCGTCGCTATTTAAATGTGACTAGCAATTTTCCTGCGACTTCATCCGCGTAAATTTTAACCTAAGTCACCCGCAGAGAAGTCAGTTCTTTTTAGATGAAAAAATTTTGAAAATCGGCAATATACAAACCACAGATTATAGCTCTGATACAAGCAGTCAAATCTTTCTTCTTTTTAATGTAAATATATATATATATACTTATATTAAAAATTATCTTTCTTATGTATAGTCAGCTTATGCACCCTCATGCTATAACATCATCCAGGGTTCCATAGTCGAATAGCAAAAAACGGAACCCATATAGATTCGTTATATCTGTCTGTCCATATGTCACAGCCATTTTCTTTGCGCTAAAGGTTCAGCTTACACATAATACGACACATTGTACGCTGATTAATTTTATGAATGTTTTGGAAATACGATATATTTTTTAAATGTGTAAAAATATTATATCCAACAGGTGAATCGCCTGTTCATGCTACGGAAAACAAACCAGTTGAAAGTGAACAACAAGAGCCTCACCGAGATTCAACACTGCCCCGCATACATCAATGTGAATTTTGTCATCGCGTGTATGCTTATAAAAAATCGTACAGATCGCATTTAAAAAGCCACAAGGTCCATGAATGTAATGTTTGTAAACAGCGATTTTCAACGAAAAATGCCTTGACAAGACATATGTCGACACGTCGACACATTCAGATGATAGACCGTATGAAGTGTGAAACTGTCTTTTTCGTTTGAAACGTTATTTGAAACGACACGAAGACATCCACAGTAGTATTGACTAGTATACCTATGATTATAAATGAGATATCGACGTAACTTTACACAAAAGAGCACTTTAACTACTCGTTTAAGGACCCACACTGGTGAGAAACCTTTTGAGTGTGATGTGTGTAAAAGGTGGTGTAAAGGATCCTTCGATGGTTAACATAAGAACAATGAACTGTAGATTAAAATTATTATATTGGATAACTAGATCAGTACATAAAAGTGGCGTCGTCGTCAGTGTCCAAAAGTAAGTGGCTAAGACACGCCACAGTCGCCCAACCATTTTACTCGCCGCCGGTATGTCGTTATATTTGACCAATCCGCACGCCGCTGCCTCCCGTGCGTCTTCCTCGCCCCTCCGTCGCCCGGCCGCCCACTACGGGCTCGAACAGGAGGTTTGCATCAAAATTTAATTTACAAAATCATTTGAGAACGCATTCGGGTGAGAAACCTTTTCAATATGATATTTGCAATGCGCGGTTCGTTCACAGGACGAGTTTGAAACAGCATAAAATGACGCACACTGGTGAGAAACCTCAAATGTACTGTTTGTCAATGTGGGTTTACACAGAGCTCACATTTGAAAGATCACTTGAAATTCCATAAAATTAAATAACCGATACAAGAAAGTGATTAATGGAAATAATCAAGATTTAATATCTTAATTAAATCGTTTTTTTTAAATAAACCGAGCATTGTAATTCTATTTCCAATGCTCGGTATATTATTAAAATTGAAAATATGTGATGAAAATGATTTCGTCACCGGTAGGATTCGCCCAAGTTTGCTATCAACGACACCACCGTTGCTTGAAAAATCTGACACCAGTGTTGGCCACTTACACATACGAAAAACAAACAAACAACCGTGACTTCGAATCTCCGCGTCGAATTCTCTCATCACATAGCTGTAGGGTATAACGCATTCAAAGCATCCGTATTTCTTCAATACTACCCACTATTTAGTGGCGTGGTATTCTACTTCATTCATATCAGACGAATGGAAAGTTGATTAAATTGAAAAAAACTGTTACTCACCTAGCTTTCTTCTGAATCCTATCTGTAACGAATTCTTTTTCATCACATATTTTCAATTTTAGTAATATACCGAGCATCATCATTCTCATCATCAGATCTTTTTGGTCTCCACTGCAGGAGCACGACCCTCTCTGAACTATCAGCCATATATAAGACAGAGGATTTGGCCTACACTCTCCACGCTGGCCAGACGGGTTGGAGAGGTCTTTTTGATGTTGAAAAGCTTTGTTTAGCTTGTATTTCCTAAGTCGCCTTGTACGACATCCACAGGAAGTCTTGGAGTGGTCTTATTCTATTCTGCCGGGAACCACACGGCGTCCGGGAACCACACGGCGTAATATACCGAGCATTGTAATGCTATTTGAAAACCATTTAATTGAGTAAGAGCTTTCTTTAATTTAATCAACTTTCTATTCGTCTGATTCATTCATATCAGCAGCAGCAATATATCAATAGCAGATACCACACTTGTGGCGGCGATTGGTATTACAAATAAAAGAATGAAGCTAAACTTCTTCATCGCCACATAAGTAAACAAAGAATGAATGAACTTTGAAGGCTAGTTAGTAAATTACATGAATAAGGATATTTGTTATCCAGCTCGGCTATGAGGCGTCACGTCACGATATATCTGAGCTAGGCAAGTATACTAATCGCGAACCGTATTCTAATAGGTACAGAAAATATACCTAGACTTATAAATGTTTGAGAGCCACCTCGTGGAACGGTAGAAGACCGTCTTACTCTCTGCACAGACGCCGGATAGGTCCGGTCCTGGACTCGCCTCAACCAGCAGTGGCCGGTGCCCCGCCGGTGAGGTTGCGACATGAGTCCCCTCGTCCGTTAAGGCAGTAGACTGAGCATGAATAGGGGCCGCGCCCCCTCTAATACGGGTCTCCAACCACACCCTTACAACCCGCCTCTGCCACCACTACACAATGAGTCTCTCACCCCGCAATCACATGGAGGACTACTACCTCTACATAGAACCATGAGGGGAACGGTGCTGCCATTACGACCCACACCCCTAAGTTCCCCTCCAACAAGCTGGGTGGCCACCCATCTAAGTAAGACTGGCTTAGAGCGTCGCAACTCAGAACCACCTAGGTAAGGAACTACCAAGGAGAGTGTACTCTCTCTCCTGTTGATGCTATGCCCGGAGCACCCAAAACTGTTGGTGAGAGACTCCTACATGCTCACGTCACCACTGTGATAACAAAACCTTTACCTAGTATTACATGATACACTTCGTTATCGTGACATCTCATGAGCCTTGCCGGGTACCACTTAATTAGTCCATCAGGGACTTACCGACCATTTCCACATTGTCTTACTTGCTGAGAGGCCATACCATGCCTCTCCGCCACCTGGTTCTCCGAAAACACAGTCCACACGTCCTTTTCGTGTTTTCGCGCCACGCTGTCCTCCTCGAGAGTCGGCTCGCCAGCCGTTACCTTTTTGTTCTCTTCTACCCTCGCTTGACAGCTACTAAAAATATAAGAACCATAGACAATTATAACTTTCTTTGATACCGAGTTGCCACAGTCATATCATAATATGTACAAACTGTCACTCACCCGTAGTAGGATTCGTGGAACTCCACGACAACACTACTATATAGTGGGTAGTATTAACAATTGACTTGCGGAAAAACAGCGAAAATTTGAACTTGCGGAAAATTCGAAATTTTATACCTAATGACATAATATTTTAAAGAATTTTAGCAATTAGGCGATTTCCATAGAGCACTGATCAGTGCTTAAGCACCCAAGAGGTTAAGGAAATATGCATGCTTTTAATGCGTTATATATACCCTACGGGGTAATATATGTTGACGCGATACAGGGTAATATGCGATGTATAATCGTCGCGGTGACACTGGGTCCGTGGGGTCCATCGGCTTATAAACTTTTCAAATTCATAAGCAAAAGGCTGGTCGAGGTGTCCAGTGACCAGAGGGCTGGTAGCTATTTTGCCCAAAGAATAAGCATTGCTATTCAGCTTGGCAATGCTGCCAGTCTTCTGGGCACATTACCGCAGGGCAATGACCTGCGGAACATTTTTTATTTATAGGTAGGTTTTTGTGATTCCGGTCTCGTGTCTCCCCTGATGGCTCCACTAGGGGAGCCGTTAGGATTTCTTTAGTCTTGGTGTCTTCCCTAGGTCGCGACATCAGACCGAGCTTGTTAATAATATATTGAGTACTCTTGTATCCCCTGTCAAGTTTAAATATACTGGTCACTCGAAAATGTTTATAGGTAAGTTTTGTTTTAGATAGAATTATTATTTTGTAGGTTTATTTAGTTCTAATCAATTATATTTTAGTTGTTATGGATTACCAGAATATAAAAGATATTTTTTTTTAATTAGTGCTTTTATTTTCACATATGGTTGGTACAAAATTGTCATCATCGGTGGCTCCATCTATGTGCAGCTGTCGAAACAAATAGTACGGATTAGAATTAGGTTAGGACCACTCGCTGCCTCGCTGCTGTTTCGGTATAGATCCAGCTTTTATTTGCTCCCCACGCGCAATGATGGTTTTCTGGAATAAGCGGCGGCAGCACTTGAGCCATCGGGTCCAGTAAACTGTTATTGGGCAAAAATCTATTATTAAAATTGAAAATATGTCATGAAAAAGAATTCGCCACTGGTAGGATTCGAATTTTAATAATATACCTAGCATTGTAGTAAAACATTTAAGGCGCTCTTATAGTAACACTAGCGCCACCCAGCAATTAATTCTTTTAATCCTAAATATTATCGAATTTTAAAAGTCTAACAAGTACATAACTAGTAAATGACTTGTAGTATGGTATTCATTTTCACTAATATTCGTTTGATAAATTAAGAGAAAAATAGGCAAAATCGATTAATTAATCGATCAAATTAAAATCAATCGATTTTGCTCTTTAAATATGGCACTAGTAAATTACTTGTAATAAATAAAAAATACTACATGTAATTTACTAGATTTGTACTTGTCAGATTTTTAAAACTCGATATCATTTTGGAGTTAAAGAATCAAAGTAAAGAATTTAATTGCTGGGTGGCGCTAGTGTTACTATAAGAGCGCCTTAAATCTATTAGTTGTTGCTGCTTGTCGAAACCTTATTCAATGACTGCGTCTCATCGCACCCTACTGTTCAGTGCTGCTATTTGGACATAAGCATTTCAGAGAACCCTCATTCAATCCGCCATCAGTGATCGTCTAGTAACGAGCCGGGTAGCGGGGGTGGGAGGGATCGTTATCGACAAACTTACTGCGCGCAGTAAATAAGTATAACATTAAAGGAACAAAATATACAAAATGGAGCCAGGATATAAAAATTGCTTAGGGGCCGCTCAAGTACCTATAAAGTAAGTAGAAAAATACCTGTTTTTAACCCCCTCCTCCTCTTGTCAGCAAAAGAAAGTGAAGTTCTTCCCCCGTCCCCCTAAGCTTACGTTAACATTGATATCATTTTCATAAAAAATGTTAGTGTATTTTGCGAAATGTTGCTTATGACATCACCACGTCAACCCCCCGTCTCACATGTCATCAAAAATAAACCAAGCCTAGACCCCCCACCACCCCCTTTCACTGCTTACGTAATATTTGAATGATTAGTCAAGTTAACCAAGTAAACATTCAGCTCAGGATTCTGTTTTAATAGTATTCACCTATAAGCCAGATTCGTAGATTTATTGTTTATGGCACATACGTGGATATGAAGACATGGCAGTCAATCTGGCTTATGGGTCGGCTTACTGACCTTTCTCGTCTACTGGCCTTGTGTTAAAGTATAGGGTTTGAAGGAGATGTTCAATAAATCCATCATAATTTAACTTTTTTATTTCAGTTCAAACCATTACCACGCTCGTAGATTTTACAAAATAAAGACTAGTTTTAAAATTAATGACTAACCTTTTCTTAGTTACTAATAATAAATAATCAATGGCATGCACCTTACAACGTGTGCATTTCCCCAGCGGAAAAGTGTTGAATATACTAGATCGTTAGTTCAAAGCTGCCTTCGAATGTTTATCGATGAATGAAATTCGTGTATTCAGTAATTTTTGAGAAATTCGTCAAAAACATATTACGCCAGAGAAACGTTTCCCTGGCGGAATTTTGTCAGGGATCCAAAATTTAATTAGTAGAGCAATTAGTTAATCATAAGAGAGAAATGTTTATGCATAAATGGAATTTGTGTGTCATATGCCTCCGAAGTTATTCAAAATGCCGCTGGGGAAATGTTCGGCCTTTTGCTGGATCTCATAAACGGTTCGGACTACGGTATTGGATTTTTTTACACACATTGCTATTAATTTGTTTATAACGCCTATAAAAACAGAATCCAAAAAAACACAGCCACTTATGATTAAAAAATATATACATAAAAGTAGGTATTTTGGTTCTAGTAGCTGAACTAAAGGACCTAATGGAAAGGTTTAAACGTCTATTTATGTATTAGAACTGCCTCCAACATCTGCGAAAGTATGTTTGTAATAGAGTAAGTATAAAAAAAGATACAACAAAAATAATGTCTCACGGACATCATGATTTTGAATCCGTCTATTGTAGGAGTTTTATATTATGTGGCAAGTTGTAACTAATTTCAATCGTTTGTTTATTTATTCATCTATACGCATTCTAATAATTAGCTTGATCCAATTAGTAAAAAAAGAAAAATCGTAAAAAAACCAGTGGCACTTAGAACTTAGTTATAAACCGACCAATTTCGGATGGCTATGAAAAAGCGACCGCTCAGTACAAGTATATTACTTCTGAAATTTGCAATATTACTGACGTTGTTGGGTACAGACGCATACTCAATACATAAGCGTTTAGTTAAAATAGATGCTTAAATACATATTGTACTTCCCGGCAGATAGCCGTGTAGTTCCCGGCAGAGTAGAATAGGACCACTCCAAGTCATCCCGTGGATGTCGTAAAAGGCGACTAAGGAAACACAAGCTAAACAAAGCTTATTAACATCAAAGATACCTCTCCAACCCGTCTGGCCAGCGTGGAGAGTGTAGGCCAAATCCTCTGACTACTCAGGCTAGTATATGGCTCTGGTAGTACAGAGAGGGTCGTGCTCCTGCAGTGGAGACTAGAAAGACCTGAAGAGAAGAGAGAAATACATATTGCTTATTATTTAGATTTACTCTTTTAAAATAAGTATTTAGTAAATAAGTATTCGTGCGTATAGGGTAAAACAGTACTCTATTACTAAGACTCCACTGTCTTTCCATCCGTTTGCCTGTTTTTCACCAGGCTGTTTTTTATGAACCGTTATAACTAGGCTGTTGATATTTTCACAGATGATGTAGGCACCTATATCTGTTGCCGCAAACAACATTTACTAAAAACGGAATAACGTAATTATTTAAGGAAGGGCTCCAATGCCAGAAACCTGATTTTTGTCGCTTTTTTGCCTGATATTTTATAATAATGGTACGGAACACATCGTACGCGAGTACAACTAGCTCTTTGCCGGTTTCTATCATTCGTAAACATTCTAGTTTGTATATAAGTTCTTATGATACCTATTTTGTATATTTCTATTATTACTGATACCGAGCAACCGGTAAACGTAAAATATTACTGAGCTGTAAAAAAAAAATTTTTACCAGAAGGTTATTTCTGTATGGTAGACAAATCCTGCATTTATCATCTAAGTACTTATAAAAGAATATATTAACCGTCTAACAGACCTTAGCTTTTCATATTAGCAAATTTCCCGGGACTTTGTGCTCGTATTTTATGGCCTATGTGACCCGCAGCTAAATGAGCTTCATATAAGTGAAAGAACTTTGAAAATCGGTCCAGTTTTAAAGTCAATTGTATGCATACACAAAAACAATCAAATCTTTTCTCTTTATAGTATTATAGTAATAGTATACATAACAGATTGACGTTTTAAATTTGTATCATTATTGAAAGTTAAAGTGAGGTATATACAGTCTCCCTCATATACAGTTAATCTACTCAGAAATAACACAAATAACTACAAACCATTTATAGATTAATACTGTAAATAAGACTTGTGTCCGCGCCTGTACCTCATTTATAGTGGTATTACGTAGTAATGTTTGGAATGACAGCAATTTATATGAAATGGTCGCTTTTTCATAGCCATCCGAAATTGGTCGGTTTATAACTAAGTTCTAAGTGCCACTGGTTTCTTTACGATTTTTCTTTTTTTACTAATTGGATCAAGCTAATTATTAGAATGCGTATAGATGAATAAATAAACAAACGATTGAAATTAGTTACAACTTGCCACATAATATAAAACTCCTACAATAGACGGATTCAAAATCATGATGTCCGTGAGACATTATTTTTGTTGTATCTTTTTTTATACTTACTCTATTACAAACATACTTTCGCAGATGTTGGAGGCAGTTCTAATACATAAATAGACGTTTAAACCTTTCCATTAGGTCCTTTAGTTCAGCTACTAGAACCAAAATACCTACTTTTATGTATATATTTTTTAATCATAAGTGGCTGTGTTTTTTTGGATTCTGTTTTTATAGGCGTTATAAACAAATTAATAGCAATGTGTGTAAAAAAATCCAAGACCGTAGTCCGAACCGTTTATGAGATCCAGCAAAAGGCCGAACATTTCCCCAGCGGCATTTTGAATAACTTCGGAGGCCTATGACACACAAATTCCATTTATGCATAAACATTTCTCTCTTATGATTAACTAATTGCTCTACTAATTAAATTTTGGATCCCTGACAAAATTCCGCCAGGGAAACGTTTCTCTGGCGTAATATGTTTTTGACGAATTTCTCAAAAATTACTGAATACACGAATTTCATTCATCGATAAACATTCGAAGGCAGCTTTGAACTAACGATCTAGTATATTCAACATTTATTATTCAACACTTTTCCGCTGGGGAAATGCACACCCTTACAACTACTTACATCATCATCATCATCAGGTCTTTCTAGTCTCCACTGCAGGAGCACGACCCTCTCTGTACTACCAGAGCCATATACTAACCTGAGTAGTCAGAGGATTTGGCCTACACTCTCCACGCTGGTTGGAGAGGTATCTTTGATGTTAATAAGCTTAATGTTGTTAAGCTAACTACTTACATACGGGTAATAAATATGTATTGACAAATCGGCTGTTTGTAATAATGCCTCATGGTTCGGTAGGTAAAAGCAGTAATTCCAAACCCTGCCCTTGGGGGGCGTGTCCCCCCACCCCCCCAAGGGCAGGGTACTAAAATGTCAAGAAAAAATATTGGCCGTCGATGTCTTACAACTTCTTATCACTCAAGATTTTAATACAATATAAAATAATAAAACAAATTTTAAAATTAACAAGAACCAATAGTTCTAGACTACTCGTCAATATAGGCAACCCGAATGAATGATTTATTTGCATTTGAATCCTAATCCTGACTGATATTATAAATGCGAAAGTGAGTTTTTTTGTTTATTTGTTTGTTTGTAACGCTTTCACGCCGTATCTAATGAACCGATCATCATAAAATTTTGCATACACGTAGGTTAGGGTACCGAGAAGGACATAGGCTATATATTACGCGGGCGAAGCCACGGGTAACAGCTAGTACACAATAAAGTATACAGTGACACATATGTAGTAGTTGGTTTACACAACAAAAAGAAGAGTTTCTACCGATTCAGCGATTCAGAACATGCAAATTAGCATAGTGCTTTAATCTATAAAATAATAATAATAAGGAATTGACAAAAATAATTGAATCCTCAATATGCGAAAATTATCAAAAATAGTCGATGAGCTAAGTCTGCTACAACAACGATTTTGATATTAATTAATTATTAAATACATATAACTAAATAAGAATAAGTTGAAATGTGAATTGACTCGAAAAAGTGCCTGCCTTATTTTCTAAATCATACTTTAATCATAGTCAATGACGGCAATGGCGTAACCCTTAGGATGCGGCAAGATGGCAGGAATTGGCCATTTTTTAATTAAGAATATATATAAAAAATAAAATGTACAAAGTATTTTAGACGTTATTTAATAGGCAAACTTTTCAATATCGTTCGTCAGAAACGTAGGCAATTTCCGTGAGGACTGATCAGTGTATCCCCAGTCTAGGGCCAAAAGGAAGGACTATATTTTTGGGGTCCAGTGTTTGAAATAAATTATTTGATAGAAAATGTATAATTTGTGAGGCTCTAGATAACCATTCAAACTATTTTATGAACTACTGTTTACAATTTAAAGTGTAAATGAAGATTTTCTCAGCGTTTTTTGTCAGAGACGGCCACTGGACTCAGAAAAATTTCATTTACAGCCATAATTGACTTTTTTCTTGCCATATTGCGATACAATTTACATTTAACACCCTTCCTCAACAGGTGAAGACAGCTGCTGCAGTTGATTTTCCGACGACAAAATCAAATATTTTTATGACATTTACGAACTTCTATTTTACTGACTGAAAAATATAAAAATATTCTCTGTTCGTTCCGAGTGTGTTGTTCTCTTGAAGCGATTTTAAATGCCGATCCGAACTTCTTTTTAGCGTAAAGAAGTAATGAGAAACCTCACATTTTTAGGATTTCTCAAATTTATTTCCGTCCTCCCTAGCGTGAATTAACATATGTCTTTTCAAGTCAGCCAAACGCTTGAACCGACTTTGACAGTCAGTACATTCATATGGTTTCTCATCAGTGTGAATTATTGAGTGATTCAACAAATCACTCTTTGTCTTAAAGTTACGTTGGCAGACTCTACAGTCAAATGGTTCGTCACCAGTGTGAGTTCTTATATGAAGAAGTAAATTACCCTTTTGATAAAACCCACGTTGGCAAATATCACATACGAAAGGTTTCTCAGCAGCGTGAGCAAGCAGATGTGTGTCTAAAGAGTTCTTTTTGTCAAACCTGCTTGGACATACATGACATTGGAAAAGCTTCTTGCCGACGTGAGTTCCTAAATGATATAACATAATACCTTTATGACTAAAGCGACGTTGACAGACTTCACATTCATACGGTTTTTCACCTGTGTGGGTTCGATAATGACTTATTAAAAGATACTTTCTATTAAACTTGTGTTGGCAAACATCGCACTGAAAATGTTTCTCACCGGTATGAGTTTTTAAATGCGATACATAGTGGTCTTTGCGGTTAAAACGGCGTTTGCAGACGTCGCACTCGTGCGGTTTCTCGCCACTGTGGGTGGTTCTGAGATGGCGCAGCAAGTGGTCCCGTCGGTAATACTGCCGCTGGCACACGTTGCATTGGTAGATCGAGTCACCGCTCTGCTCGGTACAGGTTTCTCGGCCCTCCTCAGTCTCCTTAGTTATACCGTTGTGATGTGTAATGTCTTTATTGGGAGTTGGTATCACAACCATGGCGTCTGCAGACTGTTGCGAACCTGCGAAGGCAATACACATAATACTTACATATAGGCTGAATCAGAACAAAATCTTTGCATGAGGTGCATACCTCAGAAAAGGTTTTGTTCAGGTAATAAATAAAAAATTAAAGACATAACATACACAACAACTACATACAGTATAATTTATGTCAGAGCAAATTTTGTTAACGTTATAAAAACAATCTAAGGCATAGACTCGACACACAATAACTATTAGAAATTAGCGCCACAGCTGAAAACAACAGGGGAATGCATAAATGTGGACTTTATCTCTAAATGTTATACCTTCTCCAGTACTTTCAACTTTGAAGTTCATTACTACACCACATGGCTGTGATAAAGTTGTGGAACTATCATTATTCAATTTAACGTCCGAGGTATCAGCCGTACCCAAACTTGATGGTTGCGAAGGATCTACAAAAAGTTATGAATGTTAGAAAATATCAGAACCAATTAATAAAAAGAAAATCAGTATGGTTTCTCATCGTTGTGCATTTAAAAATGCGTCAGATAATTGTCTGGCAATTGTCGTTGCAGATGTCGCTCAGGAGCAGTTTGTTCCAGTAGTGGGCAGTCTTGAGATGGCGTAGCAAGTCCTTTTACTATATGGTACTACCGGCAGGGCACTGTTATTGAGATCAAGTTATCATCATCAGGTCTTTTTTAGCCTCCACTGCAGGAGCACGGCCCTCTTTGCATGATATATTAGCCAGAGCAGACAAAGGATATGGCCTACACTCACCACGCTGACCAGATGGGTTGGAGACGTCTCTTTGATATTTAAAGTTTTTTTTAGCTTGTGTTTCCTAAGTCGCCTTCTACAACATCCACGGGAAGACTTGGGAGCCGGGAATAATAGCTATAATTTCATAAAATTTCAGCATGAGCTGATTCCCAAACTGCCCCATTACTTGCACCGAACAAGACCTTAATAAGAACAACGACAGGACAATCAGCATGGCCAAAAACTGGTCAAAAATATGTAATAGTATGAAACCATTTCGACTCGACAAGAAGAAGAAGAAGAATGAGCTGATTTAACAAATGGAGTGGATTCTCACCCATGTGTGTTTTTAAATGCGCCAGATAATAATTTCTACGCTTAAACTGTCGCTTGCAGACATAACATTTGTGCCGTTTAGTTGTGTTTCCTAAGTCGCCTTCTCAACATCCACGGGAAGACTTGGAGTCGGGAAAAAAAAAGCTATAATTTTTATAAAATTTCAGCATGGGCTGGTTTAACAAATGGAGTGGTTTCTCACCCATGTGTGTTTTTAAATGCGCCAGATAATAATATCTGCGCTTAAAATGTCGCTTGCAGACATCACATTCGTGCCGTTTCTTGCCATTGTGGACGTTTCTGAGATGGCGCAGCAAGTGGTCTCGGCGGGAGTATTGCCGCCAGCACACGTGACATTGGTGGCTCTGTTCGCAAATTTCTCGACCCTTGTCTTTCTTCCTTGTAACGTTCTGTGCAGTGTCGTTGTTGTGGTCCGGTATTACAACCATGGCGTCTTCAAGCTGTTGTAGCCCTGCAAATGTATATTTTCTTGACACACGCTTAACCTTTTTATTTTATTATTAATTTTACCTTCTTCTGTTGAGCATTTTTCCTCGTTGCATCCTCAACTGCGATGCGTCGGAGCCCGGGACGGGCAGAGAAATACCTGTGAAAATATAATTAAAATATTTGCCCACGTGCCGCTATGTGGTAATATAATAGGACCACTCCAAGTCTTCCCGTGGATGTTGTAGAAGGCGACTTAGGAAACATAATCTAAAAAAAGCTAATAATTATCAGAGAGACCTCTTCAACCCATCTAGCCAGCGTGGAGAGAGTAGGCCAAAACCTCTGACTGCTCTGGCTAAATATGGCTCTGGTAGTACAGAGAGAGTCCGGCTCTTGCAGTGGAGAGTAAAAAAGGCCTGATGATTATGATTTGCCCATGCCAGAAATCAAATCCGGTGTCCCTCGTGTCGCATGCTGCTGTTTTATCTTACTAATCCTTACTAATATTATAAATGCGAAAGTGAGTTTTATTGTTTGTTACGCTTTCACACCCAACCTACTGAAACAATCATGATGAAATGAAATGATGGTTACGGTACTGAGAAGGACATAGGTTATATATCACGCGTGCGAAGCCGCGGGTAACAGCTAGTAATATTATATGCATGCTTTAATTTTTTTGTACTGCTCATACAATTCTTCAAAATAAATAGCCACACAGGCTAATTCTTTAAAATACACCTGTAAATTATACCTTTTCCAGTATTTTCTTCCACTTTGGAATCCATTACAAAACATGGCTCTGATAGAGGATCAGAAATATCTTCATCGTCTACCTCACATTCAGGTTCCATTTTGACAGCCCCATTGCACCACGGGGCTGTCACATCGTAATATTCAGTTGGAGTTACATCCAGAGCATACAGCTGTGGCATTTGCAGCTTCGCTACGGCTTCCGTTGAAACCTTAAATGTTAACAAAAAATAATAATAATAATAAATGATTTATTGCCACAATTAAATCTATGTACCTTTTGAATTAAAAAATAATTTACATTATGGCAAAGGAATGCCTCAGCTTGTGTTAGCTCGGAGCAAGGTCCGAGCATAACGCTGTTTTTCAGGTACCCCTCTCCCTGAGATTGAGTGCGGGAGTGCATGCAATTAGGGGGCTTACATATAACAATATAAAAATTTAGAATGTCTTCTTAAAGATTACAATCGGCTTAATAATAAAAATAAAAGAGAATAGGTATTTTAAGTACAATGCGAAAGTAACAATACAATAAACAATGATATATTTTTAGGATTTACTTGACCGCTTGAAGGGATTTGTTTCTTCTTCTTCTTCTGTTTTAGAGCGGCCGCATATTATCAGAAATCCCTGTTAGAAAAATTCTGACGCTCGCCGGAAGCTTGCCGGAAGCACCCCGCATACTATCAGAAATTTTGATCCGGCAGCTTTTGAGCCCAGTCGTGTTTCATCTGTATGCTTACGCACATCTACCTATATGAATGAAGATACGTATGATATTGCTCTTAGCGCTTTTTTTATTTAAATAAAACAAATCGGCCAAGTGCTAGTCGGACTCGCACATGAAGGGTCCCGTACCATTATCTATACAACATTAGACTATCGGGCAAAAACTGCAACGAAAAACATGTTCTTAGTACGACCGCCATTAATATTTATTTAATTTTGATTTAATTATTTATTTTTAAAGCGATGAATAAACAAATCAATATTTTGTGAATATCAGAAGCGTCTACCTGTTGCCGTTATAAATAACGAGCAAAAGATGGCGAAAAAAATCACGTTTGTTGTATGGGATCACCCCTTAATTATTACCTATTTTATTTTGATTCTAGTGTTTATTGTTATAGTGGCAAAAGCAAATAAGTACCTACATCATCTATGAAAATTTTAACTGTATAGTAATCACGGTTTATGAGATACATCCTGGTGACACACGGACATCGAAATCTCGTAATTAGGGTCCCGTTTTACGCTTTGGAACCCTAAAAACCTTGATATTGAAATATGGATTTCAATACTTAATTAATATTTGGCATATTCGCTCCATATCTAAGTCTCTGTGTATTTTATTCTGGTAATTTTCATCATCGCGTTCCACAAACATGGATATTTTTACACATCGGCAATTAAATCTTGAATTAAGCTCATTTTCGTCAAAAACGTAGGTTCCTAAAATACGACCAAACACGTGTGGAGCGTACGGCGGCGGACGGTAAACTGACGCGAATTTCTGATAGTGTGCGGGGCCTAGTACAAAATGTATGGAAAACACGCCTTCCGCCATTTCTAACAGAAAAAATTCTGACGTCCGGCTGAGGTGCCATCCGGCGGGCATCAGAAACGGACGACCCGTTAGAATTTTTCTAACAGTGTGCGGGAGCTAATACAAAATGTATGCAGCGAGTGCCTTCCGGCGAGCGTCAGAATTTTTCTAACAGAAATTTCTGATAATATGCGGCCGCTCTTATAATATGGCTTCCACCGAGATTTCAGTGATTCTGCCAATGTCCAGTAAATTGAGATACTAAGTATCGGTGTTGTACGGTAAAGTTGTAACAAGTAGCATCAAAGATGGCGTATATTCTTTGATGCCTCGTGGTCGGGAGGTTATGGTGACAAGTCTATTCGAGTCCATACAACAGTCCACTTTAACTATTTTACAAATTGTTCCATGAGCACGAGCATTTATAACACCAAACTACACCAATTTCATATTATAAAGTCCACCAAAATCAATTTGCAAAATCGTCCAAGGTAGACCCCAACTGCACCCCTTGACTTCCCACCACAAACTCAGGGGTTTGTTTTTTTTTTTTGTGAGTGTGATTGTGTCAATTTTGAATAAACAATAATGAATTGTTGATTCCAAATTGACATGTGTGCAAGTGAACACATTCTTTTTCTTGTTCTATGATAATACCTTCCAAAGGAGCAAATCAGTGAAAATACATTACAAAGTCACAATATTTTGTCTTAGCTTATACTAACATTTGATGAATTCACCCAAAGTATGTTATGATATATTATTATGAATAGTGACATCACAACTTTAGATTTTTTTATGTTGTGTGTGACATGAGATATTTTTCTGTGGCAATGTTAAATATTGCATTTATTATAAAATTTGATGTATATTCTGATAGCCATCTTGGTAATTAAATGGAGTATTAAAAGCAATTTTAACTTAACAGTCTTTTTCAACTAGATATTTACAATAATCAGAAACATTTTTCCAATTTTAATCATCAGGCAAAACTTAAAAATGACATGAGTATTTGGTGGGAAGCCAAGGGGTTTAGTTGGGGCAAAGACAATATAATGTTGGGGTATGCCTCAGATGATTTTAAGGGACTTATAAGATAAAATTGGTGTAGTTTGGTGTCATAAATGCTCATACTCATAACCGATGTGTGAAATAGTTAGTAGACTGTCTAATAAAATAAATATAGATTTGTCACAGAAGCTCACATAAAGTAATCAAAGAAATTACACTATCTTTTATTGCTACTTGTTAAAACTGTATACCGTAGAACACCGATACTTTGTATCTCTTTAAACAGATCCATCGAAACCTCTATGGAAGCCATAAAATAAAAAATATAATAAAAATTATATTACCTCTGGATGTTTTTCAAGCATTTCAACCAACATTTTTCCCGCTGAATTAGTTGTCAGTATCAACCGGTGGCACCTTTTAAGCTGTGCATAGCAGATATAACATGCTGATGTGGGCCACTTATCAACATGAAGCTGTAACCAATAAACATACCTATAGGGACAAATCACACATATTGAGTTCCACTGTGTATCGGCCAGTGACATCATGCTGAACTTTAACGGGCAATTTTAGTTTGATTGACAAAAGAAAAAATATGTGCCCAATATTTTTCAATAATCTACCAGAAAGAATTTAAAGAAACATTTATTTCGTGCATAAAATCCCAACTAATCCCAATCCCAACTTCCCAACTAATATTATAAATGTGAAATAATATTATAAATGTGAAAGTGTTTATTTGTTTGTTACACTTACACGCCGTATCTACTGAACCGATCATCATGAAACTTTGCATACACATAGGTTAGGGTACTCAGAAGGACATAAGATATAAATCACGCAGGTGAAACCGCGGGAAACAGCTAGTATATTATATGGGAAAGTATGTTTGTTTGTTTGTTATCGCCGTATCTAAAGAACTGATCATCATGAAATTTACTGAGTAAGACATTGGCTATATATCAAGCGGACGAAGCCGCGGGTAACAACTAGTCAATATTAAATTTACAATAAGAAACAAGCGTATTCGAAGCTCTTTATCAGTACCTATGTTCTTATGAGTGACTGAGAAATTAAAAAAAAAGAAATTTGATTTATTTTATGTAATAAAAAATTAGCTACATCCAAAAACCACGAGGGTTTTTCTGGATGCACTGTGATCTGCATACAATCAAAATACTTTATTATCTTAACAAAAAAAAATCATTCATACGAAAAGTCACTACAACCAAAGAAAAAAACTAATATTTTAATTTCTTATTTTTATTATCTAACGCCTTTGAAAGTATATTTTACTTACGCGACTATTTGTTATTTTCTCAAATACTAGCTGCAACGGGGTGCCAGATATTGAGCATAAACGGTCGTCAGTTGACAGGCATATTCGGCACACCGAAAGATGAGACATTTTAACATCACTTCGGTTTGGTTTCAACAAACAAGAAACATGGACAAACAACTTATGAGCTGGAGACCGGTGTAAACACAGACAACACAAGGTGTAAACTATTAATAATTTAATTAAAGCGTTTCACAGTGATGTGCTTTTGGCTCCCAAATTTTGGAAAGCCCAGGAATTTACAAGTCAATCTTATATGGAAGAAAAATATATTCAGGATCTAGCAAACTAGGGATCCAAGGATCTAGTGAAACTAAATATTCTGATATCTATGAGTGAAACCTCATCGATGTAAGAAAACATCGATGTGAAACCTGTGTGTTTGTTTTGTTTACAGCCAATTTGACATTCATAAATTATTCAAACGTCGTGACGGGTGGGAACTTATAAACGTTTCCCACCCGTAACGACGTTTCTGACTCAAAAATATTCTTTGGTGACCTCACAAAACGAGCAAATTTCGGAGTGCTATTTTTGAAATGGCGTCTCATCAAGAGTGCTATTTTTGAACGCGGGCCACTCGTCTTCGAACGATTTTTCCATACAAAAATCGCTCGAAGACGAGTGGCCCGCGTTCAAAAATAGCACTCCAAAACGCAAGTCGTGCACGACTAAAAGTCACACTCGTGTCTGAAGTTACGAAATGCTGTTGGCCAGTTTGGCTGTATTTTTGAAACCATCACTTGAGCCGTAGTACAGCCAACTTTTAGCGAATTTTTTTTTATTAAATATATTTTCTTTTTTTAATATTTTATGTACGGGACAGCCGACTCGACTCCGACTCCGACTAACAAATAAATAATGTTAGAGTTGAAACCTTTTTATAAAGAATTTATGGTTTCAAAGGTTACATAGCAACGAAGTTTTGTTACTTTGCTGTCAAGTGATTTTTCTCTGTCAACATATATTTTCGTATCTCTATTTAATAAATATACATATTATCTTCTATTTCGTATCCATTAGCTTCTCGGCTACTCAGCAAATATATTTTACTATATTAGGTTATGGTAACAGCAAGAAAATGGATAATCTAACGACAAAATTGCTCATCGGTAATCTTGAAGGTAAAAGCAATTGGTCTACGTGGAAGTATAAAATATGTATAGCCCTGAGAAGCATTCCAAATGCCTTGGATGTAGTCGAAGGAAGAATAGAGAGACCGGTCGACGGAGATGCAGCAGTAGCAACAGGAGCAGGAGACCAGCTTGCGTCTTACACGAAGGCAGACTGCAGTGCATTACTCCTACTGACAAGTAATATGACTGATGAAACATTACAAAAGGTAATGAGGTACAACACTGCTCGAGAAGTCTGGTTGGAACTCCACAGATTGTTCGACGGAACCAGTGAAGACAAAAGCTATAACTTATGCATGAGCTTCTTCGGATTCAAACGGAACCCTGAAGATGATATCGCGACGCACATGAGTAAATTAAAGAATATATGGACTGATCTTAATCTAGATTTGCAAAAAGACAATAAAGAGTTACCCGAACTCCTATTGATTTGCAAGATACTGGATACATTAGGTGAAGAATATACATCCTTTAAAAGTAGCTGGCTCTTGATACCGAAAACAGAACGAACAATTGATAGTTTGACCAACCACCTGTGTGCATATGAGAGATCGATTAAAGGTAACTCAGTACCTGAAGATCAAGAAGCGCTCATTGCAAGTTCTCAGAAAGAGAGGAAGAACCGAGATAAAAAGATGAAATGCAATTACTGTTCAAGAATAGGTCATCGCGTAAGGAATTGTCAGAAATGGATTCAAGATGGCAAACCACCGAAGAACAGCAGTGCATTGAAAGGCAACAGTATGCCATCTACCTCTCATGCAGTAAATATGACAGTCATGTTTGTACAGAAAGAAGTCTTGGCTATTGAGCACGACAAGGACAACTGGTACGTAGATAATGGCGCCACGAGCCATATCACTAACAGAGGTGACTTATTCACGACTTTTCAAAATTTTAATGACACTCATACGGTTACAACAGCCAATGGCAATATTTTACAAGCCAAAGGAAAAGGATCGATTGTTTTGGAAACAAATATTGATGGGAAAGTCTCACAAGTTACACTGATAGACGTCTGGTATGTTCCAGGTATACAGAAAAACCTGTTCTCGGTCCTAGCGGCTCACGACAAGAACTCGGACAGTAAGTTTGAATCAACTACTGAAGAATGCAGAGTGTTGATTAATGGAACTGTCAAGATCGTTGGCAAACGACAGAAATGCGGAGGTCTTTATAAACTAGAAGTGAAAAATTTTATACCAAAGAAGATAGTCACTTATCTAGCAACAGAGACACAGCTCTATCATGAGAGATTTGCCCATCAGAATAAGCGGCATATAAGAGCATTTGTGAAGAGAGAGTTAGGCATTGAGCTTCCCATAGACAACTCAATATGTGAAAGCTGCCTATTTGGAAAATCGCACCGACTGAAGTTCAGTACTAGAACTAGAGCCTCACAGCCTGGAGAGCTCATACATAGCGATGTATGCGGACCGTTTCCGAACTCAATCACAAATTTAAGATATTTCGTATTGTTTAGAGATGATTACTCTGGCTATCGTCTGATATACTTTATGAAAGCCAAGTCTGAAGTAAAACAGAAGCTGGAAAAAATGATTTTAGAAGTACGAAATACAGGTCATACGATCAAAACCCTACTCAGCGACAATGGAGGAGAGTATGACAATAAAGACTTTAGAGAAATTCTTGCTAAAAATGGCATCAAGCAGAGATTAATAATGCCATTTACTCCAGAACAAGATGGTTGCTGTGAGCGTGATAACCGCACGTTGGTCGAAGCAGCAAGAACCATCATGTACAGCGGAGAAGGTTTCCCTCAAGCGCTTTGGGCAGAAATAGTTAACGCGGTGGCTTACGTTATTAATAGAACTGGTCCCACTAGAGTTGAAAATAAGTCCCCGTACGAACTATGGTATAGTAAAAAGCCAAAGATAGCACATATGAAGATAATTGGAAGCACGTGCTATGCCCACATTCCGAAGCAAATGAGAAAGAAACTATCGAAGAAAGCATGGAAAGGAAGGCTTGTTGGTTACGATGAAGATGGCTATCGTATATGGGCTGCAGTTGAAAACAATAAATATAGACTGATAAGATCCCGTGATGTTATATTTGACGAAAAACCACTCTATAGAAATGCTGATATTGAAACACCCCATATAATAAAGAATACGGCACCAAATGCACTGGAGATAAAGCTAGTATCACCAGAAAGTCGTCCAACATTCAATTTCGGCCATCCAATACCAAACGAGCACCATATTGACGAAAGAGATACAGAACCGTTCGAATTTAGGGGGGAAAGTATAGTCGAAGATTCGATTACTGGTGTTGAACTAGAGGCACAAGAAGACTCGGTTAGTGCAGCTGAACCAGAGGCGCAAGAAGAAGAAGAATTCTTTGATAGCGTGCCACAGCGATATAATCTGAGACCAAGATCAACACTTCGAGCTCCAAATAAATTCGACGATTATGTGTGCAATATTGACAGCTTTGCAGAGCCCCAGTCATACAAAGAGGCCATTGAGAGTCTTCAGAAAGAGAATTGGCTGACTGCGATGCAAAAAGAGCTAGCATCATTAAAAGAGAATGATGTGTGGATGCTAAGTGACCTACCACCCAAGAGAAAGGCGCTTTCCTCAAAGTGGGTTTACCGGATTAAGAGAAATCCTGATGGCTCAATAGACAAATTTAAAGCTCGCCTCGTGGTTAAAGGTTTCAAGCAGCGAAAAGGTGTAGACTATGACCAAACATTCAGTCCAGTTGCTAGAATGGGAACAATTAGAGCACTCATTAGTGTTGCAGCTAAGGAAAGATTGGTCTTAACACAGTTTGATGTCTCAACAGCGTTCTTGAATGGAAAGCTAAAAGAAGAGATCTACATGCAACAACCAGATGGTTTTAATGATGGAACAAAGAAAGTCTGGAAACTGAAACGAAGTTTATACGGACTTAAGCAAGCTCCACGTTGCTGGAACTCTTGTTTTGCTGAGATACTTTTGGATTTAGACTTCAAACAAAGTGACGCTGATAGTTGTCTATTTGTAAAAAACGTTAATGGTAAGAAATTGCTCATAACATTATACGTAGATGACGGGTTAGTAGCTGCTACAGATACAGAAGTAACAGAAGCATTTCTTAAATAATAATAATAATAATAATAATAATAATCCTTTATTTCAGGCAATAATATTGTACCTACAATTACGTACAATATCAGAGGCCCATATCATATATACCTTAGACTAACATACATATAATACAATATAACTTAAAACTAGGTCACACGTTGTGTCGGCGACGTGAGGCGCGGGGCTTCAGCAGGTAACCGTCCTCGGAATTTCCGGTACACGACTCCCTGCGGCCAGAAGTCCTCCTTCATGAAGGTCTCGAGATGTTGGGTCGGCACTCCTACCACAAAGGAACTAAAGTTTACTCTATGGCGAGATGCCAACCGTTCGACCCTCAATGTCAATTTGGATTTCTTCAGCACGTAGGTTACGACGTCTTGAACCGTCGTATTCCAGTGCAGTCGGGACACATACAGTTGCGTACACTTGACCTCCGAACGCAACTGATTGGGTCCAGTCGGTGCGGTGCCAAGATGGTTACGGCTGGCAGGCTTCGTTTTCCTCCGCTTAGCTAAAGTGAAGCCCTCCTTATCGCACTGATCTTTATGTTGACCCGACGTCACAGGCTTGCGAGAGCTTGCCTGTTTATTCCCCTTCAAGGCAGGTCGCTGCGCTGGCGCAACAACAGGGACGGCGGCTACGGCTGCGTAGGCACGTGTCGGGGTTGACGTGCTCGGCAGTGATGTCAGCTCATTGCGGGGGGAAGAGCGGGCGGCGGGGCGCGGTGTATCGCTTGTGACGACAGCTGATGGCTTAAAGATTTGCAGAAAAAGCTAAGAATTACTACGAAGCCTGCATCTTATTATCTAGGTTTAGAGATTGAGCAAGATAGAGATGGGTCTATAACCATTAAACAGGAGTGTTATACAAAGAGAATTCTGGAAAGATTCCATATGGCAGACTGCAACCCACTTTCAACACCTATTCAGAAGGAATCAGTAATACCAAGTATACCAAGTACTGAGACAGGGAAAGTGATAAAACAAGGAAAAGAGTTTCCATATCGTGAGGCAGTTGGAGCTCTGTCATATCTTATGGTCGGAACACGTCCGGACATAGCCTATGCAGTTGGCGTGGCATCCAGAAAACTTGAAAATCCTGACGAATCTGATTGGTCAATGGTCAAGAAGATATTAAGATACCTAAAAGGAACAAGTAACTTCGGTATAAAATATAAGTCTGACCACTTGACTAACGACTTTATTATTGGCTATAGTGACGCTGACCACGGAGGAGATCAGCAAACCGGACGGTCAACTACAGGTGTTTTATGCCTTTATGCCGGAGGTGCAGTGTCATGGTTGAGCCAAAGACAAGCAACAGTGGCAATTTCTACTACAGAGGCAGAAATAGTTGCAGCCAGTGAAGCTACAAAAGAGCTTATTTGGTTACAACGAATATTTAGTGACCTAACAGAGCTCAAGGAAATTCCAAAACTTTTAGTTGACAATGAAGCTGCAGTTCGTTTGGCTCACAATCCTGAGTTTCACAAGAGAACTAAACACATCAGAATTAGACATTTCTTTGTGCGAGAAAAAGTTCTCGAAGAAGAAATTATTGTGGAACGAACTAGTACAACTAGTCAGTTGGCAGATATGCTGACAAAAGCAATGCCAAAACCCAGGCTTATTCATTTAAGCAGTCTTATCGGATTAACAGTATAATGCTGCTCAAAGAGCTGCTGAAGTAACCATGAAAACTTTCGTTGAGGGAAAGTGTTAGAGTTGAAACCTTTTTATAAAGAATTTATGGTTTCAAAGGTTACATAGCAACGAAGTTTTGTTACTTTGCTGTCAAGTGATTTTTCTCTGTCAACATATATTTTCGTATCTCTATTTAATAAATATACATATTATCTTCTATTTCGTATCCATTAGCTTCTCGGCTACTCAGCAAATATATTTTACTATATTAAATAAAACATATTGTAAATACATAGTAGATAGTTAAATAAACAAATAAAATAGATAGGTAGTAGATAATAGGTCATAGGTTTAGGTTCAAAGATAGGTTAATACGTAGGTAGGATTAGTTAGGTAGCACAATTCTAGATCACTAATAAGAAATAGTTTCTTATAAAAAATAGGTTCTAATAGGATAACATAGTTTGTACATAACTCATGTAACTATAGTAAATAACTTATTTGATTTTAATGAATAAAATAGGTCCTAGACAGTACATGGTGTGCACGATCAAGGGGCGCGGGGTATGAGGTAGGAAACGCGGCATTCTTATTGGCCCATGCGTCGCTCTCACCTACCTAGTAGCTAATCGAAGTACGAAAAATAGGCATAAAATTAGCACAGTACCACGCTCGATTCACTTCCTGCACAGGATATCCGAGAGCGCCAACAACCAGGAGTGCGTGGCTGCCGTGCTCCTGAATTTCCAAATGGCGTTTGACAGGGTGTGGCACGAGGGGCTAGTGCACAAACTGTCAACGTCCACCATGCCCAAGCGACTGGTTAGGACAGTGGCTTAATTCCTGGAGGATCGCAGAGTCCACGTGGTGCCGAAGACGCCGTATCTGCGGCGCATCCAGTCAGAGCGGGAGTCCTACAAGGAAGCTGCCTATCGCCGGCCGGCTACGCCTGGTTCACTGACGACATCCCAGTCGTCAGCCAGGTAGAGCTGGCGTTGTATGTGGACGACGCGGCGTACTATGCGTCGTCCCGGAACATCAAGTACGCTCTCATCTGGCTCCAGAGAACCCTCGACGCTCTACCTGACTCGCTCTCCAAATGGAGACTGTCAGTGAACGTCGCCAAGACGCAGGCCATCCTAACGGGACGCCGCCATCAACCGCCACCGCTTCATTTACTCGGCAAACCAGTGCCGCGGCAGCCGCAAGTGAAGTACCTGGGGGTCACGAGTGACCGTGGATTGACAATGAAGCCGCACGTCGACGATGTCGTGTCTAAGGTGAAGCTGGCCAGAGCAAAGCTGCGAGGCGTCCTGACCGTCCTGTCCTCGCGCTTGCCCCTGAGGATGAAGCTCGGGATCTACAAGACCTACGTTAGATCCTGTCTCACGTATGCCGCCCTGGCGTGGTATGCGTACTGCTCGGAGACCAACAAGAAGAGGCTCCGCGCGCAAGAAAACCTCAGTCTCCGAGCAATGCGAAACTTGCACACAATTTTTTTCATTGTCCTATGAAAAGAGCTCTCAAAAATAGAAATAACAGTGAAAAAATCATCTTGATAACCCAAAAACTCTTTGAGATATAAGGGTTTGAAAATTCCAATTTTTCGTCTCGGCCTAAACGTCCCTAAGAAAAACCAACTGACTAGTGACGTCATTCCTTTAGCAATTTGTATGCGTGTTGTAAGGACTTTGTTTGTCAGCTATGTTAAATATTGCGTTTAGAGAAATGGCTTCATAACAAAAATTGCTATAAATTTAGAGAGCTATTTCATAGTAATATAAGATTTTTGAAATTTTCATATTTTTGAATCAGACTTTTCTAACCAATCTTAACTAAAGTTAATGTATCGATATCGGACTAAAAGTGTCCTTAACAGATTTTTCTAGCTAGATACTTATATAATCAGAAATAGTTTTCAAAATGTACTCTTCATGCAAGTTCCCCATCGTCGGGGCCCCACGCTACGTGAGGAACGCGACGATCTTCAGGGACTTGAGGACTCGACGCCTTCATCTCCCGCCTGGCCAGCCAGTTGTACAAGAAGGCGGACGCGTCGGTGCACTCCCACTTGCGAGGCATAGCACCTTTGCACGCCCGTTCGCCCGACCGCCGCACGAAGCCATCACCAAGAAACGCCATCGTCGACGCCACCGCTCCCGCGGACGCGTCGGTCAATCCCCCATGATCCCCAGCACAAATCCAGGAACACCGCAGGCCGCCACGGCCACCCCAAGGACCTGCCCATAGTAATGGGCAGCGAAGAAGTCACTGCAGAGGACGAAGTCCTGACCAGTCGCCTCCCCACATCAGCAGAGGAGGTAGAGGGCTAATGAGCGAGCTCGCTTCACTTCGGTCTCTTCGGCCATCGCAGTGCTATAACCAAGAACTCGTATCGTGCTCGCCATTTCGCTGCCACGCTGGGACCATCTTATTTCTTTGATTATTTTGTTTCTTTGACACCCCACGTTGGCTGGCGAACAACCGCGCCGCGAACCGTCATAGCGTGAGACAGCGTAGCATAGGCACATAGTTTGTAAGCGACCGATCCTGCGAGGGTCCAAGCCAGCGCACGTTAGTGTACGCATCACGTACATTTTATAAACATTTTAATGGTTTTTAAGGATTTTTCAAATATTAATGATGAAGCGTCAAACGGACCGTAAAATCATGTGGAGCCAGTGCTATTTTTGAACGCGTGACTCACTAAACGCGTGATTGACGCGAGTGTTTAAAAAAGGCCGCATTTTTGAATCGTTAGTTGTTAGTTGACAAGTGATTACAACGAGCGGTTGAGACTCAGATTAATAACTAAAGCAATTGAGACCGCTTGTTTCCGAAGGCGACGAACGCTTTTATGTCAAAGTCGCTTCCTTCTTCTTCTTCTGTTTTATATTATGGCTTCCACCGAAATTTCAGTGATTCTGCCAATGTCCAGTAAATTGAGATACTATATCGGTGTTGTACGGTAAAGTTTTAACAAGTAGCATCAAAGATGGCGTATGTTCTTTGATGCCTAGTGGGAGCTTCTGCCGACAAATCTATACGAGTCCATATAACAGTCTACTTTGACTATTTCACAAATTGTTCATGAGCACGAGCATTTATAACACCAAACTACACCAATTTCATATTATAAAGTCCACTAAAATCAATTTGCAAAATCGTCTAAGGCAAACCCCAACTGCACTCCTTGACTTCCCACTACAAGGCCCTTTGCCATAAAGGCGTTCGTCGTCTGAGGAAATGAGCGGTCTCAACCGCTTGTTGCAATCACTTGTTAACTAACGATCCAAAAATAAGGTTTTTTTGGAAACACTTGCGTCAATCACTCGTTTAGTGAGTAGCGCCCCAGGGGTGCTATTTTTGAACGTGTAATGTGACCACTCGTTACCGGATATCCGGCTCCTGTGTTGCATTATGGACTTGTCTATCATTGTTTCTTTTTGGCCTTTGCTTTTGTAACTTTCGATTGGTAGGTAACAATAACGATCGATACGATATTACCCTTTGTGTATATTTTTGATGTTATGTGCTGTTTATCTTTTTGTATGTACCTGTTATTTACTGCACATTTGAAGTTTTCAATACATACATGGGGAATAGTGAACAATTACATACTAATTTTATGTAAATTACGGTCGTATTTTTACCAAAGCTTGTTATCTACCTACGTTTTATAAAATTAAATTGACATTGTAACATGATATTCTAACTTACTTGTTACTTACCTATTTCAGACATTTATAAAGCTATCGCCTACTAAACGGAGGTACAATAGCTATCAGGTCAGTAACTAGACCTTTTGGATCCTGTTTGTCTTTGAAGAAATGTTATAATGTCACTAAAAATTTTTAACATTTTAATTTTTATTCAGGATATTCACCATGACGTTGACTAGCTATTTCGAAGATCTTGATGAGGACCTGACGCGCGAAGTTCTCGCGGCTATGGAGCGTGATCAATATGGCAAAGATTACTTAGCCGATGTGGCCATGGCAGCCTTCAAAGCGGTTGATAAAGCAGAATTTCCTCCAGCTCTAAAGAGTCAATTTAAGTCGGACGCCTTCCGTGAACTAGGTAACACAGCTTACCAGGCTGGTTTTCCCCAAAAAGCCCTCATAATGTATAACAGAGCTTTAGCGTATGCCCCAAATGGCTCACTGTCTCTGAAGCTAGCATATGGCAACAGATCTGCAGTGCTTTTCGGTGCACAACTGTTTAAAGCTTGTGAGAAAGACTGCAGTTCTGCTTTGGCTATTGATTGCCCGACAACGAAAAATTTTATTGACAAAATAAGGAGAAGGAAGTTTCAAGCCCTTGGTGAGATGAGGCAGCCAGACTCACTTGCCCAACATAGTCAAAAGATCAGGTAAGTTTATTACTTATGCTAAAAGTTATTTATTATTTATTTAGTAAGTAAGTATATTTGAGATACCCATTTCTACTTATTTTGCCAACTTGTAATTTTTTTAAGTATTAGTATAGTACATAAGCCTTTTATACTAACTAAAGAACTATAATATTTTTACTTTCTAATTGTTTCTTCAGTGACTGCATTCTTTTTAACTATTTATAGTCAAGATGAATAAAGAGGTACCTTACCTACTTTGGTATGATACAATTTGTGAAGAAAATAAATAATAAATAAATAAATATATAGGGACATATCACACAAATTGAGCTAGCCCCACAGTAAGTTGTGAACTTGTGTCGTGGGATACTAACTCAACGATACTATATTTTATAACATATACTTATATAGATAAACACCCAAGACCCAGAACAATCTGAAAAAGATCGTTTTCCATCTTGACCTGACCGGGGATCGAACCCGGGACCTCCGTGTCGCAGGCTGGCGAATGTATACTCATTGCACACTAATAAGCAAAGCGACCTCCCTAGGTATAATAAATTTATAATATATCCAATAGAACCAATAGTATATATCCATCAATATCTTGTTTCAGGAAAAGTGCAGATGAATATTACAAACTGAAGAGGTGGCACCCTGATATTATCTGTGCTAGTGCTGATGTTGAAGTTGTCATGCAGTCAGGGGTTCCGAAAGTTTTTGCTAAAAGCGATATTAGTGCTGGCACAGTGGTAGCTGTGGAGAAGGCCTTCGTAAGCTGGGCTCCGGCCGATCCAGACCAATACTTTAGCTGCTACCACTGCCGCAAATTCGATCTCAATTTGTTCCCTTGTACCGGTTGTGTTGCTGCACTGTTCTGCAGCAAACAATGCCAAGAAAACAGCATGATGGAATACCACAGCCTGGAGTGTCAATTTATTGGAAATGTAATGCAAATTGACAATGACGATCGATGGCTATTTAAAGCTATGCTTAAACTGAGGAATCTGTGCGCCTCCTGGGAAGAGCTGATAGCTATATCTAATGACTTAGGGACTGAAAGAATGAAGAAAGATACAGTAAGTGAGATTTTCGATGGCAATAAGCCCACTTCATTGTTAAGTTTTGATAACAACCGACATTTTATAGATGGCGCTGTATATCAGAGAAGCTATCTGTGTGCATTGTTTTTGAGTAATGTAAATAAGTTGCCTTCTTACTTTCCTGAGAATATAATTGCCAAAACGTCTGCTATGAAAGCACTTGCGAGAATAATGATGCATTTCAGTATATATCATCGTACAACTTCACTGATTTTGATAACAGATGTCAACGACAGTGATAGTGTGGGGGCACACACAAATGGACATAGGGGGGTGTTCCCATTCATAGGAAAACTGAAGCATTGCTGCATCCCAAATCTTCAGAAAATCACTATTAACGACACCATGGCGTTAATATCTCTACAAAATATTAAAGCTGGCACAGAATTGACAGTTTCACATGCGTGAGTATCAATAATACATATTTATAACTAGGGCCCTTCCTGGTTACGCCCGGGCATGTTTATACATACATATAAAACGTTTGTCATGAATCACTATTTATTTGTGAAAACTGCATGTAAATCGGAGCAGCAGTTCTTGAGTTTATCGCTAACAGACAGACGCGGTGATGGACTTTGTTTTTTAAATTATAGTGAGTAATTCACCAAAGCTAAAAATTTATATCAGGGGTGGTCCACTCAGGCCAATAAACAATTGAACAATGGGGTGACGCACAGTGGTCTAGAAAATGGCTTGCTACTATACCTACTCATAGAAATCAAACTTAATCGAACTAGTTATGGTATTTATATAATTTATTTAGTGTGCATTACCGCAGCAAAAATGTGTCTAATATCCAAACGTGATATTACTGGAATATCAGTGCGTAACGTCATGTAAATGTGTGTGTAAGTTTGAAATATGTGCGTCTATTAATTTTTGAGAGACTTATTAATTAAAATCAGATTCTGCCAGGATAACGTTTGAAACGTTACGCCAGCAAAAACTTGTCTCAGATTCGAATGAAAGTCAATACACAATAATTAGTAAATGATGCATGGTAAATGTGTTTGTACAAATAGAATTTGTGCGTCTCCAGATTTTGGCGATATTCAAATTTCTGCTGCGGTAACGTTTTGCCGGTTGCTGGATCTCAAAATCGGTGCGGCGTAGAAGTTTGATTTTTTTTACACACGCTGTTATGAATTAGTGCGTCATGTTTATAAACAGAATATGTTACCGTACCGTATTAAGGCCGCACACTAGGCACAGTAGCGACGCCAATCATTTTATTCCTAGGTAATACTTTACAAATAGAAAGAAATTCAAGAATGTAAATCATATAAGCACTAGTAAATAACCTGAAGTATTTTTGGAATCATGTTTAATGTGCCTAGGGTGCCCCCTTAAAAATGAAAATATGAAATCAAGTATTTTGACTCCTGTACTGTCAATATGGGACCCGTGTGTACCTTATAATTGCTTCCATTGGCTAGGTAAGTATCATAATATCTAAGGAATTAAATAAGTTATGAGAAAAAGAACCAAAATTCAGTCACCTGTAAATTTGACAACCGATTTGACCAGTTTTTCTATTAGTTCAGTTCGGAAGTTGATAGTTATCAAACGATTTGTTAACTCTTAGTTTACGAAAGATTTATAGACGCACAAATTTCAAACTTACATACACATACATATAACTGATATTACTGTATTATATACACTGATATTCTAGTGATATCACATTTGGATATTAGATACATTTTTGCTGCGGTAACGCACACATTTATTTATTGATTCTAATTTGGCATGATACAACAATTAGGTTAATCTTCTCGAAATTTTTGTATGGGACCAAAGTTGAAACCATAGATATCAGAATATTGTTGAAACACATAACTTCTTTTTCTAGGTACTTTCAAGAGCTGTTAAGTGATGTAATAAAATACATTCAGATTTCTTTTTTGCAGATTGCACTGGTTGGAGAATGAAATGACGATAAACGAGAGAAAATTGAATCTGTTGCTTGAGTGCCACACAGTTTGCACATGTTTTGTTTGCACTGCAACCCCTAATGAATGGAAGAAAATGAACAAGGAAAAGCTCCCAGATCATCTAGGAAAAGCTGTACTTGGATGCATGGATATAGAGCTTCGTGTAGTCTTGGGTGCTCCTGTTAAAGACTGTTTCGACATGATGTACCGAGTTCTCTCCAGTATAAACCATGTGCCATTTTCTGAAGATTACGAGTTGGTTTACAGGAGGTTAGTTTGTCTTCATGCTTATGTGCTCAATAAGAAGTTAGATAATATGGTACTGTCTTTAGATATGTAGGCTGTCTTTGTGTGCGATTTGAAATAAGCTAGTTTATCATTCCATTTATGATCTTTTTGTACCAGTCGTCACCCCTTATTACGAATGGGATGACTATAATTTCGAGTCCCAAATGGTATATGGTAGGGGCGAATGGGAAAAACTTCCATAGTTTTTCCCAGTGATAGTGAATGAAAATTTGCTGATTCCAATACGAATTTTCCATACAAAGTGTCATAGTAGTGTTTAATAATTGTAAAGTTTTCCCAGTGATAGCAATGAAAATTTGCTGATTCCAATACGAATTTTCCATACAAAGTGTCATACTAGTGTTTAATAATTGTTAAGAAGTGGTATGTAATGTATATGTAATGCTCATTTATCGTAACTTTCGGTTATAAACATTTCTCATCTTATAAACAACAAAATGTATTCAAACATTTTATACTGTTATTTTGAAATGACAAATATGTCTCACGTTGAGTTTCGAAAAATTGTTCCAAAGTAAGATCTTATTTAAGTACCTATGTACCATTCTATTTGTTTTTGTTTGATTAATCTTAAGTGAAACGAGTTTTTATTTTTGTACTCAATAAAACTTTTTTGTGGTAAATGTTGTTTAAGATTTGATCCAAATGAAACTAGAGGGACATTAAGTACTTTCATATTTTTATTTACCGACAAAATTATCAATAGCAGAAGTATTTATCACTTATAAAATCACAGTAGTACATATTCTGCATTTATATAATATATATATAAACTAAGCAGTTACCCGCGACTTCGTCCGCGGTGACTTCAGGTTTGGAATGCGGGGATTATAAAATATGACTCTACAAAGCGGTAAACTAAACATATACCCCGATTTACCCCCTTAGAGGTTTAATTTCGGAATAACTATTAAAAATGTTACTCATTATTTTTGCCGTTCTCAATTCACACGAAATTTCATACAAATATGTCCAAGGAATAAAAAGTTTCATATAAACTTTAATCCTCTATTTCACCCCCTTAGGGGATGACTTTTGAAAAATTCTTCCTTAGTGGATGTTTACGTCATAAGAGGAATACGTGAGGAAAATTTCAAATTTCTAGCTCTAAGGGTTTGGCCTGCGCGTGATCTTTGATGATTGCCCATTTTTTAAAGTATTAAAATGAATATAGTATGTTATCCTTAATATATAGACATATGCCATCGCGGACTTTTCTGTAGACCTAAATAAGATACACAATTCCACCATACATTGTTTTGTTATATCTCAAAGGGTTTAGACAGCGTTTACGTTGAAAGCTCCCAAACGGCTCATTTTTTTACGACACCTCTAACAAATATCGTTGGTATATACAAAAATGTATACAAAAACTTAACAAACTATATACTAAAACCTTCCGCGAGAACCACGCTATCCATTGGAGAAAACCGCATTAAAATCGGTTCGGTAGTTTTGGAGTTTATCGCGAACAGACAGACAGACAGACAGACGCGGCGGGGGATTTGTTTTATAATATGTAGTGATATATACGGACAAATCACACAGATTGAGCTAGCCCCAAAGTAAATTCGAGACTTGTGTTATGGGATACTAACTCAAGGATACTATATTTTATAATAGATACTTATATAGATAAACATCCAAGACCCAGGTCAATCTGAAAAAGATCATTTTCCATCTTGACCTGACCGGGAATCGAACCCGGGACCATCCGTGTCGCAGGCAGGCGTGTTGACCGCTGCGCCACGGAGCTCGATTTCACACAAAAATTATCTTTTCACTTAGAGTCAATTTATACTAGTCCATAGTCAAAGCGAAGCGAAATGATCGTAATTATGGCAAACTCAACAGCGTAATGCACTTCGGGAAGAAGCAGACGGGCGCACGGCGCGGACAACCGCGTCGGGCGCCAGTTTACTCATAACTTGCCTTTGAGTATTTTTTATACTGTTGTGGTCAGTTATCCCATAGGTGACTAATTGTGTACAACTGAATTAGTATTATATTGTCTTTGGTACAACCATTGATACAATACTTGAACTTATAATAAATTAACTCTAAAAATCAAATAACAAGTCAAAGCGAAGCGAAATGATCGTAATTATGGCAAACTCAACAGCGTAATGCTCGTATTCCGTTTGAGATTGAAAAAATGACGCGTGGACGTGTAAAACGCGAAATCTCGGAGGAAAAATGAGCATTGAGCTGTGAAGGTGAGTTTGCCATATAAAGAGCATCGACTCCCTGTAATTTTCATACAAAAAGCGATCACTCTTCCACCCCCCGTAAACCTTTACGAAATGAAATTTTGGTGTCATTCGATTTAGCACACCTTAATCTAGGGCTAACCGTTTTTCTTTTTTATTGATTCGGTCTTCTTAACGTAGTTTCGCTTTTTTTCTACTCTGTGCTAATATGAATTGACCGTTACAAATCATCTTTATTTCAAACATTAATAAGGCATTGTCAGTTGGGAACCCAGCAATTAATTGTTGTATCCCTAAATCATAGCGTATCATATCAAATATAGAACTCTGACACCAGGGTGTGCATGGTCGACTGACCGTGTCACCTACACAAAATGATGACGATGATGATAAAATCAAATTTAAAAATCTAATTGCTGAGTACCCTAGTAAATTGTAGAATTCTTGGTACAAGTTTTCACTATTTTTAATTTGATGAATTAAGAGAATAATTATTACGAGTGTATGAGCAATTCTCTTAAACTTAAATTATAATATCTATGAAAAGTATTAAAAAGAATAATACAAGTAAATTCCTAGGGCAATAAGATATGAGATTTTAAAAAGTTGATATGATTTAGGAATGCAAGAATTGATTGCTGGGTGGCGCTAGTGTCTGATACCACAGCGCCTTAAGGCTTTCGCTGCGTTACGCGGGCGCACGGCCACGGCGCGTAAGTACGTTCTTGAAATTTAATAGTTGCGAACACCCTACCATATGTAGGTTTTGAGACAACTTTTAGGGTGTCAATATACAAGTATTTACAGACTTACAGCTGGGTATCTTGAATTCCGAGATTCTTACCTAATTTAAGCTTAAATGACTGGACTAGTTCGCTCCGCGGGCTTGTTTCATATCATCTTAGAGCAGCGGAGTAACTTCCATCTGCCCCGGTGGTCCTGCAGGCCGATTTGCTAATTCGGGTGTACAACGATTGGATTAGCATTCGTTACGGTTTTCATATTTTAAACAAAAATAGTCATTCATACAGAAGCCGTAATTAATATTGAACTTACCATGAAAATTATGTACACCGTAGCTGTCAAAAGTTAGCAAATAGGCTTGCTGGTCCGGTGGAGGCAGAATGAACACAAGTACATGTATGTCTTACTTTTCTAACTTGCGGTATCGATCTTTTTTAACGGAGCGGTACAGTACTACCACTTTTATAAGTTACACCGATATACCTGCGCATAAATCAAATTTTTGCATGGCGCTAAAATATCCGTTTGCTATTGGCTGATGGAGTACGCGCCATGCGGCGTCTCGGCCATTTTCGGCAGGCGTACAAGTATTGTGAGCGAGATAGCAATAGTCCTTCTGCTTTTGGATTTAAAATCTTATGTTGTAGCAATAAGTTCGTTATTTCACTGATGTTTTCATTCGGCCCGAGTCGGCGGTCGGTTGCGTTACTCTCCGCCATCGAACAATACCGTAACTTATAAACGTGGTACTACTGTAGCATAATGTAACTGTTGTACTTATTTACTTTCGTTAAAACACACACACACCGGGAGTGCCATTTTTGAACGCGTGCCACTCGTCTTCGAACGATTTTTGTATGGAAAAATCGTTCGAAGACGAGTGGCACGCGTTCAAAAATAGTACCACGGGTGCATGATACTTATCTGTGCCATCTGCCCCGTTGGTCGACCGGGGTCGTTGAATCAATTTTTCCCAACCGTCCCTTCACCGGGCAGGACCACCGGGCAGATGGCGGGTGAGCCGTCGTACGCGGCGCGGGCGACGTTGCACACGTGTGTACCGCGACCGAGTATCGAGTGGAGCTGTTTCTGTCACTTCGGGAGAGTATCGAGGAGCTGTTTCTGTCACTTCGGGAGAGTATTGAGTGGAGCTGTTTCTGTCACTTCGGGAGAGTATCGAGTGGAGCTGTTTCTGTCACTTCGGGAGAGTATCGAGGAGCTGTTTCTGTCACTTCGGGAGAGTATTGAGTGGAGCTGTTTCTGTCACTTCGGGAGAGTATCGAGTGGAGCTGTTTCTGTCACTTCGGGAGAGTATCGAGTGGAGCTGTTTCTGTCACTTCAGGAGTGCTATTTTTGAACACGTGACTCACTAAAACGGAAGTCGTGCACGGCTATAAGTCACACTCGTCTTCCAAGTCAGGAAATGCCATTTTGCCATTTTTTTTAAACCATCGCTTGAACTGTAGTGCTGCCAACCTTCAACGAAAAATATTTCATTTCTTCTTATTTTACGCAGAATTTTTTATAAACTTTTTTAAGGTTATTATGGATTTTTAAAATGTTTAAGAAGTGTAGCGTCAAACGGAACGTAAAATCATGACATAGGAACTTCAAATGACAGGAAGTGACTTTGACATAAAAGCGTTCGTCGCCTGCGGACACGAGCGGTCTCAACCGCTCGTTGCAATCACTCGTCAACTAACGATTCAAAAATGCGGCCGTTTGGAAACACTCGCGTCAATCACTCGTTTAGTGAGTCACGTGTTCAAAAATAGCACTCCAGGAGAGTATCGAGTGGAGCTGTTTCTGTCACTTCGGGAAGAAGCAGACGGGCGTACGGCGCGGACAACCGCGTCGGGCGCCAGTTTACTCATAACTTGCCTTTATAAAGGAAGGCGATTGAGTATTTTTTATACTGTTGTGGTCAGTTATCCCATGGGTGACTAATTGTGTACAACTAAATTAGTATTATATTGTCTTTGGTACAACCATTGATACAATACTTGAACTTATAATACATTAACTCTCAAAATCAAATAACAAATCACTTGAAACTTCCTATGAGGCTGCTTCTTCCATAGCTTCTTTGTGTTGTTCGCACCAATGTTCAGGACTCTTGTCAAATGCCTGGAAATTATAATCAATAATATAATAATAAATAAAATCTTCATTCAAATAATTATAAGCTTTACCTTTTACTATGCATTTATAATATACTAGCATTTACCCGCGGCTTCTCCCGCGTGATATATAGCATATGTCCTTTTTAGTACCCTAACCTATGTGGCTGCAAAATTTCATGATGATATGTTCGATAGATTGGGCGTGAAAGCGTAACAAACAAACAAACTCACTTTCACATTTATATTATTAGTTAGGACTAGCTGTTACCCGCGGCTTCGCCCGCGTGATATATAGCATATGTCCTTCTCAGTACCCTAACCTATGTGTACGCAAAATTTCATGATGATCGGTTCAGTAGATACAGCATGAAATTGGCCAGAGCAGACAGAGGATTTGGCCTACACTTTTCACGCTGGCCAGACGGATTGGAGAGGTCTCTTTGATGTTTGTAAGCTTTGTTTAGCTTGAGTTCCCTAAGTCACCTTCTACGACATCCAGAGGACGACTTGGAGTGGTCCTATTCTACTCCGCCGGGACCCACACGGCTTTAAGGTTTACTTAAGGAATATTACCTTGTTGACGGAAACAGATTTCTGTCAATGAATGAATGATCTTTTATTTGCAATAAAAATGGTACAATAAAATAATAGCAATAAGCAGCTATTCCCACAAGTTACCTGCGCCATTTTGTTCAAGAGGAAGAGCTTCGGTACTTCTTCCACAGCTCGCTGGCCCCACTCAAACACATGTCTCACGAGCTCTCCATCTCCTACCTGAAATGAAAAGCAGTTTATCAAACGACGAAAAAACTTGAGGTTATCAAGTCGAAGCGTATTTTTTTCTTACTCGCCCTCTTTCCCTCTTTATTGCTCGCACGTTATGTGCCTGCGTCCCGTTGTACCGTACTTTCTATCATAAGGGCGGAATGAGCCTGGTGACCTGCAATACAGGTGGGTCTAACATACCTATCTGCTGCCATGTAAACCTTGTATAACCTAGTGAATATTTGGAGAGAAAAATAAACGATCTATTTATTTATTTACATATGACTACCCCTTGATTGCGTAAGCACTGATGAGTGCTCTATCATCATCACCATCATTTCAGCCGCAAGAAGTCCACTGTTAACTGCCTCTGTGGTCCAGTGCTTAAGGCGTTTGCCTTGTTGACCTGGGGGTCGTGGGTTCGATTCCCGCGGGAAGCATACTTTGTTAAGTTGTTCCCAGTTTGGTTAGGACATGCAGGCATGAATCACCTGATTGTCTGATAAGAAAGATAATTCCGTGCTTCGGAAGGCACGTAAAAGCCGGTGGTCCCGGCTGCCACCTGGTAGTCGTTAAAGGAACCACGTCAGAGGCCGAAAGGCGGTTCCGAAGAACTCTGACACCAGGGTGTGCATGGTCGACTGACCGTGTCACCTACACGAAATAATGATGATGATGAGTCCACTGTTGGACATAGGCCTCCCCCAAGGATTTCCAATACGACGGGTTGGAAGCAGCCTGCATCCAGCGCCTATCATCATCAGGTTGTTTTTAAGTCTACACTGCAGGAGCACGAATCTCTCTGTACTACCAAAGCCATATATTAGCTAGAGCAGTAAGAGGATTTGGCCTACACTCTCTACGCTGGCCAGATGGGTTGGAGAGGTCTCTTAGATGTTTATAGCTTTGTTTAGCTTTTGTTTCCTTAGTCGACTTCTACAACATCCACGGGGAGACTTGGAGTGGTCCTATTCTAATCTGCTGGGAACCACACGGCAACCTACTTAGAAATAAGTATTTAAGTGGCGTATTCTACACACGCGCTGCCGATTGGCGGTGAGTGCAAAGTGCGAATGCTCGGCCAGCTTCGAGCAGGTTTGTTTCTCGAAATCAGTTGAAAAATTACAGATTTATAGGTAGGTCTATTGAATATAAAAAAAATGGTTGTAAAAAAATATATTTTGTCTGTAGCTTTTGAATAATCCACAAATAATGAATGCGAAAGTGAGTTTGTATATTTATTTGTTACCACTTCACACTTTATCTACTGGACCAATCATATTATACACATACATACATAATATACATTGATAGTGGCATAGACAACACATTGATAGTGCTACAGAGAAGGACATATGTTACCTGCAACTTCGCTCGTGTAATATATAAATCACACGAGCAAAGTCGCAGGTAACAGCTAGACATAAATAAAATAAATAATGGTTCATAAGATCATTTTAAATATGATTGACGTGAATAAGTGCTTGCCTATTTTATGAATAAATGTTTTGATTTTGATTAGACTTTTGATAATAATTAAATCGGTCCCTTTGATTTTGTTACAAATTCACACTGTATGTTTATACTGTAGCCCTGAAAAATAATTATGTTTGATGTACTAATCAGACAAGAATTTAAAGACAGGGTTTACATATAGGCAGTAAGAACCTAGGTAACAAAGGCACAGATTATAAACGGAAACTATTAGAATATAAGTTACCTTTGAATATTGTAAATACATTTGTCTGGTGAAAGTAGTTGTTAAAATTTTCCTAGATGCATGGTCATTTTCTTCCATCAACCCAGCTTCTGATAAAAATTTCCACATGTCCTCTGAAAAAGTTAAATAAATTTTGAAATGTTTTTCATAATATGATAAACCAATACCACAGAATTAATAGTAGATACTTAAGATAAATTACTTACTAAAGATAAGAATATTAAAACTTAAAGATTGAGACTTGCGAGATAAATTCACTATGAAAACACGGCTTTACTAACGTTCAACTAGTCGGCGGATCCGACGTAATAAAACGTGAGTAATGCCGTGTTTTCATAATGTACTTACTAAAGATTTAAGATCACCTAGGTATAAAAGATCATTGGTTGTTTTTTTTTTTCTATTTTGTAATATGAGATATCATTACTTTAATTTCTTTGTATATTAAGGGCGGCCAACCCGTCTATCTTTTCATACAAACGCTCGTACGTGATTATGGCGGTGTAACATATCTTTCTTTAAAGATTTTCCACTAATAGGTATCTTGTGCACTATATCTAGGTTTCTATCAAAACGAAAAATCAAAATTTCGAGAAAACAACTTCAGTATTTGTACGGGACAGCCATCGATTCCAAACAGCAAATAAATAACATATACATTGTAAATAGACAGATAGATAATTAAATAAACAGATAGGTAGTAGATAGGTTATAAGTTTAGGTTCTAGGTAGGCAAATTAAATAATCACTCCTATCGTGGTTTCATTTTCCACAGTTCTGAATAGCTAATAAGAAACAATTTCTTATTAGAAATAGGATAACATAGTTTATACATAATAGTAAATAACTTATTTGATAAATAAAGTAGGTCCTAGGCAGTATATGGTATGCACGATCGAGGGGCGCGGGGTATGAGGTAGCAAAACGCGCCATTCTTATTGGACCATCTGTCGCGCTCAACTAGTAAATAGTCACAGTACAAAAAATAGACATAAAATTAGCGCAGTCAGACACACAGTCAGTCAGTACTTCGGACTCTTCAGTCATGTTCGCTTCGGTCTCTTCGGTCGTCACAGTGCTACAATCGTGCTTGCCATATCGCTGCCACGCTGGGGCCATCTTGTTTCTTTGATTGTCTTGTTTCTTTGACATCCTGTTTCTTTGACACCCCCACGTTGGCTAGCGAACACCCGCGCCGCGAATCGTTATAGTAAGACCGATAGCATCAACCAATATAGTTTCCAAACGTGCGACCGCTACGAGGGTCCAAGCCAGCGCACGTAGGTGTACGCATCACGTACATTGCTGGTCCATTCGGAGCCGGATTACATCGTTGGATTCTCGTACGTCTCTTCATCGTCGTTACAAATAGAAGATGCCAGTTACAAGATCGAAGTCCGGCCGCGACGAGCGCACATCGAGGGCAGCACCAGAGGCTGCCGCGCCCGTTCAGCCGTCACCTACGCCCGTTCAAGCATCGAGTGGTCCCACCGTCGCACCCACCGTCGCCGTTTCGCCGCGGGGGGCTTCCGAGCGTCCGTCGGAAGCAATAGCGCCTACAGCGAGCGGCAATATCACATCGAGCGACGGCGTCACCGCATCCACATCGCGTAACACGACGTCTGAGGAGACCAACACGTGGTCGCACGGAACTACAGTAACTACGTCACACAGCACCGCAGCGAGAGAAGTCCCCCCGCGCCCCTCAACCATTGTCGCCGCCACGGGAGACGTTCCCTCGCATACAGAAGATCGTCCGCCATCTCCACGCCCCCTGACTCGCCTTCGAAGCAGCATCAAAAGCAAGAAATCGCTGCGCCTCGCTCAAGCTAGGGAAGAATTACTACGATTGAAAGTGGAACTCGCCGCCGCCCGCGTCGCCACGCTCGAACAAGAAGACACAGACATCGAGGACGACGACACGGTCACCACGCAACAGGACACGGCGCGTCGAGTCACCGACTGGCTGAATACAAGTCAGCCACAGCTAGCCATCACCGATCAACCGTTCAACTCATCGCCTGCAGTACATACAGAAGAGGTCGCGGCGCCACCCCTACAGCCACAGTTCACCGCGCCGCCACCGATCGTCCAACAACCACAGCCAGTACTGCAGTCTACGATTCAGCGTGCACCACCTCAACCAGCCCCGCACGCCGCACAGATTCCCGTTTTGTCACCGGCGGGAGCATCCGCTACAGTCGCCGTTCGTCAGCCACAAACGCAGAAAATAGAACTATCGGAGCTCGCGAACGCCATCGCCCTCGCCGCGCGATCGGGAAATCATCCTCGTCACATGCAAGACCTGCCTCTGTACTACGGTTCATATCAAGAATGGCTGTCGTTCCGAGCTGCGTATCAAGAAACGTCGCACTATTACACCGACATCGAAAACGTCGCGCGCCTTCGTCGCAGTCTACGGGGAAGAGCTAAGGAAGCTGTAGAAACTCTCCTTATACACAGCACCAAGCCTGAAGAATTAATGAAGACACTCGAGTCACGCTTCGGACGTCCCGACGCAATCGCCCTCGCCGAGTTGGAGCGCCTCCGTTCGCTTCCGCGCCCGACCGACGCGCCAAGGGACATATGCATCTTCGCAACTCGAGTGGTCAACATCGTCACTACACTTCGCGCGCTTGGCAAGATATACTACCTCTACAATCCGGAAGTTACTACAAAATCCATAGAGAAGCTCCCTCCGACGCTACGCTACAGATGGTTCGACTTCGCTGCCGAAAACAGTCAAGACGAAGCCGACTTAGAAAAACTCGCGCGTTTTCTACAACGTGAAGCAGATCGATGCAGCCCGTACGCTCAGCCCGAAACGAACCCTAGTACTACGGAATCATCGTCGAAACCTCAACAACGGCGGGAACGAACACAGAAAACATTCGCCGCTACGGAGACTACAAAACCGACAGTGCAGAAAAAGGAGTGTGCAGTTTGTGACAAGTCCGACCACACTCTGTCCGCGTGTAAACAATTTATAGATGCGGATTCAAACGCAAGATGGGACATCGCGAAGACAAAAAGGTTGTGTTACCGGTGTCTGGAATACCGCAAGAAAGGCCATTCCTGCGACAAGAAGACCTGCGATACCGACGGATGCACCCGCACTCACCATAGCCTGCTACACTTCAAGAAAAAAGAAGAACCAAGTGAAGTCGTCGCCTCAACATGGACAAAACAGACACGCGCACACGCGTTCTTAAAGATTGTTCCTGTTCGACTCTCCGGTCCTAAGGGCGACGTCAGTACCTACGCTCTTCTCGACGATGGCTCTACTATTTCGCTCCTCGACGAAGAAATCGCAAACAAGATCGGCGCAAGAGGACCACGTGATCCGCTACACATCGAAGCCATCGGCAAGAATAAAGTGAACGCAGCAGAATCTCGACGAGTGTCATTCACCATCCATGGGTCATCAAGTAGCAACAAGATGCAAGCACGCACGTTCAGCAATCTTCGACTGTCGCCGCAACGAGTTACTGACGCAGATTTGAACGGCTGTACCCACGTAACAGACATAGCCGAACACCTCAAGTACCAAGATGCGGCGCCTAAGCTACTCATTGGGCAGGTCAACTGGCACATGCTACTCGCCACAGAAACAAGAAGAGGTCGACGCGATCAACCCGTCGCTTCGTTAACGTCATTAGGCTGGGTGCTACACGGCGCTCACACACGTACACTTGGACAGCGAGTACACTATGTGAATCACATCGCCGAACCGGACAACGCAACGGACATCGTCGACGCCAGTATAGACGAACAGCTACGACACCACTTCGCCTTGGAGTCCCTCACCATAGAACCAAAACAGCCAAGTAACGATCCTGAACGAAGAGCCCTCGTCATTTTACAAGAAAATACAAGACAGCGTGACGACGGCCACTACGAAACTGGGCTACTGTGGAAATCACAAGACGTCGTAATGCCAAATAATTACGACAACGCATATAGACGGCTGCTGGCTACAGAACGCAAGATAGACAAGAACCCGCAGCTGAAACAGAAATATGAACAACAAATGGACGCGCTCATCGCCAATGGATACGCCGAGCCTGCGCCACCGAGATCGCCCAACAGCAACAAGACATGGTACCTACCACACTTCGCGGTGCTCAACCCTTCGAAGCCAGGGAAGGTGCGTGTCGTCCATGATGCAGCCGCTAAAACCAAAGGGAAGGCGCTCAACGATTTTCTACTCACCGGGCCCGATCTCCTTCAGTCGCTGCCTGGGGTACTCATGCGGTTCCGACAACATCCCGTAGCAGTCATGGCAGATATAAAAGAAATGTTTATGCAAGTGAAAATCAAGCAAGAAGACCGGGACGCAATGAGGTACTTGTGGCGGGGCGCGCAGCGAGGAGACCACAAGCCGACGGAATATAGAATGACTTCACTCATCTTTGGAGCAACTTCATCACCAGCCACGGCGATTTTCGTCAAGAATCTCAACGCGAAGAAGTTTGAAGATACGCACCCCGCGGCGTGTGACGCCATCGTCCGAAATCACTACGTGGACGATTATTTGCAAAGTTTTCCGGACGAAGAAACGGCGATCACTACAGCGAGCGACGTACGCGACATACATCGGCAGGCACGCTACGAACTACGACAATGGGCGTCCAATTCAACGCGCGTCTTACAGGGCTTAGGCGAAGCCACCACAGCACAAACATCGATCGACCTACACGATGGGTCAAAAACAGAACGAGCTCTCGGCCTAATATGGACACCGAACACAGACGAGCTCGCCTTCAACTTGGAATTGGTCCGGCTACCTACAGAGATCGTCAACAACAGCAGGCCGACCAAACGTGAAATACTGAAAGTCGTCATGTCACTCTTCGACCCACTCGGATTCGCCTCAGTGATAACAACGCGAGCCAAGCAGTTACTACAAGAAGTATGGAGAAGGGGCACCGGTTGGGACGAGAAAATAGATGAAGATCTCACACAACAGTGGCAAGAATGGATGGGTCACCTCCGCGCACTCCGCAATGTCACCGTACCACGATGTCTACGAGGCTACAGCGACGCACATAGAAGAGAATTACATACATTCGTCGACGCCAGCGAGGTCGCGTACGCCGCAGCACTGTACTGGCGCATAGTGCATCCGAGCGGTGACGTCTCGCTATCGTTAGTTCTCGCCAAAGCACGCGTCGCGCCGCTAAAAATCACATCAATACCTCGTTTGGAGCTACAAGCCGCCGTCATGGGAAGTCGTATGGCCTCGGCGGTCATAGAAGAACACGATCACAAGCCCGACGAGAAGACATTTTGGACCGATAGCAAGACGGTGTTGACGTGGATTAAGAACGGCGCGCGCAGCTATCGTCCATACGTCGCCCATCGCATCGCTGCCATAGAAGAAAATAGCACAGTCAACGAGTGGCGGTGGGTGCCTACGAAAATGAACGTCGCCGACGACGCCACGCGTGAAGTCCTGCCAAACTTCGACAACAGTCATCGATGGTTCACCGGTCCGCCCTTCCTACTACAACATCCGTCCACGTGGCCGACCGACACGCCTACCACTACAGAAAAAACCGGCGAAGAGAAGACGTGCCACATTACAGAAAAGAAACCGCGATCCACGCTGAGTGAGTGTATCCCGGCGGTCTACAGATTTTCACGGTGGGAGCGTTTAGTTCGAGCTACTGCGCGAGTCTTACAGTTCATCGATCGTATCAAAAAACCGAAAACAGAAGCCGTACACTACAAACGTACGAAGAAAAACACAGAAAAGGATCCGACATGGTGTAATAACAAACAAAACACAAGAAAATTGGTGAAAATCGCAGTGCAACGACAAGAAAATCAACCACAATACCTACCGATCCCCGGTACAACAATACGAGCCGCTGAAATGTTGATAGTGCGCGCCAGTCAACAAGAATCGTTCACCGACGAGATAGCAGCCCTCACCAGTGGAAGAAACATCAAAAACGACAGTCGTCTACGCCCGTTAGCCGTAGAAATAATCGACGGAGTGATAACAATCAAGTCAAGGATCGCGGCCGCCATCGACGTAGAAAATAGTGTCAAGAGGCCACCGGTCATGGACGGAGATCATCATTCGACACGACTTTACATCGACTACATACATAGAAAACTACATCATTCCGGGGTCGAGACTACTATCAACGAGTGCAGACAACACTATTGGATTCTACGCCTACGGCCGACGGCGCGATTCATTATACACAGATGCCTTCCGTGTCGTATACGAAGAGCGACACCGCCTACACCGCCCACCGGCGAGCTCCCGTACTGCAGGCTCGCACATCATAAAAGGGCCTTCACCTATACGGGATGGGATTATTTTGGACCACTCACAGTAACCGTCGGGCGAACTACACAGAAACGTTACGTCGCATTGTTCACGTGCCTAACGACAAGGGCCGTACACCTCGAGATAGCAGCTTCACTCACTACAGACTCCGCGATACTCGCATTACGAAGATTTATAGCACGACGAGGCTGCCCTACGGAGCTGTGGTCGGACAACGGCACCAACCTACGAGGGACAGCGAGCGAGCTACGCGAAGCAGCCAAAGCGACGGAGGACGAGGCCAGCCGCAGAAACATCAGCTACAGACAAATTCCGCCAGGGGCCCCGTTCATGGGTGGGGCCTGGGAGCGACTCGTCAGAAGCGTGAAAACTGCGCTTCACACCGTGCTCAACGAGCGTCACCCTACAGAAGAAGTCCTCAGCACGCTACTCGCCGAGGCCGAATACACAGTCAACAGTCGGCCTCTCACTCACGTCTCCGTCAACTCCGAGGACCCCGAGGCCATCACGCCGAACCACTTTCTCCTTGGTGGTTCAGCGCGATCTCCGAGCAACGGCACCTTCGACGACAGCGATCTCATCGGGCGCCCTCACTGGCGCGCCTCACAACGCTTGGCCGACCTCTTCTGGGCGAGGTGGCTGCGCGAGTACCTGCCTGACCTCCAATACCGGCGGGAGCCCCACGGCAAGGGCCCCGCAATCCAAATCGGCGACGTGGTGCTAATAGCCGACGGTACGCTGCCACGCAACACTTGGCCGCGCGGCGTCGTCACCGCCGCGTACCCCGGGCCCGACGGCATCACAAGAACAGTCGACGTGCGAACCAGAGGAGGAGTGCTACGACGCCCTACAAGGAAGCTGGTGATCCTGCCTACAGAACCGGCCGTCCCGCACCGAGTACAAGACTGCGACGACCTGGCGGACGACGCACGGCGGGAGAGATGTACGGGACAGCCATCGATTCCAAACAGCAAATAAATAACATATACATTGTAAATAGACAGATAGATAATTAAATAAACAGATAGGTAGTAGATAGGTTATAAGTTTAGGTTCTAGGTAGGCAAATTAAATAATCACTCCTATCGTGGTTTCATTTTCCACAGTTCTGAATAGCTAATAAGAAACAATTTCTTATTAGAAATAGGATAACATAGTTTATACATAATAGTAAATAACTTATTTGATAAATAAAGTAGGTCCTAGGCAGTATATGGTATGCACGATCGAGGGGCGCGGGGTATGAGGTAGCAAAACGCGCCATTCTTATTGGACCATCTGTCGCGCTCAACTAGTAAATAGTCACAGTACAAAAAATAGACATAAAATTAGCGCAGTCAGACACACAGTCAGTCAGTACTTCGGACTCTTCAGTCATGTTCGCTTCGGTCTCTTCAGTCGTCACAGTGCTACAATCGTGCTTGCCATATCGCTGCCACGCTGGGGCCATCTTGTTTCTTTGATTGTCTTGTTTCTTTGACATCCTGTTTCTTTGACACCCCCACGTTGGCTAGCGAACACCCGCGCCGCGAATCGTTATAGTAAGACCGATAGCATCAACCAATATAGTTTCCAACCGTGCGACCGCTACGAGGGTCCAAGCCAGCGCACGTAGGTGTACGCATCACGTACAGTATTAACCTCCAAAAATCACCTGACTGATTTTATGCCCGCTCTGTTCAAAGGGCCATGTTACAATCCGTTAACTAGTTTGACGTTGAGCGATGCTGGTTCAATCAACGTTTGGCCTAATCATTTAATCAAATAGCAGATTTAACCAGATGACTGCGACATATAAAATACCTTTTAAATACTATAGCATAGCATATGCTCCACCTGTGTATAGTTAGAGCACTACCGTAGTTTGTATAAAACTTCCTGGACACATCAAAGATGACACCACCATAGTAAGACATGAAAGTATTTCTGAAACTGTACTAGAGAAAAAGGATGCTTACCTTCCTTTACAGGTCCACCAGTCATGTAAATATGAGTGAGAGCTGCCACCAACAGCCTCCGTTGAAGTAGTTCCATGTGAGATGGTGGCAAGGACTCACACTCCTCATCCAATACCACAATGTACTGTATGCCACTCTTTGCTTCCACTTGCACCAGCTTGTAGCCATAAACCTGAAAGAAACATGTTTTTTTACATATGAGGTTACAGGGATAATTTGTACAGATAAGCTGATTTGAGGAATGAACATATAAAGGAATTTATATAAATAAAATTTAATAAATTTCGCTTTATCGCCCATATTCAATTTCTCTGTTTGGTACTTCCTATGGTCGACTGGCAGAGAATGCTATATGGCATTAAGTTTACCATTTGTACACTCTTGTTCTAATTTGTGCAATAAAGTTTAAATAAAATAAAGGAAAGTACTTCTAAACGATCTCAAAAGATCTAAGTTACTAGAATTTGGATGGCAGATACGAAGAAAGGCCTATGCTCAACAATGAGCGAAAGATTGCTGATAATGATAACTATAATTTTACCGATTTTAAAATCTTGTTGGCTTCAACTAGAACAGCTTTAACTTGGCTGCCAGGGGTTTGGGTTGTGGTGCTCAAATGTTTGAGAATTTCCGCGCGCTTTATCGGAATTTTGCTGCCCTCTCTGCAAACAACAAATCGCACGCACTCATTAACAGCTTCTTCTATGTTTTCTACCGTTTCTTCGGCAGTAGATCTATTAGCTCTCCGTTGGCTCATTTTTGTAGTTTATGGAGTGACGAAAATAATCAAGAAGTAAAATTCAAAACTAATTAATTTTGTATTCAGCGAGACAGCAAGCAAGAGCAAAAGTGACACTGACAAGTGAATGACTGCTGACTTGACAGTGACACTTTTTTTAATATTGTTTTTCGGCCTTGGATGCGAATCCTTTTGGGCCTTTCTTCATTTATTACGCCAGATTGCGAGTTATGTTGCGAGTAATTGTTGTATGAACTTGTATGTATGTAGGTATGTATATGCTTTAGCTTAAATAATTTGTGTAGTTTGTGTTAATTTTAAGTGTTTGTTGTTTTTTTTTGCACCAAATAACATATTTCTTTCTTTCTTTCTATTTTTATATTTTCTGATATTATTTATAATGAGGGTTTTTAGATATGCTTACAATCAGATGGCAGCACTGTATCGTAGGGTCCGGTAAGTTCTGTCATTGGGTAATATTTGACAACCAGAAACAACCGACACATGAATATTTTAATAGATTATCCCCATAAATTAAGGTGCCTATAAGTTGTCACCGGCCACAAATAAGGTGTGGGAAAAAATCCACGCGGGTCCAGTCCCATATAATAGAAAAAGTTGTTCATACTGATGGTCTGAGTCGCCCTTTTAAGGATCGCACAAGGTTTTATCAGCAAAATATTGTATACAGGGTGTTAATTAGTTAGTATAGGCATATACTACAAACCATCAAACTTTCATCAAAGACCAAAATTGTCATTTTCCTACAAAAAGTGTTCCCCGGCCCGGCAATTTGTATTGGTTTTTTAGCATTGGTCCCATAGGAAAGCTCGTTAGAAAGGAAACTTTCATTGGTGATATTGACTTATCAACGCACAGCCGAAACTACAGGTCCTAACTTGGAACCTGAAATTTCTAATATTTTGCATATATTTTGTAAGGGAGCGCCTTTGATTTGACTAGGTACCACGGAACCTAGGTACCTATTAGTTATGTTTGAGTCAAGGTTAAAGTGAATCGTCGCGATAATAGCCGATCATTGGCAAATTGTGTAGAGAGGTGGAGGCTCGCCCGTTCTATAGCAACATCACGCGACACGTATACCTATAATATAACTACTTCGTATACCTATTTTACCACGCACGGCACGGCACGGCACCCACATTTTGATTACTCATTCGCCGGCCGGCTCAGCTTGTGGCAAGCTTCATTCAGTAGCATTTTTAGCGTCGTCGGTGAACGTTGCTTTCCGTACAATCTTCAACAAACAAAACCGCATGTAAGTTCTTACGATTTATTAGTCGATGTATATAAATCTTTCTTATTTTAAGTATATTGAGTATTCTTTTTACTATTTAAAATATAATAATATCTTTTAATATTGGTTTCCGGTTGTGCGAAGTAAGTAGGTAGGCGGGTGCATAAACTTTCTCGGCCAAATTGCCGGACAGCTGGTGGCTATTTTATTATTACTAAGATCGATTTTAGAGTAGGTTTTGTTCAAATAGGTAATTACATGTGTAGTTGCAGCATTACTATTCTCTACCGTAATCGATCTTTGACAGTCTGTCGTTTGTCCTTGACTCCTTGGAAATGACCAAATGTTCTAATTTGGGGATCCATCTAGACGTGGTGCGGAGAGACAATCATTTTTCCGGCCTAAGTTATTAAATATTGCGATCAACGTTAAACTGCGGTTGTAAGACAAATATTAAAGAGTCTTTAAAAGATGGGTAGGTACCTAGCTAAGTTATTAACTGCTTTTGATAATACATAATTAGTCCACCACACAAAAATCTAGAAAAGTTTTTTTTTTTTTTTTTTTTACTGTTACGTAGCCGAATGGCTAAAAACCATGGAAGTATAATCAGTAGATATCTCTACACATATCTCTCCATGCTCAAAACGAATCTTATACTTAGATTAGTCATAATGTCCGTATGTCACAGAAATTTTATTCTGCAACTTTTAAGACTAGGACAGTTGAATCTGGGTAGGAAGTTTGAATGTAATTAAAACTAATAAGTAATGATATTGAGGTTTCAAAAATTCCCATATTGACGTCTATCGTCAATCGCTTGAAAGATAGCCGCCCCTCTAGTTTCTAGAATAAGAGTGAAACAACGAAAATTGAAATCAAGCAGTTTTTGACATAAAGCATATTTTCATAAACCGCAAATATAACTTTGTCATTACATGCAAACACAGAAAAAAATAAACTTTGTTTTCTATAAAAAACAGAGCTTATTTTTTATTCGTTTTTTAAGAAAAACAAAGTAAAAAGTTTCAAATTTAGTTTTTTCTGTGTTTTTTAAAAAACTTAGTTATTTCTGGTGAAAAATAAAAGTGGTGTTTCGGCCAATCTATGCTTGCCACTACGGAACCCTTCATGGGTGGGCGACGACTCGCACGGCTCTGGTAGTACAGAAAGGGTCATGCTCCTGCAGTGGAAACTAAAAAAACCCTGATGATGATGATTTATTCATTGTTTTCCCATTAGAATCATGTCGAAGGTGGAATTCTACTACTTCCCCGTGAAGGCTCTGGGTGAGGGCATCAGAATGCTGCTCGCGTATGGAGGCCAGGAGTTCGAGGACAAGAGGATCCCCAAGGAGGAATGGCCGGAGTTCAAGCCCAGTGAGTTTAAACAGTTTTTCATTTTAAAGTTTTAATTCAAGATCAAAAGTATTAGTCTAAAGTAAAACCTGAAGTGGTACATTTGACTGCAGGGACTAAGATCGTTCGTGGCATAATTTTGTATTTGTTGCCCTATGTTGGCATTAGATAGGTTCTTAGCTGTTGCCTTCAAATGTCCATAATAAATAATAAAAAATCATAAACAAGAGAAGGAGCTAGTTATCATATTACCTAAGGTTTCCATGCTGGTCTGGGAGAAAAGAAAAACGTAGTATGTTCTCTTCCCGTGAATGGCTTCTCATCCCGCGCAGATAGCCGAACAGAAGCCGCTTGAGGGAATGGGCGTGAGAAATATGTCGATAGGCGATGCGGCTAGCAACCCATCATTATTTTTGATTCCGTTATTCACCTACAACCTACAAGCCCACCAACATGCTATACCTACGTGGCATTTAAGTTTTTTCAGTCCTGGGCTCTGTCTACCTCGCAAGGGAAAAGACGTGATAGTATGTACGTATGGGGTCATTCAATCTATCGATTTGTCTTGTCGTTATCTATGCTTGTATGGAATCATAATTGTAAAATTATAAGTACTTTAAAAGTTATGAGTCTCAAAACATTCCGTTTCAACACGTAATTTCAACGCAACTTTGGGGACAGTTAAATACCGGAAGGAGTATAAAATCTCTAAAACAAAATTCATACAAGCATAGTTTAGTTATTAAAAAATTTAAATAACTTTACTTTTAAATAAAACATTCAGCTGTTTTATCACAAGAACACTTCTCCCAAACGCATACTCGCGAATTTTAAGATTACGAAGATTTAGATTTTCAACAATATTTGTGTTTGCACACATTGCACACACTAGACTGTAGTTCCGATGTGCTTATACATCGGTGTAAATAAGTAGTTCCGCACTGTTCAGTTCATAACCGAGTCTATCCCTTTCTCAGTGAAATAGCACGCAAATTAGCCACGTGCGTCGACGAGTTCGAGTTCCGGACTAGCGCATCCTGAGCAACAATTTGCAAAATACACTAACATTTTTTGTGAAAATGAAAAATGAACTTTTTACTTTTGCTTAAAATAGCTATCTATTTTTCTGCTTACGTAATACTTGAATGGTAGGTATCATTTTAAGAAGAAAATTAAAGTACATACTTATGCCAAAGATTTTAATAAATACCTGGTACAAAACTATTCCGTAAAGATTTGTAAAAAGTCTGAGTTTTGGAATAGAATTTATATCAATAAGTTCTTTGTACATAATGAAACTAGCAGCGTACCTACACCCCAATTGCAGTTGCAATTTGTTTTTTACGAGGAAATATAAAGTCTATAAGAAGCGTACGTATTTCGGATTGTAAACAATAAGTACTTAAAGTACTTAGAAGTTATTGTAAACATTTTTTATAACTTCTGGCACAATGTAAAAATTTATTATAACTAGCTGTGCAAAATAATTTTTTGTTAGAGTTAAGTGTCCCCCGCTTCTCTATCTGCTAAACGGTTATATATGGGTTCGTGTAAACATTACAGCTGAAGAATATAGGTACCTATAACGAAGTTGAAAGAAAAACTATCATAGCTGAGTACTAAGTACAAACTAAAAAGTTATAGGCTACCAACCAAGTTATTGAAATATAGCACTTTATCATAAACAGTTTTTAGTACAGGCAGTTGCGTTTTTTTATAGTAGCAGCAGTAAAAAGTGTTATGTGTCCTTTGGTTTGGTTAGAGAGTGCTTGTATCTGTAAACTGTTATGTTTTGATCTGTGCGTCTACAAGGTACGGGAAGTATGTTGTTCATCAATAAACCCATTCATTGTCGAGTTATTGAATCAACTTGTTTGTAAAGCCTTTTCCGGTTTACAAAATCTCTTTATACTATTTCCCCTTTAAAAAGTTTATTTTATTCCGTGAAATCAGTGAATAATAAAAAACCAGCCAAGTGCGAGTCGGACTCGCGCACGAAGGATTCCGTACCAGAAAAAAGGCTAACTAAATACTGATTTTTATTTTAACTATTTATTTAATTATTTCTAGCGTCTACATGTAGCCATCATTATTAATATCGAGCGCAAAAAGCGGTGAAAAAAATACTTTTGTTGTATGAAAGCCCCCTTAAATATTATTTTAATTTATTTTTAGTATTTGTTATTATTATGGCAATAAAAATACAACAGTTGTGAAAATTTTAACCTGGTTCATGAGATACAGCAGAAAACGCCAACAACTACTCTGTTGTATGGGAGCCCCCTTAATTATTATTATTTTGATTTTAGTATTTGTTGTTGTAGCCACTATAAAAATACATAATCTGTGCAAATTTCGACTGTCTAGCTATTATGGTTCTTGAGATTTAGCTCGGCGAGTGGCAGCCATGAAAAAGGGCTAAAATTGAAATTTTGTATGGGAGCCCCCTTAATTATTATTTTGTTTTTAGTATTTTTGTTAAAGCGGCAACAGAAATTCACAATCTGTGAAAATTATAACTGACTAGCTATTACGGTTCTTAAGATACAGCCTGAGACGACGATGATGAAAAAAAAACTGTTGTCTGTTAACTGTTACTGTTATTTTAAAAGGTTTCGAGTTAGCTCTTGCTACTAAAAGGTGCTGGGGTGCTATTTTTGAACGCGTGACACTCGTCTTCGAACAATTTTTCCCTACAAAAATCGTTCGAAGACGAGTGTCACACGTCCAAAATAGTACCCCTGCTTATCTACAATAACAGACCAAGTTGTAATAAGATAATTATCTAAATAAGTAAATACTACAGTTAACAATAAACAAATAACGTTATTATTGAAGTGCCTACTTTCCATTTATCAAAGACATGTTGTTATTCTTGCCCTCCCATCCCACTTATGATAAAGCTTATCAAAACGCCTTTTATACGTTTATCATGTCCTGTGAACTTACTGGGCTTCTATATTAACGATGTATAATGTGTAGATTTTGAAAAATATCTGATAACGTGCGCCTTTTACCTAGAAAATATTATTAAGACAACTTTTAATTTGTTATTCGTACGTTAAATTTGTTTAAAAATTGATTGTTCAAGTGCATTTCAAAAGAAATGAATAAATTAAAAATCAAACGACATAGACCTGGCCGAGCTTTAATTTTGAACTTATAAGTTCACAGAATGGGCGATTTTTCCATGCAAAATTCATATCTAGAAATCCAAGTCCAAGTTCATGGTAAAACATTTTTTTTTCTATAGTATATACCTACGTATAATAAATATACTACGTATAATAAATGAATAATTCTACGACATCACAAAATCTTACGATTTTCTTATTACCGTTTGTTGTAATACATCATATTATAATATAACACTCATAAGAATCAAAATATTTAAATTGATAGATTTCTTGTTGATAAGGGGCCGTATGTGTTCTAAGTTTGGTAAGTTGTTCAACTAACATCGTGTACTCGTAGGCGTAACGTAATACATTTGTTGTAATACTTTCTATGATTTTTGAAAAAAATCTGTATGTACCTAACTATATTATTTTTCGGTACCATATAATCAAAAGAAGATGCAATTTATTTTTAATCTATTATGAAAAGGTTTAAATAATCAAAAGGATGGAATTAAAACAAATTAAGTACAATGAAGGAATTATAATGGATTATCATCCTACGTGGTTATATCGACGCCCCTGACCTTCATAACCAGCTATGTCGGCTTAACGTGCCGAACAGATGTTTGCTCCAGCGTACATGTCAACCTCGAAAACTGTTCGCCCCACCTATCACACGCACTATATCGCATGCGCAATCCCCTCTGTCGCATGCTTTCAGACCTAAATGAGTTTTTGACACAACAGCCTAAGTGTGATGTGTTCGTGGATGGATATGGTGTTCTTGTCAGGCAATGTTTACTGTTTTGTGAGGGTGATGAATGTGAGTCGTCTTGTATGCAATAAGTTTTATTTTGATTTATTGTACTTTTTTTTACGTTACTGTTGTACTAATACTGTAAGTGGAACTCAATGTACCGTTGTATTTAGTTCAAATAAATAAATAAATCATAAAAACCATGGGCCATGAAACTATAGCTTCTTGCTTGTTATAATGACAAAGATCATGAAGGTTTATAACACGTTGACGTTACTTAATTCTTCTTCTTCTTCTGTTTTACAATACGGCTTCCACCGAGATTTCAGTGATTCTGCCAATGTCCAGTAAATTGAAATAGGTACCTACTAATTATAGGTGTTGTACGGTAAAGTTTTAACAAGTAGCATCAAAGATGGCGTATGTTTTTTGATGCTTTGTGGGAGCTTCTGGTGGTTACTTAATTAACTCTAGTCTAAATAATTATGCTTATAACCACTTGTACAGAATTAAAAGTAGGTACTTAGGTTTTGGTGTTCACTAGATTCTAGACTCTGTATGACAGATCATAATTACCATTTAGAAGTACCTCTGTTTATACTACGAGTTTTCAATACAGTGGAATTTAGTGGCTGTTCGCTAACCGTTTTTGTTGATAAGCAACATCGATTTTTTCCTATTGCAAATTGATCTACGATGTAACAATACATATTGTGCTTTAGAACTCACACAGTAAAGTTTCAATTGGTCAATTTTATACCACTTCGTTGTGTACAGCAATAATGCTCAAGGCTGACTATTAAGGAGTGACGCTGTCGGAAAATTGCTATAGCAATTTCGAGTCTAAATATATGGTTATAAGAACGATAGTCCAACTCCGTAGCTTGTTTTTGTATAGGGACGGTTTGGATGACAAAAACTAATCGAACAATTCAATGCAAAATAGCATTGGGAAACTGGAAATATCTGTGTTTTGATAACCTTGAATGCGATTATATGATTGGATTTTCTATTGACAAAAATTTAAGAAGAGTACTTATTCAATGTCACGCCACAGTATCCACATAATGTATTATCTTATCTAATATATATACATTAACATCTGACATTTACTGAAAGGGGTGACTCATACTGTCAATATGTACGTCTTTTAGCTCTCCAGTGGAAGTGAGTGAAGTAGCGCGATGGCGCAAGCCCATGTTAGAATCAAACGCGGGCAATACTCGTATGTAATGGTACGAATTAGATCGTTTCTCTTTTTTTTTTGAAAGGACTATGTAGCTTGAGCTTTCGCTACTTCACCGGACTTTTTGAGGTGAGAGCAGAGTGCCCTCAACCTGTAAGGCAAACATCACCAAAGGGTCCCCAGTCCAGTGTCCAACAACACGGTAAACAAAATACAACGTGATATTTTATGAGTAAAAGGATAAAGACATCAGTCTTAAAGTTTATCCGTATTTGGTATCGAAGGTTTTTAATAGACTGGGCAATTTATGTAGAGGTGCGCAAGAACCCTAGGTGTTAGTTACGGAGGGATCAGTAAATTCGGCAAGCGATGAAAAAATATGATTTAATTCATTCCTAAAGTAGTGAAAGTTAATATTACTTACTAGGCATTATATCTAGTTCATACAGAGTGAAACAGAACATCCGACATTTCCCTGAAGGCAAGGATGCAAGCCAGCGTTCATATGAAAATCTTATTTTACGAGACCAATGGATTGGTGCTACTTCCTCTTCCACTGGAGAGCAACATTGAATGACTTATTTATATTTCTTCTTTTGCATTTTTCAGAGACGCCATTCGGCCAGATGCCACTAATGGTGATTGACGGCAAGCAGTACGCGCAGAGCACGCCCATTGGCAGGTTCGTGTTTATTATTTCAAAGAGACTGCCATCTTTAATTTTATTGATGTAGTACGTAAATGTACCTTGAGGTTGCTGTGCTTACCTATGCTAAGCTATGCTATGCTTGACAGCTTTTACTAAAGGAGCGATGCTTGAATCTCGAATTAAACTTCCACATTCAATTAAACACTTGAGTATGAGAAACGCTTTTTTAGAGTTAACATAGTTTTCATACGTATGAGCTGTCCGACCAAGACCTAAAAAATTCATACTAAAGGAAGAAGAAAAGTATCTGGTACCTGGTTCAAAATTTGATGTGGGCAAAGTAACGAGGCCTTTCTGCCAGTTGTTCCATTCCACTTTAAGTATTGCCAGGTCTGCTAATCGTAGACTTCCCAACACAAGCTCATCTTCACGGCCTACACCAGGCACGAGGCTCCTGACATTGAGACGCCCTGGGCAGTGGCCCACGTCACCTACAACTAGTGCCACCACTCTGCGTTTGAATGCTATTGCAGATACCTCGGCCGCAAGTACGAGCTCGTTGGCGATGAACTGGAGAGGTCTCTTTGATGTTTATAAGCTTTGTTTAGCTTATGTTCTCTAAGTTGCCTTTACGACATCATCATTACGGAGTCGATCCACTTGGAGAGGTCCTATTCTACTCTAAGACCTGTAACCTATTCCACAACCAACAATTTGGTTTTACTGGCGGAAAATCCACCACCGATGCGGGAGTAGCACTTGTTACTCATATTTACAGTGCTTGGGAGAGTTCTCAGGATGCTTTTGGAGTATTTTGCGATCTCTCTAAAGCATTTGATTGTGTAGATCATCAGACATTTTGATGACAAATCACTAGAACTTATTCAATCTTATTTGAAAGACAGGCTTAAAACTGTTGATATAAATGGTATAAAATCAGATAGTTCCAACCTCGAAATCGGCGTGCTACAAGGCCTAATTCTAGGTCCTTTTGTTTTTCTGGTGTATGTCAATGACTTGTCTTATGTGGTTGAGAAAGAGGCCGGCATAGTGCTGTTTGCCGATGACACATCTTTGATAATCAGAATGAACAGCCATAGCGACGATACTAGGGCAGCTAACACAACATTGTCGGCAATTTCAAATTGGTTTTTCGCCAATAATCTTGTATTAAATGCCAAAAAGACCCAATGCATTAGGTTTACTCTTCCCAATGTAAGGCAAGCTTGCGTTGACATGCTGATAGACAGGCAAAAATTAGATTTCATGGAACACACTACGTTTTTAGGAATTACTATAGATTCTAAATTGCAATGGGGCGCCCATATATCAAAACTATCTAATAGACTTAGCTCTGCGACTTACTCTGTTAGGAGGATCAGACAGCTGACTAACGTGGCTACTGCTAGGCTTGTATACTTTGCATATTTTCATAGTTTAATGGCTTATGGCAAACTTCTGTGGGGAAAAGCCGCCGATATAAATACCATATTTATATTGCAAAAGAGAGCAATCCATGCTATTTACGGCATAGTTCCGAGAGAGTCTCTCAGATAATTATCCAAAGAAATAAATATCAGACAGTCTATTCTCAGTATATATTTGAAAATATAATGCATGTAAGGAAAAATATTGCAAATTTAAAAAAAATTGTGATTTCATTAATAGACCATTACGTAATAAAAACAATTTTTTTTCCCCTGTATCGGCTTAGTAGGGTTAGAGATTCGTTTTTGGGGAACTGAATAAACTATTATAATAAGTTGCCAGAATCAGTGCTTGATATGCCTGATTAAAATTCAAGTAGGTACTTTGTAACAAGGCATATTACAGGACTGATGATTTCCTAAATGACAAAAATATCTGGCCAGAGCTTGGCGCCGTTCCCTCATATCATAATGTGTTGTAAGTATATGTAATGTCATGTTTTGGTACATTTTGTACTATAATTTTTTGACTTGATATTAAATTAACATATTTTTATCAATGATTCATTTCCTCTATAATTATGATTTGACATTTATTACTAATTCTATTTTAATTCATGACATGAAAATGTATGGTCGAGTCCACTTAAGTAATTTTAAATAGGTATGTCGTAGTTTGTAAGTTGACGTCATTGGAGAAAATGCGCTGTGCAGTTTGTTGCCGCTTCTTCTGCACTCCGCCTTGGAAGCGGTGTAAACTTAGCCGTAAATTATTAACGTCAACAATAATATACCTATATGTCCGTCCGGTACGGAGGCCGTGTTGCTCGAAGCCTATATGTATTTGAAAACTAATGGTAATTATGAAAAAAAATTGATGTTCACTAAATAATATTGAAATATCTTACGATGAATAAAATGATTGAATCACACGGCATACGACACGGCGACAAATTTTTCATTACGAGCTTATTCATATTGTGAAATTTGGTGAGCTGGGTCACTAATAAACAAATAAATATATAGGGACATATCACACAAATTGAGCCAGCCCCACAGTAAGTTGTGAACTTGTGTCGCAGGATACTAACTCAATGATACTATATTTTTTTAATAATATATACTTATATAGATAAACATCCAAGACCCAGGTAATAATAATTTATAATTATATACTCTCTAAAGAATAATTATAAAGGAAATGCTATTTTCAGATATCTCGGCCGCAAGTACGGGCTGGTTGGCGCTGACCTGGAAGAGGACTTCGAGATTGACCAAAACATCGAGTTTTTACATGATTTACGCACAAGTAAGTTTTCTCTCACACGTATTCAACTCGAGAATATCTCATCCGAACGTGTCCCTAGATATAGTCTCGGATAATGCCTCAGAGATCCGCCCTCATGCAAAATAATAGCATGTTACATTATTAATACAATACCCCCTGTAAAAAGTTTATTTTATTTACCACGCGTAGTACTTAAACATACATGCTGTAAACGGTGAATAAAAGTTTGAACGCCGCTTATATAAATTATTCTTAATTTTAGTAATTTTTTGCATGTCATGCAATCCCTTGTCCGCCAGTCCTTTACCGCAGGATATGATAAAATGTCAGTGCATTGTTTTATCACAGGAAATTTATACTTTCATGACTTCTTATCATTATTATAAATGGCATTCCTGGATGGAAAAATAACGTGAGATGTATATTTGGAAACAGTCCCCTTCTGTTTTTGTAGCAGTATCGGATCGTTCGAACTCGCTTAAATTGGTAATATTTTTACTGATTGAGCTTCATATTCCTAACTAATATTATAAATGCGAAAGAGAGTTTGTTTGTTTGTTACACTTTCACGCCCTATCTACTGAACCGATCATCATGAAATTATGCGTACACATAGGTTAGGGTACTGTGAAGGACATAGACTATATCATGCGGGTGAAGCCGCGGGTAACAGCTAGTTCCTAATTAACAGCAGTGGAACAGTGGAAAGATATTATGATTTATCAACATCACATAATATCCGTATAAAATTTTGAATTTATCTGTTTTTAAATTTATAAAACTTCTACCTTTTATTGTCTTTGTGACCACGTGTCTTTTGATTCAGAGGCTGCCCAGGTGCAGTACGAGGAGGATGCCGACATCAAGGCTAAGAGACACGAGAAGTACACGAAGGAGGTGTACCCGTTCCTGCTCAACAAGCTAGACGAGATCATCAAGAAGAACAACGGATACCTCGCTGCTGGAAAGGTCTTATTTCCCAAAATGTTATGCCCTCACGCTGAATTAAGGAACTTCATTCTAGAAATAATAATAGTTGAAAAAATAAGTAATCCTATTCTACTCCCTAAGTACTTATATTAAAATGCGAAAGTAAAGACCTTTGTTATACTCAATGATGCCGAAACAAATAAATGGATTTGGATGAAATTTTACACACGGATAGGTTACCTGGGTACATAGGCTACATTTTATCCCCAAAAATCAAAGGTTTTTGTGAAATCGACAGTAGCTCGGGCGTAGCTGCAGGATAAAAGCGAGTATATAATAAATAAGTACATTCAGTAGAATAGTAACACTTGTGTGGTGTTTAACACCTGGTGTTATTATTCTAAGGTTTTTAATAACTGCAATGAAATGTTTCGATGTAAAAGTGTATAGCCGACCGAACAATTCTTAAATTGTATTTATGGCCAAATTGAAATCAAATTCTTCCCCTTTCCAGCTGACATGGGCAGACTTCCTGTTCGCGGGCATGTACGACTACTTGAAGGTGATGCTGCAGGCCCCCGACCTAGATGAGAAGTACCCCAGCTTCAAGAAGCTAGAGCAAACCGTCTTAAACCTGCCAAAGGTCAAGGAGTGGGTAGCCGCGGCCCCCAAATGCGATCTCTAATTTAAATATCTGTATGCAGGAAATGCCTGCTACACCGCGGCGGCTTATGATATGGCTATCTCGCTCTTTATTATTACATAGAGCAGGATAGAGGCGATAAACGTTGTCGCTGGCGCCGTGTTTGTTTGAATCTGCTAGCTGTAAGATAAATGCATATTATGATCTATTTTTATATTAATTCGTTACAATAATAAGTCGAAAAGTGTGCTATATAAGTATGTTGGTAAATGTCTATAGATAAGTATATTTTGAAGTATATTTGTGTATCAAAGTTTGTTTTTTTTTTCAAATCATCCTTGTTTAGATGTTAAATCGAAACGAGAAACAATCAACATCAAAGAAACCTCTCCAACACGTCTGGCCGGCGTGGAGAGTATAGGCGAAAATCTCTGACTGCTCTGGCTAATATATGACTCTGGCAGTATAGAGAGGGTCGTGCTCCTGCACTGGAGACTAAAAAGGACTTGATAATGATGATGATGAATCCACAGATATATGATAAGTAAGCTGATACAACATGTGAGCTGGCATGCCAGAATCTCAAACATTCAAATCTCAAACTTGTAAATAATGAACGTAGTATATGTATAACGACTCTCAACATGGGGGCCCGGGCGTAGACCATGCCGTAACGAAAACTCCTTTGCCATAGAGGGTTGGTTAAATTTGTTAGATTTCCATGTGACCGAAACAAGAGTGAGTGAGTTTACTTAGGCGAAACCCCCGATATACTTTTACGGATCTGTTTACACTGCGATGTCTTTCCAACTAATTCCAATTTGTTAACTAAACACTAATAACAGCCCATTCAGTCTTTTAAAGTCTAATTACCAATCAATATTTATTTGATTGCCCATTTAAATATTTCTTACGAATTTCTTTGTATTTAGTTCAGGTGCGCTAGGTTTTTACTACTAGACTCGCTCATATAATTTTAACTTGCCAAGTGCCGCGTCTAATTCAATGCCACATAGTATACGCAATCCTAATATTATAAATGTGAAAGTAAGTTTGTTTCCTTTTTGTTAATTACGCTTTCACGCCCTATCGACTGAACCGATCATCATGAAATTTTGCATACGCATAGGTTAGGGTACTGAGAAGGACATAGGCTATATATTACGCAGGCAAAGCCTCGGGTAACAGCTTGTTAGTGAATAAAGGATGGATTTAAAGGAATCATAGCTGAATCATGAGCAAACAAACAGGATTCGGACGACTGAAACACGACCGTAACTGATTCATGATGGTTGCGAATCACAAGTGTAGCGAGTGATTCAAGTGTTTGAATCCTGAGCGACGCGAGTGTTTTGATCCTGGATATAAATCCGTTATTTTTCAAGGTTTGCTTAAGTACTTAAATGATAGCAAAGAACACAAAACATTTTTGCTGTCGAATTTTGTATGTCGAGAATTCTTTCGACAAGGAGAATGTGTTGCATTGAGACAAGCTCCGTGGCACAGCGGTCAACACGCCGGCCTGTGACACGGATGGTCCCGGGTTCGAACCCCGGTCAGGTCAAGATAAAAAATATCTTTTTCAGATTGCCTGGGTCTTGGATGTTTATCTATACTTAGTAATATTATTATTTCTGTGTCTATACATGTATTTCTTATAAAATATAGTATTTTTGAGTTAGTATCCCATAACACTAGTCTCGAACTTACATTGGGGCTAGCTCAATCTGTGTGATTTGTCCGTATAGGTATATTTATTTATTATATATTTGAGATGGCAGTCGAATATAGTATACATATGTGTTCTATCTTAATATAGACACCAAAGTAATGATTCACCGTTTTTAGTGAATTACATAAACTTTTTAGTGGCTAATGGTACAAAACACAGATATTTGATGATATTAGTAATATTATAAACTTATTCGTTAGAAGCATGGAGATATATGCACTTGATTAAAAGCAAAAAAAAACTTTTTTCATGTCTGTGGTACAAAATTATTTAAGCATAATTTTTTTTCGGTTCTAATGATGGTCTAATCTCCTTGATAGATACCTAGTCTTTGGATCACGGATGACAAAATCAAATACACGGACTATTTTCTATTTGACAATTACGGATCTTAAGAAAGAATTTACAGACTTAACAATTTCTTTCGTGAAAATAATAATTTATCTAATTATTTATCCTATCATTTAACTAATTACTTAGTGAAGGATATTTGTTTATTGCGCTAGATAAATGTAAGTACAAGCACTGATTACATAAATTGTTGTAGGTTGTGAGCCTCGAGTCTTGTTTGCTACCTACTAACTTCTAGATATAAGAATCGTTGCGATTCCATTCTACGATAGAGTATGAAGAGTATAAGTATGGCCCATCATATCCTGAGTTATTATCATATAGACCTATACAAGTTGTTAGGGTAAACATTGTTGTCCCTCAAACCATCAAATCAGCCCGTCAAAATAAAACTCTTCCTGTGGGACTTAAGGGCCCACACAGGCACACTAGCGAAGCCAATCATTTGGCTTGGATTTAGAATCGTGCGCCCCGATTGCGACTGAGGGCAGAAAAGAAGTTAGGTTCAGGTTATTTTTCTTTATGACCACCCAGAACGACTTAGGGCAGAAAAGAAGTTAGGTTCAGGTTATTTTTTTATGACCACCCGGAACGACTGAGGGCAGAAAAGCACACGGGCGCACGATTCTAAATTTTAACCAATCATTTTATTCCTGATACTTTACAAATAGAAAGAAATACAAGAATGTAAATCATATAAGCCTTAGTAAATAACCTGAAGTATTTTTGGAATCATGTTTTAATATTATGAGAATCAGTCATTAAGAGAAAAAGTGATTACCGCCAAAAACGGCCGTTTTTCTGTGGTGGGGCCTTAATGGGACCAATTGCTGGAAACTAGAAAAAAAAACGACATTTTCATACAAAAGTTTTTGGCCGGCCCGGCAATATTATTGAAGGGAAGTGAAAGTGTCGAATTAATTCGAGTCCCCAGCGTTGGGATTTTTCAGCCAATGATGTTTTAATAATAGTCTGCCTATCTGTATAGCTAGCAGTGCTATTTATGAACAGGTGACGTATGATTTTCAAACGGAAATTCGATCGTCTTGTGAAATCACATATACTATTACCCCATTAAAAATACTACCCTAGTTTTCCCAAAGGAACCCTAGGTACAGAATGGAGTTTGCCAATTTTAAACAGGGGGTAAGGGTAACTGGTGTTTTAAACGCGCGCGCTGCTGTATTGGCTTGCGAATACACATGCAACCAAATAAAGGAAACGAACGCATCTAAAGAGCATTTGGTATATAGCAACATCAAATCGACATTCTTCATGAGAAGTAATATTTTTATTGTAATAAATTAATTCAACATTATAAAAACAAACATTTTCACAAATAAAATATCTCTTCCAACGCACCGCATCGAGGCAACGCACCCAATATGCTGGCAGCATTTCCTCGCTGAATAGCGAGACTTATTCTCTGAGCAAAAAAGCTGCCAGCTCTAGGGTCACCAGTTGCCTCGAAGAGGCGCGTTGTGACGTCCTTAAAAAAAATCTTAGCTTCCGGGCCCCAAGGTCCCATCGTCTCCACTGCGAAAGGTAAAAATATAAAACTGCTACCCAAACCCGCGTATTTCCGTTTTTCATGAGAATATAGTTACGACTTATGGTTATGAATATGAGAACAACACAGAGCACGGAATATCGAGCGAGCGCGAGTGATATTCCTTCCCTGTTCGTGTTTTCATAAATTCCGTGCTCTGTAGAAACCAAATACTTACGCCCTTTAGATGTAGGCTCGATCATTCTCCTTGTTAAGATTAGATACTAAGTTAGATACGCATTCGCCGGCCGGCTTGACTTGACTTGAGGCAAGCTTCAGTGCCTTCAGTATCTTACTGAGCCTCGTTTGTGGACGTTGCTTTCTGTACAATACTCAACAAATAAATACGCACGTAAGTTTTCTTGATATAATTTTCTGATGTTATTTATTTAAAGGCTCCTTATTGGAAGTACCTAATTATAAAGAATAAATATTTAAAAAAATATCACTGGTGAAGAGGCTTTACATCAGCGAAACTAGCCACAGCCGTATTATATTCTTATTCTCCTAAATAAAATAAATTAAAAAAAAAATCGGCTGTTCTTCAGTAGTACGTTATTTGTAGTATTTTTATTAGAACTTTTCATCAATATTATCATCATTTCAACGGTAATCAATAGTTATCTTAATTTACCTTAAATGCAAAATAATGAACAGTTATATTCATCATCATTTTGTGTAGATGACACGGTCGGTCAGTCGACCATGCACACCATGGTGTCAGAGTTCTTCGGAACCGCCTCTCGGCATCTGACGTGGTTCCTTTAACGACTACCAAATGGCAGCCGGGACCACCGGCTTAACGTGCCTTCCGAAGCACGGAATCATCTTTCTTATCAGACAATCAGGTGATTCATGCCTGCAATGTCCTAACCAAACTGGAAACAACTTAACAGAGTATGCTTCCCGTGGGAATCGAACCCACGACCCCCGGGTCAACAAGGCAAACGCCTTAACCACTGGACCACGGAGGCAGTTCAATTAAAAATACTACAAGTAGTTTCCTACCGAAGTACTGACGTAGATTTATATCTTCTTCTTCTTTGCGTTTCGATGGCAAAAACTTTATATATAAACTTATATATTTAAATTGTCGCCGCCCAGAAATTAGCCACCCCAGATTTATATAAATTGATCTTATTTAAAAAAGAAATAAAATGAGGCTGGTCTAAGCTCCAAGGAACAGTTAACCAGAGTGGTGTTGTTGAAAAGCCGCTGCTCTGAAAGATATCCTGCAAATTGTTTCCTTTGTTTTTCCATCAGAAGCATGTCGAAGGTGGAATTCTACTACTTCCCCGTGAAGGCTCTGGGTGAGGGCATCAGGTTGCTGCTCGCGTATGGAGGCCAGGAGTTCGAGGACAAGAGGATCGAAATAGAGCAATGGCCAGGCTTTAAGCCTAGTGAGTTTGTTTTCGCGTGTATATTCTTATGTAGCTGACACTGGTGTCAGATTTTTCAAGCTGCCTTTAGGCATTTCTATCCTATTCTATTGCTTTATTGCAGCTTATGGTGAGAAATCTTTACAAGTCAATGTGACAATCTACTAATTATACCTATATAATAACTATTTAACATATTGTTTTTAATACCAAACTACACCACTTTCATATTAGGTAAGTAAAAAGTCCACTGAAATCATTTTGCAAAAATATTGAAGGCAAATCTCAACTGAATATGAACCCCTTGTTTTCCCACCAAAAGGCATTTGATAAATTTATAGCATCTGACATCAATGATGATTGATGACAGCCGGGACCAAAGGCAAAGACCAAAGCTCCGATCTTATGATTGACGGTTGTTAGCGATAAACTGTTTAAAAGCCAAAACCACTTTTTTTATACATAAAGAATATCTGTCGAAGTAAGTATACTACATTTAAATAATATTATTCTTGGTTTTAAAAATCGGAAAACTACCAGCTTTTCGGAACGATCACTGCTCAAAAGAAAATGTCAAAAATGAGGAGAATTTACCAATAGGTCGACCGCACTGAAGCCTAGGTCGCCTAATTTTGGGTGGGCGGCAAAAATATTTTTCATGACTATCATAGTCTCATAGTCATAGTCAAAAATTTTATTCATCTTAAGATATCTTAAATATCATTTGGTGAAGGTCAATTTACATTTACAATTGGTTTACAATGTTATGTTATTGTTGACGTCAATAATTTACTTAAAGCTAAGTTTACACCGCTCCTCGGTGGTTGAAAGGTTAAGGATTCTATTGGGTGAATCTTAGAGAAGTTTCAAATCATCAACAAAGTCCTTTTATAAAAATTATTTGTGGCATGTCAGTAGGTAGGGTAAAGTAGTCAGTTTTCGGCCATTTAAGCAATTTTGTAACTTCAGGATGATTCATTTAATAGTAGGTAATGCATACAGCAGTAAATTAAATAGTATTATACTTAATGAATAGTGTAGTTTTGAAAAATGTAGCAATTTTTCTTGGTAATTTTGTAGTATAAAAGATATAAAATAAAATTTGAAATATCAGCGATTTAACCCGTTTTCGGCCACATGTCTTAGTTTTCGGCCAATGATTTAATTAGTTTCCGGCCACCTTTTTTCAAATTTTAAATTAAACTTTACGAACCGTCCAGTAAGGTTTATTATCGAATAAAAACGAAATCAATAGAAATTACAGAGTTTAATCATAGAAAATTACTTATCATAGATTGTAGGAACATTTTGTTGAATCAGTCTTTGACATATAATTTGTAAACCTAAGTACTTAAAACAAAACAATAAGGAAAATAAATCTAGAAAATTTCTAATTCTTCATCATATTCATCATATTCTTTAACATCTTTCGTATCATCTTCATTTTTTTCGATAGTCTTTTTGCATATCACTTCTCTAATCTCACATTCATTCTCTTCTTCCATTTTGTTTCTATTTTTACTTTCTTGTCTTGTCTCTTCTTCAGTTCTACGCCGTGCATCCTCTTGTCCGAGTTTCTTCTTAACCTGTAATAAAAAATATTTAGATCTAGGTAGGTATTATTTACACAATTATTGTCGCAAAATAAGGAACTTAATTAGGCATACAAAAGTTAAATTACCTGTATTGTATTTTTCTCAATGTTTTCTGTTTGTTTACTGTTTTTTACTTCTTGATTAGTCTTTGGTTTCGTTTTAGTTCTATTTTTATGCTGTTTTTGTTCAGCAGCTTTACTTTTTTTTTCTTCTCTTTCGGTCTTCCTTTTATTTGTTGCATCAATCTTTTTTTGTTTTTCCTTTTCTTTTGATTCATAAAAATCTCTCCACTTTTTAGATGATATGGCACTAGGAAACTTTATAATATTCCTTTTTCTTGTTTTAGTATTAATTAAATCATTCAAAAATGTTAAGTGATTTTTGAATGGATCAGGCAATATGTTTTCTTTCGGTTTCTCTGTAGTATTAGTTAATTTGTCGTGACTTTCTTCCAACGGTGTATTCTCTTTGTTCTTTCCTGTCATATAAGAAGAAGAATTTTCATCTGTGGTGCTATTTTCTGGGATTAGTTGGGGCGATGACGCTATCTTAGGCAGTGACTCAAAATCAATTTTATTATCTTTAAATGTTGCATCATTTCCAAGTGACCGTATTTGGATTGGTGTTGATTCCATATGTGGGGTTTTAATAGAAGTCATATCATCTTTAGCTGTAGTATGTATTTCTGCTAACACAACAATTTGGTTACCTGACAAAGGTGTTTCTGACACCGTATTATGATTTTGACGTTCTGGTAACATCTCTTCTAAATTTAAAATGTGTGTATCATTTGAATCTATAAAATTGATGTCACTTAAGTTCATAACAGATATGTCATTTAGTGATACGTGTGATCCTACATCAGGAATTGAGATATCATCAAGCAGTGAATAGCTTAAGTCATTACCAATACTACAACCAGCACCATCAACAACCATATTTATCGTTTCCTTTGTTGCTGGAGCTATTATTACCTCAGGAGATTTAAACGCAGAAGAATTGGCTACCTCAGTAGACGTCCTTGGTGTTTTGGAAGCGGATCTTCGACTCTCTTTAATAGTAAATTTGGCCAATTCTATTTCATTGCAAATAATTTCTGGATCAATACCTTTCTTTAACAAATTCTCCTTTATTGTTGTGATTACTTTTTGTGCAGTAACATAATCTCGTTCTGTCAATCTATTGGAACTAGATGAAATCGACCTTTTCTTCTTTTTTTCTTGAAAATCCTTTACGCATTTAGAAAAGTCAACAGCTTCCACATTAAACGGATACAAACCACATTTCCTAAACCCGTTTTTGATTGTTTGAGTCATGTCTTGATCAAGAGCATCCTTAAATACTTTGCAAAAGTTAGTCTTTGTCACAGTGTTGTTTTGATTTTCTGGCTTAGCCTGCCAATCACTCAAAGTTTTTTTCCACTGTTGTTTCAGTGGTTTGAAAACGCTGACATCAGCGGGTTGCGTAATATGTGTGGTGTTTGGAGGCAAAGCATATAGAATTATATCATTCTCTTCGCAAAATTGACTTAATGCCATCGACATGTGAGATTTGTGTCCGTCAACGAATAATATCACTGGTTTTTTTACATTATTCTCTAGTAACCAAGTATTAAAGTCATTTGCGATATATTCGTAGAAAACATCAGAACGCATCCAACCAGTTTCCGTTTTTCCAATAATCCATCCCTCCGGCATATTATCTACGACCGCTTTTGGTGGTCTAACATAGGGAAACACCACAAGAGGCGGACATATTTTTCCTGATGCAGTCATTGTTATGAGAACCGTAAGTGTTTCTTTTTCATTACCCTTTTTAACGGTGTAAACATTTTTGTATCCTTTAGGAGCTAACACTTTTCCAGTGTTGGGACAAAGTGAAACTCCAGTTTCATCAGCATTTAATATTCGTTCTGGATCTTCCATTATGTCTGTCAATCCTCGTTCAGTTAAGAAACATTCAAGTTCTATAAACCATTTTCTTATTGAGCTCTCTCTAACAGCTTCTCTTGCTTTATTTATACTTTCTGGTTCACGAACACTAATCTCCGGGTGTCTTCTAAGAAAACCTTGGTACCACGTTTGACCAGGTCGTTTTCCTTCTGGTAATTTATCAGCTTTTCCCATGTCGTTTATAATTTTTTTTACAGTATCTAGCAAAAGCTCCTTATTTACAGGTAACCCGCATTTTGCTAAATCTATAATCCAGTCTACTACCTTCTGTTCACCATCAAATCCTAGTATCGGCTCTGGACCTACTTTTCGTGGCTGCTCTAAAGTTCTGCCCGAAATTCTATCTTGGACTGTTGAGCGAGGAACACCATATAGACGACATGATTCTCTGATGCTTTTATTTCCGGTTTTTATAGCTTGGATAGCTTGTGATAATGCTTCTTCGGTATATTTAAAATGAGTTCTCTTTGTTTTTGTAATAGCTTTGGTAGTTTTTTTCTCATTTGCTTTTTTGGTTTTGTTTTCTATTGTTTTGTTAGTTTTTTTACGTATGTTTTTTGGCATCTGAAAATGAATTATCAGTACTATTAGTAAGCAGAAAACACAAGTTATTCCGAACTTTGACTAAGTCTCGCACTACGAAATTCGGATAGGTAGGTATGTTATATTAAAGAAAACCTGTCCGACCCTTTTAGACGTTTATCAGTCGGTCAAACTGAACAATTTTTACTATGGGACCAATGCTGGGAATTCGAAAAAAATCCATTTTCATACTAAAATGTTCGGGCCGCCCGGAAATTTGTATGAAAATGTAATTTTTTTTTTCGAGTATATATATATATGTGCAATCGACATTCCCATAAAAAAATGTTAAGCCGGCCAGACAATTTTTATGGCAATTTCGATTTTTTTTTATTTCCCATTATTGGTTCCATAGTAAAAGTTGTTCAAAATGGCCGACTGATAAACGTCTTAAAGGGTCGGACAGGGTTTTCTTTACATATTGTATATGTATATCAATTTTCAACTGTCTCCTAATTACATGGCCGAAGACTAAATTAATTACAACTGTTTTTCGACCTTACTCTGTAGGACGGTCGAAAACTAAACTTACATTAATGTTTTTCCGGCCACCTAGTTTAATACTAGGCTGGAAACTAAATTCAAAACATCTGTTTGTCGGCCTTGTTTTGGGATACGGCCGAAAAATAAAGTATCGCCAGTCATTTTTCGGCCACCTCTATATTGTAGGGCCGAGAACTAGACTCATGTCAATCATTTCTCGGCCGTATCATAATTAATAGGCCGAAAACTGAATACAGACGTACTACTTTTCGGCCTGTGGCCGAAAATCCTATGTAAAAAAGTTAACTTTCGGCCGCTATTTAAACTACCAAATTCCACGCTTTCTCGATCAAACAGATTGTAAAAACAATATACTAGACCTGAGAATATAATGAATATTAATTTACATTTTAAATTTATATAGTTTATTTAGCGTTATACCTTAAAATCTATAGTGGCCAAAAATCTAGAAAAGACTTCTTGGTTTTCGACCAAGTCTTTGTTCGCTAGGCCGAAAAATAAAGAAAAGTACTTTCCTATTCGGCCGTCAAAAAATTGATAATTAAATGACATATTTCAATGAACTTTTGTTTATAAGCATGTGGCCGCCAGCTAACAAGGTCAATCAGGTCACATAGTTATTTGTGTTTAGGTAATTTGTTTTGAAAGAAGTATTCAATAAATGTGGAATGTAATAGGTTTCAAATAATAGGTTATAATTCAGCTTTCGGCCGGCCGGCCGAGATTCAAACGACCCGTCATTTGTCATTTAGTTATCCAACCACGCCATAATTATGTTTTATACTAATTATTGCAACAAATTTAATCAAAATAACATTAAATTAACTCATTTTCGATATACAGTAATAAAGCTACCACTGAAAAAACAGTAAATGTGACCGTAACTTACCTTGAAAAAAGATCGAGCGCACTATTATTTTTGCTAATTAGCGAGACGTTTTCACTGCTCAACTTTCGCGGGCGCACTGACAAGACAATTAAAGCGTTATTAAGCTCCCAATTTAAAGAGGTTTAGGTGACATTACGATTATGTTGGATGCATTGTATTTTTAAATAGGCATGTTATCGTTTTCATATTATTAGCGTATGTGTGCGTAACGGCCGAAAGCTAAAGAAGGCCGGCGAACTAACTAAATTACCCTAGATAATGAGCAAACAATATTATCATTTTTCGTAAGTATATCAAAAACAACTTGTTATTCAAACCCCCACTTCTATGCGATAGCGTTTGAAATAAACATTTATGATTATCATATCCTGTTTCATTGTTATATGTTAGTGGCTACTGTAAAATTTTTATTTCTGACCACACAAAAAATGGACTTACAAAAAATGTATGTTTCCCCATTGATACCAATTTGTTCGACTCTGGCGGCCCAATGAATTTCCATTGTCTATACCTGCAGCGTGTGAATTTACTTTCGACATTTCCATAAACGGGTGACACAGCCCATCAAAATAAACAACCATTGTTAAAAGCGCACGTTTTTTTTTTAATTTTCATTCAAATTGCCGGTCCAGCCGAACATTTACTTATAACTCGATATCTCGACTAGCGAGAAAGAATAAAATTTCCAATATCATTCGGATTTTGTTGCTATACAGTCAATGACTGATTCTACTTATATCAAATCACACGTAACGTGGCAACAGCCATAAACCTCTCGAAAATGGTACGACTTTATCAGCACTTATCGTCGTAATCACCTGCAGCTATCCTAATATTTACATATTGTTTCCATTAGAATTGTAGTTATTACACGAATACCTAAAAAGGGTGTGTCATGTGGCTACAGTTTCTGAGGCAAAGTTCATGTAAGTTTCTTTTCTTTTATAAACTTATGGGCTTTAACCGATTTAGAAGTAGGTAAGAAAGAAAGAAAAAAAATCGTTTATTTGGTATTAAAACACAAGAATAATACTAAACTAGAAAATAGTAACACAATTATAGAGACCTAAAACTCTTATGTCAATACCAAAAAGGTCTCCGCTCAGCTTAATGTTGAGAAAAACTGCAGAGAATTGTATTACAATTTCAGACCATTTTTCCGCGGCTGCTGAGCTAGCACTCTCTTCGTGTGTATTTGTAATTTTCGTTATATTTTCTAATGTCTTTGTTTTAAGGTGCGTAATAAACATTTATTCAATTTTAAGCTATGCAAAGTCAGACTAGCGAGGTCTTAGCTCACAGAGCCACTAGTTTATTTCGTTTTCCCATATCAATAATTACTTACTTACCAAAGTTGACAAAGAAAACTCCGTTCAATAAGCTATTACGTATGAAAATTCAATGGCATTGCTTATCAGTATGCGTCATTCCATGTACCTATATTGGCCTTGAGGACCATGCTACGAATAAGAATCACACGAAATAACGAAATAAATAATAATAGAAAACTAAAATAGATTTTAAGGCACTATGCAATGCAAAAATAAATGTTGTTTATCAACAACAACGACCCGAGGAACAAACGAGTGGCTAAGCAAGAGTAGCACTTGCACTAACATTAAAAGCATCACAATTTTATATGGAGATAGTTTGAGACCCTGGGAAAATTTTTGTTCCATCCCATCATGAGACTACTTCGATGGGACTAGTGGGACTTTCGAACCAATCGCTCATTTCTCAAGTATAAATCTCATTCCATACAGAAGAGGTCAGAGGCCGAAGCTTATAGTTACCTATGTAGATATGTTCTTTTAGTAAATTTGTTCAGTATCATGCAGTGAAGTTGCTCATTAAGTTGGTGAGTACGAGTATATCAAATGATTAACGGCACAGGTCAGACGATATAGGGTGGTGACGTTCATACAGTTATTATATCGAAATTGTAGTAATCTTAGGTAGCACCTTTCTTTACCTATAACCGAAATTACTATAGATTTTTACCGACTTCAAAAAAGGAGGTGGTTCTAAATGTAACTTTATATTTTTGCATGTTTGTTGTCTCAAAACTCCGACATTTATGAACAGATTTTTGAGGCAACAAACATGCAATAAATATGGAGTTAAGAAGGGTATACTTCTGAAGAAGTACCTTTTAAATTTCATCAAAATCCGTTGATTTTTTTGGTTCGGTTGGTTGGTCGGTTCTCTTTATCTGAAAGACTATCAATTATAGCTAGTAAATACGATTATTTAAAGCTTATGTTGTTTTTTTATCTTAAATATTATCAATTAAGCTAGTCATACGATTATTTAAAGTTCCAATTTATTACTACGAAATCTATATCATCTTATCAAGACAAACACTTATACATATCAGTGCCAAACAAGACTTGTTACTTTTGAAATCATACGGCCTATCAACGAACGATAAATCACATCGTGTTGAGTTAAATAGTTGGATTCTTATAAATATTATTATTAATAGCAAAATTGAGCTATTTTTGTGACTTTGCAGGCTCGTCTCAACAATTTCATCAAATATATATAATAATATATATATATATATATAATTATATATACGGACAAATCACACAAATTGAGCTAGCCCCAAAGTAAGTTCGAGACTTGTGTTATGGGATACTAACTCAACGATACTATTATATAGATAAACATCCAAGACCCAGGTCAATCTAAAAAAGATCATTTTCTATCTTGACCTGACCGGGGATCGAACCCGGGACCATCCGTGTCGCAGGCAGGCGTGTTGACCGCTGCGCCATCGAGCTCGTCAGCATCAAATAATCGAAGTTTAGAAATAAGAGCGGTTATCATAAAATCTGAAAAAGAGCAAGAGAGAAAGGTAAAAAAGGTTAAATGAATAAAATACCTGGTCATATTCTTGCTTCTGAATATATAAAAAGGAACGATGCAGGTAATTAATAAAAATTGGTATCATTTAAACGGCCTTTAGTGATCGACAATAATAAAGACACAAAAGTAATTTATGCTGGCAAAGCGATTTTAGCAACTCCCCCAAAACTTACGTCCAGGGTACGCACTTCCGCATCTTTAGTTGTCCTACTCCAGATCTAAAAAACATATTCTTCAAATGGCATTAAAATGTTCGCCACATAAATAGTGAAAAAGAACTCGTCGAAGGTAGGATTCGAACTTCGAACCCAGGTCCTTTAGCGCCCAAGAGCGCCTTTTAATCAATATTTTCAATTAAAATTTAAATAAATCATTAATTCACATTGAATTATTTTTATGAAATATATTATATATCAAACATTATGTTAATAACTAATTGATAATATTTTATATCAGTATAATTTTTATTTGTTTGGATAGTAATTATCTTAAAAAATATTTCTTCATTTAAATGTCATCATCATGATCAGGTCCTTTTCAGTCTCCACTGCAGGAGCATGACCCTCTTTGAACTACCAGAGCCATAATTAGCCAGGGCAGTCAGAGAATTTGGCCTACACTCTCCACGCTAGCCAGACGGGTTGAACAAGTCTCTTCGATGTTTATAAGCTTTGTTTATCTTGTGTTTCGCCTTCTACGACATCTACGGGAAGACTTGGAGTGGTCCTATTGTACTCTGCCGGGAACCACACAGCTTTAATGTAATGTATTGCAATAATAATATTGTCATTTTACCGTTTTCAGAGACGCCATTCGGCCAGATGCCACTATTGGTGATTGACGGCAAGCAGTACGCGCAAAGCACACCCATTGCCAGGTTCGTATTCATTTACATTCCTAACTACTTCATATACTTACTTGGCTCTTTCAAAAGACTTTTCCAAAGAATAGTTACCTACATTAATAATATTAAAACCTTTTCCTCTCCTCACTTTAATCTTACCTTCTAAGATGGTTAACTAAAACTTACGCGAGATAAATTAATTATGACCTCAATAGCACCTCAGGGCTTTGAGGGTAGTGTGACCGTTGTGTCGCTAGTATCATTCATTTCGACCAAATAAAACTAAAGTAGGTAAAGCTGGGTCTCCATACAAAATACATATTTGTGACCATGGACGTTACGTCCATGTTTGTGACAAGCTTTTTTTCGCGAGTGAATTCATATTGTGAAGTTTGGTGAGCTGTGTCGCTGACCATAATTATTTATATTAACCTTGACATTATCTAAAAGGGGTTGACTGAGATAGTCAATATGAACAATTTTTCCTACTTATGAGACTAATGCAAAAAAAAATCGAGATCCCAACTTTTTTTTTACTTTCTCATACTATACTTATTGGTGGTGTGGTGGGTGGCTGAATTCACTTTCGTATGAAAATGTCGATATTTTTTTAGGTTCCAGCAGTGATCCCATAAGAAAAGTTGTTCATATTGACGGGCTGAGTCATCCATTTAAGGTTATGTCGAAGGTCAATTGACACGCTGTATACACTAAAGAAGAATGATTATAAATAAAATACTCTTTCTAGATACCTCGGCCGCAAGTACGGGCTGGCGGGCGCGGACCTGGAAGAGGACTTCGAGATTGACCAGAACGTTGAATTGCTTCATGATTTACGCGCAAGTAAGTTCTTTTCTCACGCGTATTTTACAACTCTACTAACTAACTCTTCTTCTTTTCGTATCGATGGTACATTTTAGATTTGCCATATTTTTTCAGCCCAACAATGGGCCACTTCGATGACTTTCTTAGAAGCTGCATAAAAGTCGTAGGTACTGTTATCGCCTTGTGAACTCCACCTATCATATCATTATGACAGGTGGGGTTCATAAGGCACACTTAAATTGGTTCGAGATGGATATGACAAATATTGATTCTTATGTTTTACCTGTTTAATTTCAGAGGCTGCCCAGGTGCAGTACGAGGAGGATGCCGACATCAAGGCTAAGAGACACGAGAAGTACACGAAGGAGGTGTATCCGTTCCTGCTCAACAAGCTTGACGAGGTCATCAAGAAGAATAACGGATACCTCGCTGCAGGGAAGGTACTTTATGTTTGTCTACTTATCTATAAATTTAGGAACTGTGTTCATATTTTCGATGTCTCCTGGTTCTCACTTATCAACTTGACTTTCCTAAACGATGCATAAACTCGTGCCTCGACTTTTCTTTCGAAGATATTTTTAATAAATTTCATCGTGTATCTTCTTAGTTTCAAACGTGCATGTATCGGCGATTTTTTATATAAGTATTGTAGATACCAATAAGAATAGCCTACACTCGAGTTTGCAACTTTCTTAACCCTGGGGGGCCCAAAAAAAAAACTTTTCAGATTTAACAAAACACCTCCTTAAGGATGCCTTTTTCGAGTATATATGTGGTATACTTTTAAGAACACTAAATTATCGACCGTTCCGTTTCGATTAGATAGTTGCAAACTTGGGTGTAGAATATTGAAATGAAATTAAATGAGCTTCGATATTGACTGGTCTATAAGTGAAGATAGATCTCGATGGCGTGCAATTGGGGAGGCCTATGTCCAGCAGTGGACGAGTATAGGCTGATGATGATGATGATGAAGTGAAAACTTCTTTATAGTTGCGTTGAGCACTTTTTGTGTGAACAATAGTTAATAAGTTTTGACTTCTATAGGCAGTCCACTCCACACAGACTACCATGCATGTTTTTCTCCGTATCTCACATATTCCTCCGTTTTCAGTTGACCTGGGCCGACTTCTTGTTCGCGGGCATGTACGACTACTTGAAGGCGATGCTGCAGGCCCCCGACCTAGACGAGAAGTACCCCAGCTTCAAGAAGCTAGAGCAAACCGTCATGAGCCTGCCAAAGGTAAAGGAGTACGTGGCTACAGCACCCAAGAGTCTTACCTAAATATCTATCTACATGTACAGCAAGGCGTGGCGTGGTTGATAAAGTTTGTATCGCGCCATCCGAGTTTAATATAACGCATATCTCTAACTCGCTCTTCATAGAGCGAGTTAGAGATATGCGATACACTTAAAGTTAGTGGAGTGGAAGTTTTTTGTTTGTATCTGCTAGTTGTAAGAAGATAAGATACATATTATGTATTTTTTATATAATTCGCCTATCCTATGGGAAGATTGTTGTGTGTTGTGTTACAGAAAGTATATTTGTGTTTGTAAACTCTGTCTTTGATTTTACCATACCTAAGAATTATGCCATGATGCCATGGATAAAATGTAAGATGTTATGAAAAATATATTTAAAAAAATACTTTTTTAGCTTTATGTTAACCATCCAAAAAATTAAAGATCATATCGGTCCAGCCGTTCTTATGGGTTCCGATTTACCGATTCCAACAAGCAATAAGATAACATTTTCTTAGGGCAGATCCATCAGCTACTCGCGTCAAGCAGCAACAGAGTCGTTTCTCGGCACGTCAGCAGTTGCGTTTGTCTTTTTCACGCTGTTTTCAACCTGAAAGCAAAAATAAATAAAACAGAAGAACGAGGCGGTTCCGTACCATTTGTAAAATGCTAGTAAACACTCACCACAGCTACTTACTACACCACTACACCACTCAGTATTACGCACCATATCCGCTAGCTATGGCCGCTGACAGGTGATGTCTCACACTTACGCACTCAGTACACTACACCATTAATAATATACAAATAAAAAAGATTAAATTTCAAACAAATTACTGCCGAAGACTTCTATTATGCAAATGTCTATATTTTTTCGAGGTTCTAGAGCGGTCCCATAGGACATGTTTTTTTGATGGGCTGGTTAGATGGTTTGAAGGATAAGAGTGTTGATTCATACTAATACGATGGTACCTGGTCTCCGGCGTGAGGTAGTCAGTGAGCCTGACACGATGCCTCATAGGACTTGTTTATTTTGATGATTGACCGGCTGGTTTGATGATATTGATGAAGGATTAGTGTACATACTAGGACTCTGTATTTATTACCTGCTCAACCGTGTCCAGGAACGGAAGGTCCCTGGTCTCGTTCATGAAGGTGGTCAGTGACCTTGACACGATGGCTGTGAGCCACATAAGGCTAGTTGTTTATATTGATGATTTGACCGGCTGGTTTGATGAAATTTATGAAGGATTAGTGTACATACTAACACTCTGTATTTATTACCTGCTCCACCGTGTCCAGGAATGGAAGGTTCCTGGTCTCCTGCGTGAAGGTGGTCAGTGATTGACACGATGGCTTGAGCCTCATAAGACAAGTTGTTTATTTTGATGCTTTGACCGGCTGGTTTGTTGATATTGATGAAGGATTAGTGAGTACATACTAACACTCTGTACTTATTACCTGCTCCACCGTGTCCATGAGGGGTAGGTCCCTGGTTTCCGGCGTGAGGGTGGTCAATGAGCCTGACACGATGGCTGTGAGCCCGAAGATTATGCTTGGTAGCGGGGGGTACACGTCCGTCTGAAAGGAGTTGAAAAGTTACCACTAGACTAATTAGTATTAACTTATTTACCACTTATGCTAAACGTGGCATTTTGGTTTTAAAGACCTGGGCTCTGTCTACCCCGCAAGGGAAAAAGACGTGATTACAGAACACAGAAAAGTTATTTACCACTTATTTTTTGTTGGAACTCAATTGATAACTTTTTTGACTAGGTACATAGAAATAATCAAAGGGTACATAGTAAATTTGTATGGGCTAACGTTTTAGTTATTAGTACCTAGGTATATAATTAAATGGAGGTAATGCGTTATTATAAGGATTATTATAGCTGTATTAGGTGGAGTACTGCGGTATTAATAGGAAATAATTTTATTTTTTTATATCTAATTTCATTGAATTAATGTTACTTAATACTGACTTAATTTTTTTTTGTTGTTATAGAGGCAATAGCGACACATTCTTTGTTTCAAGTTTCAAGTCTCTACCTATTACAATAGGTATAGTTCAATACTATACAGTCCCGTGACAAACGGATGGATGGGTTTTTTTATACTTTTGGTTTGTAACCCCTTAAAAACGATTACTCGTAATATGTATTTGAAATAGAACAAAGTAAATCCTTAACGTAAATATATGATATAAGTAGTTAATACTTGTTTGCAAATGAATAGTTTACGCAAGCGTGTGTGCTTAAGATTAAGATAGTTGTCGAAGTAACTACATCGTTACTCTCGGGAAACCACATATACGAGGAAAAATTAGGGAGGTCATTGCATCATTAAACATCATACTTCTCTAATCACTACATACCAATTGTTTTTAAGGTGTTATTAGCGTAAAGAAATCTTGCAACTTTTAGGATTCTTAAGAAAGTTTTCGATGATTCTCTTCAAACAACCAACTATTTTGACCACACCATAGAACACTTTTGAGGAATAACTAGGCATAGGCCGAGACTGAGTGACCAGTGACCATGCAGTACGTCTGCTAGGTATATCACGAACATGAATGTGAGATTTCCTCATGTGATCTTTCCGCGGAACTCCGCACATCCAACATTGTCACTCAGCCCCATCTCTTAAGCGCTAACCCTGTTTCACTGCCATACAGAACGGAAAGATCAGATCATCATCATCATCAGGTCTTTTTTAGTCTCCACTGCAGGAGCACAGCCCTCTCTGTACTACCAAACCTCTGTATTAGCCAAAGCAGTCAGAGGATTTGGCCTATACTCTCCACGCTTGCTAGACGGGTTGGAGAGGTCTCTTTGATGTTGATATACTTTGTTTAGCTTGTGTTTTCTAAGTCGCCTTTTACGACATCCACGAAAGAGTTGGTTTGGTCCTATTCTACTCTGTCGGGAACTACACGGCGGAACTGACCCGGCCTGTGAAGTTTGTAGACAGATCAGGTATTATGATGGATTTACAGACCTGTTCTTCCAACCCACCACGCATTTTTGTATTCTCTAACTATAACTGTCTTCTCTCGACACTTTGCCAATGCTGCTTTAGGAGCTTTGATGTAGCCATCGACGTCCTCGTACATGGCCTTCAAATCCCAGATAGGGTATTAAAGTTGAATGAAGAAATCATATAAAAATTAACTTAGGTAAAGTGGTAGGTATGTATGGTACAATACCACAAAATCAACAAAATACTCACCAACATGGGCGTCAATGGTGCCAGCATCCCACCGGCTCTAGACGATAAGGCACAAACGCCTAAAAGAGAACCTCTGGCATTTGTGGGGAATAGCTCCATGGCGTAGGTCACAGCCCCCGTGAAACACGCTGAAATTATCATTTTGCCCACCAGAAACGTTGCTATTTTTGCCCAGGTATATTCTGAAATGACCATACATTTACAGGTTACATATAGGCATTATACAGACGATTTTTTTTTAATCTATGAATTATACCGTACAGAGAAAATAGACAGGCGGTATTTAATGTCAAAGACACAGCATACCGATTAGTACCAGTACCAAGAGATGTAGTATAAGATAAAGTATCCCTAAAGTGAGTACCTCATCCATCATAGCTTAGGCAAAAGCTTTTGTAACCTGTAATTAAACTTAGTAAGTGCTTAGCACCTCTGCAAAGTAAAATGCAAAATTTCACTTCAAATTTATCTTTGATAATCAAAGGTTTGATAAAAGACTACGTCTTATCTTTGATTTATATTAATAATTATTAATGAGAAGAACTAAACACTTTACCTTCTGGAATGAAACCAGATCCCATACACATCACGCCGCAAATGATGAACCCTATAATAAGCGGTGACTTCCTTCCGACTTTGTTCATCAGGTACAATGAGATCAGTTCACCAGGGAACGACATAACGGTCGACAGCAGGAAATTAGTGAACTTGTTTCCTGGTAACCACACCGAGTTTATCATCATCCCGTAGTAAACAAAACTCGCAGTGAACCGAGAGACGGACGCTACGAAAACTCTTATCAGTATCTCTTTAGAAGTAAAAATCTTTATAAAACTCTCCCTGTCTTCAACTTTTTTTATAGACAGTTTCTCTTTTAACTTTTCAATATCTCCTGAATATTCCTTGTTTATCGTTATTTTGTTAAATTTTGCGGATTTTTCTATGTTTGCGATTGCTTTTTCAGTTTTACCGTTTAGGAATTGCCACCGTGGGCTTTCGCTCAGAAGGAATATGAAACTGAGGCATAGGACGACTGGAGTGTATAGGACTCTTATAAGAGTCTTCCAGTAAGGCATTAACATAGCGGCGATGGCGAATGCGGACTCTCCAATGTAAATCGCGTAGGCGAAGAGTACACCTGAAAGTACACGGTTCTTTCGTCCCCCAGCTTCAATCACTGAAAAAGAAGGAAATTACTAGTTAAGGGAGTGATAGCATTTGGGAAGCGAATAAGCTTAACATATATATTATGACGGTAAGATCACTTCGTTGAGCAGGCTGGATTAATATACCCAATTTAAATGCAATAAAGTCTTTCTTCTTAATCAAATTACAATTTTGAACAGAAAAAATAAAATAGGGGCGCCTTACGGCATATTAATAAGAAGTATATAAGCGGCTACCGACACGTCAACAACAACATTGGCTTAGTAAAATTAGTCACCTGTGCTCTCATACAGAAAAACATCTAAGATTATATTTTATTTTTTTTCATACTCCTTACTTATAAGTAGGTACTTAATGTGATAATATATTTCCAGCTACCCAAAAACTATTTTTTATCAGGGATGATGGTGATAAGATATGATGAGCTCCGTGGCGCAGCGGTCAACACGCCTGCCTGCGACACGGATGGTCCCGGGTTCGATCCCCGGTCAGGTCAAGATGGAAAATGATCTTTTTCAGATTGACCTGGGTCTTGGATGTTTATCTATATATGTATTTGTTATAAAATATAGTATCGTTGAGTTAGTATCCCATAACACAAGTCTTGCTTAAGAACTTACTTTGGGGCTAGCTCAATCTGTGTGATTTGTCCGTATACATATATATATATATATATATATATGTCTCATTTAGCGGTGAAAATGTTAACTTACTAATAACCATCCCAGCAGGATAGGTGCCTCCTGATAGTGCTGCTTCCAGACACTCAATGGCGATGTACATGTAGTATGTCGTGGAGAAACTCTTGAGGATTCCCACACAGCTGGCGACTGAGAAGAAGATAAACGCAGGCTTGCGGCCGAACCTAAAGGTAGAAATTGAAGAATCTCGTACCGATTATAGCCCAAATTATGTACACTACAAAATACAGGTACCTAAAGCAAATGAATGACCTGTCAGAGACCCATCCAGAGATGAGCATTGAAACCAGCATGCCGACACTGTGGACGGTCCCCACCATGTTCACTTTCAGAGGCTGGCACGCCAGGTCCAGCTGGAAGGTAGAAAAAGTTTTTTTTTATACAACGAAGTAAGCATACGCCTATCTTATGGAAAACAGGTGCCGTAGCCTGTAAAAGCCTGCAACACCAGGGTATCATTCGCGCGTTGCGGACCTAAAGGATTCTCTTCACATCCTTATTGAAAAATACCTTCGTGGAAAAAGGTTGCTCTTAAACTGTACGATGATGATGTATGTAGGTGTGATGATGAATGAAGTAGTGAGTTCAATCGTGGCAGATTGCATTCAATTGATTGGTAGAGGCGAATGGCGTGAGATGCGATGTTATAAAGTGGTCGTAGACATCATAACTAACAATTCCTCGGAGCACAGCCCATTATACAAATGTTAGGACACCCAAGGAGAAGAATATCTCTCCTGACACTCTGGCTCGATACCGCTTGTAATATGGGGATCGTTGACAATCTTAACTGCTGGTCTTTGGACCGGGTCATGTGGATGAAGCCGGTTCTTGGGTGCACCTGTCCAGAGGTGACGGCAGTAGCAGTCTTTGTCCTGGGTGGTTAAGATTACGATTTTTCGTAAAGTGTGTATTTCTATTGCTGCTATAACGCTAAATAATAAAAAAAGAAAGAAAATTAAAGGACACATAGCACGGTAGAAAGGAACCCTTCTCAAGCGAATGACTCGAAACTGACTCGGACTTGATTGGATTTTTCCTAATGACTTGATCCTAACCACAAAAAGTTTGCGGAACTCTGCAAAATTTTTCAGTCGCCTCCCCAACAATAGTGTCGTTACTCTCACACATCTATTCATCGCAAGCCTCCACCAAGCCCGTGTAGCTTCCACATGATTCAGAGCCGTTGAAGATGGGCCTCGAGCAACGGTGCATCTCAAAAATTTCTTGATTTCGTACTGTACCCTAATCACAAAAAGTTTGCGGATCTCTGCTCAAATTATTAGTTACCTCTCCAACAATAGTGTTGTTACTCTCATACACCCATTCCTCGCAAGCCTCCACCAAGCCCGTGTAACTTTCACATGATTCAGAGCCATTGAAGATGGGTTTTAAGCAACGGTTGATGGAGGCGTTGGGCCACCAGCTCGCGTGGTAATTGGATGGTGTGTCTTCACATTGTGGCACTCGGCATCTGAAAACCACTGGCGGTTAAGTGGATCTGTCAATATGAGCGGCGAGAGTTATAATTATAAAGAGTTATATCAACCACACAAACCAAACCAGATTAAGTAAAAAAATATATCTAATATTGCCACAATTCTCCTTGTGCATTTGTATGGAGACATGCGCGTTTAGGGCCCTCTTAATAGTTCAGTACTTGGCCACAGTGGTTTTATTATTCGCTTAACTGTGATATGTCACAGTTAAGAGGGCCCTGGACGCTCATGTCTCCATACAAACGGAAATAAGGAATTGAGGCAATATTTGAAAAAAATGGAGTAAAATTAAGCATTCATTCAATTAATATCATAATAATCTACGTACTTACCTGTCGTACGTTCCTATTCAACGTGGTTAAAATATCAATGGTGTGAGAATTATAAGCCTCTTAAAATTTGTAAAGAAATGTTGAGAGGCCTATAAATCTCAAGATAATTTTACCAAGCTCAATAGGAACGTACGTAGATTATAATGAATGCTTAAATTTACTCCAAAATTATCAAATATTGCCACATTTCCTTATTTCCGTCTATATGGAGACGTGCGCGTCCAGGGCCCTCTTAAGCAATTTTGTTTGCAAAGGTCTCATTTCTTTTAGCAGTCATGTTAAAATAAGCTTTAGTTTAATTGACTCTATAAACAATTCCGTCTCCTTACCTGTAATTAATATCGCCGGCCACAAATATATAATTAACATTATACATAGACACCAATGCTGTAGCTATACACACGTACAAATACTGTATTTTCTGGTATCTTCCAAAAACTTCCATTGCCTCCCATATCTCGTAAACTTTGGACTTTTTCTCTTCATTTTTATGTGACATCATTTTTCTAAGATATTGATTTGCCTATAAAATTATATTTAATAATGACTAGGTTCAATTCACGTCTGAGACTGAATCAAATAAAGGATTCTGTCTGCGTTATCAGCTTATCATAACATACTAATTAGGAAAGCAGTAAAATAAACAGACTCCTCATGCAGCGGAAATTATCCGTGATTACTAAATGATACCCGTCTTATAATTTATGTACGTTTCACAACTAGTAGTAAGTCTGTCTGTTCATCTGTAATAAATATAATAGGTTTTATCCCAACTAATTACTGCCCTACGAGACAGGAGTACCTATGGAGAATGGATTGCTAAACACAGTGTTGATTAATCCATATTACATCCAGCAAAATCATAATGTCGCTAAGATAAATTTTATACTAGAGGTCCCCCATGAGGCTGGCATAGTCACATCAAGAGTACTGAAGCCTCGAAAAAAAAAAAATAGATTGAAAAAAAAAAATCCCAACTAATATTATAAATGCGGAAGGGAAGTGAATTATTTTGTTTGTTATGCTTTCACGCCCTATTTTCTGAACCGATCATCATGAATTTTGCAGGTACACTTTGTCTGAAGTACGTTTTACCCCTGAGAAAAATACTCGGATGCCTCCGCCAATGTTGTAGCTGGTCCTACATCGTATTATCTGCTTTTAAAGTGCATTTGTTTAGGTAATTAAAAGAATATAAAACCACAAACCCAAAGCTAGTGGCACTATGGGACTGGTAGGACATTATTGGTGGGACCACGAGTCAAAAATCTGTGATCAATTTTGAAACGTCTTTTTTATAGAAATTTACACTTTTTAATTCAAAATCTTTCGTCTTCTTCTGCTTTATATTATGACTTCCACCGAAATTCCAGTGATTTTGCCAATGTCCAGTATATGGAGATAATAAGTATCGGTGTTGTACGGTAAAGTTTTAACAAGTAGCATCAAAGATGGCGTATGTTCTTTGAGCCTCGTGTGAGTCTCTGATGACAAATTTATACGAGTCATATATCAGTCTATTTTAACTATTTCACAGATTGTTCATGAGCACGAGCATTTATAACATCAAACTACACCAATTTCATAAAATAAATAAATAAATATATACGGACAAATCACACAGATTGAGCCAGCCCCAAAGTAAGACTTGTGTTATGGGATACTACCTCAACGATACTATATTTTATAATAGATACTTATTATATAATAAACATCCAAGACCCAGGTCAATCTGAAAAAGATCATTTTCCATCTTGACCTGACCGGGGATCGAACCCGGGACCTCCGTGTCGCAGGCAGGCGTGTTGACCGCTGTGCCACGGAGCTCGACGTCAAAGTCCACTTAAATTTATTTGCGCAATCGTGTACGGCAAACCCCAAGTGCACCCCTTGACCACTTGAACCCACAAACTCCTTTAAAATCTTAAAACTTTGAAATAAAACAACATTTTAAAAACAAAAACGTAAAATGTTAATATTTTGATATATAAAGTGTATATTTTTTACATTTTTAAAGTCATATATACATGGACTTTAGAAGGTAACTAACGCTTTTGTGCATAGAGCTGTCGTACCCCGACATTCTGAGTAGGCTGACTTGTCCGCGATACTGACTAAAATTCATAAGTGAAACAGTTTGTTTTAGATTAAATTATGTTAAGCTAGTACTTTATTTACAATTTGTAACTAAATGTAATCTTTTAATGTCTATTATGAAACTACAAGATAACGTTTGTTTGCCTTTTTTATGTGTGAGAATAATAAATCACGGTGTTCTAGGATTCCGTATCTATTATCAGTAACAATATTTTAAGTTTTATATGGTAAGTACTAGCTGTTACCCGCGGCTTCGCCCGCGTAATATATAGCCTATGTCCTTCTCGGTACCCTAACCTATGTGTATGCAAAATTTCATGATGATCGGTTCAGTAGATACGGCGTGAAAGCGTAACAAACAAACAAACAAACTCACTTTCGCATTTATAATATTAATATAGTGGGATGGGATTTGTATTTCGAGATAATTGTTGTATCGGTTAACACAAGGTTTCATTTATAAAAGTAGGAATAGACGAATTTTTTTAATCTATGGTTTCACTACTACTCACAATACACGATAAAATGGCAAAATATGTAGGTACTATTGTAGAATGCGCGACTAATTTATGTGTACACTTAAGTGAAGTGACAATTAACATAACTCTACATTCGGTTTGTAGCATAATTTCAATACAATTTAGGATGTAAATGAATCCATCATTATGGAAACCAGACTTTACTCACGTTTGTTTCGTCGGGTTCTCCTGTTTTGGGGGAAGCGTAACTGTCGTATCGCTACCTCTATCACTCGCCCCAATGGTAGTCACAGTAACAAACCGAAACTAGTCGCCGAAACCGACGAAATACAACGTGGGTAAAGCCGCGAGAACATAATCAATATATCTCGCGTAAGTTTTAATATAATTATGCAAATTAATAGATTGGTTAATTTTGCAAAAGTATATTAGAAAGGTTCTTTCAATAGATATTATTTCCTAAAGCCTTATTCAACGTTCAGATTTAGATATAAAACAATTTCACTCGCTCGCGTAGCGGTCCCATTCCAAACAGGAAAACACTAACGACCATTTTTTTTTCAAAACTTATGGAATATGGAATTCATTACGCAAGCCACACATGTTTAAACATCTTATTTACTTATATGGTTTTAAAATATGATGTTAAACGTAAGTGACGTTGTGTTTTTAGGATTCCGTAGCAGAATGGCAAAAAACGGAATCCTTATAGAATGGTCATGTCAATCTGTGTGTGTGCGTGTGCGTGCGTGTGTGTGTATGTGTGTGTGTGTTTGCGTCTCTGGCACGGCACGGCTCGCAACGTAGACAGGAAGTGAGTAGATAGTGACTACCTACGCGTTGTCAACCCTAGTGATTACATGCCCCGGCTCAAGGTCACCGGCAAGTTGACCGGCAAACTTTCATATACAGGCAGTGTCACCACTGTGCTTCCGTTGCGGCAAGCTCTCCTCATGCAGCGGAAATTATCCGTGAGTACTAAATAATACCCGTCTTATAATTTATGTGCGTTTCACAACTAATAGTGAGTTTGTATGTTCATCTGATACCTTTACAGGTCTTATAAAATAGTGTTAGGACTTAACCATAGACATGAATTTTTCTTTTCTTTTAAGTACTTCTAATATTTGTGGACTTCTTAACTTTTACATATCGAAATAATATTTAAGGGGCACGATCAGTCCATGATACTGAACAACTTTCCTCAGGGACAATAAACGAATATACGAAAGTATAGGTTCCATATACTCATTAAAATCCTCATCCAGTTTCTACCTTTAGGTTCAGCCGCAAGCCTGCTTTCATCTTCTTCTCAGTCGCACGCTGTGTGGGAATCATCAAGAGTTTCTCCACTACATACTACATGTATATCGCCATTGAGTGTCTGGACTGGAAGCAGCCATGACAGGAGGCACTTATCGTGCTGGGATGGTTATTAGTAAGTTAGCTTGAGTATCGCTAAATGAGACATCTATAATATCAGCATCACCCCAGATGAATAAAGTTTTTGGGCGGCTGGAAACATCGCAATAATTTTATAAAATTCTTATTAAGAAGTAAGTACCCAGTACATAAAATGATTTTTACCTTTGGAATCGGGCCGGATCAAATATACAATAGAAAAGGAACTTGTATCGGATAGAGAGTAAATCTCATTTGTAGAAGCGTGGTGACAGCCGTGTTGCTCGAAGATGTTATACAATGATATGTATTGGCTTCTATTGTATCACTCGCTTATCTAGTTAATCCATTATTTTTCAGTGATTGAAGCTGGGGGACGAAAGAACAGAGTGCTTTCAGGAGTACTCTTCGCCTACGCGATTTACATTGGAGAATCCGCATTCGCCATCGCCGCTATGAGAACACTCTTATAAAACTCAGACTTAAGGGAGCTATATACATTTATCTCCATGCCAATGCCTAAGAAAAGAAGAAATTCAAATTGACATGAACATTTGTCATTTGTTATGACTACTATATTTGTGAGAGTTTATTTCATTATATTCATGATTTTATGTGTTTTATGATTTTAAATATTTTCTACGAGCTCTTTAGAGTAACTACTCGATTGATGAGAATTTTCTGAAGCAAACAATTATTATAGCAGACCAAGGCCGTCTGTTACAAATTCAACATTAATTGTGTACGCTGTAATTTGAAATAAGAGGAATTCGTTGCCAAAAACATAATGATTTTTGAATGGCTGCCTCAAGTAGACAATTGCTGCTTTTGTATACCTCTGAAAGTAGGGTGTATAATCATTGCAGTATGTTGTTTATTAGTAAGTAAACTTAAAATCTCAGTTAACGCGAGATATAATTTAACTAAATAAGATAACAGCAAACAGCATAGGCTAAAGATTGGATGGACTTTAGAACAGCTTAGCACGACTGCGGATTGGAATCGATAAAACTCTTTCCTTTTCATTAGGACACCAGTTTGAAAGCGCGAATTCGCACGATTGAAACTAAGGCTGTACGTACAGTAGTAAAGCCCCTATTATTTCAAGATTTAAAGAATTTAACTTAGTAGAACATTCAAAAATAGAGATTACTACAGAAAATGATAATGATAAATGGAAAATTTCATTTAGACTCTTTATATCACTGCGTGAAAACAGCGATGGCGCGGTCTAACTTTGCTCAGAGCCATTTGTGTCTGCTCGGGGAAATTTTTGGGGTTGGTTTATGGACGCAAAATTGTATGACATTAAAATGTAGAATTAAAATTTTATAAGATTCTTATAAGATAAATGAGAATAATAGAGAACATAAAGAAGGTTTATATTTTTTAATAAAATAAAAATATAAGGCCTACCAATCACTATATAGGGGCCGTTTCTCGCCCATACATGTAAATTGGGATGTTTCTTTTTTTTCTTGTCAATGCCTTGCTGCGGGATGACGTTGTTAGGTCTTAAAATATAGTCGATGAATGAACACATTTTGGTACCGGGATTCCTTCAAGTACATTTTTTGTGTCCCCACCCCCTGCAAGTTAAAAAATTATTTATAGATCAAGGGTGGATGCAGGATTTTTATCTGGGAGTGGGCACAAGGTGCAAATGGGCAAAAAGGCAACAAAAACTGCACAGAGCAAGAAATTTTAGTGTAATTCGAGCGCGACCGATGAGACATTCCTTGCTCTGTGTATAACAGTTAGAAATAAAATTCTTGCCACTGCGGAACTCTACTCTGGGAATGGTCCGACACACACGCACATTTGGCCGGTTTTTAATTAATTGTTTAAAAAACTTGACTATATGTTCATTGAAAAACTTGTATATATTTTCCAGAGTATGGGCGGTATGACTACTCACTATTACATTTTTACTGACATGATAGTAAAAGAGAACAATACGGATGCTGACGAAGTATATGGGCTATACACACATTCCTGCTATTCAAACATACACAATAAGACCTGCGTGCAAAACTCAGTAACGAAGCCTGGTTTCATTACTATTTTTCTTGCGGCTGACGTCCTCTTAATGTTCGCTAGTGCAATATTTATTATTGGCATTATTATGGTAAGTACAGTCCGAATCAGAGTTTATGGCAGCTCGGATATTAGATGCGAGCTGCGCAGGCAGTACGCGCCCCGCCTCCCCGCGCGCGCCCCGCTGAATCTAATATAATAAATAAATGATTTGTGAGTGAAGCTCCCGAGGGATGCCGTAGTATGTACCGATTTCACATACGCGGTGGTAGCACCCCGCGTTCGTGCCTCAACCCCGCGCCGCCGCAAGCGACGCGCCCTCTCTTTGAGACAGTGCTAAAAATCGATCAAAACGCGAACACGTTACGCACGCGCATCCCAAAAATATCTATACTTACTCATACTGCATCCGACGGTCTCTTCACAAGTGGACTGAACTCCATAGTTTTTCCTTCGCACCCCAGCGCATCCATTGTGTGCGCGATGTTCCGAGCCGACACAAAGTTTCATTCAGACTGTAAAGGTGAAAAAATTATTATATAATTCGTGACATTACAAACAAACAGTAGGTTCCTACCGTGAGAGTTCACAACAAAACGTTAAATTACAATCTGTCCTAACCAACCATTCGTTTATTTTAATCATATCTTTTATAATTATACGCATTATAATCATTAGTCTTTTTAGTCTCTACTGTTGGTGCACGACCCTCTCTGTACTACCATAGCCATACATTAGCTAGAGCAGTCCAAGATTGGCCACACTCTCCACGCTGGCCAGACGGGTCGGAGAGGTGTCTTATAAGCTTTGTTTAGCTTGTGTTTCCGAAGTCGCCTTCTACGACATCCACGGGAAGACTTGTGGTCCTATTCTACTTAGCCGGGAACCACACGGCAAATAGTAGTATAGTTTTTTTTATTGCTTATTCCTTTTTCAGGAAAAAGTCATAACCGCTACAGTTTTTTTGTATACGTTTACTTTTACGTCAATACCTGGCTCAGGCGTCGCGCGACCTCAAGCGGACGCGTTGATATCGTTTCGTACGGTGACTCAGCCAGTTAGTTAAAATGACGAGTACTGTGAAGTGTTCTAATTGCAATATCGTTATCAACGAATTGCTAGCTTTCGTGAGTCATGTTAAGGACTACACCGACGAAGAAAGTATACATCAATTGTGCACCTCAACTTATTCTGAAGAGGACATTAAGAATGCTAAAGCTTTACTATTTGACTCGATGCCGAGTTCTAAGAAAATGCCTGTTCGCAGGAAACAGGGCAAGAAAAGAATGTCACGTGACCTGGATGACATTATTGGTCTTATGAAAAGTGCAGACCCCATGAACTTCCCAATTTTCGTGGCCAAAGATCTTCATATGATACCACCAGTTACTTTTGACCATGTGGATGTGACCCGTTTTATAAAGGAGCTTCTGTCAATTAAAAACAGAGTGAGTGTTTTAGAAGAAAACTCAGTGGGATCTGAACAGTTTGAACGTCTTAAAGATGACATTGAACACATGAAACATGCCTCGATAATAGAAGGCCCCTCCAAAGTAAACATAAATAAAAGAGGAGGATGTTTACAGACCAGCTATGAGATGGATAGTGGGCCAATTGGACTTCAATATGTACCAGAATATGTACCTATAAAAATATCTCAACCATCAGCTGTTTCTACGGTCATTGAACGTCCTTCGGTGATGAGTCAGTCACCTTCAGAAGCACTAGTCATCGAAGACTCTGTCTCGCTCAGTTGCGAGGAAAATAAAGTAATAGATATATTACGGCACGTGGAGGCCGGCACGGAGGTTTCGACGGAGAAGACAAGTGCAACATGCAATGGGAACGCAGGTGCAAGCAGGATGGCACGGGCCGACTCGACTGAAGCGAAAGAGAGCATTCATCGGGCGAGTCCGGAGCTGCGCATCAACGGCAAAGGTGAAAATGAGACAGAGCAACTCTCGTCAAACGTTGAGGCCCAGATTACAACTGTGGTTTCGCCACAACCGGTTCAGAGGACTCATGCGCCTAATGAAGTACCAACCAGTGAAATGCAATTGAATGCTTTGGAAATAATTACGATTACATCTAACTCGACTGCGACTAAACAAAATAGGCATAACAGTGATTTTAGGTCGAATAATTTGGATCGGAATGTGAGCTGTGTTGGTGAACAAAAAGCAAGTAACTCGGAATGGCAGTTTGTTCGTAATAAGTCGGCTAAGCGATATAAGTTAATAGGACAAAGAGGCTGTGCCCCTACAGCGCCTAACGGTAAATTCAAAGCGGCGGATGTTAAAGTACCTCTGCTTATATCTAATGTAAGTAAAGACGCTAGTGAAGATGATATTATCAATTACATAAAAGAGAAAACTAATGAATGCGTGTCTCTCAAAAAGATAAATATAGGCAGAATAAAGTGTATAACTCATACAAACTGTATGTTTCCAAATTAAATATTGATTTATTTTTAGATGATAAGTTCTGGCCTAACGGAATATCGTTCCGACGTTTTGTGCATTTTATGTACAAACCAAAGCCAAAATCTGTCAGTAGTCATAGTAAATAATTAAGTTTGGTTATGGATTTAAGACCTAACAAATGTTTGAACTTTGTGAGCTTTAACTGTTTTTTTGTTACGCGGTCTTTTAATGACTTGCAAAACCTTTGTAATAAATCAGACGTGCTGGCCCTCCAGGAAACCTGTTTACTTCCTCACGACATGGCGCTACTGGGAACTATTTCTACAGACTTTGAGTATACAGGAAAGTCTGCCGTTGACACATCAATTGGCTTACTCAGCGGTAGACCCTATGGAGGCGTGGCCCTTCTTTGGCGTAAGGGCATTTTTGATAGTGTCACGGTATTAAAATGTAGTAGTGATCGTCTTATAGCCATTCAAGCCACTATTCAGCAGCGTTCGCTTCTTGTGTTTTCTGTATATATGCCAGTAAATGAAGACAAGAACTTACCTATATTTATTGAGGTTTTGGGAGAGGTAAATGCGATTGTTGAGAGTGTAAATGTCGAGTCGGTTTTTATTTTGGGCGACTTTAATGCACACCCGCATACACTCTTTTATAAGGAGCTTTGTAATTTTTGCATGGATATGAATTGGATATGTGCTGATGTGGAAAAGTTAGGCTTAAGGGAGGATATATATACTTATATAAGCGCGGCTCACGGGACCAAGAGATGGTTGGACCATTGTGTGGTCTCACAATCTGCATGGCAAACTGTTGTGGAAGTGGAGATTTTAGAGGACGTCTTTGTATCTGACCACTTGCCTTTGTTTGTTACATGTGACCTGAGGGATGTAAGGCCAAAATTAGCAGCAAGTAGCATACCACTAAATTCAGTTATATGGGGTGAAAGGAGTGAGATGCAAATATTTAAATATCGCGAGCTTTGCAATAGTGGTTTAAGGGAAATAGATTTTCCTTCCGACTTTGTTGAATGCAGTAGACGCACTTGTAATATAAGTAAGCATACTTTGGTGTTAGACAAACTATATCATAGTATTGTACGAGCCTTAAGTAACGCAGCTAGTAATTCTAACGAGCGTCGTAATAATGGTTCGAACAAAGGCAAGCATATTTGTGGATGGAACAAACATGTACATGAGGCACATAGGCAGGCCAGGCTTCACTATCAGGTTTGGTTGACCTACAATAGACCAACTTCGGGGGAAGTATACAATAGAATGTATGAATCGCGAAAAATCTTTAAAAGTCGCTTAAAATGGTGTCAGCAAAATCAGAACCAAATTAAAATGGATATATTAGCGAAACATAGATCTGAAAAAAGTTTTTCTCGATTTTGGAAGGCAACGCGAAAGCTTGATATTAGGCCTGGTCTTCCAGCGAGTGTGGACGGTAAAAGTGAGCCAGATTGCATTGCAGAAATGTTTAAGGATCATTTTAAGGTTGAATCACCTCTGGGCTCGTCGGTCCCCGTCTTTGAATCTGTGTCCAAATGTGAAGGGGAGACTCCGCTGATACGTGTTTCAGCAAAAGATATTAAGAATGTCCTAAATAAAATGAGTGGAGGGAAGTCCCCTGGGCACGATGGTATCAGTGTGGAACATCTAAAGAACGCGGGTGTCCACCTCCCGAGGGTTTTGGCCATGTTCTTCTCATTGTGCATAAGTCACTCCTATCTACCACAAGACTTATTAAAGACCATCGTAGTGCCAATTGTGAAGGACAGGACCGGTGATGTCTCGAGCAGAAAAAATTATAGGCCCATCTCACTAGGAACTACTATTGCAAAGGTGCTGGATGGGGTGCTTAATACTTATTTAGAAAAAATTGCTAATATTCATGACGCGCAGTTCGGATTTCGTCCCGGACTATCTACTGAGAGCGCAATAGTAAGCCTTAAGCACGCCGTTCAGTACTACACAGATCGTAGGACGCCGGTATATGCCTGTTTTCTCGATTTCTCGCAGGCTTTTGACTTAGTGTCGTACACCAAACTTTGGAAAAAGCTGAGTGACAGGGGTATGCCGGGTGAGATACTGAATTTGTTTAAGTATTGGTATTCTAACCAAACGAATTTTGTAAAGTGGGCTGGATCGCTTTCTGAAGCATATGTGTTGGAGAGTGGAGTGAGGCAGGGTGGCCTGACATCCCCTACACTCTTCAATATATATGTAAACGACCTCATCGTGGAGCTGAGTAGCATGCGTGTCGGCTGTCGGATAGATGATGTCAACATAAACAATATAAGCTACGCGGACGACATGGTGCTACTCAGCCCGACGGCGGGTGGGCTAAATAAGCTGATCAGAGTTTGTGAGTCGTATGCTGCCGAACATGGGCTCAAGTACAATGTAAATAAAACGGAATACATGATCTTTAAGGCCGCCGGCAAATGTCCCGAACACACAATTAATATTACCCTTAATGGCATGAACGTCAAGCGTGTGACTAAATTTAAATATTTGGGGCATATAATTGTCGACGACCTTAAGGACTGCTCCGACATTGACAGAGAACGTAGGGCACTGGCGGTTAGAGGTAATATGTTGGCCCGCAGATTTGCACGGTGTACCGAACAAGTCAAGGTCACGCTTTTTAAAGCATACTGCCAAAATATGTACACCGGTAATCTGTGGGTCAGTTATACCAAAACATCCCTAGATGCCCTGCGCGTTTTGTATAATAATATTTTTAGGATGCTGGTGGGACTGCCCCGTTACTGCAGCGCGTCAACAATGTTTGCCGAATACCACATTGATGGGTTTGCGGCCCTTATCCGCAAAAAAACAGCATCCATGATCTACAGAGTGCGGGGCAGTCACAACAGTATCCTGAACACTCTGGCCGACAGGTACACGTCGCCGCTGTGGCGGTGCCTGGTGAGGAGGGTAATCTTGGAAACCCACTCACTTACGTGATTTTTAAATTATTATAGTTTTCTTTTAGTTTTTAAAATTCTCATCCTACTAACATAGTGTAAGGATTATTAACATAATTTGGATCCAAGTTATCTGAAAATAAACAATTTTATTTAATTTATTTAATACCTAATTTTGTACTGAACTTCTTTTTCTTGGGCGCGGGCGTTATAAGCACCTGCAAAAGCTCGGTTCTCAGCGGATTTGAGTGTCTGCTCAATCTGCTTTTTTATTTTATTGGTAAGTGTCGTATTTATGGCTATTAATAATTAATTAATAATAAATCATTTATTCATCTAGTTCAATTTACAATTTTGGACTAAAAAGATTATAATACACAATTCAGACGATTTTACTTTACAAAATAAAGTGCACGTAATTATAAATAGAATTTTACAATTTCACTTTGTGGTAATTATTACTTACATAGGTCGCATATATGTATATTAGTCCGACACACTAGTACTAAACTAGGCCGAGCCTGTATCTTAGATACTGGGTCCTTCCACATTCGTAACATCACAATAAACTTTATAATCTAATTACATCATGCATTTTTTTTTATATTATTCAAGGGAGTAAGTTATATTAACAACAAAAACTATTAAACTATTTTATCAGAAGACAGGTGTTCCTCTAAACCATATTTAGCAGCTACCTACAATATTGTCAGTTAACGCGAGGTTGGCGTAAACTAGTGTGAATCACACGATATGTACTCGTAATAGCAAAGAATAATTACGAGTAGGAATAGCATGTGGTCCCAACCTCTCCTTCTTCTTCTGCTTCATAAAATGGCTTCCACCGAGATTTCGGTGATTCTGCCAATGTCCAGTTTAATGAGATACAAAGTATCGGTGTTGTACGGTATAATTTTAACAAGTAGCAATCAAAGATGGCGTTGGTCCTTTGATTGCCTCGTGGGAGCTTCTGCTGACAAATCTATACGAGTCCATGTAACAGTCTACTTTGTTTCACAAATTGTTCATGAGCACGAGCATTTCTAACACTATATGCGATTGGCAACTGGTTTCTTCACAAATGTTATACGGCGTATTATTATTAAAATAAAAGTATTACTAACGAAATTTATCTTATTTAAATTAAACTTTTTAGCATAATATTTATGAATTATATCTCAATTTTAGTTCGTTAAAGCTAATTTGGTCTGTCGCCATCTAGTGACTGGTAGAAAAGAATCTGCTTCATAGTATTAATAGCTAGTATTAGGTACATTGTCTTTGGTATTATATACATGCATGATTTTTATTAAGTAATTCTTTTCTTTTCAGTAACGTTTTACATACTCGTCGTGGTGAAAAGTTACAGAACAGTGATGAACACGGAAGAATAACGCACTATATTTAAAAAATGCTACTTAACATAAAAAGTGTCAAATAACAGACAAAGAGAAAATTAAATTGCTAATGAAATGTCTTTTTTTATTACCACTTTTTATTTACTTGCTTTGTTAACCGAAGGACACATAGAAAAGGCGTAGAGCGAGGACGTTTGGAGTCGGTTAATTAATTTGGTGCACGGTCTAAAAAGTATTTCTGGTGAGTGTTTAAACTATACCCTATACTTATTATGAGTGTTAATAAGTTTTGAAATAGATTAATAATTTTTATAGTAGCTAATTTTGCACTTATAAACGGATAGAATTTTATTAGGTACCTTAGAGTATAAATATTAACTATTATACTCTAAGTTAGGTACCGATTAGAAATTACACGAGTTTACACATAATTTTAATAAAACTAAAAAAACTTTTGCACTGCTGCCGCTCATACATAATTCAAATGTTGTGTTTAGGTTAATATTATATAATTTTTATTTTATTTGTATACTTAATTATTTTGAACATTTGTTGTTAATAATAATCTGAATTTTATGTTATATTTTTTATTTAATTTGAATTTTTTGGTATGTGATGCAGTTTATGCGAAATAAATTATTTATCTATCTACCTATTGCACTCACGTATTTTAGTGGGTAATGACGACAAGTTTCAGTCTTTACTGAAGGCTATCTACAGGCCGAGTGCAAAGGAGGCTGTCGCAATGCCGCTTCTTGTTAATAGGATATATTACTGAAAGCTGTGCCGGCAGAGTGCACCACTAGCACATACAGTAAAAAAGGTTTGACACTGAAAAGTATGTACTTGAAAATGTCAAAGTCGAAATTTATTTGTAAAATTATACATTATTCCTTTATTAATTTGATTTTAAAATACTCCTATGAGTATTTAAATATAAAAATGCTTCTGGGCTGCGTATTCGTATGTAAAATAAAGGCAATTCATTGCAACTTTGACAGACTTGTCAATGTCAAACATTTTGTTTACTGTCTCTGCTAATGCTGCCCTCTGGCGGGAGAACATTGCAGTATTATCTCCTATTGATTGATGATTGAGTTGGCCAGGGGGTCGGACGGGGGTATTCCTTGTAGCGCAACCATCTTGAAACGCAACTAAATTATTCCTCGGATCGCACCTTTTAGTTGCGCTCAATATGTTATTTTAAAATTTTATTCTGCGAAGCGCACCTATCTTTAACTTTTGAACAGAGCTGCAAACTAACTGAAGCTATCGATAACAAGTACGTTCTTTTTTTGAACGTGGGTGCGCTTCGCGGAATAAAAATTGCTATCGTGAGCGTAACTAAGAAAAATTTCACTCGCTCGCGTAGCGTTCCCATTCTAAACAGGTAAACACCTACGACCATATGTTTAAACATCTTATTTAGGTACTTACTTTAATATGATGTTAAACGTAAGTGACGTTGTGTTTTTAGGATTCCGTAAGCTGAATGGCATAAAACGGAGCCCTTACAGAGTCCATCTGTGTGTGTGTGTGTTTGCGTCTCTGGCACGTCACGGCTCGCACCGTTGGCAGGAAGTGACTACCTACACGTTGTCAACCCTAGCGCTTACACGCCCCGGCTCAAGGTCACCAGTGCACGAACTCTCACGTACAGGGAGTGTCACCACTGTGTTTCCGAGGCGGTCAGGTTAAACAAAGACATAGGCAGCGAGAATTCATTTGCAGCTGAGGAAATATGTCTAGATTTACAGGGACTAAAACTCATATCTTAAGTACATATTTAAGTTTATTTACATCCTTAAAAAATGCCATGTCATACTGAAGTAGAATTATTCTTTGACGAGTCCAGATTTTCGGGAGTGAGAACTTTCCGTTTTACGCTAGCTTCGACTTGTTCAACTGTGTCTAAGAGTGGGAGGTCTCTGGTCTCTGGAGTCAGGCAGGTGAGGAAACCCGACAAGAGAGCCGTCCCTCCGAACAATACCGGTGGTAGTGCTGGAGAAATATTTCGCTGGAAACAAAAGAATCGAGTATTAGAATTTGTAAAGAGAGTAATTAATCAATTAACCAATTTTTATGCAATGTACAATATTTAAGAGTCGCCTGGACGGTCTCCATATAAACGGAAAAAGGGAATTGTGGCAATATTTTATAATTTTGGAGTAAAATTAAGCATCCAATCAATTAATCTTCTTATAATCTACGTACGTCTATACAGTTTGGTTAAATTATCAATAGTTTGAGAATTATACGCCTCTCAAGATTTTCATACAAATTTGAAAAGGCTTGTAATTCTCCAACCATTGGTATTTTGGGTTGCCACAATTCCCTTTTTCCGTTTGTATGGAGACATGCGCGTCCAGGCGACTTTTAAGCAGTGTGGTTTGCGGCAGAGTAGTATCACTTCAAGTCTTCCCTTGGATTTCGTGGAAGACGACTGAGGAAACACAAGCTAAACAAAGCTTATAATCATCATAGAGACTTCTCCAACTCGTCTGGCTAGCGTGGAGAATGTAGGCTTAATCCACTGAGGCTAATATATGGCTCTAGTAGTACAAACTTGGTCGTGCTCTTGCAGTGGAGACTAAAAAAGACCTGTTGTACAATGTTTAGGGTTCCGTACTCAAAGGTTAAAAACGGGACCCTATTACTAAGATTTCAATGTTCGTCCATCTGTCTTATTGCCATCAGGCCGTATCTCATGAACCGTGATAACTAGACAGTTGAAATTTTCACAGATGATATATGTCGTCACTATATGACCAACAAATATCTACTCATAAAATTAATAGGTATTTTAACGAGTTTCCCATACAAATACGTGATATTTTTGCATTTTTTTTATCATGATAATTATTAAACAATTTTGTAATAAGCCAATAGAAAGCGGAGCAGAATTGTAGTTTTCTGACAGGAGTATCTTACCAATATCGGAGTCAATGGTCCCAGCATGCCTCCCGCCCGGCCTGCTATTGCGCAGACTCCCAGAAGGGACCCCCTGGCACTCGTCGGGAACAGCTCCATGGAATACGTGATCGCTCCCGTAAAGCATGCCGCTATGAGGATCTTCCCGATCATCAACATAGCTGTTCTTAGTGTAGTGTACGCTGGAAATTAAGAAACTATTTAGTATCTGAGTCATAGCAATGACTTGCTAAACGACTTTAAGTAATTAGGTGTTTAGGTCGAACGAATCGTGTAACTAAATGATAAAATTTTGTTTCTTCGTCTTAGCAATCGTTCAGACTTTAGATGTTTAGTATATGGGTCTATTATAGTAAAAACTTAAGGTGTACCAGGCAGGCCTCGTCGACCGCTTACGCAATACTACCTGCTCTGCAACTCCAGACACGAATTCTAGACTGTCAGAAAAGCAGCTAGGTTGATATGGGACTATGCTGGACACGTTTCTTCTATACCTGAGGATAGCATGGTCAAAAAGTCACTTGACTAGAGGCCCAAGAGCACACGAGGACGCGGCCGAAAAAAGACGACGATGAGTTTAATAGACAAAGACTGGAGAACACATACAACAGACCGACAAAAGAAGAGAAAGCGGCCTTTACCCAGCTTTGGGATATTAGGGCTCGGAGGTACATAATTTAAACTATATAGTGGCTTTGTGAGCAATAGAGTTCTCAAATATGTCATGGGATATATAAAACTAAATCAATATTCACCCCGCATCTTAAAACAAAAAGCTAAAAGACATTTGATAATATGGGGTCTATCGGAGTAACATCAAAATGAAACTTGTAAAATAACCGACTTGTATGTAGATACCTAGAGGTAAACACTGTTGTAGAGGTAATTTTGCGCTCACTCGGTCTACAATATTGAAGTGTGTGATTGAAATACTTTTCAATAAAGTTTCAATCAAACTGCCACTATGCGAGTAATACTATGCTTATTACGTAGGTACAAACCCATTTCATACAAAATTATTTTATTACAACCTTGTAAAATTACTACAGTGATAAAATAATCCTAAAACGGATACTTATCACCAATAATCGTGACGAATAGACTTACTGAAAATCTGTCTTACCTTCAGGCACGAAGCCAGACCCCGCACACAGCAGGCCACAAAGCACGAATCCCACCACTAGCGGGATCTTTCTCCCAATCCTATTCATCAAGTATAAGGCCACTAGTTCCCCAGGGAAAGACATCACGGTCAGGAGCAAGAAGTTTGCATACTTATTCCCCGGCAGCCACGCCGAGTTCACCATCATGCCTATGTACACGAAATTCACTGTGAATCTGCTTACTGTTGCTACTAAAACACGTAGCAATATTGGTCTACATGTAAATATTGCTTTGTAGCTGTCTCTATCTTCCACGTTTCTTATACACAGCTGTTCTTTCAGCTTCTCGGTATCATCTAGGCTCGTCTTGTTTATTTTTATCTTATTAACATTGGCGGAAAATTCTATGGTTTCTATAGCTTCCTTAGTTTTCCCGTTTAGGAATTGCCACCGAGGACTCTCTCTGACGAAGAACACGAAGGAGATACAGAATATGATCGGAGTGTAGACGATCCGTATTATGGTTTTCCAGTACTGCGCCATCCAGACGATGATTGCGTATAAAGATTCTCCAATGTATACACTATAAGCATAGATCACTCCCGCAAGCACTCGGTTCTTTCGACCCCCAATTTCAATCACTGAAAAAAGAAAAGAAAATTTGCTGAGTTTATACATTAGAAATCATCATCGTCATCAGGTCCCTTTTTTAGTCTCCACTGCACTCTCCACCTCTCTAAAGTAAATCGTCTGACTGCTCTGGCTTAAATATGCGGCTCTGCTGAGAAGTATATTTAGCCTTTAATTAAAATAAATAAATAAATATATAGGGACATATCACACAAATTGAGCTAGCCCCACAGTAAGTTGTGAACTTTTGTCGCAGGATACTAACTCAACGATACTATATTTTATAATATATACTTATATAGATAAACATCCAAGACCCAGGTCAATATGAAAAAGATCTTTTTCCATCTTGACCTGACCGGGGATCGAACCCGGGACCCCCGTGTCGCAGGCTAGCGTGTTGACCGCTGCGCCACGGAGCTCGATCTTTTAAACCTGGCTGCTCATTAAATATCTTCTGACTATCGCTAAAAATGAGCTAAATCTAGTTCCGTTTCTATTAAATCGCATTTTAATCCTGCCACCCATTCCACGGCTACGTTACTACAGAATGCTACGGATTAGACATACGCACAAAAGTCTAACGCCTGAAACGTAAGTATAACACTCCTCTTTTTGATCGGACCTTTCAAAAACTGTTGGAATTCACAAAATGCAGGCTTTTTCTGAAAGTATTATCCGAATTTATCCTGTATCATAACTTATTGAGGAACCGTTATGTAAGTGATTCCATTTCGAAATAATGATTGCTACATTCATTCATTGCTCGGGGTCAGAGTTGAAATTTTTAACTGAAACTTGTCACAACCAATTGATGTAATTGGACTGGACATAGCTCATGGTTCTGTTTCTAAAACTTTACAATGAGTTGTAAAAAATAAAATGCGCCAAATGCGTGTCGGATTGACACCCTAAGGATTTCGTAACACGCAGTCAAGCTAAAATAAAATGTTTCGGGATGGCGAGTAGGCGCGTGGGTCGGCTTACCTATACAATGTGTAACAAAATCCTCGACATTAAAGGATATGGGTGACTTAGACCGTCAATATGAACAACTTTGCCTATGGGATCAATTCTGGGAGCTCATTTTTTTTTTACTTTCTAGGTTACTCTAATTCTATTTTAAATTTTCATCACTACTCTTACCCGTATTCTCACTTACCATTTTTACGCTGATGACTTGCAGCTTTATAAACAAATAGACGTTAATCAAATTAACGATGCTATATCTGAACTCAATTCTAATTTATTAAGCATTTATAATTGGTCAACATCCTTTGGTATTGCTGTTAACCCCAAAAAATGCCAAGCCATCGTTATAGGTAGTGCACGTCAGTTAGGAAACTTAGATTTACAATCAGTAACGCCCATATTGTACAATGGTAATGTAATTACATTTTCAAATAATGTAAAAGATCTCGGTCTTTTGATTGACACTAAGCTTTAATGGGATGTGCATCTTGCGGAGGTGAGTCGGAAAGTGTATGTATCACTACATTACCTCAATAAACTAAAAAAAATTCTTCCCGTTGATACTAAAGTTATGCTGGTCCAATCTCTTATTCTTCCTTTTATTGATTACGCTGATGTGTGTTATCTAGACATTACAGAGGAACACCTGAATAAACTCGAGTGCTTATTAAACAACTGTATACCGTTTTATATTTTGTCTCTGGAAGTATGACCATATTTCCTCGTAAAGGGCTGAACTGAATTGGCTTTCCATTCGACAGCGGAAAAACTTACACATACTTTGCTTTCTTTATAATACTCTCTTTAGTCCTTCTGCTCCTAGCTACATGACTTCTAAATTTCAATTTCTAAGCGCTTCCCATGAGAGGCCTCTGCACTCTTCAAATACACTTCGCCTTGCTACCCCTGTTCACTGTACTAACTTCCTATCCAATTCGTTTGGAGTTACCGCCGTTCCTCTTTGGAACGAACTTCCCGATAATATTAACAATGCTCAAACCCGCAATCAATTTAAGCCACTAGACAAAAGACATTATCTCAGTTGAAAACTCTTTCTGCAGTATTTATTGTATTATTTATATATTTATTTATTTATATATTATTTAGTATTCATATATACTTATTTATTATTTAAATATACTTATTTATATATATTACCTTAGGTGTGTAGTGTGTAGTTGTAACTATAAATGTATTATTTTATTTGTTCATATATATTATGATAAGTATTATTTAAATTTTAGTAGCACCCCCTCATATCTTTTTCACAATGTCCCAAAGGTGAACTGGTAGACAATGCAAATAGCATTAAGTTAACCTTTTGTATCAATCTTTGATTGTGTGCAATAAAGCTAAATACTTAGTTTAATTGAAAAAAAATTCTAGGTGTCCGGGCGGCTAAACACTTTGTATGAAAATGTCGAAATTTTTGAAGTTGTAACTTACTCAAAACCGTGCCAGCAGTATAAGTGCCTCCTGAGAACATAGACTCTACGAACTCCGTAGCGGCGTACATGTAGTATGAGGTGGCGAAGGTCTTCAGGTGCCCGACGCAACTGGCCACCGCGAAAAATATAAAGGCGGGCTTGCGGCCGAACCTGGAATGATTAAAGGGTTTTGAATAATATTTTTTGTAATTTTTTTTTTTTTATTAGGTTCACAAAACTGACGTTACACAGTAAAATTTACATAAAAATAAAAATATTCAATGACAAGTGAAAGTGTAAGGTCTTCTAGATGTAAACACAGCATGCACAATACATAATCTACTACATATATAAAAAGCATAAATACCTACACAGAGAAAAAAAAAATATGACGTATACATAAGTTATATAAACACAAAATCATAGAAGCATATTCCTCTTAATGGAATTGGCCGATGCACCGAAAATATCAAATTTTGATAATACGTCATTATACGCGGAACACATGCGAACAATCGGTGAATTCTCCAGATATAACGTAATAATAAAAAAGATATCATTATCATCATTTATAGTGTCCACAGAAGGAGCACGACTCTCTCTGTACTACCAGAGCCATGTATTAGCCAGAGGAGTCAGAGGATTTGGGCTATACTCTCCACGCTGGTCAGACGAGTTTGAGAGGTTTCTTTGATGTTTAAGCTTTGTTTAACTTGTGTTTCCTAAGTCGCCTTTTACGACACCCACGGTCATTATTAGTCTGCCGGGAACCAGAAAGCACTTATATTTTTAAGACAAAAATTTTTTTTTGTTGTTTTTTTTTTGTTTCTCACAATAAACACATCATCATTAGCCTATACTCGTCCACTGTTGGACATAGGCCTCCCCAATTGCACGCTATCGAGATCTATCTTCGGCTGCTCGCATCCAGCTTCTACCAGCCATCTTGCGCAAATCATCACTCCACCGTGCCTGAGGACGTCTTACACTACGTTTGCCGAGACGAGGTCTCCACTCAAGAACTCGTTTGCCCCAACGGTTATCGGTTCTGCGGCTAATATGGCCAGCCCACTGCCGCTTCAGCTTGCTAATCCGGTGGGCTATGTCGATGACCTTGGTTCTCTGCCGGATAACCTCATTTCTGATTTGACAAGAAACACGCTTGAATTTATTTGAACATAGGCTCTTTGAACTCCGTAGCGGCGTACATGTTGTGCGAGGTGACGAGCGTCTTCAAGTGCCCGATACAACTGGCCACCACGAAACATATAATTGCGGGCTTGCGACAGGCTTTTGAATGTTATTTTTTGTAGTAATTAAAAAAGATGTAGGAAGCACTTATATTATTAAGACGAAAAAATATTATCTTTAGTTGTTCGTTATTACCAAAAAGTTATATCTAATAAAAAAAACTAACTACAAAACAATTTCATAAATGGTCATGATGATTAAAATTATTTTATACAAGAGACTGCTTAGCACGTAATAACATGCATAATACTTACATTTACTGGGTAGTAGATCATATAAAAGATTTTGAAGCTGTGAGCTATATTGAAATCTCGGAATCAGAATTCCTATTGGAATACAGAATAGCAAGAAAAAAATATATAAAACGAAAAAAATTGACCTCCCATACAAAGTCACCGATCAGCTGGGCGAATTACAATGGAAAGTCAAAATTTTATTTTTAAGTTTTCACCATTTTCTCTTACCTTTCTGTATTAGGGATTCTAGTTTTGAGATTTTAATATAGCTCATAGGTTTAAAATCAGCCTGTATTATTATGATGTAATGGACAACTGGTTAAGCGAGAAATTTTTGTCAACTTAACAGGTTTTTCAACCGCTCCTTAAACGGTTATCGTCAAGCGGTGCAAAATGGTTAAAGATGCGTACTGCATATTTTGTCTGTCGTAGGATCTTGTTGATCAGAATAACTGCCCAACATTACAGATCCCGGTTACTTTACGTCTCAGATGCAATTCCTTTCAAATACTCTATTTGAGACCTTTGTTCAAATATTTGGTACTATATCAATACCAAAATCCTCTGACTGCTCTGGCTAATATGGCTTTGGTAGTACAGAGAGGATCGTGCTCCTGCAGTGGAGACATTAAAAGATCTGATGATGATGATATCAATATGATAGAAATTTCAATTTAGAAGCAGACACAGCTATTCTGAGATCAGGGTGCAAAATTACATCGGTGTGAGATACGCTTGAATTTATTTTTACGTAATTTTTTGCGATAGCTCCAAAAGGATAAGACAGACGCGACGGGAGACCGTGCAAGCGGTGATCACCGCTGCCCATGGACAACTTCAACAGCAGGGGTGTGACAAGAGCGTTGTTTTACGATATGAAGGTGATGTAGATGTGAAGTGGAAAAGCCATGTAGAGGCCAATACCCAACAATGGGTGAGCACGGGCTGAGAAAGAAAGAAGAAGAAGATGTAGATTTACCTGTCGGAGGCCCAACCGGACATGAGCATGGAAATCAGCATGCCAATGTTGTGGATTGTGCCAATCAGTTTTGTCTTCAGAGCCTGGCACGCGAGGTTTAGCTGAAAATAATAACATAGAAGTGTTGCATTATAAAGAGACTGCTAAGATATGTGTTGCGTTATAACGAGATGGCTAACAGTTAGTTAGTTAGTTATCGCGGTTGGAAAATAATATAACACGTAAAATAAGCTCTCAAAAAGGAATATTTTTTCCCGTTTTTCACCATTTTCAATTGATGCTTCGCTCCTGTTAGTCGCAGCGTAATGTTATAAACCTAAAAGCGTTCCTCGATAAATGAATGAACAGTCCAACATAAAAAGATTTTTTTCAATTAAAACCAATAGTAACTGAGATAATCGCGTTCAACCAAAGTAAAGTAAAAGTAAAAATTCTTTATTTGTTCTCCACAATCCTAAGACTTAACTTAACATGGCACAACTATTTGTTACACGTTTTAAGATTGTGAGAGACTGGTGTCTGAACTAAGCAGAGCTTGTATCTCAGTACACCAACCAAACAAACTCTTCAGGTTCATAATATGCAGGTAATAAATAAAGTATACCAGCTGCTTCTCTTCCCGTGCAGACCGTAGAAACCGGTCTGAGAAATGAAGAAAATCGGGATAATCTTAGAATAAAAAAAAAAAAAAAATCATGTGATCTGTAAATCAGGCTTTGCCGCTAGAATATCTTTATAATAAGCTTTCGCTCATAACTACCTCTCCTACGATGGTGTTGTTACTCTCGTAGACCCATTCGTCACATGGCTCTACTAGCCCTGTGAACCCTCCACAGGTCTCGGAATTATTGAACACTGGTTTCGAACACCTGTCTATGGTAGTGTTGGGCCACCAGGCAGCTTCGAACCGTCTTGGTGTCTCTTCGCATTGAGGGACGCTGCATCTGCAAATAAACTGACCTATGTAGCTTCTACTGATTAAAAAAAGTTATCATCACCAGGTATTTTTTTTGGGCTCCATCACAGGAGCACGACCTTCTCTGTACTACCAGAGCCATATTAAAAAGTGTGTACTGAAAATAAATCGACAAAAACACTATAGTATTAAAATTATCGAAGTTGCTCACTAAATTTTAAGACCATAGAGTTTCAATAATAACTATATATGGATACTCTAAGTTTAAGACCCTTTAAGTTTAAGGCCGTGTGCTTCCCGGCAGAGTAGAATAGGACCACTCCAAGTCTTCCCGTGGATGTCGTAGAAAGCGATTTAGGAAATACTAGCTAAACAAAGCTTATGAACATCAAAGAGACCTCTTCAACCCGTCTGGCCAGCGTGGAGAGTGTAGGCCAAATCCTCTGACTGCTCTGGCTAATTATGGCAGTAGTAGTACAGAGAGGGTCATGCTCCTGCAGTGGAGACTAAAATAGACCTGATGATGATGATGATGATGATGATGAAGACCCTCTATTATTACCCGACCGACCCACCCAGAGGGGGTTAATGTTTTTCTTTTGTTTGTATCTATGTATGTCTGTACCATTGTTGCTTTCTGAGGCCTAAATGAGCTGACTGTTTTTGCAGTGTGAGGTGCCTCCTTCCCCGGAGTATCATATGCTATGTAAAAAATCAATATGGTAATCTGTCAAAAAGGGCAGTCAGGTTTTTATTTTTTAATCATGCTACCTACTTGTCGTATCACTGGTGTAGTCACTTACCTATATTCCACGTCGCCGGCCACAAATATATAGTTCATGCTGGTCATTGCTACAAACATTGTAGCTATACAGATATACAGATATTGCATCTTTTGGTATCTTCCGAATTGTTCCATTACCTCCCATAGTTCGTAAACTTTTTTACACTTTTCTTTTCCCTTCGCCTTCATTTCCACTAAAAATATTAGTTTATTAACAACAATAAACAGTGTATGTTACTAAGCGTCGTAGAAAACTATATTAACTAAAGCATGTGTAGACATCACGTTCTTTCGATATCAATTCATCATCCTACCAATTTAAGACAACGATCTGTGCACGGCAGAGTTTCAGGCAAAGTTCGGCGAGGAAGTTCAATCGGGATGATGATTTTTAATCGTTGTGACCTCTCGAAAAATAAAACACATCAATAAATAAAAAAACTCGTCCCAAAACTCTTTTAAAACATAAGAGTTACATGCATATGACATCACATTTTTCAAAGTAAGTGCCTAATTCGTGAAAACTTTGTTTGATAACCTATAGCTATCAAACAAAATTCTTCACTAATAAAAGATCATTCAGCGTAGAAAACGTCGTATCGAACGTGCAGATGTGATACCGAATTAAAAATGTATGTCTTAAAATAGTCTTTTGAGGCATTACGACTACGAATGACTAATAGTAGCTTGTTTGGGCTTGATTAAGCTACACCGTACCTATATCTATGTTCTTTAAGAAATGCCGTATTTTTGTGAGTATAATATAAAGCAAACTTTCCATGCGTTTAGATTTCAAACTTGTTAATGACGGCGCCATACCTTGGCGTCGAATACTTCTTTATGTTTTTTTTTTTCTATTATGTATTTTATAGAGACAGAGCTCTCTTAATGGTGACAAAGATATTATGTGATATTACTGTGTTAAATATTTGTTAAGTAGAACAAACAGACAGTAATACACAAGTGGAGAAACAGGAACAGATAAATTTATTATAAGCTCTTTGCAAGTCGACATTTAACTGTTATCTATCTATCATCTTTAGAGTCGTATCTCATTTATAATAATAATATAATAATAAATATATAATAAATATATACGGACAAATCACACAGATTGAGCTAGCCCCAAAGTAAGTTCTTATGTAAGACTTGTGTTATGGGATACTAACTCAACGATACTATATTTTATAACAAATACATATATAAATAAACATCCAAGACCCAGGTCAATCTGAAAAAGATCATTTTTCATCTTGGCCTGACCGGGGATCGAACCCGGGACCATCCGTGTCACAGACCGGCGTGTTGACCGCTGCGCCACGGAGCTCGTCAAAGTGGCGCCACGAAAAACAACAAGTTTTGATTTAAGAAAAAAATGCTTTTAATTATATCTGTGAAGATTAAAAGTGTTTTAAGTACGTATTTTAATGTGTGATTTTAAAGTTTTATGGATTGTCAGCTGACAAAACTGATTGCAATTCTTCATAAAGAAAACGTGTAAACATGCGGTGTTTAAACCAGCAAATTTTTTCTAATTTCAACCAATCCTCTCTAGGTAAACATTTCGTTTCTCAACCTTCATTTTAAAGTTACCTCATACATCCAAATCTTTTAAATATTTAAGTTATGAATGATGGAATAAAAAATATGTCATACTAGTTCTCACATAGGTAATCGAAAACTGAAAATTCACCTTTTTGGGAAGTCTTGTAAAACAAATATAAAGCGAACAACTGAAAATTCAAAGAATAATCGAAAAATAAAACAAAGTCGGACAAAGACCATCAGCATTTTTTTATGTCATAGGACGGCAAACGAACAAGCGCCACCTGATGGTAAGTGTTCACCACCGCCTATGGACAACTGCCACAACAACTAACCAGGGGTGTTACAAGAGCGTTGGCAGCCTTTATTTTCCCTCCACAGTGGGGAAGGGGGATGGGCCTCCGGCTCTCTCACTCACAGAACGAAGCATAGAAGCGGTAAAGCTACTTCTCAAACGTCGATTTTCTGTGAGAGTGTGTTACTTCCCCGGTCGAGCGGTGGGCCCACCGGGTACACGGGGAAGTACCACATGTATTAAAAATTTCTTCTGTGCACCAGTGCGCAGATTTTTGACCGGCCGTTTTTTCTTCTTAAATAAAACTTTAGCAATGGACTTGACCGTAACTTAGTTAGTCAGATGTAATAAAATCATGTACAACGGCACGGTCAGTGGTGATTTGTAATTATATATTATTATGAGTTATGTTGTTGTTTTGTGTGACGTTAAGTTTACATACGATTACGACGACGACAATTACTTTATAATAAGTATTTTTAGAAACAAAGTTTCACATTTTTACCCTCACGGGTACCTTGGATATGTAGTGATAGGTTTTACACTTTAAACTTTTTAGTTTAGCATGAGAAAAACTAGGTTCATGCTTGCGTTAATGTCGATCCTTCGGGAAAAGTGTAACTATTTTCCGGATGAAAGTGCTACGTTTCATCCCGGAAAAAGTTACTGTTCCCATTATGTGTTTATCTGGGAATAAATAATCCGTGTGCAAAATGTTATTTAAAACTGGTAGATCCACTGCTGAGCAAAGGGGAGGGGAGGTCTCTACCCAGCTCTCTCAAGTTTCCATGCTTCCCTATCTTGCGCTTTTATCGCCCAATCTTTGAAGAATGCGTCGTTTTTTTTTGGTCTTTTATTTGGTCTGATTTACGAGTAAAAGAATAAAATGATGGAAAGCATTAGTTTCTCTCATGTAAGCCTTGGTATGGATAGGTGATTCATAATAATGCCCATTTTTATACGCCCATTCCATTGATAATCATTACAATCTGCGTAGGAGGTGAAGTAGTTTTTTTCCTGCTCTGGGTTTTACCTTACCACATCACAAGACTAATTTAATTATATATTGCATGTATAAAATGCATCTATACACATACTTATATGCCGTGTAGTTCCCGGCAGAGTAGAATAGGACTACTCCAAGTCTTCCCGTGGATGTCGTAGAAGGCGACTGAGGAAACAAAAGCTGAACAAAACGTATAAACCTCAAAGAGACCTCTCCAACCCGTATGGAAGTGAGGAGAGTGTAAGCCAAATACTCTCTGCTCTGGCTAATATATGGCTCTGGCAGTAAAGAGAGGGTCAAGCTCCAGCAGTGGAGACTAAAAATGACCAGATGATGATAGCGATGACGACATACTAATATTAAGTCGGTCTCCTTTATTAGGAGTGACGTATTAAAATACTGTAATGTATCTATCTGTATCTTAGCACACTCTACGCATCAGAAAGGTCACTTTCGGTTTCTGATTTGTACATCTGGTCGACTTTGACCCACTTTGGTTTAATATTATCTTTCCAGTACCGTCAGATATACTGGTCTTTAGACAATTTGGCGACAGAGTAAACGGTAGAATAGTTTGTATTATTCAACCAATTGGGATGTTTTTCTGTTTGTGCTATTGAAATACCTCCCAAAAATAGACACATCAGCGGCAAAAAGTTTTTTTTTTGTTTCGGGTTTCACATAGGTCTTATATCATGAGAACCCAAAAACTGTGTCAGTTATTATTACGTCAATAAGGAGTTTTGGTATGAACCAAAACTCCTTATTGACGACTTATTATAGTGTATTTGTAAGAGACTAGTTAGGAGTTTGTTCAGCAGTTCGTTATCTATGTACTTATATCGTGTATGGTAATGGCACAGAATTAATAATAGGTGGTCGTTGGCCTTGTAGCAAAAGTTCTTTAAAATTTGTGAAATATCTTATGCTGGTTATTATTGTCTTCTTAGGATTCCGTTGTAAAGAATGAATCCTTATACATATAGTTTTGCCATATTCATCTATTTGTTTGTCTCTCTGTCAATCCACGTAACATATAATAATCAAAGTTAAAATGAAAACTATCACACTACAATCAGTAGGGTTCACAAGTCAAAGAGTTATTGGCGACCAACTTATACTGTAGTATGGACTTACGCCAGTATGGACTTACGGCATACAGCTCTGGGGCTGTACCAAACAGAGCAACATAGACATTATTCAACGATTCCAGAACAAAGTGTTGAGGGCTATTGTAAACGCACCTTGGTACATAAGAAACGACGACCTGCATCGGGACCTTAACATACAGTTCGTTGATAGAATAATCAAAAAATACGCTGAAGCACATGAGCATAGATTGCTTCATCATGTGAACGTCGAGGCGATCCAGCTCCGTGACAATACGGACATAGTGCGAAGACTTAAAAGGACTAAACCATTTGAATTAGTGTAGTGTAGTGATAAAAAACAATAAAACAGTGCAGTAAAAGTGCGATTAAAGACACATAAACAAAGTGCCTTCTCCTTAATAGAGACAGTAAGAAAAGTGCCGATGGACACATTCTTATTCTATTCGTAATAATCTAGGTCAATGTAAAATTACTCATTAGCCAACTAATAGGCTAGATTGTAATAATATTCGCGTATGTATGTATTTAAATACAAACATCGCGAAACAAAAAAAAATTACGATAATCATCGCCGTGACACATGCTAAGAGAATGTCTTTGACTATATACTTTCTAGACGACGTGTCATGCCAAATGTGCCATGTTTTCATTATTAAAAAACATGGCCAATTTTTTAATGCTTGTGAGCGTAAAAAAGTAAAAAAAAAAAAAAAGCGTGACAGCTTTGTTATCACACGCGTCCTGTCAATTTATGCCCTCAAAATCCGTCAAATTGGTAGCTGTGTCTGTGCGCGACCGACTATGGGTTGGAAACTAGTTTTTTTTATACGCTTTTAGGCTAATATCTAGGCTTCTAGGCTTTATATAATCTAAGGGGAATGTATGGAAATAGGTGATCGTCGCGATTATATCGCTCGTCGAGGTGATGTCTAGGTAGGAAAAGTTGTTCAAAATATCAGGCAGAATTGCCCCTGCAAAGATCCGTCCAGATGCAAAAGAATAGGTATCTGAGCTTATAACTTACTACATTTTTTCCGTCATATTGTCAAAAATACAACTGTCCTTGTATGAGGGACAGTGCTCAACAGTGCGTCTAATTCTCGAAACAATAACTATGGTCTAATCCATAATCACCGTGCTATTTCAACTAGGCACTTGTCACATGACAAGGTGTTGCTTGCATTGTTCTTGGTTGAAACCGAAATGAGGCCATTATTAATATTCCAAGTTCAAACTGTTTACCTTGCGCGATATTTTCGAGGAATCCCTCCTTTACAAACGTCTCGTAGTTTTTGTGTGTATCCCACTTAACAATGATCAATTTATTTTCCATTTGTGTAACCCTCTTCAAGAGAGATGTACTGGGATAGTGAATATATTAAATCGTCGATATTGTTTTTGTTTACAACACGCGCGGCAATCTCGCGAACCCTGATCCTGATCGCGAATCTTGATCTAAATTAGTGAACTTGTCCTGAATAATATATTATACACTCTGCCACATATTTAAGGAGTTACGCTATTTATTATTATTAATTAGCTTAAAATTGAAAAAAACTGTTCATCATAAAATAAAATCTACTATTCACTAATATTTTCTTAAATAACTGTCTATAACCACTTTTACTGTTCTGCCGATGACGAGTAATTGAGCATGAAACAACCCAAATTCTTAATGACAAAATAAAAAAAAAACAGTTTGGTTTCATGATCACCGCAAACTCACAAAGGTCATAAGCGCAAGATCATAAGCACTTACCTTAGTAGAGCTTAGGACTTACGTGACGTTACGAGTTATCTTCGGCAATTTCGGAGTATTTCCTAAAATTGAATTGACAAAAAGTCTGTTATTCCTGAATATGCTCATAAAATTTCACGAAAATCGGCTAAAAATGCGACCTCTAGTGGAGAACAGACGAACAGACATACCTACCAAAGACCTTTTTCGGCAAAAGGATGAAACAAAGACGCTCCGCTCTTGCTTTACGCTCCCTCAGTCAAAAAGCTCTTATGCTTTTGGTATACGCGTAGAGTAAACAGCAGAGTAGATGGCAGAGTACTTACTTTGCCATTAACTATACCAGTGTAAACCGCATCGGTAGAGTACTAGAAAATAGTATAATAGAGAGATGTGATGACGGCAAGCTTCTCTACCAATAACCATCCCTCACTACTGCCTCCACTCTACCAATATTTGGTTGCTCTACCCATGTATACCTACGCTTAGTACAGTAAATTTCGAGTGCTAGTGACAGCTATGGCGTTCTAACTCAATAAGCAAAATTCAAATTAACGTGTCATGAAACTACCAAAACTGGTAGAGATACATCCCCGAATTAGTAGAGTCCGCTCGCCCAAGCTTGCGTAAACATCATCATCAGGTTTTTTCTACTCTCCACTGCAGGAGCATGATCCTCTCTGTACTACCAGAGCCATATATTAGACAGAGCAGTCAGCGGATTCAGCTTACACTCTTTCTCTACGCTGGCCTGACGGATTGGAGAGGTTTTACGTAACATTGGAATAATTTTTACAAAACATGTTTGTTTATTTTGGGAAATGTTGCTGATTTCATCGCTATGGTAGGATACGGATAAAACTTAGTATATTTATACAAGAATTGCTAGTTGAAAATGACTAAATAGAAAGTCTTTTAATAGAGTAAACGACAAAGTATAGTACTAGCATTTAACACGACCAGTCAAGAGTATCCTACCATATTTAAAAGTATATTTTTCGTACTACGATACGAACCACCTATCTATGCCATCTTGGATGGTTGATAACCTTTCGATAACATAGGATTTCACAGATACAGTGCAGTCATAATCAGAATCGTTCGTATCGGTTTCATTTATTGCAGTCAAATGAAACGTTTGTCGGGCGTAGCCATGTAAAATAGACATAAATTTAAACAAAAAAAAAATGTAACACGTTTTGAAACTTTAAAAAAATATATGCAATGTTAAATTTAAAGTATCTATTTAAATAAAGGTATTTTATAATTTTAAAAAAGTATGTGGTATTAAAAAACATAATTTTTATTGTACATATGTAAAGTAAAAAATAATGCTTTAAAAAAGTATGTGGTATTAAAAAAACATAATTTTTATTGTACATATGTAAAGTAAAAAATAATGCTTTAAAAAAGTATGTGGTATTAAAAAAACATAATTTTTATTGTACATATGTAAAGTATAAAAATAATGCTTTAAAAAGTATGTGGTATTAAAAAAACATAATTTTTATTGTACATATGTAAAGTAAAAAATAATGCTTTAAAAAAGTATGTGGTATTAAAAAAACATAATTTTTATTGTACATATGTAAAGTAAAAAATAATGCTTTAAAAAAGTAAAAAACGCCAAAAAGTGACCATTGACAGATTGATTATTTTGCTTCCTTTTCTAATTGATAGACGTACTGTTGCAAAACACTAAATTAATATTAAATTTTTTAATACAAATATGAAATTATTTTTTCATGTTTCATAAACTTCATCTTAGTAAAATTAATAATAAATGAATAATTCACTCAATTTCTGTACTGTCCTCAATACTTTAATCGGATGAGCCTTCTGCTTCTGCACTTTTAATTTGTATCTGTCATTGTCTCGGCCGAGCACGAATTGAATACCTACGTAATTTAGGTTAGCATAGTTTTAGTTAAAATAATTTACCTTGTGCTACATTTTCGAGTAAAGCCTCTTTTTCGAACGGTTCGGATTTTTTATGCGTGTCCCATTTATTGATATCCACATTTTTTCCATTTGTGTAGCCCTCTTCAACTGACATTTTGTATGATTGTAAAGGTAAATCGTCTATCGCTTTTGTTTACACTTTACACGACACGCGCAGCACGCGCGCCTGCCGTTTTCGGTTTGTTTGTTTTGACTTTTTACTTTTTTTTTCAAGCAGAATCCATCAGGGAGGTAAAGAAATCTAAGCATAAACAGCCAAAAAAAATTACATATGAAGTAACTTTAGTACTTTTCAATAAATAGGTACAAGGTACAATATAATTAGTTGCTTATGGTTGTATAGTTTTTCCATCGGACTACGGCGAAGCCAAAAGGATTGATGATTTTGGTCGAGTATATATGTTCGTTTGTTTCCAAAATAACCAATGTAACTTGATATATTATACGTATAATACATCGTTGGATGTATCATAACGTGTCATAACGGTCCGCTGATTATATGTATATGCTATCTGACGTCATACCTAAAATAGAGCCTTTAGAAAGATTTTTGAAATACATATAGGTAGGTATATTGTGTTCACAGAGATGTAAATATTCTGATATCTATGATTGTGTTATATGATATCAAATGAAAAGTATTTTTATGTAGATTACAAAAATATATAATTGATATGCATTAATAATAGCTACGATGATCCTTCTAAATGTGCTCAGAAATATTAGTACTAGTAGTTTTAGTTTTTAAACTCTATCTTGTTATGTGTATCGGTTTTTTACTATATTCTGGTAGTACATTTTATAGGAGATACACATAGGGAACCAGGACCTAGGTATAGTGCGACTGTATCTTATAACAACTACAAAATTAAATGAAAAACTGTCAACTGTATAAGCTTTTTAATAAACTTAAGCCTAAGAATTAACACGTGTTACTAATATTATACAATAGGAGATGTCTTTCACCTTCCGTTCCAAATAAGCAATGTTGTCGTTTAGTGGAGGAATCCTGGCATCACACGGATGCGGTGCGGCCTTTCGAAGGAGTTTTCGTAGGCTGGCTGAATGAACTCGCTTCCATCACCATCCTCATGGTCCAGGGAACGTTTTTCAAAGTGACGGCCTTCATTCTTCACTGGTGGTCCATTCTTCTGGCTTCCTGGCCCTGATTGCTGTCGCTGAGCTGAGCACATTGCAATAATGCACACCACTAAAAAGAACAAGGATAGGCGTATAATAGTGGCCATTTTGAATTTCTTTTTTATTCTTTTAACTGTTCACTAGTTATAGTATGTAACTGATGTGGATATATATTTGAGCAGCCTTTTTATATGAAAAAGTTTTATTTACGTCTGGTTAATTTTATTTAGTTTTATGATATACAATAGAGTGCTAAAAAGGATAATGGCTTAACATAATAATACTTAGTTTGCGTATCAGTCGTGATTATCGAATGAATTGTTAACAAATACGAATGAAAAACATACGCATTTAGATTAACAACATAATGTTAAAATTAGATTCAATTTTACCCTGTTATAGCCATAAGCAATTTTTTGATTGTTGGTTAACAAAAATACACAAAATCTAAAAGAGTAGTTCAAAAGAAAAGCCTACTGCTGCCTACTAATTGAACTAGTTAGTGGAAGTTTTTGGTGGGAAGTTAAGGGATTAGGGAGATGATTTTGCTAGTTGATTTTAGTGGAGTTTACAATATAAAATCGGTGGAGTTTGTTGTTATAAATACTCGCGCTCATGATCAATGTGTAAAATAGATAAAGTAGACTGTCATAAGGACTCGTATAGATTTGTCACCAGAAATTTCCATAAAACAACTAAATGACTTACGCCATCTTTCATTGCTACTTGTTATCTGTATACCGTACAACACCGATACTTGTACATCTCTTTTAACTGGATTGACCAAACCTAAAGTTAAGGAAAAAAAACTAGTTAGTGTGAGTAGTAACTTGATGGCTGACTTAAGGCATAAGTAGCTTTAGTTTAATATTTCAGTGTCATGGAATTGGCCGGTGTTTTTTTTTTGTACGATTTCCATGGGATATCGGATTTCCTAGGTGTAAATATTTTTGGCACTTGAAATATGTAAGTTTGTGTCGGACAAAGTCGTATCATTTATCACACTGTCGAAAAATATTTGTTTTATTATATTTACAATGGACTCATGTGATACGTTGAGTCAACATATGAAAACACGACTAAAATAAGTATTTTATTGCAATTCAGTTTTGCTGGTCAGTAGATCAGAGCTGTGCTTTTAAGAACAAAATCAAATATAGGTACCTAAATAATTTTATTAATATTTTTAACGGTAAGTACCTCCAATGAAAAAAAAATAAATTTTTAGTACGAATTTTATTTAAAAATTTAAAATCTCAGATACAATATTTCTACTTAAATAACGGTTTACAATAATATGTTCATCAATAATACGTAAAACATATTTTTTTAAAGTCAGTAAAAACTTAACTAATACATTTTAGTAGAGAATACTGGATACTTTAGTCTGCAGTATCTACAGGTTGATTCTGAACGCCGTAGCAATATTTAAATCTCGGAATGACGACAACAAAATATATTAGAATATAAAAATCATTGAATAATGTGCCAAATTATAGTATATCATGAATACTATGTTAATTGCGGAGCCTGGGCTCCGACTCGTCACAGTTGAGAATGCAACAGGGTTTTTTTATTTAAGGGACATGCTATCTCAGAACCCTCTTAGTTATCCGAAACGTAATCATTATAATAAGATAGAGGTTAGATCTAACAAACATTACCCTAGACACCATTAAAAAAGAGAAAAAAATGAAAAACAACAAAAATGTGGAAGTTTACGGATCATCTGTACAAATTTCATTTGATTCCAAGATTTAAATACGTAATATATTTTCAGATTCAAACTGTAATTTTGAAAAGAATATCGCAGATGTTATCAGGCAAGGGCAAGAATCTATATTTAAAATTTGTTGAATATACTTACATAGCAACTTAATTCTAATATTAACCATACGATAATTTATTACAAATAAAAAAAATCTTAAACCAATTTATTTCAGGTAAAAATTATGTGTACTTATTTTCCTCGATTTAGTAGTTTAGTACTAGTAAAGTGCCGTAGTGAAAATATTTGTTCTCAAAAATTTCTTCTGTGTGAATCTTGTGGAAATGTTTTAATGATTGTCGAGAAGAATATAGAATATTGTTAAAAAATTTTCAATAATTCAGTTGAGGGAAGAAATCAGAAATTCTTTCGAGAAAAAAATTGAAACCTTTCGATCCATTATCTCAGTTCTCGACTATGGCACATCAGTACTTTGTACATACAAATAAAAATAAAATAAGGGCAAAGATAAAACTAGGATACACAAAGATCACGTAAAGTAGGTAACAATTCATATAATTTTCTTTTGCGAATTGAAATATGAAAGAATGTATACAAAACTAAAAAAAGAACACAAAATAGTAAAAAAAGTTTAACAGACAAAGAAATTTACCCTATACATAAACATAAAAGCAATTTGTATGAGAAGAACTTTTTTTTGTCTAAGTTCCAAAACGCCTTTCACCCATTTGTTAACTCGTTATAAATATTCTGTATTAAAATAATTAAGTACTTATGTCAAAAAATATATTTAGAGATAAATCGCCTAAAAATCCTGTCAAGTATAATTTTGTTTTTTGTACTTATTCGTTGACAGATCAAACTTTATACCGATCGAAATAATGAAGTCATTAGAATTTGAAAACTAAGGTGGACTGTTTTTGCCGTCATAACTATTGGATTGGCTAGTATAAAAAGGTAGTGGTTGGATACTAGTCTAGGGACTCATCTAAAATGATCATTAAACTGTTTACATCAACCAACATGAATATAATTTTATTGCAAACAAGGTGATATATGGATGACTGCGAATAAAAAAAAATACATAATATAATTTAAATTTTTAAATAACAATAGCCCTTACAGTTCTTTTATGCAACCCGTTCGCGATATTTTTTTAATTATTCATTTTAACAGCGAATAATTTTATCCGAGTACACAGACGGGTGTAGACTTTTTCGTCGATATGAATTTAAAGTAAAACTATTTGTTTTCACATGGTTTTCACCCTTTTTTGACGAGTCTGTATTTTACGAGATATAACCTGGTTCCGATATTAGAATTTTTTCTGGTTTCATAAAATAAATCTATATATTGTATATTTCTGGCAAGTTTAAAGCAGTTTACAGACAGTTTTCAGGTGGGGAATATTTAAAATAAAGGATTTAAAAAATATGTAAAATATATACACGACAGACCAGTTCTCCTATTTCTTAAACGAGTAAAAAGTCGACTAATACACACGTCACTACAAGCACCGTAGATTCAGCGACAATTCCTTAAATTTATTTTTGTTAGTAATCATATTTTTGGAAGCCTATGGATTTGATAAATACAAAATTATTGAGTGGCAGTACTTAAAACACGTTAAAATTCCAATTCATATATTTTTTGTTCAGAACTAGGCATTGCGTATATTTTTGTTAGCCAACTTACAAAATAACAATAGAATAATTGTATTAAAAATGTTACACTAGAGAGTCACCAAGTTTCCTCTGCACGCTGTCATTTAGATAAATCGCGTGGATTCAGTATTTGGCCCAGAAAACATAGCGCGATAAACCGATGGCCCATGGGGCCAAAAGGTTCTGGAATGAAGATCACATACCTACCGGCAAGCGCAGCGTCGGATACCCACCCACCATATGAGTGGCCACACATCACTGTGGTGGAACCAAAACGAGCTTCCAACCGATCATCTTGAAATTCTTCGGGGGAGACCTATGTCCAGCAATTGAGTTCTTGCGGCTGAGATATTGATGATTACGATGATAAGCAACTTGGTGGCTTTACGAAATAACGCAATTTCTAAATGATGAATAATTAAACACAATTTTAGTAACTGTTAATATTTAAATACTTACAGGAATAAAAAAATAATTTCAATATATATTATTACCAAATGAATTAAAATCAAAAGCAAGATAATTAATTAATAATAAAAAATAAAACTAAAATTATAAACACTAATAATTTGGATTGAATATTTGGTAAGACAATAATTTCTAGGTACCTACCTATTAATGTAAATGGCACATTAAAACATTTTTTTAATACAAAATATTGCTTACGAACTATCTTTTGGCACATAGAGAATTCACTGGTTCTTTGGATACGATAACAATATTTGGTTAGTACACTTAAAATAATAGTAAACTATTACTACTAGGTACTATATGCCACCGATTTATAATTTATATCTTTAGCTGTCTTTAGTCTATGCGATATAGAATTCAAATTTTTATGTTTTATGCATTTAACCTAAATGCATAAGGCATATTTTTTATATCGTCTACTGAAATTGAAAATATTTTTTGACAGTAACATTTATTTGTTCCTTCGAGTAACAGAACAAAGTTTCCCCATGTGAAATAATTTTAATCAAATTCATGGGGCAGTTCTCGCTTTTATCAGCTGATTACACATATTTTGCATGCGCGAAAGAATATTTTAATAGACTAAAGACAAGTCAATGTTTAAAACATCGTATATATTTTATTACAAAAAAATTTTTGTCACCCGCAGACATATACAATTCCAAGAATATACTTTATTTACTAAATATACATATAAAATTCATAAGTAACTGTAATGCCATTTGGAGTACATCATTTAAACGTAGTATATAAAATTTAAACTTCACAGAAAAACACTCGATAAATCTTATAAAAGAAAAATCTTCGAAATATACAGTTAAATATCTCAATTATAATTAACTTACATCTAGAAAAATCGATAATCATGATTCCTTCTTGATAAAAGGTTGATAGATCTAAAATTAAGACTCAAATACAAATAAAACATCAGCAAAGAAACAAATTATGTATGTTAATAAAAAATGTTATACTTATATGTTCGTTCGTACATATTCATGGTCATAATTAAAAAATGAAAATAATAAAAAAAAAATACAAATAACAATTTTTTGATTTTAAATAAGTATTAAAAAAAACAAGAAAAATTAAAATTGAAATTATATTCGATGTAAAGAATACGATTAAGTAGCAATAAAATAATCTCATTAAATCAAAGCAAAATTGTCATGATCGCTCCTTTTAATTATTAAAGTGAAAAATATTCCAAAATATAATCTTTGGATTTTTTGCTAGCTTTCATGGGCTTCAATATTCCTATGAATTTGCCACGAATATAAAATGCTCTCAGAATTTTTTTTAAGTTTAGAAAGGGATTTGCAATATTCGTTTAGAGGACTTTCTCCTTGGAACATAATTTCAAATAAAATAATTTAACGACATTAATTTTTAACTCTGATATACCTAAACGAAATCAGTGGATCGGTTTGGTACGGGAAGATGATATTTATTTATATTTTTCTACATGTTCCAATAGGAAAGTTCTACCACCAAATTCTGGGTAAGTATATACATAAACAAAACCGTCTTTTTGTTATACAACGGCGTTTTAATATTGTAAACCTAAAGACAGCCTATAGTTCGCGGGGCTGTTAGTACTCGTGATGGCAGTAGTAGCCCAGAGAGCGGCATTTCTGGCGCAGGTGTTGTGGGTGGATCTTGGACTGCAGGCTGATTTGCTAACTCGGTGTACAACGATTTGATTGTCACTTTAGCATCCATTACGGTTTTCATATCTAAAATAAAAATAGTCATTCATGCCAAAGCCGTAATGAATATTGAAGTTACCGTAATTGTCAAACGTTAGCAAATAGGCCTGCTACTCGCTCACGTCTCAGCCATCCCTCTTCTGCGTATTCCTTTCTTCTGAGTATAGACATCAACAAAGCCGTCTTTTAGTTAGGTATACCATCGCCAATTATATACGTAAACCTGAAGACAGCTTATTTGCGGAGCTGTTAGTACTCGCGACGGCAATAGTAGCCCAGGGAGCGGCATTTCTGGCATAGGTGTTGCGGGTGGATCTTGGACTGGTCACTCACGTCCAAGCCGTCAGGTTTTTCGAGCGGCCTCTGCAAATCAAATAACGTCAAATATAATATTGGCTTCTTGCGTTCGCTTGCGTGCCGTTACTTTAAGTACAATTCTCTTCTATGAGATGAAAGGAAGCCTATGTAATTCTCCGTATAAGAGACAATGTATATGCAAAATTTCATACTTTTTTTTAATGAACTGTGGAGCTAGCTCCAAGTGAGCTTTCGCTACTTCACCGGACTTTTGAGATGAGGGCAGATTGACAGTGTAAGTGTAAGAAACAAACACACAATTTTTGCCCTATGTTCGATAGAAAATGGGATTACTTGCCCTAAGATTTTACGTTTTGAATAAGCATTTAATTAAAAGTGCGCTAAGCATTTTATTCCTTTAAGAGCAGTAAGAATATATCCTACATAGCACGCTATTTGCATCATTGCTGTTCGTCAGGGAGTGTTGATGTAATCCTTTTAACGCAACTGGGTGAAAAGTAAAGTAAATAGTATTTAGTATACCTGTTTGTGTGGGAATACGTTGATGCGGCATTTGATGCACTCCTGCCCGTTGTTGGCCCAGGAGTTGCCGCTCATCCACTTGCGCTTGCACTTCGGGCACTTGTACTCGCCGAAACACCGCTTCTTGCCCTGGTACGGGGTCAGACCCTCGCCCTTAGGACGTGCCTGGAATCATGGAATAGAATCATTTATTAAAAACATTTTTCAACACAAAAGTTAGTAGGTTTCTTTGAACACTTTTTCATCGTTTGCGGGAAGTGAAGTGGCCAACACTGGTGTCAGATTTTACAAGCGGCAGCTTGTAAAATCTTTAGGCATAAAGGCATCTGACATAGCTTAACCACTTATTAATTGTCATATTTAAGTTCACATATTCAGCAGTAAAAAAAAATGTTGACGTCTGTAATTTACTTATGGCTAAGAGTTTAGGTCACTTGCAAAGCGGAGTGCAAAAGAAGCGGCAACAAACTAAACAGGGCATTTTCTCCAAGCGACGTTATTTTGGCTTGGGAATCTGGAAAAATTAAGGAGGATGATCGTGGCGTCAAGGCAGCTTTTCTGGAAAAAGTATCAGGCCTCCCAAAAAAAAAGCTCATATTATGTAGTGTAATAAAAGCGTCGTATCTGATTCGGATGTTATTTGCTACGCGTGCGCACCAGGCTCTTAAGTCACATCGACCAACCAAAATGCTGATCACAACTCTATGAAACGCTTTCCGTTCGCATTACCGGGAACGTGACCCCGTGACTCGAGATGGAGTTCTAGGAATCACGTGTTTGCATAGTGAGCTGGCTGTGCAACTACGTTGATTGTTCATGCACACATAAGTAATATAAGTACTAAGTAGTAATATTGTGTATTGGCCTAGTGCAGAGTGCACAAGCCTACACAAGAATGGATATCTCATCCGGAGGGATGCTCTCTGGCAAACGATCTTTTTAGTATTCCGTACCTACCCAAAGGGTAAGTAAAAACGGGACCCTATTATTGAGGCTTTGATGTCTGACTGCCTGTCCGTTGTTGTATTTCACTTTAAAAATAAATCTAATCAAAATCTTCTGTTCCCAAGTGATCTCATGCGTATAATATAAAAGCGACGTGTCAGATGTTATTTGCTACGCGTGCGCACCAAGCTCTCTCATCGACCAACCAAAATGCTGATCATAACTCTATGAAACGCTTTCCGTTCGCATTACCGGGAACGTGACCCCGTGACTTGAGATAGAGTTCTGGGAATCACGTTGCATTGAGCTGGCTGTGCAACTATGTAGATGGTCATGAACTCATGGGTAGAGTGCACTAGCCTACTATACAAGAATAGATATCTCCGGAGGCACGCTCTCTGGCAAAAGCTCTTTTTACCCGACTGACCCTGACCATACATATCTAATTATGTACGTATGTATGTTTTTAAGGATGTCTGTTCTATTGTTGCCTCCTGCAGCCTAAAACAGAATACATATGTAATAACCTAAACGGCGTAACCGATTTTGAAGTGTGAGTTTACATTAGGTTCGTATTCTTCCCCGGAGTGTCATAGGCTATGTGACGCCGCAACACTTTAATGTGGAGACGTAAGCTGTCAAAGAGGCAGTCGGATTTTTTCTTTTTTGAAAGAATCCACTTGTTATAATTGCGTCGGCAGGCGAGCATACAAAACACCTGATGGTAAGTTTCATTGTCGCCCATGGTCATCGGCAACATCAGAGCTGTTAACAGAGCGCTGCCAGCAGAGATCTTTTCGAAATTCACTGTATGTATCACAGAACTCAGAAATACATACATAATACACAGAAGGGCGATACATATTTTTCTGTGTTCTGTGTTTTATACAGTGATTATATATACAGCCAAGCCTATTTGCTAACTTTTGACAACTACGGTGTAGAACTATTGTCCCTTCAGCAACAACATTACGGTTTATATACTATCTTTAATGAAAAAGCCATACGAAAGCCACCGTGGTTGTCAAAAATAAGCAAGTAGGTACTTAGGCTTGTAGATAAAGGCGAACATAGATTTAAGAAAAAAATTTCATCTCTCATACCTACTTCTATGAAGGCGAAAGACAAAAGTCGACCAGTACAAATTCAAATTTACCGGTTGTTTTTTAGACTAGTCACTGTATTCAACTGTTGGGCAAATATTATCTTTAAAAATCATAACTTACAGTGGGGCTAGCTCAATTTGTGTGATATGTCCCAATATACATATTTATTTCATTTATCTTTAAAGTTACATGGAAAATAATGAAACAACAGGAACAGCAACGAATTGATAACCTAAAGACATGAGTATATTATTATTGCTATAAATCAGAGCACTGAATGAAAAGAAGGATTGTTTGGAACAACGGTCTGTAGAGTAGAGACGTAGACAAAGCGCTCTTGTTAGCTACAGCCGGTCGTAGCTCATAGGCCGATAATGTACACAAATAAGTATTGAGACAAAGAAGTTGTCGGTTTGTGTCGCTAGCTGACTTAGTACTTGTACTTGTTGATTGAGATTAACTTGGTAAAGAGAAGTAAAATAATTTTTCTGTCGGAACCTTTTCTACAGATGTCCTTTAGGCTAGTTTCCCTGGGTCAAAATATTAATATATCCGTCGGTTAACACGCCTGCCTGCCATACGGATGGTCCCGGGTTCGATCCCCGGTCAGGTCAAGATGGAAAATGATCTTTTCAGATTGACTTGGGTCTTGGATGTTTATCTATATAAGTATCTATTATAAAATAAAGTATCGTTTAAGTTAGTATCCCATAACACAAGTCCCGAACTTACTTTGGGGCTAGCTCAATCTGTGTGATTTATCCGTGTATTTATTTATTACCTATTTATTTAAAAAAAATATTTTTTTGTAAAAAGGGCAGTTGCTTTTTTTAGTTTTCGATATAATGTTACTACTTAAAGCATAGAAGTATGAATAATTTTTTTTTTAATCTATGACTTAAAGACTATTTATATTCATTTGATACCAATCCCTCAATTTTTTTTTTAGCCAATTGTTGCTATGTCCCCCTTACTTTTTACACGTCTCAGTCCGCTGCTATCATTTGCCAGTCACGCAAGAACTTGTCTACCCCTACTACGGCGGCCATTGGGTTGCCAAAAGGATGCAAATTTTAAATATATAAAATATATCTTGGGGACATTCGCCAATATGTGACCAAATATTGATTTTTCTTGAATTGCAAATGGTGGGTAAGGATTGGTTGATTACCTTAGAGATAAAACCGTAATTTTTTTTTTGCAAAGAAGCTGCTAGATAATCAGCAGACAGAGAAAGATGATATTTTACCTGAGTACAATATTCGCCGATATAGTATCTCTCTTGAAAAACATAATTTAAGATATTTTTAACAAAAAACGAAAACCGACTTCAACCCTAGCAATTTTTTTTAATAGGCAAAAGAAATATGGATATAAGTGTAATCCGAATGGCATAACTGTAATTTTTTTTTGGTTTTTGTGTATTTTTTCAAAAAGCGCTTGACACATTTCGATCAAAATTTTATGGGACCTTCTGTAAAGAATTACCCATCGAACAATAAAATAATTTCTTAAATCGGTCCAGGTGTCTTCGAGAAATCGGGGAACATACATAAAAAAAAAACATTACGACGAATTGTAAACCTCCTCCTTTTTTTGAAGTCGGTTAAAAAGAGTCCGGGGCAGTCGCCTCAGAGACAGGGCTGTCAGCTGTTCTGCAAGGGAGCTGGTGTCATCTTCCTGGATAAGCAACAGAGAAAAAAAATATTTTACCTGAGGACAGTCGCCGATATAGTGTCCCTTCTTGAAACACAAATGGCACATATACGCCGGAGGGGGAGGCCTGGGCGGTCGCCTCAAAGACAGGGCTGTGAGCTGTTCTGCAAGGGAGCTGGTGTCATCGGCCTGCGTCTGCGTAGACCCTGGCGCTGCAGTCGGTAGAGGCCCCCAGACGGAGCCTGGCATCCACTGAAAAAGAAAAGGAACTTTATTAAAATCTAAAAAGCCAAATCCTACAGAGTCAGTTTTTTGTGGTTTCTTTGTAATGGCCTTAAAAAAAGAAGCTGAATTGCACGATTACACCAGTAGATCCTTGCAGGAGTAGGTCGGTAACATCATAAAAAACGTCATTTGTATTGTTAGATCTATTTCATTTTTAAGATTTTACAATCAAACAAAAATAAATATTCAATATCGTTTAATGGTAACTGCAAAACGAATGAGAATGCTAAATAGCTTCTACTATAGCGTCTAAAACTGAAGGGAACCACGGAAAATGCTATCAAATCATTGATTGATACATAGGATAGAAACCTAGAGGATATTTAGTTTGCCCTATTCTATTACTCGATCCAACCGCTTGGCAGCTGTTTTCATCAACTGATGTAAGAATAATACTGACAGCAAAGTGATCACAATACCCCTGATGTTCATGGTATTATGCATAATGCATAAGTAGTTGATCGATCGAACGCAGCGAGCAAGGTCTACAAGTTGACTGAGCGAACACAGCGAGCAAGAACTACAAGTCAAGTTGGGGCAAAACACATTTTTTTGTATTTGTTCTGTGATAATTTTTAAACCGGTGCTCCAAATACAATTACAATTTTCAAGTTCATTGGGCATCTAACTCGGGTCAGTAAGTAGTTAATGAGATATTTAAATATATGTTCTTGAGATCCAAGTTCTCGACAAAATAAATAAATAAAGTAATTGATTTAGACACCGTTATGAGATATTTCATTTCTCTACATATTTTATACCCTTTTCTGTGTCCAGCTTTTTGAGTAAGTACTATGAGTCGCTACATGCGGCGCTCGACCAACGTAACGAAATCTAAAATTACGCCTCCCACCATTTCTTCCAAGCTAATTCCGTCCGCCTGGGAATACCGTAATAGTGCTATCAACTGCTGCCGTTGTAAAGGAATTCTAACTCTTTCCGGGTCCCGGATCCTCAGGTATGACTTCGGAACTGGGGGCGTAGAAACAATTAGGTACTCTTACTCACATACAGATTTACAGAATTGAGGACAAATCTATGTTCTATATATGCCTATACATATATGTATGGAAGCATGTCTGTTTCATTGTTGCATCCTGCAGCCTATGACTGATTTTGAAGTGTGAGATGTCATTAGATTCATATTCTTCTCCGTAGAGTCATAAACTATGAGACGTCTGCAAAAATGAAGTATGATGGACGTAAAGCTCGGGCTTTTTATTTTTTGTTACCACTTGTTTCCAATTGTTCAAGCTTGTATATGCCTCTCCGAAGGTTCAACCCCCCCCCCCCCCCCTTCATCGTCGCACATGAAAAAGTTGTTAGAAGGTGGCCATAATAAAATAGCCTAGGGACGGCAGAATTGGGTAATACTTTGAAAGATTAATTATATAAATACCTCAAAGTGGTATTAAGATATACTGACTTGCTGTCAATCATTACTATGACTGCTGCTGCAGTTACCGGCTCTGACGCACCCCAGTGGAGTATGCAATTAAAGATGCGATCAGCCGCCCTATTTGCTAACTTTTGAAAACTTCAACTACGGTACCTATACGTTTTGTTGGTTGCTGCTACATTCAACATGCATTAGAAATTGAGTTCGGCGGACCTATTTGCTAAATTTTGACAACTACGATATACAACGTTCTAATGGTCACTTGAATATCAATTACGGTTTAAATATCTTAAACAAAAATAGTCAATCATACGAAAGTATTACGGCTTTCGTAGTTGTCAAAATTTAGCAAATAGGTCGTCCGAACTCATTTTCGATTGCATCACGTTATAGCTACACCGTAGTTGTCAAAAGTTAGATGCCGTGTGGTTCCCGGCAGAGTAGAATAGGGCCACTTCAAGTCTTCCCGTGAATGTCGTAGAAGGCGACTTAGGAAACACAAGCTAAACAAAGAAACTCTCCAACCAGCCAGCGTGGAGGGTGTAGTGCTCTGACTGCTCTGGCTACTACTCGTATATAGGCAGTGGAGACTAAAAAAACCTGATGATAATAATGATGTAAGGCATTATAGCTTAAAATAACACATCACATACCTATACTTATTTGTGTGAGAGGGCTGAGAACAGCTTAGGTGTTTGGTTACAGAGTACGACGTAACTACGTCGTATACATCGTATCTCTAGTTTCATCTCGCAGCCATATCCGCCGCCGGCTTTGATCTGAAGAGTGCCGACACCTGACTTTCTGCTAATGAAGCTATTTGTTAGCCTTTGTTCTTTGTTATTTGCGCTGACAGGAAAAATCTGTGTTTATTCCGAATCGTAAACATTGAGAGATGTATTTAGTAATCTAAGAATGAAGGAATGGTATGATCTATATTTTAAATTTTTTGCGAGGCAAGTACAGTCGGGAGCAGATATAGGTACTCCCCTACTATTTCAAATCTCTTCGTATATGGGTCACGTTTATCTGCCCTCGACTGTTCATAAGATTTTCCTTGACTCTTTATCTTACGTCTCTACGAATACTCTTACGATCCATATCCCAATAAAAGCATTTTCAAGAATCAACTTTAATTATTATTGTAAATAGAGTTATTGATAATGTAGGTACTTATAATTTCCGAGCTTAGCTACGAAAAGTTCGCCAGGGATTATTTTATTCGCCCTAAATACTCGGTATACCCCAATACCCCAAATGTAGTTCCCGGCAGAGTAGAATAGGACCAAGTCTTCCCGTGGATGTTGTAGAAGGCGACTTAACAAGCTTATAAACATCAAAGAGACCTCTCCGACCCGTCTGGCCAGTGTGAAGAGCGTAGGCCAAATCCTCTGATTGCTCTGGCTAATATATGACTCTAGTAGTACAGAGAGGGTCATGCTCCTGCAGTGGAGACTAAAAACCTGATGATGATGAATATATCGTATGTATTGAGATTGTATATATTGTGATGAAATTTGCGAGATGCAAGTAGAAATGTTCGTTTACCATCATAATCACTTAATTGAAAGACGGAGCTTGAAATCGTTTTTGATTGTGTCAGATACAGTCTAACCAAAAATTGATTTGCCCTCTACTTGAGTGCGGGTTTCCATACGACCTACTTTTTATAAAATTGCCATAAGTGGATTGCATTTAATTAACGTTGACAATATTCACCCCACATTTTTCTTACCTCTTCGCATGATAAGCATAATATTAAATCTCCGTTTACATTTGAATGATTTATGTGAAAAGGCATGCTTCCCATGCATTTTAAAATAAAATGTAAAATTCTGTCTCCGTTTCCGCTTAAATGATTTATGTAAAAATGCATTAAATGATTCATGTGAAAATACATGAATAAATTAAATGAATTCGAATCATTTGAATGAAAACGGAGATTTAATTTAAATTTCCGTTCTGTGAAACCTCAGATAACCCATCAAACTATTTTTTAACCGACTTCAAAATAGGAGGAGCATCTCAATTCGTCGGTATGTTTTTTTTTAATGTTTGTTACACGATTACTCAGTCAATTGTGGATTGATTTTTGTGATTCTTTTTTTGTTCGATAGGCAGTGCTTCAGAAGTGGTCCCATAAAATTTTTGTCGCAATGTATCGAGCACTTTTTGAAAAAAGAAACAAAAACCCAAAAAAATTGTCAAAGTATGCCGTTCGGTTTAAAATTATTTGTATTTTATTCTTATGCGAATCGAGACAAATTGATGAGACCGTTACTCCTCTGTTTTGACTTAACGTCAAAGGTGGTTCTATAAGTTTTTAAACGGTACCCAGTGCTTTTAAAAAAAATCAACTAAGACCAAAAAAAAATAGTACAAGTATGCCGTTTGGTTTAATTTGATTTCTGTTTAATTCTTTCACGAATCAAGATAAGTTGATGACGACATTGTTTCTCTATTTTGATTGAACTACACCCACTAAAACCTAATTTTTAGTTCCAGTTTGTACATTTACGTATAGGGTTGAAGTTGGTTTTACTTTTTTGTTAAAAATAATTATTGAACTACTGTTTATTTGAAGTGAGAATACGAATGTCTTAGCGTTTTTGTCAATTACTGTTACTTTAACCGGAACCGTTAAATTCATGCATTATGACTTGCGTCGCAAATTTTGGCGTCACTAGAAAAAGGCCTCCGCTCCCGGTCTACCTTCTATTCTTATTATCTACTTATATTATCTACTCGATATTATTCCCAGGAGGTCCATGGCTACATAGCCCATGACATCACCACGTTACTAGAACATACGAGGAGTAAAAATATACGGATATAAGCGCAAATGCAGCAACTAGATAGCTGCCAATGCTTTTGAATTTAAAATAAATAACTTGCCTAGTTTATTTTTGAGGTCTATCCCTGTTTGATTTCGTGGATTGTACAAATTTAAATATCTAAAAACAGAGTCTAACGTTCGGGTATTTTGAATGCTGATAAGAAGCGATTAAAAAGAAGAGAAGATAAAGTGAATGGAAAAAGCAGACAAAAATCATTGTCTGCTACACGCATTTAATATACCTACTTAATAAATAGAATAGAGAAAAAGTATCAGACCGCTTTGTTATAAAAGTAGCACGTCTATTGAAGCATTGGCTGTTATAAACCACGCATAATGAGGAATTTGAAACGGTTTTCAATCTATCTACATTTTCTACACGTAACCTACCCACATCTACAAAGTAATAGACACTCGAGTAAGGCAGTCACAATGAAAAATTTTATATTCTATTTATTTGCTGTATTATCTTCGATAGAATTAGTGCCATGCATGGTTGGTCGGACATGGGAGTTCCTCACAGATCGCCCCAACAGCAAAGTCGTCCTGGCGTCTAAGGGATCGATGACCACCATCTCAAAAGTGGCCACGACAGCAATACAAGTAACTATTTATATTGTACCAGTAGGTTTTCTGACAATGTCTTTCTTAATGGTGCTGCCCCCATCATTATCATCATCATATCAGCTGTAAGAAGTCCACAGCTGGACATAGGCCTCCCCCAACGACTTCCGTTAATGAACACAAAATATGTCATTATACACCACGAAGTTTGACGAGCTCCGTGGCGCAGCGGTCATCACGCCGGCCTGCGACACGGATGGTCCCGGGTTCGATCCCCGGTCAGGTCAAGATGGAAAACGATCTTTTTCAGATTGACCTGGGTCTTGGATGTTTATCTATATATGTATTTGTTATAAAATATAGTATCGTTGAGTTAGTATCCCATAACACAAGTCTCGAACTTACTTTGGGGCTAGCTCAATCTGTGTGATTTGTCCAAAAAAAAAAAACACATACAGTATGTTAGTTCAGTATGTTAGTATGTACAGTTCAATGCCGCCAGTGCACCCTGGGACGTCGTATTGCGGGGCGCAAGGCTTTTGTTTTGTTCTGTTCTTGGGCCAATAACACGAGGCTAGTAGCCGGGCCATGTTAGTTGGCCAGTACTCATAAGCCAGTCGATGGTAATCGAAATAACTGGCTCATTCTCGTAGATTGTCTTAGTGGTCTGGTTCAGCTACTTCGTATCATTGATTTAATCTAACGTGAGATACTAACATTACAAATATGTATGCAACTTATTTTAGTTAATAAATAATTCAATTATAATAACGTCAACAATTTTATTGTCATAAAGGTTGTTAAATGAATTATGAGAATTAATAAGTGTTCAAAGAAACCTTTATTAAATAAACATTTTGAGTTTGATTACTTTGAGTTTTATGAAGTCAGCTGCAGACTGACATGTTGACGACCTCATCCGCAGGTCTTCCTTAGGGGCGCAATGGGAAACGGGACGCGCGCACGAAGTTGTCCCAGTCCACTCCCCACAGAGCATGGAATCTTGCTCGCACGCAGCGACAGTCACATTCTCTGCTCTGTGGCAGCCCCTGATATGGATAAATACGTCTTAGGTATTATATAACGAAGATTAACTTTAGTATGTACCAAAACCATTATCTACTCAACGACGATGACAGTTGTGGAAAGTCAAAGTAATATAGGTAGGTGTTGACTTTTTTGCCGGATAATGGTTTAAACCAGTTACTAAAGTTATTTCTCGTTTTATAACAAGACGGAGATGTTTAAATGGCTTATTGCACCAGGCAACGCCCAAAGCCGAGGTCCGTCCCTCATTTGGTGATGTTCGCCCTACAGGTTGAGGGCACTCTGCTCTTACCTCAAAAAATCCGGTAAGTAGCAAAAGCTCACTTCGAGTTAGCTACATAGTTCTTTAAAAAAAAAATACTTATAAAATTCTGTGGTGTTGCAGTTACCGCCGGAATGCTTCAAAGTCACCTACGTGCGCGTAGTGGTAGACAATCCTGTCTCTGTCCCTCACGTCTCGTACGACAAGGGAACACGCTCTGTCCGCATCGCGTACGATAGCGATCAAAATAGCCAATCAGAGTACAGAGTCTACGTGAAAGCCGTCAATACCTGCAAGCAACCACTGGACTTCAAGGAGAAACTGGCAGGAGTATCAGGTAGGGGTTTTGTTCTTCTCCCCGAGACCATGTTTAACAAAGGTCGATACAGAGTTTATCCTTAACCAGCAGTGCTGTCATAATCAATTAAATGTGAAATAAATGTTTTGTTGTTATTTTTATTAAATTCCTTGTTCAATAGGACCACTCCAAGCCTTCACTTGGATGTCGTAGAAGGCGACTTAGAAAACATAAGCTTAAAAAAGCTTATAAACATAAAGATACCGCTCCAACCCACCGCCGGCATAAAGAGTGTCTCTCCTCTAACTGCTTTGGCTAAAATATATGACCGTGGTAGTACATACTTTAGAGATGTAGATGTTTGAGGCCCATGGTGGATTTTTATGGGAAGTCCAATATTGCTTTTTTATGCAACTTTCTTTTGCGGATCTAAAAATATTAAATTAGAAATTTTAATAGGTACCTACATTAAAATATTGCCTATTGTACTTTACGGAATGAGATGTTTTGTTTTTTTGTTTTTTTTTTTTTTTTTTTATGTCATAGGACGGCAAACGAGCAAGCGGGTCACCTGATGGGAAGTGATCACCGCTGCCCATGGACAACTGCAACACCAGAGGTGTCATAGGAGCGTTGCCGGCCTTTTATTTTTCCCTCTCCAGAGGGGAGAGGGAGATGGGCCTCCGGCTCTCTCACTCACCGAACGAAGCATAGTAGCGGTAAAGCTACTACTCAAACGTCGATTTTCTGTGAGAGTGTGGTACTTCCCCGGACGAGCCGGCCCATTCATGCTACTAGCAAAAGTGATTTTCGCCGATAGCGAGGCTCTACCACAACTAAACTAAGTTTGAGGCAGAAGATTTCAATACGACGAAGTGTTTTTGAAAGTCTCTAACGTTACAACTCCGTCATCATTGTACTGCTTTGAAAAAATATTTAATTTTATTAAAAGAGGAGACGTTTGCCCAGCAGTGGGACATAACGTCATCCTAGGTAAAAATAATTGAAAGTCTAAATCTCTCGTTTTATCAAAATCTGTTTTGTAGTTTGGCTGTAGCCTGTTTTGTATCTGCAAGATTATCTATCGGTTTTGGGCTCTTGTTTACTCGTCAGTATGCTTAGGCACCACACATAATAAAACACATACTAAAAATATTTCCAATTTACAATGTTTGTTCAATTAAACGCGTCATCACGATCAATGTACCTTATTGCAATGAGATAAGGATCATATTCGGTATCCGTCTCCGACTGATTCACGACGTCAACGCACGCGCATGGAATTGGATCGTGGCAGGGTTGTCAAACAGTGGGTTCGAATACTATTCAAAAAATGCAATTTTTATCCCCAACCAAAACGTGTTATAGCAAGTAAGAGACTTTTGAGTGTAAATTGCAGGTTTGACTATACTGATGATTTATTTGTTTGAAGTGAATAGGCTCCGACTTTTATAATTCTTTCCCGTATAAGCTAATTTTACCGCGGGTGTCAGGCCATTAATAATAATTTACGCGTACAAAGTTGTGGAAAAATTGTAATTAGTTGTGGAATAAAAGGTCAAAACGGGGTAGGATTTTTTTAAATTTTTATCATATCTTGATAATTTGATTTTAGTTGTTATGTGGATATAGATCTATTCGATATACCTATCTGTCACAAAATAATGCAATGAAATCGTAATCGTTTAATGGTATACGAGTAGCCGTGTGGTTCCCGGCAGAGTAGAATAAGACCACTCCAAGTCATCCCGTGGATGTCGTAAAAGGCGACTAAGGAAACACAAGCTAAACAAAGCTTATAAACATCAAAGAGACCTCTCCAATCCGTCTTGCCAGCGCGGAGAGTGTAGGCCAAATCCTCTGACTACTCAAGCTAATATATGGCTCTGGTCTGGTAGTACAGAGACAGTCGTGCTCCAGCAGTGGAGACTTAGAAAGACCCGATGATGGTACGAGTAGATAGTAGGATCAAGAGCAAACATAAATAGCACAGCTCCTGGATACTTCACGTACAGATCTATCTATATTTACTTAGTCCTAAATCTAGTGAGACGCTTCAGTCCATGCCTAGATGGATGGATTATCCTTGAGGCGAACTCGGATCCTTGCATTGAGGTTTGTACATATAAGTTTATGTTTATGGTTTTACGCTTTTCCTTTGCTTTTAGTATGCTAAAGAGGTCAGAGGAGAGGTAAAGTAGGTCTTGATTCCCATGCGATTTTGAAAAAATGCGGTATCTTTTAATTGCATTAAGTACACTTTAATTTTTTCAGAGGAACTGTTGTCCTAAATTTTTTTTTAATCTGAGTTTCGCCATTCTTCTGGCTACATTCTCAGCTGTGGTAAATTGGAGCCCGGGATGCGCTATTATTAAATTTATTAATAGCAAATTCTCCGCCACTATATCCGCAAAAATAATAGCCTATGTCACCCGCAAATAAATTAGCTATCTATAGGTAAAAGAATTTTGAAAATCGATCCAGCAGTTTCGGAGCCTATTATTCGATGCAAACAAACAATCAAATCTTTGTAACATTAGTAAGTATGTAAAATAGATGACATAGACTAGAATAGAAATCCTTCTTCAGTGATTTCCAAATGGTACAGTATAACAGTAGTTAACACAGAGTTAATACAGTTCACCAATTTTGTAAAAATTATAAATCACTAGCAGCCCTATCCAGCTGCGCCCGGGCATGTATTATACCTTAAAACCTTCCTCGTGAATCATTCTATCTATTGGTGAAAACCGTATGAAAATCCGTGGAGTAGTTTTTGAGTTTATCGCGAACAGACAGACAGACGCGGCGGAGGACTTTGTTTTATAATATGTAGTGATCATTATTTCGTGTAGGCGACACGGTCAGTCGACCATGCACACCCATGGTGTCAGAGTGCAGATGACAGCATTCATGCTGTAAAATGATTTAGTAAAGTTTTAAGTCCGGCTGCTAGCCTAACACCAATCCTCCAAGGGTAATCCTTTTGTACGCGTTCCTTAGAAAACTTGCTTTGATAGAAAGACAGATAACGGATAACGTGACATGCGGAATCCTAAAATGGAAAAAAAAATTTTTTTTGCTTAATATAACAAAACTTGATAAAAAGTTGCAATGCTTTGAAGTTCCGCGTGACGTTCACCGGCCTGCAGGCCGTTTTGCTAACTCGGTTTACAACGATTTGATTGTCAATATAGCATCCATTACGGTTTTCATATCTTCTTAAATAAAAATAGTCATTCATACCGAAGCCGTAATGAATATTAAAGTTACCATGAAAATGATGTACACTGTAGTTGTCAAAAGTTAGCAAATAGGCCTGCTGTTGTACCAATGAGCCCTCCTGCTCATTGATGTGCTATAAAAAAAGGAAAAATACGTATCTAATATTTTTCGGCAATCTATAAGACGGACTAATTATTTTCAAACGATTTTTTTAGGAAACATGTCTATTTAGGTAGTGTCGCAAAGGCACAACCCTATGTTAGCACTTTAGCAGTAATTCGTTAAACAGATGCGCGCGCGCTCCTCGCCTCGCCAATGGAGAAGCTCGCACCGACATACACCGCGATTTTATTTATCTAAATGCTATCCTAATCCCACACAACTAATATTATAAATGCGAAAGTAAGTTTGTTTATTTGTTTGTTACGCTTTCACGCCGTATCTACTGAACCGATCATCATGAAATTTTGCATACACATATGTTATGGTACTGAGAAGGAAATAGGCTATATAACACGCGGGCGAAGCCGCGGGTAACAGCTAATCCCAATCCCATGCCATCCCAATCCCAACTATCCCAACTAATCCCAATCCCATCCCAATCCCAACTAATTTATAATGGCGGAAGTGAGTTTGTTTGTTTGTTTATTTGTTTGTTACGCTTTCACGCCGTATCTACTGAACCGATCATCGTGAAATTTTGCACACACATAGGTTAGGGTACCGAGAAGGTCACAGGCATATTACGCGGGCGAAGCCGCGGGTAACAGCTAGTTGGATATATATTGCATAACGGCGATTTGGGTATGCCAAAAAATCCCAAAATATTGTAGAGAAGTGTTCTTGTAGGTAAGACATGGTACATAACGTCATGACCATTATCTTTCCCCACGCAGTCTACCTACATCATCAACATCATCAGGTCTTTTTTACTCTCCACTGCAGGAGCACGACCCTCTCAGTACTACCAGAGCAGTCAGAGGATTTGGCCTACATTCTCCATGTTGGCTAGACTGTTGAGGCTGGAGAGGTCTCTTTGATGTTTATAAGCTTTGTGTAGTTTGTGTTTCCTTAGTCGCCTTCTACGACAACCACGGGAAGACTTGGAGTGGTCCTATATTCTACTCTGCCGGGAACCACACGGCTAAAGTCTGATTGTTTATAAATAAGATGTTTGTTTTTACCGTTTGTTTATAAATAAAATGACTGATTATCCTGGTCTCTTTTATGCTGGCCTGGGAGATTAAAAAGTTATCTACATTCCTAGTCTACTTAATTTACTTATATGCTAACCATGGGAATTGACGAAAATCTCAGAATCCATGCTGGTGTAGGAGAAAAGAAAAAACTTAGAATGTACCATCTGCTTCTCTTCTCATCGATATGTGTGAGAAGAGAATCAGCTGGCTTTTACGATAAAAAGCCGATCGAGGAAATGGGCGTTAGGAATCATGTCAATAGGAAGGAATCATCACTATTTGATTCCATTCTCACCTACAAGTAAATCAACATGCTAAACGTGGCCTAAAGGTTTTAAAGACCTGGGCTCTGGTTATTCCGCAATGGAGAAAGACGTGATAGTATGTATAAATAAATAAATAAATATATACGGACACATTACACAGATTGAGCTAGCCCCAAAGTAAGTTCGAGACTTGTGTTATGGGATACTAACTCAACGATGCTATATTTTATCATAGATACTTATATAGATCCGATAGAACCGATGGCCGATGGGGCGGAAGGGTTCTCGAATGGCGACCACGTACCGGCAAACGCAGCGTTGGACACCCACCGACCAGGTGGTCAGACGACCTGATAAAGGTCGCAGGTAGGCGCTGGATGCAGGCCGCTTCTAACCGGTCATATTGGAAATCCTTAGGGGAGGCCTATGTCCAGTAGTGGACTTCTTGTGGCTGTGATGATGATGATGATGATGACTTATATAGATAAACATCTAAGACCATATGTATTTATCTCAGAAATCTAACCTGCGATGAGGCTAACTGCTATACATATCACTATTTTGCATTTGCCACGCGCACATTAATCAACACAATAATCGTGGTCTTTAGATCTTATAGTTGTTGGCTCAGTCTACACCGTATGGATGAAGCTGTTATTAACGTATACCACGGGTAAGTATTTAAGTAAGTATTCATTTTGGCGTTACATTAGGTACATGAAATGGTTTTTGTTGCTATATCTATTAATTTAGTAAGCTGTTTTCTAATTCATTTGTACATTCATAAATTAATCTTACCCACTTAAAAATATTAGGTACCTATATCGTTATTACATTTTCTCAGTTTATTAACCGACTTCAAAAAAGGAGGAGGTCCTCAATTCGCCTGTATGTTTTTGTATGTATGTTACGCAATTACTCAGCCAATTATGGATCGATTTTAGTGATTCTTTTTTTGTTCGATAGGTAATGCTCCCGAGATGGTCTCATAAAATTTTTATTGCAATGTATTGAGAACTTTTTGAAAAAATTAACAAAAACCCAAAAAAGAAAATTGTAAGAGTATGCTGTTCGGTTTAAACTTATTTGTATTTTATTCTTATGCAAATCAATCATCATCATCATGATGATGAGAACGTTACTCCTCTGTTTTGATTGAACTTCAAAGGTGGTCCTATAATATTTTTATCGAAATGTATCCAGTGCTTATAGAAAAAAATCAACAAAAACCAAAAAATTGTACAAGTATGCCGTTTGGTTTAATTTTATTTCTGTTGAAGTTTTCGCAAATCAAGACAAGTTGATGACGACATTGTTACTCTGTTTTGATTAAACTATCACATCCACTAAACCCTAATTTTAAGTTCCAGTTAGTACATTTACGTATAGGGTTAAAGTCCGTTTACTTTTTTGTTAAAAATAATTATAAATCTAATCAATCATGTATTAACATGAAATAAACTTTAAATCGTCATATTTATTTGTATAAATAAATATATGTATATGAAAAGTAAAAAAATCCTCTAGTAAACAGTATAACCCTTAAAATCTAATAATCATCCCCCTAAGTTGGGAACAGAGATTACAGCTACGTATACGAGCGTACGAGTATTACATGCGTAACGTTGAGTTGCTACTTTTTGATATTTATTTTTAACTAGCTGTTACCCGCGGCTTCGCCCGCGTAATATATAACCTATGTCCTTTTCGGTACCTTAACCTAGGTGTATGCAAAATTTCATGATGATCGGTTCAGTAGATACGGCGTGAAAGCGTAACAAATAAACAAACAAACTCACTTTCGCATTTATAATATTAGTTGGGATTACGTAAGAAAAATTATGTAAAATTTATCGAATAACTTTTGCCCGCAGCTTCGCTCGCGTTATCGTCGGCTCTTCGGAATAATCAAATTTCCGGGATGAACCTTTTCCTTATTCCAGGCAACATGTATGCAAAAGTTTATGATGGTTCAGTAGGCGTGAAAGCGAAGTGTAACAAATAGATAAACAGACACATGACTCGCTTTCGCATTTTTATTATAAAATATGGGTTTTCTCAGCCCAATTAAATACTACAGACAGGTATAATAAAGCTTTGGATAAAATTTAGGCATATAAGTAAATAGTGTATATAGAATAATTAACTAGTCGGCGAATCCGACGAAATAAAACATGAGTAAAGCCGGATTTCGATAATATAATTAAATCATTTAAGAACCATCCTTCCAACACACCCCGTGAACAATGATTTTTGATTGAAATCCTGAAGTCAGCCGTAGTACGACTATATGTAGGCACTACTGACTATATACTAATTTACATAAAAAAAACAGCTGATTTCTCGCTACTTCATCAGCCATTATTTTTCGCTGATCATGTAGCTTTTTATGAGAACTTTAAAAATCGTTTCATTTGTTTTTGTGTTAATTCATTACAAACAAACGCACAATCAAATCTTTCCTCTTAGTAATGATAATAGAGGTAAGTATATACTATGGAAGGATATTTTCTGTTTATGTTTTATTTGGCAAACGTACGCACATCCGACATATTGGATTTGGAAATTTTCAGCCCAATTTCATGAGCGTCTAAAACCGACAGCTATTTACGTTCCTGAATGATACATTTAGATTAGATATCTATATTTATACTAAGACGTACTTGTGCACTTCCTTTCAAAACATGCGGAAGTTAAAGTAAAGAAAACAGTAATTAAATATTTTCAATATGGCATAATTTTGGATTTGTGATGCTCAAAACTAGGTAAAAATCCATAGTTACCTGGTCATTTTGATCGTGTGTTAAGTACAGCCATCCCAGCAACGCCTGAGGGCAGCCCTCGGCTTTACCACACCACTGCGGGAGATCAGCTCCTAGGGCCGTCGGTGACATCGCCACATCGAATCCCACGGCACAACACTATTCGCGAATTTTGAATATCGAATTTGGAATGTTTCGTTCGAATTTTGAAATTTTACAGCGCGCTCGATCAGCCCATGTCAACGAATGCGGCCGGGCTGGTGTCGGTATTTTTGGATCGCGCCTGTGTTCTGGATGCGCGCACGCCGGCTACTCGGTGACTAGCGGCCGCTCCTTGAGACGGCTCGTGGAGGGATAAGGATGGTGTTTGTTTGGACTATTTTTGTGATTATCGACTAGGTTTGTGTGGTTGTCGAGAAATTACGATGACTGCGATAAGGTATCCAGTTATAAACATAATAATAAAAAGAATTTATAAAGGCGGCCTCGGCCTCGGCCTAGCAGAACTCTCTTTGAATTTTGATGCGTTTTATTTAAACGTACCCACAAGTTTTAAATTAAATTTTTACTCTTTACATTGAAATACTATTTTTAGTAAGCTAATTAAAAGAGATAGTTAATTATGCGTAGTCCTTTCATTAGACTTTCGGTTTGGAGCGACACCTCTTGTGGCTCTTATTTTACAGAAGCTATCAAAATTGTATTATTTACATCGAGAAAAGTCATCGACTGCAAATTGGCGCATCACTAGCCTCGAACATGTGGGCGCACCCGACCGCGCCGGGACTCCAAGGAGAGCAATATTTTCGTTAGCCCCTCTACCATGCAACTGTAAATTTATATCCATTACGAATCGCCGCAATGAATCACGATAGGAATTCGATACGGAAATGATCACGGAAATCTCGTGGTGGCGGGATTGCATTTAGGCCAGATTTGACTAACTGTCAAATGATTGCGTGTCAGTTGATGTCATTTATTAAGAACGTAGAGGTACCTACTACCCAGCGTGACGATTTTGTTCTGGATATATTGAACCATATAGTCAAAGACTGAATCGTAAACATTGAGATGAGATGAGTCATAACTCACAAGTAGATAAGAAAGTCTGAAATTAGCTCTACTTTAGATTGATTAATTTATGCTCTTAGTATGTGTTACAGTTTTATTCTCAGTGCAAGTAGGTGCATAGACAGAATGTAACCCTGCACATACTTATTATTTTTTTTTTATTTATACTTTCTTCTATCTCGGTTATCTCTCGAGTTTATCTGACCTTAGGTTCTATTCCGTAATGGGTAAAAATATGTACCTACACACATACGTATTATCATGTCTTTTTCCCTTATCTATTGACCTGGGCTCTGTCTGTCTACCCTCAAGGGGAAAAGACCTAAATCTCCGTTGAGCATTTTGGTGAGCATGTAGGTGGCGAATGGAATCACAAAAGTGATGGGTTGCTAGCCGTATTGCTCGCCTCCTAATTCCTCTGTTTTCGCTTATTTCCTAGATCGGCTTTTATGATCTGCGCGGGAAGAGCAGCTGGTAGGTTTACGGTTAGGTACTTTCTACATTCTTTTAAAATGTTTATTTTCTAATAATTTCGGTTATCCATCGCAGCAAGAAGAATAGTTACTACACGCCCTCCTTAAAATTCTACATAATAAGGTATTAGATCTACACTGTAGTATCAACATGGGACGTATTATTTTATTAAAGTGTGCTTATTAAAAATGTATAAGTCATTTGTTTACATTATACTAGAATCTGTTGAATTCTTCACACTACTCAAAATGTTTGGGGTTTATTTACGACCTTTCGAGTGGGTCAAATTGTCGAAAATTTTAAGTAGAAGCTGTGAATCATAGTGCAATAGAATTTTAAAATTATGTGACATTTTATACAATTTATTTGTTTTGTGAAGTGGCTAGCGTGTGGTGAGAATGCAATCTTGGTACAATTGGTAGGTGTCAAATGAATATATAATAAATTTGACATTTTATTTTGCAGTCAAGTGGGTTTTTGAATGTTAAGTTTATATTTCTGGTAGCAAAAAATACATATGTGTTAGAAAAAGTTGGATAAGAATTTCTTAGAGGTTACAAAATCCTTTATTTATCTATACTGTGTTGTTTGTAGGTTTACTTACATTTTCAAATCATTTTGAGGCTTGTTTACATACGCATGTTTCTTTTTTTTTATTTTATAAAAAACCCCAATGTAAGTAACAAAAATATAAAGTCCCAAATATTTCATCCGAGCATTTTTTCCGACTTTTAGTCTCCTTTAGAGAAAGAGCCACCGCACTTAACCTTTGCAGGGCGTTAAGAACAAATATTTCAATGACCAAGTTTTTGACAATGCTCGTCCACCATTTTACTGCTATTTTACACCATTATGCTGATGTTACTTGGCCTATGGCAAAGGCGGTAAAACTGCTTAGGCTACAAAGAAACAGACATACTTACTTACATAAATACGCGCGAAAACCATTACACTTCTGGGTGGGTCAGTCAGGTAAAAATTACTACACTGAAGGAATCGTTACAGTTTTCATAGCTAAAAACTCCATACCGGCCGTAACCGGAATTCTCCAGTTAAGGCAACTGTAAATAAAATAATTTCCACGTAAACCTGACTGCGTGTATATCGGTTAATAGTGGCCGCTAGTGCAGCGGGTTTGCGGCAAGGTCGTTACCCTTTCTGTATTTTGGTTCGAACGTGTGTTTACTTCTGAAAAGCTGAAGCACTGGGAATAAGGCCGATTTTAACAGAATGCTAAGTAAGGAGTAGTACGTACAACATTATTTTGATACATACACACATACTGTTACGTAAAGACGTAATGGGAAAAGTTTTCTTGCGGGGAAAAAGGCGTGACAGTTTGCATTATTTGTGTATTTTTCACAACAATCAAAGATTCTTCATTATTTGGTAATATGTGGTTAATACCTATGTGGACGTGCACTGCATTTTCTTAATACCATTCTAGAGTACTACTACTTTTAGCGGTCACTAGTTGATAGTATTTATTTTTGTATGCTCGAACAAAAAGTGGCGTATCTTCGCTAAATTTGTTTGCGTATCTAGCTGTGGTATTGTGACCGTCAAACTTCAAACTCAGGTCCACGTAAAACACATTTATAAATTACTTGGATCAAATCACGAAAAATATAATAAAATATCTAAAATGTGTAAGATGAGAATGAGAGAGAGCGTTACTAGACGCATGTACAACTTACACTTTCATAGCTTAAATTAAAACAAGAGTACCGGCAGGATAAAAAAGGACCACTCCTAGTCTTCCCTTGGATGTCGTAGAAGGTGATTAAGGAAACACAAGCTAAACAAAACTTATAAAAATCAAAGAGACCTCTCCAACCCGTCTGGCCAGCGTGGTGAGTGTAGTGAGTCTTCTGACTGACAGAAAGGATGACCCTCTCCTGCAGTGAAGACTAAAAAAGACCTGATGACGATGACTGTATGGGAGCCTTTTGTTCTGAATCTCAGGTATGGAGTTTTATTCTTTTGAAACGGTACTATTCAGTCTTGCGCATCCCAGGCATGTCCTAAAGACGATATTGATTTATTAGACAGAAATCAACGCAAGCAGGTCACTTTTAGTTCCATCTAAATCTATTGACTGCTAGCAAATCACGAATTAAACCAAACAACTTGAGAAGTGCGTTCTCGCTCTACGATAGTGCGGTTAGGAGTTATGATACCATTTGGTCGAGTAGGAGTGTTGGACGCGCTTTATTGTCATCAATTTAAGTGCGCAGGCGAACCAATTGAGTTTGTTAGTGATGTAACTGTTTAGTTTATGTTTATTATAGACCGTCGATTTGTGTGTGCGTCGAAAGTCATTTCGGGTGGGGTCTTTTATGCTTACGGGAAGATATTTGGTGAAGTTAGACTTCCGCTATATGTTTAAGCTTCGTCGCTACATGCTATGTTATTAAAATATGTTAGTTTCTTAAGACCTATGTTTGTATAAATGTTATTAACTCTTTTGAATATGTTTGCACTTCACATTTGTTAACATCAATTTATGTTATACCATATTCTAAGGAATAAATGACTATTCTATTCTAGTCTACTCAAAAACTTTGTATAAGTTATAATTTACTGAAACGAAGACTTTCATAAAATAATCAACTTCTATTGTAGTGAGTTATTAATTGAGTGAACCCGTTCATATAAAGCTAATGACCCATGCATCATTTCACCGAAACACTTTTAATCCTAAGTACATTTCCTCGTGCTGCTGCATTGAAATAAATTTTTAACTTCGGAATAATGTATTTGAATAATGAGACGAGATGGTGTCAAAAACTTATCTCTATTATTGTTTAATTTCCAGGTACGTTCACACAAAATGTTTCTACACAAAACATCTTTTTTACAATCTTTTATTTTAGTGATACCAGATGTTACTATCCGTTGTACAACGCAAGCCCATAAAAGGGCTTTAAAAAAGGTAGGACTGCGAATGGGCACCGCCAGACGACTGGCCAACACGTGTAGAAGAAAGTAGCCCTAAAACCATTGTTATTATGTTAGGTAGGGACTTTTTAGTGCGACCCTTGTGTCATCTGCCGAGTTTAGATATTTTTAGTTGCAATTATAATGTGTAAGAAATTTCATGACCACCAAATAAATAGAGTGGTGTTAGGTTTACGGGTGGACCAATTTTAAGAAAGTTTTCTTATTTAAAATTAATTGATTTAACTTAATTAACTGATTTCTAACAGTCAACGAGTCGGACTTGCCCATGAAGGGTTCCATAGAAGCAAGCTTATATTAGCCAGAAACCTCTATAATTTTATGCCAGCAAAAATAACTTTATTTTTCATAGTGTTTGTATTAATGACAAAGTTCTTTTTGCGGTTTATAAAAAAGTGATATAAATTTTTAGTTTGTACTTAGTATCAGCTCTGATAGTTTTCCTTTCAACTTCGTTATATATACTACTACTATATTTTTTTACAAAAATTTGCACCCAAACTTTAAAACCAAATAGTTCAGAAACGGATCCCTAAATCGAAAAATGGTGTTCTCACTCAACCTTACAATATTAAAGACCTATAACCAACATCCCACACGATAGGTTAGTAGAGAAACGGGAAAAATTTTGGAAATTACTCCCACTTTACTTGTATAGGACCTACATTAAAAAAATTAAGATTTTTTTATACCACTTTATTGGCATGATTAATACATACCCATACCAAATTACAGCTTTCTAGTACTTATAGTCTCTGAGTAAAATCGCGGACGGACAGAAACTATAAGGGTTCCTTGTTTACTACGGAACCCTAAAAAACGTCAACCCAATCTGTTTAAATATTATAACTATAAAAGTGTATGGGTAAAATGCGGTAAAATCAATTATGGTGTCTGTTTTTCGGGTTCCGTACAAAAAATTAAAAACGGAATCCTTATAGAATCACTCGAGCGTCTGTCTGTGCGTCCGTCCGTCTGTCACAGTCGATTTTCTCCGAATCTACTGAACCAAATTAAATGAAATTTGGTAAGATGGTGTAAACCTATGACCCAAACACGGATGTGCAAAGTAAATATATATATTTTTTTAAGTAAGGGTCAGTTTAGGGGGTCCTAATAGGAAATGTTAAAAAAAAGTTTTGCAAACCTTACCGTGTTATATATCAAATGAAAGGGCTTGTTATGAGGATCTCAAAAATATTTTTTTTTGTTCGGGAAAAATCAATATTTTTGATTTTATTCACGAAAGAAGGCAAAATTTGACCATTCCCCCCCCTGATCTCCGAAACTACTGGGCCTAAAATTTCGAAAAAATTACAATATATAGTTTATTGCTTGAAGATTACAGGAAAAATAATAAGAATTCTATCAGTTGAAAATAAAGTGGTAAACTCACTATAATAAGTTCACCTAGGGAAATAGTTCACTAAAACATCACTAGATAGCGCTAGTCAATTGAATAAAACATTTTTGCACATTGTGTGTGTGTTCACGAAGCATATTGTACGGAACCCTCATTGCGCGAGTTTGACTCACACTTGGCCGGTTTTTTGCATAGATATCACAATATACTTATACTTATGTTATTTTGGTAACGATGTCCCGAGTTGTGTTATGGCTTTTTCTTATCTCAAAAATGCCCAAACTGTCTAAAAAGGTTTTTATCATCATCATGAGGTCTTTTTTGGTCTCCAAATGTTTTTTATTTCAAAATAATTTTTCTAACAACTGGCCGCTTAATTTTATTTCCGCCATGGAGATATATGTACTACGTATCTCCGCTCTTAAAGTTTAGGTTAGGTTTAGGTGTGTAAGTACATGCATTTCTCATTAGTTACAAAAAAACTGGCTTCTTATAATATCTTTGTCTCAGGTGTGGCCTATTACCGCCTTTTTATTTCACTGAAATAAAAATAAATATTCTGACATTAACATAGAAAACCTTTAAAATTGTCAGTTGTAATTTGTCACTACATGTTTCGGTTTGATATTGATTTTTATTTGTGAATTATAAAAGTATTGTTTGTGTTCGAGACCGGATTGCAGTTTTTATTGATTCAGCTGAAGTCCCTTTTTCAAATATTTTGAGTAGGTAAGTCAAATACTTTGGTTCCGTTACGAATGTCAGGCAATCTATAAAATATTTTTTTTACTAGCTTTAGCATGTTAACCTATGTATTATAATTACAAAGTATTTATGCCGAGTGGTTCGCGCAAAGTAAAATAGGACCACTCCAAGATTTCCCGTGGATGTCGTAGAAGGCGACCTAGGAAAGACAAGCTAAATAGAGCTTATAAACATCAAAGAGATCCCTCCATCCCGTCTAGCCAGCGTGGAGAGTGTAGGCTAAATTCTCTCACTGCTTTGGCTAATAGCTCAGGTAGTTCAGAGAGAGAGGGTCATACTCCTGCAGAGGAAACTTAAAAAAACTGATGATGATGATGATGATGCTGAACCTATTTATAATCCCGAGGCAATCGGAGTCAGATCGAGATCGTACGAGCTCGTGGCCATGCTGAGTTGACTACATAATACCCTGTTTTTAGGGTTCCGTAGTAAACTAGGAGCCCTTATAGTTTCGCCATGTCTGTCTGTCTGTCCGTCCGCGGTTTTACTCAGAGACTATAAGTACAAGAAAACTGTAATTTAGTATGGGTATGTATATTAATCATGGCAAAAAAGTGGTTAAAAAATCTTGAAAAAAAATTTTTTTAGTGTTTGTGTTACACACTATTCACACTCGCACCTTACAGTTTAGCGACCAAAAACATCTAACAATGAAAATAGTATGAAATTTTACAGTTTATAAGTTGGTTGCCTATAACTTTTTAGTTTGTACTTTGTACTCAGCTCTGATAGTTTTCCTTTAAACTTTAGTATATATACTACTGCTGTAATTTTTTTCACGTATCTATATATAACCGTTTAGCAGATAGAGGGGGGGGGGAACACTTACCTCTAACAAAAATTCGCACTTTAAAACCAAATATTTCTGAAACGGATCCCTAAATCGGAAAATGGTGTTGTCTACCTCACAATATTTTTGAAAGACCTATTTAACGATACCCCACACGATGGGTAAATAGAGAAAAAAAAATTACTCCCCCAATTTACTTGTATGGGAGTTACCCTAAAAAATTTTTTTTTCCAGTTTTTATTCTTCCACTTTTTTGCCATGATTAATATACATACCCATACCAAATTACAGCTTTCTAGTACTTATAGTCTCTGCGTAAAACCGCGGACGGACAGACAGACAGACAGACATGGCAAAACTATAAGGGTTCCTTGTTTACTACGGAACCCTAAAAACACGCATCCATAGGATCCGTTGCGTAGTTTTAAAGATCTAAGCATACAAAGAGACAGACTGAAAGCGGGAAGCGACTTTGTTTTATGTTTTATACTAATAGAGTGAGACCCTTGGTCCGTGGGGTCCTAGCGCTACAAGCCTTTTTAAGGAAATAGCAAAAAGGTTAGTCGACATCACAGGTGACCGAAGAGCTGGCAGCTACCTCGGACAAAGAATTAGTCTCGCTATTCAAAGGGGGAATGCTGCCAGTATCTTTGGAACCTTGCCTAAAGGGACTCCTTTTAATAATATATTTTAGGTATTTTATCATATTTTTTAAGGTGTTTAGTTTTAGGTTAATTTTTCATAATTATTTAATATGTAATTAGTTTATTTTAGATTAATGTATTATAGAGTGATAGTGATTGATGTCAACGGAAAATAACAAGGATATAACTTGATAAATTTTCGAGGTAATTTATCAACTTCTGGAAATCATAAATGGCAGTTAAAATGTACTATTTTATTTATTTAACGTATGTATTTTAGTCAATTGTAAGTAAATTTATCGTATTTTTACTGATAATTACTTATAGTCAACTTGCTATACCCCTAAAATCTATGTATTTCCATACGTTACCTGTAAACGCGAGTATTTACCCGCGCACCGGTGTACCGGAAGCGGGACGCCGGAAGCCGTGTGTTGTCCTGCCGCCGGCACTTCCGGGGCAGCTGGGTCACTGTGTCGCCGCCCTGCGAGCTGTACGGACGTCTCCTTAGTTTTTATGACGAGGATTTTTTGCTCTACTTTCATGCTGGTTTGGGAGAAAAAGAAACACAGAATATACCAGCTGCTTTTTTTCTGCGCAGAGCAGAACATAAGCCGGTCAAGGGATTGGGCGAAAATCTAACGAATCACGTTACAGGCGATGCGGCTAGCAATCCATCACTATTTTCATTCCGGTTTACACCTTAACGTCCGCTAACACGCTAAACGTGGCCTTTGGGTTTTATGATCTTGGACTCTGTCTACCCCGCTAAGCATAAGGACGTGATAGTATGTAATGTATTAACTTCTTCTTCTTATTGAGTCTAAATAATCTTTTAACTCACATAAATAGATCGATTTTGACTTATTGGCTACGCTGATTGTCTTATCATTGGCCCTTTGAAATCCTGCACTGCATAAGTGTAATGGGCAATTCTAATTTTACTATGGTTTTCCTTGCAAGCTTTTCTTGAAAGGCCTGTATGTAAGCCACCTAATGTTGGTAGGCAACTAGGATAACTCTACTATCTCGATATAAGTATAAGTGTAGTAGTTTTATAGGTTGAAATATTTATAGATTTCCTAAATTAGATAAATACTTCTTTGAAACGCTGCTCAAAAACTAGAGTCTCAAGAAGACTCAAGAAACAAGTTAGGTGATACGGCTAGCTATAGTCACTATTTCGATACACCTTAAAGCATACTATCACATGGCTTTTGGTTTGGGTCTTATGGCCTAGACTATGTCTAGTTATTAAAGAGTCCCACGTAAAGTCGAAATCCCATACAAACGTAGTTTGGTTTTAGTTTTACAACAGTTAAGCCAATCTCAACCAAATTTCGTACATACGACCGGATAAGGCATATTGATGTTTATAATCAGATTTCAATTTTAAAAACAATACCTATACAAAATTACAGCGAGTCGAAGTTTCGTATCGAAAACTTCTACTCGCTGTAATTTTGTACATGAGAAATTTATCGAATAGAATACACGCACACATCTGCGAAAGAAATGTCACAGAAATTTCCAATTTCATAATTATGTACGAATGTAATAAAAAAGTTTGAGCAATCTAGGATCTAGATTGTGGCGGCGAGACCTAATCCTGGTCTAATCAAAGTAATTGGGTCAATTACCTTTCCGATTTGTAACGCTGCAACGAGAAATGTCGTTAGATTTCTAGATTTCGTGTAAGTTAACTCACTTGTTGTTTTCCGAAATAAATAATTTTCAGAGTGTTATAGGTGTGTAGAGTTCCGAGGTTTTCCCTAATAACATAATAGTTATATCATTGAAACTAACGTGAGATAAATACATTATGTTTAAAAACGGGTCACTCACGTGCTACTTGGTCGGGATTGCCGACTATAGTTTGAAGGGCACGGGATACTTCGGCGTCGCGCATCCCGAACTCGCCTTGAAAATGGACTCCTGATGAGTCCGAAACTATCTGAGGAAACTATAGTCGGCAATCCTGAGTCCCGAGAAAGTAGCACGTGAGTGACCCGTTTTTAAATATATCATAATAGTTATATTGTTACGATCTAAGCGCTCGCTTTGCGTGTACGCATGAGTATCCAATTCTATTTGAATCGTGCACGTTTAACTGCCTCCGTGGTCCAGTGGTTAAGGCGTTCGCCTTGTTGACCCGGTGGTCGTGGGTTCGATTCCTACGGGAAGCATACTTTGTTGTTCCCAGTTTGGTTAGAACATTGCAGGCATGAATCACCTGATTGTCTGATAAGAAAGATGATTCCGTGCTTCGGAAGGCACGTTAAGCCGGTGGTCCCGGCTGCCATCTGGTAGTCGTTAAAGGAACCACGTCAGAGGCCGAGAGGCGGTTCCGCAGAACTCTGACACCAGGGTGTGCATGGTCGACTGACCGTGTCACCTACACGAAATGATGATGATGATATAATTCATACACAGGAAAACATACTCTAGATGTATAATAGTACTTAGCGTGTCGTAAGCTGTTAGATTAAGCTGGTGTCGCTAAACGACTATGGAAGCCTTTATCATTAATTCATACGATTACATAATAAACGATTTTACGTCTAAATCCGTTAAGGCATGTAGGAGTGTATGATGGTTATTAAAAAGTACAACATTTTCGATATAGGATTATTTTACGACATTATTTTATGGTACGGATGCACAGCACATCATCATCATGTGCCCATGAGCCACTGATGAGTATCATCATGATCATCATCATCGTCGAGCTCCGTGGCGCAGCGGTCAACACGCTAGCCTGCGACACGGGGGTCCCGGGTTCGATCCCCGGTCAGGTCAAGATGGAAAAAGATCTTTTTCATATTGACCTGGGTCTTGGATGTTTATCTATATAAGTATATATTATAAAATATAGTATCGTTGAGTTAGTATCCTGCGACACAAGTTCACAGCTTACTGTGGGGCTAGCTCAATTTGTGTGATATGTCTCTATATATTTATTTATCATCAGGTCCCTTTTAGTCTCCACTGCAGGAGCACGACTCTCTTTGTACTACCAGAGGCATATATTAACCAGAGCAGTCAGAGGATTTGGCATACACTCTCCACGCTGGCCAGACGGGTTGAAAATGTCTCTTTGATGTTTATAAGCTTTGTTAAGCTTGCACTTCCAAGTCGCTTTCTACGATATCAACGGGAAGACTTGGAGTGGTCTTACTCTACTCTGCCGGGAATAAATAAACTCACTCTGCAATGAGTATCAGCACGGTAATATTAATAAGCCTCTTTTTAGGGTTCCGTACAAAAATTGAAAAACGGAACCCTTATAGGATCACTCGAGCGTCTGTCTGTCCGTCCGTCCGTCTGTCACAGCCGATTTCTCCGAATCTACTGAACCAAATTAGATGAAATTTGGTAAGATAGTTTAATCCTATGACCCAAACACGGATGTGCAAAGTAAATAAAGTTTTTTTTGAAATAAGGGTCATTTTGAGGGGCCCAATTACAAAATTAAAAAAAAAAGTTTTGCAAACCTTACTGTGTCATATATCAAATGAAAAGGCTCATTATGAGGATCTCAAAAATATTTTTTTTTTGTACGGGTAAAATCAATACTTTTGATTTTATTTACGAAAGAAGGCAAAAATTGACCATTCCCCCCCTGATCTCCGAAACTACTGAGCCGAAAATTTTGAAAAAATTACAAAATATAGTTCATTCCTTGAAGATTACAGGAAAAATAATAAGAATTCTATCACTTGAAAATTAAGTGGTAAAATCACAATAATAAGTTCATCTAGGGAAATAGTTCACTAAAACACCACTAGATGGCGCTAGTCAATTGAATAAAACATTTTTTGCACATTGTGTGTGTGTTCACGAAGCATATTGTACGGAACCCTCATTGCGCGAGTTTGACTCACACTTGGCCGGTTTTTTATGCTATTTATACTTCTCTATCACTGCCCATTGCGATCCAGTTCTTTTCAGCCATACAAACGGAAACCAAAAGAAATAAATAAAAACAATATAATTGCTGGTTTGGGAGAAAAAACGTAGCTGCGTTCCTTCTCACTTTGACCGTAGAAGCCTGGTAAAATTCGTTTTGGCGAAAATCTAAAGAATCGTAGGTGTCAATAGGTGATGTGGCTATCAATTCCGTTTTCCACATATACGCCCTTTAACACGCCTGCTACGCCACGCATGCCGCCGGCATTATGAAGTAATGTATGTATTAAACTTCTATTCCGTAATCAATCTAGAACAAAAACAACGATTTCTCTGTAATGATAACTTTGTTAAAGTCATTCAAAGAAAGCCACACAGCGAATTGTAACTAACGAGAGCTGTATACGGTACTAGGAATTGATAAGCCGGTATTTTGTGTCAGCTACTTTGTAGACTAAACAAATGTCCGAACAGTCGCCTATTGTTGATCCTACTAGTATAATGGATACATACTTGTATGAAAGGTGACGACCGTTGTAGCTCGGTGGTACCACAAGTGCCCTAAAATCTTATTACGGTCTCGGGTTCGATCCCCGGTCGGATCAAGGTTATTTTTTTATTTGGGACGGCAAACGAGCAAACCGGTCACCTTGGTAAGTGATCACCGCTGCCCATGGACAACTGCAACTCTGCATCACCAGGAATATACTTAGTATGGATACCCAATCTTTATCAGATTTTTGGATTTTGGATGTAGGTATATTATATATAATGGACGTTCAGGGTTAAATAACCGACTGGACATTCCGGTAATAAGACCTAAGGTGCCGAGAGGATATGTGTATCTACTGTAAAATATAGTATAAGCTCTGTCTCACGACACAAGTTCACACCTTACTGGCGACACCTGTGTTGGCCACTTACACACAAGAAAAACAAAATAAACACCTTATTAATGGACTATATTTTATACTTATCACGTCGTTACCCCCTGCGGGGTACACAGAGCCCAGGATCAAAAGTTTCGTTTAATGTGGAAAGAGCTAGCTAGGTGGCAGAAGCAGAAATTAAGTAGAATAAGGAGGAGGCTTAGCTCTGTATATTTCCAAGTTTTCCGTGGTTTTGAAGTAACAGCACAGGCCTTCTGACATTGAACGCCATTAGTTTACGATCACGTGACGGGCCTGCGGGATAATGGCCGTGTCACGAGCAATTGCCGACTATTTGGCGATTAGTTATCTTTATTACGACGTCACGGTGGTTGTTTTGTGTTATAAATCTAAGTCAGAACAATTTATAAAAACAATGGGAAACGACCAGTATTTCGAGTCAAATCCTTGACATTAGATTTTAATTCCTACAGATTTATGTATTAATTTTGTCCGATATGGGAAACGACAAACGCTGAATACTGAATTACCTAAACTACTTACTTAAATTATTTATACGTGAGAAGTAGGTGGTGGCATATTGTAAGTAATCTGCAAATATTAATTGGTATCAGTCAGTAGCAGAGGAGTTAAGTTTTCGAGGTCATATAGTAAATTATGCAAAAAGGCTTTATTTAGAGTTTGTACCTCTCCAAGCCATCTGGCCAGCGTGGAGAGTGTAGGCCAAATCGTCTGAGTGCTCTGTCTAATATAATGCTCGTAATACAGAGAGGGTCGAGCTCTTGCAGTGGAGACTAAAAAAGACCTGATGATGATGATGATGAACGAACAGTCAGTAGCAGAGGAGTTAAGTTTTTGAGTTCATATAGTGGAATTATGCAAAAAAACCTTTATTTAGGGTTCGTACTGAGAGAAACGAAGGATTTTAAAGGAACGGTTGCAGCGCGTGCATTATATATGACACATTGGTAAGAAACAGACTAGAAACTACGTCTCTAAAACTTTAAAATGTTCAGAATCCCATGGTATTGCCGCTTTAACTTCGTAACTTGCACTGGTTTGGGTCGTTGCACCTGCACATGATGTTATCGCTCACTTCATCATACCGTAATTGGCCACTCTAGCTTTACCTACTTCGCCATAAAGTTAAATTGAGATTTACGATGAAATGTATACAGTTGTTTATTTAAATATAAAATAATCCAATCTTCGGATGACGGAAATTTGCAAATTTCGAAAAAATATCGTTATTCGACATTTAGACCATTTCATGATATTTCTACAGTTATCTTTTTAAAATCGCCCGACCAACAGTGAGGCGAATTTACCGAGCATTTATCAGTACTTCTACCTTCAAGGGGTTAAAAGCACTTTGCATTCTTACTCTCTACATTTTTACAGCTAGAACAACCAATTTCCTAATCGCAGAGGCTATTTCATTGTTGTTTTTGAGGTAAAGTAAAATTTCATATGGGTAATTATCTGTTTTCTTTGTTCTCAGTTGGGTGATTTAGTTCGATACAATCAACGCAACAAGGCCAAAAAAAAGTGAGTTTTAGATTTATAAGCAGCTTTTCTTGGTACACAGCGTTTGACGGCTTCCGTGGTGCAGCCCGTGACAAGAGGGGTACTGGGTTTGGTTCCTAGCGCGGGTAATCATCATCATCAGCCTATAATGGTCCACTGCTGGACATAGGCCTCCCCAATTGCACGCCATCGAGATCTATCTTCGGCTGATCGCATCCAGCTCCTGCCAGCCATCTTGGCGTGGTTAATACTTGTAACTAATTCATTTTCACTAGTATTTGTCCACGGTTTTGAAGATACACAAGTGAGTTGGCGTCAGAGAGGCAGCCGGTCTTACAAAAGCTAGCTACATCATATCACAGCATGAATGCTCTCATAATTGCGGACCCCGGGGTCCGACGCATCACAGTTGAGGATGCAACCGGGAACAACGCTCGTATGAGAAGATAATAGAAGGCTTTACACATTACAGATGGAATATTAGAGAGGAATCATCATCATCAAAATTTAAGAGCTAAGCTCTTGTCGGTGGAGCTCCCTCCATCTGTCTCTATTCTCTGCCAATCTCTTAACACCCTGTTATGATACACTTCCAGGAAGAGAGAGAATAATAATATAAGAATTATAGAGAGGAATCAAGAATATTAATTATTATGTTCACGAGGAATTTTACAAATTTACTTTTTAAATGATGTTATGCATTCAGAATGCTATTCTGGTAATACACTCTTATTAAATCATCACCAACATTCTATCATTCTTAATGTTATTAAATTAAGAAATAAGATATAGTATACAAATGTCTATAAATATTGCCTGCGTGAAATTTTTGCGATAGCTTATTTCTTAATTTAAAAGTTTTTCTTAAATTGCCTCGTTAAATGTTTTTCTCCTGTTCTTCTTCTTCGTAACTTTAAAAAAAACCTTTCTTACTTATTAGTTTTAAACATATTGTTTTATTATTTGTTGTTGTACTCGCAGAGGCCATAGATATACCCAAACCTACACATTTTGTGAAAACTTTCTCCCTCCCTGTGACAAATAGACAGATGGACAACAGAGGTTTTTAGTAATAATATGATCGCGTTTTTACCCTTCGAGTGCGGAACGCTAAAAGTCAAGAAAACAATAACTTAACCATCTTACTAGCAAAATGAAAATCGATTATGCATTAACTTACGTAGCAGTTATGAGGAAGGTGATTACCACCTGTACTTATTATGGTAAGCCGCGACTGACCACGTGAGGTCGGTGAACCCTCGCGTGACGTTCAAGGTTCGGTCAAGGGGTGGCGGGGATACAGCCTGCTCGGCAAAAACTGGTGCGTAATCTGGGGTTCTTAGTAAGAATTTGCAATCTGTAATCCATCATGACTTGGCTGGGGATCAAACCCGGGACCCCACGTGACGCAGGCTGGCAAAGCCAAAGCTTATTTTTTATTTGCTGTGCTATCGCCTGAGAAAAACATTAAAGAACATAAATTTGTACAGTCTCACTGTACATGAATTTGTGTAGTTGAAACAGGACTTTCACCAGTCGAAAGGAAATATCGTGCCGTCCGAAGCACGAAATCATCTTTCTTTTAATATTCTTATATATTTCGGATAATCATGTGATTCAAGTCTACAAATCCAAATCAGACTGAAAACGAGTTTCACAAAGTACCCCTATGGGATTTGAACCCACAACCTCCGGGACATTAGGCAACCTTGATTACTGGACCACAGAGACAGTCTCTCTCTTTCTCATATCTTTACAATTCCTTCGGTGTATTCTCAACAGACTTACTAATTGTGTTAGAAAAGGACACCAGTCTTAGCAACTTATAATTATGGGATGTAATAGAAATATTCAATACAGATAAATATCAGATAAGATAATAGGAATATGAAACCGAACAGCGATTCTTTCCCATGCCTCGGAACAAAATATTTGCTACCATCAAATGTTTATCTCTACTTTCAGTGTCACGTTTAACTGAGTTCGGGTGGCCAAGTATTTTTCCAGGCGACGGCGCCAACAGCAATGGTATGAGTTGGCGTCAATAAGACCCAATACTTGCCAATACCTAAACTTGCCAACACCAAAAAATTTTTTAGGTTTCCTTACCCGAATTCTGCTATCGAGACCCTATTACAGAGACACGTTTTTTTCAGTCTGCGGCGCCAAAAGGAACGTTATGGGCGTCAAAAAGACCCAATAATTGCCAACACCTAAATGTTTTTTTAGGATTCCTTACCCAAAGGCTGCAAAAGCCTATTACTGAGAATTCGATCATCAAATGTTTATCTCTATATTCAGTGTCGCGTTTAACGGAGTTAGGGTGGCCGAGTATTTTTTCTGACTGCGGCGCCAAAATTAATGTTATGATTTGGCATCAATAAGATCCAATACTTGCCAACACTCAATTTTTCTTTAAGGTATTCGAACCATTAGGGCGCAAGTGAGACATGTAAGACCCGATACTTAACAATACCTAAATTCGTTTTAGGATACCGTAACCAAAGTTTACAAACGAGACTTCGTTTCTGAGACTCCGAGTCGTCCGGCCGACATTCATGTCGTCATTGTCACAGGACTGTATACATTGAACCATTTTGGGTAGAGGCTGTTGTGGTAGAGCCTCGCTACCGGCGAAAATCACTTTTGCTAGTAGCATGAATGGGCCGGCTCGTCCGGGTAAGTACCACACTCACGCAGAAAATCGACGTTTGAGTACATAGTAGCTTTACTGCTGTTGTGCTTCGTTCGGTGAGTGAGAGAGCCGGAGGCCTATCTGCCTCTCCCCTCTAGGGAGGGAAAAATAAAAGGCCGGCAACGCTCCTGTGTAACCCCTGGTGTTGCAGTTGTCCATGGGCAGCGGTGATCACTTCCCTTCGGGTGACCCGCTTGCTCGTTTGCCATCCTAAGACATAAAAAAGAGGCTTGAATTCTCATAAAATGTGTATATCTATTGCTGCTATAACGACAAATAATTGAACAAAATAAATTAAATCATGGGCTTACAAGTACAGTTTTTGAGAAAAAAAATTGTAGTTCAATATTTTATGCTGATACCGAACCCTTCGTGTGCGATTTTGCCTTGTAATTGTTGGTTAAATAAATAATCTTTCGAACTTCATCCTTTTTGTGCGAAGGAGCTGTACAGTAACAAGTGCAGTTTATTAGTGGGACAGTTTAGGCGGCGCGGTGAACCAAATACCTACATGGGCATTTTAATACACCTTCTGCCTTAATCGATCACTTAGGATTATAATTACACGATTAATGCATTGGAATGAGGTCATTGTACTTTGTACATATGATTAAGTCTATAAAATATTGCTGTATTAGTACTTTTCGTTCAATATTACCTACACTATTTACCACGTTAGCATAGAACTTGTAATAATTTTGTGACGTTAGTCCACTAACTGAAAGGCTCTACATTTAATTTCTAATGCAGTTGAATCATTATCATCATCAGCCGTCAAAAATCCCAATGCTGGACATAGGCCTCCCTCATCATGGAAGGTTTTGCAACACTCATCACACTAGGCAGAAAGGTTGGTGGTGAGCGCAGTTTTTTCCTTCCTTCCCACGTTTAAAAAAAAACCGGCCAAGTGCGTGTCGGGCCACGCGCAGTGTAGGGTTCCGTAGTTGCGAATGACAACTTTGAGTTCACACTGTTCACACTCGCACCTTACAGTTTAACGACCAAAAATTGTATGAAATTTTACATTTTCGAGTACATTTTATAAGTTGGTTGCCTAAAACTTTTTAGTTTGTACTTAGTACTCAGCTCTGATAGTTTTCCTTTCAACTTCAGTATATATACTACTGCTGTAATTTTTTTCACGTATCAGGGATACAGGGGATAGATACACTTACCTCTAACAAAAATTTGCATTTTAAAACCAAATATTTCGGAAACGGATCCCTAAATCGAAAAATGGTGTTGAGAACACCATCCTCACAATATTTTTCAAAGACCTTTTTAACGATACCCCACACGATGGGTAAGCAGAGAAAAAAAAATTACTCCCCCACTTTACTTGTATGGGAGCTAACCTAAAAAAAATTTTTTCAATATTTTTTTCCACCACTTTTTGCCATGATTAATATACATACCCATACCAGATTACAGCTTTCTAGTACTTATAGTCGCTGAGTAAAACCGCGGACGGACAGACAGACAGGCAGACAGACATGGCGAAACTAAAAACGGTTTCGAGGGTCAGAAACCGTTTTTTTAACGTGGGAAGGGTAAAATGAGATTTGTAGGACTGGAGGGAACGGATAAAGGTTTTTAGGATGCTACTTGCTTGACTGGATTGAGGATAAGTAAGGGCTCGGAAGGCCAGGCGCTCGTACCCGATGTCAAACCCGTAACCCCCGGATAGGCAGATGGGGATAACACCCCTTGTTTGTTTTTCGTATGTGTAAGTGGCCAACACTGGTGTCAGATTTTTCAAGCTGCCTTAAGGCATCTGACATAGCTTAACGACTGCCATCAACGATGACAGCCGGGACCAACGGCTTAACGTGCCTTCCAAAGCACGGAGGAGCTCGAGATATTTTTATGCCACTTGCGGTCACCCATCCAAGTAGGGACTGCACCAGGGGTTGCTTAACATACGTAAGCGCTCATAGAACTCACACCCACTGGACCATCGGGCTTCTCTGACACCCCTGACCATGCAGCATGAAATGAATGTAACAGTTGAATACAAGTACTCAATTTCGCAAGTATTGCTTTGTGGCTGTGAGTATTCTGTTAAGCCAGCTCTCAGCGTGGACAGTTCAATTTTGGCCATTAACCATTTATTAAAAGATTCTTGAATACTGGCCTGAAATAGAAAATAGGATTTTAATGTAGAGCCACCTGCATCCTTTTTGTCGAATTTTAATTGTTTGTCTGTGTAATCGGCAACCACACTATATCATGATATTGAAATTGGCTGCCAGTTTCGCAAATGTTTTTGATGGGATACAGTGGCGGAATTGCCAATAGGCTGAGTTGCCTAGGGCGGCAAATTTAGAGGGGCGGCAAAATAATATTTTGGACTACCAAACACACCAAATTCATGTATGTAACACTATACATTTCTATTTAATAACTACTAACACGTAGAGACTGCTCCTTTGGGACACTTCTTATTTATAAATGTAATGCAATAAATACGCTGATTATTAGTTGCCGGCCCCCACGACGGACGGACACACAGTGCTTCCCACCATGACTTCATAATGCCAAAGAAACTAGGCCGCACAAACAGATGTCCAGAAACATGCCGCCTCTCTGAATTCTTAACATTTTGCTCTACTTTCGGAAATTGTTCCAAAAAGTGGATTCTCACTTCTGTAAAGTTTTCATTTGTCGGAATACGAAAAATCATATGTATTATGTGTTTATAATTTTTTTCAATATTTATTATTTATTATATATATTAGGTGTATGAATAATTGCTTTATGTACCATAAAGTAATTATTCATACCAAGAATCCAGTGTTATCATGCAGTAAACAAATGAAAAACGATTTGCTTACGTACCATCTATCGTTAAGTTGATACATCATTTCAAAAAATAAAATTCGCTAAAGAAATCGTGTAATTTCTCTCATACATATATGAGCCAGGTAAAATGTGATTCTATATAAATAATGATAGGTATATATACAGTGATTTTAGAAGAATCACAATCGAAAAGGCGATTATGAAAATCGACGAATCTCAAGGAAATCTTGTCGGTAATTTAGGTCAACAGGCTAATAATCAGTCAAACTTTACATTTTACTAAAGAGTCCTTTTGTTCAATGGATTTTCTTCTCCAAAGGTGCTGACAGGCGGGCTTCTTATTGTTATATTGTCACCTCTCTTCTTTGCCTCTGATTGTATTCCCGGTTGCATCCTTAGCTAGATTGCTTCGGAGCCTGGGGTCCGCTTTTTATTTCACCATGAATGTGTATACGAATATTATTGTTACATTGTATATTATATTGTTTAGATAATCGAATCTAAGTCTAAAGTCTGCCAGTAAACGTATTTGTTGACTTACACTATAACGAGTTCAATTACCTCACCATTCCTCCACACAACAATAAACCATAAACTGCTAAATTACCTAGACAAAAATCAGTATTAAAAAGCAACAAAGCTTCTATTTTTCTGCGGAATCACATAATTCCAGCGCATTAAGTTATTTAGCTAGTTGAAAGCTCAAAAATCGGCGAATACCGTGCCCGCGAAGCTGCCTGCATTGCTCCTATCGTGCTTCGTTTGATTTATGCGAACGCGACATTTTCTTCGTATTTTCTTCTACATTTTAAATTACGGTTTGCGTCGGCGTTGCGAGACCATCACGAAACAAATGATGAGATTTGATTTTGATTAGATTAATTTTTTTTTTTCAAGATCACATAGCTTTAAGTGTCGCCTGGAAGCGCATGTCTCCATACAAACAGAAAAAGGGAATTGTGACAATATTTGATAATTTTGGAGTAAAGTGAAACATTTAATCAATTATTCTCATTATAATCTACGTACGTTCCTATACAGCTTGGTAAAAATACCAATGGTTTGAGAATTACAAGCCTTTTTAAATTTGTATGGAAATCTTGAGAAGCGTATAATTCTCAAACTATTGATAATTTAACCAAACTGTATAGGAACGTACGTAGATTATAAGAAGATTAATTGATTGGATGCTTAATTTTACTCCAAAATTATCAAATATTGCTACAATTCCCTTTTTCCGTTTGTATGGAGACATGCGCGTCCAGGCGACTCTTAATATAATATGGTATTTTAAGTTAGTAGATTGTGGTGCTCCCACACTGCTGTTAAAAATGATTATAAACATTTTCTAACATTCAAATAAAATAACTTATTGTTGTAAGTTTGTTTCAAAGGTATTTATCAGGCATATTTATAATCAATATTAGATGTAATAGTTTTTTTTTATTTTCATGTTATTATGCATTTTTATCATGTTAGAAAATAAACCACAATAAATTTTTAATAACAGTGTAGGAGCACCATCACACTAAGTCGTAAAACTAAATATCATTAAATTTTATAATACTAAAGTCAAAAAAGTATCTAACAGATCAGTGTCTCGCTCAAAAACGTTCTCAAATCTCGTTCTGACACTAGCCTGCTAGATTATGTCTACATAAGACAGCACGAGAGTAAAGAATATCATTAGTTTAAGATTCTTTTGAGAAGTCGGGGTAAATATAACAGAAAAACATTTAAATAAATAAAATTATTGAATGTTAGTGCATGCCGATACATTTTAGTACCCAGAAATAAATAAAAACCAGAGGGTACTGACAGGGAAACTAACGATATTAATATTCAGATATCCGAAATAAAATTTCGGATTATAAAGTAATAATTATTTTAAGATGTCCAGTCATTGAAAAACAATTGTCTACGATTACGACACTCAAAGTGTCAAAAATAATTACCTAAATATGTAGTAACGATTACCGCAATAATGTAGTATCAGAATAAGCATATGCGTGGGTGAGCTTTGAGGACAAATGTATTGTTATTGAAATATCAACAGAAAGCGCTAGTCACTAGGTTTAATCAGTGTTCACTAGAATAGACCCGAATAGTGTTAAGTTTGCAAAACACATTGTCGGTTTGGATCAAGGACAGGTTATTTTTGTAATAATTGTGAATATGTATTGAAAGTGATTTGGTAAAATTAAATACAATACCTGTTTTCATACTAAACAAACGATTGGCCTTGGGTTCAAAACTTTCAAATGATGACCTAAATTACTGTGACATCGAGTCTCAAAGGAGCTTATTGATTTCTCTATATTTTTATATTATTTGTCCGTATATATGTATGTATATGTATGTATTTCTCTATATTTATTTTTGATTTTAAATGTCAGAAGAAGTAAGATCCCTACAAATAATGTATTTTATTTAAGTTTATATCAAAGCAACTCAAACGACAACACAAACATGAAATTAATTGAAACAACGGAAATTAATTTAGGATTATCCCAAACTGTTACTATCGTTTATTGTTAGGTTCCAATTGTTGAATTATGAAAATGTTACGTCTTAATCCAGTCTATTACAAGATAGATAGAGTTTGCTTATATTCAGACGTTTAGGGTATTATCATCAAATAGGATGGATTGCTAGCTGCATCGTCTATAGATAATTCACAGATCTAAGCCCAGCCCATTCCTCGATCGGCTTTTACTATCTGCAAGAGAGGAAAAAAGCTAAAAAAAATTTGTATCCCGGACCAGAATGAGTGAAATAAGTAAATTTGGTATGGTTTTGTCGCGTTTGAAAATAGCATTAAAATTAATTTCATTGAAATGTGTAACAATCGCGAACATATAAGAAATCATTATGCAGGATAATCTACCTATAGTAGCAACGAAAAGAGTATCCAAAACTTAAAATTAACGAAGAAACTTTTACCCAAGGATAAGCCGTATTGACGCACACAAGACAATCATCAAATTCCGTAGTCAGTGCTTTTCTGGCCGGCGTCGTAGCCGCGTGTCTACGTCGCTACGCCGTAGAGTCTACGACATCTCCGCGTCTACGAGACCTCTATTACAATACTAACATATTATTCAATGAACTTTGATTGATATTTTTTTTCTGTATTTGTGATTGTTGGAATTTTTGTGATTTTATCGAAAACATTTCGGGCGAAATGTGGTGAGTTTGCATGCTTTATTGTTTTATCGTTGTTTTTATTACGCGGAAATTAGATTTGTCGTTCCGGTTTTATCGTTAATTTGGAATAATAATGACTTTCCTTGAATATGGAATGTTCTCTCTGATATGTGTTTAATTTTATAGAGGGTAAACGTAATGTATGTCATTTTTTAGGGCAAAATCATTTCTAAAAATTGTTTTTTTTTTATGAGATCGATTACTTTACTTAATAGGCAATTTAAAGTATTGGAAGCGGATATTTCCAATTTCAGGCTTAATTTTGTTAGAATTAGTAAGTAAATTAGATAAGTGTTCCAATTATTACCAGCAGCTATGATTTTACAACCATCACAAATAGTAAGTCAATTAGCCGAAGAGTCAGATAAGTTTATATTGAAGAAATATAAAACGCCATACAGTAAACTGCATAAAACGATTACTTTACTGCAGGAAATCGAAAAGTTTAATTAAGACGTTTTAGAGTGTAGGACTATAAATAAGTAATAATAAATAAATATATAGGGACATATCACACAAATTGAGCTAGCCCCACTGTAAGTTGTGAACTTGTGTCGCAGGATACTAACTCAACGATACTATATTTTATAATATATACTTATATAAGTAGATAAATAAACATCCAAGACCCAGGTCAATACGAAAAAGATCTTTTTCCAGCTTGACCTGACCGGGGATCGAACCCGGGACCCCTGTGTCGCAGGCTGGCGTGTTGACCGCTGCGCTACGGAGCTCGACAACTATATAATTGTCTTTCTACCTAGCAGATACACCAGTGGCATTATCGCCTTAAGAGGGAATTATAAAAGAAATCGGGATAAAAGATAGCGTATGTGACCTTTCCCATATTCTGATCTATATTTATGTCAAATTTCATCGTAGATTACCCTATACATCCTAACTCACAAACTTTTCCTCTTTATTACATTAATGTAGGTGATAATATTTAAAAAAATCTGTCTTTGTTGTATGTAGAGTAGAGTGTAGATATACGGGATACCAATGGACCAACTGGATATCACAATTTTTGTTATTACCATGTTCATCACACATCTAAATAGCCAGGCTTTGCAAAAGCATATTCTGTCATAAGATTGTTTATCCCGTAAGACAATTATACGATTACTTGTTATGTGGATTGCACATTTGCATATGTTGGCATTGTCGTATTATATCGTGGCCCATTCAGGTCCTGGAACGTTATGTTATGACCATAGCATATTGTACAATTAGACTTCTACTCATTGATGTTCTTGAGGGTCTTACCATAAACAGGATCCGAAGTAAATAAAAGCAAATAAGTATCCCTTATAAATCTGCATGTTCTCTGGGGCGTACATCGGGTTATCACACAATATGATATGTATTAATAATGTAATAACGCGATAAATCTATATTAAATCTAGTAATTTCATTGAAAAAATATATACATGTTCAATAAGTACCTTGGTCTTCTGTTTTATATTATGGCTTCCACCGAAATTTCAGTGATTCTGCCAATGTCCAGTATAATGAGATACTAAGTATCGGTGTTGTACGGTAAAGTTTTTCCAAGTAGCATCAAAGATGGCGTATGTTCTTTGATGCCTCGTGGGAGCTTCTGGCGGCAAATCTATACGAGTACATTTACAGACCTTAACTATTGACTATAAATTAGATAACATAAACGTCAAAAGAACCACGTCTCTTTAGGAAAACATGTCTAAGATTCAGTTGGTTAGCATGATTTAACCCTCAACCGGAACAAAAAGAAATATCTCCCATAAATCGGCATGTTCCCTGAGGCGCACATCGGTTTGTCAGACAATATGTTAATATGAGTATCACAGGTCAAATATAAAAAAATATACGATTTAACCGCACATAGCATTCTCAGCATATTCGCGTATTACGTATTTTGTGTAAGTAAATAAAATCAATCAGTTTAAGTTCATGACTTATTGTCACATCATCGCCGCGTATTACGTTCGTGTACTCATTTAGCGTAATTAAGTTATTCTGAATATAAATAATTTTTCCTTCAGCAGCATCTATCATTTATCTCAAGTATATCAGCATCATCCTAAGGTGTAACGTACAAAACAAGTACTAGATTATAAATAAGATGATCTAAGGTCAAATGAACGACGTCCCTTGGAAAATATGTTAGTAAGAGTCGGTTGGTTCGCTTGATTTTGGCTTGTAACATATATCCGAATTATCCGATTTACCCTAAACTGCAGTAAAAACAAATACCCCCTATAAATCGGCATGTTCCCCAGGGTGTACATCGGTTTGTCAGAGAATATGTCAATGAATGAATGAAATGAAAATAAATGAATACGTGGAGAATCATAGTTTAAATATTGAAAAAAAAAATGGTAACTATAAAGGAGATGACATATAATTACGTCATAAATTAAAGTTGCTATAAAGAAGTGAAGAAACTGGCGGAAGAAAGAGGAATGGAAAACGCTCCACCGAAACTTTTTCATTTGATGACGATACCGATGAATATTACATTATGTCAAATGAACTACGACTCTTTAAGAAGACATGAATAGCATGATTTCGGCTTGTACATATATCCAATTTACCCCAAACCGGAATAAAAACAAATATCCCTGGGGCACACATAGTTGTCAGATGATAATAATATGACAATACGAATATGATAGGTCAAATATTTTATAAAAGTGCCTATACAGGTACTATAAATTCTATGACATAATATAATGAACGACGTCTCTTTAGGAAAAATTGTGTGGAAGAATTATTTGGTAAGCATGATTTCGGCTTGTACATAGATTTCGGTTTGACAATATATCCGATTTACCCCAAACCGGAATAAAAACAAATATCCCCTATAAATCGGCATGTTCCCCGGGGCGCACACAGTTGTCAGACAATATGTCAACATAAATATTGACGGTCGCGTGCCGCCGATCGCCGGCTAATCAATAAGCAGAACTTGCAACTTTTATCGTAACCCGTGTAACCGATTTATGCAATTAGCCTTACAGGAGGTTTTGAGGTAAAAACAAATAAGATATTTTTAGATATGTCATTAATGTTACATATCTACAAGATTGCGGAGTAACGTTGTAAAATTGTTGATAGTCTGTTCCGCGTCAAGGAAGTCTTTATCATCAAATCAGCTCCGTGACTAGGGTTCTAACCCCTAACTTCTCCTGAGTTGACCAGGAGACTCCAGTAATAGTGGTTAATCTCGCGACCTCATGGGGAACAATTCAAATTTCTTTCGTTCACACGCCTTTCGAAATCAATACAAGATTTTATTTTCCTACTACCTGTGCCTTTGTATATTGACATGGTTACCTACTTATACAAAAATATTAACATCACCACGTAACACATACATATAACTTTTTACATTTCCATGCGATAGACACAAACGCAAAAGAGTGAGGTTACGTAGCCCATCGAAATTCAAATTCTCGTGCAACTCCTTAAAAGTTTTAAAGTACGGCATACAGTCAGTGCATTTTTGTTACAACCTGATCACTCTTTGTCTGTGGTAGCGGATCTAGGGATACGGTGCTTAGGGGGTTAAGCCCTCCCTGCATCTAGTAGAACAAGAAACTAGAACAACAAAATAGACACGAAAAAGGAAGTAGAATCGGGGAGAAACGGATTGTAGTAGTTTATTGTATTGTATTTGAGTAATAAGTATAATTATAAAACTTTTTTTTAGTAGAGATCTCTACAATATCACGGAGTAAGTTTTGTCAGTGGCAGAGTTCTAGTCGACACTCATAATAAAAAACCCCAGTTGACACACAAAAAATTTAAATGAAAAAAATATCATGACGTTTAGAAGCCTCGCTTAGTTAGAAACTTCTACCCCTTAATATGTTGATAATGGTTTGTTTTGGCGTACCACAGTCGTAGATATAGAAAGAAGTTTGGCCAATGGTTACGCCATTGGTGACAACAACTTAAGGCGAAATGAGTTCACAAACTAGCGCCACCCAGCAATTAATTCTATAAGTCCTAAATCATATCAAATTTAAAACTCTAATAGCTGAATGCCCTAGTAAATTACTTGTAGCATTATTGGTACAAGTTGTCACTATTTTTAATTTGATGAATTAAGAGAACGAATTTTTACCGCCAAAAGTGGCCACATTTGACGGTAAAAATTCGTTCTCTTAAACTTAGATTGTAATATCTAAGAAAAGTAACAAAAAGAATACTACAAGTAATTTACTAGGGCAATCAGCTATTACATTTTTTAAATTTGTGTGTGAACTCACTGCGCCTTAAATATGAAAGTATCATAATTTTCAGCTAAAGTTAATAATGAATACGTCGCATTTTTTATATCAATTGAAAGCCATGTTGGTTGTAAGTCTCTGACGTATCTTTAAAATACGATTAGTATCGATATAAATAGGGATATTGGGTCGGGTTGTGCGAAATCCTGGATCCGCCCTGGTTGTCTGTTTACCTCGCACGCACAGGCACGGATTTTTCCCCTTTTCACGATAGAATAGCTTAATAAGAATTCAGTAATATAATAACGAATGGGGAATGAACGTTGTCGCGTGATTAAAGATTTTTTTTTCATAATTTGTAGTTATTGGAGTCAAGCCAGCTACCTTGTTGGTTTAAGTCAATAACCACAGTCGAACTCTAATTTACGTTATGAAAATGTAAGCTAGATATTGCGAGTAAGTATTATTCTTCTTTCCACTAAATAATTAAAAATAATAAATAGGTGTCTACAATTCCAGTTTCAGTTTACCTATTACGAGTATTTTGATCAATCGATTGAGTTGAAACTTTCCAAAAACTACTTTATAAGAGGACTTCCTCCTAAAAGTATAGGAATATACCTATACTATAGACCTTTGACATGAAATATTTCAAACTTTGACCGTAAGCTACCTATATTGTTGGGGTTCCGTTGCTAAATACTTCAGTCGGCTACTACTAAAGCTTAGTTTTAGACGAGCTCCGTGGCGCAGCGGTCAACACGCCTGCCTGCGACACGGATGGTCCCGGGTTCGATCCCCGGTCGGGTCAAGATGGAAAATGATCTTTTTCAGATTGACCTGGGTCTTGGAAGTTTATCTATTTAAGTATCTATTATAAAATATAGTATCGTTGAGTTAGTATCCCATAAAACAAGTCTCGAACTTACTTTGGGGCTAGCTCAATCTGTGTGATTTGTCCGTATTTATTTATTTAGTTTTCAGTCAGCCTTAAACCCCGGTCGATATGTATATTATCTTTTGTAACAAGATTAGTAAAAAAAGTACAATTCCATAAAAATGAATTTCAAAAATTATATGTACTCGGTCAGTTAGCCCTTACGACTAGTTACGACTTCTGAACTTTTTTTATATTCAAACCGTCACCCATACTGGTGACGTCCAAAACCGAGGTCTGTTTCCACTTAACGTAGACTATCAACTCAACTGCACAAAAATGACCATATTTTTTGCTTATTACTGGATCGTTTTGTGCGAATGCGACTCACACTCGGCTGATACATTTCAATCCATCACGTATCATTCTATCGCTTACGTCAACAATAAACGTTTGTCAATATAATTACGAGACAGAGTTGACATTGACCCGGGTTATTAGCCGCACGAGAATGGCCACACATCGCTTCATTTTTTATTACTTTGTACGAATGTCACCCCCGCTCGAAGGGTAGCTGCGCTTGATCGATGGCTATGTACTGTCGGTGAGTAATGTAGACGTTTCATAGAGAATAGAAGTTTCATGGTCAGAAAGAATTATTAGTATTTTACTTTACTTATTAGTATTTTACTCTTTTTAGGTTACTTGTCTTATAGAACGTGTACATTGACCCTCGACATATCCTTGAAGGGGTGACTCACCCCATTAATATGAACAACTTTTCCTATGGGATCAATGCTGGGAACATAAAGTATTTATTCATCTAAACATATGCTACTAAAAATATACTTAATCAAACAAAACCAGATGCAAGTTACCGGTTGCAGAACAATAATACTCAAATTAAAACAAAATTACTGACTTGCTAAACTTAATCTAAAAATAAGAAGTGTTTCTTAAGTTAACTTGCATGAAGGTTTTTAAAATTCATCCCTGAAGAGGTAATTTGTATGTTGGCATGGTTATTCTTTTTATTATACCTTATCGCTTTGAAAATCAGAAGTAAAATATATGAGAAGGACATAAGGTATATTTAATCTCCAGAAAAAGGTGGTTCCGCGGGCGAATGCTTGTACGAGTATTTTTTATAATGCGTATTTTCCCAATTCGTCATAATCTTTATTTTTTTATGTTCCCCGATTTCTCGAAGACGCCTGGAGCAATTTGAGAAATTCTTTTTTGTTCGATAGGTAATACTTTACGGATGGTCCTATTAAATTTTTATTGAAATATGTAGAGCGTTTTTTGAAAAATACACAAAAACTAAAAAAAAATTACAAGAATGCCGTTCGGTTTACACTTTTTTCAATTTTATTCTTATGTTTTAAACAAATTGATGGGGTTGAAGTTTCTGACTTTTTTGTAACAAAGATTCCATGTTTTGTAAAATTTATTGATTTTTAATTTCACAGCGTGGTTAACCGTCAGTTGTCTTTCCGATTTTGCTGGTCTTGAATAGAAATAAAAAAGCAGATGTCAATATTGTCAGCCTTTCTTACTTACTTGCATAAAGTTAAATTAAAATCTGTAAAACCTGAAAAATAGATTTTATTTGTAACTTCTACTTATTTTAAGCAATAAAATGGCAAAATAATGAGGCGTCTCGTCACCTTGCCTGGAACTAATGGCATTACAGTAACTGTAAGATCGCCTGACGATACCCTGGAAAAGTTTCAAGGATGACTAACATCTAACGTCATTAGTTAGTCACACACGCCAAACACGTCCGTGTTTGAGTTTCGAGTTCTATAAATTTGTAAAGAATAATTTAATACTAGCTTTTGCCCACGGGTCCACTCGCGTTAGTCGGAAACAGTTGCTTTTTACCGGAAAATATTTTTTCCCTTTGAATACGAATCTATAAAAGCACACAAAACTACAGGAACATAACAAAGAATAATTTATAGTTTAAAAAACTAAAAAATACGCTTTTAGCACGCTAGTCATGTATTGTCATCAGAACTCAGAGCGTGTGCAAAATTTCATCCTAATCGAAAACCGGGAAGTCGGTCAAATTTTGATTCCAAGATTTTCTTACTTTCAAGAGAAGCTAATAAAAGCGTGTTAAAATAAAAAGAAAGAATAGCAACAAAACGTTAGAACTTGTACCTATCGGTTACCAGTATCGCACTTTGTTCACTTAACCACCACGTGATCACCACTATCGCAGTAGTGAAATCTGCTGGGTTGTACATTGAGCTGTTAACGGACTTATGGATCTATTTTTTTGATTTTTCAAAAGTAATACAATCTTGTTTCAGAACAATTAACAAACGGAGAAGTAGATAAATAGAAAATGATTAAGCAAAAAATAAAATTTTGAATCTCAATTTTATTTAATGATGAGTTTTTGTGTCCGAGTACTTAAAATGTTTAAACGTTGCTGTTAAGTTCTTGAGGTCTACAATTAATACCTTCACTGAACTAGTTATAATACCTATAAATGGTTCTTATTAAGAACCATTTATATCTCTTTATCTTATAGGACACGTCCATCTGGACTTAAGAACTTCTTAAGTCCAGATGGACGTGTCCTGAAGTGTAAAGGAGTTTCTTTGTTTGTCCTACCATTCTCAAACAACAATCGACATATTCTTTGATAACTTATTCACGACGAGAACCACAGGTGTTTATCGTCTAGGAAATAATTACACATGGCGTCAGCGTCGGGGACGGAAATAACATCCATTGATATTATGGCTTTGTTTGTAGTGTGGTCTATGCGAATTCTAACCCCACACTAGGCGCACTAGCGACGCCAATGATTTTATTTCTAATACTTTACAAATAGAAAGAAATTCAAGAATGTAAATCATATAAGTCGAGCTCCGTGGCGCAGCGGTCAACACGCCGGCCTGTGACACGGAAGGTCCCGGGTTCGATCCCTGGTCAGGTCAAGATGAAAAATGATCTTTTTCAGATTGACCTGGGTCTTGGATGTTTATCTATATATGTATTTGTTATAAAATATAGTATCGTTGAGATAGTATCCCATAACACAAGTCTTATTTAAGAACTTACTTTGGGGCTAGCTCAATCTGTGTGATTTGTCCGTATATATTTATTTATTATTATTATTTATAAGCCTTTGTAAATAACCTGAAGTATTTTTGGAATCATGTTTTAATATTATGAGAATCAGTCATTAAGAGAACTAGTGATTACCGCCAAAAACGGCCGATTTAAATTTTTGAATTTCTTTCTATTTGTAAAGTATTATAAATAAAATTATTGGCGTCGCTAGTGTGCCTAGTGTGGGGCCTTAAATATGACTTTCAATAGAAAATAAACTTCATTACGTAAATGTTTTCTAATCAAAACTGAACGCCCGTGCATAGGATTATGATCGTTTTAATGTATGGGACAATAATACTTAAGCAATGCAACGTTTTGCTTGTTTGCGGCGATTTAATTGGGAATTCGGATTATCTCCTAACCTAAAATGACAACTAATGGAGCCATCAATCCAAGGATTGTCAAATATAGCGGCATTCACGTTAATTGTATTAAATTACACGTCCGCCTATCGTACTTCCGTTTTATAAATCAGTCGACAAGTCTATTAGTTTGAAAATATGTGATGGTTTTTTGGAAAGTCAACGGCGAAGATCAATTTAATGTGTAAAAATCGCTCAAGAAAATATGTCATACAACATATTTTTGTGAGCGGAACTTCATTGAAGGGCTTTTCCATCGAGGCGCAGTGGTAACACGTCAGCCTGCGACATGAGTGGTCCCTGGTTTGTTTCTTGACAAGATTGCCCTGGGTCTTGCATGTTTTTCTGTATTAGTATCTATTAAGAAATAAAGTATTGTTGAATTAGTATCCTACAACACAAGTTCTCAAGTTACTGTGGGGTAGCTCAATTTGTATGATTTGTCAATATATATTTATTATTATAATCTAGTAGCCCAGTCTGCCTCTTAGATATATTGTTATGAAAATTCTAGATAACTTGTACCACATTGTGGTCAATATATTTTTCACAACGGTCGATAACAATTTGCGAACACAAAGACATCCTCAGCCGTAATTATAGGACAGCGGGGAAAATGACAGATAAATGAGACTCCGTCGTTCGTGACTGGTTTATTCAGTGCGCTACTCGTAATTTCAGTTTGCTGACTTATAAAGCATTCCTTGTAGAATGTAGAATAATTTATCAGTTGATGCCCCGGGCTGTATACGTTTGCCACCCCTTTATCGTAACGATTAAGAGAGCAACAATAATTTACCTATTACAAAGCGACAGTTATCTGCGTATATCTATAATTATCTGCGTTTTAATATATAAATAGGTCAAAGTATAGAGTTCGCGTGTGGTTCCCGGGAGCGTAAAATAGGACCGCTCCAAATCTTTCCATGGATATCGTAGGCGACTTAGGAAATACAAGCTAAACAAAGCTTATACACATCAAAGAGAGCTCTTTAACCCGTTTGGCCAGCGTGGAGAGTGTAGGCCAAATCCTCTGAATGCATTTAAATAAAATTATTTTAATACGGTTTTTATCGCGTTTATTACATTCTCTGAATGCTTTGGCTAATATATGGTTCCGCCAGTACAGAGAGGGTCGTGTTTCAGCAGTAGAGACAAAAAATACCTGATGATGATGACAGAGTTTTCAAGTGAAAGTTATTTGAATTGCTTTCTGTATTTACCTTGATTTAGGAACACTTTTCATGTCACTTTGTTCATGATACTAGACCCCTATCTGTGATATGGACAAGGTGAAGTCACCCGACATAATTACAAGCCATAAGAATTTGCCTTAAACTCCCACTATTATTGGGACGACATACACGTCATTGTGAACTAATATGCACCGCCCTCCCAGACGCCCCGGGCTCGTGGCTCACTTGGCCATACGATGAATACGCCCCTACTGGTAGGCAATAATTTTAGTGTAGTTAGATGGTGACGTCAGAGAATTAATGTCTTTTACCTTTAGTATTCGTAGGAATTGCTTTTTTTAGCTAATAATCGCGCGATGTCAGATATCAAACGAAGTTTTTCAGTCGTTTAGTAAAGTAAAAGAAGCGATGGTAGGTACCTATTTATTTGATAAACTGCTGTATTCCAATCATAGTGATATTTCTGTGTCATAATAGTACATTATGATACAACTACGGTAAGTTTAAGTGTTTACCTTGATGAGACTCAGTGGAGTCAGGCGTCACTTCCGGTACGATTAGGGGGCATTGGGGTGCGTTGCGCTCGTGATGTTGGCATACCTGCTTTCTTAGCGTCGGTACATGGGACTGCTGGCCTCGTTACTACTATTCTTTCTTCTAATGGTAACGTGGTAGGCATACCATATGCGTCGGATGCGGAATTAGCTTGGGCGGCCATCAACTCGGATGCGGCGAGCCCAGCAGCCACCACAGTTCAAAGATCCTGGGATGACATCGGCACCGTAAATAAACATAGTATTTTATTGAGAAATGCCAAAGGGTCAAATATGGCAAGACTTAAGGCAGTTTCACAGCCGGAGTCGGGCGCATGGCTGCATGCCCTCCCATCTCCTCACCTGGGTACACTGCTCGACGACGATTCCATGCGTGTGGCAGTGGCGCTCCGCCTGGGTAGCAGAGTTTGTGAACCACACAAATGCAACTGTGGTTCCATGGTGGAGGCCGACGGCTATCACGCGTTGAGCTGCCGACGGTGCTCGGGTAGGTTATCGCGGCATCATTCGCTAAATGATATAATTCGCAGGGCTTTCATCACCGCCGGCGTACCCTGTGTGTTGGAGCCGCCAGGTCTAAGCAGACTGGACGGGAAAAGACCAGACGGGTTGACTCTTGTCCCATGGAAGCACGGTAGATGCCTTATATGGGACGCTACTTGCGTAAGTACTGTCGCTATCAGCCATATGGGACGCACGACATGTACAGCGGCGGCGGCAGCTGAGGACGCGGCAGATAGAAAGCGTTTAAAGTACGCAGCACTAGAGCCGCAGTATTGTTTTGTGCCGATCGCTGTAGAAACCATGGGCAGTTGGGGATCGGACGCTAAGCGTTTAATCAAGGAGATAGGACGCCGCATTGGGGAAAGGACGGGAGACTCCCGCTCTGGCACGTTTCTGGTGCAAAGGATGGCTATAGCTATACAACGTGGTAATGCGGCTAGCATTATGGGCACCTTTGCACCGGAAACCGTTAGAGACGGGTTATAAGTCTTTATTTTTTTAGGGTTCCGTACAAAAGTTGAAAAACGGAACCCTTATAGGATCACTCGAGCGTCTGTCTGTCCGTCCGTCCGTCTGTCACAGCCGCTTTTCTCCGAATCTACTGAACCAAATTAGATGAAATTTGGTAAGATAGTGTAATCCTATGACCCAAACACGGATGTGCAAAGTAAATAAAGATTTTTTTGAAATAAGGGTCATTTTGAGGGGCCCAATTACAAAATTAAAAAAAAAAGTTTTGCAAACCTTACTGTGTCATATATCAAATGAAAGGACTCATTATGAGGATGTCAAAATTATTTTTTTTTGTTCGGGTAAAATCAATACTTTTGATTTTATTCACGAAAGAAGGCAAAAATTGACCATTCCCCCCCCCTGATCTCCGAAACTACTGGGCCGAAAATTTTGAAAAAATTACAAAATATAGTTCATTTCTTGAAGATTACAGGAAAAATAATAAGAATTCTATCACTTGAAAATTAAGTGAAAACTCACAATAATAAGTTCAACTAGGGAAATAGTTCACTAAAACACCACTAGATGGCGCTAGTCAATTGAATAAAACATTTTTTGCACATTGTGTGTGTGTTCACGAAGCATATTGTACGGAACCCTCATTGCGCGAGTTTGACTCACACTTGGCCGGTTTTTTTTATAAGTGATTTTATATTTTTGTTTATAAGGTTGATGACTTGTTTAATTGTTACAATTAGATTATTTTTATGCCTTTAGTATTCGTAGGAATTGCTTTTTTTAGCTAATAATCGCGCGATGTCAGATATCAAACGAAGTTTTTCAGTCGTTTAGTAAAGTAAAAGAAGCGATGGTAGGTACCTATTTATTTGATAAACTGCTGTATTCCAATCATAGTGATATTTCTGTGTCATAATAGTACATTATGATACAACTACGGTAAGCTGGATATTACAGGCGAGGTGTTTGTAGGCACGAAGCGAAGCCGAGTGCTTATAATAAACCGACGACTATAATAGACAGCTACCGTACGAGTATCATACAACGTTTTTCAATACATTTCCGATTACCATAAACTAAAACAAGATTGCAGTTCAGCAAATAAGGAATTTATTAAAGTTTGGAACTAAAGCAGTTTGTAAAAATACATTTATAATAATCAGGTACATTTACTAAGGTGTATTTTCTCCAAAAAAGTACATTGATAACCTTGTCCTTTTCGAAGTTGGTTAAAAAATCACATATCTCAAATCAGATAAAAGTTTTCATGCTGAACTTGAAACTCTTTGCTCGGATTCTATGAAAGAGTTTAAATCTTGCATCTGTGGCATTTGGCTATTCAGTGGTTGTGATTGGTGCAAAGTAAAAAGCACTAGTGCCGTAAATACATCATTAAGATACAGATTTCGATGTCATAAGAATCGTATAGCAAATGTATTGAAAAAGATTTTGTGCTATTTATATCTATTGACGATTTCGTCGTCTAAAGGCTGCAAGGGAGTGAAGACAAAGATGAAGAGGAAAGGAGGGAGAAGCGAGACTTTTAGATATCAGTTGAAGAATATACCGAATTATACTAATACGGTGTTTAAATTGACCCTTGATATATGAAGAACTTTTCCTATGGTACTAAGGCTGGGAATTGTGATGTTCATAGTAGGAACACAAGAAATATAAATAAATTAGCGACACCTGCGGCGGCAGAAAACAATGGGTTAATTTCTGGGTCTTAGAATACGCATCTATAATAGAATTCCCAATTAATTGTTAGAACTATCGTTTAATAAATTTAAGACTGCTATTAAAAATCAGCTAATAAAAAGGCATATTACTGTATAAATGATTATTTCATGGATAAAAATGCTTGGTAATTCCAAGCATTTTTCATCAAATGTTTTTTAATTGTATGTGTATACTTAATAACTGTTATGAATTATGCCCTTCAGGCACGTAGGTGACCAATACTGAACTGAGTTTCTTTCAGCGTATTCTTCTCAGCAGTGGTCTTTCCGAAACGTTAGTAGTATTTCAATTTTGGAAATATTAAAAAAATAATAAGAAAGATAAATGACGTTCAAAAAGTTATACATGAGATCCAAAATTTGAATAAAAACTATTCATTTCATTTCACTTAATTTCAATTCGAATTTTTTAGACTACTAAAAAGTAACTGCCCAGGCAGTTGAACACTTTAATATGAAAATGTAAAAAAAATTGAGTTCCCACCATTGATCCCATTGGAAAAGTTGTTCATAAAGACGGACTGGATCACCCTTTCAAGGTAATTTCATAGGTCAATTTACACCTGTTTAAGTACATTACTTATGGAGGAAAAAAAAACTATTTGTACTTGATGATCTAGTGAAACAACTGGGACTAAGAAATCAACGCACCTCGAAGCATTATGAGTTTAAAATAAAGTGACATTTCAGTTCAGAACATTATCCGACGTAACCATAGTGTCGTCAAAACACAATGTAGCCTGAGTAGCCAAATTGCTATTCACATAATTTAATCAATTAGATAATCCCTAGAGTTATTAAATACGGTAAAATATTGTCTCAGTCTAAAAGTAATCGCCTATTAGATTACATTGAGTCGCTCACATGCTATTATGAATTTTTTGCTCACATATATTGATTTGGTGAGTATCTTACTGCTCCGGATTCCACTCAATTAAATGTCTGCAAACATATTCCTTTGAATGAAAATAATTAGGTATTATACGTAATAAAAGAAGGGGAAATTAAGTTTTAGTAAACCTCAAGCTATACATATATTTTTAAACAAAATTGAATGTTCAAATAGCTTTCCTATTATTTTTTGTATGGGTACCTTCCCTTGAGTCTTCATTACTCTGTGTAATGAGATGACCTGCCCCATCTTACGACCGCACTACCATTATTATTACCTAACGGTCGTAATATTCTGTTTTCTTTATTTTCAGGTATCCACAGAATAAAGTATAACCATGGCGCCAGATTGTGTACATTACCATGGATCGCCGCGCGACCCTGTCTCCGTCCACGCCCTGTAGTCGAGCAATGGACAAATACGAACAGTTATCAGTAGTAAGTATTAGGCACAAGGCATACGAGGGACAATGCCATGTGGTTCCCTGCAGAGTAAAATAGAACCACTCCAAGCCATCATTGATGACAGTCATTTCAAATACCTTTCGGCCTCTTGAAAAATCTGATACCGCAGTGTTGGCCACTTACACCCACGAAAACAAACAACAGTGTCAGAACTATGTTTTTTTCGAGAGACCACATCATGGGGTTCTTCAAGTGAAAAGATTTCTTCAGGATTGGCAAGCCGCGAGTGACACCCCAGGTTCCGTAGGAAATAGGCTACGGTAACCGCTTTCCATCAGGTGGGGCGTATGCCTGTTTGCTAACTTAGTTGTATAAAAAAGAAGAAACGTTTGTGGTCTGGTTCCAGGTAGGCGAGGGCTCTTACGGAGTGGTGCTGAAATGTCGTCGCCGGGACAACGGGCAGCTGGTCGCCATCAAGAAGTTCCTCGAGACAGAAGACGATGCCGCAGTGAGAAAGATGGCCCTCAGGGAGATACGGATGTTAAAAGTAAATTGATCCTACCACATATCCTACTCTTATATTGTTCTGAGCGAAAAAATACATTATACTAGCTGCTTTTCATCATAATAGCATTTATCCATCAATTTATGAAACATTATTATAAGAATGACATGGCTTGACGAAAACATGCTCCGCAGTTTTTAATAAAATAAAAATAAAAATACGTTTATTGTCGGTTTCTACATTATGTTTACAGTAATAGTACCTAAGACTAGCTTACTAATACGTACTACCATTTAGTTTTGAACAAACCAAAGTTCATCCATAATTAGCTGCCCACCATCGAACTAGGAATAAACCTGTATCTCGAGTGGTGGGGAGCGTCATAAAGGATTCAAGGGTGAGTCCGATACAGCGATAGTAAGAAACCTAAAAGTAACTTATGCTTATGAACACGCTGATTCCCAAACTAGCTTTTGCTGTATTTTGGGATACAGAGAAAGTTGAAATAGCATTTTGACTTTACATACATCATACTAAGCCAAGAACATACAGACTGACAGTGTATTACAGACTCGCAGAAGGGCTTTGACAGAGTATACCAAAACCTTCTATATTCTATTCTATTTTTCTTTTTTTTTTTCGATCTTCGTATCAAACCCACCCAGGTTTGATACCCGACAAGATTATGATGGAGAATGATGTTTTCTAGATTGGCCCGGGTCTTGGATGTTTATCTATATAAGTAGGTATCTATTATGAAGTATAGAATCATTGAGTAGTATCAAACGAGTCCAACGACACACGTTTACAACTAACCGTGGGGCTACGTAGCTCTATCTGTGTAATTTGCCCCTATATTATGTATGTGTTACAGGCTGGCGTGTTAACCACTGCCAACCACTGCACTACGGAGGCTTTCAAAACTATACAATATAAAAGTAACAGGTTAGATTTATACGCAAAAAATGCTCACGTAGGTATTCGTATCTATTCTTTACAGAAACTTCGACATGATCACCTTGTGAACATGATCGACGTATTCCGCCGGAAACGACGGTTTTACCTCGTGTTCGAGTACCTCGATCACACTCTCCTGGATGAGCTGGAGTCCTCTCCTGGTGGCCTCGGCGAAGACACTGCCAAAAAACACCTGTACCAACTCTTGAAGGGCATCGAGTACTGTCATCAAAATTCCGTTAGTTAATAATATAATTTTCTTTTTATATAAGTATAAGCGATCTAGATAATGGACCTAGCTGTTAATTGAACCTGTTGGATGCAAATTACAAAGAGGGGAGTTATAAGTTCTGTGGGCGTCTGTTCTGTGTCTATCTGAGCCACTGTAGCTCTAAAACGGGTGAACCGATTTAAATGCTTTTTTTTTGTTTGAAAGCAGGTTAGACACGTTTTATCAAAATCAATTCAGCCGTTTTTTGTCGTTATTTTTTTTTACATATATTTTGACCAAGATATTGTATTAAAATAACCTGAAGAGAGAATAAAATCCGCGTCTTTTGATCGCATTATCCAGACAAGAATTCAATGAAAAAGAGGAGTGACTGTTTAGGACATTATTTGAGTGGACATACTGATCAAAATGTCCAACTTTGATACAGTTAATATTTTGCTTTAGTGGTGGTTACGTCACTAAAGGCATTTTTCCATGAACTCGCATGATAATAAGACTTACAATATCTGTACATCAACAATGGATTTTTCAGATTATCCATCGTGACGTGAAACCCGAAAACGTGTTGGTATCCAACACAGGGATCGTGAAACTCTGTGACCTGGGATTCGCGAGAGCCCTGGCCGCGCCTGGAGAGCCCTACACGGAGTATGTCGCCACACGCTGGTACAGGGCTCCAGAGCTACTGGTTGCGGAGCACAGGTAAACATATAGCTTTTTCAATGATATCATCATCATCATCAGGTCTTTTTTTGTCTTCACTGCAGGAACACGACCCCTCTATACTATTAGAGCCATATATTAGCCAGACCAGTCAATTGATTTGGCCCACACTCTGCACGCTGGCTAGACGGATTGGAGAGATCACTTTGATGATAATAAGCTTTGTTTAGCTTATGTTTCTAAGTCGCCTTTTACGACATCTACGGGAAGACTTGATCCTATTACACTTTGCCGGAAACCACGCGGCGATTGTTGTTTTTCATGTAATTAATCTCAAATCCTGTCTAAATAATTGATAAGTCTTTTGAGAAAGATGTGCAAGCTGTTCTTCCTGGGAAACTTAAGGTCCCAATGGTTTCATGACATGAAAAATACATACATATTATCACGTCTTTATTCCTTTCGGGGTAGACAGAGCCTAAAGTCACAAGACCCGAAGGTCAAGTTTAGCGTGTTAGTAGACGTTAAGGTGCAAAAGCGGATTCAAAATAGTAATGGGTTGCTAGACGTATCGCCTATTGACGATTCCTTAGATTTTGACCCTATCTCTTGACCGGCTTTTACGTTCTGCGCGGGAAGAAAAGCAGCTGGTGTATTCTACGTTCCTTTTCTCCCAAACCAGCATTCATGTACCAGGAATGCCCATATTGCACAGAAGATGTGTATCTGTTTTAAGTTTGTTTTCCGTCCCTTCTCCAGGTATGGCCCTGAGGTGGATATATGGGCCATCGGCTGCTTATTCTCGGAGATGCTGACCGGAGACCCACTGTTTCCCGGAGATTCGGATATAGATCAGCTGGCACTCATCATCAAGACTGTTGGTGAGATCACATTTTAAACTCTCTTCTTTATAACTTTTTAAACTTTCACGGTTATCAACATTAGAATTTAATTAATTAATTAATTCTCTTCTTTAATTCAGTTTTATTTGTAAATTTGGTAATACTTTCTGAAAAGAGACTTTATATTTATAATTTTACTACATTACGGTAGTAAAATACATAAGAGTCTGTAAACATATAATATGCCGTTCTTGTATATGGATAGGTTACTATACAAATACTCCATAAATTTTAAACCTACTTACTACTTTTTCAATGTGTGACTGGAAATACATAAATAATTTTTTTATAAATAATGATGGAAGCAAATCTTATATGCTATAGACGTAGTTCTTAATTGAATCTCTTCCTGAGGGTAGGCAGCGGCCGGCATAGGAGGGGTGACATGTTCGGTGTCACGTCATTTCTCGTACAGACACCGTCGTACTTCACGAACAGGCTCAGTTAACCGCATGATCAAGGTCTCAAGTTATGATTGTTTACTCAGGAAAACTAGCTCCCCGCCATCAACAAGTGGTGTCGCGACTTTCCGGAGGAGCAGCCCTCAGCGCGGCGGGCTCTACATCTGCCCGCATCAACAACTTGCCAGGCAGCGGGCCGGGCAGGGAACTGCTGGCGGCGTGTCTAAGGACTGAGCCCAGAGCTAGGCCCACGGCTACTACCCTCCTGAGGCACAAGTAAGATATACAGCAAATAAATGGTTCCTTTGGAAAACTAGCTCCTCGTCATCAACAAGTGGTGTCGCAGTAGAGAGTGACAGCCGACGCGTTCAACTCTAGCGCTAACACGGCCGGGCTCAAGGTCACCGGTGCCTGAACTCTAACGTACAGCGAGTGTCGCCGCTGTGCCTCAGCGCGGCGAAATCAACCTCGGTACGCATCAACAACTTGCCTGGCAGCGGACCGGGCAGGGAACTGCTAGTTGCTTGTTTGAGGACCGAGCCTAGAGCTACGCCGACGGCCACTGCCAACCTGAGGCATAATTAAGATATATATGTAGTATTCAATATGAATGTCTTAAGTAAGTTATATTATTTTAAAACTCCTCCATAATTTAGTTAGTTACATAACTACGAATAAAAATGTTACCTCCTATATAAACACACTGACCACTAGTAGTATTTCTATGAGATCTTTTGGGAATTTTAAGCATAGATTAGAATCTAGGAAACTACCAAGTTCATGAACCCCGGGCTCCGAAGCACTCCATCAAGGATGCAACCGGGAAAGATGAGAGAGTTCTTTAAAACTACAACACTTACGCCCGAATAATCAAAAGCATCTTAAATAAAAACGAGGTTTGGTGTCCAGTTGTCTTATCTGGTCTGGCCAACGACACAAAGATAGTACGATATTAACATATTAAAGGCAGTTTTTACCAGCGCAGAAAATTCATTCCAGTTATTCTTTTCAGATATTTCATAGCTGATGGATTCGCGGAAAGTTTTAATTCGGAGCTCAGAAAAAAATTGGGAAAAGAAATAGAGGTAAGAATGTAATTAGGTACTTTTTGTACTCCTTGTATATGCCGCGTGGTTCCGGACAGAGTAGAATAGGACCATTCAGTCTTCCCGTGGATGTCATTGAAAGCCACTTAGGAAACACCAGCTAAACAAAGCCTATATGAAAGAGACATCTTCAACCCGACTAGCCAGCGTGAAGAGTGTAGGTTACTGCTCTGGCTAATATATGGCTCTGGTAGAACAAAAAGGGTCATGCTCTTGTAGTGGAACCTAAAAACGATCTGATAATGATGATGATGATACCTTGTATAACATTTAATTTGTATAACAGAGAAAACTTTAGTATTTTTGATATAGATTCATACATGCATATATACAGGTATATATTTTATTAATAGACACAATGCTTTTTATTTTTCTTGGTTGAGGTGCTTACTTAACAATTAAATGCAATCGGTTGTCAAAAATTACACAACCCTCTTTCCATTTTGATTAACGATGTTTTGATCGGTGTGAGGCGTAATCTATACTTTTTTGTTTAGTCACCACCTCAGCAGCCAAGCACAGCACGAGTAACGGGCAAACCAAGACAACAGTGGACCTTGAGCATCATTCCTGTGCGTACCATCATATTGGTAACATAAAGTATTTTTTTCTATAAATAAAGACAAAAATTTCCCTGAACAGCTATAGCGAGAGGCTTAAACGACCGTGTTCCCGAAGGAAGATTAGCCAATCTCTTACCAATTTCTTACAATATATTTTCTATGAGCATAATAAATAACGTGGTGAATAAGCTTCGCAGTACATGCAATAAAATGAATTTGTGAATGCAATTATCTTACAATTTAGTTGCTTTATTAATCAAAGAAAGTACTTTTATTATTTGCAGGACCACAGTAGATCGAGGACAGAAAGCGTGGCGGGAGAATCTCTCATCGACTACAATTACACACCAGGTAAACGCTAACATTGTTCACGTAGAAAAGCTCTTAAGAAAAAGCTTCCAACTGTTGCTCAATATTTCGTAGCATCTTCTACGAGTGGCTACGAAATCGTAGCGTTGTAGCTAATGTGGAAAATAAAAAAGAAGATGTAGATGTCTTGTAGCAGTTCGTAGCGTGCATATGCTGTTATCAATCACAAGCATTTAAAACGTTTATACAGAAAGTAGGCCCTTGCATGGCCATTGTTGATATTTTCACGTCAAAAAAAATTTAAAATGATTAAAATCGGAATTATGAGTTTTATTATTTACTAGCTATGCGTAACAAACAAACTCACTTTTGCTTTTATAATAGTAGTTGGAATTGTTCTGAAACTACAGACTATTTCGGAACCGACCACTGAGAACCTGAAACTAAACGGAAAAATACAAAGACGTCAGTTTCTGCATTTTGTCACAGTGGTCATATCTGCCGGTTACAAAACATGGATTTTGCTTTCAGTGTCGGATGGCCAAGAGGACACAGGCGAGAAAAAGAACCCTCAGCCGAGCCCCACTGCCGTCACTACGCAGGAAAACAGCGAGGTATCTAAATTAACAATAATTTAAAATTGAACAACTCAGGCAATTTTGCAACGGCTCTAATTTGTCATTGTCTTTCCTGTAAGTATTACCACAGAATGAATGTCTGGTACTTTGACTATACTCTCTAGACACCGACATGCCTATATTTTAATTATTAAAAACTGGCCAATTGTTCAATGCTTGTTTGCGTGATAGCATTGTGTTAGCACTCGCGTCCTATCAATAAAAGCCATCAAAATCCGTCAAATTGGTAGCTATGTGTGTGCATGATAGACTTGGGTTGGTGGTGGTGGTGGTTGGTGATTTTTTCTACGCTTTTAGGCTAATAGAGTCTATATTTGCTTATAATCTAAGGTCTGGTACTAACGTATAGGACGCAAACTTACAGCGACGCGCGCAATATGGCATCCCCCGTTCTCAGGTGTGCTTCAAAGCTTTCATCATCATTTCGTGTAGGTGACACGGTCAGTTGACCATGCACACCCTGGTGTCAGAGTTCTTCGGAACCGCCTCTCAGTCTCTGATGTAGTTCTTTTAACGACTGCCAGATAGCAGCCGGGACCAACGGCTTAACGTGCCTTCCGAAGCAAGTAATCATCTTTCTTATCAGACAATCAGGTGATTCATGCCTGCAATGTCCTAACCAAACTGGAAACAACTTAACAAAGTATGCTTCCCGTGGGAATTGAACCCACGACCCCGGGTCACCAAGGCAAACGCCTTAAATCTTTTCAAGGCAGTGGCAAATATATAGCCACCAAAAATTGAACCTTATGCCCCAGAGATAAGGTCCAAAAACAATGAATTTTGAATATACCTCATCATCAGGTCTTTCTAGTCTCCACTGCAGACCTCTCTCTACCACCAGAGCCTCGCTCTCTGTACTACCAGAGCCATATACTAGCCTGAGTAGTCAGAGGATCCTCTGACTGATCCTCCAGGAAATCCTCTGAATATACCTACTGCGTTGTAAAGGTTTAAGCACTAGCTCACTGAGTTGAAAAACAGGATTAGCTGCTACTGGAGGTACTTGCACGTAACGTGACATCGCTAATACGTACAGTCGGGAGCAAATAAATCTGACCCCCTACAAACATTTTAAATCCAAGAGAGGTCGGGTTGACCCGTTCCCGACTGTACGTTAGTACTTGTTTTCATTCTGCGGTTGCGACTCTAATTGTTAACTTGCACATTGACGTGTGCACGGATGTCAAATTTCGTTTATAGTTATACTAGCTGTTACCTGTGGCTCCGCCCGCGTGATATATAGCTTATGTCCTTCTCAGTACCCTAACCTATGTGTATGCAAAATTTCATGATGATCGGATCAGAGGATACGGCGTGAAAGCGTAATAAACAAACAAATTCACTTTCACATTTATAATTGTTTGTTTGTTTTTCGTATGTGTAAGTGGCCAACACTGGTGTCAGATTTTTCAAGCTGCCTTAAGGCATCTGACATAGCTTAACGACTGCCATCAACGATGACAGCCGGGACCAACGGCTTAACGTGCAATATACCATAATATAATATTAGTTAGGATTAGGTATAAATATTACTCCACTTATATAAAATGCCACCTGTGGTAAATATTACTCTAATATCATTTTCTGATCACAGGTCGTGTCGACCCTGCCTCCGACCAGGCCGGCGCCTCCCAAATCACTCGCTCGTGCTATTAATGACACTTTCCAAGTGAGAAGCTTTAATTAACTACTCTTTATTTTACTGCTTAATCTATTTTGTCTCTTTTCAACCGACTTAAAAAAAAGGAAGGGGGTTTTCAAAGCGTTGAATTTTTTTTTATATTGTTACAAGCAGGTCAAGTTGGAAAAGTATATTTTTCAGACTGACCTTATGTTTGTCTATAGTCATCATCATCAGGTCCTTTTTGTCTCCACTGCAGGAGCACGACACTCTCTGTACTACCAGAGCAGGCAGAGGATTTGACCTACACTCTCCACGCTGGCCAGACGGGTTGGAGAGGTCTCTTTGATATTCATAAGCTTTGTTTAGCTTGTGTTTCCTTAGTCGCCTTCTACGACATCCGCGGGAAGTCTGGGAGTGGTCCTATTCTACACTGCCGGGAACCACACGGCCATCTATCTATAGTAGTTGTAATTAAATATGGTATCGTTGATTTAGTATTTAATAACATCCTACATTCCTATACTTCTTTCCCATTTTGATTTCACCAAAATCTGTTTAGTTAGTAGTTTGCTTTAGAATTTGATCGGGTGGTTCACGTGGGAAGAACATTAATATTTTCTGTGATACACCCTTATTTTAAATTCAATACACAAACTTTAAGAGGTGACTGAGCCCATCAACATGAACAACTTTTGTTATGGGACCAATGCTGAAAATTCAATATTATTTTTACCTTTTCCATACATTTGGTCCGATCAGCTAGACGCTTTTGTATGGGTATTTCAATTTTTTTTGAATTCCCAGCATTGGTCTCATATCAAAAGTTGTCCATTTTGATGGGCTGAGTCACCTTTTAAAGTGTGTGTATTGAATTTAAATAAGGTTTATGATGTTTCCAATATTTCAGACGTTCCCGGTGCCTGTCAATACATATCCTAGGACGCCATACATTAAAAAGTAAGTTCAAAATTTTCTTAACTGAAGCTTTTTACGCCATGAAGTCTACCAGATGGTGCCTATAAAAATAACGGTGACTTAAAAAACCATAGATATCAGAATATTTACATGTAAAAACGCTTTTTTTCTATCGCTGATCTATAAGGGAGTAGTTTCGTTCGGCAGGCCTCTTATGTCAGTGTTAGTAATTAAGTTATGCAATAAATCCTTTCTAATCCTGAAAGAGGCGACTCAGCCCTCTCAACTTCTTCTATGCTGGAAATGTAAAAAAGAGATTGACATTTCCATACAAAAGTATTTAGCCGGCCGGATATTTAAATTTACTTTCGAATTTCCAGCCCAGTCCCATAGAAAAAGTTGTTCATATTGACGGGCTGAGTCACCCCTTTATAAACCGGGCAGGGTTAAATTAATATATTGTATAAATTGGCCGATTAATTGCTTTCGTGATTATATTCGCAAGATGGTATTGATTTATGTATTTTGTTTCAGAGTGAATAACAAGTTAGTGATGGATGAAGATATGATACGAGGCCGGGGCATACCTAAGAAAAACAGCAAGAAGATGCCTCCGGAACTGTCACTGCCGTACGTTCCTGGTGGTGAGTACAATCAACGTACATCATTTTGTTCGTGACTGGTTGGATATTTCAAATACTTTAAGTACATACATCAAAGAGAACAGTTTTTACTATGGGCTCTATTATACAGCGTGTCACTTGAAGTTACACGCTGTATTTTTTTTCTGGTATAGAACGGTAAACGATCAAGCGGGTTACCTGATGGTAAGTGATCTCCGCTGCCCATGGAAACTGCAACACCAGGGGTGTGACAAGAGAGTTGCTGGCCTTTAAAGAGAACGTAGACTCGTTTTTTGAAGGTTCCAATGTCATATCGATCTGGGAATACCGCCGCAGGAAGTTGATTCCACAGTTCGGTCGTACGTGGCAGAAAGTTTTTTTTTTAAACTTATAGTGGTTGACGGCCAGTTATCCAGGTGGTAGGGATGAAACTTTACTTTCTGTCGGGTAGTACGGTGGTGAAATTCTGTGCAGATGCGCTGTGCAGTTTGTTGCCGCTTCTTCTGCACTCCGCTTTGGAAGCGGCCTAAACTTAGCCATAAGTAATTATTGACGTTAACAAAATTTTTTTGTTGTAAAGATTGTTAACGCAAATATAACAATTAATAAGTGTTCAAAGAAACCTATATTAAATAAACGATTGAATCTTGGACCTTGTATAATGTGTTGATTGCAAACTATCAATGTTACCATACAATTTTTATCCGTCTGTGAGTAGTAATGTCCTGTAATCATGGATGCAAAACGGCTGAATCTTCTCACCCACATGCTTCATGCCTTTGACATCAATTTGATGTCAAGTAGCCATACAGTGCTACAAGGATTTAAAAGAACTCCCAGTAAAATGGTAATATTTGATTTAACAACTTTTACAACGAAAAAAAATTGTTGACGTCAATAATTTACTTATAGTACTTATGTGAGATAAAGATTTTTGTAGGACAGCACTTTAAAAATTGTTTGGTTATAACATAATTATGTTTTTTTTATCACAGCTAGTAACAGTCCATTGAAGAAAGCAAAGAAACCATCAGCGTATAATGCTTCTGCTAAATCGTATGACACTTGGGAGACATCGGTGAGTACCTAGTCACTGTGCGTTGATATCTCGGTACAATAATACGCATTGATATACAGGGTTATTTATGAAACATCAATAACAAATCCCTAACATAATACCTATAGACCAACGTGTGCATTTCCCCAGCGGAAAAGTGTTGAATAATAAATGTTGAATATACTAGATCGTTAGTTCAAAGCTGCCTTCGAATGTTTATCGATGAATGAAATTCGTGTATTCAGTAATTTTTGAGAAATTCGTCAAAAACATATTACGCCAGAGAAACGTTTCCCTGGCGGAATTTTGTCAGGGATCCAAAATTTAATTAGTAGAGCAATTAGTTAATCATAAGAGAGAAATGTTTATGCATAAATGGAATTTGTGTGTCATAGGCCTCCGAAGTTATTCAAAATTCCGCTGGGGAAATGTTCGGCCTTTTGCTGGATCTCATAAACGGTTTGGAATACGGTCTTGGATTTTTTTACACACATTGCTATTAATTTGTTTATAACGCCTATAAAAACAGAATCCAAAAAAACACAGCCACTTATGATTAAAAAATATATACATAAAAGTAGGTATTTTGGTTCTAGTAGCTGAACTAAAGGACCTAATGGAAAGTTTTAAACGTCTATTTATATATTAGAACTGCCTCCAACATCTGCGAAAGTATTTTTGTAATAGAGTAAGTATAAAAAAAGATACAACAAAAAGAATGTCTCACGGACATCATGATTTTGAATCCGTCTATTGTAGGAGTTTTATATTATGTGGCAAGTTGTAACTAATTTCAATGGTTTGTTTATTTATTCATCTATACGCATTCTAATAATTAGCTTGATCCAATTAGTAAAAAAAGAAAAATCGTAAAAAAACCAGTGGCACTTAGAACTTTCGGATGAACCGACCAATTTCGGATGGCTATGAAAAAGCGACCGCTCAGTACAAGTATCTTACTTCTGAAATTTGCAATATTACTGACGTTATTTGGTACAGACGCATACTCAATACATAAGCGTTTAGTTAAAATAGATGCTTAAATACATATTGCTTATTATTTAGATTTACTCTTTTAAAATAAGTATTTAGTAAATAAGTATTCGTGCGTATAGGGTAAAACAGTACTCTATTACTAAGACTCCACTGTCTTTCCATCCGTTTGCCTGTTTTTCACCAGGCTGTTTTTTATGAACCGTTATAACTAGGCTGTTGAAATTTTCACAGATGATGTAGGCACATATATCTGTTGCCGCAAACAACATTTACTAAAAACGGAATAACGTAATTATTTAAGGAAGGGCTCCAATGCCAGAAACCTGATTTTTGTCGCTTTTTTGCCTGATATTTTATAATAATGGTACGGAACACATCGTACGCGAGTACAACTAGCTCTTTGCCGGTTTCTATCATTCGTAAGCATTCTAGTTTGTATATAAGTTCTTATGGTACCTATTTTGTATATTTCTATTATTATTGATACCGAGCAACCGGTAAACGTGTAAAATATTACTGAGCTGTAAAAAAAAAATTTTTACCATAAGGTTATTTCTGTATGGTAGACAAATCCTGCACTTATCATCTAAGTACTTATAAAAGAATATATTAACCGTCTAACAGACCTTAGCTTTTCATATTAGCAAATTTCCCGGGACTTTGTGCTCGTATTTTATGGCCTATGTGACCCGCAGCTAAATGAGCTTTATATAAGTGAAAGAACTTTGAAAATCGGTCCAGTTTTAAAGTCAATTGTATGCATACATAAAAACAATCAAATCTTTTCTCTTTATAGTATTATAGTAATAGTATACATAACAGATTGACGTTTTAAATTTGTATTATTATTGAAAGTTAAAGTGAGGTATATACAGTCTCCCATCTACTCAGAAATAACACAAATAACTACAAACCATTTATAGATTAATACTGTAAATAAGACTTGTGTCCGCGCCTGTACCTCATTTATAGTGGTATTACATAGTAATGTTTGGAATGACAGCAATTTATATGAAATGGTCGCTTTTTCATAGCCATCCGAAATTGGTCGGTTTATAACCAAGATTTAAGTGTCACTGGTTTTTTTACGATATTACTTTTATTACTAATTGGATTAAGCTAATTATTAGAATGCGTATAGATGAATAAATAAACAAACCATTGAAATTAGTTACAACTTGCCACATAATATAAAACTCCTACAATAGACGGATTCAAAATCATGATGTCCGTGAGACATTCTTTTTGTTGTATCTTTTTTTATACTTACTCTATTACAAAAATACTTTCGCAGATGTTGGAGGCAGTTCTAATATATAAATAGACGTTTAAAACTTTCAATTAGGTCCTTTAGTTCAGCTACTAGAACCAAAATACCTACTTTTATGTATATATTTTTTAATCATAAGTGGCTGTGTTTTTTTGGATTCTGTTTTTATAGGCGTTATAAACAAATTAATAGCAATGTGTGTAAAAAAATCCAAGACCGTATTCCAAACCGTTTATGAGATCCAGCAAAAGGCCGAACATTTCCCCAGCGGCATTTTGAATAACTTCGGAGGCCTATGACACACAAATTCCATTTATGCATAAACATTTCTCTCTTATGATTAACTAATGGCTCTACTAATTAAATTTTGGATCCCTGACAAAATTCCGCCAGGGAAACGTTTCTCTGGCGTAATATGTTTTTGACGAATTTCTCAAAAATTACTGAATACACGAATTTCATTCATCGATAAACATTCGAAGGCAGCTTTGAACTAACGATCTAGTATATTCAACATTTATTATTCAATACTTTTCCGCTGGGGAAATGCACACTAGACCAACAAGAAAAAAAAATCGAAGAAAAAAAAACTGGACCTCCCATACAAATTCACCGATCCCCCGTAGCATGGCACGCGCGACAACGTTTATCGACTATCACCAACTTGTTTTTCTCAATACTGAAGAGCGAGAAGTAGATAGTTTATCGCGCGATATAAACGGCGTCGCGGGAGCCATGCTACCCCCGTAGCATGGCTCCCGCGACGCCGTTCCTGCGACGCCTGGTCGAGTTTCTATGGGGGTATGGCATATATATATTCCTTTTTTATGTGGGTCTATATTATGTTAGGGATTCTGATTCCGATAATAAAAGGTTATTGATGTTTTACAAGTAACCCTGTAGAAGTGAGTCAGGTTTGCGTTTTATATATTTATAGTTTCATGCTGGTTTGGGAGAAAAGGAAAAATATAGAATACACCAGCTGCTTTTCTTCCCGCGCAGACCGTATAAGCCTCTCGTCAAAGACGATTCGGTAAGCAACCCATCACTAGTTTTGATTCCACTTTCCACCATAACGCCCACTAATACGCTAAACGTGGCCTTAAGGTTTAATGACCTTTGGCTCTGTCTACCCCACGAGGGATAAAGACGTGATAGTATGTATGTATACTTAATATAGATTGTTTTTTGCAGCATAACGCAGCAGACCTGGCCGCACAGATAAAAACCCCCACCAACCTCCCGTACATGTGACTGTACGACCACGGCCTCTGGAGGGCCGCCTACTATTAGACCGATCAAGACTGCGTTTTTATTCGTGAGCGTCATTTCGACATTGTAAATATGCCGCTTTCAATGAAGCGGCCAGTTTTTGTGGCTCAATCTATAGCAGAACGTCTGCTACGCTGAATGTTTGACTGTATTTGTCTATGTAGTTCACCGATTTATTACAAAAGTTAAACACTTGCTGGGGTACGATTTTTGATATGTCGCTGTTCGCAAACGAGCGGTCATCCATCCAAAAATCGTTCAAAGAGGGTTCACACGTTCAAATATAGTACCCCTAAACGCATTACCCGCCTCGGAACTAATTAACATGACGGCTTGAAAAGTTATTAGGGTAGTATCGTCTACTAAAAAGGGTGTGGTTTATATATTCGGAAAGTGTTCAACTTTTGACATCAATGAATTACAATTTCGGATGATCATTTTCAATAATGTCTACTAAAATGCTGAAGGTGTTTATTTTTATTTATTTTTTTACATTTGGCGTAGCAATCTTTCTGGTTAGATACGAGTATATTCTGAGTGATTTAGAAGTGGTTGCAAGAAATCATATATGAAAACTTTGTAAAAAAATTCTAGTACATGCTCAGTTTTACCTGTTATTATTGATAATATTAATTTATTTAGCTGTTAGAACATCAATTTTTGTTATGATATTGCATGTTATTTAATAATTTATTGAAAAATAAAGATGTCAATAAGTTTTCTATAATTATTGCGTTATTTTCTTGTAATAATACGGTAAAGCAACGTTGAAGGTAAAGTTTTATAATATTTCTAATTAAAACATCATTAAAACATAGTTACCATGTAAATAATTTGTATAGTGTTGCATTTCAATACACGCAAAAATAAAAACTTGTAAAAATAGTGAAGCATTTGATTCTTCCTGTGTTCATCATACATAACTGTAGAGCCAAACTACTAGACAGATGACTATAAAATTTAAATGAACCACATGTAAATATTCTGATATCTATGAAATGAACATATAAGATACATTATTTTTTATTTGCTTGCTATAGTAGTTTGATTGGCCAATATGACGTCAAGGTGGCGGTTCACGTGCGTTTTACAATATCAGATTAAGAAGTTTTAAAATAGTGTTCTTATATGTACAATATATCAGATCTGAAATGTTCATAAGATTAGAAATCACCCACCAACCTGACATCAGGATGGCAGTTCACTGTAAAATAAAGATTGCTACGCATCCTAAACCGTATATTTATACATAATGTAGTACAAAAACGTACATTTTCCGTATATCTATAAACAAGTTATTTATTATTTATTTGGAGTCATACATCCGCCATTCTGACGAATACGATAAATCAATATAAACGCAACACGCAGCCCGCAACGCAGTCGCAACGGTTGAGATGGGCGGTCACCTAGCCTCGAGCGTTTGCCAGATTATAGGGCTCCTAAAGTCTTGTCGAAATGGATGCCGCAGCAGAAACGCCCTATAGGCACTAGACCTAGACTATGGAAAAGATGGAAGCATTGCTTTGTAGAGAATGTGATAGGTAGAAGAAACTTATGGAAGAGGCCTAGACTTAAGCGCCGTAGGAATTAAGTAGTCCTAGGTTTGTTTTCCACATAAAAAGAAATGGGGAAAAGAAGTGAACGGTCCTTCACTGGAAAAGGTATACAATTAAAACGAAAAATATATTTTATATACATTTTAATTGGCAGTTTAAATCTAAAGTATAGTATTATACAAATTCTGATGACTCGAAACTAATTCTACATAGATCTATTTGTTCTACGAACGATAAAATGGCTTACACATCGTTTTCAGCAAAATAGACCTTAACATCTAGAGAAGAAGCTTCAAATGCCGATGTTGCAGAATTTCACTTTGGCTCATATTCGGAATTCATAATTTAAGCGACTAATACTGCGGCGATGTGTATAGATTGGTAAATTATCACAATAAATAGTTACTACTCAGTAAGTGAATTTGTTCTTAATAATTAACTTAAAAATGCATGAATATATATTATTGGCCTGTCAATATAACAACTAGCAATGAGGGCTTTCTGAAATGCTCACCACCAGATGGCAGCACTATGGCGTCGACGCAAGTCGACTTCGATAAGCCGCTGTCATTGGATAATATTTGACAAGCAGCAACAATGGACACATTGTGGCCCAATCACCGCGCCCGACACTTCAGTGCTAGGTACCTAGCACTGAAGTGTCGGGCGCCTTTTTATTTTATTATGCATTTGTCTCCCATCTCACCTGATGGTAAGAGACGATGAAGATGATGGAACTTATTTCAGAACACCCTAATTGTTACATGTTCCCTTGCTCTTAAGCTTAGCTCGCATTTACATAGATCGCAGCTACACGACGCAGCAATATTCTTAAATGAAACTGCTGAACAGAGGTGCGCTGCATGAAGCCCATGGAATTGCATACAAGGAATTTGCTGCAACGTGTCGCGCAGTCTTGGCAGTGCAGTGCTGCTTATGCAATCTGTGCTCTACTGTAGAAAATCTTCAATCTTTCTAACGAGATCTACCCCTGGCTTTATTTAAATTATCAGCATCGATTTCTTATTGTCTTTTGTTTTTGCTTTTTTAATTAATTGATGTGATAATTTGTTAATCCTTTTTAGATACACTGTTAGGGATTAGGTCAAATATAACTACTTACATACAGACAGTAATTTAAAACAATACAACGCAAATAATGTAAATGAAAGTGTGGTACATTTCATTTGCATTGTACAAAGTTTAAGATACCTTTAGTTAACTAAACTCAAATGATATGCACAACACCATATCAAATTGACTTCACTTTTTAGATTAGACAAACTGTGCCAGGGTGTATATTGGATTTACATTGTACAACGTACTACAGCAAAGAAATCGGATAGTTGTATGTTTACGAAACTTGTAATGCAATATTTTTCGATTTGATCTTATACACAGTTCTTTTTAATCAGCTGACATTCGAAATCTCTGATTATCACGTCTTTACAGCTACGCAATAATAAAACTACCTACTTATAATATACAAGGATTATACCATAATGACTACATGACTGATGCTTTATGATTCGAGAATAATCTCACAAGGCAGGGAGTTAGGGTGTTACTTCTAACCAGCACATTGACGTTAACTTTAAGGTTTTGCAGCAAGTGTCGCGTGTTTTAAAGCCAATCGAGCGATACCTGTCGCCAGTAGCCGCTACAGTTGCCGCTCAAATTCAAAGTTTATCTTTCATAACGATTGTTACAAAACGCGAACTTATTTCAATTCGACAAAGTCTCATAAACTTTGCAGCTGACAATCCGTCCCGCCTCCGCAAACAAGACCCGCGCTCGCCTAGAGAAGTAACTAGGCTAATTGATGAATTGATCGGCAGTGAACACACACCTATAGGAAATACTCCATTTTATTTGAAATGCAAATAATTTGTTGGGCGGACAATAGTCTATACTTTGTTTTTATTTTAGTCCGCCCTCTAAAGACAGACTGTCACTTGAGGAATATCATACAATGGCAGGTAGTGGGCATGCGTTCTGTTTGTCAATTTTTGTATACTTATTTAGACACAATGTGTGTCAGCATTTGGATTGGATAGTCTAATAATATGCTTTAGAAAAATCGTCCTAAATAACTTTGATTTTTGGATATTTGGCTATGCTACGCACACAAGGTAGCACTTGATTTGGAAAGATCGCAATATATTATTTATTTTGAAAATATGTGATGAATTTAACTCGAATGGTGTTCATACTGATGAATTTCTAAGCCATGATGTTACAGTTGGTAGTGCACTTACCAAGTCAAATAAGTGGGGCTGAAACCTAACAGCGGTCTGATTTTATCACACATTTTTAATATAAATATTTAGTTAGCACTGTAATGCTATAAAAACTAACACAATAACTTTGTGACTGATACGTTTGCACATATTGTTTCAATAAGTTTTATTTAAATTTCACTTATTGTTCATTTATTTTAATATTGAGTAGATACTATTCATTTTTAGCGAAACATTTGTATTATATTACAAAGTAAGTAATGTAAAACCTCTGACGAACTGCGTGTGTGCTTATAGCTACGGACTATGGTACATCTTGATAGGAATTGTGGTCAAGCTAGCATAAGCTATAATTTAATATCGGTACAAAATAATTACGAAGACACGCTTTGCGTTCCTTGCTACTGACAATGCCATGCAATGCAATATACTCCTCCCTTCACTTTCCTTGTTCTCTCTTACAGCACAAGTTACTAAAGCCTGGGAATAAGTTAGATTCATATGCGCTGTCTGAGAATTCATTCATAGGGTTACTTGATCGGTAGGAACATTTTCTCGGTCAAAAGAACAATCCCCTGCAAAAGTTAATATTGAAATTGATTAAAAAGTCGTATGTTTGTTACAATGGTAAACACACGACTTTTTAAGCAAATGTAATATTTTTTATGATAGGAAATAAAAATGGCAACATTCTTCAATTTTCATATGTGGCATAATGTTTATGATTGCTTTCCTAATCAGCGCATTCAATCTTTAGGATAAATGTGGACTTTTGCAGATGGCCGTACCTTAACTATCTATAGCCAAGCATGGTCAGGACAAAGCGAGCCTTCGAATTTATTTGTCAAGTCCAGCGCCTAGCTCGCTGTACATGGACGACCTATTCGTTGGCAGCGAGGCAGGCGGGCAGTCTCGCTCCCACGCCGTACCTGGACGATCTATTCCCCGGTAGCGAGGCAGGCGGGCGCGCGCGCGGCGCGAGCGGCGGCGCGGAGCAGCTCGCCGCCGCTCTCCGTGATGGCTACTGTCTTGTGGTACGCGATGAGATCCGCTGAAACACGAAACATTTAATGCTGACTTCAATCTTTCACATAACAATTCACACAGCATAGATGTGTAACAGAGCTGTAAGCAGATTTATATTTTGGTTAGGCGAACTGGTGAGCTGGATACCGGTTTATAAAAAATAACTGCATCTCATAACCGTAACAATTGTTGAGAACGTAAAATAGCTCGCCAGCTTATTCCTCCTTATTTATTTCGATTTATGCTAAATGGAGATTAAAGACGGGCCGAAGATTCGGTTTTGGCGACAGTTTGAGTTTTGCCATAAAATCTGTCTATTCGGTCTCACCAAAACACACCTGCTTGGGTAAATTGGTGTCGCGACACGCGTTTCAAATAGTCAGCCCAGTCTAGTAATGGGCCTGCCTGTATTTTATATGAAAGTAATAGCTTTTGTTTTTTTTTATGACATGCTTTACTTCTTTAGGAGGTAGGTACTCGTAGGGATATGCATGAAATAGTGGATTTTAGAACAATATTTTTTATTTCATAAATTTAAATAAGTTTTGGTTTTTGATTCACCTGAAACTGCGTCCAAAACCAAAGATTCGTTTTCGGTTTTAAGTCTCTGAATATCCTGTTTTGCTCAATCTCTAGAAATTGTTCTGTAACCAAATCACAACATATTCTAATCGTGCTCTGTTCAAAGCTAACCTGTAACCAAGACACTACGTACCCAAACTGTCATGTGTAGTCTGCTGCGCGCCCAGCAGCCGATATCCGGCGGCAGGCAACGCCTCCACCAGGTAGTGTTTGCAGCGCGCGTGCTCGCGGTACGAGATGGCGTACCCCCATACCTTGCACGAGATGCGCACCAGGAAGCTGCCCGGAGGCTGGTTTGATAGCAGCTGTTCGGCTTCCGACCGAGTGATCAGACCTGACATTGTGAAAATATTTATTAAGAATGCATCATCATCACAGGACTTTTTTCTCCACTGCAGATTCCTGATGGCGCACCCCCACACCTTGCACGAGATGCACACCAGGAAGCTGCCCGGAGGCCGGTTTGATAGCAGCTGTTCGGCTTCCGACCGAGTGATCAGACCTGACATTGTGAAAAGATTTGTATAGAATACATCATCATCAGGTCTTTTTAGTCTCCACTGCACGACCCTCTCTGTACTGCCAGAGCCATATGTTAGCCTGTGTAATCAGAGAATTTGGCCTACACTGTCCACGCTGGGCCGACATGTTAAAGAGGTATCTGTGATGTTTACAAGCTTTTTTAGCAGACATCCACGAAAAGAATTGGAGTGGCCCTATTCTACTCTGCCGGGAACCACACGGCGGGAGAAGTGCACACAAAATTGTGTTTTTAGCGGTGGAGTAATCTGCTATGCTCTGCTATTTCTCGGTTCCCAGTCATTATCTCCTGCCTTTGATCCAAAAATGCTCTTATTTTTTTTCACACGAATAATCGCACATAAGTATGTATTATTATTTTTTTATTTCAAGTATTAAATTAAGATGTAAACCTTTTTATCCAGTGCTAAGTTTCTTACCATGAAACCATTCCACTGGTTTATTGTGCTCATCCATGCCGACGCCTCGCTTGAGCTCCTGTGTCCTGAACCATTCCAACACTGCTTCTTGACTGGGCGGCTTGCCGGCTGTTAATTAGAAAAAGTCCGTTGTACTCTCATAAAGTCACTTCATGTTTGGATCACGTGGCCATCTGCTGTCCCGATGAGATCAAAACGAGGCGTCAAATGCTAAACTTTCTTACTGAATTAATAAATAAACGAGCAAAGGGAAATTATAGGATTTAGTGAGGTTGAGATGATTGTAAATATTGATTTGATTTTGATGAAATTATCCTTATTATTTATTTTATAATTATCTGACCATTTTGTAACTACATGTTAGGGTCTACTTTAATATATCTGCCTGAGGGGTGAATATAGACTCTAGTTATGATTATGAACAGAAGCTTTATCATAATGTAGTACCTTGTGGCTGTTCTGGTGGTGTATACTCTCGGAGGTCAGCGCTGCGACGGTGAACCTCTCGCGCTTCACGTGCGATCGCTCGCATTGCTGCCTCTGCTTCTTTAGCCTTGCGTTCTGTAAATATCAGTAGGATAAGCGATAAGCCTTTCATTTTTATTCCCTTAATTAACCCTTTGGGATGAACCTTACTATATGTGGCTTGTGGTCCTAGGATCACAGGTCCTACGTATAGTAAGGTACCTACATCTTTAAGTCCCTCTAAAGATGGACTTAAAGATCTAAATCGGAAATCAGAAAAAGTGATAGGAGATGAGCCTTCGTAGTAATAAGATAACAGGAGAGGCAGACTTCACCCGCTAGCTACATGGTGGTCCACCATATCGAGGGAATTGAACCAAGCCCAGATGAATGTAGAGACAACCCAGGATCGACGACCTGGTGCATGAAAACAAGAAGGCTTGACCCTCAATATTGTGAAGAGGCACGGAAAGAAGAAGAAGATGAGCCTTCCTAGCCACCACTCGTCTCTTTCGCCTCAGAAGTAACAGCATGACCGATGGATGGTAAGCAAGCCAAGCGCGCCCATCGTCGTGCGTATCTCTGTGCGCCCTCAAAGTTTAGCTAGTTTTTCTAGCGCGGAACCGCACTCTATTGCTCAGAACCATCATTTACTAAGCGTTCTAACCCGCCTTGCTTTGAAGCCCTGGCAAAATGTCACTTTCTCTTGCAACCTGTAAGACGAATGGGATATAGGAAGCCTTGTACTTGCCTTGTTCTCTCCAAGCGCGCTCATCGTCGTGCGCGTGTAGCTGTGCGTCCCTCAGCGTCCTCGCGCGCCGCGCGCGCAGCCCCCGCAAGATGTCGCCCGCTCTCGCGGCCGCCACTCGTCTCTCCCAGGCAGCCACGCGATTGCTGACACCATCTCCGTTGCTTGGGATACCTAGTTCCTGTAATTAGACAAATATTTATGACTAACCTTATGCGTAATTGACCAAATTTTAAAGTATAAATAGACCCCATTAACCAACTAGTAAAAATAGAACCCTATTTCTAATCCTGTGATGTCTGTCCGTCCGGTCACAGGGATGTCTCTATTAAAGCGTAGTAGGTAGAGAATTGCAATTTCCACAGATGTGTATATCTATTGCCGCTAATGTATTGTTTGGTGGTACAAACCTTCACGTGAGATTCCGACTCGCACTTGGTTGGTTTTATTTTTAAGCTTATAATATCAGCGCAGCAATAGATTCTCACGACTCGAAAGAAGAAGAAGAAGAAGATTCTCAGACACAAAAAAGAACGACAATTAAACGTAAATACCTGTAAAACATCCCTCTTCCCCTCGATAAAATTAAAATGCAGTGTATTCTTGTTAAGGTCCAGCTTCAAGTTGTCATTGCAGTAGTCCTCCTTGTCCTTCTGGTCCGAGATCTTGACCTCCGGCTCCAGCGCCTCGATCCTCTGTCGAAGCTCGTCCACGGTGCAGTAGATCTCGAGGGTATCTTCTAAAGGGTCTATGGATTTTGGGGATAGGTCGAACTTCTGAAAAACAGAAAAAGTAATCAAAACAATTTTTGCAATGAAAAATTTAAAATATAAATAAAATTGAGCTTGTGTTACTCCGGACAAAGACAATAAACTTAATACTAACTCCGGATAATAAAAAGGCACCCTTACAATCTTAACATCAAGTGTTTTCTGTCATGCACTTTAATATATAATCCAAGATTTGCAAACCTACCTTTTCCTAGCTATCCAATGGAGTCGTTGCCAATCGCTTGTAGTCTATGAGCTTCCGCAATGCCCCAGAAACTAGGATTTATTCGATTGACGTGTTTTCGGTCATGCACTTTAATGTAATCCTAGATTTTCAAGCAATTTTATCTACCTGTTCCAAATATCCAGTGGCTTGTAGTCGATGAGTTGCCTCTATGCCCCAGGAACTAGGATTTATTCTTTTCTATCATGGACTTTAATCTAATCCAAGATTTCCAAGCAACTTTACCTACCTGCTCCAAGCTATCCAATGGCTTGTAGTCGATGAGCTGTGTGAGTTCCTTCTCTACAGATTTTCTCAATTGATGGGCCTCCTCCCGCGCCTGCGCCAGCGCCCTCTGCCGCGCCTCCTCAGCGAGGATGCTTTCAATCGACTTGTCGTCTGGATGTTCACCCATCACCCACACCTGGAAATAAGAATAATCTGGTAAAAAAGATGCCCAGTCGGTAATCATAACTGATTTATTTACGATACAACAGTAGGATGAACCAATGTGTTGTTTCTTTATAGTTTTCACAGGCTTTAAAGATCTATCGTTTTTCTCGTCTTTATTATATTATACCCTTATCTTTTTAACATCATAAAAAATATTTCGAATTTTTGTCGATATTTTATAAATGTTTTAAGCTTTCACTTGCTGCTCTTAAGAAATTGCGAAATAAGATATTGAGAAAAAAATAGAATTAGACAGGATGTGTCTTTATTATTTTAGTTATTGAAGATTTTATGAAAAGGACGTAGACATTATATTACAAGATGTTTTAAATGGCATTCAGTCATTGCTATTATAATCTATTAAACAATGAGAAATAATAAAGTTGCTTAATAATCAATCACATGTCAGATGTGGCAATGACCCCAATTATCCTAACTTTATGCATCAGAGATAGTTGTCGAGAAGCCGATTAGAATCGTGACAAAAAAAAATTAAGCCCTTAAGCTTCAGAGTACATGGGGGGGGGGGGGCATGTTCTCTGAAGCATAGTCAATGCCTGGAGTACAGCTATGGGCTTCAGTCAGTGTCATTAGCAAATGTAATTTTTCTTGCATCGAAATTTCTAACCCACCAAATAATAGAATGTAGTTTAGCTTTTTAGTTTACCAGTAGGCTCGTAAAACAGTCAATAAACATTATTCAATGATCAGTTGGATACATTAACAACCCTTGGCACACATCAGAGACACTTGTGGCTAAAGATGCGGTAACAATTATTATAAAGCCTTCATTTCAAGCTATGGCATAGCTTGAATAATGATGAACCTAAATTATACTACATGCAATGGGATGGTACAACAATTTGTACCATTGAAGCTATTAAACAATGTGCATAAGCCATAATCAATCAGTCATATGTCGAATCTTAGTCGGATAGAGCACTAGGGTTGCCAATTATACTGTTAAAAAATAGTATTATGCTTTTCACTCGCGTAGGTATACTTTTACACTGTTCATTATTAAAAAGTATTATAAAATATTGGTTTTTATGACCGCTGGTATTCAGAACCGCAGCCCTATGAAAACAACAACAATAACAAGATGAGAAAAATATAGCTTCTATATCATTTGATTATAAATTAACTCCTTTATTTTGATATCAAATTTAATCGCAGGTAGGCTTATGAATATTTTATTACATGACAAAATGTAAAATTGAGCAACAAGTTCTAAAAGAGGTTTTTTTAACATCAAAAGAAATTATCACTATTACATTTGAATTAATTAAATAAATAACTAAAATTTAATTAAGCGTTAATGAACTGTTTTTCGTAAAAAAGTTGGTAACCCTATAGCAACAACCCAACGACCCGTCGCAAGCATCAGAGACAGTGGTCGCAAGGCCGCACATCACGTAACAATGAAAACAAAGCCTTCACTAAGTTCTGACGGATATACTTAATTGCTCTCTGAAGGTATTTATTAAAGTTCTTCATCCATCTATCTATGACATAAACAGCTATGTCATAGATATGATATCGCGTATATAATAAATATCGCGTTTTATGGAAATGGCTTTATAACAAATGTTGTATTACTTAAATATTTTTAATCTTACAGGAATATTTTTTTTTTTTCACCTTTTGTAATGGACTTTTTCAACCGATTTTAACCAAATATCTTGTATCGATGTCAAACCAAAAGGATCCTTAAAAATCATAAAGAGTTAGATGCTCACATAATCAGGCACGATTTCCAAAATCTTTTCTTCATGAAACTTCCCGATTTGAATAAGCCCTTAAAAGCCATTGTCAATCAGTCATATGTCGGATATAGCAATGACCCGTCGCAAGCATCAGAGACAGTGGTCGATCGTGGTTAGAGCCCGATGGCCTAGTGGGCGTGAGCATAATAAGTGCTTCCGCATGTTAGGCAACCCTAGGCGCAGTCCCCACTTGGATGGGTGACCGAAAGTGGCATAAAAATATCTCAAGCTCCTCCGTGCTTCGGAAGGCACGTAAAGCCGTTGGTCCCGGCTGTCATCACTGATAGCAGTCGTTAAGCTATGTCAGATGCCTTTAGGCAGCTTGAAAAATCTGACACCAGTGTTGGCCACTTACACACACGAAAAACAAACAGTGGTCGCAAGGCCGCCGCATCACGTAACAATGACAACAAAACCTCCGCTCAGTGTCACCCAAGCTAAGTCTACTACATCCGGTGGGCTGGAACCACTATATGTGACGTTTTAACCTTTTTATTATTAATAGGAGAAACCTTGACTGCATCAAAAAAGTTCCGATGGATGTACGTAATTGCTCTCTGAAGATATTTATTAAAGTTCTTCATCCATCTATGTATGTTATAAACAGCTATGATAAATATCGCGCTTATGGAAATGGCTTTATTCCAAAAGTTGAATTACTTAAATATTTTAAATCTAACGGGAATGTTAGTTTTTTTTTTAACTTTTGTAATGAACTTTTTCATTCGATTTTAACCAAACTTCATGTATCTATATCAGACTAGAAGTGTCCTTAACAATCTTATAGAGTAAGATGCTTACATAATCAGGCACATTTTCCAAAATCTTTTCTTCATGAAACTTCCCGATTTGAATAAGCACTTATAAGCCATTGTCAATCAGTCATATGTCGGATATAGCAATGACCCGTCCCAAGCATCAGAGACAGTGGTCGCAAGGCCGGGCCATCACGTAACAATGACAACAAAGCCTGCGCTCAGTGTCACCGGCAATAGCCGTTTGCTTGGAGCTAAATCTACTACATCCGGTGGGCTGGAACTACTTTGTAACGTTTCAACCTTTTTTAGGAGGAATTAAAAGGAAGGATTTATGGGGGAGGCCTATGTCCCTGTCTGATAAATAGATAGATAGACTGGTATTTTATGTAAAGACGAAGCACGATGCTGATAAATATTATGCACTGCGGTTGAACCGTGTTGTTAATTAGTGTTTTTTATTGCCTCATGGGGGATTCTGGTGACAAATCTATACGAATCCTTATGCCAGTCCACTTTAACTATTTCAGAAATGGTTCGTGGGTACGAGCATTTACAACGCCAAATTACGCCGATTTCATATTATAAAGTCCACTAAAATCAATTTGCAAAATCATATAAGGCAAACCCCAATGGAACTATTCCCATCAAAAGCCTTAACTTGAAACTAAAAGAAACGTTGCAACAATAGTATATGATAGGTTCACTCAAATCGTTCTACCCGTATTTTATGCTAAAGCTAAGATAATATATAATTTTTATATCAGCCACTGTAAGCACAAAAAGATGATTCAATAGCCAGCGACATTGAAAGCTCTGTAAGTTGGCGGCCGCTCGTGATCCAAGTGGGTCACTCGTGTTTGCATTGGAGGCGTCAATTATTGAAAGTACTCGCTGTAAATATTACTCATTAACACTAATGTGTGAAGCAGGTCGAAGGATATGTGTTAATAGAAAATCGAAAAGAAAAATCGATATTATTGGCAGAGCGAGGGTGAAACGCGAGCCAAACCTCTCTGCTTTAGCTTGGGCAAAATTGGCTTCTTTTGTATTTCTAACCAGCTGTCCTTCTTCATTTACAGATTGCATTTCTTACATACATTTTTATTGACGACAAAGTGTTCAAATTTTATTTCTGATTGGTGGAAATGCAGAGATTAGGACCACTAGTATGTACATTATTTACAATGCTAATTGTTCCGGTTTCTGTTTCATCTCTAGATACCTGTAGGTATGTGTTATATCTTAGTGATACTTCAGAATACAGGGTCTCATGATAAGACAACGTGTTAGTTTATACAAGGTAGGAACGTAGCTATTTACTATTCATGTATTTTTTAGCTTATTAACTTAATTAAGTTGATAATTTTGATACCTAATTGATGAATTTTCGAAATTTTAAATTATTGTACCGCTTAAATGCAAATAAATGTAAATTTAATTTTTCTGAGTCAGGAATCAACCTCAGCCTGTTGTGCGAGCGCGCTAATCACTGCACAACAGAGAATTGTTTTTTTAAACCGCATGATTAAAAGAGTCTCTTACCCAGGGCTCGCCATCCTCCCCCTTTAGGAACTGCACCTGTTTCTTGCCATTCTTCTGGAACTTCGGTCTGTCGTCGTCCTTGCTCACCTTCTGGTCCCAGGCTTGCCACCGCCGCACCTGGAAAACAAAAGTTTAAAGTACGCCAAATCTTTACTTCACGAGGAGAGTATAGAAGCCGTCCGAGGGAAAGGGCGAAAATCTAATGCCACTGGCGCCGAACTGCAAAAGTCAACCTTAATTAATCATAACATCACTATTATGACAGAAGGACAGACAGACATGACGAAACTTTACTGATTCCTTGTTTACTACGTTACCCTAAAGATGTAATGTTTTATTATATAAAGTAGCATATATAAGTAACCAACGGGCGGGATGACAACTCCGTGAGATTCATGGTAAGGAATAATAATTGTGAGTCTGAGATCTGAAAAACAGATATTAAGTATTAATTATTATTCCATGTCTGGTCTCGAAGATCATAATTGTAACGATAGCATCGTATGGCCGTGCTACATATTTTAACTGACCACACTTTTGTCCTCTTACTCATCTAAATCTAGATACTAATATCTCATAAAAAATCCTGCATACGAATAGACACAATCCAAAAAAATACAAAAGGCGGCTGTCACGCATGACAAGGAAAGGAATTGTTCAAGCGATTATACCTTATTTGGCGTTAGTCGTAAGCAAGCAAGTAAGTACTAACGCTGTTATGCGATAAGGAAACCGAATGCAGTGAACTGCATCTCCGCTTTTTATGAGCTAACTCATAAGTCATAACAGAAGTAGAAATTATTACATTACGTGATTAGATTTTCTTTTTTTTAAACACTCATTTTTTTTATAAACTATAAACCACGAAGCGTAAGCGATGTCAAGAATCTTACAATTTTTATCGCTTTCTAGACAGAAAAAATGTAATAGGATACTTTGAAAATTCTATAATTAAAAAACTCATATTTGAAACGTCCTTTCTTTAAGTCTGTTTTGTTTTTTGTGTATTTTTGGTTGTTTTAATTGGATTTAAAACTATCTAGCAATCAAAATCAATTTGGTATAAAAACTTTAATTCATCGAACAAGAAGTTTTTCGAAACACCGGTGCCTCGTGACCTTCACCATGAAGGCTTCGAAGGTACGGGTATTGCACGCGGACAATTGACCATGCGATTGCAGACGGTGGTGAATCTGCAAATCACGTCGGGTCAATGTAAATAGATGCTAGAAGGTTCTGTATACTAAGAAATGCAATCAGAGCTACATATCAGACCATGGCACATCTTCCGTCTTACCCTGCGTTTTCTTCCACCTGCACACGCGAGGACATTTACAATGCTCTGATAACGCTGTGTCAGTGGCAAGGTACTGGTCAACACAAATATAATTAACCCGAATCAACACAATAAGAAGATGAATGGCTGAACCAAAGGGTAATGCTAATTTTCTAAGTACTCGAATGGCGAACACGTACCGGCAAACACTTTATCAGAACTCTTTACAAGAAGACTGGAGGATTGGTGGATCCACTACCTATCTTCTACCTATATAGATCTGTGGTTCGCATTCAAATTCTTTTTAGTACTAATTGATAATAAAATTATAATAGATAGATAATTAAATATAATTTAATAAAATAGGCCTTTTCTATGCGGTCATATGACTATCACGCTCACGTCGAAGTATGTACTTTTTTTATAATTATATAGTCAATAACTTCCTTGTGTACGGAAGTAATTATTTCCAAATCAGGACAGCGTTTAAAATTGCAAACTCGTTCACGCTAGATTTGTCGAACTAAAAATAAATGTAATTGTGCTTTATTCTTCGTGAAATGAGCCGAAGCCATGAAATTTGCGTGTATTTCAATAAAATTTGGGTACAGTCATTCATCTTACATAAATATTTTAACAGATACAACAAATGGGTGTGGCGTTGTCATAGATATCAGAATATTTACTAGGTCTGTGGGCGTTGTTTTGGTCTACGGACTTAGCAAAAGATCTCAAAAGCAAGACATAGCCCACTAGTTACTGATTAAATGAAACTACTAAATCTTCTCGATAGCCCTTCTATTGACGTAAAACTTATGACTCAGTAATTATTTGAATTGTTTACAAATCTGTAATGAGGATTTAAAAAGTTTTAAACTCTTATTGTACGTGAACAATTTTTATAAAAAATTGAGTTGAGAATGTATACACACACATACAATCCATAAAATATAGACCTAAGCTATCGCGGCATTTTTCGTAAAGGGATTAGGCAGCGCTTACAGTAAAAACCAAGCGGCTCGATTTTTTCAGACCCTTACAAAAATTATCGTTATTTTCAACTAATTTACAGAAAACCTAGACAAATTATTTACTTTAACCTTCCTCATGAATCACTCTATCAATTGGTGAAAATTGCATGAATATCTGTGTAGTAGTTTTTCAGTTTATCGCGAACAGACAGACGCGGCGAAAGATTTCGTATGTAATTATAGTGATTGTATTCTATACAGCGACCTTTATCAAATAGCCTATTACTAGAAGATACTTTCAAATCCTTGAAAATAATAAGATTTCAAAAACTACTATATTAAACTTGTATTTCTTTAATCAATACGGAAGAGGAATTCGTAAATATTTCGTACTGTTATATAATGAACTGTTTATTTGTTTCTGATATCGTCTAAATAATCTTTGAAAAACCCAGCACTTTAGTTGTTATCGTATTAAGAGCAGATCTTGGGTGGCGACAGCTTGCGTAAGTGTAGATTATTTTAATGGTATTGATATCGATTGAAATACATTTTATTTTGCTTAACACCATTATTTCCAGATCAAAGAGTCATAAAGCAACATAAATACTACCTTTATTAAATTACTATTAACAACAAGGCAATTTCTTGAGTAGATCTAACTGCCCTCCCATACAAATTGATCGATTGTTTGATCTGAGGTCCCATTTTTTTTATCTCTCATCTCTATGAATATTGGAACTATTGATATCAAAACCGTGTGGTTCCCAGCAGAGTAGAATAGGTCTTAGAATAGGTCCCGGTCTTCCCGTTGATGTCTTAGAAGGGACTTTGGAAACACAAGCTATAAACAATAGCTTGTGTTTCCAAAGTCCCTTCTAAGACATCAACGGGAAGACCTTGTCTAGGTTTTGCTTGTAGCTTATAAACACCAAAGAGACCTCTCCCACCCGTCTGTGGCCAGCGTGGAGACTCCTCTGGCTAATATATGGCTCTGGTAGTACAGAGAGTGTCATGCTCCTGCAGTGGAGACTAACGAAGACCCGATGATGATATCAAAACGCTGTATATAGCCACCATGACTATGGCCTAACAATAGCATTCTGCTCAAAAGAATAGGCTTGTTTTTGATGCTCACCTGTTCCTCCCGCATTTTGCAGAACAGCGTCTGTTTCTGGGTCTCATCCAGCTCGGCGAGGATCTCTGGGTCCACCCACATGTCCCGCAGGATTTGCTGCAACATGTTGACGGCCCTGAAAAAAAGAACATAAAGTTTATGAGATTTACAATATATATATTTTTTTTAATTTCCCCTAACAACTTAGAGCCCAAATTGCCGATTTATGAATATTGGAAAAAATCGATCTACAAACGCTTAAGTTTTTTAAACAGTCATGGTTTCCCCTAAGACTACTAAAAGGTAGTGAAAAGTTTTTTTTTTTCAGGGTGAGACCTGCATGAGGCAGCACTGATCTCTTTATCCCTCTCTCTCTCATTTGAGCGTTTTCCCATTTGTATTCTTAGCTGGAGTGCTTCGGAGCCCGCGGAGTCTGCTTTCCAGCTAAATGCAACTTGTAAGCACTAATATATACTATTATTTGAACCGTACTAACACAGATATTATACGAGTACTTTAATCTTAGAAAACAATGTCTATAGTTAAACACCATCTGAATACAATGACCACAGAACGCCTCACATTTTCCTTTTTTTATTTTTATATGATATAGGATAGCAAACGAGCAAGTGAGTCAACAAATGGTTAGTAATCACCTCAGATTAATAACTAATTATAGTTCTGTGGTAATCACCGCTGCCCAGAGACAACTGTAACACCAGGAATGTGACAAGTGCATTGCCAGACATAGACTCATTTTAGACACTGTTTCAAAGGTGAAAAAAAGTAGTGTTTAGTGTTGAAATTTATATGCTGACGGTTATGTTCGAAATGGAAAAGGAAATTCAACTCATTATACCGCTCTAAATTAATTGTCTACAATTACTCTGAGGAAACGGAGGCGCGCATTGACGGCGAAAGTTGTCAAACATGGCCTAACATGATTGTAATTGCAGTTTCCTCATTCTCTGGTCCAGTGGCCATCGCGATGGCATAATTGGCTACATTCCGATCTGGTTTCCGCGTGTGTTAGCAGAGACTGATACCTGTTGACCTTAGGACCACCTAAGTAAAGGCTTACTTGCTATGAGTGTGGAGGGTTGTGTTACAGCAGCTTGTTTGTTTGTTTATCGTGTGCGTAAGTGACCAACACTGGTGTTAGATTTTTCAAGCTGCCTTAAGGCATCTGATAGCTTAACTACTGCCATCAATGATGACATATAGGCCCAACGGCTTAACATGCCTTTCGAAGCATGGAGGAACTCAAGATACTTTTTATGCCACTTGCGGTACCCATACAAGTGGGGACTGCGCCCGGCGTTGCTTAACATGCGGAAGTGCTAATAATGCTTACGCCTACTAGGCCATCGGGCTTCTAAGATAAAGCAGCAGTAGTGGATAAAAACTTTACCAAATAATTTGACAGTACGAAAAATTTAAACTTAAAAGCTGGCGTATTAGGAAACCTTGCGCTCTGGACCGTTATAACTGAAGATGAAGGTAACCGTAAACGCGCTGGGATGAGATGTTTTGATGATAACATAAATATCGCCTTTCAGCGTGCAGATACTAAGCAGTATGGGGCACCACCAAGAGCTGATGCGAGTCTTGGATAGAAGTGATCATGATGACATCATAAACTGGGCTATAAATTGACTAAGTAGAGGAACACGAGGGCTCCAGTCAGCTCACGCATAATAAGTGCGGCATGACGCTCACTAGTATCGATGACCACTAACGGCCTATGGTTGATCCCAACTTTCATCCTTAGATGACGGTTTTTGGATGTCGGATGAAATCCGACAACATTATTCGCCACAAATGCTCGAAAAAAAATACAGTGGCAATCCGGGAGTGCCGATAGAAGGAAGAACTTGAACAATTACGTGTGTATTTTTTGAATCGTCAAGAAATATTTATTGTGCAGGAAATACTTTCATACTGCAGAGGTGTCGGTTTTTGGTAACAGTGTCGGGAGTTCAATAGTTTTTTCCCATCTCAAAATGCCCAACGACTTAAAAGAAATTTTCACTTAAAAAAATTGATACGGCTTCCGCATGTTTTAGTCCGGTGGCCATCTTTATAGTATAATTGGTTACAATCCACTGGTTTCCGCGTGCATTTGCAGATATCGATTCTGGTATTGATACCGGTTGACCTTATGTACTTTACTGTGCGTATGCGCATTATACGTACGTTATGGGTTAATGGGTTTTAATTAGAGTTGGTTTTATGATTCCTTATTAGATCCGGTATAACCATTCGCTTATTATTAGTGGAAAAAATATTCACCGGATTCAATTGTATAAGTTTTCTAGTTATGGGTGAAAGGAACTCTTAGAGATTCTAAATATATTATTTTACTCTTTTTGAAAAAGAAATTGATAACGACTCGGGAGCGATTTGTGGCTAATTGATACTTACCTTAAAAATCAACGTGGTTTCTACATTATAGGATACTAGCTGTTACCCGCGGCTTCGCCCGCGTAATTTATAGCATATGTCCTTCTCGGTACTCTAACCTATGTGTATGCAAAATTTCATGATGATCGGTTCGGTAGATACGGCGTGAAAGCGTAACAAACAAACAAATACACAAACAAACAAACTCACTTTCACATTTATGATATTAGTTGGGATTGGGATATTTAGTAAAATTTTGTCCGTCTATCTCTTTGCTATAAACTCAAAACTTCAGCACTGATTTTCATGCAGTTACATGATGTAGTAACCTACATCATGTAAGTCGTGTTAAACAAAGTTCATTTAGTGTTTGACCCAACTGAAAAAACATAACGGAAGACAATCATATATTTACAATATTAACCCAAAACATTATTGAAAGAAAGCAACTGTTACGGCTTTAACATCAACATTATTGTTCACACATGACCGGCAAGTAGGTATTTAAAAATAGTTCTATATTTATTGGAACTTTCCTTGTGAAAATATTGATGATTAGCAAGAAAATAATAACATTTGACAGAAGTAGAATTCCCAGCTAAAGATAAAACTTTGGCTAATGAGATTATATTTGTTTTCTTTTCACTCATAGGAATGTACAACGAGATGTATCGACACAGTATTCAACATTCCCTCTATTACTTGCTGATTGACTGGAAGAGATCCTTTCGTGACAGGACGAGTCTGCCGTTTTTATGTTTATTTTTCTGTTTGTGTCTATTTCTTTCTGTAAATGTACAACAAAGCTGCACAAACAAACAAAGAAACTTGTAGTTGCTACTCGACCCGAGCTCATTTATACGAACATATCCTATTTTTAACTGTTGGAATCGAAAACAAATTTTCGAAGTTATCATAGTTCTAATATTAAAAGCGGTTCAAATTCATAGACTGAGTCACCCCCTCAAGACGGTGTCGATCTTACTTTTACATCCAGTATGCATAGCTAGACCGCGCAGTCCATAAAAGCCAGTCATGGGATTGGGCTAAAATATAAGGAATCGCGTTTTAGGCGATGCGGCTAGCAACCCATTACTATTTTGATTCCGCTTTCCACCTTAAGGCGCTCCTATAGTAACACTAGCGCCACCCAGCAATTAATTCTTTTAATCCCAAATTATATCGAATTTTGATTTTGAATTGATTGATTGAAATTACGTGTATTCAATTTTTTATTCATTTTTACTAATATTCGTTTGATAAAATAAGAGAAAAACAGGTTAACGCCAAAAGTAGCCACTTTAGGCGTGTAAAATACTTGTAATAAACAAAAAATACTTTAAGTAATTTAGTAGTTTTGTACTTGTTAGATTTTTAAAATTCGATACAGTTTTTGATTTATGGAATTTAATTGCTGGGTGGCGCTAGTGTTACTATAAGAGCGCCTCAGCGCCCACTAACACGCTAAACGTGGCCTTTAGGTTTTATGACCTCCCAATGTCATAAAACCTAAAGCCCACTATGTCTACCCCGCAAGGGATGAAGGCGAGTTAATATGTATGTATGTATGCATAACTAGGTCTGTCTGTTGTGGCTAGAGTCAACAGCTCTGATTAAGCTATACGACCTATAAAACGCTTGTCAATATAAACAAACATGGTATTTCAAGAGCCTACAGTTTTAACTGAAACATGGTGTTTTTGAGAATTAGGCATTATGCGATTCCATGCATAGCACGTCTGTATATGACATTTAAAGGTTTCTTTAGAATCGGTAAAAGAAGCGTCTGACACCTATAATATTGCATCATTTCCAGGTAGACCATTTATGGTTTGCTTTTTTAGTATTTTACCATCTTTACCTTCTCCGAAAAAAACGCTCAACTATTTTTGCCGGTTACGTTCTCAGCACATCAGTTTTGTCTGGGCTTGGTTATTTTCAGGATTGACTTTTAGTAGCTTGTAATTTATTTAAGTAAGATGCATGCAAAGTACTGAGATACAATTGTTTTGGTAGATGGTGATATTCAAGGAGGGTGGAATCAAGCAGACAAAACTGATGTGCTGAGAACGTAACCGGCAAAAATAGTTGAGCGTTTTTTTCGGAGAAGGTAAAGATGGTAAAATACTAAAAAAGCAAACCATAAATGGTCTACCTGGAAATGATGCAATATTATAGGTGTCAGACGCTTCTTTTACCGATTCTAAAGAAACCTTTAAATGTCATATACAGACGTGCTATGCATGGAATCGCATAATGCCTAATTCTCAAAAACACCATGTTTCAGTTAAAACTGTAGGCTCTTGAAATACCATGTTTGTTTATATTGACAAGCGTTTTATAGGTCGTATAGCTTAATCAGAGCTGTTGACTCTAGCCACAACAGACAGACCTAGTTATGCATACATACATACATATTAACTCGCCTTCATCCCTTGCGGGGTAGACATAGTGGGCTTTAGGTTTTATGACATTGGGAGGTCATAAAACCTAAAGGCCACGTTTAGCGTGTTAGTGGGCGCTGAGGCGCTCTTATAGTAACACTAGCGCCACCCAGCAATTAAATTCCATAAATCAAAAACTGTATCGAATTTTAAAAATCTAACAAGTACAAAACTACTAAATTACTTAAAGTATTTTTTGTTTATTACAAGTATTTTACACGCCTAAAGTGGCTACTTTTGGCGTTAACCTGTTTTTCTCTTATTTTATCAAACGAATATTAGTAAAAATGAATAAAAAATTGAATACACGTAATTTCAATCAATCAATTCAAAATCAAAATTCGATATAATTTGGGATTAAAAGAATTAATTGCTGGGTGGCGCTAGTGTTACTATAGGAGCGCCTTAAGGTGGAAAGCGGAATCAAAATAGTAATGGGTTGCTAGCCGCATCGCCTAAAACGCGATTCCTTATATTTTAGCCCAATCCCATGACTGGCTTTTATGGACTGCGCGGTCTAGCTATGCATACTGGATGTAAAAGTAAGATCGACACCGTCTTGAGGGGGTGACTCAGTCTATGAATTTGAACCGCTTTTAATATTAGAACTATGATAACTTCGAAAATTTGTTTTCGATTCCAACAGTTAAAAATAGGATATGTTCGTATAAATGAGCTCGGGTCGAGTAGCAACTACAAGTTTCTTTGTTTGTTTGTGCAGCTTTGTTGTACATTTACAGAAAGAAATAGACACAAACAGAAAAATAAACATAAAAACGGCAGACTCGTCCTGTCACGAAAGGATCTCTTCCAGTCAATCAGCAAGTAATAGAGGGAATGTTGAATACTGTGTCGATACATCTCGTTGTACATTCCTATGAGTGAAAAGAAAACAAATATAATCTCATTAGCCAAAGTTTTATCTTTAGCTGGGAATTCTACTTCTGTCAAATGTTATTATTTTCTTGCTAATCATCAATATTTTCACAAGGAAAGTTCCAATAAATATAGAACTATTTTTAAATACCTACTTGCCGGTCATGTGTGAACAATAATGTTGATGTTAAAGCCGTAACAGTTGCTTTCTTTCAATAATGTTTTGGGTTAATATTGACACCCTCCTTGAATATCACCATCTACCAAAACAATTGTATCTCAGTACTTTGCATGCATCTTACTTAAATAAATTACAAGCTACTAAAAGTCAATCCTGAAAATAACCAAGCCCAGACAGTACTATTTTAACTGCATTCCGAGAACACGAACAAACTGACTAACAGACACGTCGCGTCGTGCGCTTTGAATGCGGGGACAGAGCTGGCGGACATACAGACATACATTATTCATGTAATATGCTACGGCTGCGTACTGAATACGATAGAATTTTTGTCTTAAAACTGGATTATTGCAAGCTTTGTTGGAAGGGATACAACTAGCTGACATAATGTCAATGTATATCCATACTTTCCACACTATATAAAACTACATACATTTTAAATATTGTAAATTTAAACTACCTAATTCTGTCTATCTTTTCCTTACCTTTGACGCTATAACCACTGAAGGACCGGGGATAGGACAAAAGTTAGGTATTTTATATCCCGCAATTAGATACTTTTTCCGAGGGATCTAGGTATACGGAGCCGCGGGTGGCCGCGGGAAAAAGCTTGATGAATGACCAAGCGAGCGCGAATCGTCTCTGTTCCAGTTTCGTCAAACTGTTCTTGGTCAAATTTTTGATATAACTGCGAAAGATCCTAAATCTTTTAGAATAACTTCGCTTCATAGATAAAAGAAAACTCCACATTTACAGTTTGCATGTCAATTTAGACGTCGTGTCATATAATGGCAGTGATAATAAAGATGTATCCTACTCGGCTCCTTTAATCCAAAACACGCTCAATTGCTATGAGAGCAGTAAACCTTCAAAGTTAATGTGATTCACTTCTAAGGAATGCGTTTATTGCATGTCGCCGCATTAATTTGCTGTGGGATGCACTTGTCGCTTTCTTGTGACACTAAATGCCTTAGCTACTCAAAATTAACTTGCTTCGATCTACTTGCCTCAAAGATATAAAAAGTGCATTAGTATACAGCGTGTACATTGTCCCTAGATATACCCCTAAAGAGAGTAACTCATCCTTCAATACGAAAAACTTTTCCTATGGGATCAATGCTGGGAAACTTAAATTTCGACATTTTCATACAAAGTGTTAAAGAAAACACAAGCAATATCAAAGAGACTTCTCCAACCCGTCTGGCCAGGGTGGAGAGTGTAGGCCAAATCCTCTGACTGCTCAGGCAAATATATGGCTCTGGTAGTGCAGTGAGGGTCGTGCTCCCGCAGTGGAGACTGAGAAAGACTTGATGATGATACAAAGTGTTCAGTCGCCCGGGGAAAAACAATTTTTTTTCTAGATCTTTTTATAGAGTCTAGAATGTCGAGGGGCAATTTACAAGCTACTATACTAATGCACTTTTTATATGTTTGAGGCAAGAAAAGACGCAAGATTAAATATATTAAAATTAAAAACAGCAGCAATTCAAAAAGTAAGGGGTATTATTACAGGTACCGTTACCGATTGGGCAAGTGGGCAATGAGCAACCCCAAAACCTAACAAGTTCATCGATGTAGTTCACATATATTTGGTAATTATTAATTTATTGAGCTTTGTCGCGAGAACTTTTATAAAACTAACCCTGTTAGTTTGTCTGTAAGGGTTGAGGCACTTATCCTAAGTATGCACTAAACCTAACAATAAAGGAGAACATGATTCATTCGTTTATTGCATGTCGCATTAATTTGGCGTGGGAGGCTTTCCTGCGCCGTGGGATGTCGAACAAAACTCTTGCCCTTTTTTTACTGTAATATACAATTTACTTAGTAATAAAATAGGAAAATGAGGTTTTTGAATAAGATAATCGTGTTGCGTAAACGAACAGATTATATTTTGCTGTAACTATAAATATTCGTTCATTTATACGGACAGGGGTGACATCCTCAACTTCCTAGTTGCAGGTATGGCACAGGTCGCGTTTCTGTGTTCTGTGGTCGCGTACGCTCGCCCGGCCTCCCGAGCTGCTGGTTTCTCATCCCCAATCCATCCGAGCAAAGAGCATCCCAAATACCTATTTCCCTTTCCTCCAGTTCAATAAAGTCCGACCCTTCGTTTGCTTAAGAAACGGTTTTGATGGATAGCAGCGTCGGAAACGAGATAATGAGGCATATTTCCAGTAGTGAGCTTCTTATGGCTGATATGATTAATATTATTATATCTCGAGCTCCTCCGTGCTTCGGAAGGCACGTTAAGCCGTTGGTCCCGGCTGTCATCGTTGATGGCAGACGTTAAGCTATGTCAGATGCCTTAAGGCAGCTTGAAAAATCTGACACCAGCGTTGGCCACTTACACATACGACAAACAAACTGAACAAAAACTGCAGATTAAAGTTTCCGAATAAACAACTTTGCTCCGCTTAGTCGTAAATACAAATACTTATTCTGTGGCTTAGTTCAGTCAAATCGTTACAAATATGTTAGCAGACTGAAGTGAGTGACATTCTTCCCCTCAGATAGTTGAACTAGACTAACCTTTTTCTCCTTTGTTCAATGACGCTGGGATTTATCCCGCCTGTCCATGTGATTGATAGCATGTGACTTGCTAAAGCTTATACAACAATGTACTTAATGCACCAGCCATGGATATCTGCGGTGCAGTTTGACGAAGCACATTCGTGACTTGCTGGGCACATTGCAACGTTTACATTATATATAGATAGACACAGGGAGATATCACGACGGCGAAAAATGTTATACCTACTTACTAGTTTTGCTGCTTCTATTCCTCACTCTCTCTCTTCCGAGCGTGTTTCCGGTTGCGCATCCTCAGGAGAGCCCGCGTGGCCCACTGGATAATAAAATTTAGTGGCTTAGTTGCAGTCGGCTTCAAGGTTATGTCAAAAGTTTTACACCCAGTGTACAATTTTAAGCAAGGAGCAACATTTACTACGGAAACTTTCGTGTGTGATATAAGAAACAACTTTACCGTCATATTGAGGGTGTCTATAGATATCTGACGTTAGTCTTAAAGTATGATTACTAGGATTTATTATTATTTTGACACTAACATCTCTAAAAATTAAGAGTTTCGTACTATTTTCGTTGGAGGTAGATTTAAATGCAAACTCAGACATTTAAAAGAATAATAGCAGTCAGATTTAAGAGCAGAGATTTTCAGATGCTACTTGCTCAGACAATTTAACTGCCACTGTGCCTTTTAGGTATACGTAAGTAAAAAAGGATATGTATAGCAAATGCATTTCGCAGTCGAATATAGATTTAGTGTCGCACGCAAAAGCCGACACTGACAAAGCGCTTTATCGTGACTTGCCCGCATGGCAATATTTTACATACTATTTAACTTCGTCTCATGGACTCCATCATCATATATCACCTCATAAATTTATCAATATCATCTTGAAAATCGTAGTTTAGCGAAGAGGAAAGACAAAAGAGGTCTTTTTCTTTAATTTGGAATATGGGAAGGAAAATCCTGTGGGCAAAACTCGTGTCATATGCCTGGTGAAGTATTGGGTTTTGGACCCGTTTATTTAAACCAATTCTCCTTTAGGATCAATGCTGGGAATTCATTTTGTTATGGACGCATTAGTTCCAAAGGAAAAGTTGTTCAATTTGACGGGCTGAATTACTCCCTTACGGGTCCAGAACGATCAATATTTCACCGTTTAACCACGTCAAACAGACAGCTGAGGATATGGAAAGAGAGAAAATACCCCACCGGCAAGAACATACTTAGTTCTCAAAATAATGATGATGACGAGTTCAAACTGTGAGTTTTAACTAAATGTGTGACTGTGAGTCTAAACTGTGACGAGTGCCTAAAGACGTTATCACTTCAATCCAACGTGTCGCCGCTGCACTTCAAAATTCTTCTCATGCAAGAGTACGCCCTGTTGCAGCCTTGCAGCCAGCAGATGACCAGTTAAAGCGATTCTTTAGTGCCGAAGAAATTACCACTTCAATCCAACTACACTTCAAAATCTATCGTATATGTCAGGGGAACGCTCGGTGCATCCTAAGCATTCATGGTGTACCTAAAATTACTAAGTAGTTTTTGCGACCGTCTGCTTAACACACAAAGAAAGGAATGTCTTCTCGCTCGTGCATGAGCTATATTGAAATACCTTGCTCTATGGCTTGACACCTTGCTTAACGTATAAAGGACTACCTCCACTTCAACTTTAGAAGAACGAAAAAAACGACTAGTAAGAACGCAAGCCAAGTATACCACCACCGACACTGACAAAGCTAGTCGTGACTGGACTGCATTGCAACACTTGCAATACGCTTAGTACTTATAATATAAGTATAACCGCTATGTTTAAAAGTGAAGGTGAACGCTAAATGTCGAGTAATGTCTACGGTTGGCTAAGGGATACGTATTTCTTTGCCAGCGTCCTATTTAAGGTAGTATTTTTTAATTTTGGTTGAATATAATAATAATATTTGTTTATTCAGATAACAAGGATCCACAATATGTTAGTAATACAATAAACTTATGCAACTATGTTAGTAAGAATTGTTATAAAATCATGCAGGTACATGATTTAAAAATTTATTTTTAATCATGTACCTGCCAGAGATATCAGGCGGCCGACCACACATTGAACGACTATGGTCTTCAGTCATATTCATCACCCGCCTGAGACTTCTAAGCACAGGCGCATGCGGATCATCTGCTACAACTTTCAGAATGCTGTTTTCACTATATATAGATACCTACCGTTTAAAAGAATTAGGAAACCATACCAAAATCATCCGGTGCATTAAGAATATTATGAATATGCCTATATAGTTGTGGATTCTTCACTAATGTCATCAGTCATCTTTCCCTAATCATTAACTGAGAGTATTCACGGTTGCATCCTCAGCGGCAGTGCTTCAAATCCCCAGAGTACGCGACCAGTTGGTGATTTGACGAGGTTACTGGTTTTACACAGAGCAACTACGTATGACTTTTGCAACCTAAAGAGACCAGAACCAATCTTAGGATAGGTTAGACTGGATTACAACTATTGGGAATGTAAACTGCTGCAAACCTGTAATAAGATAGACGTAAACCAACTTCTGCCAGGCAGGACCGGCTTTTAAAATATTTTGCTTCAATCTAACATAATGTTTAAATTGAAGTCATCTGTTCGTCTGTACAGGCGAATCCTGGAAACTATTGGGGGGATTTGATGGGGGTGGGTGAAGTCACTAACGTGTAGTGAATTTTTATATACAAAAAAAGCGCAAGTCTTGTGCAAGTAATATCCATACAGGAAAGATAATCCTGACGGGACATAAAATGTCACGCAACCTACTTACTCTTTATCTTATTTTCGTCGTGTACACCAGCTGCTTTATTTTTAACATTCAATTTACATTGTGGTTGGTTGTGTCCAACATAATGACTAAATCTTTATGATATACACTACGTATTTTTTTGCAAAGATTTGTTTTAAGTACATTATAAGTAAACACACACATGCATAAAAACTATAAGTTAATATATTGAGAATGATGGCATACTCCAAATGATGTAAAAGGAATGTAAAAAGTAATATATTGAGAATGTAAACATAAATAAAGCAATGACAATGCTTTCTTTCCATACAATGATACCAAACAAAACATTAGCTAAAATCTTTTAAATATCGGAGGAGGCCCTTGCTTAAGTATCCATAGAAATGACACAGACATGTCTAACCTCAGGAAACCTGGATATCAATTTCATACAAGAGTGTTGCCGTCAAGTCTGCTTATATTCAAACAATCTTGTTTCTGGCATTTGATCATCACCCATATAAGCAATAAATTATACTAAAGTTATTATCCAATACTTAACGCGTCTAGTAAATTATTTAGTCAATGCATTTTGACATGAAATTAATCAAAACGGGAAGCATTTTGCTCGTTAGAGACATAATTGCCATCCAATCAGTTTTGGTCATAATGATGTGGTTCTTGTCTTTGTCTTCAATAGTTTCTAGTCACGAAATTGTCTAAAACACTGACTATTTGATGCGGTGATTGATGGAGCACAACTGCATACAAATATATAGGTAAACCTTCGAATAATACAAAACAATTCAAAGTAAACAGTTGTATTTGAATTAAGTTAGAAGACAAATCTTTGACGAAATGTTGTATTTTTTTATAAATTACGTAATGAAGAAGTACATTATTCCGTATGCACAGTTAAGTGTATTTACCTACATTCTGTGTTTTTAATTTACATTATGTCTCATCAAGATGGATCAATTTGGAGGTTTCTTATTATCTTGAGTAAACGGGTCAAAAGAACCCTCAGGAGTTGTACTTTTTACCGAAATAACAGACAACTTACGTCCATCTCCTCACCCAGAGAAACCCATAATGATCGGTACAGTAGTTAAGACGTAAAATTGTATCAAAGAAACAAACAAACTCTCTTTCGCATTTATGTTATAAATGCAATAAAGTCTGTTGTCAAATATTTTATGCCTCCCTCAATGATAGAAGCACGATAACGTTTCCTTTAAAATATGTCAATTATAATATGTGTTGATTCTCAAAACAAATAATTTTACTTAATTTCACAAAATCATCCGCGCTCAAAGAAAGCGCGAGGTAGGTACTGCCGACGCCACAGCCTACGCGCCTTCACCTCCAGTCTCAAGGGCATATCCTTCTCACTTGGCTTCTTTTGTATCCTTTGTACCGTCAGCAAAACTAATTGGACTCTACTTTGTCAAGAGTACTTAAAACTACGTAAAAATCATGTGACAAAGGAGCGTTCTTAATTGGGAATAAGCACGTTTAAAGTTTAAAGGTGCTTGGAATTACACAAAATGGAATAATAACAAACGGATGGACCAAGCTTCTCAGAACATACTGTTAGGTAAAAAGACGTAGCCAGAGAAACGCTAAAACACCAGTAATGAAATCTACAAAGTATAAGACTAGCCTGGAAGTAGAATGTAAGGAATTGGATCATCTGAAAAACCATAAAGAGGTTGTACTTGTACGTACCTACAATCGGTAAACCTGTACTGAAGAACAAGAAGAAGAGCACAGCGAAAAAACTTGGGCAATACAATTCGCTTTCATTACTACTTCATTTTTTAATGCCACAGACAAATTACATATAACATACATATTATGAGTTTCTTAATGCCCCCACATGGATTTATTATTTTCATATATCGTTCTTTATTAGGTAGATCAATCTGTCTACCGATTGACCTTCTAAAAATCATAAACAAGAGGTGTCACAATTACCATCAATCAACACTCCACTGGAAACATGGCTATAATCGTCAAGATTCACCAGTAACCAAATCGGTGTCAATTAGCAACTCGGTCGTTTTGTCGGTCAGTAGGAACGCCAAAAACTCTCAACTGTTAAATGTGACTTGATTTTGCTGAAAATGCTGATCAGAAAAACTGAGCGTGGGAATAAAGAGACGATTATAACAACAAAGAGAGTCAGTAACAAATTTAAGGCATGTTGTTGAAGATCACACAGGTTTGGCTGATACTATTTACTGCATAATAATCATTATTAATAGAGAAATAATATATGATAAAATGCTACATGACAAGGAACTGATGCGACAAGAGAGTTTTTGCGTTTGACAGCCAAAAGGCAGGCTTAAGAACTGGTAAGTACCCACACGTGTTATCCCAAAAGTAAAATTCAAAAATTTATATAAGCGTTCATTTGAACCAAATGTAAGTGGTGAGGAAAAGCGAGTTTTTGATAAGAGAAGAAGTGGATGACAATTCTATTTTAGTGAAGTATTGAATTTACTTATATATACGTAGGAATACACTGATGTCAGATTTTTAAGCCTCTGCAATTTCATAATACCTAACTGCCCGGACGTTATTCCATTGGAAGCACGGAGAAGCCCAAGATATTTTTGGCATTTTGATTCCAAGTGGTGACTGCACCCAAAGTTGCTTAACATAAGCTAATAATGCCTACTCCCACTGGGCTACCAATCTCCTCAGCACTCAGTATATCTAGCATTACGTACTGACAGCGTAACAGTTTTAGCTAGAAACGCGTTGTTTTGTGTCAGTGTAACGTTACGCGTGCCGAATCCGTTACGATGTTTCGTGCGATGGGAATGGTTGCATGCATAATGCAGACATTCAGCCATTTAAAAATACAACGTAAATATGCCATGTATAGATAAGTCGATTTCCGCGCGTGCCTTTCATTCAAACGATCACTCTATTATAATTATAACAGTCTAGGTGACTTCTTAAACACGTTAGTAGTTTTTTAGGATTCCGTTGTAAACACCAAGAAATTCTTATAGCTTCGCCATGTCTGTCGGTTTAATGGCTTAGCTCACAGAATATAAAAAATAAGGTTACTTTTGGCTACCCATCTATTGCTCTATTCAAATGATTTGCTCCTCCTACTAGTTTTTCTTTTCAGATTTATACAATCGCTGTGTCGGATTTTGGATTGGCAGGCAAATATATATAAATTGTTTGAAAGAACGGATATCGCAGCATCATAGTTATAATAAACTTCTTTAGGCTTATAGGCGACACAAGGTTCGTTGAAGTCGGTTACATTTCAACGTGACTTGAATTTATCGATCAAATGGTACGCAGAGTAAAGAGTCAATTTAGATTCAGTAGGCAACTTGTATCTATTGAGAAGTTTAAGGGGGTTAAAATACAGCTAGCAAAGAAAATACAAGCTGATTTTGAACCTATGAGCAATATTGTAGTCTCCGAATCAGAATCCCTATTGGAATTTAAAATTGCAAAAAAAAAAGGTGTAGAACGAAAAAATATTTAGACCGTCCATACAAAGTCACAGATCCAGCAGGGCGAAGTTCTATATAATAGCTGCAATTCTAAATACATGTCGGCTGGTCAGAAAATTTTTACAAACAGACTCAAACTCCAACCCATCGACACACACCCCCAATGTACTTACCGTGAATCAGCAATCGACCCAGCAGATCTCAGGACATTTAATCAACCAAACATCTCAGTCAACTAGAAACGACTTTGAGCCCTGATTTAAACTTGGCTTCGGCCCGTGAATATCAGTATACCGGTTTAACAAAACCGAGAACTAATAACAAAAACATAAAAATAATAATGTCATTTATTTCAGGCAATAGTATTGTACTTACAATTATGTACAATACCAGAGGCCCATATTATAAATACCTTACAGACTAACATACATTCTATGGGAAGGCAAATTTTGTTTATAAATTCTTCACTATTTTTTTTTACATTTCTTTATTCCACCTAGTGGAGATTCTAATTTTGAGATTTAAATATAGCTCACAGGTTCAAATCCGCCTGTATTATTTGCAATGAACATACGACTTGCTCACCAAAAAGATTCAGACAGTGTCACTGTAAGTTCCCAGCATTTGGCTCCGTGGAAAAAGCAGTATGTATTGACGGGGTGAGTCACCCTGACTCAGCCTTTAAGAACATGTCTGGCTATGTCCGGCGAAACTTTACAAGCACGCAATAGATTTTATCCGTTATTGGCCGTGTGGTCTCCGGTAGAGTAGAATAGGACTACTCCAAGTCTTCCCGTTGATGTATTATAAGCCGACTGGAAACACAAGCTAAACAAAGCTTATTAACATCAAAGAGACCTCTCCAACCCGTCTGGCCAGCGTTAAGAGTGTAGGCCAAATACTCTGACTGCTTTGGCTAATTTATGGCTCTGATAGTACAGACAGGGTCGTGCTCCTGCAGTGGAGATTAAAAAAGACCTGATAATGATAATGACATTTTATCTGCAGAGGGCCTTACCTAGCTTCTGATACTAATTCACGATCATTTAGCTATGCACATATATCGTGAACCAGCCTAAAATAACCTTGACTCTAAATAAGAACATTTTATGCTCGATTTATCATCTACAGTCTACTTACGTCTACAGTAAAACTTTAAATTCGCTGTGTTAAGACCTTAACCTGCTGAAAAACCATTGTTTTAAAAACAAAGAACCGTCACCGTGACAGTGGCGGGATGACACCTCCACTAACATTCGAAAATCGAAAGTGGGTCACAGACAAAACAAATTAGCAGTTATACTTTGCTCATTGTCTACTGCGCATACTAAACAGCTGTTGATTTGCAATTTTACTTTCGCAGGGTAACATAAGTCTACCAATCGATACTAATATTAATTTTAGTAGTAAAATGCGAAAGCTGCCGATCTGTCTGTTACCTCTTCACGCTTCGAAGATTCAGGTTCAAACATTTATTTAATATTGGCATGGTAGGTTTCTTTGAACACTTATTAGTTGTCATTTTTGATTTGACAACTGAAGAATGTTGACGTCAGAAATTTATATGGCTACTTAGTTATAGGTATAAAATAACCCGGGATTTGATGCCCCACAGCTGAGGATGCAACCGGGAAAATGCTCAGATGATGATGTCGGCTGCCAGACCACGTGCTCAAAATTCGCAGACGTAGGTATAAATAGATACTTAAGTTATGGGTATGAGTGTGTGCTGTACGCGGGTGGAGTTTTTGTCCAACACCGAGTATTAAATGTCAGTGAACCTCGGGCCCTTGCTTACTGATGTAGATAACTACAGAACAGACTAACTTTGTAAAATGTAACTTCCAAAATATTTTTAGTGGTCGTTATTCGTTATTCGTAAAGGTTTCTGCATACTGGTCGAAAATATTGTAATTAAAAAAATAAATATTACGACTTGAGAAGAAGTAGGATGATTTGTTATAATTTCATAACATGCTAAACATTAGGCACTCGAATGTATCCTATGTGTAGTACGAGTACCTACAGCATGCCAATGACCCTCAGTCCCTTGCTTACTGATGCAGTAAACTCTATGTATATTATTACTAATAACAATGTTAAGTATTATGTAAGTGGATCTTGTTTCATACACGCACTTCATCTGTTGTTGGAAACTCAGTAAGTATCTTTAACGCTCTTTAAGTTGATATGACAGGTATTAATTTTATTATATAAATTGTAGTACCTTTAGTTAGTAAAATAACATACGGAACAGTCTTTGATTGAAATGAAAACTAAGTAATTTGCTGTTCACAGAAAAAGTACGAAGCGTTCGGTGACGATAACTTGGGTTCCATGATTTTTGTTCACCCAAAAGTGCACAACGCACCCAAAGAAATTTTCACTTCAACAATTTTATTTTTTGTTTAGTAAGTAACCTTTGGCCTTTAAATTCCATTGAGATCAGGCATTATAGAATAGAAGACTAAACTTACGCCACCCGTCTGCGATGTCTTTTGTTACCTGTAAACAAAAGTACATTAAGTTATTTTTCAATTATTCTCTTAAAGGACAAGTGATAGCGGCGAAAAGTAGTGGGACTGCAAATACTGCAATTCAGTTTTCAAATGATGTCATATCAAACAGTAAATACACGGCTCCAAAGGCTCCAAGGCCCACTATTATAGACAAACAAAAACAACTTATGATGAAACTTATAGATAAATACAAAACTAGCAACTTAGGATGTAATAATATAGGTACGCGGAAGAAGTCGAAGGAAACGTTTCGTGTACTTTTTCCTTTGTTTTCAAAGCAAAGTGAGGATTTTCCGAAAAATAGCAGCACAAAGGCGTCAGGTCCGGTAAGCTCTTATTGGGCAACAAGGTGTGACAAGGTGTTAGCTGTTGCTGCTTGTCAAACATTACTTATCAAGTATCAGCGTTTGTCGGAACGTTGTACATATATCTCCATGGTCGGAACCCATGGTCGGAACCAATGATTTAGTGCCGCTATCTAGTAGTAAACATTTTACAAAATCTTCTAAATTCCGAAGCGTCGTTTCGATTCACATATTACATTTTGCAAACGCTGGGCAATGCGAATAAAAATATGTAACGTTGTTAATAAATACATGAAATGAGGACAACGAAAACATTTGTAACGGTGAATGAATATAATTATATCAAAAAAGGAGCATAATATACATTATGCAAAACGTTCATCTTATTCGTAAGATTTTTCCGTCCTTCCTTGTATTACAGAATTTTGCTGTAGCACGGTAAAAGTACTAAAATGCGAATTACTTTAATCCAATTACGCAGCAATTACAAAATCGCTCTGTAACATTAACTGGGTTTACTTAAAACAAAAAATATCCAAAGAACAGAAGAATACGCCACGGCATTAGATCTCTTCCCCTTTCGGAATAACGGTTCGGAACAAATTGCATGTTTTACAAAATGTACACAAAATGTAAACAGGCTAGTTTACAGCATGAATCTTTGCGCTCAATCAATTTTATTTATCAACTTTCGTGATTTACACAGGAGACAGCTCTACCTACACATTCTTTTGCTCGGAAGGCAACAAACAACTCGTCAGGCCAACTTAGAATGAATGTCTTCTTTGAGTATAACCACATTTGTAAGAAGAGGTAAAGCTACCCGACAGCAATCTTATTCTTATGAACTTGGCAAAATACGTCATCTTAACGTAGTAAGTGTTCATTCTTCTAAGAAACATTGTAATTTTCGAAATTTTATTGTGGAAGTAAAGCTAAGGACTCAATTTTCCGTTCGGTACAGGTTACGCATTAAGACAAAATTAACGACATTCAACTTTAGCCATTTTCGGAACAAATTATAAAAATTATTAAATATTATATACTTGCACAGAAGAAATATATATGTTTATTATCAGCACATATTTTGTAAAAATTCTACTTCTGTAACTATCTTTATTTTATCATTTAACCGCAGCTTGCTCCCCCGCGGCCCGAAATGCACGAAAATAGCCGGTGTAGTTAGTTTTGTAATTAGTTGTAATGGCTATGTTTAGAATGTCTAATGTACTGATTTTTTTTTTCCTTGAAACTAACACCTAACACAGCAAGGGTTGGAACGTAAACATTTAGGTTAGTTTATTGGGAATTAAGATTCGGTTTTGATTTACTTAGATTGATTACAAGAGTAAAGACATTAGAACGACTACAAATCAAAATTAGAGCCTTTACTTTATTACTTACTAGCTTGTTAACCGCGGCTTCGCCCGCGTAAAAGCCTATGTCCTTCTCGGTACCCTCACCTATAAGTATGCCAAATTTCATGATGATCGGTTCAGTAGATACGGCGTGAAAGTAACAAACAAACAAACTCACTTTCGCATTTATAATATAAGTTAGGATTAGGATATGTGTGAAAATGTGCAAGGATGTATGCGTGTTTAGGATGGTTAGAATGAATGTAAAGTTTACTGAAAATAGGAAAATATAAAGTAACGTTTACACTTCTAGACTACATGTAAAAATTAGAGACATGCATGTACTACTTGCATTGTAATCTATTGACCAACAAGTGGGGTAAGTGCGTTACGCGATCGTTAATATGCCACAGAACTGCTGTCGTTGCGATTACTCACACTCGTCAGCAACAAATTACAGCTAATTATACGGATTTATTAATTGGTGTCCACGAAGTATCAATCAAACTAGAATTACTATACACAGATGGCGCTACGAGCTACAAATAGATATTCATCAGTTTGTTCAAATTATACTTTTAAATAGTGTAGCTGACAGAAGTTAGCAAATAAGCCTGCTGAATTCGAATGTTTGCTTTCTCGATGAAAGAAAGAAAATACTCTTTTTAAATTATTTAAAAACAACTTAAAGCAATTAATTGGTACAAAGGAGGACTTATCGCTATACAATCTCTTCCAGGCAACCCTTCGAGCAACACGGCCTCCGTACCGGATCGAAGAGGCAACCTTTATCTTAGGGTAGGATCAGTCAAAACAAAACAAATTAGAGCACACGTCAAACACTTTACCAGTAGTTTTTCTTCTGCATCTTGACCAACAAGTGGGGTAAGAATGTAGTGTCTTACTACACTTCGAAGATTAAAATGACAATGTACTTACCATACATCAATAGTTCGAAAAATTGCTACAGCGAGGTACCAAAATTCAAATGTTTTGCAAAAAGATAACCTGTAGTATTTTTTTTTCTGCCTCTTGACCAATAGGTGGGGTAAGAATGTAAATTGTAATTACTAATACACATGGCAGAAAAATAACAGATCGTTAAAATGTGCTGTCGTTGCGAATGGTTATTACTCAGTCGTCAGCAACAAATTACAGGTCATTAAACAGTTTTGTTAAATTGCAGTTTTAAGCTTATACCTACTATGCATTTCTCTAAAATATATTATGGGAGGAGTGTCTTACTACACTTCGAAGATTAAAATGTCAATGTACTTACCATACATCAATAGTTTGAAAGATTGCTACAGCGAGGTACCAAAATTCGAATGTTTTGTAAAAAGATAACCTGTAGCATTTTTTTTCTGCCTCTTGACCAACAAGTGGGGAAAGAATGTAAATTATAATGACTGACAGTCATCAGCAGAATTACAGTTATTGAGCTATAACGACGGTCATAAAACAGTTTAATTAAATGTTACAGTTCTTATTATGAACGCGCTGTTCTGTTATAATACTAAGCACAAAATAAAAAAAGTGTTCTTACTTGGTTTTCTTACCTGTTTTCTTTTACACTATTACTTAATTGGAAGATAATTTTGCATTCTGATTCATTACAGAAATGCGGCTAAACTCACGTTTTATTTTCTTTGCTTCGCTGGCTTGAATTTCTTTTTTTTTATCATTTGTTGTTATAGCGGCAAAAGATACACATTATGAAAATTTCAAATGTCTACCTATCAATTCCGTTTCAGGAGAAAAAGTAACTGTAACTAGTCCTGTAACTGACGGAAGGACAATGGTCAGCGTCGTCTTTATACTAAGGTCCTGTTAGCACTCTTTGGGTACGGAACCCTAAAAAACAGTAACAAATGGGACAAGTTTAATGAAATCTTGCAATACAAACGTCGCATTCACTCTACTGCAGGTGTAAAAACTTAGAAAAATGTTAACTGCAATTTTCTAAGTCGGGAAAGTGGGACAGCTCTCATTGCTATATCAAACAGTCCAGTTTAGACTAATGCGATAGAAACTGTGCTGAAGAAGACGGGGAGATTTCCACTCGTTGACCGATATACTGGTGCTTAGTAACTTTTTTAGAAATCATGAGACTTGTTAATGGGGTTCGATTAAAGTTCCATTGGTTCATATAAGTACTCGTACGCACGCTAGTAAGTACTTGTACATTTGTCCGCAACTCGACATACAAATTTCTCACACGGCTCTTTCTCTCACTCGCGTGTCGATAATCCGATAGCAGTTTTTTTCAGGATGAAAGGTACCTACCCTTTTTACGGCTTCAGAGCCTCAAACAGCGCCGGCGCTGCCGTTATTGCACTATACAGGTATAGTGGCAAGTCTGTGTATTTTACCAGCTGCATTTCGGGGACTGTGCACAGGAACTTAGTTAGGATATGATAACTTCCGCCGCTACAGACAGTATCTTTTTCCTGGCATAAAGGTGCTCCAAACTTTCTTATTTTTCACTCAAATCTTGACTTCGATAGATAGATTAATATTGCAAAGAATTTTGTGTGTTTGAACGTAATGGATAAACTCAAAACTAATTAGGGCTCCACACGAAAATTCTTTGTTGTAAGCAATTTTACTGTTGAAACACTTAAACGAAAAGCATTCCTTTTAGCTTTGTATTAACCTATTTAAAGTAATGCCACCAATTACAAAGTATACACTCGTTGATGAGTGTTACTGATCTTATCTTTACCGCGAGATAAAACAGTACAATACTCTTACGTAGGTACATACTGTGAATGTTTTCTTGCAAACTGATCTGATGCATGCCATGGAGTTTAAAATTAAAGGGAGAAAACCTCGATTAAATAAATTTAACAGCCTTTGTGGGCTGGAGGTCATCTTGCCGGGCTGTCACACCGATCTCGTGTTTGATCCCCGGTAAGAACAAAATGGAAAATGCGTTTGAGGCTAACCTAAGTCTGTGTTGTTTATCTTATATGGTTAAAAATTCATGAATTAAGTTTGTATCCCATAACCCAATTCTCAAACTTAGGTACTTTAGGGGTCAAAAGGTGTGATTTGTCCGTAAAATATTTATTTAATTTTAATACAACCAATATCATGTCAGTTAAAGTAGTCAGCTGCTACTCACGTGACTCTTTTGCCAAGCATATAGATGATCAGTTGGAAGCAGCATGCACACAGCTTTTTGCTACAACCATCCTATAACCTTCAACCGCCATGCAATATAGTAGAGCAATATAGGTATACACGTAATTTCTGTAGCTTATAACACTTGCGATAGATAATTTTTGATCGTCACTTCAATATTCAAAGCGGGTTTCATAGATATTTAAACTAATAAGAATCTCAAGATGCAAACCCGAATGTTATCGTGGTCAAACGATTACATTGTATTATTAAAGTATGTACGTATTTATTTTTCGTACGTATTGACAAGCTCCGTGGCGCAGCGGTCAACACGTCGGCCTGCGACACGGATGGTCCCGGGTTCGACTAGGTTGGTTAGGTTAGATCAGGTCAAGATGAAAACCCTGCTGATTCGCCGACGGCGGACGGGACGTAGAAGGCTGGCCTACGCTAGGCACCTTCCTCCATAACAAGTCGAGGGCGGCGAACTCGGGTATTAGTTCGTCGCCCACCAGATTAAATGCGTAGGAGCACTCGTGTTCATGCTCCTGGCATCGAGAGAAGAGCAACGCTCTAAAATAAATGAAGGGGCCTCCACTGGCCGGCGCCTCCTGGAATGCAGATGAATGACGGGGCTTTGTGTTCCCCCGTTGTGCCTGCAGACTAGGAACTATGGCGGATAGTCGAACACCGGGGTGTTTTTAGTGGGTTCAAGCCCCACATACCCACTCTGCTGTACCCGCAGTAGAGTGGTATGCGAAGGCATTTTCACCTCGTTAAAAAAAAAAAAAAAAAAAACAAAAAAAAAAAGGTCAAGATGAAAAATGATCTTTTTCAGATTGACCTGGGTCTTGGATGTTTATCTACATAAGTATTTGTAATAAAATACACTTAGTATCGTTGAGTTAGTATCCCATAACACAAGTCTCAACTTACTTTGGGGCTAGCTCAATCTGTGATTTGTCCGTATATATTTATTTATTTTCATATATCTCCATCGTGTTCTATCATCCTCGTTGTTCATTAACTGCATGTAGTACCGTACAAGTAAAAGTAATAAAATCATACGCCATTGTTGCGGGATCGCGATCTTTCGCCTGCACACTTGCACAGCCAGCGCCAAGCCAGCTGTTGATCTTGTGATGAAATCGCTAACATTATCTCCTAATGGATTAGTCGTAGGCTCTTAGCGCTGTTGCTCAACCTCTTCACGCTAACACAATGACAGATCTACATACCATGACCTACTCGTATTTGTTTAAGATATCCTGCATTATTCCTACCAAAAACAGTCTATACCTACGCTTTCCTTACAATGGCACCGACGCGAGACAACATCTAAAATTTCGGAAGACTGACATACTTACATACATTTGGTTTAGTGCTGTTTCGTTTTACCCCGAATAATAGCAGTACATGGTCAGGGGTGTCATCCGGCGGCCTAGCCTCCCGAGCTCCTACTTACTCATCCCCAATCCATCCAGCCAAATAGCACTCATCCCAAATAGGACCTTTATACCGTTTAGTCCTCAAAATGCCTATACGGGAGGGTTCGCAATAAAAAACGATTACGATGGGCAGCAGCATCGGATCCAAGTCAATCCAAACAAACTGCGTTCATCAACCCATCAACCCATCTGCCAAGCGTGGTGAGTATGGCAAAACCCCCTAATGATGCGAATCCTTTAGGGAGGCCCAAGTCCAGCAGTAGACTTCTTGCGGCCAAGACGTGTAGCAGTACTGATATATACGTGTCCATGAAAATATAAAAACACCTTGTATTCGTTATTAATCTCTTTTTTTAGCAATTCTGTATTCTATTGAGGATCCTGATTACCAGATTATATTATAGTCAAGAGATTCAAAATCAGCTGCTACTATCTGCATATAACTCGCTTTAAAATCCGAGCCTCTAATATAACTAAGTATTGTAAACAGCTGCAATATCACGTGCCACATTGAGTCAACGGCTTACGGAAGGAAATGTTACGTATCTACAGGTGTGTGCACGACATTGTAAATAGATTACACTACACTCTCGTATTATAAGTCATTTATAGGACATGGGCTTCCTTATTGTTGCGTTACCCTTTAGTTCTAGCATTCGAAAATGCCATTCCATATGTACCAATACCAACTGGTGACTCATTTTTAGGATATATCTTACATAGCCTAACGACTGCCATCAATGATAACAGCCAGCGCCCAGCGCCATTGGCCTAACGTGATTTCCGTAGCATGGAGAAGTTTGACATTTTTTATGCCACTTCTGGTCACCTACCTATTAGGATCTGTGGTGTGGTCCCCACTAAGCCAATGCCTATAGTGCTAGAGGGACGTCACGTACGCTTCTTAAGCACATCAATAATATTAGAGTTAATGTTCTCAAAATTGTTTTAGTACGAGTAGGTTGACCCTGGCAAACTTTGAATAAAATAAAAATAAAAAATAAAAATGTTTATTAGGTAACAATATTTATCAAACATAGGCAGTTGCTGGGGTCTCCTTTTAAGCAAAAAATGCTTGTGCCAGGAAACCCCGCTCTTCTTATCGCTAATTACAATATGAAGTTACCAAATAAAATAACATAACGTTTTTAATATACAACATAAAATTAAATCAATGAAATGAAATAAAGTGTGTATGAATGTGTGTGGGTGTGTGTGTGTGTGTGTGTGTGTGTGTGTGTGTGTGTGTGTGTGTGTGTGTGTGTGTGTGTGTGTGTGTGTGTGTGTGTTTATGTGTGGGTGTGTGGGTGGGTGGGTGGGTGTGTGTGGGTGGGTGGGTATGTGAGTGTGTGTGTATGGGTGAGTGCTTGTGGGTGGGTGTGTGTATGTGTAGGTTTGTTTTTGCGGGTGTATAGACATATTATATTAAAATACAAATAATATTATATTAATCCTAATGTAAAATTCCGCTACTATTTCTTTAAAATTAAATTATTATCCAATTATATTTTATTACAATTACAATTCAAATACAATTCAATTCTATTCAATTGCAATTCAAGTACAATTAAATGAAAAATTAATTGCTTAGAAATAAGTTACAATTCAATTTATTATTTTCTCTTTTTTTTTTGTATGTATGTTTGTAAAAGTTAAAAGTCTCAGCTGATGAAAGTCTCCAAATCTTCATAGGATTTATTTTTTAACCACGTTAATAATGTTGCTTTACACTCATGGTGAGGTTTATCGTATATATGTAGTATTTTATTTAATTTATTATATAAGATTGCAGATCGAGAATCGAGCTGTACAACTGCAAACGAAGTTCTTGTTTGTGGGATTTGAGCAACATTGTGCCTTCTTTCTCTTCGTCATAGTTTCAGGGTTAAACGGTAATTTTTTATGCTTTTTTAGTACAACTTGCAATATGTATAACTTCCTAACAGACAGTAAGTCGTATGTCAGGTATAGTTCCGAAGTCGGAAAAGTAAATATATTTAATAGGTTGATCTTAGTCGATGATGATGATGACATGAAGTGAATTTCGGGCTTTTTCGTGAGCCTCATGTGGCTTATAAAGTCAATCTTATTTGTAAAAAACCTTGCACATTATTTGCCCACATTATTATTAATCACACAATTCCTAGACATTTAATAATAAGGAACTTTAGAACAGCGTTTCTTTATTACTTTTAAATATAGCTAAACTCTAAAAATCTCGGGCGCACTTATTTTGCCCCAAGTGATTTACTGGGGCCCGGCCACGCACGATCAGTTTCGCCTTTGGCCAGATGTCGGCCAACCTCAAGGTTTCCATCATGGCTGCTGTCCATAATGTTGCGGAAGTGGCCACCCGCGGCGGCGCGACTTATGGCAATTTAGACCCTACGCCTTTAGAATGACGAATCAATCAATACATTCGTGAGAACATTGTTACAAATATATTTTGAATATAAAATACTTAAAATATTCCTAAAAATGATTAGGTACTTTAGCATGGAAATCTGCGTAAAATATTTCGAAAGGATATTGAAAAATACTTTGATACACATATTATATGCCTATTCACCTTTTTAACAAATATAGGATTTTTAGATTTGTTGATTTCTGAATGCCTTGATTGATTTATTATGTATATTGTGGAAGTTAGTTGCAACTGACGTCTTCATCAAGTTTTTACAAAATAGGTGCCTACCTACTCGTACTTACAAAATAACGCATCAATAAATAAGTATCTAGAAAACACCGGAATTTAAATAGGTAGAATGCCAAGCACAGACAAAATAAAATACCAGTCATTGTGCAAACGGACATAAAGACCCAAAAACAAACAATATAGCTAACCGAATACCATAGTAATTTGAATGAGTAAACATTATGCAAACTCGGAGATTTAAAAACAAACCAATATGGCGAAGAAAATCGGACGGGCTTCGACAAAACGCCTAATTGATTTGCAAGAAGACAATGACCGCTTGTGAAATTGAGGAGATCCGTGGGCCGAGGTCATAGTGGCTCGAATTGATTAGGCTTTTTGTTGCCCAAACGTGCCCTTGATTATGTATTATGTACTCCCAATATCAGCTGAGACAATAAGAGCCATTCATTGAAAATGGTTCACTGCAAAAACACTTGCATACTTTTTATTTTAATTAAGGTCTACTGTCTGTGTGGAAGATATTGTACTAATCGTTATTTCGTGACTTAGGTATATTATTTTAGGTGTAGAGCGTACTCTAGGAAACAAGATTTAGGAGTAAAATAGTTTTATTTTAATAAGACTGCACCATTTGCAAAAGATTTTTTCATGATTAACGATACACTAGCCATATACTTACTCTCCATCTGGCGAATATCGTCTCTATGTTTAATTCTAATTTAATAACACTATTTTTAAAAGTGCATCCTTTGTTTCTGTTACAATTAGTTATATTAAAATAAAGTTAAATGATTATAATATTGTTCGAAATGTTTCACGCTATTGAGATGGCTAATCTAACCTTGATAACAATCTATTATCGATTTAACAAATATGGGTTCATCGACATTTTGATTTTGTGTCGATATTGTAACATCTTGATATTTTCTAGGACATTTTCTTAGAGGAAGTGATGAAAAGAAGTTAATATAAATTTGTTCATGGATAGTTTTCTAGTATGTCATATCACAATACTCATCTGATTTATAGAAGTTTTAATAAAGTATACCCATTCGTTCAAAACTTGAAAAATTTCTATACTTTTATAAATTTAATGATGAGTCAACTTTTAAAAGAAAACTTTCCGATTTCTAAATGATATCTACTATTTACATTCCTAAAACTTTAGATTCAATTCCTAATTAAACATTTAAATATCTACATAATACGTTGCACTTAATAAGGTACTACTTTTCATATCGCAGAAACAACTCGTTAAGTAGGTACCTTATATCTGACAGTTAGTCAGGCAGATCGGCACTGGTAAAAGATCAACTTGAAAAGTTTCCTAACATAAATATTTATCAGCTAAAGTGTTAACACGTTGTCCAATGACTGGCAGGCCTTAAGAGACAGATTTAAAGTACCTATACAAATACAAAACAGTGAAATTTCTAGAAAAGTATAGTTTTCACCGGTGTCGAAAGAGAAAGTGTTGAATATTGCCTAGTAATGGAGATAATTGTCACCCGACTTTCATACAATACTGCGCTTAAGTGAGAGATTTCATTATCTAAGAGAAATCTATTAAAAATATATCGAGTCGTTTGGCTTTTTATTATCTGTCTACAATTATCAGTACAATAATTTTGAAAAATCTGACACCCGTGTTGGTCACTTACAAATACGAAAAACAAACAACAAACAGTACAATAATTGTCCTATTGTAAGCTAAATTAAGTATCTCAGGAAAGTATTACGAATAAAAATTAAGATTTGGTAGGTACCTACTTATTTGAATAAATCTGACCTATCTCTTACGTAAGAGATTCACTCTTTTGACGTGTGTACAATTTTCATTGTTCGATATTTTTGGTCGTTAAACTGTGAGGGGCGAGTGTGAACAGTGTGAACTCAAAGTTGTCATTCGCAACTACGGAACCCTACACTGCGCGTGGCTCAACACGCACTTGGCCGGTTTTTAAAGTACATACGGATGAAATATATATATATATACCTACGTAAACGAAAGTTTGAGATAAGACTAAAAACATTACTTGTTATTATTGGGATTACCTACCTTGAAATCTAGATTAGGTCATTACTCATTACAACGAAAACAATACGTCGAAACATTTTCATAATCATGTCTTTACACATTTGTTTACATCCTTATCTAGCATCCAAACAACTCAATTCGATTAAATTCTAATCAATGTAGGTACACACCTACTTAATTTATTCATTGTTTTCCGTAATACTTTTTTGGTTTGATTGTAGGGGACTGATAGTTAAGTAGTACTTTATCATTGTTTTTAGGAGATTAAAAGTTTCAAAACAGGAAACCCCTTAGTCACCGGAAATGCAAAGTGGTCGAAGCTGACATGCATAAAATATTCTTAATTCCCCGCGACACACGTTGTACTTAATGTGGGGCCAGCTCAATCTGTGCACTTTGTCCCAACTATAATAGGCATAGTAATATTACTATTTTTTCTCTACCTCCAACATAATTGGTGTCTATGTTTGCTGTGTACTCTTTCATACAATTTTTCGCGTTTATTAATTTAAGGCGTAGTGAGTTCACACACTAGCGCCACCCAGCAATTAATTCTATAAGTCCTAAATCATATCAAATTTAAAAACAATTATTGGTACAAGTTTTCACCATTTTTAATTTGATGTATTAAGAGAACGAATTATTAAAAATTCGTTTTCTTAAACTTAGATTGTAATATCTATGAAAAGTAACAAAAAGAATACTACAAGTAATCGTCTAGGGCTATCAGCTTTTACATTTTTTAAATTTGATTTGATTAAGGAATAAATGAATTAATTGCTGGGTGGCGCTAGTGTGTGAACTCACTTCGCCTTAATAGTTACTGTCATTTATATGATAGTCATCATCAAGTGTACGTCAATGCTCTAACTAATTAATGATACTTTTGGATAAGGACGGAAAGAAAAACCAGCCATGTTGGCAACGTGGCCTGTGCTTCAAGTTTCCACAGACATGACAAATTCTGCAAACAGAGTGGTCATTCAAGGGTAAAAAACATCAACGAACAAAGTTAAACTAAGATAAGCCTGTATCGAAATTTCGTACTCGTGATAATTGGTTTATTGACCTCTTTTCTGTTTAATATATTCTATCTAACTAATGATTTTTACTTTTTAGGATATGGGTTTTTTTAAGGCGAACTTTAAATATTTGTGCCCTTCGCCGTGGAGAATCTAGCTTTGGGGTGCGGAGGCCCGACAGATTTTCAAAGGAATCTCGGCACGCCTAATTGACCTTTCCGGTGACCTAAGGGCAGGCGAGCATTTTGGCCAAAGACTGAGTTGAGCCAACCAGCGAAGAAATACCGCCAGCCTCTTGGGCATCTGCCTGCTAATTTTATTTTAATTTTTGTTAGTATACATATAATATTGGATCTAGACATTTTAGTAACACTATAAATAAATGACAGTAAACCATATTAAAACTAACTTATATAAACTAAGAATTAAACCTACCTATAAAATAAAACTACCTTTAAATAAAACCTACCTTTAAATAAAACTTACCTACATAATATAATAAATATTGGATAATATTTGCTTTTTTGATATCATTAATAAATAAAATAATTTGACTTAAAAATCTGTCAGCAATGTTATTTTTCTCTCGACATAGACATTGACATCAAAGCAACATAGTCGGAGAGGTCAACACTCGCACTAATTCGATTCAAATGATGCTTTCACCTGCGCATTCGGCCAGCCGACCATTACATGCGGTCGACATAATGCGTGTAACTTTGCAAATCAATGGTCGCTTCCTTTGACGTTTATATGTGGTTTATTATTAAATCGTTGAGTATTATGTTACCATTTTCAGATTTTATTGCGTTAATTCGATAAGTTACATTATCATCTATGGTTACAACTACAATTTGCAAATATGAAAATATCGTTGCAGTAATGAATGCAACATGAATGATTTATAGAGAAATAACAGCTTTCAACCTTAGGCTACTTATATTCATCCTGCGCCTAGGTCTGACCCTACACAGAAAATATAGAATCGTTGATTTAGTATCCCATAACTCAAGTCTTACATAAGAACTTACTTTGGGGCTAGCTCAATCTGTGTGATTTGTCCGTAAATATTTATATTTATTTATAATCTAAGAAACTGGCATTTAACTAAGAAGCAAACATCGGGCCTTTGATGGCTGATAAGTGTAAACGCCACATGATACGGGACCCACAAGATAAATGGAGTAAAAGAGTCACGGAATGGTACCCCAGAGACGGAAAACGCAGTAGAGGTCGCCAACAAACGAGGTGGGAAGACGACCTAAATCTCAAGGCGGGACATCTTTGGAGAAGAGTTGCACAGGACAGAACGCAGTGGAAGAGTTTAGAGGAGGCCTATACCACAAGGCACTCTGAATTAAGAGATATATTATAATAACTTCTAACCAAGATGTAACTTAAGTTAAATTCAGATTAAATGGCTTATTATTATTATATAAGTGTAAACTACAAGAAATGCTAGCGGCTAACGCGTTCTTAGGAACGCGTGAAGGTATGAAGTTACAAACGTAGCAATTTATGTAGGAAAGGCGATAAAGAAAACATTATCAAACCAGAGACTACAGTCCCTTGAAATTATGAAAAATGAACTTCTACGTCAACCATATTATTACTTCAGACCAGTAATTTTTTCCGGGATAAAAGGTACCTTATGTTCCTCTTCTCAGTACCCTAACCTATGTGTATTGTATGCGATATTTCAAGAAGATTGGTTCAGTAGATAAAGCATGAAGAGGTAACTAACAAATAAATACACAAACTCACTTTCGCATTTATAATATTAGTTGGGATTGGGAAACTTGCAATGATAATTCCCGCCAAACTAGATAAAGAACATAGAATCATGAAATTTGGAAAAAACAATATGCACGAATAAGTCGTTATTTTTTTATACGGAACCATCAATTCAAGTCGGACAATATTCTGTTTTTTATTTGCAGTCCTGTATTCGGGTAAACACCACATCAACTACAATGTTAAGATAAGCAACTCGGTCGCTCATTGCTGATTAATGGAGTGTATCGGGATCCATCAATTACGGTTTGTTTATTCCGAGCTGATAACGGAAGCGGGTCACACGGATTACTGGATGGTTATTGAGATTAATATTATCGTTCATGTAGATAAATTTAGAAAGCAATTAGCAATTTCCTTCGAAGTCTGCGTGAAAAATTCGTCAGGCCACTGTGGGTTAGTACCCCAAACGCGTACATAATTAAAAATCTCTTTATATAATAGACAATAGACTAAAAACAATCTTAAAACGTAATCTTATAGGTATTAATCTAATCCTTTATACTTAGCCTTGTTGTGAAGATGATAATAGGGATAGGGATGTATTTTAGTTAAAATAATAAAAAAATGTTTTGTAGAGTGGCGCTCAGAGATAGATTTCTATCAATGTATACATCGAGGAGTACCCTACATTAAAAAATTAACAACAAATCCATTATTGCAATTCAAATAAAAAAACTGCTAAAAGTACCAAAAGTAGAAGTAGCCGAGGTAGTAACGAAACACGAAAGCAAGCGATATGCTTTAAAAATAGCTCGTAATAATTGTTAAACATTGATTAGATAAATAACTAAACAAAAAATGGATTTTAATTACAGCTGCGTAAACCACACGGTTGCGTAACGGAATACAACAATGTAGACAAAAAACGTAGTGCACAATAAAGTTACAAGAGCAGTGTAAAATAATGTTGTCATAGAAGTTGAGCTCTTGTAAAGAACAGTCGGACATTGATAACGGCAAATCTCCTGTCATTAAAGTAAAATTTATGCAGAGTTTATACTTATATGCTTTGGGTTGTAGAAAAAAATGTACTTGCCTCAATGACTGTTATTTTCGTTTTGTATTATATGAAATAATCATTTTTTCTTTATTATCTACGTAACGTGATTCCTATAGCAAAATACAAGACTCGTTTTACGTAGGTACCAAAAAGTACCATCCACTACACACAAAAAGATCTTGAGAGATCTTGGAGGAGATAAGATAAGGCAGTTGCTGTGGCAGCATATTGGGTGAAATTAATATAAATTACTCGTAAAGAAATTACTACTCGACAAGAAGAAGAAGTACCAAACATTAATCTTGTAGGTTCTACTCATCATCTTTCCGGACCCCCTTTAAAAAGCAGTTGTTTTCTGTCTATAACATTATTAGCTTTGGACTTCTAGTTTAATAGCCCAAGAGAAAGATGGCAGACAATCTCAAATGCAGCTAAATTACACCGGAGAGGACTCGAATCAACTGAATTTTCCACAGATCCGTGTGCTTTGCTAAATCAAACATAGCATGAAGCGTCATATCTGTCCTCTCATTATTCGGCGGCAGTGGTCACTTTCCTTTTCCCTCATTAAGAAATTCGCCGTCAGCACTACGCTGCGCTAATTATAATTTATCACTAATTATGTGATGTGTTACATGCTGCCTGCACCTAATGCAATTCTTAATGAGCTCCAAATATATTTCAGTTGAAAACGCCACTTTCTCGTTTCGTTACGCGGACGATGATCGTAATGTAACCCACACCAACACAAAGTATTATCGTGATATTGACTATACATATTTTTTTAAATGTTTCGGTTTTTGACACATTTTGTCCTTTACTCGTATTTTTTATTTCTTTAAATAGATTACGCAAGATAAAAATCACAGCTTCATCATCATCAGGTCTTTTTTAGTCTCCAATGCACAACCCTCTCTGTACTACCAGAGCCATTAGCTAGAGCTGTCAAAGGATTTGGCTTACACTCTCCACGCTGGCCAGATGGATTGTAGAGGTCTCTTTGATGTTTATAAGATTTACTAAGTCGCTTTATACGACATCCACGAGAAGTCTTAGAGTGGTCCTATTCCACTCTGCCGGGCACCACAAGGCACTCACATTACAAATAAATAAATATGTATATAGGGAAATAGCCCCACAGAAGTTGTGAACTTGTGTCGCAGGATACCTACTAACTCATTGCTACTACATTTTATAACACATACGTCTATAGATAAACACCGAAGACTCAGGTCAATCTGAAAAGATCGATTTCCATCATAGCCTGACCGGGCATTGAAACGGGACCCCCGTGTCGCAGGCTGGCGTGTTAACCACTGTGCCACGGAGCTCGTCTAGGTAAAGAAATACATTTTGTAACACACGTTATTATGGTAAAAAGGAGAGAGGTGGTAAGGTAACAGTTGAACACAATCTGATGCACACTTTCGCATCTATAATGTTGGTTATTCATGGTCAAGGCTCGATTTTATGGCTTTATGCAGCTTTATATGGCCATCAAATAGAAAGCGAAGAAACTTTGCATTACAATGTGAAAACGTGGCCATAACGGTAATGGATAATGGCTACAATACTAATGGTTTATTTGCCAATAAAGATGTACAAATTGCCTCACGAAAAGAAAAGTATTTGTAATTTAAAGTTGTACAAATAAAATAATTTTATGTTCGTTCACAAGTAAAACAAAAAAATAAAAAAAATAAGGGATTCATAAAATTTTCTATAAAACCTAATTTGAAAACGGGACTTAAATAATTGTTAACTTAAATTACTTCATTGCATTTAGATAACTAAACAAAATAGGGATCGAGGCCGGAACTGATCACTACATATTATAAAACAAAGTCCTCCGCCGCGTCTGTCTGTCTGTCTGTCTGTCTGTTCGCGATAAACTCAAAAACTACTTACTCCACGGATTTTCATACGGTTTTCACCAATAGATAGAGTGATTCACGAGGAAGGTTTTAAGGTATAATACATGCCCGGGCGCAGCCGGGTAGGGCTGCTAGTTATTAATAATAGCCGCCATTGTACAAATGCATCAATGTAACACTCTTTATAAATCCATGTCTTTATACATATTATGTGACATTCGCGTAAAATATTTTAAGAAGGACTAACAGGTTAACATTATGACGAAGAATTTCTGAGTATTTGAAAAAAGCTTCGAGGCTAGGGCAAAAAGCCCTGCAGCCATGAAGAACGGACCTTATCTTTGGGTTTAGGATAAATAAATTAACTACTTTGCCAAAATTTGGTAAGCTGCAACTCTGTTTTACTACTGCTTGATTGCCTGTTGACGTATTTGGAAGCGGCAATGAACTTCGTGACGTCAAAAAGTATAGTGAAATTTAAATAGAAAAAAACGTACGTAATTATTGGCATTTAAATATCTCAGAACCAGTACAATGCGTCGAAAGGTAACTACTTGAAACTGAACATAACTTACTAAAACTAGGTAAAAGTTGAAAAAATACACATATGAGCTCCGTGGCGCAGCGGTCAACACGCCAGCCTGCGACACAGGAAAACGATCTTTTTCAGAATGACCTGGGTCTTGGATGTTTATCTATATAAGTATATGTCATAAAATATAGTATCGTTGAGTTAGTATCCTGCGACACAAGTTCACAACTTACTGTAGGCCTATCTCAATTTGTGTGATATGTCCCTATATATTTATTTAATTTATTTATTTAACATTTATTTAATATCAACTACAAATAAATAAAGAATTACTTTTTTCCTAGCGAAAGAAAAATAAAGTACAATATATTGACATTTTACTTACCTTTTTTTGTTACATTAAATTTACCTAGTCTCAGAAAATTGGTAAATCTAGCAAGTGTGCATGCACATACCAATCTAACAAATAATCGACGAAAATCGTGTGCGAAAAACGTGAGTATGCGTGTGACTACGCCTATGCATTTTTACAATACATTCTTCCAAAGGCGAAAGTCTATTTTCACTGCTAAAGCGAATTGAATACCGGCTTGAACTGATTCAATCCAGTTCTCTCTGGATTGGGAAATGGCTGTAGACAGATTTGTATAGGCTAGAAAGTCAAGCGCGCATAGAGTTTGGGTTTTCTTACACTTTAAGTGTTCCTTAAGTTCCTTCCTTGCTTTTTCAGATCATATTATTGTCATCTCCGGAAACAAGACGCAAAGATAAATGCATGAAAATACATAAAAAATATATTTCATTTTTAGCTATGGTTAAACTTTAAAAAAGGCAAAAAATCGATTTCAGCCTACTGAAGTTAAATACGACCAAAAATTAATAATAAGTACTTCCTAATTAAATTAAATTTCTAATGAGCACTGGATCAGAACCTGATCCACTTTTGAAGTTGGTTGAAAATGCCTTTCATCGGCAACTGATTTCTTAGGTCGATTCCAAAAAAATGTATCACGCACCGGGGCAGGGGTGTCACCTCAACGGCCTGTCCGGTGGTTGCGGCAATGGGATTAGATACACACACCCTGCCTCCTGAGCTGCTACTTTCTCATCTCCAATCCGTCCGAGCATCGTAGCATCCCAAAAACCTTTATCCGGGTTTAGTCAAACCGACTCACGTCTTTCTATTACTTAAAAAACCGAGATTAGCTAATCAAACTGCGCTCTCCAACCCGTCTGCCAAGCGTGGTGAGTATGGTTAAACCACCCTATGGTGCCAATCCTTGGGGGAAGAATATGTCCAGCAGTGGCCTTCTTGCGGGTGAGATACTGAAGATGATAATGTATTATGCTTGGTTTCCATACTAATCAAATCTTAAACGCCATCCTGTCTAGTCTAGTATTCAGATCTGGTCTCCTGTTAGACTTTCAGTGGGCAGAAAACCTTCTTACGTGAAATCCTGTTACGTTGCACTTGGCTGGCTTGTTTCGATTTCGTGATCATTCTAGAAGTAATTTGCCACCAAGTTATTAAATTGTCTGTAAGTATAAAAACTTTTAACCAAATACATCTACATATGTATTTTATATTTAATTTCTTCGTTTTCGTATAAGGTTTTGAAATGAGTAGCGTATACATTTAAGTATACGATGTAAACTTCTTTGTAGAGAAAAACTCATATGAATTTTTGTTTTGCATTTTTCATTAGAATACTCTACATTTATTGTCAGATTGTAAGGTAATGATACATTGATTCTGTGACCATATTCAGCAACCATTTAAAACGAATAATTCGTTATCAGATAGGCGCATAGCGGTGGCGGGCGTAATGCATATTTTTCATTTCTGCTCCAGTTGCCGCGCACAATAGCATGATAGCACTGGCGGATGTCAATGCGCGTGCGCATTATTTGCGCGTAGGGTAACCACACAAAATTTTAAATACTCCTAGGACTCCAAATTTAGGTTCCTAGTGTGGTTAAAAATTCTGGCGGATTTAAAATTTTTGTGTGCTTACCCTACGCAAAGGCTTTTCTTGGTAAAATCTGTAAAGAATGTCCGTAAGTGACACAGCCTTCTACTCATTACTGTTTTGACTTCCAACTATATCTCTACGAACATGCTAAACGTGGTCCTTGAATCCTTAAGGCTCTATCTATCAGCGTAAGGGTTAAAGAAGTAATAAAAGTTTAAGTCTTAAACCAATGTTTAAAATCCAGCTGCTTTCCTGCCAAAAAGTCTAAAAACTGTGAAGTCTTGAAAAATCCTAAAACATGGTAACCCTAATGGAACTTGCAGCGCGTTCATGATTGAAGTATTGGATATGGAGGAAAATTATGAATTGGTAGAGTCTTTAAGCTACAGATACTAATAATGGTCTAACGGGAATGATTGTGTCTCAAAAACGACCTGATCTGATCACACGTACCTAAAATGAACACGACTTGTTTACTTGCGGTATACTCGATGAAATAACCTTTCCCCTTCCACTATCGCCTCAGAATGCTTAAGAAGGCCCTGAACTCGCATGTCTCCACACAAATGGAAAAACGGGAATTGTGGCAATATTTGATATAATTATTTAAAAACATATTAAATAATTAAAAATTAATATTTACAAATTATAGAATTTTGATATTTATTGAAATATTTTAATTATTAATAAAGATTTAGGTGTAAAATTAAGCATTCAATCAATTAATATCAATTTATTCTACGTACGTTTCTATACAGATTGGTTAAAATATCAATGGTTTGAGAATTATAAGCCTCTTAAATTTGTATAGAAAAGGGCCATCCTTTCAAGTTTTAAGCGTACTCGTTGACCTTTAAATATTTCTTTCTTTAAAACCTTAAAACGGTTTAGCAAAATAGGCATTTTAATGCATATTAATTGCTTTTAACTTGCTTAGTAATTAAATTGTAATGAGTATTGCGAACTTACCTTTTTTAACGACAGGGCTATCTGCGAATGTGGCAAGTCATCAACGCCTGCAACAATGGATAACACATTAGTTAATATTAAGTACCTAATTAACAACACACTATTGCGCTCAGTTTAGCCCGTAATAGTTAAAGATATAATATGTATGTACCTATGCAAACAAAAGAAGATATCCAATAAAAAATATAAAAAAATTGATACATACGTATTCTAGAATTATTGCGTAATCAGGTCTGAGTTTCATTCTGATCAATTTGTTATACTTTTCCTGGTTTAAAATTATTTGCCAGTGTTCTGCCACCCTTTGAACACCTGAATTCGGGAATGCAAGGAGTGTGGACCACCCGAGCGCCGGGTCATTGGTTTCCTCCATTCGGTTCTGCACTTGACAGTACTATTATTAATTCTGTGACTTGACGTCCGTCCGAAGGAGAGACCATATTTATATAGGTACACAAAAGAAAAAGTTACGAGAGTTCCTTTTTTATCAGTCGCGGGCAGAAAAACCTGACCCCTCCCCCTCTACAATGTTACTACAACGTGTTGGGGCGCAAGCTAACTTTATGCACTCGGGCGCACAATATGGTTTAATTGTTTATATGAAACTCTGTGTCTTAATTGTTTATATGAAATCGTTTCCTATTTTTAAGACTATTTACGGTAGGTACAAGTTTTATAACATCTAATTTCATTAAATAGGTAGGTACTGTCTTTATTCTGTTTGCGAAGGGCGTAGTCAATGGTTATGTCTACACAAGCTATCTCAATGCCAGCTAAACGATAATGAAGTTGTAATTATATTTGTTTTACACTCATTGCGTATTATTTTACTTGTTTACAAATAAAGCGGCAAAACAATCATGTGACTGTCTTACATGATTATTTTGCCGCCTTTGACTCCTAATATAGGCTGCAAAATGCTCCAGAGACAAATGACCAATGCCCATTTTCGTGTGATTTAAATAGTTCTTGAACCATTTGTTTGTTATTTGCAAGTTGTTTGTTTGTGAGTTTTTAGCCTAGTGGTTGAGTGGACTGTGGTTAATATATTGCAAGGTAGGTCTTAATGATTTGAGACGTTTTTTATATTATTTCACAATTACACACTAAATCGAGGACAAGAAAGGAAGGTTAGATGGCAACTATTTTCATAGAAGAATAATATTAACATATTTTTTTATATCTTAAAAACTTAACAAATAAAATAATCACAATTACCAGACCAGATACTTAAATGTTTTTAAAAACATTTTTTTTTTGCAATAAGTTTTTATTTTGTGCGTAAAAGATTATTTCCTCTGTGCCTTAACACATATTCTAATGACAACTCACCCTTGAATTTTTCTAATATTGAAGCTCTTGCCAGGACCATTGTGTGGAAAGAGACACACACAGTGACTATTTGTTTCAGACAAGTTATTGGTAAGTATACCACCTTCGTCAGTAAGTGAAAATACTATAAAAAATAAAATTGTTTATTCTATAAAATAAATATTTTTTTTTTTTTAACATGTAACATATGTTCTTATGTGTTCGTCAACTATAATAACAATCTTTCCGCCTAACATATTTCGCGTCGCACAATATCTATTGGAGTTAAGTAACTTGCTAATAATAAAATAAGAAGAGAGATCAGATTTGAAAATTATTTTGTAGTATTAAGCTGCTTTTAAAAAGTTTTAAGTCCAGATTCAATCCTTTTTGGAGACAAACGGAACGCACGCAACCGCATTTCTAATGTCTCTTCTCTTCACGCAACTCAGATGCAGAGACGCACCATGTGTGCCATTGATGACGTCACGAGTAAGGGAATATGAACGATAATAAAATTCTGCGTTTTCTTGAAATTAACAGTAGAGAATACAGCTTTGTACAGCAGTTGTGATTATGTGAATGGTCTCATAAATTGGGATGCCAAAGACCGTTGAAAAGCGAAATTACCAAACAAATCACAAAATATTTATTTTACATTTAATGTACCTAATAACAAGCAATATAAAATATTTTTTATCCAGATGGAGCCTCAAAATACATTTTGTTAATCCCGGAAATAGCCTTTTCATGAAAACTACTGGATAAAAAAAAATCCGTTTGGTTCCTGACACAGTAGAATAGGACCAACCCAAGTATTCATGTGGATGTCTTAGAGGGCGACGTAGGAAATACAAGCTAAACAAAGTTTATAAACATGAGAAAGACCTCTCCAACCCGTCTGGCCAGCGTGGAGAGTCTAGGCCAAATCCTCTGACCGCTCTAGCTAATATATGGCTCTGGTAGTGAGAAGGTTCTCCTGTAGTGGAGACTAAAAAAGACCTGATGATGAAGAAAATAACAAGCATAGATCAATTCAGACGCCGATATCTAACAAATACTTCAGGCGATTGATTCTAGTACATTTACAAAACATTTTGATTACAAATAAGTGTTTAATTTTTAACAAACCAGTTTACACATAGTAGATAATTTCTCCACTTTTGTACTCATCATTACGCAACATACGGCCTAGTGCACACTTGGGCACCCGGTGTTTCTGCGAGCACGCTTTCTCGAATAACGTTTTACATAATCCGTTTCAGCGATACACCGGGAAGTTTCGATGCTGCATACTAATTCAGCGGTATTTTCTATATCTCACGTTATGTCACTAGCGTGCATTTTGAATAATCAAGTGTGACGGTTTTTGAATACGTTCGGAGCTTTGTCCTGCGGTCACGATTTTTTATTGTGGTTATGGGCTGTGTGTGACATAAGAGGATTACAAAATCACATGCTGTGTGTTTTATTTCGGGATAACGTACGTTCGTACTTTGATGCTGTGCCTGCAATATTCATAGATAAAACTTTGATTATATACTCTACGGGACTATATAATCAAAGAGATAAAATTGTGAGATCTACGTAAATTAATATTTTAGTCCATATAATTTCATTGAATAATGTTTTCCAGTACAAGCTGTTAGCTAGCTGCTAAGACATAGAGATCGGTAAAAAGTAAAAAATACCTTCACTATCACGTGTTTGAGTTGGGACTCGTTACAATTAATAATCAAATGGAAAAAAATACCGATTTAAGTTTATGTGGGTCTGTATGTGCCATCTAGAAATCATTTGTTAAATGTATGACGTTCAAACAAAATCTAGAAAACAATTTTTGAATTTTCTATAAGACCATTCAATCAAGTATTAACCAATGCTGTGCGTAAATAAAACGTATAAGAAGAATAAAAATAGTAACTGTCACAGTTACACCAACGAGAAGCTTTGCTTTTAAATATCAAAGAGTGATTCCCAAATTTAAACGAAGCAGACCTAGTCGTATATATCATGAGTTAATCTATCAAGTGTAATGTGTAGCTTGCTTTACGATGACAGCTTGAAACATGTCCGACCACATTTCAGCCTTTCGCAAGCGAGTATGGCACTGTACTTATCGCCAAATCAGTAATGCGTTTTAAATGGAACTAATGCTATGTAAGCGGTTTTATAGTACCTAACTATCATTACAACCTGTCTTTGACTATATACTCTCAAGACTCCGCCATGCCTTTATTTCAATGATTAAAAAACAGGCCCATTTTTCAATGCTTGTGAGCGTAACAGCTTTATGTTATCACACGCGTCCTGTCAATTTTGCCCTCAAAATCCGTCAAATTAGTAGCTGTGTGTGCGCGCGACCGACTATGGGTTGGACACTAGTTTTTTCTACGCTCTTAGGCTAAGAGGGTCTATCTAGGTTTTATATAATCTAAGCAACTGGTATCGCGATTATACTGTGTGTTTGATTTGTTGGAGTTGGGATAGAGCTAGCAAGCATTAAAAGGCGTATGTCTATTAATCATTTCCCCCAGACAAACGGAATGACTAAACGGAAAAACCATCCCATGTAGGTTATCTTTTGTCAGACATACTTTGCAATCGCTATATTTTACTGAGCCAAAACAGTATTTTACTTACAGTGTTGACCACTTACACACACGACAAACAACAGAGCCGAAAAAAATAAATTTTCAAATCAGTTCTATGTTTATGTATTAAAGGTACTTAATGCCAATAACACAGTCTTTGAATTTAGGAATAATTTGCGAAAACAACCTGAGTCACATGTTCTTTATCGTACCTATACCTACTCTATTTGCTTCTTGATAAAAATATTTACCGAGGCAAATCTTCGAGTGATTGCACTGCGGCATATGAAAAGCCAGCATCATAAGCCCATATGGTCTTTAAACCATATAATTTAGAGTTCAAAATGCAAACAGAGTTTATAGACTTTAATTGGAGCCTCCACTTACCGTAGAATTCACCTTGAACCCAGAACAATGGAATGTTTTGTACGAAAATGAAAGTTAACGAACAAAATCGATGCTTTAGCAATATCGGGTTAGATCCTGTTGCGCTAACAGGTTAACTAAATTAACCTTGAAGCTGCAGTGTTCAATCACCCCGTCACCCATTTGGGACCCCGTTAACCGTTTCTGCGCTTACATATTTCGTTTTTCATTCTGTTGCTAGAAAACTGTTTTTTTTTTACTTTTATAACTGCTTCGCCACTCTATTATATTTTCTGCGTTACAATATTTTGGACTTATGCACAAATAAAAAGAGAGTAAACAAGGAAAAAATGAAGAATGATCAATTACTTAAGAAGGAGGAAAAAAAAATTGTTTGTTTGTTTGTTTTTCGCGTGTGTAAGTGGCCAACACTAGTGTGCTGTCTGCCATCAATGATGACAGCCGAGACCAACGGCTTAGCGTGCATTTCGAAGCACGGAGGAGCTCGAGAATTTTTATGCCAATTGTAGCGATGCGAAAGCGCTAATTATATAAAATTTATAAAATTACATAAAATATTAATGTAATTTTATACATTTTACATAAAATATAATTATAAAATATAATTATATTTTATGTAGAAATACCGTTTTATATAAACCAGAGATTAAAAAATGCGTCTTTCTGCCGTAAACAAAATTCATGTTGTGAAATAGAGAAAGTCTCCGGCTGTGGAAATGAGCACTCACTCAATCATCCAGTTATCTTCCGACGACAAAGGACAATGTCATACATTTTGACAGACATTTACATATCTTATCTCCCCTAAGGTTATAGCCAGAAAAATATCTTTTTGCAGACAAAATATTTAGGATTATGTCGATGCTTTGGAACGATAAATATACATCTATAAAATTAAGTGTAACGAGTATCCATTATAAAAAAATTATTCAGTAGTACAGTAGAACTTATCCTTTTTTACTATCTTCACAAAAAAACGTTCTCAATTAGACTGTATGTTTTTTTTATATTTTTCGTTTGTTACCTCATAATAACTCCCGTCTTTTATAAACCAGTTAGAAAATATATTATGCTCGGATGTCTCATTTAAATTTCTTAAAAATTGCTTATTATTTGTTTGAGTTGTGTTTTTTTTTTAAATATATTTTATTTTACATTGAACTATGATATAACGTCAAATTAATTAATTCTACTTCGCCCCGGAAATGTTGAGAGGTGGGTTTAGTTTTATAGTGATATGCACTTAGTTTTTTATCTAAAATATAATCAATTCTGTATAAAAATAATCACAACTTTATTTTGGTTATTCGTTTGTTTGATATAGTATCGAAATTTAAAATTACCGTTGCTAAACATCTGCACAGCGTGTTTATTCCTTCTTCCAAGCCTATAATTTAAAGGATTATTTAATTCATCATTCATTCATGTACATTTAAAAACTTCTGTAACTCGGTACTTACTGTACTTGCATTGTGCGGTTTTCGCGGTAAATGGGTCATGTATCCGTTTTCATGTCCGTAAGACAATATGTGTGACTTATGCTTATGTAAACAACTAAGTAAGTATGCCATTTTACAATGTAATATATTTTTAGCATATATTAAATTGAAAGACTCATCAACATTGAAAGAAAATTTGTTTACTGCAGCAATCCCAACCTTAGTAGTAAGGTAAGCATATATAGTTATACATGTCGAAATTTTGATCGTTTTGGACCAGGGTTAATTCAGCTCGGAGTTAAAAAAAGCTCTTAACTATGAGAAAATACTGGAAACTAAAAAGAAATACATTTCCATACAAAACTATTCAGCGGATAAAAAATTTCACCATGTAAATTGTATTGTAAGTAATATTACCGACATTATTTGAAGAACTATGTAGTTATTTAATGATAAATTGAATTTTGGCTGAAAGGCCTTGTGTTTTAAGAGTTTAATGCTCAGTGCTCACATTGACTGGATTTTCTTAGTTACAAATACAAAAAATATACATGAATTTTCACCATTATTAAAAATGCAAGAGTTTATGGAGCCATCAAATTAACCTGATAACAAAAGTAGGCACTTAACGCAATGCGTAAGTGTGTAATTAGTAATTACAGCAATTGTCACATTACGACTAATGTTTGTTTGTTTTTAAGCGACTACAAATTAAAAAAATATTCATTTTAATAGTTTCATAATTGTATGTTTGTATATTTATGTGAAACTAGGTATAAGTTGCTTGGTAAAGGCCAACTTAGGGAACAGTGCAAGTTTCATCAAAATTGGTTCATAGTTTTTGATATTTTTTAAGAATGGCCAGTATGAATAAGTCACTTGATTTTTTTCTTAAATTGCTACTTGTCAGTGTGTGTAAATGGCCAAAACTGATAGCAGATTTTCCAAAGCACGGAGGATCTCTAGATCATCGCTCTAGATATTTTAATGCCACTTGTGATCATCCACCTAGTGACGATCCATCATCATCGTTATCAGGTCTTTTTTAGTCTCCACTGCAGAGCACCACCCTCTCTGTACTACCAGAGTCATATATTATCCAGAGCAGTCAGGGAATTTGGCCTCTCCACGCTGGCTAGCCGGGTTGAAGAGGTCTCTTTGATGTTAACAAGCTTTGTTTTAGCTTGTGTTTCCTTAGTCGCCTTCTACGACATCCACGGGAAGACTTGGAGTGGTCATGTTCTATTCTACCGGGATCCACAAGGCTTAGTGGGCGAGGACCCATGCTTGGTTAATACTCGTAACAAGTACAGGCACCGCCCGTCCTACACAAAACAAACCTTGATGCCGTTACATGTGACTCATATGTGTGACATACCGATAAATGTACGAGCTCATTGTTAGAAATAACCTAAAAACGTCATATCCCATACATCCCATACAATTTTCAATAACAACAGGAAAAGTAGTGGGGAAACACTCCAACAACAAATTATTAATTTATTTAAACTTATAGGTGTACCTAATACCTACAAGTTTATATAAATTCAATTCATATATTTTATTTACAAAGTTAATAAACATATTAGTTGTAAAATTTTATAATTTAACACAGGTTTCATTTAACTGAAGTACATATTTTGAAATTAACATTGCTTTACGCTCCGTAAATTTGACGAAATTTATTGTTATCGTAAGTTATTGTTAAATGTACAGTATCAGTGCTTTTGTAATTATATCTACTGAAAGAAATGTTGTTTCATTTTTTATTATATAAAAAACTTGTTTCGTATCGTAAAAGAGAAAACTTTTGCCAAAATGCGAATAATTAAATTCGGGAATAAAAGTTTGGAGTTAGGATCGCGCGCTTGCAGGGTTAGCTCTACCAAACGTGTAATAGAGGCCTGCCATAAAGAAAGCACAAAACTCTATATTATGCACCTAAAAATTGAGTACTAAAATTTCATCTAAAATATCTAATTTCTTTTTCAAGTAAATTAGAGCGTTACTTACAAAAGAGAAATGTAGAGACCACGTCCGTTCCAGCGAAATAATATTATAACACGTGTAACCACTGCACAGTAAGGAATCCACAGACAAAATTAGCCAACTGTCAAAAGGTTAACTTTTTAATTTAAAAACTCCGATTTCCAATTTGAATTTGGAACGTTCGGCCGCAGTACGCTCGCAGCGGCTGCGCGCTCTCGACTGGCGGCTCTCGGGTGTGAGGAATGCGAGCCTCAAGCGACAAGCGCTATTCTGTATACAGAATGCTATTTGTTTGACCAGGCCAGACCATGGAGGCTCATAAAGCACGTGTACTCAATTTACACGATACAAAACGCCCTACATACCAGCGGGTAGGGTATGCACGAAGTTCACAGATTTCAATAAAATTAGCCTTTGTAAAGAATTAAGAGGATTATGAGCGTAGAAGATCATGTTTGATACCCAAAAAAAGACTGTTGCATCTGATAAACTTGTTAAATTCATTGTGTGTCCAATGGACACCCTAGTACAAAATAAACTCGCTAGTCAATGTGTTTAGTATAACAAACTATGGTATGTTACGTACCCGTCAAAAATGGTAGCCATGAACGTATAACTACTTACTTCATTTTGTTCTTTTCATTGACTGTATTTTTTTTTTTTACAGGATGATCTGGACGTGTTGGATGATCAGATGTTTTTAACAAAAAATCTTTTAGAATTTATCTAAATCTACATGCAGCTTTAAAAGTTCGTTAATTTTCCCATTTTGGTAAAGTTACATCCAAAACTTTCTTACAACAAAAATGTAAGCGAAATCATTAGTTAGGTTAGCTTTTTAAAGTGAAGTGAAATCAAGTCAATACAAATTAAGTAGTCTTTAACGTACTTATTTGTAGAGCCTTCCTCTAAAGAGTATATAAGAGTATATTTTTAAATTTAAGAATAAAGGATTGGTCAACACTTCGTGTTTCTTTCTGCATGTGTTGCTTTAAAAACAATTAGTTTTTATAATGGCACCCTGAGATGGCACCTAACGGTTACAGAATATCTCCATGGCGCGGCCTATCACGAATTCGCACTGTTGCAAACCAGTTGTGTCTGTATGCGTATATTCGATCACAATCATTGCTCACTTTAAATATCCCGTCTATAACCTACCAGCGTCCTATGGATATAGTTTAGAAAATGCGCTGTGCAGTTTGTTACCGCTTTTTCTGCACTCCGCTTTGGAAGCGGTATAAACTTAGCTTTAAGTAAATTATTGATGCACCACCACCGCCGTGAGGTTCCCGGCAGAGTAGAATAGGACCACTCCAAGTCTTCCCGTGGATGTCGTATAAGGCGACTTAGAAATCACAAGCTAAACAAAGCTTTTAAACATTAGACCTCTCCAACCCGTCTGGCCAGCGTGGAGAGTGTAGGCCAAATCCTCTGACTGCTCTGGCTAATATATGGCTTTGATATTAGGTACAGAGAGGGTCGTACTCCTGCAGTGGAGACTAAAAAAACAAGACCTGATGATGATGAAATTATTGATGTCAACAAAAAATTACACTGTTAACCAATTGTAATGTAAATTGACGTTCACAAAATTATATTTAAAATATCTTAAGATAAATAATTTTTTTGACTTTGACTAAAACGCATCGAAAAGCTTCGCTACTCATATTTTGTTTATAAAACTATCGCTTCTCATATTTAATTGTAAACAGTAGTTCATAAAATAGTTTGAAGGATTATCGAGGGCCTTGCAGAACAAGATTTATAATATCTCCGTTTTCTTTTAAATAATTTATTTTAAATGAGGACGGCAATGGACACCATGACATTCATGATTCTTCGTTTGTGGTATAAAACGTCGATAAATAAAATTTTCATATCACTTTAAATCTGACTTAAATGCAGATTGATAAAGGTGGTCAACTTTCGTTTTGGAACATATACTTGATATGATTTAAACCTAATATTCTATTCTAATACATAAAAATATAACAACTTTAACACGGCAATTTTTTTTAGTTAAGATAGGTATATGTTATTGATTCGCTGAAGAATTATGTAGAGTCGCTCAAACAACTGCACTGTACGTTTATTACTGACTCTACATAACACTGTCAAAATACTTTATGCTTTTGATAGAAAATAAAAATTATTTAACAAATGGTTATTGTTTCGAAAAGAAAATGCTGGTGATTTTTAACCGACTTCAAAAAGGAGGAGGTTCTCAATTCGTTTTTATGTTTGTTACGCGATTACTCGGGTTATCAAGTTGACGGGTATATTTTTAAAATTTATATAAATTTGACAAAAAACCAACGTTTAAGGGTAGAAAATAGGGAAGATTACTTTTTTATTTACGGTGGTTTAATATTTGCGTTAGAAAGTTGTACATATACTGAATTCAGTCGCTAACGAGAGGGGCGCCGCAACACGTATAACATGAATGGCATAGATTTGAAAAAAAAAATCGTCTATAAATGGAGATATTTCCATTCGTGTTTATGTCCCCGGGTCAGTTTTCTTTGTTTTTCGTGTAAGTAAGTAGCAAACACTGGTGTCAGATTTTTCAAGCTATCTAAAGGCATCTGATATAGTTAACCGACTGCCACCAAATATAGCAGCCGGGAGCAACGGCTTAACATGACTTTCGAAGCACGGAGGAGCTCGAAATATTTTTATGCCACTTGCGATCACCCATCTAAGTGTGGGCTGTGACCGGTGTTGCTTAACAAGCGTAAGCACTCATAATGCTCACGCCCACTGGGCCATCAAGCTCTTCTCCTCAGTGACTAAATTTAGTAAAGTGTGATTCAGGTTTTAGAGATGTTAACAACCCGGCGGCGTCTGCCTACTACGTCTGCAACATTACTATGCAGGTTTTGTACAACGGGCGCTGTGAATACTAAGTCGGAAAGTACAGTCGACACGCCTTTGAAGTGATGTCAGAGGTGTCGTATGTTTAGATACTAGTAAATGCAACTCCAGTCTCAATATAATTAGCTACTTGACTAAAAAAATTTTCGTCTCGCTATGTAAAGACCTGCCAAAAATAAACACAATAGTGACCGAAATACATTTCTAAACAAAAAACTCTTTCAGATATAGAAGTTTTAAAGACACATGTTTTTAGACGTTAATTTTTAGACGTGAAAACGCACTGCAGATTTGCCTACATATTTGTGACGTCATAACTTTGTATTTTGTATGGGCGGCGTGAGAACTTTGTTTGGTAGCTATACGAAATATTACGTTTGTGGTAATGGTTTCATAATTAAAGTTGCTATAAATTTTGCGAACTTCAATACAGTACAATTGTAATTTAAGATTTTCATACTTTTAAAAATGGTCCTATACACCCAACTTTAAAGAAGCTTTAAGACCACTTAACGAATTGAGATCAAATTAAAAGTGTTTTTTATAGTGTTTTTAGACAGAAATTAGTATCATTGGAAACAAATTTTATATAATCTTAACATTAGGCAAATACCGAATTTTGTAATACCTATAGATTTAAAGATTCGACCGACACATCCTTAGTTGAAACGTCGACATTAGAAAAAAATTTCACGCAGGCAGGATTTGAACCATCAGTCTTTAGTCTTTGTACGACTATCGCCTTACCAATTAGGAAAAACACGTAGTATGTATGTGTGTATTACCACTTGAATGTTGTTAAAATTTAAAATATGTGTAAAAAGAACTCGCCACAGCTAGGATCCAACCCCTCGTATTAACTCTAAAGTCTTTTGGATTCGAATCACAAAAAATTCAAACTTTTTTATAATTATTTTTACAGCTTGACTGTACTCCATTATCTTGCCTGTTCCATAAGTTGCACTTCTTATCAGTAGTTCTAACGTTACGCCCCTATCCTAACGCAATGCAGGCGTACTGCAGGCCACAAGTTAAATATAACACTGATATCGTGTCCTTAGGCCGTACTTCACTTAAACGTAATGAATATTTGCTACGCTTGATGTATAGTTAACTGTACCTACCGACTGCTAAATGCGTTTCCTTTGTTAATTACTGTTACAATATTTTGTACTCAATATATGAAATAGCAAAGTACTACGTAGCCGCTAGTGGAAAACTGTAATTTTTACCCGACTGACACACCCAGAAGGAGGGTAATGTGTTTCGCACATATGTATGTATAATATATGTATGTAAGTATGTATGTTCCATTGTTACCCCTTATAGCCTAAACGGCTTGACCGATTTTGAAGTGTGAGGTGTCATTAGATTCATATTCTTCCCCTCTGTGTGCCCACATTACCGCAGAGCAATGACCTACGACACATTTTTTGTTTATATGTCGGTTTTATTTATAGACAAATTTAATTTAGGATAAACTGTTAGTTATTTGTTTAGATTTTAATTTATAAATATTTTTTATGTACCAATAAACTTAGAATATTGGTAAACTGTTGCAAATCATATGCAAAACCTCTGTGGTCCAGTGGTTAAGGCGTTTGCTTTACTGACCCAGGGGTCGTGGGTTCGATTCCCACGGGAAGCATACTTTGTTAAGTTGTTTCCAGTTTGGTTAGGACATTGCAGGCATGAATCACCTGATTGTCTGATAAGAAAGATGATTCCGTGCTTCGGAAGGCACGTTAAGCCGTTGGTCCCGGCTGCCATCTGGTAGTCGTTAAAGGAACCACGTCAGAGGCCGAGAGGCGGTTCCGAAGAACTCTGACACCAGGGTGTGCATGGTCGACTGACCATGTCACCTACTCGAAATGATGATGATGATGAATCATATTCCCTTTGCCGCCACAATAAAATCTGCCGCCCAGAGCTCTAGCTGAATAAGCCTGCTAATAAATTCGTCACTATGTCTTGCAAGACAATAGAATTCACCAAAACGATACACATTGGAAACCTATAAAATACGAGTCTATGTTTTCTTAAAAGGCCTGCAACTTGTCTCACCCCTGGTGTTGCAGTTGACTTTTTTCCTCGTTTGCCGACTTATATAAAAAAAATACATCTCTTGTTATGAAAGCCATTATGATAACTATCATCGATACCTAAACATGTCATTATTACATCACATAATATCAGATCACCGAATAAAGAAAGTAAAACTAATCACGAACCATTACAGTTTACGACATGAGTACGTCAAACATTCGACAAGTACTTTCTCTAATAGGAACCACAACTCATTGGTTTTCTCGTCAATGGGATGATGGTCAATGGTCGCGTGTGGCCATGAACGACGCGTAATTATAATAAGAGATCTCCTAAATTTTACGACTGCTGTCTTACATTAGATTATATCATTTTGAACCGCATCGAGTTATTTATATGTCGAAAGATTGAAGTTGTATTGTTCGTCTGTATAAAAAAAACACGGTATTAAAATAATGACTTTAATTAAACTGCCCTATATTAAAATTTTCACATAAACATAATCTACTTTATCAAATTTCCCACTAAGTCAAAACATTACTGTAAGATGAGGTAGTTAATATGTGGTGTTTCGCTACCTTTCACCTTATATTACTGTTATGTTGAATCCATAAACGCTGCTTTTGGCATCGATAATACATATCCAAGATGCCTCCTTCGACTATTTTTTTATTTTTTTAAACTTTTTTATCGTCCCAAATCCAAATAGATAGTCAAAGTTTATTAAACCACTATCGTAACCTAGACTTACTCACGACTGCGAGAGAAAATGAAAGAAGACTTATAAATTTATGCAACTCAAATATCAAACACATTATCTACAAACAATTATATATTACAATCATCATTGTAATGTTAAATTGTGTCTCAATTTGTTTTCAAAATATCGCATTGCTGGTTGCATCACCGCACGATCATCGTGTGTTGTGTGGCCCCAAACTTTGATGGATGAAACGTCTCAGGGGTCAAGTCAGCTTTTATCCATAACTTTCTGTAATATTAGTTTGGGCAAAAAAATCAATAAATCACAAAGTTACGTAATAATGTCTCGGGTTCAATACTTTATGTAATGTTGTGGACTTGTGAAATTCAATAATTTTGTCAGAATTGATATTAACAACGAAATATTGTTATGCTAATATTTTCATACAATTGTATACAATGTATACCTTTCTTTCTTTCAAGTCTAATTTCACTAAATAAACCCCTATGAAGGACTAATTTTTTGAATGATTTTTACTGCTGAAGATCTTAAGAAGTTTCTAAGAATACTCTTAAGTCCCTAGCACCTCTTTTAGGGTTCCGTAGTAAACAAGGAACCCTTAGGTATAGTTTCGCCATGTCTGTCTGTCTGTCCGTCCGCGGTTTTACTCAGAGACTATAAGTACTAGAAAGCTGTAATTTGGCATGGGTATGTATATTAATCATGGCAAAAAAGTCGTAGAAAAAATCTTGAAAAATTTTTTTTTAAGGTAGCTCCTGTACAAATAACGTGGGGGAGTATTTTTTTTTTCTCTACTTACCCATCATGTGGGGTATCATTAAATAGGTCTTTAAAAAATATTGTGAGGTTAAGTACACCATTTTTCGATTGAGGGATCCGTTTCCGAAATATTTGGTTTTTTTTTGTTTAATTTGCAAATTTTTGTTAGAGGTAAGTTAACATTATAGTATTTTATGCAACGGTTTTATAATAGGGGTCTTAAAAGGTGAGTGGCGCGGGTAGCGATATGTGCGAGCGAAGCGGGGGAAATTTGCTAATAGAGGCGCCACGAGCCTTTTAAGACCTAATTATAAAACCGTTGCATACAATATTTTTTCTACGACTTTTGAGTTTAACAACTTAACTCGCAGATAATGTAAACATGGCAAAATTTTGTGTCTATGGTTACCTTTTCTTTTTAAATTAATGTTCGCTAGACTCATGAAAAAAGTTGTTGGCAGCAATGCATTCAGTTCAAAAAAACTTCTTTTGCAATCACGAAATCTAGGTTTAATAGTCTGTGGCTGCTAGCCGCATCGTTATAGCTACTCGTACATTATAGTACTGCTGTACCGCACTGTTATGAAGAATAGAGTATAGACTTATTAAGGATGTTCTTATGTTTGTGTTCTTGACCATTTAAATGACAGATTACAGTACAGGAGTAGAAAAAAAAATAAAGACAACAAAAACTAAAAAATTAAAACCGACTACAGTTAAAAATTTTACCAAAGATAAAAAATCTAGCTCGCGTATCTCTTGAGGTAAGGCATCTAAATTTTTCCTTTGGACGTCTATCAACGGGCCATGTATTTAGTTTTGTTCTACTTTTAAGTGATAAACAAACACCAAATTTTCCAAATATAGAAAAACAAAGGCGACAGAATTACGTAAAATATCATAAATAACAGATTATGGTGGCTATCTCTAGACTCGAATATAGGAGCAACATATATTAGCATATCATTATCATGGCAGACTGTGACGCAACTAACTTTCGCTGGTAACAATGAAATGCCGAAGTTAGAATGCAGTTTCCCCATGTTCCTCTTAATCATCATCATCATATGTTTTTAGTCTCCACTGCAGGAGCACGCCCCTCTCTGCTCTACAAAGCCATATATTAGCCAGAGCAGTCCAAGGATTTAGCCTACACTCTCCTCGCTGGCCAGACGGGTAGGAGAGGTCTCTTTGATAATTATAAGCTTTGTTTAGCTTGTATTTCCTAAGTCGCCTTCTACGACATCCACGGGAAGACTTGGAATGATCGTATTCTAATGTGCCAGGAACCACACGGTACCACCTCTTTCCTCTTAATATACATAGCTTGTTGAAATGGCAATGGACGAGGTATAACACGCGAAGAATCACCGAAGGTGGGTCAGAATCATTCCCCTAACGGCAAGTGGTAATAGTCGATTAATCTCTTAAACTCTCTTTGACAATTATAAGCTTTGTTTAGCTTGTGTTTCCTAAGTCGCCTTCTACGACATCCACGGGAAGACTTGGAATGGTTGTATTCTACTCTGCCAGGAACAACACGGTACCTCCTCTTTCCTCTTAATATACATAGCTTATTGAAATGGCAATGGACGAGGTATAACACGCGAAGAATCACCGAAGGTGGGTCAGAATCAGTATTTATCCCTTAAAAGTATAAAAATATTCGTTCACATATTAATAAAATAAAAAATATTTTTATGCATAAAGTAAATGCAAAAATACTAATACCTACAATATCGATATTCTTATTAATATCTCGTTAATATCTATACCATCAAAGTATTGATATTTCTGTCCCTGAGTTTTATACCATAATATAAAACTGTGTTTGTACATTTGTGTCTCTCTGTAGGTATATAAAACTTTTTCAACGAAAGTAGTACAAAACATATTCCAGAAAGACTTTACTTAGTTCTGTGGTTTTGATGCTTTGGAACCTTTGCCCAGAAATAAAAACAATTTTCAGTAAATTTAGGCAATTTATACTTAATCACAATTTTTGCAATAAATAGAGTACAAAATTGATATTATAAGCATCATTGTTTACAATACTACTCCACCTATTCTAGAACATTTGGATCATTATAGTATTCATTTTGTAATTAGAATTTTGTAAAAAAATAAGGGAACACAAATTAAAGTTCCCATTAGAACAAGTAAAAAACCTTAGATTGAAAAAAGTATAAAGAAAACTATTTACAAAATCCATAAAACGCGCTCAAAATTCAATGGTAAATATGCACCCAAATATCTAATGGGTGCGTTATTTGGTTAGGAATAACGCACCCATTAGATATTTGGGTGCATATTTACCATTGAATTTAGGAATATAGCGCCGGTCTGCTTTCGAAATTCAAATTTATAGCATGTCAGAGGCCGAGAGGCGGTTCCGAAGAAGTCTGACAACAGGGTGTGCATGGTCGTCTGACCGTGTCACCTACACGAAATGATGATAATAGCATGTATGAAAGAAAGAAAGAAGATATGTACACACAAAAACGACAATTATTTATACTTAAGTAGATATTGTTATATTATAATACGATGATAAAATAAAAATAAAATAATTTGCTTGGCCCGTAAATAATGGGCTAAATCTTCAAAAGGCAACTCTGACGCAGTTTTAAATACTATGTAAAGCAATTTTTGTCACACCTCCCTTAGAACTGAAACGATAATTTTCATGATGCGCATGCGCAAGATTGTGGCAGCGGCAACAAACTACGTACGTACTTAATGTACCAAAGTACTATGTACTGGTTTACTTACATATTTTCCAATTCTAAAAGCAAGGCCATTTTATACATTTTATCAACTAGCTGTTATTGGGCCGCCAGTTCCGGTGATCTGAATAATTTCCACAATAAGCGATAGATATCAAAGTCACTGTAAACGCGTAATTATATGAACTAAACCATCAAACCGTTTAAGCTAATGAATACTGAGCGAACTAACGATAGTAAATAAATATAAGGACAAATTACACAAATTAAGGAAGCCCCACAGTAAGTAGAAAACTTGTGTTGTAGGACACCAGCTCAATGATACTATATTTAATAACCCAGGCCAATCTGAAAAAGATCGTTTTCCATAATGACCTGGCCGGGGATAGGGATCAAACCCGAGTCCACCCGTGTCGCAGTCTGGCATGTTATCCACTGCGCCACGGAAGCCATAATAAACAACATACATTCAAAAAACATGACTGACTGACGCAACTAAGTCAAAAGAATACCAAATCGAATATGTCCATCTCAATGAGATCTCAATAAGTATTACTGTATTACACGTCTTAGTAATTTAAAGCAACAAATCCATTGTCATATTAATTTCATTGCCAAATCAAGACAAATAATCACGATAATTGACTGAAGTTGTCCCTCGTGTCACGAGATTGACCCCCGCGGCCATGCCGGATGGTCATATGACCACATGGCTGATGTGCCTATTCATGTTTTGATTACTACCAATAACACTGCAAGTCGAATTAAAGGAAATGTAGAACTCACACTTCATAGAATGCAGTATAGACCACACAATCTAAAACAGCCGCAAACAAATTAAGGTACTTACAGAATTCTTGAATCCTCAATAATATTATTAATAGAATTAAAATTGTGGCACACTTATCAAATTAAGTAAGTATTAAAGCTAAAAATAACAATAATTTTCATTAACAAAAAACCTATAAATAAAAAATGACCCGCAAATCACTGCCCTGCGGAAGTATTCCCAGAAGGCTAGCAGCAGTGCCACGATGTATGGCAATGCTTATCCTTTGTGCAAAGAAATTGCCAGCCCTCTGGTCATTGGACACCTCTACCAGCCTTTGGCTCACAAACTTGAAGAGCTGAAGCAACCACGGCCCCAACGTTTCCACCCCGAACGGTTTAAATATGTAGCCATCGCCGAGGCAGGCATATTTGCGCCGCTTGAGGGACTCGGCGGCCGCTACAGCCTCACCAGCCTTGGAACTCGTACCCTGGAGGTGAGAAGATGCGACAGTGTCGACACATGTAGCGTCCAAGACACAAGTGTCATCTTATCAAATTAAGAATGATCGCAAAAAATCCCTTATAAATGTTAGTATTTTTTTGCATATACTTTGTCTGGGGTATGAAGGATCAGCAAAGGCATACCAGAAAAGTATACTGTTCCTGAGGGAACACCATTAACGTAAGTGGAGCCACGGATGAAGGCTAGTAAAGAAATTAATAGAATAAATAGGTATAAGAATGTACCTAAGTAAATTAATACCTTCAAAAACTTTTTCCTTTGAGACCAAATCTTCCATTATCAGAGCAGCATCATAAACAGCACTTCTAATACCTTAGGAGCCTCTAAGCCCCCTTAAAATTAGAAGCCTTTTCTCCTTGCTGCTTATATTTAACAAGTTTTTTCTAAGGAAATAAAGAACGACTGAACAAAACAAATATAGCCAGCCAATACCACACGGTAGTACCGTTAAGATTCTAACGATAACCTATTTCTCCAAAAATTCGTTGAGGATACAGCAGGTATGGATCATACAGAAACTCATGTACATATACTTACAAATATATGTGAATGTTTACATAAGTACATATATTCTGAAAATATACTCTCCTTACGCGGTCGTGTTATCGTGGTAAAAATAATAAGGTAAAGTTATCCTTCCCTCCTATCTTTACTCTGGAACCGGCCTAGCAATTTAACTCGAAACTATTATTAAAATCACGCGCCTCGAATGTCTGTGAATTAAGTGGATAATTGTGCGTTAAAAAGTCTATAATAATCGGCTATATTCTTCCTGTAGGCTAAGAGGGTAATGCCTTCTAACTCTAAGGCATGTGTCGATTTGCTTACGAACAAACCGACCGACATTCGTTAGTGCAGTGTTTCTTAAAATGTTCGCAGTTCTGGGTCACTTCTGTTTGATAGATTATTGCAAAGAATATTTTAAAAGAAACAAATATTTATAGGAATAGTGTGTATTTTCATTTACTGAGCAATACAAATAAGTACAGTGTAAGTGACATTTTATGAAGCCTCATGATATGTTTTTTGTGTTGCGTGGGGTTAATCAAAGTGCTAAAGTAAAATGCCGGCTTCTTTAGACAAGCCTTTGAGTACAATTATTATAGATATTTACAGTTTTAAAATATGAAATGCAAAATCATTATGTACGCGAGCCCCTGGCACATATGCTACTGAGCCGGAACGGGATTGCTGATGAGATCCACACTTTGAGAAACCCTGCGTTAGTGTGTTATAAAATAGAATAAAATATTTACATATTCATGGACTACAATAACCAGATATTATGATCGTCCACCAGTATGATAAACATCGTCATGTACGAGGAATGGAATAGCTAGTGTTTATATGACTTTTATGATTAATAGTAGGCAAGAAAATTGCGAGCATATACTTTATTTATTTTCTCCACGGCTAGTTACATACAGTAAACATGATATTTGCAGGTATCAAAAATCTGAAATATCTGATCGTAACAGGTATCTGAGCCGATTTTGAAGATTCCCAACAGACAGTCCCATAAGATTAAAGAAAAAAGTCGTAGTCTTAAACTTAAAAGTAAAAATAATAGCCGTAGGTACTATCGTCAAAACATACTGCCGGTGAGTTTTTAATTTTTATACGTGTAATTTCAGTGCGGTTGACCTCTTTCTTGCCTGATGGGAAGCAACAATGAGTACTAGGGTGGTACACGCAAACTCAAATAATGGCTATTCACTCTTGCCTTGAAAATCCCTATGAGACCAGGTGGTCGGACGACCTGATAAAGGTCGCAGGAAGGCGCTGGATGCAGACCACTTCCAACCGGTCGTATTGGAAATCTTTGGGGGAGGCCTTTGTCCAGCAGTGGACTTCCTGAGGCTGAGATGATGATGATGTCGGAAGACAGTAACACGGGGAGCGAATTCCATTCCTTAGCGGTAAGTAGAAAGCAAATGTAGAGGAACGCTGAGCAGGAATATCGATCATTTTATGACCAACTTCCTTAGGACCTACTATGTAGATCAACGTTTCCATTGCCCAAATTGAAATTGTTGTCAAAGCTCTCGATTTTCTCTGGAAGCCCATATTGAGACATAACCATAAAACTGATCATATCTCCAATACTTGAAGTCAACAAACAATCAGGTAATTCGTAAGCGTTGCCAACAGGACAGACGACTTCCCGGGTGCATTGTATGCAGATGTCAACCAAACATTCCTCATAACGACTTAAGTCTCCTTTCAACTTCAAGTAAAATTGACCTTTATAACTTTTGGCAGTAGGGCGATATTATTATGTAGAGATAGGATGGCAGTGCCAATGACTGGAATATAAGATTCAAATGCAGTTTGAAATATGACTACGACAATGGTTTTGAGTTTGTTAAACATGGACCTGTAATCAAAAAAATATCTTGGTTTTGGTCTGGGACAAAATTAATCCTTCCTTATTACATAGTGTAGGACGTCCTCAGGCACGGTGGAGTGATAATTTGCGCAAGATGGCTGGCAGGAGCTGGATGCGAGCAGCCGAAGATAAATCTCGATGGCGTGCAATTGGGGAGGCCTATGTCCAGCAGTGGACGAGTAATAGGCTGATGATGATGATTAGTTTAGGAGAAAAACAGTTGCTTCTTACTGTCGATAAAATAAGCATACTTAACAGTGGAATTCCATCTCTTTATCGTCTTCTACTTTTTCTCACTAATATGTAAGGCGATACATGTCACTATCGTCCTCTAAACTCTGTCACTAATCCTATCTTCTTTTAAAGCAGTTTAAAACTCCACCAATCATCAAAATAAACAGATATCTCTTTGTCACAGGTGGAGCTTTGACGAACTCGAATGAATAATAAGTACTTTGGAAAATTATTACCTAAGTAATCTGTGAAAGATAATACATACAATAAAATTACTACAACCGTTCTTATTACTTTGAAGATAAACTTCAAAGTTACTAGCCTGCATACGTTTCGTTTGATTCGTTGACTGATTGTACTAAACTAACACCAACATCAAGATAAACGACTTCATCTCTCATATCTGTCACTAAATAAACTATTCAATGTTGTTATATACCACCACACATGGCTCACAACATCCATTCTGCCTCTAAATGGGTAGCTGACGTCAAACATTGCGTTGACGACTCCCGACAAACAAATTTATTGAATGGGCTCTGGAATATTACTAAGCAGAATATTATTATGATGACAGAACCTTACAATTTTACTCTTTTAGATTAAACAATAAGACATTGTTAAGTGCTCCAACTAAGTATCTCGAGGAAATCTAAAACAAGTTTATCAATTATCAATTAAGATGTAAAATTGTATCACGGGAGCGAAAAATCAATTTACCATATCTCATTTCTGAAGTGTTTCTGTTTACCTTTCGTTGTGATCGTACCATTGACAATAAAAAAAAATTGTTTTTTTTTAAATTGCGCGGAATTGCAATTCAATTAATTGTTTTAAGAAGTAGATGTTAGGAATAGGCCATATGGAATTATATTCCAGGCTGATTCGGTTTACCAATATGCTCACGATGGCAAGATTACGCTGTAACAGAAGTGCATAAAAGAGCAGCTAGAGCTCTACTAGTTGCACCAATTATGTCTTCAATGATATTTTTTTGTTGCTTCTACTTCTTAATTACTAGGTACTGAAATTATAATTTCAAGCGCTCGAAGTGCACTGCTGAGCACAGGCTTCTCGTAAGGATTTCCAAAACGATCTGATGGAAGAGGTCTGCATCCAGTGTTTCCCTGCGACCTTGATCAGCTCGTCTGACCACCTAGTCGGTGGATGTCCGACACTGCTTTTGCAGGTACGAGGTCGCCATTTAACAACCTTTCTGCCTCAAATTCATCATTATTCAGCGACATTTCTAAAAAACGGTAAAATCTACAAAAAATCCATTGACAACAAACAAATTACCGAATTGGGAAACTAGAGCGAAACACTAGAAATCGAACGGCATGAATAATGGCTGAATGGCTTGACATAATAATTGGTTATGGCCGGAGTTCTCACGCCATGGCGTATGTGCCAAAATCCGGGTCGGGCGGAAGCATCAACAATATATTCTGAACATTATGTCCGTCGCAATTAGAGTGGATGCATGGCTCACTGCGCTGGCGCACTGCGACAGCTGGTAGGGCTGCTGCATTCGCATTTCCTCCACTTAGATAATGGAAATGCGAAAACAGCGCATTGGTAACAAAGGTTGTGACAACCGCGACACGTTTCGCTGTCGCCAATCTCTGTCGCTCATGAAAAAAACTGTAAAGGTAAACTCTAAAAGTTTACCTTTACAGTTTTTTTCATGAGTGATGAGGCGTAGCTTTCTATACATAAAAGCTAGCTATGACTAAGATTTTCTTTACATCTCTACTTATCTTCCATCCTCTCCCGAACGTATATATTATGACAACGTTGACCTTTTCCTAAGCTTTCATCTGTAAATATCTAGTAAATATACTAAAATAGTTACCTCCGAGAAGTATTTTGACCAACGTATGTGTGACATTTCTCTTCACTCATCATCATTTCGTGTAGGTGACACGGTCAGTCGACCATGCACACCCTGATGTCAGAGTTCTGCGGAACCGCCTCTCGGCCTCTGACGTAGTTCCTTTTCTCTTCACTCATTTACAAACACAAAACGATATGACTTTTTTCAGGCTGCACGCACTTCACCTGAACACACGTCTGTTACGGAAGCCCTCTATTTTGCACACCAATGACACAAAACCACAGGAATCCTGCATCTGAATTGCATAAGCAATTCAGATACAAATCCGGAGTAGTTAGATATTTGATCAGTTGTCACCGACGCTTCATTTTCTTAGTATGTCGGTAGCTAGCAGGATGCGGGCAGCCCTGGAGCCAGACAAATTATGCAGATGATCACAACGGGCGCCGGGCGTTACGTCACGCCTCAAATCTGCGCTCGCCGCTTGTTTTGACGCGGCCATAACCAGCAAACATTGTTATAAACCATTTATGGAATGAACACTGCAACCACACCTGAAAGACTCACTTTTTAGATTCAAGGCTTCTTTTATTTGCACCGACTTACCGACTTCCAAAATGTTCTTTTCTCTGCACCACAGAGCAAAGAACTCGTGTCAATTGAGTTCACATTTGTATCCCCCAACACAAATTCAATACATTACTTACGTGTTATTTTAATCATCTTTGCGTCTCTGCAATATAGGTTTGTTTATCTCTCGGTCTCTATTGCCTAGAGAAAAACATAATTTACATTTTTAAGAATCGCAGTTCACACCTTCTTTCGGGAGCTGACCATTTTGAATTAAGTTAAGTGTAACATCATATAGCCTACCAAACTGATTTTTGGCCCAACGGATTAACATTGCCATCCGATGCAGCGTTATGGCAAGTATTTACGAATTTTATTATTTTGCTTAAATTCAATTTACTAGCGACTAAATAAGGAAAACTTTATAAAATTAGAAATTACTTTAAATTACCTTATTAAGTATTTTCTGTTAATGATAGGTAGAAAGATGAGGGACCTAAGCCTGTATGCCCTGGTCACAGAATCAAAGGTCGTGCCATCGGTATTACGATGAAAGGAAGTGATAAACTATTAATATGCTCGCAATCGTGAACTGTCTGCATAATTATCATAATTTAAGTTGCAATTGTTGATTTATTAATGCAGTCAGAGATAGTGCCCTTTGACTGCGCCGGCTCTTGGCGCCAGTCACATTTCAAAGTACCTTAGTGTGAATGTTTTAGTTCCTAGTATAATGTAAGACTGGGGTTAGACTCAGTTTATGGTTATATTTAAAAAAAAACAGCATTCTGAGCGTGTCGAGCGGAATGCCCTGAAATATTTTGGCCTATATTTTAGTACTCACGCAAAATTCTTTGGGTGTGCTTGTGACACTTTATCCTTTAGTACGATACTGATTGAAAGACGGAGTGGCTCCTATACTCGGATCAAACTTTGCGGCACTAACCCGATAGTTAACTCGCTAAGCACGAAGTTATATCGATATTTAGCGCGCGAAGCCTCAAATCATAGCGATAGTTAACGCGCTAAGCATCAAATCATAACGATAGTTGACACGCTATCCTATGAAGTACCAAATTGTAACAGCAATGTCGTCGTATCGCCTCAAAATTGGACAATAGAAGTTGACTTCATGCCTGTTATGCAGACCTTGGAGACCTTGGAGCTGACCTTCCGAGGGATGGAGACACGGTTCGCTGCGCTGCCAACCATATTTATGTACAAACCTCCATAGTAGCATTCGTAGTTTAAATTTAAAAAGTAAAAAAAAATAAATAATTGAACAGGCACCTTTTTTAGGGTTCCGTAGTAAACAAGGAACCCTTATAGTTTCGCCATCGATTTAGGGATCCATTTCCGAAATATTTGGTTTTAAAGTGCGAATTTTAAAATATTTGGTTTTAAAGTGCAATTTGTTAGAGGTAAGTGTCCCCCCCTCTATGTGCTAAACGGTTATATATAGATACTTGAAAAACATTACAGCAGTAGTATATATACTGAAGTTTAAAGGAAAACTATCAGAGCTGAGTACTGAGTACAAACTAAAAAGTTATAGGCAACCAACTTATAAACTGTAAAATTTAATACTATTTTCATTGTTAGATGTTTTTGGTCGTTAAACTGTAAGGTGCGAGTGTGAATAGTGTGAACTCAAAGTTGTTATTCGCAACTACGGAACCCTACACTGCGCGTGGCCCGACACGCACTTGGCTGGTTTTATTAAATATGTAACAACGGGTTACTCATGTAAATTAATAAATAATATTCATCTACTGGCCGACATGTTCCAACCTCAATCGGAGGTCTTCATCAGGGCAAATTTGAATCGAGAGACGCGCCTTGACTTTTCATTATTTCGCATTTGATAAATTAAGATAGTTACTTATTTATTACTGTCAAAATATGCCACTTTTGGCGATATTGTCTGTTTTTGTTTTTTGTGTGTGTAAGTGGCCAACACTGGTGTCAGATTTTCAACCTCAAGCTGCCTAAAGGCTTCTGATATAGCTTAAGAGTCCCACGTAAAGCCGCAATCCCATACAAACGTCGTTAGGTTTTAGTTTTACAACAGTTAAGCCAATCTCAACCAAATTTCGTACATACGACCGGATAAGGCATATTGATGTTTATGATCAGATTTCAATTTTAAAAACAATTCCTATACAAAATTACAGTGAGTTGAAATTTCGTATCTAAAACTTGTACTAAACCTAACTACGTTTGTATGGGATTGCGGCTTTACGTGGGACTCTTAACGACTGCCATCAACGATGACAGCCGGGACCAACAGCTAAACATGCCTTCCGAAGCACGGAGGAGCTCGAGATATTTTAATAATGCCACTTGCGGTCACCCACCCAAGTGGTAAGTTGCTTACCATCAGTGAATCTATAACTATGATCCTACTTTCAAGATATTTGATTCGACACTCTCCCCGGGTTTATTACGTAAACACCGCATACAATGAATCAAATTAAATGTCCAATAATTACCAAAATAAATAAAACTGAGACTTCAGCGACGATCACCAAACCAGGTCAACACTGATGGGTTTTTAATGAGCTGCCTCGCCATCTGTGAAATATGGACCACATTTGCATGGAACTGACACCAACGACTCTGATATTACTACCATTTACGAAAAATTAGAACAATATATTTGCTTGGTTATTTTTACAAGATATTGTCACAAGTACCTATTTCTATCTCAAAGTTATTATTCGTATGCTGTATTATATACCTATATAAATAGTTCATAATAAATCAAATGATATAAGGAACTACAAAAACATATTCAGAGTCCCGAGCAAGCCACGAACTTACGTCTGGTACGTAAGTAATTATTAACTTTATTGTTTACCTCGTTCCTGAACGGGCATATTTCCATACAAACGAAAAAACTCAAAATTTCTATACAAATGTTGAGAGGCTTATTATCAAACCATTCATATTTTAACCAAGCGGTATACTTAGTATAGGAAATAAATTATAATCTACGTAAGCTCCTGTGACCTTACGTAGATTATAATTTATTGATTGCTTAATTTTATACCTTTGGTCTTATGCATTAGGGTTCGTCTACCCCGTTAAAGAAAAAGACGTATGTGTATGTATATAGTACTAGCTTTTACCCGCGGCTTTGCTCGCGTAAATTAACGAGGAGTTTATCGCAAATACCATGGGAACAGTATATTTTTCTGGGATGAAAGGTACCCTATGTCCTTCTCAGGACCCTAACTTATATGTATGCAAAATTTCATGATGATCGGTTCAGTAGATAGGGCGTGAAAGCGTAACAAACAAACAAATAAATAAACAAACAAACTCACTTTCGCATTTTTAATATTAGTTAGGACAAGCTATTACCCGCGGCTTCGCCTGCGTAATATATGTATAGCCTATGTCCTTGGTACCCTAACTTATGTATATGCAAAATTTCATGATGATCGCTTCGGTAGATACGGTGTGAAAGCGTAACAAACAAACGAACTCACTTTCGCATTTATGATATTAGTTAGGATTAGTTGGGATGGGATTGGGATAGTTGGGATTAGTTGGTGGATAAGTTGGAATAATATAAGTACACATTACACAGTATCTTTTAAATCCTGTTTCCTCGCACACTAAGGATTTCTAGAGAATTTTTCAGTTCATTTTGCATTTTCTCCACCTAAGCCCGTTTTAAGCGACCATTGGCTAGGTCCATTCATCTAATACACAACTATGGAAAGTTGTTTCCGCCGTATCAAACAAACAACGGAGGCATTCAACAATAGTCTTTGTATCGAAGAATGCAAAATTGTTTGCGAGCTTTGTTCGCCACTTTGTTTGGAGTTCGATGAAAAATCGATATCTAATGCAAAATAATGTGAATTACGAACCGTAGTTGCTGTTGTCGATGAAATACCTAATCATATTGTATTATGAAATCATATGTCATGAAATATATAATCATATGTCATATTGTATTATGAAATCATAATCATATGTATTATGAAATACCTAATCATATTTGACGAGCTTAGTGGCGCAGCGGTCAACACGCCTGCCTGCGACACGGATGATCCCGGGTTCGATCCCCGGTCAGGTCAAGATGGAAAATGATCTTTTTCAGATTGACCTGGGTCTTGGATGTTTATCTTTATAAGTATCTATTATAAAATATAGTATCGTTGAGTTGATCACAAGTCTCGAACTTACTTTGGGGCTAGCTCAATCTGTGTGATTGGTCCGTATATATTTATTTATGAAAGTAAATGTGTAATAACCAATAAATAACATATTTCTAATTAAGTAACAATATTAAAACTAACTTATATAAACTAAGAATTAAACCTACCTATAAAATAAAACTACTTATAAATAAAACCTACCTACAAATAAAACTTACCTATAAAAAGAAAATGTCCAGCAGGTCATTGCCCTGCGGTAATGTGCCCAGAAGACTGGCAGCATTGCCACGTTGAATGGCAATGCTTATTCTTTGGGCAAAATAGTTGCCAGCCCTCTGGTCATTCGACACCTCGACCAGCCTTTTGCTCACAAACTTGAATAGTTTGTGAGCTGAGGGACCCCACGGACCCATGAAAGTAAATAATATAGAATTACTAGTAAAACACCATAGTAGAGTAGAATAGGATTGCCGTGTGGTTCCCGGCAGAGTAAAGTAGGACCACTCCAAGTCTTTCCGTGGATGTCGTAGAAGGCGTACACAAGCTAAACGAAGCATGTAAACATCAAAGTGACCTCTCCAATCCACCAGCGTGGTAAGTGTAGGCCTAATCCTCTGTCTGCTCAGGGTAATATACCTATATGGTTCTGGTAGTACAGAGAGAGTCGTGCTCCTGCATACCATTTTCCTTCAAGTCACACATTTTGCCACTTTGGAAGTGCCTTTCTTTCAAACAATTGATTTTGTTAAAAAATGGTTTGGAACCTCAATGTCATTTTTAAAGATATATGAGAAAAAATTTTTTGGTACCACAATGTCATTTTTAAAAACCTATCTATGGAAACCCCGCAAGAAAGCATACATTTAAAAAAAATAATTTATAATATATATATGGAATAAAAGGCTGTGTGTGACATACATACGGACAGACAGACATGACGAACGACGAGGGTTCCGTTTTTGCCATTTCGCAACGGAACCCTAAAATGGCATATGGCGCTAAACAAGTAGAGCACTGCTACAGGCGTACGAAAAGAATATGCCTTAAAAAGGTTAGTCCAACTATTGTTTGGATTAACGTTTTGATTATTATTCAATCACTTTCCAATATCGAGTCCAATTCCCACGTATCGATTAGCCGCGCCGATTCACTTCGCGTGAATCGAGTAAGGTAACGGTGCCTGCAACGGCCAGTGGGCTAGTTACCGACCATAAACACCACGTTGCTTCGTGGCGTGAATTCGCCATGTGTGCATAGTAATGTGGGCTAGAGCTGTTACAATGATGTCGTAAATCTTGGGCGAGTTATGGTTAAATCGTAGTGCTTTACTCTTTAAATAGGAAAGGCCGTTTTTATTAAAGAAACCAAATAATTTATACAAATATTAGAAAGGGAACAGATTTTATAACAAAAAATATGTTTGCTTGCATTCAATAGGTTCTTAAACTATTGGACCGATTTAAAAAAAAATCGCTTAAAGAAAGCAAATTTGTGTGCAGGTGACACAGGCTATAATTTGCACGGATGAAGTCCTGGAAAAATTGCTAGTATAATATAATCAAGTAACTTACCTGTCAAGTTACTCGCTCGATATATTCCGGTATTTTGGTATATTCCGGTAATATAAAGTAACTAGGCATCCAATTATAATTACATATCTACCTATACCGTATAAAGTCCCGTCCCGTAAGTACCTATGCTACAGAACACCGGGTACGGTGTTATACAAATCTCAAAAGTTGTCTTAAGAAGATAGACTACCTGTAAATTTTCATACAAAAAGCGATAACGCTTCCCACCCCTAAACCTTTACAAAGTGAGGAAATTTTGGTGTCATTCGATTAAGCACACCTTAATGGCTAACCGTTTTCTTTTTTACTGATTCGGTTTATCCTCTTAATAGTTGTAAATTAGTATTTTTTCCATCGTGATTAAAGATTTGTTTTTTTTTAATTTATAATTTATAAATTAAGGAGTCACCTTTAGATTTTTTCACGTTTTAAAATTTTAGACCTATGTCTGTCGAAACTCTTTTTATATTATTTTGGAGGTTTTTGAACGTACTTACGAGAGCTTTTAGGTACTTTGACCATTTTGATACATTACTAATACGTTAGCAACAAACAATACTTACCTTCAACTAAAGTAACCTGTTTAAATAAAATTATTTTAATACGGTTTTTATCGTAATAAAAACCGTATTAAAATAATTTTATTTAAATGTGTAACAATCGCGAAAACATAAGAAAACATTAAAGTAACCTGGTTTGTGCAGGCGAGAAAAACTTATTGTACTTACTACGTCCTGCACTCTAATCAGATAAAAGACATTTCATTTTCTAAGGTCACATAATAAACCAGAAAGCCGCACACACACAGAAACAAGCTACATCACTTTATTTACTTGAAAGCTTCTAAATTATCTCTTCTAAAATATCACACGGCATCCTAGCACATGCATACTGATCTGCTAGACTCTGTTCAAGAAGAAGAGACGTAGTATTTGGGGGGTGCTCGCTGCTGTCTCTTTCGTAGAACAGCTTTAGATTTTCCCCTATTCTCCATGACTTTGAAAAAAAAATACCCGAAGAAGAGATGTCACCTGAGGATGTCACCCTCTTTTCTTTCTTCTTTTAAATTATGGCTTCCACCGAGATTTCAGTGATTCTGACAATGTCCAGTATAATGAGATACTAAGTATCGGTGTTGTACGGTATGTGGCATCAAAGATGGCGTAAGTTCTTTGGTAGCCTCGTTGTTGGTAACCTTGTTGTCTGCCCCGCAAGTGATAAAGACGTGATAGTATGTATGTACAATTATGTTTTCTTTTGATTCATCAGACTTATGATACATGCATGACAGCTTGATGCTTCAATGTAGCTCGTTGCGTGTTGTTCTTTTATTTAAAAGCAACAACAACATTGTCATCATCCAAATTCCTAAACAAAATAGCGTTAAAACAACACATGCAATTTGTTATGATGCCACATACATAATACACATGAAAACAATAGAATTACTTATGACAAAGCAGGGGCGGCCGGCGAGAAATCAGTTACAGAAATTATGTAAAAATCGGTTGCGCAACACTTTCGTCTGCTCGCGACCAGTTTCGGCGTCGCACCGGTTTTGCTGAGGCTTGTTGACAAACACGTGGCCGGAATGTCCTAGAATGTGACCTTGTGCTGAGGAGATATTCGATTAAGTTTTCTTTTTATTGAGTTTTTTTTATTCTTTTACTCTTATTAAATTTAGAAATAAGATACGGGAAGAATCTGAAGAGAAATTAATACACTTGCTGCCCGCGTGTATTTTCTTTTTCATTATTTCTTAATTAAATCATTTTATTTTTTAAACTTTTCTTAATTTTCTTAAGTTATTAATAAGAGTATATCAGATTAGCATTATGAATGCATAAAAAATTACCAATAAAATCTTTAACTGGAACTTATTTGTGAAATTTGATGTGACCAAACAATAGCTCACACAGCTACAAACAATATGTAGCCAGAGTTGACGGCACGAGAGCCAGTTGACCATTAGAGAACCGTAATCGAAGTCAATGAGCGTGTTAACGATTTAATTTAAAAAGTTCAGGGTATAGCTACCTACCATAAAGACATTGACGGTATTGGGTAAAATCGTGAATTATCGGCTACTTGGCCAGAATAACTGCAATTTTCACACCCATACAGAAGTATAAGTGTCCTTCTCATATCTGTCCAAATACTACATTTTTATCCATAAAAGGACACCTTGAAACAGGTGACTGGTCTGGACAGCATTAATCAAGCTATGCAGGTCTGCACACACCCACTTTTTGCACAGAGCGACTTATATGCAGTTATGCGCGGAATGCTTTTGTGCGCGCCGCGCCGTCAAGATCGTTTATGCCTATATGTTAGATATCGAGGCACTCATGGCATGGCAGTGAATAATTATGTTGTGTCACTAAATATGTCAGGCTAGCCGTGTGGTTCCCGGCACAGTAGAATAGGACCACTCCAAGTCGTCCCGTGGACGTCGTAGAAGTGTAGAAGGCGACTAAAGGAATACAAGCTAAACAAAGCTTTTAAACATCTAAGATATCTCTCAAACCCGTCTGGCCCGTCTGACCCATCTGGAGAGTGTAAGCCAAATTCTATGCCTGAGGTAGTAGAGAGGGAGTCGTTCTCATGCAATGGAGACTTAAAAAGACCTGATGATGATAATGATGATGAAATATGTCCTTCTCATGTAGGTACATGTATCCTCGGTTGCTTTCTCGTTGCCGGTAGTGTAGTGTGCCGGAATCCGGGGTCCGCTAATATTACAGCATTGTCAGTAATACAGGCACAAAGTAATGTAACGCCCTGAATATCAGCGCTGTGGCTCCTCGCTATCCTTTGTCTATGCCATGTCAGAAATTATCTTTTTAATTAGTTCACCAGATTTCACTCGCAGCTGCGCTCGCGTAAATGTGGACCCATCTGGAACAGTCTAAGTTTTATCGAATGGAACCCAAACTCGGGCAGCAAGCCAAGCTGGAGGCTTTCATAATATTAAATTAAACGTACCAACACCAAAATGAGGAAGAATGAATATTTTTACAAATTTCGTAAAAACTTTCGTAAAAAAAGAAATACTTGGCTCCGTTATGATTCAGTGACATAAGGAATCGACTTTTTTGCGATATTATAGATAACAAAGAACATCTTGAGTACCTACTATGAAAATATAAATCTTTTTTATGTAACATCAAATCAAGATTTCATTCCCATGTCATGTTTATTTAATTGCTTCATTTGCATTTTATTACAAGATGATATCTAATAAATTAACTAGCTTATCAACATTTTATTGTTTTTTAACGTTTCGATTTCACTGCAGCGGTGGCTGCAACGATACGCTGTCTGCGCCACCTCGCACCTAAAAAAGTTGTAAATTAAAAAGTTGAGCAGCGCGCCTCTAATGCGGACATTAATCGCGTTTCCCGCCCGCCGCCCGCTACTGTCGCGATGTTGCTAAATATCTTCGCTGCACTTTCGTGTATGAATCTTCTAATTACTCGGTAGAAAGTCACCGCTGCGTTTTTTTATCTGACGATTTGCGGCACCGGAGCGGCGGAATGATTTTTGTGCGTTACTTTATTATTATTACGTTTAGATTCCGCGCTAACAAGATGAAAGTCTAGTCACACTTTTAATGAATACCGCCGGCATTCCTGTCGCGAACACGGGATCGACTAGTTAAGTTTATTGACTCGATTTATGTAACCAATTAAGATGAATTTTCAGCCATAACGAGGAATATGAGCGTTTCTAATGTCCAATTAAATATAGAAAACAATTAGTTCGGTAAACTGGCTATAAATCATATATCATACGAGATTGAAATATTTGTTAATTGTTATATCTACTTAATTAATTTTAAAATTCCTGCTGCCAACATTTAACTAACAGTTTGTCTGGCTACCGAAGTCAAAGCGTAAACACAATATCATCGCTGAAAGAAACTGAATTTAACTGAACAGTGAACACGATTTCCTTAAAATAAATATAGGTAGCTAATAGATTATAATTTTATAAACATACCTACACCAATGCAGTTTCAAGATCTGACCGTATAGGAAAATGACAAACACACTACGAATAAGTAATAAGTCTAGCAAACACAAAATGATTTTTTGACCGTTTTTCATCTGTTCCATAAACTGGTATTTCCCAGAAGTCTGTTAAAAATGGCACTTTGGAGATTTTTGATTGAAAGTTGAATGACGCAATTTAAGCCAAATTATGGAGATACCGGAGGAAATATACCTACATTACGTAAATAAATAAAGCATACAATATCTATACTTAATCCTGTCCTGTCATGTAGAAAATTTTAACATTCAGATGGGAAAGCATATTTCAACGGACATTGCAGTGACTCCTTAAGGACAAGAAAGTCTTGAACATTGTTTGGCATAACCGCCGGAGAAAATCAGTCTACAATGCAATCACGATTGCGGAGGTCTTAGACGCAAAGGTCGCCGCCGGGTACACGATGTCACATAATGCAGGATGAGGTAGATCGGTGATACGCTGAATAATGAGGAAGGAAGTAACGAGTACCTACATTTATAAGGTTCTTTCTTGTGAAAGTTTCCAAATATTATATATTTCTGAATGGAAATGTACCTAATGGAATAACACAGATTGAGATAGTTCTCACATCAAGAAAGTAGAATCTAGTAAGTAGATCTTAGAAGAAAATAGGAACGCGTAGAAGTATGAATCGAACTTTTTTTTTAAATCTATGTAGGAACCTCAGATTAATAACTAAAGTAGGAACGTTTGTTTCTTTCCTCGCGCATAGAGTTGACAAGCTTTTTTTCAGGAAGCCTACGAGTTGCGAAAAAGAACCACAAGATTCGCGGAACGTGACTCGAACGTCTACGATTTTTGAAAAAGAGCCATAATGATTCATGGAACGTATCTTTGGAAGATTACAATTTGCGAATAAGAACTACAAAGCCTCGCGGAACGTGTCTTCGAAGTCTACGATTTGAGAAAAAGAGCCACAAAGTTTCTGTGTGTTCATATATAGTTGGTTAAAGTTGGACAACCTAGAGACCAGGCACGATGCAGTAGCTGTTCTCTACGCCGTTCTAAGTGCATCTCTGATACTTAAATAATGCAGGTAGATATTACGATTTTGGATTTAAATTAATTGTAGAAATAATAAATATCCCTTTTTTAAAACACAGTTAAAGAAAATCCATTTTCATTTAATCCAAAAACCGGTTACAGTCAAGGGTGGAGTTTTAAAATTTTGCTCTCGTCAATGAGGATATGAAAACCGTATTGGACATTGAAGCGTTCGCAGTAATGTGCACAGACCCTGACTAGTTTCGTAACTGCTCATTACTGAATTACACGCATTTTTAGATTTTACTGCAGTATGCAAGTAATGAACACTTTCACAACATACCTACTGCGTAATAAGTTGATTTATTTGTAATTACTAATTAGCCACCGACGTGATATAAGGAAAACATGCGCTTTATCTAATACATAGCTACTTAAGTAAATACTTATCTTAATTGTCTTGGCCGTTAATTCCTTATTTACTGCGTTTATTTTTCCCGTTACGTTAGTTACGGGAGTTGATTTGATTGAGGGAGATTTGAGGGATTGAGTTTTATACGGACTATCAGTACCTTAACAGTAATCAATCACACAGATTGTGCTAGTCCCACGCTAAGTTGTGAAGTTATGTTGTAGGTTTTTAACTCAAAGATTATTTACTATATCCATACTTATATACTTTCAATTTCACTGGATATATATAAACATCCAAAACTCGGCCAAACTGAACTTTTTTTTTTTGTTCTAGACCCTTAAAAAGGGTGATTTAGGCCGTCGATATGAACAACTTTTCTTAGGGACCATTGCTAGAAACACAAAAAAGAAATCGATATTTCCATACAAAAGTGTTCAGCCGCCCGGGCAAAGGCATGGGCACAGAACAACAAACACATGTGTTTGTTGTTCTGTGGGCATGGGAATGACGAAAATTTTTTCGTCGGGCTGAATCATCCCTGTAAGGGTCAGAACGATCAAAATTTCGCCATGTATATTTTTCTCGTGGTTGAACAATTATGGTACCACACCCGTAGATTAAAGGCAGCAGTCATTTGCTCCATGGTGTTGTTTGTCATCTATCTATCACGTATAAAAACATAGCGTTTAACGAAGTAGGTATAAAAGAAATCTAAAACGTTTAACCAACAAACGCCCAGCCAGCGCAGTAGAAGTAGGAAATAAAAATAGTAATCTATGAAAATTACTCTCGGAATGTAACAAAAGAACAAAGCGAATCGTGAACCTAGCGTAAAAAGTTAACTCGGCCGAACATCAGATCATTTTGTTCAATTTGAACAGTAACCTTCGGGCATCTAACCTTCTAATCTGAAGGCTGTTTCTGCTGGGTAGATAACATGGATATTTAATTGAGTATCTACGGTTGAGTTTAACCTACCCAGATCAGTGTCGTCTTACTTAGCATAAATTAAATAAATGAATAGGTATATAAGTATAGGGACAAATCCTTCGATGGGACAAATCACACAAATTGAGCTAGCCCACAGGAATTTGTGTCGCAGGATAGGTACTAACTCAACGACACAAATTGAGCTAGCCCCACAGTAAGTTGTAAATGTGTTGTTTAATTAAGACACTAAGTCAACGATACTGTATTTTACAATAGACACTTATTTATGTTGATAAACATCCAAGATTCAGGTCAATACCTAATTGAAAAAGATCTTTTTCGTATCAGCAGCGAATAGATATTATAAAAGTACCTATAAATCTTCCCGTACTAATATTAAAATAAAGTTTATTTGTTAGTAACATGTACGTTGGCTGCTGGGGTACGGCAAAGGAATAGGTGTAGGTATACTTGGACCTTTTATCGCGAAAAAGTAAATGTTCCCAAGAAAAAGCAGCGGGCGAAAGCATATAGTAAAACGTTGAAGAATCATATTTTTTTTCTTTATCTTTGAAAGATATAGTAAAACGTTGAAGAATCATATTTTTTTTCTTTATCTTTTCTTTTTAACAGATGATTAAGGTGAAGCACGACTTTTTCTAAAGAAAAATACCCTTTATTTTCAAAGATTTCAATATCCATGAGTAGCTCGAAATCTGTTAATTTGGATTACGGTAAGGCCTCCAAAAGATACCTAGCTAATGGTCTACCCAAACCACTATTTCTAGGAAGAAAGTTTCAAGTAGCTTTAGGTGACTTTGAAAATTAAAAAGAGATCTTACCCAAGTAACACCTCTTTTTATGCACAAACTACCGAAACTACGAAGAAATACTATTTCTACTTTTTTCTGGTCGAAGGCAAGAGAGCAGAGCACTGACAGGAAAGCCAGTAAAACTTTTTTTTCCATGTTTGTGAGCACAAACACGAAAAAACTATTCATATAGGTATCTGTATGTAACCTTACAGATAGGGTTTTAAAATAAGTACTTATCTTTAAAATAGTAAGGCAACAAGGCAGTCAACTTTGAGTCAAGAAGATTTTCTCACCTTAATACACTAGAAACATACCCGTAATAAATATATCCTACCTATGTCCTCTAAATTCCTCATCTGTCCGTATTGTTAATATATGAAAGAGACAGAAGACCACCAGAAGACATACATACTAGATACATACATACATACGTCATGAGTATCGTCGGCTTCAAGGTCTAAAACCTCTCTAAAACACAGAACCATAGCTCAAGGTCTTAAACATTGTCTTCTCTTTATTTCTATTCTATTTCAATCTTCGAGCAACACGGAAGGGAGTAGCCATACGCTGCATTCCCCTCTGTCAAGGTACAAGCAAAATTAGGCATATGCATGTCTATGTGTTAGTTGTGTGTGACTCATCTGTACACAAATTATTTTTTCTTTTTTATGTCATTTTTTGTGACAATGTCATAATTACTATCAAGTGACAGTTTAAGTTTTGTATGTAGGTGTGCGGAACTAAACTTGTGTGCACATTTCCCCCCGCAAAAAACGCCAGAAAAATTGTCATAGTAAATTGTCGCTTTGCCCACTCCCTCCGTCCGGTACGGAGGCCGTATTGCTCGAAGATTTCAAAAGGTGAGTGAGATCTCCTATTATTTGCCTCTTCATTTTATCTTCTTGCTTTGGCAGCTTTGCTTCGAAGTTAATAAAAAGTAATAATGTCACTGTCAATTTGACATTTTTCCTTATCAGCTGGTGTTTGTCAAAATGTCATCAATCATCGATATTCCAAGCACAAACTACGAAGAAGATACTATTACTAGTATCAGACGACCGACTGCCATATGTTTTCTCTAGGCAATAAGGATCATAGACAAATAATGGAGTGAGGGTGAAAATGAAAAAAATGCCATACAATTCCTTTTGAGTTTCTATGGGGGGCCATAAATTCAAAGTCAATTGACGTGTGTTCTATGCCCTAAAATCCGTAAAGGCAGTTTTTCGGCAGTGATTCCAAGGTTTTACAACTTTTGGTAGGTAGATATTATATACATGCAATGTATTAATTAAGCACAAAATTATAATACATATTTGAAATTGCGATAGTATGAGCGCGCTATCATTTGTCAAGTCCACTAAGGGCAAGGTTATCCTGGCTACAGTTGCTGCTCTGCACATCACGATTTATCTGGCAAAACCCTCGTTCTTTAAAGACCAAAGAGCTGAAAACCCTCAGACCACGGCCCCTAAATACTTGCCAGACAATTGATCGGCCTTGAGTGGAAACGCAAGCAAGAAAAACCGGAAAAGTACGGTGTTGATTCATGTTTTATAAAAGCATTGTAGCCGTTACACCGAACCTGTTGCGCGGTGTATTTGTGAGAAACATGAGTGCTGGAAAAGTTTATGTAATTCGTTCGGACATGCCAGAGTGTGGAGTGCAGTTGTTACAAAAAGAGTAAGTACAATTATTGTTTATAATTTAACTACCAGCTACTTTTTTTAACCTAAGTCTGTAACATATGCTTAACATTGTCTGAATATCTATCCTTGGTTTAAAAACGTTTTCTTGGCGCTGGTATTACATTTGTCCATGGGCAGTGGTGATCCTTACCATCAGGAGATCATTGGCTTGTTTGCTATCATATATCAGTCATCAATCAGTTTCGGTTGAACATCTGTAATAAACACACGCTATTCAAGTTAAACTTAGTCACATTATTTCCGAATTACGAAATTATTTTTATTTAGTCAATTATTTATTTAATTATAAAAAAGTTTATTTGTGGTTTCCAAGTATCTAAAGATTACTTAAGGAATTTCCATGAATGGTTTAAATCATTGTAGTAAGTAATACTTCCTATCTTCTCAATTTATTTATTTACTTATTTATGAAATTGATTACAATTTCAGATGTGAAGTAAAAATCTGGAATAAGCCCACACCAGTGCCTAGAGAAGACTTCCTCAAAGAGATTGCAGGTATTAATGGAATATACTGTGATCTAAACGTAAAGATTGACAAAGCCGTCTTAGATGCAGCTGGCCCTGACCTCAAGGTCGTAGCCACCATCTCTGTGGGCCATGACCATATTGACTTGCAGGAATGCAAGAAGAGAGGCATTAGGATTGGCTACACTCCTGATGTGTTGACTGATGCTACTGCCGAACTCACAGTAAGTATTTAGATGCAATTTGTATGATTAAAATCCATTTCATAAATACTACTAGCTGTTACCCGCGGCTTCGCCCGCGTGATATATAGCCTATGTTCTTTGCATTACCCTAACCTATGTGTATGCAAAATTTCATGATTATTGGTTCAGTAGATAGGGCAAGAAAGCATAACAAACCAACAAACATAGAAATAAACAAACAAACAACCTTACTTTCGCAATTATATTATTAGTTAGGATTTACACATAGCCTTTTAAGAGCCATTTTGAGACAACATACCGCAATCAAGCAGTAACAAAAACAAAAAATAAAAAAGAAGGTAAAAACAAATGTTTTACATTTACAGATGGCTCTACTCCTGTCCACATCACGACGCCTTCCGGAAGCCCAGCATGAAGCCAGAACTGGTGGGTGGAAGTCATGGGCACCAACATGGATGACAGGCCCTGGTCTAGCTGGTGCCACTGTTGGCATAGCAGGCTACGGCAGAATCGGACAAGCAGTTGGCAGAAGAGTCAAAGCTTTCAATACGGCAAAGATTCTATACTTCAACCGCAGTGAAAGACCAGAGGCTAAGGAAGTGGGAGCCATCAAAGTAGGCTTTGATGAACTATTGACTCAAAGTGACTTTGTTATATGCTGCGCTGCGCTAGTCCCTGAAACTAAAGAACTATTCAACAAGGCTGCCTTTGAAAAGATGAAGAGAACAGCTATCTTTATTAACACAAGTCGAGGAGGCACTGTTGACCAGGATGCCCTTATTGAAGCTTTGAAGAATAATACAATTAGAGCTGCTGGACTGGATGTTACAACTCCTGAACCTTTACCTTTGGATAGTCCCTTGTTCAAACTGAAGAACTGTGTGGTTCTACCTCATATAGGAAGTGCTTCAATAGAGGCTAGGAACACTATGAGCGAGCTTACAGCAAGAAATATATTAGCTGCTCTGAAAGGCTCCGAAATGCCAGCAGAACTAAAGTAAAATGTTTTAGATATAATTATGCAAGATTAACATTTTTAAATGTATGTATATGTTGTAGATAATAAATATCTATTTTATGACTACAGTCATTTCTGTTACTTCTATAATCATCATCATCTCAGCCACAAGAAGTCCACTGCTCACTGCTGACCATAGATATCAGAATATTCTGCTGACATAGGCCTCTCCCCCAAGGATTTCCAATACTATAACAGATCATCATCATCATCCTCCTTACCTTTCCCATTATCTGGGGTCGGCGCAGTATGTCTTATCTTTCCATGTTTCTCTATTTCCCGTCATACTCACTTCCACTCCTGCCACCCTCATGTCCTGCCTTATACATTCTATCCATCTCTTTTTTGGTCTCCCCCTTCCTCGGTTTCCACTTACTTCCATGCTCAGTGCTGTTCTTGTTATATGCCAATCTTCTCTCGTCATTACATGACCAAACCAACCTAATCTATTACTTCTTATTTTATCGTTTACCGGCGCTACTTTTAAACTTCCCCTTACAATAAAATACAATAGATACTAATACTAATTGTTAAACTAAGTAACAACACTTCATCCCAATAAAAAAGAACATTTATTAAATAAAATACAACAAGTTACTCCTACTTAAATAAAATAAATAAATTAGACTAGTCATTATGTTCATGTTGTGCTTCTGATTCCCTCCAGTTGTTTTGCACCATTTCCACGATCATCCTCCACCATTTAGATTGCATGAAATAATAAATTGAACAAACTACAATGAACAACCATGATAGGACTAGGAAATAATCAGTGTCTTTTTCGACTACACTAGAAACTGGTCCTTGGAAGTCCTTGGACATCACCAGAAGAGCATGGGGGTACTGCCCAGTTATAGCATGCACAAATTTGCTAAAGGAATGAATATTGTATTCAGTCCCATTGAATTTACCAACAGGACGGCCATTGTGAAACATTTTCAGTGTCGGCACCCCAACTATTCCATACTGCGCATTGATGCCATGGTATTTCAGTGCATCAAGAGCTACCATTCTGACACTGGGATAAGCTCGGGCTAGAGCATTAAAATGTGGTGCTGCATGTGCACTAAATGGACAGGCTCTTGCATAGAACAATACTAAAACACAGTCTGCTTCCATATCACGGCTGGTTATGTCTGGTTTTATTTGCAGTAATTTTGCGAGGTGACTGCCGTTGATTATTTCTACTGAAGGCTCCAACTCTTCATTAGGGTCATAGACAATTTCCCTGCATTTAACTAGCTTCCTCGTTTCGTTTACTACTTGTGTTTGGTTCTCTGCCGTGACATTAGCTGAGGTTACATGGTTGTAGAGGTTTGTGAGCGTCTTGTTGACGTCGGAGACGACGTTCGACAACAGTGATTCAGATTCGTCTACATTGGGCTCGTCGCTTTCCGCGAACCTTGGCATACCGACCACAGGATCATCTTCTATGTCAAATTGTAAAGACGACGAAGTGAACACTGGAAACAAAACATCAAAAATCAACAACAAAACTCATATGCCTTCCTGATAATTTATATGCAAGCTGATTTCTACTGGTTATGGTAAGTTAGACAAAGAAATATTTAACATGTAAAAACAATATGATGATGTTTTGTCACAGAAATACATACTGCTTACCTGTAACAAAAAAAGCTACAAGTAAAACATGTGTTCTTAAAGAAAAATACATAATAGAGTTACTAAAATACACAAATTAAATAGATTATTCAATCGGAGAATTTACAATGTTTACGTCCGGGTCGTCCGGTTTGACTTGACATTTGACGATTTCTTTCATAAATTCCCTTTTTGACACTGACATTATGAACCTTTTAAATCCTGTCGGGGGCTATTTTGAAGGAGTGCTATTTTTGAAATTTCGCCGTTCGCAAACGAAAGGGTTTTCCAAACAAAAAACGTTCGAGGACACGTTCAATAGTACCCTAGGAGACTTTAAAACGAGCGTTTATTTTGTACAGGTGACTATACAAAACAAGCGTTTATTTTCTGCAAATAAAATATCGATAATTTTAAATGTGCACGCATAGAGTAAGGTAGTATAAAATATTAAAGGTCCTGATTAATCTGAGGTCCTGGGGGTATGTCAGATACTTGGTCAGAACCATAGTGTAATTATGTTAAATTACAATATTTTGTAAGCTTATGGATGGAACATGTATGCATGCCAAATAAGATAGATAGATAAAACATTTATTTGCTTTTTGTAACACACATACATATGTATAGCTACTTCTGGTATTTTTTGCCCCAAGTGCTAATGCAGTGTGGTTAAAGTGCAACTTTTCTATTCAAGTTGATTTCAACACAGTTATTGTATCAAAAAAAAGTACAGTACAGTACGGCTACGAGGCCATTATTGATGGTTGCTTTGAGTATGTACTTACAATGTAGTTACACGTTATTAAAATCATTATGTATCAAAATGAGAAATTTTACATACTCTTTTTAAGGTTCCGTAGTAAACTAGGAACCCTTATATTTTCGCCATGTCTGTCTGTCCGTCCGCGGTTTTACTCAGAGACTATAAGTACTAGAAAGCTGTAATTTAGTATGGGCAAAGACAATATAATACTAACGTAGTATGGGTATGTATATTAATCATGCCAAAAAAGTGGTAGAAAAAAATCTGAAAAAAAAATATTTTTTTTAGGGTAACTCCCATACAAGTAAAGTGGGGGAGTAATTTTTTTTCTCCAGTTACCCATCGTGTGGGGTATCATTAAATAGGTCTTTAAAAAATATTGTGAGGTTGAGAACACCATTTTTTTAATTTAGGGATCCGTTTCCGAAATATTTGGTTTTAAAGTAAAAATTTTTGTTAGAGGTAAGTGTCCCCCCCCCCTCAAAGTTGTCATTCGCAACTACGGAACCCTACACTGCGCGTGGCCCGACAAGCACTTGGCCGGTTTTTTTACTTAAAATTATTTATAACGCGTGATGAAATGTCAAAAGTAGTTTCTTAACTTGGCCGTACTGTCCTGCCTGTCTGTACTACTCATGACTGACTATCATCTACCTCATGCGCCTGTAAAATTAGAAAAGCAATGTGTCAAGAACTCGAGACGACCCACAGACGACCTATCACGTTATGCATGAAAATATATTGTTTGTTTTGGTATTTTAATGCGTGCAAGCAAAGCGACCCGTCGTCGGCAATTAGATCTGTTTGTAGTTATTTCTTTCTGAGCTTTATATGCTTTTGCAAAGTTTTAACAGCTAGCGCTTGTGTGACGTCAGCCCTACTTGAGTATCTCCAAAACTTTAACACAAAGGCTCTCGTTTGCAGACTGCGTGTGAATTACTGTGCGGAGTTATGTCTGCAATGCAACACCAACAACAAATCTTTATGTATGCTGAGTGATGACTACATCAAACAACATAAAATTAGACTCTACACAAATAAAAAAAGCTATAAGTAACTATATAAATATGTTCCCTCTTCATCATCCCTGTTTTACCTTAGATAAGTGTAATCTACGTAGAATACATAAATTAGTTAGGTATATAAAAACGTTTGAAGATAGTCTATTTTTCAATAAAAAAATAAGTTTTCAGAACAACCTTCATTAAAATAAAAATGATCGTAATCACTTTTAATCTTCGAGCAACACGGCTTTAAGCTTTTAATGCTCAACACAGCGGCCGATAAAAGAGTTGCCTAGATACCTAACAAGGAAATTTTTGTCGGTTTCAATAACCTGTATATGAAAAGGGTCCCAAACGCCATCTAGCGTTTGGCAGGGATTGATTCTGGTCTACCCATCGGGTTGCGGAGGTCAGACTGCAGTCGCTCTTTGTAAAAAGCGCTTACCCCATTAAATCACCTAGGATAAGTAGCAGACCCCGGGCTCTGAAGTGTTATTGCTGTGGATGCAACCGGAAATACGCTCGAATGATGATGATTGAATCTAATTTATCTCAACTAACAGTTGTAAAGTGCTAATTAAACGTGTCATCACTCGCGGATTTCTTAATAGATATCAGTGAGTAAGAGTATGGCGCAAAGATTGTTGCAACACGGCCTTGTGGTCTTCCCAGGCCAGGGAACAGCTGACCGCCGTAGGGATATTTAGGGTGTCGGTGACGACTCGGCTCGCAATGAAATCGACGTGTGGTAAATCTATGAACGCCAAGCCAAGACCAACGTCCCGCCAACATTCCTTGATCTATAATCAAATGTTTAATTAGATTATGATTAACTTACAAGAAAAAGTTTATATTTACTTCTTTTGTAGACTTGGAATGGAGGGGGAGCAGCTCATATGAATTTTCCGGCGTCCAGTGCTGGCCAAATTTAAAACAAACAATTTTAAAGGAAACAGAAATTTCATAAAAAAAATTGTATTGCGAAGCCTTTTAGATAACCAAACTGTTTTATGAACGGTATACTACCTACTTACTGGTTCTTTTCTCAGCATAAAAGTGGCCATTTTGGCTTGACTGGCTCAATTCAATAAAAAACATTTTGACTATAATAATCAAAGGAAAAACAGTAACTTACAATAATGTTAGGCAAAATTTCAAGGAGATCACGATCCAGTAGAATCGTTTTCATTTCCATGACCCCAGGTTCCCTTACCTATTCGCAAGCTGAAGAATCAAAATGTATAAAATGTTGAAGCCCCTAGTTTCCGCGAATATCCAACACTGCAGACTGCAGACAGATAACCAATACTCCAAGTCCATAATCTCCTCTCACGTTGGCGGAATCATTGGCACAAATATTGGTCAACTAGGCCAACTGAAGAGGAGCTATCAGTGGTTATTCCGAGTGGGGTGGCGTGCGCGGCGGGCAGCAGTCGCCGACAGACCGCCGCGCGCGCCTCGCCTCGCAAAACATCGTAATTTACCGACAAAATGGCGTACACCTGGGACAGCAGAGTTGCCTTCGTTGTCCGGTATCTATATGGTGAGTAGAGAGTGCCGCATGCCGGTTAAACGCTTAGGAAACTCCTCGTTTGCTCGGTGTGACAACAAATCTAAACGTGTCCCATTTCATTTTTATTACATTTTATTTACTACTGGAATCGGTGATATCCTGCAAGTAACAGCAGTGCGAATTCTTATTTTAAAAAAATCAGTTTATTAGTCTTTTCATCTCTTAAAATATAACAGGTGTGATAAGAACGGCACTCCTAACATTGCTAGAATACCAAAGTGGATCGAAATGTCATCCCAACCCAAATAAGTAATACACATCTTTGAGAGCAGAAAAAGAGCATGATATTAATCGGCATTTAAAAGAAGCGGAACCGAAGTGACCGACGTTATAAATCTCTGTAATTACGTGTTAAATAGCGATGTATATCGCAGAGTTAATCGGGCATTGTGGGGACCGGCGCGGCGCGGTATTTTTATTTGGGAAACCATAAATCTTGGCCGCGGTCCGCGGAATCTCGCTGCATCTGGAGTGTGAGCTTCATTGATAAATACAACACTATCTGTTTCGCATAGCAATATTTCCTGAAGTAAAGGTAAATTCATTTGATGTAGATGTGGGTTGTATCTCTCGAATCGCGATCGCCCACGGAACCTGTTCGGTTTATTCAGCCTGTAAGATTTTTTGAATTGACGGAATTAGTCACTTAAACTGAATCACTCACTGCTCACCTGACAAAAGAACTACTAACAATATTTCAGTCTTATGGCGAAAAGAGGTGACCTAAAACTTGAGTTTGATCTTGATGAATGAAAAGTGATAAATTTACGAAATGATTTAGTCCACCTCTTAGAGTATAAATATTAACTACCTATCTTTCCAGCCGAATATAATTTGCAAAAAAAATCTACAATGCTGAAATCTCCTTGCGCCAGGTTATCGTTTCAATCTTCAGTATTTTCGTAGAGATTATTGTAGAGTATTGGTTTCGCACTTTTCGAAATGTTACAGTTCTTTTAGCATATAACTACTTACGCAAATTTATCTTCAGAGTAAAGAAGAATGGCTTATGGCCAATAGAAAGAGCATTTAGGTACAGTACCTAGTATGAGTTTTTTCTCCACTCCAGAAATCAAATTTTTACCAAGGAATGTTACTAAACTCCAGATTTTTTATGGTTACGACCACGGTATTACTAACAAATGTAGCATGTATCTTCTATTCAAACGATCCAACACAAAAAGAATACGTCTTTCTAATAATAAGTTTTATATTGGGCTAAATGAAATAGATGACTGCCTAACACTAATTACTTTATGGGGCCTCGACTATTAAATTAATAATTGGTATTTAACACAGCAAGTACTTACTACAAATCAAAATGATCGTAAGTGTCTCCTAACAATTAACACAAGCTTTGTGAACAGACGCGAATTACCATCGACTGTAAGAACGCAAGCTGTCCACGATTATCACATCAGCTATTAAAATATCTTTCAGCGACGAAAGTAAATCATTTACCTATATAATAGTGAGAAATAGAAATCAGGCTAGTTCCACTTCTGTGACATTTTCATGTTTTCTTTTACCTAGCATTTTTAGCATTGTCTTATGATTCCCGTTCTCGTATGCTATCCTTCCCTGAGAAGTTTATTTTCAGAAAACTGTCTCATTGCTGGGTCGTGGATGTTTTTCTACATATGAATCTATTTGTTATAAAAAAAAATATCGTTGCCTAAGAAAGTCATCGTTACCTCACCAATCTGTGTGATACGTCCGTACTTTTTATATTCATACTAGGTCATGAAATATCGCTACTATTTTTTACTCGCTCAAGTTTGCTTATACCCTGTTCTGAAAAATAGCTTGTCCAAATCATAACTGAAGTGATCAAAACTTCTAGAAGACATTATAGGTACAGAGAAATGTAGTTCTCATGCCTCTTAGAGGCATACATAAACTCAAAGCTAAACAGTGTGACTGGTAATAATTGTAAGGTATATATGGGTAATATAATTAAGTCACAAACAAACAATTCTCACCGTTTGCCAACTCTCCAGGATGCGCCAAACCGTCTGGTGTTTCCACGGCAAGATTGACTTCTTAACCTAGACACTCCAAAACAAAATTATTGTGAAAATAGTCGTGTATGCCAACATTAGCATCGGCATGCTTAGTAATAGTAATTACATTATACGACATAACTTGGCTCCCTTAGCTAGACGGAACTGCCAATGTTCTCAACAAAGTAATTGAATAATTTGATATTAAGTAGTCGTATGACCACTCTTGTCATGTAAGCGATATTGGCGGCAAAAATAGTTTATATCGAAGTACACAGTAAGTGATGTGAGATTAATTCGATACTATTACTTCGACAGCAGCTAGAACTACTACAATGACTCTTGATATTAAATGCAGTGCCACTACAGTCCTAGGATTTATTGTGCCAGGAACAGTTACAAAGCTCTTGATTAACGAGACAATAGCAGCGTCACCGTGTCCCGAAATAGCCGCTTCAGCTAAGATCAATGTTAAATCGGCGTCGGTAGCTATGCCTATGCCAATCAAGATGAAAGGTTTTTAACGCGACGCGTCTCAATTAGCTCTGATTTATAAAGCATTCTTTTGTTTTCGGCTGATTGTTTAAAATTAAAAAACTTTATGGCGCACGCACTCTCTATTTTATTATCTTACGCACATCTGTTTTACTTTAAATATGTCATTCAATTAACCATCGTATTGTAATATCTGTTATTTCTCTATATTTAAAAACTTCCTTACAAACTTTTTTCTTATCGTATCTTCTAACATCGATTTTACATATGTCATTCAATTAACTTTTTTCATCATTATTTAAGTTTCTGTTAATTGTAAAAAATTTAAAACGTCTTTTTTTACACTTTTTTTTTAATTTTTTGTTTTACCTGTAGCTAGTCCTTAATGTGAATTTAAAACATCTTTAATACGCACATTATCTCGTTTTTAAGTATTTGTCAAGTTTTTCTCTATTTAAATACGTCACGCTTCAATTATGAAGAAGATCATCTAACCCAGAAATTTCAGGAAGTTTACCTACTCATGATCCTTGATGGACATTTCGCTTCGTATTTAACAGAATATGATCTACAATGTTGATCTACGCTGTCAATCACGAACTGCCCAACCGTTGCGAAACCCAGGTTCCCAGGTCTTGGCATACGACCTACTATTAATTTAATACATGCTATTGTTTACAAGCCACGCGGGCCAAATGGGCACGGGCTGCGCTTGCGACATTGATTGGAGTTTGAATCGCATAGATGCGTCCCGTCCACGGCTTGCAACGGCACACCGCGGGAATGTACGATAGAAATGCCGCTGTCAGATGCCTATGTCTAGATAGGAGGTTCAAATAGTTTTGCTTTTCATTGATGTGCCATGAGTGTTACATGTTGGGTTGATAGAAGAACTGCAAATAAACGATCACTGACTTATACAATCTTAATATTAGTTGCAAAAGATTTAACATTTTCTTATGATCCACTCATCTTGTTCTCCTCCACACTTGTATTATTACTTGTATACTTACTTATCGTGTTTTCTGGATTATTATAATTTACAAGATTACAAAATAGCGACGTGATAGCTTCCAATACCTGTGTCTTCAATTTTACTTAGGTTAATAAGGCGTGATTGTGGCGGTGACTGATGACGAAGAAAGCTCACGTCAGAGCGTTCATTACGTCTGTAACTTCACACGTAGATTACGATCTACTCCGTCAACGATTTTTAAATTTGATATTAATAAAACTTGTTTACTTCCAGATATCGACAACAACGGCTACCTCGACTCCCACGACTTCCAATGCCTGGCGCTGCGGTCGTGCGTGCTGGAGGGCAAGGGCGACTGCAGCGCCGCGCGGCTGCAGAAGTACCAGCACATCATGCTGAGTCTCTGGGAAGAGATCACGCAGCTCGCGGACTTCGATAAGGTGCCGGACTATGTCGGTTATCACACTTCAATTACTCTACGCTACACGCTGCTTTCGGTGGCAGAATGAGCAGGCATGGCGATAATGCCTTCGTTTAGAATGGATGGAACTAATTCTAGGTAGTATATCTGTAGAACGACGCAGCACAAGTTGGGTAGTCTAATACTTAGGTCATGCACGTTCGAAGTTATATTACTAGTTTTGCAGCATTTTAACTGTGAGCACAAGTTAATCGAGTAGAGCCTCAAAAGCTTTAATACGGACAAGTTTGCGCGCTGTGTAGTTAAATTAAGAGAGGTTGACATAGTTATACGTATATGTCTTGTCTATAGAATATGGTGATTGTCTAGCTAGATACTCAGAAATACCATATATAAATTAATACCTACATACTATGTACCTAGAATGTAGAAAACTAGGTTATTTGAGGAGTCAAAACGTAATCAGATCTCGCTACCTGCTGCAATTGGTGGAAAAATAAGCAGGCATGGTATGGCGATAATGCCTTCGTTTATAATGAAAAACGAATTCTAGGCACGTACCTATATCAATGGCCTTAGTAGAAGAATTAATACGTATACGTACGGACACCAGTCTCTCACATGGATCTACGATTACTGTATGTTACATCTTATTTGTTGTGTACATCTATGTAATTTCTGTGTGAGATAAGAAATAAAAATAATTTATTATTATTATTATAATAAATATGTCGGTTATAACTTTTTCTCCGTCTACGGTTACTGTCTAAATTACCAGTCCAATTATTCTGTTCAGCTACAGCTGTATTCGGTGGCAGAATGAGCAGGCATTGCGATAAGTAATGGCTGCGTTCAGAATTGATGAAACTAATACAAGGTTGTTCCGATAACTACATAGCAGCATTATTGTTATTTGAAAATCTCTTGTGCGTTTTGCCCAAAAGCAAAGACCATATAATCAGGTAACCAAAATCGTAGACTCAGCAAGAGTCAAACCAGGGCGCTGTGGCTAGACTTTAGCCGTAGCGCCGGTTAACTCTTGAAGAACATATATTTCATACTTACTTAAATATAAATGATATAAATCTTTTGTAATTCATGATATTAGTGCATGCGTGAACCTTATGTCAATGTTTTAAAGTACCTACTACCAAAAATTGTTAAAATATCTCCATTACTCCGCAAACATGTGTGGTTTATGTAGAGCCGAGAGGGACGACTAACGCTCATTTATTAACCAGCAGCTAATAGCCACTTAATCAGGGCTGGATTGTCATCCATCATCGCAGCGTCTCGTAGCGAGTTACAAATCGCAACACATTATCAAACGGACGTCCATATAATGAGTACGTTTAATTATCAACCATCTTTTGCGGAGTTCTTTTCTTATTTCAGCGATGTAACCTACGAATTATTCCTAGGGTGTATTCGATGAAATTACTATGGATTTGAAGAGCTATAAGCTTACTTGTGAATACAACGAAACACCTTTTTATCTTTGTTCAGAAGCAATAATAATGTAACTGTCTAGATTACCTAGTAGTAGATACAGTTTTTCACATTAGGGATATTCTTGCGGTATAATTCCTAGGCCAAAAACCTGCGGTGGATAAGATTAAATTCATCTAGGGTTCTCTAACCGTTGATTTTTGCTTATAAATAAACGTGCATACCTACTCAAATGTAATAGTTGGCATAGCATGTTGATGTTGTATTTGAGTTTCCGTCTGAGTAGATATATTAGCCTTAGTAGTAAACTAAAATTATTTACGTATTATTTTTACAGATACAGCCATAACACTTAACACCAGCACGAAGCACCGATTTAGGTACAATTCACACTGCGCTACGCATACACGCTATAACACAGCGACGCTATTTGAAATAACGTTAACAATTAATAGCATAACGATAACGAGGTTATATTGCAGGATGGGATGATAACAGTGGATGAGTTCAAGCAAGCCGTGAAGAACAGCTGCGTGGGGAAGAAGTACGACGACTTCCCACAAGCGATGAAGGCGTTCATTGAGTCCAATTTCAGGATGATTGACATCAACGCTGATGGAGTCATTGGTATTGAGGAGTATAGATACGACTGTGTGCAGAGGATGGTGCTTGAAGACATCAAGGTCATCGACGATGCCTTCAACACCTTGTTAAATGTGAGTATTTTAAAAGTAAATAGATTGTTTAAAAACCTATTGTAGAGTTCCTTCCCTAAAAAATTACCAACCAAAAAAAAATCTAAGTGTCGCTAAACTTGGCTAGTATCCGAAAAAAATATCCCGTAGAAATTAACCTGTCAGTCATATCTCAATGTATTAGACATCGGAAGATAAATATCCCAATCACTGCCGATGACACCAAGAAAACTGGTAAACATTCCAAATTACACAGTTCTCGAAATACCAATTACGTGTACTATACCGACTGCTATGAATGTACTGCCCACGGAGCTTTGGCAACCACGTCGATGGAGATTGATGTCAATGACGGTCTTTTTACACTCGCGATTACGAACTCAAAGCGGCAGTGAAGAAAATTACATGCATAAGAACAAATGTTCACCAAGAATCTACTTCAACAGTAAAGATACCTAATAGAAGAACGAAAGACAACTAACTATGTCATAGATATATGGAGGAGTAAAATTAGTAGAACAAACAAGATCTATGGACACATTTTGCCTTTAGCCAATGTACGCTTAACGGCCCGCGGCGCGGGCACGGGTGACTGTTATCGCCAGCGACAATCACAGAGCCCTTTGATAAGGATGGAAATCCGTGTGAAAATGTCATCTTCATACATTTTGACAGAGTACCGAAAAACTCACCGTGACAAGTCACCCGTGCTCACAGAACACTACACCTCTACTTTAACTCTACCATTGAGTCCTAGTATGTACCTATTTGAAATAGATCTTAGAGCTCAAAAAGATGTGGGGGAATTCATAACTGCTGCTTAGCTTTTCGTGACATAAATATTGCCATAACAATAGATGGTTTAGGCAAATTCGAAGATTTTGCTTTGAGTTGAAATAGTCCACTCAAAAAAACAACTTTAGGAAGTATCTACACGATTAAAAATAGTCTACTTCCCCATTGACGAATGGGTGACAATTGTTTTACTACATCGGCCTTCGGCCGGGCATTGTCTCCGCCAATATAGAGGGATCGTAATTATATCCGCGACAGACGTGCGTGATCGGCTAGGTCTAATAGCTCTTACGACAACTGTATCGCGACTAAAATAACTGAGCGTCTATATTTCAATTATAAACTCATTATTGCTGGGTAAATTCGGTCCAACTGTTAAGTAAAATTAATGTTATTTATGAACATGATCTCCAGCATACAGCGGGTTAATATCTCTCAATTGACAATGCTCATACTATCCATATATTTTGTCTAGTTTTCTTTCATCTCCTTTTGTTTACGTACTTGTCTGTGAACTTTATTCGTAAAAATCTTTTTGTATGTTTGTTTGTTTGCAAACACTGACAAGAAGTTTACTAAATTTAAAGAAGAGATAAGGGATGGGAGACGAATGCCTAATTTAATAATTAATAAAAAAAGGGCTAAATATATTTCAGAAATGACCCAGTTTCCCGAAGAGTGACTTTATTTATTTTCCATCCAGCTCTAATGGTTAATGGGAGTTGTTGGTTGACTTGCTAATGTCTGTGCGTAAGACATCACCAGAAAGATTGGTTTTAGGGTTCTGTCCTTCAAAAGGTAAATAGGAACTCAAAGCGCTATTACACACATTTACAAGTAGGGCCGACCGTGTCCGGGATCTGTGTCCACACACATCTAGGAAATCAGTATCAGTGTTATGGTCTTTGTTGGTCCAAATTATTCGGCAATAGTCGGGCAGATGTAGTGTCGGCCAAAGAGTTTCGGGCAACAATAACGCATGGAATATGAAAAATGGAAATGTGTGAATAGCACTTTATATAATTAATCGGTTGTCCGTTTGTCAATCAAGACCATATTTCTCAACAAGGCATGGATATCAAAATTTATACAAAATTCCTAATAAAAAAAATCGGTCCATTAAAGATCATACATCATATGATCAAAATCAACCTTCTAAGTTAACAAGATCAAAAGATATGGGCAATTATGTTGAACAGGAAATTTATTAAGCTTCTCGGTCCTTCAAGACGACGAACTTTTAACAGTGTAAGGTCAAGTCAAATCTATTGCTTTGCTAGATGACACATGAAAAACTGCCAACTCTATGCCAGTATAAAAAATCATTGGCAAGTTGGTTACCAACAAACAAAGAGTATTATAAGATACCTACTTACTATACAACTGATGTACACACTACACGTGATGTTAATTTGTGCTACGTTACACACTAAAGAACAGGTGATGCAATAAAACCAATAAAAAACATTAGAGCTTTTGTCCTGGCTGGTGTCCAAATAAACGCTTCAATTGTCTCGTACAAGTTCATTTCCTATAGGTTTACGTGCGTTAATGCGTGTTGGTTACACGAGCCGTTTCAAGTTATAAGTACTTATATGTCCGTCTGTGTTTATTGACAACTTGAGACTGCACATAACTCATCAACAGATCTTTTTTGACCTCCACTGCAGAAGCACAACCCTCGCTGTACGTACTACCAGAGCCATATACGTATAAGCCAGAGCAGTCAGAGGACTTGGCCAGACGAGTTGGAGAGGTCTCTTTGATGTTTAAAGCTTTGTTTAGCTTGTTTTTCGCTTCTCCGACATCCACGGGAAGGCTTGTGAGTGGTCCTATTCTAATCTGCCGAGAACCACACGGCTTATACATCACTCAAATTCAGGGTCAAAAGCAAGAAGGCAATACAACTTACAACTGTGCCCATAAGCTTAGTGGCCTGCAGTGCGCCGTTTAGCAATTACTTCGTCACTCCTACTTATGGTTGCATTTTTACGGTTGCTACCTTAAGCAGATGCGTAGGGGACCTATAGGTACACACACATATCTCTGTTCGTGAAGCAGCCATCATAATAAGATACAATACTAGTAGATTAGAGATTTCTGAATTCTGGAAATACAGATATCTCCTATTTGCCTTCTTATAAACTTTTCCATATATTTATACCCATAATCATATAATTTAACAGCCTCCGAGGTCCAGTGTTTGCCTTGGTGAGCCGGGAGTCGTGGGTTCGATTCCCACGGGAAGCATACTTTGTTAAGTTGTTTCCAGTTTGGTTAGGACATTGCAGGCATGAATCACCTGATTGTCTAATAAGAAAGATGATTCCGTGCTTCGGAAGGCACATTAAGCCGTTGGTCCCGGCTGCCATTTGGTGGTAGTCGTTAAAGGAACCACGTCAAAGGCCGAGAGGTGGTTCCGAAGAACTCTGACACCGGGGTGTGCATGGTCGACTAACCGTCTCACCTACACGAAATGATGATGACCATATAATTTACTCAGATTCAGTATTGCATGACTAATCTCTGTTAAATATTTTCAAGTGAATCAGAAAGTATGCGGGCGTAGTTTTTTCATTAGATACAGGACGGCAAACAACCAAGCGGGTTGCGTGATGCCACATCTCAAAAATAAATAGTAATCGAAGCATTATAACCATAGTACCTATAGATCTACTATATTACGTCAGTATAATAAAGCGGTAGGATTTGTTTATCTGTATGTGGGCGCTAATCTCTAAAACCTTTCAACGATTTTCTTGCTCTTACTCACGAATAGACTAATCGTGATGAATAATATTTATTACGATGAGTAGAATTATAATTAAATTAGTATTAATAAATAAATAGGAGAACATACGACTACTAATAAGTACACGTATGTTTAATAAAGCCATAATGAAGATTTGTGTATTGACCGTTTAAATATAATTTAGTGTTAATGCGCGAATGTTCAGAAATGACTAAGTATTATAGCAAGGATCTTGTCAAGTCAATGACCTTGTGCGGAAAAAACTTAGCTACTTCTATTCTGTCCATTGATTTTCTATCGATGTTTTTGAAGAAGTTCTTCTTCATCAATTTGTGGGTATGCCGAGGGTCGTGACCACACTGTTTTTCCAGACTGATCCGTTGTATCAAGATTGCCTTTTTCACAAAAAACTGTCCAATTGTGTATGGAAAAAAAACTTAGCTCAATCTGTTAGTAGCTGACTTCCAATTACAAAAGATTTTGTAATTGGAAGTCAACTACTAACAGATTGAGATTAGTATGCCTTACTTCTCGCATAGACGTTAAACGATTAATTATTAACCTTAACGATTATAGGAATTGAGACACTCGTTAAGACAAGTCAGTCAGGGCTTTTAAAAATAGTGATTTACCTACTGCAGTGTCAAAATTAAATCCCGTACCACATCGAAACGCAAAGAACAAAATTAAGAACAACTTTCGCAAAAAAAATCCCTTTCCCAAACTGGTTCTCCTTATTTCGCATAAAGTTTTGATGCCTGACTTACATATCATATTTATTTCCAGGATGACGACAGAAAGAAGGGCGGTATCACCCTATCGCGATACCAGGAGCTCTTTGCCCAATTCCTCGGAGACGTCAACGATGACTGCCCGGCGAAACACCTGTTCGGGCCCTTAGAAATATAATGCAACCTCTATAGGTTAAGCCCATGACTGACACACCTACTTTACTCCATTAAAACGAATGTAAAATATTCGTTAACTACGATTTACTAAATTTCTTTTTAATGGTGTAGACAACGCCAATTTTGGCTCTGTATATCTTTAGTGAAAATAGTATTGTCCAATATTTTCATTAAATATATACTTTTAGACAAACAAATTTTAACATCTTTAGGATAAGGAAGGAAAACAACTAAATTAGATGTTTCAAGACAAATGCCTATTACTGTATTGTTATTGGCACTGAACAAGGTCTAAAGGCGGGAAAACTCGTCTATATTTTTGTATATCACTGATATCGTCACGTCACGGGAAGCCATCGGCCGCCTTGTTTCTATATTTACAATAATAACTTTACTGCGGTGCGGAATATCACGACTAAAATACCACCGCTGAGTACTATTCTTGAATCAGAGAGTCACTGATCGAATGATTTTTGTAATAGTAAAAATCTTTTTGAGTGACTCTCCGTTTCATAAATTAGTAGTCCCGCATAAATGCCGCACCAAAATAACAACAATCCGCGAGAAGATGCGTTCCCGATTACGTAAATTGTGGTTTAAAAATATATTTAACTATTTATATTTAAGTAAGATGCTAGTTTAATTGTTATGGAGTTACTTTTTCCTAATAGTTTATTTTTGATTGTTACTACCATTGTGTTGATGTGACGTGATATTATTAAGACGTTTTTTACTTATTTATTTATTATTATTTATTATACTGTGTGATTTTTGGAATGTTAGTTCCCCTTATCGTTTTGATTAGTGATTATTAAGGTATCATTATAATTATATAAAATGAGACGAACGAAACAAACCGATTAGTTTTACGATGCTACCTATTTGTGTACAAAGGCAGTAACTATTATAGGACTATGGGGAATGAACGGGCAATGTTGACTGTTGTGCTCAATCATACAAAATGAATCTAGTCACGTCAAGCTTAATGTTATTTGTAAATATTCTTGTGAACGAAGACATCAAAATTGTTATAATAAAAAATAAACCTACTATGTCTGTTTTTCTTTTCACAAGCTTTTATTAAACTTATCGTGTAGACCTGTTTGTTTGTTTGTGAGGGGGTCAAATTTTGCAACGGAGCTGAAATTTTGTGTACTATTGTTTACCTAATTAAGACGAAAGGTAGCCATAGGCACTTCTACTTTACCTAGAGTCTCTGCCTTTCACCAAGGCGAGTGAGATGACGTTTTTGCAGGAGCAGATCGCGCATAAGTACTAACCACACCAGTGGCCAGTGCGTATACGCAATACTGACGGCAGGTCAAAAAATCTTTAAAACTTTTTCATTTTGGTATAAATGTAGAAGAATCAAATATTGGATATGCTTATGATATTTACTATCCGCTCTCAATCTTACATAAACAATGTGTTTGGTATTGAACTTAGCGATAATTTAAATTTACGTTCACAACATGAAAACGAATAACTTCAAGCCTGAAATCAAGAAAATATCAGCTGCTTCATACATTTTGGACCAGTAGGTATTCAACGCACTATGGAACAGCCCATTTATTTTGATCGTGAAATTTTAGAATGTGAATTTAATTTAAATACCTAATCGTTAGTTCAATATCAAACACATTGTATACAATTATATATGATAACAAGGGAAGTCCTCTGACTGCCCTGGCTAATACAAAGCTCTAGTGGTGCGGAGAGGGTCGTGCTCCTGCAGTGGAGACTGACAAGGACCTGTTGATGATGATGATGATGATAACAAGGAAATTTAATTAAAGATTTTAATCGCAGCAGGACGTGGCAGATGGACGGATAAGCTTGATCAATGTATAATAATATCATTATTTAATTACCACCTACTTATTTAATTTAGGTTTAACGTAAACGACTGCAGTAGGTTTAATTTTGTTTATTATAAACGCTATTACACAGGTTTATAAACACTCAATATTTGTATTATACATTATTTTGATATCATATCAATTTGCCCGCTAGAAACGCTATATACAAAGTTTAAGAAAGAAATCTCCTAAAAATCGAAACTAAAAATATAAAAAAGGCTTGGCCGCTGTTTATTTCTTTTTAATTATTCACCTCTTACTTAATAGTTATTAATTAAACAGCTATTATTTATTTACTTAGTAAGAATATAGGCCAAGCATAGTATACACTTAACATATTCTCAGATAATATCTATGTTTTTCCATGAATAAGCAAGTGATGTTTTTCATTCATGAAAACTAAGTGGCTTATCGTAAGGTATAGAATGTCAAAATTTTAAAAATGTTTCTAAAAATAGATCTATGGAGAGGTATGATGGTAAAATTTATTATACATATGTTATACGTTTCTTTTGAAAATTTGTTCTCAATGCTTCAGCTTTAACAGCACAATTGTATTGAATAAAATATGTATAATGAACTTCATAACTGAACAGTTATTAAATCAAAATAACCAGAATAAATGAAAAGAAACATATAGTATTCACTTTTTTCACAAAAACATTTTTTTTTTTAATCTTGTAAAATAAGAAATTCTTTTATTTTGCTAACTGCCTAAAACAACATTTCTCTGGTTATTTTAGCTCAATTAACTGTTAAAATATCATTACAAAGACCTCAACTATTCACAAAAAATGTAAGGAGACATACAATAAGGACTTTGCGTAGCATTACAATTTTTTGGAGAATTATATATTATTTCCTACTTATAAATTTTCAATTTATTCATCAAAAGTTATAAAGAAATCTACTCGATATTTCAAATGCCTATTTTGATACATTTAGCATTATACACCGCACTGGTATCAATAATTGCAAACCATTCCAAACACAGGGATAAATTAATGAATATACAGGGAATCACACATATAAAGCTAGCCCCAAAATAATTCTTGAACTACTAGAGTTAGGATACAAACTGAAAGATATTAAATAAGATTCTGTTATAAAGTATAATAAAAATAAATAAAATAAAAATATTTGTATACATTAAGATCCAGGCCAATCTAAAAAATATAATTTTCTTTTCCATCATAACTTTGGACCCTGTAATTCAAAGTCACTTGCAGTACCACTAAGTTACAGAGGTTGTTAGATATTTTGATGATACTGAAGAACTATTCTTTATGAACTACCTTTCGCCTGGGGATCCCAGAAGAGCGTAACCTTATTCTGCAATGAAAGAAGCCCTTTCACAGACCTTAAACTACATTCTAACGGGATTTCTTCCTATTAAATTAAATGACAATGTTAAGTTCACATTTATAATATTAGTCCACGTTGAGTAAGAATATAACTATTAATATAGAGGAAAACTAAGAAATTGAAAACAAAAAATAATAGATCCCTCGCTGTGAATGTTGCAACTATTGAAATCAACGGATTATATCTTGTCCTTCTGATCCTAACCCTGTAGTATCAACAAAACGAATACATAACTTTAGAGCCAAGACATCACGTAATGGTACATAACATGAATACTCGTATCACTCAAGCTATGCTATTCCACAGCCATTTCATTAATACTATATAAGCAAGTCAGCTACAAATTGATATTCATTGTACACTTATCCGATGTAATAACAATAATACACGGGTGTCATCACAAAGGTAGGTATACAGCATGATTTTTAACCCCATATCTAAAATAATAAAACTATATATTTCGAAATCAGAATCCCTAATTGAACACAGAATTGCAAGGAACAAAAGAAGGTAAATAACGAAAAGTTTTCATTCAAATTAGACTAAGAACTGATTGGTGATCTTGTATGGGAAGTCCAAAATACATTTTAACTGGTTTTCATTTTTTCTTCTTTCTATTTTGTTTTTTTTTTGTTTAATGGCAAACGAGCAGACGGGAAACCTGATGGAAAGTGGTCACCGTCGCACATGGACGTTCTATTAACGATTCTGACTCCAATGATGCAAAAATATTGCCAGGGAATTTAGGTATTAGACCTTATGTATGGTCTTTATGTATCGCCATTATTAATGCGTGCTAATCTAAAACAAATACCCAAAATAAGCGATTCAACATTCTTTCCTGATAAAATAAAAAGGGCTTTTGACCGAAACGTATAGATATTTATTATTTAAGAAAAAGGATTGGTAGCTCATCAAATCTAAATAAGTTTACATTTCATAACATTTAAATATTTAGAATCTTTATTAACTTTTACTATAAGTTGTTTAATAAATTTAAGAGGCCACCTCTTCATTTTTACCTAAGCTTAACGTCAAATTGACTTCTGAAGGCACAGGCAAACGAAAAGCTTCAACGTTAAGCAAAAAATAAGAGACCTTCTAAGAATAATAGGTAAATCAGAATGTTCAGTATAATAAATACAAAAAGTAGTGGTGGTAAAGGGTGGTAGTTTAAAACAGTTATACAAAAAACATATTTTGGTTTCCTCTGTGAGATTTAATATTAACTCTGAAAATGACGAGTAAACAATTTTTTTTTAATTAATATAAATTTTAATCACTGATTAAATAATAAAATGGGACAAATAAATAAACTCCACGACTGACTATTAAAATCCATGGACAACAATCGTTGGTTAAAATACAATAATATACTCATATCACAATACAATTATTGTGTAAAAAGAAAAAATCATAAAGCTATAATATCACTAAATTATTAATCATATTAAAATAATAAAAAAATAAAGTTGCTCTTTCACTGCCGGAGTCTTTATACGAGGGTTCATTATTTTGTTACTCGTAGTTGGCATTGGCAACAAAAAAAAACCTGTTAAGGCGCTGTGAATTTTAGGACATACTCTGTCTAATTTGTGGACGATACGACACACTAGCGCCACCCAGCAATTAATTCTATAAGTCCTAAAACATATCAAATTTAAAAAATCTAATAGAAAAATATTAATAAAATAAATAAATATATAGAAATGCCCTACGTAAATTACTTGTACTATTATTGGTACAAGTTTTCACTATTTTTAATTTGATGAACTAAGAGAACGAATTATTGCCGCCAAAAGTGGCCACTTTTGGCGGTAATAATTCGTTCTCTTAAACCTGAGTCTTAAACTTAGATTATAATATCTATGAAAAGTAATAAAAAAAATACTAATTATAAGTAATTTACTAGGGCATTCAGCTATTCGATTTTTAAATTTGATATCATTTAGGACTTATAGAATTAATTGCTGGGTGGCGTTAGTTCGTCTGAACTCACAGCGCCTTAAATATTAACCACAAAACAACTAGGTTAAAATGTTTATTGGGTATATTATATGGATAATAATTATGAATAAAGAACAAAAAGTTATCGAGTCCAAAACTAGTCATAAACATCGAGACTATTAATATCACTTATTCTCAAATGATAAGAATATATGCAGTTAAACTTTCATAAATAAAGACAACATTGTCTACAACTAGTAATATCTATGGACATTTAAAATAAAAATATCACAATCTTAACACAACTGCAAGCTTCTATATACAGTAGACATTAAGGGCACATTATATTACTTTCCTACTACCTACTATTCTATAAAAAAATACTCATACACACATTTTCGTTTATGTACTTCACTGAAAATTCACACATGGTTTCTGTAATCAGAAACACTGGTTTGGGATAAGTTAAAGCTCGTTTAAACGTTGATGTCAAACATATATTATTTGGTCATATTGTACTTCTGCTATACAATACATGTCGATTTTGAGCATCCTCACAATATTTACGTAAAATAGGAATCAGAATCACTAATATGTAAAATAAACCAGGTGAAAAACGAAAAAAGTTTTTGACCGTTGCATGGGAACAAATTTACTGATCATTTTCGTTTTTCCTTTTACTAGGTTGTGATTTTGATACCGAGTTTTAAATATCGATAGTTGGGGTATCGGGTACAAAAACAACCTATATGTAATGTATGATCATATATCGAGTCTCCATCGAATCAATGTTTCCCATTGATCGACAACAGCTGAAGGGTTCTACTTTTGAGGATAAATTCTATTACCTACTGATTAATTTTACTTTATAAAAATTTAAGGCCGATACAGGCTGTTTACATTAACTTTGCAGCATGCGGAGCTGCCCCAGGATGAGCTCGCTTCAGAAAGCAAAATACTTACTTTTACTTTCAACTGTATTTATAAATTCAAACATACAGTAGGTATGTCGTAGTACATAGCGTCGTGTCATGCAAGCATGTATGAATGTTTGCAGACAACCGTGTATGGTCTATTTGTCAAAGAAGTTAAACCAAAACAAAACACGAAATAGTTACAGAGGCAGATAAGGGAAGAAGAGTTGAAAACTATTTCACATTCATATCCAATCCGTTAGTTAAAGAGGGAGACACTTGCCATATGACATCCCTGTCTACATTTTAAGATGTAACTTTAGCCTCGGTAGCAAGAGAGAAAATACTTTTATAAATATCATTTTAACAATTAATTTCTAATTGATATGACTTGATCTAGTCTTGTCCGCATTTCGCATGGTTTTCCGACAAATTCGCTCTTCTCCATTTGGGGCTAATCATATCATTATCTTCTAAATATTATAACGTCGGTATATGTCTTTGTTCATATGCAGTACAACTGTGTTTCTCAATAAAGTGAACGAAAATAATAAAAAAACACGTTCAGGGTAAAATGAATCACGTCCACTTTAGACCGTTCTGTATCAATTCTTAAAACTTATAAACGAGAATATATGGAGATATTCGCACTTAGCACTGGAGTGCTATTTTTGAACGCGTGCCACTCGTCTTCGAACGATTTTTCCATACAAAAATCGTTCGGAGACGAGTGGCACGCGTTCAAAAATAGTACCCCTGTTTTAACTGTAAGAAACCAGACATATATAGACGATACAATCAAATATTAATATATTTTATTATATTCTAAGTACTCTATAGAGACTAGGTATATCGATGGCTCAGGACTTTGGTCGCTGACGCTAAACATTACCTAACATTAGAAGCTCTCTGTCTCCCTCACACCCGCGTGGGGTTCATATATCCGTCGCCGTATCGCTAGACATCTAAGATTTACAATAAGCCACACAGGTTACACTTACCAATATACCCCTTATGTAATAAGCACTGATTACGCGTCCATAATTGTAAACCTTAGTTCTTTACCAATTTCAAGTCAGGAATCAACTTTTTACATATTCTCTATAGACATAGCAGTTCAAAAAGAAAATGATCTGATAAAGGTAAGGACATCATTTCTACTTTCAATCAACGCAGCATCTTAGTTTTGTAGCTGCACACCAACTTTGGAAATGGTTTAATCACAAAGTTTATATCGCGCTATAAACTAGAACGCGCTATAACTATATCGCTCGTTATTTATCAAAGCAAGATATAGCTGATACCGCAAAGCAAGGAGAAAAAGTACAGTTCAGAACTGTTTAATACCATAGACAATGTGAAAATTTGATTCGTAATTTGAAAATTTGGCGCGCCACTGCTCACATCTCATCGGTGAGGCCGTTGACCGTGCCGCTGCTGGAGGCCCTGGGTTCCGGCGTCGTATCTAGACTGCCGTAGGTGGGACCCCGTCGCGTGAGCACTCGCCAACGTCCCCGACGACGGGTTATGCCTAGACGAAACAGGTTGCTTTCATTTTGTTCGATGGGACACAAAAAACTGATTATTGAAGCGATGAATGTAAATATCACAAATGAATCCACAGCTAACAAAAGAAATTTAAAAATAGAAGCATTCCAAATTAGATTACAATGCTTTTAAAAAAAGAATAGACTTTTCGCCATTTTATATTGCTATCATTGAAACATTGGACAACGACAGAAAATGGAACGTATGCAACCAAAGTATTTTTAAAAAAGCGTTATAAATGGACATATGTATTTAAGAAATAAGTTCGATTATTTAATGAATGAAACATAAAACAGTCAGTACTTATGTTGGTAAACAACCAGAAATTACAACAATTAGGTATAACTTGTATTGAAATGGTGCATTAATTTTGCATGCTACGTAAATATCGTGCTAAGTAAATTATGATGAGAATGATTGATGGTTAACCCTGATGGAAACCCTTATTATACAAATAGATATAATTTTCTGATAATCATTTGACATGTGTGTCATAGGATAGGATTCCTATCTCATACTTAACTAATGATATAAATAAAGTAGTCGACGATAATAATTGACTAATGAAACACCGGATAAACAAAGTACTCGTACTGATACGATTTGCAGAGCTTTGCTAATATGATTCATTCCAAATCTGATATTATATTTCATACAATTCTAAAAGAATCTACTATATTTTGATACAGGAGCAGACATGTTTTTGCTTGATTCAATAAGTATGCGAAATATCCATGGCGAAATATACTACTTTATTGTTACGAGTATATTAAATCTCGGTTTCATGAATCGATTAAGAAAAAAAACAACTGCTTTTTAACAATTTATATATTTTTTTTGTATAAATTCATATGGTTTTTTTTTATGCACAGCCCTGTTTGTGTTATTCCAATGAGTGCCTGTGATATCGCAGATAACACAAAGTTATAAAAGCTACTGTACTGGTACGTTTACAAGGTACTTCAGACACTACAAGTGAAACGGCTGTGAACTGTGATTTATTCGCTTTAGTATTTAATTTAATTTTTGTGCACTTTTAATTTTAGTATATTCCATTTTTACACAAAATTTGTGTTGAAAATAAATTAAACATTTACCAGACGGAGGACAAGAAGCCTATTTTTATGTGTAAGGTTCAAAACAAAGTAAAAAATAAGACCTGCCTGTGATCCGTCGCGTAGTTGAAAATTGTAAGAAAATCCTAGAATATACTAAAATTGAACCTACTTGTGCACATTTTTTAAATTTGTGACTGTGATACTTCACACATCTATCGATTCGATAGTGATTTTTACGTTTACTATTAAATAAATTTCTTACGTTTGTTTGGGTTGGACTCAGAAGCTCCTTTCATTGGCACCGGAAAAAACAGAGCCGATTAGTACTTTAGTCGATCTACTGTTGTTTATTGTTGTACATTGGACCTTTGTTTATGATGATGGTGAGTGACGTGACTATACCAACACATTCGTCGTAAGCAAACGAAAGAAATGTCCAAAATCACAAGTTTTGCAGATGTAATTGTTAAATATAAATAATATTACTCTAAGTATTTAATACACCCCCTTTATAACCTGTCCCTGTTCCCCGTATCTCCAATAAGTTACTAAATTCTAATTCTTGTCCCTGTTCCCATTATCTCCAATAAGTTACTCGATTCTAAATTATTAGCAAAATGTAAGTTTATACATACTTGAAGCATTTTTTTCATTTACTTTTAAATACACCATATATTAAGGCTAGTTTTGGGTTCAGTTGTAATGTAGATAATGTACTTCTGTCATTACTTTAGTCGCATGGTGAATAACCAACTTAGCAACAAATAGATATGTTTTAGAATATAGGTACCTTTAAACGTACCATTATAATTAGTTTTAGCATAAAAAAATATTAAAGGCCCATTCCCACTTCAGGACGAGCTCGGAACGTGGCAGAGTGTAGACCGAGCATCCGTGTCCAATAAGGCATTGTCTATTCACACAGTTCAATGTGACCGCGCCGTGGATAGTCCAAACTCTTCCATCTTTGCCCTTCTTTTACTTTATTCTTTTTTAGTAATAAGAAAGACTATCCAGCCCCCTCACTAGTCTTACATTTACAGACCCCGTTTAAAAGTAATTGTAATGAAAATATCAATTACTCATACAAGTCACGGCATCGGCCCGGAACACTTGCACACGACAAGGCATCGGCGACACAGCTCCGTTGCCGGCACGGACGGACGTGTGTGATCGAATTCATAGAAAATATATGTACCGATGTTTTTTCAGAGTCATGACGAAACACGGTTCGACCACGTCCCGGGCCCGTATGCGTGGGGAAAGTCACTTTAACATTTTGTATAGTAACATGACAGCTAGAATTAAAAATAAAGAATTTGGTTTCTGATAGAAACAATTGCGTTCCTGATAGTATTTGAAGGCGGGTATGATTTCTAATGATGGCATGGAAATGGGGAGGGGTCCACATTTCACACCCCCTCTGTCTGTATGTCTACTAAATGCAGCATGAATAGTGTAACCATATGACCTTTTTGGTGAGGTATAGCATGTACGAGTATGTATTTACTAAGAAATAAATATCACAAAATGCATCACACTGTATCATTTACTATTTTTAAATCAACAAAAACATTAAAAGATTATCAAATTAATATTTAGCCAATGTCTATTCCAAAATAGTCCAAAATAGACTTGGAGTGCCATTTTTGAACGCGTGCCACTCGTCTTCGAACGATTTTTGTATGGAAAAATCGTTCGAAGACGAGTGGCACGCGTTCAAAAATAGTACCCCTGGCTTTTGCTGTGCTGACTGTGTCTAAAAGCGGTGGAGCACTAATTTTGATCTGTCAACCGACAGTTTATTTTTATATGAAATAATCATACGTTTTGATCAAGTGGTATTATGGAAGAAGTTGTAACTCGAAAACATATTTTTTTTCATATAAAAATGATTTGTCTAGTAAAGTCACTCGTTCAAAAATAGTACCCCAGGTAGCACTCACCACCGCGGTTTTGTGCGCCTAAATGCTACTATGAGTATGAGAGAGTAGATGCGACGTTTTGAGCGACATTTATTACCTAGCGAAGACTTATACGTCTATTGCAAATTGTTCATGCAGACTTTAATTTGCAAGATAGGTGTCTCATGCAAGGTGCGCTAAACTAAAAATAAAACGAACCAAATAAAAAACATAATTTATTTCTAATGCATCGTGTTACATTATGACACTCTCAAGCCTTTACCTTTGGATGTAGAAAATCTATTTCCCTCTAAATTAAGTACTAAGTTTAAGTAAGAGATTCCAGTCCGTGATACAAAACTGTCTATTGTACGCAGTACTGAAAAATAATAGTACCACTGAAACATTGCATTCTATTAAAACATTTATTTTAATAGGAACATATAGGGCGTACTAAAATAAAAATCTCTTTGAGAAATCACAAACAAATAATACAGACATTTAATTACAATAAAACAAATAAGTCTATTAGAATATTAAATAAAATTTGTTCTTAATTTCCATGTGGTTACAGACGTACCTGGAAAGCACAGACGGCAGCTTGAATTTAGGGTTCCTTAGAACTTATTGGAGCTAAACCGTCACCGAATGCTAACACCGGTTAGTCCATGTAGGCTTCCCCCATTCTGTTAGTCAATACTTAAGGAAAGATAAATAATACAGTGTGCATGGCGGTACATCTATGTGACGTCAAGATATCGACTCTATACATTTCATTTTCAAAGCGTGACAAATTATTTATTTACATCTCATCAGTTGATTACCAATATGGTCCCGTGTAACCGTACTTAAATATAGGCGGTCATATTTAGCTGCCTATAATTAGTTTTGAATACTGATATCGTACTACTAAAATTTCTAGTATCAAAATTCAATCGAATTTTTACGAGGCATTTTTTTTTATGTCACATGCCGTACTTAGAATTAGTCCGTGCGACTACTGCAAAATCACCTACCAATTATGATACCACTTTACACTTGAAATCAGTAACATTCAATGTACATAGTTTTGATAATATTTGTTTATCAAGCGCTGCGCTAGCCACGTCATTTCGAATGAAATTTTCTGTGCTCAAAATTATTATATTATGGCTTAGTCAAGTAAGCAGCGGTCTCACGTACTAAATGTATACTAGTCGATGTCAAGACTCTACACTCTAATAGCCACAACAGCTCTAACAATTGTTACTATACTAACATTCGCACAAAATAAATAAGTATCCTTTAAAATATAATTTATAAAAATTAAACCCAATAATTGGTCAAACAACCATTATTGGATATAGAAAATGAATTATATACTAATAGTGCTATATAAAATAGCTTTATTATAAAATATAATAATAAATTACAATCAAAAAGTTGTCACGCCTTTTATTCGATGTTGAGATGTGTTTAAGTACTAATTGAGAAGTAAGTACTGTAAAACTGAAGATAAAAATAGTGCGCAAAAAAAAAAACAAAGGCGGTGACTAACTACTCGCTTGCGACCACACATAGAATCGATAAATAAAAAATAATTTAAATTCGAAATGAAATAGGAATGATCGTTATTAATCAGCTAAACATCAATTTTTACATGCGGATTACATTGTATTTTGTGTTTTGAAAAATAAGCACGTATTGGCAACGATCAAAAACAGTTTTTTCAACTAGATAAAAAATAGTTTTTAATTATTATTGTGTAAGATAGCCAAAACTAAATTTAGGTAATTTGAAGAAATACAATATTTTGTAAACCAATAAGTGCTTAAAATAGAAGGTGTCCCATAAACCAATATTTGGTTAGAACCTTATCCTTAACCTACAATATGTGACGATAAATATTAAAAATAGATAACTTTAAAGTTAGTAAGCTTTATAAATATCTCACTGGATTTTATAACTAGTAAACGTAAGCTTATCTACAGGTAAACCAGGTAACTCTATTTTCACCAGCGACGGTACAGGAGCGCGGGGAGGGGTAGCATTTAGAAGCTTGCGAGACATAGGCGGCAGAAGCCCTTCAAGACAACGTAGCTTGGGCAAAAGATGAGAGTTTCTGCTCATCAAAGACTTAAGTTTTTCAGTTCGGCCCTTTAGACATCTATGCAATCGCGGCCCATCAGGCGTATGAGACTCAAAGTACGACCTCAATTACGCCTCAGTGAATCGCGTGGCTGTTGCAAAATACTGGAGGAATAAAATATAAGATGTTTTTTTAGACTTTGAGTCACCGACACGATAAGAAGAAGAAGGCATATGAGAGTTTGTTGCCTCTCATACAAACTCTTGTTGCGCTTACAGGCAACGCCCAAAGCGAAGGTCTGTCCCATCTGGAAGCTCATTGATGATGTTAACTTTCAAGGTTCAGGTCACTCTGCCCTCGCCACAAACGCCCGGTGAAGTAGCGAAAGCTCACTTGGAGCTGGCTAGTCCATTAAAAAAATGGCCGGCAGAAGCGTATCTTAAAAACCACCCACGTTTCCACAACGGTAGTTACACCCCGCACCCCTGAAACCCCACAGACGAGAACACAGCTACCCGTTTAGTCACATATTGTAAATTTTTATACAATAAATGCCTCGTATTAATGGGAAGAGAACCGGATTCCCACACAGCCATCGCATCTATTGCTACGAAGCTTGCATCACACTACATTTATAAGCAGCGAATCGAAACTGCAACTGTTTTATTAAGCTGTCTAACGTTCTATCTATTTTCGCGCCGCGGTGTGAAATATGTGCTCAACGTGCTAGCAATCTCGTTTCAAAAGCTTCACTATACAGTACTGTATGATGAATTAAGCAAAAAAGTTCAACACTCAGTTTGCTTACGGTTGACTTTGAAGCTCGGCGGCAGCGGCAAGTGTCGCGCATTTAATACAAAATGACAGCGACACCGGTCGCGTCGCGATTTGATATTTCTATAGTACCATTTGCGAGCTTTTTACGAGTTAATCAAGTCTTAGTTGTAAAGCTCCTCATTTAGCGCTTCTATTATACCTCTAGTTCATCTATATTAAAATTATAAATGCGAAAGTAACTCTGTCTGTCTGTCTGTCGCTTTCACGCCAAAACTACTGAACCGAAGAAAATTTGGTATACAGATAGTCTAGTGCCTAAGAAAGGACATAGGTTTCTTTTCCCACGCGGACGAAGTCGCGGGCACAGCTAGTAGATATGTATTTCTGTGTCAATTTTTAGCTAAGTGTAAGTAAGCTCATTGTATTAAATATAAATGTGATGCAAAGCTTTGTAACCGATCATATCGAACTGATATGATTAAATCGATTCGATAAAATCGAGCTGCAGGTTCTCGGGTGAGACTATCCGCTCGGCGTTGTGTGGACCCGAACGAGAATGAACAGCAGATATGCACAAATCACGACTCGGTGGATATTTTACTCTAATACATACGTGTAAGGTCCATTGTCGTTCGTTTCGTTACGCATAGCGAACACTTGACATCTCCGGACGATCCAATTTGTATCTGGCTTTTAGAACTGAGTGTCTCTCTATGTTTATAACCACAGAATCTCTAGAGTCCGTTTAGTATAGGAGGTATTAAAATATATTGATATATATAATTCAGATATCGATTTCCGTTCCCGAAATACACAAAAGTAAGATAATTACTCACTTTAAAGATCAATACCAACAGATTTCATTAGCAAAGGGAGTCCTCAAATACAGTTACATATCCTTTATTCTCATAGAGTAAGAAAAGCGCAGAGCTTCCAAATCGGATCGTCGGATGTTTGCCTACGCCACAGACTGTACATAAGTGTATCTATGTCCATTTGCATCTCTTACTCGAGTGAGCGACGTCTCCGCGACCGTCATCTCCTTGCCGCGCCGCATCTGATTGGCCAGCTTTTGCTTGTTCATCGGCGAACCTGCAAGAAGAATGTGCCTGCCTGACGGATCAACTGCTTACTGGGAACTTCGTATATGAATAGCGAGAGAAATGTACCTTATTGAATATAGATAGCTTAGTATTTACAAAAGAATATAAAATAAATATGGCTATATTTATTAAAGTGTTTCAGTTTTATCCTGGCCTAGTGTATGAAGTTGAAAAAAAAGTTTTAAATAACAATAGAAAATGTAAAATGAAAATGTAGGTTTACTTTAGAAAGAATTTTATGTGATTTATTGTTTTGTCACAATGTTTGAACAGCAAACATATTGTGGAATACAGGACAGCAATCCCGGTCTAGTGTACGAAATTTAAAAAAAAAATGTTCTAAATAACAGTTAAAAATGTTAAATGAAAATATAAGTAGATTTACATTAGAAGAAAAATAAGAATAATATAAATAAAAAGGATTTTATGTAATTCATTGTTTTGATACAGTTTGAAAAGAAATAAATCTGATGGAATACAGGAAATGTGGTTCTCCTACAGAATGATACAACATTGAAATCTTACCTCCAACTGTTAGTATGGTACAAACAATAAAGTGGTTAGTAGCAAAAACCGAAAAAGAATCCGTTCCTAGACTTTCTCACACGGCGTTAGCTTACAAAAATATAAAGAAACACACACAAACTAAATTTCAACAATTCATAATTAATTGCAAATAGTTTTACGCAAAACTAATAATTATTGATTGACGAAACGTTTAAAAACCTTAAGTTCTAATATAAAGTTGTAGTCGTTCGTACATACAACAAATCGCAACAAGCCAAGATGGCATTTTTTTATTTCGGCGTTTATCAAGCATTGTCAAGGCGCTGCTTTTTGTGCGATAGCTTTAAAAACCCATAAGGTATATCCGTAAAATCATATCGTAAAAGGTCCAATATACAAGTGAATAATAAATAATTATTATTTTTACGAAAGTGCAAAAAGGACAGGCATGCAAGACCAACACAAACTTAAAATTAAATAAATAAAAAAGACGTGACTTTTCAGTGAATATTTTTGATGTGGTGATAAAAATGTGAAATAAATACGCTTTTGTGTCAAACTATACAATTTTGAACCTTATGGCGTTGGATCTTTTATAATCTTAATAATATTTGTTAAATTTAAAAAAATAAGCAAAGAAAAGGAGGATCAATCGCCCTAACGTACGTTTCAATGTGTATTGCCAATGATTGCCGAACTCGAATTATTTAGAAATTTATATTTTTAAAAGTTTTATAAAGTAATTATAGGCGGTACCTTATATTTATTTAACTTCTTGAACGGCAATTTAATTTTGGGGCAGCGTGAATTTTGATTGTTGAAGCGTTAAGGTTTAAAATCGTGCGGCTCCCCTTGGCCAAATCTGCTCAAGAAGTTATACTAAACTTCGGGAACGTGTCGAATATTTCGTATATTTTTGTGTGTATGTAATTCGTAGTGTAGTAAAGTTAAGGACAAATTCACCCTTACCCTGACTGACTGCTTATACAGCTGTCACGAACGAGGTTGATTATAAAATAGGAAACAGTTTCCATAGCGGCCTATGAAAATGATATTAAGAATTACACAGTTAAATATTCCTATACATCGGCATAACGTATCAACGTTTAGCCGATGTATTTAGTGTAGCAGTCAAATAAAAGTAGTGCAATGATCGTCAGGATAACACTAAATAAGTCCATGCTCAGTCGCTAAACAGAAAAATCTCTACGCAGTGATCTGTGTGTCTATTTGTGTCAAATCTTATTAGATAATATTATTTATATTTGCAACAATATAGTTACTGTCGGTCTACGAAGTGGCCAACTATAATTTTTACCTTCAGTTAACTACATTTATGATTATTTTATATATCATCAATATTAGCTGCAAGAAGCTCACTGTTTGACCGGTACGGAAGCGACCTGCATCCAGCATTTCTTAGGGACCTTGATGTAAAACGCATATTTCTATCACTTTAAACGTATAAACAACCAGATTAAAAGAATCTTCGAAACGACTCCCAACAATTTCGATAAAATAAACTATGTAGGTCGTTCCTGAGGGATAGTCGATTTAGCTAGGTCATGCCTTTGAAAAACACATTTTGTTGAGTTGAAATAATTGCCGCAATAACGCTCCACTAGCGGCTCTAGAGGATAACTCACGCGCGTTAACCTTAATTAACTAGGTATTAACTAAAAGTCATTAGGTCGGTGGTAGTCAGAAAGAACCGATATACGCCATACATACTGCGCTAACCAATCCGTTTGCCGAGCGTGGTAAGAATGGCAAATCCTTGGGGACAGCCTATGCCCTGCAGTGGACTTCTTACGGCTGTTATGATAATGATGATGAACTATTTAAAATGGCACAAGTATGTAAATGTCTCGATAACAGCCCATTCGCAGACCTAACGCTCACTCCACTAGCGCCTCTAGCGGATAAATCACGCGCGATACCCTCATTAGTACAGTGCCCGGCAAATAAGTTGAACTAAGTGTGAGTAGGACACCGCAATACATTGCCACTGATTAATATAGGTGTGTCTCGCTCACACTTAGTTCAACTTATACGCCGCGTGTTGTAACTAAGTTTGTTAATCAAAATACTACAAATAACAAATCAGATCAGTGCGTAGAGTAGTCCCTGCGTGTGAGGTGTGCACTCACCGATATAGCTGAGCATGACGGGCAGGAAGATGAGGCCGTGCGCCGCGCCCACCAGCACGATGCCCAAGTACATGCGGAAGTAGAACACCTGCGATTTCAAATTATATTATGACAATGTAAGTTCCTAAGTAATTCTAAGTAAGTATGTCGTAGATTGTAAGTTGACGGAGCTTGTAGAAAATGCGCTGTGCAATTTGTTGCCGCTTCTTCTGCGCTCCGCTTTGGAAGTGGTAGAAACTTAGCTGTAAGTAAATTATTGTCGTCAACAATAATTAACGTTTAATCAATGGTATGTAATTAAAGTTACCGTTTACCAAATGATATTGAATATATTACGATAAATAAAATATTTCAATTTGACTTTGACTTTGCGCACGGCAGCCTGCTTATAGACTACTTAAAACTGAGTCTATTGTAAGGTACCTGGAAGATCTGGCTCTTAGCAGTGCCCAGCACGATGATGCCCCCGAACTTGGTGAGCGTGATGCCGCTGAGCACGGACGACCCCATCTTGGCGAGCGAGTCCGTGGCTCGCGCGATGCGGCCCGACGCTCGCGACGCAGAGAAACTGTGCACTAAGTGCGAGCAGAACTCTACTGCTATGCCTACCGCCATCACCTGAGAACGAAAAAAATTGAGAGTCGCCTGGAAGCGCATGTCTCCATACAAACGGAAAAAGGAAATTGTGGCAATATTTGATAATTTCGGAGTAAAATTTATCATTTAATCAATTAATCTCATTATAATCTACGTACGTTCCTATACAGCTTGGTTAAAATACCAATGGTTTGAGAATTACAAGCCTTTTCAAATTTGTATGGAAATCTTGAAAGGCGTATAATTCTCAAACATTTGATAATTTAACCAAACTGTATATGAACGTACGTAGATTATAATGAGATTAATTGATTGGATTTTGCCACAATTCCCTTTTTCCGTTTGTATGGAGACATGCGTTTCCAGGCGACTCTTAAGATTCATAAGACAAGTATTGGAAAGTAAGTGCTAGATTTTTTAACCCAGACAAAACTTGGACGAATGGATTTGATTACTTTATACGGTTCCGTACCCAAACGAAAAACGGGACCCTATTCAAGAGCCTTCTTTATCTGTATGCTCAGATGCGCCCAGGGAACCACACTGCCCCGTCCAAGTTCTGTCGGAGGTTGGACTTACATGTCGCATCGAAAAAAATTACAATGTGCGTTTCAGTTTTGTTGCGAATGCAAATTATTCATTTTCATGTAGGAGCCATTTTTATATGAGGTTACATTAAAAATGTACTTACCAAATTGACTAGTGAAACAGCGTTCAAGCTGACTCCCCACCAATACATAAGTCCTCCTAGATTGACCACGATCATTGTAATCGTTATCACTACCACCTGAAACCAGAACATAAAGCTTATATATAACAAACCACTAACGAAGCTAAAGAAGATTACTAGGAATATTATTGAATTGCCGACAGGCGGTTGAAAATGAAATGTAATTTTCATTTGTTGAATAAAAGCCGAAATTTACATAAAACGTATAAGTTTGTACATTTTGCTGAAAATACGCGACCGAAGTTAGGCGTGATTATGCCTGCATTTAAATGTTAGTAATTCAATTTGAAGTACTGACTGACACATTGTGCTGGAAGGTTCGATTGCCGTGGACAAACCGGGGCAGGCACAACGTTGCGCAACCAAATTTTTACCGCGTAATTTAGCGCTTATAGATGAATACGCTTATAAATGAATAAAGACTGAAAGTATAATGGGAGCACATGAATGAATTCACGTGCTCCTATTATACTTTCAGTGGCATGCAACTCTAGTAACGTGCATATCGATGACTCGAACTCAAAAGTTAATTAAAATCAAAATCAAAATCAAAACGTTTATTCAGAAAATAGGCCTTTGCAGGCACTTTTTCACGTCATATCATATTTAAAATTATCTTATTAGATAATATGAATTTTAATTATTAAAACCTTATCACCGAGAAATAAGGTGCAATTTTTGACGGGAATATATTTACCACTGCCTTAAAAAGCCTTTTAGTAAATTTCCTTACCAACGCCGAGAACAGGTCGAAGCCCATCAACAAGAAGGTCACAATGAAGATGGACAGCACAGATATGCCCATAGACTTCAGCGTGTCCGGCCACATGGTCAGGTACTGCTCGTAGAACACGTAGAACACAGAGTAAGGGAACACGTTCACCGTCGTGTTCTTGCCTTCTTCTTTCAGGTTGCGGTTTAGCGTTTCTGTTAGGTTGGCGGCTACGGACCTGCGAAATAAAAAAAAAACTTTGAATAAACTGATGAGGATAACCATTGTAACAAATTAGAAGGCGCAATGTTTTTTTTATGTATGTTTGACGGCCTTAGATTATATAAAACCTAGATAGACCTCTTTTAGCTTAAAAGCAGCAGCGAGTGTCCAACGCATAGTCGGTCGCGCACACACACAGCTACCAATTTGACGGATTTTAAGGGCATAAATTGACAGGACGCGTGTGATAACACTAAGCTGTCACGCACACAAGCATTGAAAAATTGGCCTGTTTCATAATCGGTAAAGACGGTGTCGGTGACGGGAGTATATAGTCAAAGTTGACGGCAAATGCGGCAAATACCACCTGACGCAAAGTGATCATCTCTTTTTGAATTTGAACGTACAGAAATTCAATAAACATTTTCAACATATATGCCCCTATTTTTTAGAAAAGAAATGTCTAGCCCGATTATAATAAGCGTTGAATAATATGTTGTTAGCAAAATATATACAAACATACATACACATACGTTGTCGTTTTACGTCTTTCGTCTTTATCCTTTGCGAGGCAGACAAACAGTCACGTTTAGCATATAAGTGCAAAAAGCAATAAGAATTGGTTTAAGCTTAGTGGACTTATGGTCTTACTGGCACAGTGTGGTATCCTTGTTAGTAAGTAGCGCCGACTCTAGACCGGTTGGAAGTGATTTGCATGTAGTTCACAGCGTGAGAGTATGCGGCGTGTCCGCCCTTGGCGCAGCCGGTGTTGGGGTTGTCCTGCAGGAAGAACGGCTAGCGCTCGAAGAAGTTCCAATATGTGAAAATCTTACCTCGCTCATCTAAGCGCTGATTACACACAGTGTTGTACCACTGGTAGTAGGCGGCGTGTCCGCCTTTGGCGTAGCCGGTGTTGGGGTTGTCCTGTAGGAAGAACAGCTAGCGCTCGAAGAAGTTAAAGAATGTGAGAATCTTACCTCGCTCCTCTTAGCGCAGAGTAATAGTCGTAGCTGGTCTTGAGCACAGTGTTGTACCACTGGTAGTAGGCGGCGTGTCCGCCTTTGGCGTAGCCGGTGTTGGGGATGTCCTGTAGGAAGAACAGCTAGCGCTTCGAAGAAGTTAAAGAATGTGAGAATCTTACCTCGCTCCTCTTAGCGCAGTGTAATAGTCGTAGTTGGTCTTGGCACAGCTGCTTTTAGGGTTGTCCTGCAGGAAGGACGGCTAGCGCTTGAAGAAGTTAAAAAATGTGAGAATCTTACCTCGCTCCTCTAAGCGCAGAGTAATAATCGTAGCTGGTCTTGAGCACAGTGTGGTACCCCTGGTAGTAAGTAGCGCCGACTCTGGACCGGTTGGAGTTAAGCTGCTTGTAGTTGACGGCGTGGGAGTATGCAGCGTGCCCTCCCTTGGCGCAGCCGGTGTTGGGGTTGTCCTGCAGGAAGAACGGCACGTAGCGCTCGAAGTCCGGAGCGCTAGGTCGGTGCTCGGCGCCCACCAAGGGGATGTTGCAGCTCTTGCAGCTTGGCACGCCTGGAATCACATTTGAATATTTATTACTCTATTTAATACTCGTCCCGACCCTAAGCAACAGCAAAACATTGAAATGTGATGATAAGATACTAAGTTAGAAAAAGGCCATTCATTCCTTTTCCTCCAGTCTAAGAAATTATTACCCTTCCCTCGCTTAAAAAATGGTTTCGTTGAGCAGCGGCTCATTAACCCGTCGGAACCAAGTGTGGTGGAGGCCTGTGTCCAGCAGTGCACTTTTTGCGGCTGACATAATGATGGGCCGAAAAGAAGTAAGTTACCTGAGTTGGGGCAGAAAGTGCCGTTGCCGGGGAAGTATTTGCAGCAGGAGGCGAGCGCGGCCCAGTCGAAGAAATCGTCGAGCCACGAGTTTGGCGGCTGAGCTATGTAGGTCTCGTTGGGCGTGCGGTATGCTGTAGACAAACATGTTTTATGTTATTACAAATTTATAATAAAAAAAGATACATATATTGTTTATTTCTCCACTATGAGTTGAGTTTAGTTTAGTGAGACTACACAGATTGAGTTGCCGCCACTGTAAGTTGTAAACTTGTGTCGTAAGATGCTATCTTTTACTAACGATACTTTATTTTATAATCAATCTATCACTCTATAATTTAGAACTGCATTCTTTAGGGTGGAGTACTCTCCATGTCTCTCGGTTCTCAGCCATATTCTTAAGCTATCAATACGACACAACTCTTGTCTTTTACATAATATTCCTTTAGATAAACACCCGATAACCAAGCCACTGTTCATCTTGACCCTACCGAAGTTCGAACCCAGGATCCTGCTATTTGAAGGCACTTGTCGTACCACTAAACCAAATAGATGTAGTATCAATATAAATCATGTTCAGGTCTTGTTGAGGTGCTAGAAGTACTTCAACTGAAGGCTGTCTTGCAGCATGGAGAACTCTTAGAATAATCATCCTGCAGTTCATGTTGGTAATCCAAGCATAAAAGCTCAAGGTCGCTCAATGAGCTATGGAGTGGTGTACTCGGTGTTTCTCTGCGAGATCGAATCAGAAATGAGGAGATCCGTAGAAGAACCAAAGTCACCGACATAGCCCAGCGGAGTAGCTCTTTGAAGTGGCAGTGGGCGGGGCACATAACGCGAAGCAGCTATAGCCGATGGGGCAGAAAGGTTTTTGAATGGCGACCACGTACCGGCAAGCGCAGCGTCGGACACCCACCGACCAGGTGGTCGGAAGACCTGACCAAGGTCGCAGGGAAACGCTGGATGCAGGCCGCTTCCATGCGGTCATTTTGGAAATCCTTGGGAGAGGCATGTGTAAAGCAGTGGACTTCCTGCGGCTGAAATGCTGATGATGAATGCTTACCTGAGTACAGCTGCATGGCAACACTGTCGGACCGACAGAATCTCGTCCCGCAGACCATGTTCTGAGTTTGCGTGTCCGAGAAGTTCAGTCCTTCCGTTATGACGAAGTACACTGGCGGTCCGATGTTCAGATACTTGTTGAGGTGTTGGAAGTACTTCAGTTGGAAGCTGTCTTGGGGCATTGAGAGCTCTTGGTCCAGACCGATTTCTATGTGTGGCGCCACCTATGACAATACAAGATCATCAATATAAGGAATAAAAAGCAAACTACAATTTTAATAATTGTCAAGTGATCCTGAAACTGATTTGAAGCTACGGCAGGTAAGTGGTCGAGAGCATCGACAGGTCAGATGTTGGAAGTTCAACTCCTGCCCGTGGCTGATGTTGGAAGTTCAAATCCTGCGCGTGATTACGCTATACAGGGTGATCCTAAATAACCTGGCGGATGTATATTCTATTACGGATTCTGATTTCTCCATTTAAATATTGGCAGGAAGTTTTAAATTCTAAGGACTTTACAATTAATAAGGGTTCGAGTAACTCCTTTTTAAAAAGGTTAGAGGTTAGTTTTCGAGGTTGATCTTGTCCGGTCTTTCTGTAAGTTACAAATAAACAAATTTAGAAACTTACTTTCGCTTTAATAATATTAGTTGGGATAATACTCACGGCCACAGACGAGCACAGCCAGGCGAAGAATATGATCATGACGGAGGCCCTGACCTCCCTCTTCATGAGGAAGGGCACGTAGATCTGCTTGAACAGGTTGTACAGCGCCCCCTCTCCCGCTGCGTTGCCCTCCGTCGCTTTGGCGCCTTGTATGCAGCACACTATGTCGAATCTGTGAAAGTATTGATTGATATGAACAAATTGTCTATGGGATCAATGCTAGAAATTAAAAATAAATACAAAATCATGTCTTCATATCGACAAGCTGAATCACATCACATTTTTAAGGGTCCAAAGCTAACTAAATTTGTAAATTCCGCAAAATTGAAAATCAGGAGAGGCAGCCTGCATATGGCCACCTTTCGACTCCATCTGATTATGGAGTCCCGACTGTTCATGTACCTAGCCTGTTATAACCATGAACTATATTATAGAGCTTTTGTTTGTTTTTCGTTTGTGTAAGTGGCTAACACTGGTGTCAGATTTTTCAAGCTGCTTTTAGGCATCTAACATAGCTTAACGACTGCCATCAACGATGACAGCCGGGACCAGCGGCTTAACGTGCCTTCCGAAGCACGGAGGAGCTCGAGATCTTTTTATGCCACTTGCGGTCACCCATCCAAGTGGGGACTGCACCAGCGGTTGCTTAGCATACGTAAGCGCTCATAGAGCTCATACCCACTGGATACCTGAACTGATGATTAGGTCTGTGGTATGGGTAGTTGATCCGCCGTGCGGTTCCTAGCAGAGTAGAATAAGACCACTCCAAGTCTTCTCGTGCATGTCGTAAAAAGCGATTTAGGAAACAAAAGCTGATAAACATCAAAGAGATCTCCCCAAACCCGTGACATGTGCCTTTCCGTATTCGGAATCGTTAGATAAGAATGAAAATAAGGACATACATAATTTAAATGTACATATGTACAATATGACATATCATCATGGCGATTTTATATTTTATTTAGATTTAAATAAGTTTATTAGTAAATTTAAGTTGACTAACGATACTATGTATCTTCCTTTTAGTTTTAAAAAACAAATTGCTACAGTGGTAGCTTTTAATTTACAGAGTTCTGTTGTAAGTAATACAACAGTAAATAATAAATCAGACATAGGTATATCAAATACTCCTATACCTATATTAAATAATTCTCAGTCTGCTTTAAACTGAGGGACAAGACAACAGTCAAGGCCAAGGAATTAAATATTATTCATCAAAATATTCAGGGCCTGACTAGCAAATTATTAGAATTAGAATTATATATAAATAATGAAGACTTACATGTAGTATGCCTAACAGAACATTTTTTGGAATCGTATCAACTACAATTTAATGTAAACAATTATTTATTGAGCAGTTCATATACTAGAAAGACTAAAGAGAAAGGCGGTAGTTTAATTTTGACAAGAAGTGACGTAAAATGTAAAGAACGTAAGGACATAGTTAGTCTTTCGGTAGATTGTAATGTTGAGCTCGCTTGCATTGAACTAGGGAATTATATTATAGTGTGTGTATACAGACCCCCACGATCAGACTTTAGTACTTTAGAATCAGTTATAGAAGATGTTTTAAGGAAGCTATGTTGCAGTCGAAAAAATATCATAATATGTGGGGACTTTAATGAAAATTTATTGGAAACTACAACTGAAAGTGTTAGACTTTTGAATTTATTTAAATCATTTGATATGGTTAATTTATTTCTAGAACCAACTAGAATTCAAGGAAACTCTGCAACATGTATTGATAATGTTTTCTGCAATTGCAAAGCTGTTGACAAGTATATAATTAAAAATCTTACATCAGATCATTTTGGTCAGTTTGTAAAATTCATAAATCATGTAGAAGTAGACTTACCTAAAATAACATATAGATCTATTACAAAAGATAAAGTTAAACTATTCAAGAAAAAAATTGCTAAGAAAATACCCCTACTTACGGAAAATAAGGATGATCCGAATATTCTATATAATAAACAGTTTACTGTTATTGAATCTGAATTTAATAATGCTTTTCTAATAAAAACATGTGCCAAACGAAATCTCATAAAATTTAGTGATTGGGCTACTCCAGGTATTTACATCAGTAGAAATAGATTATATGAATTACTGGCTATGAAAGCTTATAATCAAAATTCTGAGTTTATTACTTTTGTTAAAAATTATTCAAAGGTCTTTAAAAAAGTTTGCTCGTGTGCTAAGGCATTATATATTAAGAAATCTATTTTAAACTCTCAAGATAAAGTAAAGGAAACATGGAAAATTATTCATAAAGAAACCGGTAAAGCTAAAACCAGAGATAATAAAATAGAATTAAAAACGAATAATAAGGTCCTTACTACTAATGGAGATGTTGTTCAATATTTTGAGGATTTTTTCACTAATATTCCAGTCAACACTACTGCCTCTTTACGTTCTTCATGTAAAGAATCTAAAAAAATATTTAAAAAATGTATACCGGTTTGTAACAAACATTTCATTTTTCACCATGTTACACCTGAGACAATTATTGACATTTTTAAAAGTTTAAATAATAAAAAGACTGGTGACCTGTGGGATATCTCAGTGTCTGTAATAAGTAACATTATAGATATAATTGCACCTTACTTAGCTTCTATTTTTAACAAATGTATAGATACGGGGACTTTTCCTGACTTGATGAAGTTAAGTAAAGTTATACCTTTATATAAATCGGGTGATAGAAACGATCCTGCTAATTATCGTCCTATCTCTATTTTGCCAGCACTAAGTAAAATATTTGAAAAATTGATTTTTAATCAGTTACTATCCTTTTTTAATAAAAATGGTCTTTTCCATAGCGAGCAGTATGGATTTACTAAAGGCCGGTCAACCACAGACGCCGGGGTAGCTCTTTTAAAACATATCTATGACGCTTGGGAGGGAAAACAGAATGCAATAGGTGTATTTTGTGATCTCTCCAAAGCGTTTGATTGCGTTGACCACAATACCCTTCTATCTAAGCTAGAACATTATGGAATTAAAGGGAAAGCTCTGGACTTAATTAGGTCATATTTAAATAGCCGAGTTCAAAAAGTTAGTTTAGATAGAGTTCAATCTTCCGGATCGTCTGTTAAGATGGGTGTACCCCAAGGCTCTATTCTAGGACGTTTGTTATTCCTCATATATATAAATGATCTACCATACCATGTTAATACATGTAAGGCTGTACTATTCGCTGATGACACATCACTTATCTTTCGTTTAGATAGGAAAACCGACTGTTTTGACGAGGTCAATAGTACATTAGCTCAAGTATTGGACTGGTTTACAGCGAATAACCTGTTGCTTAACGCGAAAAAACTAAATGTATCAAATTTTGCCTACCGAATGTCCCAGATCTGCCAACGCGTATAATAGTTGATAATGAAACATTAGCTTTAGTAGATAAAACAACATTTCTCGGAATAACAGTTGATTCCGGTCTTCAATGGGGTGCCCACATTACAACTTTGGCGGGTAAACTTAGTTCAGCGGCTTACGCAATTAGGAAAATCAGACAGCTGACTGATGTTGACACTGCGCGTTTGGTATACTTTAGCTACTTTCACAGTGTTATGTCCTATGGAATATTGCTGTGGGGTAACGCTGCAGACGTCAACACTATATTTGTTCTGCAAAAACGCGCTATTAGAGCAATATATAAACTAGGTGCTCGAGACTCTCTTAGAGAATTATTTAAGGACATTAATATTTTGACATTTCCCTCCCAATACATCTTTGCGAATATCATGTGTGTGCGTCAAAACCTTCATTTATATAAAAAGAATTGTGATATTCATAGTAGGAACACAAGAAATATAAATAAATTAGCAACCCCAGCATTGCGGCTGCAGAAAACAAAGGGTTCATTTCTGGGTCTTGGAATACGCTTCTATAATAGAATTCCCAATGAATTGTTAGAACTATCGTTTAATAAATTTAAGACTGCTGTTAAAAATCAGCTTATAAAAAAGGCATATTACTGTATAAATGATTATTTAATAGATAAAAATGCTTGGAATTAGTCAAATATTTGTTAAATGTATGTGTAGACTTATAACTGTTCGTAGCTGTTATGTATTATGCCCTTCTGGCACGTAGGGACCAATACTGAACTGAGTTTCTTTCGGCGTATTCTTCTCAGCAGTGGTCTTTCCGAAACGCTAGTAGTTTTCGATTTTGCAAAAAAATAAAATAAAATATAACAAGAAAGATAAATGACGTTCAAAAAGCGATAAATGAGATCCAAAATTTGAATAAAAACTATTCATTTCATTTCATTTCATTTCCGTCGAGGCAGCTTGGAGAGTGTAGGCCAAATCCTTTGACTGTTCTGGCTAATATATGGCTCTGGTAGTGCAGATAGGGTCTTGCTTCTACAGTGGATACTAAAGAAGACCAAACGATGATGGTTATTTGATGGTTGTATCACTCACCTGTTGGAGTTCTGTCGGTGCGTGTCGATGGCCAGCAGCGCCACGAAGCACGTCACTTGTAGTAAGAAGTCCACCAGCAGCGCCGCGCCCGCGTACAGCGCGAACGCTCTGACGGCCGGCATGTCGCTCAGCGCGCCCAGGAAGAAGCAGACGGACTCTGAGACGGACGTCAGGAACATTGAAGGGCCGACTTGTCCCAATCTATGAACAGAAGGAAAATATCGATAAACAAGTGGATTATTTGACAAAAAGAAAATTTAATTCCTTTTTGATAGTCCGATATATTTTAGATGTGGTAGAGCCACGCTACCGGCGAAAATTATTTTAGCTAGTAGCACGAATGGGCCAGCTCGACCGGGAAATTTGTTTTTTTGTGTTCGTTTCGTTCGGTCAGTGAGAGAGCCGGAGGCCAAAAGGCCGGCAACGCTCATTTCACACTCCTGGTGTTGCATTAGTGCATGGGCAGTGGAGATCACTTACCATTAGGTGACCCGCTTGCACGTTTGCCGTCTATATGGAATGACACTTCATATTGCAAAAGCCGTTTAGGCTACGAGGCTGGGAGTCGGTGGACTCAGCTTCCACAAGACTAATATGGGGGATGTCCAGTAGTGGACGTCCCTGGCTGATAGATAGACAAGATAATGTTACTTACGTCCTTCCGATATGTTTCAGCGACAGTCTCATTGGGCCTCCTGCCCTCTCTCTGGTTGGTCTGCACCAGGATGAAGATGTTGTCCACGCCCACGGCCAGCACCAGGAACGGGATGACCTCCACGATGATCAGAAAGATAGATAGTCGAGAGTGTGACTTACGTCCTTCCTATATGCTCAGCGACGGTCTCATTGGACCTCCTGCCTTCTCTCTGGTTAGTCTGCACCAGAATAAAGATGTTGTCCACGCCCACGGCCAGCACCAAGAAGGTCCACGATCCACGATCCATGACCTCCACGATGATCATGGTGGCGGGTACGCCAGCGTACCGGAAATTATAGATAGCTAGACGAGAGAGTGTGACTTACGTCCTTCCGATATGTTCAGCGACAGTCTCATTGGGCCTCCTGCCTTCTCTCTGATTAGTCTGCACCAGGATAAAGATGTTGTCCACGCCCACGGCCAGCACGAGGAAGGGGATGACCTCCACGATGATCATGGTGGCGGGCACGCCGGCGTACCCGAATATGCCCACTGAGCACATCACTGACGCGAGCACGATGAGCACACCTGAAAATAGATCTTTACTAGTACCGTCCCCCTTCACGTCAAACGAATCGACGGATTTTATTGGGATTCCGAACCTACCCCAAAGTATGAAAACTAAAATTTTAACTTATCGAGCCATCAATCTAGCTATTCTTAATAATTTGTATGCCATATTTATTAAATTTATACTTTACAAATATAAATTTAATAAATATGGCATACAATACAAATTATTAATAATAGCTAGAGTCTTTATGGTCTGTATTTTAATGTGGCATCCTTGTATACCCAAAGTCGCCAAGTATGGCGGCATTCGCGTCAATTCTATGGCGTAACACGTCCGTCTGCTTCTATATAAGCTCGCTCTATCTTAGGCTAGCCTATCTATCTTAGGCTTGTCTAGACAAGAGTAACTGTATTTTATATAAAAAAACCCTGTTCTACTTTTGTGTCATAAAAGCAAACTGGTGAACCTGCCCAGCGAGATGGGCGAACGCGAACATGATGAAGTAGAACACCAGGATAGTGACCACGTCTGACAGACACTTACATATACATACAAAGCTAAAACTAACTTCCAAGCCCCAAGGTGACCTTGCTGTCGATGAGAAGCCTGGAGAAACTGGTGAACCTGCCCAGCGAGATGGAGATGTACGCGAACATTATGAAGTAAGACACCAGGATAGTGGACACCTCTGACAGACACTTACATATACAAGCTACAACTAACCTCCGAGCCCCAAGGTGACCTTGCTGTCGATGAGAAGCCTGGAGGAACTGGTGAACCTCCCCAGCGAGATGAAGATGTACGCGAACATGATGAAGTAAGACACCAGGATAGTGGACACCTCTGACAGACACTTACATATACAAGCTACAACTAACCTCCGAGCCCCAAGGTGACCTTGCTGTCGATGAGCAGCCTGGAGAAACAGGTGAACCTGCCCAGCGAGATGGAGATATACGCGAACATGATGAAGTATAACACCAGGATAGTTGACACGTCTGACAGACACTTACATATACAAGCTACAACTAACCTCCGAGCCCCAAGGTGACCTTGCTGTCGATGAGAAGCCTGGAGAAACTGGTGAACCTGCCCAGCGAGATGGAGATATACGCGAACATGATGAAGTATAACACCAGGATAGTTGACACGTCTGACAGACACTTACATACACAAGGCTCAAACTAACCTCCAAGCCACAAGGTGACCTTGCTGTGGATGAGCAGCCTGGAGAAACTGGTGAACTTGCCCAGCGAGATGGAGATATACCCGAACATTTTGAAGTAAGACACCAGGATAGTGACCACGTCTGACAGACACTTACATATACAAGGCTAAAACTAACCTCCAAGCCCCAAGGTGACCTTGCTGTCGATGAGCAGCCTGGAGAAACTGGTGAACTTGCCCAGCGAGATGGAGATATACGCGAACATGATGAAATATAACACCAGGATAGTTGACACGTCTGACAGACGAATATACAAGCTACAACTAACCTCCGAGCCCCAAGGTGACCTTGCTGTCGATGAGAAGCCTGGAGAAACTGGTGAACCTGCCCAGCGAGATGGAGATATACGCGAACATGATGAAGTATAACACCAGGATAGTTGACACGTCTGACAGACACTTACATATGCAAGCTACAACTAACCTCCGAGCCCCAAGGTGACCTTGCTGTCGATGAGAAGCCTGGAGAAACTGGTGAACCTGCCCAGCGAGATGGAGATATACGCGAACATGATGAAGTATAACACCAGGATAGTTGACACGTCTGACAGACACTTACATATACAAGCTACAACTAACCTCCGAGCCCCAAGGTGACCTTGCTGTCGATGAGCAGCCTGGAGAAACTGGTGAACCTGCCCAGCGAGATGGAGATGTACGCGAACATGATGAAGTAAGACACTAGGATAGTGGACACGTCTGACTGTGATTCTCTATCGAGCTCGTCTTCGATGGAGCGTTCGGAGGTGTACGCAATGTCCATGTATTCCGGGAAGTCTTTGCTGGACGTATAGTTCTTCATGAAGCTGATGAATTCCTTCTCCCATTGCAGGGCGGGTTTGAGCTGGAAAGGAAACGCTTTTTAGGTTAGATACTTTATTCATGAGTTTCACTAGTCTTAGTGTTACCTATACAATTGTGTCCTAGGCTAAGCAAATTGAGTAAATAAACAATTGATTGATAGATTGGCTGTCTGCTACGCCTTTTGTAATGTTACTTCAATGAGTTATCTGCTGAGCTATGTCAGTGGTTTTAGACTTTGTAAATTTTTTTTTATTATTTATGAAATAGGCATTTGCATGCACTTTTTCACGTCAAATCACATTTAAAATAAATGTTTTAAATTTAAAAAAAAAGCTACATACTACTAGCGTTTCGGAACCAACCATTGCATAACGGATGTTTATCTATATAAGTATCTATTATAAAATATAGTATCGTTGAGTTAGTATCCCATAACACAAGTCTCGAACTTACTTTGGGGCTAACTCAATTCGTGTGGTTTGTCCGTATACACTTATTTATAATTTGCAGAGAAGAAACGCCGAATTATTTACCTGTTCTTTGTCATGCTTGTTGTTAACGAGGATCGTGATGATGAGCGACTTGGCCTCGTGGTACGGGGAGGTCTTGGACAGCTGCTCTCCCGGCTTGAGGAAGCCGCCGAGCGCCACGGCCGGCAACACGGGCCCGCCGTACGGGGCCAGGCAAGAGTAGGGATTACTGCGAAAGATACATACTTCTTACTTTTTTTGTTTCTTGCCCTAGAAAAGGGCTTCACACTTGTCACGCTAGGCCTGGGCAATGTAATTAATGCCCACAAACGGGCACACACTGCGGAGATTCCTTAACACTGTCTTTGCTGCTTTTCTCAATATTGAACTCAAACTCTTTAGCGTCGTTCTCCCATCAGCAGATGTACTGCCCCATATACTGCTTGGGAGTAGTGGAGCCAGTGAAGTCACTAAGACACAGAATCAAAATGAATAAGCAGATCTTCTTTGCCACTCCAAGTCTAAAAGGCTGCATCCAGTTATCTTGGCACCTCGGGTCGTTAAACTACCGACTAGGAGTAGGAAGAGATTGGAATACGTTGCCCGCATCTGTATTTCCGAGCGTATATAGCCTCTGGGTCTGTTTATCTTGAGCTTGAGGACTTAGGACATATTTTTGCGTCTGGGCTAGATAATGTTCAAGAGTAAACTCATTTTAATATAAAAGGGATGAATGTCGTAGCCGAAACCCAGTCACCATCTGAACATCTTGAAAAGAAAATCGCTCACTTTGCGCAAGTAGCGATTTTGTCCAGGTACTTGTTGCCCTCAATGTCGAGTTCAAACTCTTCGGCGTCATTCTCCCACCAGCCTCATGGAAGTCCAAACCGTAAAGTCGAAAGACGCAGAAGCAAAATGAAGAAGCAGATGAGGAATTATTCTAGGCCACTCCGCAGATTAAGAGGTCTGCATCCCCTTTTCTAGGCACCTCAGGTCGTTAAATCATCGACTAGAAGGTAGGTTGCTAAATAGTTATAAGAAAGAAATCACTCACTTGGCGCAGGTAGCGATCTTGTCCAGGTACTTGTTGCCCTCAATGTCGAGTTCGAATTCTTCGGCGTCGTTCTCCCACCAGCCCCAGATGGACTGCACCACGCACTGGTCGGGGGTGGTGGGGCCCGTGAAGTCGGAGGCCATGGGCGCGAAGCAGATCTCCTCTATGCCCACGCCGTTGTTTAGCTCTAAACATAACAAAAAAGAAATTATATACAACCAGCAGTTCGCCCCGGCTGCGCCAGTGGTACATACCTAGCCTATAGCACTGAAAGATAACGTACCTACTCGTATTCAGCGGCGAAAGAATTTTAGAAATCGGTTCAGTAATTCCTGGGATTAGCGCGTTAAACCAATCAAACAAACTCTTCAACTTCAGTATAAATGTATAGGCCTTGTCTTCTCGGTCTACATTTTTAACTAAGTAAAGATATCCCTGAATCTTCTATATACACATACCTGTTTAAACTCAATTTAGTAATGTACAAAGAGCTGTAATATAAAACATATGCTGTGTGTGATCATGGCTAGGAATTCCATCAATGTGAAGAAACCAGTGAAAGAACTACATAAGTAAAAGAAATTAATGAAGGAACTCACCTAATATCTGCTTCTGCAGCTCCAGAACTTTCAGCATAAACGTGGCGTTTAACACCGGCCCAAACGTGAGGTTTCCGGACGGGGTCTCATGCTTAATCTCCGGGAGACCCTTGGAACTGATGATGACCATCTCAGTTCTGTAGAACGGCTCGAAGTGGGAGTCGAAGTATTCGCGTTCCTGACGGGCGTTGGGGTATGTCCACAGTTCCACTGGGTTGGTGGTCAGTTGCATGTAGGACATGCCAGTAAACGAACTACATAAGTAAAAGAAACTAATAAAGGAACTTACTTAATATCTGCTCCTGCAGCTCGAGAACTTTCAGCATAAACGTGGCGTTGAACACCGGCCCGAACGTCAGGTTTCCAGACGGGGTCTCATGCTTAATCTCCGGGAGACCCTTGGAACTGATGATGACCATCTCAGTTCTGTAGAACGGCTCGAAGTGGGAGTCGAAGTATTCGCGTTCCTGCCGCGAGCGGGAGTTGGGGGACGCCCACAGTTCCACTGGGTTGGTGGTCAGTTGCGTGTAGGACATGCCGTAGCCGAGCGCGACCACGAAGATCAGACCTAGAAAATATCGCGGCGTTATCGACGACACAATATCAAGCCGTCTGTTTTCACCAATGAAAATATAATTTCCATGGACAAACCACTTTATAATAAAAGGGCTTAGATACATTTGGTTATTAAACACTTATAAAATACGTGTATTAATTAGCTGTCAACACGCGACTTTTGAAAGAGATAAGCTTAACATTGCTTGCACTTCAGACAGAGTGACATTTCGTTGATTGTCACGGTGTATCACACCATTTACTTGTATTAAGTTATGTAACTACAATACATTTAAGAGTAATAAACTCGACCCCACTACATCGGTCGGATTATAATAATGGCTTAAAATTTCCAATTTGAAAGATCGAACGGCCCTACTCCTTTATACGGTCCACCCAGTTATATTTTCGTTGTCAGTTGAAGCATTTTAAGACGAAAGTGTATGCCGCGTGGTTCCCGGCGGAACGACCACTCTTCCCGGAAATGTCGTAAAAGTAGACTTAAGAAACACAAGCTAAACAAAGATTCTAAACATCAAAGAGACGTCTCTTTCTAACCCGACTGGGTAGCGTGGAGAGCGTAGGCCAGATCGTCTGTCTGCTCTGACTAATAATGGCTCGTACGTGCTTCTGCAGTGGACGAATAGATGTTGATGACGAAGATTTTAGTTCTTACCCAACATCAATATAAGCCAAGGTCTAGACGCCATGATGTTGCCCCACCACTCGAAGAAGTCCTCCAAGGTGCTCTCAGTCTTGGCGCCGAGCTTCTCGAAGAAGGTCGCGTCCACCGGCTCTTCTGGTTGCTCTCCGGTCCAGCCGGCCGGCGGGTTACCGCCCATTTCCTGGTTGGTGTCCGACGCGACGCCTGGTAGTTTTATTAGTAAAATTTCGTTAGATATTTCACTCCTTGCTACATTGATATAACCAGACCAATATTTAGTTCTATTTGAATATGTAGATAAGTAAACAATTTTAGAATACACACCTACAGAGTGTAACATGACCCTCGACACACCCGTAAATCGGTGGCTCAGCCCGTCAATATGAACAACGTTTGCTTTGAGAAAGGGAATGCTTGGATCTCAAAAAAAAATCGAAATTTTCATACAAAGTGTTTAGCCATCATGTATGATAAAGTAAAAAAAAATTACGAGTACCCAGCATTCATCCTATAGCAAAAGTTGATTATATTGACGGGCTGACTCACCTCTTTAAGGGTGTCGAGAGTCATGTTACAGTCTGTATATATGTTTCATTTCTGTCAGTACAAGTTTTCTGAGTATTAATCAATGTAAGCAGAAATGTGGGTAGACTTAAATATTGGTCTTAAAAATTACTCAAACATTACAATACAAAAGCACATAAAAAAGATATTATACCTATCTTTATTAACCTTATAAAGTCTCTATTATTCAATCTTTTGAAAAAAAAAATTCTTCATTCAGTAGTTTTATTAAAAAAACATAAACTAAAATGTAAGTTTCCGATAGAATTTTATGATTTCGGTGAATTTTGAGATTTCAAGAAGTGATGTTAGTTCCAGAGCTTAAATTTATAATTCCATTAAAATCATGCAGATATTACTGTTCGTGCACTTAAAGGCTGCTGTGCAAGTTAATCACCAGTAGGTGCAATATAATGAAGCACAATAAACTATTATAAGATCCGTAATGGTCGGTATACATGATATGACTGCATCGATTCTGGTCAATAGTTTAAAAAGTAGACGTAGCTGTAGACAGACATATTTCGAACAATATTCATGCGACATAAAATTCCGTTGGTTTCAGAATTTACTAACTTTTGGGCTTTTCACCCGAATTATATTTCATCCCAATTTTCAGAAAATAAAAAATACAAGTTTTTCTCGGGATTGTAAATAAACACAGTGCTAAGTTCTATTCAGAACAGATAGGTGGTATAATATTTGAATGTTCATTCCATAGCTATTCTTAGCGCACATAAAGCGGAGGGGTTTGACACTTCACACACTTGTATTCTTGTAAAAGGACCTCACATTTACCCGAGAGTCGAGTAGTACTACAAACTTATAGGCAAGACTCGGGTCGTTTTGTATGTTATTAAAACAAAAATATTATATTCGTAAATTCTGAATCCAACATCGGTGACGTCAAGGGCATCGCTAGCTTTTGAATCCGAGAGGCAGACTCGAGCAAAAGGGTGAAGGGGAGGGGGCGAGTGAAAATAGTAATTTATATATGTATGTATCGGTGCATAGCAGAGATATATGATAATAATAATTTATAATTAGTTAAAAAAAAAACTAAAAAACACGCTTTTAGCACACTAGTCATGTATTGTCATCAGAACTCAGAGCGTGTGCAAAATTTCATCCTAATCGAAGACCGGGAAGTGGGTCAAATTAAGATTCCAAGATTTTCTTACATACATAATTGCAAGTGAAGCTAATAAAAGCGTGTTAAAAAAGAACTTGTAAATTCTCGAGCTTTAAGGCAGTAACACCCCCTTCGCCCTTAGCGACGCCCTTGGGTGTTGTAAAAAAAGTGTCCTATACGTACTGGATCGGTGGCTGTGCAGCGGGCTGGTCTCGGGCCCCCCGCGCCGCGCCTCCGCCGCGCGCGCCCACACGTCTGTCCCAAGCACCGCAGTTAGCACGCGTTCCACCGTACAGCCTCTACCCGCTCATTTTAGACATACCGATTAACTAAGCGTAGGACTGTCATATGGCCATTTGACATTTAAATTTTCAGTATAAAAGGTAGAGTTTATGTGATATATCATCATCATCATCATCAGGTCTTTCTAGTCTCCACTGCAGGAGCACGACCCTCTCTGTACTACCAGTGCCATATACTAGCCTGAGTAGTCAGAGGATTTGGCCTACACTCTCCACGCTGGCCAGACGGGTTGGAGAGGTCTCTTTGATGTTAAAAAGCTTTGTTTAGCTTGTGTTTCCTTAGTCGCCTTTTACGACATCCACGGGATGACTTGGAGTGGTCCTATTCTACTCTGCCGGGAACCACACGGCTATTCTACTCTGCCGGGAAACACATGTGATATAGCCTTGATATAATTTATACTTCTTCCTTTACCTTCCTACTTTAAATGCGGGGCCGGCCATGTATAGATTTATCTTTTCCCATGAATAATTATCCTATCACGAACAAGCTCATTTCAACAGCTTACTAGAGAATCAAATAAATACTTGGCCATTTTTAGGGTTCCGTAGTAAACTAGGAACCCTTATAGTTTCGCCATGTCTGTCTGTCTGTCTGTCTGTCTGTCTGTCTGTCTGTCCGTCCGCGGTTTTACTCAGAGACTATAAGTACTAGAAAGCTGTAATTTGGTATAAGTATGTATATTAATCATGGTAAAAAAGTCGTAGAAAAAAATCTTGAAAAAAATTTTTTTTTGCGTAGCTTCCATACAAGTACAATGGGGGAGTAGTTTTTTTTTCTCTACTTACCCATCGTGTGGGGTATCGTTAAAAAGGTTTTTGAAAAATATTGTGAGGCTGAGAACACCAATTTTCGATTTAGGGATCCGTTTCCGAAATATTTGGTTTTAAAGTGCAAATTTTTGTTAGAGGTACGTGTCCCCCCCCTCTATCTGCTAAACGGTTATATATAGATACGTGAAAAAAATTACAGCAGTAGCATATATACTGAAATTGAAAGGAAAACTATCAGAGCTGGGTACTAAGTACAAACTAAAAAGTTGTAGGCAACCAACTTATAAAATGTACTGGAAAATGTAAAATTTCATACAATCTTTATTGTTAGATGTTTTTGGTCGTTAAACTGTGAGATGCGAGTGTAAACAGTGTGAACTCAAAGTTGTCATTCGCACTACGGAACCCTATACTGCGCGTGGCCCGACACGCACTTGGCCGGTTTTTAAATGCAATCTTCAATAACATATTTTATGTAAGTATTACTAAAACGAGCAGATAGAAGCTGTATTTGTGGAATTATAAATGATTTATTACGCACTACAATATTTTGCGAGTTTCCATGTAAATCATCATGTTTTCATAACATATACCTACGTTTTAGATAAAAAGTTTTCTATATAATGAATCATGTATAATCAACACTTGACTTACCTCTACACATGTAGTTAGTCAAGAGTTTTATTTACAACAAGGAAACCCGCAAACCGACACCAATTATAAAGCTCCGTCCAGATTATATATGTATATATTTGCAAAATGGAATGCAACATACTAACAACTTTGTTAAATTGGAAAAATAACGCTAAAGTACAAAATAAAGAGTAAGTATTAGAGGTGGGTATGATCAAAAGGGACGAAACTCATGTTTTCAAAAGAAGTTTCTCAAAAATGGAGAACAAACTAAAGGAGGAAGATGTTTATTAGAATCCCAGGCTCTAAAGTGTTACCGCTAAGGATGAAATCGCCAATACGCTCGGATGATGATGATGATGTTGTGAGTAACGAATATTTGCCTTCGTAAACCATACAGATGTATGATAATGGGTAACCGAGTATAAGACTAGCGACAGAGCGAATTTCTTTTCTGATTTTATTTAATAGTGGAGAAAGGAAAATAAGAACTTACTTTTGTAAGTTAAACCCTTAAGTACGCTACAAGCTTTGCCTGAGGGAGCGGGCGGGCCACCATAAGAGAAAAATTATGCCACTCAGGAGGATACCAGTAACCTCGTCAAATCACTTAGGATAGATAGCGGACTTGAAGCGTTGTCGCTGAGGATGCAACCGGGAATGCGCTCTGATGATGACGACTCGAGCGAATGTAAGGATTCGGGAACGATACCCCATATGTCCTAATCCGTTGAGGTATTTAGAAGTTTCTTTTTATGAATACTTTGAGTGCGTTTGCCTCTATCTTGCCTGATGGGAAGCAACGATAAGGTAAGGTACCACTGGTACACGCAAACTCAATGGCGGACAATATAGAAAGTCAGATAACACCTCTTTTTGGCAGTTAGGTAAAAATTACTCGTAGTTGCCAAAATCAGTAAATATGGCGAGTAGCAACTGCAAATGAATGTTATAATAAGGTTGTCTGTGATGTTACATTCCAGTTTACTTATCTGTATGGAGCTCATAAACCACGCACAAGATTGCATGCATCAGGCGGTGCATATCTTTTGTTTTCGATTATCAAGAACTAATGGGTAAGGTAATTAACAATCTATTGATGTATTTCGTGATATTTCGATACTAGTTTACACGCACGGACGGCTATAAACAATACTATTTGTTTTTCAATAAATTGGAACATGACGACTCCAAAAACAGTTTTTTCTGTATATGTGTATATCTAATTTCGGGCTTTTACTGTGCCTCACGTTATCCGATAATACAGTAAAAGGACTTCATGCCAAAAATCCGAAATGTTGTTAATCATTCGCTCGGTAAATGTTAGGTACTAAGATATACGATAGTCGTAAGTACTTCCGTAACGACCCCTCTCAGTGCCCGAGCATAAATAAACCCTACCTAAAAAGGTCTAAAAGTCTTTTTTAATTTAGCAGGTTAATATTTTATGTTTTCAAAAGACCAATTTCTTGTTTTGGGAAACCTACGATTTCCAGGCCCATGCCATGCCATGACCGGTTCGAGCGGCCGCTAAGAATAACTGGATTGAACCTACAGCAGATCAAGAGCCCCTTGATAAAATTTGCTACTGGCCCCCATTTCTTAAGCGGGCACTGATCAAATAGAAGTTTTCAATTTTTTTTTTATTTTGTACAGTAACGACATTAGTGAACAAATAAATCTCATAATTCCTTCCCATAGCGCGCTTCAGTATTTGGTCGCTACGTAATTAGTTTCTTATGATTTCGACATCAAAATTACACACGATGTGCAAATCATAAACAGCTAAAACCGTGTGAATCACCAATACCTTTTAGAAGTATTAGTAACATTTTTCTGGCGAGTACTATAGCAGCAATCGTAAACAAAATAAAATAAATGTAATATTCTTCCCATCACCACTACTACGATAGCAAAATAGGAGTTCATAGCGTTATAATTGCAAGCAAATCTTGTGCGTGGTTCTAAAAGATTAATGTTACTCGAATAATTATCTGTTGAATCTTATTTAGAAAATAATATAGCTTATGTTTTTATATGTAGTTATATGTATACGTGCGGTACTCGATTGTTCGATATCTATTAATACGTTTAAATTGCCCAGGAGAATTTAACCTTATCTCTTAAATATTTTCGACATTCATATGCCGCGAGTGTTTGACATTTTGCGATAATTCAATAAGAGGCATGTATGCGTTCTCTTTTAATAAATATTTAATTATTGTTACATTTGATTATAAGGTATCTCAATATAGATTATAATCAAAGGAGACGGGAACTTTTGGGCCCAAATGTTATCAAATTGAAAACCATCCTAAAAAATCGGTTATATTTTAGTAAAGAAACTTACAAAATACTGTATTATTTTACAATACAGAAAAGAAGATAACTTAAAAATATCGTATAAAACTTGAATATCGATTAAAAATGAATAGATGAGTACAAAAAAATCGATAAGTTATATGAAAATCGTGTTACACATTAAATACGATTACTGAATATATCGATTTAATTATTTTCAGTTGGCAACACTAATAACGGAACAGTGACAAATGACATCTCGTTGACAGCTGACAGTTCAAAGACAAACAAATCGGCAATTCGGCATCAACCGACACTCGTTCGTTTTCTTTCGTTCGGAGTGCGCTTATTTTTCATGTTTTCTCGATTTTCTCACGACTTTGGCTTTAATACGGACTGTTCGATTGATCTTGCAATTGTGAATTACCTGGCTTTGTATTTTGGACTATCGATAACGCTCAACAATTGGATTCCGACGACACGGATCGCTGTGTAAATTGCAACATTGCGCTCGCTCACTGTCGGCGGCTGACAGTCAGTTTGGTCTGAACACGGCCTTAGTGAAGTATAATAAAAATGTCATACATATGGGTACAGTATCATGTCTTTACCTCTTAGGGGATGGAAAGAACCTAGGGGCGCAAGACTTAAAGTCACATTTAAATAGAGATTGGGCTTACAAGCGAAAAGCAATACCTATCAGATTTGATGTGTTGTAGGATGATAGTTCATTATGCGACGTATAGGTACCTATGTAGAGTAGGTGTAAGTAGAGAGTAACAAAATATAAAAAATATAACAGCTACTTGCACTTTATACATCAGTAATATGTCTAAAATAGACTAAAAACATTGTACAGACACCATTTTAAAATAGTCGTTTTAATATAACCTCACTTTTACTATAATTAAAATATCTCGATTCCTGGATTGCCTAATATTCCCAAATTTTTTGTGGCGAATTGTTATTATGAGTCCTTTGAAATAAGGCAACTTTGATTTGTATAATACTTGGGCCCACAAATGTATGAAACGGTTGCATTCTCCTTTGTATTTAAAATTTTATTTTTTATTTATATTTATTATTATAATACAGATTTTATAAACTAATATTTTCCAATAACAGAGTAACATCAACCTTCGTGTTTATAATAAACTTAAAATTAACTCTTCCCGACACCAAACCAGCATCCAAATCAGATGTCATTCAATGTAATGATACCAATTTTCTTAATATTTCCCTAGTTAAACAGATAAGGCATAATCGTTTTATGTGGTTTACCATTCGATTTTATCAAATGATTGGACTTCCTTCCTGTTAACATTTAAAATGGAATAGAAAAATCGTTATTCAGGGACTTCCAAATGAAACAATAATGGTAAACACAGTACCCCAATTTTGTACAATTACCTACAAAAACAAAGTATACCTACGCATATAAAAAAGTTTCATCAATCTTAGTATGTATAGTAAGAAAGTTTTAATATAAAAATAACTATATGAGGTTTTTTGCTGTCTTTTACTACCAAGTAGAAGTAAAAATCATAGAAGCCGCCGTTCATTGTCTCTGACCGTTTTGGACAGTGCAACAATCAAGTAATCAAAAAAGCAAATCATGAATCGCAGCTTCTATGCTCTTTTTTCACTGTTACCAAAACACGCATGTAGATGTTCACATCGAATAAAACCGGTCAAGTCTGAGTCGGAGTACATCGCGCACGAAGGGTTACAAAAACGTTAAATAAACATGTTTCTTGTGTGGGGACGGACGGACATCGGGGTCTTAGCCACATTTATTCTCAGCCGCTGCCACTGCTCCTATCGCTGCCTAAGTATTTACACTCAGTCTATATACTTCTTTATTTAACAACACTCGCCCGTGCTTCCTTTGACTTCCCCATGAAAAACCGACATTTGAGAGAGCGTTGGGTAGTGGCAGCTGCACGAGTAGTGATAGCGCAGGTAACTTATTTAAATACACGCACTGCTCACTTCCCTGCACAATAAGGCTGAGTGTAAATGTGGCACGTTTCTTAGGGGACGGATCGACGGACGGACAATGGAGTCTTTGTTGTGAGGTTTCGTTTTTACCTAGAGTAGGTTAACCTAACGCCTATAGCACACAGCCGCGAATGCGGAACGAAAGCGTTCCGGAACGAAACACTGACGGAACCGCGAAACGCTGTTGCATGATTCCGTTACGGTTTCGTTCCGCCTGCGGTGTGAGACGCAAAATCATACTAGTCAGCGTTTGGCGGCTTCGCCAATGTTCCGTTCCGGAACGCTTCCGTTCCGCATTCGCGGCTGTTTGCTACAAGCGTAAAAGCTGTAAAAGCCGTACAAACTGACTCACCGACAGCATTCTCCTGCTGGTTGCAGCAGCAGACGCCGCTGAGGAACAGCGTGGTGAAGATGACGAAGACGATGGCCATCACCACGGCGTAGCCGTCAGCGCCGTGGATGCTGAAGGGGCGCGGCGCGGGGCGCGGGGGCGGGGGCGCCGGGCACGACGCCGCGCAGTCCAGGCACGAGCAGCCTGGCTGGCCCTGACGACCCAAAACATACTTTATCATCTTGTGAAGCACAGAATATATCTCGCGCGAACCAGAAGACTAGAGACGAAACTAATAATAATACCGCGTCAACTCGCGCCCGACTAGTAAGCTAAAGTCACATCTCGGCCTGTCCGTTCGTGCTCGAAAAAGCCCCTGTGTACAAATCTCATTCCCGTGTACAAGTCTTTACGTTGTTGTAATAGCATAGATCTCCATTGAGAATCTCCTTTATTGCGAAACAAAACATCAAATCACTATTTCGTGCTTCTTTTGTCCTAGCTGTTACCCGCGGCTCGGCTCGCGTGACGCCTATGTCCTGCTCAGTACCCGAACCTAATTTCATGATGATCGGTTCAGTAGATACGGCGAAAAACGAAACAAACACAGTTTCGCATTTATAATATTAGTTAGGATTAGGATCAATAATATCCTATAAGCACATATAAAGCTTGTACAAAGGAAATCCTACCTTACTGCCTTGGTTACAAGGTCTAGTAGGAGGGTTGTTAGGGATGAATCCGTCGACGGGGCTGTCGCCGCTGATGTAGTTGATCTGGAAGGGCACGAAGGCCGAGTTGGAGTCGCCCATGGAGTCGAACCAGCGCTGCGGGCTGCAGTACGCCGCACTCCACTCGCCGCACATGAAGTCCATTGCTAGTTGGTTACTCGCTGGAACTTGCACCTGGAACACAATTCAAAATATAATATAATGCACTTTTTTTTTTAATATGAAAAGAGCTCGCAAACAGGATTATCTATTTTAATAAAACTAACGAGAGATACAGTCCGAATCAAACGTGCCCCGCCTCCCCGTGCGCGCCCCGCTGAACCTAAGATTGTGTACTGCACATAAACTCGCGCGATGTTTCGAGCCGCCATAAAATTTCATTTGTACTGTACTAACATTATTGATATGTAAAATACGTTCGGGACCAGACTCAGGCCCATTTCAAAGCAACTTCGAGAAAGCTATTTACCTGTGAACAAGAGCTGTAGGTATTCTCCATGTACGTCTTACTCAGATGGTAGTCGATCTCCAGCACTTGCTTATGGGTGGCTGTAATAAGAAAACAAATAATTTAACATTACGGGAATATTGATCAAATATTTATTAGTACCCAAATCATTAGCAATTCCCCGCGACTTCTAGGTTATATATATCCTAATTCTAACTTCCTAACTAATATTATAAATGCGAAAGTGAGTTTGTTTGTTTGTTTCGCTTTCACGCCCTATCTACTGAACCGATCATCATGAAATTTTGCATACACAACACATAGGTTAGGGTACTGAGAAGGACATAGGCTACCTTTCATCTCGAAGCCGCGGGTAACAGCTAGTATTCTATAAACGATTTGATGGATTGATTGACTTCCAACACTAAGATTACAATATATGATAAGACGAGCTCCGTGGCGCAGCGGTCAACACGCCTGTCTGCGACACGGATGGTCCCGGGTGTGGGGATCGAACCCGGGACCAGGTCAGGTCAAGCTAGAAAATTTATCTTTTTCAGATTGACTTGGGTCTTGGATGTTAACTATATATGTATTTGTTATCAAATATAGTTTCGTTGAGTTAGTATCCCATAACACAACTCTTATTTAAGAACTTACTTTGGGGCTAGCTCAATCTGTGTGATTTGTTCGTATGTATTTATTTATCTCAATTCACTTCTAGCAAAACTGACGTCAACACGTGACTGTTCATAAATGTTCATAATGTACTCACTCGTAGATAAAGAAATTGACGCAATAATTTTATTAGTCATTCGTATTTAATTGGCTTCCGTTTTTAGTAAATTACAGTTTAAATCATTACTGCATAAAGGATGTTACGGTAAATACAATTTTTCCTGAATCCCTCAAATCAGCCCGTAAATATGGACAATGTTCTTTTGGGATCAATGCTGGAAACTCGAAAAAAGAGGAGTTTCATACAAAAGTGTTCGGCCGCCCCGGCAAATTCTATGATAACATCGATCTCCTAAATCCTGCATTAGTTTTTTTATACATTACCCGGCAGAGTAGAATAGAAACACTCCAAGTCTTCCCACGGATGTCGTAGGAGGTGACTTAGGAAATACAAGCTAAACAACGCTTAAAAACATCAAAGAGGCGTCTCTGAACCGTCTGCCCAACGTGTAGGCCAAACCTCTGACAGCTCTGGCTAATATATGGCTCTGGTAGTACAGAGAGGATCGTGCTCCGCGGGGGAGATTAACAAAGATCTGATGATGATGATGAGGATGATGATGTTTATATGATTATGAAGGCTCACGGGTCGTGCTCCTACGGTGGAGATGAACAAAGATCTGTTTTTTTTTCTGATGATCAAAATGATGATATGGTTATAAAGACTCACTATTATAGGGCCCGACATTGACAGGCTTGATGAACTCGCTCTGGTTGGGCGCACAGGTCATGCCGCAGATGTGCTTGATGAAGTTCTCCATGCAAGTGGGACATCTCGCGAGGATGTTCTCCGCCATGCCGATGTTGTTGTTCAAGTTGATGAGTTGGTCGCTGTTGCAGCACGCGACGCCGCCGGCCGCGATGTCGGGGCAGTATTTCTCGATGATCGACTGAAAATAAAGATTTCTTATTAGTATAAGAACTAGCTATAGGGACATTTAAGGAAACAGAAAAAAAATATGGTAGTGGTAGTTTACGGCATGAATACACTATTTAGTGGCATATCCCGTAAGCGTTTGGGCTGCATGCTTCGATCAAGTATAAAACTGCATGTAATGAAAGTACCCAGCGTATGTCTAGCGCACCTTAGACAATAATCTGTTTCGTCCGTCTTTTTGTTAACGTAGATTGACTGATCCTCTCTGTAATTTTATCTCAAAAAGAAGAAGAGCGTTACCTAAGGTTCCAGAACACCACAAAAGAATTAGGAAGATACAAATATGGTTACGATGTAACCGTCATTGAGGCATCCACTAGGTTTGTAATCTTGGTTTGATAATGCAATATAAAAATCAGAAGAATCACTATAATTTCTGTAGAATAGCATACCTAAAGTAGTACATAGTCAATTAGTTCAACATCATCAACATGTTGAAACTCTGTGACCAATCTAATACGACGTACCAATAAGTCGAACAAATGTTTAAAAAAATGCTCGGAAAATCTTTTGCACAATCCATTTACGACTGTAAAACATAAAATGAGACAAGAATGAATCATGAACATTGTTTACGCCCGATCTGAATGAGCATTGTTTTTGGACGTTCTCAATCAGCCTTATCGGCCGTCTGGGGCTGAGATCAAAGTCATGGTTTTGTCTGAACTTTATATTTACGACGTTTTACTACACGCTGAAAACGGGGTATATGTGAACTCAGTTGCCTTGGGAATAGAATTCATAATGCTATGATGACGATACGGAGAGGTTATCTGTATCACTGCCACTAACCACGTTAGTTACAAATTATATCTGATGATTCACGCACGTCATGTTAATCGAATCGTTCGACATCGTGCGATATTTCCATACTATACATATACATACATAAATAAACTTTATTTCGATTGACGTAAGCGATGGTTTCGCTCGTGCCAAGAAGTGGGATTTGTTTAAACATGGAAGCGCTAGTACAGGATGTAGCCGCCAAGGATTTACACTATCAACATAAAGATGAATAATAGAGAGAAAATAATAAATATTAACAATAATGTGGAATCGAAGATGTTGTCATTAAACAACAAGCTCGTTGAACTTGCATCGGCTATGAATAGGTACTTAATCAAGAAAAAGAACGTTTATTGAAAAACAATTTACTTATAAATATATGTGACAGATCATTTGAATATTTGCTTGTTTTTGTGTGTGTTAGTGGCCAATACTATTCTTTACTATTTCAATCTGACTAAAGGCACTGATATAGCCTAACGACTGCCACCAATGATGTCAATTAAAATATTAGACACATATCATGACGAGCTCCGTGGCGCAGCGGTTACCACGCCAGCCTGCGACACGGGGGTCCCGGGTTCGATCCCCGGTCAGGTCATTTTTAGAGTGACCTGGGTCTTGGATGTTTATCTATATAAGTATATATTATAAAATATAGTATCGTTGAGTGAGTATCCTGCGACACAAGTTCACAACTTACAGTGGGGCTAGCTCAATTTGTGTGATATGTCGTATATCTTTATTATTATTTATTATATCAGCCCAAACGTAGCAGTTCCTTGAAACAATGTGGGCGATATTATTGAGATAAAAATTTTGCAGAGAAATAGTAGGCATATCATAATACGGCAACGTGACTTTTTTAACAGCTAAGTTTCATTCCTTCAATATCTGTCAAACATCTGTATAATTTAAAAAAAATATTTCAACCTTAATTACATACACATACTAATAATCTGTTCGTGCCATCCATAGTATTGATAGCACTGGAACTGAAGCATGCACCATCCGTACAAAAGACATATAATACAGGTACCTTTCATTTCTGTGTAGTTTTCCAGGTCTATAAAATCCTCAAACTCGTTCAAACTAATCATACATTAACACCAGTCAAATCAAAGTGTATGTTAATTGACAATGCACTACACATTAACAAACCGATTATTACGATTCGTGCGTTAAAATCAATCAAATTCATAGACTTAATTTTTTTTATATTTAACCGTCCCGAAAAGTCCGTACCCTTAGAGGATGTACCAGTAGAGCTCATTGCCATAATTTATTCAATTGTATAATAAAATAATTCATATCAAGCAAATTTACTTCATAATAAATTGAATACACCTGTACGCTGTACGTACACAGGTGGTGTTTTGAGCCTCTCTTGAGTCTCTACTACGCCTTGGGCATGCTAACTTTATGATGGTCATTTTGAAGGTCTATCTCACAAGGATTTTTGGACTTGCTGGGAGTTTGCCCTTGTCAGCATGAAATACATTATTTTAAGAATTTTATTTTCGCGATTTGAATATTCTGAGTAAATATATATACATATATATTCTGAGTACCGCCAAAAACGGCCGTTTTTGGCGGTAATCACTATCTCTCTTAATAACTGATTCTCATAATATTAAAACATGATTCCAAAATCACTTCAGGTTATTTACTAAGGCTTATATGATTTACATTATTGAATTTCTTTCTATGTGTTATTAGGAATAAAATTATTGGCGTCCCTTTCTTATTCTAGAACGTAATTATTAAGCATAGTATTTACTTAGTTGTCGGGTTTTAAACAAACAGAGACACGTGAGAAACGTGACTAGCGGTTGAGCACATATCTGGCATAATATGGTATACTTAATACGCAGTCATTATGTCGAGAGTTTAGACTAGCACAGTACGACCTTCCAAAATGAAATTAAAAACAGATTAACTAGTAGAAAACAAATGGATGTAGCAGTGAATGTGGTACGAGTAGTTCTAATGTAGTATTGTATATTTCGATGTAAACATACAAGTCATCATTAGGAACAGGAAGCCCATTTTGCTGGACATACACTCATAGAGTTGTCAATATTCGTTGTGGAAACTTATATCTACTTATGTATATAAAGATCTAACAAAATCAAACCTGATTGAAACTTTCAGGAAACTGCTACCTATAGTTTGAAGGATTTTCTAGGGCCTCGCAATACAAATTTTTTAACGATTACTTCTTTTCTCCCAAATATTTTACTTCAAACGAGGGCTAGGTTTTCTGAAAAATTCATCTACGGTCTTAAAGTACCTCCACACTAAATTTCATGTAAATTGAATGAATGAATGAATGAGTAAACACTTTATTGCACCAATACATCTAAATAAAATGAAAAACACGAACAATTATACAAATATAGGGCACAAAGGCGGACTTATCGCAATAGTTATGCAATTTCTTCCAGCCAACCTCATCTTCGGTTAAGAAAGAAATAATAAAAATTAATTGAAAGCGGTGCAGATGAATTTCAATATACTTACTTAAATATTAAATATATATTAATATTATATCTCAACACAAACAATAAACATACATACAATATTTAATATATGAGTAGTAGTAAATAACAAACATACATACATACTATCACGTCTTTATCCCTTGCGGGGTAGACAGAGCCCAAGGTCGTAACACCAACAGCACGTTTAGCATCGTAGTGGGCGTAAAGGTGGAAAGCGGAATCAAAATAGTGATGGGTTGCTAGCCGCATCGCCTATCAATGTGATTCCTTAAATTTCCGCCCAATCCCTTGACCGGTTTTTACGGTCTCCGCGGGAAGAAAAGCAGCTGGTATATTCTATGTTTTTTCTTTTCTGCCAAACCAGCATGGAACAAACAGCAATTGAGAAAAATGAAAAGGTGAGTGGTTGAAGCGTGCAGAGGGAACAGACAGGTACACCGATAGAAATAATTACACAATCATCATCATCAGGCCGTATTTAGTCTCCACTACAGGAGCATGACCCTTTCTGTACTACCAAAGCCATTTATTAGCTAGAGCAGTCAGAGAGATTTGGCCATTTACATAGTCATATTTAAAATACGAGCAGTAAAATTATAATTTACAAATGGTAGAATGTTGCTCACTTACACACACGGAAACCAAAACAAACAATTTAACGATATAATAATAGACGGAAGTATGTAGATAGATAATATATAAACATCATTCGTTAACATTCGTAGTATATTGACGAACACTAATGAAAAATGTTTATATTCAGTTTCAATAACAAGATCTTTTTTTTAGAGACTTTGCTTTGTTAGAATCGGCTAGGGTTTGTGCATCATTCAACCAGTTATTTATTATCACATGAGCAAAGCAGAAATAATAACCAAAACTTTTCAACCTTTATATTTTATTCAACGGCTGAAGGTAATAAGTTTCTGGAAAGTCCCACCGAGACAAACCTTTGTAATTACTAATCTTATCGAATATTATGAATGCTATGACCCTTAGAACGATGCTTAGGACAAAGCATATAATAACAAAACAGACTGTGAGTGAGGGGATGTTAGCTTAGTAGTCCTTAACATGGGCGGGCTAGAGGCGACGGAAGCCGTGCGCGCGCATCACAGATGCTCAGCTCTATGTTGTCAGCTGAGAGCTGGCCTTCGAACTCCTCCTTCAGCGTCAGGATGGCTGAGTTCACCGCGTCGTCCAGCTCCAGCTCCTCCCGTACCTCTTCTCCAGGAAGGTCTTGCCGTTGTTAAAGAACGGTTCAGTTAGCGTTATATACAAACGTAAGTAAACGTAGCGTTATATACAAAGCTTACGGGTCCGAAACGTGGTCCCTTACTATGGGCTTCATAAGAAAGCTCAAGGTCGCTCAAAGAGCTATGGAGAGGGCTATGCTCGGTGTTTCTCTGCGAGATCGAATCAGAAACGAGGAGATCCGTAGAAGAACTAAGGTCACCGATATAGCTCAGCGGATTAGCTCTTTGAAGTGGCAGTGGGCAGGGCACATAGCGCGTAGAACCGATGGCCGATGGGGCAGAAAGGTTCTTGAATGGCGACCACGTACCGGCAAGCGCAGCGTTGGACACCCACCGACCAGGTGGTCGGACGACCTGATAAAGGTCGCAGGAAGGCGCTGGATGCAGGCCGCTTCCAACCGGTCATATTGGAAATCCTTAGGGGAGGCCTATGTCCAGCAGTGGACTTCTTGCGGCTGAGATGATGATGATGATGATGACAAACGTATGAAACGCTTACTGAACCGATCATCGTGAAAATTTGCATATGCGTTGTCTAAGGGTCCTTGGCTCCCTTCCATTCCAGAAAACATCTCCTATGCTTCCGAGGGAACGGCATTAACGCGTGCGGAGCCGCGGATGAAAGCTAGTTTTCTCAATAACTAATACCCCGTGTCAAAACCAAGTAAAAATAATATCATCATTATCATCAGCTTTCCGCGGTCCACTGCTGGACATAACCCACCCTTTGTCTGCGCCATACCTTTCTATCTCTTGCTGTCGTAAGCCAGTTCTTCTCATCATCATCATCATCATCATCAGGTCTTTCCAGTCTCCACTGCAGGATCACGACCCTCTCTGTACTACCAGAGCCATATATTAGCTTGAGTAGTCAGAGGATTAGGCCTACACTCTCCACGCTGGCCAGACGGGTTGGAGAGGTCTCTTTGATTTGATGCTTAGAAGCTTTGTTTAGCAGCTTGTTTTTCCTTAGTCGCTTTTTACGACATCCATTTGAGGAGCCCGATGGTCCAGTGGGTGTGAGCTCTAAGAGCGCTTACATATGTTAAGCAACCTCTGGTGCAGTCCCTACTTGGATGGGTGACCGCAAGTGGCATAAAAATATCTCGAGCTCCTCCGTGCTTCGGAAGGCACGTTAAGCCGTTGGTCCCGGCTGTCATCGTTGATGGCAGTCGTTAAGCTATGTCAGATGCCTTAAGGCAGCTTGAAAAATCTGACACCAGTGTTGGCCACTTACACATACGAAAAACAACAAAACAAACAAACGACATCCACGAGATGACTTGGAGTGGTCCTATTCTACTCTGCCGGGAACCACACTTCTCAGTATGCTCTTAATCTCGTCGACCCGCACCTAGCCGCCGGATATCCCACACTTCGTTTGCCATTTCTAGGATACCACTCGGTGACAGCCTTATTCCACCTGCTATCGTTCCTTTTAGTCTACAATAAAATAATCATACTTGTCATCAATGACGTGAACCTTATCACTTACGTTATTTACATCACAAAGAAAAACTATCAAGTACCTGATTAAATCATAACCATGTGTAAACATAAAGGTGAAACAATAAAAATAACAGTTAAATTCGCAATAAATATGTCTTAATACGTTCCTGAGTGTTATGTTAACCATGATGACGAAGGCAGTATTTATAATCTGAATTAATATTATCACTGTTTCTGACGCATTCACACCGTAACTGTTTTATACGCGTTGTTGGAGTACGTGGACGCATAAGCTAACTTTCTGCCCGGAAAGACGAAATGTTCCCGTGGGGTCGATATTACAAGTGAAGCTGTGACGAAAATGAAAGTCGATAACAACTTGTCACAATGACGATGCATTATTGTAGACACATTGTAGGTATATTTTTTGTATGAAGAAAAGACGAAAAACTTGTTAAAAAAGAAATACAAGGTGTTGTCGATTCGTCATCTATCACCCGGTCAAATGTAAAATAGCACACAGCTATCACTATCACACACCTGTGCTGTGATATGAGTCGGTGTTGATCAATGTCTACGATTTCGGAACACAAAATTGAAGATTAGAACCATTAGAACGTGCATATTTCGAAACCGCTATGATTCAGATAGAAAAGAAAATTTAGGCATGATGAATAAATAATCTTAGTTTAGAATAAAATTATAAACGAGCTCCGTGGCTCAGTGGTCTACACGTCAGCCTGCGACACGGGAGTCTCGGGTTCGATCCCCGGCCAGGTCAAGATGAAAAATTATCTTTTCAGATTGGCCTGGGACTTGGATGTTTATCTATATGACGTATCTATTATAAAATATAGTATCGTTGAGTAAGTCTCGAACTTTCTTTTAGGCTAGCTCCATATGTGTAATTTGTAAAAAAAATACGGAATACCTATAAGTATTCAAATTACATAGGAAACATTTAGATGAGGTAGCTCCGCCGCGTATGGCGTAGAGATGTGAGACCTACGAAAAAAATGCTCATTTCAACCACTTGGTCCTGCCTGCAGTGGGCTTATCACAAAATGGCAGTATGGCAACATTAAACATATTAATATTTTAAGAGCTCCAATGAATTTGAACTTATTAGAAAACTATCTCAACTAGCTGTTTTTCAGCGACAACGTCGTAGTTAAATATACCTTACCTATGTAACCCGCTGATAATTTGCTTCTACAGGCTGATGTTGAACAATTTAATAAAAACATAGTTAAAAATAAATAACTTAACTTTCATCAGATTGTTCAACACAATGGATAGAATAAATATGAGCACTACTTTAATCTCTGCATCTGCACTAGACAAAGACGTCATAACTTATACAATGTTACGTTGCGACCATTAGAAGCAACGACCCGTGGATGATTAGGTGTTTAACATATGCGTGATATACAATATTTAATATTACATTAGTAATCGCAAGACATAGCTGTGTAATTCCCGGCAGAGTAGAATAGGACCACTCCAAGTCATCCCGTGGATGTCGTAAAAGGCGACTAAGGAAACACAAGCTAAACAAAGCTTATTAACATCAAAGATACCTCTCCAACCCGTCTGGCCAGCGTGGAGAGTGTAGGCCAAATCCTCTGACTACTCTGGCTAGTATATGGCTCTGGTAGTACAGAGAGGGTCGTTCTCCTGCAGTGGAGACTAGAAAGACCTGATGATGATGATGATGAATCGCAAGACAAAACTATTATTTAAGTATTATCTACATATTAGACTTTATGGTAATGAAGAATATCTTTTACTTCTTACAAAACAGTCTCATATTCGCGTCAAAGAACTTGAACGCGCCAAATTAATAGGTCTTCCCAAATTGTTTAACGCAATAAAGTTCATTTCAATTCATTTTTTTAAAGGAGCGAGCGTTTAAATTGGTAACTGATTGTTAAGAAAAATTAAAATAAGCCTAAACACGGAGTTATAACTTACATATTACATAATTGAGAGTCAAGGACCTCCATTATATTAGAGTTTCACAAACATATTATATATAACAAAACACAGAGGCATCCACCGGACCTGTCTGTCTGTTTGATTACAATACGATTTTCACCAATATAAAGAATGATTCATGAGAAAGGTTGATAACTAATGCACGCAGTCGAAGAGGGTTGCTAGTTTAAACAATGGCGAAGAAACAAACATCTTATGTCAAACAGAATATTCGAGGTTAACAATGATCTATCTATTCAAACAAATTATTATCCAATAAATACCGATAACATTCTGGTTATAACCAGAATAATTTGATAGGATGACGTGCCCTGTGTAGCTCGACAAGCCGTTTTAGAAGAAGTGATAGAGAACTAATTCATAGGTTAAAATCTCAACGACAGATTCATTTTTATTTAGGTATACTGAGTCAGTCAATAATTGTCTTACACTAACGAAAAACTGAAACAGTATTTTTCAAAACAAAGGCAATAGAAAAGACAATCAATTACAAAGTAGAAACAACAAGATCTCAGAGAACGTTCTCGAATCAGCACAATAAAAAACAAAACATCAGGGAAAAAATTAAGAGTGTAGGTTACAGTTGACTCACAAGAAAATTAAAAGAACAATAGATCACGCCTTTTACTGTGGGTAAAAGGACAAATTTTGCCGTGAGGTTTCCAACAGAGTAGAATAGTTCCTTCTTCAAGAATAGTCCGGTAATGGTCTTCCCGTGGATGTCGTAGAAGGCGACTTAGAAAACACACGCTAAACGTAAAAGATGTGGTGTCTCCAGCGCGGAGAGGATATGCCAAATCCTCTGACTACTCTGACTAATTTATGGCTCTAGTACCTAGTACAGAGAGGGTCATGCTCCTGCAGTGGAGACTACAAAAAGCCCTGATGATGATGAAAAGGACAAACAGATGGCTGGGGATATGGATATGTAAGATGGAAAAGGAAGGCTTTAAAACAATGACGTCATCATACTGATGTCATTTACGCGAGCAGCATCTTATCTGACACGTGCACGGGAGCGTGAGGAAACATAAATGTCATCGCAATTATATACAATGCCTTTTATAAATTTACAGCAGTTGTAAACAGGTAGCAATCGATACTAAATCATATCAAAATTTAGTTTATTGCTGTGATGTATGGTTGGTCGAGTCAACTTTGCACTTGAATTAGGAATGTGCACTTTTCAACCAATTCACACATATCTTATAACGGCAACCTTAACAGCTTCATTGTTGGCAGTGGCGATATAACATTTCTCCTTTCACAAAATTTTAAAACTATCATTGAAACCGAAACTTCTGATATATCCGACACTACATCACAACATCAGAAATCCTGCATGAATTTCTTTGCTTTTCTTTATGGAAAGCCGACGGGAATAAATAAAGTCTGACGACCATACACCTTAATTCCACAAATGGGAATTGTTCAGCGAAACACAGCAATGCAAGCCTTACCCCTAAACCGCAAAGACGTCATTAAGATACAGAACAAAAGGAAGGTCTAAATAGAAACTTTCTCAATCTCAGAAATTTCGGTACCCGCACGTCTCAAAAGCTAAAGTTGTCTTATTAATAAAGTCTAGAGACTTCTTTGGTTGGTAGAGAAAGATTCCTTTGGTTATGAACATTCCAATGTTTCATACTTCGGCGTGCTCCATTCAATTAGCCAACACTTCAACAGTTGGATACTAATATGATTACGCATCAAAAAGCCATTACGAACCTCGAATCTAATTACCTAAGTAATAAGGTCCAATACTCAACCGCAGTTACGTCATGCAAACCGATATCAAGTGTCAATTGAATGACTCCCAAAGGACCATATCGACCTTCGGAAGTTTACGTAAGGATCTTACTCGTACTACAAACCAACCACGGACGCCTTGCTAGCTTGCTACTGTTTGTATTTTATGCACCTATCCATTGCATTACGATTAAGGAATCAAATAACATCCAAATTATTAATTAATAATTTATAACAATGGCAAAAGAGACCCGTTATAAAGTTTTGGTAAGAATAATCTTTGCCATAGGCATAACTACCTACATCCTACATGTAAACAAATGAAGTAAATTTTCTAGAAGTTTATTGAAACAATTTGAATATAATTTCCCCTTAAAAATACCAGAAGCCTATTATAATAAAAAGCAAGGCAATCTCCTTAAATTCTGAACATTAAACACTTATTAACAGTAACGTCGCAGAACATTGGCTCGTAATATAGTTCAATGGAATCCATTAAAGTCGTTTGGCATCAATTCGTATCAGTGTCGTGTTCCTGCGGACTGAAGGAGACGCTTGTATGCGGCTGATTGATGACAATTAACGGTCACGAAGCTTGTTTTAACCCCCTACTCATAAAGAGAGGAAACAAACACGCTTATCAACAGTGGGTCACAGAACATTGGCACGTTATATGCTCCATTTACATCGTTTGGCATCAATGCGTCATCTATCAGAGTAGTGTAACTGCGAAATGAAGGAGACACTGTCCGTGTGCCACTGATTGTTGTAACACTTGAATGGTCTAAGAGTGCAACTTATAAGCGAAAGGTCGCGCATTTCAAACCCCATCCAGTCTGACCATTTCAGCTACCTCTGAGTTTGTCGTCCAGTCTGAATCACGTGAGGTCATTTCTAACGTCCACTATCCGCTGAAATATGCAAAATCAGGCTTTCTAGTAGTTAATGTGATTTGAATATTAACTGTTCAAGAGGAAGTGCCGTGCGAGTTTATTTGTTTCCATGGGTTAAATATACTAAGAGAGCAAGCAGTGAACGCAAAAAGCGCATTCCGGCCAATCACATACAGTGAACGAGTCGTGATAGTATTTGTAGCAGACCTGTGGTGGTTGTAAACAGGGTATTGATAAAAAAAATATGCGGCAACATACCGCTGAGATACCAAGATCGACGCCGTCAATCTGTACTATTTCTTTTGTCTACATGTGGGTGGATGACTAGATCATCATCATTGATGCTACTAAACATTGCGCGTGACCTCGTATAAGTGATGTTCTTCGAATTACCGTTAAAAGGATTGTATGTATTGGTATATTCTCGAACAATGCACATCTTTGTGTCATCGTTAAAAGGCTTTATTTTGAACACGTTAGTGCTCTTCGATAGCTCATATACAACATAAGCAACGTAGTTATTCATTTCGTTTAAGTAGTTTTAGTATTCTTCACAATTATTGTATCTAAAATATATATACTGACAATAACTGACGTATAATTGCTAAAAAATATGAAAATATTTATTTATACTGTCTTACCAATATTATTATTATACATAAGGCTTAATACATAGTAAAATCATTGTTAACATTTCGTGTTATGTAAAATAATTAAAATGTTGTCACAATCGTGAAAAGCAAACTAGCGTAAAATCTACGAAATAACATATGCAGCGATGTCTACATTCATAGTTATAAATAAAACTAGTGAAGCCGTAACCACTACCACTAGTTCATTTACACACAGATATAGTCAACTATGACGTTACGTTAGAATTAAAAAACATAACAAAATGTGTATTTTATGCTGTGTTAAAGTTCAAAGACACAAAAAAGCCTATAAACAACAAAAACAGCAGACAAGATGAGCATGCTGATTTCGCAGTTGTAAACAACATTCGATTGCAGCCGTTACCGTAGTCTTTATTTACAAACCAAGCGGTTATAGTAGAATATGACGTTGCGCTGGCAGGCAGCCCAGCAGCGGCCGGCTCTCTAGAATAACATTAGGACTAGTTAAGACCGCATAATAGATAATAAAAACAACCAGCTCAGAGACAGAAACCAGCAACCATTGTGAATGACGATCGGCTGCGTGGACATTTTTAGATTTTGAAATTCGATACAATTTATGATTCAAGGAATTTAATTGCTGGGTGGCGCTAGTGCTATAAGAGCGCCTTAACGCGAGTGGATACAATATTGATTTAACCAGACTCTAACGATGACCATTTAGTTAGCAGGTAAAAACTAATGTATAATCTAACAATTTGTTTTTATTATTCTGTCTTTTTTTTAATGACGTAGGCCATCGTAAGATATTTGCCAAATGACAACATAAACATACACATAAACACACGTATAAAAGAGAAGATAGAACAGCAGACATTGAATCGATAAAATCTAATCAAAACCAAATCAAACTTACTAATGCTTGGCGTGTCTGAAAGATCCCCAAACTCTACTCAAGGACACACCGTCTGGAGTCCAATCAATGAGAAAAATTAGTTCCCTAATTGGATTCGACGCAACAAACTACGCCAAATATAATGGTGCACAGATTTAATCTATCACCACAGAATTATATAAGTACTCACGTTTTATAACATTTCTAATAAAGAATATTGTCATTTTTTTTGAAATAAATAAATTGAAATTGAAATTGAAATTAGCGACGACGAGCTCCGTGGCGCAGCGGTTAACACACCTGCCTGCGACACGGATGGTCCCGGGTTCGATCCCCGGTCAGGTCAATATGGAAAATGATCTTTTTCATATGGTTACGACCTGGTTTAATATATATATTAAACCAAAAATAAGGTGGTCAAATGATATAAGGCCATTTGATAACAACTGGAAGGATACCACAAAGAACCGAGAAAAATGGAAGGGAAGAGGGAAGGCGTCTGCACAACAGTGGGACATAGAAAGCTTGTAAAAAAATGTGTTCAAATATTTTATCAGGGCAAGCGAAGCGTGTTCTACTACTATCCCAGTTGCGTATTTTTGTGGTACACTGGACTGAGAAACTATCGCACTGTTTACTTAAAATAGTAATTCAAATTCATATCTATTTGGACATATTATTATATAACATACATATCATAAAATATCGGGAACCCTTACAAAGCATAAAATTTTGCAAGTTAATTAGAAAGTTGGCAGCACCTTGTACGATGAAGATCATTGTTGAAGACTTTTTTCGTCAACAAATACAAGTAATAGTGCATACGGCAATATTGATTGACACGCGAGGTACCTACGCAAGAAATGGGAACATTTGGCATCGACTTTCACTAAGCCTTTGTTGGAAATACTAAGAACTTGTTCGCTACACTTGGGAACGATAGCTGCCAGCCAACAACCACGAACCTCCAGAACATTAGTAGAAAGTTCTTATGCGACACAAACACCTCCCAGCAATTCATTATTTTAATCCTAAATCATATCGAATTAAAAAAATATATCATGTACATCACGACATCACGAGTAAATGACTTTCAGTATTTTGGTATTACTATTTCCCTTAATTAATCAAACTTTAAGGATTATAAATTTGATATTAATTTAGGATTTAAAGGATTTCATTGCAGGGTAACGCTAGTGTGTTGCATACTACAGCACTTTAACAGTTATTCTTTTTGACGAATCCTTATTGATACATATTTATAGATACTTTGAAGCATTAATCTTATTTTGTAACTTTAAAGAAAGTTTTACCAAAACCACTAGAAGACACAAAGCATCCTGTTTCTGTATTACATATATTATATATATAAAACAATAAAGATTTAATGTTTATCTGTAATTACACATTTACAAAAGCACTTCATATCACATGTACGAAAGTCAATAAGGTAAAGAAACAAAACAATTATATATACGTAGATGATATAATAATTTGCACGGCAATATTAGCATTTCATTTGCACAGAAAAGTCGCTAGGAGTCATTTTACAGATTCTATAATTAAAACTGATTTGAACAAAAAGATCATTATCATTGTGACTACTTATTTCTTGACTAACAATCTTTACTAATAAAAATGCAATTTATTCATAGAAAACGTCATGAACACCTGTGTTCATAAACTGTTTAGTAATAGCTTATGTTATGTCACTTATTTGCTTAACGATGACTAGATCAGAAGGAAATGACATGAAATAGGAAATAAGGTACATAATGATGATAATAACAGCTGTAGACCGTACGCACCTACTATAAACTTTTATAACTAAGTTGCTAGAAACTAAGTAGACATAAAAAGGCAATAAAAACCTAACAGACGGTGTACAATGTCCAAGAATACGTCTGTATATTAATAAAAACGTAATATGCAATCACGTAGTGGACTAGTGACACGTTTTCCCTTGAGTTCAAAGTTATTCCCTGACTTGATTTGTTTGGATGATTTTTTTTACTGAAATCGTCATTTTAGAAATTATCATGAAAGTTACAACACTCTCAGATTCAACAGATTCACATAACGTTTTCTTTATTTTCACTGTTTAAAAATTAATAGAAAGCTATGTTACTATGTAAGTAGTTACGGTTTATAATTCAGTTATGGAAGTTGTGTTTGATAAAAGAAGATTGCATGTGTCACCAATGGATTTTCAGACAAATTAACATTAGTTATAAAAAATCCACTATGCAAGAAATCTTGGATCAAGGATTAAAGTAGACATAATAGTGCAAAAATTTTGCAATGAATTTCAGTGGATCTAGGATATTCTCCTTAATCGGACTAAGAAAAACAAGGAATATCAAGTATATAACTAACACTAATTCTACATGAACGCACCAAATCAGTAACACGAGTCTAGCACACGACGTCACAGTTCGCAGCCAGCAAGGTCGAGCAAATTCGGCATTATTTGTGAATTATACCGGATTTCCCTAACTCGGAAACAATGCTAGGAAGATTTTTACCGCATCACTGCGGCTTTGCAATTTTATAAAGTCTATCACCAACCAATGCCAAGGATTTCATGCTACTTTTGGCTAAATTGAAATAAATTCTTTTGTTTAATCATCATCATCTAATGGTTATTTCAGTTGCATACTCAGTTCGAGTCCACTTTTATAAATAAATAAATATATGGGGACAAATCCCACAAATATGAGCTAGCCCCACAGTAAGTTTTTTTTTTACTTGTGCCAGATGATACTAACTAAGCGATACTATATTTTATAATCGATACTTATATCCAAAACCCAAGCCAATCTGAAAATATCGTTTTCCATCATGACCTGACCAGGGATCGAACCAGGGACCACTCGTGTTTCAGGCTGACGTGTTACATAAAGAAGAAGTTATAAAAATTAATAAAGAACTGGCCAACTACGAGTCGAATTCGCAAACGAAGTGTTCTTTACCACCTTATTTAGTATGAAGGCGTATAATTTTGAAATTTGATTTCCTGCGGCATCGAAAATCATAAAAGAATGTACATTTAAAAAAATTAAACCGAAAATATAACAGATGGGTGGCACAGAATCCTTCTCTTGACAATTTTAATGAAAACGTTTCGCATTTCCGAGGGCAATAAATTCGGAATAAGTTTATAACCTCCGCGTCGCCTTGACCGCACTGCAGACTGCGGTAGGCATCCAAGAACATTTAAATCATGCAATAACATTCATGCTTTGAATACATGTTTAAAATCATGTTAGCATAATAGATGGGACTTTAGTAATACGACTAATAGTAGACTAGTACGAAGAATATATGTAGTAGTAAGTAAATTAAACCGTTCTAATATAACATAGATATTTATCAATCTTCGTTTTTTGTACACTTTTAGACAACCTCTGTGGCTTGGTGGCCATCATAACTTATATCCAATTTTTGTTAACAATATAAATCTGCATGTAAATAATCTGCCATAAGACGTTACTGGTAAACAATTTGATTTTCAATGACAACATATTATCGCACCCGAAATCGGTATTTTTCTTTTGACATTACATCTGGTTGAACAGGGTAGAACCATAATCTGGTAGACAAGACGAAAAAAGCAAGAGCTATTTTTAAACATAAGATCATGAACAACGTCACTGAATTTTGTATAAAACGGTCGGTATTAAGGAAGTGATTAAAACTGTAGATAAGAAGTCAGTGTACTTTTAAATTCCGCAAAATCATGTCAAGATACAATATTTATAATTTTAAAATGTAAAATATAGATATTGTTGCAAGTGCTTGATTAATCATCAGATATCGAAAAACAGAGCTTTTACCAATTATGCATTAGCATTACAAATTATGTGTTTCAATAATTCAATTTATCATAACAGGAAGTATACCAACAGTCTGACTGAATTTATTAATTAATTATCAATTACGATAATAAGCAATAATTAGAGGGTAAATAGAAAAAAATATTTCAAATACCAAACAAATTGATCAACAAATTATTTGAATCCACCTATACGAACGTAAACGTTATTGTGGTACTTAATGGAAGAAATACATAATCATAATCTATCTAATACTTAATAAATTTACTTAACGTAAAGAACATAAAAATTGCTCGTTATGTGTATTTTATTTATGGCCTTTGGAAGTCACCCCACTCAAAATTATTCATAATTTTTTGATAAGTTTGATGAATATTTGGATGAATATCGACATGTGGATACAATACAACTTTTGTCTGTAAATACCTTCGAGATAAATTATGATGATTGAATGTACCTAGAAATTATTCTTGTTCTTTTGATATAGGACGCTTCCAACGTCGTATCCATAGTCGTTTATGATTTGTTTTGTTTTTCTTTCACGGTTGAACCGCAAATAAATCTTCGGAGTTCATTCTTCGTACGAAATCAAGCACGCAAATCAGATTTTATAAACCACATTCTTGCTGAGAATGATTTTTCTAATGTTTTTACGGTGGGCTCCTTACGCTAACCTCTTTGGGTATGGTTTGGTATTCACTGTTTCCAGGTATATGAAAATGACCAAGCATGAGTCAGATAGATTGTACTAAAAGTCAGAATGTGCGGGAAGCGAACCGAATTCGTTAACCTTTAAGATAACAGGTAAGTACAACACAACAGACTTAAACTATACTTATTGTTTGAAGGGTTTTACGTCACAGCCGGGTTTACTTCACGTCCTTTGTTCTAGAAACGTCAGACCCGCCCCAGATAAAGGGCAATGTCTGCTGACGAGTCACCGAGCAATGTGTCACGATAAGCTAATCATTAAGATAACTAGTATTGATAGTCGGCATGAGAACATCGGCTAATATTCAAACGACTTCCAAATTCCGCGAATCAATATCAATTTCTTTAACATATGAGTAAGCTTACTACTTCTATACATCCTAAATATATTTCTCTTGGTTCGGTAGTTGTCAAGTGAATTCCGATTTAATTTAAATATTTCCTCGTTGATGGTTGTATTCATCATTGAAGTTGGTCTTTGTGGAAAATTCTTGTTTATTAAATGTCTCATGGCGTCGAATGACATCATTTATTCACCAAGAACTTGGTAAGTGCTTACAGATTCAGGAATTGTGTCTGTTCTGACTTGAGTTAGGTCGCCTTTACATGCATTATTCGTAGGGGACTACATATTGACGTACACACAAAGATAATTAAATCTTGTATTCTCCTTGCTTATACATGATGAATTGGCATCCGCTAGGGATGTTTATGTTTTCATGTAACAAAAACATTGCTTGCGTCAACACTAAATTGCTGCAAAGCTGCAAAATTAATTTGAGAATTAATTTATTTTTTGGACGATTTCTGTAAATCAGACCTGTCTAAAATTTTGCTTTATTTATCTAAATGCATCTACCAAAGCATGTAATATGTATTAAGTCCTATCCTTTTTTTTAAATTTGAAAGTATGTAATTTTTGATTCATGGGTATAAAGTATATTTAAAACGATGCCAATAAATTCAAAAACACCCTGAATATGTGAGGTGAAGGTTGTGATAACTTAAATATTTATATATTATGCGAAATGCGAACAATCACACACAATACGAGTACCTACATAATTATAGAGTTTTGGACATTGGCCGAGTAAAGTCACTTTAAATTAGCCGATTAGATACAGTACGAAAAATATAACTAAGTACATATTCTGCGTATAGAGATGTATTTTATGGTATAGAGTACCGAGTACCGACCAATAAAACTCGTAAAGACTTTAATTGAATTTATGTTGTATTGAGCGATTAGACAGGTTCAAACAACTTCGGAATCGACGACCGTGAGGTCGATTAAGACGTTCAAATTAAAAACAATTCAATAAGGCACTTGAATAAGTTGAATAAACGCTAGAATAACAAAGGGCGATGTATAAAAGATGATCCACACTATAATAAAAACAATATCTGATTTCTCACGCTGTCTTAAGGTCTGTCCAGTGAAAACATCACATTATATTGGTCTAGCTAAAACTAGCCAGTATCTATTTCCTTCTAGAAGAGAAATTAGGTGTGCTATTTTCAATGTGCCTATGTTTAAACGAGTTTATGCGAAACTGTGCAAAAAATGTTGAGGTCAGTATTTAAACTATAATTGTTTTATTTATTTCGAGCCATCACGTGTCCCACTGCGGGGCAAAGGCCTCCCTCCACTTCTTCCATTCAGTCCGGTCTTGCGTTATCTCCTTCCACTCTTTGTTAAATTTGTCCAGCTCATCGCGCCATCGCGTTCTCGGTCTACCGAGTCTTCTAGGATTATTAGGGATCCAGCAGGAGGTGATCTTTGCCCAGAAATCATTAGTTCTACGGTATATGTGACCAACCCAGTCCCACTATAATTGAAAATACAAATATTTATAAACACAAATCTACATAAATATTCATACGAATTTAAACTGTAGATGCAACGTATTTGGCAAACGTTGTATAACAAGTCGTGGAGTTACACCGGTTTGCGTCAAGCATTACAAAGATATTTGGAAACTGCACGTTTCGCATGGAACATTCTGCACGCGAAGCCTTCAAAATGTTGCGATGACATCAACAATGTAAATAAAACTTTATACAATTTTCAAAGATAACCCGTTCTTGATTGCTGAGTAATTAAGTCCTCACACTTTATAAATCTTTAACATTTAAATTTCATATTGATCAGATTCATGTGCCTATCTGACGAGTTATTATCCTGATAGCTGGTGTCTATGATCTTTTTCTTTTTTGAACTATTTATTTTCGTACGCAACATTATGTTATGTTACACATATTATTCATTCAGTAACATTTAATACCAAAATCAGTTTATTTGATTACACTATATACTATCAAGGTAAGAGGACTAATACTAGTGTTTCAGAAAACAAAGCTGATAATAAAATATATTTTTAATATAAATATATACATATAAGCAGTAGCCTATAAGAACATTCTAGACATCCTCATTTTGTACAGCTAAGAGAAGTCGAGCACAAATCAATATTGGCTCAACAGTCAGGCCGACATAGACTTAACTAGTATAGGACATCCTTTGGCGCGAAATCGATGAACTTCGTAATATTGTTTGACTTTCTAATCCTATATCAACAACGCGACGCGCTAACTAGAAGCTTCTTTGATTAACGTATGTATGATGTAATATAACTAACAGTTATTCTATTTTAAGATCATGGCCAGGGTCACATATTTTAAAGCAGTACATAATTAGATACGGTACACAGCAAAATTATAAACATGCGTGTCTTAAAAAGGCATAAAGATGTAGTTTTATGATCATCATCATCAAGTCTTTGTTAGTTTCCACTGCAGGAGCACGACCCTCTCTGTACTACCAGAGCCATGTAGTTTTATAGTTTTTGAGAAATTCTATAATTCTTGATAGTAGTTTTATAGTTTTTGAGAATTTCTATAATTCTTGTTTATTAATTGCAAAATTGCGATATATTTTAATGGCACAATAAATTAAATTAACCATTTAATATTTAGAGTCAATGCTTAGATTAAAAATCCTAAGGTGCTACCCATATTATAATTCATGCGTAATGTGCAAGAAATATTTCAATACTTCTGGTATGGACAGACATGAAACATCAGGTGTTAAAACCTTGCTCTGCAGATAAAGAAATAGGTCAAAATTTATGCGTGAGTCGCAAATTCTCTGTCCCAAATAACAAAAACACGATGTTTGGCATTCATAAATAACCTGGTCTATAAATATAAAACCAACATTGTTTTTCTATAGGCTGTTCCACAGACAACAAGTACATGTCCACAACACAGGGCATAAGAAAGACTAGACTACGGGCGTGCGTGTTTGCAATTAGGGAAATACCAATGCTAAGGCTACTACGAGTATTGATTTGGATAATGAACGAATTCTTGTTTGAGGTTCACTGAAGCAATTATAGGAAGTGAACTAGTGGAACATTCTGGAAGTGATAATTGAAACTTTAAGTAAAGCATTTCACATGTTGGACAATATTCCATTCCTCGAACATTATTATTGCGTACTTAGATGACTTACTGGAGATGAACGAATGGTTAGATACAAGTACAACAATCATTTGTTTGTTGACGGTAATTCTTTAAAAAATCTTCCACTCATAATCAAGTCTGAGCCAGACTTTTAAAAAAAATTAAATATAATATCAATGTCTATTTTAATGATACTGATTGTTGATGCTATTATGATTGCTTTAACAAACTTTGATTTTAATGTGGAGAATAAAAAGAGTTGAGAATGTAGAGACGATACAAAAAAACACGAAAGATGTCAGCTACGGAATTTTAAAGCGCTGTGCATCACAACGACTTAAGAGAGATTTACGGAATAAAACTGGCAGGACGTCGGTTACTTAGGTTAAATGTTCCTATATTCATCTTAATTATTTTCCCAGTTAAGAAAACTCCGAGTATTCTCCTAGCTAGGTAAGAATTCCTCATTATGCCTTCACTTATCCTGGTATGAGTATAATAATCCTATGCAATATTAGCGTGGAAGTATTTTAATCACAGCCACATTACCGGCTACAACTGGGCGCAAATGTCAGGTCAAGTTCTATGCGCTCTCGTTTGCAAAGTAGGACTTTTGTGACGTCATCGTTGCATGCAGCCGCTAAATATAGCACCGTTCAACCACCTCGCCCGGTGACCCAGTTCCAGCACCCTTGAGGGATGGAAAGTGAAATCGACGGTCAATTGATGTTAAATGCTTGATATTCAAAGATATAAGAAGTCATAAAAATTTAAATAAATTTATGTCAAACAAAGTAACTAAACAATTTACTTGAAAATCACTTTTCTAGATTTTGTTATTTTGACAAATACTATTTGTTACAACTCTTCCACACTCATATCTACTTTGAGAATATCATGATTTTGTAAACATATCAATTCACTCTATACAATGGCACTCATATCTTCTTTAAGAATATCATCATTTTGTAAATATATCAATTCAGATTAATTAACAATACCTGAAATCAATTAAACATATCCATCTCACGGTGGTTTACATTTTCAACACGATTCTTACTCTTCGCTGTGATCATTATGCATAAGTATGTAATAAAAAGAAAATAATAGCAAGTTAACTGATTCTCTTACAAATTGAATTTCGTTCGCTATTACATCAACAGTATTGTTCGTTCCTAACAGTTTATTAACCATTTTCAGAAAGTTATACTCACAGGTTATAATGTAGTATATTTCGTAGTAATATAGAGTATTTCGACACGCACGTATGAAATAGTGAAAGCAATAAACCTACTTATGTTGAAAACATTCGAAAACCTTCGCATCAGTACTTTTCCTGTTGCTTCTCAATCACATTTAAAACTAAATCTAGAAATAGCTGCATTTATTGGATCAATATTAGATGTATGAAGACGCTCTACGGTATCCTCAGATATGTTTGTTGGTGGCGCTTGCACTCGAAACGCGGACCTGCCAGATGTAGCTTAACCCATTAGGGTTGGAATAGGAGGTATTAACCTCCTATTAAAATAAGGTTTTAGGGCCATGCTGTCGGAAAATTGACACGCATGATGTCAAGTAATAAATTCCCAAAACACTATCACTGGGCGGTCACAAACTACGGGTAGGTCCTACACTGTTTTACCCTAATTAACTTTAATAAGTCCAATTTCGAGTTAAATTTGGTACATAATTCTTTTTTATTCTATGCATGTCTTTCACAATAATATGGATTTTCGGAAGTCCAATCATCCACCAATCAGGTTTAATCATCAATTTTATGATAGGTGGATTTTGACCTCCCGTCAAAAATACTTCTCGACACAGTGCCGCCACCCGGGGTAAAAATCTATTCCGAAATCCTTCACATTTCAACAACATATGTTGACGCACAGTATTGATTTCGACTTAGGTTCATCTTTACGCAATACAATCACAACTCTAATAAGAACACTGACGCCCCACCATTCCTATACGAATCATTTTAGTTCGTGCGTCATTTACATCATCCGCTTGAGTAGGTACTGATAAAACTGGGTCTCCCGCTTGGTAGCTGGTCCAAGATACCATGATAGCGACCTTAGTATCCTAATAAGATATGGCTCTCACCGTTTGGCTAAAGAATAAATATTACTATATTGTAAAACTCATAAAAGGTATAACTGTGCAGTTTATGACAATATAGAGAGTCTACTTTTGGAGTATAATGCTAATCATAAAAAAGATTTTATTAGACTTACCTTAGTAGCAGCTTCGATTGGTTTGGCGGGGCCATCGTAGTAGCAGTTGACTTTCTTCAGTTGAGTCGTATTCGTACACACGCCGTACCATATGCAGTGCCCTTCTGCTGACACAGCAGGTACCTGGAGACAAGCAGAGCGTTGGTTAATTAACACGTTATTATTTTTGTGGATTTTAATGACTTTTTACTCTCAATTAAAAATAAAACCACCACACGAGAAATTAACAGATTACTGTAATAAGACAGAATATATTAGTCGTTATTTATTTATTTGAATTAGTAAACACAATGGAGGAGCCCAATGGCCTAGTGGGTGTGAGCATTATAAGCGCTTCCACATGTAAAGCAACGCCGGGCGCAGTACCCACTTGGATAGGTGACCGCAAGTGGCATATAAATATCTCGAGCTCCTCCGTGCTTCGGAAGGAACGTCAAGCCGTTTTGGGCCCGGCTGCCATCATTGATGGCAGTCGTTAAGCTATGTCAGATGCCTAAAGGCACCTTGAAAAATCTGACACCAGTGTTGGCCACTTACACACACAAAAAAAAACAGTAAACTCAATTAATAATATTTTAGGAATAATACCTTACAGACTACAAGCAATGTAAATACACTACGGTATACGTATGCCATATTATTTTGTAGTCTGTAGATAGTCGTAGTCGCGTGATATAGATTTGTGAACGTCAACAAGTCGCGTTTCATGGAATTATATCGTAAGGATATCTCAATTAATGGCGCCATAGTTTTTGCTAACTGATCGCTACACAAACCACAATGTAGTCATTGAAAAGATAAATCTTGTTTTCAAAATATGATATTAGATAGGTACAGTACAGCAAATTCATGCGATTCTAATCTTTGCCGCTATCGCAGTAGTTAACATGACTCAGACCGATAAGAACTCACACAAGTATTTGTTTTGGGTAAAAATACGAAAGATTGTTGACTAGTTACATGGTTTATCCATTTAACCGTATTATTCAGAGACTATTTGAAATGAAAACGTTCAAGACATATTATTATCTGATAATTTCACTACAATTCAAAGAGAAAAGAAAGAATAAGATTTGTGAAATACTCGCAGGTGTATGATTTGATGGGCAAAAATTTTGGCTAAAGTAAAAATGTCTTGAAGTTTTAACAGTTTAGTTAACAGCACATCCATTACTAACCTTCCATAGTATTATTATAAATGCGAAACTAACCCTGCCTCCTGTCATGCTTTAAGTACTGAACCGATTTGGATGAATGGAGGAAATTTGAAGACAAAGGAACTGGAGGAAGGACATAGGGTATGTTTTATCCCTGAGAAAAGTATGTTCCTGAGGAATAGACATTCATGCGTGCGAAAACTAGTCTTCCTTAATGTCAAGAGAACATTGACGCCAATGTACAAAAATTTTCAGACAGAACACTTGATGGTTTCACTTCACTGGTCTGCAAAAGCGTCATGGCGATCGATCGTAATGCGTATCGCGTGACAGAAAAGATCAAAACCAGTCCCTTCCCGCAGTATAGTTCGTGTGATTTGTCCGCATATCATATTTATCTCTGTGCCATATAAAAATGTTTCGTGAACGAGAGCCCGGTGTGTGACTCCATTACTCGTATGTGCACATTCTGCGAAGATAGAATGTTGAAATGTAGGCTAATGGGCTCCGCTTTCAATATTGTTTTATACGCAGTATACCAGTTTGTGAGTATATAGATAAAACGATAGTCTCGAAAATGTTCTAATTATTCTTCTTTTTCTGCAAATAGTAGAATATTATCGAAATATTATGCGAATTCAAGCAAGATTGAATCTTCAATGTAAATACATCAGATTCCTTGCTTGACTCAAAAACTTAATTTCTAAAATCAGTATTACGACAAGCCTTTATTTCGACAATGCGTAATTTTGATGCGTCTACATTTCAACATTAGTTTTCCAAAAGTTCTACGATTGTGATGTCTAACGCATCTATCACATTTACATTACATACATTATTGATTTTATTTTCCCGTTTTCCAATAGATAATAGAGGAAACGGAAGCTATTTTTGTAACACTATCAATTTTATGAAACAGATTTCCGTTACATCGTCTTTACATTACAAAATATGCGCATACATATCAAACCAATAATGTCAAACCTGTAAATCGTCACAGAGATTTACACAAATTTGGTAAAAAACTTGACATCTATTCTCTCGAAGGTAAGGTTTGCGATCAATATATCATCCAAATAGGGTCAGAATTAACTACGTACATAATTCATCAGTTATTTGTGAATCGAGCCAGGGTGAGACGAACGGGAATCAAATGGATGCGGACTTGCGGGATCAGATAGTAGGTCACATTGAAATGAGGATTTGTATTCGAAACAACACCTATATAGGATTAATCAAAAAACTGTTGCGAGAGTTTTTACAGCTCAATTCTATCTCAAATAAATAGGCACAAAGGAATCGTCTGTTCCATCGATTTCATAATAAACTTTACGAAACGAAGTAAATATTTCCGGTTTGTGGTTTTTCTTTCGAGTCTTACGACGTACCTACGTGTGTTTGTGCCACTTCCACGGTAGATCGATGTATCGTGCACGGCAGCAAATAAAATATTCATTTTTAAATCGACTAAAACTAGTGTACATGAAAATATACACATATTTGTTAAGCACTCTGCGTTATTGATTGATTTGGTGTCTGATAGAATGTAAAGTTGAAAGCTGTTTAATCACATACATATACATGTCAATCTACTTTCAATATAAACCGTATAGTTTTGATCACATATGTATGGAAAAGACTATACAAATGAATGAAAATCTACTCCTCATATACGTTCACATGTTCTTTTGTGGAGCTCGGTAGCCCCGTGAGTGTAACCATTATTGGCGCTTACACACGTCAAGCAACCTGGCGTGGTCTCTTCGTGCTTCGAATGTCCGTTGGTCCCGGCTGTGATCATTGATGGTAGTCGTAAAGTTATGACATATGACTTTAGGCAGCTTAGAAAATCTGACACTAGTGTTGCCACTACCACGAAAAACAAAAACATATCATTTAAAACATAGGAGCAACTAGCTCATTCTCTATTTCACCAAAGACGTAATACGGTAGATCTAGACACCTTTAAATCTGGTTACTGAAACCAAAAATCGATTTAGAATGTCGTAATCAATATCCTAATAAAATGGCGCCTCGCAAAACATATGAATCTATCATCAAAGCCGCATGTTACGGGCGAAGTCACATAGCTGTTATCAAAAGATCTAAGCAATATTCGATGTCCGTTTAAAGAATAATGCCTTTCGTGCTCAATATGAAGGGTTCAGTGGCCACGGAATGCTTCTGAGCTGAATACAGTTTGATTACCTCGGTATAAAGTAAATTGTTTAGTCCTTTCATGGGCGTTATCAATAGCTTTCTTTATAAATACAAATTAGGTAAAGTGCTTCATTCATCACTTACTTCTACACAAAACAGCTATATTGAAACCTTGTTTCGATGTGAAATTCAGTACTTAAAAATCTCAAGCAAAGAATTAAAACACTTGTTTTTATAAATCAATGTGTATTGATTAGGGAGCTGAAAACTGCGCTATTTGTCGACTGCATTGCATGATCCTCCAGTATTTCTGATGTTAAATCATCAGCGCTGAACACTCGTGTTACTAACTTTACGAACAATACTTGATTAAAAGCCGACTGTAACATTGTTGACGAGTTGAAGTTTTTCTTTGCAATGTGACGGTCTAATATATGTAGTTAAAGGCGGAGATAGAGATTTATTTAACATCAAGGAACAATTCCTTTTAATGGAATAATGATATGACTCCGAAGATGAAGAAAGACATTTATTGGATAAAATGTTAAGTGTTTCATTACGGCCAATAAATGTTTATCATTGTCCCTCTCTGTTTCCAGTTCAGGCCATATGCTATAAACAATTATTCGGCAATGGAATTACCTACAGTGAAAGTTTATTGAACCTATTCCTAAAAGGTAGCCCACGTGAAATTTCAAAAGTAGAAGGTAGTATCAATCAGAGTTAGAAGGCATCACTGAATTCAATACCGCTCTTTTATAAAGAAGTTTAAAGTTCGCCGACCTCTCTTTATTTTATTCGTTTTCCATTGGAAATGTATTGTTCCTCCCTGTATTATTTTCCTCGGTAAAAAAAAATCATATTACATTTTCGTAAGCCTACTTTTTAGGGTTCCGTACCCGAAGGGTAAAAACGGGATTCACGAGACTTCGATGTCTGCCTGTCTGTCACCAGGCTGTATCTCATGAACCGTGACAGCTAGACTTGAAATTTTCACCATGTATTTCTGTTGCCGCTATAACAACAAATATAATATAAATATTTAATACAACATACAACAGGCTCCCATACAACAAACATTTTTTTCACATCTTGTTGAGCTGTTGAGAAAGGAGATGTGTTTATTCAGCCATTTTTTTTTAAATATGCGCACGTGAAAAAAGTTGTAAAGAAATATTAAATGGAGATAGGTACTTGAGGAATTAAGCAATATTGGTTGTTTTATCATTGCCCGCCGATCATCTCCCTGATGTCAGAGTGCAACCGCCTTGTTAATTTAACAAGGTCACGATTCACACTCGGATTTTTATTGTTGGCTAAAATGACACATTTAGCTGGAGACGCGGTATTACACCCTATCTTTCGACAAATATCTATGCTAATGAAGATGTAAGTGCAAGATAAAAATTTGACAATAAACATGAAGATGAGAGCAATACTGGAAGGGCACCTTAGCATATTCCGAGAGATGTCTGAGTTTTGTTGCTTAATAAATGTTCAATAGTACATTAAATAACCATCAAAATAACGCTCTTATATCGGGTCCGTAATGAAATTTTGCCAGCGACGTCTGCGAAAACTGTGGCTTTAGGTATGATAATTTTTAAGCTGCAACACCTCATTATATCGCTGTGCGAATATCAATCTCGTAGATGGTCTCGTGATGTGCCTTATCAAAATTTTCTGAAATGTTTAATCGCGCGTTTGAAAACGCGTTTGATCACAAAATTGAAGAAATATTTACTGCAATTTTAATTTTTAAGAGAGGAAGTCGCATATAACTGGTATAACAAAACCAATTGCAGATGGAGCAGAATGGATCGGAAATTCGGATTTTTTTGTTAAAGATAAAGATTCGCATTGTGCACCGTTAACCATGTGGTTCAATTAAATGATCTAAGTCACTGGAAAGCGCTGAAGCCCTATTCAGCAATTGACTTCTTTCGGCTGACAGTGATTGATGATAAAAAGCTGACGGTTGTATTATTGTACCATGCAACGCAATAGACACAAACATGTTCATGAAAATTCTTATATCTAATAAGGTGAAGTAAAAAGAAAAATAGTAGTAGCCCTCTCTCTGTGCAATGCAAATAAGCCAATGTTTAAAAACCTGTCAAATGCGCGTCTAATTAATATAAGTACAATAAGAATTGTCAATGTTGCCGGATACATCCTACACTTTTCTAGTATAGAAACGTACAAATCTGTAAAAAATTCACGCGTAATCATTATTTTTAGGCCAATGGTATTTGCCACCTGTTCCAACAAGCTACTTATTTATTTTGTCTTTACTATTTACTTGCACTTAACTTACACTTTTCAGAGTGCAATAGGTGCGAGTAAATAAGGTTAAACAAATCAACAGTTAAGTTTCTTGATATTAAAAATGAGGAAAAATTAATTGTTAGTTAATTGTTAAATCAAAAGTGTTTGTTGTACGGCAAATCATTCTCAGGTCTTTTTAGCCTCCACTGCAGAAGCACGACCCACGTAAAAAGTCTCCACGCTGGTCAGACGGGTAAGTCTCTTTGATATCAATAAGCTTTGTTTAGCTTGTGTTTCCTAAGTCGCCCTCTACGGATTCACTTGAAGACTTGGAGTGTTCGTATTCTACTTTGCCTTATTATTATCAAAATTCTACTCTATTCTATAGGATCTATGTATAAATAAACCCTATCCGAATTTCGAATTATATACCGATTTGTAGAAAAGTATAACTTGCCACAAACCCAGGGTGTAAAGACTATATAAAGACTGTAAGATAATCATGATAATTTCAGCCGCAAGACGTTCACTGCTGGACACAGAACCCATGGATTTCAATATTATGATGAAATGAATATGACCAATTGTGCGGTCAGCATCCAGAGGCTGTTCAGGTCATCCGAAGATCTGGTCCAATCTAATCCAAAGCTGCGCTTGCCGGTACGTGGTCGCCATTCTAGAATCTTTCTGCCACATGTGCCATCGCTTAACGCTTCTATGCGATATAAAACAATAATGACTAGAAGATGTCTTGAACCGCTACAATCAATCATAATAACAGATTGCAAAATATCAAAACGATATCTTGCTAAGGGTAAAGGCCTAGCCGTGATCAAAAATAATATATCAGTTTAATAGATGACGGCTAGCAGTTACAACCCGTAAACATGACTCACTGTAATACGAGTGACAGAAATGATGTGGAAATGACGTCATGACTATACATGACTCACATGGATGGATTGCATCTCCTGCAGCTGTTTGCTTTATTGTGGTAAGTGAATGGATCAAGAAGTGGCGGATATACATTCTACTTGGCAAAGACTTTCTGGTGAAAGATGTTTAGCCATCTCATAATTACGAGCAATTCATTTAAAGCATTTAAGAAGTAAGAATCTAGGCAAAAAGAGGTAGAAAACCCGAAGGTAATAAAGTGGTGTCGTATCGGAAGGTTAAAAGAATGATTAAATATGGAGATATGTGGAAAGTACTGGTTTTCCCCCGATAACACCAAAATGTTTAAAGCAGATACCATATTTTGTTTGTACTATTAAAGGTTTCAAAATCAGAAGCTCATTCCTCTGAAAAAAATCTCATCTCTATTCAGTCATTCGGAAAACTCATTTCTTTAGACCAAGACGCGGGAAAATATGATTCAAGAATATTATCAATTTGATAAATTCCCTTCTCTTTTAAGAAAATTGAAACTCTGGTCTCGCCCGTAAGTCATCAATAACCAATTTCGCTCGCTAATGTAACTAGCGGACTAATTTCCCGCCTGAAACCCTTACTTAACTCACATTAAAAGAGTAAAATTTGTCGGCGGAAAATCAATAACTAACTTTCCGTTCCAGGACATTTGAATTTAGACTTTACGAGCCAGAACTTAAGTCCTCAATTAATTTTATTAAGAAAATCTTACAGGTATTGTGTAGTCAGGACTTGACCTTAAAATGTGACACGTCACATTTGTCCTTAATCCATAAGGTGCACAAGGTTCAATTTACAAAGACATGATATGTATTTTGAATGCAATGAGCTGACGTAATTTATATTGAGAATCAACAAATCTATTTTCTTTAAAAAAAAAACATGATTTGCCGCTTTATGGAAACAAAGGTGACATCATCGATGTAAGATGAAACTGTAAAATATTCTATTCATTTACATTAGAATCACCTACGGCAATGGCAACGAACTGCTTAAGCCCTCGTTATTTAATGAGATTTAACTCGTTGTTTGAGTTGACACATTTTTGATAATGAGTTAAATACGGCGTAGTAGTGCGCAGCTGGAAAAAACCACAACATGAATTCATTTTCCCAAAAAATACACAAATTTCGAACGATGAAAATTGCTTCTATTGACATAACAGGCCAATTAGTTAGGGCTTTCTAACGAGTTACTTTCATCGTTAAATGTTTTTGTTCAATCAATTTATTTATCATCAACTATCCTTGCCATTATTTTTATAGTGGTTCACCTCGGTGCAATGACTTTTCCTCAGCAAGTAAGCTGCTAGTAGCTAGCCGTATTTCTTGATTACGAAGAAATATGAGTTCGTTAGGAATGAGGGTTTTCAGAATTGATTTTTCCCCCAGGTCGCGACACTGTCAAGAGGTTTTTTTGACAGCAGCTGTCAAAATTCACCAATCATCAATATTATGATTGGTGGATTTTTGTAAAATCAATTCTGAAAACCCTAATTAGGAATTGATTAGATACTTAATATGTATATATCGGTATATAAAATCCTCTGACTGCTCTGGCTAATATATGGCTCTGGTAGTACAGAGAGGGTTGTGCTCCTGCAGGGGAGACTAAAAAGACCTGATGATGATGATGCTAATATTATTGTATCAATAACTAAGGATTAAAGGATTAGCTGGCTAGGAAAGGGTCAGATACGCCATACATCGGACCGGAACCTTTCTTAGGCCTATCATACAGCGTAATAACAACTGCAATAAATGCATAATATGTCGTCAGCAGACACCAAGTCGAATGGAGTAATCTGAGTGGACACGTACACTCCAAGGAGACACTTGGTATCGACAACGCCAGTTGGCACAAAAGGTTCTGTAAATTTAACAGAAAACAGACAAGATTTCTAATGGGAGCCCAGACCGGACACTTCGAAAATAACAGTCATCTCTTCAAATTGAAAACTGTCGAAAGCCCTTTATGTAGGGCATGTGAGGAATCAGAGGAGACGATGAGACACATCTTGTGCTACTGCGACTCTTTGGCTGGTAAGCGTTTGGACCTTTTCAGATCTAGAGGACTACAGGCACTACGCACCAGGTGATATCCTGAAGCTTATGCAGTCCTTCTTCGGGAATCTCCGTGTGGATGAGTAAGGCATGGGGTAAGTACAAAATAACCTAAAGGTTAGACGTGCTTCCGATTTATAATCGGCCCCAATGAAGATAAGATAAGGATTAAATTAGGGGGGGGGGGATACAGAAATTTGGCGTATTCTTCATCAACAAGACCTGAAAAGCTTATAAATAAGAAGAAGGGTAGAGTAGAATACAGCTGTACTGTACTGATGCAACCACCAATTAAAGACGGATTTTGAAAAACATCTGAAGCAAACTTATGTTGAATATTATGCGTGAGTCAGGATGTGTCGATTACCAATTAATATGACGGAGAAGGAAGGAGTTACGTAAATAAATAATGTGTGTCGGAAATTCCATAATTACCGGATCACAACAAAATTAAGAATTCTTTGTAGTAACAGTAAGTAACTATCTGCTTTCTTATACGTAGTTGTATCAAATAAAGGAGGGAAGATTTACTTAAATCTGTCGTTTCATTTCAGTGATAAATAAGAACTAATTTCGATACCATTAACTGTTTCACAGCCGGGCAAAGGCTTCTCTATTTTTCCTATTCGGCCCAGGCTTTAGCTAATGTTACATGTGGGATACATCAGTGCCAATCGTACCATCAATTGTAATGCCAATGGTACTAGTGGTCCATAGAGTTTATATTACGCATGTGACGACGGGTGTCACACTTGTATTTTTTTCAATGGAACAACTGGTACGGCAGCATTTTTCCGGTCTCTGTGTTTGTCGAGAGTTCATATCGTATCGTATCGCATTCATTTATAATTTTACATATAGATTTTCAATATTATTAGAGGAAATTCATGTAGTAACTTCATTCATGGCTTATTTTATTAGTGTTATTATTTGTATATAGAGCATGTATGCATGAGCGCACAAGGTTGACCTCGCGGTGTTTTACCTTGCAGACGATGGTACGGAACGGACTTTAGCCGAGTACACACGGAAAATCTACATTATGGTTGAAAATAAACTACAGCAGTTATAACCACATGACATTGGTTATAAACCACCGTAAAATTTTACATTTTAGTTTTCTTAAATGCGATCGTTAATTCCTCATTCGCCTGACGTCCCTATGCTAGTCTTCTTAAGAAAAGGGTGTCTAGACGTCTCTGCAACAAGTCTATGAAAATTTCATAAAGAGATACATACATACATATTATCACGTCATTATTCCTTGTACGTTAGACGGAACCCAAAGTTATAAACCCAAAGGCCACGTTTAGCGTGTATGTGGGCCTTAAGGTGGAAAGCGGAATCAAAATAGTGATGGGTTGCTAGCCGCATTGCCTATTGACGTGATCCCTACATTTTCACCCAATCTTGACCGGCTATTACGGTCTGCGCGGGAAGAAAAGCGGCTGGTATATTTTGTTTTTCTATTTCTCCCAAACCAGCATGGAGCATAAAGAGATGTGCTTAAAATTCATTCATGGGCGATTAGTACTGCAATTCGAGCGTGCAAGGTTGACCTCGATGTTATCATGAACCTTGTCGACAATAAGAAGCAAACCTCACAGCGGCTACTGCAAGTATTTCGCATTTAGTATGCCTTCCTGGTAACCGTGAAATTAGAATTACGGTGTGCTTAAACATTACTATCAATTTGTAGTAGTAGTATATTATAGAATGATATAAATATTACCTTATTAATAGGAGAGTCATAGCGGAGTTCTCCGAATAAAGGACTTTTTAGGTCTTCTGACGGGATATTGTCGAATTTTTTGAGATAAGTCTAATATTGACGGACACGTCGGTCGCCTAAAATCTCAAATGAGAGAGAGAAAATAGAGAGAGGACATGGATACATACTTACTTTATCTTCCAGATGAATTATTACAATACTAACAACGGGGAAGCATTCAGCTGCCAATAAATTTATCGTATGTAATACGTAATATGAAAGTATGCTACACCACGTCTTCTTTCATAGCGTACACTAAGAAAGCTAATCCAACTAAAAAAATCGTCAATGCATAAAACTCTTACGACTTTTTGTGATAACTTGTAATACGTGAAAGTTATTGCGAAATCGAACTCTCACTAATGGACAAGCCAACGCTTTACTTCACATTTCGTCAGGTAAGCTAAAAGCATGCGAATTAATAATCGATTGATCAATTAGAATTATGAAAGTCTTTGCTGCAAATGATTACCGTTTCCGTATTGTATTAACATGGGTTAAAATTTGCTTGTTATTCGATTAAATTTATGTGAGATGCTGACCACCGACTGCCTTATGTTTTTTCTAGGCAATAGATAAATATATTGGAGTGAGGGTAAAGATGATGAAATTTTGAATTTCTATTGGGGGCCACAAATCCAAACTCAATTGACGTGTGTTCTATGCCCTTATATCCGTAAAGGCAGTTATTCGGCAGTGGACATTATAAAATACAAAAAATGTATTTAAATAAAAATTTGCCAGCTGAGTTCGCTCGTATGAGGAGGCTTGACCTGACCATAATCTCGTTAGGGTTCATGTGAAGATGTGATAAGTGGACTAAGGTGTAACTCGCAAACTCATTATCATAAATTAGAGAAATCTAGTTTCTCCAGTGAACGTCAGGTGATTGAGAACACAACTGATATTTGAATATATAATCATGAATGATTTTCCTCCATTGACCCAAATGTTGACAATGTCATTGACAGTTTTCCTGGCAATGACATTGTCATCACTTCTTCCTCAACAGCTTGTATTAATAAAGTTGCCGATGCAGACTAGTCAAAAGGCAAAACATGTTTGTTTACTGCTAGTACTGCGGCCCGAAATAGACGCGGCCTCAGAGAAATGTACTGCGCACTGCAGATCGGAAATGTTCAATATTGAATCACCAATCTCTGTAGTGAAATAACTTAACACTAATCTAGTCTGAAGACTAGCAATTTGACAGCGGAAATAGCTTTTCCGAGACATCTATTCCTGTAGAATTATAATATCTATGCTTATGCTTACCGTTTTACAAACTGGTTTCATCCATAATGATTGGAAAAATAAATAAATTCATTTTTGGGACAAGCTAAAAATTACAGAAACAGGAATTGGTCGGTTCGAATCAACTTTGTAGTCGAAAATACTAACGCGTGTATCAAGTCACACATAAAATGTAATATTATAAATATGGGAGTTCGGATTTTTGCTATTGAGTTTTCAATAACACAATTTGAAAGAAAACAACTTGAGACGATGGTCGGACGACCACATCGGAAATTGTAAAGACTAAAACATCGTTTCTAGTTTCAGACAGATAAACACGCATGGTGTCATGTGAATAAGCTAGTCATTCTATCTAAAGTTATATAATAACAAGATACTGAAGTCATTTCAAATAAAATTAACTAAAAACTTTTAAATTTGTAAGAAAGTACTTAACTTACTTACTCTGAACACAATATTTAAAAAATCATTTAATTTCGCGTCTTTTTGCCATCTAATCCAGCATACCAAACGAATGAAAAACCGAAAAGAAGGCAAACATGGCCACTTTGAAAACATCATTTCGCCATTGAAAATATTCAGCCATGAAATTCAGCGGTTCGCTTTTATACTCTCAGCGTCGAATTTATTTTTAGATGGTTTCCTCTCGCGGTCACGGGCATTCGAACGAACCTCGAGCTGGAAACTACTGGAAACCTAGACTTGTTGAGCTCAGAGACCCGTCTCAAACGCAAAAAGTTGTTCATTTTCGTGTTTTTGTTATCTAGTCAGGGTTCGAGGTAAAAATTCACATTGGTTAAATCATCATGAATGCTGTACTCAATTTTCAACGTTGTGTTTAACTGAGTTTCTAGATATTCTGCATGTTAATTTATATTTTTGTTACATGACAGTGGGTCGTTGCGTCCGGTCATTTTATTCAAACTATAACCACAAAATGAATAATAGCACTAACGTGCCATAACTTGAACAAAAGCTTCTGTGTCTGTAAAAACACAAAATTCCAATACATACATAAACACTTCTTATACGGACCTTAGAATGTTGGTGCTACACGCAAAAACAATCGCGTGATCTTACCATAGAGTTAGATAGATCCTACCGACAACATTTCTTTTCCAAATATCTCAATTCAATTATCAAAAATTGCGCGGTTTTTAAATAACAAGCAGATAAGAAATGTTAACATAACTCTCTATTGAACTTGCTCATTTTCCAGTATCATGTTACTTTTTCAATGGCATATCTATACCCCTTTTGAAATCTGTGTATACTGGAATGAATAATCACCGAGCTCTCGCACTCGTTATTAATTCAAAGAGTTCTGCCTGCACAGCTCTTTAGGTTTTATGCTTTTCATATTTCATTTGATGAATGCTCTAACTTGCGTCATTAGGGGAACGTTTCTATATGCCTTTGCTCCCAAGATGGCCTGCGAGCGAATTAAAACCAGCTGCTATTCCTCCCGCACATATTAGAAGTAAATCAAAGTAATAGGCAGCAATCTAGGGATTAACATAATTATGATGGTTGTACCGGGTATAGGGGTAAACCTGTAGAAGACTACATATAATCAGGAAATCCATGATGTGAGAAGTCCCCCTTACAATATAACATATCTTATTTTTAGTTGTACCCCACACTAGATGATTTTTATACTTGAGGACTTTGATAGAACTAGGTACACATTCGTTCTTATGATACTGCAATATGCTTAATTAGAACATTGGAAACTATTGTACTTCTCTGTAATCTTTATTGATAGTTTCTGCAACAATAGAAATAGAGAATAGACCTTTGTCTATCCCTTTTTGTGTGTTTTGATCCCCATCCCACACAACCGGGCCGTGCCCGGGACGTGGCAGGAGCGTCTAGAAAACATTATTTCAATCATTCTAATCATCATCAGGTCTTTGTTAGTCTCCACTGCAGGAGCACGACCCTCACTGTACTACCAGAGCTATATATAGCCAGAGCAGTCAGAGGATTTGGCCTACACTCTCCACGCTGGCCAGACGGGTTGGAGATGTATCTCTGATGTTTATAGCTTTGTTTAGCTTGTGTTTCCTTAGTCGCCTTCTACGACATCCACGGGAAGACTTGGAGTGGTCCTATTCTATTCTACCGTTAACCACACGCAAGTAATATGTCCTATTTTAATGATATCAAAAATGTGGAACGCTTCACGATTTTGCGTGTCATCCTTGCGCAGGGGCCATGCTAATCTTCTCTGTATCGTTCCAATTTTAGTATATGTACTGCCGAAGCAAGTACTAATAACGTTGAATTATGACACAAAATCCATCACCCAATAATTGTAATGGTAATTTAGTGGTGAATTCAATACATTTTCATGAGAAAATAAAACCTTATAAATCAGGATGGATAATTTGCAATTATAATCCCACAACCTTCGATCGCTGTAACCTCTTAGCAACCGAGTTGAAATTCACGGAATCCATAATCACAAAAGCCTCATAGCTAACTAGTACTTTATTTGTGTGTTAGCAGAAATATTTGCGGAAAGCCAAATTATTAGCGGGTCCCGGGGCTTTGAAGCACCAGAGCCGATCGATAGGCACGATCACTTTGCTCTTTACAAGCTTTTATAATAGTTTGAGTGGGTTAAATCTTGGAAGCTAAATTAGAACCACTTCCGTTCGATGGAGAGAAGAAAATGTGCGTTCTTATGTAAATCGGATAAAAATGAAATGTTATGAAGTCAGAAAGCCGTTTGGTTCCCGGAAGCCGTGTGGTTCCCGGCAGAGTATAATAGGACCTCTCCAGGACTTCCCGTGGATGCCGTAAGAGGCGACTTAGGAAACACAAGCTAAACAAAGCTTCTAAATATCATAACCTCTCCAACCCTAAGTCCCTAAAGTCTGGCCAGCGTGGAAAGTGGAGGCCAAATCCTCTGACTGTTTTGGCTAATAAATAGCTCTAGTAGTCTTCAGAGAGGGTCGTGCTTCTACAGTGGAGACTAAAAAGACCTGATGGAGAAGAAGAAGAAAGCTGGCATTTTGAGATGGACTCACAAAGTGTCCATAGGAACTCCTAAAATACAAATTAATAATATTTTAAAATTAAACGACACGAAAATGCCTCCCTCTAGCTAAGGGTCTGTCCATAAAATTACATCATCGATTTCTGACGATTTTCGATCCCCACTCCCTAATATCATCATATATTCATTATCGAATCACCCGCCCCCTCGCAAAACTGACATTTCATTTCCAGTAATATTTGACATGAATTAATTTCAATTTGTAACAAAAAGAAGGTTAAACATTAAAACAGCCATTCATTCATTTAATAATTTTGTACTAATCTACACACTACTTTTTGCCGCAGGCAACAGCTAGTATTTAAATATTTTGGAGTAATTGATATTTACAAGAATGACGTCAATTTTGGTACAATTCGTACGTAATTTTCCAAGTGTACAAGTATGTACTTACTAAGTATTTATTTAACTGGATATCTACGTGCGAACATAACTTAAACAGAGTAAATTCTTAACTACTTCAGACCATTATGATATAGTTACCTACATCATTAAAATTTATTACTAAATATCCCCATTATATTGACTAGAGCATTTTATTATGACGAGTCTAAATTAATATTGTTGAGCCAAAAAAATATAGTTTTTTAACTGACAGATAACTCCTTTATCTATTATAAATTCTGATTCGAAGTCATACAATTATTTTAGCACATTTACTAATGCCATCGAGGTATATGTACTAAATGCTAAGTATAGTTTGCAAGGAATATTAAGTACGGATCCTCACAGCACATGCACACTTCAAATCATTTCTACATGTCCAGACACAGCGTCTTGACGTCTTTTCGTCGTTTTTTCCGTCCTGCGGTTTAATTTATATTCTCAAGGCGCCACACGCACGTACGGGCTAAATTAGCAAGAAAAGAGGCAGGCCTTGGAGCGTCCAATTACTGACAAACTAACGACGTGGTTAGTGCAACGACAAGATACTAAGATGAGATTTTAAAGACTACAAAGTGAGCTGAAATTCTGGTTTATTTATTTAAAATTTGGGCCTTTTAGATAACGCAAGCATGCGCAATTACTCTAACATATAAAATGCGAAAGTGAGATTAATTGTTTATGATTATTGTATTAATTTTCTTTAAGAGCTGCAGCGTGAAAGAATGGTTTAACAACTGAAACGATCATCGTGAAATCTTGGTAATATTTATCAATTAGAAAGTTAAAAGGTAACACACAAAACAAGGTAAAAGTCCGTGAGTAAGCTCCGGAACCGCGGAAAATACATCCTTACTAATATTATAAGAGCAAAAGTAACTCTGTATTCAGTAACTCTGTCTCGCTTTCACAAGGTACACAAATAGTCTAGAGCCTGAGAAAGGACAAGGCACTTTTTTCACGAAATAGAATGAAAATAATGTACAGTATTTGCCAGCACCCGATGGAATAGAACCCGTTGCCCCTCGTTTGGCGTGCGCTACAGAAGCTATCGATGATTTATTCCACTATATATGACGAAACGCCTTGATAACAAGTTTGTGTTACCATCTAAACACCTTGGTAAGTTGATGAATCTCCATTTTCCTCGATTCATCGTAGGCCTTGACAGTCGTAGATGATTACGAAGAGGAAACACACCCGTTTATTAAAACGCGTGAGTTTTTTAATAGTCACTGCAGGTCTTTTATGTTTCTACTAGGTTTCGCCCGCGGCGCTACTGCGCGCTACTTTCCCTCGGGAACGGTATTTTTTTTAAGAATGAAAGGTAGCCAAGTAGTTGTCTGTCCTTCTCCGTATCCAAGACAACACGTATGCAACATTTAATGATGTTAAGTGTAATGAAGAAACACTCATTACAATATTTATAACTAGCTTTTTCCCCGCTACTACGTCCGCGTAAATTATAGCTTATGTCACCCGCAAATAAATTAGGTTTCCATAGGTGGAAGAATTTTGAAAATCGGTCCAGTAAGGAGCCTATTATGTAAACAAACAACTGATTTTTTTCTCCTTATAATATAGACAATACTCTCTTTCTGCCATGGTACACCATTCATGGGATAAATTGGTAGTTTGATAGTCAAAACAAAACATTTCCAAACACTGTGAACAATTTAATCATTCAACGGGATCTTTTATCACATATCACAATAAGAATAGAATGTGGGTACATTGGAATTCTAGATTATTTCCGAACCAATTAAGAGTTATTGGTATAAATGAGCCTCAATTGGTGCTCTCTGTCTCGAATTTATTGACATACATCAGAATTTATGATGACTCATAGGCAGCACTCTTTTGTCTGCTACTTGTCAATATTGAGACACAGAAGAAGAATTTAATATCAATCATTGACTATTATACCAATTCATGTTCATTTTATTTAGAGGGCTCTGGACGCGCATGTCTCCATACAAACGGAAATAAGGAATTGTGGCAATATTTTATAATTTTGGGGTAAATGTAGTTTCAGATAATTTTGGAGTAAGACAGCATTCAATCAATTAATATTATTATAAACTACATACATTCCTATACAGCTTGGTTAAAATATCAATGGTTTGAGAATTATAAGCCTTTTAAAATTTGTATGGAAATGTTGAGAGACTTATAATTCTCAAACCATTGAAAATTTAAAAAAAGCCGAGCGCCAAGCGTCACGCCTTTGTCCCGTCTTTTCTATGTATTTTCAAAAGTCGCGACGGCGCCCCGTCTGCGCCCTGCCCGCGCCCCGTCCGCGTCTTAGGCCTTTTCTATAGGTCCCGCGCTTTTTTACATGTTTCTGTAAACATTTAGAAGCATGCATTTCATATCTAAATGGAACAATAACAATACATTTTCTCAAAGAAAAAGGCATAGTTAACTTCCAATGTTATCATTATAAGTTGATATAATACTATCATACAGACACAACATGTTTCAAAAACATGGCTCTGTTTAATTGAGAACATTTCTTGGGTAACTTAGAAACAATAGATACAACATGCATTTTTTATATGTACTGATAAAGGAAACAATAGCTTATTTTTTATTAAGGTACGCACACATTATGATAGACCGCATCACAAAAATCTGCATCCGCTTTAATATGCTGAAGCGCTTGTGTGTATTTTGTATGAAAATACACACAAACTCTTAATCAGCGGATTGAACCTTTATCAGTCTCCTCATGCCTTGACAAGTAGGTATACATAGTGAAACAATGGTCTCAAACATGATGCAAAACCCATTAAAGCAATTAAGCACAAACTCTAATAGATATAAGTAAAGTAAACTCTAGTCATTTTTAAGATTTATAAAGTAATTTCAAATGACAAGTATCTTTTTTTTATGAAAACCTAAAGTGTGTGCATTCCACTAATGTAATTCCTGTGATCTCATGACAATAATATATCAATATGTTTAATAATTTGTATGATTTAAGATTTTTCAATCTTATATTCTTTCCTTTCATAATTCACTACTTAGAATAGAATAGAAAAATCTTTATTCAGTGATTTACAAATGGTACAGTACAATAACAATAGTATACTTCAGGTCAATTCAGTATTCACTGTAAGCAAACAATATATACCCTACAAGGAATGTCACTGCTGTGCCGTAAGGCTTGATCCATATGTTACTTACAAGCTTAACACTGTCAATAGGTAATGTGGCGAAATTAGTAGCATTCAAGGTAGAAAGAACGTAAAAGTTTTCCAAAAAATAAATCCCATGTTGCTGCAATGATAGCTTACAGATACATATTTAAATAATCTAAATATTTTTTAAAAATTAATTTAATTTAATCAATTTAAATAAAATTTATAATTTAATTTAAAAAAAAATATATACTTAAAAAAATTTTTTTTTAAATATTGTATTTAAAAAGAGGCCAAGTGCAAGTCAGACTCACCGATATAGGGTTGAAGCAAGCATAGCTTACAGTATCCACTAAGAGTACTGATTAGTTACACCTAGCCAAAATACCACTATAATTTTTCATCAACAAAAATTACTTTGTTTTAGAAGTGTTTGTATGTATTCAACTTGTTTATTGTTTAAACAAATTTTCGCACATAAGTAAAAAGAAAATATAATAAGTACTAAAGAATAAAAAAAAATTCTAAGGAATAAAAAAAGAAGAGCTCAGGTAACTGTTGTCACAGGGAAATAAATAATAATATCCCAGGAGGTTGGCCTCTTTGAGAAAAAAATGGTTTTAGAAATCTCAACTCAATGTCATTTTTAAGGACCTACTAAGAGAAGACATCCATCTTATTATTAAACAAGGACTAACTTTAGTATGTACTTGGTTTAAACCAATACCAAAACGAATTGACAATGACAGTTAAAGTGATAGGTGTTTACTGATTTTGGTTGATTGATGGTTTAAAACAGGGACTAAAGTTAGTTCTCATTTTATAATATATTAACATGCTAGTGTTTTGTTTTTTTTTTATTGATTCAGTTCTATGCATGGGGAGCCCCGTTATCACCTTTTTTTATTTTTAAGTGGTTCACAGAATAAGTCTTTCTACCAAGTTTTAACAGTGTAGTCTTAACAATTTCGGAATCAAGTGGCTGTGACGTACGGACAGACAGACAATCAGCTATGACGAATCTGTAAGGGTTCCATTTTTTGGCATTCAGCTACAGAACCCTAAAAAGCATCCAAAATGGCCAAAGGAACTGAACGTTATCTACCAATCATATTGTTATACCATGCTAATCAAAAATGGAAAGTAGAGTCAAACAAGAATGTTTCATTGCGATTGTACCTTTGTCGCAATGTCTGTTAGATACAAAACAAAATACTCTTGTAAAACGACGAAAAGGTGATTATAAAAGCATCTTCTCGTCATATTCGCAGGTTTCTTTACAAGGTGTATTAGTGCAGAACAATAGAATGTAGTTAATTGTAGGTACTTACATATTCCGCTGCATGAATCAGAAGAAGACACCCCACAACGGGTAGAAATTGTCGAAAAAATTTCTCACACACACCAGCCATTATAGCACACAATTATCACAAAATGATTTTACAATGTACAATAGTTGTCATATCATAATTCTACACTAAACCAATCCGTATTTTATGTTTTTTTCCGTATTACGTTTCCGACACGGACGATCCACCATTCGTCGCGAATGATGAATTGAAAATTGATCACTTGCTCCGCGCAAGTCAACAGCACAGCGATTCCAAAATGACAGACTTCAACATTTGACAACTGACAACAAAATGTCTGAAAAGGCTGCGTTCACCGCTCACCGCGTTCACACAGGACTGGAGTGCTATTTTTGAACGCGTGACTCACTAAACGAGTGATTTACGCGAGTGTTTCCAAAAGGCCGCATTTTTGAATCGTTAGTTGGCGAGTGATTGCAACGAGCGGTTGAGACCGCTCGTTTCCGCAGGCGACGAACGCTTTTATGTCAAAGTCACTTCCTGTCATTTGAAGTTCCTATGTCATGATTTTACGTTCCGTTTGACGCTACACTTCTTAAACATTTTAAAAATCCCTAATAACCTTAAAAAAGTTTATAAAAAATTCTTCGTGAAATAAGAATAAATGAAATGTTTTTCGTTGAAGGTTGGCAGCACTAAAGTTCAAGCGATGGTTTCAAAAATATGGCAAAATGGCATTTCCTGACTTGGAAGACGAGTGTGACTTGTAGTCGTGCACGACTTCCGTTTTAGTGAGTCACGCGTTCAAAAATAGCACTCCAGGACTTGCTTGGGTTGCTATTTTTGAACGTGTGATAGTTGTCTTCGAACGATTTTTCAATACAATTTTTTTTCACTAATAGTACCCCTGCATGTTCATAACAATTTTGAATTTCAGAATAACAAAATTAAGATCCCGGAATCTCGGTGGCATGTCCATATACGTTTCAAATTATAGACTCCAAACAACTTACTCCGGCTTACACAATGTGATCTAATGAGATGAAAAAATATAATTTTGAACGAAGTCGCATCCTTACTCGTTACGAGTGGTCGGTTACGCACATAGATATCAGGAATCAGGAGTGCTATTTTTGAAATGGCGTCTCAACAAAACGCAAGTCGTGCACGTCTACAAGTCACACGCGTTTCCGAAGTCACGAAATTATATTTGGCCGGATTTTTTAAACCAACGCTTCAGCTGTAGTAGTACAGCCAATATTTAGAATATTTAATAAACTTTTTTTAAGGTTATTAAGGATTTTAAAATATATATAAAGTGTCGCGTTAAACGAAACGTAAAATGATGTCAGATGAACTTCAAATGACAGGAAGTGACTAACATAAAAGCGTTCGTCGCCTGCGGAAACGAGCAGTCTCAACTGCTCGTTGCAATCACTCGTCAACTAACAATTAAAAAATGCGGCCTTTTGGAAACACTCGCGTCAATCACTCGTTTAGTGAGTCACGCGTTCAAAAATAGCACTCCAGGGAGGGGTCAGTTTTTTAATACGTATTACTCAAAAATGTTTTTTTTTGTACGGGAAAATCAAGGGAAAATCATTCATGTGAAGTCACGGAATAAAAATAATACCCCAGGGGACTATTTTTGAACGCGTGACACTTGTCTTCGAATGACTTTTGTATGGAAAAATCGTTCGAAGACGAATGTCACGCGTTTAAAAATAGTACACCCCAGCAGGCCGATTTACTATTATTACTTAAAGTACTTACAGACGATCGAACTTGGTGCGGCCGAACCACGAACGCGGTACGGTGTCAAACAAGTTCGAGCGTGTAGCGCACTGTACGGCGAACATAATTATTAATAATATCGGTCCGCAGGTTCGATGCGTTTGCACGTCGGACAGGTACGCTACCGGACCGCCGCGACCAATCCAATGCAATTTTTGTATGTTTTGATAGAACCGGAGGCATTATTGCGTGTTCGCGCTGCCCTCACTGAAACGACTGAACCGTCTGTGGTTCGGTACGGTGGTGTAACGTGCGTGAACATCGCACTGCCCCGTATTTACTAACTCGCATGACAGGTGTCGATGCCTATCGATCTAGAATTTACTGTTACAATGCGGGTTTTGCTTGCTCGAACTTTTTATTTGAAATACAAAAACCGCAATGTAACAGTAAATTTTTGATTGATGGGCATCGACACCTGTCATCCGAGTTAAGCTATGGGTTCCCCGAGCAAACGCTCGTGCACTGCACGATCGTGCAGTGCCGCCGCTATCCGATGGGTGGACTGTAGACGACGGACGTCAATCATTAGTGTTGCTAGTCTAGCCATTTGTTAAATCAATATCATAGACGATAAATTTACTGGGGTACTGTTTTTGAACGTGTGACACTCGTCTTCGAACGATTTTTGTATGAAATTCGTTCGCAGACGAGTGTCACGCGTTCAAAAATAGTACCCCTGTTCAGTATTTTACGATATAGTCTCTCTAATCTATGGGTAGTATGAGATGAGCACGAGATTAGTCATTCGCAAAGCTTAGCACCTGCGCCCGTAGCATGGCTTGCGCGATAGTTACCTATCGCGGGGCGTTACTAATTTAAATGGTCGCCGTTTTTATCTAAGTAGCGAGCATGGGTTGACAGTGCGATACAATTTGTCCCGTGGATAAATTTTAAACTACGTGTTAAATTGGCATTGCCATAATATTGAATAAAAAGTATTTACATATGACAACACCGAATCGGTAAATAGTGCTGTCCATTTTTCTTTAAATTTTTGACGTTCATCTCTCATATTCTCTATGATTTTGCCCTTTACTTGTCAAAATATTTTTAAAACATATATTTACGTTTGAAGATTTTACAGAGTTTTTATAAGAAAATGAGTAAATCATAATGTGGAATTTAAGTAAAGAGTATTTCGTGTCTCAAATGCCAATACTTCGTAGATAAAAGTGTTTTAGTGTAAGAAGTAACAATGTGAATTATTGGATGAGAGCCCGTGAAATTTTCACCAACTGTGAATTAAACAGGCCTATTGGGCATTCAAAAAGGCAACTGCAGGGTGGAAGTCAAGACCATACTACATGGCCACCTGACAAAACTTTAAGATCAATGGAAACTGTAAGTAAAATAATGCAAACATTTACTCGTATTTTTATTATGATATCCTTGACAAATATATATTTTATTGATCCTTGATTGAATACTAAAAGAGATTTTTTTTTAATCCCCATTATAATGTTTACAGTGAATCAGTTTTTTCAAAGAACAAAAACCTATAGCATAATTTTTTAGGCTAATGCCGGTTTGTATATTATGTCATTATATGGATTGTAAATGTTTTCTTCCAGACATGGCGGAATTTCAACAAAAAATCTTGACGAAAGGGAGCTTAGTTCACTGGGCCGGGGAGCAAACTGGCAATACTAGTTCGTCCCAAGTTAGCACAAAAGTTGCTGTTGCATGATGCTCAGCTCAGCATCATGGAAAAGAATAAGCCTTCCACTCTAATTCCAAGGAATCCTAAACTGGCATTGATGTAAGTACATACTAGGGTTTAAGTGAGAGAGAAGACTGTTATGTTAAAATCAGGGGTGTCATGAATTGCCTGTCTGGTGCTTGCGGTTATGTCAAATCAAACCCAATTTATCCGAACAAAAGCATACTAAATACTTGAGTCCTGTTCGCCCAGTCAAACTAACTACCCTTCCCTCGCTTGAAAAACGGTATCAATAGGCAACAGCACTGTAACTAATATGTGGATCTCAGCTGAGTAGAATTGGACCACTCGTATAAAGCTTACATAAGCATCAAAGAGCTGCTCTGGCTAATACGGCTCTAGTTGTACAGAGATGGTCGTGTTTCTGCAGTGGAGACTAAGAAAGACCTGATAATGATGTAACTGATACAAGCCAAACAATCTGGGCTCACCAACCCATTTGCCAAGTATGGTGGGTATCGCAAAACCATCCTAATGACGGAAATCCTTGGAGGAGGCCTACGTCTTGTAGTGGACTTCTGCAAAAATGCTGATAGCGCTTGTATGCTTAAAACTGCACATACTGCACAATAGGTTCCACATGCCACAGTTGGAGTAGCAGGCTAAAAATAGGTATTTTCCTGAATCTTTATGTATTGTATGACTGAATGATATTTATTATTTTAATTTATTTTTATATTTTCAGAGTTGCAAGTCTCCCCCATGGACTGCTGCTATTGGACCAGCAGCCTGACGCTAGTAGTGTAACTCAAGCAAAATATCTTTATTTATAGAAAATCAGCTGAGCCAAGACCGCACAAGAAGTTTTAAATGATTTGTGGTTATGTCTAAATGTACCTCAAGATTTGTTTAGGTAATATAAAAGATTAAATGCTGTGCATGTCATTAAAAATAAAAAGACTTAATAATGAGTTCTTTTAATACTTATAGTAATATAGAAATCACATACCTACCAAATAAATGATTCTCCAGCTTACTACGTTATCCTAACTTGAGGCGATTCTGATAAAGACCCGATGGGTGACGGCCAAGGGAGCGTAAGCTTTATCAGCGCTTACGCACGTTAAGCAACCCTGAGCCCAGTCCCCATGGGGATGGGTGACCGTAAGCGGCATAAAAATATCTCGAACTCCTGGATACCTCGGAAGGCCAGTGAAGCCGTTGGTTCCGGCATGATAGCCGGAACCAAAGCACGAGGCTAACTATCAAGAACTTAGTCTCGGACAAACACAAGAACTAAAGATTCGTGGATAAAAGCATTTTTTTTGAGCAAAATTTCATCAAGCAACACAATTTTTCCAGGTTCATCCTCAGCTGTGATACTTCTTGTTGTTAGAGTCTGCTTGTATGATAGCATTCATGCTGTAATAAAATTTGGCAAAGTTTTTACAGCCGGCCGCCTGCCTGGTGTCCCCTCCTTACTTTAGTTATTTCGTTCTTCTTTAGCTAGCTTAACGACTACCATCAATGGCTGATGGTAGTCGTTAAGCTACGTTAGATACCTTTAGGCAGCTTCAATATTTAACACTGTTGGCCACTTACACACGCGAAATTCAAAAGTGAGTTTGTCGGTTTGTTGCCCTTTCACACTTTAACTACTGAAGAAGAACGAAATGACGAAAGTAAGGAGGGGACACCAGGCAGGCGGCCGGCTGTAAAAACTTTGCCAAAATTTATTACAGCATGAATGCTATCACAATATTCTGATATCTATGAATGCTATCATACAAGCAGACTAACAACAAAAAGTATCACAGCTGAGGATGAACCTGGAAAAATTGTGTTGATTGATGAAATTATATTAATATTTTGCTCAAAAAAAATGCTTTTATCCACGAATCTTTAGTTCTTGTGTTTGTCCAAGACTAAGTTCTTGATAGTTAGCCTCGTGCTTTAGTAATTTATTCGCTAAAAACGATTATTTTATTCAATTTAATTTTTATCTGGGTCTTGGAAATCGCCGATAAATTTAAACCAAAGAACTGTCAAAAGTAGACAATTTGTCTTCAAAATACGGCAGCCATCTTGTAGCCATGCTCGCACTTTAGATACGAATCGCGGCGTACGATAAAATGACAGGTCGATTTCAATATTTATACCCGTGGAGTAAACCCATGCTCGCAACGACAGGTAACGCGGGAAGTGCGACAAAAAAGTAGCATAAAACCGTTGTCGCGCTAGCCATGCTACCCGTGCTGCGCCCGTAGCATGGCTTGCGCGATAGTTACCTATCGCGGGGCGTTACTAATTTAAATGGTCGCCGTTTTTATCTAAGTAGCGAGCATGGGTTGACAGTGCGATACAATTTGTCCCGTGGATAAATTTTAAACTACGTGTTAAATTGGCATTGCCATAATATTGAATAAAAAGTATTTACATATGACAACACCGAATCGGTAAATAGTGCTGTCCATTTTTCTTTAAATTTTTGACGTTCATCTCTCTTATTGTCTATGATTTTGCCCATTACTTGTCAAAATATTTTCAAAACATATATTTACGTTTGAAGATTTTACAGTTTTTATAAGAAAATGAGTAAATCTGCTTATAAAACAGAAGAATTATAATGTGAAATTTAAGTGAAGAGTATTTCGTGTATCAATCAAATGCCAATACTTCGTAGATAAAAGTGTTTCAGTGTAAGAAGTAACAATGTGAATTATTGGATGAGAGCCCGTGAAATTTTCACCAACTGTGAATTAACAGGCCTATTGGGCATTCAAAAAGGCAACTCCAGGGTGGAAGTCAAGACCATACTACATGACCACCTGACAAAACTTTAAGATCAATGGAAACTGTAAGTAAAATAATGCATAGGTACATTTACTCGTATTTTTTATGATATCGTAACTTGTCAAAGTAAACAGTACCTAGATTAAATTCCTTGACTTGAGATTGAATACTAAAAGACAATTTTTTTAATCTCCATTAGGTATAATGTTTACAGTGAATCAGTTTTTTACAAAGTAAAAAATAACCTATAGCATAATTTTTTAAGGCTAATGCCGGTTTGTATATTATGTTATTATATGGATTGTAGATGTTTTCTTCCAGACATGGCGAAATTTCAAGAAAAAAATCTTGAGGAAAGGGAGCTTGGTTCACTGGGCCGGGGAGAAAACTGGCTATACTAGTTCGTCCCAAGTTAGCACAAAAGTTGCTGTTGCATGATGTTCAGCTCAGCATCATGGAAGAATAAGCCTTCCGATCTAATTCCAAGGAAACCTAAACTGGCATTAATGTAAGTACATACTAGGATTTAAGTGAGACTGTTAGGTTAAAATCAGGGGTGTCATCTTCAATTTCCTGTCCGGTGCTTGTGGTTATGTCGAATCAAACCCAACTTATCCGAACAAAAAGCATACTAAATACTTGTATCATGTTCATCCAGTCAAACTAACTACCCTTCCCTCACTTGAAAAACGGTATCAATGGGTAGCAGCACTGTAACTAATATGTGGATCTCAGCAGAGTAGAATTGGACCACTTAAATAAAGCTTACATAAGCATCAAAGAGCTGCTCTGGCTAATATGGCTCTAGTTGTACAGAGATGGTCGTGCTTCTGCAGTGGAGACTAAGAAAGACTTGATAATGATGATGATGTTGTAACTGATACAAGCCAAACAGTCTGGGCTCACTAACCCATTTGCCATGTATGGTGGGTATTGCAAAACCATCCTAATGACGGAAATCCTTGAAGGAGGCCTACGTCTTGTAGTGGACTACTGCAAAAATACTGATAGCGCTTGTATGCTTAAAACTGCACATAGTGCACAATAGGTTCCACATGCAGTTGGAGTAGCAGGCTAAAAATAGGTATTTTCCTTAATCTTTATGTATTGTATGACTGAATGATATTTATTATTATATTATTTTAATTTATTTTATATTTTCAGAGTTGCAAGTCTCCTCCATGGACTGCTGCTATTGGACCAGCAGTACCTGATGCTAGTAGTGTAACTCGAGCAAAACATCTTTATTTATAGAAAATCAGCTGAGCCAAGCCCGCACAAGAAGTTTTAAATGATTTGTGATTATGTCTAAATGTACCTCAAGATTTGTTTATGTAATAATAAAAGAATGAATGCTGTGCATGTCATTAAAAATAAAAATATGTTGAGTTAATGAGTTCTTTTAATACTTAGAGTAATAGAGAAATCACATACCTACCAAATAAATAATTCTCCAGCTTACTATGTTATCCTAACTTGAGGCGATTCTGATAGAGACCCGATGGGTGACGGCCAAGGGAGCGTAAGCATTATCAGCGCTTACGCACGTTAAGCAACCCTGAGCGCAGTCCCCATGGGGATGGGTGACCGTAAGCGGCATAAAATATCTCGAACTCCTCGATACCTCGGAAGGCCAGTTAAGCCGTTGGTTCCGGCTTGATAGCCAGAACCAAAGCACGAGGCTAACTATCAGGAACTTAGTCTCGAACAAACACAAGAACTAAAGATTCGTAGATAAAAGCATTTTTTTTTGAGCAAAATTTCATCAAGCAACACAATTTTTCCAGGTTCATCCTCAGCTGTGATACTTCTTGTTGATAGAGTCTGCTTGTATGATAGCATTCATCGGCCGCCTGCCTGGTGTCCCCTCCTTACTTTCGTCATTTCGTTCTTCTTCAGCTAGCTTAACGACTACCATCAATGATTGATGGTAGTCGTTAAGCTACGTTAGATACCTTTAGGCAGCTTCAATATTTAACACTGTTGGCCACTTACACACGCAAAAATCAAAAGTGAGTTTGTCGGTTTGTTGCCCTTTTACACTTCAACTACTGAAGAAGAACGAAATGACGAAAGTAAGGAGGGGACACCAGGCAGGCGGCCGACTGTAAAAACTTTGCCAAAATTTATTACAGCATGAATGCTATCACAATATTCTGATATTTATGAATGCTATCATACAAGCAGACTAACAAGAAGTATCACAGCTGAGGATGAACCTGGAAAAATTGTGTTGATTGATGAAATTATATTAATATTTTGCTCAAAAAAAATGCTTTTATCCAGAATCTTTAGTTCTTGTGTTTGCCCAAGACTAAGTTCTTGATAGTTAGCCTCGTGCTTTAGTAATTTATTCGCTAAAAACGATTAAATTATTCAATTTAATTTTTATCTGGGTCTTGGAAATCGCCGATAAATTTAAACCAAAGAACTGTCAAAAGTAGACAATTTGTCTTCAAAATACGGCAGCCATCTTGTAGCCATGCTCGCACTTTAGATACGAATCGCGGCGTACGATAAAATGACAGGTCGATTTCAATATTTATACTCGTGGAGTAAACCCATGCTCGCAACGACAGGTAACGCGGGAAGTGCGACAAAAAAGTAGCATAAAACCGTTGTCGCGCTAGCCATGCTACCCGTGCTGCGCCCGTAGCATGGCTTGCGCGATAGTTACCTATCGCGGGGCGTTACTAATTTAAATGGTCGCCGTTTTTATCTAAGTAGCGAGCATGGGTTGACAGTGCGATACAATTTGTCCCGTGGATAAATTTTAAACTACGTGTTAAATTGGCATTGCCATAATATTGAATAAAAAGTATTTACATATGACAACACCGAATCGGTAAATAGTGCTGTCCATTTTTCTTTAAATTTTTGACGTTCATCTCTCATATTGTCTATGATTTTGCCCATTACTTGTCAAAATATTTTCAAAACATATATTTACGTTTGAAGATTTTACAGAGTTTTTATAAGAAAATGAGTAAATCTGCTTATAAAACAGAAGAATTATAATGTGGAATTTAAGTGAAGAGTATTTCGTGTATCAATCAAATGCCAATACTTCGTAGATAAAAGTGTTTCAGTGTAAGAAGTAACAATGTGAATTATTGGATGAGAGCCCGTGAAATTTTCACCAACTGTGAATTAACAGGCCTATTGGGCATTCAAAAAGGCAACTCCGGTGGAAGTCAAGACCATACTACATGACCACCTGACAAAACTTTAAGATCAATGGAAACTGTAAGTAAAATAATGCATAGGTACATTTACTCGTATTTTTTATGATATCGTAACTTGTCAAAGTAAACAGTACCTAGATTCAATTCCTTGACTTGAGATTGAATACTAAAAGACAATTTTTTTTTATCTCCATTAGGCATAATGTTTACAGTGAATCAGTTTTTTACAAAGTAAAAAATAACCTATAGCATAATTTTTTAAAGCTAATGCCGGTTTGTATATTATGTTATTATATGGATTGTAAATGTTTTCTTCCAGACATGGCGAAATTTGAAGAAAAAAATCTTGAGGAAAGGGAGCTTGGTTCACTGGGCCGGGGAGAAAACTGGCAATACTAGTTCACCCAAGTTAGCACAAAAGTTGCTGTTGCATGATGTTCAGCTCAGCATCATGGAAAAGAATAAGCCTTCTGATCTAATTCCAAGGAAACCTAAACTGGCATTAATGTAAGTACATACTAGGGTTTAAGTGAGACAGAAGACTGTTAGGTTAAAATCAATTGCCTGTCCGGTGCCTGCGGTTATGTCGAATCAAACCCAACTTATTCGAACAAAAAGCATACTAAATACAACACGCGGCGTATAAGTTGAACTAAGTGTGAGTGAGACACACCTATATTAATCAGTGGCAATGTATTGCGGTGTCCTACTCACACTTAGTTCAACTTATTTGCCGGGCACTGTACTTGTATCATGTTCATCCAGTCAAACTAACTACCCTTCCCTCGCTTGAAAAACGGTATTAATGGGTAGCAGCACTGTAACTAATATGTGGATCTCAGCAGAGTAGAATTGGACCACTTAAATAAAGCTTACATAAGCATCAAAGAGCTACTCTGGCTAATATGGCTCTAGTTGTACAGAGATGGTCGTGCTTCTGCAGTGGAGACTAAGAAAGACTTGATAATGATGATGATGTTGTAACTGATACAAGCCAAACAGTCTGGGCTCACTAACCCATTTGCCATGTATGGTGGGTAATGCAAAACCATCCTAATGACGGAAATCCTTGGAGGAGGCCTACGTCTTGCAGTGGACTACTGCAAAAATACTGATAGCGCTTGTATGCTTAAAACTGCACATACTGCACAATAGGTTCCACATGCAGTTGGAGTAGCAGGCTAAAAATAGGTATTTTCCTTAATCTTTATGTATTGTATGACTGAATGATATTTATTATTATATAATTTTTTTTTTTTATATTTTCAGAGTTGCAAGTCTCCTCCATTGACTGCTGCTATTGGACCAGCAGTACCTGATGCTAGTAGTGTAACTCGAGCAAAACATCTTTATTTATAGAAAATCAGCTGAGCCAAGCCCGCACAAGAAGTTTTAAATGATTTGTGGTTATGTCTAAATGTACCTCAAGATTTGTTTATGTAATATAAAAGATTGAATGCTGTGCATGTCATTTAAAATAAAAATATGTTGAGTTAATGAGTTCTTTTAATACTTATAGTAATAGAGAAATCACATACCTACCAAATAAATAATTCCCCAGCTAACTACGTTATCCTAACTTGAGGCGATTCTGATAGAGACCCGATGGGTGACGGCCAAGGGAGCGTAAGCATTATCAGCGCTTACGCATGTTAAGCAACCCTGAGCGCAGTCCCCATGGGGATGGGTGACCGTAAGCGGCATATCTCGAACTCCTCGATACTTCAAGAACTTAGTCTCGAACAAACACAAGAACTAAAGATTCGTGGATAAAAGCATTTTTTTTTGAGCAAAATTTCATCAAGCAACACAATTTTTCCAGGTTCATGCTCAGCTGTGATACTTCTTGTTGTTAGAGTCTGCTTGTATGATAGCATTCATGCTGTAATAAAATTTGGCAAAGTTTTTACAGCCGGCCGCCTGCCTGGTGTCCCCTCCTTACTTTCGTCATTTCGTTCTTCAGCTAGCTTAACGACTACCATCAATGATTGATGGTAGTCGTTAAGCTACGTTAGATACCTTTAAGCAGCTTCAATATTTAACACTGTTGGCCACTTACACACGCAAAGATCAAAAGTGAGTTTGTCGGTTTGTTGCCCTTTTACACTTTAACTACTGAAGAAGAACGAAATGACGAAAGTAAGGAGGGGACACCAGGCAGGCGGCCGGCTGTAAAAACTTTGCCAAAATTTATTACAGCATGAATGCTATCACAATATTCTGATATCTATGAATGCTCTTAAACAAGCAGACTAACAACAAGAAGTATCACAGCTGAGGATGAACCCTGTGTTGATTGATGAAATTATATTAATATTTTGCTCAAAAAAAAAATGCTTTTATTCAGAATCTTTAGTTCTTGTGTTTGTCCAAGACTAAGTTCTTGATAGTTAGCCTCTTGCTTTAGTAATTTATTCGCTAAAAACGATTATTTTATTCAATTTCATTTTTATCTGGGTCTTGGAAATCGCCGATAAATTAAAACCAAAGAACTGTCAAAAGTAGACAATTTGTCTTCAAAATACGGCAGCCATCTTGTAGCCATGCTCGCACTTTAGATACGAATCGCGGCGTACGGTAAAATGACAGGTCGATTTCAATATTTATACCCGTGGAGTAAACCCATGCTCGCAACGACAGGTAACGCGGGAAGTGCGACAAAAAAGTAGCATAAAACCGTTGTCGCGCTAGCCATGCTCCCCGTGCAGAATGCATTATTTAAACCTCTGTTCACTAACTAGCACGATAACAAATATATAACTATATATAACTTACTTACGTGGATTCAAAAGTATCTTAACTCTTTGATGTGGATACGTGTTGTTCCTTTGGACGAGCTCCGTGGCGCAGCGGTCAACACGCCAGGCTGTGACACGGATGGTCCCGGGTTCGATCCCCGGTCAGGTCAAGATGAAAAACGATCCTTTTCAGATTGACCTGGGTCTTGGATGTTTATTTATATATGTATTTGTAATACACTATAGTATCGTTGAGTTGGTATCCCATAACACAAGTCTCGAACTTAATTTGGGGCTAGCTCAATCTGTGTGAATTGTCATTAAAAAAAAACCTGTCTTGTCAGTCTTAGATAACTATTTTGAGAAAATTAAGGTGAAGTGGTATATGCGATTTTAGTGCCAGTGCCACCCAGAATTAAATTATTTTACTCCTAAAAGAATTCATGGTGGCGCTAGTTTCGCATAACACCTACGGCGCCTTAAATTTTATGCTGAAAATCATTTAAGTGTTTGGTATGACAATGTGTGTAGGAGATATTGGCGATAATTTTTAGGAATAAGAGTTTTTAAGTGCTCACACAGTGGACCGTGTGGTTCCCAATATTCCCATAGAGTAGTATGTATGCCCCTAACATGCTAAACGTGGTCTTTGGGTTTTATGACTGTGCTATGTTTACCCGGCAAGTAAATGTAGCAAGGCCATTAACATGAAAAAGAAGTTTTTTTGCTCATGGCGGACAGCAACCGCTCGAAAATGAATAATGTAAACTTACCCGTACTGTAGCCCACCGTAATGTAATATTGTCAAAATTATCCAGTTCTTTTCTATACGTCGGTCTATTCCAGCACCGTCTTAACATGTGTACCGAAATATAAAAGTGTAATTATGTATGTCTTGTTCGTGCATATCTCAAAAATTAAAAATGGGATTGCAAAAGGTAGGTAAATGAGGTATATAGACTTAGTTATGGAACAGTTTTAACGAAAGTGTTTTGAAGTTGGATTATTTTCAATTGTTCTTGTTGTATTTATGTTAATTATACCAATAATACATCAGCACCCATAGCATGGCACCCGCGACGCCGTTTATATCGCGCGATAAACTGTTTACATCTCCCTCTTTAATATTACGGTAAATAAGATGGCGATAGTCGATAAACGTTATCTCGTGTGCCATTCTACAGGCTTAGAAATAATTTCAAAATAATCTTCTTGCTCATCTTAAAGTCACAACTTAACGAGTACAATAATTTTATTTAATTTAGTCTAATTACTACAGATACATTCTGCAAAATAGTTAATTGTTTCAAAAACATTCCGAGTTGAAGAAAATATCACGGAACTTCGTTTAATATAATGATACGTTTCAACATGAAGTAATATTTAATCAGGCAAACTTCCAAATCGAATAGCTATACTTACTTTAAAACTATTACAAACTATTATTAGATCTACCCAAAATTCAAGAAATACATCCAGTTTGTCACGTAGGATATATTTTCATCTTCGTTTTTTAATTCAGATGTCATCTTAATCGACAATCGATAACATAAAAATATAAAGATTAATCTGGCAACTCGCAATTTTTTCAGTTGGGAACACTGTTGCGGTGAACTTTGACCACCGCCGCCGTGCACGACCGTAGACAACGCCGTCCGGGGAAACCACCCAAACGTGTTTCCATAGAAAATGTATGGGTGACGTCATTCAACGTTTTGCTGACGAGCGTGCGATCACGATCGTGCAGTCGGGGAACCCATAGCTTTAGTAAATAGGCCGGCTGGACAGTGCGGTGGTCCGGCCGTACCAAGTTTGATCGTCTGTAAGTACTCTATCTCGGTGTACAACGATTTGATTGTCACTTAAGCAAGCATCCATTATGGTTTTATAAGGGTTTTATCTAATATAAAAAAAGTCATTCATACCGAAGCCGTAATGAATATTGAAGTTACCATGAAAACTTCGAGCAACACGGCCTCCGTCTCGAAGCATGAAAATGATGTACACCGTAGCTGTCAAAAGTTAGCAAATAGGCCAACGGTGTGTGTGATTGAGGAAGGAACATGGAGACTCACACCCATATTCTTAGACATTATTTCGCGATTTCCTCGACTTGACTCAACCGTACTCCAACAATTTGGCATTCTTAGTCGGTATAAACTTCCTTGAAACAATGTCGTTCCTTACTCAAGGTTAGGAAGCAAACGTCAAATATAAGGTACGTCGCGAGCTACCTTAAGGGACCCTTGAACACCAAAAGACACCAATAATGACGCTTCACTTGTCAGGATAGGTTATATTTGTGATATATTGTGATTTATTTTCCTCGAATATGTCCGATTTTGAAGATTTTATTGAGATTGTCAATGATAATCCGTACAACGAGAATCGTCAAACCCAATGGAGTATAGCAACCAGATTAAAACGAAGAACAATTATTTCCGTAAACGATTTTGCTTTAGATTAGAAAAAATGTTTTTCTTTACGTTAATTTACCAATAATATAGTAAGAAGAATATGTGAAATGTCATGGCGAAGGTGTGGCTATATTCCAAATTTAATTTTCCTTAATGTTGTTTACCAACTTTAAATAAAAGAAGGAATATTTATACAATGTACACAGCGCTTAAATTGTGCATCTACATATACAAGAGGATATTACAAATTTTACGTAGCAATAGATCAGCTGGTACTAATTCTATGAAAGATCCAATTTTTGTTGAATTTCGCTTTTTCTTATTATTATGTATTCCTTTATTTGTTTGTGACCCTGGTTCTAAGTATTTCCAAGTTTTAAATATAACCTGGGTATTAAGAATGAATCGTAATCTCAGGTTTTTGCTCAGATGTATTAAGAAAAGACAAAAAACCCTCTTCAAAACAATAAAGCAGCTATATAGACTTAAAAAATTGGTCTTTTTTTAAAGTTAATGTAATTAGAGTTATACGTAGGTATAACCATCTGACAAAGCTTATTAACATCAAAGAGACCTCTCCAACCCGTCTGGCCAGCGTGAAGAGTGTAGGCCAAATCCTCTGACTACTCAGGCTAGTATATGGCTCTGGTAGTACAGAGAGGGTCGTGCTCCTGCAGTGGAGATTAGAAAGGCCTGTTGATGATTACCACCTAATATATGCAATATTCTGTTGCATCGTATATGTAAACGTATACAACAGTGTTTTTTTTAAATAAGTATCTTTGAATTACACTAAAAAGTATTGGTTTCTGATTTAAATTATCTTATCACAATTAAAAAATAATTTTAGCGCAGACTACGTCTTTTCTAGATTCCCGAAATAAATCTTATTTTTTTATACGTGGCAACTTTTGTTTTAATCTGTCAAATATCTTGGTAAAAAACCTTTCATCCAGAGCCAAAGGGAAATAAAAAAGTAAAATATTGACTAGGCGTACAAACATAACGCAACGAAACGATGACGTCATTCCTCATCTTATCCTTACTGGAGGTTCCACGAGATATGGGAAAGTATGCGACTGAGAATACAAATATAAGGGTGAGCCTGAGGATGCTTATAAGGCAACCTTCAGTAAGCTTGAGTTAAGTGAGTGATTTGGTAATGTCTTAGAATATGGGTGTCAAAACACAAGGGAAGGAAGGTCTCGTCTACGATGGCAAGGCATTATGGCAACTTCGCTGTGCTGTCACAGTTGAGACTTGAGTGTAGCTTGAGTGAGACACTTGAATTGACATTCTTTGACAGAGACTGTCACAAGTGCACTATGCAGGCTTCACTGCCGAAAAACTGCCTTTACGGATTTTAGGGCATAGAACACACGTCAATTGAGTTTGAATTTCTGGCCCCCGATAGAAACTCAAACGTAATTGTATGGATTTTTTTTTCATTTTCACCCTCACTCCCTAATTTGTCTATGATCTTTATTGCCTAGAGAAAACATAAGGCAGTGGGTCGTCTGATACTAGTAATAGTATCTTCTTCGTAGTTTGTGGCAGGCTTTGCGCAAGCTGCTTGCAAGCTGTGCAATATTGTTTGTACAGATTAAGTACCTACTTACCAGACGGGCAGCTTGATAAACCTAATTTATTTAAAACTGGTGTAAATTTTGTCATGAATAATGAATGAGAGAAAGAGGCGACGAGGAGTTGGCTTAACTCTTGGACAGAGAAAGAAACTAATAGAATGGGTTGCACAGCATCCTGAACTTATTACTTGTAAGGTTACTGAAAATTTTAGTTATAAAGACTCTCAAAAGCTTTGGGAAAGTATTGCCAACGAATGCAACTCGATGCCAGGAGCTCGTAAAACTTGGAAACAGTGGAGAAAGGTCAGTTTCGGTGTAAGGTCTTTGTCTGAAGAAATTTTCTATAATTGATGATCAAACAAGAATGGCTCGGGATTCTCTAGCCAAGCCTTTCTTTTTCTATCTTCCCCCATTAGTCTGTCATAAACTAAAACATAGAGGTTTTATTTTGTGATTGTATGTATTATGAGTTCTAGTGGTTCGTTATAGTGGTTCCCGGCAGAGTAGAATAGGACCACTCCAAGTCATCCCGTGGATATCGTAAAAGGCGACTAAGGAAACACAAGCTAACCAAAGCTTATTAACATCAAAGAGACCTCTCCAACCCGTCTGGCCAGCGTGGAGAGTGTAGGCCAAATCCTCTGACTACTCAGGCTAGTATATGGCTCTGGTAGTACAGAGAGGGTCGTGCTCCTGCAGTGGAGACTAGAAAGACCTGATGATGATGATGATGATGTATTATGAATGTAGTAGAGTAAAACCAATGTTGGTAACATATCACAAACTTCGCACTAAAGAACAATATAAGTATATTAAGTATTAAGTTATTTGAAATCCTAGCAATGTGTTTCCATGTAACACTCAAATAACAATGATACCAGGCTGTTACTGGTTTCATCAATAACTTCAGTAGCTATTTTATTATTGCTAGAGTATGCAGTGTGTATAAATATCAGTATTACTTCATAGAAGTCATTATTTATTTTGCTAATAAATAAAAAAAGAGTTAATCTGATTAGGGTTTACAAAAAACCTGTTATGACCTAAAGTGATGCTGATGATGATCTCGAAGCCATGGCATCATAAAAAATGGGTCTTAATAGGACATCAAAAAATCGAAAAAGAATTTTTAAGTCGTGCGCACCCTTTCATATACTCTGACCATTATTTGCTTGTTATTGATATTGGATCCTAATAGGTATAACACCTTTTCTCAAAGTATCTATAAAATCTCTTATGTAAATATATTAACTGAGCAAATCGCAGAAATAGTGTATTCTTACAGAACAAGGGAAAGTTGCATGTTTAATACTGAATCTTTCCAAATTTTCAGACTTGGCAAGATATTCGTTCACACACAAAAAAACGTCAAGCAGAAAATGGTGAGGTGCCAGCAATTGCCTTTATGCTAAGTCAAGCTGAACAAGAGGCCTTAGGACTCAAGAATGTGTCCTCTACCACAAGCTATCAAGAGGCCACAGAATTTGTGCAGCTTGAACAAGACAACTCATTAGATTTCAACAATGAGATAGAATCGGCTGCATCATTCAGTGAACCAGACTCCCCACCTGAAGCAAAAGTGTTCGAAAAAATAAAAAAACAAAAGAAAGTTAGGAATAAAAGTGACTCAAACTGTGACTCAAAGGATTCTCATATGTGTAATTTTAACTGTGATATGTTAGCTGCTTCTGAGCAAAAGAAGATACAGATGAAACAAGACTATTTGAATTTCAAAAAAGACTATTTGAAAGAGAAATTAAAATGTATTAAGGAACAGACTGAAGCGTTAAAAGTGATTGCTAAGGAGCTGTCTAAGTGACAGTGTTGTTAAAGTTGAATTCTACTTGACTCTGTAAAGATAACTCTCCTAGGATTTGAGGGCACTATTTTTTCTGTTTGTTTCCTCTTTTGGACGGCATTTATTTTAAACATACTTAAATCACAAGAAAAAAACTCAATCCTAGGAGAGTTCACATGAAATCATATTCAATCAGAACGTTTAGGCTGCCAATGTATACTCTTCTACACTAAGTTCAGTCAGAAATCTTAGTAATTCATAGTCTTGTTTCCCTTGTATGCTTTTAGGGTTCTTTTTATGCACGGATCCTAGTTGTGGATATGAGTTTTTTCTCTCATAGGGACCATTCAAGTATTGCGTAAGCAGAAGAATAGCTACTTTTGACCTTTGCCCCCTCTTGTCAGCGAAAGTAAGAAAAGTTCTTCCCCTCCTCCTCCTGACCTTACGTAAACATTGGTATCATTTTCACAAAAAATTGTTGTGTATTTTGCGAAATGTTGCTTATGTCATCACGACGTCCCTCATGTCATCAAAAATAAGCTAAGCCTAGACCCCCCACCCCCTTTCACTGCTTACGTAATATTTGAATGACCCCATAGCATTGTCTTCGAAGTTGGAGATTAATGTATGGTATCTTACTTTCAACCCAGAACCACAGATATTTTCAGAAGAGTTTAAGAACTCGCAGTTGCAGTCCCACAATCCACAGATACTGGCTCATATGTTTTTCAAATCATAAATCAGCTATTTATGGTTAAATTGGCATTCCATGCATTTATTTCATTCCATTTTATGCATGATGTACATTCTTTGTGATTCCCAAAAAGAAGGCATAATAACATACATATATATGACCCAGGGGAGGTGGAAAGGGGAAAAGAGGACTACTTTGGAATACACAATGAAACTGTTAACAGCTTATAAATCTTAAATTTATTCTTTCAGTTTGCTTGATTTTTAAAGATAGGATAATGCAAGCAATAATATTGCTACTTACATATGTATGAATATATGAATTGTAACATAAATGCTTTTTTAAAATTTACTCCAGTCTTATCCCTTTTATATATTACAAAACCCTATAATAAGCAGGCTTTTTAAAAGGTTCTTGGACTTGGCACGTAGGTAGCTAGGGTAGGCGTTCCGCCACGGTTGCCACCTATTTGGGGAGAGGGACAACTATTTTTCTCTGTTACAAAGGTGTAAAATAAAGTAAGTACTTTATTGTGACATGTTCACCTTTGATTGGAGACTAGTCCCTGAAATAGGTTCCTATTGGAGCCTGTGCTACAGGTAACTAGGCCCCTCCCTCGGATCACAGCGTCTTGTTGGCATAAATACTTTGGTGTACAAAAGCCAGGTAAGTACTTTGAACTAAGTTATTAAGACATTCGCAGTATGAATAATATACTTTATCTAGGTTTGGGAAGTAGTTTTGCGAGTCTTTGAGTGTGCGTGGGATGTACGAAAAGAAAAGTCAGTCGTTAACAACTACAAAAATAAATACAGTCGGAATCAAACTTTATGGTGGCTCGGATATTAGCTGCGAGCTGCGCAGTACGCTCCGCGCGTATCCCGCTGAACCTTATATTGTGTACTGCGCATCGACTCGCGCGATTTTTTGAGCCGACAAGTTTGATTGGGACTGTACCAAGGCGACACTGTTGCGGAAATCTTAACAAGGTTCACAACCATGCTGACTTAGTATTAAGCCGCCTCAATCCCATAATATGCAAAGCTGTTACTTATAATTAAAATTGAAAATATGTGATGAAAAAGAATTCGCCACAGGTAGGATTCGAACCCACGAGTCTTAGGTCTGCGCCCTGTTACTTATAATTGAGTTGTTTGTCACCGTAGCTTTGCGTTCGCCCGATCGGCGTAGTATTCTCCCACTTCGCGTCCTCCTCTATTAAATCTCCTGTGGCGACCTCTACACTCGCCACAAGACCCAACTGTTAATAGGGCGAGACAGCAAAATAACCACAAGATTTCTCACAATATGGCGCTGCACAATTCTGAAACGCGCAAACAAAGTTTCTTCACATTTGAGACATAAATAAGACCTTCGACGGAACTCAGTAAGCAACGCCCAAAGCCGAGGTTCGTCCCTCCCGGGGACCCTTTGGTGATGTTTGCCTAACAGGTTGAGTGCACTCTGCTCTCACCCCAAAAAGTCCGGTGAAGTAGCGAAAGCTCAATTGGAGCTAGCTAAGTAGTCCATAAAAAAAAGCTCAGTTGGAGACGTACGGTTCCCTGGGTGCACACCTTGCCCAGCGGGAAGATCTTCCCTTTGTGGCGGTCGAGCATACCACAGAACACAGAAAGACATATACCACCTAGTTCCCGCTACACTCCTGAAACTCGTGCAGAACCGGTTCGCCCGCCGCGCCACCATTAATACTTACGGTTGGTTGGTTGACAGACGGTAACTTTGTTTCGTTACCTACGATTGCCTTCCATCCATGCTCTAAGTTCCATCCCCGGCTCTCAAAAATGCCTCCAAACTTTACTTCGAAAAATCCCACTCTTCGACCCCGTCGCACTCGCCACTGGAATAAAGTGCGTAGAATAGGATTAGCTCCGATTAATGGTTTACGCCGGGCGCGCCGCCAGTCCCGGTGACATACACCTAGGATAGGCCCTTCAGAGCGTCAACCATGAGTTTATACATTTCATTTACGAGAGTAGTATACGGTAACGTTTTTATAACCGTCATAGTTTACTATACTTTGTCTACCATGAGTACAAAATACTAGAGTAGTTTTCGAATCTCGTAATCGAAAACGGCTCAAGGTTGAATGTAAACGAATACGATCCTGTGTTTACAGCGTCAACCATGAGTTTTTACATTTCATTTACGAGAGTAGTATACGGTAACGTCTTTATAACGGTCATAGTTTACTATACTTTGTCCACGATGAGTACGATATACCAGTAGTATTCGAATCTCGTAATCGAAAACGACTCAAGGTTGAATGTAAACGAATACGATCCTGTGTTTACAGGAACATTTTCTGCGGTATCAGCACCATGAGTTACAAAATTGACCTTCGTTTTCTATCGATTGAGACAATAGTTTACTATTACGAGCCGTCGAATAGTTTACTTTAGATCGAATCGTTTACTACTTAAGTACTTACCTTTTAAACTCATGGATGACGCTCTGATGATGATAATGATGTTTTACAAACAACCCCTATTCAATTTTATGGACGATAGTCTTATGTTGCACTTGGCCGATTTTATTGAGAAATGCGATAACTGACATAAATATACTTAGGAAATTAATCATACGTACATATATTTAGAATCCCATTATTATTAATATTCAAAAACTGTGCATTCTATTTATTCCTCATTTCGGTCGAAGTCGCGGGGGCACGGCCGGGGGATAAAAATGTAAAAAAATAAAGTCGCCCTTTACCTTATTTTTAGGCGTCGTCGTCGTCAACTTCGTCAATCGCTTTATTTAGGCCGTCGTCGTCGAAAATCACCGAAAATGGCAATTTTTAGTTCCGTAGTAAACTAGGAACCCTTATAGTTTCGCCATGTCTGTCTGTCCGTCCGCGGTTTTACTCAGAGACTATAAGTGCTAGAAAGCTGTAATTTGGTATGGGTATGCATATTAATCATGGCAAAAAAGTAGTAGAAAAAAATCTTGAAAATAATTTTTTTTTAGGGTACCTAGCTCCCATACAAGTACAGCGGGGGAGTATTTTTTTTTCTATACTTACCCATCGTGTGGGGTATCGTTAAAAAGGTCTTTGAAAATTTTGTGAGGTTGAGAACACCATTTTTCGATTTAGGGATCCGTTTCCGAAATATTTGGTTTTAAAGTGAAAATTTGTATTAGAGGTAAGTGTCGGGACTCCCTCTATCTGCTAAACGGTCATATATGGATACGTGAAAAAAAATTACAGCAGTAGTATATATACTGAAGTTGAAAGGAAAACTATCAGAGCTGAGTACTAAGTGCAAACTAAAAAGTTATAGGCAACCAACTTATAAAATGTACTGCAAAATGTAAAATTTCATACAATTTTCATTGTGAGATGTTTTTGGTAGTTAAACTGTGAGGTGCGAGTGTAAACAATGTAAACTCAAAGTTGTCATTCGCAACTACGGAACCCTACACTGCGCGTGGCCCGACACGCACTTTGGTTGGTTGCCTATAACTTTTTAGTTTGCACTTAGTACTCAGCTCTGTGATTTTCCTTTCAACTTCGGAAAGAGGGGGGGGACACTTCCTCTAACAAAAATTTTCAATGTAAAACCAAATATTTCGGAAACGGATCCCTAAATCGAAAAGTGGTGTTCCCAACCTCACAATATTTTTTAAAGACCTATTTAACGACACTCCACACGATGGGTAAGTAGAGAAAAAAAATTACTCCCCACTTTATTTGTACGGGAGCTATCCTAAAAAAAAATTTTTCAAGATTTTTTCTACCATGATAATTTGCCATGATAAAAATACATACCTATACCAAATTACAGCTTTCTAGTACTTATAGCCTCTGAGTAAAACCGCGGACGGACAGACAGACAGACAGACATGGCGAAACTATTACTACGGAACCCTAACAAGAAAGTCAAAGACAAAGCTAGTCAGGGCTGCCAACATTGGGGACAAACAAATATCATAACTAACTGTCACTCTATAATCTGTGAATGTGCTGTCACACATAACGGCTGTCAAGGAAGAAAGAAAGAAAGAGCTTGCTTGCTTGCCTGATTAGGTTATTTTAAATTAACTTAGTATAAAAATTAAGCACTGATTTTTATCTTTTACTGTGAAGCTTAAGACTCAAGAACTATATCAAGCTTAAAAATGGAAGAAATTGACGAGCCATTTAGGAGGCAAGTTAAAATGAGTCTTCGACAAAAGAAGAAGTTGATAGATTTTGTTTCTAAACACCCAGAGCTTATTTCTGGTAGAGTTACTAAGGATTACAACTACAAATATTACCGGAGACTTTGGCACCGCGTCGCCATCGAGTGTAATTCGTTACCAGGGCCAGGAGCGCGGAAAGATTGGAGGCAGTGGCGGAAGGTCAGTAAAAAGTAAAAGCTAAAAATAGACGCGTCTGTATACCCTAACCAAAAAGGTTTACAGCCCGAATCGAACTTTATAGCGGCTTCTTCGAGCAACACGGAAGGGAGTAGCCATACGCTGCATTCCCTTCTGTCAAGGTACAAGCCAAAATTAGGCATATGCATGTCTATGTGTTAGTTGTGTGTGACTCATCTGTACACAAATTATTTTTTCTTTTTTATGTCATTTTTGTGACAATGTCATATTTACTATCAAGTGACAGTTTAAGTTTTGTATGTAGGTGTGCGGAACTAAACTTGTGTGCACATTTCCCCCCGCAAAAAACGCCAGAAAAATTGTCATAGTAAATTGTCGCTTTGCCCACTCCCTCCGTCCGGTACGGAGGCCGTGTTGCTCGAAGAGCGGCTTGGAACATCGTGCGACTGCGAGTAGAGTCGATGCGCAGTACACTATCTATATTAGGTTCAGCGGGGCGCGCGTGGAGGCGGGGCGCGTACTTCGCAGCTCGCAGCTAATGTCCGAGCCGCCATAAAGTTTGATTCACACTGTATCTATTTATTGAGTGTGACACATGTGCTATGAATACAATGTCAATTTGTATATTTAATTGCACGCTGTTCTTTCTTCCCACATTATCAGTGTCTTGAAATAATGTATTTGGTTTAAACCCATGTGTAAATTTCCACTTCATAATCCATTTATTCCATAATTTGTTCTAATTTTGGTCTAGAGAACAGTCAAAATTGCATTGTGATTATTCTCTAAAACAATTAAAACTAATTAATTACTTAATAGCTTATGTCTTTGTCCATATATTAGCCTATGTGCAATTCTGTTATTCAAGCTATTACAGTATAAAATATGTCCATTTAACTTTTATTTCATAAATCTTTACATCTATAATATTATTAATAAGATATGTTGCCAATAAGGGGGTATCGTTATGGAAAAGTAATCTAGCTATGTTGAGTAGGCTCAGTAGCCTAAAGCAAGAGTGGCAGATTTCACAACGGTTCCTTCAAACTCATGATGTATGGGACAAAATTTGTCATCATCGTGCCTTGGATCTTTTTAAATACATGTATTTTGTATGTAGTATTTTACTTTCTTTCTACAAAGAATTCAATTTAATTTTCCAGACTTGGCATGATATGCACTCCAAGGCTAAAAAACGCCAGTCCTTAGGTGAGGACGAGATCCCATCAGCTGAAATTATGCTGACTCAAACAGAACAAGAAGCTTTGGCCAAAAATGTCTCGTCTACAACAAACTATCAAGATACATCAGAATTTGTGGTACTGAAACAAGATGAAGTGCCTCTCGACGTTGAAGATAACCCAATAGATGTCTCCAATGATATGGAATTATCAGCGTACAGTGAACCAGAATCCCCACCAGATACAAAAATGTTTCATGAAGCAAAAGTGCAAGTAAAAACTAACATTAGAACATCATCCAGTGCTCATGATTCAAATTCTTGCAATTTTAACTGTGAACTTTTGGCGGAAACTGAGCAGAAGAAGTTAAAAATGAAAGAAGACTATTTAAACTTCAGGAAAGAGTATCTCAATAAAAAATTACAATTGATGGAGGATCACAACGAAGCACTGAGGAGTATTGCCAAAGAGCTGGCAAATGTAAGTGCTAATGGAGGAGTGTCGTCGTCAACAGGTCCCAGGGTAACTTTAAAATTACCTAACAACTTGGTGAAACCTAAAACAGTAATACCACTTGTAACTCGGAAATATGAGGATACAGGAAAATAAAATTGTGGCACAAACAATTTGAATAAAAAATAGAGGGTGGGTGACAAACATAAAAATCTGACATATGTATTTAAGATTAATAGACAAAAAAGAATGTGCTCTTCATTGAGAAAAACCTGCATTTACTGTATATAACAAATAAAAACTCCATATTATCAGTAAATGAAAGTGTTTATCCACACCTTAATCTTTCATGATTAATTATTAAGTGGAGTCATGGTTAAAAACGAAAAAACCGGCCAAGTGCGTGTCGGGCCACGCGCAGTGTAGGGTTCCGTAGTTGCGAATGACAACTTTGAGTTCACACTATTCACACTCGCACCTTACAGTTTAGCGACCAAAAACATCTAACAATGAAAATAGTATGAAATTTTACAGTTTATAAGTTGGTTGCCTATAACTTTTTAGTTTGTACTTAGTACTAAGCTCTGATAGTTTTCCTTTAAACTTCAGTATGTATACTACTGCTGTAATTTTTTTCACGTATCTATATATAACCGTTTAGCAGATAGAGGGGGGGGACACTTACCTCTAACAAAAATTCGCACTTTTAAACCAAATATTTCGAAAACGGATCCCTAAATCGAAAAATGGTGTTCTCAACCTCACAATATTTTTGAAAGACCTATTAAACGACACCCCACACGGTGGGTAAATAGAGAAAAAAAAATTACTCCCCCACTTTACTTGTATGGGAGCTACCCTAAAAAAAATTTTTTTTCAAGTTTTTATTCTACCACTTTTTTGCCATGATTAATATACATACCCATACCAAATTACAGCTTTCTAGTACTTATAGTCTCTGCGTAAAACCGCGGACGGACAGACAGACAGACAGACAGACATGGCGAAACTATAAGGGTTCCTTGTTTACTACGGAACCCTAAAAAGGGGCAGTTAGCCAGATAAGAGATCAAATCATAGAAGCAGAAACACACTTAAAATAAGATGCCTTGATGACCTTAAAATGAAAAATTGGCACTTGGTCACCATAGAGCTAAATAATATATACTTCACTTATGTCTAATAATAGGAGTTCTTAAATGGACAGTCATAGAGACAATATGAATGTAATATACACACACTATGTAGGCTCACTCGGGCTACTGATATAAAAATACGGTAGTTGCCTAATGTTAAGATTATATAAAATTTGTTTCTAATGAGACTAATTTCTATCTAAAAACACTATAAAGAACACTTTTTATTTGATATCGATTCGTTAAGTGATCTTAAAGCTTCTTTACAGTTGGGTGAATAGGAGCATTTTTTAAAGTATGAAAATCTTAAATTACAATTATACTGTATTTTAGTCTGCAAAATTTAAAGCAACTTTTATTATGAAACCATTACCATAAACGAAATATTTCGTATAGCTACCAAACAAAGTTCTCATGCCACCCATACAAAATACAAGCTTGTGACGTCACAAATATGTAGGCATTTTAGCCGCGCGTTTTCACGTCTAAAAATTTACGTCTAAAAACATGTGACTTTAAAACTTTTATAACTGAAAGAGTTTTTTGTTTAGAAATGTATTTCTGTCACTATTGTGTTTATTTTTGGCAGGTCTTTACATAGCAACATGAAAAAAATTTTAGTCAACATGCCCATACTGTACAGTCCAATCAAACTTAATGGTGGCTCGGAACATCGCGAGAGTCAATGTGCAGTACACAATATTAGGTCCAGAGGGGCGCGTACTGCGCAACTTGCAGCTAATATCCGAGCCGAGATAAAGTTTTATTCGGACTATAACAAATGAATAATTTTATTGACCATAGTCAAGGCCACTGCTCCTTATTGTGCCTTGGATTATGATGTAAACTCCAAGAGAGTTAATATTCTAGAATTATTGAAAAATCTGTGTATCATACGAGTAATAATGAAATTTATCTTTGGCATATGTACATCAAGCATAACAAATTATTTGGCTGTTTTGCTTGTTATGATTGACGTGTGAGCCACATACTTGTAAGTTTTGTTTAGATTAAGTATGATTAGTTTAATCCTTACTGGTTTTTAATTATGTATAATATAAGGCTCTGACTACAAACGTCAGGGTACGTTACGAATTCTTCCGCCCAGGAGATGCATGGTATGTCCATAACATATGCAGTTAAAATATATCCATTTTATGATATGATACTATGACAGTCGGCTCCACACTACTCCAAACGTTAAGGATAAGTCTCACGCTGTGGTCAGTCCCTCTTGACAGAAAAACCTCTAATGCACCAAGACATTTGTAGTCCCAGCCTAAGTAGTGTTTATTCAAACTTTTATTTCCGAAAAATAACCTGGAATTGATCTAAGATCCCAGTATCCGACATAATTCTTTCTATAGTATAGTCCGAATCAAAGTTTATGTAGGCTCGGATATTTAGTTCTGTGTGCTACGCAGAACGCGCCCCAACTCTCCGCGCGCACCCCGCTGTACCTAATATTGACTGCGGATCGACTTGCGCAATATTCCGAGCCGCCATATAGGTAGTATGATTCAGACTGTATGTCACTGAACCTACCTGCTTAATGCTATAAAGTCGATTGTCATACATAAGATCACATGCATGATGGGTATGATAGTATTTTGTCTAGACTTCATTTTGTGTTTAAGTAGATATAATAATTATTGTATTCCTAATTTCCAGAACGCCGTTATTGTTTTATATGAATATCAAGTATAATTTAGAAAATAAACGTCACTAGCGTAGAATCACACATCTATGCATAAGACATGGGCGGGGTGGTAGACTGGGTGGCCTGCCATGTCATCGACCTACATATTTATTTTGCCACAGTGATTGCAAAGCATGAAGTTAATGAAAAAGGAAAGCAGCTATTACACAACTCGATATTCAGTCTCCGACAAGAGGGACGCCACAATACGTTAGACACGTATGGGGTTATCTCTGTCTGTGTGTAACGTATTGCGGTGTCCAAATCGTCAGAGACTAAATATTGCGTCGTGTATTATGTAAAAAACAAGCTTTATTCTCTAATACATGTAAACTTTGTTACTTTTCATAATAAATCTAAAAATTTATTATTATACGACTACTTGCCCGCCCTGGCTTTGCGCGGATTTGTATTATACACATAACACTGGCTTTACGTGTTTCAATTCGATAAATCAGGAGAGGATAAGGCTTTATAACAAAGCGAGAAATCCTTACAACTTTTCTTTATACTGGGTGTTAGTATGAAAATTCTTATCCTTTAAACCATTAAACGTGCCCTTCAAAAAATGAAAACCCTGAAATATCAGAAAAATCGACATTTTCATACAAGTGTTCGGCCGACTCGGCAATTTGTATGAAAATGTTGAACTACTACTTTTTTGATTTCTCAGCTCTCATCCCTTATGAAATGTTATTCATTTTTAAAGGCTGGTTTGATCGTTTGAAGGATAACAGTGTTCATCCTAACTTCCATTATAGGTTGTGTTGATTTGACAAATATAATCTTGTGCAAGACACGTCTAACTTCCCGAAGATTTGCTTAAAACCACATTTAAATTCGTTGTGTACTTGGTACATTGTGAAGCAGGGGTTGAAAACGGTAAAGGTATATGGGTATGGTACCGGTATAAAATTACGATACACCTTAGATTTAAAGGTAGAACCAAATTGATAATTACGGTTGTGATACAGCTAAATAAAAATAATGGTATTTATACATTTACGATATCGTTATGTATCGATACCTTTATAATTACTGGTACCTTAACTGAAACATTTTCAGTACCGAAAAAATTATGCGACGAAGAACATTGAGGTGAATCCTCGGCGGTAAAATTCAATGAAAACCTTTATTTTATATTTCCAATATCGAAAAAAATAACGATACCGCAATATTACAATACCAAAATCGTACAGGCACCGTTTCTTTATGGTATGGTAATTTGAAGGTACCATTAATCTAAGGTATCGAAATATAAAGGTATGACGTCATACCGCTTACCGATTTAACCGTATTTTTTTCGGTTATTCAATCCCTGTTGTGAAGTACAGTGCGTTGTGTACACCAAGTAAAACTATTTTTCCTGGAAGAAACAAATCATATATGGCGGCAAACTGCTGTGAGCTGATATTATATCCACGCGTGACAAATAAAAAAAAATGCTTTATCCAGAAAGGGAAAGTTAAAACAGCTAGCCACGTCACCTGAAAATTCCAGAATCAATCTTATTTTATATTAAAGTTCCCTAACTGTTTCCATTTGAATGTCCAATAACAAAACTTTTAGATCTAGTAGATTTGATACTCGTGCGTGCGTGGTATGGAGACGAAGCGAGGTAAATTAAAAAAAAACCGGCCAAGTGCGTGTCGGGCCACGCGCAGTATAGGGTTCCGTAGTTGCGAATGACAACTTTGAGTTCACACTGTTTACACTCGCACCTCACAGTTTAACGACCAAAAACATCTAACAATAAATATTGTATGAAATTTTACATTTTCCAGTACATTTTATAAGTTGGTTGCCTATAACTTTTTAGTTTGTACTTAGTACCCAGCTCTGATAGTTTTCCTTTCAATTTCAGTATATATGCTACTGCTGTAATTTTTTTCACGTATCTATATATAACCGTTTAGCAAATAGAGGGGGGGGACACGTACCTCTAACAAAAATTTGCACTTTAAAACCAAATATTTCGGAAACGGATCCCTAAATCGAAAATTGGTGTTCTCAACCTCACAATATTTTTCAAAGACCTTTTTAACGATACCCAACACGATGGGTAAGTAGAGAAAAAAAAATTACTCCCCCACTGTACTTGTATGGGAGCTACCCAAAAAAAAATTTTTTTTCATGATTTTTTTCTACGACTTTTTTGGCATGATTAATATACATACTCATACCAAATTACAGCTTTCTAGTACTTATAGTCTCTGCGTAAAACCGCGGACGGACAGACAGACAGACAGACAGACAGACATGGCGAAACTATAAGGGTTCCTTGTTTACTACGGAACCCTAAAAAATACGCATTCTTGGGCGTAACGTAGTGGGTTTAGTATGGGACGCATATCAGCTCACTTTGCTAGCAGTCTATAGCTTAGCGGAACAGACAGATTGAGAGGGCAGGAAGCGACTATAAATAAGTTACGACTAGGTCGTAGTTCCGATGTTAATGAAGTAGCTTTTGTAAGATACCTACAGTGTTAAGTACCAGTGAGGTTTTTTTAAATAAATTGATTGACAATGAATGTTGTTTTTAAAATCTTAACTAACACTAACCAACCAAGTGCACAACTTACCTATGAGTTGCTACTTGCCATAAGCCATTGAGAAACTTATAGCTTATGGCAAAATTGTATGAGAATTTAGACTTATGCATGAGAAACGGATGCAGTTTAACTCCACTTGAGCTTCGATTTTCGTTTCTCGATTCCCTCTCAACATGGCCAAGGGCGGTAGAGAGGTAAGGATGAAACGGAGGTGTTGACTGTTGTAAAAAAACACTTAATTGCATATATCTATTGTGAAATGAAGCTGGTTACTGATGTAAGTATACCCATTTGTTTTTCTTTTAAACTGGCTTCAAAAAAGTTCTCAATTCAAATGTATTGCGACTATTGCGAGTCCTGCAATACATACTGATTATGCTGCCCTGAAGACGGAGGGGGGGAGGGGAGCGTGAGCAAATCGAAATATCCGACCCTGCCGCCCCCAGTACTTCTATTACCCTGCCACCCCTAGTACTTCTATTTGCCGCGTCTTAGATGATCCTGAAGTCGGGGGTACAATGCAAATCGATGCAACCGGTCTTGCTCAGTATTTTACAGATAGAAAAAGTAGACTATTTTCTTTATGCAATTTTCCCTAATATTTAAGTACCCTTCAACTGGTCGTGCGTGCCATGCCGTGCAGTATTTATCTCAGTTTGGTAGGTAGCATAAAATTATAATTTTCTCGGATATTTTTTTTAACACGCTTTTATTAACTTCACTTGTATGTAAGAAAATCTTGGATTCTTAATTTGACCCACTTCCCGGTCTTCGATTAGGATGAAATTTTGCACACGCTCTGAGTTCTGATGACAATACATGACTAGCGTGCTAAAAGCGTGTTTTTTTTGTTTTCTTAAACTAATTCAACGAGCTCCGTGGCGTAGCGGTCAACACGCCTGCCTGCGACGCGGATGGTCCCGGGTTCGATTCCCGGTCAGGTCAAGATGGAAAATGATCTTTTTCAGATTGACCTGGGTCTTGGATGTTTATCTATATAAGTATATATTATAAAATATAGTATCGTTGAGTTAGTATCTCATAACACAAGTCTCGAACTTACTTTGGGGCTAGCTCAATCTGTGTGATTTGTCCGTATATTTAAAAAAAATAAAAAATTATAAAGTTTGTATGGACGGAATCGAAGCAGCGAGTCACGATGATAAATGATTACCGCTACCCAACGACAACTGCAGAGTAATATTGTTCTATGTAACTGCAACACCTGGCGTGCGTATGACAAGAGCGTTGTCGGCCTTTTATTTTTACTTCGCAGAGGAGAAAGGGGATGAGCCTCCGGCTCTCCCAACTCACCGTACGAAGCGTAGCAGTGTTAAAGCTATACTACTATACTTACTCAGACTCAAACGTCGATTTTCTATGAGAGTACCTATCTCTCTCTCATTTGAGCGTGTTCCCGGTTGCATTCGCAATATGGATCCCAGGGTCCCGTTACCGGCTTTTTCTCCATTTTGCATGACTTTGGGCATCCTTGGTTGAGAGAGAAGCCACTGGCATGGCGCGCACGCATATCGTTCTTAACAATATCAAATCAAACCAGCACTTCTGGGTTTTCCTCCTCTATCGGGGTCCGGCCAGCATCTAATAGGCGGCATAGCCCGACATTTGTTCCCTTATTTGCCGGTTTACGCAAGATGTGGCCGTATCAGCGTATGCGACTTTGCTGCTTTACTGCATTACAGCTTTCTAGTACTTATAGTCTCTGCGTAAAACCGCGGACGGACAGACAGACAGACAGACATGGTGAAACTACAAGGGTTCCTAGTTTACTACGGAACCCTAAAAAGGAATAATAAGCATGTAGTACATATTATATCTCCATGAATAATAATAATAATATGACGTCCAAAAAGAGATACATGATATCCGGAATAATATTTCAGCATGTACATGCGTTTAAACGTGTGACACTCATGTTCGAACGATTTTTGTATGGAAAAAACCGCTCGTTTGCGAACGGAAACATTTCAAAAATTTTACGCCTGTAGCCTGAAGCTTAGGTAGCCAATAAAAAAATCAATCAAATGTCAAAATCACAGGTCAAAATCTAAGGTCAAAATTGACTGACAGTATCAGACAGACAGGGTTACCAACTTAGGGGTCCCCCTAGATTTGGGGGTAAAAATGTGAACAGGGGGAATTCTAGAGGGAGAAATTATTTAGGGTTTTTTTTAGGGGGACTGACATTTTCTTTTTTCCTTATAATATTTTATTTTGGGCAGACAAACTTACACAACACCATGTCTATTGCCATCGTCGCCCATGAAAATGTAATAAATAACAGAGCGCTTGTTTATTTCCAATAAATAGAATTAAGCCTACGTAACTGTTTATAGGTTATAGGGCAAAGAAGAGTGCGTGTACCCCCCCCCTGCTCGCAAAAAAAATATGTACTTAGGGGTTTTTAGGGGGATTTCAAAAAATATTGGGGGGTAAACTTGGGTATGGGTTGGCAACACTGCAGACAGATGTGGATGGATATGTCAGATCAGAACTCGGCTTTTGACAGTGTTTGTTTTCATCTCAGGTTTTCCTTTTTTATTTATGAAGTAAAACCTGAGATTCGTTCAATAAATCAGACAGAATAAATCCAATAATGGATTTAAGGGGTCTCCCATACGTTGCACTTTATCTTATAGTTTACGTTCTAACTTATCGCTTTTTGGTTTATGTTATGGTTTTTTGATCTAACAATGCATATTGATTTTTTTTTTCAAATAAATCATGTTTAAGAAAGATTACAGTAACTTCGTAAGGCCTTCATCCCAAAGTGACGTCAATGAAACATATTGCAAACCATATCTTACTGGTGAAGAAGCTAAGAGAATTTATTTGGAAGAAGTGAAAAGAGCTATTGTTTCCCAAGTTACTATTAATGCCGAGGAGGTATCGCCACCTACGCAGACAAGAAATCGGAAACGCAAGAGTGAAGAGGTGAAATTATCTGATAAAGATCTGTTTTTAACGGCCCAACATGATGATGTTGACACATTAATACTAGCACTAGATAACTGTCCAGATAAGATAAACATTCGAGATGAATATGGATGGAGTTTACTAATGATAGCATGTCAAGCCAATTCTGTGGAAACGGTTAAAGAACTTCTGAAACGAGATATTGACACATCCATCAGAGATAAAGCGGGGAACTCAGCGCAAAGTCTAGTTATTAAGAATAAAAACATTGTCTTAGCAGATCTGTTACTAACCTACAAAAATAAAGCTGAGACTGCAGATATTGTACAAAAAAGAAACAAAGTAAAATTGAAGGAAGAATATTTGTGTGAAATATGTGGGAATAAGACATTTTCTGATAAACAAGAGCATTTGTCATCAACAATTCATAATATTAATGCCTCTAAAGGCAAGAAAATACCCACAAGCTATGTCATTCCACAATCTAATAAAGGTTTCCAGATGATGCTAAGAGGTGGTTGGGATAAAGATTCTGGATTGGGACCAGATGGCTCTGGTAAAAAGTATCCAATCAAAACAGTGCCAAAGAAGGACAGAAAAGGATTAGGGAATGAAAAAAGTAAGAAACCTGCACACGAAGAGAAAAAACAGCATAAAACTAATGTAACTAATGATTATTACAGGAACAGAAAACTAGAAATCAATTTTAGAAGAGAATTTTACTAACTTCTGTAACAAAAATAAAATCCGTAAATACTCTTTTGTTGGTTTTATTTATAGCTTTATAGGAAAGCAATCTCCTGAATATTGTTTCCAAAAAGTGAAATACCTTGCAATACATAAATCAACACCTATATTTAGTTAATGAACCATTGAAAACTGGTTTGCTCTTTTGTTTTGACAGTGGCTAATTGTTCAATGATGATTAAAATTCCAAGGCTTTTTGTAATACTTACAGCAGGCAGTATGTCCCTAGAAAGAGGTATTTTTTAAGAAACTATTTAAGCATAATTCATAAAGTTTTTTAGCTTTCCCTTTATCGACCTTTACCATTTTCAAGGGATAAGATACTAAGCCACATTTAGGGTGTTGGTTGACTTGTTTATAATAAAAAATACAATTCTATTGAATTGAAGTCACTCCTCAGATTTTCACCCATGCTTTTAGTAGGGTTATGATTTGTGTGACAGAAGATGCAGCTGGTATTTTGTTTTCAGAATCAGAGAGTAGGTAATAAAATAAAATAATATACAATAAGAAAAAATATATTATTTATTACTATTCTGGCATTCCAACATGTTTTGTATCCCGTCTTATATTATCACAATTATTTAAGAAAAAAATAGCTGTTTATATGAAACCAGGACATAACAAACAACAGTATTTTTGTTCAGTCACCTTACTTTTCACATCTTCAAAAATAAAGTTAATGCTCTAAATAAAGCCAGTCCTATAAATCCTTAAAATATTCCAATGTACATTGAGAAGTACACAGATTTGGTTTGTGCCTTTTGTGATTTATTTCATACTTAGTAAACACTAAATTGTCATGTATATGGAAAATATAAACTCTGATAAAATTGACTGTTGACTATCAACATTTATTCTTCGCTATCTAAATTAATACTTATATTATGAACACTTCTATACATGTTTGAGGACATCAAAGTCCTGGGGCTACCCAGTTGAGGAAACTGACTGCCAACTCAAAGCCCACAAAACAAGCTGCGTTAGCTGGGAATGCTCGGAGCATGACTGGAGTGACACCTTTGTACAATGCTGTGGGGCCTTCTTTCTCCATCAATTGCTTGAACACATCTCTCATGCCATTTGGGTATGTTCCCTCTGGGGCTGTCTGCAGTCTGCTTTTTAATACATCGGCAGGCATGGCCACCAGCCAGTTAGCTATACCAGCACATCCCCCTGCCAGTATTGTAGCCATCATTTTAAACTTACTAGAGGCATCCTCTTTGACAAGAACATCTTTCACCCATTCATAAGTCATGAAGTACATACCACTAGCCGGTACGTCTCTCAACATAGTGGCAACACTGCCCTTGTATATACTCCTCATTCCACCCTCTGCATACAGCTGCCTGGCACAGTCGACCATGCCATTGTACTTCTGAGGCACACCTCCACCCTGCTGAATTTGGAGGAGACATTTGATGCGTTCTCCTGGCGCCATGATGGAAGTTGTGAAGATCCCAGAAAACGCACCCGCCGCAAATAATTCTGTCTTGGTCAGCGGTGTGCCTTCGTCGTTCTTTATCAATTTCTTGCCGAGTCCGAAGCCAAAGAAGCTAATGGCAAATATTGGCGCGACTCCAGTCAGCGGCGCCGACATGCCTTTGTATAAACCACGAAAACCTTCCTTTTGGACAGTTTTCTTGAAACAGTCCCAAGTGCCAGCATACAAGGCCATCTCACCCGGTTTGGGAAGTGGCATAGTTTGCAATCTCACTTTTATCGTGTCCATTGGGTGCCCTGCGAGAACTGTACACACACCACCGAATCCGCCACTGAGAAAATACTTAACAGGGCTGCTGTTTTCCGACATTTTAGCAGGTTCGTTCAACAGTAACAAATATACTAATACTAAAGCACTTATTCTACTTCCTACTATGATACGACCACAGCAAGCTGTTGATAAAATTGAAAGAAGTTATTTGACAACTCAAAGGTCAATCTAGGAACCAAGTTCAGTATTCGTTCCATTTACTTAAATTTTTGCAAATAAAATCTTTTATGTACGTTTAAGTAGTGATTCGATCAACATTTTAAATCGATTATTTATGTAATAAACGCTTGTTAACAAAAAATATGTTTTACACATTTCATAATTTATCTTTCTTACAAAGTTCTTCACAAGTTTTCTGTTTTGTACGTTCCGAGCACAGTTTCCGAGTTCCGATCAAAGTTCCATTGCTGTCATCTGTGCTGGCTGACACCTGTCACCTACCAAAAAAGAACAGCTGTTGCTAACGTCAATGTCATCCATCCTCAACCGAACATAAACTACAAACATCGGTTTTCTGTGTTTTATTTATTTTAATTTTAAACTACGAAAGGAAAACTAGGAAATTTCCATGATTTAGCTATATAATGAAAGAAACTGATTTAAAATGTCGTGCAGTAAAGAAGAAATTGAGCGAAAACGTCTTGCTGCACTACAAAAAAGGCAGAGCAAAGTTTTGGCTCCATATCAAGTAAATTCTCCCAGTAAACCTACTTTTGCCTCGAGTGGGCCATCGTTTCAGGCAACTGCTGGTCCTATAAGGAGTTTTCCTACTCAAAGTAGAAGTTTCCACCCGTATCCGAGACCAGGAATGAGTGCTACTCCCATGAGCCCTCAAGTTGAGAACAAGGTGCCAGTGGGTAAAGTAGTTACTGGAACCGTATATTTGATATCTGAAGACAGATTTGAAGTGAAACCATCAGAGTTCTGTGCCCCGCTTATCAATGTTTTCAAGACAATTCCTTCTAAGAACTATGGTAAGTAAATACTTAACATGTTTTTGTAAAATTTCTGCTACACATTTGTCAGTGTTAAGAAATGTATAAAAAATAGATTGCAATGTTTTGACTTTTTGAACTGGTTTAAACTTACATGTACATTTGCTATTAGAATAAAACCAGCCAAGTGTGAGTTGCACACACTAAGGATTCTGTACAATATTAGAATTAAACCACTTTGCTTGTTTGTGGAACTTAATGCAGGACTACCAATTTGTATGATAATGTTGAAATTTTCTTTGAATTTCTATTCTTCTTAAGAAATGTTCATATTGACAGGCTCAGTCGCCCCTTTAAGGATAAGACAGGGTTTTATTTACATGTTCTATATTTATTTGAAAGAAAGATAGATAATTTATTTCATACTTGAAGTATGAAATAAATTATTACAAATATTAAAGAACAAAATTAAAAACTAAATTATTTTAGTACCAAAATGGTGCCACTCAGCATAAGGCAGTGATAACATCATATATGTATATTAATTAGCACACCTTAATTTTATTCATCTTTTATTTGCAACTATTTGATTTTAATCCCATTCTTATGTTTTTAGATGCTAGTTCCAAACTGTGGAATTTCTCCATAACTGACCACCAGGAGCTGATGAGTAAGGTGGCCCCCCTGTCTCCACATATAGTCCTGGGCTCTCTTCCATCATATGTTTTGAAGGTAGTTATAATTGCAAGATATAATGATCAATTGATTTGTGATAACTGATAATGTTTGAAGTGTAATATGTATTATTAAGATTACCATAATAATACATATTACACTTCAATATATATATAATGGAGGTGATATCATTTCTCTATACCTTGCGGGGTAGATAGAGCCCAAGAAAAAAATTGCAAAAATAACTCTGTTATTCATACACACTCTATAAAAATCAAAGTATCTTTTTCTTTTATTCCTTTTTTATCTTTCGTGCTTCAAACACAAAATTATTAATAATTATCAGGCTAAGTCCTGTTAATATTAATAATAAAATCTTTTGTTGGCGAAAAAGTATAGTAGTATTTTCTTATAAGCTAATCTTTGCTTGCTACAAGCGGAACCCTTCATGGGAGAGTCCAAGTAGCACATGGCCACTTTTTTAATTAAAGTGTTTCCCTTTTCTTTTTTGCCAATACAGCACTATTAATATCTGTTGACAGGTCCTCAGAGAGGAATCTATGGACCCCAACAATGTTGACTTGTCACCTATAGAGGCAACTTTGAGGCATAAACTCATGCCGTTTCAAGAAGAAGGTGTTAGGTAAGTTCATTTATTTTTGTTTCTTCACCTGGTATGCAATATTACACACCATTTAGGCACTTTACCTGGGCCAATTTTGTGTGTGTGCAGAAGATTTCTCACTCTTGGCTCTCTGCATTGAGGAAACTGTGTTCTCCTTTCTTAATTTCTTGGATTGTTAATTGTATCTTACTTATACCAGAAATGCATCCTTAGGTGTGTATAAGTTTTGGCTATCACAGATTGCTCTGTTAGATCAGTTTATTCCACTTTGATCCCATCTAGGTGATATCACCTGGGTGTTAAGTTTAAAAATGCTCAGTATCAAGGGCGAATTTAAGGCTCCCCTCCCCAAACGATATTTTTGTGAACAGTATGTTGTACTATAATGGAATCACCTTAGGCAAATTAAACGATCTAACTATCGAACTTGTAGAAATAAACTTGATATTTATTTGTAACAATTATTGTTGCTATTTTTGCTGGTCCGCCCCTTGTGCCTCTAACAGAAAAAAAATCCTGCATCCGCCCTTGCCCTGTATAGACTTTGTATTTTGTTTCAGGTTTGGCATATCTCGCCGCGGCCGCTGCATGATAGCCGACGACATGGGGCTTGGAAAAACATTTCAGGCCCTCGCAATCGCTAGCTACTACAGACACAACTGGCCACTGCTCATTGTCACCACTTCTTCCATGAGGTAAATAGAGTTCTTATATCCAACGGCATATGATGTGATATACATACATATGCCTATAAGACATGGGCCTCGGCAAAACATTTCAGGCGCTCACGATCGCCAGCTTCTACAGGTCATGTTCGCCAGTGAAAAGTAAAACAATTTTGTTATTGGTACTAAAATATTGTCTTATTGTTATGTAATAAATAATAAATAAATATATAGGGACATATCACACAAATTGAGCTAGCCCCACAGTAAGTTGTTAACTTGTGTCGCAGGATACTAACTCAACGATACTATATTTTATATATTATATATAATTATATAGATAAACATCCAAGACCCAGGTCAATATGAAAAAGATCTTTTTCCATCTTGACCTGACCGGGGATCGAACCCGGGACCCCCGTGTCGCAGGCTAGCGTGTTGACCGCTGCGCCACGGAGCTCGACGAATGAATAAATTATCATTATTGCTCACACATCTTATTCTTATCATCTGTGGCTAAAATATCGATGATAATGGCGCTAAAGAGCTAAATTCTCTCCAAAAACCGATTAATTTTCTTATTGTACCTAACTTTCCGTTCCAGAGAGACATGGCAGAGTAAAATTCACGAGCTACTGCCATCGGTGCCATTGATGAATATCGTGACACTGACCACAGGGAAGGATGCTCAGCTAGTTGCCGAGAAACATGTAAGTAATATATTAATTGGACTATTGAATCTCGTGAAGGCTGAGAAGGACAAACTTAGTACACTGTAACTTATGAAAAAAAAGAGTTTAAGTTTTAATTTGATTTAAGTTTTAAAGTGGTGGAGGGGTAAACTCCTAAGTAGGGAAAAGTCAAGAAAAATAGGTTTAAATGACAAGAGGTTTTATTTATTGTCGTACAATAACATCTTAGGTACTCTTAGTGAAGAGATATAACCGTAATCTTAAAGTTAAGATAACAACAATGAGAAAATAAAGAAATAAAGGGGAGGGTTGTTGGCTAGTTTGGCTGGTCCCTTGAGAACGCGTTTATATTAAGGTAAAGTAGCATACTATTTAAAGTAGAAGTTATAAGTAGTATACTAATTTATGTAGTACTTAAAGATAAGTAGAATAGTGGTATTGAAAGTAGTATTTATGTAAATGTAACACCTTCAACCAAGAAATTTATCCCCGTAATTAAAGAAAGAAAAGAATCCTCAAGTCAACCGACGAAGGATTCGATTTGCCAGCCGATGAACCCACTCCTCGGACCGACACCAGCCAGACACCTCAGCCAAACACCTCGGCCAAACACTCCAGCCGAACACCTCAGCCAAACACCTCAGCCAAACACCTCCTGTAACGGAGGCAGAAAAACGCTTCTGGACTACGGCAACCGTTGAAACCAACAACAGCAAGGCGATCACGCCGACACCGAAGAGTACCAGAAACGGTTTTATCTCAGAACAACAGGAACCACGAATAACGCTCGCAGCAACGCCGCCTTAGGATTCTTCCTCAAATCCCAGAATCAGCAGCTTACAGAACAGAACAACAGACAGCCCACAGCACAGAACTTCTCAGGGACCTGCACGCCAGCACGCGCAGCCCGAAAAAGACACTTCCTCCTACCACTGACTTCCGACGACGCGAAGCACGTTCGAATCATATGCTCAAAACTATGAACCACAACACAACCACTTAACACATTTTAAATAAATTAAGTAAGCTAGCGAACTTGACTTAAACAATTAATGGGTAGCCTATTAATTGCTATTTTATATAAAGAAAGGCTAAATATAAAACAATTACTTAATTATAAGTAAAAATTCAATACGTCAAAACAATGTAAAGCAACACTTCCGAACGCACCATTTCTGCGTTTCGTTATACACACAGCAGCAAACCGTTCATGACAAATCCGACGTAACATTTTTACTAATATCTAGAACGTATAGTCGTAGAATAAAAGAAAGTCCATTTACTATCTTCTATTATGATTTTAGAACTCAAAACACAAAACAGCTAAAATCCCAAATAATTACAAAGAAATATCGCCACAGACAACAAACTTACCAGAAACTAAACGTCAACCTGTCACTTCTGTCAGATGTCAAACACAGCAAAACAAGACTATGTTTACCTTTTCCTTACAGACCAAAACATTCAATATTTCTAGATTCAAAGTGAAACTATTAGAAAACCGGGAATAGAAGGATTCGTGAAAATACGAAAAGTGGAATGAGATATAGTTCAGTGAACGTATACGGTCAAGGCAGCTTGAAATAATGTATTTTATAGGCTATCTCATGGTAAGCAACACTTGCATAAAATTAGGTGTTACAGTACCCCCTCACCCGCCAGAATTTTGCGAGGTAACGAGAAAAATTCACGCTGGCCCCCAGCATCACGATCCAACTAAAATTCAACCTAAACCTTTAATGTCTTTTACATGACACTCACTCCTCCTGCCATTCTCGTCTTCCACCAAATACACTAATTTAGATAGCTTCTTCACTACACGACATTTTTCAAAACGTGGAGCTAATTTATAAGAAAAATGTTTCGCAGCATCACTACGCACATGCGTCCGGCGCCAAATGATATCATCTTCTACAAACTCAACATCCCTTCTACGCCTATTGTAATACTTAGCGTTCCTCCAGTGCGACTTTTTCAGTTCTTTATCCACCTTCAGAAATATTTCCTTCAACACGCCTATCTTATCGAGGTAGTCAGCACGACAACTAACAAGAATATCATCTATATCCTCACTATCTCCGTAGATAGAACCATCAACAACAGCTTCACGTCCATGAACAAGCAGAAAAGGGGTAAAAGTAGTAGTGTCATTCACAGCAGTGTTAATAGCAAATTGAATTTCACAAAGATGTGAATCCCAACTTCGTTGATCAGTACCAACAAGTGCAGCTATTGCCGTGACAATAGTACGATTATACCGTTCTACAGTATTTACTTGAGGACAATAAGTAGGAGTGAAATGAATTTGTGGTATTCTATACTTTTCAAACAACGCTCTCACATCGCGTCCTATAAATTGCGGTCCATTATCGACGATAACGGTTTGTGGAACCCCATGAACTAAGAAAACATGGTCTTCCAAGCGTTGAGCCACTACTTTACCAGTCGCACGTCCAAGAGGAAACATTAACACATATTTTGAAAAACAACAAACCACTACAAGCAGATATTCATTCTGTTGCCGAGACCTGGGCAGTGGGCCAACTAAATCAACGCTGATACACTGGAATGGTCTACGACACACCTTAGGATTTCCAAACAAACCAGGAGTAGTTTGATTAGGATGTTTATATGCTTTACATGTCTGACATTTCGACACGTACTCTTCAACATCCTTATACATATCAGGCCAATAAAAGCGAAGACGCAAACGTTTATACGTCTTTTCAGTCCCTAAATGAGCACCTAAAGGAGAATCGTGATTCTCAGTAATGAGACGTAGTCTTTCATTCGAAGGTACGACTTCCTTCCAATCAAAATCTCCAGTTAGCGAAGACTTACTCTTAGTATAACGATAAAGTATACCATCGATTATTTGGTAGTTAGGACAGGTTTGGGGCCTGTTCTGACAACGAGAATACAGATTATGAAACCAAGGATCGGTTCCAGCAGCATTTATAACAGAAACCGGTACAGAACGGGATAAAGAATCAGGAACAAGGTGATCTTTACCGCGCCGATGCTCAATAATAAAATTGTAGGGAGAAAGTCTGCAACCCCAGCGTTCCAAACGCCCGGTAGGATTACGAAGGTTAAGGAACCACTTTAAACTAGCGTGATCCGTAATAATCTTGAAAGCTTTAGGACCTTCAAGGTAGGGCCTAAAATGTTCTACTACTTGTACCACAGCCAACGCCTCTCTTTCAGTAGCAGAATAGTTACGCTCTGCATGATTCAACGAACGACTATAATAAGCAATTGGATGTTCTTCACCGTCAAAAGACTGAGTCAGCATGCCTCCAATACCAACATCGGATGCATCAGCGTGCACAATAAAAGGAAGAGAAAAATCAGGACATGCCAAGACAGGAGCAGACGTCAAAGCACTTTTCAGCTGCAGAAACGCGTGTTCAGCTTCAGGAGACCAAACAAAAGGTGGCCGGTTTTTCCGAGTAGAAGTTAGAGCATTTAAAGGTGCAGCAATGGTACTAAACCCTCTAATAAATCTTCTATAGTATGAAGCTGTCCCTAAAAATCGTTTAACATCTTTGGGGCAAGTAGGTATGGGAAAATCCGTAATGGCTTTCACCTTCTCCGGGTCAGTTCTCAATCCTAAATCATCCACAACATACCCAAGGTATTTCAACTGCTTCCGAAACAGACAACACTTCGACAAACTAACAGTCAGATTAGCAGAACGCAAACGCTCCAGCACCCTCTTTAGGAGATCAATATGCTCCTCGAAAGTTTTAGTAGCCACGACAATGTCATCCAAATAAATAAATACACGCCCTCCAAATTCAGGTCCAAACAGTTTATCCATCAGTCGTTGCTGCGTAGCTGGCGCAGAGGTCAGACCATAACACATAACTTTAAATTGGAAAAGTCCCCGCGACGGAATAGTAAACGAGGTCTTCTCTTTAGAAGAAGGAGTAAGAGGGATCTGCCAAAACGCAGATTTTAAATCAATAGAAGAAAGGAAGCATGAGTCTCGAAGTTGATCTAAGATGTTAGAGATATAGGGAAGAGGATAGGCATCGTGTTTCGAAACCTCATTAAGTTTTCTGCTATCTAAGCAAAAACGCATCTCACCATTAGCTTTAGGAACCATGGTAATAGGGTTGTTCCAAGGACTACAGCTCGGCTCAACTACATCCTGTTCAATCATTTCGTCTAGTTGACGACTTAACTCATGAAGTTTATCAGGGGACATCACATAATAACGCTGTTTGATAGGAGTCGCGTCTCCCGTATCAATGTGATGGGATATCAGATGAGTTCTACCTAAACCCTTCTTTTCAGCTGAGATATCTTCAAACATTTTACAAACATCACCCGCCAATTTCTTCTGCTCTTCCGTTAAAGCATCGAAAGGGTGTATACGATTAATTTGCGACACAGCCGCTTCAGCAGGTTCTTGAAAAACTATTAGATCTTTCCGATCCATCAGGCTCAAGACATCAGGCGCAACCTGAAAAGCCTTCCAAAAGTTGATACCAAATAATAAAGACGAGGATACGCCTGGTATCACAAAAAACTTAATCACACGCAACACATCATTTACCACAACAGGCAAAAACATATATCCAGCGACTGGAGAGGTAGATCCATTCGCAGTCACAACAGAATCTATAGAATCATGCTGATGTAAGTCAGCCAGGTTAGTAAAATACTCCACAGCAGAACCACCAATAATAGAAATCTCAGATCCGGAATCTAACAACCCAGAAAAAGGAACACCACCAATTTCTACATTTAAATAAGGACGAGCGTCCCGACAAATATTTGAGCGGACCGTCGCTACGTTACGTTTATTATTTTGAAAAAACACACGCACATAATCACACCATTCACGCCACTCCGCAGGCGTAGTTAAACGACGGCCCTTCTTTACGCGTTTTTTGTATCCGGCGCAGATTTACTTTTAGGCGCACACTTCAGACAGTTAGCAGCAGTTACACCTTTCTCACCACAACGGAAACAAATAATAGTACGAGGCTCCGTACATTCGAGCAACGTATGATCACGAACACGACAGCGTACGCAAAACTTATCACTAGGTTTAGAAACAACATCACATCTGGAACGATTCGACTTCCACTTATACGCAAGGTCAGGAGCAACAGCATTCTGAATATTTTTTGGAGGCTCAGTGAACAATTCAGCCCTCTGTTTAGCTGCTTCCAGCTGCCTACAATATTTTTTAAGTTCAGCCCACGACTGAATATTAACGTTCGCTAACGGGATGGAATATGAAGGTCTTATATTAAACTTCACTATACTCAACTTCTCTTCATCTCCAACAGGCATCCGCAAACGAGAGAAATAATTAAACATAATATTCATATAACACGAAATAGACTCATCAGGACCCTGACTCCTAGATCTAATTTCTTGCAGCAGGCGATGATCGTAATCATAAGGCAGAAATTCTTCCGATAATAAGTTTTTTAAAGACTCCCAGTCCCTCACATCACTGCGTACACTACGATACCACGAAAGAGCCTCATCAGAAAACAATTCAGCTGCAGAATTAAACAACTTCTCTTTAGAAATATTCCTAGATAAACACAACTCCTCTATCCTTTGAAGAAAAGCTTGTACACTGTCCTTCCCATTAAATTTAAGATTAAGAGAGTGAACGAAAGAGTAACGATCACAAGTTACCACAGGCTTCACACCAACAGACTCAGCTTCAGCCACACCAGACTCCCCAGGAACTACATCTACAGCCGGCTTAAAATCAAAACTACTACTAAAAGAATGATACAGCTGATCAATTCGTTTCAACAACAGGACGAGACGATCATCTAATTGCTCCTTCAACGTTACATGCACTTCCTCAACAGGCTCTACACGACTCAACCTATGAAAGATATGGTTACCCAAAGCCTGGATGCGATATAACCTTTTTAATAAAAGAGTTTTCTGATTAAGGATCGCCTCTAATTCAGAAATTTTAGAAGTAATAGTTTTTAATTCCGCTTCTACATCACCTTCAAACACACTCACCTCATCGCTAGGTATCTCTTTAGCCAAGCGTCTAATTTGAATACGTAATAAATCAACAGATTTCTCTGGTACAGCATCACGTATAGCCACTTCGTAAAGGAGCTCATCTTTATTCAAAACGTTAAAACGAATAGGGCGTTCTTCCGTCATGTTGAGATACAAACTTAAATTATAACAGATAAGTTACCGCAATTAATTTACAATTGTAAAATAAATTACAATATTCGTATAGAAACAGTGTACACAGTAACCTCACACAATATTACTAAACCGCAACAGAAGTACAATTCAATTATTCAGACTTATCAGCAAAATAAGTATAAAGGACCAGCCAATCCGTCATTGAGCGAAAGACCAGTGACAGAGAGAAAGCACACTAGACCAACAAGGTCCCTGTTCGGGCGCCATGTAACTTATGAAAAAAAAGGAGTTTTTGTTTTAAGTTTAATTTAAGTTTTAAAGTGGTGGAGGGGTAAACTCCTAAGTAGGGAAAAGTCAAGAAAAATAGGTTTAAATGACAAGAGGTTTTATTTATTGTCGTACAATAACATCTTAGGTACTCTTAGTGAAGAGATATAACCGTAATCTTAAAGTTAAGATAACAACAATGAGAAAATAAAGAAATAAAGGGGAGGGTTGTTGGCTAGTTTGGCTGGTCCCTTGAGAACGCGTTTATATTAAGGTAAAGTAGCATACTATTTAAAGTAGAAGTTATAAGTAGTATACTAATTTATGTAGTACTTAAAGATAAGTAGAATAGTGGTATTGAAAGTAGTATTTATGTAAATGTAACACCTTCAACCAAGAAATTTATCCCCGTAATTAAAGAAAGAAAAGAATCCTCAAGTCAACCGACGAAGGATTCGATTTGCCAGCCGATGAACCCACTCCTCGGACCGACACCAGCCAGACACCTCAGCCAAACACCTCGGCCAAACACTCCAGCCGAACACCTCAGCCAAACACCTCAGCCAAACACCTCCTGTAACGGAGGCAGAAAAACGCTTCTGGACTACGGCAACCGTTGAAACCAACAACAGCAAGGCGATCACGCCGACACCGAAGAGTACCAGAAACGGTTTTATCTCAGAACAACAGGAACCACGAATAACGCTCGCAGCAACGCCGCCTTAGGATTCTTCCTCAAATCCCAGAATCAGCAGCTTACAGAACAGAACAACAGACAGCCCACAGCACAGAACTTCTCAGGGACCTGCACGCCAGCACGCGCAGCCCGAAAAAGACACTTCCTCCTACCACTGACTTCCGACGACGCGAAGCACGTTCGAATCATATGCTCAAAACTATGAACCACAACACAACCACTTAACACATTTTAAATAAATTAAGTAAGCTAGCGAACTTGACTTAAACAATTAATGGGTAGCCTATTAATTGCTATTTTATATAAAGAAAGGCTAAATATAAAACAATTACTTAATTATAAGTAAAAATTCAATACGTCAAAACAATGTAAAGCAACACTTCCGAACGCACCATTTCTGCGTTTCGTTATACACACAGCAGCAAACCGTTCATGACAAATCCGACGTAACATTTTTACTAATATCTAGAACGTATAGTCGTAGAATAAAAGAAAGTCCATTTACTATCTTCTATTATGATTTTAGAACTCAAAACACAAAACAGCTAAAATCCCAAATAATTACAAAGAAATATCGCCACAGACAACAAACTTACCAGAAACTAAACGTCAACCTGTCACTTCTGTCAGATGTCAAACACAGCAAAACAAGACTATGTTTACCTTTTCCTTACAGACCAAAACATTCAATATTTCTAGATTCAAAGTGAAACTATTAGAAAACCGGGAATAGAAGGATTCGTGAAAATACGAAAAGTGGAATGAGATATAGTTCAGTGAACGTATACGGTCAAGGCAGCTTGAAATAATGTATTTTATAGGCTATCTCATGGTAAGCAACACTTGCATAAAATTAGGTGTTACAACACGAGGTGGCCGCTATGTGGAATGTGGATTCGACGATAATTGTTCCCATAGTCGTATCTGAGAACGATCTTATGGCGAAGAGTCTCGACCAACATCTCAAGAGGCTCTCGCTGGATGGCTGGATAAAGGAAAGATACAGAAGGCGCTCAGAGAAGGCGGTACTCCTAGACACGGCACGCATAGTCAGGAGGTTCCTCTCTCTGCAGCCTCAACCGCCGGTAGCTTGAGCCTTGCTCCGCTACTGGCGGCAGTTCGGTTAAGGTTTTTGGAATGTTTTTGTAACTGACTTTGAAACTACTCCTCTCAATCATTCATGAAGACATCATGTTTGAGTGTGATGATGGATGATGGTTTTAGATCCGGGGTCGGCACACGGGAAGCTTTGTTTGCAATACAGGTTTGGTTCAAAAGTGTAGAGACATGTTAGCAGGACGTCTTTCTCTGCTTCGTTAATTACAAAAAGGTTTTCGATCGAGTGCTACGTAATCGACTATTTGATCTATAAAGGGACGTTGGGCTCGACGATAAAGATCTTCGACTTATTCAAAACCTGTACTGGAACCAACATGCCACCGTAAGAAAAGAAAGAGAAGAAACCAAGGCTGATCGCTGTACAAAAAGGAGTTAGGCAGGGCTACATGGCGTCCATTCTCTTCAACTTATATTCAGAGGCTACAATGAACTAACCTTCGGTCAGTCTCTATTTTTTCCTATTCCTTCATAACAGAACTATTCGAATAAACATAAAATGTATTTTTTTTTCAGACGGAAGTAGTTATAGTGAGCTATAAAATCACAAGTATGCATACAGACCTTCTCAAGAGCAAGAAATTTGGCGTTGTTATTATAGTAAGTATACTTTCCTGCTGAAAATAAAACATTTAAAAGTACAGTCATGATAGCGATCTTTCATGAACAAATATTGAATTGCGACTTCACTTGCTGCCTGTGTGTGACATCACGAGCTACTGTCCCTTAAATTTACACAGTGGCGGATTTGTCAATGCAATAAAACAATATTTTTGGCCCAAATAAGTACAAAGCTTATTCCATCGCCGCTCCCCGGCATGTCTTATCACAAAAAAGATAGATTTTGTTGTAGTTTTAGTAAATAAATAAAGTAAAAAATAAAATAAATAGGGGACGGCAATACATGTTGTCAATAACGCTTCGATTTTTTAGCTGTCGATCATTTAATGAACAATTCTATTATATTCGATTTCTCTTATTGTCATATGGGTCTACGTTTATTTTTTTTCTTGTTCCAGGACGAATCTCATTACCTAAAATCGCACAAAGCCCAGTGCACAGTCGCTCTCAGTGGAATAACACGGCAATGTCAGCGAGTCATATTACTCAGTGGAACGCCTGCGCTGAGCCGGCCTTCCGAGCTTTATACTCAACTGTCACTTATTGAGCCTAAACTGTTTGGCTCCTACACAGAGTATGGTAAGTCAGTCTTAATTTAAGAATTGCTCAGTGTTACTATGAGTCTGTCGTATTTAATTAAAACATAAGGCTAAGACTTCTTTTATCTGTTGTTATAAGGAAAGAAAAATACATCATGATACTTTTTGTAACATGATGATCTAACGTTTTGCTATATACGTCAAGGGATAATAAAAATCAACATCACGTCTTTTTTAGTCTCCATAGCAGGAGCGTGACCCTCTATACTACCAGAGGCACATATTAGCCAGAGCAGTCAAAGGATTTGGCCTACACTCTCCACGCTGGCCAGACGGGTTGCAGAGGTCTCTTTAATGTTTTCAAGCTTTGTTTATTATTATTATTATTATTATTTATTATAAATACACTAGCAGCTTAAAGCTGATGCGTGTATATCACTGCACTTGTGTTTTAAAAGTTTTTAAATGTTTATCAAGTCTATTTTTGAAACTGTTCACACTTGAAGCACTTATCACAGATTCCGGTAAAGAGTTCCACATTCGCACAACACGGTTTGGCAAAAAGTGTTTTTTGGGGTTGCTAGTACACCGAGGTAAACTAAGTTTCATGGAGTGCCCTCTGAGTTGTTTATTTTGATTTTTTGTATATATGTCCTCAAGACTTCCTACATTATAATGGTTGTTTAAGATTTTGTATGTTTCTATGAGGTCTCCCCTCTTCCTCCTCTGTTCAAGCGTCGTCAAATTCAGTTCTAGAAGTCGTTCTTCATATGGTTTATCTTTTAAGCAAGGAACCATTTTTGTTGCCCGCCTCTGTACTTTTTCTAAGATTTCGATATCTTTCTTGAAATATGGGTTCCATATTTGAAAAGCATATTCTAGGAGAGGTCTTATATATGTTCTATAGATATTAATAAACAATTCCTTCGTTATAAAAATAAACGCCTTCCTAATCATGTACAGCATGGAGTTTGCTTTCTTAGCTACACTAGTAATATGCTCGTCCCATTTGAGATTGTTCTTGACAACAACGCCCAGATCCCTTTGGGAGTCAACAGCTTGTACAGTCACTGAGTCAATTGTATACTGGTGTTTCGGATTGTTAGTCCCTATATGTAAAACAGTACACTTGGTCTCATTAAGTGAAATCAGCCACTCTCTTGTCCATTGCACAATTCTGTCGAGGTCTTGTTGAATAGAGTTGTGAGAGATAAGTGGATTCCCCATAATTTTTGTATCATCAGCAAATATTGATACGTCTGAGTGAATAACGGCCTTCAAGTCTGTTATAAATAGCACAAAGAGAATGGGTCCAAGCACAGATCCTTGCGGCACGCCACTGTGAACGTCATGTGCATCTGATAATGTTTCTCCTACTCTGACTTTAAATTTTCTATTAGTTAGGAAGTCCTCTATCCATTGTAGGAGCTGTCCACGAATTCCGAGGTGTTCTAGTTTGGTTAAAAGTCTCTTTATAGGTACTCGGTCGAAAGCTTTTTCGTAATCTAAATAAACAACATCTGTGGGCTGATGATTATCCCAATTTTTAGTCCATTGGTCAAGACATGCAAGAAGATTCGTTACCGTGGATCTTTTAGGTACAAAACCATGCTGTTCGCTGGTGATAATGTTTTCTCTACTGATGAAAGCTCTTAGCTCAGCTGCAATTATTTTTTCCATCGCTCTACAAACTATGCTTGTGAGACTTATAGGACGAAAATTAGATGCCACGGTTTTATCACCTTTTTTATATATTGGGGTTACATGGGCTTTCTTCCAGTCATTAGGAAGCTTTCCACTTTTAAGTGATAAATTCATAATGTGTGCCAGCTGATGACTGAGAATATGGCTACACTTTTTTAGTAATATTGCAGGCAGGGCGTCGGGTCCCATTGAAGTAGTATCACTAAAAGATTTTAACGCACTCGTTACATTGTCTGGCGTGAATAACACAGACAGTATTGAGTTCTCAACTCTGGGGATTTGCACTTCAGGGATAGGTAAATTTGCCGGCTCCGTTACAAAGGACTGTTTAAATTGTTGGGCAAACAAGTTAGCGACCATCTTTTGATCGCTTGTGATATTTCCGCTATTGTCTTTCAGTGACGGTGGCACTGACACCGTTGAGCTTATTTGCTGACGAACATAAGAGTAGAATGATTTAGGTCCAGTTTTTACAATATCTTTTTCATATTTAATTCTCAGATTTCTAACTAAAGCAACAAGTTGATTGTTTACTTTTCTATATTTTTTATATGACTCATTCGTACCATTCAAAACATACTGTCTCCATAATTGCTTTTTATTCTCAGCCAGTTTTGAGACTTGTTGACTGATCCATGGTTTATTAATGTTAGGCTTCTTACAAGTTCTTTTAAGTGGGACGTGGGTGTCAATAATATCATGTGTTTTCTTTGTAAAGTTAGACCAAGCTACCTCAACGTCAGTATCGTCTGTGTCAACAATATTTCTCTCAGCAAAACTTTGCAATATTTCCTCATAATTTGCTTTGAAAAAGTTTCGGCGTATTGGTTCAGTATACGCTTTAGTAGTACATTGAGACCTGATTTGTGCTGTCCCTACTAGCACTTGGTGATCGCTTTTCCCTATATTGGGGTAGTGTTCTACTTTTGTACAAAAGTTTTCTTCATTACAAAGTATGAGATCAAGTAGAGATTTCTCATTATTCCTCATTCTAGTCATTTTTGTCACAAGTTGATGTAAATTACTGTTTACATACATTTCTACAAATTGCCCGTGGAGCAAATCATATTTTTGTATATCCACTTCGCATAAGGGCCATTTCAAATCAGGCAGGTTGAAGTCGCCCATTATTAGCAGAGTATCGGTACCTTCCGAGGCTTGTTTGATTGTATCAAATAATATTCTGTCAGACTCTTCAAATGTATAATGGGTAGGACGATAGATACCCGCCAACAGCATTTTGAAATTACCATATTTTAAGTTCAACCATAGTGCCTCGACTTGTTTAACATTGTAGGTGGGATGAATGGTTACTTGTATGGGTCTGTCGCATAGTTTATGTGATATATAGATAGCCACTCCCCCCCACCCTGTGCCTTTAGCTCGGTCATGTCTAAATAAGGTGTAACCCTTGATATCTATTAAACTATTACTTATACTAGGTTTCAAATGTGTCTCGGTTATTATAATACAGGTAGGTTTTATTTTATTAATCTCAATAAAAAGCAGATCTCTTTTAGCCGTAATTGATGCCAGGTTCGTATAGAAAAAGGTAATCTCTAGAAATTCATTGTGAGTGTCTATAGCTTTTTTTCACTTACAATTTTAGGAGTACCATATACATACTTTATAGTTAGATCTGTTTCTCCATTGTCCATTCTTAACTTCAGATCTTCTCGTAACTTTTTAAGATATTCACGTTGATAAGGCGTAAGATCGTTCTTAGCCGATACATTGGAAGGAAGTTTTTTATTATTTTTCAACACATTAATAGCGGACTTTTTATTAGGAAATATTACCTTAATTGGGCGCCGCGAAGACTGGTTTGGTTTGCCAAGGCGAACGATGGCCACTGGAGGCTCCAATTCGGACACATTGTTCAAGGTCTGTTGAACCTGCACCTTGTCATGCTCAATACGCACCTCTTTATCCCGCACACTATCACCTGTTTGCAGCTGACACTCCTCAATGCCAAAGAGAATAACATTTGTACTCCGTTTCTTCCTTTCAGCTAATTCCCCAAGAATATTCTCCATATTTGAATGATTTTGATTTGATTTTAAAGACTCAATTTCATTCTTTAATTGGGAAACAGTGTTTCTCAATGCCGGCAACTGGCGCACTCCAAGTTCACAATCCGGGCATAGATATTTTAATGTAGGAGATTGAAGAACAATCACTCTCAACTCAGTGGCTAGCAGCCCACTACACTTAACACATATTTGCCTTTTGCAACCATAACACTGGATTTTAGGATTTTTGTCGTCAATTTTAGGTATTTCTTTATCACATTTAAGACAGATAGGCATCTTGTTGTATTCAATTTGTTTCTATGACACTTTTCGAGGTTAAATATTTAGTAACTAGTTATTAGGAATTTTGCAAAAAGTTTTCTGTGATAACACTATTCACCACTTAGTCAGTCTATAAACAACACAATTACTCAATTTTTGGCTAATTACAACACAATTAGACTATTAAAAGCTTAATTTTAGAAATTAGCCACGAAACACAAGTGTTTAGTTTGTGTTTCCTAAGTCGCCTTCTACGACATCCACGGGAAAACTTGGAGTGGTCCTATTCTACTCTGCCGGGAACCACACGGTACGCTGGAAACCAAATGGCACACAATAAAAATCAATGGTTCTTATTTTACTTTTCAGGCAAGCGATACTGTGACGGCAAGCAAACTAACTTCGGCTGGGACATGAGCGGCCAGTCCAACCTGCCCGAGCTGCAGATTATATTGCAGAAGAGATTCCTCATCAGACGCACTAAGGAACAAGTGCTCACTAAGTTGGAACAGAAAACACGGTAATTTCTATAGGTTTTTTTTAACAATGCTATTCAGACAAAGACGCAGGTTCGAATCCTGCACATGTGGAATTTTTCCCATTAATTATTTCTTAATTTAATAAGAAGGAAAACTCGGTTCTTTAACTTAAAGCCGTACATCCTCTGACTGCTCTAGCTAATATATGGCTCTGGTAGTACAGAGAGGGTCTTGCTTCTGCAGTGGAGACTAAAAAAGACCTGATGATCATGATGATTATTTTTTCGGGTCTAGTGCAGCCCCCATCATCATCATCATCATCAGGTCTTTGTCAGTCTTCACTGCAGGAGCACGACCCTCTCTGTACGACCAGAGATATATATTAGCCACATCAGTTAGAGGATTGTGCAGTCCCCGTTTGATGAAAATTGTTAGAAAGAAGGAGATGGAGAGATCATTTAAAATTTTGCTCTGCGTAATCCTAGATAACCTTGTAAACCAATTGTAAATGTAAAGTGACGTTCACCAAATGATATTTAAAATATCTTAAGATGAATACATTTTTTTACTATTGACTACTTACATGAACTACTATTTACGGTTTAAACTATCGGACCTACCTACTAAAAACACCCGAAACGGGATTTGAATAGGGGTTAGGTATTAAGTGGCCCTAAGAAAATATGGTCCGCGGACCAGTTGATAACTTTTTCAAATTCTAGTGATTACCTGGTCCGAAAGCCTCGGTAGTGGGCCAGATAATAACTTCGAAGAAATACTAGGGTACAACTGGCCCGAATTAAAAAAAAAATAACAACCTAATCTTATTATCCCGTGTCTGTCTGGGCATGACAAGTCCAAACCAACATATAATTCAAAATGAGACTCGTTTTCACAAGAAAAATATAACAATTATTGTCCTTATTTATTCTGGAAAACATATAATTTAAAATATTTTTAACAAAAAACAAAAACCGACTTCAACCCTATCAATTTGTTTTAATAAGCATAAGAATATAATTGAAATGAGTGTAAACCGAACGGCATATGGTCCGCGGACCATATTTTCTTAGGGCCCCTTAATACCTAACCCTTGAATAGAACGGGACGCACGCATCAGAGAGATACGAAAATCAGTGTTTAAAGTCCTCAGATTAAAAAAAATCCGTTTATTTTAGCCACATTAACAAGTAGACACATTTTACTCAATTTAAATAGACATTTGATTATTATATTTTTTACTTTCTATTCCAGTGAAACAGTATTACTAGACCAGAGTCTCCTAGAGTTCTCCAAAGAGGAGAAAGACGAACTCTCGCAAATGGCAGAGAACTACAAGAAGACCAAAAGCATGGAGAGACACGCTGCTCTTATTACGTACTTCAGCGAGTCGGCGAGAGCTAAGATTCCTGCTGTTTGGTGAATATCATTGACTATAATGCTAATACAATTTATACCTTATTTTGCAATCTATTAGGTTTATTTTAGACAAGATAACAGAGAACTACAAGAAGACCAAAAGCACGGAGAGACACGCCGCTCTCATCACGTACTTCAGCGAGTCGGCGAGAGCCAAGATTCCTGCTGTTTGGTAAGTATCTTAATGCCAAATGAGATTGAATCTTATTTTATACGAGTTAAGGTTGGTTTTACACCAAATGGAAAGACGTGCCGTGGCGCTAAATATCTATGACTAGAATGCTACACGGATTTGAATCCAATTATTCATGGTATAAGGTTAGATTTGGACTAAGGTGATAGAGAATTACAAGAAGACCAAAAGTACGGAGAGACACGCCGCTCTCATTATGTACTTCAGCGAGTCGGCGTGTGCCAAGATTCCTGATGTGTGGTAAGTGTTTTTTTTTCAAAAGAGATTGAATCTTATTTTATATAAACTAAGGTTGGTTTTAGACCAAATTGACAGACATGCCGTGGCGCTAAATATCTATGACTAGAATGCTACACGGATTTGAACCCTATTATGCATGGTATTAGGTTGCATTTGGACTAAGGTGAAAGAGAACTACAAGAAACCCAAAAGCACGGAGAGGCACGCCCCGCTCTCATCACGTACCAGCTAAAGTGATTTTCGCCGGTAGCGTGGCTCTACCACAACTGACACAATGTGAAAGATAAAAATGTAATTTACTATTTGAAAACATTGTAATTAGATTAGTTGTGCCTTAGTAAGAGACACTGATCTATAATATATATGCTAATATCTTAAATTAAATCATATAATTCCTAGATAGACTCTATTAGCCCAAAAGCGTGGAAAAAACTAATGTCCAACTGATAGTCGGTCGCGCACACACACAGCTATCAATTTGACGGATTTTGAGGGCATAAATTGGCAGGACGCGTGTGATGACACAAAGTTGTCATTGAAATAAAGGCATGACGGAGCATATAGTCAAAGGCTAATATGCAGATGTTTTGGTGCTGTTAAATGTGTGTAATAAAATAAAATAAAGAAATATAGTATGTTTGGATAACCAATGTTTTTCTTCCAGCAAGTACATAAAGCAGTTGCTAGACGAAACGTCGGAGAAGTTCCTCATCTTCGCGCACCACCGCAACGTCATCGACGCGGTCTGCCTGACCCTGGACGAGCGACACGTACACTACATCTGTATTGTTGGATCTACGCCCGCGAACACGAGAGCAGTAAGTGACTATACGTCTGTCACCAGGACGTATCTCTTAAACCGTGATTAAAAACAATAAAAAATTAAAACCGACTTTAGTTCAAAATTTCAATGAAATAAACTGAAACAATTCTAGCTTCTAAATTACAAAAAAATGCGTAACATACATAGTGTGTTTGTTTGTTTGCGTACCCCTTATGGTAAGTCATCAACCTAATTTTTTCCTTTGGACGTCTTGATAGACGGGCCACTCTGTTTATAAAAAAATAAGAAAGAAAAATATGACGTTCAAAAACAGATACATGTATCGAATCTTGAATAAAAATGTTGAACTTTTGAATTTTCCCCCAGGACCTGGTAGACAAATTTATCAAATAGTAAATATGAAACAGAAGGGACGAGGGAGGGTCACTGGTGATTAGGTTATTAAAATCAAATACCGAACTGATCGCTCAGCGGAGCGCGCAGCGGTGAATACAATGGCGATATGGCGGGCAGTGGGGGCGGGCTATGACGTCACGCCGTGTCGCAATTCGTTCGTTGGTTACAAAAAATAATGTTTGAAATTTCCCCCAGGACCTGGTAGATAAGTTCCAGCACACGGCGTCGTGCCGCTGCGCCGTGCTGTCCATCACGGCCGCCAACTCCGGCCTCACGCTCACCGCTGCGGGCCTCGTCTTGTTCGCTGAACTGCATTGGAACCCTGGGGTATGTCATTATTATGTTTATTATGATTGTTTCTACCCTAAGACCTAGTAGACTCCAGCACACGGCGGGCCTCGTGCTGTTCGCTGAACTGCATTGGAACCCTGGGGTACGTCATTATTATGTTTATTATGATTGTTTCTTCCCCAAGAATTGGTAGACAAATTCCATCACATGGCGGCGGGCCTCGTCTTGTTTGCTGAACAGCATTAGAACCCTGGGGTATGTCATTATTATGTCTAAGTATTTTTTTCATGTCATAGGAAGGCAAACAAGCAAGCGGGTCGCCTGATAGTGATCAACTCCACCAATCCGCAACACAAGGGGTGTCACAAGAGCGTTGCCGGCCGTTTATTTTTATCTCCCCAGATGGGTGATGAGCCTCCGACTCTCCCACTCACCGAACCAAGCATAGAAGCGTAGGTACTCAAACGTCGATTTAATTTTAGTTGAAAGTAATTTTACCTGATTGTAGTGACGTCAAAAAGAGTGTTGACATTATGGTCTTTATGTATTTATTATGTGTGTTCATTTGCCTCCACATGTCTCATTGAATCTGTATTTCAATTTCCCCAACGCATAACTTTTAGTTTTTATGACTATGTCTACCCCGTAAAGGATAATGAAAACATGTATTTAAAAAAATATTTAGAATATTATAAACTATTATTCACAAATAAAACTGGCTTAGAAGCTCGTTGCCCCGTGGTAGCGTGCCCAAAAGGCTGGCAGGAAGTATTTATTAGAAGACACATAATGTCCGCTATTTAATAGACACTACATATTATTTTTATACATACTTAAAAAATTAGCTTCTACGAATACGGGGGTTAGATTAATACTTCAAAAAAATATTGTGTTGTAAAAAGTAAAAATTAAATTTTTTATGTATTAAAATTAGCAAAACTGTGATCTCTCCGGCGGGGAATCGAACCCCGGTCTCCCGCGTGACAGGCGGGGATACTGACCACTATACTACCGAAGATATGACAAATGCTGCGAAATGTTTGCAGATAAGATTATAAATAGTGTGGATTTCGGATATGTATCACCAGTTCTGATATCTATGATCACCATCCATAACTTTTAACAGAGTAGTCCGATTTAGACAATTCTTTTTTATTGTAAAGGGTATACCCCGTAATTGGTCCCATATAATTAAGAAAAAAAAAACCCAAGAGAGAACCAATTTATTGCAATAAAGCTTTGGAAGTGTCGTGTTGTCTTTTTGTGATTTTTGCATAAAGTCATGAACAAATGGGGCAAAAAAAACCTAAAGCTATTATGAAAGTTACAAGAGAAACAGCAGCTCCAAAATCCTACGTCTATTCCCTTTGAGTACTAGTTGAAATTTGTAGTTATAAAACTAGTGGCTACGCGAGCTGAAGACCTCGCCAGTCTTACGACAGCCATTTTCATAAATTTACTATAACTGAAACTACTTTTGAATAAATTTCGAATATGCTCACAAAATATCACGTGAATCCATTGCAAATAGTACCTGCAGAGAAGAACAGACAAACATATGAAAATTTCTGCCTGAGCTGAAGTAGAGCTTGCTCGTTAATTTTTTTTACTAAAAGTCAAATGTGTTTGTAAATTAAATTGTATTTGTTTTTACTTTTAAACTTTATTTGATTTTACCCAAGATATAGCTAAACTCGCTCGTTTAATTTTTTCTAATAAAAGTCGACGGGTGTTAACGTGACATTAAAAAAATGATATTTTTCTCGCTAGATGGCGTTTTTTTTAAGTATTGTTTTACGGCCCTGGATACAAGTCCTTTAGAGCCTATCTTCATTTGTTTCGCCAGTTGGCGAGTTATTCTTCTTGGTTGTCAACGAAATGATGGTGTAATTCATTTCGTTGTTTTCACGGAGCCCCTGGCGACAACTCTTCGCGAATCCACTGGTTTCATCATTGACGACGCAGCAAGGCGGACAACCACCAGCCCGCTATGTAAATCTCACTACAGCCGCACAATGACAGTCTATTTTAGTTATTCTACACATTGTTCATAAATATGGGCATTTATAACACAAAATAACACCAATTTCACATTATAAAGTCCACTAGAATCAATTTGCGAAACAATCCAAAACAGACACCGTGTAGTCCGCTAAAATTCCCGCCAAGAACTCCCTAGATGGCGTTGATACGATACAAGTCAAGTGTCAAGTAAGGCCCTAGTCGGGTCACAGTTAAAAAATATAGTCACAATAAAACTTTGTCATTCACGACATTGACACTTGCCTTTTTATCAACGCCATTTAGCGAACTTTTTTTTTAATTTTTTTATATTTATTTATTTAAAAAGCTTTATTGTGCCTTAGAAGCTACAATAGGTGGACTTAATGCTAAAAGCATTCTCTCCCAGTCAACCTTGGATTGATAATTGATAATTCTTTCAATTTTTTCATGTTACTTTGAAAACCCTACATTAAAAAATCTTGTAATTAAATTAAATTTATATTTAAAGTTTTTGAACTTTATTTTTGTTTCGCTTGTCTAGATCTTGACGCAAGCGGAGTCCCGCGCTCACCGGCTGGGCCGCAGTGGGGGCGTAGTCGCGCGCTACCTGCTGGCGCCGGGCACAGCCGACGACCAGATGTGGCCCATGCTGCAGGACAAGCTTAATGTGAGTATAATTATATATAATTATGTGTTTGGTCCGTTTGACTAGATCTTGACGCAAGCGGAGTCTCGCGCTCACCGGATGGGCTGCAGCGGGGGCAAGTATAATTATTCTAACTTCTAGTATAGACCGACTGAAGGTTAGATTTCGGCAATTTTCGGCAGAAAGAGTTTCGGCGACATGTCGGTTTCGGCTTCGGCTTCGCTGAAACTCACGTGTTCGGGTGAATTGGTGTTGCGACACGCATATCAATAGTCAGCCCAGTCGGGTCTATATACTTTAATTAAATTTTGTCAACCTATGTGTATATAATATATAAAAACCTATGTGTATATAAATATAATATATATGTAAAATTAGCTTATGTACGCGGCATCACTTGCGTAAAAAAATTGAAAAGTCTCAGTTTCACACGCGATAACTCTTCCATATCAACTTACAATAATAACAACCTTAACAAGTTTTCGTTTTGTGGAACACGAATTATTACATTATAATCGAATTTTTGTCTGCTACAGGTACTAAATGACGTCGGGCTCAGCAAGGATACCTTTGAAGATACCACAACGAAGCATCAGGTATAGTACATTACTGCAGAGGCCGGGAAGTAAGGGATTGCCGGACGAGTATAGTTTTCAAGGCCGAGCGTCAGCGAGGCCTTGACAATAGTTACGAGTCCGGCAATCCCTTTCCCGCCGAGGAAAGTATAGAGATTTTCTAAATAAATGTGAGGAAATTTAACTTAAAGTTACACATAAACTTACATGCCTTAAATATTTCCCCTTACTAGGTATTTGCCGGTAGTAATTTTTCCACTTTCAAGTTTCAAATTAGGCGAAGTAGGTACTTAAAATCCATTGCAGTGTTGCTTTCATCACTAAAACTCATTTTGAACCGTTTCATTTCGAATAAATAACCAACTTTGCACATATTTACCGAAAACAATCAATGTCAATCAATTACTGCAAAGCGTTAATCACAAACTACGAAGAAGATACTATTACTAGTATCAGACGACCGACTGCCATATGTTTTCTCTAGGCAATAAGGATCATAGACAAATAATGGAGTGAGGGTGAAAATGAAAAAAAATGCCATACAATTCCTTTTGAGTTTCTATGGGGGGCCATAAATTCAAAGTCAATTGACGTGTGTTCTATGCCCTAAAATCCGTAAAGGCAGTTTTTCGGCAGTGGCGTTAATCACTACGGGTATAGTGAAAATAACAGATCTCCCGAGTTTTTAATTTTTTTATTTTTAGTTGTCAATTCCAGCAAAGGAAACAATGCCCATAGAGCCCAGTCATATTTTTCACAAAAAATTTAATAGATCATAGATTATTGTTTTCTTCTCTCGCAACGAAAATTAAGCATATTTTCGTATGATCACATATCGATATTTTAATGAAATTGTAGTTATATTCACGTATTATATGCATTTTTTAAAAATGCAGTGGTAGTAAACTGGCTGTATGACAAGTGACATAATTTACGTTACATAGATTAATTAAAAAGTTTTGAGCAGCGGCCGGGAAGTAATTTTCATACTTATTTCCTGGCCTAGGCCGGCAATGCGATGAATGAGCCAAGAATTACAAACTTCCGGTCTTCTTTTTACTACAGTAATGCCTACATTTCCGAGCATGTTTGAGAAAAATAAATTACATTACCTTTTACTACAATAATAAATCGGAAATGTAAACTTTCCAAAATAACTAACGATTCTTTTTTAATCCATTCTAGGAAAGCAAACTCAACATAACACAGTACTTCAGTCCACTTAGTAAAAACAAAAATGATTACATACCAGGCACAAACATACGAAAAGATTCAATCAAGCAAAACCAAAACACGATGAAAGACGATACAAACACACAGACATGTGATAAGACTGATGATGAGATTAATCTGCTTAACGGTGATGAAAAGTTGATTGATGAGTTTTGCGAAAATGGTGATGATTCGTTCTTCGATGAGGAAGGTGATGAGTTATTGGCTAACATTGATTTATGATGAAGTGATCAATTATAAAGCACTCGCCAAACTTAATGACAGTTGAAGACTGATACCAACTAAGTATACTAGAAACCACTTATTTGGTTAGCAACCTACACTCTCAGATGAAATTATTGTACTCTGACTTTCTATTTATTTACTTTTGATAAGATTTATTTTATTACCGACACCTAAAATAGAGCGTATTGTTTTTTTAAAAATCTGCTTACTTGAGTGAGATAAGTGTTATTTCATATGCTAGGAATATAATGGGGACTTGCATGAAGAGTACATTTTGAAAACTATTTCTGATTATATAAGCATCTAGCTGGAAAAATCAATAAGGACACTTTCAGTCCGATATCGATACATTAACTTTGGGATTGGTTAGAAAAGTCCGTTTTAAAAATATGAAAATTTCAAAAATCTTACGTTACCAGGAAATAGCTCTTTAAATTTATAGCAATTTTTGTTATGAAGCCATTTCTCTAAACGCAATATTTAACATAGCTGACCAACAAATTAAGTCCTTACAACACGCATACAAATTGCTAAAGGAGTGACGTCACTAGTCAGTTGTTTTTTCTTAGGGACGTTTAGGCCGAAACGAAAAATTTTAATTTTCTAACCCTTATAATCTCGATGAGTTTTTGGGTTATCAAGATGATTTTTTCACTGTTATTTCTATTTTTGATAGTTCTTTTTATAGGTCAATGAAAAAAAAAATGTGTGCAAGTTCCGTATTGTTTCATAGACTTACGCACTTTTAGATTGTGATTGCTCCAGTTAGTGACACTATTGGAGAGCTCCATAGCTTAAAACTGATGCGTTTATCATCAAAATAGCTTTCGACATTATTACAGTCAGTCCTTCAAGAACAGTTCTTTTGTCCGGAGTAAAAGATAGCCTATCCTGAAGGATGAGAAATGCGCATAGTCAGTGGTACAATGAATAGTACCACTGACTATGCGCATGCAAAATTTCAAGATAATCGGTATAGGAGGCGAGAAAGCGAAACAAAAAAAACAAACTGTTACATATTTATAATCTTTTTTGGCGTAGACTAGGTGCCTTTAAGTTTGACGAGAGCTGTAAGTAAGTATTTATGTGATATTTGCAATAAACGTTTGTTGTAAGTTAACATTTTGTTTCAATATATTACTAATTAATGTTTATTTTCTCAGAATGCTGTGTATATTACCGACCTGTTAACGCGTTAGCAAACATGGAAACACAAACACAAGTTATTGATCTACCAAGGCCAATTTTTAATTTCCGGCTTTAGTCCCGTAGGAAAAGTTGTTCATATTGACGGACTGAGCCGCCCCTTGGGTAGGACATGGCCTTTTAGGGTTTCGTAGTAAACAAGGAACCCTTATAGTTTCGCCATGTCTGTCTGTCTGTCTACACTACGGTTATATATGGATACGTGAAAAAAATTACAGCAGTAGTATATATACTAAAGTTGAAAGGAAAACTATCAGAGCTCAGTATTATAAAAGTACAAACTAAAAAGTTATAGGCAACCAACTTATAAAATGTGCTGGAAGAAAATGTAAATTTTCATTGTTAAATGTTTTTGGTCGTTAAACTGTGAGGTGCGAGTGTAAACAGTGTGAACTCATGTGTCATTCGTAACTACGGAACCCTACACTGCGCGTGGCCCGACACGCACTTGGCCGGTTTTTTTACATATATTATATAGTCCGTGGATTTTGGAGTTTTGATAAGTTTTCCACGCTGATCTGGAAGAAATAAAAAAAAACGTAGAATGTACTAGCTTCTTCTCTTCCCGCGCAGATCGTAAAAGCCGATCGAGGTGAATATCTGAGGAATCATGTCAATAGGCGATGCAGCTAGCAACCGTTTGCCTTTTTTAAAAGCCCACCAACATGCTTTACGTGGCCTTAAGGTTTTATAGATGGGCTTTGTCTACTTTGTAAGGATAAAAGACGTGAATTTTCAGTTATATTTAAAGACTGAATTGTGTCTTCATTCCTAACGTAACAGACAGGACTTGAGTTGTTATTTATTATTGGCACACGTGTTTTTTTTTTCGTATGTGTAAGTGGCCAACACTGGTGTCAGATTTTTCAAGCTGCCTTAAGGCATCTGACATAGCTTAACGACTGCCATCAACGATGACAGCCGGGACCAACGGTTTAACGTGCCTTCCGAAGCACGGAGGAGCTCGAGATATTTTTATGCCACTTCTTAACACGTGTTAAGGCTCGCTTATACCAAATTCGCATGTTTTATGTTGACATGTTTTATATTAAGCTGGCATAGACTAACAACTGTGCATTTCTGACAATATAACATACATACGGGTCGAATAATAACGTCCTTTTTTGAAGCCGTTAGTTACAAAAAAAACCTGTGGATAATCACTACGGAGTGCATGCCACCAATCCTGTAATGACAAATTCACTGGTTTTTCAATCACATGATGTTAAAAATGAATGAACTCACGAAGGAATTACATTTTTGATTTCCAAACACTGACTAATGAACGACCGCAAACTGACCACTTACTAGGATAAATGATACTCAGTACATTTTTACAATAGGACATTCCGGGGTTTTTGACCGCTATGTTTGACCCAGGAAAAGTTGACCTTTTCCCACAAAATCGTTTATTACACAATATCTGTATCTTTCTATTCTTTATATCAATATCCGTATTCGTATTCTTTTCATGCAAGAAACAAACTGGCGAGTCGGATTCATTTACATTAAAATCAGTTCAGTTCAGTTCTGAACTGATTTTAATTTTAGTGTACGAAACAAAACGCAACATTCCGAAATAAACGGATTTACGATTAATAAGACTAAAATCATAATGTTTATCCAGAAAAAAGGCTAAAATTGTGTTAAAATTATCTTATTAAGTATTTTGTATTTTGTTAATTACTAGCTGTTACCCGCCGCTCCGCCCGCGTAATACATAATTATATAGCCTACTCGTATGTCCTTCTCAGTATCCCAACCTATGTGTATGCAAAATTTCATGACGATTGGTTCAGTAGATAGGGCGTTAAAGCGTAACAAACAAACAACAAACTAATTTTAGCATTTATAATATTAGTACGGAAGTAAGGATAAGATTAGGATTGTTCAAAAGCTACATAGACTAGGTACTTGCGTTTCGGAACCGATCACTGCAGAGAAGAAAAGCCGAAAGAAACTTTTTTTAATAGTTCCACTTCATACTTGGCCAAATCGTAAGTCGTAGGGAGACTTACAAACAAATCAAATGAAGTTGAAATAATTATTTTACTTGATAAAAAGTCGTTTATATAATAAAGATATACAGCTCACTTGCAGCCAACTTTAAAGTCAATGAAAAAGGAAAAATGAAAACTGTCGTGCGTTGAAACTTCGTGATTCCCCCTGCCTGAGGTCTTGCGTCAGCGCAAGTACACAGGCCTTATAGTTTTTATAATTGCTTGGTTCTGTAAGTCATTCAAATATTACGTAAGCTGCCAAAGGCTCTGGGGTACTATTTTTGAACGTGTGACACTCGTCTTCGAACGATTTTTCCATACAAAAATCGTTCGAAGACGAGTGTCACACGTTTAAAAATAGCACTCCTGGCTCGTATATCTCTCTCAGTTGTTTATTTAGTGATACCTTTTATAATTTCACATAAACTCATAATTAATTAAAAGTTTGATTTCCAACATGCCATGATTGTCAGTTACTTACCTTTCCACCCGGAAAAGTTAGCGATTTACCCTTTTTCACCCTTTACCTTTTTAATACTTTTGTTCGTCATCACTACTCTTGTTAGTTATACTTATATCATAAATCGGGTGAGTTATCCTACTTAAAAAAGTAGCGGAGTATAATTCTCGCTTAGTTGTCCGCAGTAAATACATATAGCCTATGTTACTTGCTTTTTCTTCGTCGGAAGGATGAGTTGTTCATTTCGATGGGCTGTCACCCTTTCAAGGGAATGTTGAGGGTCACTTCGCTGTATATTATTATATTATATCATCGCTTACTAGGTAGGTATTTATTTATTATCACCTATTGTATTTTATTAGACCACATTGTGGTTTCCTTCATAGCACTTCAGCACAACTTTCCTCTTGGTACGGCTATCAATATGAATGTTCGATAGTACCTAATATAACGATTAATTCATAGAAGAAAAAAGTTTCTGACGAGGATTTTAAGTAAAAGCAAAGCGTCGTTTATTTTAAGTAAGAGCCTGCCATTTTGTTTAGTTTCTGTATAAACAGAATTCTGATTACAGAATGCTCCTAGCAAGGATTGTGCCTACTCTGCTCTATATCTAGGTATTGGTTGTGGGTGTGTACTTGGGTGACTATCACAGAAATAATATTTCTGTCGTGACTATGATCTCTAGTCTCTGGCCAACCAGAGGGTTTTTTAAGTCCAACAAACGCATCATCTGTGTCCATTCGCTCTTACATATACATCACATACATAATATATCCGCGGTTATGTGTGAAAGGCCCGTATTCCTTGCATGCTAAGGTCATTTAGTTGTGCAAGTTGATGACTCATTGTTCGTGTTTGTTTTGCTCAGGTGATAATGATGCACCAGTACTTAAGTAGTATGCGTACCTACATTAGTTTATACGGTGTTATTTGCTATGTGTCGAACTGAAATAATCTCGAAAATTTATACTTACTTAGAAATATTTTCTGCATTCCTTTTGCTAGAAGTTTCTTTGAGGTATTTAAATTTGAGTCATAACGTGTAAGTGGTAAGGAATGTCATCCTTATTTACTAGGTACTTACTAGCAAAATGATTTATGAACTGTAAGTGTAAGTACTTGAGGAAATATATGTGTTTATATAACTAGTAAAAATCAGTTTAATATTTTTTTATTATTTATTTAACAAAACGACTTGAAATAACGGTTTAAATCGACCCTCGCTTGATAGCAAAGGAAACTATAATCACCTCATTGCATTCTCAAAAACTATCATTACATTATTACAATATTTAATGATCGTAATTTCCATTGACTTTACAAACATAAATATAAAAAACCCTAGCTGCGACAGCTACACCTCATAAAACCATAGGCGGAAAGTAATATAATTTAAACTTAACAACAATTAGCACAGCCGTGATAGCATCTAGCAACGAACACAGTCTCTACAACACATTTTCCACTATTTACACTTCGCAAGGTCCTTGATGGACTAGCTCTGCATTAGGGTTTCTACATCTCATCATGCAGGCAGAGCTGTAGGTCTCCCCATCAGAAGCGCAAACTGGGGCCAATTCCCTGGTGCATTGACATCCACCAACGGGCCTGGGGATGCCGTCCACAGCGTTCACGCCTTCGCAAGATCCTTGCCGAGCAATGGACAAGGAAGGATTGGTCTTCGTCGCGCAATTTAGTAAACAGGGGTTGTTGTAGGTTTGGCCATCACTTCCACACACTGGCTGCATGTTTCTGGTGCATGCGCAGGTGTTTTTGACGTCAGGTTGGTCTACTCCTTTGACTTCCTCGGCGCAAGGGCCGTAGCTCTTGAGGGATAGTCTTGGGTTGGTAGCCGTGGCACAATTGAGTAGACAAGGGTTGGAGTAAGTGACTCCATCGCTGCCGCAGACTGGTTGCATGTGTCTGGTGCATGCACAGGTATTTAGACTGTCATGATGGTCGACATTTTTGACTTCGTCATCGCAAGAGCCGTAGCTCTTGAGGAATAGTTTTGGGTTGGTAGCCGTGGCACAGTTCAGTAGGCAAGGGTTGGAGTAAGTGACTCCATCGCTGCCGCAGACTAGTTGCATGTTTCTTGGGCACGCGCAGGTGCTTAGACTGTCATGGTGGTCGACATTTTTGGCTTCGTCATCGCAAGGGCCGTAGTTCTTGAGGGATAGTTTTGGGTCGGTAGCCGTGGCACAGTTCAGTAGGCAAGGGTTGGAGTAAGTGACTCCATCGCTGCCGCAGACTGGTTGCAGATTCCTTGTGCATGCGCAGGTGTTTCTACCGTCATGGTGGTCGTCATTTTTGACTTCGTCATCGCAACGGCCGTAGCTCTTGAGGGATAGTCTTGGGTTGGTAGCCGTGGCACAGTTTAGAAAGCAAGGGTTGGAGTAAGTGACTCCGTCGCTACCGCAGACTGGTCTGGCTTCGCGAGTGCAGACGCATGGGGGCATTTCGAGTTTCAGGGACTCTGTTTGAGGGCACGGCCCGTCGCCGACGTGCCTCACTGAGCGTTGGCAGTTGAGGGTGCACTTATTGGGATAGGTTTGTCCGTCAGAGCCGCATACTGGTTTGTACTCATAGGTGCAGACGCACATGTCTTGGTCTTCGGGACACTTTCCGGTGTTGGCCATGTTGAGGTCGCTGTTGGTGGTCTTCGCACATTCGAGCATGCACGGGTTGGCGTAGGTGTGGCCGTCCGAGCCGCACACGGGCTGGTAGTTCCTCGTGCAGACGCATGAGGGCAGCGCCGACGCTGTTGCCACGCTGACAGCTATCAGTAATATTAATCCTGGAATCAAAAATATTTTTCTAAATATTTCACCTTGCAAAAATGTATGCAACTTATTATGGCTAGCATTGGGGTATTGGACTTTTATTGTGTATCTACGAGTATCCTATTAAATTTTATAATAGAATACATATATTTGTATGAAAATTTGATAGGTATCGTCAAAAACAATATAATACTATATCTGGATTTAGTATCCCACGCACGATACCAGTTTGCTACTAAGTGTAGGGCGAGCTAAATATTTGGGATTTGTCCCTATATAATTAATAAAAATTCTTGCTGCTTAAGTAAGGACCTTTGAATCATCCCAGCACTGGTTAGCCTCGCGGCGTCCTCGCGGAATTACCGGCGGCCAACGGGTAATTATTTAATTATTTACTGAGACAATGCAGTCTACTTACTTAGTTAAGTGAAGTTGTACTTAACTACTAATGTGGTAATTTCTATACATATAAGTACTCTAGAGTTAAACATAAAAACTTTAAAAGTTAAACTTTTTAACACACCGAAATAAACTGAAAAGCTTATCATCCCCTGTTTTCCTACCGTCAAGTTTTTTTTTTCAAATTTATATGGCTCCTACTTCAGTCAGGGTCATACTTTTTCTTATAAAAAAAATATTATTACCTACAATCGGATTACTCTGTAAAAAGTTATGCAGTGTCATACATAAAAAAATATACGCATCGACTTGAGAACTTCCTGCATATTTTCGTCGGTTCGAAATATTACTTAAATTTTTTCCTGAATTTTTTGTTGCCTTTTCGAAAAGAACTTGTCATTCTTATGTCGAATTTATTTGCCAATCTATAAATCTCTTCTGATTGTTTATAAACTTTTATCAAGATATTTAGTAATGAATTTACTTAATTTTCTGTTAGACATGATTTGACTATTTTTAGATATATTACATTTTTAATTATTCTTGTTTTTTGCCCATAAGAAAAAAAAAACAAATCTTTTACCAAAAAAAAATCTTACCGTAAATCATGTTTAATTGAAGTTCAAAGCTGAACCAAAGTTATCGCGTGTTATCACCGGTTTCGCACTGAGCTCTGTGTTGGGCTCTATAACAATGTTGCCTGTGCGCCTCGTCGCAATGTTGTGATTACGGCTGTCCTACTGCCGTTTATATATTCAAACTTCCTCGACTGTCCCGCAGTCTACCGCGTCGTCACTCCGTGAATCCCCCTGACGTCATGCGTCAGCGAGCAGTCTTATAGTTTTCAGAATTGTTTGGTTTTGTAAGTCGCTGACGTGGTCCGTGGGAAAATAATTTATAAATAAAACAAACTGTTGTTTACATGACCTTAAGTATTTTTAGCAATGATCAGTAACCATGGCCGTGAATGAAAATGGACCTCCTCTCTCCCCGCTGGAAGGCGAGTTCAAAGATCGATAGTCGGACGATACGCTGTCAAAAGCTAGCAGAGCGTGGATCACGACTAATATAGGAACACCACTATAAGCTTGCTGAAAGGGCGCTGGAGGTGACTCCATGGGGGATGTCATCGATTCAAGAATAAGTAAGATAAAGTATGTATAGCCCGTCGTCCCAACGCGATTTTCTGATGTTCACCTTGATCTCTATGAAATCGCATTGTCAGGCGGGCGAATTTTAAAAGTTTATTATAGTATGTTATTGAAATAAAGTATAAAATTTAAATTTCGAATTATTTCGCAAATTGAGTTTCGGTTTTATATATTTTTTTCTTGCCATTCTGTATTCCAATAGGATTCAGATTCATCATCATCATCAACAGGTCTTTGTTTTCTTAGGTTCAAAATCAGCTGTATACTGACCACGCTTGACAAACTGGTTGGTGAGCACAGTTTGTTTTGCTTATATCGGCTCCAACGCTGCTGCCCATCGAAACAGATATTTAAGCTAGGGAAGGGTAGGAGTTAGTAGGACTAGGGGAACGGGATACAGGCAGTCGGGATGCTACATCATACATACATACATGTGATATGGATAGGTGATGAGAAGGTAGCAGCTCGGGAGACCGGGCGTGTGCACCGAGTGCCATTCCCGCAACTACCGGACAGCCGGTTGAGGAGTACACCGCAGACCAAAGTTTTGAAGTTTTCGAAATGCCATAAATCCTAGCTTCCAATCCGGATGTCAGATATTGGACATTTTTGTTCGCTAATGAAGTGCGCAGCGCATCCATGTTTTTAAGTCTCCAAACATTATCTTTTACACCAGGATATCGCGTTGGGATTGGATTAAAAACCGTTTGTTATCAACTTTGTAATAAAGGAATGTTTAAATGGGTCATATTATATAACATACACAAATGTCAGCTGACCCGTCAGTCAAAACCCAAAATCATAGGCTATTTCGTGGTGGGAAATCACTCGCACGCATCACACTTTTATCCTTTGTTAAAATAACACGCATATGGCCATATTTGTATGCCTAGTTATATGTACCTACCATACATATTAATAATTATGTGAGTATGTGCGTTACATAGTGTATTATTTTGGCAAAGGCCTGATACAACTACACAGTAGGATTAAAACTTTTAAACTCTACGGTTGAGACGGCTCTACATTTTATGCAACATTTTTTTTTGCTCTCCTTATTAGTGGATTGAATGCGGACTTCATATGGGGCTAATGTTTCGCCGTGTGGTTCCCGGCAGAGTAGAGTAGGACCTTTCCAAGTCTTCCCGTGGATGTCGTGGAAGGCGACTTAGAAACACAAGCTAAGAGACCTTCCAGCCCGTCTGGCCAACGTGGAGAGTGTAGGCCAAATCCTCTGACTGCTCTGGCTAATATATGGCTCTGGTAGTACATACATAGAGATTCGTGCTCCTGCAGTGGAGCACGATAAGATCTGATGATGATAAAATGTTTTAAGAGGCTAATTGTACAGACCAGAGTTACTGAGATTACCGCGTTCAAATAAACAAACAAACTCTTCAGCTTTATAATATTAGTATAGATTTAAATAATAGGGTTACGTATCGAATTTAATTGTTGATTTGTCATGAACATTGAAAATGCATTATTAGTAAAATAGGTACCTACTTAGTTATGATATCCTATCGTATTTCTTTTCGCCACGGCCTCTTGGTCATAAATCATTGGTTTCCGTCATAATTAGCGTAATGAATCAGTTTTCATTTATACTTAGGTAACTGATAAGTCCTTACCCATCCATCAATATATTTATAGTTACCTTATTCATTACTCTTAACATTACCTATAGCTCTCCAACCCCGTCTAGCCAGTGTGGAGAATGTAGGCCAAATCCACTAATTGCTTTGACTAATACATGGCTCAGGGAGTAATTCTAAAACTCACCCACATGCCTACGGCCCATTTGGGACGAATTGCAGAAAATCAAAATGAATCAATATTTCATTCTGTACCTAACTCGTCCCATGTTTAAAATAGTACAATCTTAAATCAAATTTGAATAAAATCTCTTTAATTTAATTTAATTCCGCTCCCTGTAGCAGAGTTCACAAGTCAAAAAGTTACAGGTAGTTCACCAGCTTATACTTAAAATGATGTGCAACTACGGAACTCTACACTGTACGTGTCACGACACTACAAGCATTTGGCAACTTTTTATTAAAATTTTATAGTCGGTAAAGAGTTTCACGCTAGTCTGGGAGAAAAGAAAAAACGTAGAATGTGCCAGCTGCTTCTCTTCCAGCGCAGATCATAAAAGCCGATCGAGGGAATGGGCGTCAGGAATAATGTCAATAACTGCGGCTTACCAACCGACCCATCACTATTTTGATTCCGTTCTCCACCTACAAGCCCATCAACATGCTAAGCGTGGCCTTTAGATCTTATAGACTTGGCTCTGTCTACCCCGCAAGGAAAAAAGACGCGATAATATGTATGTATGGTCAAAGACAATATAATACTAACGTAGTATGGTATAGAGTTTAATTAGGAAAAATTCAGTAAGCAAATGCCTCGACCAACAAATTCCTGTAACTTCGAATAGTTTACAATAGTAAATAGTAACTGATAAGATTTCTTAGAAACCGCATAAGATGTTACGAGTACTCGAAGCCGCGTGAAAACCGAACAATAATGTATTTGGCGACCAAACATTTGCTCGCTGTGTTTATTCCCGGCAGCGCAGTCAATATTCTCGCTTTTTCCTCAATAAAGATGAAGGTTCTTTTTGATGCAGAGAATATAGATACACCTTGTGCGCTTCTACAGTAGTCTTATTAAACAACTGTCCAAAAATAAGTGCTTTGACGTATAAGGGCCGAAGCAGGGAGTCATGGGGTCATGACCCCCTTTGAGCTGAGTCAAGGACCTAGGTGGACCACTCAAAAGCGAGCTTTATGTGGGCTCGCATACCCGAAACCCACGCGGACGAAATCGCGGGCAATGATAGGTAACACATTTAAGTATAGTCAGGAATTTTTAAGTACTGTTTTTCATGAATACCCTACCTTTTACTTGTATCTATTATTCATCATCATCAGCTCTCTTAATTTAGTCTCCATTGCAGGAGCATGACACACTCGGCGGAATCCGTCTCCGACTCACACAGTTGAGGGTGCAACTGGGAAAAGGCGGAGATGAAGAGAATTACATATGTGTGTGCCGGTGGCCAGATTATAGAATTGATCACCGATCATTTCATGAAATGGTAGTAAGTATTTAATGCAAATACGGGCCACAGCTCGCGATTTGCTAAAAATGACTTTGTCGTTAAAACGTCAACCCACGTTTGGCCATACCATTGAAGGGTAAGATAGCTACCGACCTACCATGCATAATATCGTAACATATTAAAATTTCGATGTAAACTTTGGGGCGTGGTCAATAGGATATTTCACTTCACTTTTATCTTATAAAGCACAAAGTCACAAGTGCGTGACCCGTATTTTCAATATTAATAATGTTAATTATAAATAGATTTAAAAAAAATTGTCTATCGTTAAATAACATACTATTTCATCAGAATGATTTTCCACAACCATGGTGTATCACAAAAACAAAACGTTTACAGCACAATATAGAGTATACCTTAGAGTAGATAACAATCGACTTAGTAGCTCATTCATAATAATGGTTCTTGGTGCATGGTTCATACGTAACTGAACAGAAAACTTTTTAACCAAAATGAATTACAGTGAATATACTAATATTTTTCATACAAGTATGAAAAATATTATACTGATACTTATATCACCAAAAATCTTGAGCACATCATGAGGTAGCAGTGCCTTTTGCTGTTTTTACCGTCAAACGCTTATTATTCACTAGCTGTTACCCGCGGCTTCGCCCGCGTGAATTATAGCCTATGTCCTTCTCAGTACTCTAACCTATGTGTATGCAAAATTTCATGATGATCGGTTAAGTAGATACTCGTAGGGCGTGAAAGCGTAACAAAGAAACAAACAAACAAACTCACTTTCGCATTTACTCGTATAATATTGTATTAGGATTTTATTCTGATTCTAGTGTTTACGGCAAAAGCAAATAAGTTCATCATCTATGAAAATTTTAACTGTATAGTAATCACGGTTTATGAGGAGAGGTATTTGAGGAGCCCGATGGTCCAGTGGGTGTGAGCTCTATGAGCGCTTACGTATGTTAAGCAACCCCTGGTGCAGTCCCTACTTGGATGGGTGACCGCAAGTGGCATAAAAATATCTCGAGCTCCTCCGTGCTTCGGAAGGCACGTTAAGCCGTTGGTAGCGGCTGTCATCATTGATGTCAGTCGTTTAGCTATGTCAGATGCCTTAAGGCAGCTTGAAATATCGCTGACACCAGTGTTGGCTACTTACACATACGAATAACCAAACAAACAACGGTTTATGTATGATGGTGACACACGGACATTGAAATCTCGTAAATAGGATCCCGTTTTTACGCTTTGGACATGGAACCCTAAAAACCTTGATATTGAAATATGGATTTCAATTCTCAATTAATATGTGGCATATTCGCTTCCTAGCTAAGTCTCTGTGTATTTTATTCTGGTCATTTTCAACATCGCGTTCCACAAACATAGATATTTTTCCACATCGGCACTTAAATCTTGATTTAACTCATTTTCGTCAAGAACGTAGGTTCCTAAAATACAACAAACACGTGTGAAGCGTACGGCGGCGGACGGTAAACTGACGCGAATTTCTGATAGTGTGCGGGGGGGCCTAGTACAAAATGTATGGAAAACACGCCTTCCGCAATTTCTATCAGAAAAAATTCTGACGTCCGGCTGAAGTGCCATCTGGCGGGCATCAGAAACGGACGACCCGTTAGAATTTTTCTAACAGTGTGCGGGAGCTAATACAAAATGTATCACGGAGTGCCTTCCGGCGAGCGTCAGAATTTTTCTAACAGAAATTTCTGATAATATGCGGCCGCTCCTTACCTGCGCTATTGAAATCAAAAGTAGCCTATGTCCTTCCTCAGGCTATAGCCTCTCTGTGTGCCAAATTTCGTTTTAATCTGTTCAGCCGTTTTAGTTTTGGCCACCCATCCTAATTAGAACCATGGTTAGAGTTGCTTAACCTGCGTTATCGTAATTAAAAGTAGCTCACCTCCTTTCTTAGGCTATAGCCTATCTGTGTGCCCAATTGTGTGCCCAATTTCGTTTTAATCTGTTCAGCCGTTTTAGTTTTGGCCACCCATCCTAATTAGAACCATGGTTAGAGTTGCTTAACCAGAATTATCGTAACTAAAAGTAGCCTACGTCCTTTCTTAGGCTATAGCCTCTCTGTGTGGCAAATTTCGTTTTAATCTGTTCAGCCGTTTTAGTTTTGGCCACCCATCCTAATTAGAACCATGGTAAGAGTTGCTTAACCTGCATTATTGTAACTAAAAGTAGCCTACGTCCTTTCTTAGGCTATAGCCTCTCTGTGTGGCAAATTTCGTTTTAATCTGTTCAGCCGTTTTAGTTTTGGCCACCCATCCTAATTAGAACCATGGTTAGAGTTGCTTAACCTGCATTATCGTAATTAAAAGTAGCCCACGTCCTTTCTCAGGCTATAGCCTCACTGTGTGGCAAATTTCGTTTTAATCTGTTCAGCGGTTTTAATTTTGGCCACCCATCCTAATTAGAACCATGGTTAGAGTTGCTTAACTTGCGTTATCGTAATTAAAAGTAGCCCACGTCCTTTCTTAGGCTATAGCCTCTCTGTGTGGCAAATTTCGTTTTAATCTGTTCAGCCGTTTTTGTTTTGGCCACCCATCCTAATTAGAACCATGGTTTGAGTTGCTTAACCTGCGTTATTGTAATTAAAAGTAGCCCACGTTCTTTCTTAGACTATAGCCTATCTGTGTGCCAAATTTCGTTTTTATCTGTTCAGCCGTTTTAGTTTTGGCCACCCATCCTAATTAGAACCATGGTTAGAGTTGCTTAACCTGCATTATCGTAACTAAAAGTAGCCTACGTCCTTTCTTAGGCTATAGCCTCTCTGTGTGCCAAATTTCATTTTAATCGGTTCAGCCGTTTTAGTTTTGGCCACCCATCCTAATTAGAACCATGGTTAGAGTTGCTTAACCTGCGTTATCGTAATTAAAAGTAGCCCACGTCCTTTCTTAGGCTATAGCCTATCTGTGTGCCAAATTTCGTTTTAATCGGTTCAGCCGTTTTAGTTTTGGCCATCCATCCTAATTAGAACCATGGTTAGAGTTGCTTAACTTGCGTTATCGTAATTAAAAGTAGCCCACGTCCTTTCTTAGGCTATAGCCGCTCTGTGTGGCAAATTTCGTTTTAATCTGTTCAGCCGTTTTAGTTTTGGCCACCCATCCTAATTAGAACCATGGTTAGAGTTGCTTAACCTGCGTTATTGTAATTAAAAGTAGCCCACGTCCTTTCTTAGAATATAGCCTATCTGTGTGCCAAATTTCGTTTTAATCTGTTCAGCCGTTTTAGTTTTGGCCACCCATCCTAATTAGAACCATGGTTAGAGTTGCTTAACCTGCGTTATCGTAATTAAAAGTAGCCCACGTCCTTTCTTAGGCTATAGCCTATCTGTGTGCCAAATTTCGTTTTAATCGGTTCAGCCGTTTTAGTTTTGGCCATCCATCCTAATTAGAACCATGGTTAGAGTTGCTTAACCTACGTTATCGAAATCAAAAGTAGCCTATGTCCTTTCTCGGGCTATAGCCTATCTGTGTGCCAAATTTCGTTTTAATCTGTTCAGCCGTTTTAGTTTTGGCCACCCATCCTAATTAGAACCATGGTTAGAGTTGCTTAACCTGCGTTATCGTAATTAAAAGTAGCCCACGTCCTTTCTTAGGCTATAGCTTATCTGTGTGCCAAATTTCGTTTTAATCGGTTCAGCCGTTTTAGTTTTGGCCACCCATCCTAATTAGAACCATGGTTAGAGTTGCTTAACCTACGTTATCGAAATCAAAAGTAGCCTATGTCCTTTCTCGGGCTATAGCCTATCTGTGTGCCAAATTTCGTTTTAATCTGTTCAGCCGTTTTAGTTTTGGCCACCCATCCTAATTAGAACCATGGTTAGAGTTGCTTAACCTGCGTTATCGTAATTAAAAGTAGCCCACGTCCTTTCTTAGGCTATAGCCTATCTGTGTGCCAAATTTCGTTTTTATCTGTTCAGCCGTTTCAGTTTTGGCCACCTATCCTAATTAGAACCATGGTTAGAGTTGCTTAACCTACGTTATCGAAATCAAAAGTAGCCTATGTCCTTTCTCGGGCTATAGCCTATCTGTGTGCCAAATTTCGTTTTAATCGGTTCAGCCGTTTTAGCGTGAAAGCGAGACAGACAGACAGACAGACAGACAGACAGAGTTACTTTCGCATTTATAATATTAAAAATAATAATTAGTAAAATTAGTAAAATTAGTAAATTAGTAAATTAGTAAAATTAGTAAATTAGTAATTAGTAAATAGTAAATTAGTAATTAGTAATTAGTAAAATTAGTAAATTAGTAAATTAGTAAATTAGTAAAATTAGTAAATATTAGTAAATTAGTAAATAGTAAATTAGTAAATATTAGTAAATTAGTAATATTAGTAAAGTAATTAGTATATTAGTATTAGTATATTAGTATGGAAGTATGGATAGATCTATCAAGCAAGCTAGGCATTCCTATCATGGTGTGGGCAGCAAGTATTTTCTATTTCATGAAATACCTGTAGGTACTTAACCATTTCATGGTTGGTTACTCCATTTAAATGGTCGGTTACATTTTGAAATGATCAATTTTAAGATCTAGCCATGCCATGAGTTCCACGACATACCTATACAATATGCAAGAATCGGTCGTAAGTGCGGCCGCACACTAGGCACAGTAACGACGCCAATCATTTTATTCCTAATACTTTACAAATAGAAAGAAATCGGAATCAGTGAGAATTATGAGAAAACACTATTTCTCTTAATGACTGATTTTCATAATATTAAAACATGATTCCAAAAATACTTCAGGATATTTACTAAGGCTTATATGATTTACATTCTTGAATTTCTTTCTATTTGTAAAGTATTAGGAATAAAACGATTTTCTTCGCTACTGTGCCTAGTGTGCCCCCTTAAGGTGAAAAAATGTTTATCGAAATACTTGGTATTTGTTTATATGTAAGTATGTAACTGACTTATGTGAGGTCATGCGTCATATACTTACATATTTTTCGCAAAATGAATCAAGTTTATTGTTGTACTTTCCTGTAATAAAACATAAATATTTAGGTAATCATGACTTAAGTACGCACCTAAACCAATCACAAAATTAACTCTATTGTCTAAATCGTACTATTATCTTTATAGTACGATTTAGACCATACAATTACTAAAAAATGTTCCACAGTACTGATACTTATTGATTTATCAGTATGGATGTCAAAGAGCGACAGATAACCCTTGCAATAGACGTGCGCACTTGAACTGAGGAACGTATGCTTGAACTTCCAAGATATCAATACTCAGCTTCGAAATTGTCTTAATCACAAATAAATCCATAACACACTCGCACAACTCGCTATAATAGTCCTTTGTGATGCAAATCAGGGAGTCTTTTATTCTTCCTCATTCCCGTTTTTTTTATTCTTATGTCATGGACGTATAAAAAATAGCTTATGTCCTTGATCTTTGACTTATTATACTTCTGTATTCACATTATTGCAATTATAGCATAATTAATTACTAGCTGTTTATTAAAATTGGTCCAGGCGCTCAATTTTTGATCTGCTTCAATCCTGTGGTCCAGTGGGTAAGGCATTCGCCTCGTTGACCCGGGTGTCGTCGGGTCAACGAGCCGTCCCGGGTCGGGTTCGATTCCCACGGGAAGCAGTTGTTTCCAGTTTGGTTAGGACATTGCAGGTATGAACCACCTGATTGTCTGATAAGAAAGATGATTCCGTGCTTCGGAAGGCACGTTAAGCTGGTGGTCCCGGCTGCCATCTGGTAGTCGTTATAGGAACCACTACAGAGGCCGAGAGGCGGTTCCGCAGAACTCTGACGCCAGAAAAGTAAAGCAGTCGTCTATTTCGATGATGTATAGCGAGTATATTTTTGTTTAAATTTACATGAGTCAAGGAAGGAGGCAGTAGGAACAATTTGACCAATGGTACGAGCATAGTCAGGGGGCTCCACTGCATCAGTGTTGCCATTGCGTTAACAGTTTGTATGTAATTTAAAGACTGCGGAACTGATTTTAAAAATTCTTTCATCCATTAAATGCTACATTATAGCGGGTAGGTAACATAGGTTATATTTTATCCGAACGAAGTCCCTAACGTAAGCACGTAACCAAACCTAAGTATTTTCTCACTTCTTCAAGGTCCTTTTTGCGTCGGTTCATAAGCTGGTTTCGAGGCGAGGCGACAATGTTACGATTAGTGTGTGTTGCATGCAGCAGGGAGTTTCATACTCGAGTCGATAAACGTAACTACTCGTTCCGTTTATGAGTTGATAAGTGTACCCTATACCAGTCCCTTCCTTTATATCGATATTTCAATAAAGATTTATTATTATTATCTCTCTGAGACTCACGGGTGTTACCCCGGTCCTTTGGAAGGCTTGCGTGGGGATATAGATCCAACACGTAGAGGCCCTTTGGGGAAGTTGATGTAATGTAGGTCTCCAGCCAGAATCCATTCCTGGAAATACCAATGAATGATATGTCCTCGAACAGGTTTTGGCCAGAGGTGGGACTATTGTATTAGAAAAAGGGAAATTAATGGGCTATGGGGCTGAAATATGGGTGGATTTAATGCTGGGTTATTGCAAACGGTCGGACACCTGCCATAATCATGATAACTGACTACAATTGGCAGGTGGTGGCTTGCCGCCCACTAGATGGGCCCCTAAAAATAGCCGACGATTACTGCCGGCAAAAGGGGCAACACCGGTGCGGGCGACTCAGGGGTGTCGAGAGGTGTGCTGCGCTTTCTCCGAAGTTACTCGCGTCGTTAGGCCTTTAACACTTCCACCCCTGGAGCAACAGCTCTTACGACTCCTCTCTGGACGGCCAACTAAGGCAAGCCAGAGCTGAGAATCCTGCGAGCCCTCTTGGGTTTCCACCCCGACCGATGAAGACACGTCGGGGGCGAGGGCTCTGACCGACTCTCTGGAGCACTCGGGTCCGTGGTGTCGTTACTCACCAACAGCTCGCCACAAGCTGCCCTGCGATTTTATTATTATTATTCTTTTTATATCTTTTTGTTTCTCCTTTTTACAAGGGGGATTTATCCTATTTATACGGGCCGTAGCCAAAGCATAAATAGCTTTTAGATAATTGTATTGTAGGATGAGGAGACCGATGAGGTAGTTAGGAATTTTCGAGTAAGACGACAAGTATTTAAAATTACTGCTTTCTGTAATGTATGGAGTGTGTTTTTATTTAGATTTAGTACATCTAGGCATTGCTGTAAACTTTTTGGTACAACACCTGTGATGAAATTATTATTGGCACAATATGGACAGTTTGTACTTGCCATTGACGCTTTAACTCTATTGCTAAGTCCTGGTATTTTGACAGTTTTTGTGTTATTATTATTCTGCCCTTCCCCTCAGTCAAAGGTTGGCTACGTACCTACGTTATACAATTATACCTTTGTTTACTTCTTGAACTCAAGATTAAATTTTTCAGGCCAGGCTGTCGTAAAACGTCAGACAGATATAGGGTAATTTCGCCTGTTTGCGTCCATCGCCCAGTTCGCGTCCATTCGACGGAACTTCTTTTAAAAATACTTAAAAATAAGTATACTAACACATCAACAATATCATACGTTGTTCCTACGAATATGTTAAATGTATAAGAATTACACAACATACACAAAAGGTCCATGCATTTAGCCCTTCCTATTTAAAAAAAATAATAAAGTATCAGTTGTGCAACAAAAGAGTGCTGATGTGTGAAATTTTAGTAAAATAATAGCGAGCTGCGGTGTAATTCAAGGTAAATTTTTGATTGTTTTATATTAAATTTAGGATACATAGTTGTTTCTAGACCTTTATAATGAACATAGAAATGAATATAATTATGTATTTGTTTCATTTTTTTTTATTAATAACAATTAAAATAAGGTGGACGCGAATTACGACACCAAATTTATAATTATTCCACTTTGCGTCCACAATGGACGCGAACTCGTCTCTGTATCTTTTTGTGTTGGTTGCATATTTTTATGTAATCAAATATGAAATAAACATTGGCATTATGTTTTTTTAACATTATTATTATGAACATTGTAATGGCCATTTTGTCGTCCACATCATTATGATTGTAGAATTAGATAGAGCTGTCGAAAATCATACTTAGACAGTTGGACGCAAACTGTACATATAGTAAATAGCAGATTGCGTCCACCTTTTAATTATGAAGTTCCATCAATGTTGAAAAGAATAATATTTTTGTTTTGCTTTTTAGTATTATATTATTAATAATAACGTTAATTTTTAAATATATATATTTTCTTTTATAAAGAAATCGTTAAATATCATAATTTCAATAATTAAAAATAAATCTCCCTTTAATTTCTTCCGTAAATTGGTGGACGCAAAATGATCCATGGATGGACGCAATTCGGATTTTGTGGACGCAAAGTGGGTAAATCACCAAATTTTGATATTTGTCACTTTTAAAAAATAATTAACAGATGCTTGCGTCAAAACTTAGTGTTACACTTAAAAAGACTATTTAATCAATACATACAATTCATTTTTCATTCAAAACTAGCACTAGAACATTTTTATTTTCTCCTTTGAACTTGTCAACTCCACTAAGTGGACGCAAACAGGCGAACTTACCCTACTTAGTATTCATTCACGCTATAGAAACCCGTATAAGAGTAACGTTTTTACTCCACATTGTATGTACATTTCCCAGATATTTACCACAGTTATTTACACGTAGCTGTTTTTGATGAGGAAAACTTGGTTTTAGTCAGGAAGATATATTTGCCGTTATTGGTTTTCCTTCGTTTGTTTTCAACATATTTTGGCTTAAAAATATTTAATTTTTGGTAATTTTTAAACTAATAGTATCATTTATATGTTGGTTTTAAGTATATCTTACTAATATAGGTACCTATATGCCGGCCAATTATTAGTAACGCTACCAATGACTCTTTTAAAGTTAAAGTTGTACGTATATTTTAGCTATAGTTGCGGCATCTAGGAAAAGCCAAAATTGTGTTACCACACTACTACATCACACTACTTGTTGCTTCCAGTGGAGGAAAACATCGTGAGGCATACTGCACATTAGTAAACTTTTCCCTAATGTGTGAAATGGAGAAGGTGTTCTTTTATTCCTGTTAAATCGTCGACGTCGTCTGAGCCGCAAAAAGTACACTGCTGGAGATAAGCCAAGAATCCCATCATCATCATCATCAGGTCTTTTTAGTCTCCACTGCAGAAGCACGACCCTCTCTGTACTACCAGAGCCATATATTAGCCAAAGCAGTCAGAGGATTAAGCCTACACTCTCCACGCTGGCCAGACGGGTTGGAGAGGTCTCTCCGATGTTTATACCTAAGCTTTGTTTAGCTTGTGTTTCCTAAGTCGCCTTCTACGAGATCCACGGGAAGACTTGGAGTGGTCCTATTCTACTCTGCCGGGAACCACACGGCACAGGAATCCCATCATAGAGGCGATTTGCCATACTCCCCGCGCTTAGCAAGACGGGTTGGTGAGCGCGCGTTGACGAGCTCCGTGGCGCAGCGGTCAACACGCCGGCCTGTGGCACGGATGGTCCCGGGTTCGATCCCCGGTCAGGTCAAGATGAAAAATGATCTTTTTCAGATTGACCTGGGTCTTGGATGTTTATCTATATGTATATGTATTTGTTACAAAATATAGTATCGTTGAGTAAGTATCCCATAACACAAGTCTTACTTAAGAACTTACTTTGGGGCTAGCTCAATCTGTGTGATTTGTCTGTGTATATTTATATTTTATTTATTTATTTGACTATTTCGGTTCCGATGCTGCTGCCCATCGAAACCGTTTTTTAAGCGAGGGAAGGGTAGGAGTATGTTGGACTGGGGCAATGGGAAATAGGTATTTGGGATGCTACTTGCTCGGATGGATTGGGAATGAGAAACCGAGGCCTTGCACACTTGACCTGGACAGGGAAAGATCTGACGCCCGTAGCAACAGTAACCTGCGGTCTCCTCTGCGGACTGTATTTAATGTATAATGTAATAATGTAATTTAATTAACTTGATTTTATGGTAACCAAATAAATAATTATATAGGGACAAACACAAAATTAAATAAAACAGATTTGATTTACTTTAAAAAGCTATTTGTCGGCCTTTTAACACAAATCTCCGGTTACATTGGGTGGCCTTTCTTTTCTTTCTTTCTATTCTCTATGATTAATTCTCGAGTATATATTTTTACTTTATCTAATACTTTGTATACATGCACACAATGATTTGATTGCATACCTAGTTGTGAGTTTGTGAGAACTATGGGTACTTATATTTCAAGCTAAACTTGTAGACGTGGCCAACAACACCTCTAAAAAATTATTTTTATTTTATTGTGCTTCCACGGAAGACCAGTGTTGCCGACTGTTGTATGACAGTCAGCAATGTATGCTGAGTGGAACTCACTTTCAGTGGTTTAAATATTACTGTTTAATTTTTTATTTTTACAAAATTGGTGAACTGTACTAACTTTATGTTAACTATTGTTATTGTACTGTACCATTTGTAAATCACTGAATAAAGATTTTTCTATTCTATTCTATTCTGTTCTGTTCGGTTCCTTACAATATTACGATCAACACCGGTAGGCATCGACAACGAAGGTGTCTCGTGGCTGTAGGGTTTTCCTGTTCAGGATACTATTGTTTTCTAATTGGATAAATGTTATTCAATGGCGCTTAATAAGGCATAATGTGACTAATTATTCCAATAAACCTTAATTGATGGAAACACATTTTTACTAAAACCACATTGATTTGTTGCAAAATCCCGACCACTCATGTAAAATTTATAAAATTATGTTTCCGATTAATTTATATTCGGCCACGCACCGAACAAAGCCTATCGTCTTCCAAAAGTTTTTTAGCAGCTAGCAGCCCTACCCGGCTGCGCCCGGGCATGTATTATACCTTAAAACCTTTCACGTGAATCACTCTATCTATTGGTGAAAACCGCATGAAAATCCGTGCAGTAGTTTTTGAGTTTATCGCGAACAGACATACGCGGCGGAGGACTCTGTTTTATAATATGTAGTGGAGTACCTATTTTATTAACACTGGATGAGCCTGATGGCCCAGTAAGCGTGAGTGAGAGACGCGTTATTAGAGCTTACGCATGTTAAACACCTCTGGACACATTCCTAACTCGGATGGGACCTAACAACCCAAAAACAGCTTAACGTGATATCAACAATTTCTATACAAGCCACGTTTAGCGTATTGGTGCGTATGATTGAATAATAACGATTTCTACGCGAAATTTATCCCGTTTTAGATTCAACTATCAAAGTAAGATAACATTTATTTTCTAGAATAATTAACGAAGCCCGTATATGACGCGAGGGGTGGACGAACGCAGTACGAGACCTTGCTGGTATTGTGACATGAGCGCGATACGCGTGTTACTAGTACGTCGCTTTTAATTAAAAGTATACGTGAATGCTAATTTCATACGGGAGCAGCTACGCTCATTTTTATTGTCCTCTAAAAATGTCTATGACTAAGCAAAAGTTTTGCGTAAATTCTTAGGAGCCGCCTCATTCATACATAACAGAAGCATAGTCACAAAGTAACAAACTACAATGCAGTACATATTTTTTAAACTTTGAAGCCTGATATGCTATCTTTGTATCTTTGGACTTGAAATATCTAGGAGCGTATAAAAATAAAAACTTAGTACCTATTAATAATTTTTGGATCAATTTAAATAAACACATTATTAACACATACTAATTGGTGCGGGGTAAACACGAAATGACATCTTAAACAACGTTAGGTAAGTACTCTCAGATGTCGGTTTTGAGGCTTCTCTACAGAATCTGACTACATAGTTACTTCTTCTAAATCCACGAATAAAATAAATTAGGTACTTATCTGTATATAAATTCCAGTCGTAAATAATATATGTATGACAATTAATAAGTCTTCTGAGCAACCTATATTAAAAATAAATATTTGGATTTTGTAATTAAATTACGTAGTACATAAGTATATCTCCATGAATAAAATTCAGAATAACAAGAAAAAAGGTAAAATACGAGAAAAAGTTGGACGGATGTCTATGGGAAGTCGTATTTTACCAGTGTTTCTCGCTGTATTCCTTGATTTCTTGATTCCTTACTGATTCCAAGATTTCAATATAGTCAAAAATATATCTAAATCAGGTAAGTCTAGCATAAAATCCCTCACAAAGTCAACGCCCATATTTCACATCGCTTACCTTGCTTTACTCAAGAGACGATTTATCGCCGACGCTTCGACAGCTTAATTAACCTTATTTTTGCCTTGGCTTGATTTAACAAGTTGGCCAAGTGCGAGTCCTATCTGCCCACAACAATAAAATAGAGACTTTATACGAAGTAAAATTATTATTGTCAACATACATTTATTATTTATTTCTGCGATCAAAAGGTAAATATTTTTGCGCAATTTGTGACATGACGTATCCATTAAATTATTTAAGTCCTGGCTCGCTTGAAAAATATACAGTCAAATTTCGACAACCTCAGAGGTGTTCCACAGGGAAGTCAACTTGGGCCACTTGAAAAGACTAAAAATAAAAATACAAATAAAAAAAAACAAACACTGGTCTCTTCATACTGCCAGGAAAACTTTTACTGCATGACCCAGACTGCAGCCAGTTAGGAAAATTTGGGGGGAGGAGGTTGTACCCCGGGCGGGGTGAAGGGGCATTTAAGGCCGAAGGATTGCCGTTGTATACCGTCGATTGTGTGATTGGGCTGGTTGTTTTCGATTTGCATCCCCCACCCTTGTAGTTGGGCGTTGGAGTATTGAAAAGTAAATGAAAAAAAATTACATTGTCCCGACTCATGTTGCCAGGTATCCCGAATTGTGCAGGTCGTCCCGATTTTCAGGGGTCTGGGGTTGCATTTGCACCTGGTCGGGACGCGTTTAATCGGGTATCTTTCGGTAAATTTATTGAAACCAATTATTATTATTCGATCATCATCATCATCATTCTGTACCACCAGAGCCATAAATTAAGTAGATATTCTAATTTCACAACATTCCTTTTAAAGTATTAAGAACCGATACAATTTGCAAATTTCAAAATTATTCATGTGTAAGTGCTCTTTAACCTTGCTCCCAGCCAAATTTCATGATGATGCTTGGTTAACGGATGTAGGTTCCTTTCATTAAGTTTTGAATTTTGATTCTCTTGCGAATGTGCAAAATATGCGACATAAACGGCCATATCTTTTGATTGCGTTGACATAAAAGATTGATTTTTTTTGGGACCTCAGCTCAGATCAATTTCAACTTAATAGGTTCACGCGTTTCAGAGAAAAAGAGTCTTTTTGGCTTACAAACAGATGGACAACGGGATGATCCTATACGGGTTCCTTTTTAGGTACAGAACCCTAAAAAGAGTACCTAGATTTAAAAAAAAACTTTTTCCTTTATGGTCCTGACCCTGAATCTCGTTGTTTTTGTTTTATCCTGATTTTATGCGAATAGGACCTGTCAGCACTTGCCCTAACCGACGCCACTTCGTAGTAGTTTCAATTATTCCGCGGATGACTAACGGGCTCTGCTGGGGAACCACCAAATCTACAGGGCCACTCGATCCGTATCATTTCCTAGACTCAATATCGTTGCACGTTCTTGTCTGTTTTTTATCAAAACGTGAGTGTACAAGTATTACCTGTAAAACGCCAACTTTGAGTTAGGAACAAGTAGGTGCAACAAAATAAGAACCAAACTTTTTGTAGTAACGGAAACTTCTTTGCGAATCCGGCTCGCGCAATATTTTTTTTTCTACAAATAATACCCTCAACCTTTCGTTCGTTCGTTAAATTTTGTTGACTGTACACGACTGTACTGTGCCTACCAAAATTTTTGATATCTAAATATTGTCAACATTATTGATTGGGAAACTTGTCGAACTCTCATTACACAGCGGAAATTAACCATTTCCATGCACCTGCGCGAAACTCAAAGAGGTATAAAGTACGTACTTATGTTCCAAATAAACGCATAACGGTGCATTGCGAAACTTTGCCAATTTAGAAACACTCTAAAAAAAGTAAAAATTTGCCGTCACCATGTATTGCAAAATCGGTACGTAATTATTTTGATAAGAGTTGGTTATTAACAAAATATCATGTAAGTGTGTATTATAATTTATTAAAGTAACAAACATGTCTTTATGTACCTTCTAAACCGAGCGCAGACTAGTGATGTGTGATGTGACTTGGTGGTTGTCCAAAAAATACTACGTTTGGAAAATTTACTCTTCAGTTCTAAGGTTGTCCCACTCTTATAAGTAGATAATATAAACTTGTAACAAAAAATTTGATGGTCTCTTTTTAAACTACTTAAATAGTGATTTTTTGAATATACTCTTTGTAAACTATTCGTGATAAAATAAACTCCCGTACAATTTTTCTTCTCTCAAGTATACATTTGTAAAAAAAAAACCTCGATTTCATTTCAATAATGCCTCGTCGGAAAATTATTATACTTGTCCCTGAATGCATATTTACCCTGTATAAATTTATTCATTTTCAGTTATCATCGCCGTTACACTGGTCGCCGTGACATCTGCCAAGTGGGTGGAAGGAGAATGCTACTGCACTTCTCAGTACAACCCCGCGTGTGCGTCTGACATGGTCCGGTACGCCAACGCCTGCACCTTCAAGTGTCGGCAGAAGTATTTGGCAAAATATGGGATGCAGCCCATATTCAAGGTCGATTGTCGACTGCTGCCAGCCATTGGGGACGTTGTTCCCGGTACGGGCCGTACGGGATAATATGGGAAATTAACATGCATACTGCATTGTAATAAATTCCTAATAAAATATACTGAATGATAACAAACATTTTCTTTCATTAAGATTATTTCTATTTATTTTTTATTAGCCTATTTTGGTGTCCCACTGCTGGGCAAAGGCCTCCCCTTTTCGTTTCCAGTCATCACTATCAAGAGTGATAGTTTGCCAACCACTCGTATATGGTCGTATAAGCGTCTTTCTATTTCATTCATAGCGATTATTTCTATAGATATTGTTATATAGTGTGTAGATATTATAGAATAATGTATCGGGCTTTTCTGTAATACTAATGACTCTAAAAAAAAAGAGGAATTCTATAGTGACTTTGTTGACCGAACTATAATTTAAATGCACTTTATCATCGTCGGAATAATTAAAAAAATCAGAAGCATCATACTGTTTGAAGTAAGAAGGTACCTTAATATCAAAAAGTAATCAATTTACTATGGAATAGGTAGCTTATTTTTTTCGCGAATTTACGGCTCGGTTACAGAACAAAAGTTGTTCGTTTTGAACTAGTTTGGTCAGTTGTACCACCCTTTATTTTCTTAATAGAGTCATTACATTACAGAATTAAACATTTATCGAATTTGAGTCCAAACTGGAATGGGGCTTTTAGTAGACTATTGGTGAGATCGATGACTTTTTCTGATCCATCCATCTTTATCGTAAATGATACTGAATACTTTTTTTGTATGCCAATGAAATGGTGTTAGGTATGAAGGAAGACATTCCAAGAAAGGAGTTTTTTAAATTATAGAGAAAGAAATGAACGAGAGAAGAACATTTGTCTGTCTGTGCTATAGCTAGGTTACAAACATTTTAATTACTTGGCATAAAGTCAATACAAAGCATATGCGGACAATATACAGACAAGCCTAAAATTAATTAATCGTCGCGATATCTTATATTGTCATTCGCTAATTAAACGTCTCGATTCGCTTATCAGGTGGAAACATAAAATTAGCGTGCATTTTCGCGAAGTTTATAAAAGTATTTCCAGGGTGCAGTGCCGGTTGGTGCCTCGTAGACTGGCATTTTTTAAGCCAATCGAAAAATAAACCCTGACCATGAATTACAAAATCCGTAAGTTTACTATTTTTACCAGCTTTTATTTAAGAAGATCGACTATCTGTAAATTTTGATACAAAAAGCGATAACGCTTCCCACCCCTTTAACATAGTCCAATTTCGATATTTTTATTACACATTATTGATAAATTGGAGAAGTACCTATAGCTGTACGTTTTTATATTTAAGATATATTGCTTACAAAAAAAGTTATGAGCATCTTAGTAAATATCCATATTTTTACAAAATACCCGGGGCATTTTAATTTATTTAAATTAATCTAAACCGAATCAATAAAAAAGAAAAGCGGTAGATTAAGGTGTGCTAAATCGAATGACACCAAAATTTCCTCATTTTGTAAAGGTTTAGGGGGGTGGAAGACGTATCGCTTTTTGTATGAAAATTTAAAGGTAGTCGATCCTCGTAAGTTCTCCCTGTTTGTATGTAAGAGAAAATCGAATCATGCAACTCAATTTTGAAGCTTCTGTACATGTTAGCAGGGAATTTCAATGTAGCGCACGAGCTATAGTGGTTATTGGTTAAGTCAAATGACAATGTCATATTATGGTACCATTGACCTGATCTGATAATGGAGTCGGAGTTCGGGGCCAGAGTTAGCCATAGGCACTTCTAAATTAAGGAAGATAAACTCACATCTACTTTTAAAACGTAGATTATCGGGACTAGTACTTATAACAAATTGACAGTGACAGCTGAGAAAACTTAATTATTAAATTAAGTAAATAAGCTATGGGAAAGGGTTTGTGGTGGGAAGTCAAAAGGGGCAGTTGGAGTTTGCCTTATACGATTGTGCAAATTGATTTTAGTGGACTTTATAATATGAAATTGGTGTAGTTGTAAATGCTCGTGCTCTCTCATGAACAATATGCCCAAGTAACACAGTCTGGGAGGCTTAAAACAAATCTGTCTATTGACAGTCTATTCATGGTTAATCATTAGATATAGGCTTTCTAAAGATGGTTTCAATAAAGAAAATATGTTCCTAAAGAGCTTTTTTTCTCAAGCTGGATTATTTTGAGAGCATTTGTTCTATAGCACACTTATTATAAGTACGTTTATAGGTATGTTGAATGTTTTAAGATAAAACGCTCTACAAATAGTTAATAAAGCCTAAAGGGACCTAACTTAAAGTATTTTTTTAGTTAAATTGATATATTTTACGATAAAACTGTCTACAAACATTCTATTTTAGCTATTGGTATTCTTATCTTTGTTTATAAAAGAGATTTTAGTGTAGATAAAATACATTAATAGATATTTTTCAGTCTGTCTAGAAAAATGATAGTAAAAACGTGTTTTTAGTGTTTTTTTTCCTAAAAGTGGCTTTATTAAGTGCATTTATATTAAACATATGAATTGGACGATTTTATGCAATGGAGACAGTAAAAAAACTTAAAAAGTCTGGTGGTTTTCATCGAAAAGTCGACAAATTTTTAAAAAGGAAGAAATATGAAGAATATTTGCGAAACAATTTAGATAGCTCAAGAGTTATTTGATACTTACATTGAATACTTCAGAGACATTTATGGCGAAGCACATATGACTAGCAATGTACACAATTTGTGCCATGTTATATAGGAAGTAAGAAGATTTGGTGTTTTATCTTCGTTTAATGCAAATCCTTTTGAAAATACTCTACATCTTATCAAGAGACTACTAAGAACAGGACATAAACCACTACAACAGGCTGCAAAAAGGATAATTGAAAAAACCTGTATGGAAATTTATACCCACGGAACCTCTTCAAATACTCCAAGACCCGGAAAAAAACTAAAAACATACGAAAACTTTGATTATTCTTTATTAAACTTAGAGGTAATTAACAAAACAATTTTTTTTTTCTATGATTGTATTGATTTGCAAAATTTTTCTTTAAGGAATAATGCCTCAGATTGTTGGTTTTTTATTCAGAATAACGATATAGTGAAATTAAGGATGCGCTAGTCGGGAACACGAACTCGTCAGCGCACGTGGCTAAAATGCGTGCTATTTCGCTGAGAAAGGGATAGACTCGGTTTTGAACAGTGCGGAACTATTTACACTGATGTATAAGCACATCTGAACAACAGTCTAGTGTGTGCAAACACAAATATTGTTGAAAATCTAAATCTTCGTAGTCAAAAAATTCGCGAGTATGCGTTTGGGAGAAGTGTTCTTGTGATAAAACAGCTGAATGTTTTTATTAAAAGTAAAATAATTTATATTTTTTAATAACCAAACTATGCTTGTATGAATTTTGTTTTAGAGATTTTATACTCCTTCCGGTATTTAATTGTGCCCAAAGTTGCGTTAAAATTACGTGTTAAAACGGAATGTTTTGAGACTCATAACTTTTAAAGTACTTATAATTTTACAATTATGATTCCATACAAGCATAGATAACGACAAAACAAATCGATAGAATTAAAAACTTTAAACAGACGATACCGAACAACGGAGTCATCACCCTACAGAATTTGTATGGCGAAACACCTGACTAGCGCACCCTTAAGATGTGTAGTTGATTACAATAATAACTATTATTTGTTAGGAACAGCTCTAAAAAATAAAAAACTTTTTTTGAAGGACCTATCTTATCAACACATTTGAATATTTACCTTTGTGACTTACAGTATGTAGATAACTCCTTACTTTACGATGTCAATGAAATTAAATGTAATAGTATCTATTAACTATGACTTTAACAAATCAGTCTTCATACCTTTGATTCATACAATTACTTAATTAATACTAATTTTATTAAAAATAAAGTAGTGTTAGTGAATTCCCTCTTTTATTTTACCTACAAGAAGAAAGAATCTTCGAAAAAACATAGCTACACGCTTACTGTAGGTACCTGATTTCGTACCCTTGTACATACATGTTTAGTAATAATTTCCTGAGCATTCTCACATCGCGGTAATTAAAATTGAAATATCAAACAAGTTACAAATTGATTCTCTGTTACTGCATAAACTAGTCTTCCGTTCATAATACGTCGAATTCACCTGTCACATTCACACTAATAAGCGTCTAGAAATACTCTGAGTAGATAAAATGGATTACAGAGATGGCAGTTACTAGATAATCTTAAACCTATCATAAATCTGTTTACTCCTATAGTAGATAGTTTTGTATGTAGCAAGATTAATAATTCTTGTCAAGAGCTAGAGCCGTACTATCGAACATTTTCTAGAGTGTTTGTTCTATAGAAATCGTTTTTAGGGTTCCGTAGTAAACTAGGAACCCTTATAGTTTCGCCATGTCTGTCTGTCTGTCTGTCTGTCTGTCTGTCTGTCTGTCTGTCTGTCTGTCTGTCCGTCCGCGGTTTTACTCAGAGACTATAAGTACTAGAAAGCTGTAATTTGGTATGAGTGTGTATATTAATCATGGCAAAAAAGTCGTAGAAAAAAACCTTGAAAAAATATTTTTTTTTGGGTAGCTCCCATACAAGTAAAGTGGGGGAGTAATTTTTTTTTCTCTATTTACCCATCGTGTGGGGTATCGTTAAAAAGGTCTTTCAAAAATATTGTGAGGTTAAGAACACCATTTTTCGATTTAGGGATCCGTTTCCAAAATATTTGGTTTTAAAGTGCAAAATTTTGTTAAAGGTACGTGTCCCCCCCCTCTATCTGCTAAACGGTTATATATGGATACGTGAAAAAAATTACAGCAATAGTATATATACTGAAGTTGAAAGGAAAACTATCAGAGCTGGGTACTAAGTGCAAACTAAAAAGTTATAGGCAACCAACTTATAAAATGTACTGGAAAATTTAAAATTTCATACAATCTTCATTGTTAGATGTTTTTGGTCGTTAGACTGTGAGGTGTGACTGTAAACAGTGTGAACTCAAAGTTGTCATTCGCAACTACGGAACCCTACACTGCGCGTGGCCCGACACGCACTTGGCCGGTTTTTTCAGTAAATTTTATCTTGACGCCATTTTTATTGCATATTTTTGCTTCAAATTAGTTTCGGTATATATTTTAATGCATATCTTTATGTTTTTATCATTAAATTATGTCTTATTATATATTTAATTTGTTTTCAATTCTTATATTTTCAATTAAATGAGTATAGTAATCAATAAAATGCAATAAAAAAAATATTATGCCAAATAATATTCATATTTATAAAAAAATATATATTAAATATTACATTTCCAGCGGGCGCTCTTATTTTAAGAGAGTTTTACATAATATTTGACGATAGAATTTCAATCCCACACAGATTTGCTTATTAACTTACTCGCTGAAACACAAGTAATGTAAAAATTAAGAATAGGTAATAAATTTGTTACGCCATGATGTAATATTAAGTTCGAATATCTCTTGTCTTGTGCGCCATGGTGTCGTTGTCTATTACAAATCAAAAGAAACTTAAAGTTGTTAGTCTTGAGTTAATTTGGTTTTAAAATTTAACGAATAGATACTTATCTAAAGATCTCAACTTTATCTACAAACTATTTTTTAGTAAAACTTGAGATCTATAAACAGTTTAGTGAAACACTATAAAAATTTCTTTAGACAATCTGAAAATTTACTACTCTTATCTCTATCTATTCATGTATTCTTAACTTATTCTTATGAGATCGGATAAGGTTGTGCCCACTTTTACTAAACTGTGTCTATAAGCGTTATTGTACATATTAGGTAGATATTTTACTCTTAAAGTAGACCATAATATTTAATTCTATTAGATATCTAATAGTCCGTTTTAAGACGCTATTGTGTTACTTGGGTGTGAAATAGTTAAAGTAGACTGTTATGTATATGGACTCGTATAGATTTGTCACCAGAAGCTCCTACGAGGTGATCAAAGAACATGCGCCATCTTTAATGCCACTTGTTAAAATCTATACCGTACCGATACTTAGCATTTCATTAAACTGGTCATTGGCAGAATCACTGAAATCAAGAAAAAAGATGCGTGTAAGAGGAATGGGATATGGTGGAGAAATTCGGCGCCGGGGCTTGAAGCGCGGTGGCGTAATTGGCAACGCATAGATCGTACTGAGATCTAGACGCAGGTTCAAGTCCTGCCCGCGTGGAATTTTTTCTCCATTTCTTATTTTCTTTATTTAATAAATAAGGTAAAATAGCATTGTGAATGCAAAATAAAATCCCATATAAAGTAAGAAAAAAGAAAGAAAAGTAATGGGAAAAATTCCACGCGGGCAGGATTTGAATTAGCTGTTTATAGCCTTTGTACGACGACTTAGCCCGCTGCCTACAAAGTCCTAAGACATACTCTGTCTAATCTGTGCTACAAAGTTTCAACAATGTTCTTTAGTTTTTGAAATAGAGAAATACGGCACAGGACTATGTTTAATGTACTGTGGTAATGTGTAGGTAGGTAGGTCTTAATACGTCAAACGTGTCAAACAAACATACGAGTATGCGTACATTTATTTGATGTCACCCGCAGATAATTAGCTTTCACTGCCTGAAAGGATTTTGAAAATCGATCGGTAGTTTCAGAGCCTATTCATTGCAAACAAACAATCAAATCTTTCCTCTTTATAATATTAGTGTAGATGAAAAAGTAATCTTTTGCAACTCTTTCAGTAACCCTCGCAGCCGTGCTATGTGTCTCAGCAGCGCAGTGGTACGAATACGAGTGCAAGTGCACGTCGCAGTACGACCCTATGTGCGCTTCCGACTACGCGCGCTACACGAACTATTGCACGTTCCAATGCCGCCAAAAATATCTCCAGGATAATAAGCTACCTCCTATTGCTGGGATAGAATGCAGATACTTACTGGGCGTAGAAGGGCGTTGAATTTTTTTTATTAATATTTTAAACAGTACGTAAGTAATATATATCGTCACGTACAACTCAAATTGTTTCATTTCCTTTATTTTGAAAGTGATACCATGATTATTTTAATTCTACATTATATTTTTTACCAAGGAAATTCATTATTACTTATTTACCTTTTGCAATAATCCTCGCAGCCGTGCTATATGTCTCAGCAGCGCGGTGGTACGAATACGAGTGCAACTGTACGCCGCAGTACTGTACCCTGTCTGCGCTTCGGACTACGCGCGCTACACGAACTATTGCACGTTCCAAAGTTCCAATGCCGACAAAAATATCTCCAGGATAATAAGCTGCCTCCTATTGCTAGGATAGAATGCAGATATTTACTGGGCGTAGAAGGGCGTTGAAAATGCTTTGACAACATTTAAAATAGGAAATAAAATATATATATATCGTCGAGCACAACTCAAATTGTTTCATTTAGCCTTTATTTTGATAGTAATACCATAATATTCACTCTTCAAATTTTACATTATATTTTTACCAAGGAAATTCATTATTTCGTATTTCCCTTTTTCAATAATCCTTGAAGCCGCAGTAGGTCTTTCAGCAGCACAATGGTTCGAATACACGCAGTGCACGCCGCAGTACGACCCTGTGTGCTCGTCAGACTACGCGCGCTACAAGAACTATTGCACGTTCCAATGCCGACAACAATATCTCCAAGAGAACAAACTGCCTCCTATTGCTGGGATAGAATGCAGATATTTACTGGGCGTAGGAGGACGTTGAAAATGTTTTGTCAATAGTTTATCGTAGGGCACAGCACAACTCAAATAATTTCATTTGAGGATTTATGTTTGACATAAACTCTTCAAACTCTACATTCTAATTGGTAAAAGCCAAGAATTTTTTCGGGAGTCCCAGCAGCACAATGCTTCGAATACGAGTGCAACTCACGCTCCGCACGCAGTACGACCCTGTGTGCGCGGCGCATCCGACAACGTGCGCTACAAGAACTCAGCGATACTTTATAATAAAATACATACACGTATAGCCTACCCTAGCAAGACACAGAACAATACGAAAAAGGTCGTTTACCATCTTGACCTAACCAGGGATCGAACCCGGAACCCAGCGATTGAAAGGCATTGCGGTAGTACAAGAAAAACAAAGGTGTGTATTTAATCATAAGTATATTTAACCCTACTTATTCAGCTAAACAAACTTCACTTTTAACTTTACCGAGATAAGGAAAAATGTTCGCACATAAAATTGCTTACACTACTGAGCTAACACCAATTTTATTTGCCACATAATATAAACTGTCAAATTTGTTTATAATTAGGTGGTACACGAAATTACGAAAAATCTTGATCCAGTTCACTGCAGCATTACAGAAAACAGCATTACAGAATCAATGCGCGCCCTCGCACCTGCCATTGCGAACGACGTAGATCTCGTGCCCCTGGCCTTGCAGCTGGCTGAGATGGCACTTGAACTCGCAGAGTGAGTTGTAGGTGCGGCCGTTGGACGCGCATATCGGCACGTAAACTCGTGCACATGCGCCGACATGACTCCAATACGGCAGGGCCAGGGCAACCGACCGCGAGCGTAGTACTCAGGCCAGTACGAAAAAAGTTATTTATCATCTTAACCTAACCAGCAGGGATCGCACCTAGATGGAACCCTTCCGAGGGCAAATTCACTTGCGGAAGCTGCCACTTACCAGGTCGTTGAAAGAAAAAAGATGGAAAGTTAATGTGTAGGTAAGTATTTTAATCATAAGTATATTTAACATATGTGTGATTATACAGCTAGACAAACTTCATTTTTAACTTTACCGAGATAAAGAAAAATGTTCGTACTTAAAATTGCTTAACTAACACACCAATTTTATGTACCACTTAATTATAAACTGTCTTAATTTGACAGTTTATAATTAAGTGGCACACATAATTACGAAAAAGTACGAAAAATCTTGATCCCTGCAGCATTACAGAAAGCATTCCGACTTCAATGCGCGCCCCCGCACCTGCCGTTGCGAATGACGTAGATCTCGTGCCCCTGGCCTTGCAGCTGGCTGAGATGGCAATTGAACTCGCAGAGGGAGTTGTACGTGCGGCCGTTGGACGCGCACACCGGCACGTACAACCGCGCGCACGCGCAGTCGGGAGTCCATTCCGGCAGGGCCAAGCAACCGACCGCGAGCGTCAGGATTAGCACTGAAACAAAAGATTAGTCTAAAACTTCAGCTATGGGACGCACTTTTATTGAGAGCCAATAGTCAGGGCATTAGCCAGGGGAGAAAAAGGGTGCTGCGCAACCGGGCGCCTAGTATTAAGGGTGGTTAACACCGCCAACGAACGCGGCCTATAGGTACGAAACTTTTAGCGATGTGGTTTACACCGCGAGATAGCTAGCTCGAGGCGAGCGAGCTCTCTCGTATATCTTAGACCGCATCGCTTACAATCTGCTATGTGAACCAGAATAAGTACCTAAGAAAAGAGATGAAACTGCTGTGTGTGAGATGAACGATGTTCGCCCATAAAACACAGAAAGACATTTCTGTGTTCTGTGATGTTCGCGTTCGCCGGCCTCGTTCGCTGGCAGTATGAACCGCGGCGTAAAGGTCGTAAATTTACCCCCTTCCCTCTCCCGCTGGAAGTCCACAGGAGCAAATTTCTTTCTGCATCTTTTATCCCAGTGATAAGAATCTACCACGGAGCTATCTACGCACAACACAGAGAGACACTTCCTTATAGTAAGGTAAAGTACCTCTCCTTTATTACCAGACTATAAATACGTCATCGAGTATTGTTCTCAAAGGAGCCTCTATTTAGCATGGCATATGCTACGTAGGTACCTACAATAAACTTGGGCTGATATTTATTATGTATACTTTATGCAGTACTTTAAGTATCTTCCATGCTGGTCTGAAAGAAAGGAAAAAACCGGACGACTGAGAGTTGGACTCACCCACGAAGGGTTCCGTACCATTATCTCTACAACATTCATCATCATCATCATCATCATCATCAGGTCTATTTTTAGTCTCCACTACAGAAGCACGACCCTCTCTGTACTACCAGAGCCATACATTAGCCAGAGCAGTCAGAGGTTTTGGCCTACACTCTCCACGCTGGCCGGACGGGTTGGAGAGGTGTCTTTGATGTTTATAAGCTTTGTAGCTTGGGTTTCCTAAGTCGCCTTCTACGACATCTACGGGAAGACTTGGAGTGGTCCTATGCGCATTTTTACGGCAATATTCCCAAAATATTTAGCAGTTGTAGGTATATTCACTTTAAAAATATAAAAATGAAATAAATATTTAAGGGGGCTCCCATACAACAAACTTTTTTTGCCATGGTCTCCATCAACAGTGGCGAAAGTACGGAACCTACCTAGGACCATTTTAAAGTTGCATAGCATAGAGACTGCGACATAAAATTACGTTCAAAAATAAAATAGTTTTACACTGAAGAATCACCTTATCCTTTTCAAAACATTATTAGTAGATAAGTACAAAGTACCTAAATATACAAAAATATAGCAATGTACTTACAAACTTTAACGTCCATTGCGTATAAATGAATAAAACTAGATAAACTGAAGTGGGACGAAACTATTCTCACAACGCACGTCCACTGCGGATGCCGTGAAGCAGGTCCACTTTCTCGGGCTCTTCACAATGTTTTATACTTGCTATGACACATATAGGTACCTACCTGTGGAGTGGCTGCCACTAGAGGTTAATAAAACTGTGTATCGATTTATCTTATCAACGACTAAAATGTTTAAATAATTGCACCGCGCTTAAACTGCGAATGTATTTCTTAATTACAAGTTTGTTTCTGTTACTGTTATCGGCAGAAAAAAACAGCTAAGTACGAGTCGGACTCGCACACTAAGGGAATTTAAGTTTGTTGAAGCTTGGGAGCCCCCCTTAAATATTTATTTTATTTTGTTTAAATTACCACGTAACGACTTTTTTTGTAGTGAAACAACTAAATATTCTATTAAATATTTCAATCACTGCTGCCGTTTGTAATATCGAGTAAAAACAGCAAAAAAAAAACCGGCCAAGTGTGAGTCAAACTCGCGCAATGAGGGTTCAATACAATATGCTTCGTGAACACACACACAATGTGCAAAAACTGTTTTATTCAATTGACTAGCGCCATCTAGCGGTGTTTTAGTGAACTATTTCTCTAGATGAACTTATTATTGTGAGTTTACCACTTAATTTTCAAGTGATAGAATTCTTATTATTTTTCCTGTAATCTTCAAGGAATTAACTATATTTTGTAATTTTTTCAAAATTTTCGGCTCATTAGTTTCGGAGATCAGGGGGGGGGAATGGTCAATTTTTGCCTTCTTTCGTGAATAAAATCAAAAGTATTGATTTTACCCGAACAAAAAAAAATATTTTTGAGATCCTCATAATGAGCCCTTTCATTTAATATACGACACAGTAAGGATTGCAAATTTTTTTTTTTAATTTTGTAATTGGGCCCCTCAAAATGACCCTTATTTCAAAAAAATCTTTATTCACTTTGCACATCCGTGTTTGGGTCACAGGATTACACTATCTTACCAAATTTCATCTAATTTGGTTCAGTAGATTCGGAGAAAATCGGCTGTGACAGACGGACGGACGGACAGACAGACGCTCGAGTGATCCTATAAGGGTTCCGTTTTTCAACTTTTGTACGGAACCCTAAAAATCACGTTTTTTTTTGGAGCCCCCCTTAAATATTTATTTTATTTTGTTTAAATTGCTTAGATATTATTTTATTCTATTTTTAGTAGATATCCTGCTATAGCGATAACAGAAATAAATCATATGGAAAATTACAACTGTCTAGCTATCACGGTTCATTAGCTTAGTGACAGACAGACGGAAAGTATACGGGACCCTAATAAACGAACGACAAAAAGTTACATCAAATTGGAGAGTTATTAACAATAAAAATACCTAAGAAATACCAAAATCAAATTAAAGTATAGCTAGCGGGATTCAAAAAGCAATTGCTTAGCTGGAAACTACTTTTTAACCGACTTCAAAAAAGGAGGAGGTCGTCTGTATGTTTTTTATTTTACTTCCTAGGCGATCACAACACTATCATAAGAGGGATGGCGCGACAACAAGTAAAGGGGAGCCCAAGCCCCTTGCCCGCCCGCATCTGCAAAATGCTGTTCACCTTGTAGGTAAGTAGGTACCACTTGTACTCTGTCAAAACAAAAACAAAATAAAAGTTGAATTGGATAACTTAATTAAACCTGATTGATTGAATTATAATATCTGCTTTAGGCTGCGCGCAGAACCGATAACCGTTGGGGCAAACGAGTTCTTGAATGGAGACCGCGTCTAGGCAAACGTAGTGTAGGACGTCCTCAGGCACGGTGTAGTGATGATTTTCGCCGAAGATAGATCTCGATAGCGTGCAATTGGGGAGGCCTATGTCCAGCAGTGGACGAGTAAAGGCTGATGATGATGATGATGATGACTTTATTTACCAGGCATACGGCCCACCTGATGGAAAGCGGTTACCACAGCCATGTGGTCTCAGCGCCTTAATCGTACGATTTGTTCTCAGAGACTCGCATAGATGGCGCCACTCGAAACTACACAACATTGTATCTACCGTATTATGAGAATATAAAAACATGATTCACAAAACATATCTTATTAAAAATTAATACAATATTTTTAAAAATATTAATTAATAAAATATTTTATTTTTTATATTTTATAAATAGACACCGTATATTTAGTAAGTTAAAGGCTAACGCAGATTACCGCCATCTAGTATCGAGTAGCAAGCATCTCTCCTGCGCCATACATTCGCCTGCTTTTCGCAACCTTAATTTGGTCCAATCTTAGAGTATAAATATCCAATATTTTTGTATGAGGTGGGCAGTCTATTACGTTAGTATTATATTGTCTTTGCCACAGCCAAAGACAATATAATACTAACGTATCTTCGAGCAACACAGCCTTTCGTACCGGAAGGGAGTAGCCATACGCTGCGTTCCGCTCTGTCAAGGTCAAGGTACAAGCCAAAAGGCATATGCAAGTCTATGTGTTAGTTGTGTGTGTCTCATCTGTACACAAATTATTGTTTCTTTTTTATGTCATTCTTGTGACATTGTCATAATAACTATCAAGTGACAGTTTAAGTTTTGTATGTAGGTGTGCGGAACTAAACTTTTGTGCACATTTCCCCCCGCAAAAAACGCCAGAAAAATTGTAATAGTAAATTGTCGCTTTGCCCACTCCCTCCGTCCAGTACGTAGGCCGTGTTGCTCGAAGTAATATAAGACTGCCCACCTCATACAAAAATATTGGACCAAATTAAGGTGGCGAAAAGGAGTCGTATGTGTGGCCAAGTATGGCGGTGCAGACTACCGGCATCTAGTATCGAGTGGCTGATTTAATCTGCGTTATCCTAAAACTCACTAAAACTTAGGTGTAATTTTAAAATAAAAAGCCAAAAATATTGTTCTAATTTTTTATAACATATTATATTTGTGAATAATGTTTTTATATTCTCATAATACGGAAGATACAATGTTGCGTAGCAATGAGTAGCGCCCTCTCTGCGAGTCTTTGAGAACAAATCGTACTATAAGGCGTTTTGGGACCACATGCCGTAGCCAAAAACAATGCCGTAGCCTACTGGACGCCTGCAACAAGCCCTTCTCGCGCCATTTTTAAAAGTCCCCATGATGAACTCCCATATTTCCGTACACTTTCTAGGCAACCAGAAACTTGCATTGTGTACTATACTAGGCGGGAATCCCACGCTGACCGTAACGATAACAGCCAGACAGGGATACCATGTCTTGTCTTATTGGTTCATCAAGCCTCCGGTACACGCGTAGAGTCTATGTCTTTCTGTGTTCTGTGGCTAGCCTACTAGTCCATCAATTCGGGTACTTTACCTGTTTGGACTCCTGATGAGTCCGAAACTATAGTCGGCAATCCCGACAAAGTAGCACGTGAATGACCCGTTTTTAATATGATGTTTGGATAAAGTTGATGTCTACACGTAAATTTGAATTTTGTTTATAGTTCGTACAGTTGGAACAGCTGTCACTAGCAAGCACTCGAACTTTACCAAACGTATACATGGGTAGCCAAATATTATTTATTAATATTCAAATATTATTAAGCCAAATATTGGTAGAGTAACGGCAGTAGTAGAGGCTGGCAAGTGGCAGAGTAGCTCGCCGGTCGCTAATCACTCTACCTTACCAATTTCTTGTACTCTATCTACCGATGCTGTTTACACATAGGTAGTAAGTACCTACAGTAGGTACAGATATTAAAAATACTAAGTACAAGTAATTAAGATACTATAAAAAAAATACGTAAAAGTTAAACAAGGAACCCTTATAGTTTCGCCATGTCTGTCTGTCGGTCTGTCTGTCCGTCCGTTTTACTCAGAGACTATAAGTACTAGAAAGCTGTAATTTGGTATGGGTTATATTAATCATGCCAAAAAAGTGGTAGAAAAAAATCGTGATTTTTTTATTTTTTTTATGGTAGCTCCCATACAAGTAAAGTGGAGGAGTAATTTTTTATTCGCTACTTACCCACTGTGTGGGGTATCGTTAAATAGGTCTTTAAAAATTATTGTAAGGCTGAGAACACCATTTTTCGATTTAGGGATCCGTTTCCGAAATATTTGGTTTTAAAGTGCAATTTTTTGTTAGAGGTACCTGTCTGTCCCCCTCTATCTACTAAACGGTTATATGTATATGGATACGTGAAAAAAATTACAGTAGTAGTATATATACTGAAGTTGAAAGGAAAACTATCAGAGCTGAGTACTAAGTACAAACTTAAAAGTTATAGGCAACCAACTTATAAAATGTATTCGAAAATGTAAAATCCCATACAATTTTCATTGTTAGATGTTTTTGGTCGTTAAACTGTGGGGTGCGAGTGTGAACAGTGTGAACTCTAAATTGTCATTCGCAACTACGGAACCCTACACTGCGCGTGGCCCGACACTCACTTGGCCGGTTTTTTTTTAATTTCTTCTTCTGTTTTATAATATGGCTTCCACCGAGATTTTAGTGATTCTGCCAATGTCCAGTAAATTGAGATACTCAGTATCGGTTTTGTACGGTAAAGTTTTAACAAGTAGCATCAAATATGCTTCGTGGGAGCTTCTGGTGACAAATCTGTACGAGTCCATATAACAGTCCACTTTAACTATTTGACAAATTGTTCATGAGCTCGAACATTTATTACACCAAACTACACCAATTTCATATTATAAAGTCCACTAAAATCAATTTGCAAAATCGTCTACGGCAAACCCCAACTGCACTCCTTGACCTCCCACCACAAACTCCACTTTAAATTTCTATTGATTTAGGATTAAAAGAAATGAAATTATGGTAGCGCTAGTGTCAGCCTCTTAATTATTTAGTCTGCCTACTTGAATATTCAAGATAACAAATATAATAAAGTAAAAAATATGACGTTCAAAAAGAGATACAATTATCCAATTTTGAATAAAAATCTTTGACTTTGACTTTGACTTTAACAGTTATTATTTAAGAGCAACCTCCCCAGCTGCGACCGGCCATATATGATATCTATATTATTATTAGTATTATATTATAATATATATTATAATATTATAATATATAATATAAAGCTACAATACCACTGACTGACTGACTGACTGATTGACATGGTTGTTTGCCCTGTTCCCGACTGTATAGGGTTGTGATTGGAGTATGGTCGTATAGTGGGTGCTCCAGTGAGTACCAGAAAAATCTGACATGTTCAAGATTGAAGAAACCTGATGGTAGACCCCTACTGCCTGCATAAACGGTAAGACCTAGGGGGATGATTGTTTTTCCAAAATGTAGGGGGTTGTAAGCAATTTTAAAAGTCGATGTTTTTTTTTTAATTTTTTCAAAATTCAAGATGGCCGCCATACAAGGCCAATTCGGGACATTCTACGCGAGCCCGCAGGGCGAGCGCTAGCGAGGCCGGAGGCCGAGCTGCGTAGCGAGGGCGAAGCCCGAGCCCCTCGGAACACCTTCCCCGTCATGTGACCCCCCCCTCACCCCCCTTCAACCCCCTCCCCCAAGTAACTAGCAGCGAGGCCGCAGGCCCAGCTGCCGCGAGCCCGGAGGGCTCGCTGAGTGGCGAGGCCGAAGGCCGAGCCATTTGGTTCTTGACATTTTTCATCCCCCCCCCCCTCTCCCCCTAAGATTTTATGGAATTTCAACTGAATATCTAATACTGTTGCGGCCATTCGGTTTTTGACCCTTTTTCAAGCACCACAAGCTACCTCACCCACCTTCGACTGCACAAGGTACATGACCCTCCTCAACAGCTGCACCGACACCTCGCGGGCTGCTCGCAGCCCGCGCCCCCACCCGAAATACTAGTTCTACATATATATAAAGCTACACTTACCACTCACTGACTGACTGATTGACATAGTTGTTCTCCCACTTCGCGACTGGTGGGGGTTTTGACGTATGGTGGACTGGATGTGGAATTTTTGTCTAAATTTGGGAAAAATCCGAAAAGTCGAGGATCGGAGAATCCTGATGGAGGGGGGGTACTGCCCGGGGAAGCTATGATAGTTACGGCTTTGCCCCCATAGACAATATTGGAGGGGGTCATGATCAAATTCTCGCGACTGTATTTTTTTTTTAATTTTCAAAAAAAACAAAATGGCCGCCATACAAATCGGGCCCCCAGGTGTCTACTTTCAAGTCTGAGGCCGAAGGCCGAAGACTTGGAAGCCAGCGAGCCCGGAGGGCGAGCTGCGTGGCGAGGCCGCAGGCCGAGCCAGTTGGAATTGGACCCCCCCCTCCCCCCTTAGCCCCCCCCTTTTTCCCAAGTCACTATCGCGAGCCCGCAGGGCGAGCGAAAGCGAGGCCGGAGGCCGAGCTGCGTGGCGAGGGCGCAGCCCGAGCCTTTTGGATGACCCCCCCCCTTTTCCTCCCCCCCCCACCCACGTGTTCGGCAGTGAGGCCGCAGGCCGAACTGCCGATCACTTGGGCCCGCGAGCCCGGAGGGCTCGCCGAGTGGCGAGGCCGCAGGCCGAGCCATTGTGTCGATCCCTTACCCCTGGAGTAGTTCAGCCCCTGAGGCCAGCACCCGCCCCCCCCAAGATGGCCGCCAATTCTCGACTTCACCCGATCTTGCTCAAAATTGATATCTGGGGGTCCCTGGGGTCGCTCAACTCGAAACTGGACACCATTTTTTGATCCAAGATGGCGGCGAAATTTTTTTTTTTAATTTTTTCAACCTTGTCGGATTTGACTCAAATTTTGAAATTGGGGGTTTGGGGCCTCGCGAAACTCGAAACTGGATGTCATTTTGGAATCCAAGATGGCCGCCCACTCATTTTCCTACCCTTTTCATACTGCTCAACTTTTTTTACTTTTTCCTTCAACTGAACTTCTTAATTGATTATTACAATACACGCGAGCCTCGCGGGCTGCTTGCAGCCCGCGCACAGAGCAACATCTAGTTCTACATATATATAAAGCTACACTTACCACTCACTGACTGACTGATTGACATAGTTGTTCTCCCACTTCGCGACTGGTGGGGGTTGTGACGCGTGGTGGACTGGATGTGGAATTTTTGTCTAAATTTGGGAAAAATCCGAAAAGTCGAGGATCGGAGAATCCTGATGGAGGGGGGGTACTGCCCGGGGAAGCTATGATAGTTACGGCTTTGCCCCCATAGACAATATTGGAGGGGGTCATGATCGAATTCTCGCGACGGTATTTTTTTTTTAATTTTCAAAAAAAACAAGATGGCCGCCATACAAATCAGGCCCCCGGGTGTCTACTTTCAAGTCTGAGGCCGAAGGCCGAAGACTTGGAAGCCAGCGAGCCCGGAGGGCGAGCTGCGTGGCGAGGCCGCAGGCCGAGCCAGTCGGAATTGGACCCCCCCTCCCCCCTTAGGCGCCCCCTTTTTCCCAAGTCACTATCGCGAGCCCGCAGGGCGAGCGAAAGCGAGGCCGGAGGCCGAGCTGCGTGGCGAGGGCGCAGCCCGAGCCTTTTTGATGACCCCCCCCCCTTTTTCTTCCCCCCCCACCCACGTGTTCGGCAGTGAGGCCGCAGGCCGAACTGCCGATCACTTGGGCCCGCGAGCCCGGAGGGCTCGCCGAGTGGCGAGGCCGCAGGCCGAGCCATTTTGTCGATCCCTTACCCCTGGAGTAGTTCAGCCCCTGAGGCCAGCACCCGCCCCCCCCAAGATGGCCGCCAATTCTCGACTTCACCCGATCTTGCTCAAAATTGATATCTGGGGGTCCCTGGGGCCGCTCAACTCGAAACTGGACACCATTTTTCGATCCAAGATGGCGGCGAAATTTTTTTTTTTAATTTTTTCAACCTTGTCGGATTTGACTCAAATTTTGGATTTGGGGGTTTGGGGCCTCGCGGAACTCGAAACTGGACCTCTTTTTGGAATCCAAGATGGCCGCCCACTCATTCCCCCCACCCTTTTCATACTGCCTAACTTTTTCCACCTTTTCCTTCAACTGACTGACTTTATTGGTGAAAATAAATAAACGCGAGCCTCGCGGGCTGCTTGCAGCCCGCGCACAGAGCAACATCTAGTATCTACATATATATAAAGCTACACTTACCACTCACTGACTGACTGATTGACATAGTTGTTCTCCCACTTCGCGACTGGTGGGGGTTTTGACGTATGGTGGACTGGATGTGGAATTTTTGTCTAAATTTGGGAAAAATCCGAAAAGTCGAGGATCGGAGAATCCTGATGGAGGGGGGGTACTGCCCGGGGAAGCTATGATAGTTACGGCTTTGCCCCCATAGACAATATTGGAGGGGGTCATGATCGAATTCTCGCGACGGTATTTTTTTTTTAATTTTCAAAAAAAACAAAATGGCCGCCATACAATTCGGGCCCCCGGGTGTCTACTTTCAAGTCTGAGGCCGAAGGCCGAAGACTTGGAAGCCAGCGAGCCCGGAGGGCGAGCTGCGTGGCGAGGCCGCAGGCCGAGCCAGTCGGAATTGGATCCCCCCCCTCCCCCCTTAGCCCCCCCCTTTTTCCCAAGTCACTATCGCGAGCCCGCAGGGCGAGCGAAAGCGAGGCCGGAGGCCGAGCTGCGTGGCGAGGGCGCAGCCCGAGCCTTTTGGATGACCCCCCCCCCCCCTTTCCCCCCCCACGTGGTCGGCAGTGAGGCCGCAGGCCGAACTGCCGATCACTTGGGCCCGCGAGCCCGGAGGGCTCGCCGAGTGGCGAGGCCGCAGGCCGAGCCATTGTGTCGATCCCTTACCCCTGGAGTAATTTACCCCCTGAGGCAAGCACCCGCCCCCCCCCAAGATGGCCGCCAATTCTCGACTTCACCCGATCTTGCTCAAAATTTATATCTGGGGGTCCCTGGGGTCGCTCATTTCGAAACTGGACACCATTTTTTGATCCAAGATGGCGGCGAAATTTTTTTTTTTAATTTTTTCAACCTTGTCGGATTTGACTCAAATTTTGGAATTGGGGGTTTGGGGCCTCGCGAAACTCGAAACTGGACCTCTTTTTGGAATCCAAGATGGCCGCCCACTCATTCTCCCACCCTTTTCATACTGCCTAACTTTTTCCAACTTTTTCTTCAACTGACTGACTTTATTGGTTTTTACTACTAACGCGAGCCTCGCGGGCTGCTTGCAGCCCGCGCACAGAGCAACATCTAGTATCTACATATATATAAAGCTACACTTACCACTCACTGACTGACTGATTGACATAGTTGTTCTCCCACTTCGCGACTGGTGGGGGTTTTGACGCATGGTGGACTGGATGTGGAATTTTTGTCTAAATTTGGGAAAAATCCGAAAAGTCGAGGATCGGAGAATCCTAATGTAGGGGGGGTACTGCCCGGGGAAGCTATGACAGTTACGGCTTTGCCCCCATAGACAATATTGGAGGGGGTCATGATCGAATTCTCGCGACGGTATTTTTTTTTTAATTTTCAAAAAAAACAAAATGGCCGCCATACAAATCAGGCCCCCGGGTGTCTACTTTCAAGTCTGAGGCCGAAGGCCGAAGACTTGGAAGCCAGCGAGCCCGGAGGGCGAGCTGCGTGGCGAGGCCGCAGGCCGAGCCAGTTGGATTTGCCCCCCTACCCCCCCTCCTCACCCCCCCCTTTTTTCTCAAGTCACTATCGCGAGCCCGCAGGGCGAGCGAAAGCGAGGCCGGAGGCCGAGCTGCGTGGCGAGGGCGCAGCCCGAGCCTTTTGGATTACCCCCCCCCCTTTCCCCCCCACGTGGTCGGCAGTGAGGCCGCAGGCCGAACTGCCGATCACTTGGGCCCGCGAGCCCGGAGGGCTCGCCGAGTGGCGAGGCCGCAGGCCGAGCCATTGTGTCGATCCCTTACCCCTGGAGTAGTTCAGCCCCTGAGGCCAGCACCCGCCCCCCCCCCAAGATGGCCGCCAATTCTCGACTTCATCCGATCTTGCTCAAAATTGATATCTGGGGGTCCCTGGGGCCGCTCAACTCGAAACTGGAAACCATTTTTTGATCCAAGATGGCGGCGAAATTTTTTTTTTTAATTTTTTCAACCTTGTCGGATTTGACTCAAATTTTGGGATTGGGGGTGTGGGGCCTCGCGGAACTCGAAACTGGACCTCTTTTTGGAATCCAAGATGGCCGCCCACTCATTCTCCCACCCTTTTCATACTGCTCAACTTTTTCCACCTTTTCCTTCAACTGACTAAATTTATCGTTTTTTAAGACATAACGCGAGCCTCGCGGGCTGCTTGCAGCCCGCGCACAGAGCAACATCTAGTATCTACATATATATAAAGCTACACTTACCACTCACTGACTGACTGATTGACATAGTTGTTCTCCCACTTCGCGACTGGTGGGGGTTTTGACGCATGGTGGACTGGATGTGGAATTTTTGTCTAAATTTGGGAAAAATCCGAAAAGTCGAGGATCGAAGAATCCTGATGGAGGGGGGGTACTGCCCGCGAAAACTATGACAGTTGGAGCTTTGCCCCCATAGACAATATTGAAGGGGGTCATGATCAAATTCTCGCGACTGTATTTTTTTTTTAATTTTCAAAAAAAACAAAATGGCCGCCATACAAATCGGGCCCCCGGGTGTCTACTTTCAAGTCTGAGGCCGAAGGCCGAAGACTTGGAAGCCAGCGAGCCCGGAGGGCGAGCTGCGTGGCGAGGCCGCAGGCCGAGCCAGTTGGAATTGGACCCCCCCTCCCCCCCTAGCCCCCCCCCTTTTTCCCAAGTCACTATCGCGAGCCCGCAGGGCGAGCGAAAGCGAGGCCGAAGGCCGAGCTGCGTGGCGAGGGCGCAGCCCGAGCCTTTTGGATGACCCCCCCCCCCCCCCCTTCCCCCCCACGTGGTCGGCAGTGAGGCCGCAGGCCGAACTGCCGATCACTTGGGCCCGCGAGCCCGGAGGGCTCGCCGAGTGGCGAGGCCGCAGGCCGAGCCATTGTGTCGATCCCTTACCCCTGGAGTAGTTCAGCCCCTGAGGCCAGCACCCGCCCCCCCCAAGATGGCCGCCGATTCTCGACTTCACCCGATCTTGCTCAAAATTGATATTTGGGGGTCCCTGGGGTCGCTCAACTCGAAACTGGACACCATTTTTTGATGCAAGATGGCGGCGAAATTTTTTTTTTTAATTTTTTCAACCTTGTCGGATTTGACTCAAATTTTGGTATTGGGGGTTTGGGGCCTCGCGGAACTCGAAACTGGACCTCTTTTTGGAATCCAAGATGGCCGCCCACTCATTCCCTTACCTTTTTCATACTGCTTTACTTTTTTTACTTTTTTCTTAACTGACAGACTTTTGTGAATAAAATAAATAAACGCGAGCCTCGCGGGCTGCTTGCAGCCCGCGCACAGAGCAACATCTAGTTCTACATATATATAAAGCTACACTTACCACTCACTGACTGACTGATTGACATAGTTGTTCTCCCACTTCGCGACTGGTGGGGGTTGTGACGCATGGTGGACTGGATGTGGAATTTTTGTCTAAATTTGGGAAAAATCCGAAAAGTCGAGGATCGGAGAATCCTGATGGAGGGGGGGTACTGCCCGGGGAAGCTATGATAGTTGGAGCTTTGCCCCCATAGACAATATTGGACGGGGTCATGATCGAATTCTCGCGACGGTATTTTTTTTTTAATTTTCAAAAAAAACAAAATGGCCGCAATACAAATCGGGCCCCCGGGTGTCTACTTTCAAGTCTGAGGCCGAAGGCCGAAGACTTGGAAGCCAGCGAGCCCGGAGGGCGAGCTGCGTGGCGAGGCCGCAGGCCGAGCCAGTCGGAATTGGACCCCCCCCCTCCCCCCTTAGCCCCCCCCTTTTTCCCAAGTCACTATCGCGAGCCCGCAGGGCGAGCGAAAGCGAGGCCGGAGGCCGAGCTGCGTGGCGAGGGCGCAGCCCGAGCCTTTTGGATGACCCCCCCTTCCCCCCCCCCCACGTGGTCGGCAGTGAGGCCGCAGGCCGAACTGCCGATCACTTGGGCCCGCGAGCCCGGAGGGCTCGCCGAGTGGCGAGGCCGCAGGCCGAGCCATTGTGTCGATCCCTCATCCCTGCAGTAGTTCAGCCCCTGAGGCCAGCACCCGCCCCCCCCAAGATGGCCGCCAATTCTCGTCTTTACCCGATCTTGCTCAAAATTGATATCTGGGGGTCCCTGGGGTCGCTCAACTCGAAACTGGACACCATTTTTTGATCCAAGATGGCGGCGAAATTTTTTTTTTTAATTTTTTTCAACCTTGTCGGATTTGACTCAAATTTTGGAATTGGGGGTTTGGGGCCTCGCGAAACTCGAAACTGGACCTCTTTTTGGAATCCAAGATGGCCGCCCACTCATTCTCCCACCCTTTTCATACTGCCTAACTTTTTCCACCTTTTCCTTCAACTGACACAATTTAATGGTTAATATAATAACACGCGAGCCTCGCGGGCTGCTTGCAGCCCGCGCACAGAGCAACATCTAGTTCTACATATATATAAAGCTACACTTACCACTGACTCACTGACTGACTGATTGACATAGTTGTTCTCCCACTTCGCGACTGGTGGGGATTGTGACGCGTGGTGGACTGGATGTGGAATTTTTGTCTAAATTTGGGAAAAATCCGAAAAGTCGAGGATCGGAGAATCCTGATGGAGGGGGGGTACTGCCCGGGGAAGCTATGATAGTTACGGCTTTGCCCCCATAGACAATATTGGAGGGGGTCATGATCGAATTCTCGCGACGGTATTTTTTTTTTAATTTTCAAAAAAAACAAAATGGCCGCCATACAAATCGGGCCCCCGGGTGTCTACTTTCAAGTCTGAGGCCGAAGGCCGAAGACTTGGAAGTCAGCGAGCCCGGAGGGCGAGCTGCGTGGCGAGGCCGCAGGCCGAGCCAGTCGGAATTGGACCCCCCCCTCCCCCCTTAGCCCCCCCCCTTTTTCCCAAGTCACTATCGCGAGCCCGCAGGGCGAGCGAAAGCGAGGCCGGAGGCCGAGCTGCGTGGCGAGGGCGCAGCCCGAGCCTTTTGGATGACCCCCCCCCTTCCCCCCCCCACGTGGTCGGCAGTGAGGCCGCAGGCCGAACTGCCGATCACTTGGGCCCGCGAGCCCGGAGGGCTCGCCGAGTGGCGAGGCCGCAGGCCGAGCCATTGTGTCGATCCCTCACCCCTGGAGTAGTTCAGCCCCTGAGGCCAGCACCCGCCCCCCCCAAGATGGCCGCCAATTCTCGACTTCACCCGATCTTGCTCAAAATTGATATCTGGGGGTCCCTGGGGTCGCTCAACTCGAAACTGGACACCATTTTTTGATCCAAGATGGCGGCGAAATTTTTTTTTTTAATTTTTTCAACCTTGTCGGATTTGACTCAAATTTTGGAATTGGGGGTTTGGGGCCTCGCGGAACTCGAAACTGGACCTCTTTTTGGAATCCAAGATGGCCGCCCACTCATTCTCCCACCCTTTTCATACTGCCAACTTTTTTTTACCTTTTCCTTCAACTGACTGACTTTATTGATTTGTACTACTAACGCGAGCCTCGCGGGCTGCTTGCAGCCCGCGCACAGAGCAACATCTAGTTATAATATATAAAGCTACATTACCACTCACTCACTGACTGATTGACATGGTTGTTTGACCTGTTCCCATCATGGTGGAGGAAAATGATTGACGGTTTCGTATAGTGGGTGCTCCAGTGAGTACCAGAAAAATCTGACATCTCGAAGATTGAAGAAACCTGATGGTAGACCCCTACTGCCTGCATAAACGGTAAGACCTAGGGGGATGATTTTTTTTCCAAAATGTAGGGGGTTGTAAGCAATTTCAAATGTCGATGGTTTTTTTTTAATTTTTTCAAAATTCAAGATGGCCGCCATACAAGGCCAATTCGGGTCATTCTACGCGAGCCCGCAGGGCGAGCGCTAGCGAGGCCGGAGGCCGAGCTGCGTAGCGAGGGCGAAGCCCGAGCCCCTCGGAATTCCTCCCCCGTCATCTGACCCCCCCCCCCCCCTAATCCCCCCACAACCCCCTCCCCTAAGCAACTAGCAGCGAGGCCGCAGGCCGAGCTGCCGCGAGCCCGTAGGGCTCGCTGAGTGGCGAGGCCGAAGGCCGAGCCATTAGGTTCTTGACATTTTTCATCCCCCCCCCCCTCACCCCCTAAGATTTTTTGGAATTTCAACTGAATATATAACACTGTTGCGGCCATTCGGTTTTTGACCCATTTTCAAGCACCACAAGCTACCCCACCCACCTTCGACTGCACGCCGCAGCTGCACCAACACCTCGCGGGCTGCTCGCAGCCCGCGCCCCCACCCGAAATACTAGTTCTACATATATATAAAGCTACACTTACCACTCACTGACTGACTGATTGACATAGTTGTTCTCCCACTTCGCGACTGGTGGGGGTTTTGACGTATGGTGGACTGGATGTGGAATTTTTGTCTAAATTTGGGAAAAATCCGAAAAGTCGAGGATCGGAGAATCCTGATGGAGGGGGGGTACTGCCCGCAAAAACTATAACAGTTGGAGCTTTGCCCCCATAGACAATATTGAAGGGGGTCATGATCAAATTCTCGCGACTGTATTTTTTTTTTAATTTTCAAAAAAAACAAAATGGCCGCCATACAAATCAGGCCCCCGGGTGTCTACTTTCAAGTCTGAGGCCGAAGGCCGAAGACTTGGAAGCCAGCGAGCCCGGAGGGCGAGCTGCGTGGCGAGGCCGCAGGCCGAGCCAGTCGGAATTGGACCCCCCCCTCCCCCCTTAGCCCCCCCCTTTTTCCCAAGTCACTATCGCGAGCCCGCAGGGCGAGCGAAAGCGAGGCCGGAGGCCGAGCTGCGTGGCGAGGGCGCAGCCCGAGCCTTTTCGATGACCCCCCCCCCCTTCCCCCCCACGTGGTCGGCAGTGAGGCCGCAGGCCGAACTGCCGATCACTTGGGCCCGCGAGCCCGGAGGGCTCGCCGAGTGGCGAGGCCGCAGGCCGAGCCATTGTGTCGATCCCTTACCCCTAGAGTAATTTACCCCCTGAGGCAAGCACCCGCCCCCCCCCCAGATGGCCTCCAATTCTCAACTTTACCCGATCTGGCTCAAAATTGATATCTGGGGGTCCCTGGGGCCGCTCAACTCGAAACTGGAAACCATTTTTTGATCCAAGATGGCGGCGAAATTTTTTTTTTTAATTTTTTCAACCTTGTCGGATTTGACTCAAATTTTGGAATTGGGGGTTTGGGGCCTCGCGGAACTCGAAACTGGACCACTTTTTGGAATCCAAGATGGCCGCCCACTCATTCTCCCACCCTTTTCATACTGCTCAACTTTTTTTACTTTTTCCTCAACTGACAGACTTTATTGGTGAAAATAAATAAACGCGAGCCTCGCGGGCTGCTTGCAGCCCGCGCACAGAGCAACATCTAGTTAGTAATATATAAAGCTACATTACCACTGACTGACTCACTGACTGATTGACATGGTTGTTTGACCTGTTCCCGATATGGTGGAGGAAAATGATTGACGGGGTCGTATAGTGGGTGCTCCAGTGAGTACCAGAAAAATCTGACATCTTCAAGATTGAAGAAACCTGATAGTAGACCCCTACTGCCTGCATAAACGGTAAGACCTAGGGGGATGATTTTTTTTCCAAAATGTAGGGGGTTGTAAGCAATTTTAAATGTCGATTTTTTTTTTTTAATTTTTTCAAAATTCAAGATGGCCGCCATACAAGGCCAATTCGGGTCATTCTACGCGAGCCCGCAGGGCGAGCGCTAGCGAGGCCGGAGGCCGAGCTGCGTGGCGAGGGCGAAGCCCGAGCCCCTCGGAATACCTCCCCCGTCATGTGACCCCCCCCTCCCCTCCCCCCCTACAAACCCCCTCCACCAAGTAACTAGCAGCGAGGCCGCAGGCCGAGCTGCCGCGAGCCCGGAGGGCTCGCCGAGTGGCGAGGCCGAAGGCCGAGCCATTTGGTTCTTGACATTTTTCATCCCCACCCCCTCACCCCCCTTAGATTTTATGGAATTTCAACTGCATATCTAATACTGTTGCGGCCATTCCGTTTTTGACCCTTTTTCAAGCACCACAAGCTACCTCACCCAACTCCGACTGCACAAGGTACATGACCCTCCTCAACAGCTGCACCGACACCTCGCGGGCTGCTCGCAGCCCGCGCCCCCACCCGAAATACTAGTACTATTATAAAGCTGAAGAAGTCGTGAGTGCTATAGACAGACGTGTATGTATCACGGGCGAAGCCGGGGCGGACTGCTAGTTATACTTCAAAACTTCTCGGAAAAATACTTACATGTTAGTGTAAGTCCCGTCAAAAACACCCCAGTAGTTTAAAAGATTAGCCTGTACAGACAGACAGATGACTACAATTTATACTATGTATTGATATTGATTGATGATGTAATAAAAATAAAGGCCTTATTTATTCTGTACATGTTTATTTGCCTGTAGAGTTTTATCAACAGATATAAAGTAAAAGAATAAGTACAAAAAAATACTTAAAGAGAGTATAAATTATTATTTTTACAATAATGAAATTGCACTTGTACATAGCACAAAGTAGCTAACAACACCAAATTTCTAACCTCTCCATTAACAATTTTATAACGACAGAATGTAAAATGTACAATATTTAAGCTTAATTATATCATTGATATCACAGATCAAAACTACAACAGGGATAACATATAAGCTGGTAAAAAATATAAAAATCTATATTCAAAAATTTTCTCTAACACAATACAATTGCACATGTCTGCAGGACCTGCCATCAACTGCCCTGCACTAGCAAACAAAAAACAACCTTTGGCTGCCGTACATACATACATATTATCACGTCTTTGTCCATTGTGGGGTAGACAGAGCCCAAGGTCATAAAACCTTAAGGCCATGTTTAGCGTGTTAAGGGCGTGAAAGTATCAAAATATATAATATATAATAAAGTAAAGCAGCTGGTATATTCTATGCTACCATACCTAATGCAAAAAATTTACCTAACAGTATGGGTCCCTCGCGTCACCACCCAGTGGTTCTAAAATAAAAGTAATAACAATCTTTAGACTTAATAAGAGCAACTGTAAACTATCATTGAAATAAATACACTCAGAAGCTACAAATTTTGGATGCTCTGGAAAAACATCTTGACAAAATTTGATGAAATTTTCAACTGGCAGGCATGCCTCATTCATGGGGGCTTCGAGCAGTAGACACATTTTTTTTCATTATTTCTATTTTAACACTGGTAGTAAATTGTTTACGAAAAAGACATATAGGTAGTTATAACAAGGCCAATATAATTTTAATACAAGTTTTTTTAAAAGATGCACATATATTTTGATATGTTTCAGTATGTTACTCAGTCAGTTCAGTATGTTGTTGAAGATATTTTTTCTTATCTTCGAGAATGTCTAAACATTGACTCTGCACAATTGTTCTCAAGTTGTGTGAGTGACACACATACCTTTAATATACAAATATCTATCTACTAATAAATAGTGGTAGTTAACTAAGGAAACATACTTGAATAAGGTACTTTGTGAAAAAGGTTTTTCATGTTGTTAAGCTCCTTCAAAATACATTTCAACAGTTAGGCCCTTTATCTTCTTGTGGCATAATTTCTAGAATTAATAGGAAATAATCATTGTTTAACAGAAAACTGAATGTTGCAGCCATATGGGAATGGTTAATACACCAAAACTACTGGCAATTAATAAAACATTGTAATTCCTTTACCAGCCCCCTGGCTGGTAAAGGAATTCGGGCATTACATTATAATAACTCGGGGCATTTACTAACTCGGATGACAGGTGTCGATGCCTATCAATCTAGGATTTGCTGTTACAATGCGGCTTTTGTATTACAAATAAAAATTTTGAGCAAGTAAAACCCGTATTGTACTTATAAATCCTACCTAGATTGATAGGCATCAACAACTGTCATCCGAGTTAGTAAATAGGGGGGCAGATACCACATGAATTAAGTTTATAAAATATTTTGCATAAATTACAATTTTGACGGCATAAGCTCATTCATTTCATATTTTTTCCTCATAAAATCTGTAGTGTACAATTTCTCAGGTAGGAAACACTGGAGGAATAGATGTGTAATCATACCAGTAATGCCCCATATTTTGTACTTATCATATAAGTAAACTGGAGTTATTATTTCTTCATAATTCAAATGTCCCTGTTTTTCAACATTGCATAGATCTTTTATAGGGACTGTGAAGATGTCTTCAACCTCATCGGCACTAGGTTTTAATTTCTCTACATTCAAATTTCTTAACATTCCAACAATAGGGTGGATCATCATGTATTTATTGCGGCCTTGGACCACAGGCATTTTCTCCCATATTTCAATGTCTTCTGGGTTAAAACCTATCTCTTCGTGGGTTTCCCGAAGAGCAGCGTTGATCTCCGTCTCACCTTTATCAATTTTTCCACCAGGAAATGCAACTTGTCCACTATGATTTTTTAAATTTGAAGACCTTAACGTATACAGTAAACACACTTCTCCTTTCACAACACACAGTGGCACTAAAACAGAAGCATACTGTATTTTTGAACTCACTTCACCGTGTATGAACATCGGTAGCTCCTTTAGGTTTGATATGCATCGCTCTCGTGCTACCATTGATAATAAAATTTGAGGGGAAAAAGACATGGTTGTTTGGTTATATGAAATTGCGTTATTATATAAAGAAATTCATCAGAAGTCAGAACATACTAAATATATATATACAAATTACACAATATCGTATGTCATTATCTCTCGGTGTAAAGTACAAGGTCTCAATAAAATAATTTAAAGAGACTTTGCTTCAGGGTTGCCAGATGCAATTATCTATTTCTCCCCAAATTTGAAATAATTTTTCTCCAAAATGATACTATTTTGCTTAGTTTTACCCAAAGGCAATATATTATATATATTCCCAGACAAGTACAATCCCGGGACATTCAAAAGTAGAATAAATGGATATCTCTTGGATAGGCATGTAACATCCTCGTCTTCATCGTCACTTACCATCAGGTGAGATGGGAGACAAATGCCTAATTCTATAATTAATAAAAAAAAGGCCCAAACTTTTTTTTGTGGTTCTATCTACTCTATCAAATAATAATTACCTTGCAGTTAGATTGTTATTTATTTTCTCGTATTGAAAAAAAAAACATAGTACTTACATCAACTTAATAAATTTATTGCTTATCAAAACCTACTTAGCTTACGTTTACACAAGTAAAACGAAATAAATAAAATAAGAAAGCTGAATCGATGCAACATGAAGAAAAGAAAACCCGTGCGTGAGTTGAGTGAACGGAACGAACGAACGTAGGAAAAAGGAACGAATTACTATTCAGGATCCGAATACCAGGAACGAATTATGTTCCGTTTTCGGGCGCGACAATGAAGGATGCGTTCGTAAAAAGCTCATTCATTTTATATAAATTATTTTCTTTTCTGTTTTCCATATATATATATGTATACATATAATAAAAAGTAAAACAAAAAAATAAAAAAATGGAGGCGTTCTAAAATAAATAATTACCCAAAATTCTCCACAATATTTTACTTTTCTCCAAAAAATTCTCCATAGATTCTTTTTCTCCAAAATTTCTCCAATAGCCAAATTTTTACCCAGAATTGCGAAAAAAATACCCAATCTGGCAACGCTGCTTTGCTTTGTTGTGTTTTGATTTCATTTTGTTGACTTTGACTGACTTGACAGATAGATCTTTTTCTTTTTGTGAGAACGCTGCGCGCTGCGCGTCACGTATTTAACCAATATCAAGGTGCAAGCAAGCAACGTTTAATAGCCAAAAATCTTTTTCGTAGTTTGCATAGGTACAGAAAGTTTTTTTTTTGATTTGATTTATTTTTTCTCTGCCAAAAATAGTGATGGATAAGTGCTTTATTTATCCTAGGAACCCTTCGAGCAACACGGCCTCCGTACCAGACGGAGGGAGTGGGCATAGCGACAATTTACTATGACAATTTTTCTGGCGTTTTTTGCGGGGGGAAATGTGCACACAAGTTTAGTTCCGCACACCTATATACAAAACTTAAACTGTCACTTGATAGTAATTATGACATTGTCACAAAAAATGACATAAAAAAGAAAAAATAATTTGTGTACAGATGAGTCACACACAACTAACACATAGACATGCATATGCCTAATTTTGGCTTGTACCTTGACAGAGGGGAATGCAGCGTATGGCTACTCCCTTCCGTGTTGCTCGAAGTAGGAACCTAAATCGCAAGCTAGCTAGTGATCACACTACACTAAATCGGTTCCTAAATCGTGCAGTGTTGCCAATCGGGTCATGTCAGAAATCTGAAATATAAAAAAATTAACCTTTTTGTAAAAAGTAACCTTTCATACCTATTTTTTACTGGAAAGGTATTATAAGTCGATAGAATAGAATTTTAGTTGTATTGATGAGATCTGTGGCGCAGCGGTCAACACGCCGGCCTGTGACACGGATGGTCCCGCCCGGGTTCGATCCCCGGTAAATTCTAGATAGATAGGCATCGACACCTGTCATCCGAGTTAGTAAATAAGGGGGTCGCGTAAATACGATGTAGAGATGAGCGTTACCGTTGTTTTTCAGAAACGTTGCAACCAGTTACATTTTTTTCATGGAACCTGTTGCAGCAATAGGTTGCTTTTGCAACAGGTTTCTTTTTAGGCAGAAAATTCAAAAAATTTAATTTTAATATTTTGGTGCCTTTGTTTGTAGTGAAATTTAAGTAATGAACATAAAGTCCAATAAAAATGGGATAGAAAATACTGTGAGCGTTGTTAGATTTTATACAAATCGAATAACTACTGGAAAGTTAACCATATTTTGTTAGTTGTAATAATTAGTGCAAAGACGATGGGTTGCTATTGTGAATAAAAAAATTGATAATACGATTATTTTCTATTCTTTCTGGTTAAAATTTTATTTTAAACACAGACGTTAAAAATATTTTTTTATATAAAGTTTTGACATTTGTTGGAGTTACGGAAACAACCTATTGCGGAATTTCTAACAACAGGTTACATTTTTTTTTTAAAAGAAACTAGTTGCTGCATCCAGTTGCTAAAAAAAACGCCCATCTCTCTACCCTACCATCCCTAGTCATAAACAAACAAATCAAATGAATCCAACCCAAAGAGTAAAGTAAAGTAATGTATAGCCAAAGAGTATATAATCACTTCGTTTTACGCTTGTGTACAACCAAACTCAGCCAGAAAAATTGTCATAGTAATTGTCGCTTTGCCCACTCCCTCCGTCCGGTACGGAGCACAGCCGTAGCAACCAAATGACAAATAATTGTTGAAGTTTGTTTGGAGACGTATTGCAATGATAATACATTTTTACCAAATTCTTGTGTAAATGAGCAACGAATATTTTTAAAATGTATGGAAGGGCTGCATCTTGTATAGATCATTTATTTTCTTTGGCCTGTCGTCAGTATTGTGTGTCAAAATTTAAGAACTATCCAGTACCCATCAGTAACAAAGTTCCTGCTGCTACAGCAGCAGTTCTAGTGCTCCTGTGCCGTGTAGATGGTATTCCGTCGCTCTTATATACGGTACGTTCTCAAAATCTTCGAGCCAACAGAGGCGAAGTGTCGTTTCCGGGTGGGAAAAAGGACGAAAATGAGACGCCAGTAGAAACTGCTCTAAGAGAAACCGAGGAAGAAATAGGATTATCGACGGATAAAGTATGTATTTGGGGCCACGGACCCGCGTTCTTAGGGCGCAACAATTCGATCCTAGTTACTCCTGTTATTGCTTCAATCAACAAATTACAAGAAACTGATCTGAATGTTAATGATCAGGAAGTAGCAGAAGTGTTCACGGTCCCTGTGGAAGTGCTGTGCGATCCAGAAAACCAGTACTGTAGCCAGTTTAGCAACGGCTTCTTACTGCCAGTATTTGTTGCTGGACAATATAAAATTTGGGGCTTGACCTCATACATAACACATGCTTTCTTAAGTTGCGCTTTGTCCAAAGATGTATATAACAATCAGGCTATGAAGAGCAAAAATATTCTGGCCTCATAAAAAAATATCAGACCATTTGTTGTTGTGATAACAAGCTAGTTTCTTTGGTCGCAGAATAAAAAAAGTAAAATATAGGACACATTTATTTTGTTCTTTTAGGTAAACAATAAAGAAAAAACACATTAATGTTCATGAGTGGGCGTTCCTCGCAATTTGCTAAAAATTGATGCAAACTGTGACGTCACACAATTTAAATGGGTTGTGTCTTTATTATATTTTGTTTAAATTAAAGAAAATGTGTCCAATTTTTGATTATTTCTAAAAATATTTTTAGGAAACTACCCTATTCTATTTATTTTCTTACTAGGTAAGTGTTGAGATTATACAAAGGTTATTAAATAAAACAATTTATTTATGAAATATTGTTTATTAAAGTACAAAAGCTTTATTACCCTACCCATTCAATATCACAAAGTAAATACCTAAAGTTATAATTTATCAAAATTAATGAATATTTAGCAAGGCACAAGCAATTTAATCAACTAAAATTACTTTATCATGTCACCAAATCTACTAAGAGTATTGAATCTTTCAACAATCTATTGATTTATATTTTATCTGCACATAGGCATTAGGCATTGATACCTTGATTGACTGCTAAAATATAAATAGGTAGATATACATATGCAGACAAATCAACTAATTGAGCTAGCCTCACAATAGGTTGTTAACTTGTATTTTAGGATAGTCAAAGATAACTCAACAAAACTATATTTTAAAATGGATACTTATAGAGATTAAAATTCAAGACACAGGCCAATCTGAAAAAGATCTTTCTTCATCATTACCTGGCTGGGATCGAACCCCAGGCACCATTTGGCATTATAATAATTTCCACATTAATTGCACATCTTGCATAATACCTGAATCAACACATTATATATAGCAGACATCAGAGCTCAGACAAGCCTACAAGACACATGTAAAATATGGGGTAACTACCTAAGAGCATCATAGAAAAAAAAACTTACAGAAATGGAAAGTACTTATGGTAACGTACTAATGGTATGATATTGTATCTTGTTTAATGGGTCAAATCCTGCAACTAAATTCTGAAGCACTTGAATGATGATCGAGATGGAAGGCTATAAGACCTTTAAGAGTCGCCTGTAAGCGCATGTCTCCATACAAACGGAAAAAGGGAATTGTGGCAATTTTTGATAACTTTGGAGTAAAATTAAGCATTTAATCAATTGATCTCATTATAATCTACGTACGTTCCTATACAGCTTGGTTAAAATACCAATTGTTTGATAATTACAAGCCTTTTCAAATTTGTATGGAAATCTTGAGAGGCATATAATTCTCAAACATTTGATAATTTAACCAAACTGTATAGGAACGTACGTAGATTATAATGAGATTATTTGCTTAATTTTGCCCTAAAATTATCAATTCCCTTTTTCCGTTTGTATGGAGACATGCGAGTCCAGGTGACTCTTAAAAAGATAATAAATTGTATTTGAGCTCATTTGATTTGTCTTCGCAAGCACTTAACAGTATGAATTCGTTCGTAAAAAGATTTTCGCAATTTTGTAAAATAATATACATATTTTCACGTCTTTTTCCCTGCAGAGTAGACAGAGCCCAGGTCTAGAACTAGTTTTAATTCGGGTCTTGTACAAATAGCGTTCAGTCTGAGATAGGATGAAGGCACCTTCAGTTGTCTAACAAAAATTAACATTTTTTAAACATGTTACAATGCATAGCAGGTGTTATTTCCTCCGCTGAGTAGCCTGCTTGTCACAAAAGGGTTAGGCAGTCGACGTTGTTAGCGCTGGCGTTCTTTTGCCAAATAATAGATTAGAAAATAATCCATGGTAATTTATTTACAACTGTACACGCTCGAGATCAAAATTAATAGCAGCGCTAAATAAGACGGGCGCACGTGACGGGTGCCCGCTCGCGGATTGGTAGCCCGCGGCAGACTTCCGACGCGTGCACCCGCGTCCGCCTCCGCCTGTGTTTTAGCGTTCGCACTTCGCCCTTAGGTTACCCTGGATTAATTATTATTTGTTGAAAAGTGTGATTAACTAATATAATTAAGTAATATAGCCATATGATAATAACAAAATAAATATAAACGAGAAAATATATAAGGGAAATAAAGAGAAATAAAATAAAACACAAACAAAAAAATAATAATATTTATCCAGCTTTATTCCTTAACATTTACATTATAATCTAGTATTAATATTTTATACATTGTCCTTCTTACATGTTGGTTGTCTCGCCCTTGTTTATGGTGTGTGTAATGTGTGTACTATGTTTGTTATTGATATTTGCTACATATATATTTTTCCCACAGTTCAGAAAAAAAATATACTGGCAAAACCTGTGAAAATCATATGAAATTCAAAATGTACTAAATAAATAGGTGGTCCAAATTAAAGCCTCGCTTTCTAACTACTGAAAGTGTCACGAACATAAATTATATATTTATAACACGGACATTGTAAAAAATCTTTCCACAGTAAGTACTTAAAACAACTCCCTTCCGATAGGTAACGTTGAGGCAGGCAAGAGCCGTCACACATGTTTCACAACAGTAACAACATTAATCAATGCTGTACCAAAATTAAAATCGAACAAAGTAGAGGCAGAGGCATTAAAATAAAAATGGCGGTGAATTTTTCCGTCTAAAACCTACAACTACACTAGGGGAGTCCAAAAAGAACAAATAAATGAATACTGTAAACCAATCTTACACCTATTGTGAATATAATACAAAAATAATTCTGCACGCCTATTCGTTGTTTGAACGCTGGAACTATCCTAAAACTTATTGTTAAGACATGTGAAGACACTTGTTCACGGAAATTGAGGTTTCGTACTGGAGATATGCATTTGACGACTAAGGCAACCACCTAACAGCCATCGCCTGTCATACCCATATATAAAGATAGAACACGGAAGTATGGAAAAATCTTATATATCTTATTGACAAAATGACAGTTTGACAGTCATAACCATAGAGTACCTCTGGTAGAGAGGTTTAGATCCAGCGCGATTTCGAGGCCTCCTTCGCATCCATGAACAAGGGGTTATGAAGTACCACTTACCATCAACAACAAAGGTACACTCGGCTACCCATAATTTGTCAGGGATAACAAAAATAAAGACGCGAATTTTACGTAATTGGTTCAGCACCTCTGCCGAAATCCGATATCGTATCAATTAAATAAATAAAAAATAAAAAATACATAAATATAATAGAGCGGTTAATAACAACTTCTAACCAAACATCTCATGGCCACTGTCAGTTCTCATAATGTGCACTCAACATCGACATCCATGTAAATAAGTATTAGATACAAAACTACATAATACCATGCGTTTCCAACATTTTAGGTTAGCACCACAGTTTCGACAACCATTTGAACCATCAATAAATATAGAATAACGAAGTTTATTTCGTTTATGACTGTGCGGCTGACCTAAAAGGTTGCACTGTCATTCTTAAATCACCCAATAACTTTTTAACCATCAACAATTTTGATTGCACCATCCATATCCATACATTGGAATTTAACAAAAAATGTACTTTTAAACTTAGCTACGCGTTTTACGTATGGTCAAAGTGTGTAAATCGGATCACTTCTTTTACCAATGTTATATAAGTAAAAGAAGGAAGAGATGGGCTACACAATGCAAGAAATACTTTTAACATTGTGTAATATGATTGATATAAATAGATATATTAAAAAACAGGATATATTGTAAATTTTACAATTTACTTGAGTATTCCTTTTAACCACTTTGACCATAACTGACGGCCATTTTCTATCGCCATCTTGAAGACAATGATGACAATAAAATCTGACCGTTTTATTCAGTTCAAGCGCTTAGTATGACAATGTACAAAAGTACAGTATTATGACAAACATTTTTCAATTACCTAATCAGTATTTTAAAAATACAAATTAATGTTGGCAAGCATGGTGACCTTCAGCCGGAGAGTCGAGATTGACGCCATTCTAAATGCAATTATACCAACGATATAAATCATGAACTTAATTTCAAAACGGTGGACATTAACAATCAATTTCACGCCTAATAACTGTTGTACCAAGGCTCATTTTCGCTCCACACAATGTAAAAACATGTTACTCTGTGTTATTCAAATCGTTTACGTCGATAGGGATGGAGGTCGTGAACGTGGGCGTCTCCAGCTCCTCATGTTTTTTCATTTTCAGCGCCTGGAAAAGAATGCTTTGCTTTATATGCATTGTAGAGACATTTGGGATCACTTCCACGAGCGAGAGAATCGAGACGAGTCTGCGCTCCTGCCTTATATTATTATATATTCTATTTAGAAGGCTATACGATTGACAGTCGCTTGCACTCGGCAGAGTGCAAGCGACTGTCAATCGTGTGGCGCAATGGTGGCACGGTGGCAATCACGGTGATGTGACGAGTTGCCAGTTGCCACTCGTCACATCGCCGTGTGTAGACGCATGCTCATGCCTTGGGTTCCTAGGGTTGCGGTGCCGCACTTGACGTCTGTCCGAGTAGTACAGGCCTATATTCATAAAAAGAAACCCTGTCATCTTTCCCGTTTATGTATAGAGCTCTGTCCTACTCGGACGGATAATGTATAGAAATAGGTGGCACGACGATAAAATCGTCACGATTCTCTCGCTTGTGGAGGTGATGCCTTATGTGTAACCCTTTTGCAACATCTAAACGTCAACTTGAGGTGATATGATCTGACTTGGACCACTGACAAATGATTTGTTGAAAGTATGTTATGGATAAGCCTTTTCAGAATTCTTTAAAAACACGCTTTAAAAACTAAGTTGAGACTAATCTATTCCTTTCTTTACATCAATTCTATAAACGGCTCTTCAAAAGCTCGAAGTATATAAGAAAGAAACATTTAAATTTGAAAAAAATAAACATTTATAAAATAAATTTATAGTATGAAGATAACAGTTAAAATATTAAGCACAAACAAATAAAACCAGTTAATTTGAAACAAAGAAAATTCTTTAAATAAATGTTAAATTGAGTATAATGCCCCAATCCGCTTTACATGAATGAGGTGTTAATAAATAAAATAACAAGGGTTTCTTGAAAAACCTAATATGCCGATTACCAATGCCACGGCGCGGTGCTGCGCATGTTACATGGATTAAAGGAATTTGGACCTTTTTAATAGGAGATACATTTCATTTTTGAATAGCGTGGTGACAGCCGTCGTCAGCCGACCCGATTGTAGTTTTTTTCTATTCAGATATGACATCTAACTATATAAATAAAAAAAATCTTTACTGATGTAACATGCACTCCGCTCCGCCGCCCGTCGGCCCTGGAAATCCTCATATACGCGGTGGCAGTACTGAAACGCCAGATCCAATGGTAGCAGTTGTCAAATATATCAAACGGCTTTCTTTTTTTCTTTTTTTTTTTTTTTAAACTGGCTTTCTTAACATAAATCCATCGGGAACGGCCCTTTTTATTTGAACGAAAGTTTTATCGGACATAATCCCAACTCTTATTTACATTTATTGATGTAACTTTGAGTCATAATTTGACCTTATCGTCAAATTATGAATGACAATTGATAATTATGACGGATGACCTCGTGACACTATTCGGTTTACTAATATTTAGAAGTGGTTGTCAATTACGTCTGAAGTTGGTCGCGTGGACACTTTCCTGTTTTAACTCCATTCTACGACAACTACTTTTCTTTCTTCAAATTTCTTCCCAATAAAATTCACATCATATTCTTTGTGAGGTTTGACTTAGCTCAAGTTTTTTCCACAAATATTAGAAGAACACAATTTCTTTTTTCATCTCTGTAGTTTTTTCAGACATATTATTCCATCTAAGGATATTTTATTACTTGCCATTTCAGTTCTGCCATCAAAGCCTTTCAAAAAAACCCTGATTTTCGGTTTAGTACAAACAGGAAAAACATATAATGTATTAAATGTTTGAAGCTGGCTAAAACCTGCTGAAGATGTCCTCTACCATTGACTAAACCAAAATGAATACTTCGAAGCGACGTAATTTTGTTGAGAATTAAATTGTTGTTATTTTATCTAATATGGGATTTGGTAAAACATTTAGTTCATCTCTCTGTTTATTTTTCTAAGCAGTTGTACTGGCATATCGCATGAAGTGAATGATGCCCACAATTAGTGCCAAAATAATAAAAATATATATATTTCATACGCACAACCGAGTGCGAATATTATGAATGTAATAGGCGAATGAAGTAAATCGACGCCCTAACTCGATTTCTTTTGTATAAGATACTGCTTGGTGATAATTATGCATCGATGCTTAATTGCGCACTTCGTTAATGAACATTATGTCCCATTCCTTACATCTTACACAGTAATTTTCATACATTTTGGACACAGCCAGCCGTGCCCAAGTTGGAGCCAATATTCCCTGAAACCGTGGCAGAAATTGTTCTACTCAGAATTATACTACCGATCGTGCTACTAAAGAATTTTAACACAAACAAAAATATATGTCTTACAAATTTTGAAATAATCAAACTATTAATTCCGCAGTAATGTCATATTCAGATGTAAGTTTATACATCTGAATATACATGTAAAACGTCTCCAAACACTATCTCATACATCATAAAATTGCGTTGGGAATAGTATTGGCTCGCAATGCCCAATTCAAAACAATTCCAGGTAGCTGTCGCAAAATGGCGCCGAAACCACAAAAAGCTGCCGACTCTATGCCGAAATATTTGACTGTAATGTATTGGGCAGCGTCTCGGCAAAGCGGTCCTGCAAAATGTGGGATACAAAACCAATGGTGCACGATGGGTGGACGTCACTTTTTCGAATACAACCAAAGCCTAAACCCCACGAAATGCCAATACAACAAACTATAGAGCTCTTGAAAATGGTATTAAGAATTATTTAATGTTTTCGCGATTGTTACACATTTAAATAAAATTTCTTTTAAATAATGTTTTATCCAGCTATTACAATGAGAGGGTTTTCAGAAATCCAGGTGGCGACACTGTATCGAGAGGTATTTTTGAAAGCTGCTGTCAAAATCCACCAATCAGTTTCTTCTTCTTCTCTTTTATAAAATGGCTTCCACCGAGATAACAGTGATACTGCCAATGTCCAGTAAATTGAGATACTAAGTATCGGTGTTGTACGGTAAAGTTGTAACAAGTAGCATCAAAGATGGCGTATGTGGTCGGGAGGTTATGGTGACAAGTCTATACGAGTCCATACAACAGTCCACTTTAACTATTTCACAAATTGTTCCATGAGCACGAGTATTTATAACTCTAAACTACACCAATTTCATATTATAAAGTCCACCAAAATCAATTTGCAAAATCGTCCAAGGTAGACCCCAACTGCACCCCTTGACTTCCCACCACAAAAACCCCAATCATGTTTAATCATCAATTTTATGATTGGCGGATTTTGACAGCTCAACCTCTCGACACAGTGCCGCCACCTGGGGGAAAAATCAATTCTGAAAACCCTCATTGTAATAAACGCGATATAACTGTTTTAAAAGTATTTTTATATAGAATGAAGAATTATTGTTTTATAGCAGATGAGTGGCTGAGAGTGATGTAGCCCGCCACGTACCGAGGTCTGGCGCTCGGCCGCCCGCGCCGGCATCGGAGACATGCCCAGGCCTTGGGCCGACAACTGGGGTACATACAAATACATACTGTTACTACGGAACGAACCATACATATACCTATGTGCACTGGAAGGAGGTAAATACAGTTTGTATAATGCCTTATATAATATACCGCGCGTTTCTGTAAATAGTATCCTAATATTTACTGCAATTTCAGCACCTGATACCAAAATACTTCCACTTAAATGGTTTTTAAATAGCATTACAATGCTCGGTATATTATTAAAATTGAAAATATGTGATGAAAAAGAATTCGCCACATGTAGGACCTAGCCACCTGTGGCGAATTCTTTTTCATCACATATTTTAAATTTTAACAAAATACTTTCCTTTAAAACATTTTTGGAAAATAAAAAAAAGGCACTTACAAATTGGCTGATCAGTTAATCGGACTCAGTTTGGAAAGGCGATTTTTTTTGTCATATTTCACTGGATGCTCTGACTAATATATGGCTCTGGTAGAACTCCGGAGGGTCGTGCTCCAGCAGTGGAGACTAAAGACCTGATGATGATTTCACTAAATGTTTTTGTGGAAATACGTTCAGTATTAGGTACTAAACTTGCTATAAAATTTAGGATACTGTTAAAAATCACCCACTATAATATATTTATAAAGTATAAATAGCGGTTAGTTTTATAAATGGCCAATAAAAACTACTATAGAGAAGAGTGAAATTAAATAACTATACATACATATATTCCTTTAAATATTTGCAATGCTACATAAATAAACAAAAAAATAAATAGAAGTATGAAACTTAATACCTCACTATGTAAGAAAAAAACAATAACACTTCTAACATAGATAGAGGCCTAATTTGGAGTGTCACGCACCCAATGAACTGGAGTACCATGTCCAGTACCTATCTCTTTATAATCGTCACAACCTATTTTATACTTTAATCGGAAATATTTCAACTCGAAAGAATGAAACTTCTCAACTTTTTCAAGCTGGAGTGCAAGTTTCATCAAAATATTTTGATATAGCGAGTATTTTTTTCCAGTTCAAATTAAATCTACCTACCACTTTTTAAATATATTTTGCTTTCTTACTTATTATTTTGATAATAATTATTGAAAAAACTACCAGCGTCTCGAGACGGCCACTGTACAAGGGAAGGGACGTATTTGTCTGATCCGAAGTGCCCGGGCCCACATCGGTAGGGGCTCTCTAGCCTTGTTCTTTTTTTATTTAACTTAAGGCGCTGTAACACTTAGTAATAATAGTAAGTACTGGTAATCGCACGATAATTGTACGCACTGGTAATGAAACAAAGTTGGAAGTGGCGATACCGGTAGGCGATCTCAGTTCAAACGCGTGTCTGTCATGTCAGTTTTTTTTTTCAGTTTATATTTAATAATTCAATAATTATAACGTAATATTGTAATATTTTTAGGTATCTCTTTTGCTCATTAAGTTATACTTTTAGTAGATGTAAAAAAGTTGTTAGTTGACTGACACTGAAAATATCAAGTAATTTGCGACGAAACCTTTTCTGGATATAGCTTTTTGCTATTTTATTTTGCTAGGTTTTAAATATTTATTTTATTCTGTGACTTGTTCATATTTTTTTCATGCTAGTATCCAATGAAAAATAAAGCTAACTGACTTACAGCGCCTTAATAGGCAAACAGTCATTGTGTTCGGGGCCTGTCGGGCGAGTATGTAAGGTAAGGGTGACGTACCTGCTGCAGCTTGTAGTGGTTGATGATGTCCTGGTCGGCGGGGCAGCTCTGCGTGAAGGCGTCCAGCTGGTACATGTGGAACATGTAGCGCCAGAGCGCGCGGAACGAAGTCTGCAACACACCAAACACATCACTACATCTGATGGCTGGACTCGCATATGTTAAAAACCGGATAGTTGCCTCTAAAAGCTTTTGAAAATTTGAAACGTATTCTGTTCGTTTCGTTCAAATGGTTTGCACACTTTGACAAGGCGATGCCGGCAGCCGACAAAAGAAGAGTCGGCGCCCGCCAAAGGCGCTATCGGCAGCTTCAAAGACTCGGCACGCGCCATACATACGCAGTACGTTGATGGGTCGTGCGGATCAGCTGTTTAATGTTGTTGAAAAACTGTGTGGTTATGTTTTGTACTAATAAAAGTACTTTCCCAATTAAATATTTTTATTATTTTAATTTACTTTCCAAAATCTCTTGTGGGTGTACTGCATACCATTTGCCCGGACAGACTATATCAAAGATTAAAACAGTTCTAGCAGGGAACGAAGGAGAAGACGCATATAATATAGATGGTACGTACTGGTATTTCGAAGTCGACAAAGTACTTGCCGGCGACGCGGATGTGCTGCAGCCTCGGCATCAGCTCGCAGTCGAAACAGCACATCGTGTCGCCCGTTAAGAACCTGCAACACAATACATGTTAGTCAAATAGCAGCCAAACTAGCCTATGGCTCTCAGAGATAACGTACCTATCCAACGATGAAAGAATTATTGAATTAGTTAACTCTTCAAGCTTTATAATATTAGGATAGATTCAGTAATCTATCCTAATATTCACCCATCGATGTCTCTATTACCGGTAAAAGAGGGTGTGTGAACGTGAGAATGTGGGCTGAGGCAGAGCAGAGGCACATCAAAAGACACATCACACATCAAAAGACTCTGCTTGCGCGTTTCATAATCGTTCAGCGCCATCTTGTGAGAAGTCTTGTAGATACTTGTTGTGTTTTCGTGTTAGTTCTTGAGGCGAATGTAGAGGTTGCCACAGTACAGCAGTTGATTTATTTCGTAGTCCTTACTAGTTACTAGCATTGTGAGAGCTCAACTCAGCGCTCCCTGTACCAAAGAATTTTACCCTACGCGAAATAAAGCGTCACTAAAGCATGTGCGCACGTAAATTCCCTAGGGACTATATGTAGGTGTCTGGATGAGCGCGGGAGCATCGAGACGCACGGGGCGTGCAACGGGCCGTCGCCGACTGTCTTGGTCGAGGGCTGTATGTGTTGTTTGCGTCTCTCGCACGGCTCGTACCGCAGCCGCGAAGTAAGTAGTGAGTTCTTGTTCGTGGTATCAACCCTAGCGCTTTCACGCCCCGGCTCAAGGTCAACGGTGCCCGAACTCTCACGTACAGGGAGTGTCACCACTGTACCGGAAGCCGTCCCGTTTGCACTCAATACTCAATATTTTATTAATAACTCACCTGGTCCCTCTGCGCTCGAGCAACGCGTCGATGCGGCCGAGATGCGCGCGCAATGCTGCGGATTTCTGCTCGTCCTTGCGCACCAGCACCAGCTTCAGTTTGGAGTATAGGTTCTCGATCAACGATGCTACTTCCTTGTCCTGAAATCGTTAGAGGAATACCGGAATCAATTATGTTATCAGGGCGAGCAAACTATTCCACAATCTTTTTTGGTACACTTTACTGTTTGTGAAGGTTGGGCTATAACATAGTAATTTCTATAAATTTAAACGTTGTTAAACCATCATAAATAAAGCATCGCTATAAATGTAAAATCTGTAAAATCTTAAACCATTCTAGTCACCAGCCAGGGTCCTGCTTTTGGGCATCGCGCGCAAAGTCTCATAATGTCAAAAAGCGCCTAAGCGAGAGGCGCCCAAATATACAAATTACATAAAAAAAATACTACAAAAGGTAGCTAGACGATTATTTTACAAAAATATCTAAATTACTTTAAGTTACAGTAAATATCACAGGTTACGAAATTTACTATTCCTGGTAATGTATTCTGAAACCAGGTGTTCAAAGTTTCTAAATATTATATATACTGGAGTCCCAATTTATATTGATTTTCATTCGCTAACAATAGTGATAACTGATACAATTTTTCGCCATTTGCCGCCATTGGGGAAGCCCCAATAATTACCTGTACAAATAAGTTGTGCCCGCCGGGTACCGACTTCATGATGTGCCTCTCAATCTTTTCGTTTTCGAGTATCGCCAGGCCGTTGTCGATCAGTATGGGAGGGTGCGTCGCTTCGAAGTTGGTGCGGAAGTCTGGCGGGGGCTTCTGCATGTCTACTGTGGTCACCTGCAATGCAATAGAAACCCTATGAAACAATGTGGGTGCTGAGACGTCAGGTCTAGTAAGGGTAATGGTCTCGAACGTCAGAGAGCAACTTAAAAACTTCAAACTTTTTATCTTTAAAACTACTCAACTGATTTAGATAAAACTTTTTTTGCGTTTCGAAGAACTTCTAATGAGGCAGATAATTAAAAAGAATCAACGTGGGATAATAAGTGTTATAGTTACATGACTGGAAGTTTTGTGGGATATAATTTGATAATAGAAGGATACATTATTTTAATGCAACTTTAGTAATCAAATTTAGAAAATCCGTTGCAAGAATAGATAAATTCGTTTGCAAGTCAGTATTTTTGCAAGGATAGGTAGATAAGTAATTTATTTGTAGCTAGGATTTTTTTTTGGTATGCCGTAAGATAATTAGTGGCGACACGTAGTTTGCATTAATTGTAAATAGAGGTGCAGTTTAAAATTTTCCCAAAAAAATAGACTTCAAGTTTATATATAAAGGTTTTATATGATATACGTTGTTTAAAATTGCAAACGTGTTTTTAATTAATAAATTATGTTCCTTTCTTTCGAAGAAATAATTGCGCCTATGTGCAACAAATTAAATATTACTAGATTACTTCATAAGACTGTAAATAATATTGCATCAAACAATGCATTTCGTTTAACATTTCTCATAAGATTGCCTGTAATTTAATTAACAATAATACAATTAGCAAATATTTTGACCAATTGCTCCCACATCGGGCAAGTCGATAAGCAAGTGTTCAAAAATATTTGTCTGTTTTGGAATTTATTTACGTCCAAAGAAAATAATAATTAGGGAATAAGCGTTTATATGACGCTCGCTATATTTCCTGCTTTTGATTACAGATTATTTCCCAATGAAGGTATTTATTATTACCACAGTTTATCGCAGCTTTATCCCCATTTATATTGTGTCATACTTTGCTTTGCCCGTTAGGCATTTATTTACTAAGAACGTCACATTCTACGGACCTATGCGCAACTTTCTCTGTACTACCAGAGCCACAAATTAGCCAGAGCAGTCAGAAGCTTTGTCCTATACTCTCCAGGACGGCCAGACGGATTGGTCTCATTGATGTTTATAAGCTTTGTTAAGCTTGTGTTTTCTAAGTTCCCTTCTACGACATCCACGGGAAGACTCGGAGTGGTCCTATTCTATTCTGCCGAGAACCTCACGGTGAACTGTTAATTACTTGAATTTTATTAATGATGGTCGGTTTTTGATTGGTATAATAAAACATGCAATATTTATATGTTTTTGTTAACATTAAACGCTGTCCACTTAGCTAGCACATTCTACTCGCCCAATGTCTTCATTCTTGTCGGAATTTTAATGAGTAACTGGAGCAGTTATTTTGTAAAGTAATAAAAGGAAACGAAACAGATTTAGGTATATTTACATTACATCGTTAGTCAACATAATTACTTAATTTAAATATAAAGTAGGTACTTAATGCAATTTGTCTTGCATAGCTTTTTCGTGTAGCAAATACTTATTTATAAATTATATTAAAAGTCTTAGGCTTCTTGTTGACAAGATTGTTATTCACCGGGCTTAGGTACGTCCGTTCTTTAGCAATGTATAGGATGGGACACTTTGGAGGTTGGTTCACGACGCTAACAGCGAGTACGAACCTTGTGTTACATTACAAACTGTGTTCGTGTAGTGGGAGTATGCGGTGGAAACGAAATCAAAATATAATGATGGGTTGCTAGCCATATCGCCTGACATTATTTCTTAGATTTTCGCCCATTCCTCCGACTAGTTTTGGCGTTCTGCGGGAAGATGCAGCTGATACATTCTACGTATTTTCTTTTCCCCTGAGCCTTTAGACCAGCAAGGAATTAAGATTCCCTGTGAATATCCAACCACACACGTGCCATTAAAGTTTAAATTAAATATTCTACTGTAGATTTTAAGTTGGCATCCGAAGTTGCAAGTATAGAATACACACCTTTAGGCTGATAGTTTTGAGTTCAGCTAGTAAGTATAGGTCCATGAAGTACTCTTGACAAAACAGACAGGCGCCCTTCCGTCGGCCGTCGATTGTGGATGCCTGGAAAGCAGAAAAAAAACCATTTTTTTATTTGCTTAAAAAAAAACTTACAACAAAATTACCGTTTGGACTAGGGAGCAATTAGGCAAATAAAATACTGAAACGACGAGACAGATCTCAAAAAAGATTTAAGATAATAGACAACAGTTTTTCTCTGTTTCATCACTTCGCTTTCATGCCTTACAACTTTTTGAAATGTCTTTCTACACCTCACACTCACGAACAATTAAACAAACGATTCTCTTTTCACGAACCCATCGACTTTCACTAATGCATGGCAGACATAACAAACCGATTACCGAATCCAAAATAATAAAATAAACACTAGTTGCTACAAAGTACAAACTATTTGTTACAACCTATATTCGTTGGTTACAACTTGTTAAACAGTTTTAACTTAAAAGTGACACACAAAAACCTGGAAGGTAATGTTGCAAACAATGTTAATAGGACAGCGATAACTCAAAACGTGAAATTTATTCGAGAGATTGTGCAACAGAAGTGCGGATACAAAAATAAAAAAAATAATATAATGCGCATAAATTAAGTTTTACGACATATATCAATATTTATATCCGAGATGTAACGCCGGAATGCGGGCATTTAATTTTATGAGCTAGACATTTATTCGGTGTGTGGCTATTTACTCTAGTTTTAATTAGACTTGGTAATTCTCTGTTTGTTGGAAGATGTTTTTAGTTACCAATTTCAATAATTAAACTTAGGGGCCAATGAGGTTTCGTCATAGGATAGCCATGTGCAACAGCAAACACCTAACAAATTATTGTCAAATAACAGCTTCATCATCGTCATCATGTCATGTTTATGAGCTTTGTTTAGATTAAGTTTCCTAAGTCGCCTTCTATGACATCCACGGGAAGACTTGGATTGGTCCTATTCTACTCTGCTGGGAACCACACGGCAAACATTGAAAAGATGACTTTAGTTGTGTACAAAGTCCAAACTCTTTTTAGTCTATACCTAGTAGCTGTACCTAGCAAGGAATATACCTAGATATATTCCCAGACAAGTAGGAGGACAAATGACTAATTCAATATAAAATAAAAAAAAAAGCTTCTGCAAAACCAGATGAATTTTACGCCATCATTTTGTTAAGGAATGATGTTGATGAGAGGTCTCGTTATCACTAAGAGTTATCACTGTGTAAACCGGCTTCCAAGAAGCTTTTGTATGAATATTCATAAAATCCATTGTTTTAGCGGAGCTGTGTCCGATTGTCTTCTATATTGTAGACATTCCGCATAGCAAGGACACTTGTACATGTTCATGTAGGTATTATTATGGAAACAACGTTTTAGTACAATAGACGAACAAAAGTTAAATATTTACGTCGCGTCGAAAATTCTACTGTAATAAACTATTTAAAATAATATATGTGAATTATATCAACGTCAGCCTGTGCCTTACCACTTACGCTTCAGTTACTGCAGTTACTTTAATATAAGAGGGAAACAGAGAGAGAAACTAAAAATATTATATGACCTGTAACCAAATGTTATCAAAAAGAAATTAACATTATGAAAGAACAAACTATTACTATTTTTTCTACAATATTTACTGAGATACTAAATGAAACAAGTTATGAAACCAATCAATTTACTGCAGTTTTGACGAGAACAACTTTCTTTTTGGATCAGGTAGGTTTCTAGGATATCGTTAATTACCTCACGTTAGAAACTAAACATTCTAGAATGTCTTGTCATGTGAGTGGATAATATAGGCTGAATTTTTAAACAGTCGCCATTTTTGTAGCTAGTTCAGAGAATGATAACGGAACTTATTTCCACAAAAACATTTAGACAAATATGACAAAAAAAAATCAGTCCGATCATTTGATGTGGCAATTGTGACAAGGCGAAATTGTTTTTCGTTTGGGTTTCTAAATTGTTCCTTTGGAAAGTAGAAAACCTTGGTTACTGTTTAAAAAGTCTCCCGATATGATAGGAATGAAAGATATAGGTGGAACAGCATTGAAAAACATTCTATATATCGAAGGATTTGTCTAAGTGTTTATTATGACTGACTGATCAGTATGCACTTAAATTTAAAAGTCCGCTTCCTGACACCTGGCCAGCCGGGTTCCGTTCGCGATTTATTAATTAGTTGGTTTGGTTAAAACTAAATATACGTACGTACGTAGGTGTGTAAGATTAAATATTACAAAGTACGTCATAAAATACATGACCCGGCTCGACAAATCAACCTTGCCGGATTTACAATGGCAGTGCAAGAAAAACTAAGTATAGGCAAGTATCAGGACGCAGGATTTACATTCAAAATCAATATCCATGACAATGTCGAATATGTAAAAAGTTTTAACGAGGATCAGTGTAAACTATTACGAAAATTTTGACAGTTGTTGCTGTTGAAAATTATTATCTTATGTTAGTGATCATCAGAACATATGTTAGTGATGTCACTCGGTGGGAAAACCCTAATTTTGGATAACTTTCTTTCGTTGTTTGTTGTTGTTTTTGTTTTCGTATGTGTAAGTGGCCAACACTGGTGTCAGATTTTTCAAGCTGCCTTAAGGCATCTGACATAGCTTAACGACTGCCATCAACGATGACAGCCGGGACCAACGACTTAACGTGCCTTCCGAAGCACGGAGGAGCTCGAGATATTTTTATGCCACTTGCGGTCACCCATCCAAGTAGGGACTGCACCAGGGGTTGCTTAACATACGTAAGCGCTCATAGAGCTCACACCCACTGGACCATCGGGCTCCTCAAACTTTCTTTCGTAACATATATCAACAATGATGAGAAAAACAGTTGGTACAAGGTGTGCCACAAAATATCTACATATGATACGACAAACCCATTACATGACATGAGCAGACAAAAGAAACTTACTGTGCTGACAATGACAATGTAAATGGAAGAATTGGGACACAACATAGACATGCAAATCGAAGGCTTGCCTACGCAAGTACACGCATCGCGTATGTTTGAAAGCTCTTTGTTGTGATCGTGACTCATGACGGTCGAGGTCAAAGGGCTTTCCATGTTTCGATGCCCCTGTTAACTTTCACGCTGACTCAGTAACAATATATCAGATTTTTAACTTGCATGAAACCTTCCCACTCGGTAAAGATTTTCTATTTCTATGCTTTCGTGGGTTTGAACTAGATGCATGGGTTTGTACGAGATCTAAAGGAAGGAATAAAAGGAAGTAAAATAAGAATATTAAGTAAAAGAAGTCCTTAGATAGCAATTTTATTATCTCCGCCTTGTAAATTAAATTATTAAAGTTTAAACTTTTTGTCAATCATAAGACGAAAAAATATTACAAAAGACAGTTACATCGGAGAAAGCGTCAAACTTTTTATCGAAACTAGAGCAAAGTCGTCGAGTCGAATATTTTGTCAGAATGCAACATAGCATCCCCATAATTTACAACGACGAACGATGCGAACTGATTATAGGCATATATTTTCTAATTGAGCGTCACAGTTACAGAGAAACGATAAATATGGTTAGTGGACACGCTCAATTGCCACCAGCCATTTATCAAGTTTAAGTAAATACGACGCTAGGAAAAAACGTAGCACGAAGAGAGCGACAACTATAAAGTATAACATTCGCCGTTACATTTGCATGCCACGATTCAACACGTACGGAGACTGACCACGTTTTCAAAGAGATAAATTTTATTATTGGCATGCATGAATACAGCACATAAAACTAGTTGAATTGCAAGCACAATCACTTGGTGGCCTACAATACAAACCTCGTATTGAGTTTTGAATGACGGAGCTCGAAATAATGCCATATAAGTATCCGGAGAAACCTTAATATCAAAGTAGTCAAAGGCAGATACATATACAAAGGAATTGTTGCTTAAGTAAATGCTTAGACGTTTTACTATTTCTGTCAAAAACAATTTACTGCAATGATCTTCAAGTAAGTAATGTTTAATCGTTTAGTACCTGAAACGATTTATGGAGTTATTAAAGTTGTTCATTAAATTGCATGTTCAAATACTATCAATTATCTGTTTAAAGATGAATGCAAAGAAACCCCGACCGCAACAGCCAGCTTGAACTTTTCTAGAGGCAATGTTGCCAGAAACGTGGAACCAACCCAGTTTAACCATCGAATATAGCTGGACCATGAAAAGGAGCACAATCCGCTCACACAATGTCACTAGTGTCCAATGCCTCGCGGAATAGAAACCCGGCAGAGCGATCAAGCGGCACCGACAGCGCCGACTGCATTGACGAGCACATGACGGCGTTATGAAGGTACTGTGAAATACGCAGTGGTGTGAAATACGGGAAGATTAACGCAATCTTCCCGTCCAATAAAAATAAGATAAGGTCAAACATGCTACCAACATTTGATTGTTGTTCTTAAATATAATTCCCAGTTGCTTGTCCTCGATATCGTTGGCTTGACGAGGTCAAGAAGGACCTGCGCGAGCTAAAGGCCGATGACTGAAAGAGGTGGCGCAGCGCAGGAGTGGTGCTATGCTAAGTGGAGATACTTATTAACTGAGGCCAAGACTCACTTTGGGCCGCTGAGCCCTCAGTTGGTTAGTTCCTAGTTAAAAGCTTTTATCATTCAACCATCTTTGTCTGTCAGTCTGTAATCAAATTTTGCAAGTTAAATTAGAACAAGTTCTTAGTTGTAAATCGGATGACAATACAATAAAATGATGTCAACGCCCAGCGTGTTTAACGATGGAGAACTCATTCGTCAAATCATCAAGTTGAATAGCTCATTCACCAAATTTTAGAGAAACATGGCTTTCAATTCAATTAAGACTTAACAAAAAAATTGTTTTTAATTATTTTCAATTTTGTCATTATTCTGGTGCAAAGCAATTAAGAAAAAGAAAACATAATGTAATAACATGAATAAGTACTGCTCGTCGTGATAAACAATGTAAGACAAAGCATTCAAAAATATAAAGTGTTACATTGGAATGCTGATACTAAACTTTAAATTCACATACTTGTTTAACGGACTGGATCTAATACTACATAACAATGTAAATATAAATATGAAATAATTTTATCAGCTTTCGTACGGGCAGGCGATGTGACGGAAGAGGCGCCACGGATTCTGACCGGCTTGAATGACATGAATAATGCAACAGTTTGGTACAAAACTAAAAGCATAACATAAAAAACATTACACAATACTTTTACTAAAAGGAAATAATTATTGCGTGTTCTCAATTGTGGATATTGCGTAAAATTCTGCGGGTATTTAAGATATGGCTATAAAATGAAGAGGTCAGTGTTTTTTTTATAACTATTCGTATATTTTGATAATTTTTTTGATGAGGCTATAAAATGATTGAAAATCATTAAATAGCTAAGTCAACAGCCATAAAATGATACATGAAAAGACGGAGTACTCTCATGTCCAACGAAGCGCAACGAGTTGCTACAGGTAAGAACTGAAAACAAAGTAAATCGCAACGCCAAATTACAGCATTCCAGTTTATCACGAGAGGATAAGTCTCGTACGTTGAGGACCAACCAACCGTGACAAACAAACATCGGAGTCAACGACATCACCCGAACATATAGGCACTTTCAGTTTCGTGAAATCGAAAGCAGTACATACGTCTCCCGCGCTACTGCAACGCGCCATTTTAGACGCTGCGAAAAAACTTGATAATCCGTCACGGTGCCGTGCGTCGCCGCATCACCAAACACCAATTTGTCAATAGCTGTGTTCTCTACACTGCCATGCTGCATTGCATGTTTGAGACAATCATAAATCTGCGATGCTTTGAAACTTCTTCTGTTTTGATCCGTTTCTTCAGATCGAGGCTAATTTTGTGTCATAACGTGCAGAGATTATAATTTTTTGATTTGTTAAGGAACTTGCTGTTTCCAGGACGTCAATTGGTGAGAAAAATTTTATCATGATCAAAGTTTTAGCTTATGGCACTTTCTTAGGTTGAATTTTCTACACAATATCATCTTCATTTATGTGGAATTTGGGATTTTTACTACCAAAATTAATGTCATGAACACTTGCTACGTTATAGGTCCTCGAGTCCTCGAAGTTTTCGAATTTGTTCCAACTTTAAGTCATTATACTTATCTGGAAACTAAGCTGGCCTGTTGATATCACAAATTAGACAAGTGCAGTGACCCGAAGTAGAGAAATGCAACCAACACCTGACCACGGCCGGTCGGCGTCTGCAGATGTGAAAGTGTGCCTACCTCTCTAATTACAAGACTCAACTTACCTTATACGAGGCTCAGATTTCTATTAAATTTTTGAAGTGCAAAATATTAGTGACATTTGTAACCGTCGAAGTGGAAAATTCTGGTTGAGATCAATTTGATACAGTCGTTTTGACTCGAAGAAGAGTTTTTGGGAAAGATTAAGAGGTATACGAAGAAATCACACGTAATATAAGTATTTTGCAGAATTATATTTGCTTTTACATTTCTTTTTCCTTTGAACTCTTGTTAAATATAACGATTTTGCCTTTTGATTTTTTTATAGTTAGGGGTTATGTCTGAAAGTTATCTTTGGAAGTCTTGCTGAAATTGCAGCTTGTTGCCATGGACAAAAGGATAAAATAAATAATAAATATATAGAGACAAATCAGATAGATTGAACTAGTCCCACAATAAAATGTGAACTTGTGTCGTAGGATACCTACTCAACGATACTTTTTTATAATAAAGATGGAGAAGCATTGTGCTCTGCCTCATCCAGAGGATTGAAAAACAATGTTTCTAGAAAGCACACGCTATACTTCGTCGTTACGCTGGCGGCTGTCGGCCAATTAACTACTCCTGAAAATATCGCGTGTCGAATTCGGCGTTTTCATTTTAGTTTCGCTGAGATCGCGTTATATCCGTCAGTAAGTCAAGAGTTCCGCATTACCTGTCGACAGTTTTATAGCTGTTTGCTTTGTTAATGCCGCTGTCGTGTCCATTACTCCCAAAACTGTTGCGTAGACGCCTATAATTTGGCAGCTCATTATTACGGAATACGAATTTGGATAAGCATATATCTCTGGCACTATTAAAATTTCAATGATTTATTGAATGATATTTTTAAATTTCCAATGAGACTGTTATGAAATACGACACGACAGCATTGCACTTTTCAAATCCAGTTATATAATTGCTATTCGACATCAATACGATAGTTATTGCAGTTGTAAAATATTCCCCAATGACAACGCTCTTCGAAGGTGTCGTTTCAGTTGAGTCGGAATAATTTTTAGAAAACTTTCACTATACATTGCGAAAACTACTTCAAGCTGCGATTTGAACATTTAGAGATAGGTCGAGCTAAAACCACATTTACGTATACGTATAGTAAACATGATTGAAATAACAATTAAAGGTAAAACATTTCCAGTTCGAGAGATTATTGAAAAAGGATGGGAAATCGGTTGATACACAAAAGATTGGGGACAACAACTATGTGCGCGGAAACCAGAGGCGCGGCACTTGCACAATCCTCCCCATCCGGCGAGCGGCGCATTGGCAGACAATGCATGTGCATCCAGCCAAACGGCTCTATAGCCGTCGAATACACTCGCAAACTAGGACAAGCTGTATCTGCATCTACTGGATTAACTAAATATTACCATAACAGTAATGGTAGAAATTGAAGCTCTGAGATAGTTGGTGTAGCTGATATAACGACTGTGGCCAATTTTGTTACGGTTTGTACTAGCGTAGCTATTTGTCCGGAAAGCTTTGCAAGATAAATAAATGACCTTGAGAAGCCAAAGCATTAGTAATCACTATCACTACATATTATAAAACAAAGTCCCCCGCCGCGTCTGTCTGTCTGTCTGTTCGCGATAAACTCCAAAACTACCGAACCGATTTTCATGCGGTTTTCTCCAATGGATAGCATGGTTCTCGAGGAAGGTTTTAGTATATAGTTTGTTAAGTTTTTGTATACATTTTTGTATATACCAACGATATTTGTTGGAGGTGTCGTAAAAAAGTAAGCCGTTTGGGAGCTTTCAACGAAAACGCTGTCTAAACCCTTTGAGATATAACAAAACAATGTATGGTGGAATTTGTATCTTATTTAGGTCTACAGGAAAGTCCGCGATGGCATATGTCTATATATTAAGGATAACATACTATATTGATGTTAATACTTTAAAAAACCGGCCAAGTGCGTGTCGGGCCACGCGCAGTATAGGGTTCCGAAGTTGCGAATGACAACTTTGAGTTCACACTGTTTACACTCGCACCTCACATCAAAGATTGTATGAAATTTTACATTTTCCAGTACATTTTATAAGTTGGTTGCCTATAACTTTTTAGTTTGCTCTTAGTACCCAGCTCTGATAGTTTTCCTTTCAACTTCAGTAAATATACTACTGCTGTAATTTTTTTCACGTATCCATATATAACCGTTTAGCAGATAGAGGGGGGGACACGTACCTCTAACAAAAATTTGCACTTTAAAACCAAATATTTCGGAAACGGACCCCTAAATCGAAAAATGGTGTTCTCAACCTCACAATATTTTTCAAAGACCTTTTTAACGATACCGCACACGATGGGTAAGTAGAGAAAAAAAAATTACTCCCCCACTTTACTTGTATGGGAGCTACCTTAAAAAAATTTTTTTTCAAGATTTTTTTCTACGACTTTTTTGCCATGATTAATATACATTCTCATACCAAATTACAGCTTTCTAGTACTTATAGTCTCTGAGTAAAACCGCGGACGGACAGACAGACAGACAGACAGACGGACAGACAGACATACAGACAGACAGACAGACAGACAGACAGACAGACATGGCGAAACTAAAAGGGTTCCTAGTTTACTACGGAACCCTAAAAATGGGCAATTATCAAAGATCACGCGCAAGCCAAACCCTTAGAGCTAGAAATTTGACATTTTCCTCACGTATTCCTCTTATGACGTAAGCATCCACTAAGGAAGGATTTTTCAAAAGTCATCCCCTAAGGGCGTGAAATAGAGGATTAAAGTTTATATGAAACTTTTTATTCCTTGGACATGGGTATGAAATTTCGTGTGAATTGAGAACGGCAAAAATAATGGGTCTAAGGGGGTAAATCGGCATATGTTTAGTTTACCGCTTTGTAGCGTCATATTTTATAATCCCCGCATTCCAAACCTGAAGTCACCGCGGACGAAGTCCCGCGACTTGCTATGCTTAACTGCTAGTTTAAAATAAAAATAAAAACATACCATGATGGATGCAGTTCACTATGCTAAAGATCAAATATTTATTGTAGTACAAAAACATAAAAAATTTAAAAACAATGCAATTTAAAATAGGATAGGGATTTTCTATTCCAGGATGGTACAAATTCACTTGTGTTACTTTACTATGCACGTACATTCCAGTTCACAGCCAAAATCCAAGGTATGATCTAATTAGGATAGAAGAAGAGTTGAATTTTAACCGTCTGTTTGAAATTCTGGCCATGTGCCGTCCTTTTGTCTTTTGTCGGGTAACGGTGAGGACATTTAAAGTTCTAATAATCGTGGGAAGTCACTGGTGAATGTTGTTGCAACCAACTGTCTCTTTTACCTTGGTATGATTTTCGACAGAAAGTTGTATTCGTCGTTAGATTTGAAGTTGTAGGGGATATTGTATTACTACTTTTCGTCCGCGGCTCCTCTCGCCTTAATGTCGATTCATTGGGAACAGTAACTTTTTCTGGGATAAAGAGTAGCCCATGTGTATATCTGGGTAATAAACTATCTGTGTGAAAAAAAACATCTAAATCCCTTGAGCCGTTTGGGCGTGAAAGAGTAGGTTACAAACATCTATACACACAAACTTTTGCGTTTATAATGTTATTAGAAAACATTGTATAAAATTATTTTCTCTTGCAAATTTTTCATCTCTATATTTTCTTTAATTAATCATACATTCGTCCAGTATTCATCACACATTTCATAACAGTACTTATACCTATTTCCAATATCCTTGCTAATTTTTATTTCGTAATTATGTAAATAATACCTATAATATAATACATATAATGTTTAAATCATAATAATTTATGTGAGATTTTGACATGCGAAAAAAGAGCAAGGTGTGGTGATCAATGATCTATTAAAGCCGGTTATGAAAAAATCGTACGGTAGTTTAGTTTAAATAGATATTTTTTTATTCTGTAACTAGCAGCCCTACCCGGCTGCACCCGGGTATGTATTATACCTTAAAACCTTCCTCGCGAATCACTCTATCTTTTGGTGAAAACCGTATGAAAATCCGTGGAGTAGTTTTTGAGTTTATCGCGAACAGACAGACAGACAGACGCGGCGGAGGACTTTGTTTTATAATATGTAGTGAAGTGATTTTCTTCAAGCATCAGAGCTCCGTGGCGCAGCGGTCAACACGCTAGCCTGCGACACGGGGGTCCCGGGTTCGATCCCCGGTCAGGTCACTATGGAAAAAGATCTTTTTCATACTGACCTGGGTCTTGGATGTTTATCTATATAAGTATGTATTATAATATATAGTATCGTTGAGTTAGTATCCTGCGACACAAGTTCACAACTTACTGTAGGGCTAGCTCAATTTGTGTGATATGTCCCTATATATTTATTTATTTATTATTTATTTATCAGTCACAAAGACGAATTGGGCTGGGAGATATCAGATAGATAATACATAGCTTGAGGTTTATTTGACAGATCATGTGCAATATAAATTTAGAAAAATAGAAAATTGGGTTAGATCAATAATTCTATTTAGGTGCATGTTAAGTCTACAACACTGATCAACTTTAATTGTGGAACAAAGAGCAAGATAGGGTTAAATATTTTTGACTCACTGTTAATAAAAATAACTAGATTCAGTTTGTTTCAGTCAGTTTTATTATCAAAAAAAATCAAAACGTTTATTCAGAAAATAGGCCTTTGCAGGCACTTTTTCACGTCATATCATATTTAAAATTATCTTATTAGATAATATGTATTTATTAATTGTTCAAAAGCTACAGACTACTAGCGTTTCGGAACCGACCACTGCAGAGAAGAAACGCCGAAAGAAACTCTTATCAACAGTTTTGGTCGCCTACTCGCCTGCTCGCCTGACTGATTAGACTTTACAATCACAGCTTTATACGACAAACAAGACTTAATACAATAATAAGTATGATGTGACGTGCCATTTAGAAACCTGCACCACCATTTGAGAAAAGATGTACAGGTATCAGAAGTTAGACGTTTTAATTAAGTGAAGAGTCGAAAAAACGAGAATTACTTTTGGCGAGACGAGAGTAAATGCTTGTTGTAATGCTAGACGGCGGGAGTAAAACAACGATATAATAATAAGAATAACATATATGTATCATGTCAATGAATACGCGATACTTTGTCTGATTTACTTTCGATTTAAAAATTCCTTACTCTAAGGATATTCGATTCCACAGAATCCACTTATATGTGCATATATTAATAATTCTTCTGTGAACATTAACAATTTCATATTATGAACGAACAACACCTATAAAAATATTGTATGGCTTCTCAGTTCTAGAGCCTGTACTAGGTATAACCTGTATTACAAGTCTCTAAGGCACCCAACGCTCTCAAAAGTACGATAAGCAGTCAGTTTATGCTAAATAATTTAGTTACCTACGGAAACCAGTAGATACGAAGAGGTTTCGGTGAGAGTTCAGAATAATGATGACTTCAATATTATAGTGAGTGTGGGGAACGGAAAATGAAAGTAAAGCATTTTGAAGCAAGCAATTGATGCAATCTATAAAAAAATTCTACAAAAAAGGCTGTCGCATAAAAAATTGACACGATTAGAGATAACGTAACCACCTTTATGATATAATATGAAAAACATAACAGTTAGCAGCTTAACATTCACGATGATATCAAAACTGGTTCTAGACGAGTTTCTGCCATTTGCGTTAACAAATCCAAACGAACTAACTAACGGAGAACACGAACTATGGTAAATAAATGAAAGGAAAACACCTAACGACCGCTACGACACTTTACTGTGTCGTTGGTCCGATGGATGCCCGAAACACGAACAATAGAAGAGTTGTAGACTAATACAATGCCAAAACTAAATACTAGTATTAACAAATATATTTGTAACGAATCCGATTGTCAGCTATCCTATCAACCAAGCCGAAGGCAGGCGTATATTAGACGATGATAGTCCAACAATTTAATAGGCTACGTTGTTTTTCATACACTGCAACAAGAAGTCAGTAATCAGCGCTAAGAAATGTATCATCTTTATTTCAACTAATTTAAAAATAGCTAGGTAGTAATAGGTACTTAATTCTTTGGACTATGCGTTTAGATAGATATGTTTAGAATGCTTGCAAGGTATTTGAAACTAAGAACAATACAACTTGAACGTGTGTAAAATGCGTCAGAAGAGCACTAAAAATCAATGCAGGCTGTGAATATTATACGTGACTTGCGAAAACTTAGCTTAAATCGGGTGACATGTCTGCTAAAAAAATACAACTTATATCTCCCCAGCCGAAACTGGTAGAAATCCATTAAAGCCCTAAAATTGTAGTGTGCCAAAACTGAACATACAAAACGTAAAAAAAAAGCGCCATAACTGGTCAAAGACAAGTTTCTGTCATTAGCGTAAACAAGACTGATAGGCCGTAAACGAGCGATGGTAAACAAGAAATTGTAACTGTACCCATGAATGGCCGCGTATGTGTAATTGTTCTGGTTGTCATAACTCAGAATTCGTAAACCAGCTTATGACATTGAACGCTGCTGAGTCAACGATATCTGGTGGACATTTATTTATGGATGTTGTGATATATTAATGTGATGAAATGTAATCCTCTTTGAGTAATCAAAAAGAGTGGAACCTAAATTTTATGTGATTCTAGAACAACATCCGATTGGTAGGATAAGTTCCTTCCGTCAAGTTAAGTGGTTCTAGTTCAGCGAACTACTTAGTGGGGGGTCTTTCTTCCCACAAGATTAAGATACATTCTTATCTTGCGGCTATTTATTAAATCGCCCTTGTCATCTGAGCGTTTTCCCGGGTTGCATCTTAAGCGTGTGTTATAAATATAATTGCCAACCCTTGGGTCCGAGGCACCACTCCTCGGATACCAGTGTCGGCGAATATAACACAGACAAGTCAACACAACGGAAGTGCTATAAATCACTTTATTATTCACTATAATGGTATCAAAGCTATGATAGTTGCGAAGCCTGAGTCAAGCACGCGACCGGTCGATAAAACTTTATGATTTGGCACTGATTTCACTGCCGGAAACCCTCCTTGGATGAAAAAAAAAAACACATCTGCGCAAAAACAATACACAGTAAGTATAATCATTGACATGCAACTTCCATTAACCAATACCTCTACCTCAAGGTACAAATGTCGTGTCGTCGCATTCGCCTAGCAAAGCCGACTATAATATTATATGATGATAACAGCGTGTATAGTAACAATCAATATAGTCATACTATGACAATGACATCACGGCCTCGTGCAGACTCTCGTAGAGAAGAGTAAATACATTACTCATTACGAGTATAGTGACAACGCAAGTAATTTAAGACACTTCCGTTGTGAACGTAATAATATAATGTATGTATAGCGTGCTTTGCATGATCGCTCTTCATCCTTGCGTGTCAATCGTTCAAGGGTAATAAGTAAAAAGCTAGTTGTTGATAGCTAAGGATACATTTAGCCACTTCCTGTTTTTTACATCATACATAAGTTTGATCTCTATCACGTGTATGGAGCAGGCAGAAACTGAGAATATGAAAAGTAAGCAGTCCGTCCGTCTGTGCGTGTGAGTGTAAGAAGAAGAGATCAAAGTTGACTGTGTAACAAACGCACTAGACAGATGAAAATAACTAGTAAATAAAAATAGAAAAAACGACCCAAGAAGTTGTGAAAAAGAAAACATCAAAATTCTATAAAACGATCAACTTTAAAATTTTGCATTTGCTTGCCTTGATAGGTCAAAAGTGAGATACTAATAAAGGTACGAAACTACGAACTATTATTGTACCAAATTAACCGGAAATAGTTTTGAGATTAGAAAATGCATTAGAAACTTGCAAGCCTTGACAATAATCGCATTAAATCCATCCGCATCCGAATTATGTTTTTGAACCCAGCCATTTGTATTCCCTTCAATAGGAAGTAAGCATTCCCCCCACCTCTCAATTCCGTGTCTTAGTCATAGTGATGTCGTATGCGGCGTGCGTTTAGAAAGGGCTGCTGTCCGGCCGCCCGCGATTTCTTGCTGCGACCGCGACCGCAATCAGCTGATCGTGGCGAAAGGACATTGTCCAACTATATTATACTATCAACTAACGATGAGGAAAATTTTCATTTTCAGATATGAAATGGAACCGTATCATAAAGCTATGATCTCTATTAAAAACAATTTATATATCTTAAAGTTTAAAAGGACAAGAACTTGAGAAAGGAAGTATGACAGAATAATAGTGATAACTATCATAGATTTGACTCATACGAATAGACTCAGAAAGAAAATTGAAGAAGCGCTTGATAGGGTGTAGTGTCAGTCATAAATTCTGTGGTGTGGTTAGAGGAAGTTACACAAACAAATATTTTTTGATAAAAAACAACAAATGAGTGTCAAGACCAAAATCTATCAAAAGGTGGGAATACCGAAATAGGTATCTACATAGGTAAATAATGGACGATTGCCAATAAACACATTTAACAGCTTTCTATTTAACTTAATACCACGAGTTCTTTATGTTAGCAATAAATTACTTTATTAGTGTTCTGTTGGTTAACACGTTATACATTATATTAATGTAGGATTACATTTCCTTAAATGTAGTATAAAGTATCGGTATTAACGTGAAAATAATTACGCCGCAGCTGATCCTGTGAAGTTTTATGTTGGCCGCCATTATATTCGATTACTCTACCAGACTAATGATTCACAACCTTGTTGCATTTTTCTTGTAATGACCATAATTTTGCAGTTTTTTAGTGCAGGTGCATTTGAATTTGCTATATTTAGCACCGCAGTAAGAGCGAATGTATGTCCGCCATTTATCTGAAACTTCCAAACACCATAATGGGATTAAATAAATATGCCAGCCATGTATGGAAAACAGTAATAATACAATTGCCTTGAAAATTTCATTACAATTTACGGGCGGTTTCCAACAGTCCTGAAGGGCTTCGCTGTATCTTGATCAACTGCACATGCATTATTATAACTGATAGTCTTCACTATACTCCTTAAATTACAGGTGTCAGTAACTTTGAAAGTGTTGACAATGTAATCAATTATATGTTTATCGACACTTTTGGACAAAAATATAAGTTGTAAGGCATGCATGTACCTTTCAAGTGGCATTTGAAAGTAATTATGCCAAGGCGATAGCAAAGAGCATGCTATACCATAATTATAGAGTCATAAAGTGTGACTGTGGAAAATGTGAATGCCATAAAAGAAGTCACCTGAGGCTTTAATAGGCTTTATATGGATTTGCAGTCACAAGAATTACGAAGAGATTTTTGATTCTGCTTTAGACATTTTTGTATTTTTCCCTGTTGGCAGCAGTGCACTATGATGTTGCTTCTTTGGCATTTTTCTTAGTAAGCTCTAAGTAACTTATAGCAATCGACAACAGCTTTAAAATAATAAAAGACTCCTAGCGCGCTGCGCTGAAGGCTGTTAGCTCACGAGACACGGACAAGAAAGATCAAGTACTGTTGGTTGACTGGCAGATAAAGCCATAGGCTTTAAGTCCGCCATTACACTTGTATGTGTGAAGTTAAATAAATAAATCAAGCAGGATCAACAAAATAATGTGCCTGCCGAAGCTTGAAAGAGTTCAAATACGATTAAGTATATATTGAATGATCTAGAATTGCCCTTGAATTAAATTCTTCTACAAACAACATCAGTCACAATTATAATAAGCGTTTAAAGTACACAATAACATGCCACTCTCTAACAATATAGAATTTCTACCGATTCCAAGAACCGGCAATCGGCGTCCGTGTTTTGTGCCACGGCACATGCAATTGCTACAATTATCAGTGCAATTACATGCCGCGAGCTGCAATGACGCTGGCGACACGTGACGTGTGTCACAATATTCCTAAACTCGCAAATGATATTCACAAATCTCAGAAAACAGAAATCTATAGAAATCACTGTCGCGTATAACACTGAGAACCGAATCGACCGATTTCCTCTAAACCGAAGGTTTCGTCAAGAATTTTTAAGCGGCAGGCGAATTCGTTGATGCTGTGCGATTTTAATTAGTTAATATCAATAAGACTTTTAAGACTGCCTTTGCCAAAAGTTAAAGCCTATGTAACTGAGGAAAATTATAACGATACCCCATATTTCTAACTCCGTTAAGAAGTTATGGTTCTGCAAGACGTTAATAAGTATTCATAAACTTGATGAACATAACACCATTTTTGACAGAGTACTTTTGTTTAATTTCCATTTTTAAAATACATTTTCCGATTGATTCTATTATATTTACAATGTATCACTTACAAACAGGTACAACGTACGTACAGGCATTTAAAAGCGTAATATTGCTTTTAGAACTTTTAATAACTTGGAATAATTTTTGTCGCAATGAATATGTGAATTTATTTTAATCTGCGAGCATAAAACACTCTTATATATACGTGCGAATGTTCCATAAGATTTGAATATGTATATCGCCTTTACGCCATTCACTGAAAGAAAGTCACCGCGGTCTGCACAAACATACTTGTCAATGTCCGTTGCGACTTACGATTCACTGCTGAGGTTTCCGATTTAAAATGTCTGCCCTGTGATACTGATAATCCGTTATTATAAACGGTTACACAACTAATCGCACAATGCCTTTATGCGCTTGATGTCTTTACCTGAAACAAAAATAAAGATCTTTAGTAGTACTGATATTATTGATGAAATGATATTTAACAAAGTTTACGCCAACCTTTGGCGTAAGCTAGAAACACCGGGAGATAATATTTTGCCGAATCATAGCATGAATGCTGATGCCAGCATATTATGAACTAGCAATAAGCGATACTTTTGAGGGCTCGCGAAGTTTTGTATTCAGTAATAAGTATATTAAAAAAAACATGGAGTTAGTGATACAATAAAACTTTGGTAAATAACATTTGTTTTAATAGTATAAACTGATATTTTTACGATAGATATCATATCTAGATGTGAATTGAAATTACTAAGTTAACAACTACTATGCTCATAGTTGTACTCGTAATAGTAGAGTTAACTATAAATTGGTTTGAGTTTACGATGATCGGGGGAGTGGAAACGTGGAAAGGTGCAGACGAATTAATAGCATCATAGCCAGTGCCGCCCACTTTATGTTACGAATAAAATTAGAGTTATTCCATAAAGCTTATATTAATTCTGTAACTAGAGAGATTAATACTCTCTAGCTAGAGAATTTATATAAGCTAATTCCTGTGTGATTAAATATAGCCGTGTATAATTTTATGAAACCTCAGGCGGCTTTATCTTAAATTTATTCTAAATAAACTAAATCACTTATATATTTTAAAACGTTTAAGACGTTTGAACCCTCCTACTAATAATACAAATGTAAAAGTTTATACGTTTTTAAGTTTGTATGTTTAGTACTCATTCACATCTCGACCGCAGTATGGATTTGGATATTTCTAGGCATCCATAAGATCTAATTCCTAAATAGGCATCTTAGGATTCATAATTATTATTGAAAACGCAGATCTTCAAATTCTGCCGATGAATACAAACGTCAAGTCACTGCAAAATTGGTTACCACATCGCCATCACATTTATTTAAGTGAGAATATGAATTAAAGTTTTTGAGGAAAAAATTACATAACTTTCTTAAAAAAAGGCTGAAAATCTCAAGGAAATTTGGTGCCAGTCAATCTTTTAACTTTAAACTAAGATCAATTTATTTATAGCCTTGTCATGGAGTATTGAGCACAAACCCCCAGGTAAGGCAGTTTGAGATAATTTTCGGCGTATCCAATCGCGACTTTCGCTAAGCGAGCTGATAGACGCGATGGACCGTGCAGTTGCCCAATTACCCTCACTTTCCCCATTGTAGTCTATGCGAGCTTTCTGATGCCTAGCCAATCATGTTTTGCAGTTAGCCACTGGTAAATTTCAATTGAATAATCTTTCCGTTTACAAACAAATAAATTGTTAAAAAATCTTTGACAGTTTACGTCCGCCATATTGATTTTTGCTGACTTCATTATTTCTTCGGAGTGTCATAGGTTATAATAAACTATGACACTCTAGGGAAGAATACGAATCTAACGACATCTCACATTTTAAAATCGGTCAAGCCGTTAAGACTACAGACAGGGACAATGGAAGAGACATACTTATATAAGTACATATATAAAAACAACACGTACTTATACTTAGATACATATAAACATTACCCTACTTCAGAGAGGGTCATTCAGGTAAAAAAAATGAAGATTATGGAATGTACGCAGTGCGAACTTTGCACCGCTAGCATGAGGAGACCAAAGAGAAGAGTGTTGGCCGCGTGCAGACACAAAAAACAAACAAACAACCAAAGAGAATATAATATAGGTGCGCCGAGGGCCTTGGTTCTAAATAACAATCAAAAAACCCATTTCCTTATCAAAAGACCATGGACAGTCCCCTAAATTCCTATCTCCTGATACAGCCGCATATGGGACAAATCCAATGTCAACATTGCCGACGGTCGCAGACAACGCCTGGCTTATCTGCCGCCGTCCTCGACCGAGACTCGAGTGATGACGTCATTATAACCGACACCATTTGCGGCTTGCTTGAAGTTAATAGCAGATGCTTTAATGTTTTGAGCATAAGAATATGAGCTTATTTTATTCGCCTCTTTTGGTTTTGAAGCACTTACATCATCCACCTTGACTTTTATACAGTTTTCGTTTAGCCATACGCAGATAACCTATATTTTATTAGTCACACACCCAGTTATGGAGGTGAAACACCATATCAGTGAACCGGCAAATACTACACTTTGAATTTCAACCATATTATAGTTGTATGTAAAAAGCAGCAATAAAAAAGTATAATCAAGATTCCATTAATGAATTCCAGAATGAATTGAACACTAGGATGATCATCCAAGTAGGCAATTTTGTTATTCTTCATTTTAACGTGTTAACTTAAAAAAAAAACCTAAATCGATTGACTGAAGCGAATAATAAAATTCCTATGAATTTGCCCATAGCTATAGCTGAAACGGAGACGCTTTGTGCTCGCTTCGTCAATAAAGATGAACGCACGATTGAATAGAAGAACTGAAAGTTGTGATCGACATTTTTCAGTTCTTCTATTCAATTCAATTGTTACAACATATTCCTACTGCTACTCTACTAAAGGCTTAACTAAAAGTATAATATACCTCTATACTTAAAAGAAAGTAAGGGCATTCCCCAATCCACTTTTAAAATAAAATGGAAATAGGAATGGAAGTGTGCTGTCTTCTAGAAACGCTTCACTCGTGATCAACTGTGAATGTTGATGTGACATCAATGTTTAGTTACGAAACCGCATTAGCGGTCTGTGAAGTATGATAATTAGAATGACTTTGAAGTTGCGTGACATGCCATTTTTTACTTAACATATATGTGAGTGATATATGCTTTACCGAGGAAAGTCGACAGATGATGCTGATCAACGGTAAATACGATATTGACAATCCACGATCACAATTAATTATTATCACGATCACGATTAATCACAAAGTACAGTTCTTAGACTGATAAAGTATAGGATCAAAGAAAAATAAAGGATATGTGCTGTTCATCCAGCATATCTTATATATAATTTGAAATTCGTTATTACATAAGTCAGCTCATTTTCGCGGATGCCGGATTCCCATGAAGCCCGCATAGACATCGGAATTGGCACAAACGTCTTGTGGACGCTCCAAGGAAACTTACAAGCAATAAATCTTTACAAATTGCATTAAACAAGTATTATACAATGTTACGTATCTTAATGACAGACCATTAGAAGTCGGGAAACTAGATATTTATTTGACAGTTACCGCAGATTATCATAATTTAGAACTAGAAAACGAAAATGACTTGATTACATCATGTACAGTTACATTTAGAAACCCATATAGACTGGTTATAGCTAGCTGTCTACTAATGTGTAAACAAGTAATGATTTTTTTCTCGGAGCAGCCGTGAATCGATGCATCATTACATGTTCATGTGCCAATGCTTTTCACTTCATCTTCACTTTTTTATCGCCGCTTACATCTAAAGTATCTCTTGTTTGGTTTCTGAATTAAAGAATTGTAATGCTAGAGCTTCGATTAACAGTTAAACAGAAATTGGTAGTTACGAAGTTGACATTTGTAATTTATTAATATTGTTATGAAATCTCAACATGATATTTATGTTACATTTTATATATTTGGACAAAATGGCTAACTAAATAGCCCGGAATATTATTAAAATATTTCTTCTAGTGATCGCATTTACGATGCAAGGAAAAGTTCCGTTGATTTGTTTTTACATATTTATTGATAAAGGCGGCTTCAAAAGCAAAGTTATTTTATCAATAAATAGTAGAGCGGATGTCTTTAATGGAATACTATTTAATAAAGTACTTGTACTTAAATAAATTGCAATTTTATTGTATTTTTAACAGCCAATGTTATCTTTTCTAAGTATGATTTGTTATCGTATAACCATTTATGGCGAATACAAATGGTTGCAAAGCTTAATACATTTTTCTCAGTTTGTCTAATCGACACTATTATATAATAAAAAAAATACTAATGGAGCCTGAAATGGCTGTTCAATTTTGTGCTATACAAAAAATAATATTTATTAAAACGTTTTATCTAGCTCGTAATGAAGTATTCGAAAGACCAATGATATCATTAAATCAAATGGGGTACGTCACAAGAAACAGAAAGGAACCGCATCGGTCCGCATTCTATTTCTGGAGCGTTATGGGTATGTTTACAACGATCAAGTGCATTTTCTGCAAGAGAGTGAAGGCTGCGTCGCGAACATTCTAGAAATAGCTGCGAGTGCTGCGACTCGTAATGGCTTAATGGCGACCGCTGGTTATTACTACGAATCATTGTTAGATCGCCATACCGAAAAGATTTATGTACCTAACAGCATTCTATTTAATGCCCTAAGAATACCGATGCAGAGTAAAATATTCATTTAGCATTTAAATTCTTCGCAATTGATTCAAAAGGAATGAACACAAAGAGAAACCTGGAATTTGAGACGATTTGTTTCATATAATCTAGTAAATTAAAAGAACCAAAACTACATAAAACGCTGAGTGAGTTCTCTTTAGTTTGGACACATCTCTACGCACGTATGATGTTGTTAATTGTTGTTTACGAGCATAAACAAGATTAAATATGAGATAAGAAATACGATACAGCAAATAACTAACACCTTTCACGAGAAGTGTTCGAACACGATGCTTTATTTATTTACTCGAAGCAGTAAACAACGTCAAACCTGTAATGAAAATTGTACCTTTTGTCATCTAAGATGTGAAAGTTTGTGAATATATATTTTATTTTTATAAAAATTTATATAATAGGAATGTTAAAAAGGATAACTACAAAACTGATTCCTCGGCAGGCAGAAATTACATTGATATTACCAAAATTAATTAATTAGTTAACGGAAGCAATACTACGTATACAAAATAATTATGTAACTTTAATTCAAAAAGATTTATAATAATGACATGAATTGCAGCATTTAGCCTATTACAGTAAACAGTATAATGGTCCTAGTAGAGATGATGTTCTTAGCAATGATACGTCCACTTTAGTTGATTCTCAGCAATTAAATTCGGGGCAACGGCCGACTGCTATCTAGATGAGCCAAGTGGGAGATAAGTTTTACAGAAACAACAAAACCGCCATAACCTAATGTTTTTGACAAAAACCTTAAAATATTTTTTTCTTGTGACTGACACGCCAAATTTGAATTATTGCAATGGCAATGAAGATAATATACTAATTAATTTCAATAAAATGACGTTGCCTCGAAACGCTTTTTATCTATTTAAAGTAAATAACTTGGTCTTCCTATGTGCTATTTTTATCTAAATTCCTGTTTAAGATGATTATTAACATTCATATTGAGGAGAATATAAAAATCCACACCAATGACGACAATAATTCTGATCAATCCAAGAGAAACAGAAGTAATCTTAAAAGCCAAAGTAATTTTATCGCCATTCTAAATAATATGTGAAAAAAATGATGTTAAAGGACGAAAAGGAACAAATAGGACTTGTCAAATAAGCCTGTCAACTGCCGCAAAGGCCGTCAAATGGAAGTGGGGTTTGGTGACAAATTCATTTACATTCAGTAGAACGTTGCAATCTTGTCACAATATACGTGACATGATTTTAGCAAAACACTTTAGACTTGTCTACACTGTAAAGAAAAAATTGTTTAAGGATGCATTGGCATCCTACCTAGATTTTATATTGACATCCTAGAAATCAACCCGTACCAACAGTCTCTCTCCACTACATATCTGTCAAGATGGATACTTAAATGGACATGGATTATTTGACATTGAAAAAAATTATGGAATTTCTTAGGGAAGTCTGGATCGAGTTTCATTCAGCGTATTCTTCTCACCAAGACCCAATAAGAAAGTAAGATTTAACGTTTAAAAGAGATATATGTAAATAACGTATCTTATTTTGAATAACAATTTAACTTTTTACTTTGTTATTGAAAATCATTAAAAAGAAAGTTGCCCAGTATTATTAACAACCATAACACATTGTATAATAAGTCTAGATTTTACATTTAAAAGTGTTACAAGCAGCGACAATCTTATCTGCGAGCGTTATCATATCAGGAGCGTAGTCCGCGTTGGAACAATGGCAATATGCAGTGATGCAACCGTTGGGAGGCCACCCGACAAAACAACGCTGTATTTTATCTCTTATCCGTTTCCAACGCCAAATATTTGGTCGGCTAAAACACGCATTTTTATTATCTAACCCTAAAATCTAATATTTACATGCGAAGAGATTGAGGTACAGTAAAGTGTCTTACTTTACATTCATACAATTAACTATTAAATGTATGTATACACTCCTTTTTTGGATAGTCGTATAAAAATGGCACAAAGCAAAGGAGAAAAAACCTTTACAGAGGTAGACTTTTAGACATTTTGTTTTAGTGTCACAAACATTACCAAGTGGCTTTTGGTGCCGAATGCATGGTGCCTGGCAGGGTTGCCATGTGGGGTCCTGTCATTGTTTATTTTCTTTTCACCAAAACCAACTTCAAAGTTAACTACGCACTACATATGTTCAAATGACCTTAACCGAATAAATATGAAAATATCAGAAAATCATAACTCTAAACTTTTTAGAGTGACTCTTTTTCTTAGAAAATAATTGGTACCGCTTTTCAAGGAAATTTACGTATGTTTTAAATGGCTCTAATAAGGCGCAATTACTATGAAAAAGAAGTAACATTTATAATAAGGAACCAAAAACAGTGACCGTCATGAAAAAAAAGTGTTGTAAAACAGCACGATACCCAGGTTAAGTCTATCGAAGCATTTTTTAGGAGATAATTCTTATAGGTTCTTTTCAATACAATTCCATAGATAATTACAGTATTAAAACAGTTCGTAAAGCATAATGTTAAAAGTATATCGTAGGGTACAGCTTGTATTTTCAAGTAACAAGTAACTATATAACTGATTCTACCTCTACAAATTTAATAATTTATATTATAATCTGCGAGATCAGACTTGATTTCAATAACATTCAAATAGAATAATCTGAATAATTAAATATTTTTTATCAAATGAATTACAGTTATGAAATAAAATCAATTGATGACGAATTGAGAACCTCCTTCTATTCTGAAGCCCGTTGCTGAAAAGCAAAGTACATTTTGATTTCTAATCATTGATGTTCCAGGGAGAATAAAACAAATCATTTCACCCAAGTACTTAATTCGGAAACTACAATCAGATAGTCCAAAACGTTCAGTCCAGCACTGATTTTCATTTCAGACGTAAGTTTTTGTGTATCCAGGACCACTTCTAACACCGTGGCTTCTAAGAAGGATAGATGGATTAAGTGATTCGGTGTAACGTTAGGAGCTCATCAAAAGATATATGTTAATTTGGAAAATTGAATGAAAACAGACCTATAATAAAACATCAGTGTCATGTCTCCCGCACGACCGCGTCATGTAGTCACACATCATTAATCAGAGCCATAAGACGTTTTTGCCTGTTTATGTGAATGGAACACGATGACAATAAACATGCTTCGACGCTTCTCGAAGGTAATAATCGACTTGCATTAAATTAAATCAATAATAAATCGTTCGATGTCATGCTCTCCGAGGAAAGTGAATTATCGGCGTATCTAAATATAGAGATAGATAAATCAAATGTTTTAAAATTTCTTAAGAATTTTAGAATTATTATGCAAGCTTAGATATAAACAACAGCTAAGAATAACAGGTCTGGAATGTTAAATACAGTACAAGAAGTTAACTAACCTGGACCTAGCTATAATAAACTTAATGATCTTGCAACAATATTATTGCTATAGAAAGTAACTAGAATAAAATAGGAATACCCTATTCTTACCTAAATCAAAATTGATGCGTTATTTTGTAACGTTTATAACTTTTTTATTTTGTATTTTTTCTATAACAAACATTAAAAAAGTGCGCATCAATTTTAATAATAAGTTAAACTATCCTACTAATTTTGATAATAATATACGTTTAGTGATCGATATTAAACATTAATTAATAAGGGATAAGGTTTGTCATTGCAAGCTGTGTATGTACGTTATAGCGGTATTGTTGAAATAGGGATTTTTGTGGTTGATACTGGCATCCGCTGAAAACATCTCAACGAACGGAGCCGAGCAGCCTAGCCGGCTTGCGAATCCGGTTTGGGTGAGTCATCCGACCTCCCGGCGACCTCTCATCCAGCGTCCTCAGCGCTTAGAACGCTGTGTTTGTACTTTATACACTTCTTGGAAGAAGCACCAGTTTCTTTGTGCCATAAAGCATTAGGTAGTAATCAATATTTATAACATGTTATTACACATAAATTTCATAGTTCTATACCATGCAAAGATCGATCAAAGCATTCCAGTTGGAAGCCAACTTGACAATTAGTTGTTATGTCATTTGCGTAAGTATTAATAATTTAAAAATTTTGTTTAGCATCGTATAACATCCAAAACATGTACATTAAAGTATGTGTTACATTAAGGATCATCCATACACAAAAATATAAAGGAACAGCATTCACTAACGAAATTTCATGAGCAGTAATTTCGAAAATGTTGCGGGAATAATCAAATTTACTACTGATGAAGATCACTGCTTTTGTGCTTTCTCCACAAGTTTGAGAAAAAATCTCTGTAGTTCAAATTATGTGAAGAAAAAGGATAATGACAGTACAGCAGTACAGCACAAGGGTTTCTTCGTTCACATAGCAACAACGACTATCAAACGATGACAAAGCTACCGCATATACCGGATTTACGCGTATTTTTAAACTCCACATGTGCGTAAACATGTGCCATCGTGAGCGAATTTGGTAAACACCATGCAAGATTAGCGTGTGTTCGTAGTAGTACTTAAAAGTTATAAGAAAAACAGGCATAATAGACCCTAAGGCAAAGAACAAACTTTTAGGCAAATGACAAGTGCCGCTGCACTCGTAAATTTGTCAAATCCGGGTTGGGCTGATAGTCCTTTGCTCACATGAAATAAAAGAATCGTTTTAAGCTATGACACATGCCTTTAGGCAGATTAAAAAATCTGACACGATTGTTGGCCACTAATACAAAAAACAAACAAACCCTAATAGAATAAGTCAACGTCTCCTCCAAAAATCCAGTGAATGGGTTATGTGAAGCTTTGCGAGCCAACTAAGCATGCATATCCGTCCACAAAACTTACAGTTTGTATTATTATTTTATTCATCTAATTTTAACACATTACACGCACGACAAGTACTAGTATAAGATGAAGGAAAAAGTTAAAACATAATTACGATTATTTTGCAGTGATTTGATTAGATACGTGTAGAATTATTATTCCTGATATGAATGATACGCAAAACAAAAAATACTCTTACGTAAACGTAGGAAATCCTTAAAAGATAAAAAAAAAATCAAGACTTACAATGAGAGGCTATGATCACACATTGGCCAACAAATATATTGATGACATGTTTGATTTATTTAATATTACACATAATAGTATCAAGTTCAGAATGACGAAAGATAAAGAATCGCAATTTATTAAGGCTCAACTTTATTTGCTTGGAATTGCATAGTGATTTAATGAATAATGACGGTTTAACGATAAATAGTTTAAAGACATGAAGTAGTTAACATGATGACATCACAAATGACTGAAATATATTCCTTCAAAATATATTTCTGTAGTATTTACTGTATATCTTTGGACAAGAAATACAGGCGAATCGTAATTCTTACTTATTAACAAGTTAACAACGTACCTTCCACTCTAATGGCTTGGCATTCTAGTATCGTCTGAGTGAACCGGGTAGCATAAAGGAAAATATTTACTTATTCATATGGATGATCTAACCCTGGCAGGCGTCATTTTATAACAAACACTACGACAAAGCTTCGCCGCTTTGTCTGTTCAAGGATATTACTTGGACATCCTCAAAATTGGACTCATACTTTTATCTTTAATGTTATTAAATTCGAATCATGAAAATTGCCACTTTGTTCCTCAACTAGTTAAGGCTTCAAACATACATTATGTGAACAATACTTCGTCCGATATTATCACGAGCAACAACTCATCCTATAGGACCAATGTTTTAAATCCTTAGACTTTTGTTTAGGAATCTTTAATTTTTAAGACTTGAAAATAGTATCGACTGTCTAAGAGGCCCTAGATAGTGTTTTTATTTTCAACTTAATCGTATTTGTGCTCGTATTGTATACATGAAAGATTAGGCTCTTAGTCATGTCATCAATTCATTTAATAATTTGCGATCTTGCCTATTCAAAGCGCTATTTCATAGATATCAGGTGCGCCATTTTGATTCGAAAAGAAGAAGAAAGCCATTTTCGTAAGAGACAATATAAATCTGGTTTTTTATTTCCCGCAATATTATTATTATCCTAATCCTAACTAATATTATAAATGCGAAAGTGAGTTTGTTTGTTGGTTTATTTATTTGTTTGTTACGCTTTCACGCGCCGTATCTACTAAACTGAACCGATCATCATGAAATTTTGCATACACATAGGTTAGGGTACTGAGAAAGACATAGGCTACATATTACGAGGGCGGAGCCGCGAGTAACAGCTAGTTAACTCTAAGTATTTACTTTATTTATACTAAAAAGTATTCTCTATTTTATTACCTCACTGTAACAAATAATAACTTACGTCTAGGTACCTTTATACGGATTGAGAATATGACTTTTAACGATATAATAAAAACTAAGATACACATTTACCGGTTTGTTACCTTTCACGAGGTAATTGTCAGCAATTTCCATTAATCTTTATTAGTTTTGCATAAGTTTTTATTTATGAAACGATAAATATCAGATCCGCTTCATTTGGAATAAATTAACAAAACCAAAAATGCTGCAGATTTAAATATCTGTAGATTCTGATTTTAATGAAATTTAAATGGGACCAATTAGAATCCTTCATCATCATCAGGTCTTTTTTAGTCTCCACTGCAGGAGCATTGGCCCTCTCTATACTACCATAGCCATGTATTAACCAGAGCAGCCAGAGGATTACAAAAAAAAATATTTTCTTTGTTAGTCCAGACATCCTCAAATGAACAGGAATCATAAAAAAAGATTTAAGAACCTCCTTAATAAAAAAAATATTTAATACATTTCTATGTATTAAATATTTTTTGAGTGAACAGTTATAATAATTTATAAATAAAGTATTGTTTAAATTACGATACATATTTTTCCAGTATTAAATATGACGTGTGTGTGACACTATAATACCAGAGAAGTAATTATTTTGTTTAAAAATTAAGTTTTTTTTAGCTCTGTGAGGTTCAATTACATTATCTAATAAAGCATATAAAACAACGTGTTTATTACCCATTTATTACTAACTACATACTTATTCGTTAAATCCTCATTATTTAATAAAAACCTAACCTTTTTCTAAAACGTCTACTATCTGCCTACACAATCTAGCCGTTTTATCATTACAGCAAGTTTATCATATTTGGGGAAGATCCAAAAGCCACGATTAGCGTGATTGGAATAATGTTATCGAAAATGGATTAAAAATAAGTGAGCAATTTAATGTCGTTTACGTGCAAGTGCAAAGTATGTGGTTCATTAAAAGTCAACATAATTTCATAATCTTCCTTGAACACGAAAGCAATTAAATGCACACCGGCTACCACTTCTGCTTAATATAATTTGCAAATACTTTTTAAGTAGCTCGCAAGAATTTTAAGCTTGATACAAAGTTTTTATTGAAGACTTAAAAACACGAACAGTTTTTGCGCACTCTTTCATATTTCGAAATTTTGCAATTTCGTACACCATGTGTGGTCTTATTTTAAAAGGAAGACGAATTGAAGGTGTTATCTGCTTTTAAATAATTCATGACGAAACGTACAGTTCATATCCATTTTAAGGATAGCTAATAAGTGTATCTTCGAGATATTATTTCAAAACTTGTTTCATTTAAGCATTATGCCGTCCAGCGAAGTAACGGTTGACAGGTGTTCGAACATATGGGCCTTTCCACCCCAAGTACATGACAAATGTCTTTGGCAACACCATATTTGTGCGCGCTGCTTATTACTAGGGCTTAGAGTAATATTATAAGGAATTGCGCTAAGCTAACTGGATGTCACACGATATGACATGACAAGCCATATGCGAAAAGGTCTAGACTTCAGACAGGTAATGGAAATAACGGTTTAAGCTTACTGATGACATCAAACTAACTAGTAAATAAACATTCTATAATAATCCAGCAAATCCCTAAAAAAAGGTTAGACAATGGTACAGAAAGACGACAACTACAATTTGAATACCATCATTAACATCGAAAACCGTCTATGTTTCTCTGGAGGATACAAGTATGCATACAATCTACCGGCTACTGATTTAATTTGTAAAACCGATTATTGAGCAATAATAAACTACAATGAGAAGACATAATGAATATCCACCTCACCCAAATGCTTTGAATCAAGAACGAAATCATCAACAATGAAACAAACGAAAATGAAATAGGTGGAACAGACTTAAACTTGACATACGTATCCACCTGGTCTATTATCACTATCCTTCGATCAAACAACATTTGCATGTTCAGGAGATCCAGTAAAATAAAAGATCGACAGCGGTCCTTTAAAAGAAACCAATAATTTACCTCTCGATTGCCATCTAAGCATGTCCGTTACGCCAAACGTAAGGGGCACTTGTGCGCAAATTGGACCTAATTAAAATGCCTGTACCTATTTAATTGATGATATTATCGAAATATAGTACACTGTATATCATACACCTTTATTTTAAATTCAATACACCAACTTTAAGAGGTGACTCAGCCCATAAACATGAACAACTTTTGTTATGTAATCTGTGTGATTTGTCCGTATATATTTATTTATTTATGGTACTAATGCTGAAAATTCAATATTATTTTTAACTTTTCCATACATTTGGTCCGATCAGCTAGACACTTTTGTAATTGTCAATTTTTGAGTTCCCAGCATTGGTCCCATATCAAAAGTTGTTCATGTTGATGGGCTGAGTCACCTCTTAAAGATTGTGTATTGAATTTAAAATAAGGGTTATATTTTTAGAACTTTTTTAGCTTAGATGCACAAAAACTTTGTGTTGTGACCCGTAAATGTCGCCCCGAATACCGGCACGGCAGTTGACATTCAGAAATTCCTCTGGCAGACCCAACACCGGTTATATTTAAGTTGTTAATGTTCTACATTATACACGTCATAAATAAATAACTTAATTCTGTTTTAAAGAAACGTTAATAATTCATAATTATAACTGAACATTAACGGTTGGTTAAATAAAATATCGTAAAACAAAAAAAAAATATTCAAAGGACACTTTGGAGAAAAACGTTTTAAGAACGAAAAAGAATGACATTTATTTGAATGAGACTCATTTATCTAAAGATATAACGCTCGCTAAATAACTGTAGAATAAAAAGGAAAAAAGTCGCCAAAACTTCATTTTGAAACATTTGCTATTAATAATATAATAAGTATATTGATGTGGTCCTCATGACATGGAAACTTGGATAGTAATGTTGTACTTTTTTCGTTTTGTTTTTCTTTACACAAATCACAATTGCTCAATTTTTTAGTGTTAATGTATTGAAAAACGTCGTATGATGTTCGTAATGTAGCTTACCGTACCTGCGTAATAATAAACATTTTTTTAAATATTTTCCAATTCTAAACCGCTGGGTTAGTATATTTAAGTACTTAACCCAGCAGAATTTAAAATTGGCTCTAAATATTTGAAAAAAAAAATGTTAATTTCAAACGAAGCCGTGGTAAAAGTTGCAAGCAGCATGTAATTATAGCTTCAAATAACTATTTAACTACTATCATAAAGTTTTGAAGGAATGTTATTAAGTTTAAAATAATTATCAAACAAGGTGCAGCTAGGCGCGGCACGGCTGATGCAGTACCAACGATTGGTTGGAACATACATTATGGTACGTTAGGTTAGATAAGAAAAAGAGTAGAGGCGTGCTGCGGCCTCACCCCTGCGCACGCGCCGCTCCCCTTGCTAACCACACCTGTCACTTATTAAAAAAAAAGCTTGATACAAATACTCGCACTCCTCCACAGAGAAACTAATTACGATAAAACGGCTGAACAAATAAATTTGAAAATTTATCTGCGCACGCTAAACGGATAAATGAATTCGATTCAATTAAGTGGACAGATGGTAATCATCGGCTCGTTAGGCGGAATAAATAGTTTAGGCTTAATCGTGTATTTTAAGGACGATGATAAAGCCTCTGAACGTTATTGTGACAGAAATTAAGACATTATTTCTTGGTGACATTAAACGCAGGAATTCATTGATACTTTATTTAAGACCAGTAAAGTAGTTTTGGTCTCCATTGGTATTACTTATTGCTATGCGCGGATTAGTTTATTGTTTTCTTTACTACCTTCTTTTAATGTCTTGTTTGAGGTATTTCTTCCGATAAATAGTGGGGAATCATAGTCCCTGCGGTGCCTACTCCCAAAAAAGCATAAAAGTATATAGAACGAGAGACACAGAAATTTATAATTCATACTTGCATACTCAGTATGAATAAAAACTTTTATGACAGAGCAAAAACTACTGAAAGCACTCCACTTAGTAATTAACAACCGAATTATAATAGACATCGTAACATTTCAAATTGATGTAGAGGTTGTAAAACATTGTATGTATTTCGAAAAAAGTTTTAAGAAATGCTCTTGCGGCAATAGTAATCCATACTTGTAATTCTTTTTTATCGGTTTAAGCTTACTTTTGATTTCTTCATCCATTCTTGAATATCAAATATCGTCGCTCTACCAATCATAATTTGGTATGCAAATCTCGTTGCATGGATCTAATTTCGAAAGAGTCGAAACAATCGCTCGCCGTCGTGTCTCGATTCTCGATTTACAATGACCATGAGCATTGATTCGATAGTCATGAATCTAAAAATCAAATCCTCTTACTATCGTTCGATAGAAATCTTAAACTGGGTTTGAAAAACTTGTCGTAGAAAGTGAGCGGACTCCTTGGTTTCCAAGAAGTAATTATATATTTTTCTTGACGAGATTATCAAGTTTGTCTAGTATTGTCGCAACGTTTACTTCGTTCAAGACACTAATGTCATTTACCTTAACAGGAAGCAAAATCCAGTTTTTGATATAAGAAATGGTAAGGCGTATGTAACAGTGAAAGAAACGACGTTTCTAGATGATTAATAGCAAAATTAAGAAACTAACGATATAAATAAACGATTCGGTTGCAAATTTTGATATTGAATGACCCAATCAAGATAATTTGCAAATCGTTATTGAATATTTATTCGATCTTGAGGAGTACTTCGGAGATTTAATTCATATTATGTCAGCAGCTCGTTTTTGCATGTGTTACGCAATCGACTGAGTGAGCGCGACATACGAAAATAAGTCCGATATTTGTTTTGCAAATTAGTAGGCATTGCTGCTGTACATAATAGCACAAAATAGGCAATATGATTTATCTCTAAATAGGTCCATAGTCCAGCGCATTGATTGAGTCTACAAAGTCAGGGGGTGTCCGTCCACCGGTAAGAAGACAGCCTCCATGCCGCAGTGGGTTAGGCCTAATCCGGTCGGCCACACGGGTGGACCCGGGGGTTCGATGCCAGGTCATGATGGAAAACTATATTTTTCACATTGACATGGGTCTTGGATGTTTATCTATTAAGTATTAAGTATCTATTACAAAGTACAGTATCGTTAATTTAGTATCCTAGAAAAAAAAATCACAACTATAAATTTACTATGGGTCTACAACTTACTGGCTGAATTTCTGTGATTTAGCCCTAGACATTAAGCATTACGTATTTATTCATTAAAGGTAGCATTTATATGTAAATAGAGCTTTTTTGTACTTCAAGAGAATTTTCTTTCGCCCATTGGCAAAATTCTGACTTTTAATTTAAAACTGAAAAGCATTGGGCATCGCAATGGATTAAATTCTGAAACCCCGTCACATATAATTGTCAGAAGGAACCAGTATCCACAGTGTGACTGGAATGTCTGTGATGGGTTTTAGAAATCTTTCAAATATAAAAAGATTTAAAGTCAGAATATCATTATATGTAGGTGGTAAATCAAAATAAATTATTTGATACGGGTTGTATATTTGCTTTGATATGGATTGAGGTTATGAGCTTATCTTTGTACAGTTTTAACCCTAAATATATTATGTGAATACCACAACTAACCGGTCGTAGTATAGTACGTAATCACCAGTGGTTTCGTATTTTCGCAATGCATTTGAATTAATAATAATAACATTAACATTTTTCATAGACGAGTCCTACTAAGCGTGCTTATGCAAGCGACAGATTAGCATCCATGACCTTTATCTGTACAATGCATAGCGAAGCCTTCAAGCAATCTCATGATTACGCGGAAGACGAAGACAATGCCGTCATCATAACTTAAACGATTCAATCTAATGCCTACTTTATACTAATTCATTTTACATATTATTGTTGCAATTAAGTACGAAGTTGAGGGCAAAAGGAGTTGGAATGATATTGAAAATAATGAGGATTATATTCACGGTCATTAAAATATAGAAGATGAATAAGATGCAATTCCTGTTGTGTGGTTACAAACACATGAAGATTTTACAATTTTATGGGGTGGCATTTTGTAAATTAATAGCTGGCCAAGAAGAAAAAAAATGGAACTCCCATTTGGTTAACATTTAACTGTTTTCTTCGGAACTAGACTATCTAAAATTTCCTTTACACGAACACAAATTGCAAGTATTAGTAGAAATCGTAACTTGGAGCAAGAAGTTTATCGAGCAACAATTTTAAATGGCATAAATATTCAGTTATTTTCGTGCAAGAATCGGATGTCACGATTGGTGCTTTTGCAAAACGGTTTAATTTTACAACGAATTCCTCATTGCAAGATTTGCAAGTGATGATCATGGAAAAAACCGATAGGAAGACGAGTAAGGGTCCGTACTTCGCAGCCAGCCATGCATGGCCATCGTCTGTCTGTTCCCCGCCAATGAGATATAGCCCCACCAAATGGTGTTGCCGTTTTATGATCTTTGTCTTGATTTTTCATACATTAGGCAACATTTAGATTCATTAATAATATAAACAAAAAAATGAGCTTCTACCCTAGACAGGTACACATATTTCTAAGTACTTTGTGATTAGTATTTTTCATTCCATCCAGTTTTGTTTAAGTACTTAATTCTATTTAAATCAGAGATTTTAACAGAATCAAAGTTATGAAATCTTTATTAAATTTCAAAGATTAAGTTGCTTACAAACAACAAAGTTTCTTAAATAGTGCCAAGAAAGCATATTGAATAGTAAATCAATGTATTTACCTACATCAAAAAAAAGACAGATTATCAATTATGACGATTTCATATGAATAAGCGATTAATTCTAAGATACTTAGTGCAGGATTCACATCTGTTCAAAAAAATACTTTAAACCCGAATTAATTCCCGACAATAAGGGAAGCATAGCTTGTGATGGTGACACCTTAGAGAAAATGAAATTGTAATTGAATTAACACCAAGCCGGTGCAGCTCGGTACTGTTACTGCAACCGCCAGCGCCGTGCCTTTATGTAACACTATCGTTGAAGAAACGGAAACATTCCAATGCTCCGCTATGATTCAAGAGGCAGTTTGGTGTGAGAAATTTTACGTGGCACAATAATTTACACAATATGCCACTAGTTCAATTACAAAACTGCACTGTAAATTACGTTTTGTATCCATTATCTTTCTTGGAAAGGAAATTTGAAGAAGCTTAATATATATCTGGGTCAGATGCTAACCTTTCAACAACAGCAAATGTTATGGGAAAATGTGAAAGGAATGTTGGTCGTCACGATGCTGAAAAGGAAGTATGAGCATTAGCTAAGAAAGGGCCAATGGCCGTTGACTCACTATCTATGTATCCGTAAGAATACCTTCTAAGTATTGTCGAGAGTCGACACTGTCGAAAGTGTTTTTACTAATTCTTTTCACGGTTTCGCCCGCCAAATAATTGATTTACGTCAATTGATGACTGATACTGGAACAGTAACTATTTTGGGATAAATTGTTGCCCAATTAGCTTCATCATCATCATGATCATCACCAGGTCTTTTTTAGTCTCCAGAGCCAAATATTAGCCTACAGTTAAAAATTTGCCTATTAGCTTACAAGTAATTAATTAACATCTTATATCAATACCATCTGGGATTTCCAAGACTTTTTAGGGCAGTTGCAGCAAAACACATAAAAGCAAACTATGGTTATTTGAATGGTCTTTAACTAGTCATGGTATATTCGCCAAGCTTACACTCACGTATACGCGTCTACGCGACGCAATTTCGTCACACCTCCGCGGCGACTAGGCGTGCAACGCATGCAACTTGCTTGCGCAAGCGCAGGCGTGGTGAAGTGTCCTTCAAAGTGTTAAGACGTGGTTTTACAGACGAGTGGTGAGCTAACTAGAGTCTCACGTCTTTACACAACACCAACACTATACAAACGACAAATAAGACTCCTAGTTTGCAATTTAAAGATTGGTATGGTTAAAAATAACAAGCGTGTAGATCTACCATTTTACTTGCACGATATTGGAGATTTTTCAATTTAATGTGTTAAGCTGATGTACATAATTATATGTACATCAGCTTAACACATTAAATTGAAAAATGTAAAGCAAATTATACAAAGAGTCAGACAAAATACTTGTGTAGCTATAGAATACAAAATGATTCAAAACGGAACAGCCGCTGAATGATCTGCAGTTATCCCAGCTAAGGTCATTCCTCCAGCACGATATGACTCAATGTCAAGGATTCGCAGATCGCATACAAACAAATGTACACCCTGTAACAATAGCTGTAAAGTTATAACTCACTATTTGCTCTTACAGAGCTGGTCCTACGTAGGCGGACGAGATGCTTGACAAAGCATTATTTGCGCCAGTTTTTGTGAACAGTACTTTTTTCAATAATAATTGACGTAATAACAAGTTGTTTGGTAATTGAATGGCAAATCTGGAAGTAACTATAATCTTCGGCAGGCACGTCGCAAACAGTGGAGATTTGAATTTGTGTATGACTAAAAACAATTACAATTCATAACTTACTGTGAATGTGTTTTATTTTTAGTTATATAAGTGCGATAAACCTGTAGAAAGAAAGGCGAGGTACCTTAAAGGTGACATAGCAGTAGGACTAATAGATATGGGTACTCTACAGAAAAAAGAATATAGAAATGAGGGCAAAGATTTTTCTTTCTGATTATATGACTAGGTTCTTAGTCTCTAGGATGATGAAATGCTCAAATATAAATAAATGGACTAAGGCCATGTAAGCCATGTATAACAGCGTCGAAGTCTACAGCATAGATATAGTAATACAAAGAATAGTACACGAGACGTTTGTAGAAATTGTTTATTGTACACAGCAACAGAAATTCTACCATCTAGGAACACATTATCACATAAACACGTCATAGTACGCATATAGTTATCGCCACGTATCATATTGATAAAAAGAATTAGCTCCATAAAAACCGCTTTACGCCGTCCTTGAATGTCTAAGTAAGTACAAAAACGTACTTAAGTTTTCGATATTACTTTATCTAATGAAATTCCTTACACAGATAACAAAATTTAGATTAAAATTGTCAAATACAATGACTAACATCCAATTACTAGGTGATGTTAGGTGTGGAACTAATTCATGAATTTCAATATTACTTATTTATCACGGTAAACTTGTTTAATACAAGGACAGGTTGATTAAAACGTTTATGATTTGATTGGTTATCAGTTTGACGTAATATATCGATCAAATTATCAAAATAAGAAGATAGCTTAACAGGAAAAGATACGAGTTTAGACGACATTAATACGAAACTCGAATTGCATTAAATGATTGGAATAACAAAAGTCATGACCAAACTTAGCTTAAATCGAAATAATGAATTATTAAATGCAGTGATATTTCTAAAACAACTTCTGAACTAAAAATGTTATGAAAAAATCAGGATATAGACAAAAACGATAGAATCTAGATTAGACAATATCGATATTGAAATGAAGGTCGATTTGCTAAAAACATCGGAAACAGAAGGCCGAAGACAAAAACAAGTTCACGAGGCGAAACCAAAATAAACATTGCAGCATCTGGTTTCTCAGTCGTTATGTCTTTTATTGAGGATTATCTTTTCGATTCAACCAATGTGATTGCAAAATTAATGATAGTTGTCCAAACACGTATCCCAAATATAATTTTGATTGAGGTAGATTTATTTGGGGAAGATATCGGGGATAGAATGAATAGAATAGACAACGTGCAATGGCACTGAAGGATGGTTTTAAAAGACAACATTGAATAAATTTATTTTTTAAACGCAAACCAAATTTTATAGACACTGACTGTTGGACAAGGTTTACCTATTATCATTTCTTAATTAAAATTTTCCTAGTGGCAGACCTTTATCAAAATCTTTACATTATAAGTAAACAACCACGAAAGAACATAAAATCGATACAAAAGTGCTAAATATAAATTGTTTGTTTTGTTTAACAAAAAACAATATATAAATAAATTAATATATAACTCGTATGTGTATGACTCGTAGTTGGAAACCAACATTAAGTAAAGTAATGAATACATCAAAATATAAATTTGCTCCAATATGGTCATCATTTCACTCTAACTATGAGTGCTATGAATAGATTTTTCCAAGTACTTGGCATGAGCGAAATTATCCTTATTAGCATACTTCATGAATATGTGTCGTTCATGCTAATGTCTCATGTCGCACAGCCCGGACGCACGATGTCGCGTGCGCAGTCACAAGTCTGCGCGACGTCACTTTCCCCTGGACCATGCACAAATTACGGAGAGAGATTAGAATAAACTGGAATATGAGCTTCACCACAAAGGGCATTGGGTAAAAGTGGCCTGATTTTCAAAATTTGCGACCACCGTTCAAAGTTTACTCATTCGAAAGATCATATTAAGATGTTTATTTTCATCTATGGCCGTTTCTGTCTACAGTGTATCGGAGCCGAGATATCGGCATTCATAATTAAAAAATAAATTACAATAATGTCGTCTAGATAGACAAAACAGGATCTTTATTTTATTATTTTTTCGTGTAAATATTACTTGATTCTATGATTTATATTATTTATATATAAAATAAAAACAGTTACAGTGGGGTATGCGACATTCATAATTAATACAACAAACATTAATATATTATTTTTATTACGCAGAATTTGATGATATCCTACTTCAGGCACTCATGCATGTGTACTTATATATTTTTACGAAAAAATTGTTTCATATGGCATAAAATGACACGGAAGACATGATAAGTCTCACACACAGATTTTTTAAGCCATTCGAAGGTAACTGATATGTCAGATGTGGATTAGAGAATTTTCTATAACAAAAGACCGAGGGTGAATGTGATTCATAACTTTTAGTGCGTTAAGTAAACAAACAATGGGAAGTTCCTAGAAAGTTGAAAGGCCCGCTACCGGTCGCGTTCATCCAATCACAGCGCAGGGTTCATTTACCTGACTCGGTTAGGCTTTGAAAATCGAGCAGGGTGGAGTGGAGGGGTGAAGGAAAGAGGTGCAGGCGCAGGCAGGATTCACTTCCCGTTTAACCTTTGTGTTGAGTGTGTGCAAGTGCGTTATATACTTTTGATTACCACGACCTTTGCTTTGTTTTTGGACTCTCTCTTTATTATCTTATTTTGTGACCTGGCATTACTAACTGGACTAAGAGTTTGCTGTAGTGATTTGGACTTTAAAACAATATGGATGCAGATAGAGCATCGTGTGTTGGCTGCCATCGAAGTTTGAACCGCATTGGCGGCACTCGCAGGAGATCTATGGTGTTAACGGCTCAACTGATGGAGCAAAACCCATGTTTAATGGCATACTGCATTGAAGTTATTAACATTCTTGAGGTAAGTGATGACATTTCTTATATAATTATTAATTGTTTAACTTTCTTATTTACACTAATATTAAAAAACAGTTGGTTTGTTTAAACGTGATAAACTCAGGGACTGTTGTGTCAAACATTATTTCATGTAGGTACAATATCCCAGTGTCAATTATATTTTGTTTGAAGTACATATCTTAAAGCGATCTCACTCGTCACAAAGCCATTCCTAACTTATTGAAAACTGGCCACTGGTTATATTTTCCCCTTTACCTTGATTATCTTTTGAGTGTCAAAGAAGATTAGTACTTGTGTTTCTTCCGCTTGCTCCCAAACCGGCATAAATGCAATAAGATGCAGTACGTGCCACTTTTTTTAGTGATTACTATATGTTTGAGACTTGCTATATGTTCGTAAGTCAAGTAAAAGAGGAAATGATTTCATATTTACTAAAAAATAAATAATTAAATCAATTTACCCAGTTAGATTTATCTAGGTACTACGATGTGTTTTAATTATTTTTTACCTATATATGGAGCTAATACGTATACACATATATTGATTAAGCCTATATTTTGTATTTTACAGTTTGGTGGCGATGAACGGATATGTCGACCATGCTTTTTTCGAGCTCAGCGCTATGTCTCAAGAGATCAACAAGCAGAAGTTGCACCAGACCTACTTGAACAACATGCAGATGATCAAGTATTAGAGCATGATTCATCGCAAGGAGGCAATACAGAGGAATCTGAATCAGATCTTATTATTAATGAAAATATGCGAGACCAACAAGTGCAAGTTAGTAGACCGCAAACGATTGAAGTTCCTGGATATTCCAGAGCACCACTTAATACACAGTTATGTATTTTTGCTGATTGCACCAACACCAATCTTCAACGAATTCATGTTGACATAAGAACCACAATTCTTCAAAATAAAGGATTTTACCTTCCACGGGGTACACGTGTATGTAGAGAGCATTCAGATTCAGGGTTTCAAGATATTGAAACAAGAACACGTCGTGTAATTGCAAGTTTCTCGTCGAAGCAAGTGAAAGACATGATGGATATTTTAAGAAATCGTAGTAATTTTTTAGATTTTGAGAGACTTTCTTCCATTAATAATGGAGTCTTTCATTATTACATTGGTTTCTCTAAGGAAAACTTTATGCGAATTCTTGAAGCAACCCCAAGTATCACACAACATCACAAAAAGGCTAAAACAGCCCTTGCAACAGTTCTTGCAAAACTTCACACCGGTGAATCAAATCAACGACTTTCTAGCGTATTCAAAATGACAAGAAAAACTTTTGAAAAAATAATGCGAGAAGTGAGACAAGAATTAATGACAGAGTTTGTGCCACAGAATTTAGGCTATGATCATATTACAAGAGAAGAAGTCATATCACGTTGTCTGACTATCCCAAATGTATTATTTGGAAATCCAAATGCTCCTCTGAGTGAACGTAGAGCCATAATTATATTAGACGGGACTTATATATATTTACAAAAAAGCAGCAACTATTACTTTCAAAGAAAATCCTATAGTCTGCACAAGTTTCGTCATTTACTAAAACCCTTTTTAGTAGTATGCCCTGATGGTCATATAGTTGATATTTATGGTTTATATGAAGCTACTACTTCAGATGCTCGTATTTTGTCTGAGATTATGAGTAGTGAAACTGATACATTTCATTGGTATTTTCGTGAAAATGATGTACTCATTTTAGATAGAGGCTTCAGAGATTGCATTGATGAAGTGGAGTCATATGGATACAAAACGTACATGCCAGCCTCCAAAGACGTAAATGAAAGTCAGTTAAGTGTGCGACAAGCAAATGATTCTAGGAAAGTTACTATTTGCCGTTGGGTTGTAGAAACAGTAAATGGCAGATTAAAAAATCAGTTTCGCCAATTACGTCACCAATACTTTAATGTAGCTGCAAGGCATCTTTTCGACGAGATAAAAATTGCTGCGGCATTATTAAATGCTTTTGGCAAACCCCTAACCGACCACCGCTTGGTGAACGAAATCGTAAACAAAATAATTCAATGTGATGGTGACAGAAACAGGTTAAGTGAATATGTTATAGAAAATAATCTCAATCGTAGATGGGCTCGTTTTCAGTCTATTGATGCGGCTTTATTAGATTTTAATGATTTCCCAATATTAAGTATGGACGAGCTTATTATATATGCGTTGGGAACGTATCAAATTCTCCAAGCCCGCAGTTATTACGGGGAGCATGTAAAAAATGGTTCGTATATAATTGAAATATATAAGGAGCCCCACATAGAAGATTTTAGAGAGCAGAATTTGGATTGTCGGAATCCATGGCTACTTAGAGGAAAAATTCAATCAAGACACGTGACAAGCAGAATTTATTATGTTTATATTTTATTAGAAAGGGAACTAGAAGGAAGCAGCGCAATATTGGGCCATTATTGCTCATGTGTTGTCGGAAAACGGACTCTAGGCTGTTGCTCGCATGTAATGTCCATTATATGGTATTTGGGATGGGGTAGATACCAAGATAATCTATCTCCCCCAGCTCAGTTTTTAGACACAATAATACGACATGATCAAGAAAATGAAGTTTACGATGAACCGGAAAATAACTAAATTGTATAAATCGGAAAATAACTAATCTTGTAAACTAATAATAATGTAATATATTCATATTGATATTGTATGTGCCTATAATAAATGATTTGTTTGTGTGTATCTGTTGCATTTTATTTATCACTAGCAATCCGCCCCGGCTTCGCTCGTGGTACCTACATAGCCTATTTCACTCCGGGATAATGTAGCTTTCGAATGGTTCAGTTCAGTCGTTTCTGAGATTACCCATTACAAACAAACAAACAAATCTTTCCTCTTTATAATATTAGTCTAGATTCCTATCCATAACGACATACTATACGCTTTAATCAAATCATTTTTGTTAAAAAATATTACATCTATATAGACGACTTACTTATTATTTGTCTTATTTTGATATTTGATATTTCGGCTCCGATATAGTTTACATCAATAATGTTTTGTATATTGTTATTCTCAACTATAAGGCTAATTAAAAATACTAGTTATATTAGTGGTCGCTGAAAAAAAAAATCATGCCAAGGCTCATACAAAATTACCCAAACCCCTTTGTGGATAGGGATAACACAGCAGATACTTATCCTGACCTGACTAAAACACCTCTGACTTAGCTCAATTTGTAATTCTCCTAAGTAGAGTTCCTTGTTTATCAAAAATGTCGGTCACGTCACGTCGCCAGTTGACACCAGAGAGTGTGGTAACAGCACTTTTGAGATTAGAGAGAGATGATTCTTATGCAGTCATTTTAAGTTCCAGCACAACTTTGGGTATATTTGTGGACAGTAGTTTACTCAGAGAAGTTTGTAAATCGGTCGCGAATGCTGCTTAGGAGAACAGTCTTAGATTTGATTTTGATTTAGATTAGGCGCCGTTTTCAGTTTCAAAGACGCATGCGCTCTCTCTCTCGGAATTACCTCCTTTCGACTGGAAGAAAAATCCTTTATATTTCGATCGTACAACAAGTTTTCCAACGTCTTGCGTAGTAAAAATACATGTAGCATTATTAAGACCCTAAAGAAGTTGTAATGGAATGTGTTTATACCCATGTCCTTTTTTACGCATTTCATCCTGAATTTCTGCTTGGTTATCCATCCAGTAACGTGGCTTACCTATGTTTTCATAATATCCTATCACATCTCCACTGGGACCAACTACATATTGTGTTTTCTGTGCTGGGACCTCAACGTTCTCATCCGCCACCAGCAGTCAGGAATCTTTCAACCCAACTTTCAGTATAAAGCTATGTTGCAATTTCAGCCACGTATTTATGCCTAATGTCTAATAAGTAATGTACGTTACGTTACATTTTTATTTTTGGAAATTGCAACGTATACTAACGGACTCATCACATCATTCATTATCATTAGGACACCACATGAAACACCACGGCGAGAACGCGCGAAAATTAAAGCCGTTCTATGTTTCACAGACCGTTGACTAACAAGAGAATATTAGTTGTTCATTTGTAATGCACCTAATGCCAATTAAAATTATATAATTCGCGGCAATTGCTATGATGAATGACCAAAACATTGGTTTATGATCACAGAGCACGCACGTTTATCAATTTCCGAACTCTTTGGAACATATTTGTTTTTTGATGCATAAATCCATTTCGGTGCATTTGCGGTTATGGGGTGATTGTAATTGGTTTCAAAAGATTACTTCATTATTGAGCCACACTAAGCATATTTTATTCCTGATCGCAAACACCATTAGCAAGCAAATAGTAAAATAGTAATAGATGATAGAGATCTATTACTTTTACTTACTATATTTTTAAGCCAAAAGCTCACGATGTTAATAATTGAAGCAAATCTTGATTTAGGTATCCAGTTTCCTGATTTGTAAGCAAGGGAACGAAATAATTTTTCTGATTAGTACCATTGATGGGTTTATGCTTTAAAGACTGATGATATCTAGCCTTACACACTTATCAGAAGATAACAAAAACTAATCGCTCCAATAAAATAAAATAGATAGGGAACATTTAATCTATTCAGAACAACAGGCATAGCCCGGTATTCTTTTCCATAATTTGCGAATAATTCCGCAGATGGTGGACCTGCTCATGGGCATATCAACTTGATGAGAGCCTGTTTTGGCGTGACAACCACATTGCATTAAAAATTTCCAAAGGGTCTCTATGTGTACGACCAGTGCCCGTATTTCACCGAAGCGCGAGTGGATTGTTTCTAAACTACTGTGCGCAAAAGGTGCGCATCCCTGGCTAGCAGACTTCGGGCCAGCTCCAACAGTATTCTAAAGCTGTTTGCGTCACGTCTCGATTTTCGGTATGTGAATCATTGCTCAATGATTCACATACTGAGAAACGCACAGGTGTGATGTTTCTGTGCCTTGTGTTTTTATTATTATTTATTTTTGTGTACTAACATTAGTTTTTGTTAAGATTTGTGTGTTACTAACAATAAATGATCTCTAGTTGGTCGGAAATAAAAGGATTTATTATTATTATTATTATGTTCTCTCTAGGTTTATCCTTCACGGGACGTATCCCGGACCTTTGAGGCTTGCATGGGGACATAGGTCCAACACGTAGAGGCCTTGTGAGAGTTTTTGCTATAATTTGTGATGGGGCGCCACCAGGGCATGACAGTAAGTCACACTATAAAATGTTCTCACTGACAATTCCCAGTAAGTGCAGGACTATGGAGGTATAATGGAAAAAACTACATTGGGACTATTGGGATGATATGCTAGTGGATTGGAAAATGGGCTATGGAAGGACTATGGCACCTGCCTGACCAATGTTAAAATACACGGAAAAATAGGCAGGTGGTGACTCGCCAACTCAGTCAATGGGCCCCCGAAAATGGCTGCACGACGCAAAATGTGCAGCAAGAAGGGCAACACTAGTTGAGCGGCTGAAGGGTGGAGAGGTGTCACTGGACTTTAAACAACCATCATTTGCTCCCTTAGGGTCCCATCAGGTACGCCCACTCGCCACTTACGTTTCACATCCACCCTTCGAGCATAAAGCTCTCGCGACTCCACTCTGGCCGGCCGGTGAAGGCAAGCCAGAGGTAGGGGTTCCTGTTACCTCTTCGGTTTCCACTCCGACCGACCCGCTAAGACAAGTCGGAGGCGAGGAACAGGGGCCTCCCCTAGGAGCACTCAGGTCCGTGGGGTCGCTACTCCCCAACAGCTCGCCACAAGCTGCCCTGCGGGCTTATTATTATTATTATTATTATTTCAATCCAAGTATTTGTATGCGGTTCTGGAGATGCCCAAGGAAGGTTGGACATGCCTATGCCAAGCAGTGGGATAAAGAAGGCTGTCAATGACGGTGATTTTATGAAGTACACTTTATAGTTTAGTCATTGGTATTATTGTAATATTGTCTTTGTTCCTGTTTTTCATGTGTTAAGACACCACTTGCCACATGACCATCACTGGTGTCAGATTTTTTCCAGCTGGTTAAAGGAATTATAATATTCCAGTCTTGCAACTATTTCAGGAATAATACTTTCATTTTGGCTAAAATCAAGAGATTTTTGTTTTGAGGTGCAGCTCAGGATCTATCATTTTACTATGCACAGATTTTTAGCAGTGCAGCTACAAACGGTGGTGCAAAGCGTGCAATGCAGACAGGTGACTCGTTCAGGGGGCAGCAATCAGCGGGCCGCAGGGCTGGCCGCTAGTTTGGATTCGTCTTCAGGATACCCTAGGGTGTGGAAAATTGACCACAGGACCAGGTGAAAAGGCTGCCCTACATTTTTCTTAGTACTATCAACATTGTGTATGCAAAATGTACAAACTCACAAATAGCATATTGTGATATTAGGATTACCTATTTGTTTTTTTATTTAATATCAAATGTAATAAGTTGAACAACCATTAACTAACTTGCGATGTAGTGATGTGTGATAGTATATTCCCAATTTCTATTTGTTTTAGTTAAGTTTCTAAAATGTGATAGATTGGTTGTGCATATATCCTACTTTTTGATAAATTAATAGTAATGTACAATTTGGTTTTCTCTGGAAATTCAATGATTTAAATAATTACTTTTACATCATATTGATTAATACTTAATGCATTTCATGCATTTGCCTAAAAGAAGTTAAACATAATTTTATATGAATTTTATGAGTACCAGGACTGTGAAAATTATATGTGAAGTGAGTTTGAACTGCTGTATTGATACAATAAAATACTACTTTTCGGAAAGTTAAAAATTGATAATTACATTCAGAGCAAACCCTTTTTACCACATTTTCCCTGCCTAAAACAAATACCTACCTACTATATTTTAATTAGTCACAAAATAACCAATGACGTAACTGTAAAAGGAAACTGTTCAATGATCAACTAGGTACCTATACCTAACAGTAAAAGTACTTAGGTACCAAAAATCCCTACAAGAAGTCTGTGATCAAAAACCCAAGAAACATCACAACCAACAAAACAGAGTTGCAAGTGACCTAAATAACGCGCATTATAAGTGCAGTAATAATATACTTTCATGCATAGAGTGGCGCACGACAATACCATGCAATTTACAGATGCATGAGCGCTGTCGAGCACGTCGGAGGCTTTAGCATCACAAAGTATGTTATATTCACCGATTTTGTCGCAATAACTGTGCAAAAAAGTGTTTGATAACGTATGAGCAACGTTTTTATCACATTTGCCACCTCTTCAGTCTTCTATCTACGAAGGCCAGCCACGGTACGCGTGCCGTGTTGACCGCCGTAAGATAATCTTTCGCTAACACGTGTAAAACTAACTCTACCTTTATAATCAGCTCGATTTCTGGAACGTCTCCGTTCGCTGTTCCATTTTCTGCGATTTCATCCGACATCGTGAACTTGGAAAACACTTGAGATTTGATAAAAAAATGTACTTCGGCACACAATTTTCCACACAACCGTCACCGATACAAAACACCGATATACTGCTTGCTTTTGCTCACTTCACTCATTTCATTTGTCAATGTCAACGCAACGACATTTTGCCGCAAAGAATTGTATTCTCATAGAAGGAGCTTCGAAGAAACAAAACGTACACGGTCGTAGACAATAGAGTTTTTACTAGGGATGCGACAGTCATGTAATAGATGCCGATATCGATTCTGGTCTTTTTGTCTATGGTGTAATACAATCAGCTTATGATATGATGCCTGACAAAAATAATCAATTAATTAATATCTACATGATAATTACGCACGCGGAGTAACATGAAACGTAGAACAGTCAAAATATAAATGGAGAAGAATGACAATGAAAATAGTTGGATATTGCTAAATATTCTGTAGTAAATAGTTAATACTTAGTTATCTCACAGTCATCATCACCATCATCAGTTCTTTTTTAATCTCCACTGCAGGTGCCCGACCCTCTCTGTACTATGAGAGCCATATATTTTATATTGCCAGAACAGTCAGAGGATTTATCCTACTTTCTCCACACTGGCCAGACGGGTTGGAAAGGTATCTTTGATGCTTAAGCTTTGTTTAGCTTGTATTTTCTAAGACGCCTTCTACTACATCCACGGAAAGACTTGGAATGCACCTATTCTATTCTGCTGGGAACAGTGGCGGCTCGTGACTCAAAGACCTGGTGGTGCACATCATAAGACATGCCTAAACAATATGGATAATTTTTATATGCAGAAATAATTCTTTCTCTTTTTTAGATAGGCATTTTTTATTTACATACCTACTTAATGAATGATAATAAGATTAATAAGTAAAACAAAACATAAAAACAGCGAAAGTAAAACACGAACAAATACAAACGTAAGACAATTTATGCGAAAACTACCTAATCCGAACATTTCCGAACGTCGGCGTTCGTTCCGCGTCGGGCCTTGTGCGGCGCTCGAGATTTCGCTAAACTTGCATACTAATCTTCCGTCTCACGCGCCAGGCGTTTTGTAGCCTTCTCAATAGTAGCTGTATGGGCGCAATGCGTGCGCTGGGAGCGAGCGCACGGCAAATTGTTTTGTCAAGCAAAAATAATACTTATTTCGTTAAATACATGACTGATTATCATTTGACAAAAAAAAAATATTTTTACGTAAAACTGCTTATTTATTGTTTATATCTATTTAATTTTTTTGTATATATTTAAGCTTAAACTGGTAGTGCACCGCACGAGTGCACTTAAGGGGGAGGCGCCACTGGCTGGGAACCACACGGCGGTATTTATTAATCTCACAGTGATATCCTACAATAGCGCACTTATTAACTTGGTTTCATACAAAATTTGAGATTCAAGACGCAATTTTTTTTTACTTTTTATCATCATCATCAGGTCTTTTTAGTCTCTACTGCAGAAGCACGACTCTCTCTGTACTACCAGAGCCATATATTAGCAAGAGCAGTCAGAGGATTTGGCCTTCACTCTCCACGCTGTACGCTTACCTTTTGTATTTCACCGTAATTACGTGACTCACAAACCTCATGTTGTGAGTTACGTATTCTCGATAAAGTATTACTAACAAATACCAATAAAAAAAACTTGTTACGGTCCTTTGACAAAGTGAACTTTTGCAGAAGAAATTGACAGCTACCTGCTTGGATATCGGTAATATCACGCTAGCTAAGAAAAAAAATCGATATAGAATAATTCAGGTAAAAAAAACTCTATGCGCCAAATTTTATCCAAATCAATCATATAGTTTCAACGAGATTAAGTAACAAACATATAAAACTTTGGTTTTATAATACAATGTGAGATTAAATAATACAACAATAATATTTTAAATATAATTTATTTGAATTCAAAATATTTAATTTCAGGTTTTGAGTTCCAATCGCAATAAGTATAACAACGGTGAAAATATATTTATTGATTGACTTCCAATTCCAATGTCACAGATTTGCTATAATAAACTTCACTATATAATGTATGTTATCCCGCAGATGTAGTGTATTCTATTTCTATTTCCCGTGCCGTGCCCGTGCGTATTCAACAATAATTATACTGTCATCTGTCAAATGTCTGGAACAAACACTGTGATACTTTTTCCACTCTCAATTGCAACGTCGATCCATTTTTGCCTTGATGTCCGTGGGAAATCTGTAATCAATCAAATCCAGTCGTAAACAACAACGATTTAAAAATGAACACATAAATATAACTACTAAACCAATTATGATGAAACTTAAATTGTTCCTTAAGTTGGACAATACCTAGTACAAGATTTTTTGCAAACTGATTTATGATTTTAAGATATGTGCGGAAGAACATACAATCATACAAGTATTCATACTCTAATGAAATTGTGTACACATGTTTAGAAGCTGTAAAAGACTAACATATTCACAAACTGGGTAATATTACTTATTACATGCCGAATTGATGACATTCTTTTTTTTTAAGTCGGTTGAAAAATAAAGCATAACCACATAATACCGACAGACAAGGAAAAAAAATTGCATACCATAGTACTTTACAACGTTCTGAAGGCCAAAAACGGCAAAACCGTCCGATTGTCGGATGGAAAAATCGGACGTGTATACCCAACTTAATGGTCGTAAAATATCGATAATCTATAAAGTCGATAAAAATCTCACAACACTAGTGTCAAAATTTTAATTTTTATCTTTGTACAACAATATTTCAGTTTTATTGCTTTAAAATAGCCAAAAAACATTTGATATAGACACATCCTTAGATTTTACAGTAATATAATTAAAGACATCAATGTCTATCACTGGAAAATCGTGTATAAATACATGAAACGTGACCTACCGGTGAAACCTTGTGTTTTCGGAGTTGATATCTTTACCAGCATAGCGTGATTCCCATTGCACCGTAGTCCAGGACATTGTCCATTTAATAAAGTTTCTGGTTTACACTTTCACACTGCGAAAGTATCTTTAATTCCCAGCGAAAATTTAATTTTATCACTGCACCTCCAACTCAGACGAGTCAACATTTTATACGAACGATTTAAGATGAACATAGTAATTGACAATTACCCTTTCAAAACTGTCTTTTCAAATTGGTCGCATAAAGATATCAAGATATCAAAAGTGACATTTCTCAAGTGTATCATTGGCACTTATTGATAAACCTATATTTCTCTTTTTGATATACTCTAAAAAGAAAGAGACGAATATATAGCTGAGAACTACGCGGTTTCTATGAGAATACATATTCTTTGTTTTGCCGTCATTGGCGGTCGTTTGTCGTTGGTTTTACATTCTGAAACTAACTTCATTCTAGTTTATGTATTTGGTTTTATATTATTTATTTATATAATTTGCCTATGTGTGTACGTTTAGTTAAGGTACGAACGGCAAAACAGAATGAAATACGTTTAATTATGGACAAAAAAGAAACAAACGGCTGTATAATTCAAGATCTCTATGTCAAGATAGTAAATAACTTATTTTCCCTATAGTGACATTGATAAAGTGCGTGACTGTACGTCATAACCACAAACTACGTAGTAAGTAAGTAGTACTTATAAGTTAGTTTTATTGTTTAATGTACCTATTATATGTTAATGATGATATCTACTAATAAAATTTCCGCGCATATATTCCTATCGCATCGCCTTAAAACAAACTACGAAGAAGATACTATTACTAGGATCAGACTACCCACTGCCTTAAGGGCGGCCAACCCGTCTATCTTTTCATACAAACGCTTTAAACAAATCTTTCTTTAAAGATTTTCCACTAATAGGTATCTTGTGTACTATATCTAGGTTTCTATCAAAACGAAAAATCTAAATTTGGAGAAAAAACTTCAGTATTAGCCTCCAAAAATCCGCTTTTTTGCACAAATTTTATGTGAACTTTGGGCGTTTATAATGTAGGTACTCATTAAATGTAACAGTAAAGAAAATATTTATTTAGAAACCTTGCAAATGTAATAGAGAGTCTAGATGTACAAGGTTATTTTCATAAACTTGTAAGGCTTACCAATAAACACGTATTTCTTGAAACAAGTTTAATGAAATTTCCGCACACTATTTTTCGTTCAATGTCTTAACGTACTCACTAGGTTGTTTCCATGAGGCAGTAAGAGGTGTGCGGGAGACGAGGGCAAGGGGTTCTTTTCACTTTGCATCTTTATCTGACATTGCGCTGGACGGAACAAGCTTTTCGACCATGCTCGCGTTGACGATAGTCGGTCGGGGAAGGGCCACCTTAAGTAAGAGGCACTAGCGATCATAGACAAATAATGGAGTGAGGGTGAAAATGAAAAAAACGTCATACAATTTCGTTTGTTTCTATTGGGGGCCACAAATTCAAACTCAATTGACGTATGTTCTATGCCCCAAAATCCCTAGGCAGTTTTTCGGCAGTGGTCAACTGGGTCAATTGGTCATAACGTCATACGTCCGTCCGTCAGTCACTCACGTCAATATTGCATTGGGAAATTAAAATTTGTTTTTTTTTAAATAAAACTATCAATATTTACAGCTTTAGTGCAGTGTGATAATCAAAAATGAGTGCAACGGAAGACACTCCCGCTCCGAGAGAATTGACTTTTGCTGAGAAACAAGCTGAACGTATGAAGAGATTGCGTTCTTTACATTCAGCTAGAAACGAGGCTAGGACGCATAACCACCAGGAAGTCGTCGCTGAGGAAGCTAGAAACAAGCTACCTCCGAACTACGAAGCCAAACGTCGCCAAGCTGAGTGGCTACTCGAAGACCAAAAGAAACGGGAAGAAGCTGAACAAGAGGGTAAAAACTACGACAGAGTAAAACTTCTGAACATATCTGCGACAGAAGCAGAAAGATTGGAGCGTAAAAAGAAAAAGAAGAACCCAGATCAAGGATTTTCAACATATGAACAGGCTACAGTGCGTCAATACAATAGATTGGTCAAAAATATGCCAGCAGCAGATATAGAACAGTATGAAAAACAGAAACAGAAATACGGAGACGCTTTTTATGGAGGCCCAAATGTTATAATTCATGGTATGCATGAAGATCGTAAGGAGGCTGTAGACAAAATGGTTGATGATTTGGAGGGGCAGATAGCCAAGCGAGCAAAATACTCCCGCAGACGCATTCACAATGATGATGCAGACATTGATTACATCAACGAGAGGAATGCTAAATTCAACAAGAAGCTTGAGAGATTCTACGGAGAACACACTGCAGAAATTAAGCAGAATTTGGAAAGAGGAACTGCAATTTAATTTAAGTGCTATTTGTATTTGTAAATATAGACTTTAATTTAGGATACCGTAGTACCTACATTTAATTATCTCATATATATTAAATGCTGACTTTTTGGCATTAAGTATCTGTGAATTTTTAAAATGATTTTTATGTAAGTGCCGCTGGAATGTTGTGGTAAATGTAAGATTTTGCTAAACTTACCTCTGTGGAAAACCAAATCATTCTCTTATGGACAACTCCATTTTTAGAAGAAAATTTTAATTTTACTAAGTAAAAAGTCTTTATTTCGCAAGAAGGTTTAGAGTTGAACTCCATCTGGAACCATGGAATCACACTTTCCTATGCTTTTATCTTTTTCTTTTATCCAGAACAATAATTTACTAGAGTGAGAATGAGAGTTCGAGCCCATAGTTGCTTCCCTTGCCTGTGTCACATTCCCCCGCTCTGTCTTGCTCTAAAATATGACTGTTCTGAGTGATAAAAAAGGATAGAAGCATACTTATGGGAATTATTAGTTATTACAACAGTCATTCCAATGGGAATGTATGATTCCTTCCTGCCAGGTGTACTTCAATCCTTATTAGGAGGTAAAGTGAAAAAAGTATTTCAATACTTGTATCACAGATTTTAGGAATATGTGACTTGTATGAATCTATGTTGTGGGTAATGCATGCACTTTTTAGATGGTTATAGAATTGATCTTTGCTCATGTGTTCAGGTTAATAACAAATAAAACAATTTTCGGTAACAAGTTTATTTTGATAAATGTGCTGATTAAATAAAAATAGTACATAATACCACATAGATATTTTACAATCATGGATACCAACTATAAAAGCACTAAACATTGAATACAAAATTGTACAGATTTTAATTGATAAGAGCAAGGCGTCAGATTTGTATGCTAAACTTGCACCAGATTATTGTATAATTTTGTTTCAATTACAAAAGCGTTGTTCATTCATAATAAGTAAATATAACTATGTACAATAAGCATATACAACTCAGAAAAACTTTCTATTGATGTGATAAATGACTTGTAAAATAATAATTTAAAAAAATGCCTAGAATTAAATAAACAGATGAAAACTAATCTTTACGAAAACTTTTTATTGATGTGCTAATGACTTGTACAATAATAATAAAAAAAAGACTAGAATTAACTGAACAGATGAAATCTCTGATTCAAATTCTGGTGTGTGTGTATTATTTTGTCTTGCAAGAGCTCACATCTTAATTTTTTTCTATATTTCTGAGTTGTATATGCTTTTTAAATGAGCACAAGTTTTATACAGAGAAATGCTTATTACTTATTAATACATAAAATAAAATGAAGTTTGGAGCTTCGACTAGAAATCACAGTGATTGTTTCATTGATATATTTTTTTTCAAAGTGTAAGATATACTAAATTTGACTCTAGGTACTTTTTGATATATATTATTAAAATAATGACAAGAAGAAATGGAAGGAGTTGACAAACAAGAGCCTAAACCCAAATAGAAAAAGGCGGGGTAGATGATGATGATGATGATAAAAGACGTCAGTAAATAAAACGGTTATACATAAATCGATCTTAATTTTACTTATTGCACTTAATTTCCATACCAATATTTTATTTTATCACTAAAATTTAAGATTTTTTGTTTAGGTACAGGACTTTGATCTTCGTTTGAAACTTATTATTTATCAAATTTATTTAAAAAAAGGCGAATTGAACGAATGGCAATAGTCAATTCAAAAGATTATGATAACTTTAATTTTCAGAGCTATTTTTACAATCAGTTTATACCTCATTCTGATCTTTCTATACAGGTTGAGGTGATAGGACGAGCGAGAAGTTTATTATCAAATTTATTTTTCGATGTCCAGTGTCGATGAAGAATGGTTAGAAACACAGATATTATTTTGATATCTATGGTTAGAAACGTAAGTACCTACAAACAATAAATGTAGTGATTATATGGTCTTTGGTACATAGCATGCAAGAAGCCGTGGGCGTCGGCATGACCCAAATCATGATGAACCATCTGAATATCAGGAATTATCGACAGGAATTGGTTGAAGGATCAGGCAGGGGTCGTTCGCTTTGCTATGAGAAAAAAATATTTTAATATTGCTATTCCTATGAGGAAATGCCATAGTAATGCCATTTGGATGCTAGCTTTTATTCGTTAGCTTGTTGCCCTGTTTGCGGATAGAAGAAAAACACAGGCGAGATTATAGTTATAGAAGTGTGGGGATACGCATGAAATTATTTCATAAGTAAATAGGTATATACGTTGTCTAATAATTTTCAAATATTACTAAATGTTGGAAACAGTGGCGTATCTATAGCGCCTCAAGGTCACGAGCCCTAGGCAACAAGTACTGTGGGTATAGGAAATCATAAAATTGAATGTTAAACTTACTTATTTTAAAACTATTTTTTATGTTTATAGTGGAGACTGGAGATTTTGCCGTCACCATGAATCACGTCACACATTAATGGGACGAAGAAGGGATCAAACGAATGTTGTGATAACGAAGGGCAAATGAGCTTTGAGACGTTACACGCACAAAGCTGTTCATCGGTAGATTTCTTAGTTAAACCTATCTCCGTAGTACTACTAAAGGTCCCGCCGTTATACTCGGATAACTTAAAACCTGCTTATGCCTTTTCTTAATAAATTTTACTTGTTTGTGTTTTGTCGTGTAAGTGGACAAACGGCTTAACGTGCCTTCCGAAGCACAAGATACTTTTTTTGCCTCTTGTGGTCATACATCCTTGTGACCAAGTAGTGGGGACCACGCCCGTGGTTGTTTAACATGCATAAGCGCTAATAATGCTTATGATTCTGTAGTGTATTTAGAGAAGGGTTAACACAAGTGTGATCTTTTGTGACAAGGACGGAAGAAGGGTCTTACTTAATTATGTTATTGCTGTGACGTTATTTATGGATATACATGTTATTTGTGCTTGGAATGGAGTGATTCCAGAACCCGAAATTACGATGCGAGCTTGAAATGATGAGATGTAATAGTGATGAAATATGACCTACTTTGGTCAGAAAGTTGACTTATGTAGTCCCTAAATATTAATTTGCAATCTAATAATAACTTTAAAACTTTCGAATTTCAGAGATGAAGTAAAACGTAAAATCTTTCGTAATTTGAGAAATGGGTATGTAACTGTTAACATGTACTTACATTAACTTATGATTAAATACCTCAATGTTCCATTTCTCTCAGCATGATTCGATTCTATTTCAATGATTGATCGTTTTATGGTTGAATAATGACTATTAATATAAAAAGTTTGCAATTAAAAAAAGTAATTTTTAAAAATGTATATACGTAATTAGTTATTTTATTGTATATTACTAAATCAATGTCTAAATTTTCTTGACTCAAAAATTCGTGTTTATTTCCATAAGGTATAAATATTGCTAAATATTGAAATAATATCTAATAAAATTTGACATGGTATTTACTTGATAGTTTTAACTATTTTAGATTTCATTCGGTCGTTTCATTTGATTATTTCTACTGACTCAGTCAGTGTCGAAGCAAAAATAATGGTTTGACTACCCTATGTGAATCGATTTTACTACTTGGGTTGCACACTAATGATGTTCTAATAAATATTTATTATTATTTATGTTGATTGTGACGTCCTATGTAAATGAATAAAATACATAACGTATCTAAATTACCTCATTTATGCTTTGATTAGGTACATGAACGTGTTGAGCAGGCCAAAACCTTGCAGAGTTAAAGCGTCATACCCATACATACCTCCCCCTCGCACGACTCATATGCAATGTTTCCACCACAGATTCGTATTATATTTATGTTTCAATACATCGAGCATTTGTCATTATAGCAATCGCATCCTCAGCTTCAGCTGCTTTTAACTCGCCCACGTATATAATTGCATTATTACAACATCATTAGGAACAATATCAGTCCATTTTCGTTCGATATGCAGAAATAGAAGACTTCACAATCCTGTGACTCCTGAATATTTTATTTTTCTTTACAATTACCTGCCTTTTCTTATCTGGCCTTACAGCTAGACGGTAACTATTACTTCTCTCTTTGATTAAATATAAGAATATATTTCTTATTTTCCTATCCACCTTAAGTGCAGCAGTGTAGAAATGTAAATAACCAAAAGTTATCCGCATTTGGTACAACAGAGCACTCAGTGAGAATAGGAAAGTGAACGTAATATTCAAAAATATATCGATTTTCAGTTTTTGGAATGTGTAAAATTAAAAAACATTAACAACACAAAAAAATCAGACTTTATAATTCTAACTACCAAATGCGAATATCACAGATTTCTTGATCAAATCGTACTACTGCACTTAAGATAGTTTAGTGATCATGATCACGTTCTTCCTCGCGCGTGTGCATCTCATAACACCCACGATCGTGTTATATCTGCAAGGAAATTTTGTAATGATTAACGCCAATACATTGCCAATTCACTGCCCTAGTCCTGGCCGAATGTACTTCAATTTCATTTTCAATTAATATTAATATACTTACTCCGTCGACCCGGCATCACACGCACTGTTATTCCATCCCGAACTGCGCAAAAATAATTTCATTAAAGTTCAGATAAAATGAAGTTACAAAAAGCTATCGTGCTCACAGCATTCGTTCGGCACAACATTATGTTACGGGATTATTAGGAGCAAAACAAAAACTTACCTCAAAACGTTAGGTAGGAATAGAAGAAAACATTCAAAAAGATTTACAAATAACGATTTATTTAATCTCAGATATAAGTACATAAAACCAATCACAATTGACATTATCACCTAAAATTGGACTAACTTGAAATATTAACAGGTTAAAGGTCAGGGTTATGGAGACGCACGTAATTTTAAAACACAGTGGCATTGCAATTGATAAGCTAATCGGTAAATATAGTACGGTGCGGCAAAAGTCTGTTATTCAAGGACAGCCTTGATACTCGTATCAAGGCAATCAAAAATACATGAGTGAAACCGTTTTTATATAAAAAGTATGTAAAGTGTAATTTTTAGTAAGAGAGGTACTAGGTGTTCAACTCTTTGTATTAGGAAAAAAACATTTTTCTAATATGCATCTCCATAAACCAAACTTTCAAATACTTCTAGCTACCTGCGAATTTCTATAAGGCATCTTCGGTGCCAAATATTTTCAAAAAATGTGCGCTCCTCATGTAAATTTCTATACTATTGTGATTTGGTAAAGTGTCTCTCTACATAAATACGTGTCAAAAATGGCTAACCAGACCTGTATTTTTAAGACTCATTTTTACTATATTCATTCATATTAATACATTCTTTGTATAATTTGTAGATATACGTATTATATTTTTCTATCTAAATTAATGATAAGTCAAAGAATATTACGAAAGGATACGTCAAGGCCCAGCCTATCACAGTTAAATTCGATAAAAACGCACTCTTATCTTGTCCTAAGATTGTAAGGGTCCATACTAGCGCAGACTCGAAGGATCAAAGCGTCAATCTTAAGTTATTATTTATAGCAAAGTCATCCATACCGCAACTACTAATAAAGGGCGTAAATCTTCTATATCGACATTGCTTCGACTCTGCGCTAGTATGAATTGACCTAACACTATTAATTTCAATAATCACAAGTATATAAATCTTGTAGCTGCAATATTGATCGATAAGTTAAACCAACAGAATTCATTTTCTAATCACATCCATTAGTTTAATATTTAATTAATATTCTGTGACCAACCGCATAATAAATAATTTATTTTAAAACTTTCAAAGGGTATGTTTAGGCAGGCATTTACGCATTATTATTTTCCAGAGCAATATCTGATTTATTACTAAAAATAAGTACCAAAATAAGATATGAACCTTAAAGTGTTCAATGGCTCATTTATTCTAATCATCAGTGAAGAAGTTAAATTTATTTTTATCTTAAAAATGAGCAATCCCAGTGGCAAACTTTTCTTAAACATCTAATGGGATAATGATTTATGAATATACTTTTGACGGTTTTTTTTTTGAGAAATTATATCACTGTTCTCTTTTCAATTCTTTCAATTTTGCGCCCAGGGTACAGTCCGGAAGGCGTAAGCTGAGCTCTGCATTTGTGTTAGTAATCACCAAAAGTAGAATCAGACCAAAAATCTCCATAAAATAAATTTGACACTTGACACGTCTTTATCGTTCATGTTTTTAAAATAACTGTTTAAATTACAAAATATTTCTATTACATGGCTATTTAAAGGGTTTCGTATTCTTCGTTTACTTTTGTTTGCAGCCATTTCACTAATATATCGGACACAAGAACAAAATATTAAGAATTAAATACGTCACACTGCTACCAGTACAAGGGTGAAGTGTGACAGGGGCGCGGCGGAGATGCGCCGCGCTATAAGCCGATGTCACACCTACACTATCTATGTGCACTCACACAAATGCAAAGCTCAGCTTAGGCCTCGCGAACTGTACATACCCCAACGGTGACACGCAAAATACGCCACTATCAGTAGTTAACAAGTCATAAAGTGGCTATTAAACGTCACTATATTCAGTCTCTGACGAGAAGGACGCCGCTATAAGATAGGCATTAAAAGAGATATGGCTATACGTGTCTAACGTATTGCTGTGGCCCTCCCGTCGAAGACTGAATATTGTGCCGGCTAATAGCCACTTAAAAGGTAGCCAGCCACTCAGGAATACGCAGAGGCAAGCAGAGGTAAAGCGTGGATTCATCGAATATATTATATTTATAACCATAGTACAATTTTGGTAAATAAACTACTTCTCTCAAGTAATTTTATTAGCATCTTTTTTATGATCTCAAATATTTGAGAGAATCAATTAAGATATTTATAATTTATGTTATCGAACACATTAATGAGCATGAATTGAGCAATAAGAAAAAGATCCTGTTCCAACCCCAAAGCGGCTAAGTCCTAGGACGTAGTAAGGTACGGGGCAGGGGTGGGGAGCTGCCTCCTTGAGTATGGAGCTGATAACCAGGAATGTTTACAAACACGTTTAAATAGGTTTAATATATTAATAAACCATATCAATAAACGAATACTAATATATTTCCATATACATGGCGAAATTTTGATTCTGCTCGTCGATATGAACAACTTATCTATGTGACCATTTGTTGGAAACACCCCGGAAGCTAAAAAAATTATATTTCCATACGCATTGATCGGGCGGCTGAATATTTTTATACGGATGTCAATTTTTTTTTTAGTTTCCAGTATTAGTCCAATAGGAGGTTGTTCATATCGACGGGCTGAATCACCCCTTTAGGGGGCCAAACCGATCAAAATTACGCCATGTACGTACCTCTATATTATTTCACTGTCTTAGTTAACACAAATTTTCTTCTCGCCTGATCCTGACTACGCCCTTGATTGCGGCCCCTTTTCATCCAACGCCGTTTTGATATGCTCAATCAAAAAATCTAGCATTTGAAAATCGCAACGGACAACAAACACTGGCGACTGTGGCTCGGTGTACGGACTCTATTAATGGTCTAGCCTAATCCAAACTGGCAATAAATAATTTGAAAAGATACCTATATTTTTGGCAAGGCGCAATTAGTCTTTAGTTGAGATCTTGTGATGTGCCGTGTTTGACCAGTCAACGAGTGATGTACGATCCTCTAAATTATTTTAAATAAATACATTTTTACAGTAACGCTAACAACTCTTAATTAAAATCTCAATGATAAAACGTAATAAACGAAACAATTTGGACTGTATATACAGAGCAGCAGTTAATCAATCTAATGTATTTTTATTTTATTTTAAAAGTTTGGTATTACAATTGATAAAAACACTTTTGAATGAGTCATTTAGATATGAAAAGTGACAACAAAACTATTAAATGAGTCATGTTGTTATCACTTAAATGATTAAAACGAACTTTTGATAACAATTGAAATAAAAACTTCTTAGTCAATCACACTAAAAAAATTGAAGTTCATTGATTAACTGCCACAAATAATCATTATTTCTTTACTTAAACAGAACATAAATTCATTACAATAAATACATCCAGTGACAAAAATCAACCTACTTCTCAATACTTATAGCATTGCAACAATGTCCATAATGCACCATTTATTGTCAATGGTAGGAAGATCTTTAAGTTCTTTTGTCTCCAGATGTACATGGCCAATAAAATGTGAAGACCAACAACCATGCAAGTCCACTTAAAACTGTTCTCAAACAGATCACAATAAAAAAAATAGGATATGTTCAGAAAATCCCAACAAAGTCTATTGGAATTTAAAAAGTTAATTTGGGTCATGCCACCATGCTTGGGTTAGAAGCACGTCTCAATTCCACGGGGTTATAGTTAATAGCCTCAGAACACTACACTGTCACAACACACAGGAACTTCAAACGTTCAGCTGGGATACGGTCCGGCAGCTGTCCCGGTACGGCGCGGAGTCGGCCCGGCTGAGCGAGCCGCGGCCGGAGTCTGTCGAGGACGTACCTACGTATATGCGCGGCATGTCGCACTCCTCGCAGCGGTTGAGCAGCGGGAAGTTGCGGAAGGTGCACATGTGGCACTGCCAGTATGCTGACGGCCGCTGCCCGGTGTAGATGTTGCTGTAGAAGTTGTCCGGCTCGTCTGGCTCTGGAAAGTTCGTTTGTTCCTTGTTATTTTGGCTGATTAAATCTTTCATATCTAGTTATATAGTAACTTAACTAAGTTTCATATATAGTAGTACTTAACGGCGGAAGATATTTTTTCTCTTGTTAGGAAAGTTTAGTTACCAAAGTGGAGGCAAAATTATCAGTGAATTCTAACTTATACAATAGTTTGTTCATTTTTAGTGCTGAAATGTTAAGCGATTTTCATGTCGTTGTGCTAACCTTTCAAAATAAGTGACGGTGGTGAGAAGAATTGTTTTGTTGAAGCTAGACAGGGCTAGGGAACGGTTCAAAAAATACCAGCTCATTATAATCCCGGACCAGGTTTTTCGCGACTCTCGCTAGGAGCGGAATCGATACGCGAACTTTATATTCGCCGGGATTAACCAGGTTAATTTCAAACGATTTGGGGGCGGGGCTTCCCGGCACCTTACAAACACATCACTTGAAAACGTGAAAGAACATAGCCCTAGTTCGAAGATTATAGAGTGTTGTCTGGATTTAGTTACGGTCCACAGACGTCCGTTTAGCATGCTTGAAGATAATGCCTTTCAAGAGCTAGTTAACATGATTCCTAGTGCGAAAAGCCTTTCAATTTCTGCCAAATCTATTAAATGTTTAATTACTGAAAAAGCATATGAAATAAGAAAGGCAGTATTTGACGAAGTAAAAGATAAGCTTATTTCTCTTAAAGTCGACGTCGGGTCAGTTAAAACAAGACGCTTTTTAGGACTCAACATACAATATATACACTAGGGGATAAAATTGTTCTGCGAAATTTAGGTGTCATTGAGCTCCATGAAAATAATACCGGAAAGTATTTGAAGGAAACAGTATTGTACACATTAAGTCATTACGGAATAGAAGCCCAAAATATATATTCAATTACTTCAGATAATGGTAGTAATATGCTTAGCATGTCCCACCAAATCGATCAAGCAGTTGAGGAAGACTTTGAAACACTGGATAAAGACTTAGAGTGCTTTGATTATCTAAATAATTCAGATTTGTCAATTATTGATGGGTCAGATTTCCAATTTGATGTCAGCCATGAACAGAGTCCTGGAATAAAAAGTTTTAGGCCAAAAGTTGTTGCCGTTAGATGTGCAGCGCACACACTTCAATTGGCCATTAATGATGCCCTAAGAGAAGATGAAGAACTTTTACAAATAGTGCGCCAAGCTGCCAGAGCGTTGCGGGCACCAAATATTGCAACGCAATTAAGGAATTTAAATTTACTGCAAGCTATTATTGACTGCCCAACTAGATGGGATTCCACTGCCGATATGCTGGGACGTATTTTATCTCTGAAAAGTTTTTGTGTAAAAAGCTCTGATCCTAGAATTCATTTGTCAGAGTCTATTTGGAAAGGCATTGAAGACACGATTTCTGCACTTAAATCTTGCAGAATTCTTTCAAAACGTCTTCAATGTGAACAACTGACCATTTACATTTACCATTTACCCACTTCAAAAAAAGGAGGTTTCTCAATTCCGTATATATATACGGTCGAATTGAGAAACCTCCTTTTTTTGAAGTGGGTTAAAAAATATAATCATCCTTTGACTTTGATAAAGAAAGCAGTTAGTAATAAATTTTAACAAAGTAAAATTCTAAATGGTAAATTTGTTGTCAATTAATCGGTCAAGTATTTGACTCTTACCGCATTTAAGTATTATTTATTTTAAAGAAACATCTGGTTGTGTTATTGCTGCCACGTCCGCCATGGCTGAAGATCCAGTGCTACTTTCAATAGAAAATCCCTATTTTTAATGCATATTGTAACTAAAATTGAAAACGGGGTTCCTAATTTCTCTGTCTCTAAAATACACTGTGTCCAGGAGATCAAAAAGTCGCCGAATGTCAGTTGTTCACATTGAAGACGTTTTGAAAGAATTCTGCAAGATTTAAGTGCAGAAATCGTATCTTCAATGCCTTTCCAAATAGACTCTGACAAATGAATTCTAGGATCAGAGCTTTTTACACAAAAACTTTTCAGAGATAAAATACGTCCCAGCATATCGGCAGTGGAATCCCATCTAGTTGGGCAGTCAATAATAGCTTGCAGTAAATTTAAATTTCTTAATTGCGTTGCAATATTTGGTGCCCGCAACGCTCTGGCAGCTTGGCGCACTATTTGTAAAAGTTCTTCATCTTCTCTTAGGGCATCATTAATGGCCAATTGAAGTGTGTGCGCTGCACATCTAACGGCAACAACTTTTGGCCTAAAACTTCTTATTCCAGGACTCTGTTCATGGCTGACATCAAATTGGAAATCTGACCCATCAATAATTGACAAATCTGAATTATTTAGATAATCAAAGCACTCTAAGTCTTCATCCAGTGTTTCAAAGTCTTCCTCAACTGCTTGATCGATTTGGTGGGACATGCTAAGCATATTACTACCATTATCTGTAGTAATTGAATATATATTTTGGGCTTCTATTCCGTAATGACTTAATGTGTACAATACTGTTTCCTTCAAATACGTACCATGATAAGGAGTCAGTCATGTGGAAGTCGGTTTTTTTTGTTAAAAATTTTCTTGTAAAACAATCGAAAACACGATATTTAGAAATACAACGAAGCATCTATTCCCAGAAAAAAACCGAAGACAAGTTTTATTCAATAACAAATCAATCGTTATTAATAAGTTATTAAAACATCAATAATTTCACTGGAGTATATAGCTAACAAAATAAGTAACAAATAACGTTTGTTCCATAAGGTTTGATATGACACGAACACGATACATATTTTTTTAAGCAGTGATCTACTTATTTTATTAATCAAAAAAGACAGGCGCGCGGGTCAAGGGTGTCGGTAGGCGGAGCCAAAATGTTTCGAACGAAATTAACCCAGTTTCTCGAACTGAAACACTTACGATTTGCTCTTTGATCAGAACCCAAATAATATCGGTTCCGGTCGAGCGGAATCGAAATGTTACGGCTCCTTTTTTTTCTGTATGGAATTTCTAATGAGCTGGTTAAATATTTTAACCTGGTATCCGAGCCCTGGCTAGAACTGCTTTACGTATGAATATTGTAAATGTATAATAAAGATTAACTTTTTCAGTTTTTATTTAACTTGCCCTGTAAGTTTTAATATCTGACTGGGTCAAATTTTGAAACCTGTATTAAAACCACTTCCAGACGTGCAACTGACGTGAAATTATGACTGCGGGGATCGGAATACCAAGCCAGAGACTAGAACTACTTCGCTTGACTACCGAAAGAAGTTTGGGAACAAATCTATACTAATATATGTATAAGAGTTTGTTTGGTTGAACGCGCTAATCTAAAGGACCGATTTAAAAAATTCTTTCAGCGTTAAATAGGTATATGTGTGGGCTACTCCCACTTTATTATTTAAAATATGTATATTAAAATCACTCACACACTTATATACCTATATTTATATTCATTCATATTTATATATCTACACACTTACATAATTAATCACATTCATACGTCAAACATACTTACACTAACATAACTATTTATCTAATAACTTACCATAATATACTTACTTACGTGCATTGTGAATTCTATCGGACGAGGCAAATGCAACCGCGCACTCGGAACTTGTTTACGTAACGCGGCAGCGCGGGCGCATCGTCGCCCCTCATGACCAGTCGAGACAAGTACTTACGCCGGCTCGCATGTTGATCGCGCTTTCGATGTAAACGATTCTCGTTCGCTAAAACTTACTGTGCTAATTATCGAACTATCTATATATTACTGTGCTTTAATCATCTTTCATCCTGTGCTTTCTAAGCTTATCATTCTTCTTTCTCCTTCCTACTATGTGCTGTATTGTGTGAGTGAATAAACTATGATTTAAAGTGTTCAAGCTGCTTACTTCATTTCTACCACTTCCTTGGCTGTATCTGGTAACGTACCTCTCACTCATCTCATCACTCATACACGCTTCCCACCTCATTGGTGACTCCCTGGAACACATTACTAGAAGATTCCTAGAACAAAGAAACCATAATGGCGCAGAACAATGACGACGGCACGGGTGCCACCGTTTCCATTGTACCATCAGATATTTCAAAAGTTTCCGTACGACTTCCACCGTTTTGGCCTGAGGAGCCAGAAATATGGTTTGCTAACCTGGAGGGACAATTTTGTATATCTGGCATCACGGCTGACAGCACCAAATTTTATTACGTCATATCCCAGTTGGACCAGCAGTACTCAAAGGAAGTTAAAGATGTTATCACTTCACCACCGGCCACTGGGAAGTACGAAAAGCCAAAGAGCGAGCTAATCAAACGTTTGTGCGCGTCCCATGAGAAGAAGGTGCAGCAACTCCTTATGCACGAAGAACTCGGGGATCGAAAACCGTCCCAATTCCTTCGGCATCTTCAAGGTCTCGCCGGCCCTAAGGTACCTCTAGACTTTCTTAAGACCATATGGACCAGTCGTCTTCCGGAGAAGATCCAAACCGTTCTCGCTGGACAACCTCAAGCGCCGCTCGAGGTCTTGGCTGATCTTGCAGACAGGGTTAACGATATCGCCCCTCAAGACCCGCACAGGTCGCTTCGACCAGCTGTGCTCCAGCAGCAACGATGGAGTCGATGGCGCATGAAATCGCAGCTCTCCGCAGGCAGCTGGAGGAATTTACAACGAGGCAGTCTAGAAGTCCTCGATCACAGGTGCGCCGACGATCTCGAAGCCGCTCCAATACCCGATCGCAGTCGAATTATAGGAGGTTCCCCGTCTGCTGGTACCATTATAAACATGGCAGCAACGCAAGCAAGTGTATACGCCCTTGCGACTACAAGAGCTTGGGAAACGCTCAGGGCAGTCAGTAGAGGCGACGGCCGATAGCCCAGCAGCCACCGGTCGCCTGTTCGTCGTGGACAAGTCATCGAAGGTGCAGTTCCTGGTTGACACCGGCAGCGACCTCTGCGTCTTCCCCCTGTCCAAGCTCCGGCAACGACGCGCGCCTAGTGATTTCAACTTGACGGCTGCTAATGGCACAACTATTAATACCTACGTATATGTCCACTTTACGCTTAATTTAGGCTTGCGTGGTTGCTGATGTAACAAAAGCTATTATTGGTATAGATTTCTTGTCTTATTATAACCTTATTGTTGATTGTAGGAATCAGAGACTTATTGATAATACCACCAATGTAACAACTGTAGCTTCTTTAGTTAAATATTGTTGTGATTTGCATTCTGTTAAAGTCCCGACTGGTGATTCTCGCTACCATCGAGTTCTCATGCAGGAATTTCCTGAAATTACTCTTCCGTCGGGTACACAGCGCACGGTTACTCACAACACACAACACCACATTCGCACCACGCCAGGTCCTCCTGTTTCTTGCGCCCCCAGACGTCTGGCTCCAGATAAATTAAGGATAGCCAAACAGGAGTTTGAGGCAATGTTGGCGAACGGGACATGTAGACCCTCAGAGAGTCCATGGTCCTCGCCCTTACATCTTGCGCCCAAGAAGGACAACGGATGGCGTCCCTGTGGCGACTACCGTCTTTTGAACGCTCGGACTGTACCAGACAGGTATCCCATTCGACACATCCACGATTTTACACATAATATCTCTGGTTGTAAGGTCTTTAGTACCTTGGACCTCGTAAAAGCTTACAACCAGATACCTGTCTGCCCAAAGGATATACCGAAGACGGCCATCACGACTCCGTTCGGTATGTTTGAATATCCGTTTATGAATTTTGGTCTGCGCAACGCAGGCCAAACTTTTCAAAGATTTGAGAGAGAAATGACACGCGGCATGGATTTCGTCTACTGCTACCTTGACGACTTCCTCGTCTTCTCCAGGAGCGAGGAAGAACATGAAGACCATCTTCGCCAGGTGTACGCACGTCTACGGGACTACGGCATGGTTATCAACGTGTCCAAGTGCGTCTTCGGGGCTCCCGAGGTAACTTTCTTGGGTTACCGGATTTCGGAGAGCGGTACCAAGCCACTAGATACAAAAGTCCAAGCCATACGTGACTTCCCTGCACCCAAGGATGTCAAATCGTTGAGGAGGTTTCTGGGAATGGCCAATTTGTATAGGAGGTTTATACCCCAAGCCGCCCAAATCCAAGCGTCTCTCAACGCTCTACTCGCAGGTGCAGTCAAAAGTTCAACGCCCATCAGCCTTACTGGTGATGCTCTGAAAGCTTTTCAAAACACCAAGGAAAGCTTATCCAACGCAGCTCTTCTCGCCCATCCGGACTACCAGGCGAAGCTTGCGTTAGTTACAGATGCATCGGATTTGGCTATAGGTGCCGTTTTGCAACAACTCACAGACGACGTATGGCAGCCATTAGGGTTCTTTTCCCGTAAACTGAGTCCATCGCAGCATAAATACTCCCCGTACGACCGCGAACTCCTCGCAGTGTACGAGGGTATTAAATATTTTCGCCACATGCTTGAGGCCAGGCATTTTGTGGTCTATACCGACCATAAGCCGCTGACATTTGCCTTTCACGAACGAAAGCGTAACTGCACGCCCAGACAGTTCCGTCGTCTGGATTACATTTCCCAGTTCACGACTGACATAAAGTTTATAGCGGGCAAAGATAACGTCGTGGCTGACACGCTTTCCAGAATCGACGAACTGGAGGCACCAGTCAGCATGGCTGATCTAGCCAGGGCCCAAGCATGCGACGATGAGCTGGCCTGGCAGGATATGTGGAAACTCCATCTTCACTTCGTTTATCGAAAGTAGCACTTTTTGGAGACATGACTGTGTATTGCGACACAAGCACGTCAAATCAACGACCTTTCGTGCCCAAGGCCTTACGAAAACAAGTTTTTCGAAGCTTGCATTCGCTTAGTCATCCCGGCGCAAACGCGACAGCTAAATTAGTTGCCGAACGCTTCGTATGGCCCGGGATGCGGAAAGACTGTCGCGAGTGGGCAAGAACGTGCTTGGCTTGTCAACGTGCAAAAGTGAGCCGACATGTGTCCGCACCTCTAGGCACTTTCGACTTGCCACGCGCACGCTTTAAACATGTTCAAATAGATTTGGTGGGGCCTCTCCCCTCCTCTCACGGTTTCAGATACTGTTTAACAGCCATAGATAGGTTTACCCGTTGGCCAGAGGTAGTACCTATTACCGATATCACGGCAGAGACAGTCGCCCAAGCTTTGTTGTCCACTTGGATAGCCCGCTTTGGTTGCCCAATAGACATCGTTACAGACCGCGGCCGTCAATTTGAGTCTGCACTGTTCCAGTACTTGGCGAAAACCATCGGCTTCCAACACAAACGGACAACTGCGTACCATCCGGCGTGTAATGCACTCATCGAGCGCTTTCACAGGCAGCTCAAGGCTTCCATTACATGCCATGCCAACTCAAACTGGACAGAGATACTACCCCTGGTCCTATTAGGCGTACGCAGTGTTATTAAAGAGGATTTGCAATGTTCTTCTGCCGAACTTCTATACGGCGAGCCATTGCGACTACCCGGCGAATTTTTCGAAACAGGCAAGGCTACTGGTACTACTGATATATCGGATTTCACCGCACGCCTTAATTCATTCGCGGATAAAATACGGCCTGTACCTGCTTCATGGCATTCAAAAAATAAAATATTTGTTTTTAAAGAGCTGGCTACGACAGATTTTGTTTTCCTGCGTGAAGACGCTGTACGCCCTCCTCTAAAGCCGACATATTCAGGCCCTCACAAGGTTATAGAACGAGGTGACAAATATTTTAAACTCCATGTTAAAGGCAAGTCCGTGACCGTTTCTGTTGACCGTCTTAAACCGGCTTTTATAATGTCTGACGTAGACCAGGACACTCGTCCAACTCCGTCAGCTATCTTAAAGCCAGCACCTATCGAGGTAATTAAGCCTACTAAGGTTACCCGTTCCGGACGTCATGTCCGTTTCCCGGACTATTATCGCCCCTAACCAGGTCTCTGGGGGGGAGTGATGTGGGCTACTCCCACTTTATTATTTAAAATATGTATATTAAAATCACTCACACACTTATATACCTATATTTATATTCATTCATATTTATATATCTACACACTTACATAATTAATCACATTCATACGTCAAACATACTTACACTAACATAACTATTTATCTAATAACTTACCATAATATACTTACTTACGTGCATTGTGAATTCTATCGGACGAGGCAAATGCAACCGCGCACTCGGAACTTGTTTACGTACGCGGCAGCGCGAGCGCATCGTCGCCCCTCATGACCAGTCGAGACAAGTACTTACGCCGGCTCGCATGTTGATCGCGCTTTCGATGTAAACGATTCTCGTTCGCTAAAACTTACTGTGCTAATTATCGAACTATCTTACTGTGCTTTAATCATCTTTCATCCTGTGCTTTCTAAGCTTATCTATCTTCTTTCTCCTTCCTACTATGTGCTGTATTGTGTGAGTGAATAAACTGTGATTTAAAGTGTTCAAGCTGCTTACTTCATTTCTACCACTTCCTTGGCTGTATCTGGTAACGTACCTCTCACTCATCTCATCACTCATACACGCTTCCCGCTTCATATGTTATCCCTGAGTGCCATAGGCTTTGTACACGGGCGAAGCCGGGCGGATATTGGTAAACGATTTGTTAATCGGTCCATTAGTTTTCATTTTATCCATTACAAACAAGCACAAATCTTTATTCTATCACTTATTATTAAAGGCGGACGTCATGGTGCCACCCCAGAGACGGGATGAGGGTGCTAATCGAAGTACCCTGATTTTAATTTATATTTATTTGCTAGCTACGCCACTGGATTTACTACATTATGGGTAAATACGTATCCTTACAAAATAAATAGGGACAAATTCACACAGATTGAGCTAGCCCCATTATAAGTTCTGAACTTGTGTCGTAGGTAGGATACTAACTCTACGATACTACATATGTATATTTAGAGATGATTGAATTAATGATATATTTATTGCAGGAAATAAGGCATGCAGATGATAAGTCTCACACATTAGTCATCTCTGATATGCAACATACTAAGTAAGTATAGTCTATTTTTGTTATGAATACCAGCATTAAGATGTAATTTATTCAAATAGACTTTTATCCTAATAAAATAACTTACTAACTATCCATTTGAAAAGCTGTCGTTTTAATTTTAATAATTTAATATAGCATAAGGGTCTTATATCTGTAGGTAAGTTATTAAAAATTCTTATGGCCATCGGATAAAAATTTGCACTAAATAGTCGTCATTTTCATGGAGTAGTTACTTTCATTGTTTCTTCTACTACTTAGTTAAGTAGGTAGTAGAAGAAATAGATATAGTTATATCTACTTATCACGTAACGGCTAGTCTTACATAGCTCAGAATGCGACAAGTAGTTGCCCATTTTATAATTATAAATAAGCACGGCGAACTCAACCAATTTAGCTTTTTGAATAACGGCATGCAGCTTGTTATGGAGGAGACTCCAAAGATCGCACAACACATTATTTTTGGGACACAATTTATTAATATCTGGGTCATTTCCCCATAGATTCAAAATAGATAAACATCCAAGACCCAGGTCAATCAGAAAAAATCGTTTTCCATCATGATCTGCCCGTGGATCGAACCCGGTACCCCTCATGTCGCAGGCTGGCTTGTTAACCACTCCACGGAACCCAATATCAGTAGGAACCACAAAGCAAGGTATATCCCGAACTATATTGAAATTCCTTGCTCCGCGGTAAAAACAGGCATGATGACAGGGAGGATTTTCAATGGCATAACGAAAAAAAATAAATTCATCTACCGTACTGTAATAAGATAACTGATTCAGATGGAGAATACCAGAGAGTGAAATCAGGTTGATTCCCAAGATCACGTATAAGGCAAAAGTTATTGTCGTCCAACGTGTATGGCTATGCCGTGATGTACTAATATGGCCGTCGATTAGTAATAGTAATAATGGAACGTTGGTAAATAAGAACATTTAAAGTTATTACCTACGATAATGCCATAATTAATGATTCACTTGGAGATAAACATCACTAAGTCATGAATTAAATTAGTTACAGTCACACAATCTTTTCAGGCCGAATTGAGTCATAGGAAAACCCAATGTAAGCTATACTAATATTATGATAAAAAACCGGCCAAGTGCGTGTCGGGCTACGCGCTCTGTAGGGTTCCGTAGTTGCGAATGACAACTTTGAGTTCACAATGTTCACACTCGCACCTAAAACGACGACCAAAAACATCTAACAATAAAAATTGTATGAAATTTTACATTTTCGAGTACATTTTATAAGTTGGTTGTCTATAACTTTTTAGTTCGTAGTAAATACTCAGCTCTGATACTTTTTCTTTCAATTTCAGTATATATACTACTGCTGTAATTTTTTTCACGCATCCATATATAACCGTTTAGCAGATAGAGAGCGGGGACACTTACCTCTAACAAAAATTTGCTTTAAAACCAAATATTTCGGAAACGGATCCCTAAATGAAAAATGGTGTTCTCAACCTCACTATATTTTTCAAAGACCTATTTTACGATACCCAACACGACGGGTGTGTAAAGAAAAAAAAAATAATAACTCCCTCTTTACTTGTATGGGAGCTACCATAAAAAAATGTTTTTTTCAAGATTTTATCTACCACTTTAATGGCATGATTAATATACATACCCATACCAAATTACAGCTTTCTAGTACTTATAGTAGAAACTATAAGGACCCTAAAAATTGAAAAAAAATATTGTTTGTTAGTCTATAATATTATAAGTAGAAAATTTTTGGTTTGCATTGAATAGGCTACGAAACTTTAGGACGGATTTTTTAAAAATTCTTTCACATATAGCAAAGACAATAGAATACCAAGTATTAGACTGCCAACCTCATACAAAAATATTGGACCAAGAAAAGTAGGCGAATGTAGGGCACTGCAGACTTGCTTGCCACTCGATACTAGATGGAGGTAATTTGCGTTAGCCTAATCTTATTAAAACTAGGGTGCAATTTGAAATTTTATTTTTATAATTTTTAATAACATATATCTTGTGAATAATGCAACGAGTAGCGCCATTTATGTGAGTCTGTGAGAACAAATCGTACGATTAAAGGGTTGGGATCACATGCCTATTGAAAGCTAATTTATCTGCGGGTGCCACAAGCTATTATTTACTCTGTCGAAGTCGCAGGAAATTTCATTCTCATTTCAACTCATTTTCAGTTCATCCATTACTAGCAAATTAATGGATGAACTGAAAACCAATTTATTCATTAACCATCAAAAACGAAACAATAACATATGTATTATATTAATTATATTGACGTCTGATACAAATATATAAATAAAAAGAAATATGTATAATAAATGTTCAAAATGAATAACATATTCAATGCATGACATTGGATTGGACCCAGCGAAGCTCGTTTCACAGAGGTCGAGAAGTAGCATTTTTCACATGATATTTAAACTAGGTTTTTGCATCGGTTATATGATAAATGTTTGATTAACAATTCCAACTTTTCAAAACATATATTTTAATGCTATGATTTTAAGGCTGTGTGAGGATACTAGGGTAGGGAGGATACTGCTGAGATAGTATGTTAAGAGTGGAAGTAAATGCATGTTAGTCAAAATTGTGTGAGTGAATGTGGTTATAATAAATTTTGCGATTATTGTTAAATAGTAGTAGGTTTACATCTATTTAGTTAGTCTTGTTAATATAAGCTGGAGGAAGAAATATAGTGTCCTCACCACTGCCCCTCATCTCCAGCCTCTTGGCCAGCGTGTCGCACTGACTCCGCAGCTTCTCCACAACCTCCCTGAGGCTCTTGGCCACGGAGGTTGGCGGCGGGGGCGCGGCCAGAATCTCCGTTTCCCTCGTCAGCTGCGCCAGCCGCCTCTTTTCTTCCTCTAGAGCCTTCGCGAGGAGATCTCGCCGCTCCTTCTGCCGCTCAATCAGGGAACGATCTGGGAAATTTGAATATTTAAATATAAATAAAATAAATAAATATATAGGGACATATCACACAAATTGAGCTAGCCCCACAGGCGTGTTGACCACTGCGCCACGGAGCTCGACAATATAATTAATACATTGCAATATATGAGTAATATTTGAGATTGCCACGTGGTTCTCGGAAGAGTAAAATAGAAAAATATTACGTCGCCTTCTACTAGAAGACTTGGAATGGCGAAGTCATCATGTGAATTTCGTAGAAGGCGACTTAGAAAACACAAGCATAACAAAGCTTATAAATATCAAAGAAACCTCTCCAACCCATCTGGTCATCGTGGAGTATAGGCCAAATCCTCTGACTGAGATACATATCAAAGGAGTAAAGCACAATCTTAGAAAACTTGGGTGATAGTTAAAAATAATAATCTACCCTGCACCTTCATCTGGTTTATTAACGTAAAAACTATGTTCTTGTGGGAGTTAGTAATTTAGAGAACACACCATTCTTACAACCCATAGGTACTATGTGACCTATTCAACTTCAAAATAGCATGCTTTGTCACTGAGGGAATTGTTTAGGTTTATCACATAGCCAATTTGTATATTAAAAATCAAATTTTCATACTAGAGTGTATCAATACTGACAGTACATCATAGGTAGAGATGGCCTGTTACAGTGTTTACCTAAAAGAAAAGGGAAGCAGGCAGGAGCATAAAGGTCTTCCAAATCAAAATCAAAGCTAGGTATTTTGCAGTCCATTTTTATTTTTAGGAGTAACCAATATGTCGGTTAAATAAAAAAGAAATACACAGCTTGATGATCATTCCTTTTTTTCTAATAAATGTGTTTTTAAAATTTTGTTAATTTATTATAATAATTTTGATATGCTAGATTCTAGCTTGATTATTATTTAAAAGGATATAACAGTTGAAATTAATTAATGATGAACAATGTCTTACATCATAGTAAACGAACTGTGTGATCATCATCAAAAGTTAGCTAAAAATAAAATGCAAAAGTCATGTCATAAACCACAGACTAGGACGATATTATAAATGTAAATAGAATGCATAATACAAAGCAAATGAGGAAATGTTATTCTTTCTATGCAGCTAGGTATTTCCAAATTATTGCATCACTGTTTTAATAAATTAATACGATGAAATTTAAAAATCTAGAAATTTAGTAAAACTACTAAATCAAAAGATGGTGTAAAAAAAGTTGCTATTAGTTTTAATGATGGCATTCAATATTCTGTTACTCTTTTGGTTTGTACAGTCAGGGGCTGATAAATCTGATCTATATACATATACTATTTAAAATGTGTTTATAGATGGGCCAGGTTTATGTGCCCCAGAATAGTCGGGGGCAAACAAACCTATGTGCAACAACATTGCACTGTTGTTGTAAATTCAGTACCTTATATGCTGAATTTACAACAACACCATTTGAAAGAAAGCTATTGGTCAATCCATTGTAATGTTTTTAGACAGTTGAAGACTGAGACCAAAAATTTTAGACAGGAAAAAACTATTAACATGACTTACTGCTTGCTGATCCCGGTGGGTCTGGAGCGGCTCTGGCTGGGCGCGGTGAATCGATGCGCGAGGGCTGCGCGGGCGGAGGCGGCGCCCGCCTACGTGGAGCTCTCGCCGTGCTCGGGCTTACTGTCACCGTCACATGCCCTTCAAAACCTCCATCGTCATCCCCTGTCTCTCGCACTGGACTAGCCATATTCGATGTTGGTGTGCAAACTGTTAAATTCACTGAAGTTATTGCCCTTGGACTATCGTAATCTTCTAACCATGGATTGTCAAATCGGCTCAAGTCCATATGACAGTTCACATTGACTGACAAATTCACAGGATACCCCCTCTCCGGCCTGTACTGTGCATTGGAAGTGTTTGTTTCCTTAGCCTGACTTTCATACTTTGGCGGTATTGGTGACACAGTCCTACTAGGCTCTACTTCTGGCTCCTTTAGTGTCTGTTTAAATGCAATATCTGGATTTGGCTTTATAAAGTCTAGTGTATTGGGCCGTTTGGGTTTCTCCTGAGGCACTTGTACTGGCTCCTCCTTTTTGATTGTTTTCTTTTCTTTCCCTTTCTCTAGCTTCTCATTTAAATTACTTTTTATCTTATTACTCTTCAGGATCCTGTAACCTGTACTCTCTGATTGTTCTGAATTATTAACCTGCTCTTGCTGTGGTGTACTGACTTTTTCTTCAACATTCTCATTTGTCAATTCTAAGTCACTAGGTGTTTCAGCATTATATTTCACATAGCAGTTGTCTAAATTGATAACTGTTACCGGTGTTGTGTTGTTGTTGGTCTCTTTGGTCTCCGGTTCAAGCTCTTTTATTTCTTCAACAACATTTTGGTTGGCATCAGTGTTCACCTTCTTATCACTGTCATTAGTAGTAACTGGGGAACTCAACACAGCGCTCTGAGGCCCTTGGCAAGTGATTGACTTAACTGCAGATGACTTAGCAACCTCATGCTTGATTATAGGCTGATTGCGACATTTGCCAGGTGGGTTGAGTTTGAGCTCGTTGAGTTGGCGCGCCGCTGCCGACGAGGAGGCATGGTACGCGTGCGTTAGGGAGGCCTTGACTTCTTTATGCAAGTGGGTCTCACAAGCTTGCTTGTCATGGCAGTACAATTCAATGGTGTTGGACACAACATGATCGGGAACGCCAGGAAACTTCTGTTTTAGCTCATGGAACAATTGCATAAGCGATATGTTAGTGCATGCACACGGTGAGGGGCTCGTAGCACTCTCGGAGGGGGCAGACATCGCCGCCCATCCTAGCGGGAGCCCACCGCTATGCTGCTAAGTGTATCCGCGCCAGACGACAGACAATGGTATTACACTTACATGTAAAAACAAATTAACATTTTAATGCCTCAGTGTACACTGTAAATAAGTCACGCAGACTTCGTGACGTCACAATCCTAAAAATCCCAATTCTGCACAGTTACGTATACATACCCAGACATTTACAGATGGTAACGTTCATGTCTTGTTAGTCTCAACGCTACACAAGTAACGAAAAAGATAATACAACAGGACAAGACACAATTTTTATATCTTTTGTTATCATACCAAAGCTATTTTTCGAGAAGTTGCAACATATTCAGTAATAGATTTCCATCTTGCTTCCTTAACACCACACTACTTTTACTTATATACCTTATTTAGTAATTCAAGAGACGGCTAAAAAGTACAAAGGCAGTAATAATTGTACCCAAAAATAAATTACGAAAATCGCAGAACTTGTCAATCCATTTCTGCCATTTTGCCGTAGACAAAATGTATGCTTTTTAAATTGGCACCTTCGAGCAACACGGCCTCCGTACCGTGTTGCTCGAAGATTGGCACAGAATATAAATATATAGATTGTCTTTGAAAACCGACTTTCCATAAAGTTTTGGCTGTATGATTCTCTGAGTATGGACAATCTTGCTGCAAAGGGAATATAACAAAAAGAAAATAAATGTATAAATAAAAGTCAATGTCAACAAATGTGTCATCCAAAAGTTTGAGATTCACGAAGATATTTGTTGTATTTTTGGTTTTTTAGTGTATTTGTCTAAAAACTTAGACCTTAAAATGGTTGACGATTTACGAAAATATCTAAACCACTTATTGGAAAAGTGAGATCTCAAACTTCTTAAGTTCATCTTACTTCCAGTGTTTTGAAAGTTACAGCAAGTAAGAAATTCTTCTTCATATGTTTCAGAGTTAATGGGCTTCACTGTATTATCATCACTGACCGCGATGGAGTGCCCCTTGTCCGATCAGTTACAGAAAGAGCTCCACAATTAGCTCTGAGGCCCAATTTCATATCAACATTTGGAATGGCGACGGATCAAGCAAGCAAACTAGGATTAGGAAGGAATAAAACTATCATTTCAATGTATTCTAGTTACCAGGTGAGTCATCCACATATTGTTCCACCTCTTATATATTATCAAAGCCAAATAGCCATTGAGGTTTAGAAATTTGACACCTTTCCTCTGGCCATTCAAACATTCACTCGCAATACGAGTCATATGATATTTATTTAGGGTAAAGTAATACCAACAAATCATGTCGTCAGATGACTTGGCTAAGGTTTCAATTGGATGCTGCAGTGAACAGTGAACACTAAATAGCAAAAAGTTAAAGAGAACTTTTATTCTTTCCTTTTCCCTTTTTATTATCAGTGTGATTGATTGTCATCTGAGCATATTCCTGGTTGCATCCTCAGCACTTAGTCTTCTATATTCTAATTCTTCTTTCCAGGTGATTCAAATGAACAAACTGCCATTAGTCATCACATTTATTGGTAGTGACAACTGCAATACAGGACACATCCTCTCCCTGGAGAGCCAAATAGAGCCTTTCTTGAAGGACCTTGCGGCAGTTGTGGCTGAAGCAGGAGCTTAGAGTATGTTAAATTATGCTTATTATGTATACTAAAGGGGTGCATTGCATAATATAATTTTTATAAGGGAACCCATACTATGTGAACTGTTCAGGGGAGGGAGGGGTCTTATTTTTTTTTTTATTTCCAAAAACATATCAAAGAACCATGTAATATGTTATTAGAATGTGAAAAATAGAGGGATGGTCACAAAAATGATTCACATAGTAGGGTATGGGTAATTCCGTTACATGATTGAACAGTTTCCATTTTTCATAGGACAATGTGAAGGTTTTCTTCTCACTAAAATGTCCTTTGAGCAGATGTCATTGGTTCTTGCATGCTATGGCAGTTCTGGGCATAGCTAATGTGGGCCAAACCCAGGGTCATATACATAGTGTAAACAAACATTGCAAATTGCAATTGTCCAAATTAAAATTTGCTTATATGTCACTTGTAACTTGTTTTGACCTTATCTATACTAATATTATGAAGAGGAAAGTTTGATTGTTTGTTTGCATGCTCCGGAACTACTGGACCGATGGGGGGATATAGGCTATAATTTACGTAGACAAATTTGCAGGAAAATTGCGAGGATTTTATAATATTCTCATTTGCCTGTTATGCATAGCCAAGCTATATACTTACAGATCTTTAACCCCTAGTATCATTAGTTTTATATTCTTGTGGTACACATTTTTTATTTTTTATATCTTGAATAATAAAAATTTACTGAAGTAAAGTGTATGAAGCCAACTGATGATCAGCGACTGGAAATGTGTGTGTGATTTGCAAAACTTGTTATGCATTATTCACTCTGTCAAGAAAAAGAATAGGAGTGGTTTGAAGGAGAATTAACACTATTAACTATTGATATAGCTGATTCAGATACATTTGTCTTATTGAATATTATTTCATGATGATGTTATTTACTGTATTTTTTTTAATATTGGCTGGGCAGACTAGTATACAAAACGCCTGGTAGTAAGTGTCATTGTCGCCCATAAACATCTACAACATCACAGATGTTAACAACACAGCATTTTAAATAGAAATCCTGAAGCAGTTTTAGGAGAAAAACAGCACCAAATTCTCTATTTACAGATTTTGTTTTTAGGCACACATGATCAGCAATATTTACCTATATGTATATTAAATTAGGTAAATAGTTTATCTTAACTGATGCCAACACATATAAGTAATTATTGTTAAAATATTTTGTAAATATTTAAATCCATAAATATAGTTGATTTGTACTGTTATAATAAGTTGAAGGATAAAAAAATATATCTTACAAACTTATGATTAAGACTTTTATTTTTGAGTATTTCAATACATTTCTGATATATTTATATTACTATTTGGCTGTTATACAATAAAACCGTGTGGTTCCCGGCAGAGTAGAATAGGACCACTCCAAGTCATCCCGTGGATGTCGTAAAAAACGACTAAGGAAACAAGCTAAACAAGACCTCCAGCGTGGAGAGTGTAGGCCAAATCCTCTGACTACTCAGGCTAGTATATGGCTCTGGTAGTACAGAGAGGGTCGTGCTCCTGCAGTGGAGACTAGAAAGACCTGATGATGATGATGATGACAATGACAATAAAAGACTATTAAAACTTAAGTAGTAAAAAGTGTGACATTTCCATATAACCATTTAATTATTTCAATTCTCATCGTCTTCTATAGACATTATTTATAAATACTATTCCATATTTATTAAATGCTTAGGTAAACATACAAAGTCAAAGGTTTTTAGAATATTAAATCTAATGAGAGCCAGCCTTCCATTCTGAAACATACCAATGTTTTTTTAATCACTTCAATCTTTAGATGAAACCTAAAGAAACTCCCCTGGAGGTTGCTCTTTTTTTTGTGAGAACGCTATAAGGCTAGTTCCTTGGGTCAAAATAATATTATTAAAATTAGCCCATCAGTTCGATTTTCAAAAATATAGACACATATTTTTTTCTTTCGTTAGTTTAACAATAAATTAAAAAGATAAAACGCGTCAAAGTTCATGAGTGTTAGCTCGTAACATCAACACAACACAAGTTCGCTAAAAAGTGTACGGACAGTGACGTCATGCGGAATTTTAAGGGGATAATATATGTTTGTACTTTTTTGTTTGATTGACAAAAGAAAAAATACGTGTCAAATGTGTTGTTGAAAAATTAACGGACCAATTTTTTTTTAAGGAAAATAAATTAACAAAGTGTTTTATTCACAATATCGTTAAATGTATTTCCTTGATCAGATTGTCGGCCCCATTAGCAGTCTACTAGATCAAGGAAATACATTTAAAGATCGGGCAAACGGCGCAGGGCAATGTTTCCTTTTGCGCCCCCCTGAACTGGATATCGAAGGCTAGGATCGTGGTTGGTGCAAACAGTCGCTCCTACTCTGGAAGGCGAGCTTCAAGATCTAACCCCACACATTCGGGCCGGGTCGTGGCGAAATCGTCACCGTGTCGAGACCGTGCATCCGTGTCCCACCAGGGACTGGCTGTTCACATTCGCTAGTAATGTGACTAAGCTGTGAATAGACCGAGGCTTTTACTATTTTCCCTTAGTAATATAATAACAATAGAGACCGTTCACCCCACAATGCTGGCATTTATTGACACCGTGCAGGAGTAGATTTCATGAAAATATCAATAAACTCGTGCAAGCCACGACATCAGCCCTGAACACTTGCGCACATCAGGCCTTGAAGCCTCGCTACCGTCACGTGCACGGACGTGTGTGACGCAATCCATAGAAAATGTTATATAGGTAATAATATTTTGGAGACTCTTGATGAAACACGCTCTGACCACGGCCCGGATGTGTGAGGATAGACCGTCTTCAGGCAGGCGTTACGGCAGCACGGGCGTGACGAGAGGCTTGCCGCTGAGCGCGTTGAGGACGTTGTTGGCCGCGAGCTCGCCCATGTCGCTGCGCGTGCGCACCGTGGCGCTGCCGATGTGCGGCAGGATGACTGGACAGAATACGATTTGATACAATCACACACGTCCTAATAGATATGTATGTAACATTATTTTTGGAGAATATAGAAAATGTATGTAACGATATTTTTGGACACTCCTGATGACCACGGCCCAGATGTGTGGGGATAGACCTCATCTTCAAGCTATATAGCTATATTAAAATATATAGGGACATATCACACAAATTGAGCTAGCCCCACAGTAAGTTGTGAACTTGTATTATGAAATGGGTTTGCTTTTGACCATTAGGTACCTAAGATGGATCAGAAGAAGATTATTCACTCATGGTTAAAAAGATTCAGGTTATGAATTATTATCAGGTTATAAATGATTATATTCTGTTATAAAATATAGATAAACATAACATTATGGTATGGAAGGGGTAAGGCTCAAAAAGCTAGCTAAGCTCTGTTTCGCCATGTTTCTTCTCCAGAATGCGGATAATCCGGATTAAAAACTACCCTATTTCCTTCATAGGATCTCGAATATCCGAAATCGGTTTAGAAGTTCTAGCGTGAAAACGTAACTGATGTTACTTTCGCATTTATTATATTAAAAAGTGTGGAAATATAGATAGCATCTTGGAAGTATGCTGAAGAATAAGTCGAATAGCAAGAATATGGGAAATCTTTAAAAACATAAGAACTTTAGGAATATAAACGAAGATTCAAAAGACTCAGAAGAGACAAAAAGGCTTCGGTTTCGGTTCGACACAGAGCAAGGAATTTCAATGTAGTTCGCGCGCGAGGGACAAGATATTCCTTGCTCTGTGGTTCAATACTTACAAACATTAGGTAGCGTCAGCAGTTTGTGATCTTTGGGCAGAGGCTCCGGCGTGGTGACGTCGAGGCCGGCAGCGTAGATGTCGCCTTTCTTGAGCGCTTCGTACAGAGCGTCTTGGTCTACTAGGTCTAAAAAATAATGAGTAAAATGCAATGTTACAAAATCTACTGGAATAACGTTGAGCGACAAAGACTCCACACGCTTCCTCTTCGGGTGTTCTGTACCCGAATAGGAAGCGTGTGGAGTCTTTGTGTCATTCATTCATTATGTGGAGTGGTAGTTTTGGGCGCCGCCGGCGGTTTTGCGAGTATGTATGTACTTAAAATGCATATTAAGTACCAACGTATCCATTGCCTGTTTAGTTGTAAAAAAAAAGCAGGGCGCTGGGTAGCGTTCCCGGACATTTCCGTTAGACTCGTTTTTTCAAGGTTCCAATGTCGTGTCGATTCGGGAATATAGCCACAGGAATTTGACTCCACAGTACGGTCGTACAGTCCGGAAGGCGTAAGCTGAGCTCTGCATTTGTGTGAGTAATCACCAAAAGTAGAGTCAGACCAAAAACTCTTAAAAATAATTTTGACACTCTTCACGTCTTTATCGTTCATGTTTTTAAAATAACTGTTTAAATTACAAAATATTTCTATTACATGGCTATTTAAAGGGTTTCGTACTCTTCGTTTACTTTTGTTTGCTGCAGCCATTTCACTTATAAATTGGACACAAAAACAAAATATTAAGAATTAAATACGTCACACTGCTACCAGTACAAGGGTGAAGTGTGACAGGTGCGCGGCGGAGATGCGCCGCGCTATAAGCCGATGTCACATCTACACTATCTATGTGCACTCACACAAATGCAAAGCTCAGCTTAGGCCTCGCGAACTGTACGTGGCTAGAAGTTTCTTTTGAAACGTACGGTGTTTGAAAAAAATAGATCAAATTAAATGAATTCTTACCTCCACGGCCAACATTGATGAGGATGGCATTCTTCTTCATCTTGGCGAGGGTGGTCTTGTTGATCATGAGCTTGGTCTCGTTGGTGAGAGGCACAGCAAGCAATACAAAGTCGCTCTGAGACAACAGCGTGTCGAGAGGCACGAATTCTGCACCGAGGGCTTTGCCTAGAAAAACAAAGCTATTGAGTACCACGCTTATTTTGATCTGGACTTCCACTTATTCTGGACAACCAAACATGCTTAATCATTTATCAACATCATCATTCGAGCGTATTTCCGGCTGCATCCTCAGCGGTAGCGCTTCAGAGCCCATGTTCTGCTACCTATCCTAGTGATTTGATAAAGAGGACGAGTGGGATTGCAACCCACGACCTCCGAGTTCAACAAACGCCTTGAACACTGGAGCACAAGAGCAGTCATCCAAACATACCAAATACTTATGGAACCAAAAAGTAATTTTATTGCTATGCGTAGGTCTAATTAGTACCTAGCAATACCTAACATAATATAAGTGTTTCCCGATATGATTGATTCTAAAATGACATTCTCACAACATGTTGATGATGTAACGAATAGAGCCTTCCGAAGTTTGGGCTTTGTTATGCGCACCTGTAGACCTTTTACATCTATCATAAGCCTGAAAATAGTATATTATGCTTACGTTCGTAGTCTATTGGAATATGCCTGTCCTATTTGGTCACCTATATACGCAGTGCATAAAACTAGATTGGAAAATATTCAGAGAAAATTTCTTAAGCACATGAACTTTAAATTTAAACTCGATAGATGGTCATACCAAGAAAACTGTCGGGTGTTCAAGCTTTTAACGCTGGAGGAGCGCCGTTAAGTTATGGATATGGGTTTGTTGTACGATGTGCTTAATGGTCGTTTGGACTGCTCGGAACTCCTGGAACTTATTAGGCTTAGGGTTCCGTCGCGTCGTACACGGCATACTCAACTAGTTGCAGTCCCATCTCATAGCACCAATTACGCGGGGAATGCGGTTATGCCACGGATTGCTGAAGGCTACAATAAGCACTTTAGTGAAGTTGACCCCTTTATAGGAAACAAGATTAATTTCTTAAATAAAATTAAATCCATTTTATCCAAATTACTGTCTAATTTATACATTTTTGAGTATATGTGTGTTATGTCTATATATTTATATAGATACATGTATGTATGTGTATCCATATGACTTTATGTATGTATTGTATGTTGTTTCTTTAGGGCATTAACTTAGCCAAATTCAGAGGAAAGTGTTCAAGTAATACCTATAGTTTGTAATTATGTTTACTGCAAAGGCGTATTAGTATTAATATAATGTTGACAACTTTTTGGCCGGCTATGTATCATGTCATTGTTTAATTTGTATTAATAGTTGTAAGAAAGGCTGTTGTTGTTACAAAAGAAATAAAATAAAAATAAAAAAAATATATTTTGGTCCAATTTCCGCAAACTAATAAATACCTTGGCTAAAAAATAATGCCATAGTTAGTTTGCTATTCTTCTCTTCGCATGCGGCCCCGGGGCATTGTTCTCCCAGGGCTACATTCAGAAAAGACATTGTTTTTTTAGTTTGGTCTAGTTTCGGATCGTTGAGATTGCTTCTTGTGTCCGGTGTAGAGGAACTCGTTGACCTCGAACCGTCACAACCGTTTGAAGACCCCCTGTCCGATGACGCCTAAGGTGTTACTGCTTATTTCTTGGTCTAACCCCTACCAGATACTGGGCTCGGTTACCTTCAGGCTTTTCTCTGTGTCCGGTGTACAGGAACTTATTTACCTCGAAGCCACTCAAAAGCTTGACTACCTCCAACCTCATCCAGATGACACTGCGGATCTTCCGGCCCAATATCTACCACATACTGATCTCGAAATAAGGTCGACAAACGCCTGTACGATGATGTCCACGTGATTACTGCGGGGTTTCTTGGCTCAGCTCAGCACCTGCCCTACACTTATCTCGACATTAGGTTACCTTCGGGCTTCTCCCTGTGTCCCGTGTATAGGAACTTGTTGACCTCGAAGCCCACCAAACGTTTGACGACCGCCTGGCCAATGCCGCCGAGGCCAATGACGCCTAAGGTGCTACCGCGGGTCTCCTGGCCACACACTTTGCCGAAGCCAAAGTCAATACTTTGCCAAACGTTTCATGACCGCCTGCACGACGATAAATACGTTATTACCGTGTGTTTCTTAGCTCAGCGCCTGCCCCACTCTGATCTCGACATTAGGGTTACCTTCAGGCTTCTCCCTGTGTCCGGTGTACAGGAACTTGTTGACCTCGAAGCCCACCAAACGTTTGACGACCGCCTGACCAATGCCGCCGAGGCCGATGACGCCTACGGTGTTACCGCGTATCTCCTGGCCCAACACTTTGCCAAAGCCGATCTCCCATTCACCGCTGAAATAAAAAAACTTAATTATTTGTGACCAAACTCTCTTGGTTCAATTCTTCATCAAGCTGCTGTTTATAGGTGCTTTTACATTCTTTGTGGTATTTTCAAACTCTAATCTTTACGAGATCGAATGATGATAACCAGAGCCAACGGCTTATCATGCCTTGTACGTGGTCACCCATCCCAGCGGGGAACACTCCTGCGTTAGCTAAAATGCGTATACCTTCGTATCCAGCTCCTTGCACTTATATAGGTATAAGACCTGCTGTAATTTCTCAGTGAGTCTTCAAACAGCTCCCAGCATGAGACTGACGGCCACTTCAGCCACCGCTACACTGAGCACGTTGGAAGTGGTTCATAGCTTGAAGTCACGGGAGTTAGATTCGTCTATTATTTATAGTAAGTATAAGACATGCTTACCATTTCACTTGCTGCAAGTTCTTGGTGAATCTTCTAGCGGCTCCCAGCATGAGACTGACGGCCACTTCAGCCACCGCTGCACTGAGCACGTTGGGCGTCTTTGACCGATTGATGCCACGGGAGGTAGTTCCGTCTACATTATTTATAGTATAAGACGTGCGTACCTCTTTACTTGCTGCAAGTTCTCAGTGAATCTTCTCGCGGCTCCCAGCATGAGACTGACGGCCACTTCAGCCACCGCTGCACTGAGCACGTTGGGCGTGTTCGCAAGCTTGATGCCTCGGGCCTTCAGCTCGTCTACATTGCAGTGGTTGTAGCCGGCGGACGCTGTGGCTACCACTTTCAGACTAGGGCCTAGAAATATTATATAATCTATACTGGTATTATAAAGAGGAAAGATTTGATTGTTTGCATTAAATGTGTTTGCATTCAAAATTATTTCACCTTTAAAAAGCTAATTTCGATGAATTCGCGGGAAAATTGCTGGTAATAGATAAAAGTTTTCGTATAAAAAAAATTTTTTCGTCTCACTTCTATGGTTACAGTCATAGATTAAAAAAAATTTGGTACAGTGTTATTTAAAAAAACACTAATAATGTCTTAGTTTCCGAATCAGAATCCCTAATAGAATATAGACCCGCAAGGAAAGAGGAAAAATCCGAGAAAACAAATTTAGACTTCCCATAAAAACTCAACTAGGTAGCTGATAGGTGAATTTGTATGGGAGATCCAATTTTTTTCTCCGATTTTCGCCTTTTTTCTTGCGGGTCTATATTCTGTTAGGGATTCTGATTCTGAATAAGAGCTAGGTCATTGATGTTTTTAAAATAACCCTGTATGTTATCATGTTTCCATTCCTCACGGGATTGACAGAGTCAAAGTCACAAGATCCAAAGCTTACATTTAGCGTGATTGGTGATAAAGGTGGAATATGGAAGCAAGATAAGTACCTAATCGTTCAAAACTTCAGAATTTTGAGTGTCGATGACGGTGCCCTTTTACTTACTACCTATCTCCTCCATATACCTCTCTTGTCGTCACACTCAGTCTAACTTCTTCGAAGGGGAAACAATAAGGGCATAATTTTTCGGGTATTTTTTACTTTGTTCTTGTTATCATATTAGAATACTAGCTTCTACAAAATATAAATTTTATCTCGAGGAGAACTTATCAGTGTTTTAATATTTAGGTATTTTATTCGCTTGCATAAACGTGTGCGCAACCCAGATAAGCACTAGGTACTTACAATTTTTATTCATTACATCAATAAGTTGAAGTGAACCGAAAAATGTAGGAACCAGTTTGTATACCTAGGTATGTAAATAATTAGATAGATGGGTAACTAAATTATATTAACAAAGAATACATAAATAAACTACATACAAACATATATAATACCTATCTAATTAAAATACCGTACTGAACAAAATCACACCTCAATAACAGTGGCATAGTTAGCAAATGGCACCCCGGGACAAAAGTCATAGCGATAACCCCTAAAAAAATAATAATAAGTATTACCAAATTACTAAAAGCTTGCTTGATACTACGGAGAAAATATGTTTTTCTAGTTAAATTAAAAATACGAATAAATTCGATACCTTGATGGTAGTTAGGTACCACTAATAAGTACCTATTTTCTAGAAGAAAATATTGAACAAATATATTATTCGGTCCCCAAAGATAAAGTAAAACATCACATATCCCTCACGGATCTCAGAATAATCAAGATAGGCTAATAGATAGGATAAGAAACACAAACATGTCGCGACATAAGCTGCGGCCAGTCTATATTATTTCTAGGTCCATGATATCTCCCCTTAACCGTTATCTACCACAAGTAGGTAATGACAGTTCCATCTAAGTGAGAAAATAGAAGTGCGGTAAGACTTACACACAGCGGTAAAATAAATGTTACACACCAGCTTTATCCAGCAACTCCTTGGTAATGGGGTGGTGGGAGACCCATACGAGCGCGGAGCACCCCGGGATGAGATTCATGAGCTCTTCATAGTTCTGCACTCGGCCCTCTTCACCGAAGTGCAGGTATCGGCTTTGGAGGACCGTGAAGCTAAATGGGTGGGTTTAATTAGTTGTATGATGTATCTTTAGGATTTAAATTAAACAACTAAAAATTTTCGAAAATAATTATAATTGGGTACGATCACCGATACTTCTTTCCATGTATGTGTAAGTTATTAACACTAAAGTTTTCCTTCACCGGAAGCAGTGAGTGGTCATTGTAAATGCTTCTGCTCATAGATCGCGCTTTTAGACCACTGAGCCATTACTCCTTCTTCGAAGAACAAGCAAAATGTTACAAAGAATACAAAATAATACAAATACATAAAACACCATTGAAGCTTAGCGCTCAAAATTATGTTCCTTTATTTTAGTTGTTTGTTTTTATTGGTTTTTATTAGTTGTTTATTTTAGTGAAAGCATAGTTTCCACTCTAGCTTAAAAATTAATAATACTAGCTAAGTTATTATTTTATTGTCTCGTAAAATTAAAACAATAGGAACTTAGCTACCTATAGTACATACTAAATTGAGTAGCTACTCAGTTTAAGTTACGTTAGTTAGTATTACAAGTTTATATAGTCTTTAGTATACGTATAATACTCCAATTCAAAACTTAATTTTGTGATTACTTTTTTTTACCAAGTTTGTTTGCTTAGTTTTGTATCTTGAAAGTTATTGACTGTAAAATAATCTGTTAATAGTAAAATCGTGATAAAGATGGTAAATTTTAGTAACATAGTTGTAATTTCTTATCAGTTAGTTTGTATACATGCCATTAAGCTTGTAAAACCAGTTGTCAAAAAAAAAATTAATACTCACTGCTCACGTAAAATCTTTAGTCCGCTTTCCGGAAAATCATTTGACGACACCAAAACTTTGAGGTTAGCCATGGTCGAGATTGTTGAACAACTGACGAGAGACACGATAAGTGCGAACGGTATTACGCGAAACAGTATCATTTTGATAAGTGCCTTTTGTTTATCTTTGACAATCACTTTAGATTATTTACGATTTATTTCTTACTTTAGGTTAGTATTTGTGTAGAGACTGGTCGTTCCAGCTAGTAGGTATTCAAGGTCGACGTGTATCCAGAAATAAGTAAATGAACGACCGGCGTCGCTTATTTAACTCGTTCGATCCCGGCATTTCAATCGATTTCTTTATCGGCTTTTGTAAACTAGTACCTGTTACATAATGCATACACACATCACTATTGTGTTGAGGTTTAGACTGTTAATTTGAAGGTCGCATAATCGCATTAATTTGCTGATAAAATACTCGGAAGGAAATTAATTAACTTTGGCCATAGATCACTAGTAGAGCATTTAACTGTGTAGCAAACAATTAAAAACTAAATTGATGATTTTTACTAGCAAAATGGTACAGTCGTGTCCTGAGATTTTTACGAACGACACATGTCAGTAGATTCGATTGATTCACAAAGAAGTTTTGATAGTGACTATGAGGATTTACACAGTTATATGATATTGAACCCCTGGTAATGATCTTGAAATCAGAACCACCTCAGAATAAATTATCGCAAAAAAAAAATAAGGAGTGAAACCAGAAAAACTGTTTGAAACTCCCAAATTCCCTTATCCTCTGATAGAATTTCTATGAGAGGCAATTTTGATGTTAACCCTTTTTCCATACGAATTGTAAATTATTACTGGTGATTCCAACATAAATTATAGTCAGTTGTAATATATTAGCACCCTAAAGAACCCTTATAGGGGCGAATCAGCCCATCAATATGAACTACTTTTAAATAGGCTTAATAATGCTTTAAATTCGAAAAGAAATTAAGCATTTTTAAAAATTGGCTGGCCGGCTAACGGCACTTTTGTATGGGAATGTCCCATAGGAAAAGACCGATCGGCTGAGTTGCCCCTTTCAGGATCTGGCAAGGTTTTACATAGGTATGATATGTAGAATAGCCTGGTAATTATATGAGTACTTTTAAAATATTGTACGTTCCTAAATAAGTAGTGTTACAATTTACAAGGTACTGAACTTGAATGTCATGAATAAATTTGGCTAAATGATTTCGTTAGTAAAGAATGATGTGAAAAATTTAACCTTACAATGAAGCTATGAGAAAACAATACAACTTATAATGATTTTCATTATAATTTATTATACGCTTTTAAACATAAATGCATCAGAAATAAATAGGTACAATAACATATTATCACTCTTTCCGATCACTATCCGTATATTTTCCTTTGGCTTTATACTGGATACATCATGGGTTTGCCCTCCAATGCCAGTAAGATGTTGTTAGCCGCAATTTTGGACATGGCTGATCTTGTTCCGATAGTAGCAGTGCCTATGTGAGGCAATATCACTGGAACAAATAAATGTAACACTGAAACGCACCTTCGATTTGAGGGCCGTGGTTACGAAATAGGTACGACGGATCTATACTTAATATTATAAAGCTGAACGGTTTTTTTCGTTGGTTGAACGTGCTAATCTCAGAAACAACTACCAATTTCAAAAATTCTTTTACCATTGGATAGTACGTTATCCTTGAGTGTCATAGAGTAGGTATGTAGCACGGGCGAAACTGGGGCGGACAGCTCGTTTGAAACAAATACCTAAATTTACGTGACTGCGTGTGCCATCATCTATTGGTAATTTAAATCAAAGTGCATGTAACTTCGACTTCCGAAAAATATAGCCTGAATATTAATCATAGTAAAAATATTTGTTTTACCAATACCATAGATTGGTCAGACACAAGACACAAACCTACCAGAGATTTTTACTATAATTATTCGATTCAGTATAATGGCGGATAATATAGTTACGGTTAAATATTATTTTTATCTTCTGTTTACTTAATATGTTCATATTTTTATGGCGCAATAAAAGGAAGAGTACAATTTTTATTACTAAAGCAATAATAATATTTATTTGTATTATTATTGCTAGCAAAGTCATGAAAGTTTTTCACGACAGGTAAGTACTTTGTATAGAAGGAAGTTCATAAAAACTCAGGTATATAAAATCTTCTTTCTCAGCTGGAACCTAATCAGACACAAGTTCTAAATTTTTTAAACGATAAGCGTTTGTCCTTAGAGTATAAATATCGTTTGTCACATGTTGCACTTATAAGAGGATAACTCTTAGTTACTAAGATCATAGTGAAACAATTCAATTATCTACATACTTACACCTAGTCTGAAACTAAGTAAATATGTGTAAAATATGTAAGTATGCGAAAAACTATGTGGTATATCTCTATGAGATTTTTGAAGGATTATAACGGTAATATAAAAAAAAAACTTACAGCAATTTGGTAACAACACCATGGGATGATCTTTACGAATTGGTTCCGGCGTGGTGACGTCGAGGCCAGCAGCAAATATCCTCTTTTCTTTTAGCGCGTCGTACAATGCGTCCTGGTCGATTATATCTGAAAAAAATGGTCCAACTAAAACGTTGTGCACACTTTACAATTAAATAAGATAAGTAAGAGCAATTGACACCATTAATAATGCAAAACGAAATAAGCTGACCCGACAGCATTACAGTGTCAGGATATATTTCCCACACTTTGCGCCCCCTTATTAATGGACATCGGGCACATGGCCAGTCTTTAGCGTACTCTAGATACGCCACTAAGTATATATTTGTCACAAAACACAAAATTACTGTATGCTTATAAAAAAACTGTCCTTCTTAAAAGAAGGTACTTACATAATTATTATATACTTAATTATATATTAAGGTACTTACATAATTATCATATTCAGGTACTTACATAATTATTTGTTTTCTAAAGAAAACAAATAATTATGTAAGTACCTGACTATGTTATCTATCTTTTAGGGTGACAACCCGTAATCTTTATGATCAAAAAATCGGCGATGCGATATTAGATAAAATTGGTTTATCATTCTATCTATACAACATATCAAGAAAACTGCAACACTTGTTTTTTTTTTTGTATGAGAATGACGAAATTATTTCAAAGTTATTTTTTAATTGGAAATTCGTTAGAAGTCGCTAATATTAGTCCATCCATCCATCCATCAGGTCTTTTTTAGTCTCCACTGCAGGAGCACGCACGACACTCTATGTACCACCAGAGCCACGTACCAGCCAGAGCAGTCAGAGGATTTGGTCTTCACTCTCCACGCTGGCCAGACGGGTTGGAGAGGTCTCTTTGATGTTTATAAGCTTTGTTTAGCTTGTTTTTCCTAAGTAGCGTTTTACGACATCCACGGGAAGACTTGGAGTGGTTCTATTCTACTCTACCGGGTACCACACGATAACGTTATAAAAGTTATGAGATAGGTATTTAAATAAATGTTCTGGAGGTGTAAGTTTCTGGCAAACTTCTAGTAGTAGTAAGTTCCTGGTGGAGAGTGTAGACCAAATCCTCGAACAGCACTGGCTAATATATGACACTGGTAGTACAGAGAGGGTCATGCTACTGCAGTGGAGACTAAAAAAGACCTCCTACTGGTGATGATAAAAAACAAAAGGAAATTGTAATTTGTAACCTACCTCCTCTCCCAATGTTAACAATGACTGATGTGGGCTTCATGAGCTTCAAGGTTTCAGCATTGATCAGATGCCTGGTCTCTGGAGTAGAGGGGCAGGCAAGGATCACATAATCACTCTCTGTTAGAAGTTGCTCCAGTGGGACCCTTTGAGCGCCCAAATGTTTTGCTGCAAATTAATTAAACTTCATACAATGCGTAAGAGACATTATGCGTAAAAAAACAAACATTCTACTTTATCACAATTGTATAATGAAATTAAAGTAATCAGTCACAAAGCAAAAAAAATCTGCATTTCCATACAAAGTGTGAGCCACCTGCCCAATAAATGAATAAATATATACACAACACACAAATTGATCTAGCCCCACAGTAAGTTGTGAACTTGTGTCATAAGATACTAACTCAAAGATACTATATTTCATATGATAGACACTTGTTTGTTTGTTTTGTTTTTCGTGTGTGTAAGTGGCCAACACTGGTGTCAGATTTTTCAAGCTGCCTTAAGGCATCTGACATAGCTTAACGACTGCCATCACGATGACAGCCGGGACCAACGGCTTAACGTGCCTTCCGAAGCACGGAGGAGCTCGAGATATTTTTATACCACTTGCGGTCACCCATCCCAGTAGGGACTGCACCAGGGGTTGCTTAACATACGTAAGCGCTCATAGAGCTCATATAGACACTTATGTACATAAACATCCAAGGCCAATCTGAAAAAGATCCGTTTTCCAACATGACCTGGCTGGGGATCGAAACCGGGTCCACCTGTATCACAGGCTGGCCTGGCGTGCCATAGCGCCACAGAGGCCGTCAATAATAGCGTAATACGTTTTAACGTGTCTTTATGTAAATCAACATTAGCGCAGCTGAAATTGTAGTAGTAATTTGTATGCTAATTTTATTACCACACAAATATTTTGTTCAAATTTAAAATTCTAAGTCTACCGGTATCGGCTCCTTACGCATATGAAATCCAAACAAAAAGAATTTTACGTTTAGTTTAATTTTACTTTTATTTCTTTTACCTTCAGGCTTGTCAGTCCTTCCTGAATAAAGGAACCTAGCCACTTCAAATCCTTTCAGTCTCCGGACCACTGCTTGCCCAATGCCGCCGAGCCCAACCAGCCCCACGGTGCTGTTCTCAAGACCCTGGCCTAGCCTCCATTGAACACCGAACTTCCAACCACCACTGGAATTCATAAAAAAAAATTTAGCTAATATGATCCAAGACTTTCTGAGTACTTAAATATTTAATTATTGTGATTTGTGATATTTTGAGTATTTAATAGGTAGTGGGTAAAAATCTATTTCAGATCCTCTATCAAATCAAGCAATAGTGGTATAAAATTAATAATAGTACTAAGTGTGCTTAACACAAACAACCTTGTTAACATTTTGCACTTTTTTCCTGCTGGTGCTTTTACTATAGAAAGTAAATTTTGAAAATGTTGCACTATGCCAATAATTATATTTTGTAAAATTTTATTTGATGCCCACAATACAGGCTCAGGCTCGGCCTAGTGTGGGATCAATTGTTATTGTAACGTAAGCATGATTAATTATGAGAAATAAAGATATTCTATTCTCAACATTTTATACTATTCAAATGAGCTCCGTGGCACAGCGGTCAACACGCCGGCCTGTGATATTGATGGTCCCAGGTCAGATGGTCACAAGTTAGTTTGGGGCTAGCTCAATCTGTTTGATTTGTCTATTTTACCTCTCAACCTCCTGGATGCCTTCTTTGAATTGCCGTCCAGCACCTATCATGAGTCCTACAGTGATATCCGCAACACAGTTGTTCAGTACATCAGGAGTGTGTCCTAGGACAATGCCTCGCTTCTTCACCTCAGCTATGTCTATGTGGTCTAAGCCTGATGACATTGTTGATACTGCTTTTAAGGAAGGGCCTGAAAATAATGTTATTTCTTAATAAGAGCCTGTGATGACTACCTGTCTCCCAACTCAACTCAAAGGTGTCTGTCACATCTGACTGCGACCCCATTTAAAATCTTAACTATAGGTAGTACTTTAGTCAGCTATAATTCTAATAATTTTATTTAACTAGTAGCATGAATGGGTTGGCTCTTTCGGGGAAGTACCACACTCTCACAGAAAATCAATGTTTGAGTAGTAGTATTACCGCCGCTGGGCCGCATTTGGTGAGTGAAAAAGCTTGAGGCCCATCCGGAGAGATGGTCCTCCTCTGGGGAGAGAAAAATAAAAAGCAAACAACACTCGTCACATCCCTGGTCCATGGGCAGCTGTATCACTTACTATCAGGTGACTCGCTCACTCATTAGACTCCACTGCAGTAGCATGACTCTGTCTGTATTACCAGAGCCATAATTAGCCAGAGCAGTCAGAGGATTTGGCCTAAACTCTCCACGCTGGCCAGACGGTTTGGAGACGTCTCTTTGATGTTTTTTTAAGCTTTGCTTAGCTTGTGTTTCCTGTGGTCTTCTACGATATCCACGGGAAGACTTGGAGTGGTCCTATTCTATTCTACCGGGACCTACACTACGCCACACGGCTTGTAGAATTGCAGGAACTACCTGCTAAGTTTAGGAGTTCTCCGGTGAGTCGATGTTTTGTGTTCCATATTAAAGCGTCTATTCCTTTGATGTTGTTTCTTACTGTCGCCAGAAAATCAGGATTGTCATCAAGATGAGGCAATATTACTGATTCGACTCTGCAAAGACCAAAGCAAGGAATATAATTAGACCAAAGAAAGATTAAAATGAAACTTTCGATGCGCTAACTAAAACTTTTGTTTGTGTTTATGTTTGTTATTTACCCGAAAGTTTGACAAATGTCAGGCTATTTTTATCACATCACAGATCACAGCACAGGCTACCATACCACCGCAGGTTGCCAGAAGCCTGTGAGTGACATGAATCCTTAGAGTATCATACTCTAAGCATGAATCCTGTTCGATTACCGAACTGACCCACTCAGAAAGAGAGTAATGTCTTTCGCGCGTATGTATGTATACATGCTTCGAGCAACACGGCCTCCGTAAGTATACATGCATGTTTTTATAAATGCATGTATGTAAGTCTGTCTGTTCCTTTTTTGACTTGACCGATTTATAAGAATGAGGCTTAGAGTATAAATATAATGAGGTGTCATGAGATTTGTATTCTTCCCCTGAGTGTCAAAGGCTATGTTATGTCAGCAATAAATCAAAATGGCGGTCGTAAAAAGCCAAAAGGCAGTTTGGTTTTCATTCTTTAATTAAAGTCACCTATTTGATAAAAATCAGTCGGACAAGTAAGTACATATCTAGGTGAGGTCTTATTGAATGTATTTAAAGTAAGTTGGTATGCATGCAAAATATTAGGCGTTCAATTAAAAAGTTTATGTAAATACTTACAAGTATAAATAAGTACTTAATTTTTGAAAATAAAGTTAGGTTTTATTTAGCAATTATAATTAAGGACATATAATTAATGCTCGTAATATCTTACTTATTTTTTAATATCTCTTGACCAGCCACAGGATACGTTTTGTTTACTATAAGCGCACGCCTTATCGACATTTTTTCGCTTAGTAAAAGTAAATCACAAACTCAAACTATTTTGTTTAACTTTATATATTGGCGCGCGTGTAAATCGCTATCACGATATAAGAGACAATATATCGTAGTTAGGTTACCCAGACACTCCCAGACAGATCAAAATGATACATATTATGTTATGTAACAATGGAAACGAGAGATGTAAATGTGTGAGTATATTCGTATATCCAACTGATAGGTACACGAAGCGCGGAAGTTATTAAACCCGTAACACACGGTCCGATCTGGCAGGAGCCGACAAACTACCTACCGTCGGAAACCAACCATCCTGTAAGCCTACATACTTTCCGACCGATATCATCCGACGAGCCCCGATCAGTGTTGCCAATGCTACAAATGGTATCTACAATCTAAGTTACCCCTACTCTGGGGAAAATCTAATGAACTAATGGAGGTATTGTAAATACACGCAAATATTAATGGTTCATTGTGTATTAAAATTGAATAACCATGAAATGCATATAATTACGTGGTAAGTTATTATGACAAAAATAACAATGGTTGCTACAGGATTTCGCTACAACGCTATTAAATTGTTTCTGTCAGACACGGGAAAATAGTCAGATCTAGCTATAAAGTTGATAAGTTAGTTGGTAACGCTGCATCTGACTGTCTGTATATGTCGCCTCTTACATAATTCGCTACATTTTAAAGGATTACGTTGTAAATGGATTTGAAAAGTTCGGTTATAAAGTATTTTATTTTAGTAATAATAAGTAGGTAAAAAGTTGGTTATAGAATTAAGCTACCAAATGAAAAAAAATGTCGTTAACGATGTGGGCAAAAATCGGCTATAGTGGCAACACTTTGTCGGACCGACCGTCGGAACATCCTTCCACACGCACCGATTTGGCAGATGGTAGGAAGCCGACCGCGTCGGAGACCCAACCACTCCCGACCAGTATTAATAATAATTATACCGGTCGGGAGTGGTTGGCTTTAGCGACATTTTTTTTATTTGGTAGCTCTATTCTTTTCCATTTTTAACTACTTATTATTAAATAAATACTTAAATTCAGTAAAAAAATTGTACTTTTCATGTCCATTTATAACGCAAGCTTATAAAATGTAGCAACCGAAAATAAAAAATACCATACAACTGTGGCACACTTCATTGTAAGATTAAGTAGTAAAAATATTATTTCCATTTTTTTTTATTTAGTCACTTTGGCTGTTAAATCATTGGTACTTACTAGTAACGTTTACCCTCAGATTTAGCTACTTCCCCGACGTCATTGAGGACTGACTCTTTGACTTTGACAGTTGCATTCACAACGTCCGAGGAAGGAGACATTAAAATGGAGCAGGAGGAATCGAACATAGGAGCCGGTGTTATTACGGAACGATTATTATTACAAGTAGGTATGTGCGTAAGTAATTATGTATAATATAATAATAAGTAATTAGGAATAATAGATGTGTAGTTAGTTGAGTTGAAAGACTTACATTATAAATAAAAATGATTTGTGTGTGTGTAAGTGTGTAATGGGTAAATGAAAAGCCCGACGGCCCTGTAGCCATAAGCATTATTAGCGCTTACGAATGTTAAGTAACCTCACGCGCAGTCTCCCCTTGGATATCTTCGCAAGTTGCATCAAAACAACACGAGCTCCTCCGTGAATGGTGACCTTCGTGGCGCAGCGGTCGACACGCCTGCCTGCGACACGGATAGTCCCGGGTTCGATCCCCGGTCAGGTCAAGTTGGAAAATGATCTTTTGCAGATTGACCTGGGTCTTGGATGTTTATCTATATAAATATCTATTATAAAATAAAGTATCGTTGAGTTAGTATCCCATAACACAAGTCTTGAACTTAATTTGGCCTAACTCTATGTTATTTGTCCGTATTTATTTATTCCTCCGTGCTTAAGTAGGCTCGTTAAGCCTTTAGTCGCGGCTGGCTGTCATCATTGGTGAGGGTATGATATATATGATAGCTTGAATAATTTGACACCAGTATTAGCCACTTACACATACTAAAAACAAACAAAAGTGGATAAAATTTTTCACAATTAACATAAACGTCATGATTGAACGATGGCGGCTTAAATATACAAACATTATATTGCGTGAAATACATGTTGATGGTGGATGCGTCGGGTACTTAACGGAAAGAAAGTTTTAGAATATTATTTATTGGTACACCATTTTTTGGGCACTGTAAGTAAGTTCCACTCAGCATGGATATGTCGCAGTCATCTGGTTGAATTTGCTATTTGATTGAATGACTAGCGCGTTCATTGAATGGCGACGTTCAATTGAATGACTGAAGGACAGCTCCTCAAGTCGTTGAATGTAACGTTCAACGTCTTGACTGAATGAATGTCATTTAGCGAAGTCGTTGAATCTTAGCCGACTTTGTAATATTTGGCGGTACCTAGCATGATTTCATTTTTCTTCGTTTTTAAAGTAGCCGGCGGCGGCGTTATAATAGGTAAATCCATAATGTCATACTATTTTATTACAAATAACGAACTTTTAAGTAAATTTAATCGAAAAAAATATCAACATCGTAGCTTAAGTTCGAGCTTTTTGACGCCATATTTGTTTTGGTGACTACTAGCGCCGCAGTGGTAAAAAAATGAACTAAATTTGAATCACCTGACTGATTCTATGTCCGCCATGTTCAAAGGGCTATGTTACAACCCGCTAACTAGTTGGACGTTGAGCGACGCTTGTTCAATCAACGTTTGGCCTAGTCATCCAATTAAACGTGGTCATTCAATGAACGCTCTAGTCATTCAATCAAATAGCAGATTCAACCAAATGACTGCGACAGATACATTTTCATTGTTATTCAGTTTTAATACAAAATAAACCATTCATTTCTTATTTCTATGACCTCCGTTGTTTCGTTAGATTTCCCCAGAGTAGGGGTAACTTAGATTGTAGATACTATTTGTAGCATTGGCAACACTGATCGGGTGCTCGTCGGACGATATCGTTCGGAACGTGTGTAGGCTTGCAGGATGGTTGTTTCCGACGGTAGGTAGTTCGTCGGCTCCTGCCAATTCGGAACGTGTGTTACGGGCTTTGATAGTTGCTTTCATGATTCAAGTGTGTTCAAGTTCTTATGATATTATAAGATACATGATATAATATAACCTTATCTATTATCACTAAAAGCCGCGTCTTCTCTCCTACCTATCAAACGGTATTATAAATGATTATAATGCATTTGATAAAAACATGATAGTATAAGATAGATAACAGTCTAAGAGACTATATGATATTTTTTTGACGGTTTTCTAGAGGTTTTACCAATATAATACAAATAAAAATCAACTTATGCTAAGGGATTAAAAAACTAACAATAAAACCTATCTATAAAATATAATTCCCAATAAATAAAACCTACATATACATAAATAGAAAATGTCCCGCAGGTCTAAGAGATAAACACGTAACCAAACGTAACTAAAAGAAATAAAAATTCGGTCAAGTGCGGGACGGACTCGCTAGCCCCGAATTACAACATTAGACTATTATGCAAAAAACGCCAAAAAATTACTACTGTTGTTTAAGAGCCCCTTTACATGTTTATTTTATTTTGATTTAATCATTTATTTTTTAAGTATTATTCAGTGAAGGTTGTAAGTAATTCATTACTCATGAGTCATGAGTCTACCTGTTGCCGTTATTATCGAGCAACAAACGGCAAAAACTTACGTTTGTTATAAGGGGAGGCCCATAATATAAAAAAGTATATTTTATTATATTTTTACTATTTGTTGTTATAGCGGCAGGTGGCAGGCAACAGAATACACTATCACGGTTTATGAGTAACAGTCTGGTGAAGTGGTGACAGACGAAAAGAAGGAAAATAAAAACTTGTAATTGTTTTGTTCCAAATTAATAATTTTCTAATACGTATGAAAAACATTACCCTCCTTCTGGGGGTCAGTCGGGTAAAACAGTCAGAGTGAACCCCACGGAATGTGAACAATTTCGTAGTGCATAAAACCAAGTAAAACTTATTTTTTGTTCACTATCTATGGACAGCTATATATATTTACGATAGTATTATATTGTCTTTGGTATTATGTTGTCTTTGCTGTTGCCAAAGACAATATAATACCTATTCCTCTGAACTTATCTACTAGTGACATCTATCATCATAACAAAGCTAATGAAGCGCCATCTAGTGACGAGTAGTAAATTTACACATTTAAATCTGCTTCTTTCTATTCATCAATAGATGGCATACTGTATACGAACGACTGACCCATCCAGAAGGAACCTACATAATATAATCATCATCATATCATCATCAGGTCTTTTTTAGTCGCTACTGCAGGAGCACGACTCTCTCTGTATTACCAGAGCCATATATGAGCCAGAGCAGTCAGAAGATACTGTAATATCACACATTTGAGTAACTTTCAGATTCGTTTTCAGCCCTAAGAACAAGAACAATAAAATATCATATAAGCTCAAGTGTAGGACTACGTAGTTTGTAGTTAGAATACGGTAGGCTATAGATGTGCGAAGCCTGGCACCGTGACAAGCGTCTGGTGGCCGCATATGAGGCCCATTCACAGACAGCGCACAATGTGTTATAGGTACGCGTACGCTGTATATTGGTAATTGATGTCAAATGTAGACGTCGCTACAAGATGGGTTCTAGGTTCGATTCTTAATGTGGGCAAATACCTACTTGTTGGTACTGCTTGCGTTCTACGTTTCTAGAGTTACTAAAGGAAGGGTTGGCGTCAGGTCACTAAAAACTTTGCCAAATCTACTCTTGTAACATTATTTTCCCTCTGTACGATGATTTTTTTAGAGTTCACAACATTGCTCCCATGGACGTAATTGCTCCCGAGAAGTTGTTTATTTGGACGGGCTGAGTCAACCAAGGGAATGTAAGCGGTTAATTTCTACGCTGTATAAGTGGTACCTCGGACTCCATCGTAAGACAGCATTAACAGCTGAGGATGCAACCAGGATAACAGGCGAGAACGGCGATATGTATTGTACCTACTTACTAGGTTCTGCTTGTGATTTCGACTGCGTAGAATTGATACTTCAAGTGTTCTCCCCATGTTTCTCCATAACTTCTAACCTTCATGATTTCGGGGATAATATAAGTAGTCATCATCATCAGGTCTTTCTAGTCTCCACTGCAGGAGCACGACCCTCTCTGTACTACCAAAGCCATATACTAGCCTGAGTAGTCAGAGGATTTGGCCTACACTCTCCACGCTGGCCAGACGGGTTGGAGAGGTCTCTTTGATGTTAATAAGCTTTGTTTAGCTTGTGTTTCCTTAGTCGCCTTTTACGACATCCACGGGATGACTTGGAGTGGTCCTATTCTACTTTGCCGGAAACCACACGGCCAGTGTAATATAAGTAGTATTATCCCCGAAATCATGAAGTTATTCAAGCAAAGTAGGTTTCAAACTTCCTGCATACTCAATACTTGAAAAGGTTTCAGATCCATCCTTATTATTTATTTATTAAAATACTATTTCCAGCCATCATGTGCCCCACAGCTTGGCAAAGGAGCTAGACAAATTGAACAGAGAATGCAGATAACGCAAGACCGGACTGAATGGAAGAAGTGGAGGGATATCTTTGCCAACTTATAATTTTAGGTCGGAGAAAAAGTATTTTCGTATTTTATATGAAGATGGAAGAGCCGTCCATGAAAGAGCTGTTCCTCATGAATTCATTGAGTGCGTTTGACCGACTCCTATCTTGTTAGTATTATATTGTCTTTGCTTACGTTAGTATTATATTGTCTTTGCTTGCGGGATAAGAAGCAGTGATGAGATGAGGGGTAGTACACGCAGACTCAAAAAGTGAATTTTCTCTATAAACGTCGATATGACGAGCTCCGTGGCGCAGCGGTTACCACGCCAGCCTGCGACACGGGGGTCCCGGGTTCGATCCCCGGTCATGTCATGATGGAAAACGATCTTTTTCAGATTGACCTGGGTCTTGGATGTTTATCTATATATGTATTTGTTATAAAATATAGTATCGTTGGGTTAGTATCCCATAACACAAGTCTTTCTTAAGAACTTACTTTGGGGCTAGCTCAATCTGTGTGATTTTTCCGTATATATTTAAAAAAAAAAATTAAAAAACAGTGACGCGGGGAGGAAATTCCATTTTTCCGTACGCATTATAAAGAAAGAGGCGAATCTACGTAGAGTTCAGGCAACTTTGTGCTAATCTTACTGTGATTTGATTGAAATTGATTATAATGTAATAATAATAGTATAAATAATAGTGTAATATGTTATATTTTAAGAATAATTTCAACACAATTTTGTATTGTTCAGAAATAAATAAATGAAATGAAAAAAAAAAAGAATGTGAGTCGATGTATTTGTCGATACGCAGCAAAATTCATTTTCGGCTTGTCTTTGCATTATTTCCTCTTTTTTAAAATAATATTTTGAAAATGTATTTTTTTCATTCATCCATCATTCATGCGATATGATTTGGCAAATAGAATTTACAGCCGACTGCTTGCTGACGTCTACTCGCTTTGGGTAGATCCAGAACCGCAGACTGATACATTTTAAAATACTTATAGAGTACAAGTAAGTCTTTGAGCCGGGAATCGAACCCAAGAACCCTCGCGTCGCAGGCTGGCAGTTAACCATTACTGTTACTGACAATAATAGGTACTTTCTTACGTTAAATAGTCAACCATTATAGTAACCGTATAGTATATAGTATAAAGTAGAATGGGATCACTCTAAGTCATCCCGTGGATGTCGTAAAAGGCGACTAAGGAAACACAAGCTATACAAAGCTTATTAACATCAAAGAGACCTCTCCAACCCGTCTGGCTACCGTAGGCCAAATTCTCTGACTACTCAGGCTAGTATATAGTATGGCTCTGGTAGTACAGAGAGGGTCGTGCTCCTGCAGTGGAGACTAGAAAGACCTGATGATGACGATGCTAGTAAATCAATGAAAATCCTGGAAGAAATTTCTTTAGGAATAAGTACAAGTAGACAATATATATACAGAAAATGAGTACAAGGGAACTATCCCTTGTACTCATTTTCTGTATATATATTGTCTTAACATGTTTTCTGAAAAAGATCGTTCCATCACCTGGCCGGGGATCGAACCCTCGTATCGCGAGCTCACGGAGTCTGTCTTTTGGACATAGGCCTTCCGGAAATAATTCATCCATTGCTGTTAATTGTGTTACGCCTATTTATTTATGTACGGATATAATAATGATATGAACGTGCTTGCTGACTCAGCAAGGCTGAGTGAAATTATTTATTCTTTAGTCAAAGTTAAGTAAACGATGAGTCCATTCGTCCGTAAAGTGTGAGTTTGGCCGCCCTCTGAACCTGCCGCCCGGGGCATATGCCCAGATCCGGCACTGCAGCTTTGCCACGCAATTTGTGAAGCTTCATGGAGCTTCCATTTGATGCGGCTGATGCGATAAACGGATGGGTAAACATCTCGATATGTCATTCATCATTCGTATGGCGAGTATTTTGTGGATTATCATTTATTTATTTATTCATTTATGTACACAGAAAAACATGTTAAGACAATATATATACAGAAAATGAGTACAAGGGAACTATCCCTTGTACTCATTTTCTGTATATATATTGTCTTAACATGTTTTTCTGTGTACATAAATGAATAAATAAATAAATGATAATCCACAAAATACTCGCCATACGAATGATGAATGACATATCGAGATGTTTACCCATCCGTTTATCGCATCAGCCGCATCAAATGGAAGCTCCATGAAGCTTCACAAATTGCGTGGCAAAGCTGCAGTGCCGGATCTGGGCATATGCCCCGGGCGGCAGGTTCAGAGGGCGGCCAAACTCACACTTTACGGACGAATGGACTCATCGTTTACTTAACTTTGACTAAAGAATAAATAATTTCACTCAGCCTTGCTGAGTCAGCAAGCACGTTCATATCATTATTATATCCGTACATAAATAAATAGGCGTAACACAATTAACAGCAATGGATGAATTATTTCCGGAAGGCCTATGTCCAAAAGACAGACTCCGTGAGCTCGCGATACGAGGGTTCGATCCCCGGCCAGGTGATGGAACGATCTTTTTCAGATTGGTCTGGATCTTGTATTTACCTATATAATTAGGTATCTATTATAAAATATAGTATCGTACAGTAGTACCCACGACTCAAGTTCACAACTAACTGTGGGGCTAGCTCAATTTGTGTGATTTGTCTTATATTATTCCTAGCTGTCCTTTCTGAGGCTATAGACTACCTGTGTACCAAATTTCATTTAAATCGGTTCAGTAGTTTTGACGTGAAAGCGAGACAGATAGACAGAGTTATTTTCGCATTTATAATATTAGTACGGATAGTACCACAGAACACAGAAATAGTACCTATGATTTAAATGTCAATTAATTAGTGGACATCTGACTGCTGAAATTGTAAAGACGATTAAGGTAAAATAAATATAAGTGGGCGCCGCCCTCTAAAACATGCCGCCCCACCCACTGGGCGGCATTTTTCAGCCAAAAATTGTAGATCCAGGACTGCGAATCTGTAAACAGAGGGACTAGTTGGCAAATATCGCTACCAAGTCGTAGACTCCACCGCCAGTATGGCGCCAGCGTCGGTCGATACCTCACCAACCCTCCGCCAACCTAACCGAATACAAAAGCACTCTATCACGAACATCGCGGACTATTCCTACGACATTCGAAATCGGTTGGTTAGCAGAAAGCATACGACAAGACTCTTCTTGGAACTGAACGGTAGTTATTACCAATTTATTTATATGACGCCAGATGTTCAAGTGTTTTGTGGAAACAGTCGTTTTGTATGCTTCCGAGTAATAGGAAAAATTGAGGGTAATTGGTACGATTTGTTGAATTAGTTTTATAAAAAGCTCTAATATTGCCTAATCGGGGAATATCAAGTTGGAAATAGGCGATTTTGGGAATTGTCTACCTAATAAAAGAAAATCTTGGGAGAAGTACTTATCGTGTTGATATTTTCAACCACCTACAGTCAGCTTACCGCCCAAGCACGGGGAATTTTTGCCACAAGCTTTTATTTAAGTTGCTTCTAAAGCTTTACTTAGCGTTTTAGCCAAAATTGGCCGTTTTTGACAAGCTAAGTAAAGCTTCACGTTGCCATTTAAACTGAAAACAGTAGTTCATGAAATAGATGGGAGGGTGGGTTATCTAGAGCTTCGCAAAGCAAAAATTTTAATGGTTTCACCCATAGATATCAGAATATTTAGTGGTTTCACTGTTTTCTGTCTAACGATTTATAATAAACTAGCTGTTACCCGCGGCTTCGCCCGCGTAATATATAGCCTATGTCCTTCTCGGTACCCTAATCTATATGTATGCAAAATTTCATGATGATCGGTTCAGTAGATACGGCGTGAAAGCGTAACAAATAAACAAACAAACAAACTCACTTTCGCATTTATAATATTAGTTGGGATGGGATGTTCTTCTCGGTACCCTAACCTATGTGTATGCAAAATTTCATGATGATCGGTTCAGTAGATACGGCGTGAAAGCGTAACAAACAAACAAATAAACAAACTCACTTTCGCATTTATAATGTTAGTTGGGATGTCCTTCTCGGTGCCTTACCTATGTATATGCAAAATTTCATGATGATCGGTTCAGTAGATACGGCGTGAAAGCTAACAAACAAACAAACAAACTCACTTTCGCATTTATAATATTAGTTGGGATTAGGATTGTGATGGTCGCAGCAAAAAATATTAACATTCCCGTTTGAAAGTGTTCATTTCTAGCAAATAAGCAATTTGAATCAAAATGTTGTATTTTTCGAATTACCATCATTAGTGTCATAGGAAAAGTTTTTCATATTGACGGGCTGAGTCACCCCTTTAAGGATCGGACAGGGTTTTATTAACATACTAGCTTTCGCCCGCGGTTCCATTCGCGTTCGTGTGGATCCTTCATTAACACCAACGCCTTAATCGTACGATTTGTTCTCAGAGACTCGCATAGATGGCGCCACTCGAAACTACACAACATTGTATCTACCGTATTGATGGGCTTATATATAGGGCATGGAAGCGTAAAAATCAGATAAACAAACAAACTCATTTTCGCATTTATCATATTAGTTGGGATTGTATGTTCTACATTATTGTTAGAAATATGCGTCAGTTCACTTCTCTATTAGCATACGCAAGTGCGTGTCTCTGCCACCTGGTTTCGTTTGGTTCGAGAAAAATCTCAGTGCAAGCCAAGCTATTACTGTCCACGAGTTAATGAACTTTCGAGACAGCTCTTATGAAACGTCTAGCGCCGCCAATACTACATCAATGTGTCACTCAGCCTCGCAACTGCACACAGGCTGTCCTATCACCCAATTGATTTTGATCCTCGGCTGAGCGTTATTGTGGTTGCATCCATCATGTGGTCCTAACTTCTAAATCGTCCGATATTTTCTAACATTTGCATTACGCTCTCTGTTCTACCAGAGCCATATATTCTATTCCATTATACTAGCCAGAGCAGTCAGAGCCTTTAGCCGACTGGGGAAGTCTCTTTGACGTTTAAAAGCTTTGTTTAGCTTGTGTTTCATAAGTCGCTTTCTACGACATCCACGGGAAGACTTGGAGAGGTTCTATTCTAATCTGTCGGTAACCAGACAGAACAGATAAAGCCCCGTTCACGGTTCACGTTCACGTTCAAACCCTGTGTCGCCGGCAGTCCGTTATGCAGTATGACATCGGGGTTGACCCTCCGGTCGCTCCCGATAATAAGGTCAGGGGTGTCATCCTCAACTGCCTGTCCAGTCGTTGCAAGTGTGGCAACGGGTACGCGCTCGGCCTCTTTTCTCTTTCCAAATTCATCAGAGCAAGTAGCATCTCAAATACCCTATAACTCCCAGTGCACCGAACTCCTACCCTTCCCTCCCTATTGTTTTCGATGGGCAGCAGCGTCAGAACAGATACAAGCTAAACAAATTGTGCTCAACAATCCGTTTGCAGTATGGCAAACCCCCAATGATGGTAATCCTTGGGGTAGGCCTGGGCTGTGATGATTATGATTGACATCTTCGTTCACAATGCACACCCTGTGTCGCTGGCAGCCCGTTGCAGTAGTCTTTCTGACATCGGGAGCGATCGCAGTTGGCGCCTACCCGCGGTATGTAGGCCGCGTCATTTGCAAATTGGTCGTTCATTCACCAAACGTGGTGAGTATGACAAAACCCCCGCAAATGGCGGTAATCCTTGGGGGAGGCCTGCATTCAGCAATGGATTTCGTGCTTCTGTGATGATGTGATGGACAGAGTCCCTCACATTGCACACCCTGTGTCGCTGGCAGCCCGTTGCATTACTCGGTCTGACATCGGGAGCGATTGTAGTTGGCGCCTACCCGCGGTATGTGGGCCACGTCATTTGCAAATTGGTTGCTCATTCTCTTTTTATTGTGTTAACCACCTGACGATAGGTGGTTACTGTCTCTGGATGCAATAACTAGTGGTGCATCGCGACTTGAACCTAGCGAAAATCTATTAAAATATCGCGAAAATTTATTGAAGTATCTCACTGAAACGATTTTCATGCCCAATGAAATTGAAGATTCTACTAGTAGTAGTTAAAATTTTATCTCATTTGAAGCACCGGTTTGAGAGTTATCACGTCACGGCTCAGATATATCTACATAACATACATACAAAAAATGTGTTTTTGCCCCAACTAGACTTGAAGACATAATTTAAATTTGTCTTATATAAATAAGTATTATATAATGCTAACCTGGCAGCTAAACAAAGTAGCATATCTAAGTTAGTTGCAACGACTATGCCACCTGATACGCCACTACCTTTAAAATATTTGCGCTTGGTTTAAATGGACCTTATATAAATTAGTATCTGTTTTTGGTCAACATATGTACTAATAGTATCCTAAACAAAACATTTGTAATTTGTACACCTAAAGGTAAAAGAGGTATGTCAAATACGTCAAAATGGCGGGAACTTTTGACACTTTAATGCAAAACATATTAAATTGGGAACTTGGTCCCGTCATCTTGACGCTGACAACAAAGTAGCATTTAGAAGTTAGTTGCAACGACTATGCCACCTGATACGCCACTACAGGTGGCGATAACGGGGCATAGGGGAGGGGGTCGCACGTGCGGCCGGTGCCACGTGCCACCTTGCGGCAGGTGGGCCCTATTGTTTCTACGCCACTTGCTATGCAACCTACATCTAGGATTTCTAAAGCTTTGGTATATATTAGCACTGAATTTACATGCAATACAAGGTCAGTATCACTTCACTATATCAACATAAAATTATCTACAGTCTACAGTGTAATTTTTTTTTTATTTTTGACATATCAGACTTTGTTATGGGATACTAATTCAACGATACTATATTTTATCATAGATACTTTTAAAGATAAACATCCAAGACCCAGGTCAATCTGAAAAGATAATTTTCCATCTTGACCTGACCGGGGATCGAACCCGGGACCATCCGTGTCACAGGCAGGCGTGTTGACCGTCTAGAGCTCCTCCGTGCTTCAGAAGGCACGTTAAGCTGTTGGTCTCGGCTGTCATCGTTGATGGCAGTCGTTAAGCTATCTAAGATGCCTCTAGGCAGCTTAAAAAATCCGATACCATTGTTTGCCACTTACATACTCGAAAAATAAAACAAATAAGTACATCACTATCACTACATATTATAAAATAAAGTTGCTTCCCGCTGTCTGTCTATTCTTTATCTGTATCTTTAAAACTACGCAATACGATAATTTGAATGCGTGTTTTGTAATACCTATAATCCTAATCCTATCCTATCCTAATCCTAACTTCCTTACTTATATTATAAATGCGAAAGTGAGTTTGTTTGTTACGCTTTCACGCCGTATACTGAACCGATCATCATGAAATTTGGCATACATATAGGTGAGGGTACCGAGAAGGACATAGGCTATATTTTACGCGGGCGAAGCCGCGGGTAACAGCTAGTATTTATATATTGCGACAAGACCCTTTTTTTAGGCTACGTGCCGCGCACCCTAAACCTAGAATTTCTAAAGTTTTGGCATATTGGCCTAAGCACCAGATACACATGTTGGTACTCAAAGCAAGGCTGGCTGTGAAGTAATAGAATTTTGTTGAATAAGTGTTAAAACCAACTCTACTTACAAAAATACCTACTGCTAACTTACGATACAGATTTCGATGTCATAAGAACCGTAATATTAGCAAATGTATTGAAAAAAATATTTTACCGTTAGCTTAGTAAATCCTCTATTCTACATTTTTGACTAGTAAATCATTTTTACTATTTCAAAAAAGTATTTTTAACCAGTAAGTATTAATTAGTAGGTACTAACTCTATTTCAAAAAAGTATTTTTAACCAGTAAGTACCTTTAGAGTTAATTTGTTTGTGAGATATGATCTTAAAATTTACTCACACAAAAACCACGTGAACACATCTGCTTTGCACCGACCCAAAATTAAGATAAGTTATTACGAAGCATTTGAACGTTAATCGTTTAGTCTAAAAACATAATGACACTCCGCTAAATAAAGTGATAGACAAATAGTCGCGGGGTTAGAGGTCACAAATACTTTACTCAAGGTAACAAACCCTCTCAAAACTTTTTGATTTACCACTCTATTACAAAGACGGAAGATCCAAAATGGAAAACCAAATTTTTTGCGTCCTTCGGTAATAGCAAGAAATATTTAGACAAAATTTACAGTTAACAGCTTAGCATATCCTTTTTTGTTACGCAAGCGTTATTCTAAATTTGAAATTTGAAAATATTATCCATAAAGTATAGAGTGGCGTGAGGAATATCGTCATTGTTGAACTGTGAGGCAAAGGAACACACATGTGCAGCCTGCTGTAAGTCGTTAGTCGTTAGTTATTTTTTGTCAGCTCCTTGCGCACAAATTTGTGTCAACAATCGTCACAGATGTTCCTGTAAATTATTATAAGCAGACATGTGAACAGAACATAAATATTCTTGAAGCATGGAGGTGGAATTTTATCACTTACCATATTGAATGACAGTTGGACAAGTCGTGTTTGGGATCATGAGAGTAAAAACGGCATAGTTATTGAGTTGTATTCTTAGTATCTATAGCTTTTGAAGGCTAATATAGCCAATACCTTAACACTAAGAGGGTAATAATAACACCTTATACTATAACACAAGTATTTTCAATCCATCAGCTGTAGTGTAGTTTTTGTGCAGGGCGTGTAAGTATACAACATACACGTTCACACCTTTACAAACTTTCAAAACTAGAAGCTCCTATAACTCTCAGACATTGAAATGAATCCATTAGGAATTGCTGAAATCTGGTTGACCAGAGCTAATATTCTTGTCAATTATCACACGCTTGTTAAGAAAATACAAACATCTTTGAGGTGAGAGTGAGTAAATGAGGCATACTGACTTAACTTCACTAGCAAGAGTTAGCTCCTGATAGTCAAAGCTCCTGAATAAAAAAAAAACACACACAAGATTAGACGAAATTAAGTTTTTGGGACGAGATTTAATTCCTTAGCTTTTGTAGCTGCTGTGAAAGTTGGTGACCATGCTATTTTCTTGAGGAGTTCTACAAAATCAGAATCTGACCATGACGATGACATCATTTTAAATAATATCTCTGTCGTTAACACGCCAGCCTGTGATACATAGGGTTCCAGGTTCGATCCCCGGCCTGGTCATGATGGAAAATATCTTTTTTATCTGGTACTTGGATGTATCTACATGAGTATCCATATTTCAGTTGTTCGAATTCTACTTGCAACATTTGAGTAGGTACAGACACGAAGGTAAAACTCATAAAAGCTTGTAAAATAGAGCCGCACCGCAAGCCCTAATGCGTTGTTTCATAAGTCTCAGACTCACTAGTTAGTATTATATTATTGGTTGTTGAAATTTCTTTCATCTCGACTACAAAGTCGGTATTTTTAACGCCCGATCTCCCGCCTCGAGACCCTCAAGGAGAAGGAAAATCAGGATTCCTCTCTACAAAAATGGTGTTCCCCAAAACTTTAGATAAAATGATGGAAGTATGTATAGCTGCCTGTTTCTGTAATATTTGTATATTTATTTTTGAGTCAAGTAAGTTGCAGTATCTGTGTAAGCTTTTGGCTATTGTTCCGGTTGATCCTATAACTATTGGTACTACGTGGGTTGGCATTTTCCATAATCGGGTTATTTCTTTTTGCAACAAGTGGTACTTACTCAGTTTTTCAACTTCCTTGGCTCCTATATTATAATCGGATGGTACGGTGATATCTATTAAATATGCTGTGTTTTGTAACTTATTTATGTAAATAATATCTGGTCTATTGTGTGTGACGGTGACATCTGTTTGTACCGGTATTTAGTATTATACTTATTATACGTTAGTATTATATTATCTTTGCTTGTACCATACACACATTGATTGCCCACCACCTTAGTGTATCTCGTTCCTAAAGATTCAGATTCAGATTCAGATTCAGATTCATTTATTCCATATAAACAATATACATTGTGTCGGAAATTACAAGCAAATATAATAGTACAATTAAAATAATATTAAATCGATTCATGTCATATCTATACAACAAAATTATTCATTAATTTTAATACATTTATACATACACATCATTTAAACATACAAATAATAATTAAATTTACTACATTCATAATTCATATATTATTGTGTCATCAAATCAACTCGTCTACTGCATAGAAACACTTTTCCAATAAATAAGCCCTCAAACGCTTTTTAAACACCTTCACACTAGTGATTATTTTTAAATCACGTGGAAGTTTATTAAATAATTTTACCGCTTGAAATCTTACGCTATGCTCAGTTATCTTTAAGTGTGGTTGTAGTGAATTTACTATGTCCTTTCTTCTAGTATTAAGACGCTTTACTCTTTCATCTACTGTTTCATACTTGTCCAAATTTTTAACTAGATCAGTAAGCAATACTTGGATGTATAAACATGGTACTGTAAGTATTCCTAAATTCACAAAATGTCTTCTGCATGACTCCGTCTCGTCTATCCAGAGCATTGTTCTTATTGCCCTTTTTTGTAAAGTAAAAGCTTTTTTTAAGTTATAAGCATAGCTTTTCCCCCAAAATATTATGCTATATCTAAAGCGAGATTCAACTAACGCATAGTATGTCATTTTTAATTGATTTAATGTCAATTCCTCCCTCAAACTTCTCAAGGCATAACATGCAGATGAAACTTTGCTGTCTATGTTATTCAATTCCTCTTTCCAATTAAGGTAAGCATCAATATGGATACCCAGAAATTTGACAGAATTTGCTTGAGCTATACGCTCATCATTCAACCTGACATCTAAGGTATCCGTATTTTTAGCAGTAGTTCGGAAGAGAATGGCATTAGTTTTTTTAGAATTAAGTTTTAGGTTATTGGCATCAAAGATATTAAATTAGCGCTCTTTGCCCGTGCCTAATTGAGTATGTTTGATCGTAATTCTTCAAACAAATGAACGCGTGCAGACGAGAACTAATGCATGTTTATCGACAACCCGACAGCGTTGCTGATGCTCTAGCAATAAAATTTGTGATAAAACTTACGTGCTGTGCGGTCTCAGGTGGGCGTAAGTGGTAAGATGGAGCGGGAGAGCGTCGCAGTGGCCAAGGTGACAGAAAGTGACGGCTAACTTCTGTTGCACATATCGACAAAGTTTTCTTTATGACATGTTAGTAGGTGTGTCAAAAAATAGAAACAAAAGTCAAAGGAAAATTGGTCATGGCATGCTGGTTGATGCAGTTTGATCACGCTGTGCATACATAATGGTATAGGTATGTGTGAAATGTGTGTGGGAAATGCACAAAGAGAGAAGTGTATGTCACAGTATATCAGTTATTGCACAGTACTGAAAGAAAACTTCCGCTAACATCTTTCATCTTAGACTTGTAAAGTGTCGGCTATAGTGGCGAGTAGGGCGATTGCGCGAGTCGCGACGAGCCAATCTCACAGATTCGTCACCGATTAGCACGCGTCGCTCACTGCTGCCGAAGTGAATTGGCACATGAGAGCAGAGAGTGATAAAAAAATATATTGACCCATTTCATTACAAGATTACATAGATATGTAACTCTAAAGAGTTATGTATGTATAGTATGCTAAAGCATGCCATAATATTATGATTCACTATACAGGTACATTCAGACGAATTCATTGCTCAGCCTATCGAAGTAGGAATAAACCCGTATCTCGGAGGGGTCCCGGGTCTCGAGTTACAAGAGATCTGTAGAAGTGAGCGGTTATTTACTAAAAAAAAAACCGGCCAAGTGCGTGTCGGGCCACGCGCAGTATAGGGTTCCGTCCAAAAATTTGCACTTTAAAACCAAATATTTCGGAAACGGATCCCTAAATCGAAAAATGGTGTTCTCAACCTCACAATATTTTTCAAAGACCTTTTTAACGAACTTGTATGGGAGTTACAAAAAAAAAATTTTTTTTTCATGATTTTTTTGTACGTCTTTTTGCCATGATTAATATACATACATACTCATACCAAATTACAGCTTTCTAGTACTTATAGTCAGAGTCGCCCTAAGAGTAAGACCGCGGACGGACAGACAGACAGACAGACAAACAGACAGACAGACATACAGACAGACAGACATACAGACAGACAGACAGACAGACAGACATGGCGAAACTATAAGGGTTCCTAGTTTACCACGGAACCCTAAAAATGGAAGAGGGCGATTGTAAAAGATACATAAACATGAATTCAATAATTCCCAAACTAGAAATAAGTATCTCTCTTTTTTGCGAATAATTTGAAGTTAACTAAAACTATTGCTGATATAAAAAGTTAGTTTCAGATTCTTAAATTCCTTCGTGCAAATTGTGCAAATCTTTTCTAACTAATATCATAACTTGTTGTTAGTTTGTTTTTGTTTTCGGACCGTTTAACAACAACAGATTTACATTTCATGATCACTTTAACATGAGACAACCAATCGAAGTGATTTTGTGCATAAGATATATTTGAGCCGAGCAAGAGTGACATAGCTTTGAACTGGAATTGTTAAGATAAGAAAGAAGTTTCCATTGCCCGTCCATTCATGAAGTTAACACCACAAAGTTACTTAATAAATTATAACTTTCTCTTAGTAGGTCATGACACTCTCATCTGACAAAGATGTGTCTTTTTAGGGTTCCGTAGTAAACAAGAAACCCTTATAGTTTCGCCATGTCTGTCTGTCTGTCCGTCCGCGGTTTTACGCAGAGACTATAAGTACTAGAAAGCTGTAATTTGGTATGGGTATGTATATTAATCATGGCAAAAACGTGGTAGAAAAAAATCTTGAAAAAAATTTTTTTTATGGTAGCTTCCATGCAAGTATAGTGGGGGAGTATTTTTTTTTCTCTATTTACCCATCGTGTGGGGTATCGTTAAATAGGTCTTTAAAAATATTGTGTGGTTGAGAACACCATTTTTCGATTTAGGGATCCGTTTCCGAAATATTTGGTTTTAAAGTGCGAATTTTTGTTAGAGGTAAGTGTCCCCCCCCCTCCTCTATCTGCTAAACGGTTATATATAGATACGTGAAAAAAAATTACAGCAGTAGTATATATACTGAAGTTGAAAGGAAAACTATCAGAGCTGAGAACTAAGTACCAACTAAAAAGTTATAGACAACCAACTTATAAAATGTACTCGAAAATGTAAAATTTCATACAATTTTCATTGTTAGATGTTTTTGGTCGTTAAACTGTGAGGTAAGAGTTTGAACTGTGTGAACTCAAACTTGTCATTCGCAACTACGGAACCCTGCACTGCGCGTGGCCCGACACGCACTTGGCTGTTTTTTTTTATTGGAGTATCATCATAAAACATTATGCGATTTCTAAAATTCCCTCCTGAAAATTATGCACCAATGTCCATAATGCTGACTACAGAAATGCACACAGGGCGCCAACGCGGCGCCGCGCCCTGCCGCGAGACATGCACTTCTACCGTCGTATGTATGTGGGGTAACACACGTTGAGTTACTGTATTTCAGGATTTGTCTTGAAATTTCAGGATTTTTAGACTCTTCTCATGATTGCGGCCGGATTCTGCAAATCTCAGGAAATCTTAGGATATTTTCAACAAATATATTTGCTGTGCTACGAATAAGTATTTGCTGCTGCGATGACCGCGTGGTGAGGCGAGAGGCGGTGCGAAACAATAGGAGAGAGGGGTGCTGCTGCCACCACTGATGTGAATGCGATGTGCGACAGGTTAGCGAGACCCTCGGAGCTCCGCAGTGTTTAAAAAAGATAATAATATGACATTTTAAATTATTCGTTTCAGCGAAAGTTCTCAAACTGTAATAAAATCTCTTGATTTTAATGGAAATCAGGCCTTTTCTCCGGATTTTTGATTTTTTCTCATCTGGTTACCCTAACTGCTCGTACACAATCAATCGTTCCCCTGGATAAATGGAACACACTGTCTTATTGGCGATTGCTTGCACTCACTGATTTTAAGACTAAACTAGATGTAGCAAAATAATAAATATATACGGACAAATCACACAGATTGAGCTAGCCCCAAAGTAAGTTCTTAAGTAGACTTGTGTTATGGGATCCCAGGTCAATCTGAAATAGATCATTATTCATCTTGACCTGACCGGGGATCGAACCCGGGAATCATCCGTGTCACAGGCTGGCGTGGTGACCGCTGCGCCACGGTGGCCGTCAAATATAATCTGGCAATAATTTTATTTAAGAGTCGCCTGGAAGCGCATGTCTCCATACAAACGAAAAAAGGGAATTGTGGCAATATTTGATAATTTTAGGGCAAAATTAAGCATCCAATCAATTAATCTCATTATAATCTACGTACGTTCCTATACAGTTTGGTTAAATTATCAAATGTTTGAGAATTGTACGCCTCTCAAGATTTCCATGCAAATTTGAAAAGGCTAGTAATTCTCAAACCATTGGTATTTTAACCAAGCTGTATAGGAACGTACGTAGATATTAATTTTACTCCAATATTATCAGATATTGCCACAATTCCCTTTTTCCGTTTGTATGGAGACATGCGCTTCCAGGCGACTCTTAATTCTTCAGATAAGGAACTCCTATTATTGACATGTGACATGTCCCATTAGAGCGCGCTCAGCATTCACCAAAGAGGAACATGTACGTACACCATTAAGCCACAGATCCTCGGTTTGGTATTGCTCCACGGAGCTTTTACGAGATCCCTAACACCGTTTGCATGGTCATATCCACAACCTCTGCGGTTACAAATTCTATTTATTTGTCTTTGTTTTTAAATCCTAAAACATTTTTTACAAGGTTTGGTTATATAATAAGTTTTAATAAGTCTATTTGGTAAAAACTTACAAGATTGTCGAAGGTTGTGGGGACGAATCCCACCAGTAAAGAATATATACTTCACATATTTTAAACTACACTATGAAACGTAATACAAATAAATAATAAAGTAAGCTATCCTTAGTTCCGTTTACTTTTAATTCGCTGGAATGCAGTTGAAATAATATTACTTTAATAAACTAATTCATTCGGAATGTTCTTTATGGCAGTCTTTTTGTCGTCTCGAACAAAAAGACCCAGCTGCCAGCTTCCGTGGCGTATTTGACCACACCGCATTTTCTGAGGACCAATTTATGAAAAAAGTCGACACGTTTGGTGAAAAGGTGCGCGTGCGCACACCCGGCCTTACTTTATTTCGGATGCGTGTCCGAGCTATTTGTCACTCATTCGCACTGTAATAAAAAACTTAAAGCGAGAATGCCGGGTAAATTGGCCATTTTTACTCCGTTTTCGGAGGGAGGAAAAACTTTATTTATTGTTATTTTAAATGCTGTCACTTTTGATGAGCTTGAGGAGAGGATTTACATAATAAAGGTAGGCTCTTATCGCTGACATTATGTGAAAATGAAATAAATTGGAGTCTTTATGGAGTGGATAGCAATGCCGTCATCATTTCATGCCTCGAGTTACTGTGAGATAAAAATAATCTCATAATAAAGACTTCATAAAGCTAATTAATAATCAAACAAATTTATTAGATTACATGACTAAGTTTTTCCATTGTCAGAATATTGTGTGAATAATGTCTGATTTTTATAAATATAGGTATCGAAAATTGAGGCAGAAATTGTTTAAACACGAAATCTTATATCAACTTGGCTGCAAACCAGAAAAACAGAGTATCAATTATTCAACGAAAAATATCGTAACATGTAAAATTTGTGCGGCTAAGCCAGTGCCAACAAACGAAAGCCATATCGCTACATTTATCTATGTAACTAAGTAAAATTGAAAATATGTGATGAAAAAGAATTTGCTACAGGTAGGATTCGAATCGTGGATTCTTAGGTCTGCGCTCTAAGTGTGTTACCTACTAACTACACCACCCTGACTTCGGCGCGAATCACGGCGTCGAATTCTCTCAATTTTAATAATATACCGAGCATTGTAATGCTACTTAAAAAAACCGGCCAAGTGCGTGTCGGGCCACGCGCAGTGTAGGGTTCCGTAGTTGCAAATGACAACTTTGAGTTCACACTGTTCACACTCGCACCCCACTGTTTAACGACCAAAAACATCTCGTATGAAATTTTACATTTTCGAGTACATTTTATAAGTTTGTTGCCTATAACTTTTTAGTTTATACTTAGTACTCAGCTCTGATAGTTTTCCTTTCAATTTCAGTATATATACTACTGCTGTAATTTTTTTCACGTGTCTATATATAACCGTTTAGCAGATAGAGGGGGGGGGGGACACGTACGTCTAACAAAAATTTGCACTTTAAAACCAAATATTTCGGAAACGGATCCCTAAATCGAAAAGTGGTGTTCTCAACCTCACAATATTTTTTAAAGACCTATTTAACGACACCCCACACGATGGGTAAGTAGGAAAAAAAAATTACTCCCCCACTTTACTTGTATGGGAGCTACCCTAAAAAAAATTTTTTTTCAAGATTTTATTCTACCACTTTTTTGCCAGGATTAATATACATACCCATACCAAATTACAGCTTTCTAGTACTGATAGTCTCTGCGTAAAACCGCGGACGGACAGACAGACAGACAGACATGGCGAAACTATAAGGGTTCCTTGTTTACTACGGAACCCTAAAAAGAACATTTATTTATAAATACCTGATGTCAAATAGGAGGTAAGGTATTACTACGAAAAAAATGAGATATTTTTCAAAAAAGATAAAATAGTCTGCCGTTTGCTGGGCAGGCCAACACTAGCCTCATTAATTATCATTCAGGCAGGCTGTTCTGTATCATAAAACCATAGTTGGACTACCACCTGGACATAGGAAATTATTTTAATGCCTGGTGGCCCGATAGTTGTCACTGAGTCACCTATCACGTCTGCTTTCATAAAAGCCGAGCAGGCATAGGAATTAAAGGTATTCTCTTACAGTTGACATTTTACGTAATTCGCCGAATGTCATTTAATATATATTGTTTTACGACTGGATAAACACTGCCATTAGCGTAGGGTAAAAGTTCCGCAGACAATTATTAAATGTGAAATACATTAATGCCTAATTTACAGGGTGTAGCAGATAGCTCTTCCATGCAGGTCTGGGAGAAAAGAAAAAAAAAACGTAGAATTTACCGACTGCGTCTCTTCCTGAGCAGGCCGTAGAAACTGGCCGAGGGAATGGGCGTAAATCTAATGAATCATGTAAATAGGCGGTGCGGCTAGCAACCCATCACCATTTTGGTTCCGTATTCCATCTTTAAGCCCAACAACCTGCTAAATGTGGCCGTTTGGTCTTATGGCCTTACGCTTTGTCTACCCCTTAAAAGATAAAGATGTGATACTATGTATGTAGCAGAAACCCAAAGAAATATTTGCAGGGTACACTCAATACATGATGTTGAATAAATTTTCTTAGGGTGCAAAAATCGGAATACGTAGCTAAGTATGTCTATTAGGATAATTTCTTCCCACGATGCTTGCTTGCTTTTCGTATGAGTAAGTGGCCGATACTATACCGGTATTTGATTTTTCTAACAACCCACATGGAACAGGGGTAGTAAAATTATAAAAAAATAAACCTCCCGGGTTGTTCTGAGCAGCTCATTCATCATAGGTTCCGAAAGATAAATTGTTTATTGTTACCTTTAAATAGATTTCTTTGTAAATATTGATGTTACGATAATTAAAGTTGCTTTTCAGTAACAGCCTGTATATGCAATATTTAATTTTCTATTTAATAATCATGCTAGAGTAAATTTCAGGAGCAGATCTTAACTTTATGACAGTAGATATGACAGCAGGTGGAGCAAGTACTTACCTAGTTAAAAGCCCGGCAGTCAACATTCCTCACTTATTGTGTTCTGATCCATTAAATTTTTACTACCAGTTTTGAAGTAAACTTAACGAGAGGTATTTATATAACAATAACTACCTATCAGTTTTAATTACTCTTCCAAGTATCATTATTTATCTACTCCTTAGTACTTGTACGATACTAAAACAGATAATTATTATCCCAACTAATATTATAAATGCGAACGTGAGTTTGTTTGTTTATTACGCTTTTTCGCCGTATCTACTGAACCGATCATCGTGAAATTTTGCATACACATAGGTTAGGGTACAGAGAAGGACATAGGCTATTAATTACGCGGGCGAAGCCGCGGGTAACAGCTAGTAAATGATAAGTTAACTAGATCGAGAAGAAAAATAGGAAAAATCCTCGGTTTAAATAAAACATTGTCTGCCCAAAAAAGGAGAGTAATGTTTATCGAGTTCATGAGTGTAGTTATTTAGCTATGTGAGTTTGTTTATTCTACCATAACTTCTAAACGCCTAAGTTAAAAACTAAAGTTATAAATTGCTGCTTAGGAAGTTAGGAAAAAAGACATTGCGAAAATTGTAAAATGACATTCATCTCGGAAAAGTCACAAAAATGTGTTGTTTTTACGTACGCATATGTGGTAACCAGATATTACAATGTACAGTCGGGGGCAGATAAACCTGACCCAATACAAACAGATTTTAAATTGTAGGGGGTCAGCTTTTTCTGCTCCTGACTATACTTTATCATGATATGGGCGATCATTAAGAAAATAATAATACATTATATTGACCTTTTAATAGTACATACTTTGGGAGCCCACTAGTTCAGCGACATACCATGTTACGTATAGCACAAATCTCTACAGCGAATTTTGGAACGAAATACCTAACTACTGAAACTTAAAATATTGCTGTTTTTACGCCTCCTGTTAAAAAAGTAATAATAGTTAACCAGACCAGCTGAGAGCGATAATCGCTAATGTTTTAGACAGCTGTCTTTTCGCCTCACCAATCTCGCGGGCTTGCACCTGCACAGATTTTTGAGCCGGTGTGATCTTCATTTTTTAATTATTTATTTCTGGACAGCGCTGACACCTGGCCATTCTGCCAGGAACACCTTTGTCGGAGATCGCCGTGTTGCCAATGCCTTTTCCTTGAAAGTGAATTCTATACATACTTATTATCACATCTTTTTCCCTTACGGGGTAGACAAAGCTCAAGGTCATAAAACCCAAAGGCCAAGTTTTGCGTGTTAGTGGGCCTCAAGTTGGAAAGCGGATTCAAAATAGTGATGGGTTGCTAGCCGCACCCCTTGACCAGCTTTTACGGTCTGCGCGGCAAAAACAGAAGCGGATGGTAATTCCATGTTTTTCCTTTTCTCCCAAATCCGCATTGAAAGTGAATGAATGAAGTTAAATAATTGCATTTTGCATGGCGAAATTTTGATCGTTTTGGTTTAGCCCGTCCGTCAATATAAGTAATTAACGTTTTCTATGATTTTAATTCGCATAAAAAATTAACTTCCCATAGAAATTGACCGGCCGGCTGAATATTTTTGTATGGAAATGTATTTTTTTTCAAGTCTTCAATATTTTCCCATGGGAGGAAAAGTTGTTCATATCGACGCGCTAAATCAGCCCTCTAAGGGTCTAAAACGATCAAAATATCGCCATGTAGGTATATGCTTTTACCTTTTTTTTAATACAAGAAAATCAATACTTTTAAAAACTGACAATATATTTTAAAAAACTTTGGTATGTAATGTTTTCTTATGTTTTCGCGATTGTTACACAAGCTAAGCAGAAGACTGCAAGACCTTCAGACATCGTGAGCCACAGTACTGCGTACATCCGGAACGTTATCAATAAATATTTTAGGCGGTAGATTTTGCAGTTCTTATAAAATACTAGACAAATGTGCTCGAAACGTAAGGTGTATAAATCCCAACTAATATTATAAATGCGAAAGTGAGTTTGTTTGTTTATTTGTTTGTTTGTTACGCTTTTACGCCGTGTCTACTGAACCGATCATCATGAAATTTTGCATACACATAGGTTAGGGTACTGAGAAGGACATAGGCTATATATACCGCGGGTGGAGCTGCGGGTAAGAGCTAGTAATGTAATAAACGCGATAAAAACCGTATTAAAATAATTTTATTTAAACTTTGGTATGGTCTTGCTTGACACGCGATTTTTATACCGCACTAGAGATGATGATGAAGAATGCGTTGTCTACATATATATTTATACTATTGCGGAATAACGTTTAAGTAATATCGTTAAGCCGTAAAAGAGTGACTAAAGCGCCGTTCTGGCAAAACTTGTCAGAATCGATCCAGCCGGCACCAATACGAAGTAATTATATGCTCTTTGGCTCCAAGATACATGTCCTTTCGTGATAATTAAAACAAAAAAGCGACTGAATGCTATGGCATAGTTCTGCGGCCGCAATTTGCAACTCATTATCTTATGATGAAGTACCTTTATTAAAAGTGTCACATAACAACACGTTAAAGTAATTAATGGACGGTCTAGCTGTGTTCGTGTTTCGTGTGTTGTCTTTATTACAATTAAAACGTTCATATTTAGAGAGGTTGACAGTGAATTCCCTAGTAATACTTATCTCGCAATCAGGATTACTTACAGAATCAAAAATATTGAGAAAAATAAGATGTAACGCCAAATCCTCTGACTGCTCTGGCTAATATACGCCTCTGGTAGTACAGAGCGGTTCGTGCTCCGGCAGTGGAGACTAATAAAAAGATAATGATGATGACGATGAAGATGAAACGCGAATAAAAATTAGGTTCTAATTTTTTAAAGTGAAACCTTCTTTCAGCACGTTATGTAAATTTATGGATGAACAAACATCATGGAACTCGCGTCATCGTCACTGAACGCTTTGTACCTTATGATTTTACAATAATTTGGGTACCTACTTAGTTTTCACTTCCATCAGCGGTCCCCGGAAACTGCCCCGCATTTGTTTATTTAATTTTTCTTTAGTTATCCTTAAAATCAGATTTAAGGGGCACACTAAGCACAGTAGCGACAGCAATGATTTTATTCCTAATACTTTACAAATAGAAAGAAAATTCAAGAATGTAAATCATATAAGCCTTAGTAAATAACCTGAAGTATTTTTGGAATCATGTTTTAATATTATGAGAATCAGTCATTAAGAGAAATAGAAGAGAATAGTGAACGGAAGTCGTCTGCAGACTATTCCGAGCCCCGACATCGAATTGAGGTAGATTTGGAAATAAGTATTTTTGTCAAATCTAATCCTTACACTACATGAAACAAGACAAAGGTCAGAACATATTAGATCACAATACAAGTTCAAATTAGTAACTGGTGGCCATTCGACAGCTCTTATGAAGAAAAGTATATTTGGCATGGCACCATTTATATACAATAAACTACCTGATACGTTTAAAGAGCTAAATGTGAATTCATTCAAACATAAATTAAGATTATTTCTGACTGAAAAATGTTATTACACAATTGACGATTTTTTAAATGATAAATTTGTTGACTAATTTTGACCAATTAATGTGATTTTTAAAAATTCTGTTAGATGATTATAATTTATAGGATTTGTATTGATAATTTTATTTTCTAAAACTATTGTACGTCCAATATGGGCAGAACATGGCGGCCTATATGTATATTGTAACAACTTATTTCTTACCTGTGTTCTACAATAAAGTGATTTTGATTTGATTTGATTTGATTTCGGAGCCGTGGCGCACGTGTTAAACCGACCGCACCGATCTCCGCGATCCAAATGGGCTTCGACGTCGCACCTCACGAAGTGAAGCGCGACTAGTAAAGTCACATTGTTTAGAGCCTCCCGACTCTCGGGGCTCCACAGTGAGCATATCTTGCCGGATTCGGCTAGGCTGGCTTCGGCCTCAGAGGCGTTCAGGCATAATCCCGCGGATGGTAGCTTCGCACCACCGGCCGCTTGGCCGAGTGCATGAAACAAATGTCCGAAACTGCGGTTCCTCTCGTACTGAGCAGTATTACTATCGCAACGACAAGCCATCAGTAGGGTAAAACTAACCTGTCTCACGACGACGACTTCTCCCATCACGACGGTCTAACCCCAGCTCACGTTGAGCTGGGGTTAGACCGTCGTGATGGGTGAACAATCCAACGCTTGGCGAATTTTGCTTCGCAATGATAGGAAGAGCCGACATCGAAGGATCAAAAAGCAACGTCGCTATGAACGCTTGGCTGCCACAAGTTATCCCTGTGGTAACTTTTCTGGCACCTCTTGCTAAAAACATGCAAAATGCACTGATGATAAGTTAACTTTATAGCAAATACGACGTAATGCAACTAAAGCATTCTATTTCTTGTTTGCACAATTTTAGAGTTCCGTAATGTTATTTGTTATGTTTTTCGTGGGTGTAAGTATGGCCAAAACTTTAGTTAGTTCTCAAGTTGCCTAAAGGCATCTGACATAGTTTAACGATTGTCATCAATGATGACAACTGGGACCAACCGAGATATAATTATGCCCTTGCCGTCTCCCATACAATCAAGGACTACGCCTCAGGTTGCTTTACATGCGTAAGTGCTAATAAAACTCACGCACACTGGGTCATTGGGCTCCGGTAATTAACGACTATCAATCCCTGGAAGTTGACTGAAAGTCCCTGAGCCCCACTGAAGCACCTCGGTACCTAACAATTGTAACTGAGGATTTGCTATCTGCCGTCAGTGTCCCATGAGATGGCGTCTTTTCTTGCTTCCCTTATTTTTTATACAAGTGGTTTCGATACAGTACGAGTACCTACGTTAGTTCTCTTCATTTCTTTCTCATTTTCAGTGTCATAAAATCACCCGCAAGAATTGCACTGGTGCGGACATAAGCCTTCCATCAAGTATTTCTAGAATGACTGGTTGGATGCGGCCAGCAATCCAGCGTTTTCCTACGATTTCTTTTGTAACACTTACATTTATTTCGTCACAGACACAAGATGCAAAATTAATATTCAGTACTCGTGGTCGGTGGTGGTACCGTGGTCGCTCTTGTAAAACAACAAGTAAAATAAAATAATTTAAAAAATTGTATGTCCTTAGAACAAACACTTTAATATAGAACACATTAAACTGGGAACTTGGTCCCGTCATCTTGACGCTTACCTTCAATACCAAATACATAATGAGAATTTTTGGCATGATGCTTTGAATGAAAATCTAATAAGGAATCCTTCGCTTCATAGTCAACTCAGACTTGGCTAATTTTTAGGCGCTCTCAATGGGCTATTCAAATGACTATCGACATCAATCAATCGTCTGACTAAAGAATAGAGCACCCGTGAATCACTCGTAAATTCGTTATTTTAATTACAAATTGTCCCGTGACCTTAAACCGTTGTCTACAAGGTGCTTCCAAACATAAGGATACTACAGTTTTAATACGCCTATAAAACCATCATTCGTTGTAAATTGGGTTTAATTATCATAGAAATAGGGCTGGTATTTAATTAAGGTAATTGGGAATTTATGTTGGTATTTGAATGCTTGATTAGGGTGCGTCTCCACCTGATGGGCCACCTGTAACGGGCACTCGCACCTTGGCTCGATACAGGGCTAAGCAATTTCTCACCTATTACAATAATAACGGCGGACAATAGGTCAGCTTTTTGCGCTGTTTAGAGCGAGTAACGTTTCTGGGGCGATATTATTAAAATGGCGAGTAGCTTGGAAAAGTCGCATAGTTCTGCTATCTTCTGTGAGTCACACACATTTTCGCGATTTAAATAAAAAAAATTTTTTTTTTATGGTTTTAACCTGATCATGACCTGGTATAATTTAATAAACGCGATATAACTGTACCAAAAGTAATATTTTTGATTGGTATTTTGTATTACCTATTTTAACTTCTTCGATTACAGTAAAATTACAGATAGATTTTTTTTAAGTGTAAATGTAAAGTAGGTGTAACAGGGGGTAGCAGGACGAAACCGTTCGGGCGTTCGCTACGGATCCTGCGTAAAGAAAGACTGAATAGACAATTCTGCTCCCTCGCAATGTTCGACAGACGGGTCACCATTTCAAGAATAGCCTTCTAAGAGCCTGGTGTGTGGAACCCTAATGGATTTTTTCAGTTTTTCTATGCAATAATTACTAATTTATGCTTCTAAGGTCTTCAAATGCCAGTTCCGGTTCAACTACAGCTACAGCTGATCACGGGTGACGTTTTTGTTTCAGTGTACCTAGTTATGGTCTCTTTCGATAACGGTAGAGCTGCTACTTTAACTACTATGCTAATCCAAGTAGGATTAGCATAGTATGCAAAATAAATTCATTAAGGACTTACATTAATTTTTCGAGGTCCAGTGTTGCCCACATTTTAAATAAATTATTTTAAGGAAAATGGAGTAGTCATTTAAAATTTGGGCCTTAGATAACCCTTCAAACAATTTTATAAAATAATGTTTAAAATTGAACGAAAAAACTTAAGCTTTACTTAGCGCAATTTTTTTTGTCTAAGACGCTTTCAGGGCTCACTGGACACCAAACCTAACTCAAAAAATCCTGTATGTCCTTTTTATTTTTATTTTTCTGTATGTCCTTAAGTTTATAATCTTATCTACTTTGGCAACATCGATGACTTTGTGTCACAGTGGTAATGGGGCTTTAAGCCACTGGATTCCGGTTCTGATCCTCGGTGAAATACCATCTGGCTGGTCCAGATGGTTAACAGTCACTATAACTAACAGTGACTCACATACAGTTAATAAATTTCTTATCTGCTAAACTTCATTATTGAATTATTTCATGGTATTCACAAACATATTGAAAAGGTCGTATGATGCTTGTACTCAATAAGCTGGCTATTATAGTCATCGGAATATTATTATCACTTGGCTTCGCTTCGTCTCCATAAACACCTAGATCATAACATCCAGCTTACCGTACTTGTATAATGTACTATTTCTGTATTAAAGCATCGGAATTCTTAGCAAAAGAGAACTATAAACAAGAAGCGTTTATATATAATTAACTATAAAACGTAAATTATTAAGTTGAGAGCGTAATAAAATGCTCTTCCATGCTGGGAGAAAGTAAAAAATATAAACCAGCTGCGTTTCTATCCGCGCAGACCGTAAAAGCCGGTTAAGGGATTGGGCAAAAATCTAAGGAATCACATCGATTGGCGATGCGGCTAGCAACCCATCACAATTTTAATTCCGGTTTCCACCTTTACGCCCACAATGATCTTTTGATCTTTGGCTCTGTCTACCCCGCTAGGGATAAAGAAGTGATCTTATCTTATTTTCTTTGCGGCCGATTATAAATCGGAAACACGTCTAACCTTTGGGTTATTTTGTACTTATCCCATCATACCTTACTCACCTACACAGTGATTCCCGAAGAAGGACTGCATGAGCTTCAGGATATCACCTGGTGCGTAGTGCCTGTAGTCCTCTAGATCAGGATACGCCGAACCGAAGAGGTCCAAACTCTTACCAGCTGAAGAGTTACAGTAGCACATGATGTGTCTCATTGTCTCCTCCAATTCCTTACATACCCTAAATCTCTATTTAGGGTATGTAAGGAATTGGAGGAGACACTTTCGACAATTTTCAATTTGAAGAGATGACTGTTATTTTCGAAATGTCCGGTCAGGGCTCCCATTAGAAGTCTTGTTTGTGTTCATAAAACGTGATAATATGTATGTATGTATAAAATATACTTAATAAAGCTTACTGCACAATAAAGAGCCCCACGTGCCGGCACCAGGTGATAACTAAAAATAGCGTGTTGTCCTGTATCTTTAATCTTGAATGCGTTTTATTTATCCTCTGTTTTATATTAATGAATATAAAATAAATTAATACGAAGTACTCTAGAGGTGTTTATTGTAAATAATAGTGGTTTTAGGAATTACAATAAATTTGTTTACCTTCTGTACTTAAATTCATAACTAGGTACATTGAACTCGCAGCGACTGCGCAACATTAACTTTTTTGAGGATCCTTTTAAGATATAGTTTAGGAAGCAATAATGCTGGCATATTTTTTATAAACAATAGTACTTTATAATTGATCTTTCCGTGAATGTTTGTGGCCGTGTGATTCATTGCTCAAGTTGCAAAACGAAATGAAACATTCTAGTAGAATAAAAAAATTCCACAACAAGAAAAAAAATATACGTCAGCAATTTTACTTGTGGCTAAGTTTAGGCCGCTACCCAAAGATATCAGAATATTTACTCCGCTACCAAAGCGGAGTACAGAAGAATTATTTGTGCTTGCATATTTATGTGCTTTAATGTAAGTGCTATTAAACATTATACAGCTAGGTAATATATCTTCTATAATATAAAAATGAATCCCTGAATGTGTTGCTAAGCGCAAATCTCGAAAGTAGCTGAAACGATTTCGCTAATTCTTTTTTTAGAGAGGGTGGTTCTTACGGAGAGAAATTTATATGTAACACGAGCAAAGCCGGGGTGAACTGCTAGTCGATCAAAATTATTTTTATAAACATTTGAAAAGGTTGATAAAAAGCCAGAAGTCGTGGCAATAAAATCGTTAAACACGTCACTCGCACATGTCACGTAACCGTTTGCATGGTGTGGCTGCACGGGAATGTAGGTCCGAGGTTAAATCCTGAGATTAAGGAGAATCATGAATTTTCCGAGGTCTAGTACTTACCTTTTAAAAGAAGACTGAGACATCACTTAAAATTTTGTGCGAAGAGGCCCTAGATGACCATTTATACTAATTTATGAGCATCTGCATACAATAGTGAGAACGTAAATATTTTCTTAGTATTTAGTCAAAAACGGCCACTTTTGGCGAAAACGCTTTGTAAGTTTTACGTTCTTAAAATAGTTTGAAGGGTTGTCTAGGGCCTTGTTACACAAAATTTTAAATGATGTGTCAGTTTCTTTTAAAAGGTTTAATGGGGTAAAATGGGGGCAGCACTGAACTCCAGAAAAATTCATGTATTCTTAACTCCACGGTTATCTTTTGTTTAACAGCCTCTATAGTGCAGTGGTTAACACGCCAGCCTGCGACACTAATGGTCCTGGGTTAAGGGTGCTCCTTGGCCATTTCGACTATGTTTAACCTCTATAAAAATGGTAAAACATAAAGCACAATACCCAAAAAAAATATACCTATATTGTTGTAGAATGGTTTTTAATCTTTACTTAGTGAGGAGGACTTTATTTCTAAAGTTCATAGCTTTTTAGAAAAAAAGTACTTAGAAAAAAAATCGATGTACGTGGACATTGATTTTTATTGCAAATATTTATTAACTACGTAACTCTTTGTCTTAGAGTCACGCAATTTTTACGTTCAATACAACACCAATCAACCACAAACTCTCCTGAGGAATTTTTATTTTACAGATTATTCTTCTTGATAATATTAAATTTATGTTATTTAATATATTGAATGCGCGCGGGCGACGGGTGGCAGTCGACCGCTGACTTTCTGACGGGGAACTAAGGTTCAAATCTCGGCCCATATCCTGAAGGTCATTAGCGTATGTACGAGCCTTAACTTACAGTGGGGCTTGCTCAATTTCAGAATACATAATAGTACAAGAAAGGTATAGGTGAGTGTTGTTACTTATCGTTTATTATTAAAGAATCTATGCACTGAGTCAAATTCATAATTCCATACATACCTACTTGATAATCTAATAACCTAATTTCAAGTTAAGGATAATACTTTATCCTTAACTTGAAATGTTAATTCGCCTATTGTGAGAAATTGTAATTTATAAATAATTTTCATTTATTATTGACGCACGTTTATAAGAAACACCTGCATGTTACGAACACATATCAGTGTTATCGGACATTTTAATTGATCTATCTTCGGACGCATCTCAATACTCAAAAATCTCGCTTGAATAAGTCGAACGTATCACCTGTTAACTGGATCAGGTGTTCATAAACACCCTCTTTCTGTGCCACCCCTAATAAAAGGCGAGCATAAAAGCATTTCCATCATACATTGACGCCTTTGTTATAATTTTTAAAACTACAACGAAGTGTATCCAGCGATGGATACTAAAGTAATTTAGATGTTCGACATGTGTATTTTAATGGATGTCACCTGTGTTCATTGATATTTTGACAAGGTAGTTTGTGTGTAATTTTGCTGGCGGCTCATTTGTCCTATATCGAATTAGGCTGATATTTTAAATTAAGACGCTTTTTAAATGTATTTTATTTAATGCATTTAAAAAAACTTTATATATAGCCCAGCGGGCGTGCATATGCTAGCGACATTAAAATGCGTGTCAAGAAGTCTTTTGCGGTGGTCACACTTGAATTGGTGTTCCAAAACTTTCATAAAACTCCGTAGCGCAATGGTTAACACGCCTCGAGTGGTCCCGGGTTTGATCCCCATTGGATAGAACACAGGAAGTTTTTGTAAGCTATGATGGAAAACAGCGAGGTTAATTTTGTAATCTATGATGGAAACTGATATTTTTCAGATTGGAATGGGTCTTGTTTATCTATATATGTATCTATTGCAAAATATAGCATTGCTGAATTAGTGTCATACGACACAAGTTTACAACTAACTGTGGGGTAACTGTAAAATCAAATCGAGAAAAGAATGGTACGGCCGTATCCCCCGGATGCCCCAAGATAACTTGTGTAATTTGTCACTATATAGTTATTTATTTATTGCTATCTTTAGATGGCAGCTTGATCCCTTTATGTCCAGGAAACCTAAAGAACTGACCTACATACTTTTGTCCTGAAATTGGATTGGCGAGATGTGCTCGATAAACGCGACCAGAGGCACAGGTAAAAGCCATTTCGAGTAAAAGTCAAGTAATAGTACATTATATTGCAAGTACGGTAAGATGGGAATTATATAGTCGAGGTGTTTATAGGCACGAGGCAAAGCCGAATGCGTTTAATAAACCCATGACTACGACAAGATTGCAGATCAGCAGATAAGGAATTTTCTATAGTTAAGAATTAAAGCAGTTTGTAAAAATTCATTTATAAAAATCAAGTACATTTATTCAGGTTTATTTATTACAAAAAAGTACAAACAACTGAATTGATAACATTTTGCTTTTTGAAGTCAATTAAAAAATCACATCTCACAAATCAGAAAAAAGTTTTGCTGAACAAGAAAACTTTTGTGCTCGGATTCAATGAAAAAAGTTCACTTATGCATCTGTGGCATTAAGCTATTAAGTAGTTGTAATTGGTGTAAAGTAGAAAGGCCTAGTCCCGTAAATAAAACATTACGATCCAAATTTCGACGCCATAAGGACCGTATAGGTAGTAAATTACCGAATAGTAATTTATTTGAAAAATGTATTTATGTCTAAGCATAAGACTTATCATTGTCACAAGTATGTGGCCTATATCTAAGAGCCTAGTCTAGAGCAGTCTGGTCTAGACACAGGTGGCAGCTGACGCAAGGTGTGCTTACACGCGGCGTGGCATGTGCGCCAATTGATGGGGGACCGCAACTACTCACCTGAAGGAAGGAGACAAAGGGACTGGCTTGACCTTCGAGGAAAATTAGGTGAATAAAGCAAAATACCACAGAATGTATATCTCTATAATACTGCTTGCGACCGCTTTTTATTTCACTCCCTTCCGCCAATGCGGAATGCCTCCGTCGCCACATATCGTGAACGCATAAAAGAAATCACATTATTGCGGCAAATTGATTCTTGCCGTTTGTGGCAGTTAGACTCTTGAAATATTCACAGAATATTAATTTGTATATTCACTTTGAAAATAAATAACTAAATCAATATAAAATCAATATGTAAGAGGGTTCCATACAACAAACATGATTTCTTTGCCGTTTTTTCTCGATAGTATTAATTTTGTTTAAATAATGGTAAAAATGGCTTTATTTCTTTAATGTTCCTTACCGAATCCTTTGACTAATCTGGCTCAATATACAGCTCCTGATGATGATGATGATGATGCCCAACATTATGATAAATCAATATTACCTTACTTCAGTGTCTTTTTTCGGCGTGTGAGAAAGATCTTATGGGGTTGGAGTTGCACCAGGTGATGCGTTTTTGAGAAACAAAAATACGCATAAAAAGCAAAGGGGCAGTCTGATTTGTTTCCTTAAATCATCAGTCAGGAACGCGGCGCCTGTGGAGTTGTATAAGTATGGATACGACAAAATTTATATTATCCTTGAAAGAGTAACCTGAAGACGTTAGTATTTTATTGTCTTTGCCTGAAGATACCATAGATTCAATTATAATAATAAATAATAAGTAATGAAAAAGAAACACTGGTTTTGATTTTTTTCCTTTGTCCTCATTTTTTACACAAAAGCTACTTAGGAAGTAGTTTTTGTAAAAAAAATGTAATGTACAAATCAGGTTAGAAATGCGAGGAACGTGCTTCGTTTAGACCTATTTAAAAAAAAAACCGAAATAAGAGAAATTCTAAGATTTCAGAGTAGACTAATCAAAAACTAGGCTGGATACATTGATTTACTAGTTCCATAAAACTTAGACAAATCAAGAAGTTTTAATTAGACGCGACATGAGTGGTCCTGGGTTCGATTTCCGGCCATAGTTGTAGAAAAACGATATTTTTAAGATTGGCCTTTAGGTTAGATTTTTATTCCTATATATCTATTACGACTTATTAATTATCACCGAAAACTGTATGGCTTTTTATCCTGGCCAAAAATCAAAGCTATAATAACTATGCGTATCCATAAGAAGATTTATTTGTAAAAAAAACCTCAGCTGGGCAATAAATACGAAATGACAGAGGTGCAGGTTGCGTCAATCGCACGCGGTGCACACTAATTAGAGGGCACGGATTCGATTCCCGGCTCGAGATATTATGTGTTTACAGCTTGTCCATTTTGTGGCTTGTTACTTGTTAGTGTTGTTTGATTTTTGCGTATGATTGGTTTCCATAATTATTTCTCGAAATTTCCGGATGCTTCTTACATATATAATTTTCTTACTTCTTGTCGAGCTCCGTGGCGCAGCGGTCAACACGCCAGCCTGCGACACGGGGGTCCCGGGTTCGATCCCCGGTCAGGTCATGATGGAAAACGATCTTTTTCAGAGTGACCTGGGTCTTGGATGTTTATCTATAATAAGTATATATTATAAAATATAGTATCGTTGAGTTAGTATCCTGCGACACAAGTTCACAACTTACTGTGGGGCTAGCTCAATTTGTGTGATATGTCCCTATATATTTATTTATTTATTTACATTGTATTAATTTAATGAATATTTAAGTGAACTTAATTTTATCCACCTTAAAGAGGAAAAATTACCTAACTTTATATATAATAACACCTATTCTTTGACTAAATAATAAAAAAATGTAATGTTGTAGGGTCATGAGAAAAAGACGTGAATCAAGCATTGTTAACTAAATATTGTATAAAAGTATTAAAATTATTACTAATACTAGATTATTTCTAAGATATATTTGGAGTTGATATTTTTTTGTTTGTGAACCATACAGCACCAATCCAAATATTATCGAGGTGGAGAGTTATCAATGTTCAGTACATTGTGCATAAATATAAAAACGCCATTCGAGATTGAAGATTTTGCGATTTTTAAAGTATTATGATGCTATATGCCATAATTGCTTGACACCCACTACGAAATATGTACTTCGTAATGTGGTAATAATACTTACCTGGCTGCCTTGAAGATGGTCTATTATTACAATTATGATGTCCTGAGTGCGTGCTACCAACATATGACTGGTCATCAGAAACCGTAATATTATTTTACAGCTGTATGCAATAAGCAATAGTGTAACCTAAACCTAAAAACTTAAAATTTTTTTTTTTTGCGCCATTTCTAGGTTCAACCACATTAAAAAATCAACGCCACGTATCTTGCAGGTGATTTTTAAGCACTGTTTTTAAAATTTATGATTTTATTTATTAAAAAAAAGAACTCAATAAACTTTCTTCATTTAAGCAATTCATCGAAGTTGCACAAAATAAACAAATTTCAAAAAAAAAAACAAAGTTGCAATTAAAACAGAATTCAAACTTATTTTGTAACTTTTCTGAGCGTGACGTCATTTTCAAAACTCGTTGATGTCTTTTACATATGAACGGAATTAAGCGATCAATTAACATTTCAATATGCTGAATATCATATAGGTATTTACTGTTGTTGTAGAAATTTTTTTTATTTTATAATTTACGATGTATTAATTGCGTCACAAAAGGCGAAACGTATGTATTTGACTGAATATCTCTGATATTAGCAGTTGACTCTCCTCCTCGCTCATGAAAAATATATTTTATAAATGGTTTTCTATGTTAAGTTACAACTTCATATAAAAATTGTGGATCTTATTGAGAACATTAATTTTTAGGGCCGCTTAAAAAAATCATTTTGTGACTACCACATCACATGTAACATGACAAATGCGATTGATTAAAATGGCCATTTTCGTAATGACACTCTTGCGCACGCTATAATATTTTGATGATAACTATCCTTGAATGACACTAGGTAAGAAACACCTTTGCACCACCTGCAACATTTCACTTTTAAATGTTAGAAGACTTATCGAAATCGCTTTTATAATAAAATGGTTATAATTCAGAATGGACTTCAATTTAATTATGCATTTAAGTGAGCATGTAGTAAAAGTTTATGCCTGCCTGTACCCAACTTGGCTAAACGCTGTGTTCTTACTTTATTAAAATATTCATTTCTGAGTAGCGATGTATTTTTATTTAGAATTTAACAAAATTTTAATGTAACTTTCATAAAATATTTTGGAAAAATAATGATAGCTTAGTTAAGTTTATTTACTGTACGGACTGAGATCACAGTATGGGGTTTTTAAAAAGGGGATAAAAAAGTTTTTTTCAGGGTCGGAAACACGCGAATGTCACCGCTGGTGTTGCAGGCGTCCATATGCTACGGTAACCGCTTTCCATCAGGCCGGCTGTTAGCTCGTGTACCTACTTAGTGGTACTGCTTACTGTTACCGTGGGCTATTTTCCACACTTAGGCCGCCTATTTGGGCGCATTGTGTGTGAACAGAAGGTGTCCATTTTTGTGTGTTTTCATCCATTTTTGTTGATAGGATATCCCAGATCTCCTTCTTTGACGGGTTGCTCCAGTGGTTTTACCCGAGCCAACCCAGCTCGTCGAGAAAGCGTATCAGAGGGTGTGCTGCAGACCTCGCTCATGGTTTCTGGTTTACCCAGGAACTCTTCTCTTGTAGTTGTCACGCTGGAGCTGATTAAGAATTCTAGTAGTAGATGCCTAGCTGTTTCTTCAGTCTCTAAGCATGCACGCAGAGGATCATGGGGAGCTAAAGCTGCAAGATAACTTTAAGCGTGACGGTCAATCAATCAATCATTATCGTCTCGTACGTATTCTATGATTCTCTTTACCAAATTTTATGATCTGTGCAGGAGGAGATAATCACTTAACATATGTTTTTATTACATTCCAGACTTGTATTGAGGACTGCTAATAGTACTTACTCGTATATGTACCACAGGGCGAAACCGGGGCGAACTGTTAGTAATATATAATTAAAACTATATTTTGTAGAATAAAATGACTTCTTTAGGTGGTAATCATTGAGCCACATCACAAAACCCTCTGACAGTCGCAAAATTCAGACACCGGTGTTAGCAATTACCACACTCGATAAGACATTTGCTTTTCGTGAGTGTAAAAGATGTAAGTGGCTAAAACTGGTGTTGTACTTTTCAAGATGCCCAGGACCGACGACGGCATAAAACATCAAAAAACGTGTCTTCCGAAGCTCGGTCACTTGTAATCACCAATCCCAGTAGGGAATACGCCCGGAGTTCCTGAACATGCGTAAGTGCTTAATATACTTACGCTTACTAGGTCATTGAGCTCCTCTCACCAGCAGAGAAAGACCGATGAGTTACTATAAACATTGACTGTACTTAACAGTACGTGAATATCCAAACACTAGGAGGCACACCATAAAAATAGCCTGGGAACCTCGCACGCCAACAGAAGTATTTGACTGTTTACCCACAAACAATATAGGTGTCGACCGGGAACCCATTTGGGTCTAATACCAGTTACGTTTACATAATAATGTGTGACTGTTTGTACGCTGCAGGGAAATGTCAATATGTGTAGGTGAAGGGTCAGGTTGTGGGAAACGGTGACTAATTAGTTGGTACTTTGGTTGGATGTGGGGGTGGGTTAAACGATTTGTAAGATACATACGGTCTTATAAGCAAAAACAACACGATGCTTTGCGGTAACCGAACTACTCAAGACGAAATGCGAACTAGCATATTATCTTAAATAGAATATTCTTAAATGCCGTTATGTTCTCTTTTATAACCAAAGAACTCTGTTTATAACCCTTACATACCATATTTGTACAAAGATACACTAGTAAACTGTGAAATTGTCCAGCAAAACATTTTTGAAAATTGCGGACATGTATTGAGATTTTCTAGATTTCACACGTTTTTTAATATAAGTAGGTTTCTTTGAACACTTATTTACATATATTTTCAAGTTGAATCGTTTAACGTTTCGATTATACTTTGTGCATAAAACTAAACTGTGTTTACCAGTGTAATCTGTAAGTTTAGTTACTAAGCCATAATTTGGTCTGATAAAATGATCAAAGTAAAAGAGAACAATTTTACATTTATATACCCATCGTCTATTTATAGCTGTAGTTTTCACTGAATGCAATCGTACTCTCATTTCCAGTTTGGGATGTTTCTATGTAACAATTCAGAAAATAAAACGTAGGCAAATAAAAAATATAATAAACCAATTATTTTATTGATTTATCAAATGCTTCATTATATAAATCTAGCGGTCCGCCCCGGCGTCGCCTGTGGTAGGTACATAACTAGTCTATGGCACTAAGAGATAACGTACCTACATATCCAGCTGTGAAAGAATTTTCGAAATCGGTCCAATATTTCCTGTGATTAGCACGTACAACCAAACAAACTCTCCAACTTTATAATATTATTATCGATGAAAGTAACTTTATTTGCTAACCTATCTTCTTTAGTTATAGAGGTACCAGCGGCTTGCGCATACCAAAGTTAATAATGATTATGAGACAACAGGCTATAAAATCATAAATTGGTGTAATATACGTATATAAAGAGGGCAATAATTTACAGTTGTACTTCTCCGTTCAATTCATAATAGCCGCATTCTCTAGTTTGGGGGCATTCAAATATTTAGGTAGCACCGATTATTGTTGGATTATTTTTGACGAGGTAGATTTAATTTTTAGGTATAGGTTTTATAGATAGGCAATTTAATTTTATAGTTAAGTTAGTTTTGATATGGTCTTAATAAATATAAAAAATGATTATATTTACCTAATAAAAAAAAATATTCAAGTAAAAATTTTGACAAGCAATTTTCATATGACTTTTAAATTATAGCCTATGTCAGCCGTGTGATTAGGAAATACTAGCTAACAAAGCTTATAAACATCAAAGAGACCTCTCCAATCCGTCTGGCCAGCATGGAGAGTGTAGGCCATATCCTCTGACTGCCCTGGCTTATTATAGCTCTGGTAGTAGAGAGGGTCACGGTCCTGCGGTGGAGACAAAACTAGACCTGATGATGATGATGAGTGTTTACCTACAGCGAATAAAGCTAAGTGTTTGTTTTGGAGACTAGTTACTAATAACAAATAGGTATTATGTGCCGGCAGGAAGTGCCTTTAGCTCATGAGCTGTCATCGGCCGATCATTTATCTATTAGCATTAATTAGAACGTTTGTGTGTTTGTTTGTCGCCGCTTCCTGCGGCGGTCTCTGTGATATCATACATACCCTGCGTATTTAGTGTATCAATTGGCTCACCAAAGTTTCCTGTGTTTAAACATACGTACAAACTTACCTAAGTTTCCTGCTAAAAATATCTTCGTCTGTGGCTTTCTTACTTTGTAGTTAAATATATGTATACGGAACTCTAAGCATGGGCGACACGCACTTGGCTGGTCATCATCATCATTTCGTGTAGGTGACACGGTCAATCGACCATGCACACCCTGGTGTCAGAGGTCTTCGGAACCGCCTCTCGGCCTCTGACGTGGTTCCTTTAACGACTACCTAGACGGGACCACCGGCTTAACGTGCCTTCCGAAGCACGGAATCATCTTTCTTATCAGACAATCAGGTGATTCATGCCTGCAATGTCCTAAGCAAACTGGAAACAACTTAACAAAGTATGCTTCCCGTGGGAATCGAACCCACGACCCCCGGGTCAACAAGGCAAACGCCTTAACCACTGGACCACGGAGGCAGTTGCTTGGCTGGTTTTATTTATTTATTATTACTTGGGGGCTTCATAGAGCCTTGGGTCATAAGACCTAAATAGTAAGTTTAGTTTTTCGGTTAAACACATAATTTAATCATCGTCATTGTCAGATTTTTGCTAATTCCTTGGAGTTGTTTATTACTTACTGAAAGCAGCTTTAATTAAGTTTTTATGAAATTATCTTAAGGAGGCACACTAGGCACAGTAGCGACGCCAATAATTTTATTTCTAATACTTTACAAATAGAAAGAAATTCAAGAATATAAACAATACAAGCCTTAGTAAATAACCTGAAGTATTTTTGGAATCATGGTTTAATATTATGAGAATCTGTCATTAAGAGAAAACGTGATAACGGCCGTTTTTGGCGGTAATCACGTTTTCTCTTAATTAATATTAAAACATGATTCCAAAAATACTTCAAGTTATTTACTAATGCTTATATGATTTACATTTTTGAATTTCTTTCTATTTGTAAAGTATTAGGAATAAAATGATTGGCATCGCTACTGTGCCTAGGGTGCCCCCTTAATAAAAGGTTGTTGTCTAAGTTCAAAATAAAATAGAATTAATATATGATAACAGTTAGTTGCAGATGTAGCTATGCAGCAATTTTAGATAGGTACCTAAAGTAATTACATACCTTTATTATGTAAAATTCATGTAGACCATAAAACTCACGCTTTCTACTGATGGGCAAAAAATTGTAAGAACAAGTGCGCATTTGCCTATTTCCTACGATTACACCCAAATTATAGACAAACGGACAAACAGTACCGCTCTAACGTATTTATGATAACCGGAGGTGAGATCAGAGGTTGCGGTACAGTCGCAATAATACTTTAGCGCTGGTAATAGATACTTAAAAGTATAATAACGATCTATTTAGTTTAACCAGTTAAGCACCAATTTTCCCCCTAGTGATATATTTTTTCTGGCTGCGATTACTTAAATATCACATAAGAAAACGAATTCAATTCTCAATTTATGCTGATACAAGTATATCCAACTAATGGCGGTTATTTTGTCGATGACTACTTGTTTCCAGGCAAGAATAACTAACTATGAAACAGTTATTGAAATAAACATGAAAAATTATTTTTAAAAAATATCATTTTTTAAAGAATAGCTAATTATGAATCTTGGCTTATTCCAGCGATTCCGCAATTGGAAAATACTTCCAAAAACGGAATCGAGAAAAGATTATATGCGTAATTATCGAACCATTCTACGCGTAACAAGAATCGTTTCAGATTTTTAGCAGCTGAAGCAGACACGCCTAGATACGTGCTTGAGTAGAGTAGTAGGTTATTAATACTAGCTTTCGCCGCGGGTCCACTCGCATTAGTATCGATTCTTCGGGAGCAGTACTTTTCTCCGGGATGAAAGGTAGCCCATGTCCTTCTTCGAACTCCAGACAACGTGTACGTTCTGTAGATAGGGCGTGAAAGCGTAACAAACAAACAAACTCACTTTCGCATTTATAATATTAGTTGGGATGGGATTGGGATATCCCGCTGACTGTACTCCACAGTTTTTCTCAGCATCAAGGTGGTTGTATTGTGAGAAAGCACGTGAAATGCTAATCTGCGCTCGTATTGTGATTACGGCCATATTGAAGTCTGATCATTATCTTTGGCCGGGGGTCAATTCGGCGTGTGATTCAGTTTTTATGATACATAACTCTCCAGGAGGCTATTTGAGAACAGGCGACTACGTGAAAGCATATCTTTTTGCACAGAACACACAATGAACCCTTACCACAGCAGGGGTTTTTTATTTTATTTTTTATTAGTTATAGATTTTTAAAAATTATATAATTAGTTGTATTGTTTATCCATTAGACACAAATAAGCACACATTTCTACTAATAATATTAGTAAGAATCACTTCTATTGAACTCTGAACCCATCACGTCATAACAATCGTCTTTTTTTGCAATCGTGTAAAACGACTTCTCAACTCATGTCTCGGCTCAGCCCGGAATACACTCAGCTATCTCATATCCTAGCGTGGATAACATCTACATGGAGTGCTTCGGTTTGTACGGAACCCTAAAAGGCTCCTAGACCCACCTAGGCTCAACAGATGTTGTAGCCATCTCATAGCGTGCATAACATCTATGATGTAGTGGTTCGGTTTGTACGGAACCTTAAAAGGCTCCTGGGTCACCTAGAGTTGGGGGCAGCAGACGTCGTACCCATCTCATAGCGCGGATAACATCTAGGTATATGAAGTAGTTCGGTTTGTGCGGAACCCTAAAAGGCTCGTGGGCCACCTAGGCTCAGCCGGGGAGCAACAGTTGCTTTAGCCGTCTCATAGCGCGGATAACATCTATAAAGAGTGATTCGGTTTGTATATACATACCTAAATATTATTATTATTTTTTTTTTATTTTATTTACTAGAGACAACAACAGCCATTCTTAAAACAATATTAACTTAAACTACGAATCTTACATTTCCGGCCAAAAAGTTGTCCACAGCTAACAATAAATAACACGCCTTAAATTAACAATCATACAGACTAATACAGATCAAATGTGAACACTTCAATATTATTTACTTTAAAAAAAAGCACAATTTAGGAATACACATACATTTCTACGTTATACACATTTATATTCATACATACACATTAACATAATAAACATAAACATATGCTTGAATTGATACACATAAATAAATATAAACAAATACAAAAACACTATTTCTGCAGTAGTGTGGCTTTAATCTTGCTCACAAAGCTCCTTTTACTGCCAACAAATGGATCGACTTCACTGAAAAGTTTGTTATAGTTGCAAGCTAATCGTGATAACACCGCATTCTGTCCATAATTAGTGCATATTATCACGTCTTTATCCCCGCGGGGTAGGCAGAGTGTAAGGTTATAAACCTTAATTCCACGTTTAAAGTGTTAGTGGGCGTTAAGGTGGAAAGCGGATTTCTGTTTGTACGGAACCCTAAAAGGCTCGTGGGCCACCTAGGCTCAGCCGGGGAGCAACAGATGTTGTAGCCATCTCATAGAGCGGATAACATCTATGTAGAGCGAGGATTCGGTCACGTCTGCACTACCGACAGCAGATAACACATGATCAAAATAATACCAAATGATTTTATTAGATACTAGCTGTTACCCGCGGCTTCGCCCGCGTGATATATAGCCTACACCCTTCTCAGTACCATAACCTATGTGTATGCATTTCATGATGATTGGTTCAGTAGATCGGGCGTGAAAGCGAAACAAACAAACTCACTTTTGCATTTATAATATTAGTTAGGATTAGGATAGGATAGGTAGAACTAGTAGTTTTTTATTTCCGTGTATATGTGTTCGGTCGACACGGCATTTTGTAAGAAAATGTCAACATTTTTTTGTCCACCGGACTTGACCCATAGGAAAAGTTCATTTTCACGGGCTGAATAACCCCTTCAAGAAAATTTCGGTGGTTATAAATGTATACGTCACTTCCGTTTTGAATGTATAGGTCCTTTAAAACGGAAGAAACCCAGCTGGATCGATTTTATTCATTGATACTCGGTTGCCGTAGTCAGCTATGCGGTGGTCAAGCGATTACAGCGCGTTATTTTTGTTTCAGAGACAAAATTTCGCGTAGAGTGACCACTGCTCCTTCGTTTGTAATAGGAGTAAACTCACCCACTTATGGTCATTTTCCTCGACCTTAGTTTCTGTAGTAACCCTGTAAAAACCATTTTATTTACACCTGTACTTCTGACGTATAGCTAATCCGTCAAATGACAGAATCTGCCGAATCCACGAATCTGTCCAATCCCAGAATCTGTCCTATACCGAACAAATGGTTTAGTTACAGTAATGGAAAATCAGTCTATATGTATTTTTATATCTCTTTTTATAAAGAAAGATATTCGTAATATGAGCCGTTAGAGCAACGTGAAACGTTCACAGTTCTTAACAAGAAGCACACGTATATGATATCTAAATTGTTATTATTAAGAACAAATCAGATTCACAGACAGCAATCAAGTAGAAAGACTGTGTAGGTAGCAATTATGTGATTGTGGCTAATTATTTTGCTATCCATACCGAGGCGTGTCGGCTTCAGTGTGGGAATGTCTGCTCGTGCATCGCCCGTGGCTTATGACAATTTGCATTTTTTTGCCCTCGGTACCGATGAAATCGCTTAGAGAACGGCGCAATTTATAAGCGACTAGCTTCGCCCGCGGCCCAACTCGCGTAGACGTAGATCCCTAGAGGGAATATCTTTCTCTTTTTTGATCTAACTCTCTTGTTTTCTTATGACTGCCCGTCGGGGCAAAGGGTAGATTTTAAAGCGGCCATTACTTAACTATTTCATAGAAATGGTTGATCAATTTTTAAAAACTTAAAATCTTCACACAAAACGTCAAGTCAATCAAGTCTCTACCTATTTAGTCCAGACGGGTGGAGGGTCGGACAGTGGAGGTTAGTAATACGGAATCAGATGATATGACGGTTGAGATTGATGCGGAAGAGACTGACATGCCGTATCAACCGCAAGTTATGGTGGGAAGAGCTAAAGAGAAAAACCTGCATAAAGACTTCCAGACTAAGACAGAGAGAACTAAGACTAAGTCTAGACAGGATTGACTAATAACTAATGGGAGAATCTCTCTCCGATTAGAGCGTCTCCCAAAGCCTGTATAAGGGTCCTTGAACTTACTAATTTATTTATTTTTATGTCATAGGACGCCAAAAGAGCAAGCAAGGTGTGACAAGAGCGTTGCCAGCCTTTTATTTTCCCTCCCCAGAGGAGGAATGGATGGGCCTCTGGCTATCTCGCTCACCGAACGAAGCATAGAAGCGGTAAAGGTACTACTCTGACGTCGATTTTCTGTGAGATTGGGGTACTTCCCGGGACGAGCCGGCCATTCATACTACTAACAAAAGTTATTTTCGCCGGTAGCGTGGCTCTACCACAACTAAAATTCGCTTTTGTCGCCTGTTCTTTGCACCACACAGCTCGGGTATATGTCGCCCGCGGCACCTCGCTCAACCAAAGCCTTTCTTTTTAATACCGCCGTATTCGACTAATTGCCAAAATGTTGCGTGTTTTGGTACACACCGTGTTCTTGTGATCTACCGTTTGATGAACAAGTGAAATTATCCAGGGTGGTATTTGACGTTTGATACCTGTTTTGCTTCTTGATGATAAGTCTAGCTAGATGCGTGTTGAGACCTGGCGATAGACTACGCAATTATGCCGGTTGGCGGTTGGTAGAGAATGCAATTAACTGTTTGTTTTGATAAATTTCAGTTTAAAATTCAGAGCAACTTTTCCAAGGTACATACTTGGATGCTTGTCTACTAATGTTATTATTGTAAAATTAGCTCTGTAGTGATGAGGTAATATATTACGAGCTCATCACATTGCCGTTACTGAGTAGATTTTGACGAAATTTGGTATAGAGATACGTTGAGTCCCAGGGTAGGGATAGGCTACGTACGTAATTCTAGACAAAGGTTTCCTGAAAGGAGTTGCGGACAAAACTTATCATGAAATAAAAATTTAATTAAAATTCAAGTTGAGAATTTAAAAATCAGCTGATCGCAGAAGAAAGCTTGACATAACAGCCTGTGTCATATGGGTGATCTAAGAATGGTAAATACGTTCATATTTAGTCAGGGCTTTAGAAGATTACACACACAGACATACCGGGTGTGAATTTAACCTCAACATTCCATTAAAGGGGCGACTCAGTTCATCAAAATGAACAACTTATACTGAAACCAATTAGGAATTCTTCTTAATCTTTTATTAAGTAAATTACTAACATAGAAAGAAAAGTTTAGCTTTTTCGAAATTAAAATATTCCTGGATTAGGAGGGGAGTTTTTGAAAATCTGCGAACACAGTTTTCATTTTCGTTTCTGTTTTTTTCAGAGGACCACTTACATTACAAATGCGAAAAGAAAAAAGCTGTAATATTATTACGTACACATTCAATGGAATCATTCCCAATTGCATTCCACTGCACTCTAGATCTAATCATCACATTTTTTTCAATGTCCAAGTATCTCTATCGTCTAGATTTATTTTTAAACACCGGTAGCGGAAACATAAATCGATAGAGCCCATTATCGATCTTTATCGATCGTAAATCGATATATAATCACTCTCAAACACGTAACAGTAGGCATGTGTGCTATGAAATATGGACAGCGGTATGTCTCTAATTATTATAGAATCTTCAACATTTTTATATGTCAGTAATAAATAAAAAACGCACAGTTTATTACAGGTTTATGGGATTTTTAGTTTTCGTTCCAATTGGTCCAAAACTAAGAATAGTTTTAAAGGTTTTCCCTAACATTGTTTTACTTATATTATATTATATTATTTATAGTATAATTATATATGTCCTTCCTTTCCTAAGGAACCTGATTATGAAAACTTACATACCAAATGAGTCTAAATGATAATCATATAAAACATGGCCTCGTTTTCTCATTTACTATTATTCTAATAAGAAAAGTACAATATCAACCTAAATCATACTTATTCATCTCTGACATGATCATACCTACACACTATTTTTATGGCTTAGTCAGTATACGTAAATAACTCATTCTTCTTAGTGTCGATGTTTATTGGTATAGAATACTAAGCATTAAAAATAACTGAATCGCGGCTAAATCTAGAGCTTATGATGTTTAGTTTATCAGACCACCTGGTAGATGTCCCACACTGCGTTTGCCGGTGCCTGGTGGCCATCCGAAAACTTTTACTTATGTAAGACTAACTATAATTAACTAAATTTTGTTTAACTATAATTAACTATATTAGTTTCGAAGTTCCTTAAGATCAAGTGGGGCAAGTACGTAAAGGGAGTAAGTGCCTGTACCCTTATATTTTTAAAACGAGGCGTATTTTCGCATGTACTGCTATTAAACATAAAGTCCGGGTTCAACTATTCAATTTGATTATGGCAATATTATTAAACCGCAGAACAATATATTTTTGTATGTTATTTTAGATCGTAAGTCAAGTTGACAGACTTTCATTTAAGCGCCTAAAAATTCCATTTTAGGTAGGTAGGTACCGATAGGTACATATAGTTTTTCATAATTTGAACAAGTTAAATCTCTTTATAAATGTTATGCTTTACAAATATGTTTTTTCAGTTGTTGTTATTCAGCGAAAAAAGACAGGGATTTTGCAGTTTCAATTATTAACTCACAGATTTTATAAAACAGGCAAGTATTCTTGGAGCAAGTAAGTTACCATGACGTTCTTGCCTGGGATGGGATTTTATATGATCTGAGGGATTAACCCAGATTATCTTAAACAATTCAGCCACTAATAACAACTTTTTAAAGTTGTAAATGAAATAAAGTATCTTAAAATGGTTAGTTAAGAGACTCGAATGATTCAAAGAAAAATATTTTGGAAACGAGGCTTAGCATAAAAATTAATGCAGGCACTTGCCCCATCTGACGAGCGTTTTTTTCTCAGCAACTCTTGTCTTTTTAAGCAAAGCTAATAACCAAAAGGTCACTGCACTTGTGCCCTTTAACATCCACGTGCTACACGTTTCCTACGCATGTCTCGCTTGATGGCTTAACACTAAAATTAAAAAAAATACGTCCGTAACGTACCGATGTCGCCAAGGGGCTTTCTCACGAAAGCTCCACTACACCCCTGTACCAGATCCGAAAACTACACAAAGTACTACATCTTAAAAGTTTATACATTACTGCCTTGTTCAAAAGTTATGGAAATCGTAAGCTAACAAAACGGGAGATGGATAGCGAAAGAATTGTTTTCAACGTAGTTAAAGTTCATTCACAGGTCAGGTCGGCCCGATTGATTACAGGTTATGCACAATATTTTAGGCTATGATATTGATTTCTCCACAGCATCCATCGTGACGCCTCCAGGCAGCCGGTAAAAGCATTAGAAAGGCACTATTAAGTGTTAAAGGTGCGAAGGAAACTATTACTGTCTGATAGCGAACAATTATAGCCAAATTATTACCGCTAAGATTGTAAATATCGTAAAATTTCCGTTTACGAAATACGGTGAGATGTGAGTCATACATAATGTAGGGTTGCCAGAAGCCTGGGTAAGGGCGGACTTCAGGCTTTTTGGCTGCGTGTCCGGCCAAAGGCAGAGTTCGACCTGTCCGGTTTTGTTAGGCTTTTTTATATATATATTTCGATCATGGCAGTCCGAATTTCAATCTGCATAGCCGTCTCTGGGGTGACAATATGCCGCCTCGGAGATATTCATCAAAGTCGCAGGGTTTCTATTTTAAAATAATTCATATCTTAGAGTCTAAGCGAAAGATATCAATTACTTAGACCCTTTGACTCTTAGACAATAATGAAGCAACTTTTTAATTTGGTAAGTTTTAAGTATTTAGGTAGTTTAAACACAGCGGACGGCAGATGTGCTCAAGACGTCATAACTAGAATAGCAATAGCAAAAAAGACATTTCATCAAAAAAAACACCTTCTCACAGCTAAAATTTCAAAATCTCTAAGAAAAAGACTCCTTAAAGTTTATATTTGGAGCATTGCACTGTATGGCTGTGAGACATGACTTAACAAAAAACGAAAGGAAAAGGCTCGAAGCATTTGAAATGTGGTGTTGGCGTAGAATGGAAAGGATAAGCTGGGTAGAAAGAGTTACTAATGAAGAGGTTCTAAAAAGGGTAGGAGAAAAAAGGCACATTTTGAAGACCATTGAAAATAGAAGAGGAAAGATGGTGGGACACCTATTACGGCACGATGACTTGGCCAAGAACATAATAGAAGGAAAAATAGAAGGTAAAAGGGGACCGGGAAGGCCGAGACACACTTTCATGAAACAAATAAACGAAAAAGTTAATGTTGCTACTTACAGAGAAGTGAAACAACTGGCGGAAGAAAGAGAGGATTGGAAGAAGCTCCACCGATAAGAGCCCAGCTCTTAAATTTAATGAATGAATGAGTTCTATCACTCGTATCTTAATCCATCGATTAAAGATCCATACATAACAGAATCGATAACATCGATTCGTTATGACTTGTGTTTCCGCTACTGTGAGACTATAAATTTACCTATGTGTGCGGTGTGTTATTAATTTGTGAGGTAGAGCTACATAACTATAATTGTAGTTGAGATGTATCTAATCAAGGAAAATATGTTTTTCGGTAGCAGCAAAATTAGTTCCCTAAAAGTTAGAAGTTTATTCATAATACTCGAAGTTAGATTAGGGCGACAAATGAAAGATGCAGAATTATTGATTGCAGCAGATGCAGAAATATAAAATTATTTATTAATTCAATTATTTAAGGAGGTGTGTGTTTTAATACGCGATTACAAGCAACGCGTGCGCAGCCTAGCCGAAGACGAGGGATACAGTCAACTGGAACAGGGACCTTACTACACAGCCCTTCCACATATATTTATTTTAACGTCAAAGAGAGACGAACAATACAAATAATACAACATAAAAGTAAGATAGATTTATTTTTGTTATATACGCCTATACCAACACTCCAAAATATGTTAGAGTGAAATCCTTTATTTCCCTTTATTTTACCTAATATAATAAAATATGCAATTTACAAAGGCTACGTCAGATATCTTTAAAATAACAAGAAGAGTCAATAGTACCCTAATGCCGCATGTCATGTTTGCCGTGTGGTTTTAAGTCTTCTCTTTTCGTAAAAGGCGACTTAGGGAACACAAGCTAAACAAGGCTTGTAAACATCTAAGAGACCTCTTCAACCCGTCTGGCCAGCGTTGCTCCTGCAGTAAAGACTAAAAAAGAACTAGATAATGAATGCCGCATGTCACTAGTGATTACCCACAACAAGGTGGTCGGCCCACCTATCCAACATTGCCGTCAAATGCAGGAGTGCTATTTTTAAACAAGCGACGGAAACTTCTGATTTTGAATGGAAATTAGCGCGTCTTGTGAAGTCACGCGTCAAAAATAGTACTCCTGGAGTATTTTCCAACGGCTTCCGAGAGTTGACAAGCGGAAAAATCCAGCGTTTACCAGTTGGTTATATAGCAGGTCCACTCAAATAAGACAGTTTTTAAGGAAATCGTATTCTATCTTGACTTACCGGGGATCCCACCCAGGACGTGATTAATATTTTGATAGCAGAATAATGAAACTCCAAGTATCTCAAATTACCTGGTCTTGAGTTCAAGGGTCGATCAAAGTAAAACAAGCGTGCCAGGGTGTTTGGCCAAAGGCCGAAGAAATGTGGGGCCGGAGCCCTGTTCTCAAGCTCGGGAATGCTCGCGTGGCCTGCGGAGCGCCCGTGGCCCGTTCACACGCCGCAGATGTGAACTGCTGAGACAACATGAGAGCGACGGAGTTTGCTGCTTCAATATATCAGGAGATCTATAGGCACAACATGTTGATAAAGAGTTGCAATACTACTAGGGAGGGATTAACTGATAATACAAAACAACTTTCTCGACTTCTTGAGGCTAAAGTAATGATAACTAATAATCAGAGGACCTACGCCGCCTTCTTTACCAAATAAATCCCAATCCCCAGGTATCTCAAATTGCCTGGCGAGTTCAACTGTCGATCAAAGTAAAACAAGCTTGCCCAGCGTGTTTGCCCAAAGGCCACAGGAATGTCGGGCGGAGCCCTGTTCTCAAGCTCGGGAATGCTCGCGTGGCCCTCGGAGCGCCCGCGGCCCGTTCACACGCCGCAGATGTGGACTGCCGAGCTAACATAAGAGCGATGGCGTTTGCTGCTTCAATATCAGGAAATCTATAGGTATAACATGTTGATAAACAGTTGCAATACTCACAGCAAGGAAAAACAACTTTTTGGACTTCTTGAGGAAGAAGTAATGATAACTAATGACCAGATGACCTACGCCGCCATCTTAACCAAATCAATCCCAATCCCCAAGTATCTCAAACTGCCTGGCGAGTTCAAGTGTCGATCAAAGTAAAACAAGCGTGTCCAGTGAGTTTGCCCAAAGGCCACAGGAATGTCGGGCGGACCCCTGTTCTCAAGCTCGGGAATGCTCGCGTGGCCTGCGGAGTGCCCGCGGCCCGTTCACACGCCGCAGATGTGGCCTGCTGAGACAACATGAGATATACGTCGTTTACAGCCTGATGTGTCAGTACATCTATATTAAATAGGAGTATGTTTATGCGTAACCGTTTCAAAAAAGTCTAGTTGTAATTTACTATTACATAACCGTAGTCGAATGACTACGGTAATTGTAAAAGCTATAGGGTTTATACAGCAACTCAAAAAATTATACCTCAAAAACAGCCAGAAATATTTCATAGTAACAGTTTTAAAGAAAGGTATCTTGTCTAATCAACTTTCCTTTAGGGGCTCCTCTGCGATGCGTAATTCCCATGTAGCGGATGATCCTATCTTCTGCAAAATATTACTTCACATATTGTTATAGACTTATAATATTTTGTAGAAGTTGGATACCTATATAAGTACAACGTGTGAATATGGCCCTGTACTTGGTAAAGATTTTTTTGAAAAGCTTAGTCAGGGAGTTAAACCTTTTCTTAGAAGGCCTATACTGGCAATTAGAAAAAAAATCCATAAAAAAATTTCAGTTGGCTTTAGTATGAAAAATAAGTTTTTTTGAGACATTTTCAATATTAACTGACAGCGTTAATATAAATTTCAGCTAATAAGCATAATATTTTTATACGACGCAATTTATATTTCCATTAACGTTCTTAAAATTGGCAAAATTCGAAAAGGTTAATCATTCGACCAGCCTTCACACAATAATAGGGCAATGATCCAGGATAATTGGCGCTACCATTCGGCAGCTGCATTCCTCACAAATTAGGATTCCCAATGAACATTTGGACGCTCGCGTGACATGGCTACCGATTACCAGATGCCTTACTCCTCAGCCCTGTAGTTTAGTTATCCGCATAAACATTTGAAAAATCGGCCAAGTGTGAGTCGGACTTGCGCACGAAGGGTACAATTTATCTATACAAAATCAGACTATCGAGCAAAAACGGCAAAAAATCAGGACTGTTGTATGGGAGTATTTTATTCTGTTTTTAGTATTTGTTGTTATAGCGGCGACCGAAATAAATTATCTGTATAAATTTCAACTGTCTAGCTATCACGGAGCCTGGTGACAGACAGACGGACTTCGAAGTTTCAGTAATAGCGTCCTGATTTTACCCTTTGGGTACAGAACCCAAAAAATGATAAATTGCCAGTAACTATAACACTTTGTTGGTGGACGCTTAGATTATATAAAGTCTAGATAGACTCTAAACCTTGTTTAATCTATGTGCCTAAAGCGTAGAAAACAATCGTCTCCAATTCATAGACTATATAAGTTGACGTGACGCATTTGCTAACACAAAGCTGTCAAATTTTTTTTTAAATTAATGGCTGTCACACATATAAGCATTGAAAAATTGATTGGTTTTTATGTTTTTATATCATTGACATAAAAACATGACAGAGTCTAGAGAATTTCTTAGATGGGAGAGTTTTAAGGGTGGACGTAAAGGTGAAAAACGGAACCAAAATAGTGATGGGTTGCTAGCCCTATCACCTAGGTTGCTATAGCATTATTCGCTATTGATTGATTGATATAAATCCTTAGTTTATCGCTAGTACAGGGAGGCTCGCTTCTACGGTCTGTCACTGTAATAACATGTCGACAGCGGTTTTGTTCGCACAGCCAAAAGTCGACTAAGTAAGTACTTACTTAAGTTTTATATCAAAGATACAAAATAATTTTCGAGGAAATTGCCAAACAGTTGTCCACACAGATTGCGTTCTCACGGATGATTCACGCTTGCTTTAACAATTTGCAGCTGGCAGTTGAATATTGCAATTAGACTTCCAAAACATGCTTTAGTTTCGATGGCTTTAATGATGCAAATTTCAGATTTGCCATTAGAACACCTTGTTCTGTGTTGGTGCGCGTAGAATTGGTATATTTTGCCTCGCATCAAATAAGGACGTTCTGTTTTTTTATTTACGCACCAATGGGAATATAATGGTTTTTAATTCCGAGTTTTCGGCCACGAGCATTAATTACGAAGAAGGTACTTACTATTACGAGTATCAGACGACTGACTAAACCATAGGCAAATATAGGAGTGACGTTAAGATGATTAAAATGATGATTTTTTTTTATGTATGTTCCCCGATTTCTCAAAGACGCCTGGACCGATTTAATAAACTGTTTTTTTGTTCGATAGATAATACTTTACAGATGGTCCCATAAAATTTTTATCGAAATGTGTCAAGCGCTTTTTGAAAAATTACACAAAAACTTAAAAAAAAATGTTTACATGTATGCCGTTCGGATTACACTTATTTTCATTTTTTTCTTATGCTTATTAAAAAAATTGATAGGGTTGAAGTAGGTTTTTGTTTTTTGTTAAAAATATCTTAAATTATTATTTTCATAATGCAATTATACCTCATACCATATTTTAGCCACTGTTTCGTGATAACTTAGTTAAAAAAAAAACATTTTATCTATATTTTATCTACCTTACTAACCTTATTGTTTGTGAATTTAGTTACCGGAATACTTGTTATTGTTCTGTTAATGGCTCATTTATGTTGATCATGCTATATACACTAATTTTTGGACATTTACTAGTTCAATATTATATTTATAAGTTCATATGTTACTAGTTTATTAGTATAAAATGCAAATTTGTAAACTGTCTGTATGCGTACTTAAAAAAAATAAATTAAAAAAATGCGTTTATGTCTTGTATTTAGTATGATTTTGTATTCCCCACCGCGTGCGCGTGGAAGTGACTACGACGCATCCGGAACTTTATCAAGATCTGTCAAAATATCCGTTTTATTTTCTATGAAGACAAATCAAAAACAAATGTTGAGGCAATAGTACTATTTACTCTTTTACTTTAACTTTACAATTTGGCAATCAAATGGATTAATTTCGTGTTCAGATACAGCTATGCAAATGTGTGATTTGTTCCTATACATCCATACTTCCATACTATATACTATATACTATATATACTATATATACTATATATACTATATACTATATACTATTATACTATATTATATTATATTATTATATTTTATATTATTTTATTTTATATTATATATTATATATATTATATATTATATATTATATTATTATATATTATATATTATATATATTATATTTATATATTATATTTAATTATATTTATATTTATTTAATATTATAAATGCGAAAGTAACTCTGTCTGTCTGTCTGTCTGTCTCGCTTTCACGCTAAAACGGCTGAACAGATAAAAACGAAATTTGGCACACAGATAGGCTATAGCCTAAGAAAGGACGTGGGCTACTTTTAATTACGATAACGCAAGTTAAGCAACTCTGACCATGGTTCTAATTAGGATGGGTGGCCAAAACTAAAACGGCTGAACCGATTAAAACGAAATTTGGCACACAGATAGGCTATAGCCCGAGAAAGGACATAGGCTACTTTTGATTTCGATAACGTAGGTTAAGCAACTCTAACCATGGTTCTAATTAGGATGGGTGGCCAAAACTAAAACGGCTGAACCGATTAAAACGAAATTTGGCACACAGATAGGCTATAGCCTAAGAAAGGACGTGGGCTACTTTTAATTACGATAACGCAGGTTAAGCAACTCTAACCATGGTTCTAATTAGGATGGGTGGCCAAAACTAAAACGGCTGAACAGATTAAAACGAAATTTGGCACACAGATAGGCTATAGCCCGAGAAAGGGCATTGGCTACTTTTGATTTCGATAACGTAGGTTAAGCAACTCTAACCATGGTTCTAATAAGGATGGGTGGCCAAAACTAAAACGGCTGAACAGATAAAAACGAAATTTGGCACACAGATAGGCTATAGTCTAAGAAAGGACGTGGGCTACTTTTAATTACAATAACGCAGGTAAAGCAACTCTAACCATGGTTCTAATTAGGATGGGTGGCCAAAACTAAAATAGCCTAAGAAAGGACGTGGGCTACTTTTAATTACGATAACGCAAGTTAAGCAACTCTGACCATGGTTCTAATTAGGATGGGTGGCCAAAACTAAAACGGCTGAACCGATTAAAACGAAATTTGGCACACAGATAGGCTATAGCCCGAGAAAGGACATAGGCTACTTTTGATTTCGATAACGTAGGTTAAGCAACTCTAACCATGGTTCTAATTAGGATGGGTGGCCAAAACTATAACGGCTGAACAGATAAAAACGAAATTTGGCACACAGATAGGCTATAGCCTAAGAAAGGACGTGGGCTACTTTTAATTACGATAACGCAAGTTAAGCAACTCTGACCATGGTTCTAATTAGGATGGGTGGCCAAAACTAAAACGGCTGAACCGATTAAAACGAAATTTGGCACACAGATAGGCTATAGCCCGAGAAAGGACATAGGCTACTTTTGATTTCGATAACGTAGGTTAAGCAACTCTAACCATGGTTCTAATTAGGATGGGTGGCCAAAACTAAAACGGCTGAACAGATAAAAACGAAATTTGGCACACAGATAGGCTATAGCCTAAGAAAGGACGTGGGCTACTTTTAATTACGATAACGCAAGTTAAGCAACTCTAACCATGGTTCTAATTAGGATGGGTGGCCAAAACTAAAACGGCTGAACCGATTAAAACGAAATTTGGCACACAGATAGGCTATAGCCCGAGAAAGGACATAGGCTACTTTTGATTTCGATAACGTAGGTTAAGCAACTCTAACCATGGTTCTAATTAGGATGGGTGGCCAAAACTAAAACGGCTGAACCGATTAAAACGAAATTTGGCACACAGATAGGCTATAGCCTAAGAAAGGACGTGGGCTACTTTTAATTACGATAACGCAGGTTAAGCAACTCTAACCATGGTTCTAATTAGGATGGGTGGCCAAAACTAAAACGGCTGAACAGATTAAAACGAAATTTGGCACACAGATAGGCTATAGCCCGAGAAAGGGCATTGGCTACTTTTGATTTCGATAACGTAGGTTAAGCAACTCTAACCATGGTTCTAATAAGGATGGGTGGCCAAAACTAAAACGGCTGAACAGATAAAAACGAAATTTGGCACACAGATAGGCTATAGTCTAAGAAAGGACGTGGGCTACTTTTAATTACAATAACGCAGGTAAAGCAACTCTAACCATGGTTCTAATTAGGATGGGTGGCCAAAACTAAAATAGCCTAAGAAAGGACGTGGGCTACTTTTAATTACGATAACGCAAGTTAAGCAACTCTGACCATGGTTCTAATTAGGATGGGTGGCCAAAACTAAAACGGCTGAACCGATTAAAACGAAATTTGGCACACAGATAGGCTATAGCCCGAGAAAGGACATAGGCTACTTTTGATTTCGATAACGTAGGTTAAGCAACTCTAACCATGGTTCTAATTAGGATGGGTGGCCAAAACTAAAACGGCTGAACAGATAAAAACGAAATTTGGCACACAGATAGGCTATAGCCTAAGAAAGGACGTGGGCTACTTTTAATTACGATAACGCAAGTTAAGCAACTCTGACCATGGTTCTAATTAGGATGGGTGGCCAAAACTAAAACGGCTGAACAGATTAAAACGAAATTTGGCACACAGATAGGCTATAGCCCGAGAAAGGACATAGGCTACTTTTGATTTTGATAACGTTGGTTAAGCAACTCTAACCATGGTTCTAATTAGGATGGGTGGCCAAAACTAAAACGGCTGAACAGATAAAAACGAAATTTGGCACACAGATAGGCTATAGCCTACGAAAGGACGTGGGCTACTTTTAATTACGATAACGCAAGTTAAGCAACTCTAACCATGGTTCTAATTAGGATGGGTGGCCAAAACTAAAACGGCTGAACCGATTAAAACGAAATTTGGCACACAGATAGGCTATAGCCCGAGAAAGGACATAGGCTACTTTTGATTTCGATAACGTAGGTTAAGCAACTCTAACCATGGTTCTAATTAGGATGGGTGGCCAAAACTAAAACGGCTGAACCGATTAAAACGAAATTTGGCACACAGATAGGCTATAGCCTAAGAAAGGACGTGGGCTACTTTTAATTACGATAACGCAGGTTAAGCAACTCTAACCATGGTTCTAATTAGGATGGGTGGCCAAAACTAAAACGGCTGAACAGATTAAAACGAAATTTGGCACGCAGATAGGCTATAGCCCGAGAAAGGGCATTGGCTACTTTTGATTTCGATAACGTAGGTTAAGCAACTCTAACCATGGTTCTAATAAGGATGGGTGGCCAAAACTAAAACGGCTGAACAGATAAAAACGAAATTTGGCACACAGATAGGCTATAGCCTAAGAAAGGACGTGGGCTACTTTTAATTACGATAACGCAAGTTAAGCAACTCTAACCATGGTTCTAATTAGGATGGATGGCCAAAACTAAAACGGCTGAACCGATTAAAACGAAATTTGGCACACAGATAGGCTATAGCCTAAGAAAGGACGTGGGCTACTTTTAATTACGATAACGCAGGTTAAGCAACTCTAACCATGGTTCTAATTAGGATGGGTGGCCAAAACTAAAACGGCTAAACCGATTAAAATGAAATTTGGCACACAGAGAGGCTATAGCCTAAGAAAGGACGTAGGCTACTTTTAGTTACGATAATGCAGGTTAAGCAACTCTAACCATGGTTCTAATTAGGATGGGTGGCCAAAACTAAAACGGCTGAACAGATTAAAACGAAATTTGGCACACAGATAGGCTATAGCCTAAGAAAGGACGTGGGCTACTTTTAATTACGATAATGCAGGTTAAGCAACTCTAACCATGGTTCTAATTAGGATGGGTGGCCAAAACTAAAACGGCTGAACAGATTAAAACGAAATTTGCCACACAGAGAGGCTATAGCCTAAGAAAGGACGTAGGCTACTTTTAGTTACGATAATGCAGGTTAAGCAACTCTAACCATGGTTCTAATTAGGATGGGTAGCCAAAACTAAAACGGCTGAACAGATTAAAACGAAATTTGGCACACAGAGAGGCTATAGCCTAAGAAAGGACGTAGGCTACTTTTAGTTACGATAATGCAGGTTAAGCAACTCTAACCATGGTTCTAATTAGGATGGGTGGCCAAAACTAAAACGGCTGAACAGATTAAAACGAAATTTGGCACACAGAGAGGCTTTAGCCTGAGGAAGGACATAGGCTACTTTTGATTTCAATAGCGCAGGTAAGGAGCGGCCGCATATTATCAGAAATTTCTGTTAGAAAAATTCTGACGCTCGCCGGAAGGCACTTCGTGATACATTTTGTATTAGCTCCCGCACACTGTTAGAAAAATTCTAACGGGTCGTCCGTTTCTGATGCCCGCCAGATGGCACTTCAGCCGGACGTCAGAATTTTTTCTAATAGAAATTGCGGAAGGCGTGTTTTCCATACATTTTGTACTAGGCCCCCCCGCACACTATCAGAAATTCGCGTCAGTTTACCGTCCGCCGCCGTACGCTTCACACGTGTTTGTTGTATTTTAGGAACCTAAGTTCTTGACGAAAATGAGTTAAATCAAGATTTAAGTGCCGATGTGGAAAAATATCTATGTTTGTGGAACGCGATGTTGAAAATGACCAGAATAAAATACACAGAGACTTAGCTAGGAAGCGAATATGCCAAATATTAATTGAGAATAATTGAAATCCATATTTCAATATCAAGGTTTTTAGGGTTCCATGTCCAAAGCGTAAAAACGGGATCCTATTTACGAGATTTCAATGTCCGTGTGTCACCAGCATACATAAACCGTTGTTTGTTTGGTTATTCGTATGTGTAAGTAGCCAACACTGGTGTCAGCGATATTTCAAGCTGCCTTAAGGCATCTGACATAGCTTAACGACTGACATCAATGATGACAGCCGCTACCAACGGCTTAACGTGCCTTCCGAAGCACGGAGGAGCTCGAGATATTTTTATGCCACTTGCACCACCCATCCAAGTAGGGACTGCACCAGGGGTTGCTTAACATACGTAAGCGCTCATAGAGCTCACACCCACTGGACCATCGGGCTCCTCAAATACCTCTCCTCATAAACCGTGATTACTATACAGTTAAAATTTTCATAGATGATGAACTTATTTGCTTTTGCCGTAAACACTAGAATCAGAATAAAATCCTAATACAATATTATATGAGTAAATGCGAAAGTGAGTTTGTTTGTTTGTTTCTTTGTTACGCTTTCACGCCCTACGAGTATCTACTTAACCGATCATCATGAAATTTTGCATACACATAGGTTAGAGTACTGAGAAGGACATAGGCTATAATTCACGCGGGCGAAGCCGCGGGTAACAGCTAGTATTTATATATTTTGATTGGCCTTTATAATCGTCGCCATACGTCTTCAGGGAAATAAATAAAAAAAACCGGCCAAGTGCGTGTCGGGCCACGCGCAGTGTAGGGTTCCGTAGTTGCGAATGACAACATTGAGTTCACACTATTCACACTCGCACCTTACAGTTTAACGACCAAAAACATCTAACAATGAAAATAGTATGAAATTTTACAGTTTATAAGTTGGTTGCCTATAACTTTTTAGTTTGTACTTAGTACTCAGCTCTGATAGTTTTCCTTTAAATTTCAGTATATATACTACTGCTGTAATTTTTTTCACGTATCTATATATAACCGTTAAGCAGATAGAGGGGGGGGGGGGGACACTTACCTCTAACAAAAATTCGCACTTTAAAACCAAATATTTCGGAAACGGATCCCTAAATCGAAAAATGGTGTTCTCAACCTCACAATATTTTTGAAAGACCTATTTAACGATACCCCACACGGTGGGTAAATAGAGAAAAAAAAATTACTCCCCTGCTTTACTTGTATGGGAGCTACCCTAAAAAAAATTTTTTTTCAAGTTTTTATTCTACCACTTTTTTGCCATGATTAATATACACACCCATACCAAATTACAGCTTTCTAGTACTTATAGTCTCTGCGTAAAACCGCGGACGGACAGACAGACAGACAGACATGGCGAAACTATAAGGGTTCCTTGTTTACTACGGAACCCTAAAAAAGGGTAAATTTATTTTGTTAAAATCAACATTTTAGTGTGCATCCTTCTTTTCCATCTGCTCACTTTTATAGGTCACTGTAGTGGAAATAGAAGAGTTTAATAATTTTTCGAAAGTTCAAATTATATATCACTATTCTTATGTACTAATTACTTGCAAAAAAGTCTTAAAATAAGATATTCAGTTTGTCATGAAAGATCAACAACTTGGCAACGCTAAGATCTTAGCGTTGCCACCCCTATTGTAAAATACCTATTTGAGAATGTAACTAGAATCAGCGGACCAAATACAAAAAAAATGAATCACCCAACCCTTTTGCACTAATAGCATTATTTGTATAGGGATTCAACAAAGGTGCGATTTGCAAGCCATAGAAATTAAATTATGTGTAGCACAATGGCTCAAAGGATTCCGCTGTCAAAATACGAGTGTGCTTGGCGGAGTCGAGTTTTTGCACTTCGCAGGTGCCAGAGAAAAAAATAATTTTATGGCGGCGCTTGCGCAGGTATGAGTGGCTATGCAGAGGGGAACCAAGAAAAAGAAACACGATTGTTTATGGCTTTAAGTTAAAAAAAATTCGCGATAAAAAGTCGGGATGAAATAGGTTGTTTTAATTGTGCATTTATTTGTCTGTCAGTATTCATTATACTGCAATGTTTAAGTACTTATTTCTAATTCTTTTGAGTTGCCCTTGGCTGGATGAATGGAGTGGATTCTTTATCTTTACCTAAACTTATATGATTAATATGAAAACTAGTTTTTTTTGTTGCGCTTGCAGGCTTATATACTAAACGGTTTAGAATATAAGCCTGTAAGCGCAACGGTTTAGTCTAAAGCGTTTGTTATAAAATAATGCAAACAAGTGCAGGAGTAGAAAAAGGGGCAAAGGGTACTTTTTATCCTAATATAATATTCAGCTGTGATTGCATCAAGGAAAGATAGTACTATCAAAGACAGTAATCATTCTAACGAACGTGTACCTTATATTCGTTTACAGCTCAGATTATAACATATCTTTTTGAAGTCGGTGAATGAAATATTAAATGCCTGCAAAGATTTGCATAATACCATTCTGTTCCAGAATGGCTTTAATATGAAAAAGCCTTTCCAAAATACTGTTTTTATGATATTTCTACCTGTCAATTTGTTTGACGAAGCGCGAAACTTATACTGGTCGTATTATTGACCGTTAGGAGAATTAGAGCTTGTGGAGCTTTTCTTGAAAAAAAGTTTAATTTTTTTGCGATAAAGAAATAAAATAAATACTTACCAAGACCGTAAACGTAATTTTGTCCGTATTTTTCTTTTTAATGAATAAGAAAAAAAATCTTAAATGTTTTACATTTAAGATTTTTTTTTTGATGACATAAAAGATTTCAATGGATTCGTTGATAGCAAAACGTAAATTGATGGCAAAGTGCTCCGAAAAGCTCGTCCTCTTCATGATTTTAATAGATGTCTGGTTCTGGAACTTCTTTAGAAGGGCTGGTCGGGCAAATAGCCGGCTGTATAAACTGTGCCAAATCGTATTACATCAGAATGATATACGAGAAATATAAAATATAGAGAAATAGATTGTTATGTTAGGGCGTGGAGAGTAAGTAGGGCTACTTACTCTCCACGCCCTCTCTTACTTACTCTCTCTTACGGGCGTAAGATCTCAACTTTTTTTTATAGAGCAAGAATATGTTCTTTAAGCGATACTATGAAAAAAAAATATTTTTGGTGGATCTGTTGTTATAAAAATGGACCCCAGGCTTCAACTCACATCACATATCTAAAGATGCAACCGCGAAACCGATAAGATGAGGAGTAGGAATTTTAGTAAGTTGGTACCTATGTAACTTGATGCAGACTACATATTATTTCTTTGTCATAAAAGACAAAGAAAATGCCGTGGCCTGCGTCACAGGCGCGGGTCAAAAGAGGTGTTATTGTTCTACGTCCAAGTCACAACAGTTGCGTTTGCGGCCGACGCCGCGTGTGAACTCACAAATCGATAGTAAATCGACAAACGCACCGCCGCAGCGCCACTCTTGCATTGCACCGCTCGACGGCTACGGCGACTGAATAGAATTGATACTAGCGTTAATTTTTTCGATTTTTCATTGTTATTTTTAGATTATTGCCAGTAAGTTAGTTCGTCAAATTCTTCGGAACAGATTCAAATCTAGCCCTAGTTTTGGTTGCATGATTGAACTGGCCTAGCATTTGCGCTCACACCACCGCGTGTGAACTCACAAATCGATAGTAAATAGACGAATGCGCCGCCGCAGCTCCTCTTTTGCATTGCACCACTCGACGGATACGGTGCCTAAGCAGACTTAATACTGGGTTTAATTTCTTCTGTTCTTACTTGTTATTTTTAGAATTAAACAAAGGTATAGGTTGAAATTGGTGCTTGAACCATATGCAAAATTTTAATAAATTAACGATTGTATATTGAATTTCTTTGCCACATGAAAATCATCTATTTACGGTCTACAGTGGGAATTTTAGTTCCTTGAGAGGTCAATACTGGGTGACATGCATAACATCAATCGGTCTATGTTTAGTGTAACTTCAAAAAAGTCCAACACACCTACCTACCTACCAGTGCCAAGTATATGAAAAGAAAATCTTACAATTTCGTTGATTTGCCAAATTGAATCGTGTGTAGGACTTTTAAGTAACAAAATACCAAAACTAGTCGGTCGCGGTCTCCACGCACGAGACGCAAGGAATGCATCGCAGGGTTGACACACGGTCCTAAATAAACACGCGAAGGCTATTATAAATTGTATAACAATACCACTATACAAAGAGCCGTATGTTATACTGATCTGTCAATGGGGCTTTAAATGTCAATGCCTTTTTATTTGAGCTTAATGTGCAAAGGAGTTGAGACCAGTTGCTTGGAAAATGTGCACAATGTATTGTGTTTAAGTTTATTCTTTAATACTTTAGATCAATATAGTTCTACAGGAAATTCTCTTTCATGCTGGTTTAGACGAAAGGAAAAATATAGAATATACCAGCAGACTGCAAAAGCCAGTCAAGGGATTGGGAAAATATCTAAGGAATCACATTATAGGCGATGCGGCTAGCAACTCATCACTATTTGTATTCCGCGTGGCCTTTGGGTTTTATGACCTTGGGTTCTGTTTACCCTGCAAGGGATAAAGACATGAAAATATGTATGTATGTACGTAAAGTCAAATATATCTTATCAAGCGGCAAGCGCTCTATCTAAGATTGGCAAGCTTATTCCCAAAAGTCATGGTTAGACAGCAGTATGTCCGTCCTCTGCTAGTCATCTAGATTTATCTGAATGTGTCAAAGCGTAATCTGAATAAATGTTACAAACGAAAATTATTTTTTACGTTTTGGGGTAATCGAAATTGGGAATTGGGGCTCTTTTTTCAAATTAATACAAAATTACTTTATCAAAGTTTGGCGTCTCTTCAAAACACCTTGTTTACAGCATATTTAATTAGCAAAACTGTTATGATTAGCAAAAGGAAAGCCACTAGCGCCACCCGGCAATTAATTCTATAAGTCCTAAAACATATCAAATTTAAAATTACTTGTTCGTACTAATTTTCACTATTTTTAATTTGATGATTTAAGAGAACGATTTTTTACCGCCAAAAGTGGCCCCTTTTGGCGGTAAAAAATCGTTCTCTTAAACTTAGATTGTAATATATATGAAAAGTAACAAAAAGAATACTACAATTATTTTACTAGGGCATTCAGCTATTACATTTTTTAAATTTGCTTTGATTTAGGACTCATAGAATTAATTGTTGGGTGGCGCTAGTGTGTGAACTCACTTCGCCTTAAAACCTTTGCAATCATCATTGCTATCGAGTTACAGCTATAAAATACGTAATTGATAGCACTGTGAGAACTAAAACTTGACCGGTAGTTACACTATTAGATAATTAATTTAACCACCTTTATCATTTATCAGAAGCAATTATTTCGTTTCGTTGTAAACAATTTTGTTAACGAAGCTTATTGATATTCATGATATAAATTGATGATTCGAACGCATTTTAATTATTAATACAATTACATGTGTGAATAAATAACAGATGCCATGTTTTTATTAGCGTGTATATAAATTCCTTGTCTGTCAGAATAAACGACTTTTCGTGTGTACTAATGCTAGGAAATCAAATTTATACAAGTTGCCAGACCGGCCGAACTCTTTTTATTTTATTTCGGAATAACAAACAGTTACATAATAATGTGTTTTACAGATAAAATATTGTTAGTATACATGTCTTAGTAATTATGCAACCCACAACGTTATTCACAGCTTTACTGTATGCCTATTATACAAGAAGTTGCCACTAAAGGTATTTATTGAAAGTTAAAATACAATATAAAAAATGTAATTAAAATATAAGGTAGTTTAAGTCTTAGTCTTGCTGAAAGACGGATCTTGTTGTATGCAATGGGCGATGTTTTTTCGAGTCCATATTATTGGTTGGGAAAATAACATGAAACGATCGAACGCTGTACATAAAAGTTTGGAGTTTGTGGTGGGAAGTCAAGGGGTGCATCTGCCTTAGACGATTCTACAAATTGATTTTAGTGGACTTTATAATATGAAATTAGTGTAGTTTGTATGTTTAGATTATTTTAACCACTATATTCTCTAAGCTGCAAAAGCTAGTATGTTACAAAAGCGCCAACTGTCTTATTATGTAAAAATATTGACATGGTATTTCATAATTTTATTGAGTCTTGACGACTTTTTGATACGGTAGTCGATTGAGCTTTATTCTATCATAGAAATATTGTCAAAGACGACACGGTATTTTAAAAGGAAATTAAATGTATTGTTCTATCTATCATTCAAACTTTGATGATATGCCGAAGGTTCCGAGCTCGTCTGCCTGCTTAACCTAGTTTTAATGGATTTATACAATTATCTATACATACATATATATAAATATATGTTAGTCTGTCTGTAAGGACTATAACTATATTTGAGCCTATGTCATATTTTACTTGTTGTAATAAAATAAATGTCGTGTGGTTCCCGGCAGAGTAAGTCTTCCCTTGGATGTCGTAGAAGGCGACGTAGGAAACACAAGCTACACAAAGCATATCAAGATACCACTCCAACCCGTCTGTCCAGCGTGGAAAGTGTAGGCCAAATCCTCTGACTGCTCTGGCTAATCTGGCTCTGGGTTCTGGGCTCAGAGAGGGTCCTGCTCCTACAGTGGAGACTAAAAAATACCTGACGATGTCTTAGTCTATCTCTAAGGTGAGTCTATGGGCCTATGTAATACTTACTTGTTTTAATAAAATAAATGATTTTAATTGATTTCATGTGATGCCGGCAGCCCTGCGGTCGCAGCAGGCGCCGGCGCATCGCATCTCTATTGTTTCCCAGCGATCGCTACCTGCGCTTGCGCACGTCGCTTCTTTTTGTTCGCCCGCGATGCCGGGCCTCGACGAGGTATCGAGCTGATCGAGTTGAAAATGCATACACAAGTAGCAGATTTATTGTAGTGCCAAAAGTTACTAGCCTAAAGGGAGTAAAAGTAGGTAAGGGAGTAAAATAGGACGTAACAACGGGTTACTTAGGTAAATAAGCAGCTACTAGCCGACTACTCCTCTGACTACTCAGGCTAGTATATGGCTCTGGTAGTACAGAGAGGGTCGTGCTCCTGCAGTGGAGACTAGAAAGACCTGATGATGATGATGATGATGATGACGAGCCGACATGTTTCGACCTCATTCGGAGGGCGAATTTGCCTTGAATGAATGTCTATCTATATATCACGTAGGTTTTAATAAAAGAGTTAAAAAGTGTTAAGTACTTAAAATTTGCCATGATTGATCGGTCACGCACGATGTCTTTCAATAACTAGTCATAACAATATTTCTCTTGCATTAATATAAATGTGAAAATTATAATAAATAAATAATAAATGAATACGGAAACGATCTGGATGAGACTCGGCAATTACAAATACTAAACATGTAGGATAGGTACTTTTCAGCCCTTTCGAGAGATGAACGCGGCGGGAGTCGCAGGCATAAATTAAACAAAATTATTGTGTACGCCGTTATTCATGCCGTGTGGTTCCCGGTAGATAAGAATAGGACCACTCCAAATCTTCCGGTGGATGTCGTAAAAGGCGAACTAGGAAACTAAAGCTAAACAAAGCTTATAAACATCAAAGAGACCTCTCCAACCCGTCTGGCCAGCGTGGAGAGTGTAGGCAAATCAAATATTACATATAAAAGACATCAACGGTTCAAAAATGTCAACTCTCTAGATTATTTACTATTTCAGATGTTTGTACAGTAAGGACACAAAATTATTAAACACTAGCAGTCCGCCCCGGCTTTGCTCGTGGTACGTACATAGCCTATGTCACTTAAGAATAACGTACTTATCCAACGGCACAGACCAACGGTGAAAAAAAAAATTTTGAAATCGGTCCAATAGTTCCTGTGATTAGCGTGTTTAAACAAACAAACTATTCAGCTTTATAATGTTAATTAAACATAGTTAATGGTGAATTTGAGTTTAAATTCAACCGTTTTAAATAAAAATTTGCATTTTGCTTCTCAGACTACTTAGCACTTAGATTCGATCTAAATAATTGATTATTTGGCTGGATGATATTAAAATCGAAATGGTGATTGAAACGTTAACGAAGTTTATCGATCTACAATATGTTAACATAGCTGAAATACTCTCAGTTTTAGTAGACTATAAAGCTCTATTGGCCTGTGCACTTAGCACGCGGAATAGTCTACGGCGGAAGGAGGTTGAAGGCTAATTGATAATTTCCTCTCTGCCGCCGTTGTTTGGATTTCTCGTTATTTGTGTCCGGTGTCGGATCAAAGCGTCTTTGTCTAGGACAACTCTCCAGTTGATCTTTGTGTCAATACGATATAGCTTTGTCAGATGCGTTTGAGTAACTTGAAAATAACTAGGGTTACCACCATATTACCACTTATATGTACAAATCCTAATCCTAACTAATATTATAAATGCGAAAGTCAGTTTGTTTGTTTGTTTGTTACGCTTTCACGCCGTATCCACTGAACCGATCATCATGAAATCATCATACACATAGGTTAGGGTACTGAGAAGGACATAGGCTATATATCACGCGGGCAAAGCTGCGGGTTACAGCTAGTAATTAAATAAATATATACGGACAAATAATACAGATTGAGCTAGCCTCTAAGTAAGTTTCAGACTTGTGTTATGAGATAATAACTCAACAATACTATATTTTATAATAGATACTTATTATGAAGATTAACATCCAAGACCCAGGTCAAACTGAAAAAGATCATTTTCCATCTTGACCTGACCGGAGATTGAAGCCGGGACCTTCCGTGTCGCAGGCAGGCGTGTTGACCGCTGCGCCACGGAACTCGTCGACGAAACTAATATTAAGTTTATAGGGGATAGATTTGTTTGATATTTGTTTGACACCGAAATTACCGGACCGATTGTTAAAAATCTCTCTATATGTCTACGGGTAAAGAAAGCTTATATATCTACGGGTTACATAAGCTATAATTTGCGAGAACGTTAGCGGGGAATTGCTGGTACAAAATAAAATAAAGATGTGTCCCTGTGATCGTGCTGACATTGATTTTGAAAAGGATTTGATAAAAGTGTAGTAAATTAAACTGCACAGAAGATTTAAAATCATTTACTTATATGGTTTCTAATAACAAATATTGTTTTTAAATAAATATCATTATAGCAACTATCTGATTGCAGTTTCTTTGAGAAGATTAATTACTTAAGATACACATTACCTAAAAATTACCATTCACAAACTCAAGGTAAAACGCTACAAGTAACGGAAAAAATATTCACCAAAATCATTGCTTTGTTTAATTCAGCTTTGAAGTTAAAATCGTTTAAACATGTTTGCTCAATAGATAAATCATCACTTAGCTGACTAATGGCAAAGGAAACAAAAGCAGTTCGGCCATAAGTGGGACGTTTGGCACTTACGTAAGCTGCCTCAACAGACTGTCTGTTTGTCTGTTAGTGCTAATTAACGATCTCCGCAAATGAGCACTGACACGCCAGACGTGTTTAATTGACCCGTTCCTATTTATTAAGTACTTATTTCCATAAAACTTGTGCCTGATACCGATCTGTATAAGACTTTTTCTTAGAAAAGCTAAGTGATCAATATATCTTCAAGATAAATACAAAGTAAAGGTCCAGTTTGGTTTGTATTTATTTTTCTAGTCGAGCTCCGTGGCGCAGTGGTCAACACGCCAGCCTGCGACACGGGGGTCCCGGGTTCGATCCCCGGTCAGGTCAAGATGGAAAAAGATCTTTTTTATTTTGACCTGGGTCTTGGATGTTTATCTATATAAGTATATATTATAAAATATAGTATCGCTGAGTTAGTATCCTGCGACACAAGTTCACAACTTACTGTGGGGCTAGCTCAATTTGTGTGATATGTCCCTATATATTTATTTATTTATTATTTATATGTCATCATCAGGCCTTTAGTCTCTGCAGGAGCCCGACTCACTCTATCTGAGCCATTTAAAGCCAGAGCAGTGAGAGGATTTGGCCTACAATGTTCACGCTGGCCAGACGGGAACATGTGTGAACGTGGTCAAATCTAGTGTCAGCTTTCTCAAGCTGCCTGAAGGCATCTGATTCAGATTAACGACTGCTTTCAATGATGATTGCTGGAACCAACGGCTTAACGTACCTTCTTACTGTATGGTTGGCACATTGTTGCTCAAAGAGCACTCAACTAAATTAATATGACCCCTGCAATTTGGACTGCACTGGATATTATTATAATTGATTTCAAAATGTTTCCAATTTGTATAAGAAAATTACATTTTTCTCCTGCTTTTGTATGAAAAAGTAATCTTTTCAAGATGCTGGGGTATCCTAAAATGGTTTGCGAGGATAGACTGAGTCACCAATTCAAATATATGTTGATCATATTTGACACTCAGAAGTAGATGTACTATATATCATCATTATGTTTTTGACGTACTAATGCCAACAATCTGCAAAACTATAACGTCGATTCTCGTGAACTGCCATCATTCATTCATTCATTTTGTTGTCCAGTAATAGTTATTTATTTGTCAATTCCCAGTGACGCAAAAATGTTTTTCTTAAAAAAATTAAAGTTTATATGCGATTTGTTATCGGTACAAAGCTACAAATTGAGAACTTTCTATTTCTGCACATCGGGTAAAAAGTTATCCGTATGCAAATGTGGTGTCCATTACGACAGGTGAACAGCAAATGGCTTAATTTAAATATAAAAAGTCTGTGTTATTCAAAATAATTAAATGTAATATCGTTTTTTGCACGTTAGAAGTCGGTTCTGAAAGTAAAGCAGCATTTTGCACATGCATGGCGCTGTGCTAATGAAAAGTGAGATAAGATGGGGTTGAAATGTTTATGACAGTCATTTTATACGATAGACTGGAAATGTTTTAATTGGAGATGCATTTCACTTATGCACTTATTTCGTGTTTCGGGAACTACCTGTAGAATTAATGTTTTGTTTGTTGGAACTGTAAAAATTAGCTTTCATAAAACGTTACAGTTAGATAAAAACATTTGTCCTTATATCATAGATGCACTTAACATATTCTCAACTCTATGAGAATACTTTAATATCTTTGAATTGTAACCGAAATATTTTTTTCGGGCATTTGTGTATCAACTTTAACTCTGTGAAAGTTTGTAGGGATGTGAAGTTGTTTTTTGGGTTCACGTAAAAATACTGGATAGGTAGGTATATTTAGATTAATATTAGAATTTTATATATTTAATTAAAATTAATAATAGAATATACATTGTTATAGCTGGTACATAAGAAGAGGCTGTCAATTAGAAGAATGAAGTCGCGGAAGTTTGACCGATATCACGATAGAATATCTTTACGTTTCTTTTTTCTTTTGTTTAATTGGATGTTATTTTTGGTCGTCAATTTACTGTTAAAATACTGTTTATTAATTAAAGTACGGACCAACTATAGGTACCTTAAGTTATGAACCAGGACGCACTACTTACAGATGTTCTATATGTAAAGACGTCTTTAAATGCAACACCGTCGCAGCCTAGAGCGTAACAGCAGTATAACATTCGAAATTAGTAACCATGTTCGCAGATGCTAATGTCTAATACAGACAGCTATTCCTTTTACGACTCGCACATGGGACTCTTGTGGGACGGCAGCGTGTGTGCCGAATTACGCCCTGTCAGAGACACGCTTTGTATTACGCTATATAATATAATCCGCATTACTGCCGGCTAGCCGATCCCGCTCAGCTGCTAACACCACAGATGTCCCGCGCAAATTAATTGGAAATGTCAAGTGCACGGGAGCCGCCATCTTTCCCCCGCACTTTATTTTTTTCGACGGCACGTGGCTGTTATTGCCGGCCAGACAGCTGGGCGAAAACGCGCGTTCAGTTTTTAACGTTTGCAACACTTTGTCTTTTGACATTTGACATTCGCGCGGGAAGGAAGGTGCGCGGTTAGGTTAGATGCGTTTTGTAATGCAAAGATAATGGACTGACCTATTTAATGTATAATTAAATATTGCCGTCTGTTTCCGGTAATTAGTTAAAGCGATCGGGGTTGAAGTTCGTTTTGAATATAAGTTTTATTGTGTTCGTTGGCACACCTTTGCGGACGAATTTGGAGCACCTGATGCGTCGCAGCTGATGACGGCTGAGGTCGCAACACCTTGTCGTTCGTTACGGAATTTCCTTTCCGTAATTACATATTATTTAATGTTGCGGCCAGTTGGCTCGATAATGCTGCGATATCGATTTTGTCTGGTTCAGCAGATGGCTCTAAGTCGCCGGGCACGTAATAATTCAGATGTACGGGCTGTCGGCGTAAGTTATGATAACAAATCGCCTCTTGATTGCCGCAGCCTCAGGAGTCGCGACTAGTTTGCACTTTATCGCCGATCTACAAGTGGCCCTGAGACCACTATTTCATTCCATGTTTTTATTATTCATAAGAAAGCTTTATATTCAATTCTTTCTAGTTATTGCCTTTAGTAACTTTACACATCACGACTTGAAAACTAATTTATATTATCGTACAAGCAATAAAAATGTCTGCCTTTCTAACGTTGCTAGTTTTAATTATTAAAATAAGTGAGAGTTATTACCCTTGCAAATGACTTCAGTAGGAAAAATGCAGGTATCTCATCGAGAATAGTCATTGGAGAGAATTCTCTAAAAGAAATAATAAATTTATAAAAGATCTAAGAATTCTATATTATACTACACATTATAAAATTCCGCCGCCGTATCTGTCTGTCCGCAATCAATAGATGCAGTGATTCATGAGGAAGGTTTATTTATAAGTATAATAGGTACTAATACCCGGGTGCAGCCGGGGATGGTTGCTAGTTATATGTAAGTAAGTAGGTAGGTACTTGTAAAGTTGTGTTGGATTGGTTGGATGTTTGGATGATTGTTTAAATATACTTAAATACTCGTATATGTATATATACGTATACCTTTGACTATGTACTCTCCTGACTTCGTCATGTGTTTATTTCAATGATTTAAAAACTGTGCGTGACAGCTTTGTGTTAAGGGTGCGCTAGTCAGGTGTTTCGCCTTACAAATTCTGTAGGGTGATGACTCCGTTGTTCGGTATCGTCTGTTTAAAGTTTTTAATTCTATCGATTTGGCTTGTCGTTATCTATGCTTGTATGGAATCACAATTGTAAAATGATAAGTACTTTGAAAGTTATGAGTCTCAAAACATTCCGTTTTAACACGTAATTCTAACGCAACTTTGGGCACAATTAAATACCGGAAGGAGTATAAAATCTCTAAAACAAAATTCGTACAACGATAGTTTGGTTATTAAAAAAATTAAATAACTTAATTTTAATTAAAACATTCAGCTGTTTTATCACAAGAACACTTCTCCCAAACGCATACTCGCGAATTTTTAGACGACGACGATTTAGATTTTCAACTGTATGAATGAGTGCTTATTAATCGGTGTAAATAGTTCTGCACTGTTAATAACCGAGTCTATCCCTTTCTCACCGAAATAGCACGCAAATTAGCCACGTGCGCCGACGAGTTCGAGTTCCGGACTAGCTCAGCCTTAACACCCGCGTCTTGTCAATTAATGCCATAAAAATTCATCAAATTGATAGTTATGTGTGTGCAAGATAGATTTTAAGTTGGACACTATTTTTTTCTATGCTTATAGGCTAATAGAGTCTATCTAGGTTTTATATAATCTAAAAAATATACGCACAAATCACCAATATATTTTTCGTATAACGCATTAACTGATGAGCATGTAGACAAGATCTTTTTATCCCTAGAGGTAGCCAGACAGGCAAATTAACGAACAGCTAGTAATACTTACTACTGTTGAGCAAGACTTCCAATGTAAGATGGCGGCAGGAACTCGTTAAATAAGAAACAAACAGCGTATGTTTGTTTGGACCACGATATCAGTCACATCGCCATATGCATCGCCTGTTTGTGCGTTTGTAAACACCGACCACCTGATCGCATTGTGCGATCGGACCACTGATTGTTTACTGTTTCATCATACGATATTTTAGAAAAATGTTGCGAGTTATGTGTAAGCTGACGGTAGCGTGTTATGGAACAAACGTAGAATTTTATTTATTGAGATGTGGTGGCGACAGGTAAGGTCCCAATTGAATCGTTATCATCAGGTCTTTTTTAGACTCCACTGCAGGAGCATGACCTCTGTGCTACCAGAATGGTTATTACTGCAGGCAATGGAATGGTGCCTCATATCTCAATGATATGTCAAGCGTAGGTCGTCCGATACTTAGATGGCTCAACGACATTAGGAAAGAAAATCGTCGAAGCTGGTTTAGTAGGGTACAAGACAGAAATTAGAGCACTTAGAGATTATCACTAAGGGACTTATCGGGATTATTTTTGAGATCTGTCTGATATTTCGGTAACGTTTTTTTTTTCTTCTTTTATTGCATACTTTTTTTCAGACTACACCGATGATCTCCGTTCAGGAACTGTTCTCTGGAACGCGTATACACTATACACCTGTTGCACAACCAAATCACTCTGTCCTATGTTGGTTACCCGATAGCTTGAAACCGTGAAAGCCCTACGCCCATCTGTCGATGATGATGAAGATTATGTTTGTAATTTAGCTGTCAATTTGAGATCATTCTTGACTGATTTTGTTGAGCGATGTATTTTTCACTGCCTAATTTGCTTGCAATTTTCGTGGTAAATCAAATACGCTTTCGTCAAAATCAGTTTTTTAAGGTAACCGCCATCGAAATCAATTTTATACAACCCATTGAATTCAATGGGTTGTATAAAATTGATTTCGATGTATACAATTGATTAAAAATTTCCATGTGCTCTTTATATATACAACAAAAAATGTTTTAAAACTAAACTAAATACAAAAAAAGAAGGCTCTACCCGTGAATTTGCTTGAACTTTTAGTCAAATAAGTATATGATTCTTTCCAGCTATAAATCATCAAAGACCAATTTATTTCGAGTTAATTAAAAAGAGAGTGCCTTAAGACACATTTTTTGACAATTACTGCTACGTAGTCACACGTAGTGTAAAATATAAGGCGATAAACTTGCAATGATTTTACCTTTTAAACAGTACCCGACTGAATTACTATCTAAATGAACCATTAGTAAAGAAAGTACTTTTATTTTTAGAACTTATATTTAACACAACTTATTATAACGAGTTTATCGTAAACGACGCAGGTGTGTGAGGTCTTCTTTATGGCGGTGTTTGGGCGTAATTTCTGTGGAATGGAACGGCCTATCTTTATTAATTGTATTTATGATGATGGAGTAAATTACGCACTACACATGTAAGCCTTTATTCAAGTTCTTAATTCGCATAATCCTCGTGTGCTAAGAAGCTAGAAATAAAAAGAGTATATTTATAATGCAAATTGGAATGTTCAGTCTGTCACATAAACATAGTTTTCCACATTGGCACTTCTATGTTTATTAATTAGTTTTATTTGTAAAATAGTTCATTTTGTATGCGTAAAATTAGTATCATTTATTTGTCGAATCATTTAACATTATGATGCAGTCGGTGAAATAAGTAATTCATCTAAAGTACTTATTCAGTGGTACCAACTTAGCATCGCCCGCGGCGTCGCTCGCGACATTGATATTTTTTTCTGGGATGAAATGGGTCCTTTGTCCATTTCCGTACCCAAACAACGTGTATGCAAAACTTTATGCTTATTGGTTCTGCAGTTAATGCGTGAAAGTTTAAATAACAAAACACTTTCGCATTTGTAATATGAGTTAGGATAATTGGTATTGGTTATTAAAGATAATTAATATAAACAAATCTAACTTTAATCCGCTTTTATATTTTGATAAGCTGATAAAATTAAGATTTTTATCTTTTTGTGCTTCTAATCGAATGTTAAGCACTTACAGACCTCAATGAAGTTCCTAACAAACTATAAAATGTATAGAAAACCAGTCCTATCCCTACCACGTGTCGAACGCTAAAATTCATATAAAAATGAAAATCAATAATTGACCAAGGACACATAAAAATATTCTTGTCTTTACTTGCCTGCTAAAAACTAACTTAATACTATCACGAGATCGACATATTTAAAAGTATCCAATGATCACTGCAAAGGAAATCTTTGACGTGGATTATGCATCGTTTCTTTCCAGATATGCATATTATAATGATTTAGGTAGCCTTAACCCAATAAACCAAATTAGCATTGATAACAATCCGTCTGAAAGTGAAGGCGTTGAATCGAATCTGATTGACAGATCGCAGTGTCCAAAACAAACAGCCATTGACGCACGTGGGGCAGCGACCGAAAAAATATGGCAAGGTAACAGAAGAACAACCCTTTATTCATGTTTTAAATCTGTGTGATTTGTCTGTATAATATATTTATTTATTATTTATTTAACTATTACAACCTGCATCGAAATTAAAAGAAGAAAGGGAATTAAATGACATCTTAGTTATTGAATTTTATATGTTGTTCAGGGGACGGACGCCTGAAACGCATACTCTAGTTTTTGGTAAAATGTGTTTTAATCTTATAAGATTAATAAATTTAATAATATATAAAAAAATTAATATGATTCTAGATTAAAGATATTCTTTTAAATATTTGATATTGAAAGTAAGAGAAGAATCATATTTAATAACTATGCGTCCTTTAATTTTGAGTAATAATGCCTTTTGTCAGTCTTAAAAGTAAAATGGTTTTGTATCAAATAATTAATTTACTGATAAGATTATGTTTTTAAATCTTTGAAAATTAATGTCGTCGGCGTTTTCAAGAGTAGAATTTAATTGATTCAGGTAGACAGTGCCTGGGAATTTGCAGACAAGATGAAAGATAAATATCCCTGTTTATTTTTTCTTTCGTCTTCAGGCAAATGTGATTCAGATTCAGATTAATTTATTTTGTCAGACATAGGTATAACATGGTGTTAATAAATAAGTACAGTGCTCTATGCTGCGCTATTTGGCATACAAAGTTTTGTTATACGTTGAAATTATAAACAATAAATACTTTCAATTCAATAAATTAAAAATCACAAAAAACATTAAAAATCGAGCTCCGTGGCGCAGCGGTCAACACGCTAGCCTGCGACACGGAGGTCCCGGGTTCGATCCCCGGTCAGGTCAGGATGGAAAAAGATCTTTTTCATATTGACCTGGGTCTTGGATGTTTATCTATATAAGTATATATTATAAAATATAGTATCGTTGAGTTAGTATCCCACGACACAAGTTCACAACTTACTGGGGGGGTAGCTCAATTTGTGTGATATGTCCCTATATATTTATTTATTTTATTTTATTTACATTACTCAAAAAGAAGAAAAATATTCATGCAAAATATTAAATAAAGTTAAAATAAAATAGGATAGCACGTGTAATTTATATTATAATACTATATAATATTAAAATAGTTATTGCAGGTTATCGTTTACAAATTTATTCACAGATTAGTATGCATTATCTATCAAAAAATTTAAAATTAAATGTCTAAACTTATTGCTATATTTACAAATTCGAATTTCCTTCGGTAGGATATTATATATTTTTGGTGCCATCGCATATATGCTTTTATGTAAGAATGTCGTTTTAACAGTTAAAAGATGGAGTTTATCCGAGTGACGTTACTTTCTACCTTGTTAATTAAATGTAGGTTATTTTTTACGAAAATACAAGCTTCATGTATGTACTTACATTGACGGAAAAGTTAAAATCTTTAGCTGTTTGAAATATGGCTTACTTGACTCTTGTTTTTTCAAATTACAGATAGCTGGAATGCATTTTTTTGGGACTTAAGGGCATCATTATTATTTGTGGCGTTTCCCCAGAATAGAACTCCGAATCTTAAAGTAGAGGCAATGTAGCCATGGTAAGCGGCCAGTAGAGCTGTTCTATTGGAGATCTTTCTCAGCATATGTAAAGCATATGAGAATTGGTTTAATTTTTTACAAACATAATTTATTTGGGATTTCCATGACATGTGGGCATTCATACACGCTGACCGCGTACGTCTTTTATTTATGGTTTGTGTCATCTTCCAACTATATATGCTACCAAAGAGGTGCCACATGTACAGTCAACTTTATTTTAAGCAGCAGATGTGACCTACCGTATCTAATCAATAAGTACATTGCGCGATTGGCAGCAAGCAAATCTGGCGGGGCGGATGGGAATAGGAAACGTTTAGGACCTATTAAATCAAGCAAGGCTAGATATGCATTTACCTTTACATAATTTATTAAATTGCTTGCATATACCCGCAACGTCTTACGCATATGAGGTACTCAAAAGTTACATGCAGGGTAGTAGGGAACTATCAAATCAGCTCGTCAAAATAACCAACATGTCCTATGTGAACAATTCTGGGAATTAAAAAAAAAGATACTTTACTAGTTTTACATTTTTGGTTACATATGACCAAAGTTGCAGTTTATGATGTTAGCTATCCATACCTGCGAGGTTGTTGGTGTTTTATTCGGTTATGTACAACATTTTTGAGTATCTTTTTCTATCTTAAATGCTTTTTGTGAAGAAGTAACATCCATCCATACACACAAACCTTTTTTATCTTTTTTTTTTATTCAATATCTACCTTTACGCCCACCAAAAGCTTAACTTGGCATGTAGATCTAATAGGGCTAGGTCCTGTTGATGGAACCTGACTAATATGTATGTACCTACGTAAAATTTACAATACAAGTGTACAGTTACAACAAGTTGTAGTTAATTCGTTCTTATAGTCTACGAAACAAATCGGTACATATATGAATATTTTCAATTATTTTTTCACGGTAAAATTTTAGAAATATGAATCAAATAGATTTTTATTTATTATACTCTTGATACTTTACTTTTTCATGTCTGTCTACTTAAATATGAAATCTTTTTGTTTGTATTGAATAATTTTATTTTTGAATCCATCATCAACAACAATGTATAAATCTCTACAGCTACTGTATTTTTACCTAACAAATACTCATCGCCCTGGTCACTAACTGACGTAAACAAAGCAGCCATGCGAAAGAAATATTTATTATTCTCCACCCTATCCTTGCGTAGTGCGTGTTGCTCTGTCAGAGGTCCGCACGCGACTGACGCGTGGCGCTCACGTGGCGCCCTCTATTTCGTGCAACTCATTATTTTCAACGACTCAGCACTTTCGAGGGGTTAGGAATAATCCCCTGTATCTTTTTGTTGTATTCAAAGTAGGGTTCTAATGAAAAGATACGATAGTTTTGTTTCTTTTTTTTTTAGTTCAAAGTAGGCACTACAAGCAGTCAAAAACAATTTTTTTATATTTCTTTAAATCCTCTAAAAATACAAATAAAAAATGTATGTATTATACATTTCTGAGGTTTCATACGAATAACATCATGTCTGGTCAAGCCCATTTCAAGGTTAAGATACCTCTTAGCATCAGAAAAAAACGTGTAAAGTAAAAAGAGGACAGTAAGTGACGCTAGATCGTGAAGTGTAAACATTATCATAATCATCTAACTCTACTCTGAACTTCGATCACATATACTTTGTAGGTTATTTACATCCCTTACCATGCATATCTATCTACCGACAACTTTATTTATATGTGTAGGTACTGTATTCAATAAAGACACCATACCTCCAAAACCATACGGCCAGATGTACAGCACCACCCAAGACAATCGCACTATAAATAAGCACTTGAAACACCAAATAGCGGCCAGATGGCCGAGGATATCCTGTGGGGTTCTATAATTATCGGGTAAGTGGCGCGTGCGTCGTTGAACGCTATATACCAGACGCTATCGTGAGGAAGTAGCGAGAAGACAAATGGTAAGAGATAGTTATAATTCAATAGTTGGTACTATAACAAGTTCTTTTTTTTCTCCAACCTGTATGGTCATCGTGGAGAGTGTAGGCCAAATCCTCTGACTGCTCCGGCTAATTATGGCTCTGGTAGTACAGAGAGGGTTATGCTCTTGCAGTGGGCTCTAAACAAGACCCGATGATGATGATTACCAGAATTGTTCCATTCCTTTTCTTTTCTTAAAAGACTTAAGAGGCGACATAAACTCCATCATTTGTAGTTGAGCATTGCCATCGGGTAATAGTTGTGTATGCGCGAGCGTCGCAGAGCGCTTTGCAACACAGAGACATTGCGAGAAAGCACTGGGAAAAGAGATTTGCAAAAAACCATGTGGTGTGAAGAAGCCAAGGTTCAGCAATGGATATACAGTTCTTCTTTTCCATGTTATCGATGTCGTACGAGGCAAATTGCTCACTAGGACACTGAACCAGACACAATTGAATAACGGTTACAGGCGGGAGTGTCACGGAAATTTTTTAAGGGACAAAACCGCACCAACAGCTGAACATTGAGTTCGACCTATTGGGTAACTGGCACGTGCATCGCTGAGCGCTATGTATCGAACCGGGAAAGCAATGAGAAAATCGGTTAAGAAGACAAAATAGTGTTAGGTAGACATACTTTATTCGTTGTCTCTTCAGCAGTTTAGTTATTTGCATAGAATAAGTAATACTCCTTCTATGCAATAAATAAATAATTCTCTTAAAGCTATGGTAGATGATAGATCAAGGTGGAGAGAGCTGACATACTGTGCCGACCCCACATAAAAAAAGTGGGATAAGGTAAAGGAAGAAGAAGAAGAAGAAGTAATACTCCTTCTAGGAATAAAATTTCTAGCTCGTGCAAAAGTTTACACCAGCAGGATCGCACAGGCGGGCTGACCAGTGAAACTGTGCCACAAGTGTATATATTCTTTGGCCACACAGTACTTAGTTTAATTTAAAACACAATCTAAAAAAGAATTCTGTTCAATTCAGTTAGTAAAATGGCGTAGATAGTGTACCGTTTGGTTTCTTTAGCAAAAAATAGCACATTATGGCGTCCATGCCCTTGGATTCCATTGTCTCAGGTGCCTCGAAAGGTGGTCTCCACGTCGTCATGACATTACGTACTTTGGTTGTTCTTGATTAAGTGCACCTGCTGGTTATTTAAAGGTACGTTAAATACAGGTATTATCTACATAATTAAGTTACCACCTCATTTATTTGCAAGATGCGCAAAGATCTGAGAGAGTTCCGAAATGAATAATGGGATGACTATCACAATTATAAATTATAATTATAGGACGGCGTCACCTTAACAATTTTTTGACAAGTGAACAAATTACTTTCAGAATGAACTGAAATAGTTCACGTATATATACATAAACATACCTTTACATAATGGCTTTTTATTACGGACAGTCCTAGGAATATTGAACTGACCCCCCTACAAACAGATTTTAAATTGCTCAGGTATACTTGGCCCTGACTGTACTTGTAAAATAAAAATAGATAAGGCATCAAATAAAATTGGCTATGTGGCGAGACTCGACGTCAAGTCAACATATTGATACGAGAAACTATATAGGATCCAAAGACAAGCCCAAGCGTGAGAGATAAAATAAGATTTAAAATTGCAACAAATTAACGCATCGCAAATTAATAGATACTTTATATTTTTGTCATTTCATCTGGTTGTTAATATTTGCGTGGAAAGAAAGAAATCTGGATATTAACACAAAATATCTATCGATTCCACTACTTTACACGGTTAAAAATATTTACATAAGTAAAGTATTATATTTTCCAATTTGCATAGAATTAATAAAAAATGCGTCCCAATATGTGTAAATAAAATGTTTGAAAATCTTTAGCTCAATTCATCCTACAAAAGAATAGCTAAAAAAATATCTTTGAAACTGTTGTCGACGCCTGTTTTCATGATGTCGGACTTCCGATGCGTAGTTTTCAGTTCAAAGCTGACATGAGTGATTGTGTTACTATTTGTTTAGAAATAGACCGACACGCCTTAATAGTTAGTTCTGTCAGTTTACCAAAGATTCTTACTATAAAGATTGTAGATAATAAACGCATTTTTAAGGACATAGTCGTTTTGGTTCTACGGAAATGCTAAATATATATATAATTATTGTTTATTCAGATAACAAGGATCCACAATATGTTAGTAATACAATAAACTTATGCAACTATGTTAGTAAGAATTGTTATAAAATCAATCATTTATTTTGAAATCATGTAGCTGCCAGAGATATCAGGCGGCCGACCACACATTGAACGACTATGGTCTTCAGTCATGTTCATCACCCGCCTGAGACCTTTAAGCACAGGCGCATGCGGATCATCTGCTACTACTTTCAGAATGCTGTTTTCACTGTCCCGCACCCTTCTCATAATTGATGCAACTTTTTTGCGTCTGATAGCGTAGAAACCATCTGTTCGGTTATCCGCGAACATACCTGACGCGCTACAGTAGCGAGGCAGATTCAACAGCACTCTGAAAATATTATTATATTGTATGCGGAGGGTGTTAAGTGACGCTTTGGTGTATTTAAGCCACAGAGAGCTCGTGTACATACTTTGGCAATAGGCTTTAAAGAGCGTAATTTTAACCTCATCCGTACAGCGAGCAAATCTCCTAGCCAACATATTTCCACGCACAGCCAACGCCCTTCGCTCTCTCTCTATGTCTACATCATCCTTAAATCCATCGGTAAGAAAATGTCCCAAATATTTAAATTGATGTACCCTATTAAGGGTTACTCCATTCAAAAGTATGGGGAGAGAAGTTTCTGGACACTTACCGTTGGCCTTAAAAATCATGTATTCAGTCTTTTTCTCATTATAAACAAGACCGTGTGAAGCAGCGTACGCCTCGCAGACTCTCAACATTTCATTTATAGCACCCGCAGTCGGAGCCAGCAGCACCATATCATCTGCATTACTGATGTTATTAAAACTAACACCATCAATCCTGCATCCCATACGCATGCTGCTGAGTCCGACTATGAGCTCATTAATATATAAATTGAAAAGTTTAAAGCTTCAAAGCTTCAAAGACTACCTGCACAGAAAATTCTTTGGAGTTTTCTCCTACGAGAAAAGTTTCTCTTTGGAGTTTTCTTGAACCTCCGTGGCGCAGTGGCCAACACGCCAGTCTGCGACACGATTGTTCTTGGGTTCGATTCCCAGTCAAGTCAAAATGAGAAATTATATTTTTCAGTTTGACCTGGGTCTTGGATATTTATTGGTTTATTTATATTTACATGTATTTGTTATAAAATATAGTATCATCAAGTATCGTTGAGTGAGTATCCCATAACACAAGTCTCGAACTTACTTTGGGGCTAGCTCAATCTGTATGATTTGTAGTAAATGTATATTTTTTTACGAAACAAGAGCAAGACAGATTGATTGCTTTGAAACTGTTGTCGACGCCTTGTTTCAGGATGTCGGACTTCCGATGCGTAGTTTACAGTTCACACACAGCTGACATGAGTGATGGTTTTATATTTGTTTAAAAATAGTTCGACACGCGTACATAAGTAGTTATTCTTGACGGATTTCGTTCGACTTCCGAATTATTAATCTTAAATTGTAGCTCTTGGACATTGGGCAGTCAAGGAACTTTTGTTTTCGTTTTATCCTGTTGTATTAATCCGAGTTTAAGGCGATAAGAAATAAAATACATCTGTTGTAAAAAACAGTTACATTACATACGTTTACAAAACTTAAATAATAACGTGAACAAAAATATTACATTTCATGCAAAGAGTAGACCTACAACTCTTTTCTGAACTTTTAATAATGTGTCAATGGTATTTATTTTTTCATTTTGATAAACAGACATTCATTTTGCTACCAATTGTACTCTTTTAGCTACCAACTGAAACTTAGGAATTCGTTATTCTCTTTGACTATCAAAGATTATTCCTTATCTAAGTATATTGTATCTATACCGTAACATTAAAGTTTTTCATTAAATAATAATAACCACCCGGAAAATAATTACAGCCCAGTGAGAAACTCCATTTTTGCACCGACGTCAAATAAATGCTGACGAGCTCCGTGGCGCAGCGGTCAACACGCCTGCCTGCGACACGGATGGTCCCGGGTTCGATCCCCGGTCAGGTCAAGATGGAAAATGATCTTTTTCAGATTGACCTGGGTCTTGGATGTTTATCTATATATGTATTTCTTATAAAATATAGTATCGTTGAGTTAGTATCCCATAACACAAGTCTTGCTTAAGAACTTACTTTGGGGCTAGCTCAATCTGTGTGATTTGGCCGTATATATTTATTTATATTTTATTTATATTATTTATATTTATTTAAATGCATCATAATATCGCATGCATACTTAAATTATATTGACAAATCAATAAAATAAACCTTTCAGAATTCGTCACACGGGCAGTAAATAACAAATTAACATTTACACGTGCAAAAAGGTCCTGGGAGAGCGTGTCATCGACTCATTAGGCTGGTAATTAAGGACTGTGTAACATGCGACTTTGTCCGCAGGGACTTGTAGTGAGAGCGGCAAAAAATTGTAACCTTTTACTAAGTCATTAAATACCTATTGATACAAACATTTTCTGACGTTTCTTAGATTAAAGCTAAAATTATTTTAATTTTAGCTTTATTTAGTTTGTTTGTTGTTTTCTTTACGGGTAGAAGCTAGTATTAATATATTTTGCCTTAGTATTTTGCATATTCCTGTATCACTCAAACATCACGTTGTATGTCGAGTTCAGGAGTTGGATGTACACAAGCAAGAATGAACTTAAATAACTCAACTAGAACCACAGACTGAGATAGATTAAGAACTAAAACCGAAAAATTAACATAGTCTAGAAGGAAACTTAGCAGTTCTACAGAAAATTGATGTAATTGAATACAATTTGTTCAGAAAGAGAATAGGCGTGGCGTAAAAGGAAACGAAAACCATTTTTATTTGTATCAACCCGATCCGGACTTGCCCGATAACAATTAATATTTTATGTTGAAGTGTCGAGCTGTTTCCGTATGAAAAGGGTAATAATCTAAAATATTCTGCGAAAGAAATAACAGCGCTCTTAGATTCTGCGACTATTAGAACTGCGTCTTCATCATTGGCTATCTCAAAGACAAAATAAACTTTTTTAAGTATAGGTGCAGAGATAAGTAAACAGTTTTCAATTAATTTTTTCACAACTGATTAGTCAACACAAACCAAACTAAATCTTAGAGTCGTAATTATACCGGGTATGACGCGTTCGCTTACACCCTTAACGATCAATTAAGACATATTTATCTGGGGAATGAGGCGATGTCAAATTATCTACAAATAGCACTGTAAACATTTACAGTACCTAATAGTATCTTTAATATCATAATTGCTTTTATTGTTTGAATTGAAAAGGCTCCGAAACGACTAGACCCATTTTGACTAAAGCAATTCTGCGAAAGAAATAGCCGCGCCCCCAAATTCTGCCACCATCTCTTCCAGAATAAAGTCTTCATCAAGAGCTATCTCATAGGAAAAATAAACTTTTATTTATTGTACTTGTACTTAAACTTTATTTTTCCCAAAAGTGTTTGTAAATAGTTTTCAATCACCATTTTCACAGCTGATTAGTCAACACAAAACGAACTAAATCTTAGTCGTAATTACACCGGGTGTGCAGGATGTGTCGCGTTCGCTTACACCCTTAACGATCCAATTAGACGTATTTATCCTGGGGAATGGCGATGTTAAATTATCTACGAATAGCACTGTAACTGTTTTACAATAGTTTAATTTAAAAAAGACTTGATTGTTTGTTTGTTTAAATTGAATAGGCTCCAAAATTACTAGACCGAATTTGACTAAACCAATTCTGCGAAAGAATCTCCCGGTGATTTATAAAACAAAACAGGAAGTATTATTTTCATAGAGATATATGTACGTAGTACTAATTATTTTATTTTGTCACCGACATGATGGATAATTTCACTGACAACGTCATCGTTAGAATTGCTAGTGGTCTTAAGTTTAAATTTCCTATTGTCATTATAAGCATCTTTTTAAATCAGTAAGTTTTTGACATAACTGCGATAGATCCCATATTATCAAATGTCTTTAAACTTTTATATATCTATCTAAATTAAGGTACGTGGTAATCATTATTCAGTTTTAATGACGAATGAGCTCCGTGGCGCAGCGGTCAACACGGTCCGTGGCACGCATGGTCCCGGGTTCGATCCCCGGTCAGGTCAAGATGAAAAATGATCTTTTTCAGATTGACCTGGGTCTTGGATGTTTAACTTTATATGTATTTGTTATAAAATATAGTATCGTTGAGTTAGTATCCCATAATACAAGTCTTACTTAAGAACTTACTTTGGGGCTAGCTCAATCTGTGTGATTTGTCTGAATATATTTATTTATTAATTTAATATATTCATAGACAGACTTGCGAGGTTGACAGCTCATAGAGCCAATATAATAATCTTGGTACATAATTATCAATATCACCATCAAAATTTAAAGGCCACACTCTTATCAGTGGAGCTCCTGCACTCTCTCTCTACCTCACCGCCAGCTTTTTGACATCTCAGTACAAACCTCTCCCACGTTTTGTTTTATGTAGCAATACCTAGATTTTTCTCTCCCCCTTTTCCCATCCATTTTGCCTTTTATGAATTGTCTTCATAAATTCTTTGCTTAAAAAATACCTCAATAATCTATGTCAAAATATCTACAATTTCATCATTGCACAGTCTTTAAGCCCATTTCTATACAAGAATGAATAGATTGATAATATTATGCTACTACATTGCTACTTCAAAGTAGTCAATCTTAATTGCGTAAACGTAACGTAAGTACTGCGTTTAACGTCATGCCGTTATTTTACGTATATGTTAGTGGCCAACACAGATGCTAAATTTTTAAGCGGCCAATGATTATAGCTGGTATAAATAAGGTAGACGTGTCTACTGAAGCAGGTCATCAAAATAAGTCGATAATGAAAGAGTAGAACAACACTATTTCAATCATCATCATCATCTCGTGTTGGTGACACGGTCAAACGACCATGCACACCCTGTTTATTTAAATATTTCAATAATGATAAATACCATTTTTTATTAGTGTACTTACTTGAAGTTTAATCTAATTAACCGTCTCCAAAAGTTTCAGAAAATTAATATTACCCTCAAATTAATGAATGATAATTAAAAATCTTACCAATCTTAACACTTACAAATATAGCTGTCAATTGTCATAGAGAGCGGAAATATTATGCCCAAAATCATACCGGAGGTGTTCATATTTCCTTTTTTTAAGAAGGAGGCAATTCAGAACTAATTAAAGACTGCATCCGCCTCATTGCCGGCAAATCGTCGCAGTTTTTGTGCAGAGATACGATACAGTTTAGCTGGAATATGTCCGTGAACAGACACTCTTTGGAGTTGGAGACGAGCGACGGAATAATATGGACCTAACTTAATAGATACTCAAAAAGTGTTATGATATTTATTTAGGTTGAATGTCTAGCTAGCACCACAGAAATTATGAGTTACTATTATAGGATTTTTATTACTTTCGCGATTCAAACACATAATTATCAATATAAACAGCATGAACTTAGCATGAACCTTTTTACTTATTTATTTATATCGTGGTCGCTGCGAAACTGATTGTTGGGTTTCGCTGGATTAAGAGATACCAACTTTAAAACGAAAGTCCGTGGGAATAAAAAGTCTTAAACCGTCATTTTTTACAAGTAAATAAGCACGTAACAAAACTCCACATACACTAATATCACATACAAGGAAGTAAGGATAGAAGATAAAATTAATTATTCAAAAAATACTTGGAAAGTAGGTAAGGCGTATTTCTATCTCTAGAAGTTGCTACGGCGTAGCTACTACGAGTAATTGCTACAGCGTAGCGCCATTTTTTCGTCAAGTCTTTCGTCGTAGAAAATTCAATTGTTACACCTATGCTACGAATACATTCTTTTCCAACCAAAACACTCTATTCATTTTACTAAAATTTAATTTTAAAACTAAATTGTGAGTAAAATTTTATAAAATCATTTTATTAATTAGAATTAAGATCACGTTAATAAGTAAAAAGCGTGCGAAAGAATTGATGATTATTTTGATGACAGTTATTTGCTAAAAGCAAGATAGAGAAGTTTGGAAATGTGTTCTTTGTCTATTGAAATACTTTAATGTAGAGTTGGTTTATTTTTTACTTCTAGAATGTTGATTCAGATGGTCGTCTTTTAGATGTGTGAATTATGGATCAGCTTCCGAGTATAGTATGTAGTACTTAGCTAAAGCACTGTGCAAAAATATCCCTAAATGAAGCTACAGTCTAAATAATGGTTTCCTATATTTTTAAACAATAGTCAAAAAATATGAGTAAAATTATATGCCTAGAGTTCTTTGAAAGATGTATGCAGGTTGCTTTATGTAGGTAGGCATGTTTGTGAACTTTTTTATGAATCAAATCTATCTTGCCTGATGAAAAGCAACAATGAGGTCTAGGGTGATATATGACACGCAAACACAAAAATTACCTATATTTTTTTTTATTTTAACACCCAAAACAGATCACAATCAAATAAATGATTAATATTCAATTATAACTGATTTAAATTATAATCCAATGGATGTGTGCCTAATAGTTTCAATCATCATCAGGTCTTTTTAAGTATCCACTGCAGGAGCACGACCTTCTCTGAACTATCAGAGCCATATATTAGTCAGAGTAGTCACAAGATTTGGCCTACGCTCTCCACGTTGGCAAGAAGGGTTGGAGAGCGGTCTGCTGTATTTAGCTTGTGTTTCCTAAGTCGCTTTCTACGACATCCACGGGAAGACTTGGGGTGGTCCTATTCTACACTGCCGGGAACCACATGGCGGTTATAAATACTTACTTAACTAAAATCGATAGGTAAGATATATTCCTATTACGTTATAAAATCAATAGGTTAGTTATATCTATTCACTCATAAAATCGATCCACACTAGGCCAACGCGGCATTCACACCGGAAATGCGCGTCGTTATTTCATTCGCCGATGACATGTGTCGGCGCAGGCGCATGTGTCGCCTCGGAAATTCGCCGAGAAATTGATGACATCATTAGTCATATTATGAAGTGGCGGTTTTTTCCAAAACTACGATTCCGGACCGCACAGAAGCAAGCTCCCATGTTTTGGCAATATGTGGAGCTGAGAGATTGGATGGGTTTAGTCTCGTCGCCACTAGGATTATAGGATTTAGGATGTCTTCATACCATTTTATGTTTTTTTATTGGAGGTAAGTAGACAGCGATAGGAACAGTTATTGCTCAAAGGTTTATTCCAATTATAACTGGAGTGTTTACAAATGTACTACTATTTTTCTCCAAAATTGAAATATACCTATATCTTATGACAACTGAAAAAAAAACTTCTGTCTGTCCGTCCGTACGTCCATGTGTCTGTCTCTAATGAAGCGTAACAGGAAAAGATACAAAAATTTCACTAAATGAGTTAGGTATCTATTGCTGCTCTATAACATAACAACAAATAATATATAAAACAAAATTAATATAATGTTTTTGAGCATCTTGTAGTGAAGTGTTGTTTGGCAGTTTTTTTTTCTTTTACGGTGGTACGGAACCCTTAATGTGCGACTCCGACAAGCACTTAGCCTGTTTTTATCGAATATTTATTAAATAGAAAAGTGTTTTTTGAGTGAAATCGCGTTAATGTATGTTACGATAGTAACGATATTTTATGAGCAGAATTCGCAATGCCATTCACCAAGGTTACTTTTGTAAAAAATATGTATATTTCAGAATATTTCAAGATCATATAATAATAAATATTTCTGTCAATAAATCAATATGATTTGAAATATTTACCTACCCAACCCAACTGATCAAAAACCCGTCAAAACTAGTGGCGAACTTCTTTAATTATTTACTTAAGTGTGATAGTGATCAAGGGTGCGATGCGTATGTGCGATACATATAATAACATAAACTGCGATATAGAGGACTTAGACATATTTAACCTTAGCTTAAATGTCTTTAAACAAAGAGTGCTGAATCTTATTAAGGATTAAAAATCACTTTGTGTTTTTTGTAACTACATATTTTGTTAAGCTTATTTGAAATTTAGTGTAAATGTTGTTTATACCTATTATTGGTGTTTGCATAAGTACTAGATTTTATGAGTGATGAGATTTAATGTTGTATGTAAATACTGTTGGTGTACCTAATAAAAATAAATAAATAAGGGTGGCCGACCTGTTGCGGTTACATTTTTTTTTTCAAAACATCAGTTCCGGACCGCACCGGGGTAGGCTCCCATATTTTGCCGATATGTGGACTTTATTTGCTCGTAACTACTTAGTTTTACGGGATTTAAATTGTCTTTGTTTGCTTTGCAAGGTGAAACCAAGGATTTCGCTCAAAGCCTAAAATGTTTTTTGTAAAGAGTAACGGCTTAGTGTGATTATACTCCTAAAATTTGTATCTCATAAAGTAAAGAATAGTGTTTCTAAGCCCAAATATGTATTGAGTAGATAGTCTTTGTAGTATGAAGATTTTAACTATTTACTATACAAGTCATATAAAATTAAAAATTTATAGGTAGCCTCTAAAACGAAAACGTCTCTATCTTGTAAATGGCTGGACGATTTTAGTAAAACATGCTCTGCAACATGTTCAACTAAGCTAACTAAAACCAACAATAGAATACTTGCTTCCAAAAACATTGAAAGCAGTTTTTTAGCACCACATCCAAATCGGATCACACGTTTAAGAGCTACGGTGCCACAGACTGACTCACCCCAGACTCATAGCGGTCAAATTTACAACATACTTTTTTGCATCGGGGATATGAAAACAGTTGTAAATGCTAAAACCAATGCTATTTCGAAATAATCACAACAGTTTGAGAAGATAAAAAATGTGAGATACCGATATGTTTTAGTTATTTATCACTACAATTTAGACTGACGAATGAGTTTATGATTGTAGCAAATTATTACGTTCAGGACTTTGATCATTAACAGTAACAGATGAGAATCATCAGATCATCGCGGCAATTAACATTTTACAAGTAAGAATGATGAGGTTCTCATATGGATGTATCATACATCAGGTGAATCTGCCAACATGGCTTGAACGATAGAGAAGATAAGTGCAGAGTACAAGCTTTGCCTTTTTGTCGAATGTGAGGTGTTGTTTTCTTGTTTTCGCTTGTGTAAGTAACTCTGAGTCATACTTACCAGCATACTTAAAGACTTTGGGTAAGAGATATAGAAGCTGGTGTCTCTTGAATCACGTAATACATCAAAATAGCGTAATTAGCAACAAATCATTGTCAATCAGTGTGTTTCCTTCCGCAGTTTATGGACCAAATGCTTTAAATAGAGTAGAGAATCAGAACTGAACTATTTAAAACCCTCGTTCTTCGTAACACTTGAAATAACAGTACGAAGTAGGTGTCGAGGCGCCGGCGTCTTGAAACTACATATTATGTAAAAAGTTATTGTGATTTTTCCTTACTTGCACATTGTGGATTGTCTTTTAGTCGTCTGTTTTAAAAAAAGATAAAAATACATTTCCAAAATGTAGCAGAAAGCTTAAACTGATATTAATGTTACTCTATGCTCGTGGTACTTACGACACTCCTCTATTTAAGGCGTTAACAAATGAGACACACGATGTAATTACTGACTACGAAGACACTTCTGATGCTGGCTTACAGGTACGTAATGTCGTATAATCTAACGCGTTTCAAAACGTTATCCCCTGGGCATTTATGACGATCTACATATAAAGACAGATGTATCAAGCTCACACTCTGGAGGTTTTCGTCTTAGCATATTCTTTCCTTTTACATAGCATTATCCACGTATGTGCCAAATTTCAAGGAGATTGGTTCAGCAAATAAAGCGTGAAGAACTAACAAGCAAACAAATAAATAAACTCACTCTCGCATTTATTATATTATTTGGGATACGTTTATCACACGAGACGACTTAGGGACAATCATCAAAGCAAAAGCATATACAAGGGCAACCGAGTGCAGCGGATGATGGTTGCAATGGTTGCCCTAGTAATGCATTAGTAGCATTTTGTTTTTCTATACCTATATTGTTCATATTACTTACTGCAAAAATAATGTTAAGTGGTACATGCTCAGCTATGATGCTTTAGATCTCGTATAATACTGTACATCTCTCTCTCTTCCAAATATATACCCAGGTATATATTTAGATGAGAGAGAGATGTAATTGACATTGCTAGACGTCCGCCGGCAAAAACAGTTCCGAGACGGCAACGCGGCGCCCCCATTTAGTGCATATGAAACTGTTATTTATCAAGTTAGGCTTAGAACAGTTTCCCAACTATTAGGCCCGACTACCCCGCTTGTTTTTTCGAGTCACAGCGAATCCCTTACAATATTTGTCAAAAAAGTAGGTATAGCACTTGTTAAGGGCGCACTATTGGTCTATCTAACTTAATAGCCGATTTTCATCGTTGTCATTGAGAGTTACGATCGTTGTCATTGTATCAAATACCGGGCAATTAAAAAAACATTTCGTTTTTTTTTACCTATATCCTAAGAACAACTCACATCCCTCCAAATACTTGCAATGATACTTGAACCCCACATTGAGAAATCCTGGCTTCTAAGCTAAAAGCGACGCGCATAACAAAATTGGTCTCAGAGGATATGTTTTTCATATTGATGGCCTGAAATTAAAAATATTGATGGGTCTATACTAGGACGGTTCCGTAATTACACTCTGTATCACAATTTTCCTACTTAACGATGACCTCTTACTCCTCGTTCAGATCACGCGTAGTATACGATTTATTTTAATAAAGGTTGCAATAAATCCTATGACCCAAAACTGAATTTTTAATCTTCAATCGACTATAGATGTCGGTTTCGGTAGTGTTAAAAAATTGGGTTGGCGTCGCCGTATTTTACTCTACGATACAGGTAGCTTTTTAGAAGGCATATTACGTATAACAATGACAATTTTAATTGATATAAGATCGGCTCTCCACCTGAGAGCAATTTAGAGATAAAGCAGTCCCAATCGGCTTCGGAATCACACCTTTCATGTAAAAAAGCTAAATGCACCGACCTTCACACGATAGAAGAATGGTAGACATAGATATAAGAACCAGTAGAGGCGACTGCGCTACATTATCCCATCCCACATCCCAATCCCATATTATAAATGCGAAAGAGAGTTTGTTTATTTGTTTGTTTGTTATGCTTTAACGTCATACCCCTATGATATTACGTAAGCAGAAAATTTGCTATTTTTAACCCCCTCCCTCCTCTTGTCAGCAAAAGAGAGAAAAGTTAATCCCCCCTCTCACGAAGCTTACGTAAACATTGGTATCATTTTCACAAAAAATGTGTTAATGTATTTTGCGAAATTTTGCTTTTGTCATCGCCACATCAACCCCCTTATTCCCCATGTCATCAAAAATCAGCCAAGCCTAGACCCCCCACCCCCTCTCACTGCTCACGTAATATTTGAATGACCGCTTATTTGATGAACCGATCATCATTTAATTTTGCTCTGTGTCTGTTGTCTGGCGTATGAAGAAGTACATAGGCTACCTTTGTCGAGCTCCGTGGTATCTATATCTAGCTATCTTTTTCAGATTGGCCTGGGTCTTGGATGTTTATCTATTTAAGTATATTTTATAAGATATAGTATCGTTAAGTTAGTATCCCATAACACAAGTCTCACAACTTACTGTGGGGCTAGCCCAATTTGTGTGATATGTCTCTATATATTTATTTATTTATTATTACCTTTCATCTCGGAGAAAAGTGATGTTCCCGAGGGATCGACCCTAACGCGAGCGGAGCCGCGGGCAAGAGCTAGTTTTACGAAGCCTTTTAGATTTTGATAAAAGTTGAGTAATAGAGTTGTCAGCATAATGATATTACGAAACCAAGCAGACTTTTCATGCTTAAATTCAAATATCCGTGTAGAAGTTGCTGCGCTAAAAACAATTAACAGATCCTTATCAAGTTTTGAAAACTACATGGACGTAATTTTGTTGAAAGATTGTATCGCATTTGAAAAGGGTAAGTATTCTTCCTAATGTTTGTTTATATTGTATGTTCTTATGGAAAAAAGCAATCGTAAAATAATGAGATAGTCTTTTATAGGTGCTCTCCTTGGTCAAATTCTATATTGGCTGCTCAAGTTTATTCACATTGATTGCTTTTAGATAACCAAATGTTGCGAGTTTTGGGGAACCAGAACAAAGAAAAATAAAAAGTACTTATTATATATAACATTGGGGATAGTTTTATAATACTTTTTTCCCGCGCGGAAAACGATAACGGATGCTTGTCAGCACACCAGCCCCCGTAGCATGGCACGCGCGACAACGTTTATCGACTATCGCCATCTTGTTTTTCGCAATACTGAAGAGCGAGAAGGAGATAGTTTATCGCGCGATATAAACGGCGTCGCGGGAGCCATGCTACAGGGGCTGGCGGGCGCGCGCGCGCGGCGCGATTCAAGTGTTTATAACTTATGGCTTTGTTATGAGCTCGGGTTAGCTTAACCATAACAAGTAATGCGTCACTGGATTCGTTGATAAATTGTGTACAGGATCATGTAGCTTTGATAAACATTCATTGTTTTGGCACCTACTAGGAATCAATTGAATACGAACAAAGAGTCTTTTTACGACATTTTTGAACTTTGATGATTTATATAAAATAAAATCCTTATGTTCTTAATTTTATTAACAACCTAGTCAGTTGTTTTGTAACTAACGAAAAAACAAACATCCTTCTATATAAAAATCTTGAGAAAGAGAGTCCCGTATGAAATTCGAATATAGTTAAGTACACTTTGCATCTAGACTTTGTCCTCCCACTTCCATCGGAACGACACCTGTTACTGGGAGGAATTCCGACCCGGCGGTCGCTGTATAAGGCTCATCTTAAGTGTCGGCACACTTGAAAGGAGTCTTATACAGCTTGGTAAATCTGATTTTTGGGTTAATGAATAATAGGCACTCGAAAAGCCGTTTGTTTGTTTGTTTTTCGAATGTGTAAGTGGCCAACTTAATAAACTCGAAAAGCCGTTTAGTTCCGTGCAGTATGGTTCCTGGCAGAGTACTCCAAATCTTCCCGTGGATGTCGTAAAAGGCGACTTAGAATACACAAGCAAAACAAAGCTTATAAACAAAGCTTAGAGGACGAAGAGGACGGTCGGACGACCTGATAAAGGTCGCAGGAATGCCGCTTCCAACCGGTCGACCGTTTGCGGAAATCCTTGGGGAAGGCCTCCAGCGGTGGACTTCCTGTGGCTGAGATAATGATGAAAAAGATCAAAGAGACTTCTCCACTTCGTCTGGCCAGCGTGGAGAGTGTAGGCTGCTTTGGCTAGTATATGGCTCTAGTAGTACAGATAAGGTCGTGCGTCGTGGTCCTGCAGTGAAGAGTAAAAAGACCTGATGATGACTTCAAAAGAAGTTAATTTGTGTGCCTAACAAAAAACAATAAAGAACTTGAAACGTATCATTTTTTTTATTAATTTAATAAGATCTAAAGTCGGTTTATTCTACAATAATTATGGAATGTACATGTCATAAATAAAAAAAAACTCGAAACGTATCTAAATATTAGGAAGTCTAGTTGCACAACGTCGAGAGGGATTGGCTCGCAGGTGTCTGCACAAAAAAACGAAAGGATTCGCCGCAGGTGCGGCGGGATCAGGTGGACGATTTGGGTTACCAGTTCGATTCCGGCCAGCGCAGCGTGACGGATTAGTTTCAAACATAACCATTTGGGACTATTTATTATTTACAGCACATTATAATTGACCCAATTATAATATATATAATTATAATTTGTAAAAATATAGAGAACGTGGTACGTGTACGTACACGTACCAAGTTCTCTATTTTTTTTTTTTTTAATTAGACTATATTGGTCGGATTGTGTCGAAGGAGACCAAAAGAGTATGGGCGTATAAAAACTGGAAACAAGAAGCCCGAATAAGATGCGAGTGGAAAAATTTACTTGACCAGGCCCAGGCCTTTCAGGCGATTGTAGTGCCATAGATGATGATGATGATGACTATGTTGTTTCATTACTTGGTAAAAGCCTCAATTATGCTTCTATCTCTCTCTGGCTCTGAATGACCAGAGAAATCTCTCGCTCCATCCCTGTCAAACTCGCTACCGGAATAGAGTGCGTAGAGTAGGATTAGCTATCGGGTGACTTGCACCCAGGACAGGCCCTTCTGGCAACGTAGCTTTCGGCAATAATGCAAAGGCGTTTGCCATCATTGATTCCCAGTTCGACCCTTCAGGCTATGCATGACGTGGCCCATCAGTCATGAGAGTTTGCTGCCTCTACAAGTCTTGCGCACCCTGGCAACGCACAAAGCCGAGGCCCGTCCCTTGTGACCCCTTGGTGATGTTGCCTTGTCCTTATCAATACGTTTACAATACAAATTATGAGTAATATGTAAAAAGAAGATATGGTATGTAACTTTTGAGTCCTGTCAAAAAACCTAAAAACTTATTTATTAGTATTGCTTATTTATTGGACGAAGAGAAAATAAAGAGTAATGAAATTTTTCTTTTGTTTTTATAAGATAAAGCTAAACTAATAAACCGATTATCAGATCAGATCGATGGGCCCGAAATAGGCCCGAAAGGAACCTCATGGATGTTGGCAAAGATTCAAAGATTCAAAACGTTTATTCAGAAAATAGGCTCTTGCTTTCACGTCAAATCACATTTAAAATTATTATATAAAGTATTTGCATTTACTTATTATTGTTCAAAAGCTACAGACTACTAGTATCTCGAAACCGACCACTGCAGAGAAGAAATGCCGAAAGAAACTCTTTTCAAGGCTTAGTGGAAAACCACGGATGATGTCGGGGTGACATCAACAAGTTCTTGAGAATTTGGCAGCAAGCTGCGTTAGATAGGGAGGGGAAGGGAAGTAAAACCATTGCCCAGCAGTGGGACACAAAACCAAAAAAGATAAAAACTCCAAAGAACCAAAATAAAACCATTGTCAATCACACCCAGCCACCTGCGTCCCGAATTTGGCGAAGCTGTCAGTCCAAAACGGAAAATTCAATAAAAAAGTTAAAAAAACCCGCGCCGGCGCATCGGGCGTAGGCGGGGCGGGCGACAGGTAGCTTTGTCGAGAACAATGCACAATCAGACACACCAATCTTGTTATATGCATTTCATATGCAGTATACAGCTGATTAAACTTACTTTTTGAGTTTGGGTTTCAAAGAAAGTTTTTGAAAGAGTTACCAGAATGATAGATATTCTCTATCGCCGTGAGGTGACCGGCAGAGTAGAATAGGACCACTCCAAGTCTTCCCGCGGATGTCGTAGAAGGTGACTTAGAAAACACAAGCTAAACAAAGCTTATAAACATCAAAGAGACCTCTTCAACCCGTCTGGCCAACGTGGAGAGTATAGACCAAATCCTCTGACTGCTTAGGCTAATATATGGTAGTACAGAGAGGGTTATGCTCCAGCAGTGGAGACTAAAAATGATGATGATGATAATGTCTATTTATTAATATCAAAGAGGTGGTACCTATGTATTTGTACATTAATGTCTCAAATCAAAGATTTATGTAAGAACGGTATATGCAGTAACTATCTTCTATTAGCTCCATTGGATATGAACACGCTCTGCCTCTAATATAATAAGTACTATTCTCTTATTAATATACTATACTAATACTTAATCACTTCTAGCCTGAAAGTGATTAAGTATGAAATTGTATGTTTGGTTTTAGGATTCCGTACAAAAATTGAAAAACGGAACCCTTATAGGATCACTCGTGCGTCTGTCTGTCCGTCCGTCCGTCTGTCACAGCCGATTTTCTCCGAATCTACTGAACCAAATTAGGTGAAATTTGGTAAGATGGTGTAATCCTGTGACCCAAACACGGTTGTGCAAAGTAAATAAAGATTTTTTTGAAATAAGGGTCATTTTCAGGGGCCCAATTACAAAATTTTAAAATAAAGTTTTGCATGCCTTACTGTGTTTTATATCAAATGAATGGGCTCATTATGAGGATCTCAAAAATATTTTTTTTTTTTGTTTGGGTATAATCAATACTTTTGATTTTATTCACGAAAGAAGGCAAAAATTGACCATTCCCCCTCCCCCCCTGATCTCCGAAACTACTGCACTGCATTTGCGAAAAAAAGTTTATTACCTAATTGTAGAGACCAAATTGGTCGAAATTGAAAAGGACTATCTAAGACTAAGTAGTTCTAGTTCCAGCTAATATTGACTATAGATATATAATATAGAGCTATAGATATCAATATTATTATCTTTCGTTTCATTTCATTACATCATAACAGTCACAGAATGCATATTTTACTAACTGAAACTATGATATTTTTTGTAGTACACTTGAATTTATAACATCACATATATAGACTCTTTTCATTCATTAAAATTAAAGTTGTGTTTCTGGGCTCCGAATAATGTCTTGTAGTAACTTGAAGTAATGACCTAAATAAAGTCGTATGTAAAAAATCCACGTTTTTTTAACTTGATTTGGTCTGTCTGGACTTGTCTAAAAATGTAATATATTTTATAAAATATTAACGATCCAAAATAAATTTACTAGTCTTTAAGACCTATAAAATGCATAGTGATTAAACACTACCTGTGTGAGGTCTAGGTCTCATCTGTTGTTTAACATGTTTTCAGTAATAACTTTAAGTACTTATTAAAAAGTACGACCTAAAATTAACAACAACTTAAGTAAGTACACACTTATAAAATTTTAAATGCAACCTGTGCAAAATATAAAAAATGTAAAGCTCCGTTAATTGCCAGAATCGTCCCCATTACCAGCCACTGATACGCCCTGCGTGCGTCGTATGCACATCTGGGAGCAATGAAGCGGGACGCAACCGAAAAATGTCCTATGCTACCAACAAACACAAGCTTATATAACCTTTAAAAGCAGGTTAATAAAGTATAATTTTGATTAGCGGCAACCCTAACACCAAAGTCTGCGAACACCTGTTTCAACCACAGCATTTATTTTATGTCCGGATTAATCAAACTTCGACTTTAAATTTGAGGTATAAGGATTAGTTTTTCATAACAGCAGTACACTATGGCATTCCTGTTCTTAGGGATGTTCGCATAAATTATCGATGTTTCTACTCTCGGCTAAGCGGCCGAGATAAGTCCGTCTCTGTCTCGTCTCGACACTTGTTTTTATTTTTTATTCGCTTCAGTCGGTCGAATGCTTCGTAAAACAAGCGCCAGTCTTTTTGCGAATCTCGTTTGTTGTTATATGTGTATAGAAACCAATAGGTATACTTACATACATTAAAATAAACTAGTAGCGCATAATTAAAAAGAAGCACCGATTTAATGGAAGATGCGAGATAAGATTATTATAAACGATTCCAACATCAATAAATCATGACCGTATTACCAAGTTGTGTGAGAAACTTTTTAATCTTTCAACAAACATGAATATTAAGCAGTTACAAGTAAGAGCAATTTGCTTAGAAATGAGTTACTGGTAGTTCATTTGCTGAGTCAAATACCAGTTGATCGACGCCAGGTCACGGGGCTAGTTCATAATACACGAGGTGTCGGCGACCAGTCGGCGCCACGGCGGTAAGCGCGGCGCCTTCTATCCTGCCACCAATACTTCAACGCTGCACACCAATATATCCCATAACCTTACCCACAATAAGGCTCTTTATTCTGTGATTGTAAGGTCATCAGCTGTGATTCCAATCTACAAGCAGAAATACGCTTTTACTGTACAGAATAACGCAGGTTTTAGTTTGAGTGTGAGAATGTATTGAATTCATTCCTCGATTTTGAATTCCGAACGCCAAGTAAAAGAAAGCGTTTTTTTTAAGGAAGCGAGCTTATGTCTTAATGTTATTAATACTGCTTATGTAACGGTGTTACGGCGTCTAGCCTAGTGTTGAGCCTGGGGGACTATTTTTGTGACCATTCGTATTCGAACGATTTTTGGATGAAAAACAACTCGTTTGCGAACCTGTGCCTTCAAAACTTAGTGACTAATTGTCTGTTGTACAAACATCACATGAATGCAGTTTGGCTGAGAACGCGGTTATATTTGGACGGCCGGCCAGGTGGCCGGTCGTGACGTTTCGGTAACCGTTGACTCGTTACATCCGAGGTATAAATGGCACAGAGCAATGAAGTGTGAAAATCATACTAATCACGTGGTAGCAGCATGCTCTGCTTCAATTATTCACTTGATTGATAAAGGATACTGCTGTTTACTTACAAATATCATGTAGTTGAAATAGTATAATAACAACTCTACTGTAAAATAAACCTATTGGCAAGAGAATGAAATAGGAAGGTACGACTAGATGTAGTTTTATACAAAGTAGACAGATCTAAGACCCACATGATGGATATTTAATAATATTTACTTTAGTTGTAGAATAATAGAAAATACGAAACGACCTCTGAAAGAGTGGAGGAACTCAAGGTGTAGAGAATTAACGGGCTACATTGCAAGCTTATTGCAAGATGATAGTCATACAGATAGAAATAGAGATTGGGAAATTAAAGCTATTGCATAAACAGTACTGGCACAAGAATCAAATTGTTCTCAATAATGAATAGCAGCTTGATTTTGGAAAAACATTAATAGGGATGGCAACGCAGATACCGCTGCGTACGGTCTTTCCTAACAAAAATATGAATATCTTTTGTACTTTTATGTAAGTAATAAGTGTAAAAAAAGTGATAAATCATTTGACCTTTTGTTAAAAAATGCATCAAACTCATATAATTCCAATAATAAAAGATTTTTTCTCAAACATGCTCGGAAATGTAGGCATTACTGTAGTAAAAAGAAGACCGGAAGTTTGTAATTCTTGGCTCATTCATCGCATTGCCGGCCTAGGCCAGGAAATAAGTATGAAAATTACTTCCCGGCCGCTGCTCAAAACTTTTTAATTAATCTATGTAACGTAAATTATATCACTTGTCATACAGCCAGTTTACTACCACTGCATTTTTAAAAAATGCATATAATACGTGAATATAACTACAATTTCATTAAAATATCGATATGTGATCATACGAAAATATGCTTAATTTTCGTTGCGAGAGAAGAAAACAATCATCTATGATCTATTAAATTTTTTGTGAAAAATATGACTGGGCTCTATGGGCATTGTTTCCTTTGCTGGAATTGACAACTGAAAATAAAAAAATTAAAAACTCGGGAGATCTGTTATTTTCACTATACCCGTAGTGATTAACGCCACTGCCGAAAAACTGCCTTTACGGATTTTAGGGCATAGAACACACGTCAATTGACTTTGAATTTATGGCCCCCCATAGAAACTCAAAAGGAATTGTATGGCATTTTTTTCATTTTCACCCTCACTCCATTATTTGTCTATGATCCTTATTGCCTAGAGAAAACATATGGCAGTCGGTCGTCTGATACTAGTAATAGTATCTTCTTCGTAGTTTGTGATTAACGCTTTGCAGTAATTGATTGACATTGATTGTTTTCGGTAAATATGTGCAAAGTTGGTTATTTATTCGAAATGAAACGGTTCAAAATGAGTTTTAGTGATGAAAGCAACACTGCAATGGATTTTAAATACCTACTTCGCCTAATTTGAAACTTGAAAGTGGAAAAATTACTACCGGCAAATACCTAGTAAGGGGAAATATTTAAGGCATGTAAGTTTATGTGTAACTTTAAGTTAAATTTCCTCACATTTATTGAGAAAATCTCTATACTTTCCTCGGCGGGAAAGGGATTGCCGGACTCGTAACTATTGTCAAGGCCTCGCTGACGCTCGGCCTTGAAAACTATACTCGTCCGGCAATCCCTTACTTCCCGGCCTCTGCAGTAATGTACTATTATTTTACAAACATAATCTATATAAATAATTTTTGTTTTAGTTTGTATTTAATAAATAGGTCAATTTGTTGAAAACTAGCGTATATTTATTTTATATCGCTTTTTATACATGTGCAATGCTGTTTTGATAAACTTATATAAAATTAAGAAATAAGATATGGGAAAAATACAAACAACCCGCGTGGATTTTTTCTCGTCTTATTTTTTTAATTTATAAGAATATAAATATTCCTTAGAGAATACTTACATAGCAAAATATTATAATTTATAAAACATTATTTCACGAGATTTAGTCAGAAAAAAATTAAGTCGTAATTCCATATATTTAACAGTTTTTTTTTTCAGAATTATTGTGAACAACGCCACTCTTGACAATTTTCATCCCTATTTACATAATAAAATCCATACTTCTTTTATCCATACTTAGTTTATCGGTCTAGTTCTCTGTCATCTTACATAGTTTCGCCCTGGTTCTCACACATTTAATTCTTAGAACACACAAGTTTTTGTTGCAAACAAAACAAGTTCTGGACTTCATAACAACAGCATTTCATTCAGGCTCACACTAGCCTAGCGTTCATCAAACAGCAAAAAACGCGTTAAACAAAACGCGACAAGATTCACGCCGTGCCCTGCTCTCGCTAGGTGTCAAAAGCTTTACTCAGTGGTGGTTTTAGGGAGGTACGAGCGGTTTGGATTAGGCGCCAAGGGCTCGTCTTAGGGGGGCGTCAAAATTAATTTGTGAGGTCCCAGCTTATCCAGCTATGTAAGAACGAGCCTCACATAAAATAGATGAGGTAGGTGTTGCTCAGCAGACAGAGAGATCATGCAGGAAATCAGATGTCATCATCAGAGTCGTCTGTGTGTTACACAGACGACACACAGGATACTGTGTTAACCATTTATTTAGTTACAATCCACTGTTTCACCCATTTACTAGACTGATAAATAAGTTTTCACAATTATAAGTTTTACTTAAAGGACCGAAGCTGAAAACTAAAAAAAAAAAGACTGCCATACAAAAATATTCAGTCGCTCGGCCTACTTGTATGGGTATATAATTTTTTTTAGTCCCATAGAAAAGTTAATCATATTGACAGGCTGAATCACCCCTTTAAATACTAAACGATAAAATTTCACCATGTATTTATATTATCACACATCAGATGAGTAGAATAAATGCTATGATGACGTCGATGAAGTTCTAATAATAGTCAAAATAGTCTTAACTAATGCCAATCGTAAATCTCAGCCTATCTTTGTCTTGCTAGACTTGAGAACGATTTTAGTTAAGATACGTCTAAGATGCCTATAAGTATTCGGACTTCTGATATCTATGATTCGGACTAAGGTATGCCTATTTAAAATATCTATAATGACGGTAAGCACCTGCTTAGTTAGGTTTTGTACTAAGATAGGGCACCATTTTGACAACTCGCATCACCCAAGAGATTGCTAGGGCCACTACCGGCTTTACCTGACCGCTATGCGCCCACGCAGCACCACCGAATATTGACCGCCTTACGTCTGTTTGTTTGGGAATTATCCTTTCACACCTTAATTCGGGCCCCGCTACTCAAATTATTGTTTAAACACCTCACGCTCACGTTTTGGAATTGACAAGTCCGCTTTAAGGGGATCAATGAGGTTTTTGGAAATTCTTGGAGGCCAGCAATGCAGCCGGGTTTTATAATTATTTATAATTTGGCGTCACATGACGTTATTAATATTCATAATTTCTTGCATTATTTTTTATAGGTATTTCTTTGTCTGTCGTTTTAGAGTTACTATAAGGACAGGCGTCAAACAGGCGGTGGGCTGCAAAATTTGCCAAATGATATATTACAGTGGGTAGCTCCACACTGTTTTCTTGTCTAAAATACCTCAGTTCGTAAAGACGAAAGCCTGAATCAATGTGTGTTACCAGAGATGACTTGCGGTTCCAAAATGTGGTTCTAAACTATGGACCTCATAAGAAAGCTAAAGGTCTCTCAAAAAGCTATGGAGAGGGCTAGCTATGCTCGATGTTTCTTTACGAGATCGAATCAGAAACGAAGAAATTCATAGATCACTGAGGTTTTTGTGAATACTTGGTGGAAATGAAAGTTCTAAACATCGGATAACAGCGGGTGGCCGCCCGAGCTGCTATTCTCATCCCCAATCCATCCGAGCAAGTTGCATCCCAAATACATTTATCCCGTTCCCCTAGTCCATTAGCATGTTGCTAGCCACATCGCCTATTAACATTAGGATTGTTTACATTTTCGCCCATTCCCTCTACCGGCTTGTACGGTCTGCGCGGAAAGAGTTTTTCTATTCTCCCAGACTAGCATGGAAGCAATATATAATTTTTTCTGAAATATAAACTCAATTTCCTCCGTGGCGCAGCGGCCAACACGCCAGGCTGCGACACGGATGGTCCCGGGTTCGATCCCCGGTCAGGTCAAGATGAAAAACGATCTTTTTTCAGATTGACCTGGGTCTTGGATGTTTATCTATATATGTAATTTGTTATAAAATATTCTATCGTTGAGTTAGTATCCCATAACACAAGTCTCGGAACTTACTTTGGGGCTAGCTCAATCTGTGTGATTTGTCCGTATATATTTATTTACTTATATTTATATTTAATTTGGAAAGTAATATCTAATTTTAAAATTGTGCGCCATTTTCACATGACGTCATTTTTGAAAAAAATTTATTGAATAGGTAGATACGATGTCAGTTCTAAGATAATGTCTCATTATCCCAACTCGACTGGTAGGTGGTATTTGTATTATTGATGAAAATAAAACTAAACTGCATCTGTATGGCCAACTTGAATTGTACCAATCCTCTTATGAATAAAAAAAATTGCTGGACCATTAAAGCGATAACGCCAATCAAGATGGCCGAGATACGCGGGCAGTTTTTGATTATTTCTTGAATTAATTTCGTCTTGTTTGAGTACATAAAAATTAAGGCAAAACCAGTATAAACGACTGGGGGCAGTTGTTTTGCGCTTGGTTCCCCGAATTCTGGGGAAACGACGGCAAAAAGCCACGGAACAGGATTTTGTATCGGCGACGCCAAATCTGTTCGCGTCAAGAAATGATACAGAGGACGCCGCGGCGAGCCACCGACAAACATTAACCGAATAAAAACCTGGGAAGTCTTGCATTCGTTTTAACAAATATTTATTTCACATAACGGGCGTAAATTTAACCTTGCTTTCAATTGAAGAAGTGGCCCTCTTAAAATAACCAACTTTTCCTAATGGACCAATATGTTGGGGACTATATTAAAATCAATATTTTCATATCAAACTGCTCGGCCAGCATGGTAATTTGTAAGAAATTGTAAAAAAGGCTTAGGTCCAGTTCCCAGCAGTGATCTCATAGGTAAAGTGGTCCATACTGATGGACTGAGTCACCCGTTAATGGTGAGGATAAATTTACACCCTGTATGTGACGAGTCGAGGGTTGCCGTGTATCCCAAACGGCGGGCTGGCTTAACACGTTTTTTTTTGTTTGATTGATTGATTAGCCGTTTGGCATTTTCCAAAACGCAATTTTTCATACGTCACTGGCCTATCATCCCCGACGGAAGAATTCCACTGCTGGACACAGAGCGCCCCCAAGGATTTCCATCAAGGGAGGGATTTCACCACGCTTGGTAAACGGGTTGGTGAGCGCAGTTTGTTTGACTTATCTGGGTTCCGAACTTCCAACACTGCTGCCCATCGAAACTGTTTTTAAGCAAGGGAAGGGTACACAAGGGGATTTTGTTATAATTATAAAATTTTATTAAATATTTCTTAAATATATTTTGGGCCTGGCGGAACGGGATGACTAGATCAGAAATGAGGACATCCGCAGCAGAACCAAAGTAACAGACATAGCTCGCAGGATTGCTCGTTTAAAGTGGCAATGGGCTGGACATATAGCCCGGAGGACAGATGGCCGTTGGGGCATTAAAGTCCTGGAGTGGCGGCCACGAATAGGGAAGCGCAGTGTGGGACGACCCCCGACCAGGTGGACGGACGACCTTATTAGGGTCGCCGGGAGGCGGTGGACTCAATATGCACAGGATCGCAATTTGTGGCGATTTATGGGGGAGGCCTATGTCCAGCAGTGGACGTCACTGGCTGATAGATAGATAGATAGATAGGAACGGGATGAAGGTACTTGGGAAGCTGCTCACTCGGATGGATTAGGGATAAGAAAGTAGCTCGGGAGGTCAGGCGCGCGTACCCGATGCACCTACATCCATCAGAGACGTAGTTGAGGGTGACGCCACTATGCTATACTGGGTGTAAATTTACCCCCGACATTTTCTTAAACTTTTTACTGCTAGCCGCCTGTCTGACGCTGACACTTTTGGTTAGCGGCAAAACCATAAATTGTGAAAAGTAATTTAATTATTTCCAGTTTGGTTAGGACATTGCAAGCATGAATCACCTGATTGTGTGATAAGAAAGATGATTCCGTGCCTCGGAAGGTACGTTAAGCCGTTTGTCCCGGCTGCTATCTGGTAGTTGTTAAAGGAACCACGTCAGAGGCCGACAGTCGGTTCCGAATAACTCTGACACCAGGGTATGCATGGCTGACTGACCGGTGTCATCTTCATGAAATGATGATGATGATGACTAGGTATTTGCCTGCTGAAAAACGAACTCAGGTATCCTGTAGCATGTGTCGCAGGCTGGACTACCTGTTAACCATTGCGCCAGGCCGTCGTTAGTTACCACCGTTGATTGTTTAATGCTATTGTGAGTAGGTTGGCTAATACTGGTGACAGATTTTTCAAGCTGCCTAACGACTGTCATCAATGATGACAGCCGGGACCAACGGCTTAACGTGCCTTCGAGATATTTTTATGCCACTTGCGGTCACCCATCCAAGTGGGGACTGTGCCCGGGTTTGCTTAACATGCTGCGGGGCTCTAATTATGCTCAGGCCCACTGGGCCATCAGGCTCGTTGATTGATTGATTGTGATTGATTACCTGTAAGTCACGCGTAAGTAGAGATATATAAATACTAGCTGTTACCCGCGGCTTCGCCCGCGTGATATATAGCCTATGTCCTTCTCAGTACCCTAACCTATGTGTATGCAAAATTTCATGATGGTTGGTTCAGTAGATAGGGCGTGAAAGCGTAACAAACAAACAAACTCACTTTCGCATTTATAATATTAGTTAGGATAAGGATTAGGATTTTTCACTGTAATTCAATTTAATTATTAGATAAAAAATTCTTAATAATGAAAGAAAATAATGAAAATGTAGAAGAAACTTGAAAAATCTGTACGATGCATGGTGGTCCGGAAAATGCGCTTCCATGCACACACACAATTCCAACTGCACCCCTTGACTTCAAAAACTCCTCAGACTAACTTTGTCTTGCTAGGTTATGCAGACAATGACTAAACGAGACTTGAGAACGATTTTAGTTATGATGATGCATCGTACTGAAAAGTAAACAAAACTTAACGTAAACGTATATATCGAGCTCCGTGGCGCAGCGGTCAACACGCTAGCCTGCGACACGGGGGTCCCGGGTTCGATCCCCGGTCAGGTCAAAATGGAAAAAGATCTTTTTCATATTGACCTGGGTCTTGGTTGTTTATCTATATAAGTATATATATTATAAAATATATACTATATAGTATCGTTGAGTTAGTATCCTGCGACACAAGTTCACATCTTACTGTGGGGCTAGCTCAATTTGTGTGATATGTCCCTATATATTTATTTATTTGTTTACACCCAGTTACGTTTTGATAGTAACGGCTGAAGAAATATACTTAGATCTTCCGCTAATCGTTGGCGTCAGCTCTTCATTAAAATGACAATTAAGCGCACTGCGTACGCGAACCGACTTGTACCATGCGTGCGTGAGTCACGGATGCACATGTGCATTTGGAAATAGCCTGCAAGTGAACAAATGTCCAGATAGGCGGCCGCGACGACTCGCCAAGGGAATGCGACCGGTGCCGCTAGGGACGAGAAATGTCGATACTTATCTAAAAACAGATGATTTTTCAAATCGAAAAGATTCGATTCCTAAATTACAAGTTTTTTTAAACTACATGCAGTTTTTCTCATTTCAAAATTCGGTGTCTCGCATTTGCTCATATCTATTTCTAATAAAATGACACGTCTCTGTGAGATGAGATAGTAAGTACCTAATGGGTATTTGAAAAAGTGAATAATTCTTCCTTTTTATGCAATAGGAATAACAAAATAATGAACAATAAACAGCGATGACATCTGATTATAATTATAAGTTCTAGCAATTTTCCGTGACTTCATAAGCGTAAATTATAGCCTAGGTCACCCACAGATAAATTAGCTTTCTATAGGTGAAAGAATTTTGAAAATTGGTCCAGTAGTTTCGGAGCCTATCTATCCCAATTCCTTTTTATAATAGTAGTATAGAATTCAAGGTCTTGTAATTAAATTCAGGAATATCACCAGTTTTGGCAAGTAAAATTTAATTGACTGATGTTATGAAAATCCCCAAAATTTGCCACTAAAATGCCAAGCATTTGCAAGAAAGCTCTAACCGAAAGCCAAATGAGTCACAGTCACAAACGTTCGAAAAGCCTTTTCGCAAAAACTGCACTATGCAAGCTCAGGAGACGAACAGTTAAACATACGATAAAATTCCAATCATATCATATCGGGCGCATCTCTAAGGGCGAGACCGGGATGGCGCCGGCTTTTTACCCCGTCTTCTACTCGACTCGGGCCAACAGCGATGCGTTGTGTTCCGTGGTTCCGTCTCGTCCGCTCGGCAGTCGAACGTACGCAAACGCAGCGAGCGCGCGTCGAGGGATGTCCCATCCCAGCACAGCTCAACTCCGATATTTCCGATACGCGTAAAAATTCCAAACTTTAAAACAATGACATTCTAGTGTTACTTTTTAAAGTTAAGTGTCTTACGTGCCAATCAGTTGCCTTGGAAAGTGCGTTAGTTTTAAGGATTTTTAAATTTGGATCTGAAGGATATTGTCCGAGATGTCATCTTTCATTTCCACTTCCGCGGAGACTCAGCCCGAAGTCAAAGGTTGGTACTTCCGGTAAAATTTTATTGCTCTTTTATGTTTAATTGATTACTTCTGCATCTGCATCAATATTTTTGTAAATGCCTTTATGGTTACATAAACTATTTTCAAAAAATATATTTTTCTCCATTTGTATCTTTCCTTCTTACAATAGGAGAAAAATATATATGAAATTATTTCAGTAAATATATTTAGTCTATTCTTCTTTTTTTCCATATCTTTTTTCAACAACACAGTTATCGAAATATATTATAGTATAGGTACTTACATAATTTTACTAAACTCTATTTTTCAAATTTTCTTGGTGAACAATCATATTTAAAATAGCTTTTCAAAGATTTTAATTCGACCACTTTTATACGTTACTAAGCACCATAATCTTATAAAGCTTAAAAAAGCTCTATAAGACCTATATCAAGAAAAGTTATATACATGAGCATTGATTAAAATAAATAAAGAACTTCTAAAGAACTTGAATAAATTTAGGTACCTATCTACGTCTCAAATACAAAAGCTTCAACTTTAGATGACCACAATTGATATCGATGGGAAGTGTCTTAAAGTATATTTCGCACAATACTAAAATACATAATTGGCTTTTGAATAATAAACTTAATGCTGTTGTGCCAAACCTCCTTAATATAAATTAGCATCATAAAAATAAAAGATCCTCGTCCTGCGAATCAAAGCGTATGTACGTATGTATGTCTAGTATGTACTTACTTCAGTTGCAGCGTATGATTTTCACATCAGCGGTTTTCATGCACCATAAGAGTCCCCAAAAAAATAAATATGTAAATCCCTTTAGTAAAAGTAAATACGCTAGCTTTACCGAATTAATGACTTCATGACTCCTCTAAAACTTTTTTCCATTATATAAGTAGGTACCCACATAGATGATCAACCGCATGAGCAAGTAAAGCTGTTAAGTTTTCACGGAATCTATTTTACGAATCGCTGCATTAGGTATACATTGGTTTTTTTCTTTCCTACTATGTGACTTTCTTATTTGGAGTCAACTTCCATATGTCACTTTAGATCACTCTACTTAACTTCAACAAACTCGCTCATACTATTTTAACACTGTTTATCCATCTCGTTTCATCATCATCAAATTGTTTAGAAATAATATTTAGTTTACTTCAAATCGTTATGTATCTTGCAGATACTGATTTGTCTGTTATCATTCTTGAAATACCGAAAGCATCGTTTACAATAATTATCATAACATCTTGCAATTATTTATATATAAGTACAAAAATAATACAACAAATGTGATAATTTTACACAACAATTGATGAATAGCGTGATAGAGAAAATGGATTACACGATGTTATCTATTATATATTTACCGACATTAAAGAATTTAATACTTAATTAAATTTAATACCTGTCCAAAATTACAGTAAGCTATTATTCGTTGAAAGAGGCAAGAACACTATCAATTTTATTCATGACTACTTACAACTTATTCCAATAGCAACAGCGGTCTTTCAATAGATTGAGGTGTTTAGGTTGAATTGAGAGGCGCAAGGGTATACCCTACGCCCATAAATCCGTGCATCAATAATTAAAACAATTTCTAAGCGCTAAAAACAAAGGGGTACGAGAAAAAACGAACACAACACTGCACATGTTTCGGGGGTCGCACCCTTGTAGACAAGTGGATATTATAACAATTTTCCCATTCATGCACGCCAGTGCAATATAGCTCTAATGACGTAAGTGTTAAAAGTCATCGAGAACATACGGTCAGCGGAAAGATTTGTTTGTTTATTCACATGTGCACCGCGACAGATCCCAATGGCTGCCGCATGCGTTGCTTTTTTACTCGTTTGCTTTAAGCTGTCGATTTTAATTTGAAATGCCATTTTAGCGATTGTTATTTTTAAGCTTGACAATTCCAAGTAGAAATAATCTTAACAGGACTTCGGTACTTATAGGTAGATTCACTTAATTTTTTAATCTTGGTTTTTCTTAAAGACTTACGGATTGTTTTAATGCTTGCATATTGTTTAATCATGTTTGTAAACAATATTAATAATTATGTCTCGTATTAAATTAAGTCTCTCAACCTTTTAACGATACGTTTGATGGTTCATATTTTCAGTAACTTGTTTTGAGATTGTAGTTTATTTCAACCAAAACGTAACTTATTAAAATCCATAAAAATTCAAGCAAGGAAACATGTTGCCTCCAGAAATTCAGCTGCTGCAAAAGATTTATTTATTTATTTCGTCAATTGTTTAAAAAACAATAGTCCGGCGATAAAATGAGTTTTGCCACATGTCAAGTTGTGACGTCAGGACCCGGTTGGGGGCCAGATGTTGGGACCAGATGTGATCTGTAGTATCTATACGCGTTTGTTTGACATCTGTATCTGGACAGATTACAATAACTACTGGGTGTCTAAAGTGCTTTGGGGCGGCAAGCTTCTGACGCAATTTGGAATCAACATCTATGATACGATATTCAGATTATGTCACGTGATTCGCGATATGTCAAAGAATGACAGCTTCTACTAGAAAGTTAATTTTAATTATAATATGATCTTAATCTAAAATCTAAGATTATTCATAGGATATAATATAAGACAAAATCTATAAATTGGGATTTGTTAAATTCCGAAAAATTGAGAAATCTTCCGAAATCAAATGTTCCGATGTTTCTGTCTCTGCTTAGTACCTAGGACATTTTCCCCAAAAATAAAGAATTATTTTCACGTTTGGTAAACACATAGCGTTGGATTTAGATAACATTATATTTTTAAATAATTTTTGTTTGTTTTTAGGGTTCCGTACAAAAGTTGAAAAACGGAACCCTTATAGGATCACTCGAGCGTCTGTCTGTCCCTCCGTCTGTCACAGCCGATTTTCTCCGAATCTACTGAACCAAATTAGATGAAATTTGGTAAGATAGTGTAATCCTATGACCCAAACACGGATGTGCAAAGTAAATAAAGATTTTTTTGAAATAAGGGTCATTTTGAGGGGCCCAATTACAAATTTTTAAAAGAAAGTTTTGCAAACCTTACTGTGTCATATATCAAATGAAAGGGCTCATTATGAGGATCTCAAAAAAATTTTTTTTTGTTCGGGTAAAATCAATACTTTTGATTTTATTCACGAAAGAGGGCAAAAATTGACCATCCCCCCCCCCCTGATCTCCGAAACTACTGGGCCGAAAATTTTGAAAAAATTACAAAAAATAGTTCATTCCTTGAAGATTACAGGAAAAATAATAAGAATTCTATTACTTGAAAATTAAGTGGTAAACTCACAATAATAAGTTCATCTAGGGAAATAGTTCACTAAAACACCACTAGATGGCGCTAGTCAATTGAATAAAACATTTTTTGCACATTGTGTGTGTGTTCACGAAGCATATTGTACGGAACCCTCATTGCGCGAGTTTGACTCACACTTGGCCGGTTTTTATTTAAATACAATCTAACATTAAAAGTCATAACCAACCCGTGGATTTTGTTAAGAGTTTGAAGACCAAGTGTATGTGTGTAAGTATGATACTAAGCTATATACGTTCATTAATATTGTAGTCACATATGTTAATATTGAATCTTCACGGATACCGAATACCTGCCTAATTGGAGGCAACAAAAAACTCATGTTTACGACAATTCTGAATAATGGCGGGGTTTTCCACCGACTGACTTGATGTGTAGAAAAAACAGCTTTGTCGCATGAAAGAAACAAAGTGAACCGGATTCTTCACTTTATTCATCTTTGCCTCGTTACGTTAAGTAATTTCAACATCATTGACAAGTCCACGAAATCCACCTAATATTAAAGAAAGTTCTTTTTGAAGGGACTAACTACTTATGTTATACCTAACTATCTATAGATCCAAGAGAGGGTCGGTACTTTTTTTAAATGGATTATGTAACTCGCTCCGAATGAGCTTTCGCTACCTTTCCAGACTTTTGAGATGATAGCAGAGTGCCCTCATGTAAGGCAAACATCACCAAAGGGTCCCCAGGAGGGACGAACTTCGGCCTTGGGCGTTGCCTGGGTGCGCAAGGCTTGGAGAGACACCAAACTCTCATATGCCTGATGGGCCGCGATTTGCATGCATGGCCTGAAGGGCCGATGCAACTCGCATGTTTTGCCGTATGACGGCAGTAGAAACTAAAAATACCTGATTATGGTGATGATGATGGTCTGTATTACCTGGAGGAAAAATATTGCAGTCAGTCGTCTGATACATACAAGTACTAGTATCATATTCATAGTTTGTGGTATGAACGCAATGGCTAGACCAAAGACAATGTATAATATTAAGCTAGACTATGCAATACAAATTCTCGTTAGGAGAGTCTTAATTATTTTAAGTGTGAGGTGATGATACGCCTAAGTTAAGTGCCAACGGGCATAAGTCAAATTAGTTATCGCCTAAAAATTTAAAAGTACCTGTCTAAAATTAAAAATAGGTACTTACTTGAAAACTCACTCTTACACGCAGAAAAAATACTCTTATCATTATGATTGTACAATTTTAATATCTTATCTACTTAAATCTCAGATTCTGTCCTCAGCAACAAGAAATACCTATCTTGTCAAAATAATAATGAGCCCTGATAAAGATACTATCAAAAGGAAGTAAGTTTGTTTTCGTGTCCTAACTTACATTATAAATGCCAAAGTGACACTGTTCATTTGTTTGTGTGTGCTTTCACGCCTTAAACTATATGTTAATAAAAGCCTGTCCGATCCTTAAAGAGGCGACTGAGCCCGTCAATATTAACAACTTTTCGGGACTAATGCTGAGCCTTCGAAAAAAAATTTACACCTTTATGCCAAGCGTTTTTTTTTCCAAGATAAGCTTGGAGGTTTTTATTAACTACCGCATTATTTCAAATATTGATAGATTTATTCTGACTCTTTGCTTTTCGTGTGTGTGGCCAACAAGAGCCCCTTCGTTACCTTTGCATTTATAGCATGTTTTTAGCTTAAAGGAAACATTTTTTGACAACCATCATTATCAGATCTATTTTAGTCTCCACAGCGGGAGCATGACCCTCTCTGTACTACCAGAGCCATATATTAGCCAGAGCAGGCAGAGGATTTGGCCTACACTCTCCACGCTGGCCAGGCAGGTTGGAGAGGCAGGCCGGATGTTACGATATCCCTCATAAACCATTTGTTTATTTAGTATAACTTATCATTATCTTACCTTTACCATTTAGTTCTATTAGTTAAGTATTCTGTTTTTGTTTACTATTCCCATACTAGTTCTATTGGTTAAGTACTCTGTTTATTATTCTCATAATTAATTAATGTAATGTTTACAACCCCCACTCCTACCATATCCCTATAAATACTCAAACCCACAACAACCCTTAGTCAGTAAGTCATCTAAATTTTAATAGTTAATATCTTGGTAAATAAAATATTTTTTAAAAAAAACAAGTTTTGTTGCTCGCCACGTAACAATCTGGCGCAGTCTCGGTAGGATACGCGAGTGAAGACGAAACAAAACGCGCGCACCGTCACCACAAGGACAACATCGCCGAAGTGAAGACATCGTCGCGTGGTAGCCAAAGGCTTTTAAGGAAGTTTCGCCGGACCAATGCGATCCCACATAATATTATTGTTGTGGTAAGTGGCTCAACTTGTTTTGCTCAGTTCCCATCTTTTTATTACTATTTCTACCATTTCCTAATTCCAAAAATCTCCTCATTCTTTTATCTTTCATTTATACATATTAAATATATATTTAAAAATGAGTACTCCGGGAAAATCTGAAAACGCCGCGCAAAACGAAGATTTCCTTAATTTAAACAACCTCGTGAAATTAATTCCAAATTTCGATACAGCTAACCCTCAAGAGGTTTACAAATTTATAAGATCATGTAATTCTGCATTTGAACTAGCATCCGAATCTCAAAAACCATTCATACTAGTGTTTGCCTTAAATAATATAACAGGGCCTAATGCCGCTGACGTTCACTGTAGGAAATTCAATACATGGCATAGTCTCCGAGAATTTTTGGTAGACAAATTTTCTAATACTAAAACACTTAGCCATTTAAATCTAGAGCTGCAGTCGATGTTCCAAAAACAGAACGAATCACTGACAGACTATTATCACAGAGTAGATCTATGCAGAAGCAAAATAATTGAAAAATTAAACGTCGAAATTACAGATAAAACTTTATTAGGAAGACTGGCTACTACCGAAGAAACAGCCTTAAATGTTTTCATAAATGGCCTTTCTTCAGACATAGGAATTATGCTAAGAACAAAAGGATTTAAAAATTTGTCAGAGGCAGGAAACTTCGCAAAACAGGAAGATAAAATTCGTGCCATGAATAACGCACGACAATCATTATTTAAAACATCAATTCAAAATTCATCACGTCCACTTACTCGTCCCAATTTTAACAGACCACAAATAAATTTTACATCTAGACCTCAATCTAATCCTCCCACGAGACCCCAATATAATGCTCCTCCGACGGGTCAAATTACCTCGGCAGTCCCCAAATTTTGCAACTATTGCAAATACCCCGGGCATATCATTTCTGAGTGTCGTAAACGAGCTTATAACAACCAAAGGGCTCAAAATACAACGCAACGCGCATTGCCCGCACCAAGTAACTCCTCAGTCACTCATTCAGCCAATCATTTAAACTCACAAGCGGCCGTAGAAATGGGCACCTCCACGGAAACCGCTTTAGTGCCCTTACTAGCTGCCCCCAGACAGACATTACAGACACAGGACATAGACGAAAACCTCATTCAATTCCAATAACCAATATAAACAAAAAATTTATCGATGCTTCCACACAAACTAACCCAGTCTATCGGAGACAATTCGTGGACGCATCTACTCAAACAGATACTCCTAAACCAATACAAGTCCCACCTCGTAAAGAAACCCACGAACAGGGTAACCAGCCCCAAACTCTCGGTTTCTCGAAATCAAAACAAAATTCTAAATCTAAAACTAAAATCTCAAAATCCAAATCGAATCCTAAATTCAATCCAAAACAAGATGCTAAATCAATTACTAAACCAAAATCTTATTCTATTACATCTTTAAATGATATACCACCTGAAAATCTCTTACATTGTACTTTCCAGATAGATAACAAACCAGTTACTCTTCTCATAGACACTGGAGCTGGAATTTCAATTATTAAATCTGACAAAATAGGTTCAGCTCCACTTAATTCGAATGAACTCGTTTCAATTGTAGGTATATCTGGTAACACATCTTCTATTCCTAGTTTGGGAACCACAGAAATATCTTTAGATAATTTATCAAAATATAAATTCCATGTAGCCAACATAAACATCAAAGCCGACGGAATATTAGGTAACGATTTCTTACAAAATTTTAATTGCAATATATTCGTAAAATCCAAAACAATGAAAATTAAAGGAAAAACCTACAAACTCCATTTTTTAAACGACAAAACTGAGATGAGTTCTAACATACAATTATTGAGTGGTCGTTCAGAAACTATCATTACTTGCAGAACAAACAACATAAACTCAGGGGAAGCAATTATCGAAAAACAAAATTTAGATAACGGTATTGTTATCCCCAACGCATTAGTGACTGTCGTGAACAACACATTCAATATTACTTGTGTGAACACAAACAAAGCTGATAAACAAATTGAAATCCCCACAATAGAAGCTATCCCTTACGAACCCTCATTAAGTAATGAGAACACAGTAGAGATAAACAATCTCAATAACAAAAGCTTAACAGATAGGCAGAATCACGTTCTTGGTCTTATCAGGAGAGACCATTTAAATGAAGAAGAATCGAAATCATTACACAAAACAATCCTGGAATATTCAGATATTTTCTACATCGAAGGTGATCCTTTAACATTTAGCAATCATACAAAACACAGCATTCCTACTACTACTAATGTTCCAATTCATACAAAAACATATCGTTTTCCACAAATACACGAAGAAGAAGTCAAAACCCAAGTGAAGAAAATGCTCGATCAAGATATTATTCAACCTAGCTCTTCACCGTGGAGTAGCCCCATTTGGGTAGTCCCTAAAAAACTTGATGCATCCGGAAAACAAAAGTGGCGTCTAGTCATCGACTATCGTAAGTTGAACGATGTCACAGTAGGTGATAGTTATCCACTCCCCAATATTACAGATATCCTGGATAAATTAGGACACTCTCAGTATTTTACGACCTTAGATCTCGCATCAGGATTTCATCAGCTTGAAGTACAGCCAGAAGATATACCTAAAACCGCGTTCAGCACGCCCTATGGTCACTATGAATACAAAAGGATGCCCTTTGGCCTTAAAAATGCTCCCGCCACTTTCCAACGCGTAATGGATTCAGTATTATCTGGATTACAAGGTGAAAGATGCTTCGTTTATTTAGATGATATTGTCGTATTCGCCTCAAGCCTCCAAGAGCACCAACAAAAACTCGAAGAAGTTTTCAATAGGCTCAGAAAATATCGACTTAAAGTCCAACCCGATAAATGCGAATTTCTCAGACGCGAAGTAGCATATTTAGGTCACATTATTTCAAATGAAGGCGTTAAACCTAACCCAGATAAAATAAAAGCAGTTGAAGAATTCCCAGTTCCAAAATCTTGCAAAGACATAAAAGCTTTTCTAGGTCTTACCGGATATTATCGCCGTTTTATCCCAAATTTTAGTAAACTTACAAAACCTTTAACCTCTTTATTGAAGAAAGATGTTCCATTCATATGGGGGGAAAGTCAACAAATGGCTTTCGAACAATGCAAACAATTATTAATCAATCCCCCAATACTCCAATACCCTGATTTCACAAAAGAGTTTATACTAACTACCGACGCCTCTATGAGTGCAATCGGCGCCATATTATCACAAGGTGAAATAGGCAAAGACTTGCCAATTGCATATGCCTCACGTACTCTAAACAAAGCCGAGTCTAATTATTCTACGATAGAGCGCGAATTATTAGCCATCGTATGGGCCGTGAAACATTTTCGACCCTACCTCTTCGGCCGAAAGTTTAAAATTGTCACGGATCACAAACCTCTAACTTGGCTTTTTTCGATCAAAGACCCTGGCAGTCGTCTAGTCCGTTGGCGATTAAAGCTTGAAGAATTCGAATATGAGGTAGTGTACAAAGCCGGTAAAAATAACACCAACGCAGACGCACTCTCAAGACCCCCTGTTCTTAACACGAATCTTATCGATCTTACGAACGACGATGACAATTCAACACCAAATGCAACCCATAATCTTGACAACGATTACTTAGAAATTAATTATCAATACTTTCGAGAACGAACCTCACATAAATTAGACACTCCAAATTTACAAGAATCTCCGGATCGTCTCGTAGACGACCGTCATAAAAACATTCTTATCCCTATCTCATGTGAACTTTCAGATAAAAACGACCTTTTCAATGAGGCTATTTCCATGTGTTCCCAAGTGGAACCATACCTCGAAAAGTCGAGAACACTCTACGACGTAGATTTATTAGTTTCAGACAAAAACCAAAATATTATATTTGGGTGCTCAAGGCCAAACCACTTTGACCCTTGGGACTCCGAAAGCTATTTTAAAACCCTACTCAATTGCCTTCAGAAACATAACTTCAAAACTCTTTGCGTTCCTAACCTTAAAAACGATCCTACTTGTAAAATGCGTGGTAACGAACAACTTCACATCACAGCTTATCTGGCGGACATGTATAACTGTACAATCACTATATGCGATAATACAATCAAATATCCTACAGCACAAGAAATTCCTAACATATTAAAAACATTTCACGATGATCCACTTGCAGGACATCGAGGTATCACTGAAACAATGCGAAAAATTAGAACCGAGTATTTCTGGAAAGGTATGACAGATACAATTAAAGATTATATAAATAATTGCCAAACTTGCCAACGTAATAAAATTCAGAGAAGTACTTACAAAGCACCAATGGTTATAACCTCACTATCAACAGAACCCTTTGAACGAGTTACTATAGATTTAGTGTCGTATTCTGAAGTCTCCAACGATTCCAACAGATATATTCTAACCCTACAGGATGACCTAACTAGATTTGTACAAGCATATCCAATTCAAGATAAACAAGCTACAACGGTGGCTAAAGCTTTACTTAATTTCTGCCAACACTTCGGTATACCGAAACGGTTCCATTCTGATCAAGGTACCGAATTTGTAAACAGTGTTACCAAGCAACTCATGAAGTTGTTAGGCTGTAATCATACTGTGAGTACTGCATATCACCCACAAACAAACGGTTCCTTAGAACGTTTTCATGCCACACTTCGTGATCACATAAGAATGTACCACAAACGAAACAAATCTGATTGGGATCAAATAATACCCTTTGCAATCATGTGCCATAATACATCAGTCAATCAATCTACAGGTTTCACTCCTCACGAGTTACTCTTCGGTTATAAACCAAAATCTTTATATTCCATGAAAGAACAAGATGACTATACTACTAATGACTACTTGAGAGATTTAAATGAAAGACTAAAGACATCACGGGAAATAGCGAGACGAAACTTAGAAAGCATGAAAGAAAAGGCTAAAGAGAGATATGACAGTCATATTAAAAACATTGCCCAATATAACGTAGGAGACAAAGTTATGCTAAAAGTACCTAATCCTAATAACCTAGATATTAAATGGGAAGGTCCATACACGATTAGCAGAAAAGGTTTCAACGAAAATTATGTGATTCGTAAATCCGGTCGAAACCATTTAGTACATGCAAACCGCCTCCGACCATTGCACGATTCACCACCATCATTATTATAATTAGATACTTTAAGTTACTAGCCTTTAATTTTATAATTTAGTCTAATGTACATATTAAAAAACCTTAATTCTATATTACAGGATATTGCAACAAAATATGGCACATCCCATTCCTCCTAATAATTCCTATAATCTAATAGATAATTTAAACTCTCTTATGCAAAACCCTTATATTAGTTTCATAATATGTTCTTTACTAAAACTCTTAATTTACATTATATTATACAAATCGTATATACTTTTTAAAGAATTATACATAAATAAGGTTAAGAAATCTACTAATATTAACTTGAACCAATCACCTGTTTCAGGTGCACATCCGCAGTAGTCAATGGGTTCCATATTGATCCCCTTCCATCCTATTCCGGACTGTTTTATGAAAATCAAGGCCAAATCCTCATTTCCGAAAGCTCATGGAAAATTATCGTTTACAGAAATTTAGAACCTTTATTTCTATCTCGAGATTCTCTAAAACGCCTCATCAATAACTATAACTTCTTGATTCAAAAGCATCCGAATGTTCCTAGCATAATAACTACTAATTCATTTATAAAAACTAATATTGATAAAATCGACTCTAGACTTAATGAACTTAATTACTACACTAGCAACAAGAGAGTCAAACGTGAATTACTCGACGGCTTAAGCTCAGTTCTTAAATGGCTAATTGGAACACCAGACGCTAAAGATGCTAAGCATTATGACGAATGTATTGAACTATTAGAAAGACGTCAAATTTCCACAGACGATATCTTAAATCAACAATTACAAATTATTTCTTCCACTATCAAAAATTTCAATGAGACTATCCTTAAAATTTCCTATGATGAACATATCCTTAATGAAAATATAAACAAAATAAACGACTATTTTAACTCGACAAGAAACGTTATATTTAATTTAACCATCATTGAAGAAATTAATTCGATTTCGTTACAAATTCTAGAATCCGTATTATCATTAGAGCAAGAAATAGATGATATTATAACTAGTATACTTTTCATTAAATCGGGCGCAATTCATCCTTCAATTATTTCCACGATGCGACTTTACAACGAATTATTAATTTCAGGAAATAAAAGACAAAATAAATATTTAGTAGCACCAATTATCCCAAATAACATTCACCAGATTCTCGAGTCATCCTCAGTAACTTCCTATATATATATGAATAAACTTGTTCATGTATTAGAATTCCCATTAGTTAGAAATGAAAAATTCACATTATACCGTATCTATCCTGTTCCCATCAGACACCCTAACTCCCTAACATATTCCACTATCCTTCCTGAGCAAACATATATAGCCACAAGCCCTACAAGACAAGAATACACCACCACGAGTAGTCTCGACGATTGCAAGATCTTCACAACCGACACCAGAGTGTGCAAGAACCTACCTGTGTACAACACGAATGCAAGACCTATTTGTGAAATGGACATATTATTATCCACTGAAGAAAAACTACCTCAAATCTGCGAGATGACTACGTTCTCAGCCCAAATAAACACTTTTCAAGCTCTAAAAAACAACAAATGGCTCTTCATATTACATGAAAAAACAACAGTGACCGAAGAATGTAAAGATAATATCAAACATGAAGAAATCTCAGGCACAGGAATACTAAACCTACATCCAGGATGCAAAGTCTACACTGCATTCATAACATTAACAGCAGACGAAGAAACTATTACAAATATCAGTCATCCGATTATTACCGTTAATATCGCGACGGACTGCATTCACGAAAATCCCGATATCAAGGAAGAATCACTTTCCAGAATAAAGTTTAATAACTTTCAACTAGACTCCTTAAAATCCATACAAGAAGAAATAAAAATGCAACAGCAAAGAATGGATGCAAGGAACAAAGGTCTCTTCATTGAAAAACATTCTACCAAAATAAATATCCTCACCATAGTTATTGGAATTATAATGCTCATGTTCTTCATATATAAATGCTGCTGCCGCTACCCCTACAAAATCATGCGCTGGGACTCACGAAGAAATGCTGATGCAAGCTGTATTCAGATTTTCAACAATTGCTTCGATAATTCAAGGCGTCGGCAACACATCGAGGTCCCCATTCCATTATCATCGCTGAATACATCAAACCTTTCGGAAGAGGAAGACGAACCGCCATGCCAGACATCACCTCAAAGATCGGCCAGAAACGCCCAATCTTTGTTCTGAGGGGGGAGGTGTTACGATATCCCTCATAAACCATTTGTTTATTTAGTATAACTTATCATTATCTTACCTTTACCATTTAGTTCTATTAGTTAAGTATTCTGTTTTTGTTTACTATTCCCATACTAGTTCTATTGGTTAAGTACTCTGTTTATTATTCTCATAATTAATTAATGTAATGTTTACAACCCCCACTCCTACCATATCCCTATAAATACTCAAACCCACAACAACCCTTAGTCAGTAAGTCATCTAAATTTTAATAGTTAATATCTTGGTAAATAAAATATTTTTTAAAAAAAACAAGTTTTGTTGCTCGCCACGTAACACGGATTAGCTTGTGTGACCTAAGTCGCCTTCTACGATATCCACGGGAAGACTTGGAGGGTTCCTATTCTACTCTGCCGAAAACCAAAAACGAATTTTCGGACAATCGTCTACCTTATATGTAACAGTGTTGATGCAGGCACGTGAGCCGGCGCGCGCACGTGAAAAGCCCTATTTCAAAATAGTCGTAAAACTCCACTCAATACCGTTGTTGTGAAAAAAGTCCAGTCACATGGTCACATGTATTCGCAAGGTTTACAAATTACATTCCTCGTGTTACAGAACAGTTCAGAACTGTATCTTGGTGAAAATTTTCATGAATTTTGTTTTGGTTTGCGTGTAGCATGAATTCTAAGTATGAATTACTATAATAGGTTAGGCATTGTAGCCGCATTAAGTGGGAACGGAATAATATATTGTGTTATTTATTTGAAACTAGATATACATGATAAAAATATCTGATAGTATAAGTAATTGGCTACCTATAGTAAAATAGGAACTTCCTTCTAAGCAATAATACGCTTGTGCCAAAGTACCCCGCTCTTAGCACTTAGTTAATAACTTTTGACACTCTAAGTACATACCTACAACACAAATAGACAAATTAATTCAAAAGTAAAAACGTCTACTAAAAAAAACGTAAATAATTAAAAATAAGACATAAGAAGTATTGAGTATATACATTTTTCTTTTAATTTAACTTCTTTATTGATTTAAGTCTTGACTTATTTGAGGAGGTTGGACTACCTGAACAGCCATTGTTGATGTTTGTTGCTCCTACACGCAGAAACTAGTGCATAGATTTTGACGATACTTTGCAATGTTATAGCTAACACATGTGAATACCAAAATGAAAAGAGAGGTAGAGTTCGATTAATTTTGAATTCTCTTTACCACTAAAATTGCGGGCATAAGTATTATTTCTTCGCCCAAAACACATGACTCTCATCATCAACAATCATGTGTAAACGTTAATTTTCCTACATTATGCGATCGATTTGTCCAATCCTATGGTCCCGTCCACACCAGATGTTGGTAACTAAGTATGTACCTATTGTATCGAACGCGTCAACATTGTCACATGTGACATACGGCTGACAGATGTGACGCCAATGACCAATGTGCGACAAATGAATGCATTATTAGCACGAAGTTAAATTATTAGCTAATAATGACGGGTGAATAAAACACAACTCTATAAAATAGTTCACTTTTAGAATATTCTTGGGCTTCGTTAGTTACACAAATTAAAAAATTCTATGCCCTACCTAAGAACTTTAAAAGTTTAGTTTACAAAGGAAAAGTTAAGGATAGTTTAAAGGAAAAAATAAATCTTTAAACATGTGAAAAGCTATTTCTGAGATTATCTTTAGCGCGCATGCTGTATATATGAATGTGATGACTACGCCCGTCAAACCATGCTATTTTGGATAATAATATCCCAAATTATTGTATTTAAAAACCTATTAAATTAAAAAATAGGAAAACAATGAACTATTCTAGTGTTTCTCGCATAATAATTTTAAAGATATGTGGATATATAAGCTCCAAGAAATCTTATCCGAAATTTTCACATCTGTTTGTAATAATAGTAAAAAAAAGGTTTACTAATTTTCCACACAAAAACATATTTGTCTATTAAAAGAAAGCATCCGCAACCAGTTTCTTAGGGACTAAAAAGGTTACACGTGCCTCAAAGGGGTTAATTTTTGCATACACATTAATATTAAAGGGATGGCGTAGGGAAGCCAAAAATTCGTCGAAACACACAAAGGGAGGAAGCGACCGGGTGGCCAGACAAAAACAGGCCTCAGAGCTTCCCTTTGACGTCTGCGGATACTAAAAAAGTGGTCAGAAAACTTATAAGTAGCAGGAAAAGGCTTTGATTTTACTTTCAAAAAAACCTGTTCTCTAAGATTTCACAAGGTCTTCAAACTTGATTTGCTATTAATTTCAAATTGATAAGTACTTATGTCCAACCGGTCGTATTGGAAATACTTGGGGGAGGCCTATGTCCAGCCGTGGATTTCTTGTGGCTGAGATGATGATGATGAAGTAGGTCCACGCGTTCCTGAGAAAAAGGCTCTTGACTACAGAGTATGACAGACAAACAAATGGACAGACGTAACGGCAGACAAAAGAGTCATCTTAGATGGTTATTTTTGTCGTACTGAACCCTAAATATAAGAAATAAACCAAAATAATTAGTTACCATTATTTCATTTTTGCAGTCAGAAAATAACCATATCCTGATAAGAGCTTTCAATCAAAGTTACGCTAGAGAAAATGAATGATAGGATATTGGGTCATTCAGAGCTAGCTAGTCGTTTTAATATAACATGGTCAGGTTATACAGAAGGTGCATATATAGCCAAATAAGAGAGAAATCAATCACTTGCGAATAAGCCCTGTATATATCGAATTCTCTATTAGATATTGACTACCGAGCATTTTAAAGTCTTATCAAAAGCAGAAAACCCTTAACTGAAGTCATCCACACGTTTTTGTCACGTGATACTTGACTACACCAGCCCTAAACTCGTAAAACCGCGAAACATGCGCCGGCGCAAATAAAGTGCAACAAGCAATAACATCGCATAGGTTTCCGCAGGAAATTACATTTTTATCGGGTGCTCTCGTTTGGTAAACTACTTTCGCAATTGTTTTAGGTCGCGTTCCTTTTTGACTAGCTGCCACACTAGTGCATGGGCTTGCAGGGAATACATTGAGTTTAGTGGGTTCAAGCTCCACACTATGTTTTCTAGAAGAATGAGCGAACTCTACTGCTCAGATAAGGGGGCGGAAGATCGGCCGTGCTTAGCTAGAATTGATTCATAGACTGCTTAATGAAGTGATGATGACAATCATTGTTATCATCCCCGTGTAAGTTGGTGGATTATTTTTCATTTTTAAATAAGAACGTTTAGACTTCCATGCGTGTTGCTGGTCTAGGAATTTCCTCCCGCACAGATCTTATCTAAAACCTCTGGCCAGCGTGGAGAGTGTAGGCCAAATCCTCTGACTGCGCTGGCTAATATATGGCTCTGGTAGTACAGAGAGGGCCGTGCGCCTGCAGTGGAGACTAAAAATAGAAAATCCTGAGGTTGATGATGATATGGCAGATCTTATCAAAGAATGCGTGCTTAACACCACGCACTCGATCAATACAGAACAAGAAACAAATGATAATCGTTTTCAAACATTATTCATATCGGAATTAGGTCAAAAATGTAATTAAATTCATTGACCCCTAAATTAAAAAGATATTTCAATATTATTTAAGCGAACTAGATAAATATAAATAGTAAAAAAGCATCATGGCGGGGCAGAGGTCGTATTGTCATTTTATTGCATATTTTCCGCGTCGCCGAAGTAAACGCTATTTAACCTTGTAGCGGCGTCAGAATCATATAGGTATTTTTGCAAGCTTCAACGTAAATAAGTAAATATTTCTCATTAATTTTACGACAGATGGTTTTTTAAGTATCACAAGTTTTTGATTTGAGCTTAAGTGTATTGAAACTCACCGACCTTTTACAGAAATTCTATAAGTATAAATCACCAGAATGAGCGTATGAACGCGACATCCAATTTTATTATATACAAGGTGGAAATGCATGGTCGAAAATTCGTTTATAAAATAAATGAGAGAAGGATGTTATTTTCTCATGAGCGTTTAAAAACCTTGTGTGTATTATGATCATGTTTATGTTTATCGGAATGTTTGGCGTCACCGCATTCCTACAGCCACATTTGCATTAATTCGCTAACGAATCGACTGAATTGGAGATTACTTCAAGATAAATTGGTCGGCGGTTCGCCGGCGCCACATGTTTACCTGTTTCTAGGCGACAACATCCGGGAGGCATTGCTAACTTTGGTACATATTGCTTAATTTGTATTACCGTAATACTTGCTTACACAGTTTAAAACTAGAGGACTCGTAATGGAAAGGTTACTTGAAATACCTTTGAATATGTACAAAAAATTGACATTATCAGTTTCATTGTCTCTTTTTAATATTTGTTTTACGGCATTTGGCTTTCTACGCCTTTCAGACCTTAATTTTTAATTAGTTTTATTATTAGTATCATATAATTTTGTTTTCATCTTAGTATATTAAAAATTACCGAATTTTATTGCTTAAGTTAATTCATTAGGAAATTATAATATTTATGTAAGAAAAAAATTACAGCAGCACATTTATTTATCGAAATCTGCCAGCTGGATTGCCGAATGCAAGATTAACTTTTTTTACATGTGATTTATTGGCCGTCGATTTGGCGCCATTACGAGGTCGAATGTTGCGGCCAATGGCGCCAAATGGATGCTGTGGGCGTTTGATTCGCATTTTTAAGGCTTTTTTGCTAAAAATGGTCAAACTGGTCGCATGCTAAATAGCCGCCAAAATGTCATGGTTCCGTATCCGATTACGAATTTCTCATTACTTCAGTTAATGATGATTCTAGAAAAACTTTGTTTATTTTTCATGTAAAAGGTGGTTTATGCACGATTAAGTACGTTCAGTTATACCTATTCTTAATAAGGCAAGACCTACAGGAAATACACAATTCTTTTTAGCAACACAAAATACTCAGTTTTTAAAATATCATTAATTTGTGTAAAAGTTTGCATCATTTAAATAATGCGTTTTTTATGAATTAATTGAGTGCCCTTTGATTTAACCCTATCTTGTCTGCTGGGAAGCAATGATAAGATCTAGGGTGGTTCACACAAACTCAAATATAAATGTATGTTGAATCCAAAGAATCTAAGTAAGTAGTGCATTTTTATACCGACATTGAGTGGTACAATATCATACAGCTAAACTATTTGCGTGGCGACAATATAGACATTATGCTAACATGACCAACTGTATGGAAATCAGGAAGAAATTATGTAGTTGCAAGCAGACGCTGTCAATATCAAGACAAGTAGTAGATTAATGTTTGTTTTTGAAAATCATTACATATCCACCATTTCCATATGCTTGCCCTGTCGCATAAAGAGGTTAGTACAGTTGTCCACAAAAAATCTCATTTGAATGATTGTGAGAAAACAAAAATATTTATTTGGGGGTTTTAATGAAAAAACATTTTAACAAACATTAGCATTTTCGAGGTAAGATTTATGGGCATTTCAAATTTAAATGCGCTTCTTTGATAAATGAGCACATCTGTATTTCGGGACGGACTGTACAACTGCGCCTCCCCTCCGTATAATAAAGATTATTTCAGACCAAAATCTATTCTGTGTCTAGGCTTTATTCAAATCTAGGCCATTGGAGATGTGTAACAAATGGCATCTGACAATGTGTCAAAGAAGTGCAATTTTTCTCGTCTAGCCAGGTGGTTAAATCCATTATTAATATGAATGTAAAAAACCTGGACACTTCCCAGTCGCCAAGAGTGGTCGTGTGGATTCTGCATCAATATACTAATGCATTAAAATATCAGTACTGGCTGAATTATTTTCGGTTAGTTTTAAATAATATTTTAATTTGAGGTCATAGAATTCAAATCGAAATGCAATACGTACTTAAACAATTCAAATATTAATCCGTATCGAAGCAATAGGTAGGTAGATACTTATTCATTACCTAAATAAATGATCCCACGTAGCTTAATGATCGTTTCATGCATTGAAGAAATAGCCGATATGTGTCTTGCTCGATGCTTATTAATTTCAGTTGGTAATGATTAGAATGTTTATAAATTTTCCAAACGGAGTAAAGTTCCTGTAATACTTGCATAGGAATCTCTACAAGCACATGAAGCACCAGGTGGCGGAGTGTTGAGTCTAGTGGAACAATCATTGTTTTGACTCCACCGGACAGTGTTCGCTTGTTTGATCAGTTGGCCGCTGTTGTGTTAACAGAAGGCGCTCGTTCGTTGTCTACGAAGTAATTGGTCTGTGTTTTTCATAAGCGCTCCGGTGTGAAGCACACAAATTGGTTTGAATTGTAAACGTATTGAAGTGCCGCGTATTGGTATTTGGACTCGTTTGCTCTTATTTCTACATAAGTACTCGTAACTTTTTATAAAGAGGAAAGATTTTATTGTAATGGATAAACCCAAAACTATTATAATCCGAGTTTTTAAAAATTTACATTGGTATTTGGTTTTTCATTCGGAAAAAAGCTAGTTTGATAAGTTTTACTATTCTCACTTAATGCAGTTTACTACCAATTCGGTACTAACAATTATCATCCAATATGTTTTTTGCATTAAAACAATTTATTAATATTTTATTTTTGGAATATTAATCTCAGTTTTTTTTATCTGTGGTCTACAAGTGGCGGCCATGATTAATCTTCGTATGACGTCATAACTCAATAAACAAAACGTCAAAGTCAACGTGATCAACGTCAAGAGCTCGTCAAGTCGTTTGTTCTCATACATATGTCTCCATATTTGTTCTTTACAATGGTTTGAGCCTCCTTAGTTCTATATTTTGCTGAGAAAAAGTGGAGAAAAATCGCTCAAATATTTCGATTTATGAAGTCAGGCTACATTAAAGCGAATAGTGCAGCCCAAAGTCGATTCGTTTATGATCGCAAAAAGATTTAAGCAAATATACATACAGACAGCAGGATGCGACTTTGTTTTATACTATTTATTAGTGACAGTGATTTGATTAGTGATGATTGTAAGAAGTGAGGTTAGGTGTAATTTATTTTTGTAAAATCGAACATACTGATTTCTTCTAAATACTTACATCAAAGTGATCCGCGCAAAAGAATATTACAGATATATCAGATGGAAACTGTGGGTATCGGCGTGGCAGGACTGGACTTTTAGAAACGTGTATAAACAATTTGTTGGGACATTTAACTGTCGTACTTCTAAGCATAGGCACCGCACACGTTTTGCAACTTGTAATTTTCACAATTCCAGTTAAATCTGTTTTATTAACACCTCTAAACAGTTAGAGCGCCGTATTAGCCGTGCTTTGTTTATTGAGTTGTGACGTCATAACATGGAAATGTCACGTGACACAGTGTTTTAGCGCGAATTTCGAACCAAAAGAAAAAAAAATCATGTTTTCTTATCAAATAAAGCTTTTTTGAAAAAAATATAATTGTAGGGGGGTTTAAAATAAGTCTACAGATATTATAAAATATATTTCAGAAAATTGTCAAGTAGCGAATTGCCACTTATTAATAAAATGACGCCCATGTGTAACATTTTAGGTTGAATGTTCTAATAAGTAATCCTGTAATTGGGCTTTATTTATAAAAATGAATAAATCCCGCGCACATGACTTTTGTCACGGTGACTGTTTCGGCACTCTGGCAAAATATTCACACGCATCTCCATACTGACTTCTCAAAGGATTTGGTGATTGTCGATATAAATATCCCGTGCACGCGGGCTACAAATGTTGTAGGTTAAACTTTATAAACTAATAAAAAAAAACATCATGTCTGAGGGTAATCTGTGGTGTAAGTCAGTATACGAAATGACCATCGATCGCTGAGCAGTTCTCAGAATTTCACCCCGTGTGAAAACGCGACCAACAGTAGATTTTATAGCTTAGCAATTGTTTACTAGATTGCCTGACAATTTGCGTTAAAAACAATGGTTTAGGAAAAGAACTATTAATAATTTTTATATATATGAAAGGTACATACTTACGCCGTCTACATATATCACACTATATTTATTTTAGAAAAAATCAGGATATAGGTAGGTATGTAATAATCATCAATTAAAATTCTCTGAATAGTTTATAATACTTAATGAAGCCCAAATTCGGACCTGTTTTGTTATTTTTATACGTGTTGAAGGATGAATTTTTTGTAAAAATTAAGTCATTTTTCCATTAAGTATCTTTTTACTATTACCTAGTTACTAAAATATAGAAACTAGAATAGATAAAAAATAATTAAGTAACCAAGATTCAGATATTTTGAAAGAATAAAAAGCATTTTGTAGAGACGACTCTAAATTTCATACCTATCTGAAAAGGATTTAGTTGCAGTGAAGAAATAGTTGTAGAATTTATGAAATTAGACATACAGTTGGTTCAGTTGGAAGCATAAATAAGTAAATAGCAGCGACGGCGTGGCGCCCGCCGCCTTGGAGCCGGCTTTTCCCGGATCCGACCCGGAGTACTATTTTTGAACGTGTGACTACTTGTCTTCGAACGATTTTTGTATGGAAAACCGCTCGATTGCGAACGGCGAAATTTCAAAAATCGTAGTTGAATATTTATCAAATTAGACATACAGTTGTTTCAGTTAAAGCATAAATAAGTAGCAGCGACGGCGTGGCGCCCGCCGCCTCGGAGCCGGCGCTCCCGGATCCGACCCGGTTCATCCAGGGTTGAAAAGGCCACAATGTTTTAATCTCCGCGTTTTATATATAAATTGTTATTGTAAATACTTAGGTGTTTTGTCGTATTTTACAATTTTTTATCAAATAACAGTACTTAGAATACCTACTCGTATATGCAGTTATGTATATAATAATAATAAATCTTTATTCAAATAACTAAGAGCTAAACATTTTACAATACATTGTTTATAAATAAAAAGAAATATAAACGAACGGTGCCTGAGCTAGGATGATAATCATCCTGTATTTCAGGCATAACAATACTTCTTCTTCTTCTTCTTTTGGTGTCGGTGGCAAACCAATTATTTTTAATTTATATTTTTTGCTCCCAAAATGCAGCCACTTGGATGGCGTTAGTATTAGCTATCATCAGATCATCCATTGTACAGGAGCAGGAGCACAAAGAGCAAGACAACAACTGGGACATTGTTTGGGGAAGTCCACTCGGACAACTCATTAAAGTTGTTAGTAAACCTCCATCTAGACAGGTTTTCCTTACACCGGCCGACCGGAGTCCGAAGTCTGCTTAAGGACTTCCAGGTCTGCCATGGCAATTCATGTCCAGGCTCTTCAACAAGTGGTACAAATGGGGAAGGAACATTCCACTTGCTGCGCCAAAGAGTGCACCTCATCTATCACCTCTCTAACAATACTTAATTGTACTTAAAACTGAAAAACAATAAAAAATAAACAATTACACTTATTCAAAGCATATTGTTTCTACTTAGTTTATTAATATGGCATTTAGAAACTTAATCACTGCGATTTATGCGGTTGCTTTCCTCTCTTTTTAAATGAACTGACATTTTAACTCGTATATGTATCTATTTATTGTAAGTTTTGAAACTTCCTCCTCCAAAATTTGTGTAAAAGTAGGTACTCAAAAATCACGTAACAAACAATGTACCAGCCCTATCCCATCTTAATTGACCGGGAACACTCTGATTTTGGACTGTCATGACACCCCACTTCTGCAAGTCATGCCTGAGAACATGAAATTGAGACGAGGGTCTGTTCCCACTCCTACACCTGTACAACACGAAATTTTTTGGGATAATGCTATTAGATAGAGTTGTTACTTTATGTTGATGGTTATCTAGACATTCGTAATTAATACAAGTAGATAAAAAAAGAAACTACCTACTAATACGGTAGATATACTGTGTGTTTTCCAGTACATTACATAAACTACATTTTGTGTTTAAATTACTATCACGTATACTACAGTAGGACTCCAAAACATCAATAAAGCCCATTCCTCCCATTGATATCAACTTTAAAACCATTTATGATAAGTAGAAAGTGTATCGACATTATTTATTTGAATTGTATGATCAAATGGTTATAAATGCGACAGTTGTGAAAAGTAATAGGTCAGCGGTAGTGTTCCGACGCGAGGCGGTCAGGCTGGCGCCACCAGTAATGTTTGTTCGGAGAAAGTCGTAACTAAATCACGACTTCTCATACATTAAGCTTAAGAGACCGTGCGAATATGTAACCGCCGACACGACATTACTAGTCTGATCATTTTTTCTTGCACATAACTGACCGCTCATCATTTTCTCATTTCTCTGTTGTCACGTAAGTGAAATTCCCGTAATTACTGACCCACAAAGCGTCACTTGTAATTTAGACCGTACTGGCTGTATAATATTTCACATCTTTGCTAAAAAAGGTTAACACTGGCCACAAAATAAAACTTATTGTTTCAAAACGCGTTATTTAAATTTCGAAGCTCGTGAATCAGGTGTATTCAAAGCGGAATTAAAAAAATAAAATCCACTTAAAAAGGGCACCTTTTTGTGTGTAGAATGCGTTCGGTTTCTGTGAAATTTGGCGCCAGATTTGTATCTGGCTTGGGGCCGAGAGGCTTTATCTGGTGGTGAGATCGACACCATTCAACGATGAGAGGGCTGGCGGTGCCCTTTAGAGTCGACTCTTTGTTTTAACACGTCGCTGTGAGCCGCGTAATGAGCATCTTCGCCCGTTGAGCTGCGTTGTGGTTCCGTGATATATTGTTCTTGTCCGAGGTTTCTAGAAGGCTGTCATTAATCAAACGTTTTATTGGAATCATTGGGATAAAAGTATGTTTTCACTATGGCTGGACTAAGATTAGTGTGAGATTTTTCAATCAAACTGCATCAAAGGAACAAATTAAAACACCTATGATGGGTATCGTCTAAGGAATAGTGTATGGTTAATTCGTGCTGTTAGACATTCAGTAGTGATAGTAGTAGTAATGTTCTCATAATTAATAGGTTTCTTTTTCATCTAAAGTCTTATATCTTAGAACCTTCACTGCAATTACCTACATCAATAAATCAAATACAGGTTATTTATTTCCTGCTGATATTTTCTTTAGTCGTAAAACAACGTTACTGCTAAGAAATTGCGTTAAGGGGGAACAGTAGGCACAGTAGCGACGCCAATCATTTTATTCCTAATACTTTACAAATAGAAAGAAATTCAAGAATATAAACAATACAAGTCTTAGTAAATAACCTGAAGTATTTTTGGAATCATGTTTTGATATTATGAGAATCAGTCATTGAGAGAAAAAGTGATAACCGCCAAAAACGGCCGTTTTTGGCGGTAATCAGATTCTCATAATTCTCACTGATTCCGATAGTAATAAACATGATTCAGAAAATACTTCAGGTTATTTACTAAGGCTTGTATTGTTTATATTCTTGAATTTCTTTCTATTTGTAAAGTATTAGGAATAAAATGATTGGCGTCGCTACTGTGCCTACTGTTCCCCCTTAATGCCATGTTAAAATATTAGTCAAAAGTTAAAATCATTATTGGTTGGTATAGATAAGTCAAATGTGTGATTTGGTAAAGCGTAGTGAACCCGAATTTACAAAGTAGGTAGCACCTAGGTACCTACTTCCCGTCTTATAATGTTTCTTTCAAAATTGCACTGGTTTTCCACCGATCAAAGTAAGTAATCAAAACCTCAATCCATGTAGGTGGAGTCGTCTAAACGGCATGATAGTTATGTACATATAAAAACACCTGTAGTGTTAGAAGCCCGCTCCAAACGCACAGCTTGCTTGCTCGTTTGTTGCCATCACATCCATTACTAATCTCAAACTTACCATTGTTCTTTATTGCTTAGCATTAGAGTTCACATTCGAATGGATAGTGAGAACGAGTTAATGCTTGTAGCAACGCCTTCGCGGCGCCGCAGCCCGATTATGAGCTATAAACTAATTCCGGTAGCTAGCCCATTAAGAACTACTATTATCTATATGGACACTCGCATTGGATTTACTTTAGTAATGGTTTTTGAAAAATTGAATTCTATGGATTTGAAAGGATTTACGCACGTCATGCCAATCATTTGTTTGTCTCAAAGTACTTATTGAGTAGATTTCATATATTTCGTGTCGTGTACCTTGTGTATTACTCATGTAGAATGGGGAGGAAAGTAGAGTGACATCACTAGCTATAGCTATAAACTAATTTTCACTTACAAATTTCGTAAAAAATAATTCAAGAAATTAACCAAATTTAAGGATTATACAAAGCTAAGTATGAACCTTGAGTAGCTATAATATCATTAAGATTCGCTATTTGTAGCATTCTGTTTACTGATCTTCGGTGCGTCATCATAAGTATGTACACATTACCAAACAAAAAATCCTATCGCATGTCAGAGGCCTTTATCTATTTTTATAGTGTATTTTGTGAAATGTTACTGACGTCATAACTACGTAAACCCCTGGTCCCCATGTCATCAAAATAAGCCAAGGCTAGACTCCCGACCCCCTTGCACTGCTTACGTAATATATAAATGACTCCTCATAAGTCACAACTTCTCTCTTTCTACAAATAAGCGACTCTATAGACTCTATGGAGTCGCTTTTATGACAAGAGCGTTACCGGCGTAGATTAAAAAAAAATTTCGTCTCGCTGAAGTTGCCGGCCTTTTAAGAACATATATGTTCTCAAAAGGCCGGCAACGCTCTTGTAACACCCCTGGTGTTGCAGTTGTCCATGGGCAGCGGAGATCACTTACCATCAGGGGACCCGCTTGCTTGTTTGTCGTCCTATATCATAAAATAAAATAAATAAATAACAAGTCGCAAATGGTAAAATTCGATCCAGAGACGAACAAGCCTGTAAAATAGCGTCGTAAAATTGTTTTAGTGGCATTTCTTTAATTTACGACCTAATTCCTGTTTCCGGGCGTTTATCATTGTAAATCTTCTAATTATAAAATTTATATCGTGTTAACTAATTATATGTATGATTTAGTAGGTTCATTTTATATTGTGAGAAAAAATATTAATTTAAGTATCATCTAAGTATTTATAGGATGTTGTTCCTAATGGATTTGAGTTGGGCCATAAAGTATGAATAAGTGTCGTTTTTAGGGTTCCGTACAAAAGTTGAAAAACGGAACCCTTATAGGATCACTCGAGCGTCTGTCTGTCCGTCCGTCCGTCTGTCACAGCCGATTTTCTCCGAATCTACAGAACCAAATTAGATGAAATTTGGTAAGATAGTGTAATCCTATGACCCAAACACGGACGTGCAAAGTAAATAAAGATTTTTTTGAAATAAGGGTCATTTTGAGGGGCCCAATTACAAAATTAAAAAAAAAAGTTTTGCAAACCTTACTGTGTCATATATCAAATGAAAGGGCTCATTATGAGGATCTCAAAAATATTTTTTTTTGTTCGGGTAAAATCAATACTTTTGATTTTATTCACGAAAGAAGGCAAAAATTGACCATTCCCCCCCCCTGATCTCCGAAACTTCTGAGCCGAAAATATTGAAAAAATTACAAAATATAGTTCATTCCTTGAAGATTACAGGAAAAATAATAAGAATTCTATCACTTAAAAATTAAGTGGTAAACTCACAATAATAAGTTCATCTAGAGAAATAGTTCACTAAAACACCACTAGATGGCGCTAGTCAATTGAATAAAACATTTTTTGCACATTGTGTGTGTTCACGAAGCATATTGTACGGAACCCTCATTGCGCGAGTTTGACTCACACTTGGCCGGTTTTTTTTTTTTCATTATACGAGTGGTCTAGCCCAAAAAAGGGATGAAACTAAGACTATATACAAGACTAAGAGAATAAACGAAATACGAAAATAAAAATAAAAACATTTTTGATCACATCACAACATTCATTATCATCATCAAATTAAAGAATTATGTCGGTGGATTCCATTCCTCTCTTTCTTTCGCTAGTTTTTCACTTCTCTATTAGTATCAACTCTAATTTTTCACTTATTTATTTCATAAGGCCTTCCCGGTCCCCTTTTTCCTTCTATGATGTTAAAATTTGTTACTCTGAAAATATTCTTTCAGTGAATAATTTTATTTTTTTATATTTATTGTACAATGCAGGTACAGATACCTCTATCCAAGTATCCACTTGAGCTGATCATCATCGTCATTATCAAGTCTTTGTTAGTCTCCACTGCAGAAGCACGACTCTCTCTGTACTACCAGAGCCATATATTATCCAGAGCAGTCAGAGGATTTGCACTCTCCACGCTGGCCGGACGAGTTGTAGAGGCCTCTTTGATGTTTATAAGCTTTTGTTTAGTTGTGTTTTTTAGTTGCCTTCTACAACATCCACGGGAAGATTTGGAGTGGTCCTATTCTACTCTGCTCGGAACCACACGGCAAAGTAAACGAGCTGAGGGCTAAAGGAGATCATTTAATAAAAAAACCAAAGAATGCGGACCACTGGTCGCTCTGTAAAGTAATATGATTAAATAATAATCACAAGCCGACCATATGGGCGCAAACCTGTTTGTACAACATACACATACCGATACTGATGGCACACGCAGGCGGCGGCATGTCCGTCGAGATATATCTCAAGATAATATTCGTTCCTTCCTCCTCACCCCGAACCTTTGAGTGGTTTTGAAGCTGTGCTGTGATGTATTTGAGTCCGGGGTTCGCTATTATGATAGATCTTGCTGTGATTTGATTTTTCGTAAGTTCTTACGGCCGGATAAACGCAGACAAATGTGAAACTAGAATACAACCTGTGAAAATAGAATACAAGTATTTGCCTGTGCTAAAAATCGAATATGTATGCCCCTTTCGTCAAAAGCTGGATTTTAAATCAGTGCGCCCATGGAGGCCGGTAAGATACCACTGTTGATAATGATTACCTATCTGTAAGACAATGTGAGTCATATGTACTAAACTAAGTAGGGTACGAGTAGGTATTACAAATATTTAATCACAATAATCCAATTTATTGAACTACGTACAGCACCCCAAGATAAAGTTAATTCGGTTTAGTCGTAATTAATCATGCGATTACATACATAAATAACTCTATTTTAATCTGTCTTATCATATTCAACCAATCCACTTTTCCAAATGACCTAAGTGGGTTTACCTGCTTAACTATCAAATTTATATTTACTCGGTATCATACGTATATGAATTATTGATAATGTATAGCTTATTTTATTGCGATATGAATTAGATACGAGCAACTATATATATTTTGCCACTAATGTACTTCGGTTTTTAAATTTATTTATTTTTTACTTTCTCTGTTTACCAACCTAATATACAATTTAAAAAATGTAACTTTGCTGTTTCTATGATCTGTACTGTAGTTCCACAATTGAACACCGGTACAAAAAAATTGGAAGCACTCAACTTACTTGAATATCACAAAGACAATTATTTAAACGAGGCGCTTAGCACAATGAGGCATTGAGCATCGTAATAAAATCTCGAGAACAATACGCGGTGTGTAGCGCGCCGCGTGACGTCATGCGCAGGCGCCGGCGCCTGCCTTGTCCTCGGTACAAACCTGATCAATTTCTAAAACATTCTTATCAATATTAAATTGTTTATTCCGAAATCTAGTTTGATGAGTGTTTTAGGGAAAACCCACGAAATTTGTTCTTTTTCCAATATACCTATTTGACTTTGACAAAATACCTATATTATATTTCAAGGAATGTTAAAAAGTTAATTTGAGTATAATTTGTGGGTGGGTTGGCCACCTTAATTACACATTTAAATAAAATTAAGTTTAACACGGTATTATCGCTTTTATTTTATTATTCATATTACAAGTTTTTTTAAGCAGTTTATTTGGTATCCTACTCGTGATACATTTATCGAATGCAAATTTAAAAAAAAAAATTATACATCTAGTTTTCATTTTTTTTAATTCTTGATCCGTGATTTGAGTTGTATGTGTGCAGTCTTCATCCCGTTCAAAATAAAGCGTAGTTTAGAAAAAAAAACACTACAAAACGCCATAGGTACTCTATAACAAAAAGTCTATTGATGGAAATCAGAATTTATACTTTACCTTACAGACAAGTTAAAAAAATTATATCATAGATAGATTTGCTCATAACCAATACATATTACATAGATTGGCTCACCATCTGCGCTAAGCGTGGGTTGGCCACCTTAATACCACAGTCTGGTCATGTCGCAGGCTAGACCATAACAAGCGGCTCGTTTGTGCGTCTGTCTGCTACCTTTTTGTCGGCTATGGCTTCCGCCTTGCCCATATACAGTAACGAATTAACTGCATCTCACTGGGGTCCGAGTCTTGTGAAGTAGGTTTGTAAATTTCTTGTTAGTGTTATTACCTATAAGGGAGGGGAGTAAAGTGCTTCCATACGGCTTGTGCCTTTCAAAGCTATTTATTTGACACCAGCAACGAAATGCTAAGTAAAAACTGAAAATTGCATCTTATGAAAAGTCTGGTACACTATTTCGTTTTCACTCAAGACCTGGCTGGCTACCAGCGACTTACAGCCCTTTAGCTATGATGCAGCTAACTAGCCAATGGTGCTACTTCGTCCCCTACAATTAATAAATCAATGTTTATATGCAAGATACATAAAAATGTTAAATCAGTCAGTGTTAATGCATATGGTCGTGCAACTACACCTTTTGTCTACTACCTATTAGCTGCACTATAAATAGGTAAAATGTCTACGCTCCGGTATTTTTTTACCAAAATGGGTTTATCCACAGATTTTAAGATGTATGGTTGAAAATATCTTTTTAATTATGTCTGTTCTATTTAACAGTCGAGGCAAAAAATCAAATTGTACCAAAGCTAAAATTATTTCTCTCTTGTTACAGATCGCATCCTAGAAAGAGATGCCGGGTTCGTATCTGGCGGAGAAGATGACGACTCCTGCTCGGGCCCGGCGCACTCCGACGACTCCGGCGTGCGTCTGGACTCCCGCGCCGACCGTCTCAAGAGGGAGCGCACCCCCGCCAGGATACAACCGCCCAAGAAAAGGATACGGCTCAGCTCCAGGGATGAACTCGCCAGCCCCGAAAGTGAAGCCCCCGTCAGCCCTTTCCGACCCTGGTCCTTCCCTGAAGAACCGCAAAGAGAACCCCTCTCATTAGTCAAAAAAACCAGTGAAACCTCCCTTCTAAGACAAAGAAGAAGACCCTTAGAACCTCCCCCACCTATTCTACCGCCACCACCCCCAGAAACGAGGCCTGGACCACCAAGAGTGCCCCCTCACCCTGGCGTGGTCGAATCTTACCCTGAAAAGCCGAAACCAAGAGAACAGAGAAACTACAAAAACATGACCAGAGAAAGGAGGATTGAAGCCAATGCGAGAGAAAGAACGAGAGTTCATACGATAAGTGCAGCCTTCGACACTCTACGGCGATCAGTTCCTGCATATAGTCACAACCAGAAACTATCCAAATTATCGGTTTTACGGATAGCATGCGCATACATCGCTGCGTTATCAGCCGCAACAGATCCCGAAGCCGACTTATCCTCGGCAGTGGAAGCTGTGACGCAGACGATACACACGGAAGGGAAGCTACGGAAGAAGAAGGATGATCCGTGAAGGAATGACGTCACAGTTGGCGATAGCTCGTTGTGTTGTGACTCCGGACTGGGTTCCAAGTCGGAAGAAAGTCAAACATGTCAAGTCTGCCATGACAGTACTACAAACAAGATGCGAACCAAGGGTAACGCATTATGACGTCACATTGCACGTTTACTATTGACATCCATTTGTATGTCTGTCATGGGAGACAAAGCATGGACAAAACCGTCCTATGAAGCCTGAATTGTCATCTGTGGTAGTACAAAAACGACAATAATTTGGATGTATTTGATGAAAATTGTATTTATTAGAGATGTTTGTTCACAATTGCGAGTTTGTGATACACGACTGATTTTGTGAGTCGGTACAAAAATGTTCCTGCAGTAATATAGTTTTGGATCTCGCACTGATATAAAAGACATTAAGATTTTATTACAATACGTGGAAAATACAGTAGTAACAAACTAACACAACTTAAATTGTCGATTAAAATGAACAGATACTTGAATCTTATGAACTGTAACCACATTTTACCCGAATTTAGATTTTAAAATCTATCATTGGTTTTTCGTTAAAATTAAATTAAAAACCTGATATATATGATACTATAATGCCTTATCCTCTGAAGTGGCCTATTCAATTGATTTATTCTAGGTATAAAATTATATTGAGTCATCTGACAAAAGAATAACAATGTCAAACGGCTATTTAATACCGCTAATATTAGTTATAATATTAGTTTCCGAATAATCTGTTCAGATTGGTATTCAACATTCCGTGAATCTCGCATCCAGTTTAATACATTACAATTTATTTTCATTGAATATAACCTAGCTTATAAGAAGTTAGGTACATCAACAAATATAATACTTAAAAAGTCTGAATCCTTATTTCATGTTCGGAACCCAGATATGCATAAAGATGTTATAACCGCTTGACAGTCCTATTCTTAGTGAAACGCATAGTACTTTAAGACACCCAGTTAATGTTAACCATTCCTCCAGCCCAGTATTAAGGGAGACAAAACATTCGAACGACGAATCTAAAATATATTTGGCTTTAATAATAGGTATATTTATTGCAATCGAGTCAGTAACTTTAAGAGAAAACTGTATGAAATATTGTAAGTAATGCATTTCTGTAAATAGCTAGTTTGTAAGGGCCGTGTGTAAATAAAATGTTTATTTCTGTTATCGTAAGCCAAAATGCTGTAAATACCGAATATTCAAGTTTCGTTCAATCTGTTTCGACGTTAAACAAAAATAAATCATACTTAACCGAACTGAAAACTTAAAACCACATCAGTACAGACTGCGCCAAACTTTATTGCGAGTCGGATATTAGCTGCGAGCTCAGAGCTGCGAGCTGCGCAGTACGCGAACCGCCTTCCCGCCTAACCTAATATTGTGTACTGCGCATCGACTCACGCGAAGTTCGGACTCGCAACAAAGTTTAGCGCGGCCTGTACTATGGCTTTAAGTTTTTTTTTCAGCATACTGCATACTAGGCTGAGGTAGCGCTCTCTATGATTTTGTTCCCTTACTTTTTTCTTTCTAAAGGTCGCCTCTGTTTAGCGGCAATTACCAATTAGAATGCCATATTTCATGCAACAAAGCATTTTTTTCTAGGAACTTAGATTCACTTTAGATCTCTTTGCCATGACATAAAAGCCTTAGAACCTTGTGATAAAAGAAGTCTCACTACTGAATGATGTCTAAAGTTTATGAATACATTATACCCACCCATACAAGATTGACTCTGATAGTTTTGTAAACGCCAATTAGGTGTTCTATTAAATGATTTTTTCAAGATTTACCTCACTTTAGACAACGTTTTGTAGTGATCAAGACGGTAAAATATTTTAGACTGGTTGAATTTCAGAAAAATATGTATGATGTACATACCTATGCTAAACAGAAAATATTCCTGATTTTCAGTAGTAACAGTCTGTAACTGTAAAGTGGTGATATGTATTGAAGAATAAAATAAGAACAGAGAATAAATGATGAAAGTACACAAAATATCTATTTCGTTTCATTTAAACCCAAAAAAAGGAAAGTTAAATTCACGTCTACATATAAAAAGGTTTTTAAGATAAGAAAAATAAGCGTACACCGAGAAGTCCCCTACCTATACTCATATACTACAGACTTATTATTGTTCGATAGTTAGTTCGACAGTCGGATTTTTGATCAGTATGAAGAAGTAAACAGATGTTTTATATCATCTCGATTGTATTTTCATACTGATTAAGAGCCCGTCTAATGTATGGGCCGATAGAGAGTCTGTAGACTTAGTGTTGAGTCTGTAGACTTTTAAATACGACCATGAAAATATCCTAATTAAAATCCCAGGACTAAATTGTCTAATTAAGTAAGAAGACAACACATTAAGGTGTTTGGATACTACAACGTTTGAAGTAAGTATAAACTTGTTCTATTACGTATTCTGTGGTATAAATAAATTCTTGTATTATTAGGTAAGTATAGACTGATACTGCTAAGACTCACTCCGCGATGGTTCATGAATTTCATGATCCTTGGCAGACTGATATACCACGGTTGATGTTGATTTATAACTTACTAAAGATATGCAAAGGCATAATAATATTAGGTACTGCTATAGTGTGTACTTCTCAAATTTACCTCAGGCAAAGACAAAATAATCCGCTAAATAATAAGCTAATAAGTCCGCATAGCTTATTGTCTGTTTAGAAGAGTTCTTATCTCCTTCTCAATTTAACTGCATCCTTAGCTTTTACGCTTCTGAAATTGCGGATCGCAATTGAAAGTCTTCTGATTGACTTTTATGATCATTGTAAAGCAGCTGCCATATACTTCTGTTTTTCTTAACAAGACTTGGAAATAAGTTGTGAAAACGAACAATAGTGTCAGTGTCAGCGCCGGATATAGGAAGTGGTTGGTTCGACATCTGTTCCTACAATAGGCCGTTATCACCCCAGCTGCTTAGGGTGCAGATAAGCAGCACGTGCCTTAAAGTAAATACTCTACTGTTCGCCCCCTTTATGCCCTGGATTGGGACGCTTTATTAATACCTGATAGCGGCTGTTATGAACTTCTGTATTGTGCACGTTGATAACAGTTTCGTTGAGAGATATTTAAAGGTGGCAAACATGAAAACTTTAGAAATGACGAGTGTTAGATGAATAGAAAAAATTAGGTGAGAGGTAACTAGAATCAAAGACAATCATTCGTGATAATAAATACTACACGTGCTATTATTACGTCTATGCTATTTTCAATGCTTCTTATGTCTGATGCCATAAGGCAGCTTAAAAAAATCTGACACCAGCGTTGGACACTTACACACACGAAAAACAAATAATAAATTACAACATCATAAATACAGTACAGAGAGGGTCGTGTCGTGCTCCTGCAGTGGAGTCTAAAAAAGACCTAACGATGAATGATGATGAACAGCATAAATGCGAACTTCGTCTATTCATTACCTCTCCACGCTTCAAACACGGGCACTACGGGCAGAGCTTTTCTTACGATTGTATAAATTGTCTCTGTCTACCCTTCCCCTTCTTGTCTTCTTGCTGACAAGAAGGGGAAGGGTTAAAATAGCTGATAGGATACTGCTTTTTGACAGTCCCAAGGAAATAAATGACCTTTTATCCCAGAACCAGAGTAACTGCTGTTCCGGTTCTACATGTACGCCAGCGGAACCGCGGGCAAAAGCTAGTGCCACAATAAATGGTACCCCCGTACTTCCGTAATTCCGCAATAATATTATAAATGCGAAGTATCTCTGTCTGTCTGTCGCGCTTTCACGCCAAAGCTACTAAACCGATTTAAATTAATTTCGTACACAGATAGTCTAGAGCGTGAGAAAGGACATAAGTAAGTTGTATTTGACATACGCTACTTTTTTCCACGCGGACGAAGTATGTAATACTCTGTTTCTTACAATTTTTATAAAATAATTAACTAGGTCAAATACAGTCAACATTTGGATCTTTAGGAATAATTTATGCTCTATTACAGGTAGATCAAATCAATCATACCAAAGACTAATCATACACTGAAATTGGTTCGTAGTCCATTTTCTCTTAAAGTTAAAACTAGCGACACCTATTGGCAAATTAAAGAAACATAAATAAAAGCTTTTACTGCCATCTAGTGTTCAGTAGCTAAACTGAAAAATGCAGATGCTTGATGACATCTATCGTCGAGTGGCTGTACTAAAAAAGTGGTTAACTAGAACAACGCCATCTATCAGCGTACATAGACAATATAGTGACGTAAATTTTTAGCGGGAAAACTAAGAAAAAGTTGTTTTCAGTGTTTCAGACTACATTTTATTTAGAAAAAGTAAGTAAATTACAGTAATTATTGAAACTTACATCTACGCAGTCCACTTAAGACATCTCGTATCCAAATGCGTCCCCAGACATCTAACAGAGCAATATCTCGCTCCACAAGGTATGCAAGTGTAATTTGACGGAAATCCACAAACTGCACAAAAATGACGATCAGGAAATCTGTAAAAACACAAAAATATTTAGGTATTACTCGTATACGCGCTACCTGGAAAACATTAGTAACTTGATGTTGTTTATTTAAATAAAGTCTTACTTGGAGGGTGGTGCCTGCGCTGACAAATAATTTGGGGGGTCTGGTCTAAAACTGGCATCTTCCTCAACCAATTGCGCGAAAGTTTTCCGAAATCTCATCTTATAATACTCCGCACTTTTCGACTTCTTTTTCCTAGTCGGTTTTTCATTAGAATCTGCAAACTTTGGAACTTTTTTGGACATAACCAAGTCTGCATGTGGATCTTCATGGAAGTTATCCTGCTCCAAGGCCTCAACAGCTTTCCTTGCGCGTCTTTTCCTTGCTGCATCGTCAAGAACTCTTCTCTTCTCTGCCTCCTTAACCCTACCCGACTCCCTCGCTGCCATTTTTACTTATTTTTTTACAATCCTTTGTCATGAACTGGAATACTGAGTTGATCCATCAAATCGTCTACTCTAGCTTGTAAGGTTTCTACTATATCAGCTTGTATGAACAGATGTGTGTCGTCCAGGTCTTGAAGGATAAACTTCCTGCCGAGTGCTATTGTCTCGTCCAAGTGCAGAAGGAACTGTTTCATCGCTGGGTCACTGAAATGTCGAAGAAACGAGGGCTTAGTGCGGATGAGAAGAAGAGCAGGATGCTGGAGATATTTCATCATAGCAAAGACTTCTTTCAATTGAAGGTACAAACATACATATACATACAGAGTAGTATAGTCTATAATTTTACTTTTGTCCCTTTCTGTACTCCTGATTTGGCAAAAAGTTTTCAATTTATAAGCATAGTTATGACAAATTCTTTTTTATCAACTACAATAGTTTTACCTTCTGCTAAAATTGTAAAAATCATTTAGGGAAATGGGCATAAATTTAACAATCCTTTTAAATAGGGAAGGTTTCCCTGTAGGGAAGAATGATCTGTCACTGTTTCTAATTTGTTTTTTACCTGTTTTGAAATTGACCCATGTCTTGTCATCAACAGGAACTTGAGAAAATAGCCCCTAAGGAGAAAGGCATAACAATGCAGTCCGTAAAGGAAGTGGTACAAAGCTTGGTGGATGATCATTTAGTTGATTCAGAGAAAATTGGAACCTCTATCTATTTCTGGTCATTTCCTAGGTAATTTTGCAATTCCTACACATTGATAAGCAATAACACCAACATTTTTCATACAGTGGTGAGAATAGATGTTTAGAACATCTATTCTCACCCCATGGTTTTTTGTATATTGTACGTCTGTATATTGTGATAAGGTCCATACCACCTGACACAAATATACAGATCTGTGGACCTTGTATATTATTAGAAGGACCTACAAATGAGACGACTGAGTACCTTAAATAACTTTTGGCACAGAAAGAGAAGACTTTATAATTTTACCTAACTCTAATCTATGGTGATCTCTAATCTAGGATGAATCTTTGCACAGAATTATGCTCTCTAATAAATAAGCTAAGTAAGAGTTAATATCCTAACTTCCCAACTAATATTATAAATGCGAAAGTGAGTTTGTTTGTTTATTTGTTTGTTTGTTAAGCTTTCACGCCGTATCATCATGAAATTTTGCAGATAAATAGGTACTTAGAAATATATACCATACTTCTTCTACCCACATTGTAACCATACTTTTACTCAGCGCAAGAATATTTCTAATTACAGCAAAGCCAGAACCGCCAAGAAAAGAAAACTTAATGAGTTACAGAGTGAACTGGATGATTGCAACAAGAAGCTGAAAAAGACGGAAGATGCTATTCTTTCTGAGTCGGTTTGTGTTATTTTTATCACCTCCACCTACTCCTTGTCTAAGAAACTATTATAACTTAAATAAAAACCTATTTGCATATTTATTAGTGGTACTTTCACTGATATATTAAAAATTATGCTTGAACCACATGAAATTGAAACCAATGTCTTTTCATTGGCGGATATGCAGTTCATAAATTCACTTAATTTTTAATAGATTCTTTTAACACACCCCCAACACCCAACATTATCTAAAAGCTAAAAGTAATGTGAAACCTCAAGATTTCTTTCGCTTGGCCTATATCAGATACATAATGCATATAAATATTTTAAGGGTTGATTGTAGAGTAATATTTCAGTTAATGAACAAATTCTAAATAAAAACAACAGGAATTGTATAATATTAATAAGTAATAGTCAATATTTTATGCCCAAGCAAAACTGTGGGGGATGGAAGCTTGAAGTGTTTTTAATTTTAAGGTTGGACGTGAAATCAACCCAGAAAGAACTGAGGCACTGGCTGAATTGGACAAGATGATAAAAGAAGAGGAAAATATGAAAAAGGAACTACAGAAGTACAGGGATTGTGACCCTGAGTATATTGCTCAGTTGAAGACTGATACAGAGGTATTTAGTTTTATATATTTTTCATTATTTACCAAGTAACTAGCAAGCAGCAATAGCAACCCATTCTGGCCAATTCTAGATTAAATTCATACAGAGTATCAATTCTTTATCACTAACAGGGTAGACAGAACCTAAGGTCATAATGTCCAAAGGCTTCCTTTAGCTTATTGATTAGCATATAGAAACGAAATCAAAATAGCGATGGGTTGATAGCCGCAACGTCTATTGATATGACTTCTTAGATATTATGTATGAGGAGCCCGATAGGCCAGTGGGTGTGAGCTCTATGAGCGCTTACGTATGCTAAGCAACCATGGTGCAGTCCCCACTTGGATGGGTGACCGCAAGTGGCATAAAAATATCTCGAGCTCCTCTGTGCTTGGGAAGGCACGTTAAGCCATTGGTCCCGGCTGTCATTAGATGGCTTAAGGCTTAAAGCAAGCTTAAAAAATCTGACACTAACACATACGAAAAACAAACAATCTTCTTAGATTTTGGCCCATTCCCTCGACCGGCTATTACAGTCTGTGCAGGAAGAAAAGCAGCTGACATTTTCTGTTTTTTCTTTTCTCCCAGTCCAGCATGGAAGAATTAAGATTGAAACATCGCAACTAATTGTTTTTCAGAACTTGAAAGGAGCTATAAATAGATGGACGGAAAACATCTACATCTTGAAGTCCTACATCAAGAATACCTTCCAAATGGAAAACGATGTCATTGACCAAAGCTTTGGGATACCACAAGATTTGGATTATATTGAGTAAAATGGTGTGAATGGCTATTAGGGAATTTGGATGACATATTTCTTTTACACTCTCTCATATCATAAGCAAAGCCTGTGGCACTCATTCAGTAAATGGACAGTCTCTCTTTATAGTCATAATAAATTGATTATTTTTGTTTTAAAACTATTTTGTGTATTATAGTGGATTCCCAACATCCCACCCTTTTCCCTAAAATTCTAGATTTAAAATGTCCGAGATGAGACAGATCCAAATACAAACAGAGCTACAATTCAGGCTACGTGAGATTAGAACCTGCATGTTTCAGCATGAAGTATCTACGCTGGTAGACTACTATTTACTGCACAATATTTAAAGAAACCCACATAACTTTAAAAGCTTAACAAGTCAATATGAGATGGATGAGGAGCCCTATGGCTTAGTGGGCGTGTGAATTCTTATCACTTATGCATGTTAAGCAACTCTGAGCGCGATCACCAATGGGATGGGTCCTGATTGTCTTTATTGATGGCAGAAAGTTGCTTTTTCATTAATCAATTCGTAAGCTATGTCAAATCAAGTCAGATACTTTTAGGTAGCTTGAGAAACCTAACACCAGTGTGGTGTTGGCCATTTACACACACGAAAAACAAAACAAACTAGGTAGAACACAAAGTTGTTTACCATTCGACGAGCACTCCTTTCATAACATTCACCATGTTGCATTATACAGCTGTCTTATCTTCTAGTTATAGAATCTTCTTGATAGCATGAATCTTTGTCCTAAATGAATAAGGTGCTGAGAATAACTCGGAGACACGAAAATTCACAAACAAACAAAACGTGATAGCTCGTTTTCTCGAAATCTCGAGACGTAAATATGCACGAATGTCAATTGTCAACAACAATGTCATCACTTGACGTAATAGTAAGTGTTGCTAGTTGATAATAAGTAAAAAGTGTTACCAGTAAAATAAAAAATAGTAAGCCTTGTTTGGATTAATTTAGTTACTAAATTCTAATAACTCTCACCAACTAAGTTAAGAACACAAAGGATATTATTTATTCATGAATTAATATAATAACAGGGTAGTCATTAAGGGGGCACCCTAGGCGCAGTAGCGACGCCAATCATTTTATTCCTAATACTTTACAAATAGAAAGAAATTCAAGAATGTAAATCATATAAGCACTAGTAAATAACTTGAAGTATTTTTGGAATCATGTTTTAATATTATGAGAATCAATCATTAAGATAAAACGTGATTACCGCTAAAAACGGCCGTTTTTGGCGGTAATCTGATTCTCATAATTCTCACTGATTCTGATAATATGAAACATGACTCTAAAAATACTTCAGGTTATTTACTAAGGCTTATATTGTTTATATTCTTGAATTTCTTTCTATTTGTAAAGTATTAGGAATAAAATGATTGGCGTCGCTACTGTGCCCAGTGTGCCCCCTTAAGAATCATAGTAACTCCTTGGTGGACTTACAATTATTGTAAGAAAGAAAGAAATATATTTATTTGGTGCATAAAGTCAACAAACAACTGTAGTGAATTTTATACTTACATTTACATGACTTTGTCGTATGTTGAGATGCTTGTTTACTTGAATGCTATATACTTTTAACTTTATCTAGAGCCGGATGGCAGAGCTGGCGAGAGGGAGGCGTTACATCACATTGGGTGCGCAATAAAGTGCAACGAGTGCTGCGTGTGCGACTGAGTTGCTGTGACTGACTCACAGCAATCAGATTAATGGGCCCCAGGTTAGCGTCGGTCCTTAGATGGTCTAGTCATGCCACTGACCATATTTAGGATTAACAAACTCCTTGCTTAGATACTTTCTTGCTCTTTCATTCTATTAATTCTAATATGGCCTATATTCCATTTAGTCTGTAATACGGCATAACTACATGCTCTTGGCTAACAAAAAAAATCCTTCAAGTGTCCACTGTAGTGCAAATTATTTTTACACTATATGACTGCCCAAAAATATGTATAATGGATTTAGACTATGTGTGTTTCTTTATTCCATCATAACTTGTAAACGCAGATACATCGGAAGATTATAATATTGACTTATGACTTGGAGCTCAGACAATTTTAATTTGGTAGGGCAGTCGCTTTTATTCTTTCAAAAAACTTGTTAGTGCTTACAAGATTACTTAAGTCCTGTCCTGTCCAAAAATGTAATAAAACACACAGATGTTCAATGAGTTTAAATTAAAGAAAAACATTCATTTATTTAATTCATTTAATAAACGTAACAAATAATAAATATTATTTAGAGTTAGTTATCTACAATTTTAAGTTGGGTGGTCTAAAATCTACCCACAACAAATAAAATTCGTGTTCAACTAAAGTTAATTGTATTGTAAACGACTAGAAAGATAATTTACAAAAATGTTTATTCAAGGTAAATAACAACTTGAATGTACAATCGTACTCATTTATACATTTTATGTAATAATTCGTATGAGTTCTAATTAAGGTAAAAAGGAACAATATTTGTCGTAGTAAATTCAATAAATTATCTTTAATATTTACATGTCATAGATATTGCTCCCATTTTATAAATTATACATAGAAAATTATAACAATCATTTAAGTTTAGAATTTAAAATCTTGACTTGGCGTGTAAAAATGAAACTAGAATAAACTCCTTATATATAATAACTTTGCCATGATATGACTATTTTACATAAATATATTTTATAAAATAAAATTATATATTATGAATTAAATATAAATACATAATATATATTTACATCTTCATACTATAAATTATATTACCTATTTATTTTTTATTTTGTCATGCATATGTACTTATATTATTATTATTCACAAACACCTTACACCTTTTAGTCAATAATTAAATGTCATAATAAGTATAATAGCTACTAATTTTCTTAATATAAATTCTTCTTCATTTAAAACAAAACTAAAAGCAATATTCTTAGCAATTAATTATTTAGTACATCAGTATTATATTAGTACTATCCAATGACCTTGGTCGTTATAAAATTTGTTGTCGCCGCGGTGGAAACGCGTGAATTTTAAATAATAAACCTGTTATTTACCTTCTTTTTAACATGCATGAGTTTGGAATAATTCCATACTCTGTTATTAGTCTATCATAATTAATTAAACTGGAAACATTGTTTATTGAATAACCGCCATTGTGATATCACCCCACCTTATGGAGGGGTGTCCCCTCTATTGAATCTACTTTAAAACAGTAACGGATAAAAGTCATTCATTCGTGTTTCGTCGGTGATCTTGAGTAGTTGTTATATACAATTGGCACGTACAAGTCTATCTTGATTAAATAAGGAAATGATGGATAAGTATATACTTTGTATTAGGGATTTAAAATATAATTGTGTTAATTAAACGGTGCTTTGAATATAAACAACTGTATGAAACTTAACTGTGTTATTTATTGAATTATATATGATTGAACGCTAATGTTGTTTCTATATTTTAGTAAACCTTACATCAGAAGTGTGCCGTAATACCTAGCCCAATGCCGCAAAGCCGAACGAGAATGTGAGAAAAGTGGAGCAAGCGAAGGGTCTCAACTAATAACTTCGGTCCATCGTTAATGAGCAGCGTAGTTTGGATGGTAAAAGTATATAGAAGTCGAGGTGCGCCCAGCGCGCGTCTCCAGTAGTAAGCAAACATGTTTTTTAAATGCCTGGTGAACGATATTGAAATGTGGATTTATATAGTGGGAACAAATGCTCGAACCTTTAAGTGAGCCGATCGAGTTCGCAATAAAAACAAAAATGTTAAATACAGATAAATGTTGGTACAATTCGCTTAAAATTAAAGCTGGTGGACTATCAAGAAAATTTTGGGTGGCCAATCTTATATTTACTTCAATTAGTAGGCTGCGATTTATTGATTCTCATTTACTCTAACCTATCAATCTTCAATAATACTGATAAAATGAGTCAAACTGTATCTACGGGTCCCATAAATTCAAGTGCTAAGTAGTTAAAATATTAAGAGTTTTGTTGTGGCAAACCTAGCAAAAAAAAAAAGTTTACATTTAATCAGGAATATGTGGCTTGCAATTCGTATAACAGATATGGCCGTCAAGAAACAGTTTAGTGATTCAAGATTGAAGCTAAAGTTAAAAAAGGATTTTCAGGTTTATACATATTGAGTTAAATTGAGTTAAATGAGTATAAAACTGTTAATGCCGTGTGGTTCCTGGCAGAGTGGAGTGGGACAGCTTTGGGTCTTCCCGTGAATGTCGTGGACGCATAGCAGAAGAATAGAAGCATCAAAGATACCTCTCCCGCCCATCTGGCTGGCGTGGAGAGTATGGGCCGAGTACTCGGACTGCTCTAGCTAATGGTTGGCTCTGGTGGTACAGCGAGGGTCATGCTCATATAATGGAGACTGACAGGGACCTGATGATGATGATACTTTTGTTGATATTAGTGGTTGTTCGTTGATGACAAGCCATTTGGCGAACGAATTAGGGCTTAAGTTCCATTTTTTTTATTAAATTCTTTAGTCTTATTAACGGGGCAGAACTTATTTATTTGTTTACTTCATAGGAAATATCTGGTTACCTTATAGAAACTTTACCGAAGACAAGAACATGATAAACTCCTGTATTGGAAATATTTGATGAATAGTCCTGCATATCACAGGATTTGCAATTTTTACGTATAACTTCTGGTTTAAAATTGGACATATACCGCAGCTACTAATAAAACTATTTGTCTTTGTTCACATTAAATACTTTAATCTGAAAATGAGTGAAACATATTAGGTTATAAGTAGACTGGAGTTTCTGAAAAATTGGGATAAAGAATGGTGTTAAGATTTTTAAAAATGTTTATGATTCGTTCGTAGTTCAAACGACCGTCGGAGAACTGTTTCGGACTCCAAAAAAAAAAACCAATTCAGGAATGTCGCTTATGCCAGCCGGTCCAATTTTTATAGTTAAAGAAGCAAAATAGAAATATTTTTTTTAACTGGTAGATTGAGATTCACCACTCATGGGTTCAGTATTTTCAAATCTTTTGTCAATACAAAAAAATATGGTTATGGTTGCTAGAATAATTGGATAAACACAAAAAAAAAATTATGCATAAATTTCAAGGGACAATAAATTAAAAACAAAATGTCGACATGTTGTTTGTCGTTGTGTACAGTTCCATTGTTTCGATTTGATTAGCATTGATGTCGTACCTATTTTATTATTTAGTGGTTTTTTTACGACTTACGCTGAGATTACATATACCAGTATTGTTAAAAAAAAATGCGCTACAATAACTGACTACAGATGAACTGTGAGCATTTATCAACAAATCTTAAATTTAATGAATTATGTCACAGTAAAATTTCATATTTTGTACGCGTGTTTGAGTCCGAGTGGTTTTATACCTACGGCGCGACTATTTGGAAACCCAATATAATAATGGTTCAAGTATTTTATCTATCAATCAAGACTGCAGAGCCATGAGAAAATTTGATGGATCGCATTAGTTTCAAAAACTAAGTTTTAAAAATTGAGATCCGGATAATAAACGTTTATTCGTATTATATATCGAAGAGCTATGGCAGATTTTTAGTTCGGGGCACCAAAAGTGTGTTAAAAACTCATTGCAACCAAAAAAAAATCTTATAAACATTTAATACGCTATTCGATATTTAAGTCGTATTTATAATTATCCTGATATACTGCCGAAAAACTGCCTTTACGGATTTTAGGGCATAGAACACACGTCAATTGAGTTTGAATTTCTGGCCCCCGATAGAAACTCAAACGTAATTGTATGGCATTTTTTTCATTTTCACCCTCACTCCCTTATTTGTCTATGATCTTTATTGCCTAGAGAAAACATAAGGCAGTGGGTCGTCTGATACTAGTAATAGTATCTTCTTCGTAGTTTGTGTATTATTACTCCATCGAGCTTTTTAGTTTTGGTAATAAAGTGTTGTTTGGTGCAAAGATACTAAATACCTAATAATAACGTAACCTATAAAACTTCTAAGCATCATATCTAGAAAATCTGGTTTCCTATAAATGTTTTTTTTTTACCTTTAGAATTTGCAGTATATGTTCTATAAAACAAGGTATTTTTCATTCAAAGACGCTAACTTTGGTTCTTAACTAAAATGATGTATGGGAAGCTGCCGTATATGTAGTCCCAAAAGTAATACGACTGTATTGGCTAACTAAGGTTCAAATAAAGTTGTTTGCTATATGGGTAGCTTTTATGAGACTAATAAAATTAATGAAATAAAAAAAAATTGTTTCTAGACGAACTTTTACAGGTTTTACAACACAATGGTTGACAATTGATAAGAAAGTGGTTAATTCAAGGAAAGTAGATAATTTACGTTTTAAGTAAACGTACAATACGGTTATACACCTAGCAGAAAGCCTTTGATAATAATTCCTTTTAAATAAGTAAAATTACGTTGGTTACAATGAGTGAAATTATATTAGTTGTAACAGATACAGCTGATTGGTTACTTACTGGCGACTGAATTGAAAAATCCTAGTATTTGTTGGATAAAAGAAGTGTAAGTCAGGTTAGGCCGAACTGAGAGAAAAATATACCACTAATGATTTTTTGTGAGACTGAATACGACAGGCGAAGGGTAGTCCCAAAAATAAAACATTACATTTGTCAACACGATATCACATTAGGCGTAATCATGACAATTTAAAGATTTTAGGTGTAGATATAGTATTAAAATAATATCAAAATAATGGGTTCCTAAAATGATAAAAAAAATGTTTCAAAGACTTTATAAAACCAGATACATTTCTCATAGCTACCCACGAAAACACCCGGATGCGGATAAAATTTTTCTATTATATTTTTGTTTGTTTTTACTAAAAACTATATAAAAAAGAAATTGATTTAGTTAAAACATGTTTCTATTTAAAGGTAAAACATTTTTCATTTTTCTTTTTTCTCATCGTTCAATATTAACAATTAAGTACCATTAGTAATTATAGAAAATCATTGGTAATTTTTGTTTTAAAATAAACAAACAATGGTAATTAAGAGTTGTGACATGATCAGTCAATACCTGGTGTTTTTCACCCATACTCGCTTCGATTAGTGCCAGTGGCCTAAATCGCAGTCAATAGAGGAGTGCACGTATTTCTTGTTTCGATAAAGAAAGGTTTCTTTTCACAGTGGCAAGTTTTCAAATTAAGTAGGAAATTGATAAACATGTTTTTAGTAGGCAGTAGCGTGCAGGTTTATGAGCCCTTTCAAGTTACAGAGGACTTGCAAAGCGATTGCTTCACCCGAAGCGGTACGAAAAGACCACGGTGGCAAAAAAATATCGAACCGTGGTCTGGATAACTGGAATATGTAAGAATTCTTATTCTTGATGGCCTAAGATGTTGTCAGGTATACACTTAATGTCAATTATTTGTTTTTATTTTGAATGTCTGATGCAGTTGCTTCGAACTTGGTTATGCTGCGATGCTTGGACAAATGTTCAGAGTCACAGAATTTATCCTTGTAAAATAAATCTGTGATAAGTGGGTCCGAGTATCGAGGATATCCAGAGTTGGCTTTTGGTGTATCGTCATTCTGCTGACTGTTGATGGAATAGCAGAAGGGACAAGTATTTAAGTTCACAGTATTTATCCTTGTAAAATAAATCTGTGATAAGTTGGGATTTGTAGTGATATGTGACTAGGGTTGGCCAAAGGCATCGCCTAAGGGAAGCTACAAGTCTCAATTGGCATTGGTAACTGGCCGTTGATGGAATAGTTACAAGTGGGCCAGGAATCAATGATATCCGGAGTCGGTTGAGATTTGTAGTGATATGTGACTAGGGTTGGCCAAAGGCATCGCCTAAGGGAAGCTGCAAGTCTCGATTGACGTGAGTAACTGGCCGCTGATGGAATAGTTAAAAGTGGTCCGGGTATCATTGATATCCAAAGTTAGTTCTTTTGGTGTATCCTCATTCTGTTGGCCGTTGATGGAATAGCAGAATGGAGGGCATTTGTTGCAAAAGCAAAATGTATATATTAGTGTTTATTTTAATGTGTGTATTTTGTTCTCAGCAATGCACCAGACAATGACGTGATCCGGGACGGATCCGTAAGCAGGACGGCCGGATGTTGTCGCCGCGGTGGAAACGCGTGAATTTTAAATAATAAACCTGTTATTTACCTTCTTTTTAACATGCATGAGTTTGGAATAATTCCATACTCTGTTATTAGTCTATCATAATTAATTAAACTGGAAACATTGTTTATTGAATAACCGCCATTGTGATATCACCCCACCTTATGGAGGGGTGTCCCCTCTATTGAATCTACTTTAAAACAGTAACGGATAAAAGTCATTCATTCGTGTTTCGTCGGTGATCTTGAGTAGTTGTTATATACAATTGTCACGTACAAGTCTATCTTGATTAAATAAGGAAATGATGGATAAGTATATACTTTGTATTAGGGATTTAAAATATAATTGTGTTAATTAAACGGTGCTTTGAATATAAACAACTGTATGAAACTTAACTGTGTTATTTATTGAATTATATATGATTGAACGCTAATGTTGTTTCTATATTTTAGTAAACCTTACAAATTCATGAAATTAAGATTTTTCAGCGAGATTAAAACCCTTTACAATTAATGACAGGTAGTTTTAAAATAATTAACTGCTACATATTCATATGTACAAGGTACTTAGGTAGAATCCAATACTACGTCATTGGTCCTAACGGAATAGGCCATATTCAGCCTAAAGGTTCCAGGACCGTAAGGCCATGTAAATCAAGTTGGCTGCCTTATTGTTTGCATGCTGCAAGCTGCAGTACACAAACAATTATGAATAGTTTGCTAGATGCTGCCAGTATCTTTATATTTTAGATTTTAGTTACTGGTATACTGTATCTCTGATCTAAAGAAGCAACAGGCTGAAAGGTTGTATGGTTTTCTTTTGTCTTTTTAATACGTCTGTTATGATGAAATATGTACTATACTAGTAGTATAGTGCCCCGTTAATTCAACCGCAATCGTTGGCCTTTTGATGTTAGTAGAGGTAAGTTAAATTTTTTTTAATTTTGAGGAAATGAATGTCTTAATTATTTCGAGGTCTAAACCACTGTCAGTGTAGTGCCTCGTCATTTTCTCATCGACTGTTTACAAATTTTAGGTAAAAGTTCATGTAAACGAGGAATAATTACTATCATAAGGTAGATACTAATCACGTGTTTAGCCAGTGTGGGGCGGCAAGAACAAGCTTTGGAGGAGCCGACATCCTTATCAAGACTTGCAACACCAGAAATAGCGCCATATGTCTTATAAAGTGCATTTTTGTTCAAAGCCAGTAACTACATTCTATTTCCAAAATGTAGTTACTGCCTTAAAAACATGGTGGACAGTACAAAGTTCAGTAAGCGAGCGTAATAATTACTATTCACAAGTTAGTTGCTCAACAGTTCACATTTGCCATTCCACAAAGGCTAAAAACGGTTACTGTTTTTAGCCTTTGTAGAATGGCAAAGGATAGCTAGAAGCTTTTAGTGGAGCTGACGTCATTATCAAGACTTGCAACACCGTGTTCACAGTACTTAGGGAATAGCGCCATGATTAGTCTTATAGAGCGATTTTTTAATGTAGTTTCCATATTCCAGAATGTAGTTATTGGCTCAAAAACTTGGTGGTTCAATACTCTACAAAGTTCATGTAGACGAGCATAATAATTTTTATTTACAAGTTAGTTGCTAAACAGATTTAGCTTGTGAGGGGTGGCTAGAAGTTTTCCGTGGAGCTGACATTCATAACAAGACTTGTGACACCGTTTTCGTGTTCACAGCACATAGAGAATAGCGCCATGATTAGTCTTATAGAGCGCATTTTTGCTGTAGTTTTCCATATTCCAGAATGTGACTGGCTCAAACTTGGTGCTTCTTTATTATACATAGTTCATGTAAACAAGCGCTATAGTTACTATTCCGAAGTTGCAAAACAGGTGTTTAGCCTGTGTGGAGTGGCAAGCTCTCAGTGGAGCTGACATCTTTATCAAGACTTGCGACACCGTTTTCATGTTCACAGCACTAGGGGAATAGCGCCATATGATTAGTCTTATAAATCGCATTTTTGCTGTAGTTTTCCATATTCCAGAATATAGTTACTGGCTCAAAATTGGTGGTTCTATACTATACAAAGTTCATTTCTATTTACAAGTGTTTAGCCCGTGTGGGGCGGTAAGAAGAAGCTTTCCGTAGAGCTAACATCCTTGTCAAGACTTACAACACCATTTTCGTGCTCACAGCACTTAGGGAAGGGCGCCATATGGTTAGTTTTGAAGAGGGCGCCCTTGCTGTAGTTTTCCTTGGTGCGTTCCAAGTTGTTATTGGCCGGCGGGCCGGCGCCCCTTCCTCAGAGCTTCGACGACCCGTTGTTCAGGAGCCGGATGCTGCTGTCTCGGCCCAGGCTTGTCCTGTAAAAGAAATTCTTACATGAATGCCACTACAATATTGAAAAGTACAAAACGGGACTGCTCTTTTCAAACATTTTACGACCGCCATATTGATTTCTCTATGACATTTCGGGGAAGAATATTAAACTACGTAGTTAGAAAGACGATTTTTTTATATTTACCATGATGATACCTACTTCAATCTTCAAAATTGGTCAAGCCATTTAGACAAGTGAGTGACAATGGAACATATTTAAATACATACATGAGTGCAAACAACATTACCCTCCTTTTAGGTGGGTAAGACGGGTAAACAATGCATCATGTAAAAATAATGCCATCAAAAACAATACTTGTCAAAAACCCAAGTCTCGCTACTCTGTTCTTCTACCGTAAAAAGTTGTGAGATCCATATAATACCAAGTCGGTAAATTTATTAAGTCCCTACTAAAGTGACCTTTTGTCTTAAGTTATTACGTAATTAGCTAACCTAACAGTATCTTATTGTGACCATATTAAAATTAAACTTCTTTTATGTTTAAATAAATAGATTGACTTGGCAATCGCATGAAAACATAATGTATCTCACAAGTAATACATATTTTATTAAATGAGACTGTTTATTACGATTGCCAAGTCAATCTATTTATTTAAACATAAAAGAAGTTTAATTTTAATATGGTCACAATAAGATACTGTTAGGTTAGCTAATTACGTAATAACTTAAGACAAAAGGTCACTTTAGTAGGGACTTAATAAATTTACCGACTTGGTATTATATGGATCTCACAACTTTTTACGGTAGAAGAACAGAGTAGCGAGACTTGGGTTTTTGACAAGTATTGTTTTTGATGGCATCTCATTTCTTTTTGTAGATCGTCTTACTTTTTCGTTGGCTGTACCTTCTACTTATTGAATACCAACAACGGATATTCTTAAAACTCACTCCCTGTCTTATGACCTTTTCTAATTTTAATAGGTAGTTTTCTTCTTTTTCTTTTCCGGTATTACTTCTTGAGCTTCAGCTACAGTTTTTCTCAAAACCCACTCCCTGTCTCTATGGGGTTTTCTCGGAGGCTTTGAGTTTACGATTTTATTTTTGACAAGTCTGGAGGGTAAATTCTTCTTAGTTTATTGTATTCACAAATTGATGATTCCTGCGTTTTGATACTTTCGATATTAATTAGATGTAAGTCGCCCAGACATTTCACTCTTAAAAGTACTACGTAAGCTTAAAAAATATTATCGTAGTTTTGATCAAAACTGTACAAGTTAGTAATCTCCAACTGTGTAGGTCGTTTAGGATAGTGATCATCAATCCAAGACTCTCAATAAATATCTGTGGACCCACGTCCTAGCAAAATCATATCTGATCTGAATTAACGGGCCAATTACGGAAGATGTTGACTTCCAGCCATCGAATTGTTGTGGTACGATCTGGAGTGCTATTTTTGAACGCGGGCCACTCGTCTTCGAGCGATTTTTGTATGGAGAAATCGTTCGAAGACGAGTGGCACGCGTTCAAAAATAGTACCCCTGTACCGTACAAAGGAATACCAAGTAGAGTGGCAATGGCTTCCAAAGAGTCGCACTCGCTACTAGATAAAATTCTAAGGCCTACCCAGAAACATACAAGCAACGTGACTTTTCTCGCTTTTGGTGGTATATTTAGTAACGTATTAATTTGCAATAGCTTTTCTTTCCCTTCATCGCATGTAATACCAAGTATTAAATTGAATCACCACCGAATGATACTCTCAAAAACTTTTCGTAAACTTCGAAATCAAAAACTTTTCGTAAACTTCGAAAGCACGAATACAACGCGGCGGCCGCCATAAATTCAGACGTGGAACCATAAGTACCTAGTTGTTTTTACCATTGCCGTCATGTTCAAATCAGCGTCAATAAAAGGGTCTCCGCGCTCGTCACAAATATACAGTTTTAACTCCTCCCAATGCGCTACCCCATACGACTATAGCAGTCTAATCTCATAAAAAGACTCAATATTTCCATACAAAGTGACAGAGAATGAAATAAACAAGAACCATCACCAGGTATATGGACAACTCTGTGTGGGCAGGGATGGCCATTCCCATACAGGTTATCTGTATTCATTGCGATTACTAGTGCTAGTACCAGTACGCAAGAGTTTTTTTTTATGTAGGAATACGATTATTAGATTAATATAACTTGAATCCCCAAGATATATTTTAAAACTAGAGGCTGCGTGAACTGTGACTACAGTCATCGAAGGTTTGTGGTCTTCAAGCAATTTTTCGGATAGGTACCTACTTCAATTTCGATAAAAAAACTATGATTGCGCAATCTTATTTACGACACCCGCCATCTAGTGACAACTTTATAAAACTTAGCTTAAACTTTGTGATTCAACAGGAAGGTTTATGTTTAATACATTGCCGGGTGCAGTAGGGAGGGCTGCTAGTTGAACATTATTAGCTACTTATCTAGGTACCTACCTACACCTTTTATTCTATTATAATTGCACAATTTAATTTATTCACTGCAATGTAACTTTGTAATCCTATATATTTATATGAGATTACAAAGTTATTTATGCAGTTGGTGTATCTAGAAAACTGGACTGAAATTGCAAAATATTTTAGTTTTTCCTTTATTTCTACACTAGAAACTAATTGTATACTAAATTTGAAGCGTCTACACCTGCTAGAAGTTCCTTATAGTTTTGATGATATGACCGGGCGCAATAGGGGTGGGCTGCTAGTTGAACATTATTACCTTCTTATATCTACACCTACACCTTTTATTTATTCCATTATAAAGGTACACTAATTCTTTCACTGCAAATGTAACTTTGTAATCCTATATATTTATATGAGATTACAAAGTTATTTATGCAGTTGGTGTATCTGGAAAACTGGACCGAACTTGCAAAATATTTTAGTTTTCCCTTTATTTCTACACAAGAAACTAGTTATATTCTAAATTTGAAGTTTCCACACCTGCTAGAAGTGCCTTAGAGTCGTTGATGACGGGTCGGTCGGTGAGCGACAAAATTAAGAACTTTGACTAGTTATTATTCTTAAACTAGTAATTCAAATTGAATTAAATTTAAAATTGACTGAGTTTATACAATCCTTGCTTGATTTCTTGAAAATTCCTGCGTCTAGTTTTATCCACACAATTTATTCACTGCAAATGTAACTTTGTAATCCTATATATTTATATAAGATTACAAAGTTATTTATGCAGTCAGTGTATCTGGAAAACTGGACTGAAATTGCAAAATTTTTTAGTTTTCCCTTTATTTCTACACTAAAAACTAATTGTATTTCAAATTTGAAGCTTCTACACCTGCGAGAAGTGCCTTAGAATTTTGATGATCGGTCAGTCAGTGAGTGACAAAATTAAGAACTTTGACTAGTTATTATTCTTAAACTAATGGTTCAAATTAAATGAAATTTAAAATATACTGAGTTTATACAATGCTTGCTTGATTTTTGAAAATTCAGGCTTGTAGTTTTATCCACAACGAAGTTATAGGGGGTCGAAAATGGCCTGAAGTGCTTCGAGAAAAGAATGGTACGGCCGTGCCGCTTTTTTGCTCGACTTGGCGGGGGCACTGCCGTGCCCCCAGAAAATATTGAAGCTGGTAAGGTCGATAAAATTTTTACTGTTATTATTTTTATGTTACACTTAACATCATAGGTAGATACCTACTTGGGTAAAATAATACACATTAATTGAAATGTCTATTGGCCGCCTGCGTTCTACCAAAAACAATATAATGCTATCATAGTTCAACTAAGATAGCAAAAGCTTCCTTCCTACGAATTTAGTGTATAATTTAAAATTAAATAGTCATTTATTATAATTTAATAGCCAAATAATCAAATTAGGTATATTTAGGTACAAGTTGCGTTACTTAAAAAATATAAAACCCAACTGCCGATTGTTTCATTGCCGACGCCATTAGCCTGTAACGTTCTAGGAAAGAATACCAATCTAATGACATCTCACATGTCAAAATCGGTCAAGCCGTTTCAGCTACAGGAACAATGGAACAGACTTAAACATCACATACATATGCCCGAAAAACATTACCCTCTTTCTGGGTGGGTCAGTAGAGTAAAAAATAATACAGTAGCGACGCTTGTACGAAACTAAAAAGCGTCGCACCGCACTGTTTATGCGTAATGACGGCATTCTAACACAGAGGGCGCTGTAAGTATTTATATAATGTGTACATCTAGATGGCGCTCATTTGTTTACTCGAATCCTGCATCGCGCTATTGAGATTTTTTCCCGTTTGATTGGGTCGGAAGGCCTGGATTATCCGTTATCTCTGGTTTCCCTTCAAAACGCATAAATCTTTCGCCTTTTACTAAAGATTTCCGTGGAGGGGAACACTCAAATGAGTCTTATGTATTTTTGACAGCTTCGCTTCGGCGGAGCTTTATAATATAATTGAGTAGTATTTTAAAATACACAAGTAGACCTGCTGTGCTGTTAGTTTTCAATCTCGCGGTCGCAGGATAATATACCTACCTAGGTACTTTAAAACTGACGAAGTTTTCAATTTTATGTACGTACGATATAGCTACTTAAATATCACTGTATGACAAGCTGAGGGTGTTGTGTTGTGATCACTGTCAATAAATAAATGTAGGTTCATTAGGTACCTATATCAAACATGAAAATGGTACTTTGATCATGAAAATAACCTTTAGTCACATAACGACCACTGCATCAAAATTTCCACTGGATCAAAACTTCCACTGTATTATCTGGCAGTTGGAAGTCAATGTAAAATTAGGTATAGATAGGTACAATGACCGGTTATTTTTTAATATAGATTATTGTTATTTTTTTAAAGCATTAATAATTATTTTTTAAATTTTAGTTAGTTTTAGTTTAATATTGGGTCCTTATCCTATGAAATTGGCGTTTTTTTTTGCGCTTGCCATTTTGTTCCTAATGACAATAATTTTCAGGTAAACAGATTTTTTTTTTAAACTTGAATGTAGTGTAGCCTATATTATTAACATTCTGCATGCATAATTTTTTTTGTTTTTGTGTATTTAATTATTGGAAAATACCACAGGAAAATACTCATGAAAAGAACTCGTTTCAGGTTTGTCCGTTTTAATCAAAAATGTAGCCATAATTGTATTATTTTTCTAACTTTTTATAAATTTTAGAATGTCTTAATTAGGCTAATGTTGTCCGTAACCACATGCAAAATTTCATTTTTGTTGATAGGTGTTGATAGATAATAAACTATTAAAAATAATTTCAGATGTATAAAATTTCTTTTGACATAATGTAATTCCATATTCAGTATAAAAGCATTATTCAAAAAGAATAAATAAGTCGACTCCCGTTTTGCCTAGTTTACGTCCAGCATATTGATTTCTGCTGACTTCATAGCCGGGGGAGAATACGAATTGACACCTCACACATCATGAAAAAAAAAAACACGCTCATTAAGGCATGATGACTGGGTCTTCAGATTCTTAAAAATGTTTCATATTCTATCAAAATGTGTCTAAAAAGACTATAAAAGTTCACTTTCAACTTGATATCGATTCGTTCACCATACTAAATAACCTTTTAAAGTTGGTTGGGCAAGTCCATTTTAAGAGTATGAAAAAAGTAAAAATAAATATTACCATTATATATTCCTCTAAATGTATAAAGCAACTTTTATTATTAGACCGTTACAATAAACGCAATATTTAATATAGCTGTCGAACAAGTTACTCATACGTCCCATACATTTTACAAAACTGTGTTTTACATACATTTTAATTGGTCACGATTGAGTAGCATTTTCTGGGGAGCGTATTGGTATCGCCCAAAAAATGTGCTACAACGAGCGGAGCGCGGAAAGGTTAAAACTGTAATATCTAAGAGAGTTTCAGGTTTAGCATGGCTTTTTTTACGGATATGTCTTTTATTGGGAGGACTTTGAATGAATGAATGAATGAATACTCTTTATTGCACCATAAAAAAAAATAACTACAAAAATATAAACAAAAGACAAACAAAAGACAAACGAAGAAAAGACTTTCCATATAATAACGAAAAAAAATTAAGTCATCAGCCGTATTGAATAGATACGAGCTCCGTGGCGCAGCGGTCATCACGCCTGCCTGCGACACGGATGGTCCCGGGTTCGATCCCCGGTCAGGTCAAGATGGAAAACGATCTTTTTCAGATTGACCTGGGTCTTGGATGTTTATCTATATATGTATTTGTTATAAAATATAGTATCGTTGAGTTAGTATCCCATAACACAAGTCTTTCATTAGAACTTACTTTGGGGCTAGCTCAATCTGTGTGATTTGTCCGTATATATTTATTTATTTATTATATTTATTATTTATTTATTATTATAGGTAATACTAACTATCCTAATCCCAACTAATATTATACATGCGAAAGTGAGTTACTTAGTTTGTTTGTTACGCTTTCACGCCCTATGTATAGAACCAATCATCATGAAATTTTGCATACACATAGGTAAGGGTACTAAGAAGGACATAGGCTATATATTACGCGGGTATAGCCGCGGGTAAAGCTAGTTATACATAATACGCGTGGAAAGGCATAAATCTCCTTCTATGGGGTTCATCGGGAAAAGAAAAAGAAAAGGAATGATTGAGTGGACGGTACTAACGTTCTGGGCACCATGCTGATGTTGGTCTTCCTGCTGGAGTTGAGTCTCCGGGATGTAGAGATGGACAGCGACCCCCTGGTGGCATGCGTAGGTCCACCTCGGCACAGCAGGTACCTGGAATTGGAAAAAAAAAAATTAGGGCCAGGAAGTTGAGTTCAGAATCATTTCAGGTTTTTCAGAATGTTGTCATACTGTCACGTCTTTTCCCTTGCGGGGTAGACAGGGCCCAGGTCTTTAAAACCTTCAGGCCACGTTTAGCATGTTGGTGGAGAACGAAATCAAAGTAGTGATGGGTTGCCAGCCGCATCGGCCAGCTTTACGTCCATTCCCTCGATCGGCTTTTACGACCTGCGTGGGAAGAGAAGCAGCTGTTACATTTTACGTTTTTTCTTGTCTCCCAGACCAGCGTGAAAGGAATGTTGAGTTAGCAAAAAGTAGAATTGTTCGAATGTAGTATCTCAAAATGTTGAACCTGCCGATAATTGTCATATCCATAAAACATTCTGAAAATTCATTCAGAATGTTTTATCCCAAAAAAGTCAAATGGTGGGTGAGTGCTGTAAAGTCAAGAGTCCCTGCGAAAAATAAAAGCAAGCAAATATTTAACTAAGTACTAGCATTTTTCCTGCGATTTCATCCGCATAAATTTATAGCCTATGATATAGGCTATCCCGATATCCCGCCAGATAAATTAGCTTTCTAATGGGTGAAAGAACTTTGAAAATCGCTCTAGTTGGTTCAAAGCCTATTCAATTCAAATAAACAATCAAATCTCTACTCTTTTTAATATTAGTCCAGTAGACTGCTTTGCCAAAAAAAACGGAGATAAAAAAATGATTTTAATGATTCCTCATGCATCCAAATCTATCAAAGCTTTCTGTTATGATGAAATTAATAAACGAAAGTATGTACAGTAAGTCTTAATGAATGTCTTCTTTTTGGGCAGTCGTGTAGAAATAACAACTGGAATGAAATAGGATACAACTTTTATGTACCATTTTACGATAACATACAGGCTCAGTATACAACATTTTATTAAAAACCCGGTAAATTGTAACCTTGATATACCATAAATTGTGTTAAAATATTTTCAAAGCGATCACACTGATAATATATCAGACAAAACTTCTATTAAAACAAAACAAATTTGATTTTTATCTGAGAAAAGATTGAAACCATTAGCAATGGTCCAAATATTTATCTAACCTTGCTAAATAGCGGAAGAATAAGGAAAAACACTTGAAAACAATTTTACTGTAAGTAGCATTTTATGAGCTTTAAAAATCACAATATATTATGCGCCTCTCCCCCACTCCATTCATTTAACTGTTTATTTTTTGTTCTTAGGGTTGGTACGCGTATCTTCAAATTTGTTTTAAAGGCCAGTAAAAAATACCTGGGTTGCAGAAAATGCTAGAAATATTTTCACGCAACGTATTTAATGCCCTTAATAATCAGCGTAATATCAAGACCCATTGCTAGATTCACGGGCTAATACTAGATGACTTTAGTATCATCATCATTTCAGCCGCAAGAAGTCCACTGCTGGACATAGGCCTCCCCCAAGGATTTTCAATACGACTTCAGTATAATTAAATAAAAATAGCAATAAAAAAAAAAACAAAAAAATATTCGTCGTTCCCATACAAATCGCCATACTTTTGTTTGACAATGCCGAAATTTAAATGCCGAAATAAAGAAAACAACTAACAACTCAAGACTTGATGATTGATTCGAATTATTGTCGTAGCATTGTGAGTACGCGCACTAAATAAAAATTGTCTGTAGGTAGCAACCCTAAATTCTAAGGTTCGAATCGGAATGTTTGCGTCCTACAGAGTTTTATTTTAGTTGTCTGAGCCATCCCGCATTCGACTTTGTTGGTGCCTTGAAGTTTGCCACTTTATTAGAATTAAACATTTCGGGATATTTACCGTGATTATTATGGTTTCTTTGAGTTTTCGATATTTCGGTCCAGTTACATGGACCATGATCACGAAGGAACTGAAGAATTTGCGGATGGTATTTAGTAATTTCAATCGCCTCCCTCACAATCCTGGGAATGTAATGACGCTCCGTTGAAATCACTTTCGGGTCATGCAGTTCCAACCAATGGTTTGTGTCCGATTGTAGCAGATGTTTTGCTATGGCAGATTTTTCACTGTCAAAACATCTGCTACAATCGGACACAAACCATTGGTTGGAACTGCATGACCCGAAAGTGATTTCAACGGAGCGTCATTACATTCCCAGGATTGTGAGGGAGGCGATTGAAATTACTAAATATGACAATTTCAATCGTGAAGACGGCTTTAAATTGTCAAGCACTTGGAATCCAGTCCTTGGTTTGTGCAAAAAACATCAAAAACAAAATGTGCCTAACACCCTAACTGATTCTGTGAGTGTCGTGTGTCGTGATCGAGTTCATAGTGAGAGTGAAGTGCGTAGTAATATCCCAGAGACAAGCACGAAACGAACGAGAAAGAGGGTAGACAGATATGTCTGCCCTTGACAGCTGCCTGCTCCCACCCGCAAATTCTTCAGTTCCTTCGTGATCATGGTCCATGTAACTGGACCGAAATATCGAAAACTCAAAGAAACCATAATAATCACGGTAAATATCCCGAAATGTTTAATTCTAATGTTGATAACCGTGAAAGTTTAAAAAGTTACTTTGCCACTTTAGTTGAGTATTACGTATTTATCATGTACCTACCTAAATGCTGACTCAGACTGCCTCCGTGGTCCAGTGGTTAAGGCGTTTGCCTTGTTGACCCGGGGGTCGTGGGTTCGATTCCCACGGGAAGCATACTTTGTTAAGTTGTTCCCAGTTTGGTTAGGACATTGCAGGCATGAATCACCTGATTGTCTGTTAAGAAAGATGATTCCGTGCTTCGGAAGGTACGTTAAGCCGGTGGTCCCGGCTGCCATCTGGAAGTCGTTAAAGGAACCGCGTCAGAGGCCGAGAGGGGGGTCCGAAGAACTCTGACACCAGGGTGTGCAAGGTCGATTGACCGTGTCACCTACACGAAATGATGATGGTGATGACTTGTGTCGGTTTTTTATTTTAAACATGATAAAGTTTTGGGGCCAAGCATAGATGAAAAAAAAAATGCCTCTTGCTATTATATGCTAAGTTATTAATTTGAGTAATTAATACATAAACTGTTCGGTCATCTTGTACGCCATACACTGAGTCAACGTGTTGAAGTTAGAGTATCATATAAAAGTATTTGACTTCATCAAGTAAGTCTTTGGTTAAAGTACTTCCTGATGATGCCATTGGTGCAGTACAGGGCTTTAGGGTTGACGCATCTATAGAACAAGGCAGAAGCAAACTATACGATGTATTCCGAAGGCTGTGCCACGAGGCCGTGTCTAGATTGAATCTACCCGCAGAAGACTGCGCCTCTCTGTTGAAATGCTTCCTGAAGATGCCACTGGTGCAGTTCAGAGCTATAGGGTTGACGCTGCTATTCAGGAATGAAAGGCAGAAGCAGACTATCCGATATGTTCTGAAAGCTGTTTCACCAGCCCTTGTCATCTGGATTGACGACCTCCATTGCGCAGCGGTGAACACGCCAGCCTGCGACACGAGTCCCGGGTTCGATCCCCGATCAGGTCAAAATGAGAAATTATCGTTTTCAGATTGACCTGGGTCTTGGATGTTTATCTATATTGTATTTGTACTATAATATAGTATAGTAGAGTTAGTATCTCATAACAGAAGTTTCGAACTTACTTCGGGGCTAGCTCAATCTGTGTGATTTATACGTGAATATTTTATTTGACTGAACCTACCTGTTGAAGTGCTTCCTGAAGATGCCACTGGTGCAGTACAGGGCTATGGGGTTGACGCAGCTATTCAGGAACGAAAGGCAGAAACCCACTATCCGCAGGCCGTGCCAAAAGCCGTTGTAGTCTTCTTCTGCTGTGGGGCTGAAAAAATAGATAATATTGTAGATAAAAGTATTTTTGCAAGCTTTTGTCATGAATTTTCAGAAGAAAGCAATCCATAAAATCAATTTACTGAACTAATTTTGGTGAACTATTTAATTTTAATATTTGGAACCAAATCTGAAAGTATATCCTTTGAACAAACTACGAATCTATGTTTTCTTAAATAAAAGGGCGGCAACCCTCTTGTCACACTCCTGTCGTTGAAGTTGTCGATGGGCAGCGGAGAACGCTTACCATCAATCAAGTGACCCGCTTGCTCGTTTGCCCCAACAACAAGAAAAGAAAAAGAACAAAATTAAATTTCCAAAATGGGTCATTACAACGGAGTTATGATCTACACATTAAACATGGCTAAGTTTTGGGCACTTTTGGGCCTCCACACTTTTGGCACTCCAAAAAAGAGTGCAGAAGAAGCGACAACAAACTGCTCATCGCATTTTTTGCAACCGATATCAAGTCTGCCTTTGTACTCACCAGTAATAAAACCACATCATGAAGACGTGGGAAGGCAGGAAGCAGGCGGCAAACACGAGGACGAAAGCCAGCACTGTCAGCGCCACTTTCCTCCTTGCTCGCATCTGAAAACCAATGAAAGGTCCCAGCTCTTGATAGGTCGCCTGGAAGAGATTGCTTATAGTAATAAGGCCGCCTTATTGTACTTACATAACTTTAGCATAATTACCCACTGTGAAGAAGAAGAATTTTTGTATTGTATTGTATTGAACAGGAGACGCGTAGGTTTCTTCACATCAGGTTTTTGTTCACTACCCTCTCTATATTGCCAGACCCATAATATAATTAGCAAGAGCAGTCAGAGGGTTTGGCCTACACTCTCCACGCTGGCCAGACGGGAGGCTTGGAGAGGTTCCTTTGATCTTTAGCTTGAGTTTCCTAAGTTGCTTTCTACGACATCCACGGGAAGACAAGATAACTTTAAAAAAACAAAAACTCAATAACTATGGACCCGATTTACCAAAACTTTTACCTATCTTATAAACAGCTACATGATCAGAGAGTGACTGAAATCCATATTTCTATACTAATATAATACAGAGGAAAAAATTTTATTGTTGGTTTGCATTGAATAGGCTCCGGAACTACTGGACAGTTTTTAAAAATAATTTCACCGGTGTAAAGCAAATTTATGTGCGGGTTACATAGGCAGATGAAGTCATGGGAAATTTCTAGTAGCTTATAATTTACGCGGATGTATGCGAGGGAAAACAGTAATAGTATAGTAGGTATATCACTTTGCTATTACTACATATTTTTACACAAATTCCTCTACCGCGTCTGACTGTTCGCTAAAAATTAAAATACTTCACGGGTTTTCATGCCGTTTTCACCAATAGATAGAGTGAATCATTAGGTGGATTTATAAGAATAACACAGGCCCAGGTGCAGCCGGGGTGGACTGCTAACTGAGTAAACATATATTATAAAGCCACAACGATATAATCTATTAGTATAACACAAAAAGATGAATGTCAAAAAGTTGTGGTAGAGCCACGCTACCGGCGAAAATCACTTTGAGTAGCAGCTTTACAGCTTCTATGCTTCGTTCGGTGAGTGAGAGAGAGCGCCGGAGGCCCATCCCCTCCCCTCTGGGGAGGGAAAAAAGGCCGGCAACACTCTTGTCATACCCCTGGTGTTACATTAGTCCATGGCCAGCGGAGATCACTTACCATCAGGTGACCCGCTTGCTCGTTTGCCGTCCTATGACATAAAAAAAGAATAAGTTTATTTGGCCTCAAAGTATTCTTTGTATACAATTTTCATTTGTTTTCCTATATCCTCGGCAAAAATATAGCCAGTCCATTTATAGGAATACGGTTATTGTGGCGTATAACCTGAATACCAAAGGCTCCAATAGGGCCACAACACAATTGGGGTGCCTAATATAAGACGGGTATAATAGTAAACTAGTATTTCGCCGCGAAGTTGGACCGCGCGAATATTTATTTGAATATTGAGATATTTATCTTCCATTTTGATTTTTTTAATTGTTGAAAAATAAAATTACATTGGTCGGTATAGGTATTTTTAAAATTCAATTATGAGATGAAAAATAATTTGCCACAGGTAGGTTTATTTTTGTGTACGAATGTGAATAATAAATAAGAAGAAATAAATAAGAAGTGCACATACAATGAGGACTTCATGTGCGCGTCTTGATTCACATTTGCCCAGAACTCCGGATAAGGTCGAAATATGTCGGCCAATAGCCGACTCTGTCTGTCTGTCTGACTCCGAGCTAGTAGCATCCCAAATAACTTTATCCTGTTCACCCGGCCCAAAAAACCACCCTCCGTTCCCTCGCTTAAAAACCTAGTTTCGATGGGCAGCAGCGTCGGAACATATACCAAACAAACTGTGCTCATCAACCAAGCGTGGTGAGTAAGGCAAAACCTCCCACGATGTAAATTCTTGGGGGAGGCCTATGTCCAGCAGTGGACTTCTTGGGGCTGAGATGATTATAACACTATTTTAAATATTAGTATTTTTTATTGTTTAACACTACTGAGTAGACGAACAGGCATACCATATACAGGCCCACCTGATGGAAAGCGGTTACCGTAGCCTATGGACGCCTGCAACAATTGCGCGTTGCTGACCCTGAAGAAATCTTTTCACGCCCTCCTTAAGAAGATAGACTACCTGTAAATTTTCATACAAAAAGCGATAACACTTCCCACCCCTTAAACATAGTCCAATTTCAATATTTTTTAACACATTATTGATAAATTGGAGAAGTAGGGCTGTACGTTTTAATATAGATATATTGCTTACAACAAAAGTTATGAGCATTTAAATAAATATCCATATTTTTTACATAAAAAAATACCCGGGGCATTTTAATTTATTTAAATTAATCTAAACGCAATCAATAAAAAAGAAAAACGGTAACCCCTAGATTCATTTCATCATCATCATCAGGTATGAAAATTACAGGTAGTCGATCCTCTTAAAAGACCCCATGTTGTAGTCTCTCGGGATAACCATGCGCTCGTTCCACATTTTTAGCGTACGTGGCAGAAAGTTCCTTTAAAACGAACTGTACGCAACAATTTAGGATCTAAGAAGTTGGTGATGATCTCCCTGTCGATGGCGTGCGGTATGAATTATGATGATAGAAAATGGCTGTAGGCATCATTTCAAATAATTCAGGACATTTGGGTGCACTTGCCCATAGGTGACAGCAGTACTCCATGTGTGGACGGACTTGTGATTCATAAAGTAGCAGTTGATTTATAACTTTTAGAGAGAAACTCACCTGTCTCTGCGTGCCTTGCATCTCTCCTGGCATGTTCTGCGTGCTGAGCACCAGATGCCTGGCCATCAACACGTAGAACAGTGCGATGACGGCCAGCGGCAGCGAGTAGTACACCAGGAACCGAATCAGCACCATCGTGCGAGGGTAGTTCTCCCCCCAGTCGACTGGGTATGGGTAGCATACTAAGAACTGTAACAAATAAAAACTTTATGAAGTTATACTTAAAATACTACCGAAGTACTGACGTAGATTTTTTCAATTTATTGTAGTTCAAAAATAAAATGACGGGTGTGGCTAGTTTCGCTAATTTAAGCTTCTTATATGGTGAACGTGCTTTTATAAGTACTTACCGTCTTAAGGATTATTTAGGGCCTCGCTGAACGAAATTTTTATGGTAGGTAACTCCATATTCTATCAAATGATTAATTTTAAATCTGATTGCTGTGGTATGGCTCTGGAAGTACAGAAAGGGTGGTGCTCCTGCAGTGGAGACTAAAAGACCTGATGATGATGGGGGCAGCACTGGAACCCGAAAAATTCATGCTTCCCCTAAAGAACTTATTATTGTTCTTTGAACACTTAAAAACACTTCTTAGTAACAATATGAAAGTAACCCAGAATATATAAATACATAAAGAGCATGATCAAATAGGAAAGCAATGTGAGTGGATTGCATATGTATGTTCGCGGCTGCAGCCGTCCCTATAAAATGTCGTAGTCCCATAGCAAGTTTTCGTAGAGCATCGTAGACCCGTAAACGTCCAAGTCGTACACGTTACGACGTCCGTAGCCACCGTAGCACATAACTTTTACGCTACGCTTTTATGATAGTAGGTACCGATTTATGATCTTCCACAAACTGACTACTATACTATTAGATAATACAATTTATCAGTGTTTCAGAGATTTTGACCATATGAGGTTATTTTAATTCAGTTGTAAATTTTATCGCAATATACATACTTAAAGACAACACCGCAAGCAAATTAAAGCTTGTAAAATAGAATACTACAAAATACAACTTGAGTTTCTGACTATATGAGGTTCTCAATGCGTCAAGTATTTTTTCACGTATGTATGTACAGCAATTTGTATGACTGTCCAAATATTGAAAAGAAATACGCAGCGACGTCAGTTACAATCACCACCATCAGCAACACAATTAGGCAAGCGACACAGTTGACCCGGATATGTTCTGCATCGGCAATCTACACGGACAAAACACAGCCAAAAAATATAAATTCTAAAAAATATAGTATGATTTACAGTTTAGGACCACATGCTCATGGTTTACCTGCGTAGTAGGGTTGACCACGAACGTCCTGACATAAGAGCCGACGTACGCAGGAGTGGCAAGCAACGCAGCCAGGATCCAAATGCCGATGGCGGTCGCAACTGTCAGACGGGTGGCGCGCTTACTACCACCTGAGAACAAAACAAAATAATAGCTATTACTCCTTTTTTGTGAAACACTGTGTACCTTCAAAGTATGACACTGTCCTGTATCTGTAACCGGAGAAATCATGCATTACCAAAGATAAAGAAAAAGGCTACATCATCATTTCAGCCGCAAGAAATCCACTGCTGGACATAGGCCTCTCCCAAGGATATCCAAAATGACCTGTTGGAAGCGGCCTTTTTTGCTTTTTATTATTATTGAATGCATGAGGCATTTGTCTCCCATCTTACCTGATGGTAAGTAACAATGAAGACGAGGACATATATATCCAAGAGATACCCATTTATTCTACTTTTGAATGTCCCGGGACTGTACTTGTCGGGGAATATGGACACAGGCAGTACATTCCACTCCTTAGCTACTCGAAACAAAAAAGGAAATAAACTTAAAGTAGCGGGTAAGTTATATAACATATAAACGCTAAATAGGTATCTATATAAGGTATGTTTGAAGATAAATACCAACGAAATATATAATTTTGGTCATAATTATCAATTGCGATAAAATTCGGAAGAAATAATTTAAAAAAGTATAAAATGTATAGTAAAATTTTAAAACGCGATTATCAAAAATGGATGCTCTTATTTTTTTAGGATTTGGCTCGTGTAGCAACTGAATTGGCACTAAATACTAAATAACTTCGCAAACATTAAACAACCACAAATCGGGCTACACCTATTTTCTTGCCACTTTCGGTAAACCAATCGAATAGGTACGAGCAAACCGATCGAGTAGATTCGAGTACCGCTAATCGATTTATTATGTTTGAAACGATTAATGGGTTTGCAATGGGTGTTTGAACTGCTTGATGTGTTTGAGAAGGCCAGTAAAGCCATTTTTTAAGTCAAGTAGTAAACGACTCATATTTTTACTGACTGACCTGCGCAAAAGAAGGGTAATGTTTGTCACGCGTATGTATCATACTAATATTATAAAAAGGAAAGATTCTATTGTTTGTTTGGGTTGAATAGGCACCGAAACTACAGGACCGATTTTCAAAATTCTTTCACCTATCTATAGCTACTTTGGCTGCGGGTGACATATAGACATGGGTAATCTCGACTCCGAGGTGTGTTTCGGCTCTCTGAATCTTAATCCGCATCCGGTACCGATTCCTCTTAATGATTCCGACTCCTTTATCGGCTCCTGCTCACAGTACAGTAGTCCGCGTCTATTCTGGTACCCGTTTCGATACAAAATATTTTAAAACAAGTATCGCGACCACTGTCTGTAGGTTTAATTCAATCTTAGGCAAAATAAATTGATTTCCCTTAATTCGTACTTTACAGTCTTAGGACTGCCAGTCTAATTATAAATATATAAATAAATATATACGGACAAATCACACAGATTGAGCTAGCCCCAAAGTAAGTTCGAGACTTGTGTTATGGGATACTAACTCAACGATACTATATTTTTATAATAGATACTTATATAGATAAACATCCAAGACCCAGGTCAATCTGAAAAAGATCATTTTCCATCTTGACCTGACCGGGAATCGAACCCGGGATCATCTGTGTCGCAGGCAGGCGTGTTGACCGCTGCGCCACGGAGCTCGTCAAAGTCTTATAACAATAAGTATTTTTATTGCATCGTCAGTCGTAAATAAGTATTTGTTTTCAATTTTGAAGAAACTGAATATAAGATTGTTATGTGGATTAGCTTATCGGGTTGCGACTCGCGACTCCACATGCGCTGAAATCCGGTGGAATTAAGTAGGTACAATTTACGATGCGGATCTAATAACTCCCGTGAGTCGATAAGAATTGCTCGGACTCAGTAAGGGTATCGGTTCCTGTTGATGAATCGGCTCATTTAAATATTCGAGTCCGGAGTTACCCATGTCTAGTGACATAGGCTATAACTTACGCAGATGAAGCCACAGGAAAATTGCTACGGTATGAATATGTGTATGTATGTCTGTTAGATTGTTGCCTCCTGTAGCCTATTTGGCTTCACCGATTTTTACCCACGACGGAACGAAGCAGGTATATGCGTTTAGGGTGAGAGATGTTTGTTTGTTTGTGCAAAGTAATGTTCCCACCTATCTTCTAAACTAATGATCCGATTTTGATGCAGTTTTCAATAACGGGTTTGTGTTTGATCAGTTCATGTTCTTAGACAGGTGTCATGGCTGTAACTCACTAGGGGGCGCCACAATATTCTTCTCTTTCCGCGCAGGCTGTAGAAGCCGGCTAAGGGAATGGACGCAAATTTAAGGAATCATTAAAAAGGTGGTGCGGCTAGCATCTCATCACTATTTTTAATCCATATTTCACCTTTTAGCTCCGTGGCGCAGCGGTCAAACCGCCTGCCTGCGACACGGATGGTCCCGGGTTCGATTCCCGGTCAGGTCAAGATGGAAAATGATCTTTTTCAGATTGACCTGGGCCTTGGATGTTTATCTATATAAGTATCTACGAGTATAATAAAATATAGTATCGTTGAGTTAGTATCCCATAACACAAGTCTCGAACTTACTTTGGGGCTAGCTCAATTTGTGTGATTTGTCCGTGTATAAATTTAACATGCTAAGCGTGGCCTTTCGTTTTTATGGCCTTAGGCTCTGTCTACCCCGTAAGGGACAAAGACGTGATACAATGTATGTGTGTTTCTTCTCTGCAGTGGTCGGTTCCGAAACGCTAGTAGTCTGTAACTTTTGAACAACAATTTATTAAATACACGTTATTTAATATAATAATTTTAAATGTGATTTGTGGTGAAAAAGAGCTTGCAAAGGCCTTCTTTCTGAATAAATGATTTGATTTTGATATGTATGAAAGTTTGTATGTATTGGACAAAAATTGGCCCAAAAAACTTATGTGATTAAGGAAAGTCCGCAAAATCACAAACAAAAACAAGGAGCCAGATCATAAATCTTGGTAAAATCAATTTCCCTCAACCTTGTTACTGACATCTTTCAGCATCCATTTGCGACCAGAACTTTTCTTTTACTTGTGAATAACTTAGTTCGTAAGATCGTAAGTTCGTAAGTAGGCGCTAAATATTCGATAAGTAAAATGTGTAAAAAGAGACACAAAAACCTGGAGTGCTGTTTTAAGAATGTTTATAATCTGAAAACATATGATTTGTACCTGACTGACGTTACCCAGAACGAGGGTAATGTTTGTCGCGCGTATGTTTGTATGAATATACCTTATGTAAGTATATCTGTTCCATTGTTGCCTCCTGTGAACCTCACTTTGCGTCACAAAATGGAGGGATATCGTTCTAAAATTGGCCCAAAAAAACTTATGTGATTAAGGAAAGTCCGCAAAACAGGTTGAACTGATAACAGTTTATCACAATACTTTGATCGCAAACAAAAACAAGGAGCCAGATCATAAATCTTGACACAATTAATTCCCCTCAACCTTGTTACTGACGTCTTCTAGCATCCATTTGCGACGAGAACTTTTATTTTACTTGTAAATAACTTAGTAAGATCGCAAGTAGGCGAAAAATATTCGATAAGTAAAATGTCTAAAAGGAGACTTACATAAACTTATGAGTGCTGTATTTGGGCAAAGACATCAGTACGAGGTTGAGGGAATGTTTGTATGAATATATGTTTGTATGTCTGTTACATTGTTGCCTCTTGTGAACTTCACTTTGCGTCACAAAATGGAGGGATATCGGTCTAAAATTGGGCCAAAAACTTATGTGATTAAGGAAAGTCCGCAAAATCACAAACAAAAAGCAAGGAGCCAGATCATAAATCTTGACACAATCAATTCCTCTCAACCTTGTTACTGACGTCTTCTAGCATCCATTTGCGACTAGAACTTTTATTTTACTTGAGAATAACTTAGTTCGTAAGTTCGTAAGTAGGTGCAAAATATTTTAGAAGTAAAATGTTTAAAAGGAGACTTACAAAACTCTGAAGTGCTGTTTTTGGGCAATTACTTGAAAACGTATGATTTTTACTCGAAAGATCCTATCCGGAATGAGGGAAATGTTTGTTTTTAAATCATTCTACGTGTAAAAAATATAGCCTGTGTGGATGTGGAGGGTAACGTTACCGCAAACGTCACGCAGGTTTCCAATTATACACCCGTAAGACCAAATTGTTAAGAGGGTAGATACATACTCGTACTAACATGTTGAACTTTTACATTAAATATATTGTTCTGGCCAGTCGTGTAAAAGATATTTACTAGAACCATTTACAAATTAAAACTTTGATGACATCCTGCGTTTAATTACAACGTAAGCCACACGTTTGCCTCAATTCCAGTGTAAAATATCCCCAGTTTAAATAAGTAATCAAACTAAAATCTAGTTCAAATTAACAAACTCACGCTCTACTAGTCTAACTAGTCTATCTAGTTCTGAGAATGCTGATATTTTGATTAAGTTCACCTACTGAACTCGATCACTTAGTTAATGTAGTAAGGGACAAGTAGTAGTAAAGTAAGTACTAAGGGACAAAGATATCGTGCAAAAGCATACCCAAATACGACTGGAAATTCGAAAAAAATATCCACATTGTCATATTGACCGGCCGACTTAACACTTTTGTATGAAAAAGTACATTTTATCTCCAAGCCTTAGCATTTGTACCAAAGGTTGTTCATATTGACAGGCTGTCACCCTTTTAAGGTTTGGATTTTTTTTATTAACATTATGTATAAGGTGTGCAATGTCCATACAAAAAAGGCCCTAGTTAATTTTCAAATCGGGGAAAAACAAAACCCAATTTTAATTATTTTCAGGACATAGAAACCGTAACGCTTACCGGTTTAAAATAAATATAAGTTTCAATTTTTCACCTTATACGCTTTACATCGTCATTGTAGGTCGTTGGTTAAAAATCCAATTCTTTTGTAATCACAGCGCAGTTATTTTTCATTATTTATTTGATCGAAATAATTTCAATCTCTATCAGTACGAATTCCCTCAACTCCTGTGAGATGGAACTCTAGGGTAACTAATAATATATTTTTTATGATATTTCAAAATATTCTTTTTTCTATTAACGATTCTGATTACATGTCAAGCTTACGCAAACTATTTTATTTCACCCAAAAAGTCCATCACCTAAATATCTGAAATGTACATTTCTATATCATATGAAACGTATACGATTTTTATACATTATCTTGCAAATTATAATGGAAGCTGTAACAATTCTCGACGATTAATAAATCTTCACATTTATTCCATAAATAAAGACATATAGTCCAGTATATCACACACTAAGCCACAGATCACTAAGCGTATCCGATGCATACTAAAGCCGTTAAAAGCTAAATCCGAAGATCCATAGATATTTTTACAAGATACCTTGTTTGTTTGTTTGAAGCAGTGATGTTATGAATATTTATTTCTGGTGAATATATAGATACATTATCCTGCAAATCTATATATATATATATATATATATATATAATGTGAAATGTAACAATTCTCAATGATCTTAAATCTTCAAATTTACTCCATAAATAAACACGTTTAGCCCAGTATATCCACACACTTAGCGCATCCGATGCATACTAAAGACGTTAAAAGCTAAATACGAAGATCCATAGATATTTTCACAAGATACCTCGTTTGTTTGTTTAAAGCTGTGATGATGTGTTATATGTATTTCATTTCTTGCAAATAAAAATACAATATCCTGCAAATCATAATAGTAAATGTAACAATTTTCTACGATTATAAAGTATCTTCAAATAACTCCATAAATAAACACATTAAGCCCAGTATATCACACACTTAGCGAATCCAATGCATACAAAGGCGTTTAAAGCTAAATCCGAAGATCTATAGATATTTTTACAAGTTTTTTTGTTTGTTTGAAGCTGTGAGGATGTGTGAGATATGAATATTTTTTCACGCGAATAAAACACACTATACTGCAAACAAAATTTTGATATGAAACAATTCTCGACGATTAAATTAATTAAATAAAGAAACTAACAACCGAAATTTGGTGCGATTATCTATGCGATATTGCGATCTGACTTCTTAAGCTACTACTTATGACATCGCGAAAGTCGAGAAACGCCTTTAGAAGTACCATACTCAATAACGGTTTGATGCCGTAAGTTATATTTGGTTTTTTATAGGTCATGATGGAGGTGAATGATTAAAGAGCATTTTTTGCCAAACTCAACCTACACATCTGAATTTGTTGGTAGTTCAATTTGATTCAAGTTCGGTAATTTCTGGCTTCTGGTGAAAGAAAATGTCGTGAAGAAACCTGCCCACTTAGAGGTTTATTAACGGGACAATATTATTTGATCCTCTTAAAACTAATTGATCTTTTTTACATGAGCACTTTTAAAAAGTGCGCATTTTGGCCAAAGATTAAGTTTGGCCATTCAGCATGGAAATGCCGCCAGCCTTCTTGGCACCCTGATCCTGAGCCGCTGATCGCAGCGATCTGAGCTCAATTTTTTATATAAAGTAGTTGTTTTTTTTAATTAGTATCTATTTTCTAGGTTACTATAGTTTAAGTTTAGTTTATAGTCTTTATTATCTGTATATTTTTAGTTTTGTAAAGTGTTAGTAAATTTTTGGCTTTTAAAAATAAATTATATTTATTTTTATGTTTAATCTTCGTATTAATTATTGCGTCTATATCAGTTGATCTACGAATAAATGATAAGTTAACTTCTTTTAAGGTAACTTGTAATTGTGTGTCAGGTCAAGTGCTTAGGTCTTAAATATCAGAAAGAAAGCATTCCATCATCAGGTCTTTTTTAGTCTCCACTGCAGGAGCACGACCCTCTCTGTACTACCAGAGCCGTATATATTAGCCAGAGCAATCAGAGGATTTGGCCTACACTCTTTCTCAGGAAAAAAGGATAGAGTGAATTGTACACGTCTAGAGATGTCTATATCTATGCGACGATCTGACAAATCCCCGACGATGCCATAAATCATAAAGTGAGATTATTATGATGCAAATAACTTTAAGCACCAGTTTGGCTTTGGTGTGCGTATATTTGAATAAATTATTCTCAGAAACTTTTCATCAAGCTGAAAGCTGATTCGGTTGCATTTCCCGGGGGTTTCCGTCCAGGAAGGTGCCAATATTTTGTGTTGCCTATACATACATACTAACTATTACGTCTGTTTACTTTGCGGTGTAGACAGAGCCAAGGTCTATAAAACCTAAAGCCCACATTGAGCATGTTGGTGAGCTTGTAGGCGAAGAACGGAATCAAAATAGTGTCGGGTTGCTAGCCGCAAAGCCTATTGACATGAATCCTCACGCCCCGCCCCTCGATCGGCTTGTACGAAAAGAGAAACAGCTGGCACATTCTACGTTCTTTCTTTTCTCCCAGACCAGCGTGGAAGATTCAAATCAATGTCTTGAGTCTGAATCTTCAAGATTATTTCAGAGACTTTGTCTGTGCACCGTAGGTCAGAATGGGCAGGATGTACATGTCAAGGAATCTACTTAGAGTAAGTTAGTAGTACGTAGCGTCTGAGCACTGTCGAGGGCATAAAACACGTGTCAATTGAGTTTGAATGTGTGCCTCAGATGTGTGCCTTTAGCATGGAGATATATATGTACTATAAATGTTTATGTACTATACACTAGAAATTCAAATTAATTGACATTTAATCATATTTACCCTCACTCCAATATTTATATAATATGGTCTATGGTCTATTGCCTAGAGAAAACAGTCGGTGTGTGTAATATCCTTCATAGTTAGTGCGCCTGAATTTTCAAAACTCGAAGCCGGGAAAGTAAAAGAAACAATTAACGTCAATAAGTGGAAATACTAGATCAAATCAAAAAATAAAAACCCCCTTTTTTGCCAGTTTACATTCACCACATATTGATTTATCGCTAACGTTTAATACCCTATTACACTCCGCGGGTAAATAAGAATCTAATGACACCACACACTTCAAAATCGGCTAAATAAAGTGTTCTTTTCTTTAGCCAGAAAAACATTATACCCTATTTCTTGATTGGTCAGTCGGGTAAAAAAAGAAACCCAAAGAGGGCATTTCGCGCCAACAGATCAAAAGATGTCCGGGAAGTTGAGCGGGCGCCAAAGAAAACAGACTTGTTGATGGTACGATGTTTATCGACGTTTTTTATACTATTTTCCCGATCAAAAAGAACATACTTATCGATACAGTATATGTTTACGCGAGCGATCTCCGGACATCTGGTCCGGTTGGATTTATTTTGAGATTTTATTGGCGTTAGAATAACAACTCATTGTTAGTTTGAACCAGCTGAGTATTTCGATAGGGCGCTCTGGTTTTCCTGAAATACTGTGCATACGGTTTGGATATTGTGCGAAGTTGCTCCTTGCTAATAACATTTTAAAATCGTTTATTTATTACAATAACTATAATGAATACAAATAATTATAAAATGATGGGAATTGAAAGATGCATGATGTTCAAATACTCAAAAAAATATAATAAATGTATCAAAATGTGTCTGAAAGAGGCTATAAAAATATTTTAATTTGATTTTTAAACGTTAAATACGCTTATTGGCACGTTTTAAGGCCGCACACTAGGCACAGTAGCGACGCCAATCATTTTATTCCTAATACTTTACAAAAAGAAAGAAATTCAAGAATGTAAATCATATAAGCCTTAGTAAATAACCTGAAGTATTTTTATAATCATGTTTAATATTATCAGAATCAGTGAGAATTATGAGATCACTATTTCTCTTAATGACCGATTCTCATAATATTAAAACATGATTCCAAAAATACTTCAGGTTATTTACTAAGGCTTATATGATTTACATTCTTGAATTTCTTTCTATTTGTAAAGTATTAGGATTAAAAAGATTGGCGTTGCTACTGTGCCTAGTGTGCCCACTTAATTGTCATATTTGATTTCACTTTCGGAAATTTTTTGCGTCAGTAATTATGGCATAGTTTAGTACCGCTTTCAACGAAATGAATAGCGCATTTTATCTAAGCGACGTCAAACCACAATTTTCGTTAAGGGGAAACATACCTTTTTCAGTGTTCAGTGGGGGCAGAATTGTCCCCAATTAAAAAAAAAAGAAAGTGTCATTAAAATTTTGTTCTACATATCTCTTCAAACTGTTTTTGAACCACTGCCGAAAAATTGCCTTTATGGAGTTTAGGGCATAGAACACACGTCAATTTAGTTTGAATTTGTGGCCCCCAATAGAAACTCAAACGTAATTGTATGGCAGTTTTTTTCATTTTCACCTTCACTACCTTATTTGTCTATAATCTTTATTGCCTAGAGAAAACATAAGACAGTGGGTCGTCCGATACTAGTAAAAGTATCTTCTTAGTAGTTTGTGTTTTGAACTACTGTTTACAATTTAAGGTGAGAATATAAAGTTTTTCTCAGCATTTTTGTCAAAAACTTGCCACTTTTGGCGGAAACGCAAAATAGAGCTTCAACTGTAAAATAGTAGTTATTAAAATAGTTTGAAGGGTTATCTAAGGCCTAGCAGACCAAAATTTTAAATGATATATAGCTGTATTCTTTGAAATTATTTATTTTAAATGGGGGCATCACTGGACCCTTTAAAGTTTATGTGTCCCTTTAACCTTAGGAAGGTAAGCCATCTCATTATTCAATAATTATTTAATACTAGCTGCTACCCACGGCTTCGCCCGCGTGTTATTAGCCTATGTTCTTTTCAGTACCCTAACCTATGGGTATGCAAAATTTCATGATGATCGGTTTGAAAGTGTTACAAACAAATAAACAAACACACTCACTTTCACATTTATAATTTTAGTTAGGAATAGGATCTTCGATTAAACAATTTAGTGCAAGGAAAGTATATTGAAATTCGATAAACTGATTGGTTTAATTCTATTTCCGCTTGAGTGAATGTTGATCCCTAAAGAACCTTTTCATGCAATGAAAGAAAAACTCCATATCCTTTCCCGGGTTTTAAACTATCTGCATACCAAATTTCACCCATATCAGTTAAGGTTAAAGCGTGAAAAGGGTAATAAACTTACAGATATACACAACACAATGAGAGCACAACTAGGTGTCTTAGAGAATGGACTATAACTTTATTTAATTACATATTTATAATAAAATAAAACGTTTATTTTTCTCTGTTACAAAGGTGACTTATGTCTAAGGCTTAAAGATTTAATGAATAAAGTAAGTACTTTATTGTGACATGTTCACCTTTGATTGGAGACTAGTCCCTGAAATAGGTTCCTATTGGAGCCTGTGCTACAGGTAACTAGGCCCCTCCCTCGGGTCACAGCGTCTTGTTGGCGTAAATACTTTGGTGTACGAAAGCCAGGTAAGTACTTTGAACTAAGTTATTAGGACATTTGCAGTTTGAAAAATATACACTTAATCTAGGTTTGGGAAGCACAATTGGGAGGTAATTTTGCGAGTCTTTGAGTGTGCGTGGGATGTACGAAAAGAAAAGACAGTAGTTATTATGTAAGATAGTTGTGGATGTGTGAGAGATGTTCGTGTGTGTCCTAAGTGTGTGTGTGTATGTGTCTGAGTGTGTGGCGTGAGTGGGAAGAAGAGGCCTGTTGGACGGTGGAGTGTGGAGTGCCGCGCGGGGATGTTGGACTAGTTTGTGAAATGGTCTGGTCATTTCCGGGGGTTTGAAGTTAATTTATACATATTTAAATACCTATTGCCAGTATAACGAACCAAATATTATAGAATATGATGCCTTCGCTTTAATTATATAATAATATTAAGTGCCAGTGAAACGGGAACAAAAGTACTTGAGATTGTGATAGTAATTATAAAAGTACACGCACAGAAATAAAAGAATTTTCCTCAAACTAACTGTGATGTACGTGTGTTGTGAGACGGTTGTTACAGTCCGGAAGGCGTAAGCTGAGCTTTGCATTTGTGTGAGTAGTCACCAAAAGTAGAGTCAGACAAAAATCTTTTAAAAATATATGTTATTTTGTATTGTTCATGTCTGTTAAAAAGCTATTTAAATTACATAATATTTCTCTTACTTGGCTATTTAAAGGTTTTCGTACTCTTCATTTACTTGTGTTTGCAGCCAATAATGATCAAATAAATACATTATTGCAGATATACAGTGGGATGTTGAACCTCTGTGTTCTATTAAAATCTTGGAATCAGAGTCCATATAAACATACATACATACATATTATCACGTCCTTATCCCCTGCGGGGCAGACAAAGCTAGAGGTCATAAAACCCAAAGGCCACATGTTAGAGGGCTGTTAGTTGGAAAGCGGAATCACAATAGTGATGAGTTGCTAGCCGCATCGCCTATTGACGTGATTCCTTAGATTTTCTCCCAATCCCTTTACCGGCTTTTATGGTCTGCGTGGGAAGATAAGCAGCTTTAACACTTACCTGTAACAAAAATTGGCACTTTAAAACCAAATATTTCAGAAACGGATCCCTAATTCGAAAAATGGTGTTCTCAACCTCACAATATTTTTTAAAGACCTATTTAACGATACCCCACACGATGAGTAAGTAGAGAAAAAAAATACACCCCAATTTACTTGTATGGGAGCTACCCTAAAAAAAAATTTTTCAAGATTTTTTTCTACCACTTTTTTAAACAAATTACAGCTTTCTAGTACTAATAGTCTCTGAGTAAAACCGCGGACAGACAGACAGACAGACATGGCGAAACTATAAGGGTTTCTAGTTTACTACGGAACCCTAAAAATGCAACCAAAATACTGATGAGATAAGATAAAAGAGGCTAAAAATAACAATTACATAAGAGGAAGAAGTAAGGTTACGTTTTTATTAGAGGCCCTGCCATATGCCGCGTGTTACGGAGATATTGCGCCCTGCGGCCCACAAACCAAGTTTCATTACGAGATAGGCATTACAACCGTATTATACGAGTTTTATAAGCATCTGAGATAGCTATTCCGTCTTATTATAAAACGTGGACGAACTATAATTCAGCCAAATAAATTGTCACGTACCAGTATGATATTAATCATCATCATCAGGTATTTTTTAGTCTCCGCTGCAGGAGCACGACCCTCTCTGTACTACCAGAGCCATATATTAGCCAGAGCAGTCAGAGGACTTGGCATACACTCTCCACGCTGGCCAAACGGGTTGGAGACGTCTTTTTGATGTTTATAATTTTTGTTTCGCTTGTGTTTTCTAAGTTGCTTTCTACGATATCCACGGAAAGACTTAGAGTGGTCCTAATCTACTCTGCCGGGAACCACAAGGCAAGTAACAACCAAAGGCAGTATGAGATTATTACAACTCAAATACGAGTAGGCTAATGTAAAAAGTGTGGTAGAGCCTCGCTACCGGCATAAAACACTTTTGCTAGTAGCATGAATGGGCCGGCTCTACCGGGGAAGTACCACACTCTTACAGAAAATCGACGTTTGAGTAGTAGCTTTACCGTTGCTATGCTTCGTTCGGTGAGTGAGAGAGCCGGAGGCCCCTCTCCCTCTCGTCTGGGGAGGGAAAAATGAAAGGCCGGCAACGCTCCTGTGACACCCTTGGTGTTGCAGTTGTCCATGGGCTGCGGTGATCACTTACCATCAGGTGACCCGCTTGCTCTTTGCCGTCCTATGTCATAAAAAAAAGTAGGCAAATCAGTTACAGGATTTATCAAGGCAAAGGCCTAGGAAGCGATGGCGCTAAATTTCGATTTTTTACAACGCTTTTTTTTTTCGAAACTGCATTAGGTAGGAGAGCAATGCTCCCATCTCTCAATCCATCTCAGCAATGGTCTCTCCAGACCTTTGCCCTGCAGCGGGACAGTAAGGATGAATAATAAACGGTTAGTTATATAGATAATCAAAAAATACTGTAAAGGCATTTTTTCTTTTGTCATATTTACATACGGGTATTACTTATATCAACCTGAATAATATGTGACCATGCAGTGGAGGTGAATTAAATTATACATTAGTAAATCCCTCATGCCTTGTCCATCACAAATTAGGATCAAATAATGATCAAAAACTTCGATCAATTAAAAAACGATTATTATTTGATCCTAATGAATGACAATCCTCTCAGATCTGATAATATCATTCAATTCGGGATCATAACGACCTACGTATTTTTTAAATGTTGCTCAGTTATTTTATAAGGAGATTACAAGTGTGCCCGCGGCTTTATCCGCGTAGAAAAAAGTAGCTTATGTCCTTTCTCAGGCTCTAGACTATCTATGTACCAAATTTAATTCAAATCGGTTCAGTACTTTTGACGGAAAAGTGAGACAGACAGATAGATGGAGTTACTTTCGAATTTATATAAGTATGGATAAATAAGGATTTAAATAAGTAAAGATTTTCATTACGACGGGTTGGAATCGGTCTGCATCCAGCGCCTCCTGCGACCTTTATCAGGTTACTTTTAGGGTAACGAACCCAAAAGCTAAAAATGGGACCCTATTCATGAGACTTCGATGTCCGTCTATCTGGCTGTCTGAGACTGACCCGGTTGTATCTGATAAACCGTAATAGCCAGACACAGACAAAGTATTTAGAGGATTTGGCCTACACTCTCCACGCTGGCCTGACAGATTGGAGAGGTCTCGTTGATGTTTATAAGCTTATTTTAGATTGTGTTTCCAAAGCCGCCTTCTACGACATCCACGGAAAGAGTTGGAGTGGTCTGGAATGTCCCAAAGCGAAGCGAGTTCTAAATCAAGAAAGTAAGAAAGCCCTTCAATTCGTTACCTAAGATTATTTATAGCCTAGATACTAATAGAGGCTAATAGAGTCTCTATTAGCCTAAAAACGCAGAAAAAATAGTGTCCAACTTAGACTGTCGCGCATAGCTACCAACATAGCTACCAATTTGACGGATTTTGATGGCATTAATTGACAGGACGCGTGTGCTAACACAAAGCTGTCACGCACACAAGCATTAAAAATTTGGTCAGATGTTTAATCATTGAAATAGAGGCATGACGGCGTCTAGAGAGTATATATATATATATATAGTCAAAGCACGTGACGTACGTGTAATGGTTTCTGTACTCGTACCTACTGCGGTTTGTATAGTCTTTGCCGGCCACACGACTTTCAGTCGGCGACCCAAATCGGATTTAGCGAGGAGATGACGTTCGGCCCAAATCATGACAAATATAAATTGTGGTACTGAACGGAATAGCCCTACTTTTTTATAATTGACAGTTCGGCATTCTCGAAAAAGATGAATTAAAAAGCAGACTAAAATTATATTATACAAGGTGCCTTGAAGGTACATGAGTTAACGCTTGTAATTTATTTTTGACATTGTCATTTTTTTATACAACTAAGTAGGCCAATAAGCACAATCCAGCTGACAAAAAATAAACACTGGCCGCAACTTTGCACTGGGTCAACTTTGCACTGGGTGAACCCAGTGCAAAGTTGCGGTCAGTGATTTTTTTCGCGATTCGCGAACGATGCTGTAAAAATGAATTCGACATTTCTATAAGTATTTTACTCTCATAACACAACGGCCATAATAAGATACTTTGTAATAAAGAGGGTTCAATCTGGAGCATCGATTTTTGGTTGAGTTGTGCAATTAAATAAAAAAGTAATAAGAAATTTCTAGATTTAATAAAATTAAAGAATATTTTCCTTAAGGAAAATCTATCCTCAATATTCAGAGTATTTCATCATACTAGACAACATTCTCTAAACCAACATAATCGGATTTTAATTCCTAGTGGAGTAATAACGGCTGCATTGGCTGTGAGAACGCTTTCGCTCTACTTAGAAAATCTTCGATTCCATTGTCAGCGGTTGAATGTAGAAATATCAAAAGAGAAAATGCTTGTACATTGTATTATCCGCAAATAAGATAAAAATAACCTTTATTGATGTTGGTATTTCCTTAACAAAACGAGACTCAAATGTTTCATTAATTTACGAGTACGGATTGTAATTCGGCAACATTTTCATTTCAGGTAGAGTTTCCCTGGATTGAAGAAAATCCAGCAGCTCAATTTTTGAACCAGTAGAATCGGTCTGCCACCAGTTGTAACGTCAGCAGTTGGTTTGTATTCACATTCGAATCAAATCAACGAGTGGCCCTTATTCAACGTATTTTTGAAACATACGAATATATTTTTAATTTTTCTGGGAATGGTAGATTCGGTGGTGATTGGAAGCCAATGAGACCAATGGAACCCTTGCCACCCAATAGAACTCATGGAACCCAATGAGGACCAATGGAACCTAATGGGATCGATGAAACCCTTTGGAGTCCATGGAACTCGTGGAAACCTTAGAAACCCATGGAACCCTAAGAAACCCATAGAACTGAATGGGACCTATTGGGACCCTTTGGTAGTCAAGTCAAATTTGATATATTAAATGCGTCTTTGAATCAGAGTGGCCTTCGTGCGACCATTCGGAAAACCCATTCGAATAATGGTTAAAAAATAGAGTCAATTATGATAGCAATTCAAAAATTGAGCTCTAGTGCGGGTCAAGCAAGTTTTCATCAACAAAGTCGAGCACTGTAAACAAACTAAATGACAAATGGTGCTCAAACCTCAAACTCCGCGCCATTATAGTAAACAGTTGTGGCAACTTAAAGGCGATTTACACAAACGAAAAACGAATAACAAACTAATTTAATGGTTTAATTTAATTTCCTTATTTACTTACTTGGCAAAGTTTCATACCTCAGCAATAAAACTCCAGTTCTCTGCGAAGTTTTATTGACTTATGCATATTACCTCAACACTGTATAATGACTGTTTTCACATAATAACACTGCGAACATCAAAAGTTTTAAAGATAACAAACAAACAGTATTTTGGCAAAGAATATATAAACTAGGAGAAAAGAAACGACACTTAAGCATGTGTGCACGTAAAACCGCTTGCGGCTATGTGTGGGTGCTTGGGCGTGTGCGGGGGCAGCGAGAGCCGGGCGGGAGATTCTCTTTATAATATTAGTATAGATATTCCAGGACGGAGGAACGCAAATCCTGTTTCATCCTCCTTCAGTCGTTTGCACACTGATGAGTCGTGATGCACCCGATCTACCTTCTTTTTCTCTCTCCATTTATATAGATCTACCGCTTGTTGTAGATTATGAGAGATCTTGGTATTTAACTTGATCGGTCTATCGTTTCCTAATAAATCCTATTTCCCTACCGTTGTTATTACTCGTATCTCAGCAGTGCGTAATTTGGTCACCGTTCTAATACGAAATGTACTTACTGAATACAGATATCGTAATTATCGCATGTTGCCGATGCCGTGTGGTGGTGGCAGAGTAGGAAAAAAAAGGGGACTTAGGAAACACAAGCTCTTCAACCCGTCTGGCAAGCGTGCAGAGTGTAAGCCAAATCCTTACATTTTTATATAAATTTTTGGCTCTGCTAGTACAGAGAGGATCATGCTCCTGCAATGGAGACTAACATAGACCTGATGATGATGATGAATATCGCATGCCATATTACCGGCCGGTAAAAATGCATCTGTGTGGCAGAGCCTTAATTTTATATCTTTTTAGGGTTCCGTAGTAAACTAAGAACCCTTATAGTTTCGCCATATCTGTCTATCTGTCTGTCTGTCTGTCCGTCCGCGGTTATACTCAGAGGCTATAAGTACTAGAAAGCTGAAATTTGGTATTATGTATATTAATCATGGCAAAAAAGTGGAAGAAGAAAATCTTGAAAAAAAAATTTTTTTTAGGGTAGCTCCCATACAAGTAAAGAGGGAGTAATATTTTTTTTCTATACAAACCCGTCGTGTTGGGTTTTGTTAGATAGGTCTTCAAAAAATATTGTGAGGTTGAGAACACAATTGAGGGATCCGTGTCCGAAATATTTGGTTTTAAAGTGCAAATTTTTGTTAGAGGTAAGTGTCTATCTACTAAACGGTTATATGTGGATACGTGAAAAAAATTACAGTAGTAGTATATATACTGAAGTTGAAAGGAAAACTATCAGAGCTGAGTTCTAAGAACAAACTAAAAAGTTATAGGCAACCAACTTATAAAATGTACTCGAAAATGTGAAATTTCATACATTTTCATTGTTACATGTTTTTGGTCGTGAAACTGTGATGTGCGAGTGTGAACAGTGTGAACTCAAAGTTGTGTGTGGCCCGACACGCACTTGGTCGGTTTTTACTTTTAAGTTTCGAGTAAAGAAGAGATAATATAACAATAAATAAATAAATAATAAATAAATATATAGGGACATATCACACAAATTGAGCTAGCCCCACAGTAAGTTGTGAACTTGTGTCGCAGGATACTAACTCAATGATACTATATTTTATAATATATACTTATATAGATAAACATCCAAGACCCAGGTCATTATGAAAAAGATCGTTTTCCATCATGACCTGACCGGGGATCGAACCCGGGACCCCCGTGTCGCAGGCTGGCGTGTTGACCGCTGCGCCACGGAGCTCGTCAATGGAACATCTTTGACTACGTATACAAATCGTTTGATGCAAGTTATAGATAGATAATCAGTTGGTTATCTTTACAACATCCACCAGACATTCGGCATTTTGCCAAATTGTTGTGTATGGATGCAGTTCGATGCATATTGTAAATGCGATGGCTGTGCGATGAAATTTCATTATAAACAATGGTTGCTAACAATAAGTTGTTAAACAGATAGGATTGCTGTTTGAGTACAAATTAATGCGATTCGAAGTCGTGATCGTGGAGAGGCAGTTTAGTTGTTGATTAACTAAATAACAAAATTAACGATAAATTTGCTATTAATACGGTCTTTATGAGACCGAAAGTTGGATAGTAATGCTGTATTTTATGGACTTTTGCCCTTTTTCATTACACAAATAATGATTGCTCAATTTATTTTATGATAATCACACATTTATTGAAAATCGTCGTATGATGCTCGTGCTCAGTCAACTGGTTAAATAATCGGTTTATTATAAGGCTACACCTCATGCTTTTAAAAACCTCGACTATCATATCTAAATTACCGTACTTGCATCATGATCTATTAACTTTAAACCTTCCATAATTTATCATATTATTCCCAGTGTAGCAATTCTTAGAACTCATTCGAAATTAATTCAGTTGAACTCACTTTAATTACGAAACATAAGCTGAAAATTACCGCGCAGGAGAGGGTGTGAACATGGAGTGCATGCGGTGATGATAATATTCACAATTAATTAAAACATGAAACGAGCTTAACGACCACTCGGAAACTTAACCCTTAGTATACGACAAGTGCCTTGTTTCACGTATTTTACATTAATTTAATTAGTGAGTACTTCTGAGTTCATTTTGAACGCTTTAGTGCATCATGCTAGTTTTGTGTTCTCTGTGTTATTCCATTTATACTATTTATGGACCATTTAAATAAAGCGCAAACATTTTAAGGATATGGTACACATAAGTAAATCTCGGAATATAAATTATCATATATCTGTAATAATGGTCTACTTATTTGCTATCATATCTATCATATGTAATTCTTATCGTATGATACTCGTGCTCAGTTAGCTCACTATAATAGCAATAGGTTAATTATAAGCATTCGGATTCACCTCGTGCCTATTAACACTTCGACTTTAATATCCACTTTTCTTGCATCATAATGTACGATGAACTTCCGCATCTACTATTCATTATATTATTATGTTAGTGGGATATTAATTTTATTCCCAGTAAAGCAATTCTTAGAACTTATTCTAAATTAATTCAGTTAAACTTACTTCAATTACGAAATATAAGCTGAAAATTACCGCGCAGGAGAGAGGGTGTGAGCATGGTGTGAATGCGGTGATGATAATATTCAGAATTAATTAAAACATGAAGCGAACTTAACGACCCCTCGGAAACTAAACCCTTAGTATACGACAAGTGCCTCGTTTCACGTATTTTACATTAATTTAATTTGTGAGTACTTCCGTTTTTTTATTTTTTTTTATTTATAGCTATGGCTGAGATTAAATAGGTAAGACCAATTACAGAATTCATCAAGAAATTACCAGAAGTACCTATAAAATTTCGAAAGCAAGTGGTTCAGATATTTCGAGCAATATATCTATCTACACTAAAATTTAATTAAGCTATATTTTTTGAGCATTTATTTTATTTTATCAAAATATGGAGGATACGAAGCAACTGCCAGAAAAACTGTACGTTTTTAGGGTTCCGTAGTAAACTAGGAACCCTTATAGTTTCGCCATGTCTGTCTATCTGTCCGTTCGCGGTTTTATTCAGAGACTATAAGTACTAGAAAGCTGTAATTTGGTATGGGCATGTATATTAATCATGCCAAAAAAGTGGTACATAAAAATCTTGAAAAAAATTTTTTAAGGGTAGCTCTCATTCAAGTAAAGAGGAAGTAATATTTTTTTTCTTTACAAACCCATCGTGTTGGGTATCGTTAAATAGGTCTTTGAAAAATATAGTGAGGTTGAGAACACTATTTTTCAATTTATGGATCCGTTTCCGAAATATTTTTGTTAGAGGTAAGTGTCCCCCCCCCCTCTATCTGCTAAACGGTTATATATGAATACGTGAAAAAAAATACAGCAGTAGTATATATACTAAAGTTGAAAGGAAAACTATCAGAGCTGCCGAACTAAAAAGTTATAGACAACCAACTTAGAAAATGTACTCGAAAATGTAAAATTTCATACAATTTTCATTGTAAGATGTTTTTGGTCGTTAAACCATGAGGCGCGAGTGTAAACAGTGTGAACTCAAAGTTGTCATTCGCAACTACGGAACCCTACACTGCGCGAGGCCCGACACGCACTTGGCCGGTTTTTTTATTTAAGCAGGCAAACAGGAATACGAATAAAATTTACGAAATAAAATACGAAATAATAATTATACAATGTCTCGGGTGACCAATCAGGTAAAAAAGTTGTATTAAACACACCTACCTAAAGTTATCTCGATTTTAAAATTTTAAGTTTTTATGTTCGAATTCTCATTTCGTCTTCTTGTTATATCAAAACCATTTCGCCGGGCGCTTGCCAAAATACATATTTTCACAACAAAACAAATCAAAAAGGCAGAAGACAGTTATTTTCCAGTGCAAGGTTCAAAAGAAAATAAATGCGTCGAACTAGCGAGATACTACACGTTTTTATTGCTATATAAACGGTTTATAGTTTATGGGCTGTATCCTATTTAAATTGGGCCGACCTCCATAAATCGTATAGTTTGATTTAACTCACGTCTCGTATATAACGTTATACTGTTGTCAGAAATTTCAGGTACAGTTCAAATACTTTCACTTTTTTTGTGTCTAAGGTAATAAGCTAAAGCTTCTTTGTTTTTTATTGTCAAGAAGTTGCTTGAATTGCTTTATATATCTATATGTATATACACATACATACATGTACATTTACATACATATCCATACCGGCTGATTTTGAATCTAAGAACTATATTAAAATGTCGGAATCAGAATCCCTAATGGAATACAGAATCGAGAGAAAAAAAAAACTTACCTCTAACAAAATTTTGCACATTAAAACCAAATATTTCGGAAGCGGATCCCTAAATCGAAGAATGATGTTCTCAACCTCGCAATATTTTTTAAACCTATCTAACGATACCCAACACGATGGGTTTGTATAGAAAAAAAAAAAATATTACTCCCTCTTTACTTATATGGGAGCTACCCTAAAAAATTTTTTTTTCAAGATTTTCTTCTACCACTTATTTGACATGATTAATATACATCGATACCAAATTTCAGCTCTCTAGTACTTATAGTCTCTGAGTAAAACCGCGGACGGACAGACAGACCGACAGACATGGCGAAACTATAAGGGTTCCTAGTTTACTACGGAACCCTAAAAAGGTGAAAATCGAAAAATAAGCCCAGCTAATCGGCGACTTTGTATGGGAGGTCTAAATTTTTTTAACGTTTTATTCCTTATTTTTCTTACAAAGATTCTGGTCCCAAGATTATCATATAGTTCATAGGTTCAAAATCAGCCTACTTTATATATAGTACGTGTAGTGTATATTTGTACATTTACATTCAAATACATGTATATTACACGTACAAACTAAGTATTTAACTGATGGGATTATTATAAATTAAATACACAAGGATTTTCTTTCAAAATAATAAAGGACACGACTGCCCTTGCTTATTTTTAGCCTATGTCACTGCTGATCGTACTTATAACCTTTGCATCATCAGGTCCTTACCAGCCTCCACTACAGGAGCACGACCCTCTCTGTACTGCCAGAACAGTCAGAGGATTTGGCCTACACTCTCCACGCTGGCCAGACGGGTTGGAAAGGTCTCTTTGATGTTTATAAGCTTTGTTTAGCTTGAGTTTCCTAAGTCGCCTTTTACGACATCCACGGGAAGATTTGGAGTGGTCCTATTCTTCTCTGCTGTAACCTTTGCGATATTATATTATTACCAGACTGCAAATCGTTGTCTATAGACAATTTTGTGAGATAACTTTCACTAGGGATTATTCTGAATATAAATAAAAAAATGTTTATTGTGTTTGGGATCGTTTGTTTGGAAGTGTTTTAAATTCGGCTAACGAAGACTGTATAGCAAACACAGAGATGTAAATATTCTGATATATATGATAGCAAACGATTGGGCTGAACATAGATATCAGAATATTTACTATACCTTCAGTAAAAAAGATACGAAACACAAAATAAATGCAAGAATAAATGATTTCAAGAACCTTGTCTCTTAGTGAAGTGTGAATTGTAAATCAGATTCATTTACATAATTTAGTCCCCTTAGTGTCTATGAATTTTCGAGAAAACCTCGAAGGGATTATCCTGCATATAAATAAGTAAAATGTATTCTATTTGAGATTTTTCTTTTAAATGTATTGTGTTTGAAAACGTTTGAGCTTTTTTCTGTGTTTGGCTAACGAAGGCTGTGTGGGAGTGATTGAACTTTAACACCTAAAATAAAGAATTTAGGTAATTTTAATTCAATATCTGAAGTTGGAAATAAATCTACGAAACTATTTCTCAATATGAGATGGCAACTGATAGAGACTTAAGGCCCAAAGGCGACCAATTACCGCCAAAAACGGCCGTTTTTGGCGGTAATCACTATTTCTCTAATGACTGATTCTCATAACAAATATGATTCCAAAAATACTCGCGACATAACCAGAATGCAAACACTTTGTCTTTTAGTAAAGTGTGAATCGTAATCATATTCACTTACATAATTTAGTCCCCTTAAGAGGATCGACTACCTGTAATTTTCATACAAAAAGCGATAACTTTTCCACCCCCATAAACCTTTACGAAATGGGGATTTTAGTGTCATTCGATTCAACATACCTTAATCTGAGGGCTAACCGTTTTTCTTTTTTATAGATTCGGTTTAGATTATTTTAAATAAATTAAAATGTCCCGGGTATTTTTTATGTAAAAAATATGGATATTTGGAAGGCACGTTAAACACAAAATAAATGCAAGAATAAATGATTTCAAGAACCTTGTCTCTTAGTGAAGTGTGAATTGTAAATCAGATTCATTTACATAATTGAGTCCCCTTAGTGTCGATGAATTTTCAAGAAAACCTCGAAGGGATTATCCTGCATATAAATAAGTAAAATGTATTCTATTTGAGATTTTTCTTTTAAAATGTATTGTGTTTGAAAACGTTTGAGCTTTTTTCTGTTTGGCTAACGAAGGCTGTGTAGGGAGTGATTGAACTTTAACACCTAAAATAAAGAATTTAGGTAATTTTAATTCAATATCTGAAGTTGGAAATAAATCTACGAAACAATTTCTCAATATGAGATGGCAACTGATAGAGACTTAAGGCCCAAAGGCGACCAAACCTTTTACCGACAAAACGGCCGTTTTTGGCGGTAATCACTATTTCTATAATGACTGATTCTCATAATATTAAAACATGATTCCAAAAATACTTCAGGTTATTTACTAAGGCTTATATGATTTCCATTCTTGAATTTCTTCCTATTTGTAAAGTAAAAGGAATGAAATTATTGGCGCCTTTGCCTAGTGTGGGCCCTTATTTATCTATTTACGTTTAGTGGGAAACCAAATATTTACCTATCACATTCTCTGGATCCTCGCGACATAACCAGAATGCAAACACTTTGTCTTTCAGTAAAGTGTGAATCGTAATGATATTCATTTACATAATTTAGTCCCCTTAAGAGGATCGACTACCTGTAATTTTCATACAAAAAGCGATAACTCTTCCTTCCACCCACCTAAACCTTTACGAAATGAGGAAATTTTGATGTCATTCGATTTAGCACACCTCAATCTGAGGGCTAACCGTTTTTCTTTTTTATAAATTCGGTTTAGATTAATTTAAATAAATTAAAATGCCCCGGGTATTTTTTATGTAAAAAATATGGATATTTACTTAGACGCTCATAATTTTTTTTGTAAGCAATATACATGGATCTAAGAATAATCAGGATATGCCCTTGGAAAATGTAACAGTGACGCACATAAAAATCCCTACACTCGTGTCGCGACACTAGCGCACGCACACATCGGCACAAAAATCCCTACACTTTTCCCCGGTCGAACGAAATGTCAAATTTCCCAAATGTCAAATACATGCTGCACACATGTGACTTGATGTGACGTAAGTTATGCTTCACTTTTGATGTGTCTAATGCCGGGTCCATATTATTCCTAGGTCCATGGCAATATATCTAAAATATCAAAACATACAGCCCTACTTTTCCAATTTATCAATGTGTAAAAAAAATATTGAAATTGGACTATGTTTAAGGGGTGGGAAGCGTTATCGCTTTTTATATGAAAATTTACACGTAGTATATCTTCTTAAATAAATAATTAATAATAGTACACACAACTAACGTACGAAACTCGCAGCGTCCCTCGCAATATGGCGTCCCCGCACCCCTCCCCCGTATTAAGGAGTTCTTGAGGTTTCGAAAGCAAGGTTAAGCCCGCTCCACACTCTCGGCAAAACTACACGAGACTAGGCGAATACGAGAGTGTGGAGGCAGTAATTCGGCAAGTCTCGGCTGTATTCACTTGTTGGCGGATTTTGTCGAGAACCGAGAACGAAACCTCTCGACGAAAGTGTGGAGCGGGCTTTAGCTGCTGCTGTTCTGTCGCACGTTACGCGCCGTCTCTTATACGTACGTTAGTACTTCAATTCATTCTGCGGTGTCGACCCTGATAGTTAACTCACGCACAGATGAGTACATAAATGTAAAGTTTTGTTTGAAGTAGTTTTGGGCATAAATATGACTCCGCTTGTATAAAGCGCCATACATGTGCCTTAGAGTTGATGAATGTTCGAGAAAACCTCGAAGATTATCCTACATACAAAAAATAAATATTTATTGTGTTCGGTTTCGACTGAATGTTTAACGCTCGGCTAACGAAGGTAGGCACCGAGTGAATGAACTAGAATACTAAAATAAAGATCTTGAATCTAATTTCAATGTCTGACGAAAACCTGAAACGTTTTAGCATTGAAATAAATCTGAGACACAATCGCGGCTGGTAAATTGTGGCAGTGACAGACAGATTGGAGATTTGTGTTTTGTAAACCTAGGCAACTGTCAGACACCTATCTTTATTTTTTAAGTGAAAAGTGCGCCTAATAAAATGAGGCGCTAGTTGGCAGATCTAAGCCCCTAGCTTAGATCTGCCAACTAGCGCCTCATTTTATTTCTTTTGCAACTGATTATTTTTTTACTACCGAAGTACTGGCGTATTCATTTTCAATTTGATCTTATTTAGGAGAATAGGAATAAAATTGGCCGTGATTGACACGGCCACATGGCCGTGTGGTTCCCAGCAGAGTATAATAGGACCACTCCAAGTCTTCCCGTGGATGTCGTAGAAGGCGACTTAGGAAACACAAGCTAAACAAAGCTCCTAAACATCAAAGAAACCTCTCCAACCCGTCTGGCCAGCGTGTAGAGTGCAGGCCAAATCCTCTGACTGATCAGCCTAATAAAATAGCGCTGGTAGCACAGAGAGGGTCGTGCTCCTACAGTGAAGACTTAAGACCTGATGATGACGATGATGAATAAAATTACGGGTGTCGCTAGTTATGCTGATGTAAGCCTCTTATCCTTTCCTTGATAATATATTTGTAAGTACCTACATTCAGACGGCCTCCCTGGCGTAGTGGTTAACACGTCAGCCGGCGACACGGGTGGACCCGGGTTCAAACTCTGGCCAGGTCGCCAGGTCATGATGAAAAACGATATTTTTCGCATTTGCCTGGGTCTGAGACGTTTATATACATCATCATCATCATCAGGTCTTTCTAGTCTGCACTGCAGGAGCACGACCGTCTCTGTACTACCAGAGGCATATACTAGCCTGAATAGTCAGAGGATTTGGCCTACACCCTCCACGCTGGCCAGACGGGTTGGAGAGGTCTCTTTGATGTTAATAAGCTTTGTTTAGCTTGTGTTTCCTTAGTCGCTTTTTACGACATCCACGGGATGACTTGGAGTGGTCCTATTCTACTCTGCCGGGAACCATTTGGCTACATATTAACTACATATTATCACTACATATTATAAAACAAAGTCCTCCGCCGCGTTTGTCCGTCTGTCTGTCTTCCTGTTTGCGATAAACTCAAAAACTACTGCATGGATTTTCATGTGGTTTTCACCAATAGATAGAGTGATTTATGAGGAAGGTTTATAGGTATAATTCATGCCCGGTTGCAGCCGGGGAGGGCTGCTTGCTAGTCTATTATAAAATTAAGTACCGTTCAGTTAAGTAGTGTCCTACGACACAACTTCATAACTTACTGTGGGGCTGGATCAATTTGTGTGATTTGTCACTATGTAGTAATTTATTTAAGCGACAGCGCCACGGAGGCTGTCAATAGTTAACAACACAAGATTAAAACAATACTACTACTAAACACAAAAAGACAAATATTTACTCAACTTTTCATTTCCTCGCAATATTTATCTAGCCTCAATCGGCTTCGTACCAAGGATGCAATTAAGTGACCGAAGCTCAATATGGGTTGTTTAGAATATACGTACCTATAGTTATGAGAAAAACATTCGTCGCAATCAAGTGCTTTTTATTTTAAAAGAGGTGGTTCTTTGTATTGATACTGAATCTGACTACCTTTGTTCAATTTCCTGAGATCTGATCGGACCTGAGTCCGGACGGATAGACGGACAGACAGACAGACATGGCGAAACTATAAGGGTTCCTTGCACTCTGTGGTTCCTTGTTTGCTACGAAACCCTAAAAACGGGTCACTCACCTGCTATTTCGTCAGTATTGGCTTGGCTTCGGGCTCGTCAAAAGCCGATTATTAAGGCCAGTGCGGGACGCGCGGCGAAGCGTCCCGAGTAGTCCCGACTCCCGACCCCTCGGGACTTGCAACTCTCCGCCCGAGTTCGAAACTAGTCGGCAATCCCGTCAAAATAGCACGTGAACGACCCGTTTTTGACCATAATAGCCTTAACTTAGTAACACCAAAATATATTTCATAATAAAAGACGTATGTTAATATATTTTTTACTTATATACCTATAAGATATAGGTATTTCATGATGTCGTATGAGATGAGTATGAAACCACTAGTACGCGCTAGGACTCGGCACAACAATGCCTGCATTGCATACATAATTTTAGATTTTCCCGGCGCTGCTAGGAGTGACACTATTGGTAATATGCGATACGTTCCATTTCGCACACATCTCTCAATGCATGTTCAATTGAATTTAAATTCAATTTGCATTTACGGCCAATAAAGTACATGTAATGAGATTCACACGACTGGTTGGCTTTTCACGAGCGTTTCTCAAACTCAATCATTTATTGCATCTCATGTGTTTACATAGCTTGTACATATGGTGTAAGAAGTACATTAAGAGCAGACATGAGCACTGTTGGGGCATAGCAATATAAAATAATAAAATAATGCGATATCTCTATAAGTTAGTTTATTTGTTAATAATATAATAAATTATTTATCATGCTATACAGTTGTGAAGAAATGATTAAAGGATGGTGTCATAATTCAATTAAAATTAAACTATAAACCAAGTATAAGACTTTGAAACCATGTACGAAAAAACAATATTTTTAGGAGTTCCACGAGTATGTCTGTATTTACACAACTAAAACTAGAATAGATCTGGAATTGCGAAAAATTTCTTGTGATATTATATATGTTAGTGCTTTTGTACTATTTTATACTCATGATTTGATGTAATTTCTATATCTGGATATTATGGTCGAGGTGTTTATAGGCACGAGGTTCCAAGTACGTTCCGAGGCGAAGCCTAGTGCCTATAATAAACCGATCACCCTTTGATTATTTATGGTCGAGCGATCACCATCATCTTAGCCGCAACAAGTCCCCTGTTGGATATAGTCTGCCTGCACCCAAAGTTTTGCCATGCTCGCCACGCTTGGCAAATGGGTTGGTGAGCTCAGTTTGTTTGGCTTACCGCTTCGGACGCTGCTGCCACAAGCTGCTGCACATCAAAACCGTTTAAGCTAAGGAAGGGTAAGAGTTTGTTGTGCAGGGGGAACAGGATAAGGTATTTGGGATGCTTCTTGCTCGGATATGAGAAAGAAGCAGCTCGGGGGGCGAGCATGCGGTCCCGATGCCATATCTGCAACCACCAGACAGGCAGTTCAGTATGCCACCCCTGAACAGCATCGTCATAGATGACGATGACACCATGAAACCATGAGTTCCCGAAATCGACTTGCCTTGTCGTCTATAATGGAACCATGAACTCGTGAAGGAATGCCGTCAATGGCTCCATTAAAGCTATCAAATGATTAAAATAATAAAATTAATTATTTAAAAAATAAATAAATAAATAAATAAATTAATTAATAGAGTAAGATATTGAATAAATAAATGATTAAAGCTAACAACGGGAGGATTTGTCATGGCACTGAATTTTGCGCGGGATCCTGCGCTGTGAGTTACCATCACAAGCCAGTCATTCGATTGTACGAGTATATATATCATACTAGACAGCGTTTCGCGGTTCCGCCAGTGCTTCGTTCTTGAACGCTTCCATTTCGCATTCGCGGCTGTGTGCTACAGGTGTAAAGAACAAAAAATACAGGACATAGCTGTGTGGACTGGATCTCTTCTCGTTATAAGAGGAAAATAAACCAAATAAAGATAATATTATATTATAACACTCTTTTTTGGGCAATGTTACACAGTGAAATAATAGATTTATTATTAGGTACATCATTACGTGCTACAACTTTGAACGTTCAAGAATGGTTTTCTTCGTACCTTAGGGATCGGCAGCAAGCTGTGCGCAACGATCAGTCACTGTCAGGTTGGCTCAATCTCCACACTGGAGTTCCACAAGGTGGAATATTATCACCTCTTTTATTCTCCGTCTTTATCAATTCTCTTATTCATCGTCTCTCCACTTCTTACCTTCTATATGCCGACGACTTGCAACTGTATCATTCATGCAATTATCGTGATATTGAATCATCTATTGGTTTGTTAAATAATGATCTCCATCAAATTGCAGAATGGTCTCAAGAATACGGCGTAGCTGTTAACCCAATCAAATGTCAAGCCATTATTTTTGGAAGCTCTCGACAGCTCAGCAACATCGATACTGGATCTATTTCATCTGTTAGATTTAATAATGTCACTATTCCATTTAGTTCAAGTGTCAAAGATCTCGGGCTGCAGCTTGATTCCACTCTTAGTTGGTCTAATCACATTACCGAAGTCAGTCGTAAAGTAACTGGTACCCTTCGCTCTCTCTACAGATATAAAAATTTCCTTCCTTTCAAATCTAAAATCTCTCTAGCCCAATCATTAATTATACCAGTTATTGATTATGCCGATGTTTGCTGTACAAATTTAAGTCAGGCGTTTCTTCATAAATTAGATAAATTAGCTAATAATTGTATAAGGTTTATTTTTGGACTTCGGAAATACGACCACGTCTCCACGTCGCTCTCAGTTATCTTGGCTCCCTATTCCCATGCGTCGAAACGCCAGAATTCTTTCTTTGCTTTACACTATCCTCTATGACCCTAATTCTCCTTCTTATTTAAAATCTAAATTTAGTTTCCTTAGTTCTACTCACTGTCGCTCTCTTCGCTCTTCAAACAGTTTAGTGTTAGCTTTTCCGCTTCATCGTACTGACTTCATGGATAAATCATTTCAAGTCCAAGCCATTCGGCTCTGGAATGCTCTCCCTGATTCTGTCAGAAATGCTCCAAGTAGAGGCGCTTTCAAGCGTGCAGTTCACAAGCTATTTCTCCAGGAGGTCCCCATTCATCAAAATTTATCTAATTAAAATAAGTCATCCTAATATATATATATATATATATATATATTTATTTATTTATTTATATAGTATGTACATATAAATATTTGTGTATATTGGTATAGATATTTCTGTTAATATAAGTATATATTTTGTATTTGTGTACGTATATTATTTATTATATATCATTAAAGTTTAATATATTACATTATATATCATAAAAGATAAATTGGTAATGTATAATTAACTCTATCGCACCACCCAAACTGATTTTTTTCTGATTGGTCCAATGGTTGACTGGCAGAGAATGCCATTAAGTCCACCTTTTGTACATTTATTTTTTTTGAAGTTGTGCAATAAAGTATAAATAATAAAAAAAAAAAAACTTTGCTAATATTCTAAAAGTTAATAAAAATTAGCCTTGTTAATACCGTCAGTAGAAATCACTGAAAAATCCGTCTGGATTATCTGAATTATTGCCGCATTACGCCAAATTTTTTAGAATGGATCCTAGATTTATCTGATGCAACCTTACTTTTGCAAATGAAAGAGAGACAAAACAAAATAAACAACAAAATAATAATAATAACATTTATTTTTTCTTCACAATATAATTACATCATAGATTATATACTAGCTAGTGCAAAGTTTGAGCTGTCGAGTATAACTAGGAAGACTTTTGAAGACTGGTTCCTGAATAGGTTCCCTGAGGTGTGATGCGTGAAATCTTAAATGTATGGTTTCCTTGGTTACCGTAGGTAACCGTTAACAATGGAAGTCAAATACAAACTTACATTGTGATCTCAGAATATCGTCAACAAAGGTAGTCAGATTCAGAGGTAAGTTAATATTGGTTTGTAGCACAGATATAATATCAAGTTTACTATGTTTTGTACGTTCTAGTACGGACCAAAGGTTGGTTTATTCTAAAAGCAATAACATAAGTTTTTGATTGTAGGGAAACTAGATTGTTCTGGTGTGGGTTTGCAGGGTTGCCAATGTACCAATATTTGAAAATTTTCGGCGAAATATATATTTTTTAAGACAATATTTAAAATCTGGTACATTTTTATATAAAGAAAAATGGGTGGGTGGGAAAAGTCCTTTGCACTGAACAGAATTGGGACTTGAACACGCTCGTTGACTGGCCTGGGATTAAGATAAATGTGGAAATTTCCGACTGCATCTCTTTTCGGGAAAATCATAAATGCCCGGCGAAATTGTGTCCACAATCCACAACTTTTTTTGGTTCTTTTTTCCTCCTAAACACCTTCACCGTGGCCTTAAGTTTTATAGCCCTAGATTCCGTTAGAGTTAAACGACGTGAATATGTTGAAGTAATCCATGGTCTGGGAGAAAACAAAAAACGTAGAATGTACCAGCTGATTCCTTCCCGCGCAGATCTAAAAAGCCGATTGAGAGAAGGGGGCGAATATCAGAGGAATTGTCAGTAGGTGATGCGGCTAGCAACCCAACACTATTTTGATTCCGCTTTTCACGTAAGCCTACCAACATGCTGAAAGTGATCTTTAGGTTTTATAGACCTGAGATTTGTCTACTTCGCAAGGGGAAGAAAAACAGAAAAGTGTGTATAAATATTTTGTATGCACGTGGGTAATTACGCCATAGATGTTCCCAACTTCGTATTATTTATAATTTTTTTTGTGTCCCCAAAGTGTTACATCTCCTCCTCAGGGAAGTGAATAGCACATGAAAGTATAGGTTTAAATAAAATCACATATTTATTTACATTTAAGTACATATATTGGCGGATGTAAAGTATTCCAAAGTAATTTTTATTATCCTGCGATTTGATACAGGATCATCATCATCATCATCACCAGGTCTTTTTAGTTTCCACTACAGAAACATTACCCTCTCTGTACTACCAAAGCCATATAGTAGCCAGAATAGTCAGAGGATTTGGCCTACACTCTCCACGCTGGCCAGACGGGTTGGAGAGGTCTCTGTGATGTTCATAAGCTTTGTTTAACTTGTGGTTACTAAGTCGCCTTCTACGAAATTCACGGGACAACTTGGAGATTGGTTTTTTGATACAGGATAACAAGTTTAAATTAAAATGTTTACTGCAAAAATATCGTGTTTGATATCGGGAGCACCATCAAAAGCTACTAAGCTCCCATGGGTCATGGCTAATGCAAAAAGTTTTAATAAATCTGTACAACTTTTACGGGCTCGTTCGAATCGACATACACATAGAGTATACACATCAAAGGATTTTTTCCTTATTAAATGCAATGTCGGGAATTAACGCGAAAACATACCGTTTTTCTCCAGACGTTTCGGCCGGGTTACACCGACCGTGGTCACTGGATGACTGTTGCAGCGGTGTTAGTGCTTTTGAAGAAGTGATTTTTTCCTTGTCTAAAACCGATTTTTTATGGGATATTTAAATTTCAAATATTATGATTGGATTTTATAAAAAAAAACATTAACAAATTGTATTCTGTAGATTCAAATTAAAATGAACAACTTTACATATCGGGCTAGTTCTGGGAATTCAATTAAAATTGAACACTTTCAAACGAATTGCAAGTTGGCAGAACATTGTTATGAAATTTAATGATACGATGATTTTTTACAAATTTTCCTATGGGAAAAATATATGGTGTTTGTTCATATCTACGGGCTGAGTTGCCCCTTTGAGAGGGTCGACTACCTGTAAATGTTCATACAAAAAGCGATAACGCTTCCCACCCCTTAAACATAGTCCAAATTCGATATTTTTTTACACATTATTGGTCAATTGGAGAAGTAGGGCTGTACGTTATGATACTTAAGGGGGCACACTAGGCACAGTAGCGACGCCAATCATGTTTAATATTATTAGAATCAGTGAGAATTACGAGAATCAGATTACCGCCAAAAACGGCCGTTTTTGGCGGTAATCACGTTTTCTCTTAATGACTGATTCTCATAATATTAAAACATGATTCCAAAAATACTTCAAGTTATTGACTAGTGCTTATATGATTTTACATTCTTGAATTTCTTTCTATTTGTAAAGTATTAGGAATAAAATGATTGGCGTCGCTACTGTGCCTAGTGTGCGCCTTAAAATATATTGCTTACAACAAAAGGTATTAAGGCATCTAAGTAAGTATCCATATTTTTTACTTAAAAAATACCCGGGGCAATTTACTTAAATTAATCTAAACCGAATCAATAAAAAAAACGGTTAGCCCTAGATTAAGGTGTGCTTAATCGAATGACAGCAAAATTTCCTCATTTCGTAAAGGTTTACAAGGTTTAGGGGAGTGGAAGAGTTATCGCTTTTTGTATGAAAATTTACAGGTTGTCGATCCTCTTATGGATCGCACAGGATTTTATTAACATGTTGTCTAGAAACAAACAATTCAAATAAATTAGAATATCAAATAAATAATTTAGTTACATAAAAAGTTTTCCCTGCTGGTCTGGGAGGAAAGAAAAAAGCAGCTTCTAAGTATTTTTTGTAAGTTTATTCTGTCTTCCTATCTTTCTTTGTATAACATGTAAATAGAAAATAAATTTAATTATTTGAACAGCTTCTCTTTCCACGCAGGCCCTAGAAACCGTCCGATGGAAATGACGCAAATCTAACAAATCATGTAAATATAGGCGGTGTGGCTACCAACACATCACTATTTTGATTCCGTATTCCTTTATTCCACCAACATGCTAAACGTGGCCTTTCTTCCTCGTAAGGGATTAAATACGTGACTCTATGTATGTATGTGAATATAATTTTGTTGCTATAATAACACCGTTCATTTCAATGTACTCTGCAAAAAAAAAAACAATGACAAGGATACGCAAAATACACAGAAACGAACCGTAATTCGGTAACAAACAAAGTGTTTATTTGGTCCACAACTCAGCTGCACAAATAAATCGTCCCGAGCTCATTATGAACTCGCGCGTACTGGTGATTTTCGATCAAAAAGCGCTTTCAGCACGATTTTTATTACATGCATGTGTTTACTAACCTTTGACCATAAAGGTGGTTGTTATAATATATACTATTTAGAAAGATTTGAATCTTTGTTTGCATTGAATAGGCTCCGAAATTACTGGATCGATTTTTAAAATTCTTTCACCAAATAGAAAGCTATTTTATCTGTAAATGACATTCACGCGGAAGAAGTCGTTGAAAAATTACAAGTGCATTAATGTCCACTTCAAGGAGATACTAAGTATCGGCGTAGTACGGTGTAGTTTTAAAAAATAGCGATAAAATATGGCGTATGTTCTTTGATAGTGTTATGGACGCTTCCGGTGACCAATCTATACGAGTCCATATAACAGTCTACTTGAACTATTTCACAAATTGTTCATGAGCACGAGCATGTATAATACCAAACTAACCCAATTTCATATTAAAAAGTCCACTAAAATTAATTTTCAAAATCGTCTAAGGCAAGCCGCAACTGCACTCCTTGAATTCCCACCACAAACTCCAATAATCGCATCTGTTCCTCCCTATAATTTGGAGTACATGCCTGTTAATAGTTTTATAGTCGAGCTCTGTGGCGCTGCGGTCAACACGCTAGCCTGCGACACGGGGGTCCCGGGTTCGATCCCCGGTCAGGTCAAGATAGAAAAAGATCTTTTTCATATTGACCTGAGTCTTGGATGTTTATCTATATAAGTATATATATATATTATAAAATAAAGTATCGTTGAGTTAGTATCCTGCGACACAAGTTCACAACTTACTGTGGGGTATAACGTACTCAATTTGTGTGATATGTCCCTATATAAAAAAATAAAAATAGAGATACAACAAAGCTTATATACAGTAAAATATCTTAAGGCAGCTTGAAAAATCTGATACCAGTTTCGGCCACTTACACACACGAAAAACAAACAACGAAGTAAAATATTGATTGTTTTGGACCCTTAGAGCTGAACCAATGCTGAATTAAAAAAAAGATACGTTCCTATACAAATCGACTGAATATTTTTGTATGGAAATGTCAATGTTTTTTAGTTGCCAGCATTGTTTCCGTAAGAAAAATTGTTTATATCCACGGACTGAACTACCCCACCGAAACGATCAATATATCACCGTGTATAGATCGTAATGCGGTAAATGAGGTAATGTTTTCTACATGGGCGAAATAATTTGAACGAAAAAAGTAAATTGCAGGTCAATAGAGTCCGACGAACTCGGTTTTATCCGCCACAGAATTAGATGTTTTATATGAAAGGTAACGTAGAAACCTGAATGAAACATTTTTTACCCGACTTACCCACCCAGAAGGAGGGCAATGTTTTTCGCGCGTATATATGTCAATATGTATGTATGTGTGTATCTGTATATGTATGTAAGTATGTTTGTTGCATTGTTGCCTCCTGTAGCCTAAACGGCTAGACCGATTTTGTTGTGTGAGGTGTCATTACATTTGTATTTTTTTCCGAGTGTCATAGGCTATAATATAACGTAAGCGTAAAATCAACATGGCGAACGTAAACTCTCGAAAACGAGGTTTTTATTTTAATAAATAATACAACTTGTTAGACTCATAATTTTACGATTGTTAATGAACATCTTTTTTGTTTTTATGTGTTCTTGAATAGGTCACAGAGCAAGTACTACTAGTTTGTGTATGACTTTATCTATTTTATACCTAAAACGAGACATAATTAAGGTACCTAATTCAAAGTCTGTTTGATAGATAGAAGTTTGTTACAACGGGTACATATCAGAACCTCAAAAAACATAACGCCTTAATTTAAAATGTACAAGCCCAGAATACCCGAATTCTAATTAATCGTATATTTAAAATTCCAAGTATTCAAAAAACAAAATATTTAAATTACTTTATGGTTGAATAGCTCAAACTCGAAACATCTTATTACGGAATACTTCATTTATAAATACCTGTCTTTAAAAAGCTTATAAAACTGATTTTAAAAGTTCAAAATATTCTAGGGCAAACAAAAAACAAGTTGTGTGATAAGCAATAATATTTACATCTAAGCATGTGATATTATTTTTGTCGTAAATGTTTCATTTCGTAAATGTAAAGTCGTCTCTGAAGGTTAGGAATATGGAAACTAGGGGTAGGTTGCGAGAAGCAAGGCGACGAGCCTTAGGTTCTATATGATATGAACCAAGCTAGCACGAGGCGAGCGAGCGAAGCGAGGGTGCCGCGGTAGTGGCCACCGAAACGAAAGTGTCCCGTAACTCTGAAGTGATTGAATGATAAATCAAGTTTTGTTTATTTTATGCATTTCATACTTTGGTATTGTATTGTAAGGTTAATTGAAATTTGAATATTTATAGATTTGGTATTTTAAAAACTGACATTATGATGTTTTGGTAATTCTAATTTGGGCATTGTAGAGTAAGGTGTAATCAGTTCAAGTATTTTTAAATCTTAAGGTATTTTGCGTTTGGGCATTTTGGGCTCGTACATTTTACATAAAGGCGTTATGTATTTTGAGATTCTGCTATGTACCCTGATACACGCGCCAGGTGAAGAAAAACTCGATTTTATGAACTAAGTCAAACAGTACGATCACAATAAGAAGTAATTTTTGACTTTTCTCATTAAGCATCAACTAACGCAGTAGCTCTAATAAACAATGATTTTCTTAAAATTAATTTTATTTTCCGCTTTTGATACATAATTGTTTTTACAACGTCAATATTTACTTTAAAACTTAGAGGGACACATTTTACCTCTTTGGAAGTGTCTTCTTTTAAACGATTGATTTTGAGAAAAAATGGTTCTAGGTAAAAACCTGCATATTTGAATTCTATTTTTCCTAAAAAAACAAAACGTTTATTCAGAAAATAGGCCTTTGCAGGCACTTTTTCGCGTCAAAATCAAAATCAATCCTATTAAATAATATGTATTTGATTAACTGTTGATTGAAAGCTACAGATTACTAGCGTTTCGGAACCGACCACTGCAGAGAAGAAACGCCGTAAGAAACCCTTTTTAACAGTTTCAGTTCCATGTATTGGGAGAGCCCGCTACGCTAATCTCTTATTAATATTATTTTTTGTATAAAAATCGTAAAGTTTTTCACAAAATAGATCTTACTTACCAACTATGTAGATAGTTTTAATGGTTTCGGACTATGACAAACAGACAGACACACAGTCATGACGAATTTATAACGGTTTTTACTATTCGGCTACGGAATCCTAATATGAACAATCTATAGATATAAAAAACTAACCATTTCCCGTGACTTCTCTCGCGTTTACTAGAGCTTTTTTTTTTGAAATGAATACGTAGCTAGCTCCAAATGAGCTTTCGCTACTTCACCGGACTTTTGAGGAGAGAGCAGAGTGCTCAAGCTGTAAGGCAAACATCACCAAAGGTCCCTCGGGAGGGACGAACCTCGGCTTTGGGCGTTGCCTGGGTTTATTAAAGCTTATGTCGCTCACAGATAAATTAGCTTACTAAGGTGAAAGAATTTTCAAACTAGGTCCTGCTGTGTTTCAGAGCCTATTAAATGCAAACAAACAAACAATTAAATATCTCCTCTTTATAATATTAGTATAGCCTAGCAATTTTTCCGCGACATCGTTTGCGTAAATTATATTTTTTTTATGACATAGGACTGCAAACGAGCAAGCGGGTCACCTGATGGTAAGTGATCACCGCTGCCCATGGACTAATGTACACCAGGAGTATGACAAGAGCGTTGCCGGCCTTTTATTTTTCCCTCCCCGGAGAGGAGGGGGGATGGGCCTCCAGCGCTCTCACTCACCGAACGAAGCATAGAAGATGTAAAGCTACTACTCAAACGTCGATTTTCTGTGAGAGTGTGGTACTTCCCCGGAAGAGCCGGCCCATTCATGCTACCAGCAAAAGTGATTTTCGCCGGTAGCGTGGCTCTACCACAACTAAATTTTAGATAAATTATCATTTTAGCGGTGTGGTTCCCGGCAGAGTAGAATAGGACCACTCTAAGTCATCCCGTGGATGTCGTAAAAGGCGACTAAGGAAACACAAGCTAAACAAAGCTTATAAACATCAAAGATACCTCTCAAACCCATCTGGCCAGCGTGGAGAGTGTAGGCCAAATCCTCTGACTACTCAAACTAATATATGGCTCTGGTAGTACTGAGAGGGTCGTGCTCCTGCAGTGGAGACTTGAAAGACCTGATGATGATGATTTGAGAAAATTTTAAAAAGCTGTCCAGTAGTTTCGGGACCTAATCGATGCAAACAATCAAATCTTTCCTCTTTATAATATTCGTATAGAAAATGAAACAAAGTAAAAATCAACAAATGAAGTGAACTTTTATACCTAAAAAGCGTTTCTTAATAAAAACTGACAAGCCATTAACGTCCACACAATTCTAACAGAAATTAATCAAATAAAACAATGTTAATGAAAATGTGTCTGTCAACATTAGTTTAGGCTCGTTGAGTTAGTAAAATTCAATATTCCGCCTTTTTTCAGATGGTTTCCTCGATAATGATAAAAAACAGGGTGAACCTGTTATTATTATTAGACAATGATTGTTGGATAGCGTGTCTGTGTTTTTTTTATAACATAGGACCGCAAACGAGCAAGCGGGTCACTTGACGACAAGTGATCACCGCTGCCCATGGACTAATGCAACACCAGGGGTGTTACAAGAGAGTTACCGGCCTTTATTTTTCTCTCCCCAGAGAGGAAGGGTGGATTGGCCTCCGGATCTCTCACTCACCAAACGAAGCCAAGAAGTGGTAAAACTACTACTCAAACGTCAATTTTCTGCGAGAGTGTGGTGCTTCCCCGGACAAGCCGGCCCATTCAAGCTATTAAATTGAATTTTGCCGGTCACGTGGCTCTACCACAACTAATGCTATGTTAACGTGATATTTTTATTGATGGTGTTGGCAGCCGTGGATCTAGGGGGCTAGCCGGAGCTACGCCCAGGGTGGCTGTTTTAAATGGGCAACAATTTCATAATATAAGTAACTAGCAATTTTCCCGCGAATTTATTCGCATAAATTATAGCCTATGTCAACTGCAGATAAATTAGCGTATACACGTTAAAGAATTTTGAAAATCGATTCAGTAGTCATACATATTCAATACAAACAAAGATTCAAACGTACAAATAATCTTTCCACTTTATAATATTAGTATAGAAGTATGGCCGACTGTTGGAAGCCATATCTGTGCTTTTTAAAAGTGATTTTTCTATGGATGTTTGTTGGCAGCCTTGGATCGAGGGGCTCCCGGCAGAGTAGAATAGGACCACTCCAAGTCTTCCCGTGGATGTCGTAAAAGGCGACTTAGGAAACACAAGCTAAACAAAGCTTACAAACATCAAAAAGACCTCTCCAACCCGTCTGGCCAGCGTGGAGAGTGTAGGCCAAATCCTTTGACTACTCTGGCTAATATATTGCTGTGGTAGTACAGAGAGGGTCGTGCTCCTGCAGTGGAGACTAAAAAAGACCTGATGGATGGATCGAGGGGCTAGCAGGGGCCCACACCCAGGGCGGCTGTTTTAAATGGGCAGCAAAATCATAATGTAAGTAATATGCTTAGGCGGAGGTGTCATCCTCAACTGCCCGTGCAAGTATGGCATTGGGTACGCACGCCCGGCTTCCCGAGCTGCTACTTTCTCATCCCCAATCCGTCATCCAACATCCCAAATACCTTTTTCCGCTCCCAGTCCAAGTAACTCATACATAACATTCATTCGCTTTAAAAACGGTTTCAATAGACAGCAGCGTCGGAACCAAGATAAGCCAACAAACCCATCAGCCAATCGTGATGAATATGGCCAAACCCTCCCCCATGATGGAAATCTTTGGGGAGGCCGATGTTCAGCAGTGGTCATATCAGCCGTTTCTTACGACATGATGATGAAGTAAATATGCGCACAATAGGGGCGGCGTAAAACCAGCTAGCCAGCTAGTAGATACCTATCTAAAATCGAAATCAAAAACGAACCCCCACCCCGTCACATTGTAACAGGGGGGCGCCATTTTTACGCGATTTACCCCACAATGGTAGTCGTAACTTAAGCCTAGTAGACCTTAAGGCCACATTTAGTTGGTGAGTGAGGGATTAAAACCAATCAGAATCAAAGTAATGAAGACTCGCTACTATAGATATCAGAATATTTACTACACATAAACTGTCGACTGACAGCGCTGGAGAAGAATGGTCATATTGATCATATTGCGTTCCCAGCCTGGCACGTCCCCGACCCGACTCTATAAATCTCTGTGCTACATTGCCTTATGACATCAAAGAAATCAGTAAATAGGCAAGTCAGCTATATAGGATCAGATCACGTTAATTCTGAAGAACGCATTCAGCGAGTGCTCACAGCAGATGGTGCAAGTGACAAGCTTTTTGGTTAATTTTTAGGTTTACGTACGACCGAGTGACAAAAGGAAACACTTATAAGATCATTCTTGTATCTGTCCATTTGTCACAGTTAATTGCTAAAATACTACTTAAACCATCAAACCGATATTTAATAAAAAAAATATATAACAGATAACTCAGATTAATATAATATATGTCGAGCTCCGTGGCGGTCAACACGCTAGCCTGCGACACGGGGGTCCCGGGTTCGATCCCCGGTCAGGTCACTATGGAAAAAGATCTTTTTCATATTGACCTGGGTCTTGGATATTTATCTATATAAGTATATATTATAAAATATAGTATCGTTGAGTTAGTATCCTGCGACACAAGTTCACAACTTACTGTGGGGCTAGCTCAATTTGTGTGATATGTCCCTATATATTTATTATTATATACATATATTATTAGAACTTATTATCACTTAGTCATGGAAATTTTTCATTTCTCCCCTCGATGAACAATGTTTTATTGTTTTGCTGACGTAGCCTTGGAGTTGCGTCCATTGTGGTCCTAACGCGTTAGTTTAAATCATTTGTGCTGTCCAATAGAAGTTTGCAGACTGATTTGAAACCTTTTCTTTGAATATACGAGTACTTAACTAATATTATTTTCCCCTTAAAGTATTCGCTTTCGATGACATCCTTAGGTTGGCATCGCATTATGTTATCACACTTACGCATATCTTGACACAGAACTTCTAGATATGGTAAAATAACATTAGTCCATGATTAAAACTTTACACTTTGCCAGGTTGAATTCTATATATTTTTATACAGCTAAGCACACACACAGGCATACGGCCTACCTACCCCGCCCACCTGATGAAAACCGTTTACCGTAGCCAATGTTGAGATCGCCGATGATTCTACAACTATTAAAATAATCCGCCTTTCGCTTGAGACTTGTCTATTTGATTGCGACCGGGATAAAGAGAGTCACACCCATCGACGTGGCATTCACGTTCTTGTATTGCGGACCGAGTGTCGGTGGCATGACTTCGGAGCAAATTAGAAAACCACTTCTTTTATTTATGTACATCGCTAAGTAATATTGAGATCGTCGATAATAAATAATAAATATAAATAAATAAATATATAGGGACATATCACACAAATTGAGCTAGCCCCACAGTAAGTTGTGAACTTGTGTCGCAGGATACAAACTCAACGATACTATATTTTATAATATATACTTATATAGAAAAACATCCAAGACCCAGGTCAAAATGAAAAAGATCTTTTTCCATCTTGACCTGACCGCGGATCGAACCCGGGACCCCCGTGTAGCAGGCTAGCGTGTTGACCGCTGCGCCACGGAGCTCGACAATTCTTCAATTATTCAAATAATCCACCGTTCGCTTGTGACTTGTCTATTTGATTGCGACCAGGATAAAGAGAGTCACACCCATCGACGTGGCATTCACGTTCTCGTATTGCGGACCGAGTGTCGAAGGCATGACTTCGGAGCAAATTAGAAAACCACTGCTTTTATTTATGGACATCACTAAGTTATATTGAGATCGTCGATAATTCTTCAGTTATTCAAATAATCCGCCTTTCACTTGAGACTTGTCTATTTGATTGCGACCGGGATAAAGGGAGTCACACCCATCGACGTGCCATTCACGTTCTTGTATTGCGGACCGATTGTCGGTGGCATAACTTCAGTGAAAATTAGAAAACCACTGCATTTATTTATGTACACCACTATTTTTGTGTAGTTTTGTCTTTCTCGGTAAAATGCAATGAAATCTAACTGAATATTTATATCATACCTCCTCTATACAATGGCCGACAATCAGCTGTCATCGCGACGATTTACTGTACATTGCTGCATTGGATAAAAGCTTTGTGATTGAATATTTACGTTGCGGGAAAACTCCGTACAAGGGGTACGGACGAATCTCCCGCCCGGGAATCCAGTCCAAGAGATGCCGTCGCGAGCAAATACTTGTATTACATTTTCAAAGGCAATGTACGCGCGGTGCTGCAAATACCCAACGACGAGTGGCTTCTGGTAGGCACTCGGCCGGAAAAACTTTGGCCAAATCATACAAAAGAACAAAGGCTGTCATAAAAGCGTAACCCAATTTTTACTTTCCAGCATTGGTCAAAAAGTCATCATATTGACGGAAGGAATCACCCCTTGAAGGTTCCAAATCGATCAAAATTTGGCCATGTATTTTTGTGACGATATTGTCTAAAGAATGAATTCTAAAGCCCGTAAAGATCAATCAACAATTCTGCAGTCAGAAGGAAGTTGTATGAAGAGCAACAATAGAACCCCAAGTTATTTACATGAAGGGACTACATTAAAAGTATGCTCTGTGAAATTCACTCACCAAGAATTCCCCTTTCCTTAAATTACTAGCAATAACAATGTCTCCATATTGTTTTGCTGACTTTTACGACAAATTATAGAAAGTGCAGAAGTCTACGCTTTCTTATGTTTCAACTAAGGAAATAATACCTTAAGGAGATCTCGCCTACTTTACATATACAATAATCCATACTAATATTATAAATGCGAAAGTAACTGTTTGTGTCGCTTTCACGCCAAAACTACGGAAATAATTAAATGATTTGGTGCACAGGTAGTCTACTGTTTAATTCAAAAAAGACTGTGTGATAAAACTGAAACCCACACGGACGAATTCGCGGGAAGAAATGACCGTTCTTGAGTCTGATTGGTCTAAAAACTCAGAGGTACAGGCCGAGCCGGGCGTTTTTAACAGACTTAAAAAAAAACTGGCCATGTGCGTGTCGGGCCACGCGCAGTGTAGGGTTCCGTAGTTGCGAATGACAACTTTGAGTTCACACTATTCACACTCGCACCTTACAGTTTAACGACCAAAAACATCTAACAATGAAAATAGTATGAAATTTTACAGTTTATAAGTTGGTTGCCTATAACTTTTTAGTTTGTACTTAGTACTCAGCTCTGATAGTTTTCCTTTCAACTTCAGTATATATACTACTGCTGTAATTTTTTTCATGTATCTATATATAACCGTTTAGCAGATAGAGGGGGGGGGGGGGGGGGACACTTACCTCTAACAAAAATTCGCACTTTGAAACCAAATATTTCGGAAACAAATCCCTAAATCGAAAAATGGTGTTCTCAACCTCACATTATTTTTTAAAGACCTATTTAACGATACCCCACAAGATGGGTAAATAGAGAAAAAGAATTACTCCCCCACTTTACTTGTTTGGGAGCTAACCTAAAAAAATTTTTTTTCAAGATTTTATTCTACCACTTTTTTGCCATGATTAATATACATACCCATACTAAATTACAGCTTTCTAGTACTTATAGTCTCTGCGTAAAACCGCGGACGGACAGACAGACAGACAGACAGACAGACAGACCGACAGACATAGCGAAACTATAAGGGTTCCTTTTTTACTACGGTACCCTAAAAAAGAGGTGCAGATGGTCCCATTAAATTTTTATCGAAATGAGTCGAGCGCTTATCGAAAAAATACACAAAAATCAGAAAAATCTATATGAATGCCGTTCGAATTACACTTATTTCCATTTTATTCTTATGCTTATTATAAAACAAATGGATATGAGGGTTAAAGTTGGTTATTGTTTTTTGTTAAAAATATTTTTATTTTCACTTATTGAACCAAGACTTTTTGCTTATAGGTCGCGCTCTTTGACCATTGAGACGCTGCCGCCTCGTTCGAGTACAGATCTAGGCGCACGATATTTTTAGTTTTTACTGTGTAAACATTATACGACATTCGTTTTCTTGTACGTGACTTTGTAAGAAAACGTTACCAAGGAATTTCTGGTATACGCCTGACGGATTGTACAAACATGACGCTACAGAGAAATTGTAGTAAGAAAATACACACTTTACCTGTTTCATATTAAAGTTAAATTCAAACCAGAAACAAATAAGAAATCGTGATTGTGTACCTACCGTATTTGAGTTAACTATCAGGGTTAACAGCGCAGAGTGAATTGAAGTAACTACTCATCATCGTGTAGGTGACACGGTCAGTCAAACATGCACACCCTGCTGTCAGAATCCTTCGGAACCGCCTCTCGGCCTCTGACGTGGTTTCTTTAACGACCACCAGATGACAGCCGGGACCAACGGCTTAACGTGCCTTCAGAAGCACGGAATCATCTTTCTCATCAGACAATAAGGTGATTCATGCCTGCAATGTACTAAACAAATTGGAAACTACTTAACAAAGTATGCTCCCCGTGGGAATCGAACCACGACCCCCGCATCAACAAGGCAAACGCCTTAACCACTGGACCACGGAGGCTGTTCTACTGAAGTAAAGTTCGTATAAGAGGCGTGGGACTGTGAGCGATAGCAGCTAATCCTGTTTTTCGAAACCTTATGAACTCCTTAGCACGAGGCTGAGGTGAGGGGACGCCATATTGCGAAGGACGCTGCGAGTTTTCGATCTGCAAGTTAGTACTATTATTAATTTTGTGGTACAACTGGTGGATTTAGATTATATAAAAACCTAGATAGACTCTTTTAGCCTAAAAGCGTAGAAAAAACTAGTGTCCGACCCATAGTCGGTCGCGCACACACACCGCTACCAATTTGACGGATTTTGAGTGCATAAATTGACAGGAGGTGTGTGATAACTGATAACACAAAGCTGTCACGCACACAAGCATTAAAAAATAGGCCTGTATTTCATCATTCAAATAAAGGCATGACGGTGTCTAGAGAGTATATAGACAAAGCATAGAATTAATCTTCTCTCTGAACTGAGAGAGTGATCTGGAACACTGTGACACAGGCAGTCCCTGCCTACATTAGGCCCCAGTCTCCTTCGATGAGTGCTGTAATTTGTTTCAAATTATGATGAACTGTTGTTAAATTATACTCTTTTACAAAATTAAGAAATAAGATATGGGGTAATAAATCCACGCTGGCAGAATTCGAATTGGCAATCTTTACTTTTTGTACTAGTAATGCCTTACCAATTAGGCCACCGCGCTTCATATCCTACACGTCGAATTTCTCCACCATATCATATTTCCCTTTTATGCATTATTGCTTGTGTCACCAATTATGAATTATGAATAATAATGTTAGGTGTCAGATCAGTGTCAGATCAGTTTCAGAATCAGAGACCCCACTTTTACAAGTGTGGTGTCTGATTTAACCTTTTTTACAATGAAGTTGAAATCAGTTAATATGTTCCTACATATTAACTGATTTCAACTTCAATATTTACCATACAATATTTTATAGGTATTTTTATGCATTTACAATGCTATTTTGATATACTCTTTTATAAATTAATAAAGTATATAAAAATAGCATTGTAAATGCATAAAAATACTTATAAAATATTTGTTGTTGAGTAAATTGTTGAAGAAAATAACTACACTTTATAGTGCGGGCTTTGTGTTTGTGTCTGTTTTATAATAACTAATGCTAGTACTTTTCCTACAAATTAAACAAAAGTTGCTTCATTCGTCATAATGTAAATTTCCTCACGAACTTCCACTAATAATATGGAGTGTATTAGGTTTAGCTTATATAGTGATTATGAGTAAAGTTCAACCACACCTTCGCTCATTACAAGTAATAATACTCTCACGTGTTTAAGGGTGTTATTAATTTTGGATTTCAAATTCTAACGTGGATTCCTTATACATATACGAGTAAGGACCATTAAATTAAGCGCAAATATTTTGAGAACTGGCATCCTTAAGCCACAAAAATGCTTTAGTAGTAATTTAATAAAAATATATGCTAGTTTTTCTGATGACGGACTTTAACATTTATAAAAGCACACAACTTACCTGCAAAAGTACCTATGTTCATTTTGATACCCCGACGCAAAAACAGAAGTGTTATAAGTTTGACGTGTCTACGTGTCTGTACGTTTTCTAATAACTAATGCTAGTACGTATTCCTACAAATTAAAAGAAAGTTTTAACCCCGGATTAGTTGCGTAATTCGTCATAGGTATGTTTCCTCACGAACTTTCACTAATAATATGGAGTGTAGGTTTGTCTTATAGGATAATGAATAAAGTTTAACAACACCTTTGTACATGATGAAATGAAATGAAAATGAATGAGCTTTATTACTTTAAACATGGTAACAAATGGTGTTGTAGAATTAAAATGTGGTTAGGAATCACATGTTTAGTCAACATTGACATGCAATAGACACAAATTTGTTAATTATGTCAAAATGTTAATCTATGTACATATTATGTCAATTTTTTTAATGGAATTAATATACTGAATACACAACATTTTAATTATTTGTCATATTTAATGAGAATTTTGTAAATATTCTTGTACACTGTAGAAACATAAGTAATAATATTAACACGACACGTGTGTTATTAATTAACGTTGATTCCTTATACATATAAGGACCATTAAAATTAAGCGGAACTTAATTTAAGTACTGGCACCCTACTTAGGGCTTCTAGCAATTAAAAAATATATGTATGCAAATTTTTTAGATTACAGAATTAAATATTTAGAAAAAGAGACGCTAAAATACTATAAACAAAAATTTTTTTTTTAGTTTAAGGTGAAGTAATAATATTGGCCTTAAATAGTTAATAATATAAGTCCCAAATAAAACAAAGAAGAACTAATAGAAAATATCTGAAATTGGAAGTGAATAAATAATTCAAGATATCTTCCCGTTGGTATCAGAATACCTGTTTGGATGTTTTGCCTAAAATAAACATTCGCCCCAAATTCGCCATGCAAACGTACGAGAGGCCCACTTACTACGGGTGTAATACGATAAATAATTGCCACTTCACCCTCCACACGACTTTACCGGGTAGGTAAAGGGTAGACGATGTAAGAGGACATGACAGTAAATACTATTTATGTTTATTACTTTGGCAACCGACATTTACTCAATTTAATATGGACACATCAACAAGTCGCAATTTTTCGTGACTTCGTCCTCGTAAATTATAGCCTACTAGCTATTACCTGCGTGATATATATAGTTTATGTCCTACTCGGTACCCTTACCTATGTGTATGCAAAATTTCATGATGATCGGTTCAGTAGAATAGGCATGAAAGCGTAACAAACAAACAAACAAACTCACTTTCGCCTTTATAATATTAGTTAGGATGTCACCCGCAGTTAAATAAGTTTTCTATAGGTGAAAGAATTTTGAAAATCTGTCCAGAAATGTCGGAGCCTATGCGATACAAACAAACAATCAAATCTTTCCTCTTTATTATATTAGTGTACAAGAAGATATAAATAATAACAGCTGATCAGCTGATCAATTTGTCATCTCGGAATCCTAAGTATTGCAAAATAGGATAAATAGAAAAATGTTTAGGGTCATAAACTATAGGAAAGTTGTATGTATCGAGTCTGTTTATAAATCAAACAAAATGCATACCTCTTTTCTATGCGTAAGTTTTATATGGGAAATTGGGATATTTTAAAATATGGATATAAACGTGATTTTATTTTAATAAATAAAATAAAATGGTGAATACATGATTTTATAGATTATAAGAAAATTGTAATGAAAATGAAGACTAATACATTTTTCAAGAAAATGTAATGAAATGGAGATTCGAAACATCAAATATGTCCTCTTAAGTGGAATACATCAGCGAAACTCGCCACTCTATTAATTTTATTTATGTAGGAACTCCTAAATAAGATAGAATAGAAAAAATCTACGTAATTATTTCGATAGTAAATTACTTGTATAACGTGGAGGTGCAGCAGGAATTACAATACGAGTTAACTGCATAGCAACGTCGTTTATTACGTCACAGTTACATAGTGAACCCTACGGGAAGGCCGGGTATCCGAGCACTGTAATATATAAGGACATAATATTTAAGGGACATAGCGCGCTGTGAGGAGTGTTTGTCCTAGTACTAAGTAAGTCCGGGAATCCGTACATTAGTACTAAGTGGAGAGAACTCAATCATCCGTTTTTTTTTAATGGACTACGTAGCTAGCTCCAAATGAGCTTTCGCTACTTCACCGGACTTTTGAGGTGAGGGCAGAGTGCCCTCAACCTGTAAGGCAATCTTCACCAAAGGGTTCCCAGGAGGGACGAACCTCGGCTTTGGGCGTTGCCTGGGTGCGCAAGGCTTGGAGAGACAGCAAACTCTCATATGCCTGATGGGCCGCGATTTGCATGCATGCCTGAAGGACCGAACTGAGAAACAATGGCAAAGCCTTTAGAGAGCAGCAACTCTCATGTTTTGCCGTATGGGCCGACTCAATCATCCGTTGTTTGACGGACTACTTAAGTGGGGACGAAAAAAAAAAACTTTCAAAGCGCGTTCTAAACTACGCACAGCGCCATCTAGTTATGGGCTTGGTAAACTAGCGTGCTACATTCTCCCCATCTGTCAAAGAAGACGTCCCAGCGAGTTAGACAGGACTAGTTTGGTGTAGGTTGCTTCCTCCATTCTTTGGGCATGAGCTGACTAGGACCAATCAGGCGAATCTTCTGCAGGATGTTCACTGCACCGCTCCTCCTGGACCAAAATGGCATCAATGTCTATAAAGAGGATGTCTTCCTTTGGGAAACATACGCCAAGTGGTGAATATGGAAAGGCTGGGCCTCCGAGCACTGTCCAAATTCATGTGCACTCCCCCTGCTCTGAGTCTACACTGATGGCATAGATGTCTGCATTGGATGGTTCTTTGTTCGCTCGCGTGCAATCTTCCCGCGAAGCCACGTTAATGGGTTCTTGAGGCCGAGCTGTCTACGCTGCTGTCGATGTCCACACGGCGATTGGCATCAACGTGCGAGGCGCGGAGAGCTCGGCCCCACGTTGGGCGCCAGATATAACGTGGAGGTGCAGCAGGAATTACAATACGAGTTAACTGCATAGCAACGTCGTTTATTACGTCACAGTTAAAGTGAACCCTACGGGAAGGCTGGGTATCCGAGCACTGTCCCTTACATAGCGCGCTGTGAGGAGGGTTTGTCCTAGTACTAAGTCTGGGAATCCTCTTCAGAACTCAATCATCCGTTGTTTGACGGACTACTTAAGTGGGGATGAAAAAACTTTCAAAGCGAGTTCTAAACTACGCACAGCGCCATCTAGTTATGGGCTTGGTGAACTAGCGTGCTACACTTATAGTATTTTAGCATAAATATTCTTTTTTTCTGAAAGAAGTATCCAATTTTAATTATTTCAAATAAATATTTCTCCATATAATACATTAAACAATAAAACTAACTTATAAGAACTAGAAACTAACAATTAAACCTACCTAAGAAATAAAATGACTTATAAATAAAACCTAGTTATAAATAAAAAATGTCCCGCAGGTCATTACCCTGCGGTAATGTGCCCAGAAGACTGGCAGCATTGCCACGTTGAATGGCAATGCTTATTCTTTGGGCAAGATAGTGACCAGCCCTCTGGTCATTCGACACCTCGACCAGCCTTTTGCTCACAAATTTGAATAGTTTGTGAGCTGAGGGGCCCCACGGACCCAGTGTCTCGACCCCAAATGGCTCAAAAATATATGCGTCACCCAGGCATATATATTTGCGCCGTTTGAGGGACTCTGCGGTAGCTGCAGCCATGCCAGCCTTACAACTTGTGCCGTGGAGATGGGAATGCGCGAGAGTGTCGACGCATGTTGCATCCCACACCAGCGGCCTTCCCAATCTCCAAGGCACCAGTGTCATACCATCCGGTCTCTTGCCATCCTCCCGGGCCAAGCCAATTGGTTCCAAAATGGCTGGCATCAGTATGGAGACAAGAGCACGGTGGATAATGTTGTTTAGGCTAGCATGACGAGCTATGCGTCCGGCACTCCTAGAACAGGAGAGTCCGTGGTGGCCGAACTGGTCGACTGTGTCGCCGCAGGGACAACGATGCGGGACATTTGCTTTTGCACCTAAACGTAAGCATGTCGCCAAGCGAAATGTGTTGTCGTCCAAAAAAGTTCCCAAGCTGAACGACGGTAACGCTTGCAGCCATAAACCAGATTCCCACTCCGCTACGGCTAGTAGACGAGCTCGTTCTACAGAGTTGCTACAAGAAGATTCAAGTAGGTAAGTTACTCTGTACAACTCTGCAGAGCGGCTCGTCCCATTGCCTCTGAGAAGCAGGAAAATCAGGAAATTTTGAATTTGGACAGGTCTCTAACCACGCATTTTTGGCCTCTGCAAGATAAACTATTTCATCACTGCTTTTTAATATTTTAGCTGCAAGGTGAGAGATACTGTGAACAGAGGACAAAAAGGCGGGAAGAGCCACACTAGAAATTTTGCGTATGCCTAAACCACCTAATCTTATGGGTAAGGAGGCTTGTGTCCAAATAGGGTTATTCAATTCTATATTCAAAATAGTCGATAACGTGTCTTTGATTACACTATCCAATTTGGAGAGTAGGTCTGGGTATTTCCATAAATGGCTGCATCGTAAATTATATGTGAAATTAGGTACAAATAAGCAATGTTTTAGAATAGTAAAGGCAAAATGGCTGTGAATGTTCAAAAGACGATCGGAAGCTGACTTAAAATTTTGTAGTTTTTCTTCAATAAAATTGGGAAAAGAATCATCGAAAATTGGGGAACCTAGAAGACGCAGAGATGACGTATCAACCACTTTTATATTAGGCGCCAAAGAGTTGAATTTCGTTATTATTTTTATTTTAGAAAGTAAAGGCAAATCATTGTTCACAAATAATTCACACTTTGAAAAATTTAAGCTTAGGCCGATACTGTTAAGTTCTTTCAAAATGTACTCCAAATCTTTATAAACTGTGTCAGCATTGTCTCCAAAATTTGCGTCATCTAGGTACCATGAGTTAAATTTGGAATTTATCTTTTTGATGATGGGATGAATAGCAAGGCTGAAAATAACCGGACCTAAGGGGTCGCCTTGCTGACATCCTACTGCCGATGAAAGGAGATTATTTCTATACATCAATTTTGAATTTTGACTGTAACATTGCCAAAGGAACTTATATACTGAGGGAATTTTTTCTTTGACCTGTGTCAGCATGGCACCCCTATCAACCGAATTAAAGGCATTTTTTATATCTACCTTCAGCAGGACTTCACCCTTCTTTAAGTGGAGAAATGTGCGCAAAGAGTGAACGGCGGCCTCGCAACCACCCCTGGAACCAAAACCTAACTGGGTAGGTTGGAAATAGTCTTGCAGGGTGGCTGCAACTGCTTTACAGCAAATTTTGGCCGTGAGCCGACGGTACGTACAGCCCACAGCAATTGGACGAATACCACCGTCCCTCTTTTTTAGCGCGCACAAATTGGCTCCATATAAGGTGGTAGTAACAATGTGGTGGACCTTCCCCAATAACATTAAATTAACTAGAGCGGTGAGATCCTTTAAAAGTGACCCGCCTGCGTCAGAGTTGCCACTGATTAAAAGATAAATATTAAAATATTAAATATTCTTTAATATCGTCATTTCAAATTAAAAGGATCAATTACCTGTAAATTTTCATACAAAAAGCGATATCTCTTCTACCCCCCTTAACCTTTACGAAATGAGGAAATTTTGATGTCATTCGATTTAGCACACCTTAAACTAGGGCTAACCGGTTTTTTATTGATTCGATATAAGTAGATTAATTTAAATAAATTAAAATGCCACGAGTATTTTTTTAATAAAATATATGGATATTTATTTAGATTCTCATAGCTTTTGTTGTAAGCAATATATCTTAAATATCAAAACGTACAGCCCTACTACTCCAATTTATCAATAATGTGAAAAAAAAAATTAATTGGTAACTATGTGTAAGGGGTGGAAAGCGTTATCGCTTTTTGTATGAAAATTTACAGGCAGTCGATCTTCTTATGAGATCTACTCATTACCGCCTATTGTGGCTACTTTTGGCAGAAATGAGTAGTTTGATCTCATTTAGTTATAAAAGAAATAAAATAACGGGTGGCGTAATTTGGGTGATCTAAGCCCAAGTTATTTGTCAACAAAGCGCGTGTGAAACTTGCGACTTTGCGCGTACAGCACCTTCCAATTTTACCTATTTTTTTGTCGTCAACTTGGTTGTGCATGCTCCTTAAACGGCGGCATTAACACTGCGAAACTTTGTCTAATCGAATTTTCACCCTACCGAGAAATGTCTCTTTTCGACCGACTCACATTAAATTGCGTTTGTCAATAAAACGCTTCTTTTGTGTAAATCTAGTTCGTTTTATGTACTCTGTTCCCTCCGTACAATGAACCTTGTTTCCCATTAGTATCAGTCAAGGCCAAAGCCAGGAATTCCCTTTGGGAGAGAGAGGGGACCGTTAATATGAATAACTTTAGCAATAAGAACAATACAAAGTTTATGAAAAATTAGGAGCTCGATGATCTTGTAGGCTTAAGTGTTATAAGCGGTTACGTATGTTAAGTAATCCCGGTTGTGGTCTCCACAGGGATGGGTGACCTCAAGTGGAATGGATATATCTCGATTTCGAGTATCGACATCAGTTTTGCAGCGGTTAACACGTTATTTTGCAACACGAGTAGTCCCGGGTTCGGTCCCCGGTGATGGAAAACGATCTTTTCCTGATTGCCCGGGATCTTGGATATTTATCTATTTTAGTATCTATCATAAAATATAGGATCTTTGAGTTTTTATCTTACAACATAATTTTACAACTTCCTGTGGGGTTAGCTCAATATGTGTGATTTTTTCATATATATATATTAATCCCCTGTCTGCCCTGGCTAATACAAATATGGCTCTGGTAGTACAGACAGATAGGCTCATGCTCCTGCAGTGGAGACTAAAAAACAGACCTGTTGATGATGATTATGATGTTCCCTATATAAATTATTACTACCGCATTTAAAATAATCGCTGATACTTTTTAAGGAAGGGCGGCTAAACCCCGAAAAGCCATTTCCTTGCCTACGTCCTTTGTATCAGTTATAACTGGGCTTAATAAAACTGAACGGTCGGTTTATGTATAAAGGTCTTATATTAAGGTCGCTGTTGAAATTACAATGATATCCCCTATATTTAAAAACTTGTTTAATTGAATTTACGTAAACACGCTTTGCTATTTTAGTTTAGATCTCTAGTGCGATTTGAACATGCATTGAATATAAATTAGAACGGTCGACACTAATATAAGATAATGCAGCTTAATTATGAATTAATTTACATATGATATTCTACTGTCTTTCTCTATTCCAAAATGAGAGGGATATCAATCTTATTAAAAAGACAAGGTGTAATATTAGCTACGTACTGCATAGGGCAAAATCTAGGGTTTTAGTACCAAGATACCTGGATTGGAGAACTTGTTAGATGGATTATTGCATTTTTTAACTAACAAGAAATTCCCATTTTGGCTCCAGCTACTAACAACACACTCAAATAAACAACAGGAGAAAATAGCTGATAACGCTAACAGTGTGAACATCGACACCCCAATGCTGACATCTTTGTAGGCTTCTGACATACCATGTCACCTGAAGGCAATGACTTGATGAGCTAGTTCACATGATGGAATGGCACTCTGTTTTTTTTAATCTAGTGTCTTTGCTTACAAGCTACTGATAGCTTTTGAAAGAATTCATCATATCATCCTAAACTTTAGCATGTGATACCATAAACACACACGAAAAATAAAGGAAACAGGCGAGACAAATGTTTATGCTTTTGATGTGGTTTATAAAATTACCTATAATGAGTCAGTCTATTAACCCTAGCATAAGTGTTTGTCAAAAACACTGTCGAAAATAAAGGAAAAAGGGAGTCAAATGTTTGTCTTTTATGTGGCTTATAAAATGACCCTCAATAAGGCCAGTCTGGTATGTTTAAAACACAAGTACCAATAATAGTCTTGATTGAGCAAAACATAGACCTAGTGGTTTTCGATTGTGGATTCTACCCTTTTATCTTGACGATGATTTCTAATAATATTACAACAAATTACTTAGTTACTAATAGAAGGAAGAATAAAAGAAAGAAACTCACCAGTCGCATGCAACTTTCTCAGCGGATCAACTATCGCGAAGTATCTGTCAGCTGACAATGCTGTCAGCGTGAACACTGACACTCCAATGCTGACATCCTTGGCGGCTTCTGACACTCTGCAGACTGTGTCTCCCCACGGCCAGGATTCGATAGTGTACACGATTGACGTGAAGGGCACGCAGGTGATGATCACCAGCAGGTCTGCTAGCGCCAGGGAAAGGATGTACCTGGAAGCAAAATTGAGATGAGAATTCGGAATGTTTAAAACTACAAGGATGAGGAACCTGAAATTTTGCACAAAAGTCCTTTTTATAATGTACTAGCTGTTACCCGCGGCTTTGCCCGCGTGATATATAGCCTATGTCCTTCTCAGTACCCTAACCTATGTGTATGCACAATTTCATGATGATGGGTTTAGCAAATAAGGCGTGAAAGCGTAAAAAGCAAACAAACAAAGTCATTTTCGCATTTATAATATTAAGTTAGGATTAGGATAGGACTTAGATAGTTAGAATAAGTGAGAAACCAGGTTTCCGAAACTTCCCTTACTTAATTTAAATAAATGTGCTTCCTACGTTTTAATTAGTAACACATGAGTGCACTTGAATTTTGTTAACCTAAAAGCCACGACAGAATATTTGGAACTTCAGTTCCCACCTGCAACCTTTCAAACAATTTCATAAAATTTAAATGAAATATGTGCTTCCCACATATAGTAACACACGAGTGTACTTGAATTCTGTTAATCTAAAAGCTAGACAGAATATTTGGAAATTCAGTTCCCACCTACAACCTTTCAAAGAATTTCATTCAAATAAAGTCCCGACGCAACCTACTACAAAATTGTCCGGAGTTAACAGAGTGTCGAGAGGTGGGACCTGTACAGGTGCCTCTCGAAGCGGGAATTTTCCCGATTTAACGGTGCTGTGCGGCAGGCAGGTATGCAATATTGCATGAAGGTAGAGATGGGCGGTGGATTATATGTACGATTTTAGTAAATATTTAAAGTGGATAAATACTTATAAAAGCTTTTTACTGGAGTATCCTTATTCGTACATAGTATAAAATGAAGTCGCTTCCGCCGTCTGTTAGTTTAGACTTTTAAACCACTCAACGAATTTAAATGCAGTTCTTAGCAATAGATAGCGTGATTTATGAGGAAGGTTTATAAGTATATTATATAAAATCCCGACGCAACTTATACGACAAAATTGTTCGCCGTTCACTATGGCTAGAGGTGGGACCTGTACGGGTGCCGCTCGAAGCGGGAATTTTCCATGTTACATGTAACGATGCTGTGCGGCAGGCAGGCGTGCAATATTGTTCGTAGGTAGAGATGGACGGTAGATTAACTATCCGATTTGAGTTAATACTCAAAGTGGATAAATAGAGTTATAATGTCACAAGGGCAATGTTTTCGGGGTTGTTCGTGATATTTGTGGCTGTTAGTGGTTTTTTCGGTTCGAATATGTGTGGTTATTGGTACTTTTTAAGGTTGTTTCATAGGTTACAAGTATGAAACGTCGTGATACAGAAATGTACTAAGCGTATGCTGTGGTTATGGAGGAGAGGTCATTACCGAAGAAAGAATAGGAATCTATTGAATGACATCACACAACTTTAAAATCAGTCAAGCTGTTTGTGCTACAATAGGTGAAAATGGAATAGACATTCTTCATACATAAATATACATGCATGCATACATACATACATACTATCAGGTCTTTATCCCTTGTGGGGTAGACGGAGCCCAAGATCAAAAAACACCAGGCAGGCCACGTTTAGTAGTGTACATGCGTATATACGCGCTAAAAATATTACCCTCCATCTGGATGGATATTATTACAGTCGAGTAAAACTTTAGCTTCAGTAATTTACCTAGAAACTCCTGTACTCTATTAAATTTGTGTCAACTTTACAAAGCAATATACGTGGTTAGGTCAACATCGGGTTTGCAGGTGCTGCTGTAACTCCGTTACACACATTTATTTTGGTACTTCAAATCTTAGAGCCTTCGGTACACGAGTAGAGTAAATGGTGGAGTAAACGGTAGAGTACTTACTAGTAGGTTAGTAAGTACTAACTACTCTACTTTAATAATAACGGCAATAAATGCATATGTCAATAGCAGAAGTGCAAGGAGCACTTAGTATGGACAACGAGTAAACGGTAGAGTAGACAGTAGAGTATTTTAGTACTGTGGAATTAACTTCCTGCGGCAGTATTCCTGAATTGATACGCCATTGACAAGTACAAAAAGATTTTTTGTTTTCTTAAAAGGCCGGCAATGCTGTTGTCACACTTTTGGTGCTGCACTTGTCCATGGACAGCGGTGACTCACCATTAAGTGACCGGCTTGTTCGTTTCTCATCCTTTATCTTATCATAAAAAGGTATAGTTAATACTCTACCGTCTACCCTACTGTTTATTCTACGAATATACTATAGGCTCAACAGCTGTGGTGGCTATATAGTGGCGAAAAAAAATTTGAGGAACGCTGCAAAACTTCCCTGAAAGGTTTCCTCAAAGAACTTTGTTTATAAATTTCTGGAATTTCATAAAAGCATGTCTCGCAAAAAAGATGAGGAATATTTTGAATTAATATTCAAAGATGTTTTGTTTCATATTCGTGGAGGTAATCTTGTTTTTCTTTTTAGACTATCGATGATACTTACTGGTATTTTTATAAAATTCTCACCAAGCTAGCTCTATAGAAGTATATGTGGCTTTGTGTGCAAAGATAGATAATAAAAACAGCCAAGTATGAGTTGGAATTGCACACGAAGGGTCCGAACTCCATATAATATTTAATTATAAAACCGGCCAAGTGCGTGACGGGCCACGCGCAGTGTAGGGTTCCGTAGTTGCGAATGACAACTTTGAGTTCACACTATTCACACTCGCACCTTACAGTTTAAGGACCAAAAACATCTTACAATGAAAATAGTTTGAAATTTTACAGTTTATAAGTTTGTTGCCTATAACTTTTTAGTTTGTACTTAGTACTCAGCTCTGATAGTTTTCCTTTAAACTTTAGTATATATACTACTGCTGTAATTTTTTTCACGTATCTATATATAACCGTTTAGCAGATAGAGAGGGGGGGGGGGGACACTTACCTCTAACAAAAATTCGCACTTTAAAACCAAACATTTCGGAAACGGATCCCTAAATCGAAAAATGGTGTTCTTAACCTCACAATATTTTTGAAAGACCAATTTAACAATACCTCACACGATGGGTAAGTAGAGAAAAAATTATATATATATATATTATATAAATATATTATAAATACCCATCGTGTGATGGGTAAATAGAGAAAAAAATATTACTCCCCCACTTTACTTGTATGGGAGCTACCCTAAAAAAATTTTTTTTTTCAAGATTTTATTCTACCACTTTTTTGCCATGATTAATATACATACCTTTACCAAATTACAGCTTTCTAGTATTTATAGGCTCTGCAGCACTGCACAGCAGAGCGAGCCCGTCTCCTAGCTGCCGCCGAATGGGAATCCGGGCTTTGGCTTCAAACTCTACCATCTGCCAACCTTGGTACCTTATTGGACGACGAAACCTTTCGCCTGGCAGCTGCCCTGAGACTAGGTGCCATTTGTACGGTGCCACATCGTTGCCCTTGCGGCGATGGCGTTGATGTATTAGTGCAAAAAATATATATCCACAATGATAAAAATTAAATAAAAAAATGCATTCTGCGAAATCCGCGGGCCAATAGTCTCTCTGTTACAATTGTCGACAATAATGAATAATGACAATAAAGAGTAATCAAAAATCAAGTAAGTAACACATATTGAACATTTATACGATAAATTATTTTTTTTAAATATAATTATATTTTTTAATATCTGATAGAACAAAACCCGTTTGCCATTCCAAATTTTATTTATGCGACGCCCGACAGGGTTCATATTGTACCTATTTAATATAATTACAGTGCAGTGACATTATTGTAAGAGCTGATGTAATGTACAATACGAAATGCAATAAAGAAATTGAAATTGAAAAATTGAAATTGTTACTAGACAGTAGCAGAATGTGATTTCAAAACATTTTAAGTTACGATGCTTTTGAGTATGTGAGCGTAACAGAATATTTTGCTAACTGACGTAAGATACCTTTAAACATATTACTATCACGTCTTTTTCCCTTGCGAGGTAGACAGAGCCCAGGTCTTTTAAACCCAAATGCCACGTTTAGCATGTTGGTGGGCTTGTAGGCGTAGAACGGAATCAAAAGAGTGATGGGATTCCTATGGGATGGCTAGCCGCATCGCCTACTGACATGATTCCTCACGCCCATTCCCTCAATTGGCTTTTACGATCTGCACGGGAAGAGAATCTGGTACATTCTATGTTTTTTCCTTTTTCCCAGACCAGCGTGTGAGTGGGATATTCATTAAAAAATAATATTAAACAATTCTCACTTGATCACGCTGGAACTGCATTTAATTACAGTTGCAAATTCAGCGCTTATTGCAAATGGACTGCATTTGGCTGTGATAAACTAAATTAATTTAATTATATTTCGTTCTTCATTTAAATAAAATACGGCTTTATCGCGTTTATTACATTATTTATACACCTAACGTGTCGAACACTTTACACACGTGGTGGCATTAAAATAATTTTATTTAAATTTGTACTTAACAATCGCGAAGACATTAGAAAACAAGCTAACACCCGACCAAAAAGAGGGGTTTTAGAAGTTTCAATTGTTATGTGTTGCATGCCGCACAAAAGGGAGGACGGAGATTATGTCTGTCTATGTATGAAACATATTACATTATTTTCTCGACCAGCTCTTCAAGGAAAACTCTGAACAAAGCTCTGTAAAAAAAATTCTTCAAGTGATCATGGTATAACATCTTGACCTGAGCGAGATTTGAAAGAACTTACAGTATAGAGCCATAGGAACAAAGAGCAAACTGAATATTGTTTAAACCTACACTTAAATCCCGTGGTAGTGTTTGAAATACATACATCCATATATACTGTCACGTTTTTTTCACTTGCGGGGTAGACAGAGCTCAGGTCTGTATGACCTAAAGCCACGTTTAGTATAGCGGTGGGCGTGGATATGGAAAACGGCATCAAAATAGTGAGATTCCTTAGATTTCGGCCAATATACGATTTGCGCGGGAAAAAAAACAGCGCGTACATTTTATGTTTTTTCTTTACTCCCAGACCAGAGTGTTTGAAATAGCAATTACTTTTAATTCAAAGCCAGTAGTATTTTCAACGCTTAGTTTTAATAACCTTATTCGCAGTCCAAGGTTTTAATATGCACTTCTAATAGAGGTGGGCATATTTTTTATTTCAAAAAGCTTGTCGCGATTAAAGAAAAAGATAATCTCCTTTCCTTTCAGAACTTATTAAAAATAGGAGCGCTAGCACTCGTAAACCACTTTTTAGGGTTCCGTAGTAAACAAGGATTCCTAATAGTTTCGTCATAACTGTCTATCTGCGGATTAGTACAGAGACTTTATCTAGAAACTTTGGCATGGGTATGTATTAATCACATTAAGAAAGTGGAACATTAAAATTGATAAAAAAAATTGTCAGCGTCCCTCCAAACATGTAATGTGGGAATTTTTTTTAGTATACTATATCAACCCAGATTGAAGGCAAAGATTATAATTTTTTAGAGAGAAAACTTTTTTCCAGTACTTAAAAATTCATTAAATATATTTTGCTAAACAGAAACCAAAGAGAAAAACTTAGTAGTTTCGTTTGTTTTTAAACCTTTTCATTCCGCCAACTCTCAGACATCCTCTCCTATTTAAAATTCAGCAGTTTGCGGTGTAAAGCCGTAATTACTGCAGTTTGAACTTTTAGCTTAATGAAGCTAATTTAATTTAGCTAACAGTACCAGAAAATTAATTTTATAACTAGCTTGAAGCGTTTAAAGCAATTTTACGATTTAAATGTTCAACGGTTACAAGAGTTAGCCTGAGTAACATAGTTAGCTTAAATCACTTTTTATTGAGATATTAGACTAATTACAAAAAATGGATTCCAAGGCGCACATGGGTTCGGAGTTCGAATCCACACGCAGGAAAATTCTTGTACTTTATTTTCTTAGGTATTTGTCAGCGGTTTTCACTAAATCATACCATTTGAAACATTTCATCATAAGGTTTTTTTTAGTCTCCACTGCACCTTCTCTGTACTACCAGAACCATATATTAGCTAGAGCAGTCTCAGTATTTGGCCTATTTAAAGCATTTATCCTATCATAATAGGGTTTTTATTGGTAACTAGCAGTTTGCCCCGACTGCGCCCGTGGTACATATAAATTTTTCTCTCCGTAAGAACCACCTTCGTACTTCAAGGAATATTATGAAAAATAATTGGCGAAATGGGTTCAGCTGCTCTCGAGATTTGCGCTTAGTAACACATTCAGCGATTCATTTTTGTATTATAAACATGGATGGATATACCATTGCCAATGTTTCTTCAAGTTTGGTTTGTATAAATTTGCAAAAAAGTATCCATCCCTCCACCATCAAGGGTAGGGAAACAGATAGGTAATAATTGATTTTACTACTGTAGGCAAGTGTTCGAGAACTACTCTTGAATTTCCAACACAATTAGGTTTATCTCTAAAACAATGCAGAAACAATTCCAATTTGTCAATCTAACGATTTATTAGCTACGTTTATCCGTTCTCATAGACAGACTCCTGGCATAAAATAGCGATAGGACGGAAGAATCATCATTAAACTGAATGATCTAGCAAATTTTTAAATTCTCCATTGAATACATTACTTTATTTCGTCTTCCTAACTTTATTTAAAAAGAAATATTCATATGAAAAAGTAACTATTAGTAGCAATAATTCTAAGTAAGCTAAGTTTCATATTTCGTCACAATTTTTTCTTTCGTCAACTTGAACAGGCAAGATTGTTTTAAAACGGAAACTATAGCAACCATTATTTTAATTAGCATTGAATTACAATAATATTCTGAATTAAATCTAGCAATGTGGCTTCAATGATTTCGATGAAACTTGTATATGTCAGTCGAGGGATTCGGGGTGAAAACTTGATCTAGCTACGAGTAGATCACGTACCTAGGGATCTGTGGTACTAGTAATTATACCTAAACTAAAAAGAATGCGAAAAAATGAGCTATTAGTATCTATAAGGATTGATGGGTTTGATGAAAAATACGCCAATATCAGGCAGATCAGGCAATGGCATTTATTACTCGTTCTGCTTACACACGACAGTCTCTGTGGCGCAGAAGTTAACACGCCAACCTGCGACCCGGGTTCGATCTCAGGCCACGTCATGATGGAAAATGAGCTTTTCAGATTGGCTTGGGTCTTCGATGTTTATCTATATATTATGTATCTGTCATAAACTATATTATCGATGAGTTAGTATTCTATGACACAAGTTCATTAACTTACTGTGTGACTAGCTCAATCTGTGTGATTTGTCACTATATATTTATTATTTTTTATTTATACTCATTATAAATTTTTTATACTCTCTTTATTTTGTTCCCATAGACATTCGTCCAAATTCTTCTGCCAAGCCGACAACGTAGAGAAAAAAAGTCTTTGAGTTACTGCACATTCCTGCCGAAGGATAAAGAAAAGGCGCCTGTATTCCTACTCCCCACTAAGGGCGCTTACAGACAATCTACACTCCGTAGTCGCCTTGCTAATGACAGTGAGCGACGTCGTCATCGCCTAGCGGCTGCGACTTCGCCCAGTTTTTTCGTTGCAACAGGTCCAATGTATGTTCAATGCAGTCGGTAAAAAAATAGCCAAGGAAACGCACGTATTTGTCATGTAAAATAAGTAACGACGAAATTTGTGTCGACTCATTAATTTCTTCAATTGAAAAACATGAAAGTAGTTTTTGATTGAGTTTCGTTGCGTTGCTTTGGCTATTGGTTTACCTACTGCACGGACCTGCTGCAACGACACATCTGCGACACAACGACGATGTCACCGCCGCTAGGCGACGACGTCGTCGCTCACGGTCGTCGGCAATGCGACTACGCCGCAGCAGTCGTCGTCGATCGAGTGTCGTTCGTCTGTAAGCACCCGACATTTACTTGATCCGAATCCAACCTTCAGACAAGATGTACCACAGATAAACTATTGGTTTCGCATTGCTTTGGATAGATAGATGAAGCAAATCCAATAATATTAGGTAGGTATATACACATTAGGCACACGCCAATATGTTAATGAATGAAGACTTTTTCATTTGTTTGAATAGGTATTATATAGGTATACTTACTTCTATAGGTAGTGCTAGTGCCTGGAAATCTATTAATATTTGTATGAATGACAAAGTTATGTATGTTTTGGAAGCTGCACATAGATAGTACTACTCGTAGGGTCACAACTTTGTATCAAATGTTTTTGGTATATTTATAATTTATGCTTCCATGCTGGACTTGGAGAAAAGAAAAAAACGTAAAATGTACCAGCTGCTTGTCTTCCCGCCCAGACCGTAAAAGCCGGTCAAGGGACCGTTCCCTTGAACGGCTATCTATCTATCTATGAAATTGTTACCCTGGCAGGTGTTTGCGACTATAATAACTTGTCGAGCTCCGTGGCGCAGCGGTCAACACGCCGACACGGGGATCCGGTGTTCGATCCCCGGTCAGGTCATGATGGGTAACGATCTTTTTCAGAATGACCTGGGTCTTGGATGTTTATCTATATAAGTATATGTTATAAAATATAGTATCGTTGAGTTAGTATCCTGCGACACAAGTTCACAACTTAATGTGGGGCTAGCACAATTTGTGTGATATGTCCCCATATATATATTTATTTATAATAGCTAGTATTATGGTACCTACTCAAAGCACACTAGATATTTGATGTTTGTTTGCTTTCTTTATTCAAAACCATATTGATTAGTCAAATACACACATCCATACCAAGGTAATACAGTTACTTTTTCACATGTATTATATGAGAAAGTAATTATATTTTAACTTTTGTTATGCTTCAATTGCTGAACCAATATTGATACATTTGGCAAGGACATAGTTGATAGATTGTCGAATTTTATTTGTATGTCAGATATTATCCCCTAAGGCGGGGAAAGCGGAAGTGAAAGTTTGAATGGGGAATCCATCATTTCTCAAGTAAGGGATGTAAATAAAACCCTTCTTACGCAGACATATTCAACATGTTAGTCTGACCTTTGAAGCGGCCACTCAGTCGGTCCTATTCAAAGGCATTTTTTCCGATTGGTTGAAATTTTTTGTATAGGAATGACGAAAAATATATGGAGTTTCTAGCATAGGTTTCAATATGAAAAGATAACAGCCTCCGTGGTCCAGTGGTTAAGGCGTTTGCGACCCGGGGGCCGTGGGTTCGATTCCCACGGGAAGCATACTTAGTTAAGTTGTTTCTAGTTTGGTTAGGACATTGCAGGCATGAATTACCTGATTGTCTGATAATAAAGATGATGCCGTGCTTCAGAAGGCACGTTAAGCCGTTGGTCCCGGCTGCCATCTGGTAGTCGTTAAGGAACCACGTCAGAGGCTGAAAGGCGGTTCCGAAGAACTCTGACACCAGGGTGTGCATGATCGACTGACCTTGTAACCTACTCGAAATGATGATGATGATATGAAAAGATACAAAAGGACGGACTGAGTAGCAATTCTAAATAGGACCATCAAGAATTTTCTGAACATATTGTGCCGAAAGCCAACTATGTATGGTAAAGGAAGAATCGGAGGAGACTATGATAAACATTTTGTGACTCGTTGGCTAGTAAGAGTTTGGACCTCTTCGGATCGGCTTATTCTAAACTACAAGGCACTACGCACCAGGTGATATTCCGAAGCTTATGCAGTCCTTATCCAGGTTATCCCTGTGTGGGTGAGGAAGGTATGGGGTCAGTATAAAATGACCCGAAGGTTAGAAGTACTTCCGATTTTGAATTAGCTTCATTGAAGATAAGCATAACATTTTGAGTTATATTTAATAATCAGTATTGTAGCTACCATGCGTATCACTCGGGCGGTCGACATGGTGTCACCCTAAAGACTGGCTAAAATCGAGAGCCCCTGGATACTTTGACGACGGTCCCCATGTGGTCGCCTTGGTGTCACCCTCATTACAGCCGTGGGAAGTACACAGCTGGATATAGGCTTCTCCTAAGGATTTCTATCATTGGGGGGGTTTAGCCATAATCACCACGCTTGGCAAACTGGTTGGTGAGCGCAATTTGTTTGGCTTATATCGGTTCCGACGCTGCTTCCCATTGAAACCGTCTTCAAGCTAAGGAAGCGTGGGAGTTTGTTGGGCTAGAGGAACGGAAAAAGGTATTAGGGATCTTACTAGCTCGGATGGCTTAGAGATGAGGAAGTAGCAGCTCGGGATGCCGGGTGCGCGTACTCGATGCCATGCCCGCACCCACCAGAAAGGTATAGTTGAGGATGATACCCCTGACCATGCCCTGGGTGTCACCCAGGGTGGTGTAATATTCAGTGATACTTAGATGAACATTTTGAATACTATTTATTTATTTATCGTATGGTTATATAATAGGATCGCTGTCAAAACTTAATATTATTACTTTTAAAATAGTCAATAGCTGCTCCACTCAGTTCTTTGAGATTTTGTAGATTGCCGCTAAATTTGGTGTTGGGGCACTCCATGACCACATGACGGATGGTTTGTTCTGGGCACCCCCATGTGCAAGCCGCAGATTCGCACCAGCCCCATTTATGTCTATGATATGCTGTGTTGCCCGTATTTGTCCGGAAACGATTTGCCCGGCACCAGACCTTGCGCTGTTGGGTAAAACCTGGGGGCCTCTCTTGGGGGTTGAGCTCAAACACTTCCGTGGGTACTCCTTGCGCTTGCCATTCGTTCAGCCATGCATCCCGAATATTCCACGTAGGATCCTTAGTGTGGACATTTGAGGCTGGAGGTTTGCGGGATTTGAGTCTCCGGGTATTGGTGGAGAGAATATCACTATGAATGGGTAGAGTGGGATCCCTGTTTATTTTGTCCAGCTCACGATAAAGGTGTTGCTCGCGCCTGAGGTGCGGTGGGGCAATGTTACTAAGCGCTGGCAGCCAGTATGTCGGAGTAGGGCGTAAACATCCGGTAATGAGACGCATGGTGTGGTTTAGTTGTGCATCCACCAGTTTAGTATGGGTGCTGTGCAGCCATACAGGAGAACAGTATTCCGCAGATGAGTAAACTAGTGCCAGAGCGGTAGTACGGAGGCACGCAGCGTTAGCCCCCCAGCTGGTTCCAGTAAGAATTTGCACTATGTTATTGCGAGTTCTTATCTTTGCGGCAACTTTACCTAGATGGTGTTTATAGTTTAAGCTTCGGTCCAAAGAGACCCCGAGATATTTAGGCTGTGAGTTGTGTCGTAGCTTTTTCCCTCGAAATTTGACAGTCAATTCTCTGTTTGCCAGTTTGTTCAATAGGTGAAAACAGGAAATCTCGGTTTTATTGGCATTGGGGCATAGGCGCCATCGAGTGAGATAATCATCCATAGTGCACAGGTCACTTTCCAGTACACTCTCCGTTGCGTTGATATCCCGATGTTGAATAGCTAACGCGATGTCATCTGCATATCCAAATCTCCGCGAGTTCGTTTGTGGGAGATCATTTATATACACGTTAAACAGGAGAGGAGCTAGGACAGATCCCTGGGGAAGGCCGTTGTTCAGTTTCCTCGATTTGCTAACCGAGTTACCAAGGTGAACTTCGAATACTCTATTGGTGAGAGTGTCTTCTAAGATTCTGAAGATTTTCATGCATGGTATAATTGAATTGAATACTATGAACTTTTTGAATACTTCCCGAAACGAGTCAATGACCTAGGTATGAAACGTGTGTGAGTTAGTTATAATTAAAATTTCAGGGCGAGGCCTTCTTACAAATGCGTTGAACGGGACGAAGTTCAGTAAATCGAAACAGATTAATTTGGAACGCGTTTAGAGCCTACTTCAATCTTATTTACCTGAGCAATTACACGAGTTTTACCCTAATGGTAACCATTCGTTAGAAAGGTTCGAAAATAGTGTTGCGACAAACATGTCTTGGTCCGACGACGGAAAAGCCAAAAGGATATCATTTTGGCCGCTATGAATGTATGTATGCATGTTCACCTTTTCTCGTATCTCCTAAGCGGAAAAACAGAACTTGTTAATATGTAAAATACGGGTCACTCACGAATGAAGTCAGCTACAGGACGACTTGTCATGTCTCGACCTCATCCGCAGGTCTTCCTCCAGGAATGTGAATCGAGAGTGCGGACTGGGATGACTTCGTGCGCACGTCTTTATACGTGAGTGACCCGTATTTTACTTATAATAATTAATATATCCCGTTAATCTATATATATAAAAGAAAGACGGGTTTGTTACAACACTTATAACTCGAGATCTGCTGAACCAATTTTCATGGTTATTGATTCGTTGGATTTGTCTCCGCCCCGAAGAGCAGAATACATCTTAAAAACAATAAAAACTCGATATGTGTAATGAATACTTAATCATTGACTATTAGGCAGTACGAAGTTCGCCGGGTCAGCTAGTTTTAATTAAAAAAGAAACTTATTGCTTCTAAACGGGCAATATTTTTCTGATAAGACACTCCGTTAATACGTCTCGGCCGTTGGTTTAGGCTATGTGACGTCAATTCAACTAAAACATGGCGCCCTCTACCTTAAAAATTTTTTGTATATTATAAAAATATTAAATATTTGTCCATAATAAAGGACCATTCTCCTGTGAAACTTCAAAATACTCCAAGAAATATTAGTAGTCGGGCTTTGTTGTTAAACTCTAGCTTCGTTTTAAATCCTATTCGATGGACTTTGCTTGAAATAAGACCCTGTACTACGGTCTGTCGGGGAATTATAAAGTAACTTCTTATTAAAGAGCTTTGTAGCTCTTGTCGGTGGAGTATACGCCAAACTTCTCTATCCTCTGCTTTAGACTTTAGATCTTGATACGACATGACTCCAGACTTCTTCTTTAGCTGGTCAACAAAACTTTTCCTATGTCTCCCTGGACCTTTCCTTCCTTTTATCTTACCCTCTAGTATGTTTTTAAAATAGGCATCATATCGTATCAAGTGACCAATCATCCTACCCCTCCTATTCTCCACGCTACTATTACGTAGCCATAAGTAATTATTGACGTCAACAATTTTTTTTTGTTGTAAAAATTGTAAACACAAATATGACAATTAATAAGTGTTCAAAGAAACCTATATTAAATAAACGATTGAATCTTGAATCTTGTTCCACGTCCATATAAAGCTATGCTCGAGATGTAGGTTTATATAAGACGCTTTCTTAATTTTGTGGATATTTTTGAAGTAAATAGTTGTTTTTATATTATTGTAAGGTTTTTTTTTTACAATTGCGATTCTAGTTTTGATTTTAGTTGAATTTCTGGAGCCTGCTGTTAGTGTACTTCCTAAATATTTAAACTTATCGACCTGCTCAATAGGTGTTCTATTAAGATATACGGGATATAAAGTAACACAAATGTTATTTTACGGAATACAAATTTTTTTCGCGTAGGTAAGTACAATTATTTTTCTTTAGACTTTGATATTTTTATTCATTGTATTTTCTATCTCTACTACATGTATCCGATTGTGATAACAATATAAAATAAATTGAGGTCAACAATAAAAGGTTTCGAAAAAAAGCTGATTTAGACATTAGTTCATACAGTATAAAAAAAGAATTACCATGCTAGTGCGAAGTGTCTCCGTTTCAGCTTGGGCAAAGGTTTTTTTCGTCCACTATCCGGCTGTTCTTCTTTTTCTATCGAGTCGTAGAATGGCAATATTTGTATTTATTAAATATGTTTTGACCAGCGTTTTGCAACTATGATTGCCCGTTCGTTTGCCTCATTAAGATTGCTTTGTTTGCTCTACACGATCTGGGTGCGATAGTTATAATACAATATATGTTTGTCGATGACATCTGTCGCGTTATTGGAAATTTAAGTGCTATTGGGGTTTATGGTGCTTAAAACAATTGAAATATCGTTGGTTTTGACTCGCGAGGACTAATAGTTCACAGAGCAAAGGTTTATTATTGTCAGCCTTAGCCTTGAATGTAAGTCAAATTCTTAATTGGATTTTTAGATTTTCATTTTTTTCCACTATAAGCACAAACACACTTTTAACTAATGCCAGGTCAAATCTCAAATGGTTATTTTAACTTGTAACTAATTGAAAAATTGCTTTTAAAACTAATGAATTAATAGTCATGATACAAGTGAAGGACTTTCACCATATTTAATAAACTTAATATTCAAAGATATTTCAAATGCCGCCAGTCAACATTTTTTCAAGCCAAATAACAGACTTCATTACAACACTATCTTACTTCCTTTCACAGATTTTTTTTCATTCTAAATATCAGACTTTTCACAACACTATCTCACACAGAAAAATAAGGGATCGACCACAATGACGGGATAATGGATGGGCGGTTCGGTAACCTAAAGGTGAAAACCATTACACTGACATACGTTTTCGTGGATATTCAACAAGATGTAGACCGCCATCAATACTTTGATGAAGGTAATGACAAGATGGCCTTTGATGAGGTAGTAGATATTATTAGGATGCCCTTTGGAATTTAGAATAAAAATGATATCGGTTTTTAGATTTCTGCACCTAAAAGGTATATTTATGAGTCTTCACGGTCTGTCTGTCCGTCTTTCACCAGGCTGTATCTCGTAAACCGTGAAAACTAGGCAGTTGAAATTTTCACAGATGATGTATTTCTGTTGCCGCTATAACAACATATAGTAACATAGAATAAAATAAATATAATGAGTAGACTTGAGTCACCCATTTAAGGGTATGACAGTAGTTAATATACGTGGTGAAGAAAATTTTATAAATTTAATTTACATAATAAAAATAAGGAAATAAGAGTTACTATTTCGGTTATTGGTATTCGTGCGTAAATTGGAAAAAAGTAATTGATTCAAAAAATACTTTTTTGCGGCAAGTTTGCCTTGAGAGAATAAAACTGATAAAATTTGCAGCATTTTAAGCGTCAAAGTATTCTTCATCATCAGTTCAGCTCTATAACTCCATCACAATAGTATATAGTCATTAGAAAATCGAAAATATCAGACACATACCTAGTTATTTTTTGTCAATTACACATTATGATAAAGCGCATCTGAGTTCATAAGTGGCATCATAGCGTTCTAAAAAGCGGAATAATTTATGTTTTTTTGGGATTGTAACTGGTGCTTTTTAGGGTTCCGTAGAAAACAAGGAACCCTTATAGTTTCGCCATGTCTGTCTGTCTGTCTGTCTGTCTGTCCGTCCGCGGTTTTACGCAGAGACTATAAGTACTAGAAAGCTGTAATTTGGTATGGGTATGTACATTAATCATGGCAAAAAAGTGGTAGAATAAAATCTTGAAAAAAAAATTTTTTTAGGGTATCTCCCATACTCGTAAAGTGGGGGAGTAATTTTTTTTTCTCTATTTACCCATCGTGTGGGGTATCGTTAAGTACGGTGTTTCAAAAATATTGTGAGGTTGAGAACACCATTTTTCGGTTTAGGGATCCGTTTCCGAAATATTTGGTTTTAAAGTGCAAATTTTTGTCAATTAAAATTTCAGGGAGAGGCCTTCTTACAAATGCGTTGAACGGGACGAAGTTCAGTAAATCGAAACAGATTAATTTGGAACGCGTTTAGAGCCTACTTCAATCTTATTTACCTGAGCAATTACACGAGTTTTACCCTAATGGTAACCATTCGTTAGAAAGGTTCGAAAATAGTGTTGCGACAAACATGTCTTGGTCCGACGACGGAAAAGCCAAAAGGATATCATTTTGGCCGCTATGAATGTATGTATGCATGTTCACCTTTTCTCGTATCTCCTAAGCGGAAAAACAGAACTTGTTAATATGTAAAATACGGGTCACTCACGAATGAAGTCAGCTACAGGACGACTTGTCATGTCTCGACCTCATCCGCAGGTCTTCCTCCAGGAATGTGAATCGAGAGTGCGGACTGGGATGACTTCGTGCGCACGTCTTTATACGTGAGTGACCCGTATTTTACTTATAATAATTAATATATCCCGTTAATCTATATATATAAAAGAAAGACGGGTTTGTTACAACACTTATAACTCGAGATCTGCTGAACCAATTTTCATGGTTATTGATTCGTTGGATTTGTCTCCGCCCCGAAGAGCAGAATACATCTTAAAAACAATAAAAACTCGATATGTGTAATGAATACTTAATCATTGACTATTAGGCAGTACGAAGTTCGCCGGGTCAGCTAGTTTTAATTAAAAAAGAAACTTATTGCTTCTAAACGGGCAATATTTTTCTGATAAGACACTCCGTTAATACGTCTCGGCCGTTGGTTTAGGCTATGTGACGTCAATTCAACTAAAACATGGCGCCCTCTACCTTAAAAATTTTTTGTATATTATAAAAATATTAAATATTTGTCCATAATAAAGGACCATTCTCCTGTGAAACTTCAAAATACTCCAAGAAATATTAGTAGTCGGGCTTTGTTGTTAAACTCTAGCTTCGTTTTAAATCCTATTCGATGGACTTTGCTTGAAATAAGACCCTGTACTACGGTCTGTCGGGGAATTATAAAGTAACTTCTTATTAAAGAGCTTTGTAGCTCTTGTCGGTGGAGTATACGCCAAACTTCTCTATCCTCTGCTTTAGACTTTAGATCTTGATACGACATGACTCCAGACTTCTTCTTTAGCTGGTCAACAAAACTTTTCCTATGTCTCCCTGGACCTTTCCTTCCTTTTATCTTACCCTCTAGTATGTTTTTAAAATAGGCATCATATCGTATCAAGTGACCAATCATCCTACCCCTCCTATTCTCCACGCTACTATTACGTAGCCATAAGTAATTATTGACGTCAACAATTTTTTTTTGTTGTAAAAATTGTAAACACAAATATGACAATTAATAAGTGTTCAAAGAAACCTATATTAAATAAACGATTGAATCTTGAATCTTGTTCCACGTCCATATAAAGCTATGCTCGAGATGTAGGTTTATATAAGACGCTTTCTTAATTTTGTGGATATTTTTGAAGTAAATAGTTGTTTTTATATTATTGTAAGGTTTTTTTTTTACAATTGCGATTCTAGTTTTGATTTTAGTTGAATTTCTGGAGCCTGCTGTTAGTGTACTTCCTAAATATTTAAACTTATCGACCTGCTCAATAGGTGTTCTATTAAGATATACGGGATATAAAGTAACACAAATGTTATTTTACGGAATACAAATTTTTTTCGCGTAGGTAAGTACAATTATTTTTCTTTAGACTTTGATATTTTTATTCATTGTATTTTCTATCTCTACTACATGTATCCGATTGTGATAACAATATAAAATAAATTGAGGTCAACAATAAAAGGTTTCGAAAAAAAGCTGATTTAGACATTAGTTCATACAGTATAAAAAAAGAATTACCATGCTAGTGCGAAGTGTCTCCGTTTCAGCTTGGGCAAAGGTTTTTTTCGTCCACTATCCGGCTGTTCTTCTTTTTCTATCGAGTCGTAGAATGGCAATATTTGTATTTATTAAATATGTTTTGACCAGCGTTTTGCAACTATGATTGCCCGTTCGTTTGCCTCATTAAGATTGCTTTGTTTGCTCTACACGATCTGGGTGCGATAGTTATAATACAATATATGTTTGTCGATGACATCTGTCGCGTTATTGGAAATTTAAGTGCTATTGGGGTTTATGGTGCTTAAAACAATTGAAATATCGTTGGTTTTGACTCGCGAGGACTAATAGTTCACAGAGCAAAGGTTTATTATTGTCAGCCTTAGCCTTGAATGTAAGTCAAATTCTTAATTGGATTTTTAGATTTTCATTTTTTTCCACTATAAGCACAAACACACTTTTAACTAATGCCAGGTCAAATCTCAAATGGTTATTTTAACTTGTAACTAATTGAAAAATTGCTTTTAAAACTAATGAATTAATAGTCATGATACAAGTGAAGGACTTTCACCATATTTAATAAACTTAATATTCAAAGATATTTCAAATGCCGCCAGTCAACATTTTTTCAAGCCAAATAACAGACTTCATTACAACACTATCTCACTTCCTTTCACAGATTTTTTTTCATTCTAAATATCAGACTTTTCACAACACTATCTCACACAGAAAAATAAGGGATCGACCACAATGACGGGATAATGGATGGGCGGTTCGGTAACCTAAAGGTGAAAACCATTACACTGACATACGTTTTCGTGGATATTCAACAAGATGTAGACCGCCATCAATACTTTGATGAAGGTAATGACAAGATGGCCTTTGATGAGGTAGTAGATATTCTAAGGATGCCCTTTGGAATTTAGAATAAAAATGATATCGGTTTTTAGATTTCTGCACCTAAAAGGTATATTTATGAGTCTTCACGGTCTGTCTGTCCGTCTTTCACCAGGCTGTATCTCGTAAACCGTGAAAACTAGGCAGTTGAAATTTTCACAGATGATGTATTTCTGTTGCCGCTATAACAACATATAGTAACATAGAATAAAATAAATATAATGAGTAGACTTGAGTCACCCATTTAAGGGTATGACAGTAGTTAATATACGTGGTGAAGAAAATTTTATAAATTTAATTTACATAATAAAAATAAGGAACTAAGAGTTACTATTTCGGTTATTGGTATTCGTGCGTAAATAGGAAAAAAGTAATTGATTCAAAAAATACTTTTTTGCGGCAAGTTTGCCTTGAGAGAATAAAACTGATAAAATTTGCAGCATTTTAAGCGTCAAAGTATTCTTCATCATCAGTTCAGCTCTATAACTCCATCACAATAGTATATAGTCATTAGAAAATCGAAAATATCAGACACATACCTAGTTATTTTTTGTCAATTACACATTATGATAAAGCGCATCTGAGTTCATAAGTGGCATCATAGCGTTCTAAAAAGCGGAATAATTTATGTTTTTTTGGGATTGTAACTGGTGCTTTTTAGGGTTCCGTAGTAAACAAGGAACCCTTATAGTTTCGCCATGTCTGTCTGTCTGTCTGTCCGTCCGCGGTTTTACGCAGAGACTATAAGTACTAGAAAGCTGTAATTTGGTATGGGTATGTACATTAATCATGGCAAAAAAGTGGTAGAATAAAATCTTGAAAAAAAATTTTTTTTAGGGTATCTCCCATACTCGTAAAGTGGGGGAGTAATTTTTTTTTTCTCTATTTACCCATCGTGTGGGGTATCGTTAAGTACGGTGTTTCAAAAATATTGTGAGGTTGAGAACACCATTTTTCGGTTTAGGGATCCGTTTCCGAAATATTTGGTTTTAAAGTGCAAATTTTTGTTAGAGGTAAGTGTCCCCCCCCCCCCCGACTATCTACTAAACGGTTATATATAGATACGTGAGAAAAATTACAGCAGTAGTATATATACTGAAGTTGAAAGGAAAACTATCAGAGCTGAGTACTAAGTACAAACTAAAAAGTTATAGGCAACTAACTTATAAACTGTAAAATTTCATACTATTTTCATTGTTAGATGTTTTGGGTCGTTAAACTGTAAGGTGCGAGTGTGAATAGTGTGAACTCAAAGTTGTCATTCGCAACTACGGAACCCTACACTGCGCGTGGCCCGACACGCACTTGGCCGGTTTTTTTATATTTGATCAAAAGATTGATGTGGACTGTGGTCCAATTTTCCTTTATCCCTATAGCCAATTACGTACGTTAAATCATACTTTAAAAAAATCCTGCATTAATCCATTCGTTTGAGAGCTATGATAACAGTCAAACTCACACATTTTCAAATTATTAAAAATTGCCGTATGTATATATTTTTTTTAAATCCATAGTTATCCTACATTCAGTGATATTCAATTTCTTGTGGTCGCCAATCGAAATGTACGCCTTATCTGGGATTGCTTTACATATGTAAAAGTTACCAAAAGCAACTGTCTGTTTTTTTGCTTTACACACAGACGAACTAACATTAAAACTTTTTAAGCAAATCTCTATTTGTTCCAACTCCCTTTCGGTCGGAGGTAAAAAACTTGGTGAATAATTGCAGTTACGGCCACCTTCTGTTGAATAATAGCTGACGATATAGATAAGAAATAAAATGCTACGTGGTTTAAAAGAAAGATATATTACTGAAGTTATGTTATATTACCGCGCTTAGGAGTTAAGAGATTTACTATGCTATTTCTTAAAATGATAAAGCTTGAAAATCGTCGTTTACTAAAAACTTGCAAAAGTTTTGAGCGTTACATTGCCGTCTAACTGACTCACTCTATTCATCATCATCATCATCATCAGCCTATACTCGTCCACTGCTGGACATAGGCCTCCCCAATTGCACTCACTCTATTACTTGTTTTTAATTATAAATATAAAAAATCATGTTAACCAACAGATTTCGTCCAATTCTCTAATATGTGTTAGCTGTAGGAGTAGAAAATCGATTCTGAATTTTTCTTTCCTTTAGTTAAATATATAACAATAAGTTATACACACGTCAGCTTCTGGCCGACATGTTTTGACCTCATCCGGAGATCTTCCTGATGGCGAACGCGAATGAACACAAACATGTCGGCTTAGCAGCTGACTTAGAATCAACCAAAGACCTGCCCGCCTATTTACTAACTCGGATGACAGGTGTCGATGCCTATCAATCTAGGATTTGCTGTTACAATGCGGTTTTTGTATTTTAAATAAAAAGTTAGAGCAAGCAAAACCCGCATTGTAACAGTAAATTCGAGATTGATAGGCATTGACACCTGTCATCCGAGTTAGTAAATAAGGGGGCAGATCTGGAGCGGTGATACGTGCTTACATCATCATTATTATTTCAGCCACAAGAAACCCACTGTTGGACATAGGTCTCCCCCCATGGATTTCCAATACAACCGGTTAGAATCCGTCTGTATCCAGCACCTTCCTGCGACCTTTAGCAGGTCGTCCAACAACCTGGTCGGTGGGCTTCCAACGCTGCGCTTGCCGGTACGTGGTCGCCATTCAAGAACCTTTCTGCCCCATCGCCCATCGGTTCTTCGCACTACTTACAAACGAAGCAAGGGTTACATTCGGAGTTGATAATTCGGAATCCAATTCCGAGCTCGACTATTTAGTTTGTTAGATATTTTCATAATGTCTCCATGTCACGCTAGTTTTAATAAAAAAATATTTGGGGTTTGTTCGGTAAAAAATAATGTCCTATCCATTTATAGCCATTTCTTTTGTGATCAGAATCATATTAATGGAATCAATGCTCACTTCAGACTTGGTTCTATTCATTCAATATCGTTTGTTATTCCTTTATGTTCGGCCTTTGTCTGTGTGTGATGTCATATATACTAGATAGTGCCAAATTCTGAGAATAATATCTTTATTGTTGTCAGTATTTGGAAATGCCCTAATAGGTTTATTACTTACTTATATATTAAGGTAAGTTTAGATTGGAAACTAGTAGTTTAAAACTAGTAGAAAATAGTATTTTTTCTTACACATAGTAAGTATGAGAGAAGAAGGGTATTTAACGTTATAAGTGGAACAATGTACAATAAATAAATAATACAAAAATCAGCACGGACTTGCCTATGTCGTTGGAACAAAAAGTGATGACTGCATACAGTACATCACTATTTGTATAGTGTGGCCAACAAATATTTTTTTTAATTGACAAACATAGTTAACGTAAAAATTTCAAAGGATCACCCGAAGTAAAAGGCCGTAAAACTATTCTTAAACTTATTGTAAAATCTATTGACTTTTCTTCAGCTTGATATAGGTAGGTACTCTTTTTGACCAGCGTTTTTTTGAAAGGAAGACTGACTAAGAATTTAAAACCGAATAAAAATAGAATCAGTTAATTTCAAAAAGTTTTTTGAACTATATGGAGTCTTTTTTTAAATTTTACAATGTAGAGTAAACTGTGGATACAATATTTATAACACCCCAAAGAGCTATAGATACGTACTGTATGCATAATGTATTAACATACAACAACGCAATCAACAAGATGTGTAGTGATAGAATATTTTGAATAATTGTACCACAAAATGTCAAAACCTCTGAGTTGTCTGATATCTGTCTCGAGGTGATGTATTGCAAGCTTTGCAAGCTCCGAGTTCCCAGTTGGCTTGTTATGTTCTACTTAGAACAGACTTAGCGCTCTGGTTACATATTGGTCTGGTTGTTTATTAGAGCAAAAACAATGTAATATGTTTTTCATAAATACTGCGCCAACCCTGCCTCTGTTTCAATATCTTCTACTCAAAGGTTGGCGGGAAGAGATTGCAATATACGATAAGCCCGCCTTTGTACTGATAAATTCCAGTATTTATTTGTAATATATTCCTGTATTGATTACTTAGTGTTGGTACAATAAAGCATATTCATTCATATAATCCTATTATATAGATTTCTCATGTGCCATTATAGATTTTGTTCGAGTAGCATCGAGTAGCATGCAGTGAACATATGTAGTATACATTAATTTGGTAATATTGATCTATAATTAACTTAATACAAAAGATAGCCAAATACATTTTGTCCCAAATTTTTAGAGCATAATTAATTGATGATTTTAGAATTGTAAAGCTTTTGCCAAATAACTACATCGAGAAGATTTGTTACCTTATACCTATTTTTTGTGGTTGGATCATTCATTTTTAACTGAATGGGAATTACAGGAGAATTTCACTTCTCGCTTATATGAAATTGTATGGCGTAAATTCTTACTACTAAAAAAATTAAAACCGTACCTTATTAAGTTTTGGTTTGTATCACTTCATATTACAAAACAAAGTCCACCGCCGCGTCTGTCTGTCTGTTCTCGAAAACTCAAAATATATTGCACGGATTTTCATGCGGTTTTCACCAATAGATAAAGTGATCTATGAGGAAGGTTTATAGGTATAAAAAATGCCCGGGCGCAGCCGGAGAGGATTGCTAGTTTTAGATAAAAGTAAGGAACACTTGACAACAATATCTTAAAGAACTCATATGTGTACAATAGAATCTTGGCTGGTACACATCGACAAGCGAACTTGGCCGCGTGCCAGGTCACAACTTCAGACAACATTTCTTCTGACTTCTGATGACTTAGTGTAAAGTTTCTTAATTGTGAATTTTAATGGCCAACCCTGATGATAGACTTTTTGTAGCTGCCTACAGCAGGCCTATTTGCTAACTTTTGACAGCTACGGTGTATATCATTTTCATGGTAACTTCAATATTCATTACGGCTTCGGTATGAATGACTATTTTTATTTAAGATATGAAATCCGTAATGGATGCTAAAGTGACAATCAAATCGTTGTACACCGTGTTTGTGTCACGAGTTTGTGACGAAAATCGCAACCAACAGCTTAAACGTGCCTTCCAAAGCGAAACACTCATTCAAGTCGTTATCACACTCTAGGTTGCTTAATAAGTATATCGTAACCGTATATACCGTACTGGCTAGAAGAAACGAAGGCAGGGGGAGTAAGGCTGTCACCGACTGGTATCCTAGAAATAGCAAACAAAGTGTGGGACATCCGGCGGCTAGGTGGGTAGACGATATTAAGACCATTACAGGAAAGAATTGGCACGCAATAGCGAGGGACAGAAAGGTATGGCGCAGTCAAAGGGAGGCTTATGTCCAGCAGTGGACAGCGAAAAGCTGACGATGGAGATGATAGTGATAAACCGTATATCTTAAGGACCATCTAGGCGCTCAATTTTCATTCTAAATCTACCATCACATTTTTCTTTTTTCTAGAAAATCTTACTATTTTCAATAAAGTGAAGTGTTTGCAATAAAAGAAGAAATAGTTGACGATATCTTATAAAATATACGAGTACAATAGAATCTTTGCTGTAACACGTCGACAAGCGAACTTGGTTGCGTGCCAAGTCACAACTACTGACAACTTGACAAGTGGGCAACGATAAACATTTCTTCGATGACTTGGAGAGTAAATGATAGATTTTTTCAAGCTGCCTACGGACACTTGACAAAACGATTGCTTGTGTCGAAAGTCGGGACCAACGGCTTGAATGTGCCTTAATGTCTGGAGGAGCTAGATTTTTTATGCCCATTGCAAACATTCATGGGCAGCGGTGGTCACTTAACATCAGGTGACTCGTTTGCACGTTTCCTGTCATGTATCATAAAAAAAAAACACTTATTCAAGCGGTAACCACGCTTTAGATTGTTTAATAAGCCTAAGTGCTAATCTTGCTTCTACCTTATGGGCCATCTAGCCGCTCAGATTTTGTTCTAAAACTTCCATTATATTTTTCTTTTTTTCAGAAAATCATACTATTTCCAATAAAGTAAAGTGTTTGCGATAAAAGAAGAAATAGTTGACGATATCTTATAAAAGTTATACGAGTACAATAGGATCTTTGCTGTAACACGTTGACAAGCGAACTTGGCCGCGTGCCAGGTCACAACTACTGACAACTTGACAAGTGGGCAACTTGAAACATTTTTTCGATGACTTGGAGAGTAAAGTGTCTTTATTGTGTGTGATGGCCAACCATGATGATAGATTTTTTCAAGCTGCCTACGGACACTTGACAAAACAATTGCTTGCGTCGAAAGTCGGGACCAACGGCTTGAATGTGCCTTTAAATGTCAGGAGGAGCTAGATTTTTTATGCCCATTGCAAACATTCATGGGCAGCGGTGGTCACTTAACATCAGGTGACTCGTTTGCATGTTTCCTGTCATGTATCATAAAAAAAAAAACACTTATTCAAGCGGTAACCACGCTTTAGATTGTTTAATAAGCCTAAGTGCTAATATTGCGTATACCTTATGGGACATCTAGCCGCTTTGATTTTGTTCTAAAACTACCATTATAATTTTCTTTTTTCTAGAAAATCTTACTACTTCCAATAAAGTGAAGTGTTTGCGATAAAAGATAGAACACTTGAGGACATCTTATAAAAGTTATACGAGTACAATAGAATCTTTGCTGTAACACGTCGACAAGCGAACTTGGCCGCGTGCCAGGTTACAACTACTAACAAGAAGGCTACTGTAAACATTTCTTTGGAAACTTGGAAGCGTAAAGTTTCTTCATCGTGTGTGCTAGTTGGCAACCCCTGATTATAGCTTTAAAAAGCTCCCAACAGACACTTTTATTAAATTAAGAAATAAGTGCTCTGACAAATGACCTATTTTTATCGGGTGTTGTATGGCTTCATCATCACCAGGTCTTTTTAGTCTCAACGACCGACGAGCACGACCCTCTCTGTACTATCAGAGCCATATATTAGCCAGAGCAGACAAAGGATTTGGCCTACACTCTCCACGCTGGCCAAACAGGTTGGAGAGGTCTCTTTGATGTTTAAATGCTTTGTTTAGCTTCTGCTTCCAAACTCACCTTGTACGACATCCACGGGAAGTCTTGGAGTGGTCCTATTCTACTCTGCCGGAAACCACACGGCTGTAATGGCTTCCTACATATTAATTGATTTTCAATTCAGTGTAAAATGAGTTAAATCAAATACCACACTTGTAATGGTGTGATAGTTATGTAACATAACGCAACCCCTAATGTGTAGGTATAAGAAAATCGAGTTATGGTGGAGAAATTCGACTTGCAGATCGAAATGGTATTAGCCGTAAAAACACTAAAGAAAATCTTGTCTACGTAATTTTTTCCCATAGTCTATTTCTTAATTTAATGACAGTACTTATATCATAGCATTTTAAATGCAATAATCTATAAAAATATTCATACAGACAACAGGCATAATTTGATGATATGGCTTGCAATGAAAGCCGGGAGCAACGTTATAAGGTATATATTTGAGCAAGGACCTCTAGATATTATTGGGCTATTTATGGTCACCAAACCAATTGTTACTTTGTCCTTGGTTGCTCAACATAATATTATGCTAAAGTCGGGTACGTTTAGATTTCAACGCATTCGACGTGTTTTTCTTGCTTCAAGGTAAAAGATAACGAAAAGTTTCGGTAAAAGATAACAAAAAGATTCGGTAAGGAACATGTGTTGCCTTACATATTTATTAAGAGACTTAGAACCACGTTAGAGGCCGAGAGGCAGTTCCGAAGAACTCTGACACCAGGGTGTGCATGGTCGACTGACCGTGTCACCTACACGAAATGATGATGATAAAGAGACTTCAACCAAACTGATGCAACAAAACCAATTTTGATAAAATTTTAATGGGAACAATTGAAAGGCACATGTACGCAAAGATTTAAAAACATATCGTCTTTCGTATGTATACCCTTCCAAGATTGTTTTTTTAAATATCAGCTCATAAATAAAGAAGCAACAAGGTGAATTCGTTTATAAACAAAATTTAGGTAATGAGGTACCATTGTATGAATTTCCAGAAATATAGAACCTCCTCGTTCTTTGAAGTCGTTTGAAAAGAACAATAAAATCCATCAGTGAACTGTTTAATGTCGACAAGCCGACTGAAGTTTGCATAGCAGGCTTGTGTATTTTACAAATTACAGTTATCTTTCTAAAGAAACAGGAAAGTTTTAGTTATACTAAAGAAAGAACACACATCTTGTAAAAGTTACACAATAGAATCACGCGATAGTACGCTACGACACGTCGACAAAAGGGTCAGGAGTGCTATTAATAAAATGGCAAGGCAGTGAAATAATATTTTTTATAAACGAAAAAATAAAATATGTGAAAGAAACTAGGTTTTAAATGGAACACATGCACTATCTTTCGAAAGTCGCACAATAGAATCACGCGAGAATATGCTATGACATGTCAACAACTCGACGTTTGAACTTGGTCGCGTGCCAAGGGGTCAGAAGCCAGGAGTTAGGAGTGCTAATATGAAAACGACGAGTCACTGAAACAATCATTTTTATAAAAAAAAAAAACAAAAAAAAATGTGAATGAAACTAGATTTTAAAAAGAACACATGACACTATCTTGTGAAAGTCACACAATAGAATCACACGATAACACGTCGACAACTTGTGTTTGAACTTGGTCGCGTGCCAAGGGGTCAGAAAGCCAGGTGTTAGGAGTGCTATTATTGAAATGGCAAGTCATTGAAATATTGAATTCTATAGAGAACTATCTTTTGCCCGTGGTTTCACTTACGTTTAAAACAAAATGTGAACCCCTTTGTTTTCCGTTAATTAAATAATAAACGAAAAAGATTAAGCGCGTCAAAGTTCACGTGTCCCTACTGACATGACAGTTCGCTAAAACGTGTATCGGACAACGATTTTGCAAGGTTTTATTTTAACGGGTTATAGAATTATTTATTATCAGCTAATTAAAAAAGTGCCGGTCTAGCAGGGACAGCATGGTTGTGTTATCATCCCTTAATATTTGAAAATGCTATAAAAAAATGTTCCGTAACCTTCTGCCACAAGGCTACAATTTTAATATGTTGTAATTTAAGTGTAAAAAAAATTAATAACCTATTTTGAGGGTTGCAAGTGTGTGCCAGACGATTGCAAAATTGTCATTGAGACGGTAACTCATAACCTGCTTTCACAAGGCTACAATTTTGAGGGAACATTCTTTCAATTGTTTAAAAAAATATGAATTATATATAATTAGTTTCAATTAAAATACTTTAAATTGTTTAAAAAATATGTATAATAAAAACTCACTTAGATAAATATCCAAGACCCAGGACAACATGAAAAAGATCGTTTTCCATCATGACCTGGCTGGAGATTGAACCAGGGTCCACCCCAGCCGCAGATTAACCACTGCCCCACGGAGTCCGTCGAACACTACAATAGATGTATTGTTTTCTAACATTCTAACTCATACACGTCTGTTGCGCGCGCACTCTCATCGAGCGACATGAGCATGACTATTATATAGTCGTCTGGCAGATACTTGCAACCGCTAGAATGGTCTGGCTGTTTACGTATATATTTTAAACAATCAAAAGAATGTTTCCTCAAAATTGTAGCTTTGGAGCCGGTTATGAATTACCGTCCCATTGACAACTTTGGCTCCCGTGTGGTTCCCGGCAGAGTAGAATAGGACCACTCCAAGTCTTCCCGTGGATGTCGTAAAAGGCGACTTAGGAAACACAAGCTAAACAAAGCTTACAAACATCAAAAATTCCTCTCCAACCCGTCTGGCCAGCGTGGAGAGTGTAGGCCAAATCCTCTGACTTCTCTGGCTGATATATTGCTGAGGTAGCACAGAGAGGGTCGTGCTCCTGCAGTGGAGACTAAAAAAAGACCTGATGGATGGATGGATGGATGGATGACAACTTTGCTATCGTCTGGCACACACACTCTAAAAATAGGTTGGTAATTTTTTTTTACACTTAAATATACATAAATTATAACATATTGAAATTGTAGCTTTGTGGCAGAACGTTACGAAAGATTTTTTTTTGCATTTTCAAAAATTTAAGAGATGCTGACGCAACCGCGAGATCCCTGCCAGACCGGTACTTTCTTACTTGGCTGATAATGATACATCAGTTCAAAAATGTCTAGCTTTGTGGGAAACGGGTTTGTCAGATGGTTCACGAGCTCTCCCACTGTTATATCTTTGACATTTTTATTTGATTGACAAAATGAAAATACGGGTCAAATATTATCCAGCCACGGCAGACTATTTTTAAGCTTCTTAAATGAATTGAGGGATTTTTCCGGTTGCATTTTATTGTAATAATGACGAGCTGGAGCCCGGAGGCCGCTATTATAACAGTCTTTCTAAAGAAAAAATATTTTGCAAAGTTTAGGCTGACCAACCTGTAGAAGGTTGTGAACATGCCCACCACACTCACTATACTGTTTTGGGTGAAATATGCCAATATGTTGAAACATATTCTGTTCTATTTATGTGAAAATGGGGAAAAAATCGTTTTTCCCACGTCTTGTATAAATTGCCATACGTTTATACGTAACATCCACAGAGCAGGAAAAGTGAATATCGCATACGCACTAACTAGAAACGCCTTTTCATTTCATAAAAAAAAGCGTGTCAGGGGGTAGTATCGTTTATTGAGGTATCAAAGTTATTCTAATTTGCTATTTTCTCCTTACTTGTCATATAGGTTACATCACAATTTTATTTATTAGCCTTTTTACTGTAATTATAATACCTTATCACAGAACATTGGGGCATTTCTAAGTTTTTTTGAGCACGAATTGACAGGCCTAGACTGACTTTCGCTTACTAGCTGGACGCAGGTTGAAACGCGGAATTTTTAATTTTCGTCTCTAGTAGGGGGCGAGCAACATTCCGTGCTCTATGGTAACATTGTTTGAAATCACTGAATGAATTACACACTGAAACCGCTTCCAACCACTGATTGGGCGCCACAGCACACCCGCTACCGCAGACTTTCTTCATCATCATCATCATCAAATTTAAGAGCTGTGCTCTTGTCAGTGGAGCTTCCTCCATTCTTATCTTTCTTCTGCCAGGTTTTTCACTTCTCTGTCAGTAGTTTAATGAAACTTAACTTTAACTTAGACTTTTCTTAAGTTTTTCATATCTAAAGGATTTTCGCGGTTGCATTATGATGTAATTATGATGAGTCGGAACCCGAAGGACTGGACCCTTAAAGAAGTGATGCAGCCCGTCAATATAAACAACTATTCCTATCGGTCTAATGCTGGAAACTCAAAAAAATTTACATTTCCAAGCAACACTTGTCAATTTGTATGGGGAATGTAATTTTTTGACAATTCTATGCAACATAGTTCTTTTTTAAGTTTTTTTATCATTTGTCTCATAGGGAAAGTTGTTCATATCGACGGGCTGAATTACCACTATAAGGATCCAAAACTATAAAAATTTTGCCATGTGCAGCGACGGAGCAATCAACACGTACTTAGTTTTATATAGCCTTTATATTTGTTTATTTAAGCATTTCACTTCCACGATGGTTTGGGAGTAAAGAAAAAACGTAGAATGTACGAGCTGCATCTCTTCCCACGGCGATCGTAAAAGCCGATCAAGGGAATGGGCGAAAATCTGGGGAATCATTGCAATAGGTGATGCGGCTAGCAAACCAGCATTATTTTGAATCCGTTTCAAATGGGCGAAAATCTGGGGAATCATTGCAATAGGTGATGCGGCTAGCAAACCAGCATTATTTTGAATCCGTTTCAAATCTTCACGGCCACGAAATGATGATGACGCCCACCACCATGCTAAACGTGGCTTAAGGTATTATAGACCTGGTCTCTGTCTACCCCGCAAAGAAAAAAAAATATGACAGTAAGAAAAAAATATAACGTGACAAAATGTATTTTTTTTATTTTCTGTTTTATTTATGAACCTATTTTTCCTAGGCAATAGCTTGATATATCCCATTAATATTATTAATGTAAAGATTTGTATGGGTGCGAAATGTATGTTAATCTTGCACGCAAAAACCAATGAACGGATTTTTATGAAACTTTGCAATATTAAAGTTGACACATTAGAACGGTACTTACGCTAAAAATCACGCGGATACAAGTACATCGGCTAGTTCTAACGAAATAAGCTTGTATAGAAATGTAAAAAACGTTTTACCTAATCTATAAATAAGATTTTTTCCATGCTAGTCTAGGAGAAAAGAAAAGTAGTAGAATGTACTAGCTGCTTCTCTTCTCGCGCAGATCGTAAAGGCCGATTGAGGGAATGGGCAAAAGGAATCATGTCAATAGACGATGTGGCTAGCAAGCCATCACTATTTTAATTCCGTTCTCCACCTACAAGCCCACTAATATGCTAAACGTGGCATTTGGGTTTCATAGACCTGGGCTCTGTCTACCCCGCTGCAAAAGAAGTGATAGTATACACGTGATATAACATATCTATCTTAGCTGTACGATAAGATAAATGTGTCTCATTGTCAGAAAGTAAAAATATTTTCATTAGTTTGAAAGAATCCATTTCTCTAAAACTGATGGATCTAGTTACGAGCAAGTTAAGATAGATGTGATACGATTTACTGGAATATTTCCTGGCCACCCGATCCGTCTTTATTGATCGGGTATGTCACTTGAATTGATCAATCGTCTGCACACTAGACTAGGGCTTGCCTTAATAGCAGCATTTTCTTTGCTGTTTCGTAAACATGATTTAAAAATTATATGGCAAAATTTTGATCCCTTAAGGTGGCACACTAGGCACAGTAGCGACGCCAATCATTTTATTCCTAATACTTTACAAATAGAAAGAAATTCAAGAATGTAAATCATATAAGCACTAGTAAATAACCTGAAGTATTTTTGGAATCATGTTTTAATACAACAGTCAATATGTATTTTTTTTTTTCATTTCTATCATTGGTCCCATAGGAATGTAAGTTCATATCGACGGGCTGAATCACCCTTTTAAGGAAATGTCGAGGGTCAATTTAAACACTGTAAGGTCCTTGGCTGTTATTTGATAACACTGTCAGTTGTTGATGCTAGTCAAATTTAATACATGACCGTAGTACATATGTTCTACAAGTATATAAAACGAAGCTCATCGAAAAATTTCGCTTTATATTTAATAAAAAAATATCTTTGTCATACATACAGTCACGTCTTTTTCCCTTGCGGGGTAGACAGAGCTCAGGTAAGACCTAAAACCAGGTATAGCAGTTTGATGGTGGTAGGCGTGGAAATGGAAAGCGGAATCAAAGTAGTGATGGGTTGCTAGCCACATCGCCTTTTGCAATGAAGATAAAGATTTTTCCCCGTTCCCTCGACCGGCTTTTATGATCTACGCGGATAGAGAAGCAGCTGGTTCATTCTATATTTTTTCTTTACTCCCAGACCAGCGTGGTGGTGTAATAATCTTTGTCAGTCTTGGCCTTCGATCAAATAAAAGTCTTAGCATATATTATGTACTTACGTATTAGGCACATTTCTCATAGCCTTATGCCTCACGAAGACTGCCACCAGGGTGCCGTTGCCGACAACCCCTACCACGAAGATGAGAGCGAATATCAGCGGCACTATGTATGTCTCCGGTCGCTCGTAGTACGGCTGGTAGGGCTCCGAGCCGTTCAGAGGGAAAGAGTCGTTGTAATCCTCCATTTTTCATATCTGCAACAAAGAGAATTTAAGTTAAGGATAAAAGTTTTTCCATACGGGTGCTTATTCTTAGCCTAAATAAAAGGAGAGTTCCGTCCGTAAATTTTAATAATTCACAATGATAAAGTTTTGCGGAAATGAGTAAATTTGAATTGCTGAAAAGTTGTGGGGAAATGCAAATTTTGTTCGTAGAATTGATTGTCTTACTTAATGTAAATAGTGTTTGGCTGATTGCACAATTTGTGTTAGAATCATGGAACTATAAATAATATAATGCGGGGAAATCTCAAGAGATGCCGACTTTCAACGGTACATGAATGTTTTTACATATGGGTGTTGATTCTCAGCCTACACAAAGGGGGGTTTTAGCTCGTAAATTTGAGTAATTGAAAATATGTGCGGAAATGCAAATTTTGCTCGTAAAATTAATTGTCCTGCATAATGTAAACAATGTTTCACTGATTGCACAATTTGTGTTGAAATCGTGGACGCAGGAATTATATGGACTGGGCGTGGGGACCTCACAAGTCACGCCTACCTTACACGTTACATGTGTGCAGCATAATTACATAAGTAGGTACGTATTTTACATTTAAAATAATTTGAATGTCGAACAAGAGAAAATTAAGTTTTTTTTAAATATTGCATTCCTAAATAATGTCGGCGTGTGCGTGATGTGTCGCAACACGATTATATAAATTGGTATTTGGGTCACTGTTAAATTAAATTTAAAAAAAAAAATCGCTAAGGCAATTAAAACACGACTATGTGCCCATATGTTAAAGTAAGATTATTTGTTGTTACACTTTCACTGTACTTAGGCATAGATGATAGATATATTGATCGTCTTAGACACTTTAAGGGGTTGTTCAGCCCGTCAAATTGAACAACTTTTTCTTTGAACCAATGCTGGATGGTAAACTAAAAAAATATCTATTCTTTATTCTTTATTGTTTATAATTACTCAGTGCACTTACAGTTTCCCAACACGTGCACGTGAGCCAGGTACACTAGTATCAACTAACTACTTACACAAATAAGAAATACACATATTAACAAAAATCTTTAAATTATCATAGAAAATGTCAATTGGCATATGAGCAATCAAGGCGTTGAGTAATGTAACGGCTTGGCAAGTGGGCGCGTACTTAGCGGTGTCCGAACTTACAGCGGCCGGCGCGAACAGCGGCCTGTTACGTAACTGCCTGAATACACACGGAGTGTAGAAACTGCACCGTGATAAAGCAAGTGGGTTATTTATCTTGCCATTTAGAAGCAAATAATAGTGAATAAGTAAGCCACATTTGCGCCTCACTTCCAACGTATATAAATTTACCATGCCGGATACAAATAAAGATGGATACAAATAGGGATAATACCCATACATTTTTTTATACAATGCTCGAGCAAATCTCCGCTGAACACGTTCGAGCATTAATTTGTACTTTTCCTCGTGCGGATCCCATACTATGGAATTATACTCTAAAATACTGCGAACAAAGGAGAAATATAAGGTCATGATGGCATCCCGATCTCTAAATTGATACGATTGCCTCATAACAAAACCTAGGGCCTTATATGCACGCTTACTGAGCTCAGTAATGTGATCATTCATGGTCAAATTAGTATCAAGAAGTAAGCCCAGGTCACGTATTTGAGTGACACGCTGCATGGTAGTATCAGCAATCTTGTAGGAGTAAGTTATGGGGGAGTGCGATCGCGTGAATGTAATAGTTTTGCACTTATCAATATTAAATTCAAGAGAGTTTTGATTACCCCATTCCACCACCTTGTCGATATCCCGTTGCAGCGCCACGCAATCCTCACTACCGTTGACGCTTATAAAAAGTTTGAGGTCATCAGCAAACATTAAGCATTCTACCTCGCTTACAACTTCGGGTAAATCATTGACCATTAGTAGAAATTGAGTCGGTCCTAGCGTGCTACCTTGACTTACACCAGAAGTGGTCAAATAAGGATCAGACTGGAATCCAGATAGGTGAACATACTGCGACCGATTAGAAAAATAATTTTTGAAAAAATTTTGAAGTTTAGGAGTGAATCCTAAAGCCGATAATTTAGACAAAAGGGAACTAATTAGAACGCGGTCAAAAGCTTTTTTAAAATCAAAATATGCAACATCAACCTGCTTCCCATTCTCCATATTCATAGCTACATAATCAACAAAATTAATAAGATTAGTAGTTGTCGACCTACCCGCTCTAAAACCATGCTGACAGTCATTAAACAGCGGTTGTACCTGTTGTGTTATTGCACGGTTCAATATTGCCTCGAATACCTTATCAAAGGCTGAAAGTACAGCAATGGGCCTATGGTCCTCAATGCGACTTTTGAAACCCATTTTGGGTATCGGAATAACCTTAGAGATTTTCCACTGTGACGGGTAAGTCTCAGATTGCACTGCTAAATTAAATATGTGTAAAAGAGGTTCCATTAATACATTAATACAATCCCTAACAAAATAAGACGGGATACCGTCTGGGCCGATAGAAGATTGCTCTTTTAACCGCTTTACAGCCGTAGTTACGTCCTTTGCCGTAATATTATCAATGGCTACGCGAAAGGAACAAGATGAAGGTGTTTGGGACACTCCCGTTGAGGCAGGCTGATCCGGGACAAAAACTGACTGAAAATATCTGAAAATATAACAAATAAGTTTGTATGTCAAAAAAATGGGTTTACAGCTTTTTCTCATAGGAAAATTTGTTCAAACCGACGGGTTGAATCACTGCTTAAGGGGTCCAAAACGATTAATATTTCACCGTGTATAGGTATTGTCCGTAGGTTCTGTATATACAGAATTAATGAAGGATTGAACACCATGAAATATTGCAAACACATTCCTATGGGTAGTTGAACAATGAACCTTTGAAGAGAGAACCTTTTTCCAGAAAAAATCCGTTGCATCACGGGCGAATGTACGTTCCATATATTTCTTTCACAGTCGATTACCACCTCATCAATAACACAATTTCAGCAACTCTTAGCTGTCATCGCGATATTTTTTCAAACACATGCCGTCAACAAGTTGCAAGCTTTGTTAAAAATAACATTGTATTCGTTTTTATGCTGTGAAAATTCAAAACGAACTTGAGGATATTATTTTGAAATGTACCAATAATCTTCAGATTTTTTTTTCCCTTCACTCTCTACGCTGGCCAGACGAGTTGGAGAGGACACTTTGATTTTAATGAGCTTTTAGCTTGTGTTTTCTAAGTCGTCTTCTACGGCATCCACGGGAAGACTTGGAGTGGTCCTATTCTACTCTGCCAGGAACCATACCGGTGTGTGAAATGATTTCGTAACTCTTAAAAAAGCGATATATCTATAATTCATAATAATATGACCTCGATAGTTAACTCGTATTACGTTTTAATTCATCAAAATCATATCACTTTCTGTAAATTAAAATTTCAGTGACAAATACTCACCACCATAATTGTTCATCGTTACGTCATAAGAACAAAAAGTAAGCCACTTCGAATGTGCGCAACCTTCATTGATGTGCCTTTATAATCTCGTGTGCGATTGAATTTTAAGCATGTGTATTATTTGATAATGAAAAATAAATAAACACAGATTTCTCGTGTGTCACGCATCCAGATGAATTCGTGGGCATGCTCTGCGCTGCGCTTCGCCATATGTGCGCCGGCCCTTATAGTTACATCAAATCTCGCCCGAGCGCCGCATTGGTACTAATAAAATTTTACTACAACATCCCACCTTTCATGGGCCCTTAACAGCTCTTTACTCTTATCATTGGTGCGTTACGAGCTCGTGATATCTCTCAGGAGTACATATTGTTAGTATTGCTGAAACCCTACCCTTTACTTATTCAATTTTATTACTCGACTGACCCGCTTAGAAGGAGGGTAATGTTTTTTGCACGTATGTACTAAATAATATGTGTGGGTATGTTAGTATGTCTGTTCAATTGTTGGCTCTTGTAGTCTAAAGGAATTGACCGATTTAGAAGTGTGAGATGTCATTAGATTTGTATTTCTCCCCGGAATGTCTTAGGCTATGTAACGTCAATAAAAAATCAATATCTAGGGCTTTACAGAAAAAAATTTTCGTTGATATCTCCAATTTCTGTTTAACGATTTAATTTAAATTCATGCTAACCCTTAACTTAAGTAACACTTTAATGTACACCATAAATCAAAAGTTACAAAACATTAATGAACTAGAAGTTGTACAGTGGGCCGTCTTATTGCTAAAACCAATTTCGATAGAGAGAACTAAAAAACGTTAGCAGACGGAGTTTACGGTCTGCCCGGAACTGAAATTATTGTTGTTATTTTTATAACCAGTAAAATGACAATACCTACATATTATGCATTACAAATATATACAGATATAAAGATAAATTATTGTATATTTTGATATGCATACCTTTATTAAAAACAAAATAAATGTATGCATACATTATAAAATATAACACATAGATTTAAAAAAAAATTTTTTTCGAACATAACTTAGTAACATGACGACACGTCCCCGATGTAAACCCAACTATTTCAGCAACGAAGTTATAAAACGAGAATATTATGAGTCATAAACGCTGTCATTCATTCGCTGCTTTTAAGTTGTGCAAACACCACTAAACGATGTAAAAGCTTTGAACAAACAGACTCACCCTGTGAATGATTTCCGACCTGATAATATGGAGCAGGAAATATAAAATATAAGTACTATAAAACATTGTTTGTTTTCATTGTTAATCTAAACATCTTTTTTTGTTTTGAAAAGACTGTGTAGCCAGCTCTAAGTAAGCTTTTGCTACTTCACTGGACATTTGAGGTGATCGCAGAGTGCCCTCAACCTGTATGGCAAACATCACCAAAGAACCCCCAGGAGAGACGGACCTCGGCTTTGAGCGTTGCTTGAGTGCGACAGAGACAGCAAACTCCCATATATTTATATTTATTTTATTTATTAAACTGATTGAGCCCATAGAGCTACAGTAGGTGGACTTAATGCTAAGAGCATTCTCTCCCAGCCAACCTTGAGAAGAAAAACAGATAAGAAGTAGGTGGTAAAGTATGAACCGAATTTAAAATATATTTACAGTACCAATTTAGGAGGGAAGGAAAATTAATATATATATATATACATATATATCCATACATAAATATCTATCTATCTATCAGCCAGGGACGTCCACTGCTGGACATAGGCCTCCCCCATAGATCGCCACAAATTGCGGTCTTGTGCATGCTGAGTCCACCGATTCCCGGCGACCTTGATGAGGTCGTCCGTCCACCTGGTCGGGGGTCGTCCCACGCTGCGCTTACCTGTTCGTGGCCGCCACTCTAAGACTTTAGTGCCCTAACGGCCATCCGTCCTTCGGGCTATATGTCCGGCCCATTGCCACTTCAAACGCGCAACCCTGCGAGCTATGTCTGTTACCTTGGTTCTTCTGCGAATGTCCTCATTTCTGATTCTATCGCGCAGTGAAACTCCCAGCATAGCTCGCTCCATTGCGCGTTGAGCAATTCGGAGCCTTCTAATGAGTCCCATTGTGAACGACCACGTTTCGGTTTTCCACGTTTCATACATAAATATATACTACCAGTAACCAATATACATAAGCAAACATAAATAATATTTCATATAAACAACAATAAATACATATATACATACTTATACGAATATACATACACAAACTAGTAAGAAATTATGAATTAATCTGCCAACTCAAATCAGAGAGAAAAGAATGCACCTGATGCGCCATGATTTGCATGCATTGCCTGAAGTGCCGACTTGAGAAACAATGGCAAAACCTTTGGAGAGCAGCAACAACTCTAATGTTTTGCCGTATGGGCCGAAAATCGAAACAACATAGTATGTAAGCCGTAAATATGTTACAAATTACGTTATGAAAGCACGATTTAAATTTCAACCTGCGCCTTCTTAACATAGTTTTATTAAACGTTTATCACGACATAAATTATAGCAAAAGGCGTCAAAAACTAGGAACAAAAAACTCAAAATAGATATAATATTTCATCAGGAACATGCCTACTCGCAGCTGTAGTGCTTTGGATGATTGAAGATGTTTTACTTGAATTCTCATATATTTTAAAAGTAACATGAAAATAAACACGACAGTTCCGCACGTGAAAGCCGTAACAAGTATTTCCGCTCCGTAAATTATTAAGATTGTTTGAAAGCCTCTCAAATCCAGTAACTGCCGTTTTCCTCCTAAGTAATGCTGTAAATGGGATTTGCCTTTTTATTTTTGTTTGTACCCGAACAATATTTTAGCCGTGTGGTTCCCCTGGCTAATATATGGCTTTGGTAGTACAAAGATGGTGATGCTCCTGCAGTGGAGACTAAAGAAAACTCAGTATAATGATGATGATAATATCACTAAAACAGCTGAGGCTTCTAGTACATGCGATGCAATCATCATCATCATTATCTCAGCCGCAAGAAGTCCACTGCTGGACAAAGGTCTCCCTTAAGGATTTCCAATATGACCGGTTGGAAGCGGCCTGCATCCAGCGCCTTCCTGCGACCTTTATCAGGTCGTCCGACCACCTGGTCGGTGGGAGTCCAACGCTGCGCTTGCCGGTACGTGGTCGCCATTCAAGAACCTTTCTGCCCTATCGGCCATTGGTTCTACGCGCTATGTTCCCTGCCCACTGCCACTTCAAAGAGCTAATCCGCTGGGCTATATCGGTGACCTTAGTTCTTTTACGGATCTCCTCGTTTCTGATTCGATCTCGCAGAGAAACACCGAGCATAGCCCGCTCCATAGTTCTTTGAGCGACCTTGAGCTTGAGCGATGCAATAAAAAATCTCAAAGCAATATCGACTGAATATACGAGAATTAACCCGTGTTTTTTTAATAAATACTCGTATATCTTGTATAAGTTTTAATAGTATTACTATTGAATCTGCTAATAAAGTTTCTCGAGAATCGGCGGAACGAACAAAGTCTTTAAGCCAAGCTGAAAAAAAGACGCTTTGCTCGCGTTTCGTCTCGCTCTGTCAATTTATGGCCTATATCACTTAGGATAAATTACCTACCTATGTATTATTATCATACCCTTCTGAAGGCACGCTAAACCGTGCCCACCCGGTAATAATGAGACCACAGTTGTTAGAATATCTCAGATGCTTTAAGGTAGCTTGTAAAATTCGACCAGTTTCGGTCACTTAGTCACTCGTAAAACAAAAAGAATCCTGTATTTCTCTTTCATCCGTGCACGTTTTCGAGCAAGAGATACATCATCATCAGGTCTTTCTAGTCTCCACTGCAGGAGCACGACCCTCTCTGTACTATCAGAGCCATATACTAGCCTGAGTAGTCAGAAGATTTGGCCTACACTCACCACGCTGGCCAGACGAGTTGGAGAGGTCTCTTTCATGTTATTAAGCTTTGTTTAGCTTGTGTTTCCTTAGTCGCCTTTAACGACATCCACGGGATGACTTAGAGAGGTCCTATTCTACTCTGCCGGGAACCACACGGCGAGAAAAAAAGAAAAAAGAAAGAAAGAAATGAAAGAGATACATACTATCACGTATTTATATCTTGCGGGGTAGACAGAGCCTAGGTTCGTAAAACGTTTAGCATGTTGGCCTGCAGGTGAGAATGGAATCAAAATAGTGATGGGTTGCTAGCCGCATCGCCTTTTAACATGATTCTTGATTCCCTACTCTATCGGCTTTTACGATCTGCGCGGGAAGAGAAGCATCTGGTACATTCTACGTTTTTTCTTTTCTACCTGACCAGCATGAAACAAAGTGATATTCAGAACTTAATATACTGCGTGCCATCTATTTCTGGATCTTCTTCATAGTTATACTCAAGTTGAAATTATATGTGGCCAGAACTCAAGAGATCTTCGCTCTTTAACAGACCTAAAAAAACTTTTCTCATTCGATGACTTGAAAGCCTCTCTATGCATAAACACAGAGACACAAATTAGTTAACATCCAGATATGACGCTTCAATATTAAAAGCGCTTTACCATAAAAAGTTCCTCAATTTTATTGAATCTTAAGGCGCTCTTATAGTATTACTAGCGCCACCCAGCAATTAATTCTTTTAATCCTAAATTAGGTATACCGAATTCTAAAAATTTAACAATTAAATAACTAGTAAATTACTTGTAGTATTTTGGTATTCATTTTAATTAATATTCCTTTGATAAATTAAGAGAAAAACAGGTTAACGCCAAAAGTGGCCACTTTTGGCGTTAACTGATTTTTCTCTTTAAATATGGCACTAGTAAATTACTTGTATGAATAAAAAATACTACAATAATATACTAGTTTTGTACTGGTTAGAATTTTGAAATTCGATTGAATTAAGGATTTAAAGAATTTAATTGCTGGGTGGCGCTCGTGTTACTATAAGAGCGCCTTAACGCTTTTTATGTTTTATTGCAAAACCTTTTTGCTAGGAGAGCATAACTACAATGATAAAAATTCGTGATCCATAAAGGGTTGTCTCATCCCGTCAAAATGAACAACATTTTCTATGAGATTCATCATCATTTATTACAACCGCATGAAGTCCACTGCTGGACACAGGCCTCCCTCAAGTATTTCCATCATCGGTAGGGTTTTGCCAAACTCACTTCGCTTTGCAAACGTGTTAGTAAAAGTAGTTTATTTGGCTTACATCGGCTCGACGCTGCTGCCTCTCGTACCGTCTTCTATGCCTACAGTAAGCTTTTTACTGTTAAGCGAGGGAAGAGTAGAAATTTGTTGCATTGATGGAAAGGGATACCTACAGGTATTTAGGATGCTACTTGCTCGAATGGATTGGGAATGGGAAAGTAACAGCTGGCCGAACGCGCGTACCCGCAACTACGGGATTTGAATAAAATTACTTTCCCATACAAAAGTTTTTAGCCGATGTACAATTTTTATGAGGGTTTTTTTCCAATTTCCAGCTACGTCCCATAAGAAAAGTTGTTTATATAAACGGGCTGAGTCACCCCTTTAAGGATTGGTCAAGATTTATTTAAAAATTATATAAGCATGTATGTACGTGAGTGGCACTTCTGCAAATGTTTATTTTATGGTGAGATACTCTGTAGCCATTCTGTGCCCTTTAACATGAGAATGGGACACTATTGTGCTCAAAGATATTCAATTTTGAATTGTATTCTGAGAAAGATAGCTCTCAAACTCGACCTGAGATAACTTCACGAAAATATTCTTAAGTAAATTGTATATGTATTTTTCTTTTATATGTATATTTTCTTAGTTTTACTCACACAGAAAAATATGTTATAACAAAATCTTTAGGGTATCAAAGAGCTTACTGAATACCGAAACTAAAATCAAATAAATATTCTTCTTGAATATCAATGCTACAAAAAGAAGGCTTATATTTTTAGCCGATTTTTCTCGGTCGTATTTTACTTGTATCTATAATATTTAAACGATTAGTCTTTCAACTCTATTTTGTATAATCTGTAACGTTTTTTTAAATCAAATCATGTAACAATATTTAAAAAGATCATACGATTTTTCCGACTGCTGCATATACTCGTAGATAGTAACTACTAATAGCGTCACAAATTTGTATTTATTATGAGAAAATTATCTTTTGACTGCTCTGGCTATATATGGCTCTGGTAGTACAGAGGGTCGTGTTCCTGCAGTGCAGACTAAAAAAGACGATGATGGTGGTGATAATGAGAAAAAGAGCGTTATTTATTAATTATATTTTATTAAAAATTAAAGCAATATTTTTGGTGCAAAATTTATAGATTATATCTCATTTTTAGCAAGTTTAGGCCAACGTGTGCTAACGCCATCTAGTGACGAGTGAAAAACAACTCTGCAGCGCCGTCGTCTAACTATGACGTCTACCTTGTAGCAGACCTTAATTTGGTCTAATATTTTTGTATGAGGCCCAACCTCATACAAAAATATTAGTCTATACGATAGTTTCATGCTGTCTTGCCACAACTGATTCAATTTAATTTTGCATTATCAATCACTGAACCAGACAATAGAAATAACAATAGAATTGCGTCTAGGTGGGAAGTCTGTCCCGAAAAGTGTTAAAAGTGGTGGGATTAACACAACACGCAGTTCACATTAATCTCCTGAAGATTATACCAACACCTGTTCAATTATCGTAGGATTTAGATGTAATGGGATGTAGGTGCCTTCGATCAACACATCTTTGAAGACACGAGTCCGCCTGTCAATATATATTTGTATAGAATTAGTGCTGGGAACTTTGGTATAATTTATTCATTTATTTAAAAATCATTGAGCCTAAAAAGCTACAGTAGGTGGACTTAATGCTATGAGCATTCTTTCCCAGTCAACCTTGAGTATAGTAAACGGATAAAAAAAAATTGTCTTCTTTACATTAACTATTCATCCGGTCCAATGAATATGTGGAATGTCTTGACTCAATGAGTTATGTAACATTTGAGATTTTTAAATGCTATAAATAAGGCAATAAGTACAACTCATGAACGTAAGCGTAGGTTGTAAAATCTATGCAATAATTATATTACTAATAAAACTTTATTAAGGATATGACATCAGGAAGTTGTGGTAGAGCCACGCTACCGGCAAAATTCACTTTCGCTAGTAGCATGAATGGGCCGGCTCGTCCGGGGAAGTACCACATTCTCACAAAAAAACGACGTTCGAGTAGTAGCTATACCGCTTCTATGCTTCGTTTGGTGAGTGAGAGAGCCGGGGCCCATCCCCTCCTCCCCCTTTTGGGGAGAGAAAAATAAAGGCTGGCAACGCTCTTGTAATAAATACCCCTGGAGTTGCAGTTGTCCATGAGCAGCGGTGATCACTTACCATCAGGTGACCCGCTTGCTCATTTGCCGTCCTATGTCATAAAAAAAAGAAATAAGAAAAGAAATAAAGGAAAATGTATCATACATAGCCCTTCAGGTGTATAGGTGACAAATATATACCGATTAAAAGTGTTGCTTCAGGCGTTTCTTCTCTGCAGTAGTCGGTTCCAAACGCTAGTAGTCATAGCAATTATTGAGAATTTTAATGTTATTTATTCTAAACATAAGTGAATTAGAATTATTAAAAATAAAATCGACATGAAGAGTGCCAGAAAAGTCCTATTTTATCTACGAATATTTTCTGAATTAATCTTTGAATCTTTAATAACTTGGTCCCATCTCTACTTGTACCAAAAGGATTAACTCTGTCTCTTCAAGTTTACTTCAATCCCTCAAAGCCTTTTGCTAAAACCCAAACCCGACACCTGTTTAATTAAACAAGGATTTAAACAAACACAGAAAGACGTAGGTAAACGGTTTATTTGTAAATTACATTCTGGATGCGTATTGTCACACTATTACATGTATGTAGATAAATAAATAAATATATATGGACAAATTGAGCTTGACACACAGATTGAGCTAACCCCAAATTAAGTTCAAGACTTGTGTTTTGGGAAACTAACTCAACGACGCTATATTTTATAATAGATACTTATATAGATAAACATCCGAGACCCAGGCCAATCTGAAAAAGATTATTTTCCATCTTGACCTGACCGGGGATCGAACTCGGGACCATCCGTGTCGCAAGCAGGCGTGTTGACTGCTGCGCCTGGAGCTCGTCAAAATATAGTAAACAAATAACAGTCAAAGATAGTATTTATTTTTTTATTTATTCAATTAGGTACACCAACAGGTTACATGACAAAAATATACAAACAACATTAAATCTTAAGTTCTATCATGCAACCCAATAATAGGTGAACACAACATTCATGATTTAGCAGTAAGTAATTAATATTAATATTAGGATAGGAATTTATTTAATGAAAAGAATATTTAATTGAATTATTGAGATGAATTAAAAATATTAAAATTTAGCATGCATACAAATTTGATAATTTATATAAAATTAAAATAATGTAATTAAACAATAAAAACAATAATAATTAATTAAAACAGTAATGGGATGACTGTAATTTAGTTTTAAATGTAGCAATTGAGTCATGGTAGATGTAAACAGACACCCATAGTATGTGACGAAACACATTTTGCTCTTAAAAATTTAACTCTACTAATGTAACCCTCACACATTTGGCACACGTATGGCAATACGCATCGTATTGTCTGCATACTGCCACAGACACTCAAAATGTAATACGTATAAGAATTAAACACAATAGGCAGCCTAATTGTTACAGCATTTATTTAATGCACATTTTTTTTAAGGCACATGTGATTCTTAAACTTGTTACACGCGACAGAAACCTACCTACAACTATCATATAGTAAGTTAGTATGTATATGTCGCAGGGATTTCGTCAAAAACGTGACATTATAATTTCTCTAGTGAAATTATAATTACACTGATTATTGTGAATAACGTCTGGTTCGGATAATTTCACTGGCTCTTTTCAGAGTTATTGTAATTTCACTGGGCCGCAATAGTGATATTTTAATAAATCTAGCTTTATTATGAGTTGCGTTTGTGGTGGGAGCCCCACGTGTTCTGATTGGTCAATTTGTTATTAATTTATTATTCTATTTGTTATGTCATTTAAATTACTTGCTCAATTATGTACCTTACCAACTTTTTTAAGTAACCTATTTTTTCACAAATAGTACATAATTATTATTCATTTATTTTTATTAATTAAACTTTATTCAAATCAAAAAATTGATGCTCGTGACTAAAATGTTACTACCAGTATTACGTACCATTAATATTAAGCTTATAGTTATTAAAGTTATGATTTGATTAGTAAGCGTTATAACTTTTTCAGCATATTTTATAGTATAAATAGAACAATAAAAAGAGAAAAGTTAAATTAAAAAAATTATTTTCTGAAATCTGTTTTTTATTTCCTAACTCGTATGTTTAGTACTTGTTTGTCCGGTGGTAACGAATGCGGACCAATTAGCGATCGCTCTGAAAATCTAACGGCTTTCATAAACCAGTGTTTTTGTCAAAATATCACTGCCTTACAATTTCACTGCATCGGTCTAGTGAAATTATAATGGTACTGAAACTAGCCCGTTAAATTGTAAGTAATACAAACGATTGACAATAATCTGTGTAATTATAATGTCACTAGTGAAATTATAATATCACGACTTTTGTAATATCCCTGCAACATATATAAACATAGATACAGAGGAGAGAATAGTTTTGAAGGTAGATAGAGGCTTTCACGAAGAGAGAGCATATTGACTAATGCTTTGCGCTGCGGTTGAAGCCACACGTCGCGTCGTTACACTTCGATGTGGGTACATTGACATGTTTTTGAAGTAGATAACGAATCAATTAATTTGTTCTTTTACAAAGGAATGGCATGTTAATAACTTCACGTTAAGTGTAGGCTGTTGTCTGCACTAGTAATTAAGTAGGTCCAAGATGTACTTTCTGTATGAAATAACAAACTTAAACCTGATCATAATCAAATCTGTGTATTGTTTAACTTCAAGGCTCATCTTTATAGATTTTGATTAAGCGTTAAGATGAAAATTGACATTATAAAGCACATATTAAATTTAAAATAAGTCGTATATAGACTAAAACGCAGGTTCAAATCCTGCCGGCATGGATTTTTTTTCCATACCTTATTGCAAAATTTAATAAGAATAAATCAGATTAGCATTGTGAATGCTTATGAACACCAGCAGTTGTAGTCTGTGTAAAATCCGGAGTTTTGTTTATAGTCTCAAACTAAAGTCTAAAGTATAGCCTATCAATGACCTCTATTGTTTTACAGTTTTACAGCAGCTAGGGTTTTAACCTCGCCCCTACTGATGTCTTCATAAATCGTGGCGAACTAAACGTTTTACGATAACGAAGATTGATGTGCTTGCGTTAATTATATACCTAGATGTTTGTTTTTGTTAGTAAATTATGGGAGAGATTTTTTTTGACAAAAACAGTATTTAAATGGACAAGGTTGTGTAATGTTGAGTATTTTGTTATTGTCAACTAACTAGTAAGCCAAATCATCTGACTGCTTTGGCTAATATATAGCTCTGGTAGTACAGAAAGGGTCGTGCTCCTACAGTGGATACTTAAAAAAAAAACAAAACAAAACAAAATTAAATGATGATGAACTAATTTTTGATTATGTTAAATATATTTTCTACTGTCAGTATCAGGTCTGATCGGATATTAAAAGTCATAAAAATCAATACTTAATGGAATTTATCTACTATATAGAAAGGTCAGTTTTCTTTGTTGCATTACATACCGGCTCAGTGCGTCCATTATAAAATGCCTATTATAATAAGTAGCGTCAAATATATTCTAGTTACTCTTAGTTGGGGATCATACAAGGTAATTAAGAAAATAAGCTTAACTGAGACGTAGCATGGCCATAAATGTACCCTTAAAACTGTTGTCTTTGTGAGTCGATTCATACAGCCGATTTTTCTTTTGTTTTATTTTTATGGCCTTTTATTTTTCTCTCCCAGAAGGTGGAGGAACAGTCGAAAGTGGCAGTAAATATTAAAATCTGCGTCTTTTGAAGAACAAACTACATACTATCACGTCTTTTTTCCTTTTGAGTAGACAGAGCCCAGGTCCATAAAACCTAAAGGCCACGTTTAGCATGTTGGTAAGCTTGTAGGTGAAGAATGGAACCAAAATGGAATGGGTTGCTAGCCGCATCGCCTATTGACATAAATACTCACGCCCATCCCCACGATTGGCTTTTACGATCTGTGAGGGAAGAGAAGCAGCTGACACATTCTAGGTTTTTTCTTTTCTACCAGACCAGCGTGGTATTATATAATAGGTATCTAGGTTATTCAACAGTTATACACAGATTGAATTATATTGGCACGACAGACTGTCTCATTATCCAGAAAACAAGTCCAATGTCATCCGGCGTAATTTAAATATTCAATTTTGGCGTTAATATATTTGGTTGGGGACGGTACGCCACAGACTTGCTACTTTTTCTAACAGCGATCGATTTTTTAGCAAATAAAAATGAATAAAAACATTAAAGAGTTATTGACATTGAAGAGTTAATTAATAAAGTAACTACTAAAATATTTAATAATTTCAGTAAGTACATTAAATTAATTGTGACATTTTAAGATTTTATACTTTATTTAATAGCTAACTTTGACAATTGTACTTGTTCGAAAATTTGCATGCTATTATTCCACGGCTGTATGGGAGGGAAAATATTGTTTACCACCTTCTGTATACTTACCCTGTACAAAAGTAAATAAATAAATATTCTATTCTAAAAAAATAATATCAATAGCAGTTACTGGTATATATTCGTACGTGGCTAGTGGACAGTTTAGTCAATTTCAGACATTCTATTTGAGTGCTTACTTGAGTGTTTTCCTGGTTTCATTATCAGCTGTGACAAGCTAGAGTAACTATGTGTCGGAAATTTAAGCAACAATTTTATATTAAAAAAGCAGCCAAAATATAAATAAATATATACGGACAAATCACACAGATTGAGCTAGCCCCAAAGTAAGTTCGAGACTTGTGTTATGGGATACCAACTCAACGATACTCTATTTTATTACAAATACATTTCAGGTCAATCTGAAAAAGATCATTTTCCATCTTGACCTGTCCGGAGATCGAACACGGGACCATCCGAGTCACACGCAGGCGTGTTGACCGCTGTGCCACGGAGCTCGTCAAAAATAAAAACATACCCATTAGTTAGTCTATTTCATTAAATTACAACACAATCTTTATTCAAAAATTAGTACTTTCAACGAATTAGTTCAAAGTGCAAAAGACTCATGAATCAAATTTAATTTCTCGTCAGCGTAATAGTCGCAAGTTTGTAACAGCCTTATTCTAACTTCGTTCGACATATAAAAGAAAATGGCGAATCATAGCCGGAACGAAGTTTCAGCAACTGAGCTCAAATTCAAATGTCCCCGTTTTAATAATGCGTCCTCGTACAACAATTTTGAAGCAGAATTCTGATGATTGACTTTATAAGTTGGCTGTAACATACGCATAGAGCAAGATTCCGCGTAGCAACTTTTGAGTACCGAGGCTCAAAATTATGAAAATCGAATTAGTATTATATGTATATTACCTTATAGCCGGAGTAAGTCTTTTCCTCGTTACTACCTTGGCTGTGACAAGCTGAGGTATGTGAGTGACTCTGTGTAAGTGTGAAAAAATAAAAGCAATAATCGTATATTAAAAAAGCAGCCGAAAACAAAAATATACTCACTAGTCAGTCTATCTAATTAAAGTGTGAAACAATCTTCATTCACAAATCAATCCTCTCTGCTACATAGCTCAAAGTGCAAAAGGCTCATGAATCAAATTTAATTTCTGGTCAGCGTAATAGTCGCAAGTTTGTAACAGTCTTATTCTAACTTCGTTCGACATATAAAAGAAAATGGCGAATCATAGCCGGAACGAAGTTTCAGCAACTGAGCTCAAATTCAAATGTCCCCGTTTTAATAATGCGTCCTCGTACAACAATTTTGAAGCAGAATTCTGAATTGACTTTATAAGTTGGCTGTAACATACGCATAGAGCAAGATTCCGCGTAGCAACTTTTGAGTACCGAGGCTCAAAATTATGAAAATCGAATTAGTATTATATGTATATTACCTTATAGCCGGAGTAAGTCTTTTCCTCGTTACTACCTTGGCTGTGACAAGCTGAGGTATGTGAGTGACTCTGTGTAAGTGTGAAAAAATAAAAGCAATAATCGTATATTAAAAAAGCAGCCGAAAACAAAAATATACTCACTAGTCAGTCTATCTAATTAAAGTGTGAAACAATCTTCATTCACAAATCAATCCTCTCTGCTACATAGCTCAAAGTGCAAAAGGCTCATGAATCAAATTTAATTTCTGGTCAGCGTAATAGTCGTAAGTTTGTAACAGTCTTATTCTAACTTCGTTCGACATATAAAAGAAAATGGCGAATCATAGCCGGAACGAAGTTTCAGCAACTGAGCTCAAATTCAAATGTCCCCGTTTTAATAATGCGTCCTCGTACAACAATTTTGAAGCAGAATTCTGATCATTGACTTTATAAGTTGGCTGTAACATACGCATAGAGCAAGATTCCGCGTAGCAACTTTTGAGTACTGAGGCTCAAAATTATGAAAATCGAATTCGTAATATACCTACATGTATATTATCTTATAACTGGAGTGGGTGTTTTCCTTGTTTTACCTCAGCTGTGACAAGCTGGGGTATGTATGGGACTCTGTGTGAGTGTTAATTAGGCTATCGAGCAAAAACGGCTAAAAAATTATGTTTGTTGTATGAGAGGGACTCCCTTGAATATAATTTTATTCAATTTTTAGTATTTGTTGTAATAGCGGCAACAGAAATCATCATCTGTAAAAATTTAACTGTCTAGCTATCACGGTTCATGAGTTACATCCTGGTGACAAACAGACGGACATCGAAGTCTCGTTAATAGGATCCCTAAAAGACCCTCAAAGCAGCCAAACACAAAAACATACTCACTATTTAGTCTATTTTACAATATTTTCTCACAGATCAGTTGTTTCTGTGACCTAGCTCAAAGTGCAAAAGACTCATGAATCAAATTTAATTTATCCGCAGCGTAATAGTCGCAAGTTTGTAACAGCCGTATTCTAACTTCGTTCGACATATAAAAGAAAATGGCGAATCATAGCCGGAACGAAGTTTCAGCAACTGAGCTCATCTCAAATTCAAATGTCCCTGTTTTAATAACGCGTCCTCGTACAACAATTTTGAAGCAGATTCGGTTAGCTAAATTTTCCTTAAACTGGCTGGATCTAAAACTATTTCGAGATAAACGCTCAAATAACAATATTTTCAATAACGGATTTTAAAAGGAAAGGATTTCTGAGATATCCAAGACATAAATTTCGCTTTTTGTGACGTCATTTGCGGACGCATTTTTTCTAAACTCAATTTAATCCTGTTTTTGTAAATTTATTGTATGAAACCATAAAAATATTTTTTTCTTTATGATATTCATCATGTTTGATAGTATGTTACTAAGATTATTGATTTTCTCCCGTATGCCAAAAAATATAAAGCGGCTATAAAATGACGTCACTTGCAGTAAATTTAAAACTCAAGTTTATGAATGAAAACTTTATTGAATCGCAGAAATACCAAATCAGTTTCTGAGAATAATGTTTCCTTTCAAATAAAAAGAAAAAAATATGACCTTCATAAAGGTTAGCATGCCCAATTCTGAATGGATTTTATAAGTTGCCTTAAACATTTTTTAGTACCAAGGTCCTTCAAGTGTGAAAACTTGGTTTATTATTATTATATTCCATTGCATAAGGCATATTATTATAAAAATCAAAAACATTTAAATAAATTTTGAAATAAATATATTCATACTGTCACGTCTTCGTCCCTTGCGGGGTAGACAACGCCTAGGTCTATAAGACCACGTTTAGCATGGTGGTGGGCATGTAGATGAAAACCGGAATCAAAATAGTGATCGGTTGAAAAAAACTCCAACTCTCCCAATCCTAATCCTTACTAATATTATAAATTTGAAAGTGAGTTTGTTTGTTTGTTACGCCTTCACGCCGAATTTACTGAACCGATCATCATTAAATTTTGCATACTCATAGGCTAGGGTTCTGAGAAGGACATAGGCTATATATGACGCGGGCGGAGCTGCGGGTAACAGCTAGTAAGGTAATAAATATAATTCAAAGTGTACATAACTTTGACGGCTAAAAACGAGATTTTTCAAATTCGTCGTTCGTTATGAATACAAGGTTTATATATTTTCATACGTGCCGTATACATAGCGTTAAAAAGGTAATGGAGCGGGTATGTGTAAATAATTTTTCATTAGACTGATGGTAGCACCTTAAAAAATTGGCTGAATTTCTTGGTGGGAAATCAAGGGGTGCAGTTGGGGTTTGCCTTATACGATTTAGCAAATTGATTTTAGTGGACTTTATAATATGAAATTGGTGTAGTTTCGGGTTATAAGTGATCGTGCTCTTGAGCAATTTGACTGTTATATGGTCTCGTATAAGTTTGTCACCAGAAGCTCCCACGAGGCTACCAAAGAACATACGCCGTCTTTGATGCCACTTCTTAAAAACTATACCGTACAACACCGAAACTTACAATCTCATTTAACTGGACATTGGCGGAATCACTGAAATCTCGGTGGAAGCCTTAATTTAAAAGAAGAAAGAATGGCATTTCCATAAAAAAGTGTTAAGTCGCCAATTTGTATGGGAATGTCTAAAATTGTTTCAAACTTTGCAGCGTCGAGACTATAGACGGTGCTTGCAAAATTGGATTCAGGCAGCAATATCGGATTTCAAGTGCGCTACGATGTAGCTAGAGCTACGGCGTAGCATCCTACGAAGCTCTGTAGACCTTCTACGAACTCGACTCTGAAGAGTATGGAATTACAGATAGTGGGAGAGCTCGTGAACCATCTGACTAACCCGTTTCCCACAAAGCTAGATTTTTTTTAAATGATATTTTATTATCTGCTAATTATAAAAGTACCGGTCTGGCAGGTATATCGCGGTTGCGTCATCATCCCAAAAATTTTTGAAAATGCAAAAAAAATTTTTTTCGTAACCTTCTGCCACAAGGCTACAATTTAAAAAAAAAATCGCCAACCTCTTTTGAGGGTTGCAAGTGTGTGCCAGACGATAGCAAAGTTGTGCGCACTCCCGTCGGGCGACATGACTATTATATAGTCATCTGGCAGGTACTTGTAACCGCTAGAATGGTCTGGCTGTTAACATATATTTTTTAAACAATTGAAAGAATGTTCCCTCAAAATTGTAGCCTTGTGGCAGCAGGTTATGAATTACCGTCCCAATGACAACTTTGCTATCGTCTGGCATACACTTGCAACCCTCAAAAGAGGTTGGCGATTTTTTTTTACACTTAAACATACTTAAATTATAACATATTAAAATTGTAGCCTTGTGGCAGAAAGTTATGAATTACCGTCCCAATGACAACTTTGCTATCGTCTGGCACACACTTGCAACAGTTGCAACCCTCAAAATAGGTTGGCAATTTTTTTTTACACTTAAACATACTTAAATTATAACATATTAAAATTTTAGCCTTGTGGGAAACGGGTTAGTCAGGTGGATCACGAGCTCTCCCACGTCGTCTGGCAGGTACTTGCAACCACTAGAATGGTCTGGCTGTTTACATATATTTTTTAAACAATTGAAAGAATGTTCCCTCAAAATTGTAGCCTTGTGGCAGCAGGTTATGAATTACCGTCCCAATGACAACTTTGCTATCGTCTGGCACACACTTGCAACCCTCAAAATAGGTTGGCAATTTTTTTTTTACACTTAATAATACTTAAATTATAACATATTAAAATTGTAGCCTTGTGGCAGACGGTTACGGAAATTTTTTTTTTGCATTTACAAAAATTTTTGGGATGATGACGCAACCGCGATATCCCTGCCAGACCGGTATTTTTATAATTAGCAGATAATAAAATATAATTTAGAAAATTTCTAGCTTTGTGGGAAACGGGTTAGTCAGATGGTTCGCTAGCTCTTAATCTAAGACACTTATAACAAGTTTGTAACACGTGTATTTATTTTAAGAGGCTTACATCAGCGAAACTAGCACACCCGTTATTTAATTCTTGTACTCTGAAGTAAGAACAAATTGAAAATATCTACGCCAGTATTCGGAAGTAAATTACTTGTAGTATTTTTAGTATAACTTGTCATCAATATCATTATTTCAAATTGAGCGATTTACTAATTACCGCCAAAAGTGACCGCTTTTGGCTGTAATGAGTTGTGTTCTTGAATTACCAAATGCAAAATAATGAAAGGTAATATTTGATTGTTTCTTTATTTTCATTGAATAGGCTTCGAAACTATAAGACTGATTTCCAAAATTATTTCGCTGTAGAAAGCCAATTTAAGGGCGGATGACAAGGGCTATAATTCAAGCGGATGAAGTCGCGGGAAATTTTCTAGTTAGTTGAATATACCTGAGTAAAACTTGTCTTTTATTAGTGTTTTATGCACGCGCAATACTAAATTAATACTCTTTTAAAAATAAGATAGTAAAAATTATATCTTATTTTTAATTTAAAAACACTGTCTGAATAAATCAATTTTTCCTCTCATTAAAAACATTTTCAGGATCTTCTCTTTGAGGCACATTTTATTGAGATAAATTAAACACTTGTTTTCTTGGTATCCACTTGTATTTTTAGGGTTCCATAGTAAACAAGGAACCCTTATAGTTTCGCCATGTCTGTCTGTTTGTCCATCCGCGGTTTTACTCAAATACTATAAGTACTAAAAAGCTGTAATTTGGTATGGGTATGTATAATTATCATGGCAAAAAATTGTTATAAAAAATCTTGAAAAAAAATTTTTTCGTGTGTATTCCATACAAGTAAAGTGGGAGTATTTTTTTATTTTCCCTACTAACCCATCGTGTTGGGTATTGTTAAATAGGTCTTTAAAAATATTATGAGGTTGCAAACATCATTTTTCGATTTAGGGATCCGTTTCTGAAACATTTGGTTTTAATTTTTTGTTAGAGGTAAGTGTCAGAGCCAAGTACTAAAACCAACTGATTGACATATGGCACTTTTTCATAAATCGCAAGAATAACTTTGTCATTCATACAAACACTATGAAAAACAAAGTTATCCTTGCTGGCAAAAAAATTAAAAGTTTTTTTGCTAATCTAAGCTTGCTTTTACGGAACCCTTCATGGGTGAGCTCAACTCGCACTTGACGAATTTTTTAATGAACGAATTGCGTCTCGGGTGGGCTTTAGAACAGCTTAGCACGAATTAAAATATTCTGCGGATTGGAATCGATAGAACTTACTTTCCCCTTTATAACGACTCCATTTTGAAAGCGCGAAGTCAACCCGTTTTCAAATAAAAGGCTCTTTAACTACATACATACGTTACATACAAAATAACAAAAAAAAATGTTGGTCACAGAAGGTAGATTAGGTTCGTTAGGTTTCCTTGTGTAGGTACAAAACAGAGCGAGCGATCGCAATTTAGGGCGTTGTAACTTTATTGTTCATTGTAAAAATGTAAGTGCTATTTTGTATTAAATGTTTAATTACATTTCCGCGCTTCAAAAATCATGTTGTTGCGAAGATCAACGCGAGTCCTCATAGATCCAATCCTCAGAAATAACAAATTCATGCAAGCTTTTCTACTTTTGTTTTGGAACGAATTTACTTATACGTAGGATACTCTAGGATGCGTTAAGCTGTGGCGGCCATTTAACCGATGTTATTTTCCACATATAATGGTATCAATAGGCCATTCAAACAACTAAAAAAAGACGATGATATCTAAAACTCACTTTGTTTTATTTAAAGTTAGGAAGCGCTTACTGAAAGAACCTTTACATGTGTGCACGGTGGTGAATCGAATTGCAAGTAATAAATAATATACAAATAAGGACAAATCACATAGACTGATATAGCCACAGTAAATTGTGAACTTGTGCCGCGGGATATTACGATACTTCATTTTGTAATAGATACTTTCGAAGAACTCTGACACCAGGGTGTGCATGGTCGACTGACCGTGTCACCTACACGAAATGATGATAAATAGATACTTATTTATGCAGCCTTATTTTAAATTCAAGTCACAAATTTTAATAAATGACTCAGCCGATCAATATGAACAACTTTTGTTATGGGACCAATGCTGAAAATTCAATATTATTTGTACCTTTTCCATAAATTTGGTCCGATCAGCTGGACACTTTTGTATGGGTATGTCAATTTTTTTTGAGTTCCCAGTATTTGTCCCATATCAAAAGTTGTTCATGGTGATGGGCTGAGTCACACCTTAAAGTTTGTGTACTGATTAAAAAATAAGGGTGTATATGTAGATAAACTTCCAAGAGCTAGACAAATCTGAAAAATATCGTTTTCCATCATGACCTGCCTGGGGACCGAACCCGGGCCCCTCTCGTTGAGCCTGTCAATTTCCGTTATTAGTCAATATATATATAGGGACAAATCACACAGCATCAGCGATGCCGCCCTGTCATAAGGTTTGCATAGTTCGGTGAAACCAAACAACAAGAAATTTTACATACACTTTGTCAGGGGGTAAAACAAAGGACATATCAACATTTCACTCAGATAACACTACAACCTTCACTCCAAAGCCAAATCAACCGTACAATTTTCAAATAAGGACATATCAACATTTCACTCAGATAACACTACAACCTTCACTCCAAAGCCAAATCAACCGTACAATTTTCAAATAAATCGTACGAATTTCAATAATCACTAGTCATTTGGATTTCGCGCGAGTCCTAAATGGGACAAATACTTGTACGTGTCTGCATACAAATCGTGCCCCGCGATGTGCTCAGCATCACTATGAATTCAGGCATTACAATTTGGAGGCGATTCGTCAGGCTTTCGTGAATGTGTTAGGGGCCAACCACCGCCTCCTTTGAGACTTTTTTCCCGGTTGTGGTCTCAGCTATGCGTCGGAAACCGGGGTTATACATTTTACCACTTTGGAAGTGCCTATATTTCAAACGATTGTTTTGAAGAATAAAAGTTTGAGTTTGAGTAACCTCAATATCATTTTTAAAGGCCTATCTATAGACATCCAGCACGTATAGGTTTAATGAAAAAAAAAAATGTTTTTGTTTGAGTTTCATGAATAATTAATCCTTATTTATGTTTTGTAAAAAAATCTTAATGTGGTTCACACAATACATCTACTTTATTGTTATCTTTATCTTTAATAAAATAGCTGTGACGTGCGGACAGACAGACATGAAGAATCTAGTTCCGTTTCTTGCCATTCGGCTACGAAACACTAAAAAGACCACCTCCTCTTAATTTGGGGCAAAAATAAAACCATTGACACAAAATGGTTGGAAAATCGGTACATTATCAAAATTTTCCATTCGCCCCCACTGAAGGTCAATTCTCGACACTTGGCATCGGTCCATAGCTCTATTTACAGCTACGAATAAGTAATATTTATAGACCTTATTGTAATACTGGCTTAATAAAACGTGATTCCCCGGTACTGGAGTTCAATATCAAGTTGGAAAAGCGATATTTGGTAAAAACTTTATAGCTATGTATTGTTGAAATATCTGGCAAATTTTGCAGAATCTGAGAATCTATTAGATATTCTGATTCCTTTATTAAAATATTGCCAGGTTGATCAGCATCATCTTGAATAGTAAAGCAGAAGTAGAATCGGATGTTCATATTTTCATTTCTTTTGCGCTAGTGTAGCTTGTAAATGCGCTTCAAGAAGCCACGTAATTCATTGTTTTGCCAAAAGTTCTTAATTTGTACACAACTACTTTGGTTCTATTAAACAAGGAATGTCTTAATTAAGAGGCCTATCACGTAATTTTTTTATCTTAATTAGCGACGAAGATGTGATACTTTAAAGTTTAAATAAGAAAGAGATGTCAGATATGGACTAGTGACGTCAAAGTCTATATCGTGATATACATTTGCCATATAAAATAGTGTTTTCGCGAGTGAGATAGACATATTTTCGTAAAATCATTTTATCTCGTTCGCTTTTTAACCAAAATTTATTCTGTTTTCACTTTCAGTACTTTACTATTGAATATATTTGGATAAACTGGTAAGAAAACACATATCTTTTTCATGCATATTCCCTATTCCAAAATCGGTGAGAACAGAGTCTAAAATAGCAGTGAATATTCCGGGTTTGTTAGTTCAGTAGTAGTACAAATATGTCTGTAGTAAAATCTGTTCTGAGCATCTCTAGACTATTTCAACGAAATGCTATTTTCGGGAACCTTGCATAAGTAAACCGTTCTGATATAGTCTGAACTCTTGGGCTTATTCGATTTTAATAGATATGCTTTCGGAAGACTTTTGAAACACAGAGTCACTTTTTAAATAGTATCAAATATGTCGCAGCAGATTTAGGTACAGACCAAATAATGAAAATGTCCATAAAAACATGTTGTAAAAATCGCCGTCCCATACTCTTCACCCTTGACGCAGTACTAAGGAGTTAGGGAGGTGTTCTTAATGTAATCATACCTATTCCACGTTTTGTAAATAATAGGTATGTTTTGTGTTTGTTTTTCGTGTGTAAGTGGCCGAAACTGATGTCATATTTTTCAAGCTGCCTAGTGGCATCTGACATATCCGGGATCAACGGATTAACGTCCAAAGCACGGAGGAGCTATTTATATTATATATATTTTTTTGCCACTATCAGTTATATTCAAGTGGACCGAAGCCTACGTTTGCTTCATATGCGTAAATTCTATTAATACTCACGCCCATTAGTAGGCCATGAGGCTTCTTGTTCATGAGTTTTATTATTAAAAGAAGAAGTAGTCTGTTTTTTGTTTTTACTCTATTTTGTTTATACCACTAGTTGTTATCTTTGCTGTAAATAAATAAAAAAAAATGTAAAAAAAAATCTTATTTACTTTCACCATATTTACAAATAGATAAATCCTTTGAAATTCATGCCAAAGAAGATTTGAGAATAATAAAGCTCGCTAAATATAATTTACAGCATCTGGCTCGGATATCTAACTTATTAGGATTCATCGTGCGATGCCGCGTACCGCGACTCAAACTTCGGGTTATTTGAGCTCCGAAAACTAATCACTTCATATTATATCATATTATAAAACAAAGTCCTCCGCCGCGTCTGTCTGTCTGTCTGTTCGCGATAAACTCAAAAACTACTCCACGGATTTTCATACGGTTTTCACCAATAGATAGAGTGATTCACGAGGAAGGTTTTAAGATATAATACATGCCCGGGCGCAGCCGGGTAAGGCTGCTAGTATTATATATGCGAAAGTGAGTTTGGTTGTTTGTTTGTTTATTTGTTACGCTTTCATGCCGTATCAAATGAACTGATCATCATGAACTTTTTCATACACGTTGTCTGGAGTAAGGCAAAGGACAAAGACTACCTTTCATCTTGAAGAAAACAACGGTTCCCAAGGAATCGATAATAACGCGAGCGGAGTCGCGGGGGAAAGCTAGTTGGCTATATTTGCTTTTCAAAAAATTAAATTAACTTTTACAATATTAACAAACAGATAAATCATTCGAAATTTATGCCAAAGAAGATTTGAGAATATTAAAGCTCGCTAAATATAATTTACAGCATCTGGCTCGGATATCTAACTTATTAGGATTCATCGTGCAATGCCGCGATACCGCGACTCAAAATTCGGGTTAGAAGAGCTCCGAATAAGATTAATTCCCATGCAGTAAACGGGTAATGATTAAACTGACTTCTAATAAATATAATCTTCTCTAATAAATTATGTACTTTGCCTTATGAATTAAAAACCAATTTGGTACCAATAATTAATGTGTAAAAAATATTATCTTTGCTACTATATCATCATCAACAGGTCTTTTTTAGTCTTCACTACAGGAGTAGGACCCTCTTTGTACTAGCAAAGCCATATTTAGTTAGCCAGAGCATTCAGAAAATTTGGCCTACACTTTCCACGCTGGCCAGACTGGTTAGAGATGTATCTTGATGTGTATAAGCTTTGTTTAGCTTGTGATTCCTAAGTCGCCTTCTACAGTATCCACAGGAAGACTTGGTGTGGTCCTATTCTACTCTGCCGGGAACCACACCGCCACAGTAACAAACTATTATGCATTTTACTAAATATTGTTCAAAAGCTACAGACTACTAGCGTTTCGGAACCGACCACTGCAGAGAAGAAATGTCAAAAGATACTCTTTTCAACAGTTACAAACACTCTAATTGATAGAATCTCCTTTGAATTACTATGGATAATAAATGGCTCTGGTAGTACAGAGAGGGTCGTGCTCCTGCAGTGAAGATTAGAAAGCCCTGATGAAAATCATAATTAATTACTCTGACTTCTGAATTACTACCAATTCATGTGTAAAAAATATGATTACAGCACCCATTTGCTAGCAATAAATGGATTGTAACAATGCAATTGTTAAGAAAAAACGGTTGCCTAGGAAAAAAATATAGCCCATGTCACATTTAGGGAGGGCATAAGAATTCTAATGATACCCTATGCGTCAAAACCCGTTGAGACGTTTAGAAGTCATGGTGAAATAAAGAATCTTACATATACAACAGAAATAACTCATCTCAAAAGTGGAAGAGACATGCCCGTAATAAATCGAAACACGGTCTATAAATATATAAATCACTTTAGTTTAATGAAATTGGAAGAAATGGCTGCACACTTTTGTATGGAAATGCCGAAATTTATTGTGGTTGTTGGCTGTTATTTAAATTTCATTATCCTATAATGATCTAGTATAGACCGTGGTTCGATTTATTACGGGTATGTACCTTCCACGTTGTATACATTAACTAGAAAAATAATGTACTCCTCGTTTGGTAGTCTTATAAAAATAAATTTATTTTAAAATCTTCTCTTTAGTTCATAACTAAATGCCACTAATTACGTCGCTGAGAGCCACAATTTAAGCTGAATGCAGGTTTTCCTTTGCTTAAAATTATTTCCGAGAAAACGGCACTCTGAAATACAAAATTCCTGTGATGCCGAACACAGGCTGAAATGAGGGGGAGTAGCACGAAACCTGAAACTCATTTTCATATTTGCAGCAAAATATTAAGCTGCCATTTTGTGGTCATATTTTGTAGTATAAAAGCCTAGGAAAGCTAGATGAAACTTGCAAATAGAGTAAATTTTAATTTGTTTTTTATTGTACTTAATTTTTTGTGTCAAAGCAAAAGTATTTACAATCAAAATTCAAAGCTTAAGGATGCGCTAGTCTGGAACTCGAACCCGTCCGCGCAAGTGGCTAAATTGCATGCTATTTCGCTGAGAAAGGGATAGACTCGGTTATGAACAGTGTGGAACTATTTACACTGATTTATAAGCACATCGGAACCTACAGTCTAGTGTGTGCAAACACAAATATTTTTGAAAATCTAAATCTTCGTCGTCTAAAACTTCGCGAGTATGCGTTTGGGAGAAGTGTTCTTGTGATAAAACAGCTGAATGTTTTTATTAAAAGTAAAGTTATTTAAATTTTTTAATAGCTAAACTAGGCTTGTATGAATTTAATTTTAGAGATTTTATACTCTCTCCGGTATTTAATTGTGCCCAAAGTTGCGTTTAAATTACGTGTTGAAACGGAATGTTTTGAGACTCATAACTTTTAAAGTACTTAAAATGTTACAATTATGATTCCATACAAGCATAGATAACGACAAGTCAAATCGATAGAATTAAAAACTTTAAACAGACGATATAACAACGGAGTCATCACCCTACAGAATTTGTATGGCGAAACACCTGACTTAAAATCTAATTGTAATGTGAATACTCATAACATTTGAATATGTTTTAATGAATGTTTAATGTTTTCAAACAATAAATAAATGAAATGAGTTACAATTGTAACTCGCCTTAATCTGTGAAAATGTCGTCCACATCAAACGCATGAAAATGTTTATCGTCTCGCTGCGGCCGTGCGATAAAAACATAGGGGCGTTTTGTTTCCATTCCATCCTGAGCGTTGAAGGGGTAATTTTACGTAAATGTGCCTGAACAAACATTTTTATATTCATTTGTTATTTTTAAGAGGTTTAGATCAGATAAATAGCGCTACTCGTTATTTTTTTCTTTTACGTCTAAATTGGATCATATTTAAAAAATTTCATTCAGTACTTTGATGGTAAATAACTTGTAGTATTTTATATAAAAAAAATCATAATTTAGTATTTGGTAAATTATGAGAGCCTGCTGTGTGGTTCCCGTCAGATAAGAATAGGACCTCTCCAAGTTTTCCCGTGGATGTCGTAGAAGGCGACTTAGGAAACACAAGCTGAGCAAAGCTTATGAACATCAAAGATGCCCGCATGCTGGACGGGTTGGAGAGGTCCTCCAACCCGTCCAGCATGCGGGTGCATCGTGCGTGCCAGCGTGGAGGATGTAGGTCAAATCCTCTGACTGCTTTGGCTCTGGTAGTTATAGAGGGTCAGGCTCCTGCAGTGGAGACTAGAAAAGACCTGATGATGATGTGTAAATCACGCTACAAGTAGTATGTATTTTTATAAAATTACGCCGCTTTTTGAGTGGTTTCCTATTTATTAGTAACTAACTAAATTATATTTTAAATCAGGTTTACTTAGGCAGTCAATGTTATTTAAAGGATACGAGGACGAGCCAGTCCTCGTGTCGTGAAAAATTAACCATTGCGCCTCGGAGGTCATGCTCAGGTATTTGATGACGAGCGACGAGTGGACCTATTCTACTCTGCCGGGAACCACACGGCAGACAGATACAGTTACACATAAGCTACAACTACAAATTACGAGAACTGATTGCAAGTTAAAGTCTCCAAATTACGTTCTTAAACAGATGGACAAACAGAAGAGCTTGGACATAAGAAACAAAACAAACGTATGAGATATTACTGAAAGCTGTGCCGCCAGAGTGCGCCACTAGCACATACAGTAAAACAGGTTTGACACTGACAAGTATGTACATGTCAGTGTCAAAGTCGCAATTAATTTGTGAAATTATACATTAATCCTTTATTAATTTGATTTTAAAATACTCCTATAAGTATTAAAATATAAAAATGCAATTAATCTGCGTATTCGGATGTAAAATAAAGGCAATTTATTGCAAGTTTGACATACTTGTCAATGTCAAACATTTGTTTACTGTCTCTGCTAATGCTGCCCTCTGGCGGGAAAACATTGCAGTATTATCTCCCATTGATGCAGTACAACACGCACTAAGCTTAAAATAGAGTTGGGCAGGACATCTGGCTCGAATGTCCGACGACAAATGAATGAAACTGGCAACTTACTGGAAAAGACCAGGAGAGAGAAGACCCAAAGGCAGACCTGAAAATCGTTGGAGCGACGATATTATGAAGACAGCGGGAAAGGACTGGATACACATGGCAAAAAACAGAAGCAAATGGAGGCACTTGGAGAAGGCCTATACCGATAAATAATTATACTTTTGTTTTAATTAAGATATTTTAATTTTCAATTTATTTATTTACGAGAAATGTTAATTTAATTTTTATATGTATTCTGGTAATCTCATTTGTCATGTATTCATGGTTTAATAAGGGCTTTATTATTATTAATTGCAAGAAAAAGCTAGCAATAAATTAAATAAGTGCAATCTGTACAAAAAAAGTTATGTTGTCTGAAGCGTGCCTCATAAACATATCTTTACATTACATATTTATTCCTCAAATTTTAAGGCGACATTAGCTAAAAGGCCCTTGATCCCACAAATCCAACATTTGGAGTTTACACAGAGCATAAAGCCGAACTTGATGAGAGAGTCATTTGGCTGTTGTTTACAAATCCGGCCGTAAATGCCGGTTTTACAGGCCCTTAACTTTTTAAATGTCGGCATTTGGGCTAAGATTATTGACTCTATGGAACTAACTTACTTTTCTAGTAGCCTTTATGTTGATTAGGTTAAGGGGGAACAGTAGGCACAGTAGCGACGCCAATCATTTTATTCCTAATACTTTACAAATAGAAAGAAATTCAAGAATATAAACAATACAAGCCTTAGTAAATAACTTGAAGTATTTTTGGAATCATGTTTTGATATTATGAGAATCAGTCATTGAGAGAAAAAGTGATAACCGCCAAAAACGGCCGTTTTTGGCGGTAATCAGATTCTCATAATTCTCACTGATTCCGATAGTAATAAACATGATTCAAAAAATACTTCAGGTTATTTACTAAGGCTTGTATTGTTTATATTCTTGAATTCCTTTCTATTTGTAAAGTATTAGGAATAAAATGATTGGCGTCGCTACTGTGCCTACTGTTCCCCCTTAAGTGTGCCTTATATTGTTTGCTTGCGTAATACTGGTGTAGCCATAGAAAAAGTCTTTCACCACACATTGAAATACATTAATTGAATGCTTAAAGGTCGCAGCAAGTGGGCCGTTGAAGCCGTAAACTACATACAATGAGCTGGATTGGTTAAAAGGGAAGGTGCTAGAATGGTTTAAAGAGAAAGCTGGAAGGTGTTAATTTAGAATTAAAAACGTATGTATTCATAAAATAAGTGCCTGCAGCATATCGCGGTCTTAGAAATGCGGTATACTGAACAAAATATTAACTTTGTTTGAAGCGCGCGCCGTAAATATCTGTTTACAATATATACTTTTTTCATCAAATTTAGATCCGACATTAGCTAAAAGGCCCTTGATTCCACAAATCCAACATTTGGAGTTTACACAGAGCATAAAGCCGAACTTGATGAGAGAGTCATTTGGCTGTTGTTTACAAATCCGGCCGTAAATGCCGGTTTTACAGGCCTTTAACTTTTTAAATGTCAGCTTTTGGGCTAAGATTATTGACTCTATGGAACTAAGTTACTTTTCTGGTATACTTTATGTTGATTAGGTTAAGTGTGCCTTATTGACGAGCTCCGTAGCGCAGCGGTTACCACGCCAGCCTGCGACACGGGGGTCCCGGGTTCGATCCCCGGTCAGGTCATGATGGAAAACGATCTTTTTCAGATTGACCTGGGTCTTGGATGTTTATCTATATATGTATTTGTTATAAAATATAGTATCGTTGAGTTAGTATCCCATAACACAAGTCTTTCTTAAGGAATTACTTTGGGGCTAGCTCAATCTGTGTGATTTGTCCGTATATATTTATTTTATTTTATATTGTTTGCTTGCGTAATGTAACATATTCATTGAATTCTTAAAGGTCACTGCAAGTGGGCTGTTGAAGCCATAAATTACATACATTGACCTGGATTGGCCTAAGGTTAATGGGGTTCATTCAGAATCTTGAATTAAAAAGTTAGTAACTAATAGCTATATTAGCTGTGTAGTTCCCGGCAGAGTAGAATAGGACCACTCCAAGTCATCCCGTGGATGTCGTAAAAGGCGACTAAGGAAACACAAGCTAAACAAAGCTTATTAACATCAAAGATACCTCTCCAACCCGTCTGGCCAGCGTGGAGAGTGTAGGCCTAATCCTCTGACTACTCTGGCTAGTATATGGCTCTGGTAGTACAGAGAGGGTCGTGCTCCTGCAGTGGAGACTAGAAAGACCTGATGATGATGAGCTATATTTAACAAAAATCGAATTGATTCCAAAAATACTTCAGGTTATTTTCTAAGGCTTATATGATTTACATTCTTGAATTTCTTTCTGTTTGTAAAGTATTCGGAATAAAACAATTGGCGTCGCTAGTGTGCCTAGTGTGAGCCTAGGTTACGTAAATGCGATAATTTAGTATGGCCTAAGGTTATAAGTATTAATGTAGCATCTTGAATTAATAAGTGTTAGCTGTGCAAACTATTTATTCAATTCAATTACATGAACCATGATCACGAAGGAGCCCGTTGGCCTAGTAGGCGTGAGCATTATTAGCGCAAGCGCATGTTAAGCAAACCCGGGCCCAGTCCCCACTTGAACGGGTGACCGCAAGTGGCATTAAAATATCTCAAACTCCTCCGCACTTCGGAAGTACATCAAGCCGTTTGTCCCGGCTGTCATCATTGATGGCAGTTGTTAAGTTATGGCAGGAGTTTGTGGTGGGAAGTCAAGGGGTACAGTTGAAGTTTGCCTTAGACAATTTTGCAAATTGATTTTAGTGGACTTTATAATATAAAATTGGTGTAGTTTGGTGTTATAAATGCTCGTACTCGTGAACAATTTGTGAAATAGTTAAAGTGGACTGTTATATGGACTCGTATAGACTTGTCACCATAACCTCCCGACCACGAGGCATCAAAGAACATACGCCATCTTTGATGCTACTTGTTACAACTTTACCGTACAACACCGATACTTAGTATCTCAATTTACTGGACATTGGCAGAATCACTGAAATATCGGTGGAAGCCATTTTATAAAACAGAAGAAGAAGAAGAAGTTATGGCAGATGACTTTAGGCTTACTTTAGGTCATGATCTAGGTATGTAACTGATTGAAATATCACGGTTAATATCCCGTTATATTCCATGGTAATGTAAATTAAAAAAAACTTTTGAATTTATTTATTTGTCAAATTATGTTCTGCCATTAGCTAAGAAGCTCGCGATTAAATTTGGGTTGCTAGCCGCATCCTATCAATGTGATTCCTTAGATTTTCGTCCAATCTCTTGACCGGCTTTTACGGTCTGCGCGGGAAGAAAAGCAGCTGGTATATTCTATGTTTTTTCTTTTCTCCCAAACCAGCACGGAAATGATCGCCAAGAAATTTCGCTCTCTTATATCATATCCACCACGCATTGCAAACGGTTGGTGAGCGCAATTTATTAGACATATCTCGGTTCTGGCGTTGCTGCCCTTCGAAACCGTTTTAAGGGTTCCGTAGTAAACAAGGAACCCTTATAGTTTCGCCATGTCTGTCTGTCTGTCTGTCCGTCCGCGGTTTTACGCAGAGACTATAATTACTAGAAAGCTGTAATTTCGTATGGGTATGTATATTAATCATGCCAAAAAAGTAGTAAAAAAAAATATTGAAAATAATTTTTTTTAGGGTAGCTCCCATATAAGTAAAGTGGGGGAGGAATTTTTTTTCTCTTCGTACCCATCGTGTGGGGTATCATTAAATAGGTCTTTAAAAAATATTGTGAGGTTGATAACACCAATTTTCGATTTAGGGATCCGTTTCCGAAATATTTGGTTTTAAAGTGCGAATTTTTGTTAGAGGTAAGTGTCCCCCCCTCTATCTGCTAAACAGTTATATATAGATACGCGAAAAAAATTACAGCAGTAGTATATAATTATACTAAAGTTGAAAGGAAAACTATCAGAGCTGAGTACTAAGAACAAACTAAAAAGTTATAGGCAACCAACTTATAAAATGTACTGGAAAATGTAAAACTTCATACAATTTTCATTGTTAGATGTTTTTGGTCGTTAAACTCTGAGGTGCGAGTGTGAACAATGTGAACTCAAAGTTGTCATTTGCAACTACGGAACCCTATACTGCGCGTGGCCCGATACGCACTTGGCCGGTTTTTTAAGCGAGGGAAGAGTAGGAGTTTGTTTGACCCAAAGTACGGGAAAAATATATTTTGACTGCTACTTGCTCGGATGGATTGGGGATTAGGAAATAGCAGCTTGGGAGGCCGACATGCAACTAGTTGCAAACACCGGACAGACAGTTGAGTCCCTGACCTGTATTCCTATGTTATTCATTCTTTCTTTGTATGTGAGAGTAAATGCTCTGGAGGGGCGTTCAGTTTTAGACAATCAATCATTACTTAGCCGTACACTAGAGAACATTGGGCGATATAGGAAATGTATATGTCCATACAAGTGTCAAAAGTGTTTTTTTTAATATACAACTAAGTTGGCAAACAGGCATACGGCCCACCTGATGGAAATCGGTTACCGTAGCCTATGGATGTCTGCAACACCACGGGTGTCACTCGCACGTTTCCGACCCTGAAGAAATCTTTTCACGCCCTTTTTGAAGAATCCCATTCTGTAGTCTCTCGGAAAAATCTTAAGTTTAGTAATAAAGAAAAACCTTATGCATTTCTACAAGAGAAGTAGGATCGGTCCTAATTTTAATCGAGCATCCCCTTTTGCACAGTCTACAAGCGACAAAATTTTAACCTCGTTTCCGAGATTGCTAGAATTAATCGCCAGAGAGAATCCTCTCCTTTCAGCATTCATTAAGACAGTTTATAGCCATTCTAACGGCCGAAGATTGCTTCCGATTTCAAAACACTCCATTACCTTTCATTTACCTGCAATAATTACGTTCTAGTTCAAATATTCAAAATACCTATATTAAATAAAGTAAAAAATAAATTTTATACAGCCTTTGACTATATATTCTCTAGAAACCGTTATGCCTTTATTTCAATGATTAAAAATGGGCTAATTTTTTAAGGCTTGTGTGCGTGACAGCTCTGTGTTATCACTCGCGTCCTGTCAATTTATGCCCTCAAAATCACATACATGAAAATTTTTTTGCTTATATAATCCTATATATTATAATATCTGTGCTCCAAATTTGTCAAATTGGTAGCTGTGTATGTGCGTGACTATGAGTTGGACACTAGTTTTTTTACGCTTTTAAAAGCGAAAAGAGTCTATCTAGGTTTTATATAATCTAAGTATAAGTGTGTAACTTGATCCTCGAAATTCCCTAATAGGGGTGATTCAGATCGTCAATATGAACAATCCTTCCTATGGGATCAAAATTGGAAACTCGACATTGTTTTTGACTTTCCAGTACTAATTGCCCAGGCAGCTGAACACTTTTGAAAATGTAAGAAGATAGACTACCTGTAAATTTTCATACAAAAAGCGATAACGCTTCCCACCCCTTAAACGTAGTCCAACTTCAATATTTTTTTTTCACATTATTGGTAAATTTAAGAAATAGGGCAGTACGTTTTGATATTTAAAATATATTGCTTACAACAAAAGTTATGAACATCTAAGTAAATATCCATATTCTTTACATGAAAAATTCCCGGGGCATTTTAATTTATTTAAATTAATTTAAATCGAATAATAAAAAAGAAAAACGCTTCGCCCTAGATTAAGGTGTGCTAAATCGAATGACATCCAAGTTTCCTCATTTCGTAAAGGTTTAGGGGGGTGGAAGAGTTATCGCTTTTTGTATGAAAATTACAGGAAGTCAATCCGCTTAAGTGCAAGAGTAATTGATGCAATTACTCTTGCAGCTCCTGGGGACACTCTTAGAAATGCAGCCTGTAAAAGACACACAAACTTTCTACTAATCGGTGGTGTTCGAGGCTCTAAAGCCATCCTGACGTGACCGTCTCATCACAAACACATCTTCTGGCTCGTTTGAATCGACGATCGACATAAACGCAAGCAGAGTTGAGGGTTATAGATGCCTACTTAAACAATTTCATTTTACTTCTAGCATTTTCGAAATAGCAATAATTATTCCATTGTTTTCAATTCTGTATTAATTACGAGTACCTGTCATTATATTATCATTTTAATGGCTGATATGATTTCACAGTAGGTTTATTCATTCCTACTTTAATTAATTGATGCCTTTTATATCAACTAATAATTACCAGTAATTATCATCAATTAATAATTCGATATGATCTATTGAAATTATCCACATATTAATTAAAATTTGATATTAACGTGCGGGATATTTTCTTATTAAGAGGCTAACATCAGCCAACTAGCGCCGCCAATAATTTTATTTCTGTTAAGTACTAGTATTATTTAAATAAAATTATTTTAATACGGTTTTTATCGCGTTTATTACATTATTTATACACCTAACGTTTCGAGCACTTTACAGTGTTCGTTTATTTAAATGTGTAACAATCGCAAAAACATAAGAAAATACTAGTATTATGTACTCCTAAACTAGATCAAATTGTAAAAAATCTTATTTAGTAAATTACTTGTTGTATTTTTGGTATTGCTTTAATAATAAGTGTTCTTAAAATATACATCAATTTCATCGTTTCAAATTAGGCGAACTAATCATTATGGAGCTGTTCTATTCATTGTTGATCAAATAAAAATATTACCGTTTACTGAACGACATATTTCAAGTGACCAATGTACCGCAAATTCGCATTTCACATCCAACTACGAGTCCTCAAGTCTTTCTGAGCTGATTTTCTACGTGATTAAACCTATATTACGATACGAGGAAAATTCTATTATTAAATACGTCTAAGCCCGTCAATATGAACAACTTGTGGTTAAGAATCCAGTTTTCTACTTGTATAATGAACTTATATAACTGTTATGATAATTGTAGTCAAGAACTCTGACACCAGGGTGTGCATGGTCGATTGACCGTGTCATCTACACGAAATGAAGATGAAGTCAAGGATGTGTATAATTAATTGGTGTTAACATAAGAACTTAATTGAGATATTAATAATAAATAAATATATACAGACAGATCACAAAGATTGAGCTAGCCCCAAAGTAAGTTCTTAAGTAAGACTTGTGTTATGGGATACTAACTCAACGATACTATATTTTATAACAAATACATATAGATAAACATTCAAGACCCAGGTCAATCAGAAAAAGATCGTTTTTCATCTTGGCCTGACCGGGGATCGAACCCGGGACCATCCGTGTCACAGGCCGGCGCCACGGAGCTCGTCAATTTATTGTATGTAAACACTGTTGGTGCAACATAATGAATAAATAAATAAACTTTTGTTTTCTTATGTTTTCGCGATTGTTACACATTTAAAGAAAATTATTTTAATACGGTTTTTATCGCGTTTATTACATTATTTATACACCTAACGTTTCGAGCACTTTACAGTGTTCGTTTTTTTTTTAATTTTAATTTAAATTTTTTTAATTTTATTTTTAATTTTTTTTAAGGTGAATTTAATTTTGTTATTAAATTAAATTCACCTTAGAAACTGAGACAAATAATTCATTAGCTTTTCTTGACATTTTAATAATTAGAAATCCTGATAATACTATTAGTCATACTGTGTATAGAAAGCCTACCCATAACGACAAATATCTCAATGGCAAATCCCATCATCATCCATGTCAGTTGGCTACCGTTGGTAAATCTTTGTTTCAGAGAGCACATGGCATCTGTGACACCCACCACCTCAAGGAGGAGCTTCAACGAGTAAAATCGGTTTTAAGAAGCAACAACCTCAACCTCCCAAAAACACATCACAGAAGCCGCCCAAAGCCTCACACAGTTGATCGCTTTCCTGCCATCTTACCATATGTAAAGGGAGTCACGGACAAAATTGGTAATATACTTAAGCGTGCTTCAATCAAGACCTATTACAAGCCGCACAAGAAAATAAACCAACTTTTAAGACCTGTCAAATCTAATATCCCGTTACAAGATGCTGGAGTTTATAAAATTGACTGTGAGTGTGGTTTATCATACATTGGGCAAACAAAGAGAAGCATCGGTACCCGTATAAAAGAACATATTGCTGACATGAAGCATAGGCGCTCAACGAAGTCTGCAGTCTGTGAACATGCCCTAGACAAACCCAACCATTATATGCGTTTTGATAATCCTCAAGTCCTTGCAAAAGAAAACAGATACACATTCCAAGAATGCTTCGTGAGGCTATTGAAATTAAAAAACATCCTAATTTCAATAGAGAGGATGGTTGGCCGTTACCACCAGCTTGGGATCCAGTCATCAATTTAATCAAATCTCAAGCTAAGCAGAAGACTGCAAGACCTTCAGACACCGTGAGCCAATACTGCGTACATCCGGAACGTTATCAATAAATATTTTAGGCGGTAGATTTTGCAGTAAAATACTAGACAAATGTCAACTTAGTCTACCTGCGACCACGAACACTGTAAAGTGCTTGAAACGTTAGGTGTATAAATAATGTAATAAACGCGATAAAAACCGTATTAAAATAATTTTATTTAAATAAACTTTTCCTTTAGTATCAATGCTGGGAACTTAAAGTTTGTTTCGACAGTTTCATATAAAGCCGCCGGGGAAATTTGGACAGGTAATTAAAAAAAAAACAAAACGATTTCTCTGTTTTGGTCCCATAGGAAAAGTTGTTTATAATAATGGGCTGAGTAACGGAAACAAGGAACGACGGGTAAACAGTATTATCGGCTTTAAAAACTAATGCGAATAAAAGCCGGTACATAAATTTATATTACATTTTATAACCCAGATCAGCTACTTGAAAATATGTATACAGCTCTCAACTTTCGTATCAGAAGCACGTCACATAAGCTTGCTTCATTAACTGAAAACTTTCAACAAGTTTCACTATAGGTAGATTAACTGTAGGTCAATTTACAGCGTAACCTGAAAATGGCACGTGACATGATTTTTTCAATATGTTTTACTATACACCCTTATTTTGAATTCAATACACTAACTTTAAGTGTTGACTCATCCCATTAAATAAATAAATAAATAAATAAATATATACGGACATATCACACAAATTGAGCTAGCCCCACAGTAAGTTGTGAACTTGTGTCGCAGGTTACTAACTCAACGATACAATATTTTATAATATATACTTATATAGATAAACATCCAAGACCCAGGTCAATCTGAAAAAGATCGTTTTCCATCATGACCTGACCGGGGATCGAACCCAGGACTATTTCAAAAATAAGGGTGTATAGTTTTAAAATATTAATAAATATTAATGATAGATAAAAACCTACTTCAAAATTACCTCAAATATTTTCTTACTTTTTGTCTCTGCAAACCATAAGACGCATTTTTTTTATTTATTTAAAAAAGAATAAACGTAGCGCTTTTACCACACGGAAAGTATTATTATGCAGTATACTCCTATCCTGCCACAGGCAAAAGGCTCAACAGAACTCCAGAAGGAAATATTGCAAAAGAATTTTCAAGTAAATTATCTTGAGCAATTTTGCAAAGCGGCCCATCCCATTGGATCCCTCTGGCCTTGGTCAATGTTGAATTGCTAACGCAGCTATTCAACATTGGCCAAGGCTAGAGACAAATGCAATTAAGGAACAAAAACTTGAAAAAAAAACAAGCATTTCTTTCAATGCTTTGATTATTTTTTTCCGATTCCGGAATCTTCATACTTGATTACTAAAATTGATATTTAGGACGGGTAAAATAGAATTTTGGAGAAATGCATCTAGCTTCAAAGTAGTTGTGGATGTTTCCAAATATAGCTACAACAAATGAGTGAAATTGGGAATGAATTGTCACAGTCACATAATGATAAAATCTTTTGAATTTTAGATCCACTTAACTTTTATGAAAGGATATACTTTCGGGTTGATCCTATAAAAAAACCAGCAGAATAAGTTCAGTTTTTTGGTTGTCATTTAAATTTTATTTTGCAATATCTTTTGATATCTGTAATAGTTTATATCTCATCATTTTATGGGCCAGGCTGTGAATAGGTCCGATAAAGTGCGGCGAGAATTAAAAGCGTACGGTTATCGTAAAAGCTGTGAAAGCAAATATTTTGCGGAAACTAGGGTGACGTGGAGTGGAAGCTATTTGTTTACCTAGCTACTTTATCAGATGTAGGCAAATTCGAGTGATTCCCACTTGTCATAGTGCGGAAAATTTGTACTAGGAATAGAAATAAAGTTATTGCGGTATGGCGCCGAAAAACTGCATCCCTAAACTGCTGACAGTTGGCGGAAATTCGCTTATTTTTATATAATATAATACAAAGTATTTACCTTATTTCAATGATATTTTATGGCAAATTTTAAAAATATCGCTTGTAATTTTCTAGTCGATTTCGTAGAGTACAGATCAGTGCTTAAGCAGTCAACGAGGGTGAGCACCAATCAGTGTTTTTTTCAGGATTAAGGGCCCACCATATGCGAGTATTACATTACATCAATTTCGTGATTTTAGAACCCTCCTCTTTTTTTCACAGACAGCCACGTTTGTGTAACTCCCACGTGTGTTGTCACATAGTTAACAAAAAAAAAGAAGACTACTAGGTAAATTAAAAGGCTTGACCGATTCTGAAGTGAAGTTATCATTAGTTCACAACTTAGCGTGGGGATAGCTCAATTTGTGTAATTTGTACCTGTATATTTATTTATTTATTTTTAGACCCAAATTCTTTCCCGGATTGTCATAGGCTATGTGACGTCAGCTAAAAATCTAATTGTTTATTTTTTAAATAATGCTGCTTGTTGATAAAAACAAAGTACCGGGTAGATGTATAGAAATAAAGATTTGCTTTTTGTACTGAAAAATATGAAGTGATTTTAATCAGTCCATTTAACTGGAATTAATCCTATCGTACGTCAACCATTGTTGTTTCTTTGTTTGTTATAACAAACACGTTAATAAATCAATTATTAATTATAAACAAAAGCAAAGAGAAAGCTAAAAATCCATTTAAAAATATCTTTCTCAATTATTTCAGTATCTGTGTCACAATTTCTTAACAACTGAAAAATCGCGAGAGTTTTTAAAGAAATCATTCATCTTCCTTCAGTTGTAAGAAATACGATCGAAGTTTTGAACTCGATTGAACAGATTGTTAAGAATTCTATAAAAATCCAAGAACGTGCAAAAACTTCTCTTTGCTAATGTTATATCGATACTTGACGGCCTCCAAGGCGTAGTGGTAAACACGAGGGGTAAACACCAGGTTTGATTCCAGGGGTGCACAAATACTTCTTCTTCGAGTGTCTCTCCGTTATTGGAGGTTCGCCGTCAGTTTCTCAAACTCCTATCTATCTATCACCAGTCGAAACAGTTACTCAGCTCTGGCGATGCTATGAATAGTACGTGCAAAATCTTCTTTTTGCTATGTTGTATTGATACTCGACGGCCTCTGTGGTGCAGTGGTTAACACGCCAGCCTGTTACACGAGGGGCGCCTAGTTGGTTTTTTTTATTAAGTATTTGATGCCGTGTGGTTCCCGGCAGAGTAGAATAGGACCACTCCAAGTCTCCCCGTGGATGTCGTAGAAGTCGACTAAGGAAACAAAAGCTATAAACATCAAAGAGATCTCTCCAACCCGTCTGGCCAGCGTGGAGAGTGTAGGCCAAATCTTCTGACTGCCCTAGCTAATACATGGTTCTGTTAGTACAGAGAGGGCCGTGCTCCTACAGTTTAGACTAACAAAACTTGATTCTAGGGGCCCAAATACGTGTGGTTTCTTAATTTTCACAAGTATTTGTGCCAGGTTTTGCTGCCATCCAAGAAATTTTGGTAGAAGAAGGTGTCAGGTAGGCAGCTGGCCGTACAAATATTAACATACACTAGAGAAGGTACAGTCTGTGACCTTATAGCCTTATACCCCCACCAAAGCTTTGAGCATATGCCTGTTTAACGTGTTGGTGGGTGTGGTAGGTGTAGGTTGAAAACAGAATCTTAGTAGTGATAGGTTGCTAGCCGATCGTCTACTAAAACGATTCCTTTAATTTTCGTTAAAACTATGCCAAATTATATAAAGGAATAATGTATACTAATATTATAAAGCTAAAGAGTTTGTTTGTTTGGTTGAACGCGTTAATCTCAGAAACTACTGGACCGATTTCAAAATTCTTTCACCGTTGAATAGGTACGTTATCCTTGAGCGCCAATAGGCTATGTATGAACCACATGGGTGAAGCTGGGCGAACTGCTAGTGATATCATAAAGTATGCTATGAATTCTAGAGTATCATAACGTACAAGTAACATACATACATACTATCACGTCATTATCCCTTGCGAGGTAGACAGAGCTCAAGGTCACAAAACCCAAAGGCCACATTAAGCAATGTAGTGGGCGTAGAGGTGGAAAGCGGAATCAAAATAGTGATGGGTTGCTAGCCGCATCGCCTATTGATATGATTCCTTAGATTTCACATTCGCCCTGAGGAAGACCTCCGGATGAGGTTGAAACATGTCGGCCTGTAGCTGACTTCATACGTGAGTGACCCGTATTTTACATATTAATAATGTTAACATCTCACGTTAGTTTTAATCAAAAGATTCCTAAGATTTTCGCCTAATTCGTTGACCGGCTTTTACGGTCTGCGCGGGAAGGAAAGCAGCTTGTATATTCTATGTTTTTTCTTTTCTCCCAAACCAGCATGGAAGAGCAAGTAAAAACTAAGTAAAGTAGCACACCCCGGGCTCCATTGCGGTTGTACAGCTGTGATGTAACCGGGAAAGAAAACGATGTAATTTTATTAGATTTCAAACAGTAATAACCGAATATTACTTTTCAGCTGGTAGCATGAATGGGCCGGCTCGTCCGGGGAAGTACCACACTCTCACAGAAAATCGACGTTTGAGTAGTAGTTTTACAGCTTCTATGCTTCGTTCGGTGAGTGAGAGAGCCGGAGGCCCATCACCCCTCCCCTCTGGGGAGGGAAAACAAAAGGCCGGCAACGCTCTTGTCATACCCCTGGTGTTACATTAGTCCATGGGCAGCGGTGATCACTTACCATCAGGTGACCCGCTTGCTCGTTTGCCGTCCTATGACATAAAAAAAAAAAAATATATTTTGCAAATTATACAATTTTCTGTATAATAACATCGAAAATCCCACAACAATAAATTTTCCCCGATATTCGAATGGAATTATAAAATATAGTGCTTCGCGACTCGCGACCTCTATAAAATTTTATGGTGCACCGTTTGATAAACATTTTATTTTTCGATTGGTTTGCTGGGCCGCAATTCTTTGATATCTATTTAGGGTGCTGTTTCTCTATAAAGGTAAAACGAACCCGTATAGGATTTCTCGATTAACTGCCAAGACCCAGTTGTTCAAAAACGTTCCTTTTGTAGCTGTAAAACATCCAAACTTCGCTTCATCGCTGCTTGCCATTTTACTGTGAATCCGCCTTAGTAGGATTTGAAAGTTTTGTGCATCTACAAATCGGAAATCACAAGGCAATATGCCCTCGAAATAATTTGTAAATGCCAGTTCATTTTTTGTATCAACAGTATTTTTTGAAACTTCGGAAAATTTCCAATTTTATTTTCCTATATCATGCATGTACGAGTAACATTTGCTGTCATTCAATTTTTTGTATCAATAGTATTTACAAAATTTATAACGCCAGAATATTTTCAATGTAACTTATATAACAAATGGCAAAGAGAGTTTATGTATGATAGAAACACTGCTTTACTCACGTTTTATTTTTGTCCGATTCGCTGACTATATTCGGTCTGTTACGAGGATAATGGGGGCGAGTGTTAGGGGTGGTGACACAACGGTCTCGCTTCCCTCAAAGTACAAAGCCGTGTTTCAATAATGAGTTAAGTTTTATTATTATTACTATGAGTTTGTTTGCTTGTTACGCTTTCTGTTCAATCGACCTACAAGTTTGGTTAAAGTTTTTCCTTTTGTAGGAAGTATTGTCACATTAAAACAAAATATATCAACATGGTCTCTCAGTCATGGTCCAAATCTCTGCAAAATTTGTTAAGACTCTAGAATTTTGATTATTTTTAACCGACTTCAAAAAAAGGAGGAGGATCTCAATTCGTCATAATCTTTTTTTATGTATGTTCCCAGATTTCTCGAACGGGACCAATTTGAGAAATTCTTTTTTTGTTCGATAGGTTCACAGATGGTCCCATTAAATTTTTATCATTTTATTTACTTTTTTACCCATTAACCGTATCAATTTGTGATATGGTTTTTTGTTAGAAAATATCTTAATTTGATGCCTTATCATTGGAAGAATTTACACATTAATAGTAGCACAGGTGTAATTAACTAATACCTAATTCAACCAAGCTGAATGAATTCTTATAAAGTATTTGGCTCACAATTTAGAAATTTTCGGCGAAGCTGGCAAGGCATAGTTGAACAGTTTTATTTTTACACCTTAAGTACAAGAACGATTATAATTAAATATTTCTTACGCATTCTGTGGAGTACGGATACTCTCATCCTGGTAAAAAGTATCTAGAGTAGGGTATAAAAACCGGCCAAGTGCGTGTCGGGCCACGCGCAGTGTAGGGTTCCGTAGTGGCGATTGACAACTTTGAGTATATACACTGTATACACTCGCACCTCACAGTTTAACGACCAAAAACATCTAACAATGAAGATTGTATGAAATTTTACATTTTCCAGTACATTTTATAAAATGGTTGCCTATAACTTTTTAGTTTGCACTTAGTACCCAGCTCTGATAGTTTTCCTTTCAACTTCAGTATATATACTACTACTGTAATTTTTTTCACGTATCCATATATAACCGTTTAGCAGATAGAGGGGGGGAAAAATCAAAAAATGGTGTTCTCAACCTCACAATATTTTTCAAAGACCTTTTTAACGATACCCCACACGATGGGTAAGTAGAGAAAAAAAAATTCCTCCCCCACTTTACTTGTATGGGAGCTACCCAAAAAAAAATTTTTTTTCAAGATTTTTTTCTACGACTTTTTTGCCATGATTAATATACATACTCATACCAAATTACAGCTTTCTAGTACTTATAGTCTCTGAGTAAAACCGCGGACGGACAGACAGACAGACAGACAGACATACAGACATACAGACAGACAGACGGACATGGCGAAACTATAAGTGTTCCTAGTTTACTACGGAACCCTAAAAATGAATATCTGTTTGCCTCTTACCCAATTAAATTTATTGATCCACAGCATGTGCACAACCATTTCAGATCATGTTTTATAATAAATTATACGTTTGGGATTAATATTAACATTTCATTTTTATTTAGAAATGGAATGTAGGTTACATTATGCAAACATTTGGAGCCTATAAATAAACATTTTGAAATTTCTCTATTTTAAGCTAATTACGAGGGTTGAAGCCGGAGGGCGCAAAAAAATATAAGATTTGGAAAATTAATTTAATTACTGAATAAAAATTATTACATTATCTTATAAAATATTGGACGTGACAATTGATCGATGTGAGATACAAAAGTGACGAATACGTTTCCGAAGATCGGGCGGTGGCCAGCGGGCCTATTTACTAACTCGAATGACAAGTGTCGATGGCTATGAAACTAATAAGTTGACATCAAACGGCTGTCAGAATTCAAATTTTGTATTCACTATCGTCAGTGTCCAACCGAAATGACGTCATCTCCATGATAGCAACTCCACCTTCATTTTGACATTTGTTTCCGTATCGATAAGCTATAGACGGCATTCTGTAACTGAAGTGGCTATCAAATCGATCTTCACTTGATCTATCAAACAGCTTTTCATAGCAACGGGTCAAGAGCAGTGTTTTATTGATACACACTATTATACGCCAAAGTAAAGATGCTGCAAGTCTTTGTTTAAATGTAGAGAAGTGACTACTATTGCGTTTAGTAGGTTAACCAAACGGAGCCATCCTTTTTTACGAAAACGAGACAGCTGAACAAGTTACCGTAAAATGAGAAACTTTTTCTTTTTGTATGTTTATCATCGGTTTTATAAATAACAAATATTGTCTCTAAAATATAAGTCTCCCAAATAAAATTTAAATTCTCCTTAACCAACCCACCCCTTCGAAGACACATGGTCACAGATTAGACAGAGTATCACATGGTTCCTAAAATATTCGTAAAATTTTGGTTTTGAGGTTAGTTTGTATTTTAAGAATGTTCTAAGTTGGTTTGACTTAAGTTATTGGAATTGGCGAGGGGATTTTGGTCAGACACTCCTCTTCCTCTCATACGGTTTTTAAAGAAGTTAGATAAGGAAGATATTTTCAATTATTTTTTTTCACAGTGTTATAGGTTACAGGCAATTATTCTTTTGCTTTTTCTGCATTAAAGGTAAATCTGACCGTGTTCGCCTACTATATTTATAATATAGGTACCTAATAATACAATATGACCACTTTAAATTTTAAATCCTTCATCATTAAACCTAACCTAAAAAGTTCAGTCAACATCATGATTTTGTGACCCTGCGACTAGGAGGTGTGTGTCGTGAGAGTTGATTTGGGAATTAGTAGAGACAGAAACAGCCGATCCTCGCCTGTACAGCTCTTTTTCCTAATATTCTGAGGTCCTTTTAGTAGGAGAATGATAGTATAGAGTATTTAAATTTAATGTCTCTCTTCTAGATACTTACAGTACCTAATCTATACAATCATATTCTCATAATACTATAACAAAATTAATCCACAAAAGCTCCATACAATCTCGCGAGAGAACATTTTACTTGTAGAAATTATATGGAGCGCCAAGCTGCAAAATAGTACCTATATATATTTCTGTCAAATAAAAACTCTTCCTAACACTATGCATTATGCAACTAAAGAAATAAAAGATGATTTGATGTACTCGCAAAAATTTCTATGTGGCCGCCGCTAGTGGTAAAACAGAGGTATTATTTTTGAACGCGTAGCACACGTCTTTGAACGATTTTCCATATAAAAATCTTTCGAAGACGAGTGTCACACGTTCAAAAATAGTACCCCTGAGTTGAAATTTTGAGAATAGCATCTCAATTTACTCTATGATAATGTCGACAGAAAAAAAGAGCTGCCAACTTGAACATATTGAAAGCCACTTCATTTATGTCGATAGCCACTACCGTGAAAACAGTTACGGAATGCCAATTTCATGCTAGCCACCGTGACTATCAAATTCGAGTTGTCAACCGAGCTTTGATAGCCACCGTGCTTATCAATTTTAGTGAATAGGCCCGCAGGTGCATCGAGGCGGGGCTGCTGCGTCAGCGACTCCGCAGGTGGTCCGCGATCGGGCGATGTTCCGATAAGTTGACTAATCCTCATGCTCGTGACGTATCAGCAAAAGTAAGGGTGGTACTACATGTAACACCTCCCCCCATAGATGAGCAACTATTCTCGAACGTTTTTGGGGATAGTTGCGGGGATATTCTTGAAGTCTACCCTTATCTCATTAGGGTTGGTTGCTCTGGGCGTTATAATTGCTTCGTTCTTATTATGTAGATAGCGTCTTCGTAGGCGGTAGCTTGCTGCGGCGGTAGATAGCGCAAGACCAATCAGAAGTACCACGTATAATGGGATTGTGGTATGATATAGTGATTGTGCGGCGACTTTGTTAAGATGTACTGGAGCCTGGATAGATATCTTCCTATTTGCAGAATGTAGGTTTTCTAGGTTTATAGAGTCTAACACGATGGATGGATGATCCAGTTGCCTGTGCTCATCATACAGAGGCATTTCCATAATCTTCACGACGTGTCCTTTGATATGCTCGTTCATATTAGCAATAGTGAAACCTGGTGCTTTCAGCTGGCAGTGCAACGGCATAATGGCTAGGAAACTTCCATGAAGAGTCTTGTACTGTTCTTGTTCACAGGAAATTTTGACTTTAGTAGGCGTAGGGAAGTACATAGTGTAGTGCTTGTCGTCTAGCTGCTCAAGGGCTTCTTTCATCATGATGACTGGGGTCTGCTTACAGGATTTATGGAGTTCCTGCTTAACGATGAGGTGTTGGATGCAGTCAGGTTCATCTAGGAGTCTATCATTGGGCTTCGCTTGGCAGAGATATGACGAGTTAACTTTCAGACATTCTGTCGCAATGTACATGTAATCTGTTCCAGATATTGCTATATAGGGTAAGGTAGGTATTAGGACATTTTTATTTTTATTAGGGACTATGGAAAGTCTATAAAGGATGTAGGAAAGAGGATAGGCAATCGGCATCTTAATAACTACAACTACTCGCCTATCGGTATAAAAATATCCTAACTTAATGATATCATAGAAATCTCTGTACTCGATGTCAGGGATTTCATCTTTAGCATATAAGGCCTTAATTTTAGAGATTATATTCTTAAGATTATCTAAACTAACCACAGAGTGTGGAGTGCTCGATGCACGGATAAAGGCTAGAGTATTCTCTAGTTTAAATAGTTCTTGAGATAAATATTCGATATTATCTCCTAGTATTAAGAAGTATTGCGCCAGATGGGCATACTTAAGTAGCACTGATTCATTTGAACTATCATTTTCCAAAACCGTATTAAGTATTTTATTAAGTTTTTCTTGGTTTTGAACTATGCTGTCTAGAATTTTTGAATTGTAAGATATCCATTCCTTATTTAGAGTAACGTGATTATTAAATTCTTTTTCAAGTTTCAGTTCATTATCCTGGAGGTCCTGAATGGCTCTATCATATTTAATTGCATCAGTGTAATCTAAGTTTCCAGAGATGCTCTTAATTATAGATCCTAAACCGTCGATGAGGCCTCTCTTAGCACGGTGTGGCTCAAAGGTAAGTAATTTATCAGATATATCATTAATTTTAAGGTTGAGATGCTCAATGTGCGGGTCGAATAGATGTAAAGTTCTATTATTAAATTTAGTCTTAATTTCAGATAGTTGTAGCCTAACCCTATCAACTTGGGTGCGAATATCATCGAGGTCTACATAATTTAGGAAGGAATGATAGTGAGCTATAATTTTCGTAGGTCCTAGTTTAAACGGGAGTAAACCTGGTCCGTCGTCCAAGGAGTCAATCGTTACTTCTTGTCCTCTCGTCAGCTGGAGTAGTGTCGTTAGTAGCAGTAGCCTGTAACAATGTCGGGTCTTTAGGACTACGTTTCAGCCGAGATTTTGCAACGGGCCCACGTTTCTTTTTAGTATAAATGTGGATAGGAAGATCAGCGAGTACTGTATCCTGAGTATATCTAGGTGCCAGTTTTTGTCTATTTGCCATAGGGTTACGTACAAAAACTTGCTGATCTGGGCTATACTCTTTTTCAGGTTCACGGTCTTTGTTCCTGTTCTCAGTAAGTTGAGTCCTGTCATGTAGTGAAGTCTGATTAATAAGGTCATATACATGAGTCATTCTATTCTTATGCTCTTGTGAATATTGTTGTAAAAGATGTTCAGTGAGGTTTACATCTAAAGGATCGCGTGGATCAAAATGACCTGTGATCAGATCAAGGGGTCTACATTTAGTAAAGCTATGGATAGAGCTATTGTAAGCTAATACTGCGTATGGCATGAGGTTAACTACAGGTTCATTGCGTTTTTCTAGTTGTAATATTCTAAGATGTTCAAGGATAGTAGAGTGGAAGCGCTCGACCATGCCATTGTCGTTGGGAGTATGTGCAAGAATTTTGTGGTGTTGAATTTTATGGAGTCTTGTGAACTCAGAAAATAGCTGGTTAGTAAATTCAGGGCCTTGGTCCGTTATAATTGTAAGGGGAACACCATGGTGGGTAGAAAATTTTAGGAGGGCTTGAACTACGCTTAAAGCTGTTCCATCTCTAAGGTGATATGCTTGAGCGTATTTGGAGAAAGCATCGACTAGTGTCAGATATTTCTCGTTTTGTGCTGTAAACAGGTCTAGGTGTACTATTTCGAAGGGTTTTGATGGTGGAGGAACTATGCAAAATCTTTGCCTAATAGGGTTCCTATCATATTTAGCTTGGCCGCAAATGCTGCACTCATTAATATATTTAGTTATATGTTCCCTCATTTTAGGCCAGTAATATTTAGAAGATAAAGCTAGGTAAGTTTCATTGATACCACGGTGGTTTGTCTTACCCACGTGATATTTTTGAATTATTTCCTGCTGTCTCAAGTACTCTTTGACATTCTCTAATTCTACTTTGGTAAGTACTAGGTTCATAGCAGAGCTTTTGAACTTTTCCTGAATAATAGGGATTATTTGGTACATAGCAAGAGGAGGGTGGATTATAAGACCTGTTTTAACCTTGGGATTCACAAATTCTTTGATAGAATTAATGACGTCCTCTTCCATATTGGACTCAGATATTTGAATTACTGTCCTTGTGTGCGTCTCGAAAGGTTTGGTCACTGAAGGTTTTTTCTTAATGTCACCTACAACTACTAGACAAATTTGGCGATTGAACTTATTAAGAGGTTCATCTGAGATAGGAATCTCTAAGATGGGATTTTCGGCATTAGTGTGGGCTGTAACTGTGGTAGAACCGTTAGCAGGAGCCGTTACAGTGGTGGAACCAGTTTCTGAAGGAGGTTTCTCCGAGACATTAACTGCAATAGAGCTGGTTTCCTCATTATTAATCTCTATTCGGGAAAGAGCATCGGCGTTGGTATTATGTTTGCCTTGCTTATACACTGTAGTAAAGTTATATTCGCTTAGCTTAAGGCGCCAACGGGTCAGTCTAGAATTGGGTTCCTTAAGATTCATAACCCACTGCAAGGGTTTATGATCTGTAACTATCTTGAATTTTCTGCCAAATAGGTAAGGGCGAAAGTACTTGGTTGCCCATACAATTGCCAAGAGCTCCTTTTCTATGGTGCTGTAATTTATTTCACTTGAATTTAGAGTTCTTGATGCATAGGCTATCGGCTTATCACTACCAATCGTTCCTTGTGACAAAATAGCACCAATTGCATAATTTGATGCATCAGTCGTAAGTATGAAATCTTTGCTAAAGTCAGGATACTGTAAAATCGGGTCATTTGTGAGTAGGGTCTTACAAGTCTCAAAGCTGTTAATATAGTTAGTGTCATTGTAAGTAATTTTAGATCCCTTTTTTAAGCATTGTGTCATGGGTTTAGTTATACGGGCAAAGTCCGGAATGAATTTTCGGTAGTAGCCTAATAATCCTAGAAACCGTTTAATTTCTGTAGCTGTTTTGGGCAAAGGAAACTTTTGAATCGCTTTTATTTTGTCTGGGTTAGGTTTTATACCGTCTTTACTAATTATGTGTCCTAGATATGCTGTCTCTAATTTTAAGAATTCTGACTTATCCATCTGAATTTTGAAGTTGGATTCTCTTAATCTTTTAAATACCTTTTCTAAATTTACCATGTGCTCTTGTAAGGAAACGCTAAAGACTATAATATCGTCTAGGTAGACTAGACAAATCGTGTTCTGTAGATCTCTGAGGATATTATCCATCACACGTTGAAACGTGGACGGGGAGTTTTTCAAGCCCATAGGCATACGCAAAAATTCATATTTCCCATGTTCTACATTAAACCCTGTCTTCTCTATATCTTCAGGATTCATTTCCACTTGATAGAAACCACTCGCTAGGTCTAGGGTAGTAAAATAGTGACAGTTACCCAATTTATCAAGTACGTCAGCTATGTTTGGTATTGGGTATTTGTCATCTATCGTTTTCTCATTTAATTTCCTGAAGTCTACAACTATGCGCCATTTAGTTTTTCTAGACGCATCGGCTTTCTTTGGAACAACCCAGATGGGAGAGCTCCATGCTGATTGGGAAGGCCGAATGATACCCTGAGATAACATTTTAGAGATTTGCTCTTGGACTTCTTGTCTATGAATAAATGGGTATCGATAGGATTTAGTGTAGACTGGTAGCTCGTCAGTTGTTCTGATACTATGTTTAATTTTATTTGTGAAGGTAAGAGGTTCTCCATCAATGTAGAAAATGTCAGCGTATTGAGCACAAAGGTTTTCTAAGTTAGCTCGCTCTTCAGGATTCAAATGGTCTGTACGTAATCGAGAAAGGACTTCAGCTACGCGATCAGGTAAGGTTTCAGAACAATTGGATTGAATGTTAAATAGTTCTGCACTAGCTGGTCTATCCATAGAAAAAACTATGTCATGTCTAGTCGGGTTAGTCACTTCTACTATACCGCGATTATTTTTTACAGTCGTTATACAGTCTTTAATAAAACAATTAGATATCACTTGCTCAGATATCATAGCTTCACCATCATGAAAGTTAACTGGGATTCTAGCCAATTTAGAGGAATTAGCTGGGATAATGTCTTCATAGAGATTGCAATTCCTGGAATCATACATTAATAAAGGAGTAGAGGAATGCCGTGTAACTAGGATCTTATTCTTTAAATCAATAGTAGATTCAAATTTTTCTAGTAAATCTAAGCCAATAACTCCGTCAAAGTAATTATGAAATTTATAGATAAGTAATGTAATGTCTTCTTTTTCGTTAAATTCGTTAAAACATGGTATAGTTATTGAGTGATCACTACGCGTCGTTGCATGTATATTCGTAATTTCAAAAGGATCGTAGTTACATGGTACATCCGAGTAAAAGGTGCCTACAGCTTGAGGGCTGATAAAAGACTGATTAGCTCCCGTGTCTATTAATAGTTTAAGAGGTGGGTCTAGTATCTGTACGTAGGGTAATTGCCGTTGCGTTTGTAGGTTAATTTCTATTTTAGTTTTTCTAATTTCGGACTTTTCTGAAAATCCTGATCTGGATTGGAAGAGTGAGGGACTTCCTCATGAGCTTCTTCAACTGTAGCTGGTAAGTAATCTGGAGAATATGAGGACTGCTCATATGAAGGGTCATATGTATAGTCAGAGTAATCGTAATAGTCTTGGCAGTCACCATAGTAGTCACCATAATATTCATTATAATAGTCGTAGTCATAGAATTCGTTAAAGTTAAGTTCTCTAGTCTTGAAATAGTTCGAGGGTGGCGGATTCCCTGATTTGGTCCAGTCATGGGGCGTGCGAGGCGAAAAAGGCTTAGATACATAGTGACTGACGCCACTCATTGGTTGTGGGGCATTTGCGTTACTACGGGGTTGAAAATGAGGCATTTTAAAAACGTTACTTTGGGGTCTATAATTAGGTGGGAGAGCCGCAAACATCTGTTGAGTACGGGTAGGACCGTTATGGAATGACGTTTGGGGTCTCCAGAGAGGCATAGGCCTCTGCGCAGGGAATGGCCTGGAAGGGCCAGATACACCAGGCATATTAAAGGGTTTCAATTGACCGGGCATATTTAAATTAAATGGCTTAGGCGGGATAAAATTAAAATCTTTAGGGGTTGTAAACGCGTTAGAGGTGCTGAAAGGAAATTTAGGCTGGTTAAATGAAGACGTAGACTGCAACTTCCGGTGAGGCAGGTGTTCATTGCGCTGCTGCATGTATAGGGTGTTCATCTCGTTGTAAACATATTCAAGGGCCTTTTCCATTGTGTCAGGCCGCATGCACCGAATCCGAGAGCCTAGTGGGTCACGAAGCCCACGTAAGTATGACTGAAGGGTTAACTTCTTATATAAGGCACGTTTAGCTTCAATGGTGCTCGGTATCGTTTCATGCAAACTGACATACGTCATAATTACGCTAAATAGGTTTTGACACTGTTCATAGAATTCCTGTGGGGTCCCTGAACCTTGCGTAAGAAGGGAAAGATCATTGTACAGTGAGGTCTCATCGCGTTGATCGGCAAATGTATTTATAAGAGTACTACGTATAGCCTCCCAGGTCTCGGGGATACCATTGGAATTTATAGTGCGGGCCGCGGGCCCAGTAATCTTATTAAGGATACCGTTAATAAGTGAAAGATTACTTAACTCGCGTCCAGCCTCCTTTGAAATATACTGTGAAACTAACTGATCACATAGGTGCACAAATCGGGTTAACACGTTTGAGTTCCCATCAAACTCCGGAACTAGCCTAAGGGCCTTATAGATATGATCTACGAGAGGTTGTGCCATCTCGTTAGATTCTAACTCTTCTACTTCCTGAATACTACCTAGATCTCTGTTTGAGTCTAGCGCTAAAGATCTATTACTAACACTAAAACTAGAAAACCGAGATTGCCGTGGGTGGAAAATCTTGGAAAATTTAAAGGAAATCTTAAAAGGAAAGGAGAGCAACACTAGAGAGATTCTGATGTACTCACATATGCATCTTATATCCTTCTGCCGTATCGATGTCTGGATACACCCTCTGGACTGCAACACGTAGATTCTGGACCGTCGCACACGTCACTGGTCACTGACACTATGTCTATGATTTATGAGTCCCGACGATCCTACCGACTGCGCCAATTACGAGGGTTGAAGCCGGAGGGCGCAAAAAAATATAAGATTTGGAAAATTAATTTAATTACTGAATAAAAATTATTACATTATCTTATAAAATATTGGACGTGACAATTGATCGATGTGAGATACAAAAGTGACGAATACGTTTCCGAAGATCGGGCGGTGGCCAGGTGCATCGAGGCGGGGCTGCTGCGTCAGCGACTCCGCAGGTGGTCCGAGATCGGGCGATGTTCCGATAAGTTGACTAATCCTCATGCTCGTGACGTATCAGCAAAAGTAAGGGTGGTACTACATGTAACAAGCTTGTGATATTATTTATTTTGAAGAAATATCATATACCAGTACCTGATCGTAACTGCGTTTGATTGGAAATGGAATAAAACAAAACCAAAATATAATATTTGCGTATGGACTCATGAAAGGTTAAGTTAGGTATATAAAATGCCACAAACATTTAGCCAATAATGGCATGCAAACTAATATAGTTAATTAAATCAAATTATTAAGTTACAAACATGTGTGAATTAAATTAATTGGTCAATATTAACAAAGGAGCATGTCATTGATAATAAGCAGAATCAGGTAAAGTGGATTTTACAGTTTAAATATTCTTGAATTGTATAAAATCAGTTTACGGCTAGATTTAATAAATCTAAAACGATGGTTTTAGAACCTAAATATTACCACTTGAACAATTGTTTGTTCCGTACATCAGTAAAATTTTGCCGTGCAATCAACATTGAGAGTTAACAATACTCGTACTAATAAACGTGATTAGCATAATAGATACATGGTACGCGGATACCGATGCACTCCGTGGCCGCTAGCAAATACTTTTACTGCAAAAACACAGGTATTTGTCTACGGTTTCTGTGAGTGAGCAACAACTACAACATAGGATACAACCTGGATAACGCTCATATGGAAGAGGTATCATCATTGTCATCATCAACAATAATCATAACGTACGTTAGTACCGGCGTCGACCCTGATAGTTGACTCACACACATACTAGTGGTTTTAGGCATTAACATCATTCCGTTTATATGAAGTGCCATACCTGTGCCAGAACCTTGAACAAGCGTTAAACAAAAACTAGATTCTGATGGCGTTCGGTACCCACAGCGTGCCTTCCGAAGCACGGAACCATGTATCTTCTCAGACAATCAGGCGATTCAAGCCTGCAATATTCTAACCAGATAAGAAACAACTTTTACAAAGTATGCTTCCTCGTGGGATTTGAACCACGATCTCTGGGTCATTAGGCAAACGCCTAGCCCATAGAGGCATTCGATAAAGTTTATGGATATTAAGAATAACTTACTTTGTAATTAATATGCTAACTAAGTTAGGCAATGGAGAGAGGTACAAGCTCCCGAACAAACTTCCAACACATACTTCTGAACTTTACGCCGCATGCACTTGATGTACTTGGAGTTTGCGGCTTATGAAACTAGAAGGTTCATGGTGGGAGTCAAGGGTTGGGGTTTACCTTAGATATAATATGAAATTGGTGTAGTTTGGTGTTATAAATGTTCATGCTCATGAACGATAAAAAAGTTTATTAAGTTAATTTAGTTAAATCGACTCGTATAGATTTTTCCCCAAAAGCTCCCACGAGGCTATCAAAGAACCTACGCAATCTTTGATTGCTTCTTGTTAAAACTGTACCGTACAACACAGATACTTTGTATATCATTCAGCTGGTCATTGGCAGAATCACTGAAACTTCGGTGGATGTCATAAAATAAAACAAAAGAAAAAGGTTCATGGTAGACATGTTAAATTATTATGGTATTAAAAACGTTATAAGTATGTACGTCATCACCATAATTTGAGCACTGCGCCCAGTGGGCGTGAGCATTATTAGCGCTTCCGTATGTTAAGCTATCCCGGACGCAGCCCCCTCTTGGATGGATGACCGCAAGTGTCATAAAAATATTTCAAAGCCGTCCTTCGGAAGATACGTTTAGACGGTGGTCCCGGCTGTCATCATTAATAACAGTCGTTAAGTGTTGTCAAATCACTTTGGGCAGTTCAAAAAATCTGACACCAGTGTCGGCCACTTACACACACGAAAATCAAAACATTGTCGTACGAACGTTCAAGAAACTAACAACATACTTAATCCTTAAAAAAATATGGCCAACCAATAAGCTAATTATTAATAGTGACTTCCTCGTGTGGCGACCTTTCCCGCCATTTGATTAAGGTCTTTATGAATATTTTGTGCTAGCTGTGCGGCTTCGCCCGCGTGATATATAGTCTATGTTCTTCTCAGTACCCTAACCTATATGTGTATGCCTAATTTCACGATGATCAGTTTAGTAAATACGGCGTGAAAGCGTAACAGACAAACTCACTTTCGCGTTTATCATATTAGTTAGGAATCGACAAAAAATTTGTTCATAAAGTTGATCCCATCAGGAAAAGTTGGTCATATTGAGAGACTCCCTACTTTAACACAAAGGAAATGACAAGGGCAAATCGGTAGATAAAGATGTAAAATTGTATATGTATGTATACTTATCGTTGAATAGAAACACGATCCCAATCAACCGCCGAGGACAGTTATTAAAAAAGTTGCTTGATCAGCTATATTGCTTGTTATCCTCCTGACCTTTGGGATACGAATAACGACCCTTATAATTAATACGCTGAACCCAATTTATCATACTTCCTGAACGAAAGAATGGAAGATTCATTTAAACAGAGACTAAGTAAGAATTATAAAATTTAAAATATGTAAAGACAATTTTATGAGCTCTGAGGCCATTTCAAAATAGCAAAGTATAAAAACACATATAAAATATTGTTTGGTTTCCTACAATAAAACATCTAGAATTAGTTAAATCAAATACCACCTTGTAATTGTGGGGTAGTTACTTTAGGTGACAAAAGCGTTCATACGTATATATATCAGTAATGGGATATGATAGAGAAATTCGATGTGGACTTAGATGCAGCTTGAATTCTGCCTACGTGAAATTTATTTCCATATCTTATTTGTTAATTAATTAGTAGAATAGCATTGAGAATGCATAAAAAACATATTTAAAAATATTAAATTGCTTTCTTTTATATTGAGCTCCGTGGCGCAGCGGTCAACTCGCCGGCCTGTGACACGGATGGTCCCAGGTTCGATCCCCGGTCAGGTCAAGATGAAAAATGATCTTTTTCAAATTGACCTGGGTCTTGGATGTTTATCTATATATAGTCTATATATGTATTTGTTATAAATATAGTGTCGTTGAGTTAGTATCCCATAACACAAGTCTTACTTAAGAACTTACTTTGGGGCTAGCTCAATCTGTGTGATTTGTTCGTATATATTTATTATTTATTGATTTTAAATTTTATTGCAAAATCAGTTAAATCAAATACCACACGATTCTTTCCTAAACGATCTGCACGGCAAGAGACACAGCTTGTATAATTTATATGTTTTTCTTTGCTCCTAAACCAACACAATCATTAGAGTAAATTTATTAATTAATAATAAATAAATAAATATAGGGACATATCACACAAATTGAACTAGCCCCACGGTAAGTTATGAACTTGTGTTGCAGGATACTAACTCAACGATATTAAATCTTATAATATATACTTATAACATCCAAGACCCAGGTCAATCTGAAAAAGATCGTGTCCCATCATGACCTGACCGGGGATCGAACCCAGGACCCCCGTGTCGCAGGCTGGCGTGGTGACCACTGCGCCACGGAGCTCGTCAATCGTCAAAAATATTGAAATGCGCTAGTAGATTTGGAGTAAATTAATTTACTGCTGCAAACAAATATGATCCTTTAAAGGTTGTTGATTACTCAAAGATAAGGCAAAGGAGTCTTAGATTGCAAGTAGTTTTCTTCATTAAACTTAAAATTTCATCCATTCTTTTGAGTCGTTTATGCCAAGGCTCTATTCAACTACAAAGGTTCGGCTAGAAAAGTTTCTAGCTTGTCTGTTCAAAGCTGAAAGCAATTTTAGCTTTAGTTAAAATAAGGAAAGCTTGAAATAATATCCCTCATTTTTCTTTGAAGTCGAAAGAAAAGTTTACTTTTTCCTTTTTATTTTTTAATAGATTTAGAGCAATTGGCTATGGCAGTCAGGACAGACAGACAACCGAGTGATTCAGTAGTACAGTGGTTAATACCTACGTCTACCTACAACACGAGTGGTCCCGAGTTCAATCCCCGGACAGATCACGATGAAAAACGGTATTTTTTGGTTGTCTTGTCTATATATTTTATAATAGATATCTACTAGAATTAAAATATATTATACAATTTATAACAGTTGAGTAAGCATCCTACGACACACGTTTACAACTTATTGTGGGGCTAGCTTAATATGTGTCCCTACTTTTATATAAGTAGTTTTATTATAATTTTAATTTATATAAGTAGATTTATGAATTATTAATCCATTGGGTAGCCCTAATTAAAACTTTTTAGCTTTCATAATCAGATTTACTAATATTTCCAAGGAAAAACATATTTATTTAGGTAGGTCGTAAGTACTCGTAAGACCGTGAAGGCCGGTCAAGGAATATGGCGAACATCTAAGGAATCACGTAATAGGCGATGGGGCTAGCAACCCATCACTATTTTGGTTCCGCTTTCCACCTTAACGCCGACTAACATGCTCAACGTGGCCTTAGAGTTTAATTACTTTGGGCTTTGTCTACCCCGCAAGGGATAAAGACGTAATAATATGTATGTATGGATGTATGAATGTAGGTGGCCCCAAGAACTTTTGTTTTATTTTGTCCCAGAAAAAGAGGACGTCAGCTGAGAAAATTAGCAATATTCTTCAGCGATTCCCACGGGGCGCTCTTTATTTCGCATCACTCATAATTATTCTCATAAATCAGAGCTTAGACAAAGGAAAACACTTTTATGATGCAGTAATCATGGTTGTTATTTCCCCCTTTCCCTGGCCTAATAAGTGAATCTCATAAAGTACCTATAACTATATATGTTTTTTTGTGACATACATACATTTAATCAGATTTTTTTCCCTTGCGGGGTATACAGAGCCTCGGTCTATAAAACGCTAAGGCCACGTTTAGCATGTTGGTGGAGAACGGAAACAAAATAGTGATGGGTTGCTAGCCGCATCGCCTATTGACATAATTCTTTACGTCTTTTCCATTTTTCTCGGTTTTTCCCTCCCTCGATTGGCTTTTAAGATCTGCGCGGGAAAGAGAAGCAGCTAGTACATTCTACGTTTTCTCTTTCCTCCCAGACCAGCGTGGAACGTGGAAGAAAAAAAGACAAATTTTTATTAAGAACAACTTATATACTGTGAACTCCTTGCCAAGACAAATCAAATGGGCCCAAACAAGATGGGTACATCTTCTTTAGTTTAGATGTTTTGTATGGCCACCTTCTGATTCCGTCATAAGATCAGGAGTGCTATTTTTGAACGCGTGCCACTCGTTTTCGAACAATTTTTTCATACAAAAATCGTTCGGAGACGAGTGGCACGCGTTCAAAAATAGTACCCCAGCTCTCTGGTACCATAATATTATATTGTCATTCGACTTACATAAGTACACAAAATTTCAGCTTAATCGGTTCGAATTTCGTTGCAAGATTTGACCCAAACAAACATTGAACAGACATAAATTGATATACTGTATGATTGTTTATTTTTATACGTATTTATAGGTATAATTAAATTAAAAATACTAACTAATAATTATACTCATTAAAAATTTTCTGCATCACCCAAATGTTGCCTGTTAAATAATGCTTATAGCATTAAGTCCGCCTATTATGCATTTACACTGTACTTACACAACAAAGATTAAATAAATAAATAAATACAAGTTAAATAATAGCTTGCATAAAAAAATATATTCCTTATTTTATTCCAATTGTTGAATTAATTTTATCATTGCATTTTACGTATAATACATAAATTTTGTCTAATGTCAAAAACTTACACAAAAAAATATCAGTCAAATAGAACGTGTCGCATTGTGTTGTGCCTGATGCAAAAGTACCAACGCAAAAGTTATAACACTTGCTTGCAACAACAGAAATAAATAATTAAATAAAGCCAATTTTTTTTTATATAATTAAAATAAATTGGCTTTATTTAATTATTTATTTTTCAAAAATAAATATATAGCAGATGAGGCTGATATTTAGACACACACTGGGATCGCTTCATCACTCAATCGTTCTCATAAATCAAAGCCGATGGACAAAGAAATAAACACTTTTATGACGCGAGTAATTATGGTTGTTATATCCCTCCTCTTTGGGCCAATAAAGTGGGGATGGCTCGTAACTTCGACGACCCATTTGCAATGTTAAAACCTCTGTAAATTATGGCTCATAAAGCCATAATAGGCTAGTAAACATACAACATCGTATACGCTCAATACAGCTTATAACCTCTATAACATAAAATGAGGGAAAAATTGTGATTGATGCGCAATTTTTGTGAGCTTTTTGTAACATGTAATAATACTAGTGGCTCCGTAAGCCGTAGACCTTACGAGAGTTATCACAACAAACTCATATTGGACTTAGGTTGAGGATTCCGTACCCAAAGGGTAGAAATGGGACCCTATTCATGAGACAATATGCGTCTGTCTGTACGTCTCTCACTAGGCTGTATCTCATAAACCTTGATAGGTAGACAGTTGAAGTTTTTACAGATTATGTATTGATATGTAACTCTGTTACCGCTATAACAACAAATACCAAAAATGGGATCAATGCTGGAACTCATTTTCTTTCGCAAGTCTTAAGATCTTACCCAAAGCACAAGGCTCTCAAAAAGGTGGATAAATTTAATAATATGTTATCTATCTGCCATAAAACCTTTACAGTGTGTAGAGTGTAGAAAATAAATACATTTATTATTAAATTTATTATCCTGATTCCGTGGCTTAAACATTGTTAGGGGAGAATCTACTGTATAAACCGCCTTTTCTGGCGCGTAAACACACTTGTATATAAATAAGAGAAAAGATCGTAAATTACTCGAAACGTTATTCTGTTCAGTCTGTTGTCAGTTGTCTGTGTCAGCATCGTTACGATCTAACAGAGAAACCACACGGGCTTTTTGCTTACACTCTATCGTCGCAGCGACGACGAAGCAACACCCTTGTCGTACTCTCTCTACATATAAATAGTAAATATACAGCGAGGAACTTGGTTTTTGACATTCCTTAAAAAAGCAGTGACTCCGACTTTCAATATGAACAACTTTTCTTATGGGGAAATGTTGGGAAGTCGAACAACTTTTTGACTACCTATATATGTAAATTTCCCGGGTGGCTGAACACCTTTGTATGAAAACGAACTCTTTTTAAATTCCTAGCATTGGTCCCCTAGGAAAAGTTTTTCATATATACGGGCTGAGTTACCCCTTTAAAAGGGAATGCCGAGGGTAAAGTTACACGCTATATAGGGACAACTTTGATTGATCAATAACTTTGATTGAGATAGCCTCACACTAAGTTGTGAATTTTAGTCGTCTTTAAGGAACATAAAAGATACATATCTAAGACCTAGTACAATGTGAAAAGATCGTATTTCAACGTGAACTGACCAGGCATCCAACCCGAGAACCTTCGATTTATACTTGCGGTTTTATAACAATAGATCGTCAAATCAGATCGCCGTGCCAAAATGATAGCGTAACTGATGCGTAACACAGTAAGGTCTTGATAGATGAAGCTTAGAGGGAAACGACGCAAAAATGCAAGCAAAAACGACCGAAAGAAAGCAGTAGGTAATCTACGGAAGCACCGAATAACATTTACAATCTCTGCCTTGCGACATCGGAGCGGCAATTTAACATCCGTGTGGTATCGCTTTAAGACTCAGCAAACGTTAATTCGTTACCAAGTCAACAATGCGGCTGATAATAATTAATTCAGAGTCCTTCCCACCACGATCGGATCACAGCCGGGTGAGGGTAGAAATAAACAGATTAAGTAATTTATGGGAATGTAAATACCTACGGATTACTCAACTATATTTGCAATGTTTGTTGTAATATCCAAATTTGTTTCAGTTGACAGACCTGAGAGTTTCTAGGGAAAAGCCGTGTTGCTCGAAGGTTTCTAGCTATACAACCCGCACTCTGCACGATTACGACCACTCTGTCAAAAGTGAACGACTAAGAAGAAGCTATACAACTATTTTTTCTAAATAATAATACTTTAAAGGTAATAATTAGTAAAGATAATATACATATTAATTAAACTAGAATAAACTAATAACATCTCTACATATAATAAAACAGTAAAAATATTTTGTCTGTACATTTAGTATTTTTGACTGAAATGGATAATAGAAAGCAAAAAAATTTTTTTTTATTTTCTTATCTGTCTGTTTGTATGATCACGTTTATCTCCGTAAATATTGGACGGATTCGAATGAAACTTTTTTTGCTATATAGCTATTAAGCCGGGGCAACATATAATGTACAGATGATTTTAAAAATTGAACACCTGATGCAGCATCATAATGATCCAGCTGAACTATAAGAAATATTAAAGGAGCCTTAGCAAAATTTGTTGAGCCTGATGAGCATTTTTGTTGAGGTATAAAAAATCTGAGATTTGGAACACCTCATGCAGAACCATAATGGTCCATGTAAACTATAAGAAATATATAAATGATGCCTTAACAAAAGTTATTCACACTGATGAGCATTTTTTTTTTGAGATATTTAATTTGAAGATTTGGAACACCTGACGAAGAACCATAATGGTCCAGGTAAACCATAGGAAATAAAAAAATTACGCTGTAGCTAAAGTTGTTCAGCCTGATTAGTATTTTTTGTTGAGGTATAAAATCGAAGATTAAGAACATCTGATACACTAAGTACCATGTTAAATTGTAGGTATATCGACGATTTTACAGAGTCACACTCTCCTCTGGGAGAGGCGTAGAGTGCGATTAGCTCATATTTAAATTACTGGTGACCGCCCAGCGGTCCCCCTTTTGGCAACGTAGTTTTCAGCCCATACGGCAAAACATGAGAGTTTGCTGTCTCTCCAAGCTTTGAACACACCTCAAAGTTTGGCAAAGTAGCGCAAGCTCACTTGGAGCTAGCTATATAGGTAGTCTTCTTCTTATCGTGTCGGTGGCTCAAAAAATCTAAAAGAATCTTATATTATATCCCTCCAGTATTTAGCAGCAGCCAATGCAATGCCATACAATTTTATAACACTGCTACAAGTACTTTCTTATGTATGTTTAGTTCGTATTAAGGTATATTAATACGCCGGAGACATATAGTCTACGCGAACGAAGTTGCGGGCATCAGCTAGTATTAAATAATTATGAAAAATTAACCTTAAACTAAAAACCTAAAAAAAAATTATATGATACATTGTCTAAAATATATTATTAAAAGGAGTCCATTTAGGCAAGGTTCCGAAGATACTGGCAGCGTTGCCCCTTTGAATAGCAAGACTAATTCTTTGTCCGAGGTAGCTGACAGCTCTTCGGTCTCCTGTGACGTCGACTAACCTTGTAGCGCTAGGACCCCACGGACCAAGGGTCTCGACACCGAATGGGACAAAATCCATGGGTTGTTGGTTCCATGTAGATGGGAAGGGGCCAGCGTGTCTGAACAGGTTGCATCCCATACCAGCACCCGGCCCATCTTCCATGGAATCAAACTCATACCGTCCGGTCTCTTGCCATCATCTCTTGCAATGCCAGTCGGTCCAAGTAGACTTGGCACGTTGACAAGCAAGGGACCGGCGTATGATATCGTACTTAAACTTTGTGCCAATACAAAATAATAAAATTAAAATTCACTTTGAGCTACTGCGTCATACAAGTACAGGAAATAGTTTGTGGAAAAATCACAAAACAGCCAAGAAATTACTTTTTGGCCAACACGTAGAGTTTTTAGAACATTTGCTTTTAAGTATAGTATAGGTAAAGTCGGTGGGCTCAGCATACACAGGACTGCAATTTGTGGCGATTTATGGGGAAGGCCTATGTTATTGCAGTAGTGGACGTCCCTGGCTGACAGATAGATGGGTAAAGTTGTATATATAGTTGTATTGTTCTTCAAGGCTAGGCTAGACTTCAACGTATAATACGAAAATAATCTGGCTTCATAGATATCGTAATATGTCATCACTGACAGCATTACTTTATATGATTTTTATTAAATTAAGCAATGTGAATGAAGGGGTATAGGATATGGTGGAGTTTTCGTAGGGTATGAAGCGCGGTAGCTCAATTTGCAGAGTGTACGTCGTAAATAGATCGAAGGTCGCTGATTCAAACCCGGGCAGAGTTTGAACCTGGAATACTTTTACCATTATCTTATTTGGAGTATACCAGAATAGCATTGGGAATGCATGACACCCATATTAAAACATATTTATTCGTATACTGTGAAGGAAAGAGCTTAGTAGATAATAATTAAAAGCTTTAATCTATATCTATACATTTATAACTAGTATTTCGGGTGGGGGCGCGGGCTGCGAGCAGCCCGCGAGGTGTCGGTGCAGTTGTTGAGGAGGGTCATGTACCTTGTGCAGTCGAAGGTGGGTGAGGTAGCTTGTGGTGCTCGAAAAAGGGTCAAAAACCGAATGGCCGCAACAGTATTAGATATTCAGTTGAAATTCCATAAAATCTAAGGGGGGTGAGGGGGGGGGGGGGGGGATGAAAAATGTCAAGAACCAAATGGCTCGGCCTTCGGCCTCGCCACTCAGCGAGCCCTCCGGGCTCGCGGCAGCTCGGCCTGCGGCCTCGCTGCTAGTTACTTGGGGGAGGGGGGTTGGGGGGGGGGGAGAGGGGGGTTAATTGGACGGGGGAGGTATTCCGAGGTGCTCGGGCTTCGCCCTCGCCACGCAGCTCGGCCTCCGGCCTCGCTAGCGCTCGCCCTACGGGCTCGCGTAGAATGACCCGAATTGGCCTTGTGTGGCGGCCATCTTGAATTTTGAAAAAATTAAAAAAAAAACATCGACATTTGAAATTGCTTACAACCCCCTACATTTTGGAAAAAAAATCATCCCCCTAACCCTCACCGTTTTTGCAGGCAGTAGAGGTCTACCGTCAGGTTTCTTCAATCTTGAACATGTCAGATTTTTCTGGTACTCACTAGAGCACCCACTATACGACTATATTCCAATCACAACCCTATACAGTCGGGAACAGGTCAAACAACCATGTCAATCAGTCAGTGAGTGAGTGAGTGGTATTGTAGCTTTATATATATATAATAAAACAGTAAAAATATTTTGTCTGTACATTTAGTATTTTTGACTGAAATAGACAGAGGAACACAAAAAAAGGAATAAAAGAAAGGATTTTTTTTAAAGAATTTCTTGTGTCTGTCTGTCTGTATGTATGATCACGTTTATCTTCGGATTTGAATTAATCTTTTTTTGCGATATAGCTACTAAGCCTGGGCAACATATAAGGCGGAAAAAATTTCAAAAAATGGAACACCTGATGCAGCATCATAATGGTCCAGCTGAACTATAAGAAATAAAAAAAGTGGAGCCTTAGCAAAAGTTGTTGAACCTGATGAGCATTTTTGTTGAGGTATAAAAAAATCTAAGATTTAGAACACCTCATGCAGAACTATAATGATCCAGGTAAAAAATAGGAAATATAAAAATGACGCCTTAGCAAAAGTTATTCAACCTGATGAGCATTTTTTGTTGAGGTATTTAAATTGAAGATTTAGAACATCTGATACAGAATTTTTAGTTGTGGTAGAGCCTCGCTACCGGCGAAAATCACTTTTGCTAGTAGCATGAATGGGCCGGCTCGTCCGGGGAAGTACCACACTCTCACAGAAAATCGACGTTTGAGTAGTAGCTTTACCGCTACTATGCTTCGTTCGGTGAGTGAGAGAGCCGGAGGCCCATCTCCCTCTCCCCTCTGGGGAGAGAAAAATAAAAGGCCGGCAACGCTCCTGTGACACCTCTGGTGTTGCAGTTGTCCATGGGCAGCGGTGATCACTTCCCATCAGGTGACCCACTTGCTCGTTTGCCGTCCTATGACATAAAAAAAAAAAAAAAAAAGAACCTTGTCAAATTTTATATCGTCAATTTTACAGAGTCACTTTCTCAACTGGGATAGAGTGCATAGAGTACGATTAGCTCATATTACTGGTGACCGCTGATTTGATCAAATATGGGTACAGCCGTTTACTTTTGAGAGGGATTTATGTAGGAAGATGACATAATTGTTTACAATATTTTTCAAGATAAAGCTCTACACTCATTGAGATATAACTACTAGAGAAGACACTGCAAATCCTTACTTTGTCCCGTTCAACTTCGGTGATCGGGCCGCAACTCAATGAGTCCTTTGTTAGCTGTTTCACTTGAGGTACTTCCCACGATTAATAAAAAAAACATGGTAAAAATCATAAAAAAATACCTTGGTGTGTATTGAGTTATTGCAGTAATAACTTATCGAGCACTGCACAGTGCACAGGAATACATTTTCAAAAGCAAATACTTAAACTAATTTCATTTTTTCTAAAAAGAAAATCAATATTATTACCTCCCGCCATTTTGCATTATGTTGACATGTTGCTATGGAAATGCGTGATTGTAGCAAATATAGTGCTGAAGTATTCAGTATGTATGATTGGGCGATTAATTATTGTCTTAGCGCTAAAGCGCTAAAATTTTAAGTTTCGAAGAATGGAACAATGCCAATATTTAACGTAGGTCCTCTAGTACGTAGTACTTATATCTCGATGTCTATACTGATGAATTTTTTACTATTATTATTTGTTTTAAATTCAGGAAAAACGGTTCATTATCAGTTTTGTCCTGTTTTTCACACTCAAGCTAATGTAAATCCCTCGAAAAGAGTTTTTATCAAATAAGGTTCCACTACATTCTTTTTTACACCCTTGAAATTGCTAAGCAGTTCATGATGATATGTTGCGATTAAAAGCATGTAAGCATGGCAAACATATAAACGTACAAAGTAGCTTTGTCATTTATATTTTTTTGCTGTGTTTTTCTTAAATTAAAGTCTGCTACACCACGTACATTATTGTAATAAAATGTGCGTCACCGTTTTAAATCTTCTAAACATCATACAGTTATTTATTTCATACAAGATTTTTAAAGTAGAATTGTAAATACATACGCGTCTGAAACCAATCTCGACGAGGCTTTGTAGAAGACAACTCAATTACCTGAAAATAAAGAAAACAGTATAATTCATGGTGAGCCAGCAAACAGCATTAAGGCGAAGTGAGTTCACACACTAGCGCCACCCAGCAATTAATTCTATAAGTCCTAAATCATATCAAATTTAAAAAATCTAATATCTGAATGCCCTAGTCAATTACTTGTAGTATTATTGGTACAAGTTTTCACTATTTTTAATTTGACGAATTAAGAGAACGAATTATATCCGCCAAAAGTGACCACTTTTGGCGGTAATAATTCGTTATCTTAAACTTAGATTATAATATCTATGAAAAGTAATAAAAATAATACTACTAGTAATTTACTAGGGAAATCAGCTATTAGATTTTTTAAATTTGATTTGATTTAGGATTAAAAGAATTAATTACTGGGTGGCGCTAGTGTGTGAACTCACTTCGCCTTAACTAAATTTAGTACGTTTCTAAGTAGAGATTTAGTAAATTTAAATGAAACAATGCTTATTAAGTTGGCTAAATTTTCTTGGAAATATAATTAATTTATTTTTCAATCCAGTATAATATTAATAATGTCTTTATATCTCGGTTTAACAATTATCACACAATTGTTTTTATAATATGCCGCTATTTGACGTGCCTTTGGGCATAAGTTTCCTTCAGCTGAAAGTACTGTCCTATCCGCAGTTACTCAGCTCCAGCATGGCCCCAAGGTTAGACTGATGTTGTCTTTCCGTCGTGGGATTAGGTGGTTTTTTCTTCTTATACCGTGTTTTGGGTACCGCGTCGTAAATGTTTTGCTTTATTTGTTTCTTTTGCATGCCAACATGTGTCCTATTCAAATCAATTTTATAAGATAACATAATCAAGCGTATAACCCATACGCTTGATTATGTAATCTTATACGAGTAAAGAAACTTAACTAATAATTTTTATAAACACATTTGTAAATCTCTGTCCTCTAATAAGAACCTGCTGTAGAAAACTGACACACTAGTGTTTGCCTGCGGCAAGCTATAAAAACCGGCCAAGTGCGTGTCGGGCCACGCGCAGTGTAGGGTTCTGTAGTTGCGAATAACAAGTTTGAGTTCACACTGTTCACACTCGCACCTCACAGTTTAACGATCAAAAACATCTAACAATGAAAATTGTATGGAATTTTACATTTTCGAATACAATTTATAAGTTGGTTGCCTATAACTTTTTAGTTTGTACTTAGTACTCAGCTCTGATAGTTTTCCTTTCAACTTCAGTATATATACTACTGCTGTAATTTTTTTCACGTATCCATATATAATGGTTTAGTAGATAGAGGGGGGGGGCACGTACCTCTAACAAAAATTTGCAACCAAATATTTCGGAAACGGATCCCTAAATCAAAAATTACTCCCCCACTTTACTCGTATGGGAGTTAACATAAAAAAAATTTTTTTTCAAGTTTTTTTCTACCACTTTTTGCCATGGTAAATATACATACCCATACCAAATTACAGCTTTCTAGTACTTATAGTCTCTGTGTAAAACCGCGGACGGACAGACAGACAGACATGGCGAAACTATAAGGGTTCCTTGTTTACTACGGAACCCTAAAATATAGATAGAAGAACTTTGTATACCATAATATAGTATGCATAACAGTGGATAGCAATATTAGACAGAAATCTATTGGATTTCTGTTATTCCAAATGAAATTCAGCGATCTTCGTAAAAGACCAAAGAAATTCTGCCATCTTAAGAATATAGGTTAATTCGGAGATACAAATATTCGGCCAAACAATAGTTATATTGAGTAATTTTTATGCTTAAAAAACGTTCGTTTAAAGAAGATAATGCTACGTACCAAATAAAATTAGAAGTATCAAGATTTTGTCGAATGACCTGATGTTGATGATGATGAGGGGGAACCCGCGTTTGCATTATTTACGTCTACATTAACTAGACATTAAGATATGTTTAAAAAAACAACAGAGCTTTATGAACTTTATTTCTATCATAAAAAAGAAATAAATTTACTCCAAATTACAAGAAAACATTTAAGAAACATAACCGTGAGGGTCTGAAAGAAATAATTCATGCTTTAATTAATTCCATTTCACATTTATGCCGTTGAGACACGAGAAACCGTGGTTATAAAATTTGTTTCGGCACCTCGAGGCCCCTAAATATTTTTTATTCCCCAAATAATTTTCACTAAAACGTCTGCCCCTTCGCTCTTAATTATACTTTATTGTCAATGTAAAACATAACCAACTGTAAGTCTACGTTTTGAGAGCTTTTAAAAACGTATCTTTAATTAGCTAAAATACAAGTTAACAAGCTTAACTAACAAGATTTTTCAAAGAAAATTAGAGACATTTTTAGCCCCTGCTACTAGGGATAAGGCGTTGATTATCACAATACTTTTCTGATGATGTTGATCTTAAATAAAACTAGTCAATCATGCGAAAGCTGTAATGTATTTTGAAGTAATTATAAAATATGTTGTACACTGTAGTTAAAAAGTTAGAGAGTGTCCGCAGATCACTTCCTCTCTAAACATACCAACTGAATATATATAATACTAGCTGTTACCCGCGGCTTCGCCCGCGTAATATATAGCCTATGTCCTTCTCGGTACCCTAACCTATGTGTATGCAATCATTTCATGATAATCGGTTCAGTAGATTCGGCGTGAAAGCGTAACAAACAAACAAATAAACAAACAAACTCACTTTCGCATTTATAATATTAGTTGGGATAGTTAGGATTAGGATTTATAATATTTGTTTAAGATTTTTATTAACAATGTGTTTGGTGTAAAAACTAGCGATAATTTAAATTCACATTCTCAACATGAAAACGAACAACTTTTGTTCTGTGACCAAGACAATTGAGAAAAATTGATGAGCTTTTCCATATGGTAATGATGTAGTAGGGATGATAGATACGCCTTGATGTTGTAACTATTTATTATGTTGGCAAATAAAATATGATATTGCTATTAACAAAATAATTAGAATATGATTTAATATCAATAAAATTCACGACGTCTAGGCTGACAGTTATGTAGGCAGAAGGAAGAGCTCTGCGCGCGCACCATTTGACGTGCCGGACATCATCCGACTCTATGAGACCGCGAAGGAGGTTGGCGTGTCTAGGTTCGACACGCACGCCACATCACTCCCCGCCGAGACCGGTTCACGGTCGATAGTCTTGAAAATGAGCGGGGAATCTGACAACCCGTCCGCTCCTTGTCCTTGGAGGGCCTTCAGCCTCAGGCGAATAGGTCGTAGGTGGAGTACTGTTATCATCATCCACAGCAAGATACGCCGGCTTCAGTCTATCAATGGTAACTGTTGTTTCTTTGCCCTGGACTTCTATTCTAAATGCTTTGTCTCCTCTGTGCAACACCTTATAAGGACCGGTGTATGGGGCTTCTAGTGCTCGTCTTTCTGGGCCACGTCACAGAAACACGAAGTCTGATTTGTATATGTCCTTTGGTACAAAGAATGTTTTCTTCCCGTGGTTTGATGTGGGCACAGGAGATAATCTAGCCATGTGCTGTCTCAGGCGTGACACGTAGTCAGCAGGGTCCAGGTAGTTTGAAGACGGTGAAAAAAATTGGCCTGGCAGTTTCAGCGGCTCACCGTAGACTATCTCTGCAGCCGACGCACCGAGATCCTCCTTCCAAGCTGCTCGTATGCCCAGCAGCACAAGAGGGAGCGTTTCAGTCCACTGTGAATTGTTGTGGCACATAATGGCTGCCTTCAGCTGCCGATGAAGTCGCTCCACTATTCCGTTACACTGCGGATGGTAGGCCGTTGTGGGACGATGTTCTGCACCAATCAACCGAGAAATGGATTGGAAGAGGTGCGACTGGAACTGCTGTCCTCGGTCGGTGGTGATGGTGGAAGGACAGCCGTGGCGTGAAATCCAGTTGGCGATGAAAGCACTAGCACAGGTCTCTGCAGTGATGTCTGCGAGGGGATAGGCATCTGGCCAGCGAGAAAAGCGGTCAATGACAGTGAGACAGTATTTGTACCCATTGGAATAGGGTAAAGGGCCAATGAGATCAAGGTGAACATGGGAGAAGCGTTCTGAAGGAATAGGAAAGTTTTGAAAAGGGGAGGATAGATGACGGGAGATCTTGCAACGTTGGCATTCTGTGCATTGCTGAGTCCAGCGGGTGCAGTCCTTGCGCAACCCAGGCCAAATGAAGCGTTCGGCGATGAGCTGTGCAGTTGCTTTGGTATCAGGATGACTCAAACCGTGCATCTTGTCGAAGACTTTTCTGCGAAAGGAAGGGGTTAGGAATGGGCGAGGATAATTTAATGAAATGTCGCAGTAAAGATTGTTCTCAGGCAGCTTCTTCAGAATGAGTGATGATTTTTGCTGCAACAGTTCCTGCAGTTCAGGGTCTTGCTCCTGATCTCTTGCAAGATCTGTAAAGTCGATGATGGATGAAATTTGCTCTATACGTGACATAGCGTCAGCGACGACATTGTCGGGACCAGATATGAATCTGATGTCTGTGGTGAATTGGGAGATGAAGTCAAGGTATCTGAACTGTCTGGGTGAGCATCCGTCGCGTTTTGTGGTGAAAGCGAATGTAATGGGCTTATGGTCCGTATAAACTGCGAACACTCGAGCTTCCAGCATATATTAGAAGTATCGGATGCCTTCATAAATTGCTAACAACTCTCGATCATACGGACTGTACTTCTTTTGCGATGATGAGAGTTTGCGGGAAAAGAAACCAAGAGGCTCCCAACTGCCGTTGTTCTTCTGCTGCAAGACTGCACCAATGGCTCCATCTGATGCATCAGTGAACAATGCCAGCTCTTTCGTGTCATCTGGATGCGCAAGAAGTGCAGTTTGAGAGAGACAGTCTTTGCATGCGTTAAAAGCTGTTAACATTTCTTGCGTCATGTTGATGGGTGCAGCTCCTTTTAAATTTCCAGCTAGGGACTTGTCAAGCGGTGCTTGGAGCTCAGCAGCTTTTGGCACGAATCTGCGATAATAGTTGAACATGCCCAAGAAACGTCGAAGTTGTTTTGCTGTTGACGGAGGTGGATACGCTTGGATGCTTTTTAATTTTTCCTGTAAGGGCTTGATGCCATCCGCGGAAACAGAGTATTCTAGAAATTGGATTTCCTCAACGCCAAAAACGCACTTGGACACGTTTATCAGCAAACCATACTGCTTGAAACGCTCGAACAAGATCTCCAGATGGTGCAGGTGCTCCTCCTCAGACTTACTGAAGATCAAGGTGTCATCCAAATATCCGTATGCAGAATCCAAGCCTTGCAGCACTTCATCTATGAATCGCTGGAAGGTCTGCGCAGCGTTTCTCAAACCAAATGTCATGTATGGAAATTCAAAGAGACCAAAAGGTGTAGTGATGGCATTCTTCAAAATATCTGCTGGTTCGACAGGTATTTGATTGAAGGCTTTGATCATGTCAATTTTTGAGAACACTTTGGCACCTGAAAGTTGGTATGTGAAGTCGTTGATGTGCCTAATAGGGTAGCGGTCTGGTATTGTTCTTGCATTGAGAGCACGGTAGTCACCGCATGGTCGCCAGCCATCATCTTTTTTACGTGCGCGATGGAGAGGTGACGACCATGAGCTTTCTGAGCGTCGAGCTGTTCCATTCAGTAGCATTGCATCAAACTCCTGCTTAGCTATTTTGAGGCGATCAGGGGCCAATCTGCGAGGACGGGCTGCCACTGGAGGATCTGGAATTGCGCGGATGTGATGCTTGGTGTTGTGCTTGGGTTCTGTAGGTCTACCTGCTGGAGTGGTGAGAGACGGGTACTTCCTTAGTAGCTCAAGATATTTGGAGTCGCCGCTGATAGTCTTAACTGCTTCAGTTTCTGGCGAAGTGTTGTGGCGACAAGGAACTGAGATCCATAGCGTAGTGAGTCCGTCAACTAGTCGATGGTGACGGCAATCCACCAGAAGATTGTAATGCTTCAAAAAGTCTACTCCAGTTATAGGTCGGGACACATCCGCAACAACAAAGCGCCAACGGAAGTCTCTACGCAGGCCGAGGTCAAGGCTTAAATCCAGAAACCCATATGTATTTATGCGTGTGTTGTTTGCAGCATACAGTTCATATGTGGTACGAGGTCGAAATCCTCTGGCCATCGATTTGGGGAACACACAGAGGTCAGATCCCGTGTCAATGAGGTACTCTGTCCTAGTCTTCCTGTCGACGACGAAGAGGCGGCCGTTTTCCTTTGGGCAGTCATTTGCCGCCACTAGTGGCTGCCGCTGAAGTTTTCCGACTTTTTGTATTCACAGGGGGTCGTACATTTATGCGCAGCGGCGCTGAACCTACGATGATAGTAGCACACTCCATTACCTCGTGATTGTGACCGCGAACTGGATCTTGAACGGAAACGTCGAAATCTCGGACGGCTCTCCCGCGCTGACAACTGCTCGACTTGCTTTCGTAGCTCGTTGATCTGCTTAGCCATTTCTTCCATCATAAGCCAATGCGAATCAGCAGCAGACGTTGATGGCCTGACTTCTGATACCTACGGGGCGGGTGAGGCGATGGCAATAACTTTATCTGCCAAATCAGCCAATTTTTCTAGCGGAGTGTCAGTCTGCGATGCAATAATCGGCTGGATGTTCGAGGGCAAACCGTTGTACCATACCGTCCTTATGAACTCATCGGCAATTTGAGGGCCCGCCAGATGACGCAAGTGACGTAAGAACTGCGAAGGTTTTCTATTGCCCATTTCCTCCTTATTCAGAAACTGTAAAATTTTCTCCTCTCTAGGGGCCGAAAGTCGCTTCACTAATTCTTTTTTCAGCGTCTCATATCTATTTTCCTTCGGCGGGTTTTCAATAACGTCCGCTACCTCTACAGCGTATTGGTGCTCTAGGTAGCAACAAGCCGTATAAAATTTTGTAGTGTCTGTTGTTATGCCTGACAAAATAAATTGGCCTTCCAATTGAGCAAACCATAAGTTTGGGCGGTCCGGCCAAAACGGCGGAATTTTTACTCCTACCTTAAACGTTTGCGAAGTGGCTTGAGTGGAAGTCGATTGTTCGGACGTCGCAGTATCGAAAAAATTTTCATCCGTTGCCATCTTTGCGATCCGAGGTTGCGCTCGTCGAAATAGGTCACCAATGTGGTAGGGATGATAGATACGCCTTGATGTTGTAACTATTTATTATGTTGGCAAATAAAATATGATATTGCTATTAACAAAATAATTAGAATATGATTTACTATCAATAAAATTCACGACGTCTAGGCTGACAGTTATGTAGGCAGAAGGAAGAGCTCTGCGCGCGCACCATTTGACGTGCTGGACATCATCCGACTCTATGAGACCGCGAAGGAGGTTGGCGTGTCTAGGTTCGACACGCACGCCACAGTATGTTCAACACCCCTGATTCAAAATGTATGGAGCAGCTGGATTTTTCGTCGATTTCAGGCTTGCTCGTCGATTTCAGGATGCTCAGGACAAAAGTTCTTCGTTTTCATGTTAAGAACGTGAATTTCAATTACCTCTAGCTCAATACCAAAGACATTGTATAAATCATAGCCAAAATGTCAGTGTACTTAAACGATTACACACGCTTTAAAGAGACAGTCCATAAATACATCCCACAAATTAAATTTGCAGATCACGTGAAAGGTTAAGTGCTCCCGCTTCCTTACTCCCACACACAAACTGTCTCGTTTGTTTTCATAGGTTTAAAAAAAAATTGTATTGTTTCCAACTAGGGTAATGTTTTACCAGAAAGAGAGAGAAGCAAGCCTTAATACTATCTCACTATCTAAGCATTAGTGGTAAACTTTTTGGCTCCCAAACATTTGCGAGCCAAATGCTGGTCCAATCCAATGACAAGAGGACTGGCAATTTTTTTGCACAAAGAATAAGCATAGCCATACAACGTGGCAATGCTGCCAGCCTTCTTGGCACACTTGTGCAGGGCACTGATTTACGGGACATCTTTTATCTATAGCAATTTATTTGTTTACTTAGGTTATTCTTTTTTACAGCTTTAATTATTTTATTTCTATTTTTAGTTATGTTTAGTTTTAGTTTAATATGATAACGATTGTGTGTGTTGTGTAGAATTAATAATTGTATTACGTTTTATTTTTCTGAGAAACTGTCATACCTTTAGGCATACTCTTATAAAATTAAGAAATAAGACATGGGAAAGAAGTACCACGCGCGCAGGGTCTTTTTTCCATATCTCTTATTCCTTAATTAAATGAGAGTACCTATATTAAAACAGCATTGTGAATGCATAAATATGTGCATGGTGTGAATGCATCCAATTGCTAATAGCCTCAACGAATGCAGCGATGAAATTAAACAAATTGCCTAATTCCTTGATAACTATATTCAACCAACTGATCAAATGCTTAAACACTTTAAAACATACAGTTGAAAATTTCGCCAAAGTCATAATCAATTTCTTGTTTAAAAACGCCTAAAATTATTTGATGTGACATAAAAATTTGCTTAATTAATATAGCAGTAAGAGCATAACAGGGCAAGGTAAAAGTCTACCAAGTTAAATCTCGGTTATCACATTTGCTTTTATTTGATCACTTATAAGAAAAGAAAAAACGTAGAATGTACCAGCTGTTTCTCTTCCCGCGCAGATCGTAATGTAATGGTATGGTAATGGGCGTGAGGAATCATGTCAATAGGCGATGCGGCTAGCAACCCATCACTATATTGATTCCGATCTCCACCTACAAGCCTACCAACATGCTAAACGTAGCCTTTAGGTTTTATAGACCTGGGCTCTGTCTACCTCGCAAGGGAAAAAGACGTGATAGTATGTATGTAAGTATAAACTAAATTTCCATTAAAACTATAACCGAGCTCAATTTTAGAATATACTTACTATCATCTTAAATACTCTTAGTCCAGTTATACATACAAATCTTCCTAATTTTACTGGCCTACTGCGTCATAGCGACAATGTAACGTCCGTGTGGCATCGCTTTTAGACTCAGTAATGAATTAACATTTGCTAAGTCAACAATGAGGCTGATAATAATTAATTCAGAGTCCTTCCCACCGCGATCGGATCACAGAGCCTGGTTAGGGTATAAATAAACAGATTAAGTAATTTATGGGAATGTAAATACCTACGAATCATTCTACTACTTACATTTGCAATGTTTGTTTTTGAGGACCTTAAGCTTTAACCTCCCATAATAAGAATTTCTGAGAGTAAAAACATTTACAAGTATATATTTTCTGATACGTTCGGATATGGACTTTAGAAATCTATTAAGATATAGGTAGGTTTTGAGTAAATATATAAAGAAAAAACATATTAAATATACAAATCCGAATGTTTCTATTACCGAGGTATGCCAAAGTGATTGCAGCCAATACCGCGAATCGTGATTCTATTCTTTTGTTTTGTTTTTCGTATGTGTAAGTGGCCAACACTGGTGTCAGATTTTTCAAGCTGCCTTAAGGCATCTGACATAGCTTAACGACTGCCATCAACGATGACAGCCGGGACCAACGGCTTAACGTGCCTTCCGAAGCATGGAGGAGCTCGAGATATTATTATGCCACTTGCGGTCACCCATCCAAGTAGGGACTGCACCAGAGGTTGCTTAACATACGTAAGCGCTCATAGAGCTCACACCCACTGGACCATCGGGCTCCTCTTTTTCTATTACCGAGGGTAGAAAAATAATAGGCATTTGGTTTCGTACAAAATATTTATTTAAAACAATTTGTTGGTTACTCAATGTACTTATTCATCAACAATCTTTAACCATCATTCCCGCAGCTGTATACTAGGTTTATGGAGGTATAGTTGGCGATTAATCATGTTGCGCAACCATTCTTTCTAATCTATGGTAATAAGAAATAAAAATAAATAAATTTATTTTATTTAATATGAAAAGACTCAGCGTCGAATGCTTCGCCCACTGTACTATTGCCACAAAAAAATTATGAGTTAGAAAGATAGGTATGAAGAATTTTAAATACTTAGGTGTTGTTTCTAGAGAACCCTAAACTCAAAAAAAAATGTTATTATCACTCGGTGTTAGATTTCTATGGTGAAGCTTACATCGAGTAATAATACTCGGTAATAGTTTCTTAAACAATTTATTACCGAATAATGGCTTGTTATAACCATGATAGCTTCATCTGCTACAAATAATCTAATCCTGATGGATAAAATTTGATTTTTACCTAAACATTTACTTGATACTTTTAATTAAATTCTTGGGTTAAAAATATAGACTAAGGCAAGGTTTCATGTCATTCAATTTAGTGCTCACATACAAAGTTAATTTTTATGAGTGAATTAAGGACGAAAAACCGGCCAAGTGCGTGTCGGGCCACGAGCAGTGTAGGGTTCCGTAGTTGCGAATGACAACTTTGAGTTCACACTGTTTACACTCACACCTCACAGTCTAACGACCAAAAACATCTAACAATGAAGATTGTATGAAATTTTACATTTTCCAGTACATTTTATAAGTTGGTTGCCTATTACTTTTTAGTTTGCACTTAGTACCCAGCTCTGATAGTTTTCCTTTCAACTTCCGTATATATACTATTGCTGTAATTTTTTTCACGTATCCATATATAACCGTTTAGCAGATAGAGGGGGGGACACGTACCTCTAACAAAATTTTGCACTTTAAAACCAAATATTTCGGAAACGGATCCCTAAATCGAAAAATGGTGTTCTTAACCTCACAATATTTTTGAAAGACCTTTTTAACGATACCCTACACGATGGGTAAATAGAGAAAAAAAAAATACTCCCCCACTTTACTTGTATGGGAGCTACCCAAAAAAAAATTTTTTTTCAAGGTTTTTTTCTACGACTTTTTTGCCATGATTAATATACACACTCATACCAAATTACAGCTTTCTAGTACCTATAGTCTCTGAGTAAAACCGCGGACGGACAGACAGACAGACAGACAGACAGACATGGCGAAACTATAAGGGTTCCTAGTTTACTACGGAACCCTAAAAATAAGAGTTCTAGTGCAATTTTCATACCGCGGAAATAGTTTTTAACCATAAATACCTAATGACTTAAACGAATTGTCAAATCATTTGGGTTATTGCTACATACAATATTCTTAAAAAGTAAATAAAACGATTGGTACTGATTTATGCTATTACCGAGTTAACCGCGGTTAATACATTCCAGACGAAAATTGTGAAGCCATTACCGCGGTATTTTATTTTTGATGATTGTCGAAAAGCTGTGCAAAATCAACGAAAATTAGATAGTTACAATCATGGCTAAAAGTATAGTCCACCTTTTGACCTCATTAGAATCTGTATAAATGGTGATTAAGAGCGTATACTAGCAGTATTTTTTCAATATGGTTTCCATACAAATGTATTTCTCTATTTTCTCGCTGAAAACTGATTCTTTCACACAACAGGCCAAGATTTAGAGTTTTTAGAACATTTTCGAGCTCCGTGGCGCAGTTGTTAACACGCCAGCCTGCGACCTGGGTTCGATCCCCGGTCAGGTCATGATGGAAAATTATCTTTTTCAGATTGACCTGGGTTTTGGATCTTTATCTATATAAGTATGTATTATAAAACAAAGTATCGTTGAGTTAGTATCTTGCGACACAAGTTCACAACTTACTGTAAGGCTAGCTCAAGTTTGTGTGTTATGTCCCTATATATTTATTTTCTTGTATTCGTTTTCGATTTGTGTTATTTATTTATGTGATATGAATATGCTTCAAGGTCTATTGCGAGTAGTAATTGGATTTGGCTTTACGGATATCATAACTTTTAAAACGCTACGAAGTAACCCCGTGATTAAGATTTTTTAAAAGACTATTTTATGTACTTGTATACCTTGAATTGAAGATAATAAATTAGTGGATGAGATGCTTTTAGGCAGCTTGAAAAATCTGACACAGGTGTTGGCCACTTACACACACGAAAAACAAAACAACAGTACTTAAGAGCTTAGTAAACAAAGTTACTTCTAGAATATAGCAAGACATATTTGAGTGTTCAATATATTCACATCTTTTGAAGTTTCTCTAGGAAATTCCAATAAAGGAAAGGTTAGGATTTTAATACTACGAAATACCGTATCCAGGTATTTCGTTATGATAAAGGTGAATGTGTTTATAAATATTATAAACGATATTTCTACTACATAAACATCAAAGATAAACTGATGTAAGGGATATTTTATGATTAAATTGTTTGGAAACAATCTCCTTGCTTCATTTCACTATTCTTTATCGACGAAAAAAGAGTTGAGTGTTTTTATTTATTAATATTAGTTTGACGAATCTATATGTGCGTCTTTTAAATAAAAATAATTTAATACGGTTTTATTGGGCAAACAAAGAGAAGCATCGGTACCCGTATTAAAAAACATATTACTGACATGAAGAATAGCCGCTCAACGAAGTCTGCTGTCTGTGAACATGCCACCGCCAGCTTGGGATCCAGTCAACAATTAAATTAAATTTCAAGCTAAGCAGAAGACTGCAAGACCTTCAGACACCGTAAGCCAATACTACGTACATCCGGAACGTTATCAATAAATATTTTAGGCGGTAGATTTTGCAGTTCTTATAAAATACTGACAAATGTTAACTTAGTCTACCTGCGACCACGAACACTGTAAGTGTTCGAAACGTTCGTTTGTATAAATAATGTAATATACGCGATAAACCGTATTAAATTAATTTTAAACATTAGAAAATATTTATGCGTCTGTCTGAAGTACAATATGTCCCAAAAGGGTGGAATGAAGTTATTTTTGTTTAAAAAGTAATATATTATTATGTGTTCTTAACTTATTTGATCAAAAATGGGTACAGCTGGTTACTTTTAAAGGGATTCGTGTCGCAAGTAGATAAAAATGTTTGATTTAAGGTTCAAAATAAAGCTCTAAAAACTAAATAAAGAACTAATTTTTTAAAAATAATAATTTAAATATAAATATCGATAAGACTAAAATAATACAATTTTCACAACGTCAAAAAACACCAACAATTAATATAAATTACAATGGCAATAAAATAACTAAAACGGACATGACAAAATTTTTAAGTTTAAGCATAGACAGTAATATGACATGGGAGTCCCATTTTATAGATGTATGTAAAAGATTATACAAATTTTCATTTGCACTACACAAATTGGCCAAAATTGCAAATCGAGAAACTGTTCTTACAGCATATCATGGATTTGAAGGATCAACTTTGCGCTATGGTTTGATTTTTTGGGGCAACTCTAGCTACAGAGAAATATTACTGAGAGCTCAAAAGCAATGCGTTAGAGCAATATGTGGATTGTCTCCGATGGATAGTTGTGAACCATATTTTAAATCACTTAAAATATTAACACTGCCTTGTCTCTATATTCTAGAAGTATGCTTATTTGTTAAACGTAATCCAGATCTATTTAAGCAAAAGCAGACAGTACTAAGTTACAATTTTCGCCCCTGAAAGACAAAAATTTGTAGCAATTTATGCAAGACGGCGTTAATGAAAAAAAAGTATACTAGAAATGGCTCCAAGTATCTTCAATAAATTGCCAGAGCCACGGAAAAATTTTCATGTTTATAAGTTGAAAAATATATTGACAAAAATACTTATTGACAAATGTTATTATAATATTAGGGATTATTTTTGTGACACTGACTTAAGATATGATATTGATGAATGATTAGTTTTAATTTAGTTCTATAATGATTTTTTTTTGTATTTGATTTGTATTACGAAATAACTTTATTAATTTGAAATAATTACTTATATTTAATTTTGTATTTGAATCTTTATAATAAAATATTAGATTAATTCTTTTTGTACATATAAACATTTTGCATGCCTTTGTACTATGGCTAAACGTGCGCACTATTTATAACAAAACATCAATATTATGTACCATGTTTAATGCAAAGAATAAATGATTTGATTTGATTTGTTTTTAGGGTTCCGTACAAATTTTGAAAAACGGAACCCTTATAGGATCACTCGTGCGTCTGTCTGTCCGTCCGTCCGTCTGTCACAGCCGATTTTCTCCGAATCTACTGAACCAAATTAGGTGAAATTTGGTAAGATGGTGTAATCCTATGACCCAAACACGGATGTGCAAAGTAAATAAAGATTTTTGTGAAATAAGGGTCATTTTCAGGGGCCTAATTACAAAGTTAAAAAAAAAAGTTTTGCAAACCCTACTGTGTCATATATCAAATGAAAGGGCTCATTATGAGGATCTCAAAAATATTTTTTTTTGTTCGGGTAAAATCAATACTTATGATTTTATTCACGAAAGAAGGCAAAAATTGACCATTCCCCCCCCCCCCCCCCTGATCTCCGAAACTACTGGGCCGAAAATTTTGAAAATATTACAAAATATAGTTCATTCCTTGAAGATTACAGGAAAAATAATAAGAATTCTATCACTTGAAAATAAAGTGGTAAACTCACTATAATAAGTTCATCTAAGGAAATAGTTCACTAAAACACCACTAGATAGCGCTAGTCAATTGAATAAAACATTTTTGCACATTGTGTGTGTTCGTTCACGAAGCATATTGTACGGAACCCTCATTGCGCGAGTTTGACTCACACTTAGCCGGTTTTTTCTTCAAATAGTAATAGTTTTAATTTATAGGAAAAAAAACCGGCCAAGTGCGTGTCAGGCCACGCGCAGTGTAGGGTTCCGTAGTTGCGAATGTCAACTTTGAGTTCACACTGTTCACACTCGCACCTTACAGTTTAACGACCAAAAACATCTAACAATGAAAATTGTATGAAATATTACATTTTCCAGTACATTTTATAAGTTGGTTGCCTATAACTTTTTAGTTTGCACTTAGTGCTCAGCTCTTATAGTTTTCCTTTCCGTATTATTAGCAAAATAGTAGTAGAAATAGTAGATTGACAAGGGTTGTAACTGATCAATTACACCCGACATATTTAGGCGCACGAGCGAGCGAAGCGAGCAAGGGCGCTTATAGTTCGAGGGTGTAATTGATCATTTACATTCGAGTTGAACACTCTACTTTACATCATGAATGCGAGGAAAAATATATTCAGTTAGCAACAAAGAATAAAAAAAGAAAATGAGGGCGTTTTTTTTATATGGCCTTCGCTCTTGATGCATTCAGCCATTTATGGTGGCCAGTGCGCTTGTTTTAAAAATAAAAATAAATTGATGAGTATTATAGGAACAGTCGCGTGGCACTTGGCCGCCTTCGATTTTAATTACATCCCTAAGGATGTAAATTATAATTACAACCCGGATTTTGATTTAAATACCACCTCCTTTCAGAGCTTGAATTATGTAAAGATATTAAGCCTTCCCATATGACTCGCTATCAACAGTACAATTCTTAGAAACGCAATAAAATGTACGTCATCGTATCGCTCGGACTTTAATTTCCTCCCGCGCCCCAACTTCAAGTCTTCAAAACGTCATACATTTGTTATTTTCATATCATTAGCATTAAATATCTACTTAAAATTCTTCTCATTAGTCTGAAACCAATCTCGACGAGGGTTTACAGAAGACAACTCAATTACCTGAAAACAAAGAAAACAGTAATTTATTACGAGACAGTAAACAGCATCAACTTAAATTGGTACGTTTCTAAGTAGTGATTTAGTAAATTTAATAACAATGCTTATTTAATTGGCTAAATATTCATGTTATTGCAAAATTCATTTGCTTAATTTTCATAAGAATTAATAACAATATAGCCTTAATATCCGAATTTTGGTTTATCATCCAATCGGAGCTTGCACACATTTTTTTCGTTATGCTATGAAAAGAACCTTCAAAAAATTGGTCAAGTGCGAGTCGGGATCGTCCATGAAGGGTTCCGTAGACGCATGCTTAAATTAGCCAAAAACCTCTATAATTTTTCGCCAGCAAAAATAACTTTTCATAGTGTTTGTATTAATGACAAAGTTATTTTTGCGGTTTATGAAAAAGTGCTATAACTATTTAGTTTGTACTAAGTACTCAGCTTTGATACTTTTCCTTTTTAACTTCGTTATATATACTACTCCTGTATTTTTTTTACGTACCTATCTATGTATAACCGTTAAGCAGATTTTTACACTTACCTCTAACAAAAATTTTATATTTTTCTGCTCACAATTTTTTTATGACATATTTAACAACAACCTACACGAAAGGTTAGTAGAGAAAAATAAAAATTACTTTCACTTTACTTGTACGGGACCTACCCCAAGAAGATATTTCTTTCTACCACTTTTTTGGCATAATTAATATACATACCTATACCAAATTACAGCTTACTAGAACTTATAGTCGCTAAGTAAAACGGGGGCGGACAGACAGACAGACAGACATGGCAAAACTATAAGGGTTCCTTGCTTACTACAGAACCCTAAAAATAGGAATATTAGTTACAAAATTACCTTTCTAACCCATAAATTCTTCAAGACATGAAGGTTAAAAAGACAATTTTTCCTTTCCGCGTAAACGCAAAAATCACCGAGCAAGTGACGTCAATGAATTGAGTTGAAATTTTCACAGATGACATATTTATGTTGCCACCTGATTTTTTTTCTGTTTTTCTCTCTATATTAATAACGGCATCTACCTGTTGCCTTTATTAAATGACACTGAGGTTCCTGAAACAATTTTTCTCCAAGTCAATCGTTTTAATGATAGGCACTTTCAAAAAAGAATGTATGTGTTATGGTTTGTATACACTCTGATTAGTGCAAGTGCGAAGTTCATACATTTGCTACTAAACGTTTAGTGGGAAATGTATGAACTTCGCACTCGCACTAATCAAAGTGTAGACAAGCCATTATGGGGCGGGCCCATAATGGCTTATATTATACACTTTGATTAGTGCGAGTCCCCTAAATAAGAAATGATATATTAAAAAAAAATGAAATAAAATTAGTTTGAACGAGATATGGCTAACAGTTTTTGACAGTTTTTTCTTCTTCTTCTTCTTCTGTTTTATAAAATGGCTTCCACCGAGATTTCAGTGATTCTGCCAATGTCCAGTAAATTGAGATACTAAGTATCGGTGTTGTACGGTAAAGTTGTAACAAGTAGCATAAAAGATGGCGTATGTGGTCGGGAGGTTATGGTGACAAGTCTATACGAGTCCATATAACAGTCCACTTTAACTATTTCACAAGTTGTTCCATGAGCACGAGCATTTATAACACCAAACTACACCAATTCTATATTATAAAGTCCAACAAAATCAATTTGCAAAATCGTCCAAGGAAGACCCCAACTGCACCCCTTGACTTCCTACCACAAACTCCCGGACAGTTTTTTCGATATACGAGTAGCACATTTTTATAAACCGAAAATATAACTTTGCCATAAATACAAACACTATAAAAACAAAGTAATTTTTGCTGTCAAATAATGATAGTGGTATTTTGGTTAATTAATGCTTGCTACTTCGGAACCCTTCATGGGCGAGACTGTCTCGTACTTGGCCACTTGGTTCTTGGTGGGAATTTTAGCGGACTACAGTGTTTGTTTTAGATTGTTTTGCGAATTGATTCTAGTGTTATTAATTCTAGTTATTTGGTGTATTTATAGACACCAGATTTTTCCAAAGGCGTGCTATCCTTCGGTGACCGCATATAACTTGCCATTTTCTTGGCTGTGGTAAACGTGGCTCGAATATAATATTTTCCTAATACTTTGCCGATTTTGTCTGTTACCCCTCTGACGTATGGTAAGTAAGCTGGCTGCCTGTCTACCGTCGGTGCTATATAGCATCGGTGCTATACAGCAGATAGAACTCAAAAATAATCGTGGTAAGTCCCGTAGTGAACATATTAGTATTTGGTGTAAATGCCCATATTTAAGAACAATGTGTGGAATAACTAAAATAAACTGTCATGGTGCGGCTGTAGTGAGATTTACTTAGCGGGCTGGTGGTTGTCCGCCTTGCTGCGTCGTCGAATGGTCAAATTTTGCCTTCTTTCGTGAATAAAATCATATGTATTGATTTTCCCGAACAAAAAAAATTGTATTTTTGTGATCCTCATAACAAGCCCTTTCATTTGATATATAACACGGTAAGGTTTGCAAAACTTTTTTTTTAACATTTTCTATTTGGAACCCCTAAACCGTTTTCGTATTTAAAAAAAATATATTTACTTTACACATCCGTGTTTGGGTCATAGGTTTACACTATTTTACCAAATTTCATTTTATTTGGTTCAGTAGATTCGGAGAAAATCGACTGTGACAGACGGACGGACGGACATATATTATGTATCACTACATATTATAAAACAAAGTCCCCCGCCGCGTCTGTCTGTCTGTCTGTCTGTCTGTCTGTCTGTTCGCGATAAACTCAAAAACTACTGAACCGATTTTCATGCGGTTTTCTCTAATCGATAGAGTGGTTCTCGAGGAAGGTTTTAGTATATAGTTTGTTTAGTTTTTGTATATAATTTTGTATATATCAATGATTTTTGTAGGAGATGTCGTAAAAAATAAGCCGTTTTTGAGCTTTCAACGAATACGCTGTCTAAACCCTTTGAGATATAACAAAATAATGTATGGTGGAATTGTGTATCTTATATAGGTCTACAAAAAAGTCCGCGATGGCATATGTCTATATCTTAAGAATAACATACTATATCCATTTTAATAATTTAAAAATGGGCAATTATAAAGCGGTAATTGGAAAGCTAAATACGGTATTAATCTTTATCATTTTAAATAGGTTAGTTGGCTCAAACATCTGCTCTGGGGGTCCGAAAGTGTATGTAGTATATCAATTTATGGTAGAATTGTGTATCTATATCTATCTTCTATAAATGAGTTTTTTAAAATATAAAAGGCAAAAGTGATTGACTGATAGATCGCACAGGCCCTTAAGGCCAGAAACTTGAAATTTCGTACACGTATTCATCTTGTGACGTAGCCATCTACTAAGGAAGGATTTTTCAATATTCATCCCCCAAAGGTCTGAAATATGGGATTAAAGTTTGTATGAAACTTTTTATTCCTTGAACATATTTGTATGTAATTCCGTATGAATTAAGTAGGGCAAAATTAATGAATTATGTTTATCATCGTTTTCCAAAATTCATTCCCTAAGGAGTAAAATAGGGGATGAAAGTTTTAAATAATCGCACAGGCCTTTAGGGCTAGAAATTTCAAAATTTTGCCCACGTATTCCTCTTATGACATAGGCATCCAATAAAGAAAGATTTTTCAAAATGATTTTTCAAAATTCATTCCTCAAGAGGGCGAAATAGGGCATTGAATTTTATATATTTTTTTTCCTTCGACATATTTGTATGTAATTTCGTATGAATTGTCATAAATTTTACCTCTGTAGGGGTAAATGGAAAAAAAGGTTATAAATTTGGACGTTGTTACTATGTGATTAACTTTTCTTAAGAGTTCCAATAGATTGCGCTTTGATTTTTTTGTGATTTCGAATTCGCGTTATCGTGATTTCTAATAAAGTAAATTGGTTGCATGTTTCGAAATAAAATGGACATTACTTTTAGCAGGAGACTTCCAAAAGACATTACCGGCAATACCAAGGGGTACAAGAGCTGATGAAAGTATAGCAAGTCAAGGGGAACAAGACTTTAACAAATAAAAATCAGTGAGTCCATTCAGGACAAGACGTTGAGCTTAATAAAAAAAAAAATCATGGAATGACCATAGATAAAACCCCTAGGGCAGTCATTGACAGTCGCTATGTTTCTCACACACTTTCTTTGACAATTGTATGTGGCATGCAGAGTGACGAAATTTTTTTTTTTAAATCTATGGTGGCATGTTCCAGAGTGAGTTCTGTTATTAGTCTTATAATCCTTTCTCCTAATGCTACTACCGTGAATGTGGTTTATAAAAAGATTCTTTGTAAGTAGTATTAGTAGACATGAAATGTATCTTTTCTTTACACAATAACCTTAACATTAAAGTTAACAGTTGGATTGAGAGAATTAAAAAACTGTAAATAGAGGAAAGTTATCGGTTTCATTTTGCTTGGTTATTGAAAATAGGATTCAGTTAAGCCTAAATAAACGCGAGCGAAGCAGCGGGTAATAGCTAGTTTGTAATAAAATATAGTGTCGTTGAGTTAGTATCACTTTCACAAGTCTTCAAACTTACTTTGGGGCGAGCTCAATCTGTGTGATTTGTTCATATATATGTATTTATTAAAGTATTAACCTTCTACTCCGAATGCATCCGAGATGGATTAATAGAATATAATTAATAATATAGTTGCGGAGTCCCACATTGTAGTTACACCTGATATTGACAAAGCGTTGCTATTAATTAGGGCATATCGATGATAAAGGAACACTAAATAAGCAATATAACACTAACATGTTATAGTTTATCCTTTTGCGACAGTATTAAAGGCCATAAAATAATACATATGTTTATTTACTTTTAATTTCAAAGTCAAATCAAAGTCAAAGTCAAATATTTTATTTATCGTAAGCTTATCGTTAGATATTTTAAATATCGTTTGGTGAACGTCATTAGCCGTGTGGTTTCCGGCAGAGTAGAATAGGACCACTCCAAGTCTTCCCGTGGATGTCGTAAAAGGCGACTTAGGAAACACAAGCTAAACACAGCTTGAAAACATCAAAAAGACCTCTCCAACCCGTTTGGCCAGCGTGGAGAGTGTAGGCCAAACCCTCAGACTACTCTAGCTAATATATTGCTGTGGTAGTACAGAGAGGGTCGTGCTCCTGCAGTGGAGACTAAAACAGACCTGATGGATGGATGGAACGTCATTAAACTAATATGTCAGATAGCTAATTAAATGTATGAAGCGTTTGATTTCCTGAACATTCAATAATTTGACGCTTCCATATTTGTTTGTTGATCATTTAAACCTCGTTTGAATAGCATTGGCGTCAGACAGACCCTATCTAGATTTTATACTTGTCTGAAAACTACACAGAATTTTATAAGGTTTAAATTTAAAAATAAAATACAAATTTGTGCCTTTAAAAATTAATATGCAACTACACTTTATAAAATGATTTAACTTATAAAGCGTATCGCTTGAAAGGGAAGTAATTTAATTATCGATGGTTCTTTCATGAGGAGTTTTAAGAGCCTTTCTACTAGGAAAACTAATAAAACTACTTAATTTTTTCCCGGGGTGCAATTTTGTGGAATTTTTAACTAAGCGGATGCAACGAATTTATTTAATATTTTTTTATTAGGGAAGCAAACAGTTCCATATACAACAATATTAAAGATAGACAACAATATTAAACTTAAATAAACTATAACCAAAAAAGTTTCTTCTGATAACTTTAACACGGTATCGAAAACGAACAGACAAAAAATAAATATTACAAGTACCTGCTAAAAAAATTAATAACAAGTATCAACGAACTAAACATTTAAGCTTACATTTGAGCACTGTACAATGTATGACCTAATCATCCTTTTACATTATATTTAAAAAAACGGGTCACTCCATCGAAATATATGTACTGAGAAGACACCGCAAATCCTTACTTTGTCCCATTTAACTGCGGCGATCGTGCAACTCACTCAGTCGATTGTTAGCTCTTTCGCTTGTGGTACTTCCCACGATTAATAAACAAAAATATTAAACATATATTAATTAAGTGTAAAATGCTTTAATACAACGTATTAAAATTATTTAATGAATGTGCATACCACGATGAATACGTAACGCGAAATTGTTACTAGTTTTATGTAACATAGCGATGTCCAGTCCATATAGGTTTCGTGTGCTATTACTACTGAAACTCACTACGTTCGAGAATGAAAATGCCATGTATTCATAAGTTATTTTTAATTATTTTTTATATTGAATAATGGACAATGAATTGTTAAATGTCTTGAAGATACTATTAAAATAAAGAAATACTTGATTAAAAAAGGAAAGTCCAGATATAAGGTTAACGTAATAAAAAATAAATTATTCGAAGCAGAATTGATTTTAAAGAATAGTGATGACATTATTAACATTTTGCATGCTGAGTCAGGAATAAGTAGTAAACTTAGATAATGTAGATGCTGTTTGGTCTTAAATACATGAAACATATCATGACATTTTGAACTTACTCCTACTGAGGAAGAAAGTCATGAAAGTGATTATAGTGAACCTTCTAAATATACTAAAACCACAATGAAGTTCGATCTAAAGATGGCATGTAAATTTGTTTTTGTTATAATGAGGGTAACACCAAAATTTTTAATATGATAGATTCTATATAGAAATGGACGCAGAAATGTTATCTGAAGCTGGTAAAAAAATTGATAAAGTTTTTTTAAGAGTAGATTTTCCGAGATCGCTAAAATACGCATGCTTAAAAAATATCAAACCGTGAACGATCTTTATACAAAATTTTCGAAAAACTCTTTAAAGTAAAAAATCATTAACGTTGATCGATTCATACGCGCCTACAAAGTGTAAATCAAGGTTGGTGTTCTATAAACCAGTATGGTGCAGAAATAGAAAAATTATTTTCTGTTTTAAAGATTATACAGTCTGAAGGAAAATCGGAAAATCTTGCAGTTTTAAAACCTTAGTTTCATCCCTACTACCTGGATAACTGGCAGTCAACCACTGTACGTTTTAGAAGAAACTTTCTGCCACGTACGACCGAACTGTGGAATCAACTTCCTGCGGCGGTATTCCCAGATCGATACGACTCATTTTTTTGAAGGTTCCAACCTTCAAAAAAACGATTCTATGTTCTCTTAAAAGGCCGGCAACGCTCTTGTCACACCCCTGGTGTTGCAGTTGTCCATGGGCAGCGGAGATCACTTGCCATCAGGAGAACCGCTTGCTCGTTTGCCGTCCTATATCATAAAAAAAAAAACATTTAAATGTTTAAATGAACTGTTATGAGGAAGTCCCGGTCGGTCTTTTTAAAAAAAACGCGCACTTAAAAACACCAACACTTTATTCCCGAAAATTTACATAGATTAAATTCGGCACTGTATCCCGACTTTGCTTCCCGAGCTCCGAGTACTAACTGAATTTTACATAGCTGCGGAAAGCCATGAGGCGAGCAAAATGCTGACTCAATGGAAAAAATAGTAGAATGCTTATTACAGCTTAACCTACGTATTAAAGTAGGGTATAACAGCCCCCCCCCTTTTGACGGAGCTTTATCCAAAATTAAGATGAAGCGGAGTTAAGAGAAATAGAAAAAGAACTAGAAAGATATAGTAGTATGTTTAACTAAGTGAGTCAGGGATGCAGCGCTTACAAACATAAGAAATAGAAATGAAATAGTAGTTAAGACTTAAAATAAAAATAAGAGTAACGTATTACATAGTTCAAGAAAAACATAGTTATTATTAAGTACATAGCTTTAAAATTTAAATGTTTATATTTCTAGTAGAACTATGAAAATCGACCTTATGCTGCTGCTGATGAAAAGATAGAGATTCAACTGACTGCTTATCCTCATCAGAGCTAGACATATTAGACATCTCAATAGAATTTGAAATCTTAGATTTACTCCTTACAATCTTTTTATTATGGCACTGATTAAAGATTTGAATACAACATCCAGAACTAGTATTATGATTTTTAAAACATTTATATAATTTATAAACAGAATATAAGAAAATGCAAACAATCAGGATATAAGTAAATGTAGAATAGTATGTGCCATATTTAATAAAATGAGACTGACTTTGTACATTATTGATTTCATTCTCCAAATTATCTAATTGATGAGTAGCATATTTTAAATTATCTAAATTTATTTTACTTAAGGATAACGGAGATAAGGACGGTAATGTCTTATTAAGGATGTCTCTGTTGCAGCAATCGTCTGCAGTTATATCGAAGCTTATATTTATGGAAGACTTAATATTAAACGTAGAATAACTAGTCGGAATTAGTTGCATGATTTTAGAATAACCCATACAATTATCAGTTAATGTAACTATCCCAGTACCTACAATAGAATGATCGCTTATGTCGTCATCACATTTTATTGTTAATTTATTAACATTAGACTGAACAAAAATCCATTTATTATTTAATAGCTTCTGCCAAATATCTATCTCACCATATAAGAGTTTAGAGTTACATTGAGAAGGCAGAGATAAGATAACTTCAGTTAGCAACATTGACTCGCAGCTTGGACTTGCAATACAAGAGTACACACTTATTAATTCACATATAGAGTATTCGTCACTAACCTTCTTACATATATCTAAATTATCTAACATAGCGTAATGCATTCTGTCATCGCTTAAAGCAGTGTACACACTGGAAGGTTGAATTAAAGCAAATGTTTTCATGTATGACTCATTATGAGGTGTAGGTAAGGGTATGTTCTTATAGAGAATGTACTTAGTATCACTTATCAAGGGGATTTGCAAAACAAAAACAATCTTATTATTATAGTAATAGCAACTAAGTTGAGAAACATCCATTATAGAATGAATAGTATTAATATTTAATTGCAGCGGTAAGTCTAAATGCTTCTTTATTTGATTGCTATGCTTACTTAGTTCACTATATAAACTTAAAGGACTTAGTACACTAGGATGTAGAATATTAACCTTAGAAAATAGTATAGCATTTAGAGTAGAATCTAGTAAGTTAGAAATAGCTAATAAAGAGCTTTCAATTAAATTTAGTAGATTATTTATCTTAGACATATGATATAGTAAGTTATTCATTTTTGTTGATTGAGACAAGATTTCATTCATAATGTGTATTTGATTGTTTATTTTATTTTCATTTTGATTAAGCTTAGATATAGTAGAGTTAAAATTATTAATAGTGGATTTTACAATATGTATGTTATCTCTCATGAGCCGATACATATCAGACTCGCTCTTTCGACAAGATTCAATCGCAGAATCATACTTGCGCGCATCGTCGGCATCTAAGGTTCCGAAAAAGAACTTAAGTATTTCACCGCCAAACTCTAGGGATCTTTTCACCTTGGTTGGGGTTTGTTCCATAACTATATGAGATAAGGATTGTAATTTAACATAATTTAACTGTATTAACGCTTCTAAAGGTTCAGAGAAATCTTTACACTCGATTAACTCTTGAGATTGGATCTTTTCGCAGAGATTTAGTAATTTTTGTAATAAGTTTTCAATTTTATTAAAATAGGGGTTTAAAGACACAATATCAATATGAGTGATAACTTTCCAAAAATCGTTATAAAATCTAATATGCGTAGTAGGTTCAAAGTAGAGTCCAGGGCTATGAAGTATCGGGGTTATCTTCGAATCAGCGTGACTACCATAGCCGAAGGCTCTGAAAATAGTAGGAAATAGTAGGTATAAATTAGGATGTAGCAGGCTTGATTTCATTAGTATGGTATTTAATATGTTTACGGCCTACTTGCAATGTTACGTTATGTTTATTATGAACCTTAATTATCTTGTAAGGGCCCTTCCATACTGGGGACAGAGCCTTGCGCAATCTGTGATGGTGTTTTAAGTACACCATATCACCTGATTTATAAGAAATATCGCGAGAACTAGAATCATAGTATTGTTTTGACTTTTCTTTGCTATTTATAATATTTTGTATAGCTTTTTCTCTGCTGAAGCGCATTCTATACTGTAGAGCGCGGATATATTCATTATAGGTAGTATTATTACTGGTATCGTATAAAGAATTGGGAATAGAAGGTTTATAACCGTATAATAACTCGTATGGAGTGAAATTAGTAGTACAATGTGGAGTAGTATTATAAGATAAAATAGCAGTAAATAAATAGCAATGCCAGTCGTTCTGGTTTTCATTAACAAATGATTTTAAATATTCCTTAAGGGTAGAATGGGACCGTTCCAGGGCACCGTTTGTTTGGGGATGATAAGGGGTAGTAAATAAAGATTTTATTTTACAGATTTCGGCTAGCTGTTTAAATAGATCTGAGGTAAAACATGTGCCTAAATCAGTGAGAATGGTTTTTGGAAAACCGAATAGAGACATAAAATGAACTAGGTTTCTAGCTATTTCTTCACTGGTAGCAGTTACCATAGGATAGGCACTTGAGAATTTGGTAAGATCGTCTTGAAGAGTTAGTATAAATTTGAATTTTTGGAAACCAGCTTCTGGTAAGGGACCGACTACATCGAGAGCTAGTCTCTCGAGAGGTCTAGTAGAAGTAGAAGTAATCTCCATTGGAGCTTTGTTAGATTTCCGTAAGGGCTTATTAATTTGGCATGACTTGCAACTTTTCACATAATTTTCAATATCAGAACGCATGCCTTTCCAGTAATAAGTAGTTTTAATTCGATTATACATCCGTGTTGAGCCGGGATGTCCCGCAATAGTTGAGTCATGATTTTCTTTTAATATTTTAGGGACCTCAACAGGTGTAGGGTAAATTAATTGATTTTTGTAAATATAAATTTTAATATTAGTATTATGAAAAATATAGGAGATCATATTATATAATTTAGTATAAGGTATTTTTGAAAAAGGGTCTGTAAAGTCGGACATAGCAAGTTCAGTGACCTCAGGATTTTCAGTAATAATTTTATCTCTTAATTTAATAAGTAAGTTGTATATGTCTTTAAATTTTGTTTCTTCATAATGATGAATTTTCGTATAAAGGAAATAGTAACTTTTATTTTTATTGTTTATCACTTGAATAGTATAAGGCTCGCGCTCGGAATTTACTAAGTCAGCGGGAGTGTCGAGCTGCGATAGTATTTCTTCGCAGTAAGGCATAGAATAATCAAAGTCTAAAGAGACTGGACAAACGATTGATTTAATTTTAGTTAAGGGTAAACTTTGACTTTGTTCTTCAATAGTAGTATTAAGGGTTGGTAATTTATTAGTAAATTGCATTTTAAAGTATTTTTCATAGGATAAGTTATGTAAATTATTTATATCAATAGCATTAATAGGGTAACGAGATAGTGCGTCAGCATTAGAGTTAAGGCGACCTTGTTTATATATAATCTCGTAATCATACTCTTCGAGTTTGAGACGCCAGCGAATGAGTCTACTACCTGGGTCTTTATTATTGAATAGCCACACTAGGGGCCTGTGATCAGTAACGATCTTGAATTTACGCCCAAAAATATAGGGACGGAATGTTTTTACAGCGAAGATAATGGCAAGGAGTTCTTTCTCCGTGGTAGAGTAATTTCCTTCAGCCTTATTAAGGGTTCGGGATGCGAAGGCTATAGGTTTATCTTTACCTATTTCACCTTGAGAGAGCACTGCTCCTACAGCATAACTTGAGGCATCCGTAGTAATTATAAACGGAGCGGAAAAATCAGGGTACTGTAGTAAAGGAGCTGTTGTAAGCTTATCTTTTAGAAGATTGAAAGCAGTGTCTTGCTCAGATGTCCAATTAAAGGTAACATCTTTCTTTAGAAGAGACGTGAGAGGCTTAGTAAGTTTAGAAAAATTCTCAATAAAACGGCGATAGTAGCCTACAAGACCTAGAAAAGATTTTATATGTTTGACATTAGTAGGGGTTGGAAATTCAGTGACGGCCTTGACCTTGTCGGGATTCGGAGATACACCTTTATCGGTGATAATATGGCCTAAGTATGCAACCTCGTGACGTAAAAATTCACACTTGTCAGGCTGTAATTTTAAATTAAATTTATTTTATTATTTTTTGGGAACTACCCAAACTGGGGCACTCCATGGTGAAACAGAGGGACTAATTATATTTTGGTCAAGCATCTTGCGAATTTGAGTATCAACTTCCTCCTTATGGCATTCAGGGAAGCGATATGACTTGACATGTATAGGAGGTGCATTACCTGAATTAATAGAGTGTTCAATTGCATTAGTATGAGACAGTGGTTCATCTGGAAGATGAAAAATATCTGTGTATTGAGAGCAACATTCTAAGAGCATTTTTTCTTCTTCATTATTTAAATGAGAGCAGCGTATAAGCTTTAACACTCTCTGAACACGATCAGAGTTAGAATAAGAAATAGAATTAATAGTTTGATACTCATAGGTACTTAAGTCATAATCAATTGGTAGCACTTCTGCGTAATAATCTTTGATCCTTACGTCAGAGTCAGTGGTGTTCAATACTGAGACATTTATTCTTTTATTAGGTTTAATAGAGACAATAGAATTTGCAATATAAACACCATTGCATAAAGTTTGATCTAGTACGAGACCTTCGTTATTACGATAAGACTTGGGAGAGTAATTTGATATCGCACATTCAATAACAACTTCTGAGCGGGCAGGAATAATATAAGTTGGTTGAGTGTAATTTATTTGTAAATTATGCCCTTGTATGTTTAATAATTTAGAGTCGTAATTAATGTTAGCTTTAAAATAACCTAGAAAATCGCTACCTATGATACCGTCATAGTTTAATGAGACGTCATCATTAACTACGTGAAATTTGTACTTAAAAATATTACTCGATAGAAAGAAATCCATTTGAAATGTACCTAAAGTCTCGCAACAGGACTCAGTGTTATTTATACCTTTTAGCTTAACAATTTCGCGAGATAAAAGGGGTGTCGTGTTCATGCTTGATCGTTTTATCAAGCTTATTGAGGCACCAGAGTCTAAGGGAAAGCTTAAGGGTTTAGAAGAGTAGCTTGATTTTATGAATACGTGAGGCAGAGATATCTTTTTAATCTTAATATCTGTCTCATAAATAGGGGTAGTACTATCGACATGACGAGATTCAGAGATTTTATTTTTGTTACAAGATTTAGTAAAAGATTTAGTATGACTCAGTTGCTTTGACTGAGATGTAGATTTAGTATGACTCAGCTTCTCAGGCTGAGATGAGGATTTAGAAAGACTCAGTTGCTTGGACTGAGATGTAGATTTAGTATGACTCAGCTTCTCAGGCTGAGATGAGGATTTAGAAAGACTCAGTTGCTCGGACTGAGATGTAGATTTAGTATGACTCAGCTTCTCAGGCTGAGATGACGATTTAGAAAGACTCAGTTGCTTGGACTGAGATTTAGAAATAGTATAAGACTTGGTATTAGATTTAGTATAAGATTTAGTACTAGGTTTTGTATAAGATTTAGTATAAGATTTAGTATTAGAATTAGTATAAGGTTTAGTATAAGATTTAGTATAAGATATAGTAGGTATAATCGTGTCATTTTCGACATTCGATTTCGGTAGACACGCACCCGAAATCGGGGTTAGTTTAACTGTGTGTCGCTGGATTCGAACCGCGACTCAATTGCATCACATACATGCACCGTGCCAGTGGCGTTATTGTTACCACGCGGCGACTGATAGTCACGTTGTGCATAGTTAGCGTTTCCTCGGTGCTGCATGTTATATTTGCGCTTACGGCACTGGTCAATTGTATGACCTATATTTTTACAATAATTACATGATTTTATACTGGAATTTGGATTAGAAGTAGAGTTAGGATTAGAGTTATTATTAGAGTTAGGATTGAAATGATAAGTTTTCTTAAAATTATGATGATTTCTAGAGGTTTTATTCTTTAAGAAGCATTCAGAGGAAGTATGCCCTGATTTATTACATATAGAGCATTGTTTGACATATTTATTAGAATTAGATTTAGATAAGTTAACTATTTTTTCTTCCTCAATTGCGTGTTGCACCGCCTCATTTAATGTTGAGGGATTTTTGCACCGGACAACCGCAGATATAGAGCTATTTAATCCTAACATGAAAGTATTAAGAGCAAGGTCCTCCATGGCGGCTATTCGACCAGGAAGTTCTTTAGTGTCCTTGCAGCTGTAATGGATCTCAGAGTGTATCCTAGCTAATATATACTCGATTCTGAGGGAATACTTAGTTACATCTTCACCGCTTAATTGTTTACAATTTTGCAAATCGACTAATAAGTGCGTAGAATGCTTTTTCTCGCCGAATGTATTTTTTAAGAACGATTTAAGTTCATCCCATGTTTCAAATCTCCTCAAACTACAAGCTGCTTGAGCTTTGCCCTCTAACTGAGATAAAATAAATTTACACAAAACACTCTCCTGCTCTTGAGTGGCTAGAGAAATAGCATTATCGCAATTTGTTAAAAAGGCGGGAAGTGACTCTCTCTCACCATTATAAGTTTTGATGAATTTTGATAAAAATGTTAATGGGACCTTCTCAGATTTTTCTGAGGTAGAGGTCTTGCGACCATCTGATTCTGCTTTGAGCGACATCAGGGTAAAATATTAAGAAATAGTAAAAATATGGAAATAGTAAAATATAGAAATAGTAAAAATATAGAAATAGTAAAATTGTATAGATCTTGTAAAAATAAGAGTCAGTTCAAGAGTATGTAAAGAAATAGTAAGACACTCACAGAATCACGTAGATCACCTTCACTAGCACTAGCATTTCCGATGCTGGATGAAGAACTTGATGATGAAGTGCTCTCGCCTTTGCGGCGCGGGAACTCGAACACGCGGCAGTCACGTGGGCAGCCTATGCGTCTGGAGCACCTCGTGGTATGCTAGAGGGGTGCTCGTGATGAAGTAGATGGTGGTGAGTTTGGTGAGTTAGCACTGGAGTTGGTAGTGGTGCGGGCTCAGGCTACACCTGAGGCTGAACGTCGACCTTGTGTGGGAATACAGCGAAACACGTGGTGCGGGCTCACGCTATAGAGCGGAGGCTGACCGTCGACCATCCAAGGGGTGTGTAGGACACGTGGTGCGGGCTCACGCTAAAGAGCGGAGGCTGACCGTCGACCATCCAAGGGGTGTGTAGAACACGTGGTGCGGGCTCACGCTATAGAGCGGAGACTGACCGTCGACCGTCCAAGGGTGTAGAGAACACCTGGTGCGGCTGATGCAGGCTTGACCTTCGGGTCGAGTCTTACTTTCGATCAGAGACCGTGCTGGGATCCTCGGGTTCTTGAAAGGACTTCAACGGAAGCCACTTACAACATCCGACACTTCTGACACCAATTTGTTATGAGAAAGTCCCGGTCGGTCTTTTTAAAAAAAACGCGCACTTAAAAACACCAACACTTTATTCCCGAAAATTTACATAGATTAAATTCGGCACTGTATCCCGACTTTGCTTCCCGAGCTCCGAGTACTAACTGAATTTTACATAGCTGCGGAAAGCCATGAGGCGAGCAAAATGCTGACTCAATGGAAAAAATAGTAGAATGCTTATTACAGCTTAACCTACGTATTAAAGTAGGGTATAACATAGCTACGTATTAAAGTAGTATAACGCTTAGCGGTAAAACGGTTTTCAGATGGTTTGCGTGATCTCCGGCTGAGTACCATAATAACTGCGACAAACTATAAGCATCTCAAAATAAAGAATTTTATTAGATACTGGCATATCCTTGTCAATCATCAAAAAATATTGAATCTCTAGAAACATTACAATAAATAAAGATAAAACGATAATTAATGGTATAGGTGGATAGTTTGTTCAATAGGATTATGTTCATTTCAATTTGGAACATTATAACGATGATAACATTCAATTCAATCATAATTTGTATGTTTAATAACATACCTATTATGGCAGATGGAATTGTTGTGTTAGACTTTCTGAGCAAATACGCTCCGAATATCAAATTAGCTTCAAATGTAGTTACTACATTCCAAGAGAAGGAACATTCCTTGCCTCTCTATGATTCAATCGATTATTCCAAAGAACAAATTGTATATTTCAGCACGCAGTGAATAATTTTGTGATATATTTCTTAGTTTTAATTTAGAAAACATGTATGAATTTTTTGACATGTATGAATTTGAATCAAATACAAGGGATTCAAAAAGATCAAGCGTTTTATTAGATTCAGAAAATTTAGATAAAGAGAAAAAGCTTTCTATACAAAGTTTGTGCTTTAAATATTCTGACATTTTCTTTTTACTAGGAGACAAACTGTATACTATACAAATATTATGGAACAGTTCGATCACGTTAAAAAAAGATGTTAGGCCAGTTTATGTAAAACAATATAGTTAGCCACACTAAGAAATTGAAAACCAAATCTAACAAATATTAGATGATCATGACCTATCACTTATAATTTAATACCTTTCCTAACAGCAGTCACCATCCATGGATGTGCGTAGCACGTTGTAACACAAACACACACTCAAATTCGCGCAAGCGCCCTGCGCCGTCTTACTAATTTTCAATCTGTCGAATCTGTCGGTCACGTGACCTGTCGCGAGTTTAACATTATTTCTTCATCACAAAAAGTGCACAGCGTCGCTAAAGAAATTTTCACTTAAAAAAAAGTCGCTTTCGCTAAACGTGTATTTATACAGTTTTTAGCAATAGATCAAGTGATTCATAAGAAGGTTTATAAGTATAATACATTCGCGAAGCTGAAGCTTCTGGTAAAAACAAATTAAATAAAAAAAAATGTAAGGCATACGAAAAACGTGAGCTGTTCGTTGCTTGCGTCACGTGCGATTCCGACTCGCAATTGGCCGGATTTAAGGGTCGTTAGTCGTTTCGCACCACTAGCGATTCGGACAGCGGTGCGAATCGCCCAAGAGCTCTTTTTGAATGGGTTCTTTCGCACCGCGGTGCGAATCGCCCAATAGCTCTTTTTGAATCGGTTACTTCACACCGCGGCGGGCGTTTGAATAGCCCAAATATTTATATGAATGAGTCAAGTCAATAGTGATTAAATCTGTAATTATGCCATGTTTAAATTTCATACTTTTTGAAATATAATCATATCATACTATCTCGCAAGTTTTTTTTTTCATTGTCTATTTATCTTCTTTGTACAAATGAATAATTCGAATACATTGGACCCATGCAAAGAGTATTGGATTGTTTCACCCCGTGGTCCGAATCAACCCATTCCAAAAGATACCTTGGGCCATTCGCACCGCTCTAACGACTGCGGTGTGAAAGCACTCATTTAAAAAGAGCTCTTAGGCGATTCGCCCCGCGGTCCGAATTGCTAGTGGGGCGAAACGACTAACGACCCGGATTTCATTTGTTTTGTTATGTAAGCATGTAAAGATTCTTACAATACCCCATGATTATATACCGAATCCGTTGAAGCATTAGGAATACGGTGAAATGAAGAAAGCCACATTCATACTTACATATTTACAAACATACTTATATGAACTCCAAAAACAATATACTCCTTTTTTTGGCAGTTGTGTTATAAGCAAATGCTTAGCCAACACTTTTCAATTTCAATATCTACCTTTTCTACAACAGAACCCTATAATTTTAGCCCCCGACGCAAAATGAGGACTGTTATAATTTTAACCGCTCTTTTTGTGTGTGTCTGTATGAGGCAGAGCCAAATCTCCAGTCCAGTATTTCTAAATGTTTCACCGTTAAATCCCTGACGCAAATATTGCTAATGGTCAGTCGGGTTGCTTAGATTTTTTTAAATTAAATTACTTGTTTATAAAGATTTTTGATTCTAAAAAGTTAAATTAGGAAAAAGTTAATTTTATTTTAGCGCCTACACCCGAGCAAAAGCTTAGTATGTAAATTGAGACGTAATTAGGAGCAAGTATTATAATATTACGGGGAAACGGCGAAGGGACGTAGCCATTAACGGGCAAGGGTGGGGCCGGTATGCCCCATTCAGTTGTATACAGCGTTTGTATTAAAACGTCGCAAAATTGTATGAGTTCCCAGCTTTGATTCCATAGGAAAAGTTGTTCATGTTGACGAGCTGTCACTCCTTAAAGAGAATCCTCTTTGAAGAGTAACTCAGCCCATCAATTGACCCTCAAGGGTCAATATACACGCTGTAAAAGAGTTTGGTATCATGGAACGTGGGTGAAACTGCTTAATTTGCTATACACTTCCTCCTATATATATATGTATATATATATATTAAAAGCCTGATCATCAGGGATGTCTATCACGCTATGTCCATCACGTTTAACTAATCATTCCAGGTGAAAGTGCAACGGGGACACTCTCAGATGAGAGAGAAATATATATACTTATATAAATATATAAAATCATGACAATAAGCGATGCAGCTAGCAACCCATCACTTTTGCAATTCCGTTTGTCTATTATTACACTTAACGTAACATAGGACATTTTTACCGTATATGATTTGACTTTTCCCCGCGGCGCCGCTTGCATTAAATTCAATCCCTCAGGAACATTGCCTTTTCCGGGATAAAAAGCAACTTTTGTCCTTCTCCGTACCTCAGACAGCTATTTGTTCCTACCCATCATCATCATCCGCTATTCCTTCCAAGCCTTGTACCAATATCTGGCTACGTCCTTGTAATGGCCAAAAGAAAATAGAGCCCAAAATAATAAATTTTCCAATTCCGTTACTAAAGCGCTCAGAGAAATTAATGTGAAAATCTCGTGTTCAAATTAAAATAGACTTGTTCTCGTATAAAAGATTAGTTAACAAAATCTTTTGTTTTTTATTAATTTAATTAACTTGTTGCCGACAAAAATATTTTTTTATTTTCTGCCTTTGTTTTTTCATTATTACTACAGACATTATTATACATGATTTTAATTATGTGGTGATGCAATTTATTTATACATTTAAAAAGCTTTATTGTGCCTTAGAAGCTATAATAGGTGGACTTAATGCTAAAAGCATTCTCTCCCAGTCAACCTTTGGGAAATGAAAAACAGATAAAATAAATAGGTGCCAAACAATAAATAGATATCATAAGTAAGAGCAAAGCTCAAAAAAATATATGTATTTAAAAGTATGTATGTATATTATATATATGTAGTAAAAAATATAGGTTATTTAACCTAAAATATATAAATAAATATCAACATATACACTTTATACAATACATAAGAATAAATATATATAATATGGTCATCAGGTTGAAAAAAAATGATGAATTTAATCGAGCGTGTTGTGAAATATATTTGATTGAAATCAGTTCAGCTGTTTAAATAGAGAGGATGTTGTGTCTGGGTATCTTAAAATTTAACATTTTATTCTGGATGTAGAATTACAACGTAATAAAATAAAAACCAGCCAAGTGCAAGTAGAATTCGTATGGAGAGGGTTCCGTACAATGCCCAAGGTTTACCACTTTCTTTTCAATTGATAGAATTCTCATAGATTTCCTGTAATCGACAGGCAATGAACTATAAAAAAATACGAAAAAAGCTTTCAAAAACTTTGGATCAGAAGTTTCAGACATCAGGGGATGGTCAATTTCGTCTTTTTTTACGAATAAAATCGACATATTAATTTTAAAATATTAATTAAAAATATATTTGAGATCCTCATAACGAGCCCTTTAATTTAAGTGGCACAGTAGCGTATGCAAAACTTTTTTAAAATTACCGAATTTGTCCCCTGAAAATGAACCCTTTTTAATAAAAATTACTTTGCGTGTTTGTGTTACTTTACATGGTCATAAGATTACACCATCCTATCAAAATTCCGCTGATTTGTTTGTCCAGTAGATTCGGAGAAAATTGGCTGTGACAGACGGACGGACAGATAGAAGCACGAGTGATCTTATAAGGGTTTCGTTTTTAATTTTTTTTATCCGGAACCCTAAAAATCAATTTTTCAATAAAAAAACGTATCTCTGTCATGAGGTAATCACATATACTATTTCTTTTAGGGGAGACTCATCCCGTCCATATGAACAACTTTTTATATGGAATCATAAAGCACGGAACTCGAATCAATATAGATTTTTTCATACAAATTGCCGGGGCCAACTGAACAGTTTGTAAGGATGTGTAAAAATATTGAAGGTTAATGTACCCTTATAATTTTGTTGCCCTGTAAAGCAATCATCTAAAAATATGCACCAAGAACCTTCGTGGTTGTTTATAATATTTTTTTGCCCAAGGCACTCCATACGCCTTTTATTATTAGCCTTTGGCTCAAGGAAAAACCATGCAATTTGAAATATGAGGGTGATGCTGTTATCTTATATACCTACGTAAATGCGTCACGACACGATCACAAAATGAAAAAGGCATAGAAAAAAAATTGTACACATTTTGTACAGTTTTAGAGAAATGAAAACAATTTTGATTTATAATTATTAGAAAAAAAAGCTTGCCTTTCATAAATTAGGGCTATATTACTCGGAGTAATAAAATAGTTCTAACGGTCCACACATCCAAATTTGTTTAGGTATCAAGAAGTTAGTTGGAATAAAGATGCTTACATACATGCATATAATACACTCTAAAAATATCTCACTTCTTTTTGGGGTATGCGTGTAATTTGAACAATTGATAGATTTAAGTGATTTTTTAACAAATTATCGATCACTAATTGAGACTCAATCTTTTATAAAATTATACCAAATCTCCATTCGCATATCGCCACGAGGAAAAAGAAGAATAAAACTGTGGAATTTAGAGAAACTGCACCTGGACTTAAGCCAGCCGTAGTAGCCATAGAATTATATGTATCATCATCATAATTACGCTAGCGATTCGGGTTGCACTTGTGTCGCGCAAGCGAACATGCTTTTATTTGCCTAAGAAAAAAGTATTTATGACACTGATTAATTTGACACTCCTTACCTAAGCTGTTATTTTCAGTTAGGAACTACTGAACCGATTTTGATGTAATCAATAAGAAAATGAACAAATGAAAAATAAAAACGAATCAGTTCCAAAATTGCGGAGTTTTTGAAGTCGGTTGAAAATATCAAAATATCGAAAGAGTTTGTGGGAAGAAAATCTTGAGAAACTGGATCCAGACTGAATCTATGATAGAGTAACCAACTTATTTCTATACTCTTACTGCTTTTTTCGTGTAAATTTCGCTACTATAGTCGACGAGTCTTTTGTTGTGACATATAAATGATTACAATTTTGGCGCTGCTATGCCCTGGGGCAGTGCCACTCGTTTTTTACTAGGTAAATATTTTTCCAAACAACGCCAAATTCTTGTGAAATATTTTAAAAAATCTTAGTTTTTTTTATTGGAACGAAGTTCCTTATCGCGCGTTGCGAAAGGGGGCTAGGCGGAATAAATTAAGGCCAAAAGTTGTAACGACACTTTTTGCTATAGGTCTGTTTAAAATGGCGGTGATCAAGGAATTCACACTTCTCACCTTTCCGTTAATTATAACTTGAGCCGGGGTCAGGTTAATCTGGTTGGAATAGAGAAGTTGGTACAAATTTTTGACCCGTCCAGTGTACCGTGACTACTAGAAACTTTTTTAAAAGGCGGTGTGAGTTTCGATGCTGTAATTAATCGAAAGGAACTTTGTTCCATCCGGGTGTCCCTTGACACCTCTCAAGTTTTTTTTATACCGACAAATCACACAAATAAAATAGTCAAACGGGTTTCAAGAAAACAAATTCCAATATATTTTATTTGTAATGGTTTTCTGTTATTTTAAATATACTTAAAAAATACGTGACTACAGAAAAAGGGAATATAAAAAATAATAATGTTTTCCAACAATAATAATATTAAAACTTACGTAAGTTAAATTAATTATAAAAACACGGCTTTACTCACGTTTTATAACGTCGGATCTGCCGATTAGTTTCGGTCTGTTACCAACAATTACTGTTAAATTACGTTAAAATGAGGAGCCCGATGGTCCAGTGGGTGTGAGCTCTATGAGCGCTTACATATGTTAAGCAACCCCTGGTGCAGTCCCTACTTGGATGGGTGACCGCAAGTGGCATAAAAATATCTCGAGCTCTTCCGTGCTTCGGAAGGCACGTTAAGCCGTTGGTCCCGGCTGTCATCGTTGATGTCAGTCGTTAAGCTATGCCAGATGCCTTGCCAGCTTGAAAAATCTGACACCAGTGTTGGCCACTTACACATACGAAAAACAAACAATAACAACCGTTAAATTACCATTTTGAAATCAGGCATCATCCAGCACATGACTTAGAGTATATAAATTACGTATTATAGTAGTTTATTCAGAAGCATAATATATTATAGTATAATCCAATTTAGCAAAACATACATCGGATGGATTTTATCTGACTTATAGTTTTCCGTGAAAAAGCGTACCCGTAAGCTTTTCTCCGTATTACAATTTACTATTTCTGTTTTCGGATTACGAAACTCAAAGGTATTTAAAGGTATAAAACGTAACCATTATTCTTCGTTATCCGTCGTTCTGCTCTTTTCCCAGAAACGCGTGGACAACTAGCTTTCTCCTGCAGCTTCGCCCGCTTTAAGCCTCGTACCCACTAGGCAACATTTGGCGCGCGTCATGTCGCACACACAACATGTTGCTCTTCATTGTTGAGAGGCAACGCAGAACTTTGTGTAGCAACGTTGTCAGTCCATGCATGACCAGTCGTCGGCAACATGTCGCCAGAGGAACTAGTGTTGATTTCCTGTTTTTTAGGGTTCCGTAGTAAACTAGGAACCCTTACAATTTCGCCATGTCTGTCTGTCCGTCTGCCCGTCTGCCCGTCCGCGGTTTTACTCAGAGGCTATAAGTTTTAGACAGCTGTAATTTGGTATGGGTATGTATATTAATCATGCCAAAAAAGGGGTAGAAAAACTCTTGAAAAAAAATTTTTTTTGGTTAGTTCCCATACAAGTAAAGTGGGAGTAATATTTTTTTTATACAAACCCATCGTGTTGGGTGTTGTTAAATAGGTCTTTAAAAAGTATTGTGAGGTTGCGAACACCATTTTTCGATTTAGGTATCCATTTGCGAAATATTTGGTTCTAAAGTGAAAATTTTTGTTAGAGGTAAGTGTCCGTCTAACTGCTAAACGGTTGTATATGGATACGTGAAAAAATTACAGCAGTAGTATATCTACTGAAGTTGAAAGGAAAACTATCAGAGCTGAGTACTAAGTACAAACTAAAAAGTTATAGGCAACCAGCTTATAAAATGTATTCGAAAATGTAAAATTTCATAAACTTTCATTGTTTGATGTTTTTGGTCGTTACTGTAAGGTACGAGTGTGAACAGTGTGAACTCAAAGTTGTCATTTGCAACGACAGAACCCTACACTGCTCGTGGCCCGACACGCACTTGGCCGGTTTTTTCAGTTTATTTTTATATTCTTGGTACTGCTACCAAGAATATAAAAATAAACTGAAAAAACCGCTCTGAACTGAAAGTCCCACAAACAAAACAAAAGAAATATGACTACTGATTGTTATAAAGAAAAAAAATATAAGGAGTTGAAACATTTCTTAGTAATGACACTATGAATAAAAGAAATATGAAAATAGTATTTTATGCAACGGTTTTATAATAGGGGTCTTAAAAGGTGAGTGGCGCGGGTAGCGATATGAGCGAGCGAAGCGAGCGAATATCGCTAATAGAGGCGCCACGAGCCATGCAATTAAAAAATGCCATACAATTACGTTAGAATTTCTATTGGGGGCCACAAATTCAAACTCAATTGACGTGTATTCTATGCCCTAAAATCCGTAAAGCCAGTTTTTTGGCAGTGGATAATGTAAACATGACAAAATTTTGTGTCTATGGTTACCTTTTCTTTTTAAATTAATGTTCGATAAACTCTTAAAAAAATATGAAATAAGTTTTTCTTAAGTTGGCAGCAATGCATTTAGTTCAAAAAAACTTCTTTTGCTATCACGAAATCTAGTCAAAACATTGAAAAGTGGTCTTCTGTCAGTCAGACAACTTTATGTTTTAAACTCAACTCTAATACTCCATAATGAGCTTCCATTTGCTGCCAGCAAACTCAACAATCGAAAAATTGGTAATGTTGCAACAGTTATTCAAGCTTAAACCACCTATGCTTTGAGGCAATTCACTTGTCAATCAGCACATATATATATAATAAAGTAAATAAAATCCTTACTATCCAATCCATCCATCCATCAGGTCCTTTTTAGTCTCCACTGCAGGAGCACGACCCTCTCTGTACTACCATAGCAATACATATATTAGCCAGAGTAGTCAGAGGATTTGGCCTACACTCTTCAAGCTGGCCAGACGGGTTGGAGAGGTATTTTTGATGTTTGTAAGCTTTGTTTAGCTTTTGTTTCCTAAGTCGCCTTTTACGACATCCACGGGAAGACTTGGAGTGGTCCTATTCTACTCTGCCGGGAACCACACGGCTACATCTATCCAATGCCTTCTCATAATACGGTAGTTGCCTAATGTTAAATTATATACAATTTGTTTCTAATGATACTAATTTCTATCTAAAAACACTATAAAGAACATTTTTAATTTGATATCGATTCATTAAGTGATCTAAAAGCTTCTTTAAAGTTTGGTGAATAGGACCATTTTTAAAAGTATGAAAATCTTTAATTATAATTATACTCTATTGTAGTCCGCTAAGTTTATAGCAACTTTTATTATGAAACCATAACCACAAACGAAATATTTCGTATAGCTACCAAACAAAGTTCTCACGCCACCCATACAAAATACAAGCTTGTGACGTCACAAAGATGTAGGCATTTCAGTGGCGCGTTTTCAGGTCTAAAAATTAACGTCTAAAAACATGTGTCTTTAAAACTTTTATATCTGAAAGAGTTTTTTGTTTAGAAATGTATTTCTGTCACTATTGTGTTTATTTTTTGCAGGTCTTTACATAGCAACACGAAAAAAATTTTAGTCAACATGCCCATTGCAAAATATCCCTACAAAATTGGCTAAGAGCAAGAAAAAACGAAGAGATTAAGGAGCTATTTCTAGAATCTTTCTTTGAATCTGATGTATCTAAACGCGCTTACTTGGCTTTATTTATTTCTGATTGTTGTCTGTACCTAGATAATATGTTTCCCGATATATTTGTCTAAAATAAATTTGTCTTTTTTTATCAAATGTAATAATGTAAATTTTTATGATCTATATAAAATAGAAAAATTGTTATTAAAAAGTTATACATACTTTTTAAAATATTCAGACGCATTGCAAGATTTTCTCTTCTCAGTGATGTGTATAAATGTTAAAAAAGTATCTCAAAACAAATCTGTTAAAGAGAGGGCGGGGAAGAGAGGGCGGGGAAGAGAGGGCGGGGTATCCTATCACATCACAAGTATTATGTTACTTAAAAGGAGACCCTTGCCATTTATCATAAAAATGTAAACAAAGAACCGAACAAATACGTTTTCATTTTTCATTTTCATCTGTTCAAGCATTTAGAAGTAATGATAAAATAAATAAACTCCCTTTCTCTTCACTTACGTAGTGATTGCCTTCACTGCATAAAGGATAAAGTAACGCCAGAGGGCTTTCGTTCCGCGCCAATCCTCATACGAAATTGTCTATGTCTATTTATAAAGCAAAACTGTGTCGAACTCGTGCACCAAGGATTCCGAACAGGATATATTCATTATCATCATCAGGTCCTTTTTAGTCTCCACTGCAGGAGCATGACCCTCTCTGAGTGTCAGAGCCATATATTAGCCAGAGCAGTCAATGGATTTGGCCTACACTCTCCACGCTGGCCAGACGGTTTGGATAGGTCACTTTGATGTTTATAAGCTTTATTTAGCTTGTGTGGGAAAGTCGTCTTTTACGACATCCACGGGAAGACTTGGAGTGATCCTATTCTACTCTGCCGGGAACCACACGGCTAAGTCCATGCATGATATGACGGCCACTTATTTGACTTTTTGCACTGGTGTGCATTAAAGAAAACTTTCTTCTTTTTAATTATGGCTTCCACCGAGATTTCAGTGATTCTGCCAATGTCCAGTATAATGAGATACTAAGTATCGGTGTTGTACGGTATGTGGCATCAAAGATAGCGTATGTTCTTTGGCAGCCTCGTGGGAGATTTTGGCGACAAATCTATACGAGTCCATTTAACAGTCTACTTTAACTATTTCACAAATTGTTCTTGCACGAGCATTTATAACACCAAACTACACCAATTTCATATTATAAAGTTCACTTAAATCAATTTGCAAAATTGTATAAGGCAAACGACAACTGAACCCCTTGATTTCCCACCAAAAACTCTAAAGAAAACTTAACCAGTATCTTTTATGTGTTTACACTAAGTTAGCATCAACATTATTGAAACTTTGAAACTTACGCGAGATATCATCTTTATATTAAACAAATAGGTTTCACTTTCGTATTTTTAACCGACTTTAAAAAAAAGGAGGAGGTTCTCAATTCGTTGGAATCTTTTTTTTTATGTATGTTCCCCGATTTCTCGAAGACATCTTCGATTTTAGAAATTCTTTTTTGTTCGATAGGTAATATTTTACAGATGGTTCCATTAAATTTTTATCGAAATATGTCGAGAGTTGTTTAAAAAAAAATAGGAATGCCGTTTGGTTTACACTCATTCCATTTTATTCTTATTAAAACAAATTGATAGGGTTGAAATCGGTTTTTGTTCTTTGTTAAAAATGTTTTAAATTATTAGGGGGTAAATGCTGACAATTGCAGCCTAATCAGTAGGCCATTTTAAGGCTATACCAATAATTTTTATGGTCATCATATCTTCTTTTACTGTAATGCATACTGGTATACATACAGCCTGTAAATTGACCCTCGACATACCCTTAAGAGCGTATCCTAGCAGTATTTTTTCAGTATAGTTTCCATACAAACGTATTCCTCTAGTTTCTAGCTGAAAACTGCTTCTAGATGCACAATTTTTTTTTTCATAAAATCTAGTACTAAAATAGTTATGGCCCAATTTTTTTTTTCTAAAAACCTGTTTTACAATTTTTTTGATAAATGGAAACAAAGAGCCATACCTATTTTAGTACTAGATTTTATGATAAAAGAAATGTGCCCCTAGAAGCAGTTTTCAGCGAGAAAATAGAGGAACACAAAAAAAAACTCGGGTACGTTAGAGAAGTGTAGACGTGTTTCTAAAACCTCCGCTAATAATTAATGATATTCCTAGTTTAAAGTTAGCTTACCCATTCGAAAGTTGTACTGTCGTTTAGTGCTATCAAAACTTTAACAAAGTGTGCAATTAGTAACTATAAAAACTGTGCATTTACTTAATTTTTGGCTCAATTTGAGTTGTCACTCTGTCTTCACGTGATAGCGATTGACAACTCGTGGAAGCTTATAGCGGTGCGGTGCTGTGGTTGTAATTTGACGTTTCGCGGACACTGAGCGCCGTGCGAGACAAGGACGGAGCGAGGCGTGAACGAGACCTTTTAACGGTGCCTACCAGCTGACTGCGAACCTACGAACTACCTGTGCCGGGCGGGTTACGTAAGCTTATGTTCCCGCTACAAGCTACGCGGCCTACGAAATAAACAGCAGATGCAATATTGTGCAAATAATGACTTGTCCAGCTTGTAAAAAATCTGTCGCGCTTGATGAACGTTTGATTTGTGCGTTTTGTCATGTCATATACCACTATGAATGTGTAAACATATCAAAAAAGCGGTACAAAGACTGTTACACCAAGAACAAACAGTCTTGGGCCTGCCCGACGTGCGAAAATGTTTCGCGCACTAGTCGCCGTAGGAATGATAACACTCCGGTGCGCGCGCGTGTATCTCCGCCGCCATCACAAACACAAGTGTCGCCTGCGCTGCCTGCGGCGAGTGCGCAGACGGATAGCACCCCTGCTACCGCGGTTACTGAGCATGACGCATTGGATATTCGTCAGACATCTGCAGAGGCTGAGACAATCACGTATGACAGATTTAGCAGTTTGCTCGACGTGAAGCTTGAAAGTATGAAAATATCTATCACACGTGAGTTGACTAAAATGATTCAGAGAGAGGTATCATCTGCTGTAGAATCATTAAAAAATGAATTCACAAAAACTACGGACTTTCTTGAGGAGGAACAAAAAGACCTGAAAAGTGAACTTCAGTCAGCAAATGAGAAAATAAATTCGCTAGAGGCTGAAAGTCAAAAATTAAAAAATAATACGGCGGAGCTCCAAGCCCGTTTAGAGAATATGGAAAAAATTTCAAGAAGTCGGAATGTGGAAATCCATTGCGTACCGCAACAGAAAAACGAGAGTTTAGTCCATATCGTAAAAACTCTCTGTGAACTGATTGGGTTTGGTGCCCCGGATACGGATATAGCCTCGGTCCGAAGAGTTGCAAAGCTAAGTCCAGCATCAGACCGTCCACGTTCCATCTTACTGACCCTAACATCTGAGCGCCAACGAGACAACTTCATATCTGCCTTCCGGCGTTATAATAAGAAAAATCCTGGAAATGGATTAAATTCCAGTAACCTAAAAATTCCTGGAGAGAGGCAATATATCTTCATCTCTGAACATCTGTCGCCCCAGTGTAAAGAATTACACGCTTCAACTAGGCAGGCAGCGAAACAGAAAAATTATAAGTTTGTCTGGGTCAAATATGGAAGAGTTTACGTCAGAAAGGACGAAAACAGTGGAGCAATCTATATTAAAGATACAAAATGCTTATGTAAGATTGTATAGATGTTAAGTTTAGTTTTTAATTTCTGGTTAGTAACTGCAGTACTGTACTTAATTTCCTGTTTTTATGGATATTTACTATCAAAATGTAAATAGAATTAGATCTAAAACTAAAGAGCTGCATCTTAACATATTAAATAATAGCTACGATATAATATGTCTTACCGAGACTAATTTAAATGCAGGGGTTTTCGATAGTGAGTTAGTAGATGACAGATATTCTGTGTATCGCAGAGACCGCCTGAGTACGTGCTCGTCGAAAAGCGAAGGTGGAGGACTTCTAATCGCAATTAGAAACTTCTATAGTGTCACAAGACTTACAGCGTGGGAGAGCCCATTTGAAGATATCTGGCTGTGTGTATCGCCTCTCAATGCAACTGGTAAAAAAATCTATATATATTTGTGTTATTTGCCACCAGACATGCCTACTGCGCAATTAAAGCTACTTTATGATAAACTACAAAAAAACATTACAAATATCGATAGTAATGATATTGCATTGATATTGGGGGATTTTAATACACCGGCGTTACGGTGGGATTGTTCATCAGAAAATAATAAAATAATGATCCCGACCACATCATCCGATTTTAAAGCTAAATTGTTACTAAATACAGTTGCTTTTGGGTGTCTCAAGCAGTTTAATCATGTGTTAAACAGTAATCTACGTCTTTTGGATCTAGTATTCTGTTCTTCCGACTGTATTGAGTTAACAGAGTGTGAACCTTTGTCTTGTTTAGACTCGCGTCATCACCCCTCACTTCTTGTTAAATTAAAAAATTTTGATAATAGGAACACCATAAGGGTTAGGCCGCCTAAAGAAAAAAGACCTAATTTTAATAAGTGTAACTATGAATTAATCAAGGCCGAACTCGCAAGAATTGATTGGAAAAATGTTTTAGGTTTGCAAAAAGACATAGAGAGTGCTACTGATACTTTTTATAATATATTAAATAATATTATAAAAAAACACACTCCTCTAATCAGTGAGCGTGGAGATACCTTCCCTATTTGGTATACTCCAGCGCTTAGGCGTTGCATAAGAGAAAAAATCAAGTTCCATAAAAAATTTAAAAAGTATGGCAATCCCAGGGACTACGATACTTTTTCACTTTTGAGATCTAGGTCCAAAATCTTAATTAAAGAAAATTATGACGCATTTGTCTATTCCACTGAAGAATGCCTGAATGAAGATGTAAAATCTTTCTGGCGATTTGTGAATAATAGGCGAGGAGGCAAAACTTTGCCTAAGACTATATCGCTGGGTGAGAGATTTGTTTCAGATGTTCAGGATATCTGTGAGCTTTTTTCTGAATATTTCGGCTCTGTTTATGAGGATTACCCTGAGACAAGTGACTTTAATTTTTGTAATGTGAGTAATGACTGCCTTTCCAGTATTACTGTAAGTAAGGATGAAATACTCCTAAAAATAAAAAAACTAGATCCGAATAAAGGCGCAGGTCCAGACGGTTTACCACCTAAATTTATCAAGGAATGTGCAAAAGAGTTAATTGAACCATTGTTTATTCTTTTTAATAAGTCTCTTGGCTCAGGCGTCTTTCCGTGCGTCTGGAGAATGGCCCATATTGTTCCCGTGCATAAATCTGGAGATGCTACACGTTGTGAAAATTATAGACCCATCAGCATACTGTCATGCATTGCTAAAATTTTGGAATCTATTGTTTATGATCATATATACCGCCTTGTTAAACCCTTTTTGTCTGAAAAACAGCATGGTTTCGTAAAAGGTAAATCTACTGTATCTAACCTTCTTGAATATAAAAATTACATCTGTTCTGCCTTTGCTCGAAAGGGACAAGTGGATTCTGTTTATACGAACTACAGAAAGGCTTTTGACAAGGTGGATTATAATATACTTTGTTTGAAACTTAAGGCATATGGGGTTCATGGTAGTTTGCTTCGATGGACTCAGTCGTATCTACAGAAGCGAAGTCAATTGGTAGCAGTTAAGGGACATAAATCAACACCAATCATAATTAGTTCAGGAATTCCACAGGGATCTCACCTGGGACCCTTGTTTTTCATCATCTTCATAAATGACTTGGTAAAAAAACTTTCCTGTCACTGTTTACTTTATGCAGACGATCTTAAGGTTTATAATCTTATAGAATCTATCGATGATTGTGTGGCTCTTCAAACTGATCTAGAGGTAATTGTTGATTGGTGTAGTAGCAATCATATGTTTTTGAACACAGATAAATGTTTTTGTATCACTTTTACAAATAAGCGCAATCGAATCAACTTCTCATACAGCATGGATGACCAGATGCTACAACGCAGATCTGTCGTAAAAGACCTGGGCATAATTTTTGATGAGAAACTAACATTCAGAGACCATTACCAAAGTATAATTAAAAAATCAAATCAAGTCCTTGGCTTTATTTACAGATCCACAAGAGACTTTAAAAGACCAACTAGTTTTATTTATCTTTTTAATAGCCTGGTAAGAACTATTTTGGAGTATGGGTCAGTGATATGGTCTCCCTATTATAAAACACACAATGACGAAATTGAAAGTATACAAAGGAAAGCCTTGAGACTACTTGGATATAGAACTGGTCACGGGAGGACGTTATCGTCATATGAACAAAGACTTGAAAAATTCGGCGTCACTCGACTTGATACTCGAAGAAAACAACAAGATCTGTTAACTCTGCACAAAATTGTTCACTCAGCCATAGATGCCCCACACCTGTTATCACTTTTAAATTTTAATTCTAAAATTAATTTTCGTCATCCAGTGCCCTTTAGATTGAATGTTTATTGCAATAATACTTCCTATTTTAACCCTATTGTAAGAATGTGTAGGCTTTATAATGACACTGTAAAATTAGATTCCAATAATTTAGATGTATTTGAGGCTAAACATAAAAAAATTAAAAAACAAGTCCAAATTGTACTTCGCTAATGACATAAAGTTAGCGAAGTACAATATTATCACAAATATTTTCTCTAATTTAGTGCCCTTATTATATTCAAGAAGATAAAAATGTAATGTATGCATATTTTTGGTTTGCAATCTAGCACTTTTAGTACTTATTACAATTGAGTGTATATCCGTCATGTATGGGATTGTAAACTGTGATGTATACTTAATAAAATAAATAAAAAAAAATACATTTGTATGGAAAACATACTGCTAGGATACGCTCTTAAAGCAGTGACTTAGCCCGTCAATATAATACACTTTTCTTATGGGATCAAAGCGGCTACATGAGTCCATTGTTAGTCGTGCGTAGCTCCGTGGCGCAGCGGTCAACACGCCGGTCTGTGACACGGATGGTCCCGGGTTCGATCCCCGGTCAGGTCAAGATGAAAAATGATCTTTTTCAGATTGACCTGGGTCTTGGATGTTTATCTATATATGTATTTGTTATAAAATATAGTATCGGTGTGTTAGTATCCCATAACACAAGTCTTACGTAAGAACTTACTTTGGGGCTAGCTCAATCTGTGTGATTTGCCAAAAAAAAATACATGCATTTATATCATATCGTGAAATTGGCTGGACTTTACTCAATATACGATTTATTGGTTAAGCAGAAATCAGCATCGGTCTAATTCGACGAAAATAGCTTTGAATTTCGCATGCACAAATCTGAAATTAGGACAAGAGTTGCTGATAATTTGGTCACAATACAGCGTGAAAATTTACCACTGAAATTCCCTTGACTCATCATCATTTTCATCATGATTATTCGACACTTATATACAAACTAGCGTTTACCCCCGGCTTCCTCCCCCATAATTTTGCCCTATTTTGCTGAGCCGTTTATTGCAATTCCCACGGGTACAGTACTTTTTTCCGGGACGAAAGGTACCATTTGTCCTTCTCAGTACCTTAACCTTTGTGTATGCCAAATTTCAAGAACATTGATTCAGTAGATAAAGCGTGAAGGGGTAACAAACAAACAAACAAAAATACAAACTCACCTTCGCATTTATAATATTATTTTATTATATAAAATATAAAATAAAGTATATAGTTAGGATGAGGATTTTGGCGAAACACTTTTGTATGGAAATGACAAGTTTTTTCGAGTTCTTAGCATTGTACCCATAAGAAAAGTTGTTTATTTAAACGGGCTGAGTCGCCCCTACAATCCATCTTTTTTTTCCATTTTGTCACACTTTATAGACCTTAGACACTGACATTTTACGTTTTTCGAGTTCTTATAATAATTATCGGCTTATTCTTATAATAGTCCCCTAACCTAATTAAGTTTAATTCGATGTCGAGCTCCGTGGCGCAGTGGTCAACACGCCAGCCTGCGACACGGAGGTCCCGGGTTCGATCCCCGGCCAGGTCAAGATGGAAAACGATCTTTTTCAGATTGGCCTGGGTCTTGGGTGTTTATCTATATAAGTATATGTTATAAAATATATTATCGTTGAGTTAGTATCCCACGACATAAGTTCACAACTAACTGTGGGGCTAGCTCAATTTGTGTGATATGTCCCTATATATTTATTTATTATTTATTTATTTATTTAACTGTTAACTGGCAGTTCGCCCCGGCTTTGCCCGTGGTTCATATATTTTTTTTCTCTCCGTAAGAACCATCTTCGTACTTCAAGGCAGATTCTAAAAAAAGAATTAGCGAAATTGGTTTAGCTGCTCTCGAGATTTGTGCTTAGCAACACATTCAGCGATTCATTTTTTCATATATACAAGGTGTAACATGACCCTCGACATATCCTTAAAGGGGTGAGTGACACCGTCAATATGAACAACTTTTCCTATGGGGTCAACGTTGGGTATTCGAAAAAAATTTTTGCTTGCCCATACATTTCACCCGGCGGCAAAATTTTTTTGTATGAAATTGACGATTTTTTTTTGAGTTCCCAACATTGATCACATAGCATAAGTAGTTCATATTGACGGTGTCACTCACCCCTTTAAGGATATGTCGAGGGTCATGTTACACCCTGTAGATAGATGAAACATCTTACACGATGGTCTTGGAAAAAAGAAAAAACGTAGAATGTATCAGCTGCTTCTCTTCCCGCGCAGATTGTAAAAGCCGATCGAGGGAATGGGCGTCAGGAATCATGTCGATAGGCGATGCGGCTAGCAACCCATCACTATTTTGATTAATTTCTCACCTACAAGCCCACCAATATTCTAAACGTGGCCTTAAGTTTAACTGTAACATACCAGCAGGCCGATTTGCTAACTCGGTGTACAACGATTTCATTGACACTTTAGCATCCATTACGGTTTTCATATCTTAAATAAAAATAGTCATTCATACCGAAGCCGTAATGAATATTGAAGTTACCATGAAAATGATGTACACCGTAAATGTCAAAAGTTACCAAATAGGCCTGCAGTGCTCTGTCTACCCTGCAAGGGAAAGAAACGTTATAGTATGTATGTATGTATGAAACAAAAATTATAAAAAATCATGACGAATTTAAAGCCAATTATTAAATTGGAAATAGACTGGAAAGCCTTTGTAACATTAGTGAGTAAAGCACTCGATTTTGTGTGCTACCCTCATTATATAGGCTGGCTGCGACACAAAGCTGACCTGATTACAGGGACATTCAATATTAGGCTTTCAATGGCAACCTAAAACCGAAGTTGCTAGAGAACCATCGTTACAAAATTACTAAGAGTTTGATTTAGAATTTATCTTTTGCAACAATTATAGGCTAGTTACATACATACATACTAATACGTCTTTTCCCTTGCAGGGTAGATAGAGTCCTGGTGGCCGCGTTAAGCATGTTGGTGGGCTTTCAGGTGGAGAACGGAATCAAAATAGTGATGGGTTGCTAGCTGCACCGCTTGTTTTGTTTGTTTTTCGTATGTGTAAGTGGCCAACACTGGTGTCAGATTTTTCAAGCTGCCTTAAGGCATCTGACATAGCTTAACGACTGCCATCAACGATGACAGCCGGGACCATCGGCTTAACGTGCCTTCCGAAGCACGGAGGAGCTCGAGATATTTTTATGCCACTTGCGGTCACCCATCCAAGTAGGGACTGCACCAGGGGTTGCTTAACATACGTAAGCGCTCATAGAGCTCACACCCACTGGACCATCGGGCTATTGACATGATTCCTCCGATATTCATTCCCTTCGATCGGTTTTTACGATCGGCACTGGAAGAGAAGCAGCTGGTACATCCACGTTTTTTTGTTTCTCCCAGACCAGCGTGGAAGATATTATATATTAAATATATATAGATATAGGCTAGATTACTAAAAAAATACCCAAGATACCCTGGGTTCAATTCAAAGTACTATTCTACTAACTAACTATTCTAATTTTAAATTTACATGTAGGATTTCTGATTCTGTATAAATTGGGAAATATGAAGGTCGCCTAGAAAGTACATCTGGGGGAAGAAAGACAAGACTATCTTATTTATTTTATCAAGGAAACATTAATTAGGTACTCCTACATCCCATTGTAGAGAAAACAATGTATTAAATTGATTTGCGATGGCTATTTTTATACAGCGCTCTCATTTTGTTAAAAAAATACCTTGATCTTTAATGCCAACATCCAATAGGTACTATTTTTATTCCGTTGTCTACTGAGACACCCACCAACTCATTAAAAGCAGCCATTACTTGCTATCCTTAGGCTCTTTCTTCCCTTTAAGGATGAGCAAGTGATTATTAACCAATGTTAGTAATAAATATAACTCAAGCACTTTCGATTTTAAAATTTCTTTCAATTTTATTATTAACATTATTAGCCTGTAACATATTTACGCGGTCTATTTATAGATACGCCGCTATAATTTACATGGATGTAATGTCGCAATAAAATAAATAAATAAATATAAGTCTTAATTATGTAAGTTCTTAAGTAAGACTTGTGTCATGGGATACTAACTCAACTATACTATAATCCATACCAAATACATAATATAGATACACATCCAAGACCCAGGTCAATCTGAAAAGATCATTTTTCATCTTACTATTTTTAATATAATAGCAAAAGTTATCTGTATTAAAGCCTTCCGCCCCAGTTTGCACTTCAACTATCGTGTGATAAATATTTTCTGTAACGTCTGCAACGGATTGAAACCTGCCACTCAGGGAAGCTAGGGACGCAACCAGCTAACAAATTCAAATTCAAATTCAATCGTTTATTTAATATAGGTTTCTTTGAACACTTATTAATTGTCATATTTGTGTTTACAATTTTTACAACAAAAAAATTTTGTTGACGTCAATAATTACTTATGGCTAAGTTTAGGCCGCTTCCAAAGCGGAGTGCAGAAGAAGCGGCAACAAACTGCACAGCGCATTTTCTCCAAGCGACGTCAACTCACAATTCTAGTTAGACCTTATAAACTATTTATATATATGTGGACTGAGTGTGCATTGTTTTAATTAAATGTCATGATAAAAACTGAATTGGAAAAAATTTATGTCATCATTGAAATGTTAAATAGGTAAAATTTAAATAGCAAAATGTCAAATTATTGAAATTAAATAAAAATGTCATATTATAAAATATTATGTACCGAACGTACCAAACGTAATATTTTTGTGCATACAGAATTACGAGGCGTCTGCGCCAAGCTCAATCCAAATATTGCTATCAGTAAGGTAATCTTCAGTTCTGTAATATGCCTTTTTACATAATAATCGTTTCACATAACTTTTGAATTTACTATCAGACATATCAAGGACTGACTTTGGCAATTTGTTATAATAGCGTATACAGTTCCCCATGAACGAATCACTAACTCTTCTTAGCCGAAACCGCGGAAGAAATAATCTATGATTGTTACGCAAGGGTCTATCAATTAAATCACTTACTTTCTTAAACTTAGAAATATTTTTTCTTGCGTACATTATATTGTCAAATATATACTGTGAGGCTACAGTTAAAATATTTATGTCCTTAAACAACTCCCTGAGTGAGTCCCTCGATCCTAAGCCGTAAATGGTATAATATATATATATAATAATAATAATAACATATCGGTATTTAGCATATCGAGAGCTAAAAGGACTAGATCCCAAATTGTATGCTTCAGCGTGGCTGGCCCCGAATATGCTGGCGCGATGAGACGCCATATAGTTTGTCTGAAGTGTACAACCTACTTCTTCTGTAAAGGTTAAAAACTTCTTTGGCATTCATCTATGATATCTTTGATTATCTGTAACGACACGTTTTGGGTGTATCAGTAATAAATTAGTATCGAAAGTAACTCCGTGTTTTAATTCCTTAAATTTATTAACATTTACAACATTGTCACAAGTTAATTAGCCGTGTGGTTCCCGACAAAGTATAATAGGACCATTCCAAGTCTTATCGTGGATGAAATAAATTGTAGAAGTTGACTTAGGAAACACAAGCAATACAAAGCATATTATAAATATCAAAGATGCCTCTCCAACCCGTCTGGCCAGTGTGGAGAGAATAGGCCAAATCCTCTACTGCTCTGGCTAATATATGGCTTTGGTAGTCAGAGAGAGTTGTGCTCCTGTAGTGGAGACTAAATAAGACCTGATGATGATGGATATACAACTAAATATTCAGTGAATATTTCAAGCGTCTACTGGTTGCCGTTATTACAATCGAGCAAAAAACGGCAACAAAATCACGTTTGTAGTATGGGAAATATTTACTATATTCTGTTTTTAGTAATTTTAGTATTTGTTGTTATAGCGGCAACAGAAATACATCATCTATGGAACTGTTTAACTATCACGGTTTATGGGATACAGTCTGGTGACAGACGGACAGACATACAGATATCGAAGTCTCGTGAACAGGGTCCCGTTTTTACCCTTTGGGTACGGAATCCTAATAAAAGACATCGATAGCAAAGTATTTTATAAAATTAACATCACTAGCGAGAACATGAATAAGTAGGCGAGTGAAAATATGTGTTCGCGATATTCAGTAGTTTGGAAAAGCACAGATTATGCTGTTTTTAGGTATCCGTACCCAAACGGTAAATGGTGGGACCTTTTTACTGAGACTTCGATGTGCGTCTGTCTGTCACCAAGCTGATACAGGTAAACTTAATGTAATTTTTGGTACAACATACGCCTTAATTTTCACAGTTAATGAATTGTATATAAATCTCATAGTAAGATTTACAAAATATTTACAAATTCTACAATACGGTAGTTGCCTAATGTTAAGATTATATAAAATTTGTTTCTAATGAGACTAATTTCTATCTAAAAACACTATAAAGAACACTTTTAATTTGATATCGATTCGTTAAGTGATCTTAAAGCTTCTTTAAAGTTCACCCAACTTTTAAAGTATGAAAATCTTGACCATTTTTTAAAGTATGAAAATCTTTAATTACAATTATACTGTATTTTAGTCTGCAAAATTTATAGCAACTTTTATTACGAAACCATTACCATAAACGAAATATTTCGTATAGCTACCAAACAAAGTTCTCACTTCACCCATACAAAATACAAGCTTGTGACGTCACAAATATGTAGGCATTTCAGCGGCGCGTTTTTACGTAAAAAACTTAACGTCTAAAAACATGTGTCTTTAAAACTTTTATAACTGAAAGAGTTTTTTGTTTAGAAATGTATTTCTGTCACTATTGTGTTTATTTTTGGCAGGTCTTTACATAGCAACATGAAAAAAATTTTAGTCAACATGCCCATTACGACCACTGACACCAAATATTTCGCTCTTACATATAAACCTCCTTATGTGAATCGAGCGTGCGCGATGACGTCCCAATCCGCACTGATAAAGATGAGGTCGAAACATGTCGGCCATACTGCTATATAGCCACAGATTTAAAAAAAAAATTTTCGTCTCTCTGTATTTAACTGACTATTTACGTGAGTAACCCGTTTTTACGTATTTTAATAATATTTTCATCATTTTTCTGCAGACATATGACCAGTTATTCAGTAATTAAATCACAAAGTTAAAACACCAAACATTTTCAATTATGATGCATAAACGGTTTTAATGAAATTTTTGCAAACGTGGAATTTAATTTCATTAAGTCAACTTTTATGACGCCATAAACACTGTAAAATATTTTTTGTGGCTACGCTTGTTATTCAAAAACAAAGGCATTTTAGTAATGTTATTCTCGAGTTTTCAAATACCTTCCCTCAAATGTTCAGGTTAATAAAACATTTTTATGTAAAACAATTCCATTTGAAATCTTTTTTTACATATTTTTCCTTTGTGTTTTCTGGTGGAAACGTCCGCTATTTTGGACCCTTGTTTATTTACTCAAGTATGCGTTGAGAAGGTGTAGCAAAGGTTTTAAGGTCTATATTTTTATCTCTACCAACATAAAATTACTCGATTTTCAGGTTTTTTAGTATAAACGAAAGTTCTTAAGAGCATATCCTAGCAGTATGTTTTCTATACAAATGTATTCCTCTATTTTCTCGCTGAAAACTGCTTCTAGAAGCACATTTCTTTTTTTATAAAATCTAGTACTAAAATAGGTATGGCTCTATGTTTGATTCTTTTCTAAAGAACTCATTTTTTTTTTAAGAAACCATGGTGATCATTCAAATTCGACGCGACGCATCTTATCACTATTAATTTCCATTTTCCACCTGGGTGAACACCCTTGAATCTGTTTACCCTGTAAGGGATATAAACAATGATATGTAATAGACTATTTTTTTAATATCCCCGTCACTCTCTGCCCACTTTTGTACTTCCTGTTTACAGAAATAATATCTCGTCATCAAATTCAATAGCAAGAATATGCCGGAAATACAACGAGTTGTCTTATAGCGACGAGCTCGACATCTTTAATAGCAGGTTGAATCAGTATAAAAGGAATATTTACAACATCCTCAGTACTACAACACACGGATGGTCCCGGGTTCGATCCCCGGTCAGGTCAAGATGATAAATGATCTTTTTCAGATTGACCTAGGTCTTGGATGTTTATCTATATAATTATTTATTATGAAATATAGTATCGTTGAGTAAGTATCAAAAAACAAAAGTCTCGAACTTACTTTGGGGCTAGCTCAATCTGTGTGATTTGTCCATATACCTATATACATATTTATTTATGTTCTACATCTAGTGCATAGTCTGGCAAATCATTTCTGTGTATCTAAAATTATTTTTAACATTCTGGTAAGTTTGTATAATTGTCTTTTAGATTTGTCTTGTTAGCTTAAGGTGCTTAGACCAGCCAACCAGCGCCACCGCTCATTTTATTTCTTTTGCTACTAAATAGGATCAAATTTAAAAAAAATTACGCATGAACTTCATTAGTTTTTTTTTTTTTTTTATATATATATATATAGGGACATATCACACAAATTGAGCTAGCCCCACAGTAAGTTGTGAACTTGTGTCGTGGGATACTAACTCAACGATACTATATTTTATAATATATACTTATATAGATAAACATCCAAGACCCAGGTCAATCTGAAAAAGATCATTTTCCATCTTGACCTGACCGGGGATCGAACCCGGGTCCTCCGTGTCGCAGGCTGGCGTGTTGACCACTGCGCCACGGAGCTCGACTTATTTAAAGACTTGTAGTATTTTTGGTATTACTTTTCATTATTTTTCATTTAGTAAATCAAGAAAACTACTCATTACCACCTAAAGCGGCCACTTTTGGCGTTAATGAGTAGATCTCTCAATCTGAAATGATAATATTGATGAAAAGTTACACTAAAAATACTATAAATAATTTACTAGCAAAGTACTTACGTAGATTTTTTCAATTTGTTCTTATGTTGGAGTATAAGAATTAAATAATGGGTGTCGCTAGTGTCGCTAATGCAAGCCTCTTAAGCAATTATGCATACACGTCAAGGACGCAAAGTTGGTGTATTAATTAGTTATTAAGAAACTTTGTAACATTTTTTACTTTGTGTCTGTTGTATTGACTTAATAAATAAAAATAAACATAATAATTACGTATATATAAAATGTTAAATATAGTAACCTCAATTTATAAATATTTAATAATCAATATAAAGGGACAAATTACACAAATTGAGCTAGCCACAGTTAATTGTGAACTTGTATCGTAGGAGTTGTAGTTGAGTTAACTCAACGATACTAATAAACAGGGTTTTTCAATAGCGACGCTCGAACTTTGACAGCGTATAGCGGTAATCTTGTTAAAGCGATAGCTGTTAAATTTGGCGGGAATACACATTTAGTCATGACAAATTACCATGTAACAATACATGCTATAATAACGCGTAGAAGTTAATAAAATTTATTATTAAAATACACTTTGTTCGTATAACAAGTTGTGCGTGGCCGAAAAAAAACGGAGGCTCGTAAGGCTTATTTTTGGTCACTCTTTCTTTTTTGGCAGAGTGGCTTTGATAATAAACAAAATTACTGGATTTTGAGTGAGGAAATCTACTTGAGATTCATCCAGAGTACCTTTACAATCCGAAAAAAGTCAATTACGTGTGAATTTTGAACTGGCTGTCTTAAAAGATGTACGTCTGATGGTCTGCAAAGATGTCATTCAACATTGGTCCATCAGAATACATCACCTGCAACGGATTCATAGCGGCAATTTTGCTGAAATTATATTTTGAATAAAATATTATCAAATGACCTTTGAAATTAAAAAAAAATGTTGCAATATAAATTCTTCAGGTTGTTTTATATCGATCCAAAGTTCGAGCACGCTTAATGAATGAAATTAAAAAAAAATTGTTGCAATATCAATTCTTCAGGTTGTTTTATATCGATCCAAAATTCGAGCACTCTTAATGAAAATCCCTAAATTATAATACATACATAAATACATGAAAACGATCGAATTAAGAAGAGGTAGGATGTTTGGCCACCTTATACGACACGACCAATTTATTAAAAATATTATGGAGGGAAGAATCGCCGCAAAGAGAGGGAAAGGAAGACCCCGAAGAACATATTTGGATGAAATAAAGGAAAAGGCAGGAGTTGTGTCGTATAAGGAGATCAAGAGAATGGCTGAGAACCGAGAGACATGGAGAGTACTCCACTGACAAGAACACAGTTCTTAAATTATAGATAGATAGATAGACATAAATACATAAACATCATAGACCCAGGCCAATTTGGAAAAGATCGTTTTCCATCATGACCTGGCCGCAGATCGAATGCAGGACCACTCGTGTCACAGGCTAGCGTGATAACCACTGCGCCACGGAGCCCGTCAAAGACACACAAAGGATCTAATAATATCATCACTACATATTATAAAACAAAGTCCCCCGCCGCGTCTGTCTGCCTGTCTGTCTGTTCGCGATAAACTCCAAAACTACCGAACCGATTTTCATGCGGTTTTCTCCAATGGATACCATGGTTCTCGAGGAAGGTTTTAGTATATAGTTTGTTAAGTTTTTGTATATACCAATTAACGATATTTGTTGGAGGTGCCGTAAAAAAATGAGCCGTTTGGGAGCTTTCAACGAAAACGCTGTCTAAACCCTTTGAGATATAACAAAACAATGTATGGTGGAATTGTGTATCTTATTTAGGTCTACAGAAAAGTCCGCGATGGCATATGTCTATATATTAAGGATTACATACTATATTCATTTAAATACTTTAAAAAATGGGCAATTATCAAAGATCACGCGCAGGCCAAACCCATAGAGCTAGCAATTTGAAATTTTGCTCACGTATTTCTCTTATGACGTAAGCATCCACTAAGGAAGGATTTTTCAAAAGTCATCCCTTAAGGGGGTGAAATAGAGGATTAAAGTTTATATGAAACTTTTTATTCCTTGGACATATTTGTATGAAATTTTGTGTGAATTGAGAACGGCAAAAATAATGAGTAACATCTTTAATAGTTTTCCGAAAATAAACCTCTAAGGGGGTACATCGGGGTATATGTTTAGTTTACCGCTTTGTAGCGTCATATTTTATAATCCCAACCTGATCAAACCTAATCCAAACCTGAAGTCACCGCGGACGAAGTCGCGGGTAACTGCTAGTTTATAATATAACTAGCAGCCCTACCCGGCTGCACCCGGGCATGTATTATATCTTAAAACCTTCCTCGTGAATCACTCTATCTGTTGGTGAAAACCGCATGAAAATCCGTGCAGTAGTTTTTGAGTTTATGGCGAACAGACAGACAGACAGATGCGGCGGAGGACTTTGTTTTATAATATGTAGTGAAGAGCTTTTAAGTTATGATCAGTAGGTATACCCATACACGCTTTCGTTACGCAAGTTTCAGCCATTTCCGCAAAATTTCCTGCCATATGCACAACTCAGCTAAATGAGCTTAAATTGCGGGAAGTGCGCTCCATCAAAATTTGAATATGAAATGATGTAATGCGGAGGCAAAAAATACGCAAACCTAAATTGTTCTTCAACTGGCTGAATCTAAAACCACTTCGAAATGAACGATTAAAAAAATATTCACGCTTAATAACATTGTAAAAACAAAGGATTTGTGATATATTTAAGAAATAAATTTTGCGTTCCGTGATGTCATTCGCGGACTCATTTTTTCCAATATCGATTTAATCCTGTTTATATAGATTTTTCACACGAAAAAATATTATCGTTATAAAAGATATCATAATATTAGATTACGTTACTAAGAATATTAATTTTCTCCCTTATTCCAAAATAATAAAATGCGGCAACGAAAATGACATCATTTGGAGGAGAAAACTTTTATTTCAAGTTTATGAATGAAATCTTTATTACATACATACATACATACTATCACGTCTTTATCCCTTGCAGGGTAGACAGAGCCCAAGGTCATAAAACCTACAGGCCACGTGTAGCAACGTAGTGGGCGTAAAGGTGGAAACCGGAAATAAAATAGCGATATCATTTTGTTACAATAATGTTTTCTTTCACATAAAAAGATAAAACAATGACCTTCATAAAAGTTAGCATGATAAATTAAATGTTATGTGGTTGACTGTTTCTATAAATTTGGAAGTAATTGTGCTTATGCTGAGGTTTAAATTTGAACCCCTGACCGCCTTACTACAGACTTAGCTAGCCCCGATAAGGGTTATACATGATTTTTTTCACAATTAAAATATACACACATTTGAAATAAATCATTTGAAGAACACGGAAATATCATTTAAAATTTATGCTGCGAGGCCATAGATAATCCTTCAAACAATTTATTAACTACTTTTTTACATTTGAAGTAAGAGCGTGGAGTTCATCTTGGTGTTTTTGTTAAAAACGGCCACGTATGGCGAAAATGTTCATTAAAGCTTCGAGTTCACATTTCAAACTGTAAATAGTAAGTTTATGAAATGATTCAATAGGTTATCTAGGGCTTTGTAAATTTCGTTTTCTTTTAAATAATTTACTTCATAGAGAGGGCAACGCTGAACCCTGAAAAATTAATGCATCCCCTTAAATATAAGATTGTAAATTAATCATAAATCCGTTTTTTTGGTGTTACGGAGGTCAGTGTAGATTAAAAACCTCTTTCATTGTCAATTTAATTATTTTACTATTCTTCTTTTTCTTCTTTGTCGTTTCGCTCTTGACATAGCGGTCGTGGTCACATTGAGGCGTCGACGTCGGTCGTAGAGGCGGACACAGCTCTCCGCACGATTTCCCGCCACCTCCCTTATTGGCAGACTATCTGGCGTAAACAGAAACACAATTTCCTACTGCAGATTTCAGTTGGTCAGTACTATTGTATAATATCGTATACTGCATAATATCGCTTTATTTTTATCTTTCTTCTTCTTAATCCTTTAGGCACCACTTACTTTTCTTTTTGTTTTTCTGTCACCCAATGGTAGCCTGTAAGAGATTGCCTAGGCGATAAGGCCGCCAATTGTACAAACTGTATCTTTTTGTGTATTTTATTTTTCATTTTTGTATGTTATGGTGCAATAAAGTGTATTTACATTTTACATTTTTACATTGTACCTAGGAAATTGTCAGGCGATGGGTCATTTGGTATATACAGAATTTTCCACAAAAAAACGTATTTGTGACAACCTCTTATTATGAGCGACTCAACCTGTTAATTTCTTGCCAAGACAAAACAAATTAACCCAAACACGATGAGTTTATCTTCTTTTGTTAAGAAGGGCTATGGCCACCTTCCGACTCCACCACCCATCAAATCATAATATTGCATTGTCGTCTGATAAAATAACACTAAATTTCAGCTCATTCAGTTAAGTATAAATGCTTCTTAATTGAGTTGCAAGATTAGATCCTCATATATAGAACAAACTATCAGGGCAAGTTTGTTCGTTTTTCGTGTGTGTAAGTGGCCAACACTGGTGTCAGACTTTTCATGCCTAAAGACATACTAAACGACTGCCATCAATGATGATTGATGACAGCCGGGACCAACGTCTTAATGTGCCTTCCGAAGCACGGAGGAGCTCGAGATTAGTTTATGCCACTTGCAAGTTACATAAAAATTTTGACACATATTTGTACAAGATAAATAAAAAAATAGCAAACCCAACTTGTTCTTAAGTCAGCAAAATGAGCCAAAATTGCGGGTAAACTCCATCAAAATTCGCCTCGTCAGGAATTACGCAACGTGTAGATAAGTAGCTGAATGTAAACATTTAAGGTACGCGCACATTATGCCGGGCGGGATCGCAAAAATCTGCATGCGCTTCAATCCGCTGAAGCGCTCGTGTTTATTTTGTATAAAAATACACACGAGCGCTTCGGCAGCTTGAAGCGGACGCAGATTTTTGCGATGCGACCCGGCATAATGTGCGCGTACCTTTAATGTTAAGCTTGTAAGACATAAGTCATAACGCGTATGAGCGCTTTCATTTTATAGATATAAAATTAAAAATATGTGACGAAAATGAATTCACCACAGGTAGGATTCGAACCCACGACTCTTAGGTGTACGCCCTAAGTGTGCTACCAAATACACCACCGTGACTTCAAATCACCGCATCGAATTCTCTCATCACATATTACTCCGTATAAACGCATTCGAAGCATGCGTATACACTTTATATGAAAATGGCGAAAAAATTGTTGAGTTCACAGCATTGATCCCATAGCAAAAGTTGTTCGTATTGACGGGCTGAGTCACCCATCTAAGGGTCATGTTACATTCTGTATATAAATAAGAAAGGAAGTTTATAGTAGTAGTTTTAGTAAGTACTCTTCCCGAGGTACCTTTCATTCGCGTAACGGAGAATCCCAATCAGGAATTACGTCATGCGTAGGCGTAATATGTCGAGCCGACTATGCAAACTTATGCACGTGTCATTAAGCGTGTGTGAAGGGACTCCCACACAGAAGTTATATAACGTTATATAAAACAAAGTGTCGTTGTAACACGATAACATTATTGATAATGTTATCGATGAAATACCGATTTAAATGGCTGAGGTTGAGTTGAATTTTGGAAGCTTTGAAGGAAAATAGGACATGCATAAAACTTGAGCTAAGTTTGCATGAAACGGTCATCTATTACTTGCTCGACGTATTTTACATAGAGCATAAATCTGATTTTGCCGTGTGATTCCCGGCAGAGTAAAATAGGACCACTCCAAATCTTTCCGTGGATGTCGTTGAAGGCGACTTAGGAAACAGAAGCTAAACAAAGCTTATAAACATCAAAGAGACCTCTCCAACCCGTCTGGCTAGCTGTAGAGAGTAGGCCAAATCCTTTTTTTTTTAAAGGACTATGTAGCTAGCTCTAAGCTTTCGCTCCTTCACCGGACTTTTTGAGGTGTGAGCAGAGTGCCCTCAACCTGTAAGGCGAACATCACCAAAGAGCCCCCAGGAGGGACGGACCTGGGCTTTGGGCGTAGCCTGGGTGCGCAAGGCTTGGAGAGACAGCAAACTCTCATATGTCTGATGGGCCGCGATTTGCATGCATGGCCTGAAGGGCCGAACTGAAAAACAATGGCAAGGCCTTTAGAGAGCAGCAGCTCTCATGTTTTGCCGTATGGGCCGAAAGCTACGGTGTCAGAAGGACCTATCCTGGGTGCTAGTCACGCGGGACCGCCGGGCGGTCACTAGTAATCGGAGCTAGTCCTACTCTACTCTATTCTGGTGATGAGTGCGACGGGGTCGGAGGGTGGGATTCCTCTGGCTGCTCTGAGCCGGGGAGGGATCGGACTAGGCTTGAACAATATCAATCGGGAACGATAAGAACGTTCCTTGGACGTCTACGACGTAGGGTCGCAGCGTCATGTAGGGTGGAGGAGTAGTTAGCGGCTTGCACCACTAGGGGATTGGGATGTCGCGCGGCATTCTCGAAGTAACGCTTGAAAGCGTTCTTGAGAAAGCCGTGGATGGACTGGAGTCGGCCAAATCTTCTGACTGCTTGGCTTATTATATGGCTTCTGGTAGTACAGAGAGGGTCGTGCTCCTGCAGTGGGGACTAAAAAGACCTGATGATGATATTAAATCTGATTGCCATTCAGCTCGGCAATACTGCTTTCTTTTTGGTCACCATTTCTAGGGATGAGTTGGAGGGATTGTAAAATTTATAAATATATATATATTATTCAATTTGTGGTGGGTTATAAAATTTTTAGCTAATGATTTCTAATATTTTCGCGAAATAAAATTCTTTTTGATATGGTTTTATCGGTTTTTTTTTCTATGAGTCTACCTGCAACATGAACACTGTAAAGTGTTCGAAATCTTAGGTGACGCAATAGTTCATCATTACGGCCGTATCATGTCCACTGCTATACACAGGCCTCCCTCAAGGATTCCCATCAATGTTTGTAATTGGGATACTACTTGCTCAAATGGATTGGGAATCAGAAAGTAGTCACGGAAGCCGGGCGCATGTCATACCCGTAATTACCGGACGAGCAGTTGAGGATGACACCCCTGAACAAGTGAACATACGCCACCAATCAGTTCATGCAAATTTAGGTACATAGTACTATAATTTCGTAGAATGCAAAATTACATTTGACCGCGTGGCGAGTATCACCTGTGGGATTTCCAACCAGTCGAAACGCGCCTACTGATCGAGTCAGCACTGAAAACGAGTAATGAGGGTTTTCAGAATAGATTTTTCCCCCAGGTGGCGGCACAGTGTCAAGAGGTCGAGCTGTCATAATACACCAATCATAAAATTGATGATTAAACACGATTGGTGGATTTTGACAGCGGCTGTCAAAAATACCTCTCGACACAGTGCCGCCACCTGGATTTCTGAAAACCCTCATTGCCACCCCTTGTGTAATTGTCTAATATTTCGATTATAAACGGGTGTGATTGTTATTTTCCTTGTTTGCCGATATTGCTGCATCCGTTAAGGCTTACAAATAATGGCTGCAAACCAATGCCATCTATATGTGCGCCTCCGCAAACATGGCGGACGGAAGCACTACAGAAGCGCGGCAGTCGCATCAACGCCCTGAACGCGTTATTATATTAAAGGTATTATAGTTTCTCAGTAATGTGTAACACAATAATGCTTAGTTTGTGAGACAGTATTAGAGTTTGCTTTGCTCTCTCCCTGGAAATAAATTTCCGTGATTAGAAACAAACAAGACAGTTTGTGTGTAGGAGTAAGCAGGCAGGAGCAACTAAGCTTTCACGTGTTCTGCATATTTAGTTACAGAGATGTATTTATAGACTTGTCTCTTTAAAGGTCGTGTAAACGTTTACGTTCACTGACATTTAGTTTATGAGTACATGTTTTCTGTAATATTGCTTTAAACACAATATATCACGTCGTTATTTTTCTGTCTTCGGGAAAGACAAAGCCTAAGGCCATACTACCCAAATGGCTCGTTAAGAGTGTTAGTGGGCGTTTATTTTATTTATTTTTTATTTATTACACTTTATTGCACATTTACAAAAAAGATTACAAGAAATATCACTATAGGAAGAAAAATGTACAAAAGGCGGCCTTATCGCACAGCAATCTCTTCCAGGCTACCTTCGGGTAATTGAAAAAAAATGAAAGAAAATATACTTGGTACGGTGCAATAAGAAAGAGAAACAAGATAGCTTAAACATAAATATATAAGTTATTATATATACATAAATACAAATATATACATATACTTATAATATAGCATACAGAATATAAATGTGCGACCAACAAGATGAGAAAGGAAAAAGGAGAAATTTTTTAATTACAGCGAAGAAAGGAAATGTGCTTTAACTTGTGATTTAAAACTGGCTAGCGTTTGAGCACATCGGATATGCAGTGGTAGTAAGTTCCATAGGCGAACTGCTTCGACAGTGAACGACTGAGAATAAAATTGGGTACGGTGCGCAGGGGTTTCTAGTCGCCAATTCTCAGAGCTACGTAGTTTATAAGTCCCTGGGATGTCACTGTAAAATACGAAGCGTTCTCTCAAGTATTCTGGAGATGCTGGATTAAACAAAATTGAAAACAACAGAGAGAGGGTATGCCAATTACGGCGAAGCCTGATTGGCAGCCACTTGAGCTGAGAGCGAAATTGAGAAACATGGTCATATTTACGAAGGCCAAAGATAAAACGAATACAGAGATTTTGTAAACGCTCAAGTTTGTTAAGTTGCTGCTCAAATAGGTTAAGGAAACAAGTGTCAGCATAGTCAAGGATAGGAAGAAGAAGGGATTGAGCAAGCATAGTTTTGGTGTCTATTGGTAGAAATTTGCTCAAACGTTTAGCTGTCAAATGGAATGGAGTCAAGAGTCACTTCAGATATAAAAAAGCGAAACAAAGTCCAAAGGCTTCTAGCAATTACCCAGCCAACGTTGAAATTCTGGGACAACATTGATCTGCGGACGATCTTATCAAAGGGATAGGTGTATAAGTCAATCAATAGACGTGTCCGTTTATTTATATGGAAGTGAAGCTTGTCCTGTACTAGAACGGCACAAGCGGGAGCTACAAGCCACGGAGATGAATATAATGTATTGGATGAGACGAATTACGCGGAAAGACCTCGTTAAAAACTCCCGAATTCGTGGCAGCGTCCATGTCCGTGACATAGCAGACAAAATGCAGGGGAGCCGCCATCGACGATACAGACGGGCTGTATCGTCGACAGGAGCCGCCTACGCTGGTCACGAGTCTGGCTATGGCGCCTCTGTCGGGCCCTGGAAAGAGGGGAAAACCCAAGAAGTTTTGTTGTGGTAGAGCCACGCTACCGGTAAAATTCACTTTTGACCCTCTCTCCTCCGGGAGGGAAAAATAAAAGGCCGGCAATGCTCTTGTCACACCCCTGGTGTTGCAGTTGTGTATGGGCAGAGTGATCACTTACCATCAGGTGACCCGCTTGCTCGTTTGACGTCATAAGACATAAACAAAGAAGTGCTGGCTTGAAGTTATTAAGGATGATATGCGTGCCAATGGACTCACACCTAAGGATGCGGAAGGCGAAGACCATGCAAAGTGGAGAAGAAAAAGCCAAAAAGCGGACTCCAGGCTCCAAAGTATTCCAGTGAGGATGCAACCGGGAATACACTTAGATAAGAGAAAGAGAGTACTCGCTAACTTTTGTCATCCGTTCAGCAGATAGAGCGTTAAAGCATAACAAATAAACAAACTCACTATCGCATTTAATATATAAGTTAGGATGAAATGTATGATCTGCTGACAATCCATAAATATTTAATTTTTAATGCACTTAATTTCGGCATCAATTTTCTACGTGAATGTTGATTGAATCAATATGTGCTTACATTGTAAGTTACTGATTTTGGCACAAGGCTCAAACGCTTTAGTAATAAATTAAAGATATTTCCGATTGTATCGGAATTCAACTCGTAATGCTTTTATCACTGTGCGCTTAGTTCCTACTGAATTGATTCGATATGTAGAATATGGTTCTTTTTGATGAAAAACTAACGTAAGTATTTCGCCATTTTTAACCGACTTCAAAAAAGAAGGAGGTTCTCAATTCGTCGGAATCTTTTTTTTATGTATGTTCCCCGATTTCTCGAAGACGCCTGGATTAAGAAATTCTTTTTTTGTACAATAGGTACAAAAAAAGAATTTCTTTACAGATGGTCCCATTAAATTTCTATCAAAATGTGTCGAGTACTTTTTGAAAAAATAAACAAAAACCCAAAAAAAATATACAAGAATGCTATTCGATTTACACTTATTTTCATTTTATTCTTATGTTTATTCAAACTAATTGATAGGGTTGAAGTCGGTTTTTGTCTTTTGTTATGAATTATTATGAATAATATAACAGATTATTCCCGCACAAAGTTAGTCACTGGCCGACATACTTCGACATCCGACGAGTGCGGATCGGGAAAAAAATATGAAGATGTTAGGATGAGGTCGAAACATGTCTGTCAACTCTTTTTGATATAATAAGTTGAATGACTCTTAATATCAAATTTTAATAATAATATTAATCAGAATAAGAAAATTAGAAGCAATCAAAATTTAAAATATAATTATAATTTCGGGGATGGGCCCCAGCCCAGCCAAGCCTAAGCAAAGCCAATCAAAAGTATCTAGTATGGTATTTACTTTCTGCCACCCCTAATTTTTATCCGTTTACTATTCTCAAGGTTGACTGGGAGAGAATGCTCTTAGCATTAAGAGTCGCCTGGAAGCGCATATCTCCTTATAAACGGAAAAAGGGAATTGTGGCAATATTTTATAATTTTAGGGCAAAATTTAGCATCCAATCAATTAATCTCATTATAATCTACGTACGTTCCTATAAAGTTTCGTGAAATTATCAAATGTTTAAGAATTATACGCCTCTTAAGATTTCCATACAAATTTGAAAAGGCTTGTAATTCTCAAACCATTGGTATTTTAACCAAGCTGTATAGGAACGTACGTAGATTATATAGTTAATTGATTAAATGATTAATTTTACTCCAAAATTATCAAATATTGCCACAATTCCCTTTTTCCGTTTGTATGGAGACATGCGGTTCCAGGCGACTCTTAAGTCCACCTACTGTAGCTTTTTAGGCTCAATAAGTTTTGAAATAAATCAATAAATGATTATAAATTTTACACAAAAGAGGATCTCAGAATACACAAATTGTCTCTGCAATTCCCTAAATGCAGCGAAATTAGTTATTACCTAATTGTTCATTACTTTAAAATAATGTTAACTTGATACGTACTACCGAGCAACTTTTTCTTTAACAGCACCTACTTACCACTGCCGAAAAACTGCCTTTATGAATATTAGGGCATAGAACACGCGTCAATGGAATTTGAATTTGTGGTTCCAAATAGAAATTCAAACTTAATTAGATTACATTTAACTTTACCCACACTCAAATATTTGTCTATGGTCCCTATATATATATATAAAGTATCTTCATAGTTTGTGCTACTTACTAGGCCAAGATACACTAAGAGCTAAGCACTAAGCTCGTGTTCACTAGGCACAAAGCGAGCACACGCGAGAAATTGAGTCGTAAAAGTTTATGCTCACAACTGTATGCAAATAGCAAAGTGCACTTTGCAATTCTCTGCACTTCAACCGAACAATCTGCAGTCAGGATTACTGTTGATTGAAATAGAGTTGGTTGTAAATGCACGTATGCATATGATTTCTCCTAACAGCTTTACAAACAACTGTAAAACGTTTGAAGTGTTGTGTTATCAAAGATCGTGCTTCGGAAGGCACGTTAAGCTGGTGGTCCCGGGTGCCATCTGGTAGTCGTTAAAAAACCACGTCAGAGGCCGAGAGGCGGTTCCGAAGAACTCTGACACCAGGGTGTGCATGGTTGACTGACCGTGTCACCTACACGAAATGATGATGATCAAAGAACTTTTATAGCTAGGGCTTTGTGTGATTATTTCCCTGAACAGCGTGTATTTACCCTCAATTTACCCTTAAAAGGGTGACTTAGCCCGTCAATATGAACAACTTTTTCTGTGGGATCAAAGACGGGAACTCAAAAAATCGACATTTTCATACAAAAGTGTTTAGCCGCCCGGGCAAGTAATAATAAAATTACGTATTCCCAGTTTTGGACCCATAGAAAAAGTTGTTCATGTCGTGACATCCTGAGGCACCTGTGTATTTATTTTGTCATATAAGTATAAGTAACTAGCATATGTCCGCGGTTTCTTTTGCGTTTAAGAAAATCCCTCGAGAATATATTTTCTGGGATAAATTTTCTTTGCGGCAGTAATTAATAAAATGTCCATTATCTACTAAGTTAATTTTAGTATTTACGCAAGATGATAAATATTGACTTTCATAGCAATATCTTCTTCTTCTTCTTCGTCTTTTTTTTCTATCTTCTTCTTCTTCTAAGATATATATAACTCAAAGGTGACGTACTGACTGACATAGTGATCTATCAACGCACAGCCTAAACCACTGGACGGATCGGGCTGAAATTTAGCATGCAGGCAGATGTTATGACTTAGGCATCCGCTAAAAAAAGGATTTTGATCAATTCTACCCCCAAGGGGATAAAATAGGGGATGAAAGTTTGTACGAAACTTTGTCAATTTTAAACTGATCGGGCTGAGACTTTGCATGCATAGAGCTACTATGACGTAGGTATCCTCTAAGAACGGATTTTGATAAATTCCACTCCTAAGGGGATAAAATAGGTGATAAAAGTTTGTATAAATCTTCTCAGATTTTCGACTGATTGAACTGAAATTAAAGATTGGAGCTACTATGATGAAGACATTCGCTTAAATAGGATTTTGATATCTAAATAAATATAAATAAATAAATAAATATAAATATATACGGACAAATCACACAGATTGAGCTAGCCCCAAAGTAAGTTCGAGACTTGTGTTATGGGATACTAACTCAACGATACTATATTTTATAATAGATACATATATAGATAAACATCCAAGACCCAGGTCAATCTGAAAAACATAATTTTCCATCTTGACCTGACCGGGGATCGAACCCGGGACCATCCGTGTCGCAGGCAGGCGTGTTGACCGCTGCGCCACGGAGCTCGTCATAACTCAAAGGTGACTGACTGACTGACATAGTGATCTATCAACGCACAGCCCAAACCACTGGACGGATCCAAAAACTATAATTCTTAACGCGAGCGAAGCCGCGGGCAAAAGCTAGTCTTGAAATATAAAGAAATTTCCTTACTAATTATCAACCCTTTTTTGACTCATTAAATTGATGAATTTAGAAAAAAATATTATAATTACCTATTCTGATTCACTCCCTCCATGCCTCCATGGTCCAGTGGTTTTTTTTTTTTTTTTTTTTTTTTTTTTTTTTTTATTGTTTTTTATTTCATACTTCTCCCTCCAACTTAATCGGAGACTGTGTCTGCTCGTTTTAAGTTTTAACAATTTTATATTCATTCTATCATTCTTTATCATTGCCTTTCATTCTTAACCTTTTATACTTTATTCAAACTAAGATTTTATTACTTTATTCATTACTTGTTATATAAATTTGTGCTTGTTTCTCATTTGTTTTATTTCAAGTTATTAACATTTGGTTTTTCTCCGATTTATTCTTTTCAAATATTTTACTTTACTTATCTTTATTTATTTGCAAGATCCCACTTATAATTCTACTTTTACTTTCATACCATTGTCTCTCTCTACCTCTACACCTCATTTTCTCATTTGCCCTCCCTGACCCTCCTCAGTTATTTTAAATAGAAGTCACCTTTTATTTGGCAGAATTTCATTATTCCACATTAACTGACGGAGGGTGAGAGAAGGCTAACACCTTCCATATATCCCTACATACTGAGTGGTCACGGCTTCTCCAGTAGGCTGGCTGAGCTTGGGGTACAATGGGAAACAGGACGAGACACCAGGTCCCGCTCTGAGTCGCCACCACAACATTGTTGTGAGCAGTCGGTTCAAGGTACCGGTCTGCGGCCAAGCCTGGGCTGAGTGAGGCTATTGCCCTCTCAGCTACATCTTCGCCACTTCCCATATCCTGGTTTTTGCGCGTCCCGTTCTGGCCCCCAATGCGTCCCGCACCACCAGCATACGGCTCCCGGTGGAGCACCGTGGCCACTCTACACTTACTCACATATCTGGGGCCCCACTTTACTTCAGGATTGGCCTGCTTTATTTGGTTGGTGCCCGTCTCAATTTTAGCAGTATGCTATGGCCGACCTGGCTATCGCGTCCCACCGCCTCCTCACCGGGCATTCGCTGTAGAATGCATTGTGGTCCGCGACAGCCAGTCCGGCCTTTTTACAGTTTTGGCAGCTAGGTTTGCCTCCTGCCTGCCAGTCCGGGCACCCATCGCGCAGGTGAGTGCCGCCACAGTGGCTGCACAGATCCACAGGGTCCTTGCAGAAGCGCCTAGTATGTCCGTACCCTAGGCAACGCGAACACTGCGCTAGGGGAGACTGGTCCTCTGCTTGGATTAACTGTAGATCTATGCGTAGGCTTCCAGCATCAACCACCCTTTGCCATATCCGGGGGGAAGTACTCAATACGATGTGGTTTGTGAGGGGGTTTCGTGCTTTTTTCCTGTACTTCACTTCCACTCGATTTTCCTCCGTGCTGAGGCCCTCAAAAACATGCCTATTTTGGCTTCTCATAGCCTTAAGAACGTCCTCGTCGCTATGTCGGACGAGGACGCTCCTCAGGATGAGAAGCGGGTCTCTGTTTTTGACGTCCTCAACACGCAGGCCCTTGCCCTCTTTTTCTAGCCTTTCCCTCACCTTCTTCCTTTCTTCCTCACTAATACAACTCATCACTATTTTTTGATCTTTCGCTTTTCTTACTCTCTCTACGGTGACCCACCCCTGTTTAGCGTCTACTGCCTCTCTGATTTTTTCCAAAACTTGTTCCCCGGTATCTTGTGTGTCTTCTGAGGTTACTACTAAGGAATGTAGAGCGCCTCTTTTTGGCTGGGGTGGTACGGGTTTTAGTCCTATGACTGCTCCCGCGTAGGTCTGCTTTTGACAAATATCGTTTTGTCTTTCCAGTATGTCTTTTAGTTCCTTCATGTTTTTGTTATTCTCTTCTATTAATTTTGCGTTATCCTCAAGATGCCGTAAAAGTTTTTCTTCGTTTTCCGTATTATTTTTCTGCACTTGAGGTTCTGGAATTTTTGGGTTTGTCTGATGTACAGGCGCTGATTCCCGTTCCATTTCGCATTCCTTGACAAGCTTGTAAAGCTTATCTAAAGCTTGGAGGACGCCTTCTTTTATATCACTTTTCAGGTTCCGGGAATTGTTTAAAAGCAGTTTTGCCTTAATCAAACAGGCCTTTGCCTCGGCTGTCCTTGTTTTTAAGACAATCTTTGGGGAGCTGTTGTCCTCTGTTTGGGCTTGTATCACCCGGTCGTCCTTGTTTTTCTTAAATATCTGTTTAGCTACAGGGCCAGCCTGTTTTGTTGATTTTGGGGAAATATCTGTATTTCCTCCCTTTTCACATTCGCCTGCACTTCGTCCAACAGAAATTGTCACCGTTTTGGGCGGAGACTTTGCCTCGTTGTTTGGTTTATTATTGCTAAGTGGGGTTCTTGCAATCATTTTGGAGGGATGTGTCAGCTGCTAAAATATAAACTTGTATAAGTAGTATAAATGTGTACAATAAAATGGTATATACAGCTAAAAAGCAAAAGTCGATGAACGAATATTATTTGTCAGTTTGCGACGGCAATAAAGTTAAATAGCTAGTCAATATTTATTAAGTTTGTAAAAGTTATAAAATTTTATGTTATTTAATTTGTTATGGAGTTTTTACAGGTGATTTGCTGCGAAACACTGATAAAGTGATACCTTTGGAATAAATTCTGATTATAGAATTTGCAAAAGTATGCACTATTTTACTTTTAATTCAAAAAAATTTTTTGTTTCAGGTTTTGAGTGCTGCGGATATGCGGCGGTAACGCCGCAGATCGACGCAGGGTGACCACAGGAAATTTTGGTAGGTATTTTGACACTGGGAAACGAGAATTGGTGTCAAAAGTGAAAAACTTTAATTTTTTAATCGATTTGGCCTGTGAAAAGTTTACCTTACCGATGAAATAAGGGTGGGCGGCGGGAATGCTGCAAATCGACGCTGGGCGACTAGGAGAAGTCAAAAGAATAGTAATAGTGAAGAAAAAAGTCGAAGAAAATTCGCCAGGAACGAAAAACAGATGAAAATTTGGCCTAAAATTACAATTTCGAAAAAGATTCCTTAAATCGGTGTTTACGCAGCTAGATCTTGCTCGAATCTACTGTATATGTATTATCTAGTGCTAAACTAACGAATTGGTAGAAAATTGTGACAATAGGTTAAGATTTCGGAGCAAGATTTTTGAGATCGATATACGAATTTGCAGGTATAAGGTAAACTTTTGGTACTATGAAATTTGAAAAAGTTTAATAAATCAAAAACTACTAAGCCGATTTCGACGAACGATATGTCTATCGACGCGGCGTGACAAGGGGAATTTAAAAGGTAAGTAAACTGAACTACTCCTCTAGGAAAAACTTTGGTGAAAAACGAAAATGTCAAATTTTGATATATTTTAATTACTATTAAAAGCGCTTGCTTTGTTGACCCGGGAGTCGTGGGTCCGATTCCCACGGAAAGCATACTTTGTTAAGTTGTTTCCAGTTTGGCTAAGACATTGCAGGCATGAACCACCTGATTGTCTGATAAGAAAGATGATTCCGTGCTTCGGAAGACACGTTAAGCTGGTGGTCCCGGCTGCCATCTGGAAGTCGTTAAAGGAACCACGTCAGAGGCCGAGAGGCGGTTCCGAAGAACTCTGACACCAGGGTGTGCATGGTCGACTGACCGTGTTACCTACACGAAATGATGATAATTCTGATTTATTTTTGATAAGCTAAGTAAGTAAGCATGGTACAAAATTTCTTGTGCCTATCTTGAATACTCACAGACTTTCATGCAATCTTGTTTCATCTATTAAACCCCTTAGTCCATTCTTAGTGCTCACTTAAATTACTATTTATTTGAGTGACCACTACTTTTGTACAAAATTTCAGGTTGCTTACAATTTTGGCTGTGCGTTGATATGTCAATCACCAATCATTGTTACCGTTTATTTAATCCTAATCATTTTTGGCTATTTTTGTCTCCCCATGGTGAGATGTCGTAAAATTTTAACGCTACCTTCCTCTCCCTTATGCCAAACTTGAGACTTCTTTGTGCTAAATTTTGTTGAAAATCCACTCTTTTTTAGGTACGCAGTAATGAATAGGTATCTAATACAAAATGTATATTTTTATGATACAGATGAAAGTAAACTACAAGGACACGTATGTGGCTTTGGGAATTGTCATGACTACGAAAATTGAGGTAGAAAATTTTAATGATAAATGAATTTGATGTTTATTTTCCATGCTAAGTTATAAATTTATAATATATGATGTTGCCTATGGAGGCTAGAATCATATTTATTTGAGGACCTTGTGTTGAAGCTGTAAAACGTAAAATGGTGACCAGATGTGAAATCCGTGGCCGAGTTAGTAAATTAGGTGGCATTATATAAATGTGAAGGACAAATCATAATAATTGATGATCTTTACTCGATGCTTCCTATAGAATATTTAGTTGGCGCTGTAAAAAAGACAAATTAGTTTATTAGAGGCTAGGTCATTTTCCCGTTGCTTAGTTATAAAATTAGAAGTTTAATCACGTGGCCAATAAATAATTTTGTGGCTCGACTTATAATTTCCTAATTTGAAGTCATAAAAATTAAAAAGTATTCCTCGAGCAAAAATAAATACTTAAGTACTTTATGAAAACACGGCTTTACTCACGTTTTATTACGTCGGATCCGCCGAGTAGTTTCGGTCTGTTACGAAGACCATCATCGGGGCGAGTGAAAGGGGTGGCGACACGACGGTTACGCTTCCCTCAAAGCACTTAGGGCCGCCTCGCGCGTCGCCGCCCGCCCCGCTGCAGCGCGGGCAGCGGCGCGGGCGGCGACGTAATAACACGTGAGTAAAGCCGTGTTTTCATAATTAGATTTAAACTTTGATAACCAATATTGAAGTCATAAAAAAGTATACCTCGAGCAAAAAGAAATACTTAAGTATTACCTAAATCAAATATTTTCTGCCAAGAGAGATATTTTGTAGAGTTACTTGTGAAAAGTGATTATTCTGTCTAGTGAGACATATGATTACTTTTCTTGGAGAATATGTTCAACAGCGTAGAAAATAAGAAAAAATGCTATTGCTTCTTCGATTTACATATAGAAATTAAGGAGCCAGATGGCCTAGTGGGGTTCAACATTATAGAGCTTACGCATCTTAAGCAACCACGGAGCAAAAAATTTTATCACTTTCAGCGAGTAACAGGCTATATTTTATTTACTTAATTAGGGATCCAGACGAAAATTGAATAATGTATCAATGAGGAGCCCGATGGCCGAGTGGGCGTGAGCATTACTATCGCTTCCGCATGTGAAGCAACCCAGGGCGCAAGTGGCATTAAAATAATTTATCACGTGCTCTTCCGTGCCTCGGAGATTGGAACGCACGTTAACCCGTTGTTTGTTTGTTAATAACGCTTTCACGCCATATGTACTAAATCGATCATCATGTTATTTTGCATACACATAGGTTTGGATACTAAGAAGGACTTAGGCTATATAGTTTATGCTAGTATGCCTATCCCTATCCCTACTAATATTATAAATGCGAAAGTGAGTTTGTTTGTTTGCCTATGTCCTTCTCGGTACCCTAACCTATGTGTATGCAAAATTTTATGATGATCGGTTCAGTAGATACGGCGTAAACGCGTAACAAACAAACAAACAAACTCACTTTCGCATTTATGATATTAGTTAGGATGTGTAATTTTTATACTTTATCAAACGAAATGTGCTGATATTAGACGAAATATTATCGATAAAAAACAAGAAAAAGTCGAAAAAAAAAAATACAAAAAATAACTAAATAGTACAAGTAAATGATCCAGTTTGAAAGTTACAGACCGAAAATAATAAAGAATGGTAAACGCTTTTTAAGATTAGTTTTTCTTGCTTGAATTCTTCAACTTTCTAGCCTTTCAATGATACTACTTTAAACATAAAGAGAAAAAAGTAATGAAAAATAAACTGCCTGGATTTTTTCAATATCCTTAATTTGGTTTCTCATTGATAATATTTCGTTTAATATTCCATACATTTCGTTTGATCAAGCAAAAAATTACACATTATATATTTATATTATATACCTAGAAACTTGAAATTTGGTACAGGGTTCATTATAAAGCACCCAAATAATTTCAATCGAGAGAATGGTCTTTGGTTGTCACAAGCGTGGAATCCTGTGGTTGCAAAAACACAACTCATATTTGGTGAACAGTCGGTTAAGGCATCGGTTGCCATATTCTAACGTAATAAGGATACTGTTAGTGTGGTGTTTGACGGTAGTTGGAAAACTAGGAAAATGCCGGTGGATAAAGATGTTATCGCGCCGACGGGGCACTAACACCGCTGCATCAGTCGTCCAGTGACCACGGTCGCACCGTGTAACCCGCCTGAAACGTCTGGTGAAAAACGGTATGTTCGAGTTAATTCCCGATTTAGCTTTTAATAAATATGCTACGCAAAATTTTAAAGTAGTGACTTTCATACGTATTTACAAATTATAATTATCAATATACATATTATTTTGTTAATTGCCCTTGGTTTCAAGTCATTAAATTATTATTTTTTACTTTTTAGTTCCAGGTTGAACACGTATAGGGTTCAAGTAGGTTTTTGTTTTTTTGTTAAAATAAATTTTATATCTATAGAAGAAATATTTTTTTTAAATAAGGGCTATAAATATCCAATCAGTTTATGGAATTCTAGAACCACACTATCATCCAGCCCCTGAATTCAAAACAAAGCGTTTACGTTGATTTGCATACACTCTACATTTTGCGTGCCTGTTTTACGTCATATTGCCTGAATTCTGATTAACTGGCAAAAGGAGACTTAGCCCACACGGCATTTTCTATTAAGCTGAGAAAATTGAAAATTTGTCGAATAATGATGAAGTTGAATGCCGGTACGTAGCAAAAAACTTTAAATAGAAGTAGATTAACTAAGATATTTATTTTCTGTTCATTTCACTAGTAAACTCAAATTATAGTAATTTTCTCGTGATTTCGTCAGCCATGCAGATAAAAGCCATCTATAGATGAAAAAAAAAATATTAAAATCGGTCCAATTGTTTCGGAGCCTATTCAAACAAACACACAATAAGTCTTTTCTGTTTATAATATAAGTATAGATAAGCATAGATGTAAGCGTTTGTGAGGATGAAAAAAAAAAACAGCTAAGTCTAAGTCAAACTCGCGTAATGAAGGTTCCATACAAGATGTTTTGTAAACTCACTCCTTTGTGTGTCCTCTGAGCTTTGAATATGGCATGTGCTTTCAAAAAATATTGAATTTTTTTTTTTTTTTTATGTCAGAGGACGGCAAACGAGCAAGCGGGTCACCTGATGGTAAGTGATCACCGCTGCCCATGGACTAATGTAACACCAGGGGTATGACAAGAGCGTTGCCGGCCTTTTGTTTTCCCTCCCCAGAGGGGAGGGGGGATGGGCCTCCGGCTCTCTCACTCACCGAACGAAGCATAGAAGCTGTAAAACTACTACTCAAACGTCGATTTTCTGTGAGAGTGTGGTACTTCCCCGGACGAGCCGGCCCATTCATGCTACCAGCTGAAGTGATTTTTGCCGGTAGCGTGGCTCTACCACAACTCTCATGAATGGTCTATTTCTTTCATTGGCGGGGGGCTGAACTTCCCGAATCCCCGTCTCTGATTGAACTTTGAATATATTTTTTAAAACAACAGATTGTCTATTTGTTTGATTGGCGACGGGCTACGCCCCGTTCTTCTGTTGAGCTTTGAATACGAAATGAGCTTTTCAAAATTCTCAGATTTTCTGTTTGTTTCATTGGCGGGGCTGCGCCCTCGTAACCTCCTTCTTCTATTGACCTTTGAATATAGCATGAGCTTTAAAAACACAATTTAGTACTTTAAGTGGCGAGGGGCTGCGCCCCCCAAACCTCCTTTCTTTGATTGGTCTTAGAATTTGGTGTTAGCTTTGAAAACATAACAGATTATCTTTTGGTTTTGTTAGCGGGGGGGCTATGCCCCCCAAACCGCCCTTTTTCAGTTCGGTTTTTATATAACATGTGTTTTTTAAAATATCACATTGTATGTTTATTTTGTAAGCCAGCTGAGCTCCCCCATATATATATTCATCTTTGAATACATTATGAGCTGTTAAAACATAACAGATTGTCTTTTTGTTTGATTGGCCGAACACTCTTCTTCTGTTGGAATTAGAATGTAATAAAAATAATAAAATTAACGAATTAATACTTACATATTAATACAAACGTCAACAATATAAAAAATACGTACATTGCATAATGTATGTTGACATTTAATATAATGTAACTAGATATCTACTTATCAATACCCTAACTTATGTGTATGGAAAAATTTCATGATGATCGGTTCCGTAGATAGGGCGTGAAAGCGTAACAAACAAACAAACTCGGGAGAAAGCTAGTTTAGTAGCTTATTTTTTTAAGAAGATTCTTTTTAAGGGAGAACTTGCAAGAAGAGAAGATTTAAAAATATTTCTGATTATTTAAGCATCTGTGTGAGTTCTGATTATTTAAGCATATGTATGAGTATCTGGACGTGTGCGGGGGCTGCGAGAGCTGCCCACGACACGACACGTCCACGCACTCACCCGCGCGGGGAGCGAACGGCCCGCCACGGAACTACAGGGCTTTCTGTGTTGTGTTCGTATCTTGCACGTCTTGCACCGCAGGCACGAAGTGAGTAGTGAGCAAGTAACTACGCGTTGTGAACCCTACGCGCACGCCCCGGCTCACGTTCACCGGTGTTCGAACACTCACGTACAGGGAGTGTCACCCTGTGGTGTCACCGCTGTGACAGGGTACAATAATTCTATACACACACACACATAACTCTATATCTATACTATACTAATATTATAAAAAGAAAATATTTTTTATTATGAAAACACGGCTTTACTCATGTTTGTTTGTTTGCTTGCAGTGAATAGTCTCGAATACTACTGGACCGATTTTCAAAATTCTTTCTGAAATTTCTCAGTATCTGCGGGTGACATCCTAACTATCCTATCCTAATCCTAATCTTATCCTATCCTAATCCTAATCCTAACTCCTAACTACTATTATAAATGCGAAAGTGAGTTTGTTTGTTTGTTACGCTTTCACGCTGTATCTACTGAACCGATCATCATGAAATTTTGCATAGGTTACATAGGTTAGGGTACGGAGAAGGACATAGGCTCTGTAGTGTTTTCAAAGGTTTGTTTACGCCGAGACAATAAAATGTGACTCTGTAACCTTATAAATTTTTCACTAATATGCCTATTTTTAACCCCCGACGCAGAGAGGGGTCTTATATAAGTTTGACCGCTCTGTTTGTGTGTCTTAGGCACCGTAGCTTTAAAATGGGTGACCCAATTTGGATGCGATTTTTTTTTAATTTGAAGGCACGTTTCTTGGCAATAGGTATTACACAAGTATTATCAAAATCAATTCATCCGTTTACAAGATGGAGGGATTAGAATATCGGGGGTTTCTCAACTTTTTTTTAAAATATTTTATAAGTTTTTAGTATAGAGAACTCAAGGGAAAAAATATGCAAATTTCCCATGTAGTTTAATAAATAGTGAAACCTTCAATCGTGGAAGTAACGAAACCACTTATTTTTACAATTTAGTTTTATATTAAAAACTGCGATGAATCGTGGAAATAAACGAAATTACTAAAATTTTATCGTAAATTTTACTGAAGAAAATGGTTATAATCGAGCTTACAATACTTGCCTTTAATAAACAAGGCAAGTTAAATACAAGCTTCTAAAATGTATTATTGTTACAAAATTAATTAAATATTTTGTGTAGAAACGCTTCCAATAACTGAAATGGATAAATTAATTACTTTTGCTGCTGTCGAGTGGTCGCACACTCGTAGTTATCAATCTTTTCTGAGGGCGCTTTAATTAAACACTTATATTGATTACAATACAACTGCTATCAATTAACAGACACAGTCGGTCACATAAATGAAATTTGCAATACATTTGCAATACGGTTCTTATGACATCGAAACTTGGATTGTAATGATGTATTTACGGCACTAGTGCTTTTTACTTTACACTTATCACAACCGCTCAATAGCCCAATGCCACAGATGCAAAATTTAAACTTTTTCATAGAATCCGAGCAAAGAATTTCAAGTTCAGCATGAAAACTTTTTCTAATTCGTGAAATGTCATTTTTAACTGAGTTTGAAAAGGAGAAGGTTATCAATTCAGTTTTATGTACGTTTTTGTAAAAAAAATAAACCTAAGTAAATGTACCTGATATGAACATGATTATTATAAATATATTTTTTACAAACTGCTTTAGTTCCTAAATTCCTTATTTACTGAACTGCAATCTTGTTTTAGCTTACATGGTAATCGCAAATGTATTGAAAAACTTCGTATGATTCTCGTACGGTAAGCTGTATATTATAGTCATCGGTTTATTATTACCGTACTTGCATCATATCATAATGTACTATCATGAAACAAGTAGCATTATTACAAAAAATAAAAACCCCTTTCTTCCATGCTGGTTTGGGCGAAAAGGAAAAACATAGAATAAACCAGCTGCTTTTCTTCCCGCGCAGACCATAAAAGCCGGTCAAGGGATTGGGCGAAAATCTAAGGAATCACGTCAATAGGTGGTGCGGCTAGCAACCCGTCACTATTCTGATTCCACTTTCCACCTTACACCCAATAACACGCTAAACGTGGCCTTTGGGTTTTATGACCTTGGGCTCTGTCTACCCCGAAAGGGATAAAGACGTGATTATATGTATGTATGTATTAAAGCCCCGACTGCTGTTTTGGACAGTTTACGTCCGCCATTTTTTTTTTTGCTGACGCCTTATGACCTTCAAAATAATAAGCCGTTTAAGCTACAGGAGGTAACAATGGAACAGACTTACTTAAATATAGGGTAAAACCCGGATAGTTGCGTCGGGGGGATACTTGCGTCGGTTTCGAATTCTCTATGTTAGGTACGTTTGTGGCATTACTGCTTGATTATAGTTACAAGCGCTCCCCCCGCAGGCCTCACTGCCACGTAAACCGTTGGAGTGGGTGCACGCGTTTCGTCCGTGTGAGCAAAAATCTTCCGCTGCGAAACATTAACGGACGTCGAAATTATATCGGTACCTAGTTTTTGTTGGATATCTTTATAATTGATTGTGGTTTCAGACTACATTTTGTTTCTTTGCTTACATTAGACCTTTAATTGCCCTATTAATTGCGTATTATTTTGAAAAGATTTTATTTATTTTCTAAATCGAAAAGGCAACTATCCGTATAAAAAAGGATAGTTGCTTTATTTATTGTGGCGGATAGTTACTCTAAGTGCAATTATCCATAACCATTTATTCCTTAATCAACGAATATTTTTTTTTTTCACTTAAATGGTTTTTAAATAGAATTACAATGCTCGGTATATTATTAAAATTGAGAATATGTGATGAATGTATTCGAAACCTACCTGTGGCAAATTCTTTTTCATCATATATTTTAATTTTTTTTTTGCAATACCCATTAATCCCCGACTGGTCTCATGAGACCGCGCTAATAAATTTCAATGACGATGCGTAAAACCCCAAGCGGTCTCATGAGACCGCGCGTCCGTACCCGACTTATAAGCTTAATAACAAATAATAGAGAATACTTTTGTATGAAGAACTTGAGCTATAGACAAAGTAGAATAAATTTGCTTTAGTTTAAAACCCAAAAATACTTTATATCTGTGCCACAATTATTATTTTTTTGACTTCGAAAACGTCAAATTTCTGTCACGTCAAAACACCGTCAAAACGTGCCATTTCTTGTGTTATTATGAAGACGGAACTTATTTTTATTAGAAATTTGTATTAAAATGTGTTAATATGTTTATATCAAATCGATTTAGATAATATGTTGCAAGAAATATATCGTAACATTAATGATTTTCAAGCTCAAATGCGGTGACCTAAACTTTCAGATTTTACAGTGTTCATAGTGCTATATGTTACTAAATACAGTAAAATGGCTAAAATAAATAATGAAAATAAGGTTTGAATTAGATTTATCCACTTACATAATCATTTCAAGTGATAATTTCATTAAATAAATACACGAAAAGTTTGTGGTTATTCTATCTAAAATGGCGGAGTGATGATCTATTTTCGACTTAGGTGACAATTCATCCACAAAAAATCTCATCCGCAGATGAATTGTCACCATTTTCAAAATACTAGGCGTCAAATCATCCGCAAAAATTTCCTCCGAGGATGAGATGACTCCCTTTTCAAATTGGTAGGCGTTAAATCATCCGCAAATATTTCCTCCCAGGATGAGATGTCCCCCTTTTCAAATTGCTAGGCGTTGAATCATCCGCAAATATTTCCTCTGAGGGTGAGATGAACCCCTTTCAAATAATTGGCCGATGATTCATTCGCAAGTGCATAAAAATAATAAATTTTACATATTATAGGGGGTCCAACCAAAGCAGTCATGAAAATCAAGAAAAAAAATACGTTTAATTTACAATATTAATTATATGTTTTGGCTTTTACAACAGTTTAAAATAAAAATGATATCTATACATATAATAAAACAGTAAAAATATTTTGTCTGTACATTTAGTATTTTTGACTGAAATGGATAGAGGGACACTTAAAAGAATAAGAAAGCAAAAATTTTTTTTTAGAATTTCTTGTCTGTATGTATGATCACGTTTATCTCCAGAAATATTGGACGGATTCGAATGAAACTTTTTTTGCTATATAGCTATTAAACATGGGCAACATATAAGGTAAAAATGACATCGAAAAATGGAACACCTGATGCAGCATCATAATAGTCCAGCTGAACTATAACAAATATAAAAGTGGAGCTTTAGCAAAAGTTGTTAAGCCTGATGAGCATTTTTTTATGAAGTATTTGATATGAAGATTTGGAACACCTGACCCAAAACCAGAATGGTCCAGGTAAATTATAGGAAATATAAAAAGGACGCTGTTGCAAAAGTTGTTCAGCCTGATTAGTATTTTTTGTTGAGGTAAAAAAAATCGAAGATTTAGAACATCTGATACATTACCATGCCAAATATTATGTCGACAATTTTACAGAGTCACACTCTCCAAAGGGATAGAGTGCGTACAGTACGATTAGCTCATATTACTGGTGACCGCCCAGTGGTCCCCCTTTTGGCAACGTAGATTTCAGTCCATAAGTCAAAACATGAGAGTTACCTAAAGCCGAGGTCTGTCTTTATTTTTGTTAAATGATTTGTGTTGTTTAATTACTTTTTGTTGATTACCTTGAAATTTGATCTTTTTATGAAATAAATTTCGTTTTATTAAATATATCATTATTATTTTAAACTGTTGTAAAAGCCAAAACATATAATTAATATTGTAAATTAAACGTATTTTTTTTTCTTGATTTTCATGACTATTTTGGTTGGACCTCTATAGTATGTAAAATTAATTCTTTTTATGCACTTGCGAATGAATCATCGGCCAATCATTTGAAATGGGTTCATCTCACCCTCAGAGGAAATATTTACGGATGATTCAACGCCTAGCAATTTGAAAAGGGGGACATCTCATCCTCGGAGGAAATATTTGCGGATGATTTAACGCCTACCAATTTGAAAAGGGAGTCATCTCATCCTCGGAGGAAATTTTTGCGGATGATTTGACGCCTAGTATTTTGAAAATGGTGACAATTCATCTGCGGATGAGATTTTTTGTGGATGAATTGTCACCTAAGTCCTATTTTCATCCTTATGTACATTGTATTACGGTCGAATACAACTAGGCGACGTGGTGAGCTATTTTGATCTTTATTTATATAGCGTTACGGGCGAATATAACTACAAAAATTATCAGTCATCACTAGCAGTTTTTTATATCGTCGGGGGTCTGATTTCAAGTGTTGTTTTTATAAACATCTTGAAGCTATTCATAGAATTGTTTATACAGAAAGACAGTGTAGGCCCTTGTTGTTTAGTTATATTACTGAGTACATATTCATTTCGGGCATTCCAGTCTGTGACACAGTTTGTAAACATTGACCTTGTAGAATAATTATATTTTTACAATAAGCCTACTTTCTTTTTTTATTTACATTTGAAGACAATTTATTCATTAGTAAATAGTTCTTTACAGAACGAAAAAATATGCTTTAGATGCAGCGAAATTCTTTTTTTCGTGAACGGCGGAAAAGGTGACGTCATTTTCGCGCGTGTCCAATTGCGTCACCCGATTTCGCAAATTAGAGGTACCGCACGAGAAGAGTTAAATATAAAACAATATTAACCGCTTGCACGTGCCCATTCTAGGTGAACAGAATGCCTCGCAAGTATAAGCGGAAACCAAGTGTTATATGTAGGTATGACTATGCGGCAAGTATCCTCCTAACTCTTTTTAACATTTGGCAACTATCCGCTGCAGTAGGCGACTATCCCTTTTTTAGGAGGTCAAATAAAACGTAATATACTCAAAACCAGTATCAATTATGCTAACGGAATTGGTCTTCTATAAAAGACGAAGAACCTATGTTTTCGTATACATCATCAGGTATTATTAATAACGATCTATTTTTTTGTAATTTAAACTTTTTGAAAAGTGAGGCAACTATCCGTGTTTTACCCTACATTTTTGATTTCAATACATATCTTCATAGCACGAAAGACATTACCCTCCTTTTGGGCGGGGTCAGACGGGTAAAAATACGCTTTTGTAAGCTCTTGGCGACTGCTGATGGTAAAAGACCATCATTAATTACTGGCTGAGATTCTAATCAAATTCGTTTATAGAGACAACTCCGAATTTGATAGTACGCATATTAAGAAAACCATTTAAAATCATCATAAACCCGAAAGCACACTGTCTCATGTAAACGTTTTTTTGAATGTTAAAGGATAATATAGGATAATAATCATTCAGAATCAAAGAAATGTATGTGGTGAAATCATTAAAAATCATTATTATTGTTATAAAATTGAGAACGAATAATCATTCAGAAATTAGGTCGGGAATCTAACTTGAAATCCCCTAGTTTAAAGTATGAAAATATTTCCTACATCACCACAAAGATATACATGCTTACGGAGAAACACAAAACTAATTATATAAATAAATATACGAAGACAAATCAAACACACTATAAACTGCAATAAGTATGCGATAATGCAATAATTTGTTATCACAACACAACGCAATACAAACAAACTCAAAAATAAGTCTAATAAAAAACACCACTCAACGTCAGCGTGACATTCTCGGAAAATTAACAAGTTACCTGCAATTAGCAACGACACGATAAGTGTCAACATATATGTAATCTTGAGGTGATGTTAATCAATTAAGGATCGATAAATTTTGTACGTTTGTGACGGTCACGTTTTGCGAAAACGCGCAAGTTACAAATGTAATATCACTAATTGTTGTATTAAGATAAGAGTGTGTCCAACAGGTGAGTCGTAAATTAAGGAAATAAAATGTGATTTCCAATATTTTCGCGATTACTTCACATTAAAAAAAAAAACAAATATTTTTTATTCCTTTTAGGTTTTATCGCGTTTATTACATTACTACAATTTTACTTCGACTTTATCCGCGTAAAACTTCACCCCGATAAGTGTCAACATTTTTGTAATCCCGAGGTGATGTCAACCAATTAAGGATCGATAGATCCTGTACGTATGTTCAGTTACATAATTATGTAATGTCACTAAATATTTTAGTGACATTACATATGTTACATGCGGGTTTTGCTATCAATTAGTGACACTAATTGATAGTACACATGTTGTAATAAGATGGTATGAAACTTTATATATAATCCTAATCATAATTATAAATGCGAAAGTGCCTTTATTTGTTTGTTACGTTTTCACGCTTTATCTACTGAACCGATCATCATAAAATTTTTCAGACGCATAGGTTATGGTACTGAAATGGACATAGGCTATATATCACGCGGGCGATGCCGCAGGTAAAAGCTAGTCTTGCATAAGTACCAAACAAACATCCGTGGTATTTTTTTTGTAATGCGTTATATGTTATGTTACGAGTACTAGTGTACCTTAGTACCTACCTTTGTACATAGGTATTTATCATAGGTATACATTTTACCGTTTCCCTTCTCCGACGTTTTTTTTTTACCGCAATTAAAAATACATCAAAATTTCAAACGAGGAATAATGTATTCACAAGAAACAGACATTTCACTGTCTTATTAAATGAAAACGTATCATTCTCATTAAAATAATACAATGTTCCGTTCGGGGCATGGCCACAGTAATTTTTCCCAATTATGAAGGCCATCTCATTATCTAAACGGGAGTTGTTGAGAAACCACGAATTGTAATTATTACGACGATTTTTCATGACAGTTAACGTTTTGAACATCTCATTTATAGACGTAGCCCTAAAATGGCGACTCAGCCCATCAATATTTTTTTTTTAAATATATACGGTAAAATCACACAGATTTAGCTAGCCCGAAGGTAAGTTTGAGACTTGTGTTATGGGATACTAACTCAACGATACTATATTTTATTACAAATACCCATAATAGATAAACATCCAAGACCCAGGTCAATCTGAAAAAGATCTTTTTTCATCTTGACCTGACCGGGGATCGAACCCGGGACCATCCGTGTCGCAGGCGTTGACCGCTGCGCCACGGAGCTCGTATGAACAACTTTTCCTAAAGGACTTATGCTGGAATGTCGCAAAATTTGGCGTTCGGTTGAAGACTAATGCAGGTCTGATAATATTATTTTTTAAATAAATAAAATTCAGGTTATCTATAAATTAGGCTAATTATTGTACAAAAATGATAGGATGAAACAAAGACATGGAGTTGGATACCTACTCGTATAGGCCTAGTCATAATAAGTGATTGTTTCAGAATCTAGTGAATTTTGCTGAGTAGCTCCATACTGATTTGGTAGAATATAAAAAAAGTTGGGTATACTAGCTGAATGGAACAATTAAATGTTCAGCAGAATTAAAAGCTGGTGTTGCAAGTGTGAAAAGATTGGTGATCGAGACGATTTGCTTCTAGAAGTTGATAATTTGCAAACATTGCAGTTCGAACGGTTCAGACATTTTCTGGTGTTTCACTACTATTTTTAAGGTTCCGTACTTAAGAGTAAAAACCGGCCAAGTGCGTGTCGGGCCACGCGCAGTGTAGGGTTCTGTAGTTGTGAATGACAACTTTGAGTTCACACTGTTCACACTCGCACTTCACAGTTTAAAGACCAAAAATATCTTACAATGAAAATTGTGTGAAATTTAACATTTTCGAGTACATTTTATAAGTTGGTTGCCTATAACTTTTTAGTTTGTACTTAGTACTCTGCTCTGATAGTTTTCCTTTCAATTTCAGTATATATATACTACTGTTGTAATTTTTTCACGTATCTATATATAACCGTTTAGTAGATATAGGGGGGGGGGGGGGACACTTACCTCTAACAAAAATTTGCACTTTAAAACAAAATATTTCGGAAACGGTTTTTCCCTAAATTGAAAAATGGTGTTCGCAACCTCACAATATTTTTTAAAGACCTATTTATCAATAACCACCACGATGGGTTTGTATAAAAAAAATATAACTCCCTCTTTACTTGTATAGGAGCAACCATAAAAAAATTTTTTGCCATTATTAATATACATACCCATATTTAATTACAGCTTTCTAGTACTTATAGTGTCTGAGTAAAACCACGGACGGACAGACAGACAGACATGGCGAAACTATAAGGGTTCCTAGTTTACTACGGAACCCTAAAAACGGGAACCTATTTACGAGACTACAACAATGTCCTGTATCTCTCTAACCGTGATAGCTAGACAGTTGAAATTTTCACATATGAAGTATTTCTGCTGCTGCAAATACTAAAAACACAGAATAAAATAAATATTTAAGGAGCTCCCATACAACCAATATTTTTTTATTTTGCCGTTTTTTTAATAATGACAACAGGTAAACGCTTGAAATATTCACAGAATATTTGATTGTATAGTCACTTAAAAAACATATAATTGATTCAAAATAACATATTTTTTAAGGGGGACTCCCATTCCACAAATTAGTTTTTGTGCCGTTTAGTTTAATTAAACTTGTATAGATAATGGTGCGGAACTCTTCGTGCGCGAGTCCGACTCGCATTTGACCAATTTTGTTTTTCCTGTTGAGAACAGATAGCCGCAAAAGATTACTAGGAAACCTTTAATTATAATGTGTTACCTCATCTAGAATCTCTAAGGTAAATTTAAATCTGTGTCATCGAAAATGTTAAAACGAAGGGCAAAAATCGCTAATGGCATGTTCACAAAATGATCACCATTTTTCTTGGCATTCGTTTGACTTTATTTCCAAGTAAAATGAGAGAATGCTTTTGGGTGGTTTTTAAAATTGTGTTCTTATGTTTCCATATTTCGATGGAAAATATTTTTATGAAGATTTATCACAATCATGGTCGTTAGAAGGAAAAAGGATGCAATAAACAAAAATAAACAGATTACAAGTATTTGACGTCAAACATTTACGCCAATAGGCTCCCAACCATTCGTGCATATTAAAAATCTTTTTTTTTACAAAATACACTCTAAATTTCGCAAAATGGTATAGATTTTTAATCTATGACGCAAAAAGAGTGGGTTTTATAAGTTTGATCGCTCTGTTTCTCTGTGTGTGTGTCTGTCTGTGGCACTGTAGCTCTGAAAGGGGTTTTGGATGCGGTTTTTTTATTTGAAAGCTAGTTTTTGGCAAAAGTTTTAAGATATGTTTTATCCAAATCGGTTCAGCTGTTAACAAGTTGAGAGGGGTTTTCGTGGGGTTGCACGTAGTGACTAATTGCTCTTAGGGGGTTGCTTAAAAATGTTAAATCCCTTATTTATAATTAAATCCCTTATTTTAAATAAAATCAACGTCCAAAAGTTTAAAATTATAAATCGTGGTGTATGGTGCCGTTGCCGATGCTTTATGAATGACAAATGAATACAAGTAATTAAATAACTGTTACAACAAAGAGATTTAATATAGAACAAAGAGTGGACATTCAACAGACGGCTTCATTAAAGGTAATACGTGAATTTAGCACGTGAAGAAGTGAATGCACGTGAATGAAGATTTTTAGCACGTGGAAAGGCTTATGCTTCTTTTTTTTTTTGTTTCTCTCCGGTTCTGGATCAAGTCATCTTACTGACGCCTGGGTAGGTTTGGGTGGCTCCTTAAGGGCTACTTGGTACCAGTTAAAGGAATGGGTTACAATTTGAAGAATCACGACAAAAGGCACGCCTACGAACAGCTGAACGTGAAGTTTAGGTCTATGGCCCTTGGCTCTGTCTACCCCTTATGAAACGAAGATGAGCTTAATATGCTTAAAAAATAAAAAAGATCTTGTCTACGACTAGACTCAATAACTCACGTAAATATATATATATTTTTAATCTTAACGAATAATCTGCTGCATAGATTTGGATTATTGGTACTAAGATAGTTTAAAAAATAGCAATATGATATAGTCCAAGACGTGATAAAATATTAAGTAGGTCCTTCAAACCAGCGTGAAAACTCGTATATTCTAGAGGCATCCCAAAAACCTTACAGTTAAAACATTTAGTTGCTTCTGAAAGATCATGTGTATTAAAATTTGTTCGGATACTTACGGAAGCTTGGCAATTTTTATTGGCGTATTATTGGTAGATACGTTATTAAAATTGTCAAGATGCCATTTTTATATAATCATGATCTTTCAGCCAGGTCTTTGCCGTAAAGTGTAGGTGTCTTTCGAGAATACTTTATTATACAAGTTTTCACGCTACTTATAGAACCAACTTATTTTTTTATCACTATATATACCACTTAATTTTTATATACAACATTTTATCACCAATGAAGTCGCGGGCAGAAGCTGGTTGTTCAAATGTTTATTCTAATATTTTATCTCTTTGTGTAACACAGATGAAAATAAATTCAAATGAACCGGTGGAGGAAACCACAGAATTTTGGCTTGGTAATTATTTATTGTGTGATTCTGAGCAATGTATTACCCGACTGACTTACCCAGTTGGAAGGTAATGTTTGTTACGCGTATATATGTTTGTATACAAGTACGGTTCCATTGCCACTTACTGTAGCCTAAACAGCTTGGCCGATTTTAAAGTGTAAGGTGTCATTAGAAATTTTATTCTTCCCCAAAGTGTCATAGGCTATGGTAACATCAGCAAAAAATTACCTGGCGGACGTAAATTGTCAAAAAGCGCAGTAGGTTTTCAAATTTTTTTGCAATTATGCTACTTGTCTCACTAGTATGACAAGTAGATGCAAAAAAAATAACTTAGATACAGTACCTAATTTTTACCCGAATTTTTTTGTACTACCAAAACACAGAATACCAATATATGTAGTGTTAATTTACCTAGAAAATCCTAACTTCCTAACTATCCCAACTAATATTATAAATGCGAAAGTGAGTTTGTTTATTTGTTTGTTTGTTACGCTTTCACGCCGTATCTACTGAACCGATCATCATGAAATTTTGCATACACATAGGTTAGAGTACTGAGAAGGACATAGGCTAATTATTACGCGGGCGAAGCCGCGGGTCACAGCTAGTAATAAATAAAAAAGAAATTCTAATTTTCCTAGCGACTAATGCATACTTTCTATCTCAAAAGCTTGCTCTGTTCTCTAAGTTAAACGATGCCTAGTTAAGAAACTATTTTTTAATCCAACTGACAGTTTCTGCCATTTTGCCTCTGCTCGGAAAGAGAAGCAGCTGGTAAATTCTAAGGTTTTTCTTTTCTCCTATTTTTGAGTTATTTCCTTTTCCTTATTCATACGCTTTATAAATCGATCAAGATAAGTAGGTCATCATCATCATCATCATCAGGTCTTTCTAGTCCACTGCTGGAGCACGACCCTCTCTGTACTACCAGAGCCATATACTAGCCTGAGTAGTCAGAGGATTTGGCCTACACTCTCCACGCTGGCCAGACGGGTTGGAGAGGTCTCTTTGATGTTAATAAGCTTTGTTTAGCTTGTGTTTCCTTAGTCGCCTTTTACGACATCCACGGGATGACTTGGAGTGGTCCTATTCTACTCTTATTCTCTAGAGTAGAATAAGTAGGTCTAAACGTTCCTTTTCACCTTTTCGCTAATGTGGCGTGAAATAGTCTACCGTTTATTCAATATCGCCTATATTACACGCTATCTCACCCTCGAATCCTAAGGGCGTACTTCCAATAATGAGATGCCACGGATTTTCTTGAAAAATCTAAAAGTAAAACAACCCTTTAAAAATACTGCCTGGTTGATAAAATATAGACTACTAGCTTTTACCCGCGGCTTCGATCGCATAAAAATTTGCCGAATATATTTGCCAAGTCTAGCACTACATTTTTCCGGGATGAAACCCTTACCTAGGTACCTTATGTCCTTCTCAGTGCCTAAGCTATGTGTATAAGTAAATTTCAAAAAGATTGGTTTTGTAGATAAAACGTGAAGTGGTTACAAATAAACAATACAAACTTACTTAAATGGTTTTTAAATAGCATTACAATGCTCGGTATATTATCACATATTTTCAATTTTAATAATACAAACTTATTTTCGCATTTATAATATTAGTTGGGAAATCGGGATGGTGTTAGAATTTACGAATGATATACCCTGAGCCAAATCCGTTGAAGCATTTAGAAATTATGGTGAAATAAAAGTCCCTCAAATGTACATTCAAACTCGAATAACAATACACTTTTTGGCAATCATATAAAAACAACAGTAAGGATATATAGAAAAAAAACCAGTAACTTCGTCAAATCACCTAGAATAGGTAAAAAATACCCGGGTTCTAAAGCTTCACCGCTCAGGACGTAACTGGTAAACGCTTGGATGATGATGACTCACAAGCTACCGGTGAAATTCACTTTCCTAGTAGCATGAATGGCGGCACGTCCGGGGAAGTACCACATTCACAGAAAATCGACGTTTGAGTAGTATAAGAACGAAGCATTGCACGCTTCTATGCTTCGTTCGGTGTGTGAGAGACACTGAAACCAATCCCTCCCTTCCCTCCGGGGTGGGAAAAATAAAAGGCCGGCAACCCCCTTGCAACACTCGTGGTGTTGCAGTTGTCTATGGGTGGTGGTGATCACTTACCATCAGGCGACCCGCTTGCTCCTTTACCGTCCTATTATATAAAAAAAAGCAGACATAGGAACAGAAAGAAACATACAGGTTAAACACAAATAACACTTTTTCTCTTAAAGTTCGTAATAATATTTTGTTCTAGCAACTTTCCTGCAACTTCGTCCACCTGAATTATAGCCTATGTCACCCACAGATAAATTAGTTTGCTATAGGTGAAAGAATGTTGAAAATGAGTTCAGTAGATTCGGAGCCCACAAACAAACAAATCTCTCCTTTACAATATTAGTAAAGACAAGAAATTAAAAAAAAAATTACCTTCTATTATTCTTTTTAGTTGTCCCTCCATCCATATCAGGCAAAAATACAAAATGTACAGACTAAATATTTTTACTGTTTTATTAATGTAAAGATAACGAACGACATACTTACTTAATTTTCCGGAAGAGCCGAAACCTGATAATCTATAGCCTGTTCAAAATACATTAACATGTGAATTCTCCGAAATACACAAACATCATTATCGAAATCGGACCAAAGAGTGTATCTGTTTGTATTCGTACATAATCTTCAATTTATATGTATTTGCAGCCTTCATTTATTCATGGATGTGTTAAGTGATTTATTTGTTAATTCTTTTCACATTTGTAAACAGGGAAATGTCATTTGTTTGTTTACAAGGGTTTTACCTGACTAAACAAGAAGGGTAATGTTTTTTATACGTATGTTTTATCTGTTCTATCAACATTTCCTGGAGCTCAAATAGTATGCGATGTTTAGCAAAATATCAATATGGCGGTCGAAAACAACTAAAAAAAGCAAGTCAGATATTTTTTCATTTCTAGAAATAATTCAAAAAGCATTATAAGTTTAAGAATTCGAGATGCAGTACTAAAATAAAAAAGTTAATATAATAATAACTATATTTTTAGGATTGTTACTTGTAGGTACTGTGCATTTCTGGACTAGCAATTTTCCCGCGCCTTTCTTCCCGCGTCCACGTTATACATGTACATTTTCCAAACGACTGATTTTGGGAAAAAATGGTTTTTGGAACTAACATCCCGTACGCATAGGTTTGTTGTTTTTTTTTTAGTTTAAGTATCATGTATAGGGAGCGCAAATCTTTTATTTTTATAAAAAAATCATAAAGCGGTTTAAAGAACACATTTGCCTATCAAGTTTCAACTGTGCAGTCATTAGTACATTTTCGAAATAAAATGGTAGTGACATATTGACAGACAGACAGCCATGACGAATCAATAACGTTTCTGTATTTTGCCATACGGCTACGGAACCCTAAAAAGTATAAGGCGTGTAAAAATTACCCCTGTCATTTCCAAGGGATTAAGCCCGTCAATATGAGTTTCCCTTCTTAAAGGAATGTTGTAAACATGCGTTCTATTTTTAACCGACTTCAAAAAAAGGAGGAGGTTCTCAATTCGTTGGAATCTTTGTTTTTTATGTGTTGCCCGATTTCTCGAAGACGCCTGGACCGATTTAAGAAATTCTTTTTTGTTAGATAGGTTACTTTACAGATGGTCCCATTAAATTTTTCTCGAAAAATGTCGAGCGCTTTTTGAAAAAAAAAACAAACAAAAATCATAAATTCAAAGCAAATAAAGCAGAGCACAGCTCTTAGCACCAAATATAAATAATAACTCTAGAGATCAGTACGAACTACCAAGTAAGAAAGTTTTAAATTAAATCGAGCTCAATTCGTGCGAATGTCTGCAAAGTTTAAGAGTAACGTTACAGTCTTTTGCATAAACTAAATAATTTGTCTAATAACATTACAAAGACAGTTAGTCCTCAGAAACCAAGGTGCTATTGTTTCGGAGTGTTGACTTTTCATTGGTCTGGGAGAAAAGAAAATCATACGTGCAGTATGTCAGTATTGACATACTGACGTACGGAGCCGAAACTTGGACACTGACGGCACGGCTGGTCCACAAGTTGAAGGTTGCTCAGCGGGCTATGGAAAGGGCTATGCTCGGCGTTTCTCTGCGGGATCAAATCAGAAATGAGGTGATCCGGCAGAGAACCAAGGTCATCGACATACCCCACTGGATAAGCACGCTGAAGTGGGAGTGGGCAGGCCATATTAGCCGAAGAACCGATAACCGTTGGGGCAAACGAGTTCTTGAGTAGTCCGCGTCTCGGCAAACGTAGTGTAGGACGTCCTCAGGCACGGTGGAGTTATGATTTGCGCAAGATGGCTGGCAGGAGCTGGATGCAAGCAGCCGAAGATACATCTCGATGGTGTGCAATTGCGGAGGCCTATGTCCAGCAGTGGACAAGTATAGGCTGATGATGATGATGTATGTCAATGGCCAAGGGTATCATCCCCAACTACCGGGCGCGGGCCCGGCCTTCCGAGCTGCTACTTTCGCATCCCCAATCCATCCGAGTAATGAGCATCCCAAATACATTATTAATATAATATAATAAAATAATAAGCTATATTGCTTCCTATGCGAGATAAATATTACATGAAGATTGAAGGCACACTGAAGATAAAGAGCTAGATATGGCAGATTTTTAGTTCGGGGCACCAAAAGCGTCTTAAAAATTCATTGCAACCAAAAAGCATATAATATTAGCTAGCTATAATATTACTAGCTGATGCCCGCAACTTCGTTCGCGTGGACTATATGACTCCGCCATATACGAACTAACCATACATAGGGAAATACTTGTAGCAGTGTTATAAAATTAAATGGCATTACTGTTACTATATACTGGAGGGATAAAATATAGGATTCTTTTAGACTTTTTGAGCCACAGACACGACAACCTAGCTTCAAGTGAGCTTGCGCTATGGCTTTGAGGTATGGACAGAATGCCCTCAACCTATCGCACATCTCCAAAGGACCTTCGGGAGGGACGGAACTCAGCTTTGGGTGTTGCCTGTGCGATCAAGGCTTGGAGAGACAGCAAACTCTCCTGTTTTGCCGTATGGGCTGAAAACTACGTTGCCAAAAGGGGGACCGCTGGGCGGTCACCAGTAATATGAGCTAATCGTACTCTACGCACTCTATCCCAGTGGAGAGTGTAACTCTGTAAAATTGTAATTACATGGTAATGTATCAGATGTTCTAAATCTTCGATTTCTTTACCTCTACAAAAAAATACTAATCAGGCTGAACAACTTTTGCTACAGCGTCATTTTTATATTTCCTATAGTTTATATGGACAATTATGGTTCTGCATCAGGTGTTCCAAATTTTCAAATTAAATACTTCAACAAAAAATGCTCATCAGGTTGGATAACTTTTGCTAAGACGTCATTTATATATTTCTTATAGTTTACCTGGACCATTATGGTTCTGCAGGTGTTTCAAATCTCAGATATTTTATACCTCAACAAAAATGCTCATCAGGCTTAACAACTTTTGCTAAGGCTCCACTTTTATATTTCTTATAGTTCAGCAGGACCATTACAATGCTGCATCAGGTGTTCCATTTTCATTTTTTTGCTTTCTATTTTTCTTTTTAGTGTTCCTCTATGCATTTTAGTCAAAAATACAAAATGTACAGACAAAATATTTTTACTGTTTTATTATATGTATAGATTATTATTTTCATTTTTAGTTTTATAAAATAATAAAAAAATATTGTTGCGTATTATACTAAATACATAATAATGATTACTCGTAACACTGATATAACCAATAAAACTAAGCATCATAACTAAAAAATCTGGAGTTCTATAATTAGGATTTTTTTTACCTTTAGAATCAGCTGATGTTCTTTAAAACAAGGTATATATCATTCAGAGACACTAACTTTGATTATTAACTAAAATTATGTATGGGAAGCTGCCATAGCTATTTGACGAACTAGTATTATGTCTGAAGACTCTCAAATGACTTAAGGGCTTGAATTTTGACTCGTGTAATCTCGATAATAGACCACTAAGGTAGAATGTAGAATCACAGAGCAGGGATGTGACTGTCGCGCGCGTGAGCAATATTCCGTACTCTGTGAATAGAATCGTTAATCTATTATACCACAAAGGCACCGAAATAATATAAGAATGCTTACGTTGTCCAAAAGCTAGCTCATAAAAATGGAAATGGACTATGCTCCCTTATAGCTGGGTCTTAAGATATTTCTGTAATAATAAAAGGTTCTCGGGCAGTAAATTGATATCATATTTTTAGTTCGGTGCGTTTATCATCAATTTGTTTAAATAGGAGAAGTACCTATTAAGTTAAAAGTACCGACGAAGCGAAATAATTCTTACCGCCCCATATTAACACGATGTGAAGTTTTAGACCATAATAATCTATATTATCATTTTAGTCCATGTGCTGATTAGAATAGTTAAAGTTATTAGGTATTAAATGGTCGCAAGCTTCAAATGATCTAAAAAGTCGAAATAAGTCCCATATAGTCTTATGTAAGTACGTACATACACGTACATTTTTTAAGGCCTTTGCCCAGCAGCGGGTCACCAAATTAGGCTAATAAGTATAAGGTATAAGTAAGATACTTCTTTTTAGGGTTCCGTAGCCGAATGGCAAAAAACGGAACCCTAATAGATTCGTCATGTCCATCTGTCTGTCTGTCCGTATGTCACAGCCATTTTATTCCGAAATTATTGAGACTACACAGTTGAAACTTGGTAGGTTGATGTATTCTGTAAACCAGTTTTCGATTTTTATACAAAAATAAAAAATCAAAGATTAAGGGGGCTCCCACATACATAGAATGAAACTATTTTTTTTCTTCAAACCAATACGTGCGGGATGTCTATAGATAATTCTTTAAAAATGACATTGAGGTATCCACAACCATTTTTTCTCAAAACCAATAGTTTGAAAGATAGGCGCTTCCAAAGTGATAAAATGTGTATCCTCCCCGAATAACTTTTAAGATAAGAGAGATAAATAAATAAATAAATGTATGCCGTAGAATTTCATAAACACTTTCAAGAAAAATTGGTGTTGATGATATACAATCAGTAGTTTGTGAGATAAAGCACTTTTTCATTAACCACAAAAAAATTTACATTCATACAAACACTACGAAATATTAAGTAATCTTTGCTGGCGAAAAATTTTATAGAGGTTTTTGGCTAATCTGAGCTTGCTTCTACGGAACCTCTCATAGGCGAGCCCGAGTCGCACTTGGCCAATTTTTTGGCTTTCGTGTGATTAGACCAGATGCTGGAGTGGAATAATTGCAGCAATAGACTACTCACTATATCTGTCTTTAATGTATATGATTTAAATCCAGCAGTATTAAATGCAAAAATTTGCAGTTAGTATTAAATGTTCGCAAGCGTAAGTGGTCCTTAATGTCGCAATAAGTCTGATTAGTCCTCCTCCCCCTCTTACGCTTAGCTTCGGCCCGCGTATTAATAGTATTGTCTAGAATTTCTCTCCCTCTTTGTGAGCAGAAAAACAAATAAACAAATAATAATAAACCTTATAAGTCTGGTAGTCAGAGAGGGTCGTGCTCCTGCAGTGGAGACCAAAAAAGACCTGATGATGATGATAATGATTAATAAGTCTTAAATAATACTTAAATGCGTAAGTAAATATATGAAATCGAAAAATCAGCCACTTGTTTTTTAGCATTTGTGTGAACAGACATGCAGGTGTAGAATTAGCGAGGCCTTGACAATAATTACGAGTCCGGTTCCCACCGAGGTAAGTATAGTGCATTTCTCAATAAATGTGAACATAAAGTTACACCTAAAGTTACATAATGTCTTCATATATATTCTTCTTACTATTTGCCAGCATGAATTTTCCACTTTCTTATTAGGCAAAGTAGGTACTTCAATCCATAGGAGTATCGCGTTCATTACTGGAACTTATTTTGAACAGTTTTAGTTTTATTCCGAATAAATAACCAAGTCTGCACATATTTGGCGAAAACAATCAATGTTAACTGGTTTACTGAAAATAAAAGCTTTCCCGCGGTTTTTCTTTGTTATTTCAATTGTCAATTACCTAGTACAGAGGAAACAAAGCCCATACAACCCAGTCATATTTCACGCAAAAAAATGTAATAGTTCGTAGATTATTGCTTTTTCTGTCACAACGAAAATAAAGCTATTTTCGTATGATTGCATACGAATATTTGAATAAAATTGTTGTCAAATTTCTATATTACATGCATTTTATAAATGTGGTAGTAGCAATTGGCTGTATGACAAGTGACACAATTCAAGTTACATAATAGTACATTATTGCAAAGGCCGGGAAGTTAGGGATAGCCGGGGTTTTGTGGTGGGAAGTCAAGGGGTACAGTTCAAGTTTGCCTTAGACAATTTTGCAAATTGATTTTAGTGGACTTTATAATATGAAATTGGTGTAGTTTGGTGTTATAAATGCTCGTGCTCATGAACAATTTGTGAAATAGTTAAAGTGAACTGATAAATGGACTCGTATAGATTTGCCGCCCCAAGCTGCCACGAGGCGTCAAAGAACATACGCCATCTTTGATGCTACTTGGAAAAACTTTACCGTACAACACCGATACTTAGTATCTCATTATACTGGACATTGGCAGAATCACTGAAATTTCGGTGGAAGCCATAATATAAAACAGAAGAAGAAGAAGAAGGGACAGCCGGACGAAAAGTTTTCGGAGTAGCAATCCCTTTCCTGACGAGGAAAGTATAGTGCTTTTCTCATTAAATATGAGGAAATTAAACATAAAGTTACACAATGTCATATGTTTTCATTTATTTCTCCTTACTATTTACCGGCAATTAATTTTCCACTTTCAAATTAGTTGAAGTAGGTACTTACAATCCATTGTCGCTTTCATCACTGGAACTCATACTGAACGGTTTTATTCCGACTATATTACTAACTTTGCACATATTTGCCGAAAACAATCGATGTTTTTTGCAAAGAGCACTACGTGGTTTACTGAATTAAGCATTCCCGCGTTTTTTCTTATGTAATTTTCAATTGTCAATTAGTGAAAAGGAAAAAAAGTTCATACAGCCTGGTCATATTTTGCGCAAACAGTGCAATAGATCGTAGATTATTGCATTTTTCTACACATCAGAATCTCGCAACAAAAATTAAGCATTTTATGTATGATTGCATATCAATATTTTAATAAAATTGTTGTTCTATTCATAAATTAGATGCATTTTTTTAATTTGGTACAATGGCTATATGACAAGTGGCATAATTCGAGTTACATAGAAAAATAAAAAGTTTTGAGCAGCGGCCAGGAATAAATTTTCATACTTACTTTCCTGGCCTCGGCCGGCAAAGTAATGCATGAGCCAAGAATTATAAACTTCGTGACTTCTTTTTAGTACAATAATGTCTACATTTCCTAGCACGTTTGAGAAAAATAATATTTTCTTCTTCTCGCAAAATAGACAAGTTGCTATTTACGAGAACTTTGAGTTGTGTTTTAGACGAGTTGATAATAAAGACTTTTTGCGTTTACGACCATTCAATACTACAGCGCCATTTTCCTTGTAGAGAGAATAAATAAAATTGGGAACATAGATTTAAAAAAGGAATCTTCTTTCTAAGATTGAGAATTATACCTTTGTCACAATGTCGGAATATAATTGAATGCTCGCAAACGTAAACGAAACTAGACTATAGAAGCAACTCGTCTATAACGCAGCTCAAAAATCACGTTAATAGCAATTCGTATAAGTTGCAAATAGTTAATATCTTATCAAAAGACCGTTCTTGAGTCACATTGGTCTATGAACAACAACACAAAAGTACATGACGGGCCAGATGGGGTTTGAACTCAGGACCTTTCACTTAAGGGTTGCCCTCTTAGACCACTGAGCCACTAAGACAAAGTTTAGAAAGTCCGTGTTTGATTTGACATATGGTTTTATAGTAATTTCGAGAACTAATTCAGGCTTTCATTGTATGCAGACTTCTTTTATGTTTTAATATTTATATCTTCAATTATTTACGAGTAAGTCCTAATTAATAGAGTTATTTTTGTAGAAGTATCATCAGTAGGTAAGCATCGACACGCTTAGAAGAAGAATATCATAGTTATGCTTCTTACAAAATAGTCTAACTACCACCTATATAATATTATTCTCTTTTATTTCTTTGTTTAATTTTTCATTTCTGGCCATGCCATTATGTCAAATTCTTAAATGTCTATAGTATTCTTAGGTGTTAAACTCTTTAAATAAATAAAAAAAAAATAGGGACAAATCACACAGATTGAGCTATAGCCCCACAGTAATTTATTACCTTGTATCGTAGGATACTAACTAAACGATATTACATTTTATAATAGATACTTATAGATAAACATCCGAGACCTAGGCCAATTTGAAAAATATCGTTTACCATCATGACCTGGCCGGGGATCGAACCCGGACCCCTCGTGTCGCAGGCTGGCGTATTAACCACTGCGCTACGGAGGTTGTGTAAGTACTGTGACCAAATCTAATACACACATAAAGCGGGAGTTGTATCATAAATACTTGTAATGGTTTAAATGTTTTACGGAGCATAAAGCACATTTACGCGTTCCAGTTCCTCGATTGGACGTAAAGGGAACTATGCTATATCACGATTGTTTTAACGATTCCAGGGATATTTCGTTGCACGTCTAAAGTACGCGGATACTCATAAAAGGTCTCTAGAATTTACTCTAGTATGCTAGTCTCTAGACTCCCATCTGCAGCATCAGCCAATCGTTTAACGTTTTTCAATTTATTTAAACCTGGCTCTCGGCTTGCGAGAGAAAATAGTTTTTTCGGAATGAGAGTCCTTTTTCATACCTCAGACAACGTATTCATAAATTATTTTTAACCAAAAAGTAAAACCAACTTCAACCCTATACGTAATTGTACAAACTGGAACTTAAAATAAGGTTTTAATGGGTGTGGTAGTTCAATCAAAATAGAGGAACAAAGTCGTCATCAACTTGTCTTGATTTGCGAAAGAATTAAAAAGAAATTAAATTAAATCAAACGGCATGCTTGTTTTTTGGTTTTTGTTGATTTTTTCTTAAAGTACTACATACATTTCGATAAAAAAAATATAGGACCGCCTTTGAAGTTCAGTCAAAACAGAGGAGTAACGTTCTCATCATCATCATTTTGATTCGCATAAGAATAAAATACAAATAAGTTTAAACCGAACGGCATACTCTTACAATTTTTTTTGGGTTTTTGTTTATTTTTTCAAAAAGTATTCAATACATTGGAACAAAATTTTTATGGGACCATCTCGGGAGCATTGTCTATCAAAAAAAAAAAAATCACTAATATCGATCCATAACTGACCGAGTAATCGCGTAACATACATACAAAAAAAAACATACAGACGAATTGAGAACCTCCTCCTTTTTTGAAGTCAGTTAATTATTTAATTTCAAGGCGATTAATTAACTACATTTAAACTTTCGCGTTGCATGTTCATTAAATGCAACGTTTCGGCCGAGTTACACCGACCGTGGTTACTTGACGACTGAAGAGTCGTCCAGTGACCACGGTCGCCACGTTAATTTCACGTTAATTCCCTATATTGCATTTAATGTGATTAATTAAGATGGAAAAAGCTTTTTAATCTTCTGATACCAGAAGAAAATCATCATGAACGTGGATTGCATAGTACAGCAATAATCGTATACCTACATGCCAATTTCAATCCAATTTAAAGTTTGTATCTAGCCAGTGTTCAGGCCAAAAAAAGAGTAGAATTCCTATATTATAGAGATATTGTAGAAACCATCAATACATTGTACACCGTATTTGTTAAAAGTAAACGAGTAGCCTTGCAGGTAATCGATAGTATTTTTTTCTTATTCATCATTCTTAGACAATATGCCGCAAAGTTTGACTTCGAAGAATATTGTCGAAGAATACCCTCTCTTTCGTCATCCCGATTGAAGAATGCACCCAACCGCCTGGGCCTCCGGGGAAGCGATAGAGTGGGCATTCTTAGACAATATGCCGCAAAGTTTGAACTTTGTCGCAATTGTCGAAGAATGCCCACTCTTTCATCATCCCGATTGAAGAATGCACCCAACCGCCTGGGCCCCCGAGGAAGCGATAGAGTGAGCATTCTTCGACGATATGCCTCTAAGCTTGAACTTCGTGGCATATTGTCGAAGAATACCCACTCTTTCTTCATACCAATTGAAGAATGCAGCCAACCGCCTGAGCCTCCGGGGAAGCGATAGAGTGGACATTCTTAGACAAAGTTTCGCAAAGTTTGACTTCGAAGAATATTGTCGAAGAATACCCTCTCTTTCGTCATCCCGATTGAAGAATGCACCCAACCGCCCGGGCCTCCGGAGAAGTGATAGAGTGGCCATTCTTAGACAATATGCCGCAAAGTTTGAACTTTGTCGCAATTGTCGAAGAATGCCCACTCTTTCATCATCCCGATTGAAGAATGTACCCAACCACCTGGACCTCCGAGGAAGCGATAGAGTGGGCATTCTTAGACAATATGCCGCAAAGTTTGACTTTGAAGAATATTGTCGAAGAATACCCACTCTTTCGTCATCCCGATTGAAGAATGTATGTACCCAACCACCTGGACCTCCGAGGAAGCGATAGAGTGGGCATTCTTAGACAATGTGCCGCAAAGTTTGACTTTGAAGAATATTGTCGAAGAATACCCACTCTTTCGTCATCCCGATTGAAGAATGTATGTACCCAACCACCTGGACCTCCGAGGAAGCGATAGAGTGGGCATTCTTAGACAATGTGCCGCAAAGTTTGACTTTGAAGAATATTGTCGGAAAATACCCACTCTTTCGTCATCCCGATTGAAGAATGCACCCAACCGCCTGGGCCTCCGGAGAAGTGATAGAGTGGCCATTCTTAGACAATATGCCGCAAAGTTTGAACTTTGTCGCAATTGTCGAAGAATGCCCACTCTTTCATCATCCCGATTGAAGAATGCAGCCAACCGCCTGGGCCTCCGGGGAAGCGATAGAGTGAATTCTTAGACAATGTGCCGCAAAGTTTGACTTTGAAAAATATTGTCGAAGAATACCCACTCTTTCGTCATCCCGATTGAAGAATGCAGCCAACCGCCTGGGCCCCCGGGGAAGCGATAGAGTGAGCATTCTTCGACGATATGCCTCTAAGCTTGAACTTCGTGGCATATTGTCGAAGAATACCCACTCTTTCGTCATACCAATTGAAGATTGCACCCAACAACCTGACCCTCGGGGGAAGCGATAGAGTAGGTATTCATAGTCGATATGCCGCGAATTTTGAACTTCGTGGCATATTGTCAAAGAATGCTCACTCTATTAGCATCCTGATTGAAGAATGCACCCAACCACCTGGACCTCCGAGGAAGCGATAGAGTGGGCATTCTTAGACAATGTGCCGCAAAGTTTGACTTTGAAGAATATTGTCGAAGAATACCCACTCTTTCGTCATCCCGATTGAAGAATGTATGTACCCAACCACCTGGACCTCCGAGGAAGCGATAGAGTGGGCATTCTTAGACAATGTGCCGCAAAGTTTGACTTTGAAGAATATTGTCGGAAAATACCCACTCTTTCGTCATCCCGATTGAAGAATGCACCCAACCGCCTGGGCCTCCGGAGAAGTGATAGAGTGGCCATTCTTAGACAATATGCCGCAAAGTTTGAACTTTGTCGCAATTGTCGAAGAATGCCCACTCTTTCATCATCCCGATTGAAGAATGCAGCCAACCGCCTGGGCCTCCGGGGAAGCGATAGAGTGAATTCTTAGACAATGTGCCGCAAAGTTTGACTTTGAAAAATATTGTCGAAGAATACCCACTCTTTCGTCATCCCGATTGAAGAATGCAGCCAACCGCCTGGGCCCCCGGGGAAGCGATAGAGTGAGCATTCTTCGACGATATGCCTCTAAGCTTGAACTTCGTGGCATATTGTCGAAGAATACCCACTCTTTCGTCATACCAATTGAAGATTGCACCCAACAACCTGACCCTCGGGGGAAGCGATAGAGTAGGTATTCATAGTCGATATGCCGCGAATTTTGAACTTCGTGGCATATTGTCAAAGAATGCTCACTCTATTAGCATCCTGATTGAAGAATGCACCCAACCGCCTGGGCCTCCGGGGAAGCGATAGAGTGACTTTCCGGCCCCAGAGATCAATCGCTGGCCAGTGGCCACAAACACAATCTGGAGAATCTTTGAAGCCCCATTTAAGAAGATGGTTGCTGGACTAAAGATGAAAACATAACTATGTGTAGAATTAAATCTATACTAATATACTTATATAATATAAAAGGAAAGATTTTAGGACTCGTTTGTTTCAATTGAACAGACTTCGAAACTATAGAACCGATTTTCATAATTCTTTCACCTATATCAAGTTAATTTATCTGCGACTAACATAGGCTATAATTTACGCGGGTAAGGTCGCTGAAAAATTACTAGTTAAATATCAACCTAGTCGTGAAACAAGTAAAACAATTTCAATTTCGAGAGAGGATTATATGCAGCCCCTGTTGCAAACTGGTTCCCCGAAACGAATCATTGTTCAGTTTTCGGAAAAATTTCAACACGATATTTTAACCTCACGAGCCAGGACGAATAAAAACAATAAAAAAGTCATGTTTGTCGGAGATATTTTCATAACATAGTTTTTAAATTTAAAATAAATCATGCATGCATATGTGTATTCTATGGTACAGATTCATACAGAAAGATGAATCCGAGAAAGATAAAAATCGCGACTAAAACAAACATGTACAGCCTGTTTTACTTAAGAGGATGTAATAGTACATTACTGCAGAGGCCGGGAAGTAAGGGATTGCCGGACGAGTATAGTTTTCAAGGCCGAGCGTCAGCGAGGCCTTGACAATAGTTACGAGTCCGGCAATCCCTTTCCCGCCGAGGAAAGTATAGAGATTTTCTCAATAAATGTGAGGAAATCTAACTTAAAGTTACACATAAACTTACATGCCTTAAATATTTCCCCTTACTAGGTATTTGCCGGTAGTAATTTTTCCACTTTCAAGTTTCAAATTAGGCGAAGTAGGTACTTAAAATCCATTGCAGTGTTGCTTTCATCACTAAAACTCATTTTGAACCGTTTCATTTCGAATAAATAACCAACTTTGCACATATTTACCGAAAACAATCAATGTCAATCAATTACTACGAAGAAGATACTATTACTAGTATCAGACGACCGACTGCCATATGTTTTCTCTAGGCAATAAGGATCATAGACAAATAATGGAGTGAGGGTGAAAATGAAAAAAATGCCATACAATTCCTTTTGAGTTTCTATGGGGGGCCATAAATTCAAAGTCAATTGACGTGTGTTCTATGCCCTAAAATCCGTAAAGGCAGTTTTTCGGCAGTGGCGTTAATCACTACGGGTATAGTGAAAATAACAGATCTCCCGAGTTTTTAATTTTTTTATTTTCAGTTCAAAGGAAACAATGCCCATAGAGCCCAGTCATATTTTTCACAAAAAATTTAATAGATCATAGATTATTGTTTTCTTCTCTCGCAACGAAAATTAAGCATATTTTCGTATGATCACATATCGATATTTTAATGAAATTGTAGTTATATTCACGTATTATATGCATTTTTTAAAAATGCAGTGGTAGTAAACTGGCTGTATGACAAGTGACATAATTTACGTTACATAGATTAATTAAAAAGTTTTGAGCAGCGGCCGGGAAGTAATTTTCATACTTATTTCCTGGCCTAGGCCGGCAATGCGATGAATGAGCCAAGAATTACAAACTTCCGGTCTTCTTTTTACTACAGTAATGCCTACATTTCCGAGCATGTTTGAGAAAATAACTAATGATACCCCATAATTGTCTTATCCTATAATATTTTAAAATAAAGTATGTAATATTCTGACAAGCAGAACACCGAAATAAACAAAATATCAGTACTTTCCCACTTTTTTCTATATTTGCCAAATTGATTAACTACCAGTAGTGTTTACTATAAAAGGCTATCCATATTTTTGTTTGCATAATAACTTAAAAGCGTAATTAAGGTCAAAAACTCAGCATGTGCTTACGGTTTTGCTCACATGCATGCTAATGTCAAAGCCTCACGCCAAAGTCTCATTTTAGAATATTCAGGCGAAATTTATAACTGCATCAAAGTAGTGAAACAACTTAGCCAAGTTGGCTAAGTTAAGAGACTGCGTTCGCAAAGCTGTAGCATGTCGTCTCAACCTTTCTTCTTGTTCTTTTAAATTATGGCCTCCACCGAGATTTCAGTGATTCTGCCAGTGTCCAGTATAATGAGATACTAAGTATCGGTGTTGTACAGTATGTGGCATCAAAGATGGCATATGTTCTTTAGTAGCCTCGTGGGAGCTTCTGGTGACAAATCTATACTAGTCCATATAACAGTCTACTTTAACTATTGTTCTCGAGCACCAGCATTTATAACCCCAAACTACACCAATTTCACTAAAATCAATTTGCAAAATCGTCTAAGGCAAACGACAACGTACTACTGCTACAAAAACTCGTCTCAACCTTAAGTTTTCTGTCAGTTGCACGTATACGGTACTACTGGTACCGCCACAACTTTATATCTACCCTAAAATGAGAAAATAAAAGCATTATTCACAGAATATATCGTATTCAAAATTAAAACAATATTTTTGGCATTTTTTTAGCCTCTGCTGTCGCTTTGCTGGGCAAAGGCATGTGGTCTCAATCTCAACGCCTCAATCGTAAGATTTGTTCTCAGAGACTCGCATAGATGGCGCCACTCAAAACTACACAACAATATATCTACCGTATTATGAGAATATAAAAACATAATTCACAAAAAATATTTTATTAAAAATCAATACAATATTTTAGGCATAATAATTTATAATGACACCGTATATTTAGTAAGTTAAAGGCTAATGCAGATTACCACCATCTAGTATCGAGTAGCAAGCAACTCTCCTGCGCCATACATTCGCCTGCTTTTCACCACCTTAATTTAGTCCAATATTTTTGTATGAGGTGGGCAGTCTATTAAGTTAGTATTATATTGTCTTTGGCAAAAGCCAGCCACTCATCTGTATCTCCTGCGATTTTTGGCATAATCAAAGATAATATAATACTAACGTATAGACTACCCACCTCATACAAAAATATTGGACATAAATGAAGGCCGGCAAATGTATGGCGCTGCAGAGTTGCTTCCACTCGATTCTAGATGGCGGTAATACACGTTAACTTACTGAAACTAGGGTGTAATTTTTAAATACGATGCCTAAAATATTGTTCTAATTTTTAATTAGCTATATTTTGTAAATAATGCTTTTATATTCTCATAATACGGTAGATTACAATATTTATAAATTATATCTCAGTTTTAGCAAGCTTAGGGTAGCGCAGACTAACGCCATCTTTTGACGAGTGGACAACACCTCTATGACGCCTACCTTGCAGCCTTAATTTATTTGAATAATTTTGCTTGACGTTAGCAGTTTATGTAAGAGCATTAGGTATATCGTCTTTGCTAATACCACTAAGATGAATAATGGTGGTACTAGCACATCGGGGGTACTAGCAGGAGTAGCCAGGTGGACGAACGACCTCATCAGGGTCGCCGGGAGTCGATAGACTCAACATGCAGATCGCTATTTGTGGCGATCTATGGGGGAGGTCTATATCCAGCAGTGGACGTCCCTGGCTGATATATATAGATAGATAGAGGGAATAAGGGCAAAAGATGACTACACCCACAGCATGGCATCCGTGAAATCGTTCATATCGCGCGATATAAATACTGTCCCTATCTCGCTCTTTCGTTCCACAGAAAACAAGATGGCGATAGTCGATAAACGTTAACCCGCGTGCCATGCTACGGGGACTTTAATGTTATTATGTGTCACAATCACATTTTAAGCGATTTTTTTTATATAAATAAATATATACAGATAATTCACACAGATTGAGCTAGCCCCAAAGTAAGTTCGAGACTTGTGTTATGGGATACTAACTCAATGATACTATATTTTATAACAAATACATGTATAGATAAACACCCAAGACCCAGGTCAATCTAAAAGATCGTTTTTCATCTTGACCTGACCGGGGATCGAACCCGGGACCATCAGTGTCACAACCTGGCGTGTTGACCGCTGCGCCACGGAGCTTAACCCCGAGGCAAATTCAAAATAGACGCTTTGACGCTTCTCGAATCGAGTTATAACGCACAGAAGCGTATAATGCGATTGGTTGAGGACTCAAATCGGTATATCGGACAATAACACGTGGGAACTTGTGGTGACCTAAGATTTATTTCAGAGAATCTTTGTTTTTAAACCTTGACGCAAAAGCAAGGGTATTATAGATGAATGGTTGTGTGTTACACACAAATAGACACGTCCAACTAAACACTGCTGCTTAGGAGCCAACATCGCCATAGCTATCTGTGGCCTAATCGGCTGCTGATTGAAATAGAACATTAACATTAAGTATATTTAATTTTAATTCAAACTGATATTAAATATATTCACAATAATATTTTGTTTGTTACATATTATAACATAACGTTGAAATTATCAAAATTAATGTAAATTTAAATTATGGAATTAATCCCTTTAATCAAAATGGTACGACCATGTTATGCGGAGGGAAGAGAGCCATATTGTGCCCGCCCCGGTGACGTGGAGCCCTAGTGCGCCGCCGCCGCGCGCCTATGCCACGGCCGCCGCTACGCCCCTGGATCTTATTCGTTTACCGTTTTAATATTATGTTTTTGTATAAATGTATGTGTGTTTTTGCGATAACAATAAAGCTTTTATCTATCTATCTGTCTATCAGATTATTTGAACGGTCATTTAAAGCAGTCATTCATACAGACAAACTTCCACGCTGGTCTCTTCCCGTGCAGATCATCAAAGCTGATCGAAGGAATGGGCGTCAGGAATCATGTCAGTAGGCGATGCGGCTAGCAACCCATCACTATTTTGATTCCGTTCTCACCTACAAGCCCACCAACATGCTAAACGTGGCTTTAAGGTTTTACAGACTAGGCTCTGTCTACCCCGCAAGGGTAAAAGACGTGATAGTATGTATTGAAACAGACAGACAAACAGCGGACGCGTTAGTCATTTTTAATTAAAATTAAAATATAGTGCCTTATTATAAAACATTGTAGATAAGTATTTAAGTAAAAACACAAGTATTAAAGCTCTGGTACAGGCCTAGTACTAAATTGACTTTTGGCAGCAAAAGTGGGTCAAGCGTCATCTCGTTTGTACCCCTCCGTCGCAGCGAGCAGTAATCACACTACTCCACAATTTTAGAAGACTTAATTTTAATATGAATGGATTTAATTTCCAAATTCTATTTGTTCTTATTTCTGACTATAGTGGGACCTTTATTTCTAAGGCTCTCTCCGTTTAGGACATCATCATCATCATCAGGTCTCTTTTAGTCTCCACTGTAGGAGCACAACCCTCTCTGTACTACCAGAGCCATACATTAGCCAGAGCAGTCAGAGGATTTCGCCTACACTCTCTACGCTGGCCAGGGTAGGAGAGGTCTTTTTGATGTTTATAAGCTTTGTTTAGCTTGTGTTTCCTAAGTCGCCTTCTACGACGTCCACGGGAAGACTTGTAGTGGTCCTATTCTACTCTGCCGGGAAACACACATCATCATCGTCAGCTTTTCGCTATCCACTGCTGGATATAAGCCTCCCTTTTTCTGTGCCATACCTTTCTGTCCCTTGCTATCGCAAGCCAGTTCTATCATTAATGGTCTTAATTTGTTTAGGACATGTATGTATATGTTTCTTCTTCTTCTTCGTCGTTTTCCTCATGACTGAGGGTCGTGACCACCATAATTTGCCCCGGCCACAAATTGGTTCCAGGCCTATCTGTTTTGGTCTAGGCAAATGGCAGCCTGGGTGTTGCACTTCAAGGCATTCAGTAGTGGATCAGTCCAGGATTGTATATTTTTAGGATGTACATATTTTGCTTCACAGTTTGCAGCGAACAAATCACACAAATTGAGCTTGACCTACAGTAAGTGGTTAAATTGAGACTTAGGATACCAACTTAATGATACTATATTTTACAATAGTTACCTACTTATATAGATAAACATCCAAGACTAAGGCTAATCTGAAAAAGATCTTATTCCATTATGAACTGACCGGCCACACATGGCGCAGGCTGGCGTGTTGTGTTAACCGCTGCTCCAGAGCCTTCAGGCCTCCAGAGCCTTAAGGCCTTCGAATATAGGGTTTTTCATTAAGAGCGCTCGAACTTTGGGACTATATAAAACAACCTGTTGAATTGATATTGCTACAATTTTTATTTTATTTCAAAGGTCATTTGATGAAATTTTATTCAAAATATAATTTCAGCAAAATTGCCGCTATTAGTCCATTGTAAGTGATGTATTCTGGTGGGCCAATTTTGCATGACATCTTAGCAATTAATACCGCCAGTTCAAAATCCACACATAATTCAGTGACTTTTTCGAATTGTAGAAGTACTCTACATATTTAAATAAAATTAGTTTAATACGGTTTTTTTCGCGTTTATTACATTATTTATACACCTAACGTTTCGAACACTTTTCAGTGTTCGTGGTTGCAGGTAGACTAAGTTGACATTATTTGTCTAATATTTTAAAAGAACTGCAAAATCTACCACTTAAAATATATTTATTTATTGATAACGTTCCGGATGTACGCAGCATTGGCTCATGGTGTCTGAAGGTCTTGCAGTCTTCTGCTTAGCTTGAGATTTAATTAAATTGATGACTGGATCCCAACCATCCTCTCTATTGAAATTAGGGTGTTTTTTAATTTCAATAGCCTCACAAAGCATTCTTGAAATGTATCTGTTTTCTTTTGCAAGGACTTGAGGATTATCAAAACGCATACAATGTTTGGGTTTGTCTAAGGCATGTTCACAGACTGCAGACTTTGTTGAGCGCCTATTCTTCATGTCCGCAAATATGTTCTTTAATACGGGTACCGATGCTTCTCTTTGTTTGTCCAATGTATGATAAACCACACTCACAGTCAATTTTATAAACTCTAGCATCTTGAAACGGGATATTAGATTTGACAGGTCTTAAAATTTGGTTTATTTTCTTGTGCGGCTTGTAGTCGGTCTTGATAGAAGCACGCTTTAGTATATTACCAATTTAGTCCGTGACTCCGCTTTAACAAGATTGCCGATATATGCCGTCAAAGTTCGAGCGTCCTAAAAACCCTATACAAATATATATACTGCCAATCTAATACATTGGCCCAACTTAAGTTTCGTGCGTCGTTGATTTTTTGTAAACAAGTAAATTAGTCGCGATTCGGGCGTTCAACAAAATGAAAAAAAAATGCCCCCGCCGACTACTCGCGTTTCGGGCGCTCAATATTTTAAAAACAAGTAAGTTAGTCGCGATTCGGGCGTTCATCAAAATCAATTAAAAAAATAACCCACCGTCTACTCGCGTTTCGGGCGGCCGATTAATTATATTTATTTTGACTGTCAAATTAGTGCAAAGAGACATAGAGTTACATACATTTGGACATGACCACCATACGCATAATGAAACGGAATCACAAAGTTGAGTTTTAAGGATTCGTAGACAGACGTCATTTGCTTGGGTCCTCGCGGCCAGATCGGTTTTTTAAGTTCGATTGGCAATGATGACTGTTTGTCTAGTGTAGACAAACAGTCATCATTGCCAATCGGTGGACAGTGTCATTGCATTGTTAAGATTAAGGGGAGCGGGGTCCGGACAATGTCCAAATATTGGTATAGCAAAAAACAATAGGATGTCTTTGGCAAACACAATATATGTATTTGTTATAATTTGTAGTAATCAAAAACATCAAAAAATTATAAAGCACCCACTCAAATTCTTATTAAAATAATCAACATTGTGAAATACAAGGTTAACAATTTGAGTTTTTCTTTTTAAAAACCCAATGTTTGATGAAAAAAATTATTTATAAATAAAAAGCTACAGTGCTTTTTCCGCGATTAAAAATAAATATTGAGCACTAGCTCAATATTCAAATATCCAAATGTAACTCATAGATTACACAAGCTGTGCAGAAATGCAATTGAATTATACGGCTGTTATATAGGCCTGTTCTGTATGCGGATAACAATTCCGGTATTTAAGGTCTCGGTATTCCGGGACTTGACGCTTTTTTTTAGTTACGCTTGTTGCGGGGTTATGAACTTGGAATCCGCGGAGAAGGAGGGATTCGGGATCCCGTGTTTTAAAGCTTTTTTAGGGTTCCGTAGTAAACTAGGAACCCTTATAGTTTCGCCATGACTGTCTGTCTGTCTGTCTGTCCGTCCGCGGTTTTACTCAGAGACTAAGTACTAGAAAGCTGGAATTTGGTATGGGTATGTATATTAATCATGCCAAAAAAGTGGTAGAATAAAATCTTGAAAAAACAAATATTAAAAAAAAAATACAATTATCATGAAGATCGGAACGATGTAGTGGAATGACTGAATGAATGAACGAATGATATATGTTTTCGGGGGATCGTCTCAGATCTAAGTCGATCGTGACTTAGTTCACTTTTTATAATGAAGCGAAGTTTAATTTCCTAAACTATACTTGATTCATCACAAGTCCGAACTAAGGTAGAACAGGTTTAAACCTATTTTTGCCGTTTTTTATAATAAGACGGAAAAAGACCTGATGATGATGATGACCGTGAAATCCGCGGAATACGAGGGATTCGGGATCCCGTGATTTAAAGCACTTTTTCTTTTAATTGCATATATTTATGATTTTCATTGCAGTTGGTGTCATAGGCAAGTGTTTATTCTTTTTTTTTATTTTTTGAATTAAAGTGAAATTACTAATTACTTAAAGTGCAAATAGGTTGATTATTTGTTGCTTTATTTAACTTATATGCTTCTAAGTCTAAAAGACCAGCTCGGATCGTCTCTGGCCCAAAGGTTCCTATAATACTGGCTATATTGCCAATAATTAACATTGATTTTTTTTATTAATTATTGAATTAGGCATTTGTCTCCCATCTCACGTGATGGTAAGTGACGATGAAGACGAGGATGTTACATGCCTATCCAAGAGATACCCATGTTTGATCTTTAGTGCTTGTACCTTTCCGTATGTTAGTTTTGATTATGCAATATTGCGCAAATACTGCAGTCTCAAGTACCGAGATTGAATATAGGCTCCGAGATTGGAAGCCTTAGTTCTGAACCAATCAATGGATGCCTTTATGCTGCGATCAGATGATGGATATCACGATTGCTCCTTGTGCAGTTGACAAGACTAATGAGATGTAGAAATCAAGATATGAGTTGTTAATTCTTTCTGTGTGTACGTGGCTAATACTAACTGCTATCATTAATGCCTAAAGACATCTGCCTGGACATCTCTATCTGGGATCTACAGCTTACCATGTTGTATAATTTCTGTTGTTCTTTTTAAATTAATATTTGATGTCAAACGAGCCACCTGATGTTAAGTAGACACCGTCGCCTATGGACATCTGCAACACCAGAGGGAGTGCTGATGCATTGCCAACTCTAGATACCTGTAAACACGCCTTTTTAAGGACCCCAAGTCATAGCACGCAGGGAATAATCGGGAGCCCATTCCGCAATCCTGCTGTACGAAAGAAAAAAAAAACAACGTGGAGTTCAAACATTTTTGGAGACCCATGTGTCAAGGATATAAGGTTGTGTCAAAAAGTTCTTTAGAACACTCCCCATTTTAAGGAATAACTAAAGTGTGGTCACTAACTCAAGAAGTAACTACGTATTGATTTTTTGACCATGCGTTAGTGCTAGCATGTGACACCTTTATCGCACGATTTGTTCTTAAAATGTCCCATAGATACCAGGTTTTGTAACAACTTTGTATCGTTTTAAGAAAAAAAATGTAGTATTCACGAAATATGTTACTAGCTGTTACCCGCGGCTTCGCCCGCGTGATATGTCCTATGCCTATGTCCTTCTCAGTACCCTAACCTATGTGTATGCAAAATTTCATGATGATCGGTTCAGTTGATACGGCGTGAAAGCGTAACAAACAAACAAACAAACAAACAAATAAACAAACAAACAAACTCACTTTCACATTTATAATATTAGTTGGGAAGTTGGGATTTAGGTACTGGCAGTTAGTGAAGGAAGGAGTCGAAATAAATCAAAACCGAAATAGGTGGTGTTTTCTGGAAGAGGCCTTAACTCTAGAAGGGGTTCATGTTGAAGAAATAAACCCAACTAATATCATAAATGCGAAAGTGAGCATGTATATTTGTTTTTTTGTTTATTTGTTTGTTACCTCTTCACGCTTTATCTATCAAACCAATCTTCTAATGAAAGTTAGCATACACATAAGTTAGGGTTCTGAGAAGGACATAGAGTACTTTTCATCCTGGAAAAAAGTACTGTTCCCGTGGGATTTGCGATAAACAACTCGGCAAAATTATAAGCGAGCGAAGACGCGGGTACAAGCTAGTTATTTATATAAAAAATACTCAAACCGGATCAGCTTTGGACTTTGGTACGTCAAATCGGTTAACGGCTAGGCGACGGCGCGCTTACGCTTTTACGGATATTTTCTCACTTCTTTAATAAGTTATGGAGAGACGAGAGCGCGTGTATGACTAGCCGATACGCGGGGACCGCAAGTTGGCCGACCCACAAAGCGGTTCCTTAGCTGGTATTGCGATTACGTTACGATTCCGATTAATGTGCATTGCAGTACTTAAAGAGTTTCATACAAATAATACTGAATGCTCGAGTTGATACGTTTACGTGTTGATAAGTGTAGCATTCATGCTATGATTTACTCATTTGCTAAAATTTAAAAGAACGGCCAACAACTTAAACATGTCCTCTATGGGTAGGAATATAATAAATAAACATCAATTTTAAAACCTGCGCACTTAAGAGTCACCTGGAAACTTATGTCTCCATGCAAACGGAAAAAGAGAATTGTGGCAACATTTGATAATGTTAGGTCAAAATTAAGCATCCAATCAATTAATCTCATTATAGTCTACGTACGTTCCTATAGAGTTTGGTTAAATTATCAAATATTTGAGAACTATACGCCTCTCAAGATATCCATACAAATTGGAAAAGGCTTGTAATTCTCAAACCATTGGTATTTTAACCAAGCTGTATAGGAACGTACATAGATTATAATGAGATTAATTGATTAAATGCTTGATTTTACTTCAAAATTATCAAATATTGCCACAATTTCCTTTTTCCGTTTGTATGGAGACATGCGCGTCCAGGCGACTCTTAAGCCACTGGCTGCTACCATTATCATACACTATGCATTAAAATGGATTTATTTGCCGGGAAAAGCTATTAAACTAACGCTGCAAAGTTTCGTATTTATAATATTAGTTAGAACTTAAAATCTATTTTTACAGGTATTGTACCTAAAACAACAGACAAGCCACACATATCTACATAACTCATATCCTATAACAAATTACATACAGAGCTGTCTTTGTGAATTCACCCAGTGTACACACAAAAAGATCAATCTTCTCAGCAATTTCATTCAGGGTGCGCAGCGCACGCGTCAGAGGAGCTTTGTCCATTAGATTGGTCCTCCCGTAAGGTACCATCAAAAGTTTCGGCCTTCGCCGGCGTTCCGCATATCTATCCGGGACACAGAAACCTACTGTTTGCAGTATTTCTGCATTATAAATTTTGCGAACTAAGAAGGAAAAGCTATTAATATATAGTGAAAATCGAGAAGAGGCTGTCGCTAACAGGTAGATGTTATTATGCGGTAAATTCTGTGTGAACGAAGTTATTCCGTAATAAGTTCCAAGAATATTTCCTCTGGATCTAAATTAACTATTTCCTTAAGCAAATTTACATTGGATTAGTAGTTTATACCGTTATGTTCACCTGAGTTACTGGCAAATTTTTCCCAAGTAGAAAGTTGGCGACGGTTCATCAAAATAGTGGGTGGAAATTGCCAAGCACGTGCAAATTGGTGTCTTTCTACACTTCTGCAAAAAGTAATGATATAAGAGTTCGGATTATTCCCATTAGTTCCATCACGTGTTTGTTCTATGGTACTAGTGAGACTTTATTCCCACTTGTTCCATTGAACAAATGAATATTTTTCAAAGTAATCTAAAACTTTGTTCATACATTTTTTTTGTTTTGCGTTTGAGTTAAAATATAATTCAATCCATCATTTATAAATTTTTCAGGCAATTAAGCCAGCCAACAGATTAAAATAATACTCTTGTTTCGATCTTTAAATCATTTTTCATGTAATTTTTAATGTTTTAAGATATTATTATATATTTTTTACATTATACACCATTTCTTTTCTTTAAGACTGATTCTTTAGATTATTTTGAATATACTCGCAAAGCTCTACTGTTTTTTCTTTACGTTTCCTTATTTTTAGACCACTATAATATTTATATTTTGATAATAAAACGAATGGGAATTTTTAATGTCAATAGTTCCATTCATTTGTTCAATGGAAAAGTGGGTAGTTCCATGGAACAAATTTATACTTGATGAAATTAATGGGAATGATCCAAGAGTTCATGTTTTTGCGTAAACTATTGTTTTACTGCCGTGGTTTTCAGGCTAAAACAAAATGTAATTTATTCTATTCTATAAATCAGAATTTCACCCTTTTAACTCGCTTTTCATAATCAATGCAGAAGACTAAGCAGATGGTACATCCTACGTTGTCTCTCATTTCCCAGACCAGATTAAAGGTAATATTGCGAACTCTTTAGTTTTAGATTCTTTATTTTAAATTATATTTTTTAACCTTTTGTTTTGAAAATATGTCACTCTCTAATTTGTGTTATAAAGTCTAGTAAATATTCGTGAACCCAAAGCGTTTCTCATTTATATTTCTATTTAAAAGAACCTTTAATAGCGAAAATAAATCTAATTTATATCTATTGGTAATAGGTAAATTGATGCAAGTACCTTACCCAATGTAAAGTTGTCTAAGAAGTCTGCCCTACCTATAGAGATGGATTACATAAAGGAAAATTTACATTGTATAAGGTTGTATCTATATCATTTCAAAACCTCATAATCTTATATAGATCAGATTTGAAGTTCAAACTTTTTGACGTATTATTTACAAAAATATCTGGCTGGAAACTTTGATTAAGAAAGTTTTAGAGGCTATTTGTTCTATTTTTAGTTTAATTTTGTAGAAGAGCGTCATTCTTCAACGATTTTCTTTTTATATTGGTAAGATAATGTTTAAAAAATGAATTTTCAATACATTTGCTAATAATACGGTTCTTATGACATCGAAATCTGTATCGTAATGATGTATTTTACAGCACTAGTGCTTTTTACTTTACACCAATCACAACCGCTCAATAGCCCAATGCCACAGATGCAAAATTTAAACATATTCATAGAATCTGAGCAAAGAGTTTCAAGTTCAGCATGAAAACATTTTTCTGATTTGTGAAATGTGATTTTTTAACCGAATTCGAAAGGAGAAGGTTATCAATGTACTTTTTGGAGAAAATAAACCTGAGTAAATGTACCTGATTATTATAAATGTATTTTTACAAACTGCTTTAGTTCCTTACTTTTATAAATTCCTTATTTGCTGAACTTTAATCTTGTTTTAGTTTAAAGTAATCGCAAATGTATTGAAAAACGTCGTATGATACTCGTACGGTAAGCTGTCTATTATACTCATGCTTCGTCCTCGGGATTAGCAAATTATACTTGTAGTACCGCCTACTGGATCGCCATTCACGCACTTATTTGAGGGTATTTTTTTTTTTTTTGTATCTTTTATCCTTGTAAGGTAGGTCTCTCTAATTGCTCGTGTCATTCGCTTTTTTGTGCTCGCCACGAACGCACGTGTCTCTCCAATATTACATTCGTTTGTTTATTCGGTATTATAAAAATGCCGAAACGTAAACAAGAAGACGATTACGAGAAATTGCTGAAGAAATTTAAAAAGTTAGAAAGGAAGGTGCGACGTCGTTGTCGCAGCCGTAGCCGCAGCACAACGTCAAAATCAAAGTCTCCAGGTTAGTGAACCTCCATTATTTTCCCTTTTACAGTGCCTTACGATAAGATGTGGTTTTTTCGTGTTTTAATGGTGCCCACTGCTGGGTTTGCGTCCATTTCAACGGAAATGGACTACCCACTAAATTAGTTTTGCAAACGGATCTTTGGACCGCTTCTTAACTAAATAGCAGATACATATATACAAATGGCGTTTAACGTCTTTAACACCGATTCGGGATTGCGTACTTCTCTTTGGAGCTGTACTAACCAATACCTAGTTTTGCAAACTACTTTGGTCTGTTTCTTAACTAAAGAAGTAAAATCGGTCGATTTCAGAACGAGAACATACGTCTAACGAAGTGCCATGTGAGGTTGCTGAACATATCACCGAGTTTCTGGGCGATGACAATACGTTTGTGAATCGCGAGACCAATCCGCCTGGCTTCGAACCGGACAACCAAACGGAGCCTGCTCCTGAACTACCTGCTAGCTTAGCTGATGCCACTCCGGCGGATCCTAGTGCCTCCTTGGCATTGGATAGTGCTATACTAGAAATATTAGGTGATGATCCTACTATTTCCAATAACTACGGCCCTGAGATCCACAAGGACCTGGCAGTTCGGGTACAACATATCGCAGCACATGGGTTGAGTAAGGAACTTCGTAAGGAGTTAACCTTAAAATACTTATTACCGAGTAACTGCACTTTAATAAATGCTCCGGCGCTGAATGCAGAAATTAAGGTAGCCGTTCCGGATGTAACCGCCAAACGCGATAAAAATATAGAGGAGCGTCAAAAACAAATGGCAACTGCCATATCTTGTATAAGCCAAGCAATTAACGGGCTAATTTCAAATAATAATTCAGATAAATCCTTGATAAATTTATTAATGGATTCGCAACGTATTTTATGTGACTTACAGTATAGTGATATTGTACTACGAAAGAATTTTATCTTGTCGTCCCTAAAGAAGGAGATGAAGGAACAGTTATTAAATACTAGGCCCGATACACTTCTGTTCGGCGAAAATTTATCTGAAACAATAAAAGCAGCCAAAGCTATCAATAAATCTGGCGCGGAGTTAAAGACCCCGGCGCCAAGACCGCAAACAGCTAATAAGAAGCCGGCAGCGGCAGCTAGCACGTCCCGTAATTTAAACTGGAAGGGCCCTTATCCTGCACGCAAACAGCAGAATCCTCCGAAGACGAAGGAACCCCCTCCGAGCAGGAGTCGGCCGTCGAGCTCATCGAGGCACTCGCAGCAGCAGCGGACGCGCAGCCGCCGGTAGACGAGGTAACCTACACTGGCAGATTACACTTATTTCATGACCAATGGTCAAGAATTACTAATAATCCGGAGGTACTTTCATGCATCAAGGGCTATGAAATACCGTTTGCCCATCCAGTACACCAATTTTCTCCTCCCTTGGAGAAAAATTACTCTCAGAAAGAATTACAATCCTTTCAAGAGGCTATCGGTAACTTAATTTGTATCGGGGCCATTTCAAGATGTAAACCTACAAAAGGGCAGTTTTTATCTAGTATTTTCATGGTACCTAAACCAAACGGTAAAATGAGATTTATTTTAAACTTGAAAAATTTAAACAGATTTATAGACACAAAACATTTCAAAATTGAGGATCTACGTACAGTATTAAAACTAATATCTAAACATTGTTTTATGACAAAAATTGATCTAAAAGATATTTGGTACGAATCCATCCTAATTCAAGAAAATATTTAAGATTTGTGTTTGAACACCAGATGTACGAATTTAATGTTCTGCCGTTTGGGTTAAGTACCGCGCCCTATATTTTTACTAAGATTATGAAACCTATAACCCGTATGCTGCGCTCTGCTGGTTTCACATCGGCTAACTATTTGGATGATTATTGGTTAATGGGGCAATCCCACGAGACTTGTTTATATAACACCATACAAACTGAGAAGCTGCTGACTTCTCTTGGTTTTATTATAAACGAAGAGAAGAGCAGCTTTATACCCAGCAAGACCTGTACATTCTTAGGTTTTGTTTTAGACTCCGAAAAATTTCAGATCACATTGCCTACGGAAAAAATCAATCGTGTTAAACTAGCGATTGAAGAGTTTATGAATTTGAATAGGTGTAAAATACGCGATTTTGCTCGCTTTGTTGGACTTTTGGTGTCAGTCTGCCCAGCTGTGGAATACAGTTGGTTGTATACTAAACTTTTCGAAAGGATTAAATACTTAAATTTGAAATCTGATAACGATTATGACAAATTTATGTATTTACCTACTTCACTACAGACTGACCTAAGATGGTGGCATAAAGCAATATGCACAACATACAACAGAATTAGGGAGGACAAACATGATCTGGAAATTTTCTCAGATGCCTCAAATACGGGGTGGGGCGCCGTGTGTGAGCAACAGAAGGCTAGCGGGTTGTGGAGTGAACGTGAAAGAGTAATGCATATTAATTACCTAGAATTGTTGGCAGCATTTTTTGGTTTAAAAATATTTGCAAGACATTTAAGGAAAGTAACTGTCAAATTCTGCTACGCATTGACAATGCTACGGCGGTATCTTATATAAACCGCGTGGGTGGCATTCAATATCCCCACCTCACGGATATTACAAAACTAATATGGCAATGGTGTGAGCTCCGCAACTTGTATGTTATGGCCTCCTACATACCATCATCAGATAACAAAGATGCAGACGCTGAGTCCCGGCGAGTGCATCCAGACATAGAATGGGAGTTGGCTGATTGGGCTTACCAAAAAATTGAGAACAAATTTGGTACACCACAAATCGACTTGTTTGCTAGTCGGTTAAATAATAAGTGTCCCAAGTATATTTCTTGGCACAATGATCCAGGTGCAATCACTGTTAATGCTTTCACAATTTCTTGGTGCGATTACTATTTCTATGCTTTTCCCCCTTTTTCCGTTATTTTAAAAACATTAAGAAAAATTATATCGGATAAAGCAACAGGTATTATGGTTGTACCATTATGGCCTACGCAACCATGGTACCCACTTTATTGCAGTCTATTGATTTCTAATATTATTACCCTTAAACCTTTTAAAAGCCCAATTGTATCTTCTCATTCTAGCAACGGCAACATCCACAACAAGATTACCCTGGTTGCAGGGATCTTGTGCGGACAGCGTGGCTAAGGAGAAGTGTACCCCCGTCAGCAATTGATGTGATGATCGCCTCATTGTCTGACACTTCACTTAAACAATACGATGTATACCTAAAACGTTGGTTCTATTTTTGTAATCAAAATCATTATGATTTGTTCAATGCATCTATTCCACAAATAATGTTTTTTTTTAAATAAACTTTTTGAAGAGGGTTCTCAATACGGAACCCTTAATTCCTGTAGATCTGCATTAGCCCTTTTGATGGGTAATAATATAGGAAAAGATGATAGGCTGTTAAGATTTTTCAAGGGTATATTTCGGTTAAGACCACCTTTACCAAGATATTCCATGACGTGGGATACATCAATTGTTTTAAACCATTTAAGTCAACTATATCCAAACGAGACACTCAGTCTCAATGATATTTCTAAGAAACTTGTTACCCTATTAGCATTATTAACTGCTCACAGAGTTTAAACACTGTCTAAAATTAATGTTAAGAACATTGAAATATTTCCTTCAAAAATAATGGTCAAAATACCTGACTTTATTAAAACAACACGTAAAGGTTCTTTGCAACCAATTCTTGTCCTACCATTGTTTGAAGAACGACCTGAAATATGCCCGGGAAAAACGTTGTTAGCTTATCTAGAAATGACAGCCTCATTTCGAAGAGATATTGTTTCACTTTTTGTTAGTCTTAAAAGACCTTTTAGGGCAGTTGGCCCACAGACTTTAAGCAGGTGGATTAAGGAAACCTTAAGTGACAGTGGTAAAGATATTAATATATTTACAGCTCACAGTACAAGGCAGGCAGCTACGTCTGCGGCCCACAGTTTAGGTGTAAGCTTAGAATTAATTAGGAAGACCGCTGGATGGAGTGGATCTTCAAATACATTCTATCGGTTCTATAATAGAATCATAAGTAATGTTGATTGTAATGATGATTCTTTTGCAAGAGCTATTGTCAACAACGCTCGTTGATTCTTTCTGTAATGATCAATCAGAAACAAGTTTATTACTACTTTGTAAAATTTTACAATTTATATGATTGTTTTGTTTTTCCAAACTATTATTATTTTTTAAATAATTAAAAAGAAGTAAAATATTTCTCTTGTATCTCTCAATGTCTACAAGTATAATTTGCTAATCCCGAGGACGAAGCATGAGTATAATTAATGATTAAACGAACTTACCTGTACGTGAAGTTCTATCATAATTATACGAGGGCTTCGTCCGAAGGGATTAGCAACCCTCCCACCCTACTAGTTTCCCCAATTTTGAGAAATATTTTCTGCGCTCTAAACTAAATGACACGAGCAATTAGAGAGACCTACCTTACAGGGATAAAAGATAAAAAAAAAAAAAATACCCTCAAATAAGTGCGTGAATGGCGATCCAGTAGGCGGTACTACAAGTATAATTTGCTAATCCCTTCGGACGAAGCCCTCGTATAATTATGATAGAACTTCACGTACAGGTAAGTTCGTTTAATCATTAGTTATAGTCGTCGGTTTATTATAAGCACTCGGCTTCGCCTCGTGCCTATAAACACCTCGACTATAATATCCAGCTTACCGTACTTGTATCATAATGTACTATTATACATGGGTATGAGATATATATAGATAAGAGTAAAAAGTGCTAAATTTGTTTTAATAATTACGTAGGAATTATATATAGGACGAGCACCGTGACGCAGCTGTCAACACGGCCGGCCTGCGACACGGATGGTCCCGGGTTCGATCTCCGGTCAGGTCAAGGTGGAAAATGACCGTTTTCAGATTGACCTGGGTCTTGGATGTTTATCTATATATGTATTTTTAATAAAATATAGAATCGTTAAGTATCCCATAACACAAGCCTCGTACTTTCTTTGGGGCTAGCTCAATCTGTGTGATTTGTCCGTATATATTTATTTATTATTGTTAAAAAAATATTTTATTACAGATGGGCAATATTGTTTCCAACAGGTAAAAAAATATTTTTAATAACATTGAAAAGTTTCTTTAAAATTCATACGGCACTTTTCGCGAAAAGGAATAACAGACATCCTCACATCTATACAAACTTTATCATACTAGCTTTTTTAAGTTTGTAATAAGCCCAAAGACCCTTGGATTGACCCCGGCTTCCGGATCCCAAATCCTCAAGCATGTCAGATGAAAATGTAACCGGGATTACGCTTAGATGTCACAGACATCAATAGTTCAAAGTCAAAGATTTTCATTCAAAATTGGATAATTTCATCTGTTTGTGAACAAAAGTTCAGCGCTCGACCAATAATGACGTTTATAAGCATAGTTCTCGCTGGTCGCCAGTCGCAAGTTTACCTTTAGAATATCTTATTAAGTAATGGAAAAGTAAAGTAATAATATTATCTCTCCTCGTACCATTAATAACCTAAACTTTAACAAAAGTTTATGATATGTCTCCCAAAAAACTTTGACGAAATTATAAAGTTTTTTAAAAATCTTAGCACTGAAATTTCTAATACGATTAAAATCTTGAATTACCCATCGTGTGGCGTATTATTAAATAGGTCTTTAAAAAATATTATGAGGTTGTGAACACCACTTTTCGATTTAGAGATCCGTTTCCGAAATATTTGGTTTTAAAGTGCAAATTTTTTTTATAGGTAAGTGTCCCCCTCCCCCCTCTATCTGCTAAACGGTTATATATGGATACGTGAAAAAAAATATAGCTGTAGTATACATACTGAAGTTGAAAGTAAAACTATCAGAGCTGAGTAATAAGTGCAAACTAAAAAGTTATAGGCAACCAACTTATAACAAACTGTAAAATGTCATACAATTTTCATTGTTAGATGTTTTCGGTCGTTAAACTGTGAGGTGCGAGTGTAAACAGTGTGAACTCAAAGTTGTCATTCGCAACTACGGAACCCTACACTGCGCGTGGCCCGACACGCACTTGGCCGGTTTTTTTTTAAATTTATTTTTACAATAATCTGTAGATAATTTTTATTTTTAAAGTCTTAGCTCTATTTTAATTTAAAAAAAAATCTTGTTCCTTTGTTTATAACCTAGCTTTTCATTCCTCAGTCCTCAGATTTGCAAAACTGCAGTCAACTTCTTTTTCGTTTTGTCATGGTTCCACGAACAAAATCAAAAACATAAATCGCGGAATTGCAGAGTTTTAATTGACGATAGTGACGTCGGTTCTAGGCTGTAGCTAGGGTTACCTATGCAGCATATTTCGCACCCCTAGACGAAAACTCAATTAAACTCGTAGGATATTAAAAAACCGTCAGCCTTGTTCGACCGTTTACGTTAGTCGTAAATTTTTTTGCTGACGTCGTGTACCCTGTGGTATTCTGGGGAAGAATACAAATGAATTTAATATCACCTGATAATTGAAAATTTGGGTTACAAAGGATAATTAAGACATATTATTTATGTAAATGTACTTATGTACGACAAACATTACCTTCCTGTATCTACCTGACTCCAAGACAGACCGGTAAAACCTGGGCTATTGCAGGAATATAGACCCACGTGTGCGTAGTGACATTATAAGTGTTGTGCAAGGGCGCTCACCGCCACAAGATGGCACCTTAAAGTGTCGGTTATTTCTTGCTGCAACCACGATAGCCTTATATAGTCGCCGAAATAAATAAAAGGTCTGTTCTAAGTCCTTCTTCTTTTCGTGTCGATGGTACAGTTAAGTTCTGCTATATTTTTTCAGTCTTCAATGCCTTTCTTGGAAGCTGCATGAAGGTCATCCAGCATTCAGGTGTTCGGGCACCTGGGACATGAGAGGAAGTGCGCCATAGTTTGGGGAGAGTGACCATATTCGCACCAGTTTTGCAAATTGTCTATCATTCCCCACAATGCCAGATTGTCCTGTTAATATTAAAACTATTTATATTTCTTCAGCGCAATTTTTTAAAAAGCTATTAGTTTTCAGACATTTTTGTTAATAATTCATTTATACTGGTTAAGAAATTTAGTTGAAATCAAAGATAGTACCTATTTATACAATAGAGCGTCCTTCCTCTTTAACCATAAGTTCAGTCTACCCCATAAAGATCTAAGACGTGAGAAGTATGTATTCATTGCAAAGGAATGTACGCGGTACGCTTAACCGCACAAATATACGTGAGGTGGAAACCCTATCGCGGTGAGGTCAACGATCAATCAAATCAAAACTATAAATTAATTTATCTGCCAAAATTGTTTGGAGTTTCATTTGTTTTTGCTGTGTGTGTTCCAAATGTTTACATTTCATAACTTCAAGTGTTTGTTCATCGAGTTGTTTATGTTATATAGCTTACAGGTAAATATACCAGAGATGCTCAATTTGTGTTTCAAATTGATTGATTTGGTGCTCCCACACTGCCGTCATATATTATAATGTTAACAAATGTTATAAAACATTTTGTTAGCAAACTTTTGATCACAATGTTAAAAAATATCATCATGTTATGTAATATTAGTAAACATCTCCTAATAAAATTGTTAGTTAACATAATTAAACATTTATCTTTTGTTTGTAAACATTTATTCAGGTGACAGCGGAACAGTGTCTGAATTCAAATCCGAACTGCGAACCGAAGTCATTTAGTATATCAAATATATTATACAAACATCGAGATATAAACAAAAACGCTCTAAAAATTTCAACTGTTCGCAAAGTACCAAGCAAAGCTCCTCTCTGTGTGACATAAACCATAATATTCTGCCCTCTATTACTTCAATTGACCGTAAGACAGACGATTGTCCAATAAATACGAGTCTGCGATGGCGACCAATAATACTAGCGAAAAGGCCTGTTATGAATGCATTGTGTTCTGTTCGTCTTTGTTTGTGGGTTGATTGGGTCTTCCTGTTCTATAATAATGGCTAAACGAGCTAGACAAGTACTTTGTCATGGCCCGTAAACCATTTGATATAAGTATTAGAAAATTGCCTTGATAGAAATATCTATTAACATGTTTTATAGAATATCGTAAAGATAATGTTAAAAAATATCTGGCCACGTGTGAGTCGACTGCTACATTTTACTTTAAACCTTATTACAAATTTACGGTTAAGGTAAGATTAGGTTAGAAACTCTAAAAGTACTAATACCCGATTGTTAATAGTAGTAATAGTCCCAACAATTTTGTCCAACCATTACTCGTGGTCCAACTACCGTACTTAAGAGTCGCCTGGAAGCGCATGTCTCCATACAAACGGAAAAAGGAAATTGTGAATAAGGCAAACGCCTTCGATTCCCACGGGAAGCATACTTTGTAAAGTTGTTTCCAGTTTGGTTAGGACATTGCAGGCATGAATCACCTGATTGTCTGAAAAGAAAGTTGATTTCGTGCTTCGGAAAGCACGTTAAGCCGTTGGTCCCGGCTGCCATCTGGTAGTCGTTAAAGGAATCAAGTCAGAAGCCGAGAGGCGATTCCGAAGAACTCTGACACCAGAGTGTGCAGGTTCGACTGACCGTGTCACCTACACCAAATGATGATGATAATAAAGTAAATACTTTTTTTTAAGTCGGTCGACATATATTAAACTGTTTTGGCACAGCTTTTTCTAATAGAATAGAAGAAACTCATCTTAGCCTAAAATATCCAGTGTGTACTAATAGGTTCATCTCACTCAGTAAGAACTAACGGAAAAGTATTTATCCTGTCCGTATAACTTTTCGTTTGCCCTGACGCCTACAGTTTTTCCAAAATTGATTTGTGTTTATCATCTCTTATATCAGACGGAATATTATACTTACAAGGATATGTCATATCTTTTTTAGATTCTAAGAACTATAAACAATAAGAATTAATAATCTTTTAGATAAATGAATCAATTTCAATGAAACTTAACTGGAACCTATCGAGCAGTATAATAGAAATAAAATTAAATCCAAATCTGTACAAGTGGTGAAGCTATTTGTGACATAAAATAAATAGAAGTCGGTGGAAAATACTTTCAACTGTTTTGGCACAGCCTTTCCTAATAGAATAGAATAAACTCATCTTAGCCTAAAATATCCAGTGTGTCCTAAGGTTCACCTTACTCTGTAAGAACTAACGGAAAAGTATTTATCCTGTCCGTATAACTTTTCGTTTGCCCTGACCCCTACAGTTTTTCCTAAATGGATTTGTGTTTGCTTAGCTCTTCTATCGGACGGAATGTTATACTTACTGGAATATTCATTTATTTTGTAGAATTTACGTATTAAAAATAACTATGAATAAAATAAATACAAAGAAACTTCTCCTGGCCTCGTCTGGCCCGCGTGGAGAGTATAGGCCAAATCCTCTGACTGCTTTGGCTAATATATGATATGGCTCTAATAGTACAGAGAGGGTCATGCTCCTTCAGTGGAGATTAAAAAAAGACCTGATGATGATGATGATGACGGTTGTTACGACAGTGTTGTCGCCGCTTATTTCAGAAAAACCCCATTCCAGCTATTGTAAAACATTTCCATCGACGAGGTAAATCTATCTAGTCTAGTCATCATCATCATCAGGTCTTTGTTAGTCTCCACTGTAGGAGCGAGACCCTCTCTCTCTAAATAACTAGCTGTCCTGGCGAACTTCGTTTTGCTATTTCTTTATATTTCTTATGTTATTATAGTTATTCTAATGCTTGAGGTGATAGCAAAACTTTCAAATCACAAACCATGAAAATCGGTCCTGCATTTCTCAAATTATAGGTAAATAATAAATAAATAAATATATACGGACAAATCACACAGATTGAGATAGCCCCAAAGTAAGTTCGAGACTTGTGTTATGGGATACTAACTCAACGATACTATATTTTATAATAGATAATTACTAGCTGATGCCCGCAACTTCGTTCGCGTGGACTATATGACTCCGGCGTATAGGCGGAAGAAGAAGGTATATTATACCTTCTTCTTCTTAGCGTTTCGATGGCAAAAACATTAAATTGTCGCAGCCCAGAAATTAGCCACCCAATTATTAATATACCTTAATACGAACTAAACATACATATGAAAATACTTGTAGCAGTGTTATAAAATTGTATGCATTGGCTGCTGCTAAATACTGGAGGGATTAAATATAGGATTCTTTTAGACTTTCTGAGCCACCGACACGATAAGAAGAAGACTATATATAGGCTTGGAGAGAAATCAAAATCTCATCTTTTGCCGTATGGACTGAAAACTACGTTGTCAAAAGGGGGGACCGCTGGGCGGTCACCAGTAATATGAGCTAATCGTACTCTACGCACCCTATCCCAGAGGAGAGTGTGACTCTGTAAAATTGTCGATATAAAATTTACATGGTACTTAGTGTATCAGATGCTCTAAATCTTCGATTTTTTCACCTCAACAAAAAATGCTCATCAGGTTGAGTAACTTTTGCTAAGGCGTCATTTATATATTTCTTATAGTTTACCTGGACCATTATGATTCTGTATGAGGTGTTACGAATCTCAGATTTTTTATACCTCAACAAAAATGCTCATTAGGCTTAACAACTTTTGCTAAGGCTCCACTTTTATATTTCTTATAGTTCATTTTTTTGCTTTCTATTGTTCTTTTTAAGTGTCCCTCTATCCATTTCAGTCAAAAATACAAAATGTACAGACAAAATATTTTTACTGTTTTATTATATGTATAGATATAGATAAACATCAAAGCAAGACCCAGGTCAATCTGAAAAAGATCATTTTTCATCTTGACCTGACCGGGGATCGAACCCGGGACCATCCGTGTCGCAGGCAGGCGCGATAGGTGTTCGAACATATAAAACTTTGTTGATAATATTATTATCAACAAAGTATAAATCGGTGTGTCTTTGTTGATAATATTATTATCAAAAATATAAATAATCACTCTGATAAAAGCCGATTTCAACCACACTACTAAATCGATTTCCAATTTGAATTTCATCGAAATCGATTAAGCGAGGATTTGGAAGTATAATCCCTCCAAAATAAAAAAATATTTTTCCAAATCGGGTCATAAATGATGGTGTTATAACATCATTAAAGAAAACTTTACTTTCGAGTTCAGTCAACGTGTACATTATATCTTTTAAGCCCAGCCTGTCTTTTGTGGATAGTGGAAACTCATATTAGCGTATTATCTCCAGTCTGTACTTAGGTTAACCCCATCCTGTAAGAAGTAGCTAAAAAGTATTTATCCTGTTCGCATAACTTTCCGTTTGCCCTACAGTTCTTTTACTTAATTTATTTGCGTCTGCTTAGCTTTTTAAACACAGTGTTGAACTTACTAGACTATTCATTTATGTTTCTACATTTTATGGAAAAACCACAAAACTAATTTTTATAAACTTTGATTGGGATCCATTAAATAAATAATAAGTAAATATATACGGACAAATCACACAGATTGAGCTAGCCCCAAAGTAAGTTCGAGACTTGTGTTATGGGATACTAACCCAACGATACCATATTTTTAGAATAGATACTTATATAGATAACATCCAAGACCCAGGTCAATCTGAAAAAGATCATTTTCCGTGTTGACCTGACCGGGGATCGAACCCGGGACCATCCGTGTTGCAGGCAGGCGTGTTGACCGCTGCGCCACGGAGCTCGTCGTCATTGGAAAGTGTAACTTACGTAATAGGCATAATACTTTTTGAATCGGTTTATACATGATGGAGTCAAAAGATAATATTACATCAAGAAAACATTAAATATTCCGATGAATGAAAAAATTTCTAAGTTGGTTAAAAATACAGCTTATTAAGTAAATATTTTTCGATAGTTTGTTCTAAAGCGATATTGGAAACTGTTGTTAGCCTAAAATATACGAAGGTTTATGTGGTTCACCTTACTTATAAAAAATAACGGAAAAGTGTTCCTGTCTTTATAACTTTTTGTTTTCCCGTTACCTCTATAGCTTGCCCTAAATATATTTGTATTAACTTATTGTATTTTCGTAGAGTATTTATTTGATTTCAGACAAAGCATAGTTTCCCTCAAAAAACTGACCTAATTTTGTAGTATAAATAATGCTTTGCGACTTCAAGTTATTATATACTTACGGATATGTGATTTATGTAATCTGATAAGTGTACTGTTTGAAAAGTCATTTAAATGATCCAATCTTTTCTTTTTATAAAATTACAGCAAAATTTCTTTAGACTCGCCATTTTGCAATACATGGTCTTATGTCTTAAATTTGAAGTGACTAAAGGCCACAGCACACTTATTAAATCAGAAAGGCATTGACGCCATATCGACCTCGCTATCAACTAGGCGGTCACCTAACTAGCGCTTCTTGTCTTCGAACTATTTTTGTATGAAAAAACCGCTCGTTTGCGAACGGCGAAATTTCAATTACCTAATCATCAAATACCTTAATACGCCGACTCAGCAACGGCTAGGCGACGCCGCGCTTACGGCGCATTTACGGAAAATTTCTCACTTCTTCAATGAGTTACGGAGAGACGTAAGCGGGTGGACGACAGTACGTAAAGGCAAGTTGACCGACCCGCTATAGTGGCTATTACACGACACGATATTCAGTTTCTGACAAAAAGGATACCGCTATACGTAAGACACGTAAAGAGATATCGCTATACGTGCGAAACGTATTGCGGCGTCCCTTTCGTCAGAGACTGAATATCGTGTCGTGTAATAGCCACTAAAGCGGTTCACGAGTTTGTCCCAAGGCAAGCCTTTTCGTTACGATTCCGATTAGAGTGCGTATGAGTAGGGAGTTTACAAATAATTCTGAACTGCTCAAGTTGATACGTTTACGTTCTGTTTATGAGTTGTTAAGTGAGCTGTGTTAACCTTAACCACAGAATAATAGTAATAGTAACCACCTTACATAATAGTCCAAGTAACTGGTAAAAAGAAAGACGATACCATCGTATTGTCTCATCACCTGAGAAAATTTATACAGACAATGGCTTTTATATTCCACCATATATTCCTTAGCATGTTGTCTTCACAATTCAGTACAACATGGCACAAAAACCTCTTATATTTTCTCTTTAACTACATAGTTAAATAAAGGGATTCAAAAATCATACCTAATGTTTCCCATACGTATTAAATCTTCACTAAACAAAAACTTTTCCCATTATTTTACCACAATCGATGTAATGCAATGTCTAGGGATTTTCATTTCACAAAAGTTTTCGACGTTAATCAAGATCAGAGATTTGATAATTAAAAAACCGGCCAAGTGCGTGTCGAGCCACGCGCAGTGTAGGGTTCCGTAGTTGCGAATGACAACTTTGAGTTCACACTGTTCACACTCGCACCTCACAGTTTAAAGACCAAAAACATCTAACAATGAAAATTATATGAAATTTTACATTTTCCAGTACATTTTATAAGTTGGTTGCCTATAACTTTTTAGTTTGCATTTAGTACTTAGCTCTGATAGTTTTTCTTTCAACTTCAGTATATACACTACTGCTGTAATTTTTTCACGTATCCATATATAACCGTTTAGCAGATAGAGGGGGGGGGGGGGGGGGGGCACTTACCTCAAACAAAAATTTGCACTTTAAAACCAAATATTTCGGAAACGGATCCCTAAATCGAAAAATGGTGTTCTCAACCTCACAATATTTTTTAAAGACCTATTTAACAATACCCCACACGATGGATAAATAGAGAAAAAGAAATTACTTCCTCACTTTACTTGTATGGGAGCCACCCTAAAAAAATGTTTTACAGGTTTTTTTTCTACGACTTTTTTGGCATTATTAATACCCATACCAAATTACAGCTTTCTAGTACTTATAGTCTCTGAGTCGGATGGACAGACAGACAGACAAACAGACATGGCGAAAATATAAGGGTTCCTTGTTTACTACGTAACCCAAAAAACAGATTTGGTATTATTCCAAAAACTTTAATTTAAAGTTCATCTGTTTTATATGGATTCCGTGGGTTACTGATCAAATAAATTAGATCGTAAAATTAGATTATCTTCGCAAAATCCTTATTGAATCTGGAATGGAGATCGAAAGAAACATGATATTTAACAAAAAACGTTAACGAAACGGAAAATTACTTAAATATGTACATACATACATACTATCACGTCTCTTTCCCTTGCGGAGTAGACAGAGCTCATGTCTGTAAAACCTCAAGGCCACGTTTAACATTTGTTTGGGCTTGTAGGTGAGTACGGAATCAAAATAGTGATGGGTTACTAGCCGCATCGCCTATTGACATGATTCCTGATGCCCATTCCCTCGATCAGCTTTTACGATCTGCGCGGGAACAAGAGCAGTTGGTACATTCTACGTTTTTTTTCCTCCCAGACCAGCGTGAAAGAAACTTAAATATATGATTATTAATAATTTTACTAATATTGATGTACCTGTTTTTAGGGTACCGTACTGAAATGTTAAAACTGGGACTCTATTACTGAGATTCCGATGTCCGTCCATCTGTCTCTCACCAGGCTGTATCACATTAACTGTGGTAGCTAGACAGTCAACATTTTCACAGGTGAATTAATTATTTCTGCTGTCGCTATAACAAAAAAATACTATCATTTTGGTAAACAGGACCATTTTGCCTGCAACTTTTGATTCTGCCTTCCCAATTTCAGATCTCCCCAAGGATGTCTAAAAATGTAATCGCAATGTAATTCTATTTTCCTATAGGTACAATCCTGTAAAAGGCAAACAAAAGTTTTCCCATTACTTAAGGCGCTTAGACCAGCCAACTAGCGCAACTCTTGGTTTTATTTCTTTTATTACTAAACTAGCTGTTACCCGCGGCTTCGCCCGCGTAATATATAGCCTATGTCCTTCTCGGTACCCTAACCTATGTATATGCAAAATTTCATGATGATCGGTTCAGTAGATACGGCGTGAAAGCGTAACAAACAAACAAATTAACAAACAAACTCACTTTCGCATTTATAATATTAGTTGGTATGGGATTGGGATTGGGATAAGATCAAATTGACAAAATCGACGTAAGTACTTCACTAGTAAATGACTTGTAGTATTTTTTGTATTGCTTTTCATTATTTTGCATTTGGTAATCCAAGAGAACTACGCATTACTGCCAAAAGCGGCCACTTTTGGCGGTAATGAATAGTTCTGTTAATCTGAAATGCTGATGTGGATGAAAAGTTCCACTAAAAATACTACAAGTAATTTACTAAGGAAGTATTTACGTAGGTTTTTTCAATTTGTTCTTATTCGGAGAACAAGAATTAAATAACGGATGTCGCTAGTTTCGGTGGTGTAAGCCTCATAATCGTCACTATCGATCGATGAAACAACAATGCTAGGCGTTCTCATAGAAGTTTCCGGCATGAATAACGATTATAGATTTGTTATTAGTCGAAGACATTCCAAGTTCCATCGGCTCCATAAAGCTACAGATACACATGCTAGTTTTTAGCATGCTTGTGTCTCACACAAGACTTTCACACAGCATGCTTTTTTAAGGTATACTCAATGAATATCCTTGCCTCAGGTAGCATGCTCAAAAATTAACCCGCCAAGCCAAAGAGTTTCGAGCGTGCCACAAAGAAGCATGCTTATTTTTATCCATGGCTGTTCATACCTGCTACTAAGTTGCACGTTCTCAAAACCAGCACGGAAGCATGCTTCTAAGTAGCATGTGTAATTGTAAATCCGTAAGGAGTCCATGAAAATTATAAAATATAAACAGTACAGACAGTGTTCCTCGTAACATTTCCATTACTATTGGACGCGCGGCTTTGTCTATGCTGTCGGTATTAACGGTACCTGCGTCCGGGCAACACCGCTCTCGCGCGATTAGTCTAACTCGCCGCTTGATTGAGAGTTCACGCCGTTCTCTCGAAAAAAAAATACGCCCAAAATTTCCGCTCGCGCGCGTAATTGTGCTAATTGCTCGCTCGTTTAGCAGAAAATGACTTTTTGGCTGAAGTAGAAGTGGAGTAAAGTAATACTGGAGTGATTTATCTTATCTTTAGTGAAAAAACGCTAGTCGGTCTAACAAAAAGGTCGGAAAAAGGACTTGTTGGGGTTTAAACCCGTCAGTTCGCGTGTGAGTTTCATTTTTAGACAACTGAGTCACAATCCTTTTTATCAAAAGATTCAAAACACTGAAAACGTTTATTTAGAAACTTAAGAGAAATACTCGTAGGTCCTTGCAAGCACTTTTTACGTCAAATTACAATTATTTATAATTATAATTATCTTATAAGGCACTACCTGTTACCCGTGGCTTCGCCCGCGTAATATATGTATAACCTATGTCCTTCTCAGTACGCTAATACAAAATTTCATGATGATCGGTTCAGGAGATAGGACGTGAAAGCGTAACGAACACACTCACTTTCGCATTTATAATATTAGTTAGGATTATGTATTTTACTAATTGTCTTTGAAGTATCTTACGTATCTTCTTAATTGCAAGTAAAAGTATATTTATATACTCTAGATATTTTATGCCTAGAGATACTGTATCGTAAAATGTTCCTAATTAGTAGACAATTACAAAACTTACCCACAGTTTTGAAATTGATGCGTAAAGTTACAAAGTTATCTGGCTTGTTTTAAGCTACGAAATTGAATAGGCGTTTTATGCTTTAGTAAACATCAATGGAACAAAAAGTTTTTCAGACTTCAACCCTTGAAATTCCGTGACTGACACAGGGGTGACTCAGACCGTCAATATGAACAACTTTTCCAATAGGACCAATGCTGGTAACTCATTTTTTTAAATTGACTATTATAATTGACCAGGCGGTTAAACACTATTGTATGATAATGTCAAAAAATTTTTTTTGTGCCCCCTGAGTCACCCTTTGAAGGATATGTCGAGGGTCAATTTATAAATTTCAAGTCAGCACGCATATATTAAGACCCATCTATCCATTGATCGATAAAAAATCAGGATCGGCCCTTCAAAAATGTAACAGTGACGCAATACCAATGCATGGAAACTTAAGGCTTCACAAGCTGACACATCGACATTGAAAATGCATGCAATTTTCCATACATTTTCCTGTGTTCTAAATTCAAATCTTCCAAATGTTATGAGTATAAGTACGTCACTTATGACGTCCTCAGTGCCTGATCCATGTTATTCTTGAATCTATTTTGATGTTCTCACTGATTTTTAACTTTATATAATATCATATTACGTTAGATCTATGTACATTTTTTTCCCGAGCGTTTCTTTTTTTTTATTATATGTTTGGCTGAGATGGTCATGAAGCTAGCTACATCATAATTTTTCAATAAGCACTAGCTGCCTTAGGCATTACATACCTCTATACCATATATAACTACAAAATATATTGAATTGATCCAGGCGTTACTTCGCGGAAGTCAAGGTTACATGCACTTAGAGTTAAATTATGTACGAAATAATTTAACTCAAAGTGCATGTAACTACAAAAAACATTAAAAAGCATGTTTTATGTTTGATCCTCTTGATTTAATTCTATTTTGTTCGTTTTTACTATTGATTGTTATAGCGGTAATAGATATACATATTCTGTAAAAAGTTTTTTCTACTCCTGTACTGTTGTAATCAGTCATTTATATGGTCAAGAACACAAACATAAGAACATTCATAATAAGTCTATACTCTATTCTTCATAACAGTACGGCACAGCCGTACTATAATGTAGCTATAATGATACAGCTAGCAGCCACAGAAGGAAGTTTTTTTGAACTAAATGCATTGCTGCCAACTTAAGAAAAACTTATTTCATAGTTTTTTTAAGAGTCTAGCGAACATAAATTTAAAAAGAAAAGGTAACTATAGACACAAAATTTTGTCATGTTTACATTATCCGCGAGTTAGTTGTCAAACTCAAAATTCATGTTTTACTATTTTTTGAAAGTCGTAGAATAAATATTGTATGCAACGGTTTATAATTAGGTCTTAAAAGGTAAGTGGCGCGGGTAGCGATACGAGCGAGCGAAGCGAGCTAATATCGCTAATAGAGGCGCCACGAGCCGCCTCTAAAAAATTTTTTTAGAATTTCTTGTCTGTCTGTATATGTATGATCACGTTTATCTCCGTAATAAACTGTTAATAAACCGACGACTATAATAGACAGCTTAACGTACGAGTATCATACGACGTCTTTCAATACGTTTGCGATTACCATAAACTAAAACAAGATTGCAATTCAGCAAATAAGGAATTTATAAAAGTTAGGAACTAAAGCAGTTTTTAAAAACACGTTTATAATAATCAGGTACATTTACTCAGGTTTATTTTCTCCAAAAAAGTACATTGATAACCTTCTCCTTTTTGAAGTCGGTTAAAAATCACATCTCACGAATCAGAAAAAAGTTTTCATGCTGAACTTGAAACTCTTTGCTCGTATTCTATGAAAAAGTTTAAATTTTGCATCTGTGGCATTAGGCTATTGAGCGGTTGTGATTGGTGTAAAATAAAAAGCACTAGTGCCGTAAATACATCATTACGATACAGATTTCGATGTCATAAGAACCGTATTATTAGCAAATGTAATGAAAAAGTTGTTAAATTTATCTAAACTTCGCAACTAACGAAGGTTAATTACTTTATCAATTGAGTTTGATATCCACTTAAATAATGGGATTACTCTCTAAATTTCAAATTAAATTAATCGAGTAAAGGCTTAGTTTGGTTGATCACTTAGTTGTTTAGCATCGAGGGACCACTATCCGATCAGTAAAGTTAATACTATTACGGTGGGAATACGATCATCTATTAGTGAGACTACTCGATCTTCGATTAAGTTACTATTGTATAATGATATTCTAGCATTTGCCCGCTGCTTCGCTTGCATTTAAGAAGATCCTATGGGAATATTTTTTTGGGGTAAATATTACTTTATTTTCACAAGGACTAGTAAAGACGGCTAATGAGGCGTCGGGGCGTCCTAGCAACGCGGGGAAACCCATTGCTCTCCGCTGGCCAGGGCAGCCACGAAATATATACATGGCGAAATTTTGATCGTTCTGGACCCTTAAAGGGGTGATTCAGCCCGTCGATATGAACCATTTTTCCTATGGGACCAATGCTGGAAACTCAAATTTTATTTTGACATTTTAATACAAAAGTGTTCAGCCGCCCGGACAATTTGTATAGGAATTTCGAAAATTTTTTCGAGTTTACCGCATTTGTCCCATAGGAAAAGTTGTTTATATTGACAGGCTGAATCACCCCTTTAATGGTCCGGAACGATCAAAATTTCGCCATGTATATTTTCATATCGAATATTCTCGATATGATAACTATATTTTTTTTCACCAACTATTAACATACACGCCCACCAACAGGCCTAACGTTACTCCTGGCTTCTGTCTACCCTGCAAATGAAAAAGATGTATCGGGTTATATGTATTTCTGACCGTTTAAATTTATCGCTACTGCTGCAATATTTTATTTTTAAGGTACATCACTGAAGTTCTATTGCTTTAAACACTTCCTAAAAATGATAATACCATTGTAATCGAATCTCAAGGGTCTACCCTATTTAGCAAAACTGTTTGTCATAATGCTGTCTTTGTATAAACATGCATTAACCTCTTTTTGCAGAAAATCCTTTGGCATACACTCATCATTCATCCAAAATTCATAATTTTGTAAGTCAAAATATCCATGATTTTAAGCTTTCGCGGTCACAATCACTAATATGTTCACTACGGGACTTACCGCGATTATTTTTGAGTTCTGTCTGATATTTCGACAACATTGCAGCTGCTATTTTCACAGACTAACTGAAGAGACTGCGGTTGTGTATGTTGAGCACGGTTTCCCTTGACAGCTCAACATACACAACCGCAGTCTCTTCAGTTAGTAATCGCGGTAAGTCCCGTAGTGAACATAATAGCAAAATATCCATGTTAAATAGTACGACCATTATATCGTAGAAAGTTCACAGTCGGAGTTAGTGGGGTCACAAATAACCTTAAGAACCTGATTTACCCTTTATGGCTAGTTGCTTTTGTAATGTTAGGGGTTTTGCCCTCATTTGGGCCCGCTCACATACTTGCTGCTTTGGTTTTTATCTAACTGACCCAACCAAAAAGAGGGTAATGTTTCGCACGTATATATGTAAGTGTGTTTGTTCCATTGTTGCATACTGTAGCCTAACCGGCTGATTGATTTTGAAGAGAGGCGAGGTGTTATTAGATCAAATTATTTTCTGGAATGTCATAGGCTATGTGACGTTAATAAAAAAAAAATAATTTGGCAGTCCTAAACTATCAGAAAGGTAGGCGAGGTTTTTTTTTTAAATAATCGTTTTGTTCCACAATGGAAGTGGAAACCTACGCTTTTTTGACAAGATGAAAATAGCCATTAGTGCCGTTAAGTTACTTGAGCTAAAAATAAATGTATCCCATTCGTAAAAATCAAGATTTATTAGCCGCAAATGTAAGAAAGTGGACAAACCTATCTGGACCTTGGCAAAAAGTCCATTGCGGTCATTAAGATCTATATCAGAGGCCTGGCATAGACTCATTAGGTCAACAAAGAGAGCGATTAGTTTACTGGAAATGGTCAGTTTTTGCACTCAATTTTGTCACTAGGAATGTAATGTCCGCAAAAAAGTATGAAATATTTGAGTTACTAAAGGTCCACTTATGACTTTATACTCTCTACCATCTCTCTACACTCCGTCATGCCTTTATTTCAATGATTAAAAAATGTCCATATTGTGAACGTGAAGCTGCGTGAAGGTTTTGTGTTAGCAATGCGTCATGTCAACTTTTGCTATAGGCCAGTCAATATCGACACAAAAAAGTGCAAACATTGCAAACGCGCATGTATCGGCGATATATATATATATATATATTGTAGAGACCACTAAGAATAGTCTACACCCAAGTTTGCAACTTTCTTAACCCTGTTCTAATCCCAGGGCGCCCGGATTTTTCACTTTTTTACGAAAAACTACCTTAACGATGCCTTTTTCGGGTATGTTTGTGGTATACTTTTATGAAAAAGACTAAATTATCTACCGTTTGAGTACAATTCAAAGCGTCTATGACTTATACATATTGAGTTATAGCTTGTCAAACCATACCAATTTTTTCCCAAATTTGGCACAATTTAGGGCACTTTTACTTAACGGGCCCGTACGAGAGAAACTAAAGATCTTACAAGAAAGTTGTAATAAAATAAAAGATAGAAGACTATTTAATGCTTTCAAATGAGTTCAATTTCATCTCTTAAAATTTTTTAATAGTAGACGACATACTCTGAAATATGGGTCTTTTCGGCCAAAGAGTAAAATTTGATGTAGGATGTGGTCTGGATGATTTGGATTTTAAATTTGTCTGTTACACTTGTTTGTGTTAACCACTCAACCGATCATCGAAAATGAAAAAAAAAACTGATCATTTGTCATACTATGGTCGAAAGGACCAATTTTGGGAATCTATTTCTCTACTATCAAAAAACTCTCTTTCATTCCTAGTATAAAATCAGATAAGGTAGGCAAAATTCATCATAGCTTCGATAAAATTTGTGATCACATTTATATTTACATTTTATCTAAGTAAAGGCATCGCCCTTAGGCAGCTTTACCCCCGAAATATGCATGTCGGGAGATTCCGAGAAAAAAGACCTGCGGCAGTTTCCCAACTCGGACAGATATTACAAGCTTTTCCACAAATAAGACGCCTGCAGCAAAGAAAATATAATACCAAAGACAATATAATACTAACGTAATAGACTGCCCACCTCAAACAAAAAAATTGGACCAAATTAAGGTTGCGAAAAGCAGGCGAATGTATGGCGCAAGAGAGTTGCTTGCTACTCGATACTAGATGGCGGTAATCTGCGTTAGCCTTTAACTTACGAAATATACGGTGTCATTATAAAATATTATGCCTAATTTATTGTTTTGATTTTTAATAAGATATATTTTGTAAATCATGTTTTTATATTCTCATAATACGGTAGATACAATGTTGTGTAGTTTTGAATGGCGCCATCTATGCGAGTCTCTGAGAACAAATCGTACGATTAAGGCGTTTAGACCACATGATAATACTAACCAATCGTATTAGAGCCTCATACAAAAATATTGAACCAATTCAGTGCATGCTACAAGTACGTACGAGTAGGTGCTTGCTTTACTGTATGTGAAGGTGCAACACTGGTGTCAAATTTTTTAAGGTGCCTTGAGTCATCTGACATAGCTTAGCCAACCCGTCTGGCCAGCGTGGAGAGTGTAGGCCAAGTCCTCCGACTGCTCTGGCTGATATATGGCTTTGATAGTAGGTGCAGAGAGGGTCGTGCTCCTGCAGTTTAGACTAAAAAAAAAACACCTGATGATGATGATGATGATGATGAACAGCCGGGACCAATAGCTTAAAGTGCCTTTAGAAGCACGGATGAGCTCGAGATATTATGCCACTTGCGGTTTGGGCCCGGGGTTGCTAAACATGCGTAAAGGCTAATATTGCACCAACCCACTGGGCCACCGGGCTCCTGTAGAAAGTACTAGATAGTCGCCATCGTTAGTTTCACCAACTGCCACGGCTGACGCTATTGCGATGGCGACAGCGCTGCAGAGCACTTTTCCACTCGTCACAAGATGGCGTTAGTCTGAGTTAGCCTAAACTTGTAAAAACCTGTGGTAAAAACTGAGAATCAATTTATAAATATGTATATGCCAAAATATTGATTTGATTTAAGATGAAGTTCATGAAAAGTGCAATTTCTGCATAGATGTAAAAACAAAAATTTTTTCGGGATACAAAGTTGTGACGCAACCTGTGGCGCCATCTATGTGCTACGATCAAAATAAATCGTACAAATTAGAGGTCGGGACCAGCAGGCCGATTTACTAACTCGGTGTACAACGATTTAATTGTCACTTTAGCATCCATTACGGTGTTTATATCTTAAATAAAAATAGTCATTCATACCGAAGCCGTAATTAATACTGAAGTTACCATGAAAATTATGTACACCGTGGCTGTCAAAAGTTGGCAAATAGGCCTGCAGATGCCGCAGCGTCTCTCAACGAGAAGAGTCAGTGGAGACATTTTTTATTTATGGGAGATAGAGAAAATAAGCCATAGTACGGAAAGCATTCATGCATTTCATAAAAGCCTAAATTGACCTAACCGATGTCGATAAAAAATTGTTCGCTGGCTACCCAAGGTACCAAAACAAAAATTATTTTTATTGACAAAGAGTTTTTTAGCACCTCATTTTCTATCAATTTCAGACACTTGGTTTCAAAATTGAATCGTCATAAACTACTCTATTAATTTTGGTACAAAAATAAGTACCCGACAGGCAACTTTTTTTCAATTACGACAATAATTGATTCTCAAGATGGTTATGTTGTTTTGGAAAACCGAAGAATGAAGCTTTTATTGTCTCAAAAATACTAATAAAGAGTCATAGACATACAGCATGTAAATTTATCCTAGACATCTCGAAGGGGTGACTCACCTAGGGTTGCCAACCGTAGCATAATAATATAGTATTGTACTATATTTCGGGATTCCGTACTATATACTGTTGAAGAAATATATAGTACGCGAAAATACTATATTTCAGTACAATACATCAATGTTAATATTTTGGAAGACTAATAAAATAAAAATAAAATAAAACAAGTCCCGCAATTTTTGAACGCGCCTTTCATTCGACGACATAATATGCGAGTGCGTGTAACCGAATGCGTCCTTGTCATAAATTCCTATGAAAATCAAAAGTATTTATTTTAATGAATTTAAAAGTTGACTGTGATTTATTGAAGACAAAACTATAAATAAGTCTATTTTTTATTTTTCCCCAATAAAATACTATATTTTTTTATAACAGCCTTTTTTGAAAAATTGCTATATTCATAGACTCACCTCGTAAACTGAACAACTTTTCCTATGCGACCAATACAGGGAATTCAATTTATTTTTTACATTTTCATACAAATTGCTAGGCCGGTTGAACAGTTTTGTATGAAAATGTCGATTACTCTTTGAGTTCCCAATATTGTTTTAGTAGAAAAAGTTGTTCATTTGACGGGCTGAGTCGCCCCTTCAAGGGAATGTCGAGGGTAAATTTACACGGTGTATCATCATCATCATCATCAGGTCTTTTTTAGTCTCCACTGCAGGAGCATGACCCTCTCTGTACTACCACAGCAGTTATTGTTTATTTTACGTTATTGAATTATAGGTCTCCAAACGATCTTATCTATTCAAATTTGCCCGAGTGATGTATCCTAAGAACCCAACAAATCCTCACATTTCCTCTAAAACTAAAAATAGAAACATTGTTGCTTTTACGTACGAAGAAAAAATAGAAAAACTATGGATTACTGTACGAGATCCCTTCAAAAGATAACTCTGCCTTTGTAAAAAGTTCTTTATTGTAAAAAAAAATATATATATTTTTTATTTAAATTATAATTATAATGTTATTGTAAAATAAATCTTTGTTATTTATCTTCTTTATTGTAAAAAAAAATTTTTTTTTTTTTAAATAAAACTAATTTTCATACGGTTTTATCGCGTTTATAAATGTTTTTGTAAAATAAATCTTTATGTTATTTATTTTCTTTTAGTGTTATAGCAAATAAATAATCCAACCCGTCTAGCCAGCGTGGAGAGTGTAGGCCAAATCCTCTGACTACTCAGGCTAGTACATATATGGCTCTGGTAGTACAGAGAGGGTCGTGCTCCTGCAGTGGAGACTAGAAAGACCTGATGATGATGATGATGAGTGTTAAAGAAATTCCAAATGAACGAAAAAATGTGTTCCATTTCTTCTTACATTTTCGACTACTAGTACATTGTCAACCACAATATTCTGATATCTATGTTGTCAACAAAGACAAATGCCGAACAAGCGCCATATATTTCCCTTTCATATAAAATTCAAAGCTTTTTCTGGACCCCAATCAAGTGAAAATACTCAAGTGGATAATATTGTTTCCAACTAGTATGTTCTCATTACATTATACCGTATTCCGATCGTGACTTCTCTTGCGATTATGGAGATGGTCCCTTGAGAATATTTTCTGGATAAAAAGTATTCTAAGTACTGGGACAAGATAGCTATCTACAACTTACAACATAAACAACAAAGTATAATATAATATTTTAATTAATTTTAAGTAGTTTTAATTTTTTAGATATACATACATAAAAATTCATTTAGATTTACATACTAGTACTCTATAAAATTGAATAAAACAACAAAGTTTGTTCTTTGAGTTCTGCCTCCGTGACATTAACAAGGCACGCGCGACAATGTTTATCTACTATCGCCATCTTGTTTTCTGTAGTTTTAGAGAGCAAGATAGGAATAGTTAATCGCGCGATATAAACCGCATTGCGAGTGCCATGCTACGGGTGCTGACATTATAAATACATTACTTAAGAGTCCCACGTAAAGGCGCAATCCCATACAAACGTAGTTTCGTTTTAGTTTTACAACAGTTAAGCCAATCTCAACCAAATTTCGTACATACGACCGGATAAGGCATATTGATGTTTATAATCAGATTTCAATTTTAATAACAATACCTATACAAAATTACAGTGAGTTGAAGTTTCGTATCGAAAACTTGTACTCGCTGTAATTTTGTATAGGTATTGTTGATTGAATTGAAATCTGATTATAAACATCAATATGCCTTAACCGGTCGTATGTACGAAATTTGGTTGAGATTGGCTTAACTGTTGTAAAACTAAAACGAAACTACGTTTGTATGGGATTGCGCCTTTACGTGGGACTCTTAAAAATTATTTTTCAAGTGTATTTTGTCCTGTTGTGACATTCTTACGTCAATTATTATTCGTACCATCTATATAGTAAGCGATCTCTCTATAGAACCCTGAGAGCTTAAGGCGAAGTGAGTTCGCACACTAGCGCCACTCAGCAATTAATTCATTTACTCCTAAATCAAATCAAGTTTAACACGTTGAATGCGGGTTATTATTTTACTGTTTTACTCACGGTGCGTTACCAGGAAAATCAGACTTGTACACTGTCTTGAATAAAATGCGTTACCAGACCAGACATAAAATACTTGTACATATCTCTCCAATAATATGATCATATTTTCAAAAATAAATAATTTTGACCATTGAGATTTTATTAGGAGTAAGTCATCATCATCAGGTCTTTCTAGTCTCCACTGCAGGAGCACGACCCTCTCTGTACTACCAGAGCCATATACTAGCCTGAGTAGTCAGTGGATTTGGCCTACACTCTCCACGCTGGCCAGACGGGTTGGAGAGGTCTTTTTGATGTTAATAAGCTTTGTTTAGCTTGTGTTTCCTTAGTCGCCTTTTACGACATCCACGGGATGACTTGGAGTGGTCCTATTCTACTCTGCCGGGAACCACACGGCGCTAAGGATATAGTATACGGAGTAAGTATAAGAGTAAAACTATAACACCGTGCTTTAGCCGCAGTATATTATCCATACTTTAGAAAATATAAGACATTCAAATAACCAGATAAATTTGCCTGGTACAGCGCCAACAGAACTTAGCAGTGTAAGCACTATCGACATTCATCAAGTGGTCATCATCATCATTGTCATCATCAGGTCTTTTTTTTAGTCTTCACTGCAGGAGCACGACCCTCTCTATACCTACTATCAAAGCCATATATTAGCCACAGCAGTCAGAGGATTTGGCCTACACTCTCCACGTTGGCCAGACGGGTTGGAGAGGTCTCTTTATGTTTATAAGCTTTGTTTAGCTTGTGATTCCTAAGTCGCCTTGTACGACATCCACGGGAAGACTTGGAGTGGTCTTATTCTACTCTGCCGGGAACCACACGGCTACTTTTGTACTATTCATCTAGTGATGGGACTGCAATTTAATCAGCGATATCGACAGCATATTTTTTTTTTGTTCTTAACAAAATTATAAATTGGTAGTTATTATGTGATGTTACAAACACCAAACTTATCATAAGTTTCCTACGATCTCAACTTATCCTAATCCCAATAATATTATAAATGAGAAAGTGAGTTTGTTTATTTGTTTGTTACGCTTTCCCGCCGTATCTACTGAACCGATCATCATGAAACTTTGCATACACATAGGTTAGGGTACTGAGAAGGACATAGGCTATAAATCACGCGGGCGAAGCCGCGGGTAATAGCTAGTATTTAATAATTAAAACTTTTACAGTTTTCTCTCATCCATAATATAAATATTCGTAGAGTAGAAACAAATATCAGCAAGTAGAGTATATGGCAAGACCATAGTACTCTTGTTATCCCTAATACACTTCAAAGCTTTTTTGGGCCCAATCAGACAAAGTTCGGGTCACGTAACGAACCTTAGCGCGGCCGGTTCCTGCACGCGTGGTCTGACGTGGACCCTCCCTGTTCAGAGGTCGGAGTTAATCACAGAGTTATTCAATTTGATGGCATTGGAAGGGCATTGCGACCAATGGGATTAGGTTAATTTCCAGTGTCGTGTTGTTCATTTAATCTATTTACATTAATTAAACAGTAAAAATATTTTGTCTGTACATTTAGTATTTTGCCTGAAATGGATAGAGGGAGACTCAAAACGATTAAAAGAAAGCAAAAAAAAAAATAAAGGGTACAAATTATTTTGGGAAATGGAACACTTGATGCAGCACCATAATGGTCCAGCTGAACTATTAGAAATATAAAGTGGAGCGTTAGCAAAAGTTGTTAAACCTGTTGAGCATTTTTGTTGACGTATAAAAAAATCTAAGATTTGGCACAACTCATGCAGAACCATAATGGTCCAGGTGAACTATAAGAAATATAAAAATGACGCTTTAGCAAAAGTTACTCAACCGGATGAGCATTTTTGGTTAAGATATTTAAATTGAAGATTTAGAACACCTGACGGAGAACCATAGTGGTCCAGGTAAACTATAGGAAATATAAAAATGTCGCTGTACCAAAAGTGGTTCAGTCTAATTAGTATTTTTTGTTGAGGTATAAAAATGGAAGATTTAGAACATGTGATCTTCCAGCTATAAGTCGGGGTACGAAGGCAGACGAGAATAACTCCATATTAAAAAATAATGATTGTGTTTTAGAGCATAATAAACCCGGAAAATTCTTGGTTATGTGAACGCGGCATATTGATACCAAAAACTAACTCAAAGGATAGTTCCAACATAATATATAAAGTTTTTTTTGCATTATATGTTGATATTTATTAATGATACACTGCTACAACTATATTCTTATGTATTGACATAAGTTCGTATTAAGGTATATTAATACGCCGAAATCATAAAGTTCACGCGAACGAAGTCGCGGGCATCAGCTATAAATAAATAAATATATAGGGGCATATCACACAAATTGAGCTAGCCCCACAGTAAGTTGTCAACTTGTGTCGCAGGATACTAACTCAACGATACTATATTTTATAATATATACTTATATAGATAAACATCTAAGACCCAGGTCAATATGAAAAAGATCTTTTTCCATAGTGACCTGACCGGGGATCAAACCCGGGACCCCCGTGTCGCAGGCTAGCGTGTTGACCGCTGCGCCACGGAGCTCGACAAAATGGAATAATAAATAATAAATGGAATATTTACATATCTTGACGCGTTTATGAAAGTTTATCAAATTACACAGACGTTTAGTGTCGTAAATAACGCACTTTGGATATTACAAGTTTGGTAATGTATTATAATAACTACCTATTACAACCTTATTATGAAACCTGTGAAGTGTAATTATGTAACTAACTAGTAAAAATAAAAATATATAAATACTAGCTGTTACCCGCGGCTTCGCCCGCGTAATACATAGCCTATGTCCTTCTCGGTACCCTAACCTATGTGTATGCAAAATTTCATGATGATCGGTTCAGCAGATACGGCGGGAAAGCGTAACAAACAAGCAACAAATAACCAAAAAAACAAACTTACTTTCGCATTTATAATATTAGTTAGGATAGGATTAGGATTAGAATAGGTATATATTTAGGACGACCTGATAAAGGTCGCAGGAAGGCGCTGGATGCAGGCCGCTTCCAACCGGTCATATTGGAAATCTTTGGGGGAGGCCTATATATGATGATATATATATATCGTCGTATTACTGCAAAAACCGCTAATGTGCAAAAATCACATTTTGAGAAAACTTAATTTAAAGGTTTGAGAATATTTTTTTGTATGAAAGCTTAGACTTTTATATAGTTATTTTATGTCATTTGAAGCTTTATTTATCATTGTTTATAATTTTTTTCTGAAATGTACTCAATTCTTTTTTAATAGACAATAAAAACGCAATTCAAAGTATGATGTCTCGTAATTTATGTCACTTAACTGGTTTTGGCTGTATAACTACATTTTCGAATATTTCACTAAGTAAAACATCTACTTCTGCATCTTTTCCTAATTTAGCTTTATTTGATATGCAAATTAATTAAATCTTCAAAAATAATAAAAAACTATCGTAAGTTTTTGAGATTTGTCAGTAACATATCTGGTTTCACCTGTACGAAAAATTAAAAAACCCCTGATAAATGTAGCTTAACATCTTTTGTAATTAGTGACAGTACTAATTTTATTAAAGTAAGTACATGCGACTAACTTTTTTAACGTTTTTCTTAAATTTAATCTAATGTAAATTATTTTAAACCGGTATGTTTTTTATAAAAAAAAAAACATTTTCTTTCAGCAAGAGCATCCGTGATATTGTTCAAGATTTATCCCTTTCCCAAGGTAGTGATCAAATTCTTCCTTTTTACTGTAGAAGTTGACATAAGTTTGTTACACAGTTTTTATTAATAAGGACAGAAAAACTAAATTAACCAAACTTTTTATCTGCGCCATTTTACAACTCATCAAGATCTTATTGACTTATGATTGACTATTATCTTGTATCTCTTATCAAAGCGGCTTTCATCCAGCGCCTTTCTGCAACCTTTATCAGGTTGTCAGACCAACTGGTTGATGGGTGTCCAACGTTGCGCTTGCCGGTACGTGGCATACTTTCATTCAAGGACATTTCTGCCCTATCGGCTATCGGTTCTGCGCGCTATATGCCCTGCCCGCTGCCACTTCAGAGCTGATTTGCTGAGCTATGTCGGTGACATTTATGCTTCTACGGATTTACTCGTTTCTGATTTGTCGCAGAATAACACCGAGCATCGAGATCATCGAGATCACTCAAATAACTATGGAGAGATTCTTATGAGGCCCATAGTAAGGGATCACGTTTCGGACCCGTAAGCCATCACTATAATAATAAATAAATGTAGTAATAATCTAGTGTCATGATATTTGGATGTGCCCAGAGCTGACAGCAGTACTTCATGTGTGGATAGACTTGTGACTTAGCCATATCCTCCAAATGACAGCAGAACTGGACGCTGGTAGAAGTATCGACTAAGAGTCGCTAAATCCCAATTTTGCTGGAAATTAAGGAACGTGCCTTGGCAAATAGGGGTTTTCTTTGGTGGTTAACGCACAAAGCCCGTGTTAGACCTGTTACTTGTACTATTATCCTCTTAACATCATCATCACTGTTGTGACTAATGTTCTAATACTTCTTTCGGACAAAAAGCAATAAATCCACTTGCAAAATCCATCAAAAAGACCGTAAGAAGTTGACTTCGAAAGACAACTCCGGTTCTAAACCTTATCGAACTCTTTCACCTTATCTAAGCTGATTGCTAATGCCTTACTTTGGTTGGTGAGCGCAGTTTTTATGGCAACTATCGGTTTTAACGCTAATACCCATCAAAACCGATCTTAAGCGAGGGAAGAGTAGGAGTTTGTTGGACTGAAGGGACGAGATGAAGGTATTTGAGATGCTACTTGCCTGGGGTGGACTAACGTTTTTAAAAATTTTATCCCATTATTTCTATTGCGACAAAAAAATGCGCAGTTGTGTTATTTAAGAATCTGTTTCTACTTTAACATTTATTGACGGCCTGATTACCGATTAATAAAATTACTTTAAAATAAACTTTAATAAAACCTTTCTAAAACTGAATAAATAGTTTTTATGTGCACGTCGGGTGATATAGCGTTTTCTTTTTGCCGCTGCCGCGTGCAATGGAAAAAGTGGGAGACTCTGTCCCTGTATTTCTATTAATGGAAATACATAATGGAAATAGTGGGATCCACCCCTTGCTTGGATGGTTTGGGGATTGGGGATGAGAAAATAGCGACGGGGAAGACCAGGCGCATGTACCTGATACCTGCAACTACTAAGTAGGCAGTTGAGGATGACACCTCTAACCATATACTTAATAATAACTTTGGAAATTAATAATAAATAGTAATTCAGCAAAAAATCATGTGCGCATCACCCGCAAATTAGGCGCGTGTGTCGTTACTTTATGAAGTTAGGTATTAGTGATCAGAGTGAAGCTCGAACGCACACTTAGTCAGTTCTGCTGTATAAAGTTTCTCTTCAATAGAAATAAGGTTACAGATAAATCCAATAAAGTTACTACATGCTTTATTGGATGTATAATTTGCAGTTTGATTGAAACGAATATTGTCTGGAAAAAAGTTTTAAAAATGTTTTTCATTTTTTTCTGGCTATATAACAAATTATTTAGTAACTATGATCTTTTGCAAATACCAGATATTGGACATTGGAACTTATTTCCAGAGCAAAATTTGCAATTATTAACTAAAGCGACATTGCAAAAAAAACGCAATGTACAGATAACTGGTTTTACTTGGAGAGAAATCATGAAACAAAAAAATTATCATACATATTATAGTTTTTACTTGTATATTAGTTAAAACGTGAAAGCGAAACAATCAAACAAACTCAATTTAGCTTTTTTAGTAAAACGTTTTTATTTCTAGTTTTCATTATGTAGGTTGTACCAGAAGTTGTAGTTATCCGATATTTCTTTTACTCCTGAATAAATAAAATTCCATAATTATTAATTCTGGATTACATAAAATTGATAAATAAATGCTATTGCCGGAACATGGAGACCCATCAATTTTATGATAATTTAAAAATATTTTTTTTACTTTAAGTAAATACTCATTTATATCACAAAAATTATTACGCATGTCTCAATTTCATTCACCTTTTTAAAGCATTTTTAATTCGAATTGGTTTTATTCGTAAATTAATTTGTCTCTACAAGTTATCAAATTGTTCATTGGAGTTTGACGTAATCAAGTTACAAAAGTTTTTAATCAAATATAACTTTCTAACACAATGATTGCGCGACAATTTACAATTCATGAGCCATTACGAGCTAACACATTGAATTGTAATAATTTTAATTGGGATAAAGACATTTTTATTTAATTAGACAATGCTATTTGCTATTTACGTATGAGTCTATTAGGGATTTTTCATTCACAGGTAGTTTTAGTTTTTATAAATAAGTTTAAAAAATATTATGTTACCTTTGAGTGCATTTCAATTAATTTAAACTAAGTTATTTTTTCAATATAATTTCCTGCCTAAAATATTTCTATAATTATTTAAAAACGAAATAAAACAACTCACCTTAACCATCAAGTTGTTTGAAAACTCACACACTATTAAACACTAACACAAAACTTTAAAACTCCAGAAATTGTCGAATCAAATTCAATAACACACACCAAAAGACGAATTCCTATCACTATTCACAATGTCACAGCGGTAAATAGTTTTAAGTAATTTCAAAAAATATCCGGGTGTTCGAAATTTCGTATTTCGAACTTTCAGCGAGCGGCCGGCACGCGCTACCGTCACAGTTCAGACGCGTCTACTGACTGCTCTACGTACGAGCCGGGAGGTGACTACGAGCCGGGAGGTGACTACGAGCCGTAGCAAGGTGCAGATGCAAGAACGAATGATTTGTTTAGCTTTCAGTTTGATGTAAACGAGCTTTCAGTTTGAGTGAATGATTAACTTTGATATAACGGAAATTGTAAATTTCATAGACTGAAGTATCTGTTATGGTTTGTATTTGTTTGTTAAATCTCTAATAATTTTATAGGTGAATAGAAAACAAGGTAAGTCGCTATTTTTTGCCCGCGGCTTCATCTGCGTTTATGTTGATCTCTTCAGAACTGTACTTTTTTTCTGGAATGAAAGCCTATGTCATTTCTAGACATCGTTTATGCAAAATTTTATGATTTTGACTGACTGCCTGATATCAAAGTTTCTTAATTTTGTTCAGATATTATACGTTTCGTTTTTTGGTTGACTCATTCAAAATTCATAAAGAGATCTTACAGAGACTATATAATAATATATATATAAATAAAATAAAAATCTGCCAAATGTGAATCGCACTTGCGCTTAAAGGGTTCCGTACTATTATCTATACAACTTATGACTATCGAGAAAAAAACCGGGTAAACAATCTCAACAACAAACGTTTGTAATATGGGAAGATAGTATTAAGATGTCGGGCATTGTCGGGTCCTACTCACCCAGCTTTAGTTAGAGTGGCCTAACATGAGTATAATAATGTAGGTGTGGGTGTATAGATGATCAGCGGAGAAAGAGAACTCAGGGTGAAAGAACACAACACAGATATTAGGATATATTTTGATATTATATTATGCTTCACACATAGTTTTACACTGTTACTAGTTTTAAATACAATTAATAAAAAACAATATGGTGGGCGAGAGCCTATACAAGGGTCGAGTGATCACGACCAAACTTAGAAAAGGAATCGAATGGAATGACTGACTGATGAGGAAGGACTGAGAAGATTTGAAAATGGAATTTGGAATATAAAATGAATTAAGGGTCCCACGTAAAGCCGCAATCGCATACAAACGTAGTTTGGTTTTAGTTTTACGACAGTTAAGCCAATCTCAACCAAATTTCGTACATACGACCGGATGTCTGATGGCTTAACTGTTGTAAAACTAAAACCAAACTACGTTTGTATGGGATTGCGGCTTTACGTGGGACTCTTAAGTTTCGAAACAAAAGTGGACAGGATGATGATGATTGCGAAATGAGGTGAAAAGCTTGCTTTTCACCTCATTTCTTTATACACAACTCAATGCAGCATTTTGTCGAGCTCCGTGGCGCAGCGGTCAACACGCTAGCCTGCGACACGGGGGTCCCGGGTTCGATCCCCGGTCAGGTCACTATGGAAAAAGATCTTTTTCATATTGACCTGGGTGTTGGATGTTTATGTATATAAGTATATATTATAAAATATAGTATCGTTGAGTTAGTATCCTGCGACACAAGTTCACAACTTACTGTGGGGCTAGCTCAATTTGTGTGATATGTCCCTATATATTTATATTTATATTATATTTATCATGAAGTTATCATGCGCATCGTTACAAAGATATGATTGAGATTTTTCAAACATGATGTGGCTAATAATACTTTACCATCAGCTATTTCGATATACATAAAAATCCATAGAAAGTCGATAAGCTTATTTGGTGTACTTTTTTCATTTATGTTTTTTTTTCTTCATATTTCCATGTAAGTCCCCTAGGGGGAATTGAAAATAATATTGCATTATCAGCTTATAATATCAGGGAAATCCCTGAAAAATATTTAATTGTATCCCCCATTTTTTTTTTTTTTTTTTTTTTTTTTTTTTATGTCATAGGACGGCAAACGAGCAAGTGGGTCACCTGATGGGAAGTGATCACCGCTGCCCATGGACAACTGCAACACCAAAGGTGTCACAGGAGCGTTGCCGGCCTTTTATTTTTCTCTCCCCAGAGGGGAGAGGGAGATCCCCCATTTTATTACATTTACTAGTATAAAATTAACCTTATGCTAATATTACTAATACTCGTATATATCCATATAATTTGAAATTCAAATATTAATGAAAGGAAATAACAAAGCCATAATGGAAGGTGATATTTATGAACCGACTATAATTACTGGACATTAACTGTATATCAAAAACAAGTATCAAAGTGTGATTAAACACTAACCCTTTATTTACATACAAGGTGAATTTCCAAATCATTATTAAAGGTGTTTCGCAGAGTTAGGTCATATACCTACGATGTTCTTAAATAAAAATATTAATCAAACTTACTAATCTTTAGTTAGTACTAAAATTTTTAAATGGACATTGCGTTAAAGAGGTGACTACGACCGGAAAAATGAACAACTTCTCCGCCGTAGCGATGATACTAGGGCGGCGAACAGTACTTTGGCTGCAATTTCAAATTGGTTTTCAGCCAATAATCTTGTATTCGATCATCGATCGATTCAATCCGTGCGATTATCGGCCTAGGCCCGAGCGAATAACATTTTTAAATATTATGACAGTATCTTCTCAGTATATATTTGAAAATATAATGCATGTAAGGAAATTTAACTTTCAAAAAAAATGTGATTTCACTGATAGGCCATTAAGTAATAAAAACAAATTGTTTTTTTTTTGCGGTAAAGGCTTAGAAGGGTTAGAGATTCGTTTTTGGGGAACTGTATGTATACGCTATTATAATAAGTTGCCAGAATCAATCCTTGCTTGTGCCTGATAAAAAATGCAGTACTTTGTAACAAGGCATATTACAGGGCTGTTGATTTCCTAAATGACAAAAATATCTAGCCAGACCGTTCCCTCATAACGTGTTGTAAGTATATGTGATGTCATGTTTTGGTACATTTTGTACTAGGTATCATTTTAAGGGGTTCTGTAGTAAACTAGGAACCCTTATAGTTTCGCCATGTCTGTCTGTCTGTCCGTCCGCGGTTTTACTCAGACTATAAGTACTAGAAAGCTGTAATTTGGTAAAGGCATGTATATTAATCATGGCAAAAAAATGGTAGAAAAATCTTTTGAAAACTTTTTTTTTAGGGTAGCTCCCATACAAGTAAAGAGGGAGTAATATTTTTTTTTCTGTACAAACCCATCGAGTTGGGTATTGTTAAATATTGTGAGGTTGAGAATACCATTTTTCGATTTAGGAATCCGTTTCAGAATTATTTAGTTCTAAAGTGCAAATTTTTGTAAGAGGTAAGTGTCCCCCCCCCCCCTCTATCTGCTAAACGGTTATATACAGACACGTGAAAAAAATTACAGCAGTAGTATATATACTGAAGTTGAAAGGAAAACTATCAGAGCTGAGTGTTAAGTACAAACTAAAAAGTTACAGGCAACCAACTTATAAAATGTACTCGAAAATGTAAAATTTCATACAATTTTCATTGTTAGATGTTTTTGGTCGTTAAACTGTGAGGTGCGAGTGTGACCAGTGTGAACTCAAAGTTGTGATTCGCAACTACGGAACCCTACACAGCGCGTGGCCCGACACGCACTTAGCCGGCTTTTTTGACTTGATATTAAATTAACATTTGATCAATGATTAAATTACTCAATAATTATGATTTAACATTTGTTACTCATTCAATTTTAATTCAGGACATGACAATGTAAGCTCGAGTCCACTTAAGTAATTTTAAGTAGGTATGTCGTAGATTGTAAGTTGACGTCATTTGGAGAAAATGCGCTGTGCAGTTTGTTGCCGCTTCTTCTGCACTCCGCCTTGGAAGCGATGTAAACTAAGCCGTAAGTAAATTATTGACGTCAACAATAATATAAATTTGTAAACAAATTATAACGAAAATTGACGTTCACTAAATGATATTGAAATATCATACGATGAATAAAATGATTGACTATTGATGGGAACTCAAAAACTTTTTTTTTATGGACAAATCACACAGATTGAGCTAGCCCCCAAAGTAAGTTCGAGACTTGTGTTATGGGATACTAACTCAACGATACTATATTTTATAATAGATACTTACGAGTATATAGATAAACATCCAAGACCCAAGTCAATCTGAAAAAGATCATTTTCCATATTGACCTGACCGGGGATCGAACCCGGGACCATTCGTGTCGCAGGCAGGTGTGTTGACCGCTGCGCCACGGAGCTCGTCAATGCCCAAACTAATTGCTTGGGCGGCTCAGCAATTTTGAACGAAAATGACGTAAAAATGTGAGTGCCCAGCATGGATCCCGAAGGAAAATTGTTCTTCTTCTTGTGTCTGTATTTTTGCCATAAATAAATTCAAAAGCTACTGATTCATTAAAAAATACTTCAATAATGTAGAATCTGACCCCCCAACCAACGCATCGGCACGAGCGCGTCGCGCGGAGAGGCGGGCGGCACGCGCGGATCCCGTCAGTGCTCAAAGAACGTTCGTGTCGCGACGACCTTGATACTCGCCCTGAAGATGGCCATCTGAATTGGCCGAAACCCGGTCGGCAATACCGACTAAATATAACGTGAGTGCAACCGTTTATAATAATAATAATTATGTCTCGCGTAACATTTAATTATTTAATAGTAGAAAAGTTTGCGCGGGATAGGTCGCAAAAGAAGCTAGTTATAATATTATAAAGAGGATAAATTTGATTGTTGTTTGTAAGCATTTAATAGGCTCCGAAAGTACTGAACCTATTTTCAAAATTTTTTCACCTATCTGTAGGTGACATGGTCATCATTTACGCGCACGATGTGGCGGGCAAATTGCTAGTTAACAAATAAAGTTAATTAGTATATATGTCGCAGTCATCTGGTTGAATCTGCTATTTGATTGAATGACTAGCGCGTTCATTGAATGACCACGTTTAATTGAATGACTTGGCCGAACGTTGATTTAACAAGCGTCGCTCAACGTCCAACTAGTTAGCAGATTGTAACATAGCCCTTTGAAAAGAGCCGACATAGAATCAGTCAGGTGATTCAAATTTAGTTAATTTTTTTCCCACTGCGGCGCTAGTAGTCACCAAAACAAATATGGCGTCAAACAGCTCGAACAGATGGCACGGTGTTGATATTTTTTTCGATTAAATTTACTTAAAAGTGCGTTTTTGTAATAAAATAGTATGACATCATGGATTTACCTATTATTACGCCACCGCCGGCTACTTTAAAAACTATGAAAAATTTGCAAATATATAAAAAAAAATAAAGCTTTGGAAATCATGCTACCACCAAATATTACAAAGTCGGCTAAGATTCAACGACTTCGCTAAATGACGTTCATTCAGTCAAGATGTTGAACGTTACATTCAACGACTTGACGAGTTGTCCTATAGTCATTCAGTTAAATGTGGTCATTCAATCAAATAGCAGATTCAACCAGATGACTGCGACATATAGACACAAGGGGGGCTAAACCCTAAACGTAAAAGCTACCAATCACTTTAACTATCACGCCCTAACCGGCCTCAACCCATATTAATTTTATTATGTAGCTTTTATTCACATTAGGTGAGTATACATATTATGCCTGGCAAGATAAGTTTCTTCATATAAAAATATCTCGAGCACCTCCGGCTTCAAACGGCACGTTAATCCGTTAATCCTGTATAATTTGAGATCATGTTTTTTTACACTTTTGTTGTACATAAGCCGTGTGGCTCCCAGCAGAGTAGAATAGGACCACTCCAAGTCTTCCCGTGGATGTCGTAGAAGGCGACTTAGGAAACACAAGCCAAACAAAGCTTATACACATCAAAGAAACCTTTCTAACCCGTCTGGCCAACGTGGAGAGTGTAGGCCAAATCCTCTGATTGCTCTAGCTAATATAGGGTCTAGTAGTACAGAGATGGTCGCGTGCTTCTGCGGTGGAGACTAAAAAGACCTGATGATGATGATGATACTGTACTTCAGTCTAGGTCTAGGTTTGTTCCTATGGGACCAATGCTGGATATAATTACTTTTTTACATTTTCTAACTAATTACCCGGGTGGCTTAAGGTGGATGTATGAAAGTGTCGATTTTTTTTTTTAGTTCTTATCATCGGTCCTATAGGAAAAGTTGTATGTGCATATAAATGTTCATAATGACGGGCTGAGTCACCCCTTCAAGTTATGTCGAGGATCAATTTCCACGCTGTATAATTATTGTAAGGTACTGGAGTCAAATAAGGCCTGAAATGTAATAAGGCCTGCCTGAAAAATAATGGACTCGCAACAGTGTAAACGTCTTGGTTAATAAAAAGAACATACAAAATGATAATGAAAAGCTGACACCACTTCACTACCTATATATAAATTATATATTTATTTAAAAAAAAGGATTACAAAAATTGTGGTTAATAAGGCCTATGTGCAACGCGCAATAAAGCCTATTCCATTGACAGAACCCGATTTTGCTGAAAATGTTGTTCGTATATAAATAATAATACCTAATTTAAGTAAACAACGATGAAAGCTTTCAGTTAAAATAAAATTAGTAAATAATTTCTAATGGTTCGACACTTTTTCGAAAACACGAAAATGGATAGGGCTTTAATAAAGTACCCGGGCCTTATAAGACTGCCTTGTACGTGATTTTTGTTTAATTTGTTGTAAGAATTATGACGCATATATTATTTATAAGCATGTTTAAATTTACTGGAAGCATTACAAACTAATCTAAAAATATTGCTTTTTTCATGCAATAATGATATAAAGAGGTTCGAAATCAAGTAGGCCTTATTTGTATCCAGTACATTATATCGCACTTTTGTACGTCTCTTTTTCTTTTTGGTTTTCACTATTTACACTTCTGCCCTAAAAAGGTAGAGGATGTTTTCAGTCATTTATGGATATGATATGTTTGTATGTGATTTCTTTCTGTCTTCTTTTAAATTATGGCTTCCACCCAGATTTCAGTGATTTTGCCAATGTCCAGTATACTTAATGAGATACAAAGTATCGGTGTTGTACGGTATGTGGCATCAAAGATGGCGTAAGTTCTTTGGTAGCCTCGTGGGAGCTTCTAATGACAAATCTATACGAGTCCATTTAACAGTCTACTTTAACTATTTCACAAATTGTTCTCAAGCACAAGCATTTGTAACACCAAACTACACCAATTTCATATTATAAAGTCCACTTAAATCAATTTGCAAAATCGTCTAAGGCAAACGACAACTGTACCCCTTGACTTCCCACCAAAAACTCCGTGGATTTCTTTATTCCATGATAAATTTGACTCGCAATAAATGCAGGAAGATATTTCTATTTATCTATCGAGAATCCATTATCCCGAGCAATACTTGCAAGTCGAATTTTTTGAAATTAAAACTGTGTAAGCCGCCGTGAGCGATTTTTGATAGGGCAAAAACTAATGGGTTCGTTCCCGCCACCAAAATGTGTGTGACATGTCCGTGACGCGATGGTCCATTGTGTTGAGATAGCTAGTTTTTTTATTAAAAAATCCTTATAGTATGCATGTATATATCGAGGGCTTCAAGCCATAGGGACGTATGCGCCAAAATTCGTTTTTTTTTTATTACCTATTTCGATTCCTATATTAACGCCACAACAGCTCTATTTTTTCCATAAATTTTATTTTATTAGCTTTTGAGAAAATTAGAAAAAAAAATCTAGCGTATGATTGAAAGTAAGATATAACTGCCAAACCAAATGGCCGTATAGCAGCCGTAAGAGCCACACAATTCAGAATGCCGCATATTTTATCGTGCCACATAGACGTATACGCATACGACACTAAATATCTATATTGGACTTAAAATTATATCAGGCCATACAGAAGTATGCACATACGAATATCGATGGTCATTGTTGGTCACCAAATTATGTCAGGCCTTACAGACGTATGCGCATACGACTCTCGATTAATATGTCGCTACCCTAAGTTGTGTCAAGCCATACAGACAAAAAATCCTTATAGTATGCATGTATATATTATAATAATATTTATGTATTTTTTATACTATGTAAGTATTTATTACCTATATGTATAATATTTACATGCATATGTTATGTTCATAAAGTATTTATTTTCTTCATATTTCTTTCTTATTTTGTAAGTACTTCTACACTTAAATTAACATATATTCTCTAAATGATTTGGCTGGTTGATTGGAAGAGATCCCTTTATTGGATTCTAGCAGCCCTCCCCGGCTGCACCCGGTCATGAATTATACCTATAAACTTTCCTCATGAATTATTCTATCTACTGGTGAAAACCGCATGATAATCCGTGCAGTAGTTTTTTTAATTTATCGCGAACAGACAGACAGATACGGCGGAGGACTTTGTTTTATAATATGTTAGTGAAGACCGCCTTTGTATGTTGAGTTGTTGACTTTTACTGTGTACTATATGTTATGTGTTCTGTGTTTTTATTCGTACAATAAAATATTACAAACAAAAATGATGATATTGTTGAACTGCAAACTTGATCAGTGTGAACGAGGCGAGTGCTGTAGCCCCCGAACGCTCGTAAAACTTTGATTAAATGGAATCAATTTTTTATGTTTGGTTGCAGTCAACTAAAATTTATTGTTACTTTGATTTTGTATTGTTTTATTTGATCGTCGTTTATTTTATCGCCAAGTTCGGTATTCTATGAGTTCTTGAATTCTTTATTTTCTGTTCTTTGGTATTATAACGTGGCTTAGATCAGCCAACTAGCGCGACCCCTCATTTTATTTCTTTTACTATAAAATTAGATCAAATTGAAAAAATCTACTTCAGTTTTACGAAAGTGAATTACGTTTGTTAAAATTTTTCATCAATAACATCATTTCAAATTAAGATAACTTCTTATTAACGGTAAAAGTGGCCACTCTGATTCTAAAGATAATACAAAGTATGTAAGATTTTTGTAATTTGATCTGAATTAGAGTACAAGAATAAAATGGTGGTTAGTCTAGCACTAACCACCATTTTATTCTTTGCCAATGAAAAAGGCTGTTAAAAAATTTGCAGCAAAACAACACATCTAGACCGTTTAGGTACTAAAAAAACATTTCATATTATTCTACTAGTTGTCCCGGTGAACTTCGTTTCACTATTATTTCATGAGGAACCCGATGGCCCAGTGGATGCATTATAAGCACTTGGATTGGTGACCGCAAGTGGGATAAAAATATCGCGAGCTCCTCCGTACTTCAGAAGGCCTATGGTCCTGGCTGTCATCGTTGATGGCAGTTGTTAAGTTATGTCAGATGCCTTTAGGCAGCTTGAAAAATCTTACACCAGTGCTGGCCACTTATACACACGAAAAACAACAAAACAAACTATTATTTTATGTTTTTATGGATGGTATGCCATTTCGGGTGATTGCAAAACCATACAAAGCTAACAAATTAAAAACCATGAAAACTCATCCAGCCGTTCTCAAAAAAAAGTGGTCGAACAAACCCGACTTTGTTTTATATACCTATTTTTAGATATATGAGTAGGAATATTAGATTGTCTGAGGAGAATGCAGTAAAATGTGTCTATAAAGACGAGGTTTTGACTCGAAAAAAAGAAAAAGGTTAGTAATGCACTGGCTTAGAGCATTGTCTTGGCTACTGGCCTCGTGTAAAATACCCTTATCTTTGCTCCTTTTATCAATCAAACAAAATAAGTCTGAAGTGATATAAATCAATTATTCAGCATCATTATTTCAGTCTCCATTAATGGATTTTAGTTAGAAATGCGTCTTTGCTAATTTATCCCTTTCTCTGGTAATTCTCTTAGAATAAGTGAAAACTCTCAACAAGACGCCTTAGATTAGGGAGTGAAGGAAATATGTGAGAAAATAATTCATGCAAAGTGTTGTTCAAGTAAACGTTCATGTTCTTCAAGTAAACGTGAATTAACAGGCAGAAGGTCATAACCCCAAATAAATTTACAACATGAAAATGTATAACATCTTATCGTTTTCCTGGTTTTAAATTTTTGATGAACCATTAAATGATTGTACAGCATGAATAGTATAAACTTGGAAAAGTTGACTTGTACCGAGCCGCGAGCTTTAAAGCCACTAAAGGAGATGCGCCACCCTTGGATGAGAGAAATTAAAGCTGCTTGTGTCTCTAATCCTTAATATAATCCAAAGTTAGAACCTTTTATTTTGTACTTACCTCAAACCAAAAGTGCAGACTTTGTTCTTTGGTTTTAGTATTTTAGTGATGAAGGAGTTCAATCTGGTTCCAGCCTGAACATTTCTGCAGTTCAGGGGCTATCGAACGAGGGTAATTGGACTTATCGTGGCTATTAACGTCCGCCTCCGTCTGCACCAGATCATTATTTCTATTATCAGTAATATTAGAAGTAGATTTATTGGATGCATTCAATGAACGTGTTCACAATAATTCACGAAACAATCTTCATTTATTTCTTGTATCGACATCTGCATTAATAAATTAAGTAAGTGATAGAGAAAACCTGTATAACTGATATACATACTACCACGTCTTTTTCCTTTGCGGTCGGCCCAGGTCCGTAAAACCTTAAGGCCACTTTTAGTATGTTGGTGGGCTTTTAAGTGATAAAGAAATCAAAATAGTAATGGGTTGCTAGCCGCATCGCCTATTGACATGATTCCTAACGCCCATTCCCTCGATCGGCTTTTACGATCTGCGCGGGAAGAGAAGCAGCTTTTCTCCCAGACGAGCGTAGAAGATATATTTATAAATTGTAAGTAAAAGGCCGCATCTTCGACTTAAAATCAAAAAAAAGGGTTTTTATAAGCGCTTCCGTAGCAAGTGGACAGATTCGCAACTGGATAGATTTTCGACTGGACAGATTCTCAGGTGGACGGATTAGCAACTGGACAGGACATGTACAGTCAATAGCATAACAATAACAACAACAATCGTTTGTGTTACATTAATAGGATCCTAGATAACCTAATACTATTTGACCTTCAATACGCAGATTGATAAAATAAGCCAAAGGTTGATTGCCTATGAAAATCATCCAGGTTTGATTCCCATAGGCAATCAACGTGGACAAATATTAGTTTTTCATTTTTACAGGTACACTGTGGTAGACGACCAATAATAAAGTTAGCAGTATATCGGTAGCTCTACCATGAGTTATGAACGGTGGCCACTGTAGTAATTTTTTTTTTTAATTTTTGTACAGAGTGTGGGTATTTTAACAAGTTAACTATTATGGATAGCACTTTTTGTGATGCCGTCATAGGTAAGCTAAAAACATAGATTAAAAAAAAAACGATTCCTTCTTCTATGCTAAAAAATAACTTAAGGTAGTTTTCATCATCATCATCTGAGACAATGCAGTGAAATGTGTATGCAGTGGTCTTTGTTAGTCTCCACTGCAGGAGCACGACCCTGTCTGCACTACCAGAGCCATATAATTAGCCAGGGCAGTCAGAGAATTTGGCTTTCACTCTCTACGATGGCCAAACGGGTTGGAGAGGTCTCTTTGATGTTTATAGCTTTGTTTTCCTTAGTTGACTACTGCGACATCCACGGGGAGACTTGGAGTGGTCCTATTCTACTCTGCCGGGAACCACACGGCTTAACTTAAGGTAAACATACATCTAATTATTAAATATCTGCTCATAATAATGGACTCCGACTTAAGCCTTTTAAAAGCAGTGGTAAATATATTTCCACCAAAATCTGAACCTTATACTTAGGACATAATTATGGTCCAAAAACAATGATTGTTAAATATACCTACTCATCATCATCATCATTACGTGTAGGTGACACTGTTCGACGACCATGTGTGAGAGTTCTTCGGAATCGCCTCTCGGCCTCTGACGTGGTTCCTTTAACGACTACCAGATGGCAGCCGGGACCAACGGCTTAACGTGCCTTCCGAAGCACGGAATCATCTTTCTTATCAGACAATCAGGTGAGTCATGCCTGCACTGTCCTAACCAAACTGGAAACAACTTAACAAAGTATGCTTCCCGTGGGAATCGAACCCACGACCCCCGGGTCAACATGGCAAACGCCTTACCACTGGACTACGGGGGCTGTTATATACCTACTGCCTTGTAAAGGTTAAGACTGCAGTAAGGCTGAATAATAAGAATACAACTGGGAACATTGCCGCAAAGGAAATTCTGACTTTATTTTTTTTTATGACATAGGATGGCAAACGAGCGTGCGGGTCACCTGATGGTAAGTGATCACCGCTGCCCATGGACAACTGCAACACCAGGGGTGTTACAAGAGCGTTGCCGGCCTTTAATGTTTTTTCTCTCTCCTTCATCTGGACTTTTTTCTGATTGTAACTATCAATTGCGATTACTTTCCTGAGTTCGTTCGTTGACTGCGACGCACTGGTTTACTATAATATTATTACAACATTTTAAATAATGGGGTAGCTAGTAATATAGACCTGTTCAATAGTAGCTTGACTGAATTCACAAAAGCCATTACATATGAATTATGTTACTCGTATAATGTAAGAAATACTGATAGCTAAGTGTTAACATGTAATTTAAGTAATTAACTACCTACTCTATTGCATTGGGTAATACTGTAAAGATAGAGTAAGTGAATGAATAAATAAATAAATAAATAAATATATACGGACAAATCACACAGATTGAGCTACCCCCAAAGTAAGTTTGAGACTTGTGTTATGGGATACTAACTCAACGATACTACATTTTATAATAGATACTTATATAGATAAACATCCAAGACCCAGGTAAATCTGAAAAAGATCATTTTCTATCTTGACCTGACCGGGGATCGAACCCAGGACCATCCCTGTCGCAGGCAGGCGTGTTGACCGCTGCGCCACGGAGCTCGTCAAATTTAGGCTGTAATATGTTTTGGCAAAGTTTATACAGTTAGCCAGCCGAGCTATGTCAGTATCCAATTCATAATTTTTTTTTTTTTTTGAATGGACTACGTAGCTAGCTCCAAGTGAGCTTTCGCTACTTCACCGGACTTTTGAGGTGAGGGCAGAGTGCCCTCAACCTGTAAGGCAAACATCACCAAAGGGTTCCCAGGAGGGACGAACCTCGGCTTTGGGCGTTGCCTGGGTGCGCAAGGCTTGGAGAGACAGCAAACTCTCATATGCCTGATGGGCCGCGAGCCAATTCATAAGCCAGCACAGTCCGATATAAACTTTATATAGGCTCTGAACATCGCGTGAGTCGATGCGCATTACACAATTTACGTTCAGCGGGGCGCACGCGGGGAGGCGGAGCGCGTACCGTACTGCGCAGTTCGCAGCTAATATCCGAGTCGCCATAAAGTTTTCATCGGACTGTAATAGGCTTCGAGCAACACGGCCTCCGTACCGGACGGAGGGAGTGGGCAAAGCGACAATTTACTATGTCAATTTTTCTGGCGTTTTTTGCGGGGGGAAATGTGCACACAAGTTTAGTTCCGCACACCTACATACAAAACTAATACTGTCACTTGATAGTAATTATGACATTGTCACAAAAAATGACATAAAAAGAAATACAGATGAGTCACACACAACTAACACATAGACATGCATATGCCTAATTTTGGCTTGTACCTTGACAGAGGGGAATGCAGCGTATGGCTACTCCCTTCCGTGTTGCTCGAAGGTAATAGGAGATATTACTGAAAGCTGTGCCGCCAGAGTGCGCCACTATCACATACAGTAAAACAGGTTTGACACTGACAAGTATGTACATGTCAGTGTCAAAGTCGCAATTAATTTGTGAAATTATACATTAATCCTTTATTAATTTGATTTTAAAATACTCCTATAAGTATTAAAATATAAAAATGCAATTAATCTGCGTATTCGGATGTAAAATAAAGGCAATTTATTGCAAGTTTGACATACTTGTCAATGTCAAACATTTGTTTACTGTCTCTGCTAATGCTGCCCTCTGGCGGGAAAACATTGCAGTATTATCTCCCATTGAAATGAAATGAAAATAACTTTATTGGCTACTCACACAAATAATTGGAACTTACTAGCCTGGTTTAAGAGTCGCTAGGTCGCGCATGTCTCCATACAAACGGAAAAAGGGAATTGTGGCAATATTTGATAATTTTGGAGTAAAATTAAGCATCCAATCAATTAATCTTCTTATAATCTACGTACGTTCCTATACAGTTTGGTTAAATTATCAATAGTTTGAGAATTATACGCCTCTCAAGATTTCCATACAAATTTGAAAAGGGTTGTAATTCTCAAACCATTGGTATTTTAACCAAGCTGTATAGAAACGTACGTAGATTATAATGAGATTAATTGATTAAATGCTTAATTTTACCCCAAAATTATCAAATATTTTCACAATTCCCTTTTTCCGTTTGTATGGAGACATGCGCTTCCAGGCGACTCTTAATGTCTCCAGTTACACAGCCATTAGGTGGTTTATAAGTACTAGCCTAACTCGGCTACTAGTCTTGTATAAACACCCATTAGTATACAACGCAGATCTGGCTCGAATATAAAAAGAAAGAATAAAATGTAACTCTCTCCCTGTGGCCGTTAAATATTTTCCGTAGTCTTAATCGACCATTCTTGTCCTTAGTGGATAAAGAAAGTAAACATAATGTAATTAAATCGTGATCAGCATAGTAAAAATGCAGAGTAGAATTTTTACAGACACTAATCTCTCACTGATATTTTTTGTCTACATATACTAATAAATATTATGAAGAGGAAAGATTTGATTGTTTGTTTGCATTGAATAGGCTCCAAAACTACACAACTGATTTTCAAAATTATTTCAATTTTAGGAAGCTAATTTATCTGCCGGTAACATAAACTTACACGAACGAACTTGCGGGAAAATTGCTAGTTTGTAATATAAAATATTTGTAAGTGCAAAATACTCAACTAAGCTGCCATTTAAAAATTTATGAATATTAGATATATGTATCAGAGTTTTCCGCCCGTCAGGTTTCTAAATATCAGTGGCCGACTTAGCCTTCAATTTAATTTGTAGCTTTAAATAATGCTTAAACTCTACACTGTATTTACTAAATATACACGATAGAACTTTCACAGAGCACTCACGTATCAATCTGAGGGTTAGGAAAAGTTTGTTGTAAGCGACTTATAAGAGTGATTTGAAGCGTGTGTGGGGTGGAAACGTATAGCCCTGATTGAGATGTATGAGTACGTTCAGTTTGTTTAGAAGCCAGTGAACAACTTCAAATTTGGTTTTTGGTGGGAAGTCAAGGGGTTCAGTTGTCGTTTGCCTTATACAATTTTGCAAATTGATTTAAGTGGACTTTATAATATGAAATTGGTGTAGTTTGGTGTTATAAATACTCGTGCTCGAGAACAATTTGTGAAATAGTTAAAGTAGACTGTTATATGGACTCGTATAGATTTGTCGCCAAAATCTCCCACGAGGCTGCCAAAGAACATACGCCATCTTTGATGCCACATACCGTACAACACCGATATTTAGTATCTCATTATACTGGACATTGGCAGAATCACTGAAATCTCGGTGGAAGCCATAATTAAAAAGAAAAAGAAAGAACTTCAAATTTTTTGAATACCCATCTAAATCATCATCATCATCTCAGCCACAAGAAGTCCACTGCTGGACATAGGCACCCCCCAAGGTCAATACGACCTGTTGGAAGCGGTCTATATCCAACGCCTTTCTGCCACCTTTATGAGGTCGTCCGATCACCTAGTTATTGGGTGACCAACGCTGCGCTTGCCGGTCCTAGGCCGTCATTCAAGAACCTTTCTGCCCCTTTAGAATATTATACTGGTGTAACTTTTCGACATTCCCTTGAAGGGGTGACTCAGCCCATCAATATCAAAAACTTTCTATGGGACCATTGCTGATAAGTCGATAAAATTTTCATTATTATCATACAAATTTTCCGGTTAGATAATCACTTATTATGTTGTTATACGTTTTTGAAAAAATGCAGTGCAAACAAACAATACAATTTTTCATCTCTATAATTCATATCAGCAAAGAATTGCCCCGACCAAAAATAGCTCAATACGCCTAAAGAAATATTTACATCAAATATAGAAAAGAGTTTTTTTCAGAAAGGGTATAATGGAAATGTTTGATGAAAATTTGGTTTTCTTAAGCGCATTAAAAACCTACAATGCTGCGGTTGACTAAAGGCTTTCACGCACGGGTAACTTCGAAAGACGCATTTACTTCACAAATGTTTTCTTTCATAAATCAAACTAATATTATTTGAAAGTTTTGATGCTTGTCACTTTTGATACTAAACGATTGCGTCAAGTTTTCCGACGAGAAATCGATCGAGCAATCGTTACTCGATCGATTTGTAATCGCTAGAACCACAGAGCGAGGACTGTCTTGTCGCCCTACTAGCGTCCGAACTACATTGAAATTCCTTGTTCTGTGGCTAGAACGATCGTGCTGTATTTATTTATAAAAGCACAATATTTATTTATTTATAAAAGTACAAACTGATATTAGAAGGTATCAAGAATTTCATTTTTCAAGATACCAACGGCCATCGTCATTAACAGATCTTTGTTACTCTCCACTGCAGGCACACGACCCTCTCTGTAGTACCAGAGCCATTTGTAACGACCCTCTCTGTAGTACCAGAACCATTAGCCAGAGCAGTCAGAGGATTTGGTCTACACTCTCCACGGTTGGAGTTGGAGAGATCTCTTTAATGTTTGTAAGCTCTGTATAGCTCGTGTGTCCTAAGTCGCCTTCTACGACTTCCATGGGGAGACTTGGAGTGGTCCTATTCTACTCTGCCAGGAACCACGCTACAATATGCCTGCATTTTACAAAATTTAGGATAAAAATAGCTATGTTCTGACTTAGGCTAATTCTAAGAATTCCTTGGGATATATGCAGGCAGAGCCAAAGGGAACACATGAATAAAATTAATTTTGGTGGAGCTCTTGTTACAAATACGAAAAGCTTTAAAATATTTTAATTATTTTCACATTTTCATTCGCTGAAAGTTCATTAGTGGTCTATTCAAATTCCTAAAGCAACTTTTTACCAACGAAATGCACAAAATTTCATCAAAACTTTACGATTTTGGTCGTTTACTTTATTCTCAATTCAATTTAATTTTTGGAATTGGTTTTCAAATTAATTTTAAGTGAGTTATTTAACTTTTTGTTATTCATTATCATCATGTCAGCCGTATTAAGCCCACTGTTGGATACAGGTCTTACAATCAAGGACTTACATTGGGGATAAATGGTATTGTGTATTTGTTTTGTTTAATTAAATAAATATAAATTCCGGTGTTCCTGGATTACTACGCTTTTTCATATTCTTGTACTGGTATTGGTTATGATATCTACCTGGTTAAATAGTCCCAAATCAAAACGTTTTTACAGAAAATACCTAGGTCTATGCAGGCACCTTTTCACGATAAATGACATTTAAATTTATCCTATAAGGTATCATGTATTTTAAAAATTATTGTTTAAAGCAACAGACTAGCTTCTCGGAGGAGAAACGCCGAAAGAAACTCTTTTCAACAGTCATCATCATTTCGTGTAGGTGACACGGTCAGTCGACCATGCACACCCTGGTGTCAGAGTTCTGCGGAACCGCCTCTCGGCCTCTGACGTGGATCCTTTGACGACTACCAGATGGCAGCCGCGACCACCGGCTTAACGTGCCTTCCGAAGCACGGAATCATCTTTCTTATCAGACAATCAGGTGATTCATGCCTGCAATGTCCTGACCAAACTAGAAACAACTTAACAAAGTGTGCTTCCCGTGGGAATCGAACCCACGACCCCCGGGTCAACAAGGCGAACGCCTTAACCACTGGACCACGGAGGCAGTTAAGTAAGTTTTCAACAGTATTAGTCGCCCACTCGTCGTTTACAGACTTGTACAACTTACAAGAGGTTTATATAACTGCTAAATAAATTAACTATGTTTATATCAGTCAAGTTTCAAATAACTCATAATAATTATATGTTTTAGTTAAGTAACAGCCAATTAAATTTTGCACTTATAAGTCTTCACTTATCCAAAACTAATTTCATAAAATTTTAATCGATACCCTACATGTGTTACTAATATATCAGATCCAATTCGGAGATATAATTAGCACTAATGGACCCAACACGAATATTTTAGATTTTAGTTTATTCGATATCTAAGTAATATGTTATCGGGTAACGTCCAAATAGCATCAAAGGTAGCCTGGAAGAGATTGCTGTGCGTTAAGGGGGCACCCTAGGCACAGTAGCGACGCCAATCATTTTATTCCTAATACTTTACAAATAGAAAGAAATTCAAGAATGTAAATCATTTATGCACTAGTAAATAACCTGAAGTATTTTTGGAATCATGTTTTAATATTATGAGAATCAGTCATTAAAAGAAAACGTGATTACCGCCAAAAACGGCCTTTTTTGGCGGTAATCTGATTCTCATAATTCTCAGTGATTCTGATAATTTATTATTGTTTTTTATGTATCAAAATAGTTACAGGAGTGTATCCGCAACACGCTTCGTCAAAATAGTTAGTTAATAGCTGATAATATTAAACATGATACCAAAAATACTTCAGGTTATTTACTAGTGCTTATATGATTTACATTCTTGAATTTCTTATATTTGTAAAGTATTAGAAATAAAATTATTGGCGTCGCTAGTGTGCCTAGTGTGGGGCCTTAAGGCCGCCTTTTGTACATTTTTTGTAATCTGTTTTAAATGTGCAATAAAGTGAAATAAAAAATAAATAAAAAAGAACTCAGACCATTCCTGGTTGCACCGGTAACCTATGTAGCTATGTTATAATATAAATATACAGCTTTTCAATTGGACTCAGTCCGTGAATATGAACAACTTTTCGTATGGAATCAATGATGGGAACTCAAAAACTTTCGTCATTTTCATACAAAATTGTCCAGCCGCCCAGGCAATTTGTATGGAAAAGTCAACCATTTTTAGGGTTCCGTAGTAAACTAGGCCTTATAGTTTCGCCATGTCTGTCTGTCTGTCTGCCCGTCTGTCTGCGGTTTTACTCAGAGACTATAAGTACTAGAAAGCTGTAATTTTGGTATGTGTTTGTATATTAATCATGCCAAAAAAGTGGTAGAAAAGAATTTTGAAAAAAAAATTTTTTAGGGTAGTGCCCATACTAGTAAAGTGGGTGTATTTTTTTCTATACAAACCCATCGTCTTGGGTATTGTTAAATAGGCCTTTAAAAAATATTGTGCCGTTGAGAACACCATTTTTCGTTTTAGGGATCCGTTTCCGAAATTTTTGGTGAGGTATGTGTCCATATATAACCGTTTAGCAGATAGACGGGGGCCTCTATCTGCTAAACGGTTATATATGGATACGTGAAAAAAATTACAGCAGTAGTATATATACTGAAGTTGAAAGGAAAACTATCAGAGCTGAGTACTGAGTAAAAAATAAAAAGTTATAGGCAACCAACTAATAAAATGTACTCGAAAATGTAAAATTTCATACAATTTTCATTATTAGATGTTTTTGGACTCAACAATACTATATTTTGTAATAAATTAGTGTGCAGTGGTACAAATATCAGTATTTATTGTGCTTATCTTATTTATTGTTAAATAAGCAAAAAACTGATCTTGTTAACGGTTATAACCTGTTACCAGGTAACACTTAAGACTGTGCTTAAGTTAACCTCATATCTGTTAGGTATTCGGGAACACTGTAATCCACTACATTTCTAAAGGTACCGAAAAAACACGGATTTTGAAATGGCGGGTCTGTCTATTTACACTCACACCTTACAGTTTAACGACCAAAAACATCTAACAATGAAAATTGTATGAAATTTTACAGTTTATAAGTTGGTTGCCTATAACTTTTTAGTTTGTACTTAGTACTCAGCTCTGATAGTTTTTCTTTAAACTTCAGTAAATATACTACTGCTGTAATTTTTTTCACGTATCTATAAATAACCGTTTAGCAGATAGAAGGGGGGGGGACACTTACCTCTAACAAAAATTCGCACTTTAAAACCAAATATTTCGGAAACGGATCGCTAAATCGAAAAATGGTGTTCTCAACCTCACAATATTTTTGAAAGACCTTTTTAACGATACCCCACACGATGGGTAAATAGAGAAAAAAAATTACTCCCCCACTTTACATGTATGGGAGCTACCCTAAAAAAATTTTTTTTTTAAGTTTTTATTCTACCACTTTTTTGCCATGATTAATATACAAACCCATACCAAATTACAGCTTTCTAGTACTTATAGTCTCTGCGTAAAACCGCGGACGGACAGACAGACAGACAGACAGACATGGCGAAACTATAAGGGTTCCTTGTTTACTACGGAACCCTAAAAAAGGGAATTGTGGCAATATTTGATAATTTTGGAGTAAAATTAAGCATCCAATCAATTAATCTTATTATAATCTATGTACCTACGTTCCTATACAGTTTGGTTAAATTATCAATATTAGAATTAAACATTTCGGGATATTTACCGTTATTATTATGGTTTCTTTGAGTTTTCGATATTTCAGTTCAGTTACATGGACCATGATCACGAAGGAACCCGAAATGTTTAATTCTAATGTTGATAACCGTGAAAGTTTAAAAAGTTACATAAATACAATAGTTTGAGAATTATTACGCCTCTTAAGATTTCCATACAAATTTGAAAAGGCTTGTAATTTTCAAACTATTGGTATTTTAACCAAGCTGTATAGGAACGTACGTAGATTTAAAATGAGATTAATTGGTTAAATGCTTTATTTTACTCCAAAATTATCAAATATTGCCACAATTCCCTTTTTCCGTTTGTATGGAGACATGCGCGTCCAGGCGACTCTTAACGTCTTTATTTTTTTTATGTTAATAAGATATCTTATCAATGTTAAGGCTTACAAAATAATTACAAAAAGGAAAATATATATTTTACTGGCTACACCTACGAATAAACAATATTGAAAGAAAATGCCAAATGTGGGTCGGATTTCCACGAATATTTCCGTACCACGCCAAGAAAAATATCTTTAACTTATTTTTCGTGATCCAACAAATGATGTTCTCATGCATGATATTATTTCTGTAGTTTTGGGTCAAAGATAATCATATTCATTAGTATTTGTTTTTCGCTCTTAAGCTCGATTATAGTTTTTACATTTTCAACTTTAAAATAGACCAAGTTTCATACAGACTTTAAACCGTCATATTTTATAGGTGTTTTTATGCACTGACAATGCTATTCAAGAACTAAGATAAAGGAAATAGTTCCACCAGGGCTGGATTTGATTGGGTATATCCTATTTGCCACCACTCGGGGCGACCACCACTGGTGGCAGACGGGACAATTTTTATGTACACGTGTGCCAGATGCCACCACTCCCGTCGCCCCCATTGGTGGCGAATGGCAATCGCCAATCAATCCCAGTCTCATTTGCCCCCAGTGGTGGCGAATAGATCAAACTCTGGTTTCGATTCCCATTCGCTTCCAGTGGTGACGAATGGGAATTTGTTCATTTACATTCCCATTTGTTGCTACTGGCGGCAAAATATAGATTAAAATAAAAACCGGCCAAGTGCGTGTCGGGCCACGCGCAATGTAGGGTTCCGTAGTTGCAAATGACAACTTTGAGTTCACACTGTTTACACTCGCACCTCACAGTTTAACGACCAAAAACATCTAACAATGATAATTGTATGAAATTTTACATTTTCCAGTACATTTTATAAGTCGGTTGCCTATAACTTTTTAGTTTGCACTTAGTACTCAGTTCTGATAGATTTCCTTTCAACAAAATTGTCCCATCTGCCACCGGTGGTGGTCGCCCCTAGTGGTGGTAAATGGGATATACCCATTCGATGGGTGGGTTTGATACCAAAAGGCCACCACGGTTTGATACCACACGTCGCATTTCTCCACCCTTCCTCATATACGCATTTGGACTTGCGTCATCCAATACAACTAGGTAATCCACCAATGTGTGTGTATTTTTTGATTAAACTAATTTAGCAATGAAATATAATTAATATGTACGATGCCATACAATATTTTTATTTGTGTTTTTATGCATTCACAATGCTACTCTGACATCTTATAAGACAAATAAAACACGCAGTCAAATTCCTGCCCGCGTGGAATCTTTTCCCCATATCTTATTTATTAATTTAATAAGAATACTTCAAACCTCATTCCTCTTATGGAATAAATTTTAAAAAATCCCTTTTTAGTGCATTATTACATTATTTAAGGAACGTTCTTTAAAAAATCATGCTACACCCAAAAGCCAGCCAGTTTCTTCGTTCATATTTGTTCAAAGATTAAATCTAGCATTAGTGCCAGGCAGACATATGGAAATCTTTTCCCCATATCTTTTTATTATTTTAATAAGAATATTACAAACCTCATTTTAACCTCCTATGCGATGAATTTTTAGAAATCCCCTTTTTGGGCATTCTTCCATTATTTAAGGAACGTTTTAAAAAAATTTTTGCATCATCCAGAAGGCAGCCAGTTTCTTCGTTCATATTTGTACATAGATTAAATCTAGCATCTGTTACAGGCAGACATATGGACAGCGAAGCCTAAGGCAGTATTTCGAGCTCCGTGGCGCAGCGGTCAACACGCTAGCCTGCGACACGGGGGTCCCGGGTTCGATCCCAGGTCAGGTCAAGATGGAAAAAGATCTTTTTCATATTGACCTGGGTCATGGATGTTTATCTATATAAGTATGTATTACAAAATATAGTATCGTTGAGTTAGTATCCTGCGACACAAGTTCACAACTTACTGTGGGGCTAGCTCAATTTGTGTGATATGTCCCTATATATTTATTTATTTATTATTTGAATTTCTCCTGAATCAGACGGTGAATTCTAAAGTCAATTATCCTATGTAATCACTTTAGAAACTGTACGATAATTTGAAATCGCACTGATTACGTTCAAATTCACATTCTTACGACAAAGAGATTTGCTGATTGTTATTGAAGGCGTGTTTGTTACCAGCTGAGGTTAAAACTACAGAGATTAAAAAGTTCCTATTATCATTAGAAGAGGTTGATTGCTGGAAGTTACCAATTTCGCGTAGGTTTACAAAAATATTTATATCTTTGAAATGATCTACCTATTTACACACCTTTCGCCTACGTAGATAATTATTTTGGGCTTAGACTTTTAGTGCAGACGTTCAGTCTTCTTCATTCTCTGTCTCATCTAAGAATGTTCCCGGTTGCATCCTCAGCTGGAGTGCATCAGATCCCGGGGTCTACTTTCCAGCTGTTTTCGAGAGAAAATACGCTGTGCAGTTTGTTGCCGGTTTTTCTGCACTCCGCTTTGGAAGCGGCATAAACTTTTTTTCTTCTGAAAGTCGTCATATCTAGGATGACAATTTATATTTTTTTTAAGAAACCTTCATAAATTTAAACGTTTGAAATCTTGAAAGCTTCTCCAATTCGCACGATTTTCGGCATCTTTAGTAGTGAGACCATTGGTACGCATATCCTCTAACACATATTGTAACATCCTCGTCTTCATCGTCACTTACCATCAGGTGAGATGGGAGACAAATGCCTAATTCAATAATTAATTTTGAAAAATCCATAAGTGTTTCCACGACACCACGGCCATTTCATATAGAACCCTAAAAAGATAAATGGCTTAAATTACAGGCTCATGATGATTTACAAAATTACCTATGAATATAAGCCATTAGGAATTTTGTTTTCGTCACTTAGCATTTCTTCGGTGTAATTAGTCTTCGCCATTTTGATTAATTATATTACTCTTCGTTTCGTTAGCCTTGTAATTACGATTTTGTCTTACGTAATAAGTATTAAGGAGGAATTTGAGGAGCCCGATGGCCTAGTGGGTGTAAGCACTATAAGCGCTTCCACATGTTAAGCATCTTCGGGCGCAGTCCCTACTTGGATGGGTGACCGCAAGCGGCATAAAAATTATCTCGAGCTACTCCGTGCTTCGGAAGGCACGTTAAGCCGTTGGTCCCGGTTGTCATCGTTGATGGCAGTCGTTAAGCTATGTCAGATGCCTTAAGGCAGCTTGAGAAATCTGACATCAGTGTTGGCCACTTACATACACGAAAAACAAATATTAAGGTAATTCGGAAAATATTTGTTTCGAGCTTCTTACAGTGACTGTGACCCAATCATTTATAACCTACTAGCTGTCCTCCCTGCCTGCGCCCGGGCATGTACTATACCTATAACACTTCCTCATGAATCACTCTATCTATTGGTGAAAACCGCATGAAAATTCGTGCAGTAGTTTCTGAGTTTATCGCGAACAGACAGATAGAGACAGACGCGGCGGAGGACTCTGTTTTATAATATGTAGTGATGGTATCATTTATAACCTATGGCATATTGTAATGTATATGATAATATTTAAACTTTACCTAATCAAACCCATCAATTTATTTACATTCTTATCTTTCAAAGATAATTTACATTTACTATATGCATAATATGTCCAGCAGTGGACTGCAAAAGACTGATGATGATGATGATATGCAAAAAATATATATTTATTACACTTACTACAGCCCAAAAAAACATTTATATTTATTAAGGGTGTCCAAAGAGTCTTTAAAATGACATTCGGTACGACTCTTTGGTATTTGAACTCAAAAGGGGGAGAGGTGCGGGGCTGTCATATTGCGGGGGACGCTTCGAGTTTCCGTCTTGTACGTTATTACATTTATTAATTCTGTGTTACTAGGAAAACGTTATCGATATAATGCCAAAATGAAGCGAGTACAAGACAAACATATTAATCGAATGACACACGAATCAATTATCATGAAAGCTCTAATGTGTCTGTTTGCTCAGACAGCCGTAACCTTCGATATAGCTATACAATTGTACCTATTTATGTATGTTTGAGTTGCTTGGCAAAATAATTGTGATATTGGAGGTAGTCGTACCGTACATAAATATATAATATAAATCTACATAACTAACTTTAATATAAAGTTTCATAATGATAGGTTTAGTTTATAGTTTACTCACTTGCATTTACAATAAAGTTAAACTTATTGTAAATGCAAGTGTATTAATAGTATTAATAATATAAATATAATATATTATAAATACTGGAATATGATTAATCTTAATGTCAATTGACTTGGGATTCCTTTAAATGATTTATCTTAAAATCACAGTACCTATATATCAAAATATCTTATTACTTTTCTTTTCCAAGATTAACAAGACCAGGCAATTTATATCAGTCAGACTTCAAAAGACAAACGGAAGGAAATCAAAATAACAGCCAAGAGCTAAACTTGTAGTCGATAGCGAATAGAATAATTAGTTACTAACTGAAAGATACAATATCTTAAATAATATTACCGTTTCTCTTTAAGTAATTTATTTTAAACTTGGGAAGCGCTAGTTCTCAAGAAACATTGGTATGTCCTTAATGATATACAAAGTCAAAGTCAAAGTCAAAGTCAAAGATTTTTATTCAAAATTGGATAATTGTATCTCTTTTTGAACGTCATATTTTTTACTTTCTTATTATTTTTAATTTTTAATATGCAAAATCGAAAAACTACTAGCGTTTCGTAATGACCACTGGTGAGAAGAATACGCCGAAAGAAACTCAATCCAGACTTGGTCCCTACGTGCCTGAAGGGCTTCGATTACAATATTTTACAAGTATTTATTTATTACTAATGTTATTTATATTAATTACAATAAATTACAATCAATTAAATTACTGCCACGCATTTTTATCATTTAAATAATCATTAATAAAAATGCGTGGCAGTAATTTAATTGATTGTAATTAATATAAATACTTACTATACTTATGTAAGATGTATTCAGGTGAATATACGTATTCGTAATTCAAAGTGATTTCAATTTTTTTTTTCAGTAAATTAAAATTAGGTACATACACATATTTCAAATAAAAAGAAAGCTCAAAATCTATCTCAAAACGTTGATAGAGGCCATCACACATTATTTTAGGCCGGTATCTGCAATTAAGTACTGACGCAAGAAATGTTTTTACAATACCATTTATTATTTTGCGCTATTAATATTTAGTTAGTAAAAAAACACAATCATTATAATATTGAACTATAACTAACTAAAATTAAAAATAAATAAATTAATGAAGCTAAAAAAAAATACACAAAAACCCAAAAAAAAATACATTAATGCCGTTCGGTTTACACAAGTTTTCATTTTATTCTAATGCTTATTAAAACAAATTGATGTTGAGGGTTGAAGTCAAAGTGATTGTTTTTTGTTAAAAATATTTTAAATTATTAAGACAAAAAAAAACGCTCAATTTACATGTTTTCCAATAAAGTAGTGCGAACATAAGGAATTTTAAAGAACCATGTAATCGAAGTTGGTCCGTTCAAAGGAAAACGAAAGACTTGCTCCGTGGCGCAGCGGTCAACACGCCGGTCTGTGACACGGATGGTCCCGGGTTCGATCCCCGGTCAGGTCAAGATGAAAAATGATCTTTTTCAGATTGACCTGGGTCTTGGATGTTTATCTATATATGTATTTGTTATAAAATGTAGTATCGTTGAGTTAGTATCCCATAACACAAGTCTTACATAAGAACTTACTTTGGGGCTAGCTCAATCTGTGTGATTTGTCCGTTAAAAAAAATAAGAAAAAAAAATAAAAAAATTAGCTCTGAGTTAAAGTGTAATTAAATCAACAAGGAAAAAGCGCTGCAATTTTAATGGGCACAATGGTTGAAATTTTTTCTGTTAACTAGCAATTTTTAGCCTTTGTCAACTACAGATAAATTTGCTTTCTACAGATGAAAGTTTTGAAATCGGTCCAGGGGTTTCAAAGCCTTCTCAATGCAAACAAACAAATCTGTTCAATTTAAAATACCAAAGTATGCACATATTTTTTGTACACCTATAAATAATTAAATAAATATAAATACATACGGACAAATCACACAGATTAAGCTAGCCCCAAAGTAAGTTCTTAAGTAAGACTTGTGTTATGGGATACTAACTCAACGATACTATATTTTATATAACAAATAAATATATAGATAAACATCCAAGACACAGGTCAATCTAGAAAATATCATTTTCCATGTTGACCTGACCGGGGATCGCAGGCTGGCGTGTTGACCGCTGCGCCACCGAACTCGTCCTATATATTTATATAACTGATAATGTTGAGGATTGAAAAAAAGTCTCTATCTAGCTATCGTTTTAGGCCTCGGATGCGATATCCATTACTTTTGCAAATCTTAATTCCACATAAAATTTTTACTATTCCAAAGCATCCATGTATAACAATGATTTAAAGAAGGTATAAAAAAATACTTTTTTACGCTAACCCATTCAGAGTCTTGCGAGGAAACTGGCTAATATTAATAATTATTATCTACATAAGTAGGAACCACATATCTGTTTTGCAAGAATTCCACGAAAATATCATAATATTTGCTTGATTATGAGAGATTTCGATGTGTAAACGAGTTTCGAAGATAAAAAAAGAAAATATATGGACATTTTACATTAGCTATGACGCGCCAGATTCATTTACAATCAAATATACAAAATTGGTATTTATAAACTAAGCATTAATTCCATATTTGAATGGAATGAATAAAACAAGGTCGGTGTAAAACGGATATTTATGTATAGATATTGTCTGATTTAAAACTGAGAACAAACCCCCACCAAATAATGATTATTTCAATCTATAGGAGAAAAATATCTTGCGTGAATGCGTGAGGCGAATCCTAATCCTAACTTCCTAACTAATATTATAAATGCGAAAGTGAGTTTGTTTGTTTATTTGTTACGCTATCACGCCGTATCTACTCAATCGATCAAATTGAAATTTTGCATACACATAGGGTAGGCTATTGAGAAGCATATAGGCTCTATATCACGCGGGCAAAACCTCGGGTAACAGCTAGTTTATTATAAATACGGGTTCCCTACACCAAAGACAAACTAATATCGATGCGTCATCACTATGTGAAAAGAAACGTAATCAATTTTTAATTTTGAGCGTAAAATAATCTAATGCTTTTCCATTTCACACAATAGTGAAAAATCCACTAGTGTGTACGAAGAATCACGTAACGTTAGTTGTTTTGTTTGTTTTTCGTATGTGTAAGTGGCCAACACTGGTGTCAGATTTTTTAAGCTGCCTTAAGGCATCTGACATAGCTTAACGACTGCCATCAACAATGTCAGCCGGGACCAACGGCTTAACGTGCCTTCCGAAGCACGGAGGAGCTCGAGATATTTTTATGTCACTTGCGGTCACCCATCCAAGTAGGGACTGCACCAGAGGTTGCTTAACATACGTAAGCGCTCATAGAGCTCACACCCACTGGACCATCGGGCTCCTCTAACTAACGTTAGTGATGGATGAAAATGAACCTCTTTGAGTAAGATTGGTCTTAAAAAATCAAAATTACGTATTATATGTCGAGCCCGTGTGTTTTGAACCCTGGATGCTTTCGCTCATGAGGTTACGCTTTAAGACCACTATCACTTCCTAAACAAAACTAAATTTGACCACCTCAGAATTTATTATAAACAATCACGTTTATAGCTTTTTGTATGAAATTTGTAGGTACTATCACTCTTAAAATGATTTGGATGTATAAAAAGAATTTTTTTATTAAATATAAATAATCTAATGATCCCTTTCTAATGACTTTAGACATTGTTAGAAGTTTAAAATTCTGAGTGAAACCTGTTAGTATCGGATTAACTCGCACAAAAAGTTAGGGAAAGTTGAACTTCTAAATTTTTATTGGAATTCCTATGGTTGCTCAATCGAAAGAAACAAAAATATTTTCTTGTTATGTATTCCTCGCCCATTTTCTACAAAGATACCTACAATAATATCTTCTCACTCGCAAAACAGAATCAGATTTGACGCTGTCATAAAGGAAGTATTTTTCATAAGAAAATCACCAGTGGACAGGAAAAATGAGTCAAAAGGCGAAAGAGTTCTAATTATAATTTTAACAATGGTACAGTTGGGATTACACCGGGTACCACTTGTACCATCAATGGTACTAGTGGGATAAATCAGTACCAACTGTACCATTGCTGGTACTAATGGGATTGATTGGTACTACTTGTACCATCAATGGTACTAGTGGGATAATTCGGTGCCAGTTGTACCATTAATAGTACTTCTCAATGGTACAACTGGTCCGGCGGCTATTTAATAGGTATTATATTTGCATCCTATAAAGCATGAAATTCAATAACTCCCGCTTAGATATCGATTTTCATACATTTTTGCCTTCTGCTATTTATAAGAAATACATTGTTTCGCCAGCAAAATAAAAAAAGCAGTTTCTGAGTAGATGTAGTTAAAAGATTTTATTAAGTCACAACGCTTCAAATTATATAAAAGGAAGTCTTATAGGATACTAGGTATGTAGTATGTACCAGGGGCAAGGCCGGGGCGGAAAGCTAGTTGTAAATATAAAAAACTCTAAACTAATCCCATGAAAATATAAAAATTATATTTTCAAGGGAAATGTATGAAAAATATAAATAAATAAAAAAACAATCACATTATTATTGTTTCGTCTTCCATATTTTTATCTAAACACATAAGCTGATACCTCGGAACTCTTCCAAGTATGTGTTGGTTTTATCACGCACTCTTTATATGTCATAACGCTTCTGTAAGTAAATATATATAAAAACAAAATCACATATTTTTATTTCGTCTTCCGTAAACTTGACATAGTAAATCGTTATTAACTCCGTAAGCCAGCCGGGAAACACTAAATCAGAGAGATACGATCACGTTCTTAACACTCGTCTATCTATTTCAAGGTCTTTCAGTTGCTTACAATTACTTGTATTTATTTTCACTATTTTCTTTCGGTATACATTTTTATCTGAAAACATAAACTGATACCTCGGAACTCTTCCAAGTATGTGTTGGTTTTATCACGCACTCTTTATATGTCATAACGCTTCTGTAAGTAAATATATATAAAAACAAAAATCACATATTTTTATTTCGTCTTCCGTGAACTTTACTTAGTAAGTCGTTATTAACTCCGTAAGCCAGCCGGGAAACACTAATTCAGAGAGATACGATCACGTTCTTAACACTCGTCTATCTATTTCAAGGTCTTTCAGTTGCTTACAATTACTTGTATTTATTTTCACTATTTTCTTTCGGTATACATTTTTATCTGAAAACATAAACTGATACCTCGGAACTCTTCCAAGTATGTGTTGGTTTTATCACGCACTCTTTATATGTCATAACGCTTCTGTAAGTAAATATATATAAAAACAAAAATCACATATTTTTATTTCGTCTTCCGTGAACTTTACTTAGTAAGTCGTTATTAACTCCGTAAGTCAGCCGGAAAACAATAAATCAGAGAGATACGATCACGTTCTAAGCACTCGTTTATCTATTTCAAGGTCTTTCTGTTGTTTATTGTTTTGTACTTGTATTCCTTTTTCACTATTTTTTATTCGGTAGTCGGTTTTTATCTGAAAACTAGCTGTTGTCGGTGACCTCTTCCTCGTCTATGTCGGTTTTATCACGCACTGTTTCTCCTTTTACTAGTTAAATACTTAAGTGGAACAAAAATAAACCCGGCTTCATCCCTATTAATACATAAGGGAACAATCTTCTTCTTCTTCCTTTACCTTATCCCACTTTTTTATGTGGGGTCGGCACAGTATATCAGTTCTTTCCACCTTGATTTGTCATCCACCATAGCCTTTGTCACTCCCTTCCTGTTCATACTGTGTTTTTAGATAGAAATTAGTATCATTAGAAACAAATTTTATATAATCTTAACATTAGGCAACTACCGTATTCTGAGACACTACTCCTGACTTCACTCAGTACTTGTCTTAATTTGTTATCTCAACAAACTTGCAAAATTAAAGCAATGTAATCAGGGCCCGTGTACCGCGGAATTAGATCTTGGCGGGTGAGCCGAAGAAATACAAGAGCCAGTGAGACAATTATAATGTGGAGAATCACTAGTAGAATTAGTAGTAAAGGCAAAATAAAAAGCAAAGCCTACGAAACGATCCAATATTTGTTATTCCTGAGGTAAATTTATGTAAATAAAAAAATCTTTTATGGCTTGGAGGTAAAGAAAACTTCATCATATGATCATATCAAACATCATAATCTTCCACCGCGAAAGTGGGCAATGGGTAGAGTGACAGAGCTCCACCCTGGCAAAGACGGCTTAGTAAGGGTCGTTACATTAAAAACCAAAAACGGATACATCAAACGTCCAATCATCAAATTATCACCATTGCCGGTCAACAAAGATACTGGGAAAGGTCAATAAACTGCTCAGTCATATCAGATTAGATCGCGATCATTAAAAAATGGTTTAGTATCTTTGGTGACAGCGTTATTATTTTTTATGAATATCGTTACAACATCATACGGTTCCTTTAATGTAACTCAACTTAATTCTAATCAGACACTTTACTTTGATCACATTGCAAACATGCAATTAATGGATCCGTACCGGCAGGGTATATCTGCTTGTGAGCAATACATATCATATCTAAACTCTATTTGTAATAAAATAAAAAAATAATACGCATTGTAAAATTAAACAATTCAATTAGATCAAGAGTTCTCAGAACTAAGTTACTATTATGATATGATAGAACACGGGCGGTTGCCGTAGGGTAGAAGGGGAACTGCCTTACGGCATATCAGAATAGATGCCGATCGGCACCACAATCGCACAAATTGCTGCTACAGAAACTGACCTTAATTTCTTTCTTCGGCATCCTCCAGCACTAGCCATAAATCCATATTTTAAACTGTGTGACTGTTGATGTAGGGACTTCCTGACCGCCCGGTGAAGATATAAAGCTTATTTCTTGAGTTTGAATATCGATGGAGCGGTGGAGACGTACCTTGCTTTTCCCCATGTGTGAGTCTAGTTTTGCAGGACTCTTTGAGCTTTATGTTGAGTACTGCAGACCTAGGCTATGCCTTAGCCTAGTTCTGCACACTTCTGTCACTATTATAAAGCTACTTCAGCTCTTTAAGCATGGTTGCCAGCCGTGTGGTTCCCGGCAAAATAAAATAGGATCACTCTATCGGGTTCCACTCACCCAGCTCTTGTCTAGAGCAGGCCCAACATAAAATAATAGATGTTTTGTTGTGCTCAGCGGAGAGAGAGAGCGAATTAAGAATACAGTCGATACACAGGAAAGTCTTATGTATTAAGAGGGTATATACTAGCAGTGCGTTTTCCATACAAATGTATTTCTCTATTTTCTCGCTGAAAACTGATTCTAGAGCCACAATTCTTTTTACATACAATCTATTACTAAAATAGGTATGTCCCTATGTTTTATTTTTTTCTCAAAAATCTGTTTAAAAGAAAAAAAAATGTACAAAAACAGTTTTTTTGGAAAAAAATTAAAAATAGGGACCTATTTTTAATTTTTAGTACTAGATTTTATGAAAAAAGAATTGTGGCTCTAGAATCAGTTTTCAGCAGAAAATAGGGAAATACATTTGTATGGAAACCATATTGAAAAAATACTGCTAATATACGCTCTTAAGTTATATAATACTGTTTCACATATTCAGAAGACTGTTTACTGGTATACAAGTACTGATTTTAAAATAAAACAATATGGTAGGCGAGTGCCTATGAGCGAAGGTCGAGTGGCTACGACCAAAAGGTAGAAATGGAATTACTAATGATCAGAAAGTGCTGTGATGAAGATTTGAAAATGGAATTAGGAATTTAAAGAATAAAAAATAACAAAATTAATTTCAAATTCCGATTTACTATGTCAAGTTTACGGAAGACGAAATAAAAATATGTGATTTTGTTTTTATATATATTTACTTACAGAAGCGTTATGACATATAAAGAGTGCGTGATAAAACCAACACATACTTGGAAGAGTTCCGAGGTATCAGCTTATGTGTTTAGATAAAAATATATCCCGAAAGAAAATAATGAAAATAAATACAAGTAACTGTAAGCAACTAAAAGACCTTGAAATAGATAAACGAGTGTTAAGAACGTGATCGTGTCTCTCTGATTTATTGTTTCCCGGCTGGCTTACGGAGTTAATAACGATTTACTATGTTAAGTTTACGGAAGACGAAATAAAAATATGTGATTTTTGTTTTTATATATATTTACTTACAGAAGCGTTACGACATATAAAGAGTGCGTGATAAAACCAACACATACTTGGAAGAGTTCCGAGGTATCAGCTTATGTGTTTAGATAAAAATATATCCCGAAAGAAAATAATGAAAATAAATACAAGTAACTGTAATTAGGAATTTGAAATTAATTTTTTTATTTTTTATTCTTTAAATTCCTAATTCCATTTTCAAATCTTCATCACAGCACTTTCTGATCATTAGTCATTTCATTTCTACCTTTTGGTCGTAGCCACTTGACCTTCGCTCATAGGCACTCGCCTACCATATTGTTTTATTTTAAAATCAGTACTTGTATACCAGTAAACAGTCTTCTGAATATGTGAAACAGTATTATATAACTTAAGAGCGTATACTAGCAGTATTTTTTCAATATGGTTTCCATACAAATGTATTTCTCTATTTTCTCGCTGAAAACTGATTCTAGAGCCACAATTCTTTTTTCATAAAATCTAGTACTAAAATAGGAATGCCCCTATTTTTAATTTTTTCCAAAAAAACTGTTTTGTACATTTTTTTTCTTTTAAACAGGTTTTTAGAAAAAAATAAAACATAGGGACATACCTATTTTAGTAATAGATTGTATGTAAAAAGAATTGTGCCTCTAGAAGCAGTTTTCAGCGAGAAAATAGAGAAATACATTTGTATGGAAAACGCACTGCTAGTATACCCTCTTAATACATAAGACTTTCCTGTGTATCGACTGTATTCTTAATTCGCTCTCTCTCTCTCTCTCTCTCCGCTGAGCACAACAAAACATCTATTATTTTATGTTGGGCCTGCTCTAGACAAGAGCTGGGTGAGTGGAACCCGATAGAGTGATCCTATTTTATTCTGCCGGCAACCACACGGCCGGCAACCATGCTTAAAGAGCTGAAGTAGCTTTATAATAGTGACAGAAGTGTGCAGAACTAGGCTAAGGCATAGCCTAGGTCTGCAGTACTCAACATAAAGCTCAAAGAGTCCTGCAGAACTAGACTCACACATGGGGAAAAGCAAGGTACTATAAGCTTTATATCTTCCCCGGGCGGTCAGGAAGTCCCTACATCAACAGTCACAAAACTAGGTATGTCCCTATGTTTTATTTTTTTCTAAAAACCTGTTTAAAAGAAAAAAAATGTACAAAACAGTTTTTTTGGAAAAAATTAAAAATAGGGGCATTCCTATTTTAGTACTAGATTTTATGAAAAAAGAATTGTGGCTCTAGAATCAGTTTTCAGCGAGAAAATAGAGAAATACATTTGTATGGAAACCATATTGAAAAAATACTGCTAGTATACGCTCTTAAGTTATATAATACTGTTTCACATATTCAGAAGACTGTTTACTGGTATACAAGTACTGATTTTAAAATAAAACAATATGGTAGGCGAGTGCCTATGAGCGAAGGTCGAGTGGCTACGACCAAAAGGTAGAAATGGAATTACTAATGATCAGAAAGTGCTGTGATTGTTGTCGCCACATATATTATCTGTGGCTGTTTCTCGTTCATTCACTAAGTTCATTCGTTTGCGTACGTCATTTGAGAGGGGATATATCCAAGATGGCGTGTTCGTTCGAAACTGGGACGCAACTCGTCATTTGTTCCTGAGCATTCGCCGTGATTGGTCGATTCTACTTTGGTATATTTTGTATCATTTATGGTTATCATTATTTTGTCGTTTTGTATCATTAAATACAGATTTGATTAGAAGTCATTATAAGAGTAAAAAGTGCACCACGTTTTAATTTAATGTAATGATTTAAACAGTTTAAAATAGATATATTGAATTAACTCATCTTCGAATTACATAAATAGTTTTAACGTGTTTTTTTTAGAAAGATTAAATAACTTATGTGAGATAGTTCTTAATTAAACAATTTATAGTATATGTGGCTGTTATTTGCTTACATTTGTGACTTTATCATTAGAAGTGCTGCAACTCTAACGCCTGGAAATGCCGCGAAGCCAGAGAAAGGAGCGAAATAAGAGAAAAAGATCGCCTTCTTTGTCGAGCTCGTCGACGTCCAGTTCCAGTACAAGTTCATCGTCTTCGTCGGATAGTGGCGGAAGATCACGACGTCGCCGACGGAGAACTTCTCGAACCGTGAGTCAAAATGCAATCGTATCTTCTGTGATCCCTGAATTTGATCCCCTAATTGATAATGTCGATATGTGGCTGAATGTTGTCGATGCGAATGCCCGAGCATTTGGTTGGTCCGAAAAAATGACGAAGTTTCAAGCGTTACAAAAACTGAGAAATTCTGCCCAAACGTGGTATAATTCTCTTCAGAAAACTGAAACGGAATGGACCACGTGGAAATGGCGGCAGTGGCGAGATAGGTTATCTAGTACGTTCAAAATTAAAAGAAACGCGTTTGTTTTATTAAAAGATTTGATTAATAGTAAGCCCACGGAGGGGCAGTCTTTGTATGACTTTTTCTTTCAACAAAAGTGTCGTGTGGATAAATTAGCATTAGCATTTAATGAACAGGATATTATATCTATTATTGTGGTTCGATAGACGACAAAAATCTTAGTGTAGCTGCGGAATCCGGTAGTTTTAGAAATTGTGACGAGTTAGCATCTTATTTACACGGCAAGGTTTATGAGGTTGAAAAAGACAAGAAAAATGTAGGCAGTTCTGGTAGAAATATAACAATACCTGCTGTAAAAAAATTCGTTCAACAGCCACAGCAACCTGCTAGTCATGGAGTTGATTCAAAGCTTGAAGGTCAAAATTGCGTTGTTATCGGTGTGGTGAAATTGGGCATAAGAGAATAAATTGTAATCTGAAGGGTCCAATTTCGTGTAGTTATTGTAAGAAAAATAATCATATAGAATCCGTATGCTTGTCGAAACCGAAAACAAAAATAGAAAAGGAAGTTGAAGTTAAACTAATAAATGGACATAGCACAAAGGAAAGATTTTTTAAAAACATTTTTGTTAACGGTTTCGAGTGTCAGGCATTTATAGACATGGGAAGTGATTGCTCTTTAATTTTATCTAGCATGATTGATCAGTTTTCATTGAAACCTTATCGATTAGAAGTACCTTTACAAAAGATGTATCAATTGTACTTAATTCTGCAGTGGATGTTATCGTAGCGATAGATGGCGTTGAACTACCGATTACTATGTATGTCATTGAAAATTTATCCGGCTGTAATGTTTTAGTCGGTAGGAATTTCACGGAGGATAGTAGGATTATGTACAGTCGTGTTGGTGAATTGTTGACATTTCAATTGGCAAATGAATTTAGTAAAGTACATGTTTGCAATGGTAATTTGGAAGACAGTTCTAATGAATCGGTGATCAATAAAATTTTGTCGAAATACCCGAAATGTTTTTCCGCCAATTTAAGCAACTTAGGTAAAGTGTCTGGAATTGAGGTAGAAATTGAATTAACCACTACAAAACCGGTATTTCAGCGCCCTTATCGTATGTCAGAAAGTGAACGAGCCAAAACGAGAGAAATCGTTGACGATTTATTACAAAATGGGATAATACGTTGTAGTAATTCGTCTTACGCTAGTCCAGCGTTGCTGGTTGATAAGGCTTCAGGAGAAAAAAGATTATGCATTGATTACCGTAGACTTAATAAAATAACAGTAAAAGAAAAATATCCCATGCCGTTAATCGAAGACCTTATAGACCGGTTACGTGGATGTAAATACTTTACTGCTTTAGATTTAAAATGTGGGTACCATCATTTGATTATTAAAGAAACTGACGTTCACAAAACGGCCTTCGTTACTTTGGACGGTCATTTTGAATGGTTAAGGCTCCCTTTTGGACTTTGTAATGGACCTGCGATTTTCCAGAGAGTGATGAATACGGTCCTGGGTAATTTACGATTCGGAAAAGTAATAAATTTCATGGATGACTTGTTAATTTCCACTGAAACGTTAGAAAAATAATTTGTCATGTTTAGAAAACGTACTAGATCTTTTACAATCACACGGACTAACAGTTAATTAAAAAAATGTTCATTCTTTAAAGACAATATCCAGTTTTTAGGATACGAAATCGCACAAGATGGTATCCGCCCTAGTACACACAAAGTCGAAGCCGTTAGTAACTATCCCACGCCAAACTCTATACATGAAGTTAGGCAGTTTCTCGGGCTGATTAATTATTTTCGAAAGTTTATTCCCAATTGTGCAGTAATAGCACGTCCCCTGAATAATTTATTAAAAAAAGACTCCACGTGGAAATGGGAGTCCGTACATGATCAATCCTTTTCGCAATTAAAATCTATTTTAGTGAGTAATAGAGTACTAACCAATCCACCATCAATGAATCCATGCCTGTGCTCTCTCCTTGTGACGGTAATTTGCTTGAGACAGTGTCTAGTTGTGCCGGCACAAATGACCCCCCCAGTAATACTATAATTTTTTCTGACAGTGTAGGTCGCGGTATGGGTACTATATTCAGTAGGTATTTAGAGAACTCTTATATTAATTATTGCCTCCCTAATGCAACCTACACTCAAATAATTGATAAAGTAAAAATACCTCCCATGAACTGTAATACTACTATTGTGTTACTTATCGGAAACTGTTACAAATTATCTAAAAAAGAAATTATTAACGGTATAGATGGCCTTAAAAATTTAAATGTTTATAAAATTATTATTTGTGCATTCCCATATGTAAGTTGCCAGCCCCCATCAAGAAATAATAACATTCATTACTTGAATAAATTAATTCATACATTGACATGTCGTCACAGCAATAAATTAGTATTTTTTGATACTAATAATTTCTAAAAACCTGTTTAAAAGAAAAAAAATGTACAAAACAGTTTTTTTGGAAAAAATTAAAAATAGGGGCATTCCTATTTTAGTACTAGATTTTATGAAAAAAGAATTGTGGCTCTAGAATCAGTTTTCAGCGAGAAAATAGAGAAATACATTTGTATGGAAACCATATTGAAAAAATACTGCTAGTATACGCTCTTAAGTTATATAATACTGTTTCACATATTCAGAAGACTGTTTACTGGTATACAAGTACTGATTTTAAAATAAAACAATATGGTAGGCGAGTGCCTATGAGCGAAGGTCGAGTGGCTACGACCAAAAGGTAGAAATGGAATTACTAATGATCAGAAAATGCTGTGATTGTTGTCGCCACATATATTATCTGTGGCTGTTTCTCGTTCATTCACTAAGTTCATTCGTTTGCGTACGTCATTTGAGAGGGGATATATCCAAGATGGCGTGTTCGTTCGAAACTGGGACGCAACTCGTCATTTGTTCCTGAGCATTCGCCGTGATTGGTCGATTCTACTTTGGTATATTTTGTATCATTTATGGTTATCATTATTTTGTCGTTTTGTATCATTAAATACAGATTTGATTAGAAGTCATTATAAGAGTAAAAAGTGCACCACGTTTTAATTTAATGTAATGATTTAAACAGTTTAAAATAGATATATTGAATTAACTCATCTTCGAATTACATAAATAGTTTTAACGTGTTTTTTTTAGAAAGATTAAATAACTTATGTGAGATAGTTCTTAATTAAACAATTTATAGTATATGTGGCTATTATTTGCTTACATTTGTGACTTTATCATGATGAAGATTTGAAAATGGAATTAGGAATTTGAAATTAATTTTGTTATTTTTTTATTCTTTAAATATATACGGACAAATCACACAGATTGAGCTAGCCCCAAAGTAAGTTCGAAACTTGTGTTATGGGATACTAAGTGAATGATACTATATTTTATAATAGATACATATATAGATAAACATCCAAGACCCAGGCCAATGTGAAAAAGATCATTTTCCATCTTGCCCTGACCGGGGATCGAACCCGGGACCATCCGTCTCGCAGGCCGGCGTGTCGAAGGATGCAGCATGAAGTTATCATGCGACGATGATTGCTCTGGTTAATAATAGTATATGGCTCTGTTAGTACAGAGAAAGAGAGATGCTTCAGCAGTGAAGACTAAAAAGACCTGAGGATGATGATAAAGGGTGGTGGTAGAAGGTATGACCATAACAATAAACAATGCTAATAATTCCTGACTTTATACTCTGTCTTAATTTATGATCTCCAACAAACTTGCGAAACTGTAATATAATTAGAACTCGCGTACTCGGAATTAGGTCTTGGCGGAAACTTGAAGTAAGACTACAAGTCTGAGCCAGAAAACTACAAGTTTTAATACATTGCGAAAAATACTTTAAAGGGCTTACTCAGTTCTTTATATTGAACTAGGTACTTTAATTTTTGAACCAATGGAGCTTTAGCTGGAAAAATCTGTTAAGGACACTTTCAGTCCGATATCGATACATTAACTTTGGTTAAGATTGGTTAGAAAAGTCCGTTTCAAAAATATGAAAATTTCCAAAATCTTATATTACTATGAAATAGCTCTTTAAATTTATAGCAATTTTTGTTATGAAGCCATTTCCCTAGACACAAAATTTAACATAGCTGACAAACAAAGTCCTCACAACACGCATACAAATTGCTAAAGGAGTGACGTCACTAGTCAGTTGTTTTTTCTTAGGGACGTTTAGGCCGAGACGAAAAATTGTAATTTTCAAACCCTTATATCTCAAAGAGTTTTTGGGTTATCAAGATGATTTTTTCACTGTAATTTCTATTTTTGAGAGTTCTTTTCATAGGACAATGAAAAAAATTGTGTGCAAGTTCCGCATTTACGCTGGGCTGTTAAAATCTAAACAGCTAATATTATTAGTATTTTTTGCCATTAGTCCATGCCATACCAGCTTCTTAACACTTTTTACACGTGTGCCAGATTTGCTCTTATTAGAAAAGTTATTAAGGGGGAACACTAGGCACAGTAGCGACGCCAATCATTTTATTCCTAATACTTTACAAATAGAAAGGAATTCAAGAATATAAACAATACAAGCCTTAGTAAATAACCTGAAGTATTTTTTGAATCATGTTTATTACTATCGGAATCAGTGAGAATTATGAGAATCTGATTACCGCCAAAAACGGCCGTTTTTGGCAGTTATCACTTTTTCTCTCAATGACTGATTCTCATAATATCAAAACATGATTCCAAAAATACTTCAGGTTATTTACTAAGGCTTGTATTGTTTATATTCTTGAATTTCTTTCTATTTGTAAAGTATTAGGAATAAAATGATTGGCGTCGCTACTGTGCCTAGTGTTCAATATTAACAAGCTGAGGCCCTTAAATCCTTGAGGCCTCTTTAATAGAGATAAAGAGAATAAGTTAGAATGAACGCACACCTTGTACCTACAATCTTCGTCCATGCAATAAAAGCTGTGTGTACCTGAATTGATTTTTACGATTTGTGTTATAAGAAGCAAAGGCAAATTATATTCCTTTCTCAGACCATATAGAAACCTTTTCGAAGCCCCTATAAAAACTGATTTTTCGTTCTTGCCCTCGCATTATTTCTAAGTGCTGTTCCGATCCGCCGAATAAGCCGGCCTACAAATTTTCTCGGTCTCAGTGGACACAAATAAGAGCTTGTTTGTAAACTTCCGAGCTTAAATAGTAGTAAAAGTTTCACACATTATAGACTGTCGTTATCCGCGGCTTCGCCTACGTAATATATAGCCTATGTTCTTCTCAGTTCCCCTACCTATGTATATGCAAAATTTCATGATGATCCGTTCAGTAGATAGGGCGTGTAACAAACAAACAAACAAACTCACGCTTTGGTAAATCAGAGAAAAAGTTAGAATGAACGCACACCTTGTACCTACAAATCTTCGTCCGTGCAATAAAAACTGTGTGTACCTGAATACATTTTGACGATTTGTGTAAGGAGAAGCAATGGCAAATTATATTCCTTTCTCAGACCATATAGAAACCTGTTCCAAGCCCCTATAAAAACTGACTTTTCGTTCTTGCCCTCGCATTATTTCTAAGTGCTGTTCCGATCCGCCGGATAAGCCGGCCTACAAATTTTCTCGGTCTCAGTGGATACAAATAAAAGCTTGTTTGTAGACTTCCGACCTTATATCGTGGTAAAAGTTTCACTCGTCGTGTGGTTCCCAGCAGAGTAGAATAGGACCACTCCAAGTCATCCCGTGGATGTCGTAAAAGGCGACTAAGGAAACACAAGCTAAACAAAGTTTATTAACATCAAAGAGACCTCTCCAATCCGTCTGGCCAGCGTGGAGAGTGTAGGCCAAATCCTCTGACTACTCAGGCTAGTATATGGCTCTGGTAGTACATAGAGGGTCGTGCTCCTGCAGTGGAGACTAGAAAGACCTGATGATGATGAAAAGTTTCACTCATTATAAACTATACAAGCAATTTTTTGCACATTATAAACTATACAAAAAAAAACTCGAGGATAAATTATTTATCTATATTCCAACTATCCTAATCCTATACTAACAAGTCGTATCTAATTGGTTTGTTACCCTTTACGCCGTATCTACTGCACCGATCATCATGAAATTTTGCACACAAATTCTCTGGATTACAGACAAGGACTACCTCTCATCCTGGAAAAACGTACTGTTCCCGAGGGATCAACATTGACGCAAACGGAGCCGGGGATGAAAGCTAGTGTAAAAAAAATTTGAAAATCGGTTAGTAGTTGCGGAGTCTATTCAGTGCAAACGAACAATAAAATCTTATCTCTTTATGATATAAGTCTGGACATGAAAGGCATAAGGTCGTATCTAGAAATTCTCAAGTTTTTAGGAGAGCAGAAACAAAATTTACTAACATTTTTGCCAATATTTTATTAACTATATGTATTTTTCCAAATTTTTTTACAAAAAAGTGTGTTTCATGTCATGTATACTTAGTATAGATACATGACATGAAACACATTTTTTTTCACCTACACGCCCACCTTGAATGTGGCCTTTGGGTATCATGATGTTGGCCCTGTTTCCCTTTCAGGGATATACGGAATAATATTTATGTGAGCTTATCTCTTTTTTTTTTGTCAATTAAAAATTAATTATTTCTTTATTCTTATTTAAAATAAGTACATTTAACTAGTTATTCTCTTTGCTTTAGTCGTGGAAATGAGGTCACCTTTAGTCGCCAGGATCTGAAGCATCGGATTCATTTTATTGTAGCTAGAATGTTGATTTTTAAATAAAAAACATAAACAAGAGTCTTCTCGTCGTGATTTGCTTTAACTTAAAATAATAAAGTTTTGTATTTATAAAACGGAAATAATAAAATATCAGGCGTGCATCTAAATTAATAAGTAAGCGACTAGAAATACAGAGACTTTGGGCAAAACCTCCAAAATAACAAAGTGACTTGGCCACAGAGTGTAGGTTAAGGTTTCCTGGTGACCAAAACAGGAGCGAGCGAGCGTCCTCAACTTAGTACAAAACTCCAATATAACAAAACGACTTGGCCGAGGGTAGGCTAGGTTTAATTTCGTGTCGCTCTCAGTTAGTCGCTCAATATGTGTTTTCATTTTAAAATGTCATTTTTTTGGACACTTTAAATTGGTTCGTTTAAAGAACAGCCTTTACATGTTTTTAATTGAAGTTTTAACACTTACACACACGAAAAACAAACAAACAATTATAAAAACAATCAACATATATACGAATGATCAGCCGCTACCACCGCACACAAACCGGTACATCTACGCCGACGATCTGGCAATAACCTCCCAAGCGCTGTCTTTTGAAGTGGTTGAGGGGAACCTCAGTAGAGCACTCGAGGTTTTAAGTTGCTACTATACGCAGAATTCCTTAAAGCCAAATCCTTCAAAAACCCAATCCTGCGCATTTCATTTACGCAATCGGGAAGCCTGGCGGACTCTTAACGTCAAATGGCGAGACGTTCCCATTACCCACTGTTCCACTCCAAGGTATCTTGGTGTAACCTTGGACAGAACATTAAGTTTCAAACAACACTGTCTTAACACTAGACAAAAAGTGGGTACAAGAAACAATCTTCTCCGCCAACATACGTCCACCAAATGGGGAGCATCACCACAAGTTCTGCGAACGACTGGATTAGCCCTTTCGTTTTCGGCAGGCAAATACTAGCTAGCGGCTAGCCAGTGGACACGGCTCTAAATGACACATGCCGGACCATAACAGGTTGTCTGAAACCTACACCTGTGGGAAAGCTGTATCCACTGGCTGGCATTGCTCCTCCAGACATTTGCAGAGACGTGGCTAGCTCCCTTGAAAGGGCCAAAAAAGAGAATGACCGACGACACCCTTTGCATCATCACATGCCGGTTCCTCAAAGATTGAAGAGGTGGAACAGGCAGCTAGGGCTACAGCTCGGAAATCTTCTGTCCATGTGGTGCTACTCCTCAGACCATGGCACACCTTTTGTCTTGCCCTGCGTGTCCTACCACCTGCACACGCGAGGACCTTTACAATGCTACTGATAACGCTGTGTCAGTGGCAAAGTTCTGGTCAACACAAATATAATTCGCCCGAGTCGACACGCTAAGAAGAAGAAGAATTATAGTTTTGTATATAATTCGGAATTTTAAGATTTATGTGATGGAAATCACCGACAAAATCCTTTTCCTCTCCATACAGATAAAGATTTTCAAGTCCTTAGAAATTCACATTATTCCTTCCTATACTAGAATTTTTTGTAAGCGCTGTTCCGACCTGCTGGCTAAGCCGGCCTACATTTTCTCGTCTCCAGGGAACAGAGGTTCTGGAGAAATGTGGGATAATTACATCGAAAAATTTTCCTCAAACCTTTGTCTAAAAATAATGACATCACGGAAGTATCACACGTGATTTTTTTAAGTTGATCTTTTTTTTATTATTTGATGTAAGATTTTGTTCCATCATAAGTTTTTAATGGGTTAACGGATTTAGACTTATCGTTATAGTTCTTACTTCTTCTCGAATGTTTTGGTATACAGATACAAGTTATTATTTTTTTGATAAAATTTATCATTTTTATTTCAAAAGCTTCTTTATGTTTTTATTATTGATTTTAAGAATTCACATTTTACACATGTTTTCAGATTTTTTTTGAGTCTGGCTGACATTGCTTACGCAAAATTCTTAATTAATTAGTCCGTTTAGTTGTTAGTTGTTTAGTTTAAGCATATTATCAAACGTACTATTATTTATTTATTTATTATACAAATAACTTAAGCATTAATTAATTACATTACAAATTCCATCTATGGTACCATCATATTGCACCATCGCCAAACATATAAGATATGTACTGCAAAATATACAAAAGTTTGTAATATTATGCTCTACTAAAAGTGTGGATGGTGATTTAAGGGAATGTGTGCACTTACTTTATCTTATTTATACTTTATCTTTTACAGATTGACCTAGGTTTTGGATGTTTATTTATATATGTATATGTAATAAAATATAGTATCGTTGAGTTAGTATCCCATAACACAAGTCTCGCACTTACTTTGGGGCTAGCTCAATCTGTGTGATTTGTCCGTATATATTTATTTATTATTTATTTACTTAGCTATTTGGTCTTATATTCAACGAAGGGTATTCATCTGTACTGAGTTTAATTTTGCCTTCGAGAAGCTTAATAGGGAATCAGCAAAATCAATACTTTTAAAACGGGACAAACTTTGAAAGCTATTTTCTGAATATTACGAATTTAGGATTTAATTTAGAAATTTATAAATAGGTAAGTTTAGTCCCGTTTTTTTACCTTCAAGAGCTTTTGCTTCTTCTTGACTAAGAACAAACAATTTTAAGTTCTGTCTGTCTTTAAGGTTTTGAATTTCAATTGCTGAAAATATTTTTGATGATTACCAATTGAAATTGCGGGCCATCTTTGAGTTGCTTAACATGCGTTAGCACTAAGTACTCGTTCTTTAAATCGAAACAACTATGGATCTTATTTGTCTAGTGGAAGAGAAATATCAAGCGTTACCATACTAACATACATAGGTTAATACTATTACGTCTTTTCCCGTGTGGGGTAGACAGAGCATAGGTCTATAAAACTTAAAGGCTTAGCATGTTTGTGGGCTTTTAGGTCGAGAACGGAATCAAAATAGTGTTGGTTGCTAGCCGCATCGCCTATTAACATGTTTCCTCAAGCCCATTTGCTTAATCGGCTTTTACGATCTGCGCGAAGAGAAGCAACTGGTACATTTTACGTTTTTCTTTTCTCCCAGACTAGAGTGGTCTGACGTTTTTGGTATGAAGATCCCCTCTAGTTAATTAAAGGAAAAACATAACAAAAAGAGGGTTAATAGTAGGAGAATATTAAATGAACGCAGCGCAGTCACACAAAATATATTGCCGTCTTCCACAGATTAAAAAAATATTCGTCGCCCGTCTTCGTGTCCTATGTCATTGTCACGCTCTGTTATTTATAGCTGTATATGTACAAGTGATATATCCTAACTTCTTACCCAGTTTTTTTGAGTGAAACCTTCTTTAGCGACGCTGTGCACTTTTTGTGATGGAGAAAAATGTTAAACTCGCGACAGGTCACGTGACCGACAGATTCGTCAGATTGAAAATTCATAAGATGGCGCAGGTCGCTTCAGCGAATGTGCGTGAATTTGTTATGTTGGTGGCGTAATTGGCAACGCATAGATCATACAGAGATCTAAAACGCAGGTTCGAGACTTGCCTGCGTGAAATTTTTTCGCCATTTCTTATTTTCTTTATTTAATAAATAAGGTAAAATAGCATTGTCGATGCAAAATAAATCCCATATAAACTATTGTATGGCTTTCTACACTTTACATTGGAAAATGAGTTGAAATCAAATAACGCACTTGTAAAAGTGGGGTAGTTGTTTTGGGTGACGCAAGCCTTGATGCGTGTAAGAGGAATGGGATATGGTGGAGAAATTCGGTGCCGGGGCTTGAAGCGCGGTGGTGTAATTGGCAACGCATAGATCGTACAGAGATCTAAGACGCAGATTAGAGTCTTACCCGCGTGGAATTTTTTCACCATTTCTTATTTTTCTTTATTTAATAAATCAGTTAAATTAATTTAAGCAAAACTAGTTATACAGAGTGATTCAGAACAACTTAGCAATATAAGAATGATAGAATCAGAATCCCTAATCCTACACGTACTACGCAAGAATATACAAGAAAAAAGTCCACTCGTTTCCATGACACGACGGCGTTTACCGAATAATAATTGAAAAATGTCAAGGACTTAAGGAAAACGCGTACTATGGCATTCACAGCGTCTTTTTATCTGAAATTTAAAGGCCTTTTTCCTATTGGTAGAATTTTCTTTCGTTGTGAAAATTACCTCTTACTCCTACATGTTGCTCTGGAAGCAAAAAACAATAGGTACGTAGAATGTACCATGTTGCTGTGTGGTCCTCAGCGGAGTAGAATAGGACCACTCTTTCCCATGGATATCGTAGAAGGCGACTTAGGAAACACAATCTGAACAAAGCTTATAAACAGCAAAGAGACCTATTCAATCCATCTGGCCAGCAAGGAGAGTGCAGGCCAAATCCTATGAATGCTCTGGGTAATAATATGGTTCTGGTAGTATAGAGAGGGTCGTGCTCTTGCAGTGGAGACTAAAAAGATTCTTGATGATTATGTTGAATTCACCAGCTAGTTTTCATCCCGCATAAACTGAAGAAGCTTATCGGTAGCATGGGTAAAAATTTGAGGAGTAAGGTCAGTAGGTAACCCTTCATTATTATGACTCTTTCCGCGGGCTTCTAGCAGACAATTAGTATTTAGTGTATGCATCAAGGAAAAATTAAAATTTTTTTCATTTTTGGACAAATTTTCTCGAAACACCAACTATATAACTAACTTTGTAATCCCATATAAATACAAAAATTTACAAACTTACATTTACAGTGAATGAATCAATGTTCTTTTAGAAAATCCGTGGTATTCCAAAAGAAGAAGGTACTGGCGAGAAAAAAAGTAGGACTATTAACAAAAAGAAATGAGATCGCGTCTAAAACAATTCTTATAAAAAAAGTCTCGCAACTCAATTCTTCCACCGTCAAAAGTTGTGAGATCCATGTAACACCAAGTCGGTTAATTTTTTAAATAAATAGAATGACTTGGCCATCGCATGAAAACACGATGCATCTCACGAATATTACATAATTATATTAATGCGATGGCGAATGGATAGTTTCTGCGCCAATATGCACCATTCATGGAATTCACGGCTACATTATGCTTCATATATCACTGCCAGCGCTACAAACTATGTATTTATTCTAGTGCTGCGAAACAAGACATCAGGGAAAAATTGTCGACCATATATAATGCGCGTTTACGCGACATCCGAGAACTACTTGAAATGGAAGCAAGCAGAAAATGGGTTCTTGTAGAGTTACAATATTTATAAAACATCAGTAGCTTGATAACCACTAGGTAGGTGTACGCAGTGGATCTAGGAATAATGTAGACTGGGGCTCGGGACATTGCACTAGTGACGCCAACTTTTAACGGTAATGTTTTCAGCTTAAATAGATAGGATTTATCGAGAGATTACCGCCAAAAACGGCCGTTTTAGGCGGTAATCAGTATTTTCTTAATGACTGATTCTCATTATTATAAAACATGATTCCACAAATACTTCAGGTTATTGACTAAGGCGTATATTACTTAGATTCTTGAGTTTGATTTTATTTGTAAAGTATTAAGAATAAAATTATTGTTGTCGCTAGTGGACCTAGTGCGGGCCCTTAATATTTGGAAGAATTTGAATTTCAAACTCTGGAAAATGTAAGGAAAATTGCATGCATTTCTAATATCGATGTGTGCGTGAGATTGTGTTGCAATACGTATCCATGTTTCTTAAGGTCCGAATATTGTTCTTAGATCCATGATGCTGTATTGTATTAACTTAGTTTAGAGGCACAATAGCCGCTATTTAACCTATGGTTAAACAGCTGGGTCGCAGTCAACATGTTGGGTTGAGGTTGGCATTACCACTGTGCCAAGGAAGCCGTCATTAACAATAATATAAAAAAAATTAACTAATAATATTTAAGTTAAAAAAACTGTCTTCAACCAAACTATAAACTGATTTGGTTGAAATTCAAATGAGACCTATTATTGGAAATTATACCCATCCATATTTTATATAATCGGTTCATAAATGACATAATTATTTGTATGAGGAACAAACATTTAAAAGTCACTTCTACCCCTTAATTGAGTAAATTTCCTCTCAAATATTCGCTGGTTGACTGGAAGAGATCCCATTTGGGGATAAGTCCGCCATTGTCAATTTACTCTTTCGTGCCTGTATTCCTTTTGTATCTCATTTATTGTACAATAAAGATATCACAAACAAACAAACCTCTTCAGTTTTTTGGTCGATGAAAAATTAATAAACGAAACGTAATTAACTATATTTTTTATTAAAATGTTTTTCCCTTTTAACTAAATAACCTTTTCTGGATAAAATATTAAGCCTCCTTTGCCTCGGGATACCAATTATAGTAACAAAGTTGTCATACATCTGAAAACTTTGCAACTTTAAATTGGACAGATAATTGTTCAAACCAAAAATTATTAGACTAAAAAATTATAATATTTTATAATTTCTATTTGGTTAGAAGTTACGACCACTAAGGCCATATTCTAGAAAAAATAAATCAGCTACATGTTGAGTTTTCAAAATTTCTTTTAGGTGAGCAAAAGTTGTATACAGAAAAATTAACCTGACCGCAACATATTTACCGCAACGCACTTATCAATTTTTTTGTATAGGACACTGCCTGGTTTGACTCAACTGAAACTATTAGTATATATTACAAAAAAAAAAGACACAACATTCCAAATTTCAATTTTCCTCCACCTTTTTTCACGCCTACTAAGTGTTGGTGTTATCAAATAAAACAATTAGGTATTTAAAAACCAATAAAAACATTATATATTAAAATCTGCTATTTTAAAGCCAGTTAAAAAGAAATGTCATTAAAATTAATTCACTTGCTTCCTTTCAGTAGACAGCGCTCGCTAGATCTCGTCAGACTAATTAATGAACCCCGAGATTGCCTGAGACGGGTGCCTTTTATATTATATAAAAAATAATCTTCTTTTGAAATACATAATAGGCTTAACATAACTTATAATTGTCGACGACGAGCTCCGTGGCGCAGCGGTTACCACGCCAGCCTGCGACACGGGGGTCCCGGGTTCGATCCCCGGTCAGGTCATGATGGAAAAAGATCTTTTTCAGATTGACCTGGGTCTTGGATGTTTATCTATATATGTATTTGTTATAAAATATAGTATCGTTGAGTTAGTTTCCCATAACACAAGTCTTTCTTAAGAACTTACTTTGGGGCTAGCTCAATCTGTGTGATTCGTCCGTATATATTTATTTATTTATTTTATAGTATTGAGAATACATGATTTTCGAAATGTAACACAAAGCCGATAAAAAAATATATTTTCATTCTGTCTGACTTTGTGGCACAGTGGTTTACACGCTAGCCTGCGACATAAGGGATCCTGGGTTTGATCCTCGGTCAGGCAAGATGGACAATGATCTTTTTCAAATTGGCTTGGACCTAGGTATAAAATATAGTATCGTAGAGTAAGGATCCTACAACACAAGTTCACAACTAACTATGGGGCTAGCTCAATGTGTGCCTATGTATTTATTAAGTTTATTTAGATATATTAAAAAAAAATTAACGTTATTGGTAATACTTACTTTATTATTAAAATTTATACATCAATCACTCGACCGGTTGCTAAATCGGCGGAGCTATTCTATAGAGCCAAGAACAGAAAGAACTGTGGTGAACTGTCCAAGGTGATTACAGTCTTTTACTAGTTTGAGAGGCACCAAAAAGAAGCCCATTTTATACTAACGTATAAAATGGGCTTCTACGAAAAATTGGATACCCAACTATATCTACTCTATTTTTAATTTGATTGCATTTTGACGATAGGGCACTTATTGATTAAAAATTTTTAATTTATAGATTTTAATATAGACCCGGCGGGGAGACTTCTTTGTTCTGCTCTCTGAAAAATGGCGCTCTTGCAGCAAATGCGTGTAATGTATGGTGATTAAACCTATATAGCGATTGGGGTTCATTGTTAGTTAATTTGATTTTAAGCACCGGAGTGGAAAAGGACCATTCCAAATCTTCCCGTGGATGTCGTAGAAGGCGACTTAGGAAACACAAACAGACTTGTCCAATCCATCTGGCCAGAGATGGAGAGTATAGTCTAAATCCTCTGCTGTGGCTATTATAGATTTTAATATAGACCCGGCTGGGAAACTTCTTTGTTCCACTCTCTGAAAAATGGCGCTCCTGCAACAAATGCGTGTAATGTGCGGCGATTAAACTTTTATGGCGAGTGGGTTTCATTGTTAGTTAACTTGATTTTAAGCACATTTTAGACAGAAGGAGGTGATTAAAATAAAAATATGACAGACTTCGAAGCTCTTCGGTTAATACTCTATAGTCCGCTACACGCGAGGCTTTGTGTTCGATACTCAGTGAGAGAAAATACTTACATATATAGGCAACATGATTTTTTGAGGGATCTGGTGCTGCCATACCATTTGAAATAAATCGATAAACCACAGAGATGTAAATATTCTGATATCTATGCGATAAACACAAAAAGGATATATCATAAATTTTGTTTGTTGGCCTAACTAACTATTTTATGAACTACTGTTTACAGTTTAAAGTATAAACGTGAAGCTTGCTTAGCATTTTTGCCGAAAGTGGCTGTTTTTGACAGAAACGCTTAGAAAAGCGTCATGTTCTCACTTGAAATTGTATTGCACGCTTCCCCTTAATATTTACATTGAAATTATTTGCTGTTGGTGATGCTGTGACGTCAGGGCGGCTGGCTATAAAAACTTTGCCAAATCTTATTAAAATACGAAAAGTATAAACAAACATGCTGCTTGCAATGGTCAGTAGCCCAATACATTTCTGGTGGAAACTGTCATATCGTTTAACACACAGACTAGATAATATTGCTCGCACGCTACAAGAGACGCCTTTTTAACATAATTTTATACGAAAGAAGCGTGTCAGAAGGCGGTACCTTTTATTGAAGTTGTGGGTTACAAGGTGACTGTAGAAATCTGCTGTTTTCTATTTACCTACTTGTGATATAGATTACTTTAGAATTATGTGTATAAACCTTTTGACTGTAATTATGATAAATACATTTGCTGTGACTACAGCAAATGTATTTAACTAATTTACCTACGTTTCTTTTTAGTAGAAACTGACAAACCGAGTATGCGACTGTCGCCTACTAGCCGAACGCGGGTTAACACGTGGTATTATAATGACTTCCGTCTTTAAGAGTCACCTGGACGCGCATGTCTCCATACAAACGGAAAAAGGGAATTGTGGCAATATTTGATAATTATTTTTTATATTATATTTGATTATGACTTAACATTATCATTACATATCCTGGCACCACTTAACTACCTCGCACATCTTTGTTTGAAACGCAGCCTAACAAGTAAAACTTTTAACACCTCTTATTTTGGCAATGATTAAAAACCCGAATGAAACATAACATCTAAATATAAATGCTTGCAAAAACCACGTGATTCCATTTCACACTCATACCATTAATTAATTAGCATAATAATGGATAAAACGTGTGAGACAAAAGGTTCAAATCATATCTAATTGACAGTTACATAATTATGATAATGCATCAGACAGATATAATGTGCTGTGAAGCCTTAAATGGTTTTTTGTTTGGTATCTTAAAATTCTTAATAACAAATAAAGAAAATTCTATTCTATTCACATCTCTGTTGGGTCTAATAAATCAGTCTAACAGGTGATACTTTTAACACCCCTTATCTAGTTAAAAACCCGAATGAAATAACACCTAAATATAAATGCTTGCGAAAACCACGTGATTCCATTAAGATTCAAAGATTCAAAACGTTTATTCAGAAAATAGGCCCTTGCAGGCACTTTTTCACGTCAAATCACATTTAAAATTATCTTATTAAATATTATGCATTTACTCATTATTGTTCAAAAGCTACAGACTACTAGCATTTCGGAACCGACCACTGCAGAGAAGAAATGCCGAAAGAAACTCTTTTCAACAGTATAGGTCGCCTACTCGCCTGAAGGGCTTTGTATGATTAATGATTATATTATATTTCTTTCTTTTTTACTTTTCTTTTTTTTTTCATCTGTTTTCATTTAACAATATTATTATACATTCATTATTTTTGGAACATGTTTATGTTTACGATCGAGTGAGCAAATCACAAAAACAACAGAACATGAAGTAGTCTCAAAGAGGCCGACCAGACCAGTCCCCACTGGCAGCACCCGTTCACGAGTTGACGTATGGGTCAGCCATCGTTAAACTCAACCATATTAGAGGGAACTCAACGACCCGACACATAACGCCACCACCAGTTTGAACATTTTAGTGAGCATGACTACTCAGCCTCTAAGACATTGTCAAAACAGAAATATGACCCTGATCTACAGTTGTCGATCGCAAACATTTACATATTTTACAATTAATAAATAGTTGATTCTATACAATTTCAATTGGTTGTGAAAAACATATTATTATTATACAAATAGCAAGCGTGTCTCAAACAACGCCAAGGCTCCAAGCATTCTTATCTGCTAAATAGTCATTAACTTTGTAATAAGCTTTTTTTAATAAAATATTTTTTGTAAGTTCTTTGAATTTTGGAAAGGGCAAAGCTGTAATATTTTCTGGAATTTTGTTATAAAAACGAATACTAAGCCCTAAGAACGTATTACTTGTTTTATGTAGTCTAAAGGCTCTTGCGGCAAGTTTATTCTTATTTCTAGTGTTGTACGTATGAACTTGACAATTTTTGACATATTTCTCAATATTTTGATGTACGTGCAGTATGTTTGCAAAAATATACTGTGATGTAACCGTTAAAATTCCAATTTCCTTGAATAACTCTCTTAGGGAATCTCTAGCCCCAAGTTTATAGATTGATCGAATAGCACGCTTTTGCAAAACGAATATACTGTTTATGTCTGCTCCATTTCCCCAGAGCAATATCCCGTAAGACATTATACTGTGGAAATAGCTAAAGTAAACTAGGCGTGCGGTTTCAACATCTGTCAGCTGTCTTATTCGCCAAACGGCGTAAGCTGCGGAGCTTAGTCTTGCAGCAACAGTTGTTATATGTGGACCCCATTGTAACTTTGAGTCAAGAGTTATTCCTAGAAATTTAGTAGAGTCAGCAAATTCTACCACTTCATCATTAACAATTATTTTAGTGGGCAAATGCTTAACATTAGGCGTACAAAATTTTATACATTTCGTTTTTTTAGCGTTAAGAAGGAGATTATTAGCTGTAAACCAATCTAATACCTGAGCAAGAGTGCTATTTACATCGTCAAAATTTGTCTTCTGTCTATCAACTTGAAAAACAAGTGATGTGTCATCAGCAAATAACACAGCTTTACAGGCACAGGCATGGAAAGGCAAATCATTAATATAAATGAGAAATAATAAGGGCCCTAGGATGGATCCCTGAGGAACTCCCATTTTTACAACGGACCCATTAGATTTTACTCCATTTAGGCTAACTTTTTGAATTCTATTTGCTAAATATGATTTAATAAGTCTCAAAGATTCATTTTTTATTCCATAATACTTTAATTTATTTAAGAGGGTTTCATGGTCTACACAGTCGAAGGCCTTAGAGAGGTCACAAAATATTCCTATTGCATTCTGCGACTTTTCCATTTCACACCTCATACCATTAATTCATTAGCGTAATAATGGATAAAACGTGTGAGACAAAAGGTTCAAATCATATCTAATTTACAGTTACATTAATATGTTAATGCGTCAGAAAGATTAAATGTGCTTGTTGTTTTGTTGTTTTTCGTATGTGTAAGTGGCCAACACTGGTGTCAGATTTTTCAAGCTGCCTTAAGGCATCTGACATAGCTTAACGACTGCCATCAACGATGACAGCCGGGACCAACGGCTTAACGTGCCTTCCGAAGCACGGAGGAGCTCGAGATATTTTTATGCCACTTGCGGTCACCCATCCAAGTAGGGACTGCACCAGGGGTTGCTTAACATACGTAAGCGCTCATAGAGCTCAACCCACTGGACCATCGGGCTCCTCAGCAATGTGCTGTTATACCTTAAATGGTCTTTTGTTTGGTGTCTTAAAATTTATTGATACAATAATTTTGAGTTTGACTTATAACATGAATGTACTTTGATGGAATGTATATCTTTTGTAAGTCTTTTCTTTTTTAGGTTCCGTACAACAAATGGATAAAACGGAAACCTTATAGGATCATTCGTGTGTCTGACATAGCTAATTTGCTCCGAATCTATTGGGCCAATTACGTTCTCCTTTTTTTGTTTTAATTATGGATTTCCACCGAGATTTCAGTGATTCTGCCAATGTCCAGTATAATGAGATACTAAGTATCGGTGTTGTACGGTATGTGGCATCAAAGATGGCGTAAGTTCTTTGGTAGCCTCGTGGGAACTTTTGATGACAAATCTATACGAGTCCATTTAACAGTCTACTTCAACTATTTCACAAACTGTTCTCGAGCACGAGCATTTATAACACCAAACTACACCAATTTCATATTATAAAGTCCACTAAAATCAATTTGCAAAATCGTCTAAGGCAAACGACAACTACCCGTATCGTACCCCTTGACTTCCCACCAAAAACTCCGCCAATTACGTTAAAAGTACGCTTACCGACGTGACCGTAACACAAAAATATTTGCGGCCACAAAATAGAATATTTAAAAAGTTTTTCCAATAATACCTTATGATATGTCAAATTAAATAATATGCATTGTTTTTAATAATTTTACAATACATCGTAACTCATTCAGCAAAATAGACGAATTAATTCGTGTATTTTACTAATAATATTGTTTAATTTAACATTACCCTACCTTCTCTGAAAGAAATATATGGATACGATATAATAAAATGGACGAAGACGTGACCTCCAGCTAGAGTCAATCTGTTATGGTTACGTTACATCCTTGTTTTCATTAAAGGTGACAGTGACGTGTTGACATGAATTGCATTTCCTGAGTTCTAAGAAAACTCTTCACATCGTTTATTGACAGGACATTGACAAGGTTCCTCCCTAATTTTGCCCTCTTATTGACATCATTACGTGTAAATCCAATATATGTTGTGGCTTTAAGTACACTCATGTAAGATGGGTTTTATATAGCTTTTTTTAACATTAATTGTACCGACCGCAGAGTATTTATTTATTTATTCATTACATCTTACTAGCTAACAGATGTTACATCCAAAATGCTTACAAGATTAATTTAATAAACAGAGAAAAAAAATCACTTTCTTCAAATTATACAGGTAGCACAATGTCAAGATTAGTACATGACATAATTAATTACAATATAGGACAACACAATAAATACACAAAATTACAATGAATGAATTATTATGTCATAAATGTCAGTAATATTATTGAATAGTTGAGAAGTCAGCTACAAAATACCATTTAAATTATACGAAATGCATTATACAGATGTCCTAATTCAACGGCAAATAAGTCAAGTCCATTGTGCTGGGCAAGTATGTCCCCGACAGTGGGCAGAACGCGTAGGGCATGTATTGTATGTGACTGTCGCTCGCGCGCTATTAGTGCAACACATTTAATTTGAAACAAATGGGTCAGGGGGCGGTACCGTCTATTGAGGTTTTGGATTTCAAGGTTATCGTAAAAATGCAAAAATCTGCTATTTCACATAAGATTTTTTTTTGACCTCTTTTCTTTAAATATTTGGTACTATATTTACTGATGATCCATTAAGCTGAATGTTGCATACTTATGTATTCTATCCCAACAACACTAGGGCCCATCCCTATCTTTAAATGTTATTCAACATAACTTCCTTTTTAGGGTTCCGTAGTAAACAAGGAACCCTTATAATTTCGCCATGTCTGTCTGTCTGTCTGTCTGTCCGTCCGCGGTTTTACGCAGAGACTATAAGTACTAGAAAGCTGAAATTTGGTATGGATATGTATATTAATCATGGCAAAAAAGTGGTAGAATAAAATCTTGAAAAAAATTTTTTTTTAGGGTAGCTCCTATACAAGTAAAGTGGGGGAGTAAATTTTTTTCTCTATTTACTCATCATGTGGGGTATCGTTAAATAGGTCTTTCAAAAATATTGTGAAGTTGAAAACACTATTTTTCGATTTAGGGATCCGTTTCCGAAATATTTGGTTTTAAAGTGCGAATTTTTGTTAGAGGTAAGTGTCCCCCCCCCCCCTCTATCTGCTAAACGGTTATATATAGACACGTGAAAAAAATTACAGCAGTAGTATATATACTGAAGTTGAAAGGAAAACTATCAGAGCTGAGTACTAAGTACAAACTAAAAAGTTATAGGCAACCAACTTATAAACTGTAAAATTTCATACTATTTTCATTGTTAGATGTTTTTGGTCGTTAAACTGTAAGGTTCGTGTGTGAATAGTGTGGACTCAAAGTTGTCATTCGCAACTACGGAACCCTACACTACGCGTGGCCCGACACGCACTTGGCCGGTTTTTAAGGTTTTTTTATGAATACAAATTACAAATAAAATACAAAATACAAATTTAAAGGAATTGCAACGATTATATGATTGACGTTCGTTCGTTTATATTTCCTTTTTTTTATAAACAAAGTATTGTAAAATGTTTAGCTCTTAGTTATTTGAATAAAGATTTATTTATTTATGATAAAAAATATAGTCACCATCATCTCAGCCGCAACGACTACAGTGCTGGAAATACTCTTCCCCCAAGGTTTTCCAGCGACCGAATTTTTGATACGATCTCTCAGAGTAACACAAAGCATAGCCCCCTCCATAGATTTTTTGGCAACCTTGAGCTGTCTTATGACGCCCATAGTAATGGATCATATTTCGGATCCGTTAGTCATCATTGGTAACACCATTAGTTGAAGACTTTCGACTATAGCCACGAGCTCGTGGCGCAGCGGTCAACACGCCGGCCTGTGACACGGATGGTCCCGGGTTCGATCCCCGGTTAGGTCAAGATGAAAAATGATGTTTTTCAGATTGACCTGGGTCTTGGATGTTTATCTATATATGTATTTGTTATAAAATATAGTATCGTTGAGTTAGTATCTCATTACACAAGTCTTACTTAAGAACTTACTTTGGGGCTAGCTCAATCTGTGTGATTTGTCCGTATATACATATTTATTTTATTTATTTATTTATTTAGGTATTGGACAAGAAAACACAAAACGCTGCCCAGTCAAGTCGAACTCGCCGAAAGACCTCGTCCTTGAAACTGGAGCTTTCGACCTGGATCAATTACTTTCTCCTCGATAAAACCATATAAAAAGAAATTTCATTTAAATTTGATAGCTGTACGAACAATAAACATTTGGAGTCCTTTGTAAACGTATATTTTTAGACCATTCAGATATCTTTAGAAAATATTTTCAAAGCATGTAAAAATATACAGATTGTTAGAGAAGAAAATGTACTTTGCTCGTTATTAAGTAAGTTGCACCAGTAGGACGACGCTTTTAAAAATAAAATTACATTGGTTTATATGAGATTTATTTTGCATTCACAATGCTATTTTACCCTATTTACTAAATAAAGAAGAAATGGTGAAATATTCCACGCGGGCAGGACTTGAACCTGCGTCTAGATCTCAGTACGATCTATCGGTGGCGTAATTGGCAACGCATAGATCGTACTGAGATCTATACGCTAGAGATCTGCCCGCGTGGAATTTTTTCACCATTCTTATTTTTTTTATTTAGTAAATAAAATTACATTGATCAAATAAAAGTTGCATTGAAGTCCTTAAACCGAGTCGAAATTTTCAGTCTGGTTCACAGTATGAAAGCGACTTTGATCCTCAATTATACTCAAGAGCACTTATCTGGGCAATATGATCACAAATTAAAAACTTACAAACACGACGCTCCATAGAAAGTACGCTTATCAAGAATACCGTGAGCATATAAAAAAATAAAAATTTAAATTTATTTATTTCTGATATCAAAGATCCATATAATGTTACATTTGAATACAATTTTAATTTAAAAGAAATGTAAATTTACAATTACAACAAAATACCATTTTAATTTTAGTGCATAGAAAATATATATCTAAAAATGAAAGTAGAATTGGCCCCTACAACATTTTTATCGTTTACTTATGTAAGAATAAAACTTTTGCTCAAAGGTCACTTATTCCACAAAAAATATACAGCATGTTACTTTAATATTTTAATTATACTAGTAGATTAACTGATTGAATGCCTATTTTTAACAATATTATTTAATATTTGCCACAATTCCTTTTTTCCGTTTCTATGAAGATATGCGCGTTTAGGCTTCAGGGCCCTCTTAGTATTTTTTTTAGATTTATCTTCTATGCTTCGTTCGGTGAGTGAGAGCGCAAATAAAAGGCAGCAACGCTTTTGTCATACCCTGGTGTTACATTAGTCCATGGGCAGCGGTGGTCACTTACCATCAGGTGACCCGCTTGCTCGTTTTCCGACCTATGACATAAAAACATCTCTTATTATATTACAATACAATATCGGCCCTCTGCACTGTAAAGGATGTTTCGCATAAATTAAATATTATGATTAAATTTTTAACGAACACTGAAAAGTGTTCGAAACGATAGGTGTATAAATAATGTAATAAACGCGATAAAAACCGTATTAAAATAATTTTATTCAAATTTTTAACCCTTTATAATATCTTCCAGTGCGTCTGTATCATTTCAGTAGATGTCTGATTTGTGTCTTGGTTGTATAAGTTTCTATCAGAAATATTGTAAATGTAACTGTCAGATGCTATATTAGTTTAACTTTGCATTTAAAACGATAATAGTCTCGTGAGAAACTCTTTTTACTGATTAAAAAGCAATTTGTTTAAATTTGAAATTTAAATGTTATTACGATAAGTGACTATCTAATTAATCATAGAATGTTAATTGTAAAAGTAACAATCATAATTAAGTATTTTTAGGACAATTTAAATTTGGATTTTAAACATTCATAGAGCTAGCCACAAACTCTCATATACAAACAGTGATCTCATTGTTATACCGGTTTAAGTTAAAAAGCTAAATTATTAAATAATTAAACTAAGTGAGTAATTGAGAAAAATAATTATTACAAAATGAGAATTTTATAAACTGTAAAGAGAATAAAATCACTATCACTACTGCTATAACGTGACTTCTCGCTGTCTGTCTGTCCCTCTGTATGTATAGATCTTTAAAACTACGCAACAGATTTTGATGCGGTTTTTTTAATATATTGAGTGATTCAATAGGAAGGTTTATATATATATATATATATATATATAAACCTTCCTATTCAATATATATATATATATATATATGTCTGTCGGGGCGCAGCCGGGGAGGGCTGCTAGTATTAAATAAAACAGGAAACAACAGGCAGGTAGCCGGCCGTAAAAACTTTCGCCAGATAAATTAAAAGTAACAATCCTAATTAAGTATTTTTAGGACAATTTAAATTTGGATTTTAAACATTCATAGAGCTAGCCACAAACTCTCATATACAAACAGTGATCTCATTGTTTTATACCGGTTTAAGTTAAAAAGCTAAATTATTAAATAATTAAACTAAGTGAGTAATTGAGAAAAATAATTATAACAAAATGATAATTTTATAAACTGTAAAGAGAATAAAATCACTATCACTACTGCTATAACGTGACTTCTCGCTGTCTGTCTGTCCCTCTGTATGTATAGATCTTTAAAACTACGCAACAGATTTTGATGCGGTTTTTTTAATATATTGAGTGATTCAATAGGAAGGTTTATATATATATATATATATATATATAAACCTTCCCACTCAATATATATATATATATATATATATACATGTCTGTCGGGGCGCAGCCGGGGAGGGCTGCTAGTATTAAATAAAACAGGAAACAACAGGCAGGTAGCCGGCCGTAAAAACTTTCGCCAGATAAATTATAGTATAAATGCTGTGAAAATATCAAACCCTGGGCTACGTGTAACGTACGTGTCATAGTCGTCACAGGTAAGGATGTATAAGTAAAAAATGCTAAAATGAAGTTGGTCTTTTTTAAATAGACACTATTTCTTGGCGAAGCCTTGAGGAAATATTTAATACATTTGCCATTAATACGTGCCGTCCTTATGATATTATAATGTTGTTTTAGACATACAGACATACCTACTCTTTACACAAAGGATAAATTGCTCAATTTATTTTTTAGTAAACGCAAATGTATTGAAAAACGTCGTATGATGCTCGTACTCAGTAAGCAGGTTAAGTCATCGGTCTATAAAAAGCACTCGTTTCACATCGTGCCTATAAAAATCTCGAAAAACGAAAAAAAAAGGACGGTAAACAATGTTACGATGTAACACAGGGTTTCGGAATATCGGACTAGTAGAAACTTTAACAAAAATATGATAAGGAAGATAAATAAAAAGAATCTGTCGTCACGACCCAAGTCCACGTAAATCTGTGCTATTCTTATCATCTCCAAGGCATCGTATATCATCCTTAGGGGTGTCCCTTGACGATATAGTAACGTATTATATCGTTTTAGCCTTTGCTGTAAACGCCCCGGGCGTTAGGAGTAATTTTGCGTCTCTTGCATTTTTTATCTCAATAGGTGGGCCACGAACTGAACAAAATGTACTTACATTCTTTCAAAAACTAAAAAAAAACAATGTTCTAGTGACTTATAATGTGACAGTAACTACCTATTTCAAAAACTATTAGGTACACCGATTTTGTCGGTACTAAGTTTATATAAAAATATTTTTTGCTGTCCCCACTGTTAATTTTTGAGATATTGTCTAACAAACAAATAAATATACATATATACATACACTACGAAATTTGGCAAATGTGTTAAAAAATTTCAATTTGTACAAAATGGCATTTATACAATTCAAAATGATATTAAAACTTTTTATTAAAATTTTGTAAATAAGAATTGGCTCCTTAAAACTGATACAAACGTTTATGATTCATCAAATTGCCACGTTCAAACCATACATAATTGATATCATATACATTCAAAATTCAATCGCACACATATTTTTAAATTCCAGTAATCTTCTGGCGCGGCAAGACGGTGAAAATTTGCAAAATTCGAATTAGTGGAAAAATGAGAAATGAGGCATAATTTCATAATATTTTTATAGCAATATTTTAAAAATCACCCGCCGGCCAGTAAGGCGATTTCATAGAGCACTAATCAGTGCTTACGCGATAAAGGGGAGTGCTTCTGAATTATGTGGTTGAGGCCGGGGCGTCCGTTTAGATAGAACGCCCCGGGCACCCACTCAAGTCTTCATTCTTTAAGTACGGCACAGTATTAGATAACTACTTGGCGATCTTGAACCAGAGATGCGCATAAAAGAACCCCTATAAAACAGAAGTTGGGTTCCGCGACTTATTTGATAAATTAGAAAATGGTAATTTAAATTTCCACTAAACTTTGTCCATAGTTTCATTTGCCTGCGTATCTTGCTTAAAATATATACTTTTGACACCATGCGACGTATTTACGTGTTTAAGTTTGAATATCAAAAACAAATGATTTACTCGGTCTAGTAGTTTTGGGATTGCAGATATGGGTGCAAAAACTGCCAGACTTAAATGGAACTGGGCGGGACATGACTGGCGAATGCAGTCAGACAGGTGGGCAAAATTAGTATCAAATGGCAACCTAATGGCCGCCGTAGTAGTGGCAGTCCTAGAACAAGATGGCGGGACGATCTGGACAAGTTCTTGCCTGGCTGGCAAATGATAGCAGCGGACAGAGACGTGTGGAAAACTAAGGGGGAGGCCTTTGCCCAGCAGTGGGACATAGCAACAATAGGCTAAGAAAAAAATAGTAGTTTTGAACGAAACATCACTTAATCATGTTTTTTTCCTTATAGAATAGACAGAGCCTAATATGACAGCAAAAGACTCAAAAGAGACGTTTAACATGTCAATGGGCGAATAAATGGAATACGGAATCATATCATAGAATAGTGATAAGTTGCTATTCTCATCTTATATTGACATAATTCCTTCGAATTCGCCAATCCAGAGAAGCAGCTGGTTCATTCTATGTTTTTTCTTTTATCCCAAACCATCATTGAAGTACGAAAACTATCAAATATTTAAGTTTGTTACTTTTCGTTTGAGCACTTCTCGTGAGTGATGACTTGACAAGAAGTAATGAGCTATATAAAGAAATATTTTCTTTGTGTATTTTAGTTAACTATGGCGCAATAAAGATATATTTGTTTTATACGCCGTTTTCACGTACAACAAAAGAATTATGACAGATTCTAGTTCCACCTAAAGCTACACTTTGGTGTTCGGTGACATGGGCTAGCTGAACTCGCAGATTTGGTATATAATGACACGTAGCAGCGCTATTTCACCTTTACTGTAAAATAAACCATTAATAGTATGATTTTAATATACACAAAACAAAACAAAAATAATCTTCTTGACATAAATCTAATACAAATAGCTATGTGGAAAAGGAAAACAGCATTCAAAGAAATAAACAAAAAAATAGATAAACACATTTCAAAACCAAACATTTGAATTCACCGGCATTATCAAAGATAAAAAGCCAATTGACTGAAACTTCGTGACTTGTTTGTTTTACTCAGAGACTATAAGTACGAGAAAGCTGAAATTTGGTATGGGTATGTATATTAATCATGTCAAAAAAGTGGTAGCAGAAAATCTTGAAAAAAAAAATAACTACACTGCGCGTGGCCCGACATGCACTTGGCCGGTTTTTTTTAGTCTTCACTGAGGAAGCACGACCCTTTCTGTACTACCAGTGCCATATATTAGCCAGAGCAGTCAGAGAATTTGGCCTACACTCTCCAAGATGGCGAAACGGTTATATGCCTCCGTTGATGTTAATTAGCTTTTTTTAGCTTGTGTTTCCTAAGTCGCCTTCTACGACATACACGGGAAGACTAGGAGTGGTCCTATTCTACTCTGCCAGGAACCACACGGTATCTGAAAATGAAGTCATCGTCATCGTCATCGTCATGTATTTTTAGTCTCCACTGCAGGAGCATGGCCCTCTCTGTACTACCACTGCATTCAAAGGGTTTGGCCTACACTCTCCACGCTGGCCAGACGGGTTGAAGATGTTTTTTTTTTATGTTTATAAGCTTTGTTTAGCTTGAGTTCCCTTAGTCGAAAATGAAGTACTTTTATGTATTTGCCCATTCTGCGGTATCTGACACAAAATTTAATAAAAGCAATATTCGCCGGCCGTCGGTCTCTGCGTGACATCGGTCGCTCAACTTCTAAGTTTACAAAGTCTTATTCAGTTAAAGTTGTAGACTGCAGTGCATTCTAAATTCAAAGGACAAATAGTACACATACGTTCTGCTAACAACGAATAGGACTTAGAATATTAATGGAAGCGAACAAACTACAAAATAAATATGAAGAATTTATTTCTGATAGGAATCCTAGAGCTTTGTACGGTAAATATATAGAGTGTACATATAATATTAACAATCGACATGCCCGTTAATACATAATTTTTTTTCTAGGAACCAATGATGAAACTCGCAATTGTTTTAACAATCCCACATAAAGTTCCAATAGACTTGCCAAGCATACTGGTAAATCAGTAGGTATTATATTTTTTTCGCTCTTTCATACTTTTAACAGTTCAATTAAATAAAGTATACAAGATAATGTTTTTATAACTGCTGGTGGCTGGTCCTATGAAAAACTACGTGATGACAAAAACATATTTTATTTAATAATAAATGAACTCCTCGTTTATTTTAATTATTAAATTAAACTGTATCGGCCTATTTAAATTTAAAAATATGTGACGAAAAAGAACTCACCACAGTTAGAATCGCACCCACAACTCTTAGGATTACGCCCTAAGTGTGCTACCAACTACACTACGCCGCGTCTAATTCTCTCAACACACATAGGACACAACGCGCATTTGAAGCATGCGTATTTGTTCAATAATACCCACTCTTTCGAAGTGTGGTATTCTACTTCATTCATATCAGACGAACAAAAAGTTGAAAGTGGCGAATTCTTTTTCATCACATATTTTCAATTTTAACAGAGCATTAAATGCTATTTAAAAACCAATTTAATTGTATAGGTATAATACTCTTTATTTTATTTCTCTTGCTCTTCCATGCTGATTTAGGAGAAAAGAAAAAACATAGAATATACCAGCTGCTTTTCTTCCCGCGCAGACTGTAAAAGCCGGTCAAGGGATTGGGCGAAAATCGAAGGAATCACATTGATAGGCGATGCGGCTAGTGGGTTGCTAGCCGCATCGCCTATCAATGTGATTCACTATTTTGATTCCGTTCTCCACCTTTACGCCCACTGCGATGCTAAACGTGGCCTGTAGGTTTTATGATCTTGGGCTCTGTCTACCCCGTAAGGGATTAAGACTTGATGTATGTATTTTATTTCTCCAGCCGTAACATTCTTTTTTCTCGTGTTAGCAATATCAGTCAACACGTTTTACTGTTCACGTTTTGAATCGGAAAATTCAAATCTTTTACAAACAGAATCTGTTTAAAGATATTGCCTAAATTGATGCCTTTTATTCATGAAAATATTTATCGGCTCTGTTCAGTGACTTGGAAAGGGTAAGATAAAAGAATGACTAAGGTAAGGTCATATTTTGTTTTGTTACGTTTTTGGACGCTAAATATTACAGTATCAACCTCGATATCACAAAGGACGTGAATTTTTTTTACAAAATATTAGGTCAGGAAGAAAGATTTTTCGTATTATGTATGAAGATTTTATCCGTCCGTGCAAAACATCTTTAATTTTGACATCAAAATTCTCAAGGTGAAAATGCTTTTGAACTAACTTTGCATTATTCTTACTGGAACTGCAGGATGTCCTTAGACTATAAAAATCTATTTTTTTTCCTATTTTGCTTCATTTCCTTTAAATCAATATAATCATCATGATCAGATCTTTTTTAGTGCTCCGACGACCTCCATGACTCCATGGTGCAGCGGTCAACACGCTGGCTTGCGACACGGATGGTCCCGGGTTCGATCCCCGGTCAGGTCAAGATGGAAAATGATCTTTATCTGATTTACCTGGTTCTTGGATGTTTATCTATATAAGTATTGTGTGTGTGTTATAAAATATAGTATCGTTGAGTTAGTACCCCATTACACAAATCTTGAACTTAGGTACTTTGGGGCTAGCTCAATCTGTGTGATTTGTCATATTTGACAAATCACACAGACTACTAAAAATATATAAAATAGGTAGGTACCTACCAAGACTAATATTTATTCGAGTCACTTTATCTTTTTTCTCTTTAATCCTACAACCAAGATACGTAAACAATACCTCATCTATTTTGGAATTCATTGAGCTCAAAAGACACCTTTATAACTATATAAAACAAAGTCGGCCTAGTTACACAATATCCACTGGACTGGATTTTAAATACATCGTATATAAGATTCCTTGTTAATTGTCTCTACCCAAATAGCAGATTAATTATCAAAATTAAAATTTTAAAACACAAAGAAAGATAATTAAATATTTATTGTGTGAAGTTCAACGGGCCAGCTTATATAACATAGACTAGAAAACCTTTTCGCCCTCTTTCTAACACATTTTTAAAACAAGTTGTATTATTTCAGAAAATACAAAAATCCACCTTCCGTTTTTCATAGTTTACGCTCATGATATATATATGTAGTATTGGATAATTTAGCTTCAATGGTGGTTTATCCAAACTACACGGGATTGCAGCAAATATAAACGTGTTGTTCTTCTTTAACTATACTTTATTAAACACTTTACAAAAGACTTATTACGAATGACTCCGCGAGCCACCCGGAGTACCACGGACTGAGCTACGACTTATACAATCTTACTATTTAATATGTCCGTACTCTTTGCAGTCCGTTCTAATACTAACTTAACTACCTAGTTACATTTCTCGGGCCACACAGCCCCGGCAAAATATCAAAAACATAAAACCCACCACCTTAAAAGTATTACAAACAATAGCCTAAAACTATTACTAACGGGAAGGCCTTCGGCCGACTGCAGCCAACAATGCCTTCAAACGGCCGCTCGAACGTATGGGCGGACATTTTGGAAAGTTCCCGCGCAGGGGCTTTTATCTTTACTTGTATTCTATTTAACAATAACTATAGAAACTACTACGAACAATGAAAATAAAAACCGTCTGTTGCATCTGGTGATTTCCAGGATGCTACATTCGGCCGTCCTGAATGACATTTGCCCTCAAATGTCCTTTCTTTTTTGGGCATCTACCTGCTTTCCATGACTGACAAGTTAAAGCACGTCTCTTCTTGCGACGCCTGCCTAACTTATACTTACAAATGAATTTAAATTTCACCTTATCCAAAAGTACCTTATAATACAACTTCTTTCTCTCAACGTCTTCTTGAAGCTATGAAATTTTACCATTTTTAAATCTAACAAAGAAATTCCAGACTTAAACATTATAAGAGATTTTAATTCTATTTTACGATAACAATAATCCGCTTTGGACATCCTTACAATACAACTACGTTTACTTTTATTCATAAAATCTAATTGAAGCTGGTTATTACATACCTTCATATAATTATCATACCACATTTTCACATCATTAAACATATCTTTCGTTTGTTCACATTTCCATTTAAAATGCCAAGTGAAGTTTTCTTCACATAGAGACAATAAATCATTTACCTCTTTTTGCTCTGAAGGAGCTAATCTGCGCGGATGCCAAGAAACGGTGTTAGTAGACTTTATAATATTTTTTTGAATATATTTAGTTCTCCTGTCAGCTGAAAATTGTGCTGCATTCTCAAACTTAATACATGACTTGCTACTTTCAAGATTTACATATATCCCATGAGAAATATCTTTATTAATAATTAAACCACAAATTTTATTATCCTCTAAATTTGGTTTGTGTTTCTCATCACAATTTTCGATAGGATCTTTTTTACATTCTTTTACTGAGCTAACACTAACCGATTCATTCGATTCACTCACTTTCAAATCAGTACTTACCTGTGGCGATTGAATATGTGACAGGTCAAGTTTTTTCCCCTCGGTAACTGTATTTAGTTGAAAAATGTATGGAATATCATCTTCATCTTGCGGCTTAGTGATCACTGCTTGACCACCGCGGACAGTTAACTCAACATGATCTAGAAAGTCATTCCCCAGTGTGACGGGACGTTTTAGTATAGCATCAGGAACCACATGAAATTCAACATCAAAACTATCATTGTCAATATTCATATGAGTAGAAAAAGACCCAATACTCTTCTTAACGATAGACCCAAGACCGACAACACATACCGGCTTACTTTCAAGTAGTGGTGCTCCCAACTGCTCATACACACTTTTGCACATTAAAGTTAAATCACTTCCTGTATCCACCAAAGCTACGATCTTAGTGTCTCTAATTGTAACGTCTACTTGATATTTGCGCCCCCTGCGCCCCGCAGATTGCGATGCCACACACACGTTGTTTGGTTTGATTTGACACTGAGACGATATGTCTCTATCTTTGTTACACCCACAATTACTTTTTGCCGTTTTAGGGCACACACACACTGCACTTTTCTTATTTTCACTAATTTTGACGCAAAACTTTGCCGTTGGCTTTACAGATGGCAAAAGTTTGATTTTTTGCTTCAATATTGTTTTTTTCTTTAATTTAATGTTATCTTCTTCAATATAAAGTTCTGTACCTTCATCTTTTGTCCCAAATTCATTAATCAAAGTTTCTCTTAATATTTCCCACCTAAAACATCTCATATAATCTACAAAAGCTTTTGCTTCTCCTGCTAACAATAACCTGCAATAAAGTACTTTATAGCACTCTTCCCAGTTCCATAGTAAGGCCATTTCCTCAAAATTTTGTAGCCACTGTTGAAAATCATCACGATCATCACTAAAAGTTTCTAAATATTTATGTATATCAGATGAATGCGATAACACACGTTGAATCTTGTTACATCCAAGATGACTTACAACGCGTGTACCTCGATCCGCTTCATTGTTGCCACTGTCGCTTTCCTCTTCGCGTTCTTCCTCGTCGTCGTCGTCAAATAGTCGTTTTCGTTGAACGCGCAATGCCGTCTTCAGCCGAACCAACAACTCGTGCTTCCCGCCCGTTGCCCGGAGACGCCGTCGCCTGAGCTCCTCTCTGAGCTCAGCAACGTTCATATGCGCAAGCTGGCCCTCTCCCAACTCTAGCGCCTTCACACGCCCCGCAACGTAAGTAACACCTCCCATTGTTGTTCGCTTACTTCACGCACACTTGCCGTAACTACTGCGGATTGCTTTGACTAGACCGGACATTTTCCACGAAGCACTCACAACCACGTTGACTGCAACAATCCCGCTGACAATGATCTTCGATCCCGGACGAGCCCCCAAAATATGTAGTATTGGATAATTTAGCTCGATTGTGGTTTATCCAAACTACACGGGATTGCAGCAAATATAAACGTGTTGTTCTTCTAATTGATGTTTATTCATACACACACTACAAATTACTTATTAACGAGTGACTCCGCGAGCCACCCGGAGTACCACGGACAGAGCTACGACTTAAAAACAATCTTACTATTTGGTATGTCCGTACTCTTTGCAGTCCGTTCTAATACTAACTTAACTAGTTACATTTCTCGGGCTACACAACCCCGGCAAAATATTAATTCTTAGAACCAAAAATGTTACATACAATGGGCAGTAAGTTTAACCTATACAAAAAGCAAAACTATAAAAAATAGTAAAGAGAAACTAAATGGCTAAGTTATAAAACTGCAGATGTGACTAACAAAGACAGCGCAATGCATTAGGGTCTATTGCCGTCATAAAGTCACGCCATGTCTTATTCTATTTTTACTTAACAAACTACAAACAATGATCCTAAGATAACAAAACTATTTCTACGAAGTACCAACTAACAAAAAATATAGGTTGTGCATCAGAATCCAGGATGCTACATATATATTTGCTGACGTATCTAACGATACCTTACACTTCAAAATCGGTCAAGCCGTTTAGACTGCAGAAGGCAACACTTAAACAGACATACATACATAGGTACATACACAAAAAAGCCCTATAAAAAGTAACGGCTGAACAGATGCAATATTTATGCATCAAAAAGCACTCTCAATTTTCAAACATAAATACTGCATCAATATCGGTTCAGCTATTTGGGAGCAACGGTGACATAGTAAAACACACTTTTAACACCTCTATTTTTCATACGCGTGAAAAACATTACCCTCTTTCTAGAAGTACCAGACGGGTAATAACGCGAGTATATTAACAGGCCGCATAGAAAAACGTACGTTCAAGTTCATAATAAATTGCACCCATTCCCAAAATACCGGCCATCAGATTTGTGGGCAACAGATGACGTCATTTACATCTGTCGGGTGTTTCGATACCCGCGAGTCCCGTGACCGACCAGTGTTTCAAGAGCATTGCCGCCTTTTTCAACCCCTGAGTTAATTTATTTAATTAATAAGAATAAGAATTAAATTCGCATTTATAATATATTTGGGATTGGGATAGCATAAAAGTCTAAAAATAAATGAATAAATTAATGCTGTATTAAAAAAAAAAAAAAAAAAAAAAATAAGAATTTAGTGTAATTTTATAGATAATGTGAATAAGAAATGTGTGTCATACTAAAGCATTTTTTTTTTTCACTAGGTGGCAAGCGGGTCATCTTTTGGTACCGGCCGTCAGGAGTACCCGAAACCGGCGAGCATGCATGAATAGAGTAATGAATGTGGATGAAGCGAAAGAGGTTTGTAAGGATCGTAGCAACTGGAGATCTCTGCCTACCCCCATGGCAGAGAGGCGTGATGGTATGTATGTATGTATGTATGTAAAAAAACAGACTAAAAATCTTTAGATGATGCGGGAGTGGGCGAAAATGTAAAAAATAATCTCAGTAGACGATATGGTTCGTAATCCATCACAATTGTTTGATCCCACTATTCACCGCTATACGCCCGAACACGTAACACGTGGCCTTTAGGTCTTATCAATTCTAAAGGCTGTCTGCCCCGTTAATCCTATAAAGAGATCTAGCCCGTAAAAAGTACAATGAATAACTAAACTCTTAATATTCTTATACACTTTTCCATTTTCACTTCAAACTTGAAAGGGCTTCACAGATTCGCTGAAACTGGTCATTGTGAGAACTGGCAACACGGCCAATTTGTAAAGATCTCCCTTGTGTCCTCTATTTACAAATCAAAGTAAGGAGACAAAGAGATCCCAGACACAAGAAGACCTTTTCAAATAGCCGAGTTATATCGATAAAATTAACCGCTGTTGCTACTGTGATTACATTTTTCATTCCATATTTCTTTGATTCTATACTGTCTCATTTTTCTCAAATTATTTAAGAAATATCATTTTCTCTAGAAAAAGTATTAAACATAGATATAAATAAATAAATATAAATATATACGGACAAATCACACAGATTGAGCTAGCCCCAAAGTAAGTTCTTAAGTAAGACTTGTGTTATGGGATACTAAATATGATTAAGTAGGATACAAACGTCATTTATTTTTAGTCATTTGAGATCAAGATCATTTTGAGGCATACTCTCGCTAGAAGTCTCTTCTCAGAAAATATTTGCAATCTCTTAATTACAGTGAAACCGAAAATTTACTAACACCCATTGCATGATATAACTAACTCTCCTTACATGTTTTGAAATAATCTCATTTTTTTTAGCAAAACTTAACACGTTCAATGCGTTACCAGCAAATTTCGTCTGGTATGTGACTCGCCGTGCGTGCGTCGATCTTTTATCTCATTTTTGCTTGCGGTGCGGAAGAATTTCTTCTTCTAAGTAAGTAAAGGTCAAAAAATACGGGGTGTTAACATGTGCGTTTATCAAAGTGCCGTATGGTTCCCGGCAGAGTAGAATAGGACCACTCCAAATCTTCCCGTGGATGTCGTAAAAGGCGACTTAGGAAACTCAAGCTACACTACCACATCAAAGAGACCTCTCCAATCCGTCTGGCCAGCGTGGAGAGTGTAGGCCAAATCATCTGACTGCTCTGGCAGTACAGAGAGGGTCGTGCTCCTGCAGTGGAGAGGAGACTGATAAGGACCTCATGATGATGATGATGTTGTGCGTTTATCGGCTGGTTATTTTTTTTATGTCATAGGACGGCAAACGAGCAAGTGGGTTACCTGATGGTAAGTGATCACCGCTGTCTATGGACAACTGTAACACCAGGGGTGTGACAATAGCGTTGCTGGCCTTTTATTTTTCCCTCCCAGAGGAGAGAGGGGACGGGTCTCCGGCTCTCTCACTCACCGAATGAAGCATAGCAGCGATATAGCTACTACTCATACTCTGTGAGTGTGGTACTTCCCTGGACGAGCCGGCCCATTCATGCTACTAGCAAAAGTGAATTTCGCTGGGAGCGTGGCTCTACCACAACTAAATAATTGCCACTCGTACTGCATTTTCAGTACATATTGAGCTGGCATGTCAAAACTGGGCTTTTGTTTATGCATTGTGTTTTAAAGATTTTAGTTACTTAACTATGACCTATAATTTAAGATATTTTTAACAAAAAACAAAAACCGACTTCAACCCTATCAATTTTTTTAATAAACATAAGAAAAAAACCGGCCAAGTGCGTGTCGGGCCACGCGCAGTGTAGGGTTCCGTAGTTGCGAATGACAACTTTGAGTTCACACTGTTTACACTCGGACCTCACAGTTTAACGACCAATAACATCTAACAATGAAGATTGTATGAAATTTTACATTTTCCAGTACATTTTATAAGTTGGTTGCCTACAACTTTTTAGTTTGCACTTAGTACCTAGCTCTGATAGTTTTCCTTTCAACTTCAGTATATATACCACTGCTGTAATTTTTTTCACGTATCCATATATAACCGTTTAGCAGATAGAGGGGGGGGGGGGGGGACACGTACCTCTAATAAAATTTTGCACTTTAAAACCAAATATTTCGGAAACGGATGTCTAAATCGAAAAATGGTGTTCTGAACCCCGCAATATTTTTCAAAGACCTATTTAACGATTCCCCCTTACGATGGGTAAATAGAGAAAAAAACCCCACACGATGGGTAAATAGAGAAAAAGAAATACTCCCCCACTTTACTTGTATGGGAGCTACGCAAAAAAAAATTTTTTTTCATGATTTTATTCTACGACTTTTTTGCCATGATTAATATACACACTCATACCAAATTACAGCTTTCTAGTACTTATAGTCTCTGAGTAAAACCGCGGACGGACAGACAGAAAAACAGACAGACAGACAGACAGACAGACAGACAGACATGGTGAAACTATAAGGGTTCCTAGTTTACTACGGAACCCTAAAAATGGAAATAAGTATGATCCAAACGGCATACCTCTAAACATTTTTTTGTGTTTTGTGTATTTTTTCAAAAAAGGCTCGACACATTTCGATAAAAATTTTATGGGACCATCTGTAAAGTATTACCTATCGAACAAAAAAAGAATTTCTTAAACGGTCCAGGCGTCTTCGAGAAATCGGGGAACATACATAAAAAAAAAAGATTACGACGAATTGTAAACCTCCTCCTTTTTTTGAAGCCGTGGCTTGAAGTCGGTTAAAAATCGATACCATAATAACGTGCGTTTATCGGTCGGTTTTACGGCTGTTTGGGAGAGGCCTTGAAGGTTCGTAAGCTAGTGTTAAATAACAGTTGTCGATTCGACTTTTAGTTTCCTGACAAAATGGTCTTTGTGAACAATCATTTGGCTAAAGTGGTTAAGAAAACTTTGGATACTTTGTTTATTTCTCTGTTGTTTATTGGCGCCTTCGTGAATAAGTATCGACGCTTTATTATTTGTGGCTGTAACAAAGATATCATACTCGTATATTTAGACCACAATGTTTATTATGGTATAGTTTTGCCAAAGTGGTTGGAAGTTATTTTATTGCCAGACATAAATTTTAGAAAGATCTTTGATTGTCTTATTTGATAGAATGTTTATTAAACCTTACAGGGGTGACTCAACCTGTCAATATGAACAACTTTATCTTTAGTACCAATGCAGGGTTTTATTTTACTTTTTTATACTAATTTTCCGGGTATCTGAACACTTTTGTACGAAAATGTAGCATTTTATTTTTAAATTCTCAATTTGAATCGCTTTAAGGCAAAGTGAGTTCACACACTAGCGCCACCCAGCAATTAATTCATTTACTCCTAAATCAAATCAAATTTAAAATATCTATTAACTGATTACCCTAGTAAATTACTTGTAGTATTATTTTTGTTACTTTTCATAGATATTACAATCTAAGTTTAAGAGAACGAATTTCTACCGTACTAATTCGTTGTCTTAATTCATCGAATTAAAAATAGTGAAAACTTGTACCAATAATACTAAAAGTAATTTACTAGGGCATTCAGCTATTAGATTTTTTAAATTTGATATGATTTAGGACTTATAGAATGAATTGCTGGGTGGAGTTAGTGTGTGAACTCACTACGCCTTAAATAACAGTTGCCGATTCGACTTTTAGTTTCCTGACAAAATGGTCTTTGTGAACAATCATTTGGCTAAAGTGGTTAGGAAAACTTTGGATACTTTGTTTATTTCTCTGTTGTTTATTGGCGCCTTCGTGAATAAGTATCGACGCTTTATTATTTGTGGCTGTAACAAAGATATCATACTCGTATATTTAGACCACAATGTTTATTATGGTATAGTTTTGCCAAAGTGGTTGGAAGTTATTTTATTGCCAGACATAAATTTTAGAAAGATCTTTGATTGTCTTATTTGATATAATGTTTATTAAACCTTACAGGGGTGACTCAACCTGTCAATATGAACAACTTTATCTTTAGTACCAATGCAGGGTTTTATTTTACTTTTTTATACTAATTTTCCGGGTATCTGAACACTTTTGTACGAAAATGTAGCATTTTATTTTTAAATTCTCAATTTGAATCGCTTTAAGGCAAAGTGAGTTCACACACTAGCGCCACCCAGCAATTAATTCATTTACTCCTAAATCAAATCAAATTTAAAATATCTATTAACTGATTACCCTAGTAAATTACTTGTAGTATTATTTTTGTTACTTTTCATAGATATTACAATCTAAGTTTAAGAGAACGAATTTCTACCGTACTAATTCGTTGTCTTAATTCATCGAATTAAAAATAGTGAAAACTTGTACCAATAATACTAAAAGTAATTTACTAGGGCATTCAGCTATTAGATTTTTTAAATTTGATATGATTTAGGACTTATAGAATGAATTGCTGGGTGGAGTTAGTGTGTGAACTCACTACGCCTTAAATATCAGTTGTCGATTCGACTTTTAGTTTCCTGACAAAATGGTCTTTGTGAACAATCATTTGGCTAAAGTGGTTAAGAAAACTTTGGATACTTTGTTTATTTCTCTGTTGTTTATTGGCGCCTTCGTGAATAAGTATCGACGCTTTATTATTTGTGGCTGTAACAAAGATATCATACTCGTATATTTAGACCACAATGTTTATTATGGTATAGTTTTGCCAAAGTGGTTGGAAGTTATTTTATTGACAGACGTAAAACTTAGAATAATCTTTGATTGTCTTATTTGATAGAATGTTTATTAAACTTTACAGGGGTGACCAACCTGTCAATATGATCAATTTTCCTACGGAACCTATATAAAGTAATAAGTTCTTCTATTTTAGATTTACCAAAATATTATATTACTTGCCGGATCAAAATACAAAACAAAGTTGGGGATAAAGCAAGAAAAATTGGGTACGGATTCGGCAATCACTTAAAAACCGGCCAAGTGTGAGTCAAACTCGCGCAATGAATACAATATGCTTCGTGAACACACACACAATGTGCAAAACTGTTTTATTCAATTGACTAGCGCTATCTAGTGGTGTTTTAGTGAACTATTTCCCTAGATGAACTTATTATAGTGAGTTTACCACTTTTTTTCAAGTGATAGAATTCTTTTTATTTTTCCTGTAATCTTCAAGGAATGAACTATATTTTGTATTTTTTTCAAAATTTTCGGCCCAGTAGTTTCAGAGATCAGGGGGAGGGGGGGGGGGAGATTTTACCCGAACAAAAAAAATATTTTTGAGATCCTCATAATGAGCCCTTTCATTTGATATATGACAAAGTAGGGTTTGCAAAACTTTTCTTTTAAACTTTGTAATTTGGCCCCTGAAAATGACCCTTATTTCAAAAAAATCTTTATTTACTTTGCACATCCGTGTTTGGGTCATAGGATTACACCATCTTACCCAATTTCACCTAATTTGGTTCAGTAGATTCGGAGAAAATCGGCTGTGACAGACGGACGGACGGACAGACAGACGCACGAGTGATCATATAAGGGTTCCGTTTTTCAAAATTTGTACGGAACCCTAAAAAGGGAAGTGATTTGCGTCTTTTTGTTACTTGATTCCTGTTTTGCGAACACTCACAGCTTCGAGCAACACGGAAGGGAGTAGCCATACGCTGCATTCCCCTCTGTCAAGGTACAAGCCAAAATTAGGCATATGCATGTCTATGTGTTAGTTGTGTGTGACTCATCTGTACACAAATTATTTTTTCTTTTTTATGTCATTTTTTGTGACAATGTCATAATTACTATCAAGTGACAGTTTAAGTTTTGTATGTAGGTGTGCGGAACTAAACTTGTGTGCACATTTCCCCCCGCAAAAAACGCCAGAAAAATTGTCATTGTAAATTGTCGCTTTGGCCACTCCCTCCGTCCGGTGCGGAGGCCGTGTTGCTCGAAGACTCACAGTGATCCTTTGGATTTTTGAGACCTTTGTCGATAGATTTATTGAGTTACTTACGTTTCAGACATAAACAAGCCGGCTCTTTAATTATTCCATTGATAAAATATACTATCGCATAGTTCCTATAATGGAAAGTACCTATTTCCTGTACATTTTTGTCTCGCTTTCACATCTTCCATCCCTGTCTCATACAGTCTATAATATTATAGAATGTTCTGACTGTTGGCTTTTTGAGACCAGAAGTGTATGAGGAACTTTCTAAAAACCCCCCTCTAAGAGTATGTTGAGGGTGATGTTACAGTCGGTATAAGGCAATCGATAGAGCGACTAGCTAGCTTCATGATCTTTCAAAAGAAGCTTGAGGTTTCGTAAAGTGAGCTTTGAGCGATATCCTTAGCGGGGAATTCTTATACGTCGTTAATAGACTCGCGCAGCGCAACTACAAAATTCACTATACATCTCACGGTCTAAAACAACTTAATAATAAATAAATGAATATAATCGAAATGTCCCTTAATATATTAAGGTTATTGGAGCCTAAGCTGTTTATAATTGGACGCTACAGCAAAAAGTCAAGTAAAGACCCTTTCTTAAAAACTTTACTGCCCTCAGCCAGGATTTTAATTTTTCTAATAACACAGCTTATTTCCACTGTGGTAACAATAAATTTTCGTCCATTATTCTGAACCGCAAAAAGTAACACGACAACAAAAGCTATCCATGCAAAGCAAGCGGGTAAAAAGTTGATTAAATTGCAACAGTTATTAGGAGATAAGCGTAATTTTCCTCCATTTCAAGCTAAATTGCCACCTGTCAAGCCAACGTGGCTTGCAAAATTTATGCTGTAAATAGACTGTATTAAATCACAGGCCCCACAGTGACACTTAGGAAAATACTCGCATTTCTACTGCAGTAAGGAACACAACAAAATGCACTAATAATACTTGTGTCATAATGGAATAAAGTGGCCGTGTGGTTCCCGGCAGAGTAGAATACGACCATTCCAAGTCTTCCCATGGATGTTGTAGAAGGCGACTTAGGGAACTCAACAAAGCTTATAAACATCAAAGACACCTCTTCTGGCCAGCATGGAGAGTGTAGACCAGATCCAGATGAATAGACCACTAATGAACTTTCAGCGAATGAAAAATTGAAAATAATTAAAATATTTTAAAGCTTTTCGTATTTGTAACAAGAGCTCCACCAAAATTAATTTTATTTATGTATCCCTTTGGCTCTGCCTGCATAGAATTAGCCTAAGTCAGAACATAGCTATTTTTATCCTAAATTTTGTAAAATGCAGGCATATTGCCGCGTGGTTCCTGGCAGAGTAGAATAGGATCACTTCAAGTCTCCCCATGGAAGTCGTAGAAGGTGACTTAAGAAACACGAGCTATAGGTACAGAGCTTACAAACATTAAAGAGATGTCTCCAACTCCAAGCGTGGAGAGTGTAGACCAGATCCTCTGACTGCTCTGGCTAATATATGGCTCTGGTAGTACAGAGAGGGTCATGCTCCTGCAGTGGAGACCAACAAAGACCTGTTGATGATGATGATGATATCAAAACTGGAACGACTTACCACATACCTAGAATTCCATGCGTTGCAAGTGATTCGTTTATAAGTCTCGTGAGGGTACTTATTAGTACATTTACAATTAAATTTATATATAATATTATATCTACAGAATACAAAAGATGTAAAAAATTGCGCCTGGAATTTAAAAAAAATACGTCTATGATATTTTATAGATAACATATATCACCTGCAGATATTAGCTTTCTGTGAAAGAATTTTGAAAACCATTCCAGTAGTTTCAGAGCGTATTCAATGCAAACAACGAACAATTATAACTTTCCTCTTTATTAAAAAAAATAATAAATATATACGGACAAATCACACAGATTGAGCTAGCCCCAAAGTAAGTTCTTAAGAAAGACTTGTGTCTTCTTAAGAATACTAACTCAACGATACTATATTTTATAATAGATACTTATATAGATAAACATCCAAAACCCAGGTCAATCTGAAAAAGATCATTTTCCATCTTGACCTGACAGGGGATCGAACCCGGGACCATCCGTGTCGCAGGCAGGCGTGTTGACCGCTGCGCCACGGATTAATAAAGATTATGAATAATATTGAACAAAGAAACAAAAAGTGAAGATAAGTACGTCGAACCTTCACTAGCAGTTTAATTAATTGATATCAAATCTCAAAAAAGCTCTCTTAAATCCTTCAATTTACTGTTTGCATATTTAACAGAGTAGTTTAAGAGCAATAACTATGATTTGCTGCTCGTAAAACTGAGAATGCTTGAGCACATCTGGCTCGTTACTAACAGTTGATTGGATAACAGCGTTGATCAAAGAACAACAGTTTATAAATACTGCTTTCGCCTGTGTAATCTGTCGATAAGTTTTTCTGTAGTTTAGAAGCCAAGAAAGCTTTGTAGTTAGATTGTAAAACTAGGAATTAGATGAACACTGTAACCGAGGACTATTTGTACAATACGCGCGTAGAAGGAACGGGCCGGGCGCGTATTGCCAAATTGTATATTGACACAAACCTCCGTCTATAATCCGTACTGAATTATAAAGCAAATTGTATGCACGTGCACACAAAACACAGAACTGCTCTGGACAAAGAGCAGTTCTATGTTTTGTGTGCACGTTATAGGTCGAGCAAATTATTATGGGTACAGTGTAGGCCTGTACCTTTCTCGAAATTTTCGATAAGGGATTTCTAGAAAATTTCTCGTTTCTAAACTCAAGTTCGGGGACAACCAATTAAGAATAACTATCTAAAAAAAAAATTATTCCGATGACTGAATTTTCGCGTAACAAACATACAAAAACAACCACATAAATAAAGAACATAATAATATACATTTTTTTGAAGTCGGTTAAAAGAAAGTGGGTTGTTTTGTTAGTAAAAAAATCACTCTTTGGTTCGCAATCGATAAAAGATTTCTTCACTTTAGTCTTTTAATCTTCAATCGAGTTGTTTACAACTTGTTTGCCTTTAAATTTTACTAGAAGATTTTTTTACAAATAAAGTTTCCGTCTATATATCAAAAATTCTGTCAATAACACGTTTTTGCAATCAAACATAAAAGCCAAAAATAAATGTGATCATTAGAGAGTTGAACCGTCCTCGATTTTCTAAATCGCCTGACATCAGGTCAATTGGGCAATTTTACAAATTTGCCCAAAATTAGGTTGAATAATTTAATTCTCACGCACCCAAACATTTGTAGAAATTGGGATCCCACAAATAAATTAAACACGGTTCTCATTTGTATTGGGTTACCAAATGACTTATATAAATTAATATTGCAATTTTTCCAAGTTAACTTTTATTTTAGTAATTGTGATGTAGTGGATCGCTAGGCACATTGCCTAATGTCTATAAAGATTTTCGTTTATCCCCTTAACCAGCTTTAACGATCAGTAGTCGGGTACCTACATTCTTCGACTTATCTTTACTTACACCATGATATATTTACCTGGTACCTTAATATACTCAAGTTTTTGGTCATAATTTAAACTTTGTTTAGTTTATTGTATAAATTGTAGATAGTACATATAATTATTTTTGATATGACATGGCCAGATCTTATAGCAGAAAGCTGAATTTTAGTTTCATAGAAAGTTTACCACAATTCCAGGATAGCTTTAAGGATTACAAGACGTCGCTTAATATAATAAGTCAACCGAACTAAAATTACAACTTTAACCATTGCTGCCTTGTGGTCTACTTCCTATCGGCAAAGTTGATAAACTTCAACTACGAAGTACGTCACGAATTATGTTTGCAGGCGTAGTAGTATTAAATTATACTAAATGAATTAGAAAGAAAGACATTCGTGTTTCTACCTGCTGTTATTATAGTAATTGATTATCTCTCAATTCTATAAGAATAAGCTGATTTCCCGGCCGCCGTGCGGTTCCCGGCAGAATAGAATAGGACCACTCCAAGTCTTGCCGTGGATGTCGTAGAAGGTGACCTAGGAAACACAAGCTAAACAAAGCTTATAAACATCAAAGAGACTTAACTAACCTGTCTGGAGAGCATGGAGAGTGTAGTCAGTGTAGGCTAAATCCTCTGACTGCTCTGGCTAATAAACGGCTCTGGTAGAACAGAGAGGGTCGTGCTTCTGCAGGGGACAATAAAATAGACCTGATTATGATGGGAAGATGATAGTTAAGAAAATTTAGATATTCTTCATCATTTTATTCCGCCCTAAGGCTAATCTGATTACACAGAAAAATCCTTATACCAAACCTCCAGCTGTTTATTCCCGGGCAGTTTATACGACGCGACGTTGTAAAAACAGGTTCTAAATTATCTAATCTAATTTTCAAATCGATTTTCCAATTCGAATTGGGGTGAAAACTCATTTTAGTATGTATGTTTATAGATATGTTTGTACCACGATAACGCTCAAACTGGGGCAACAAATATGTAAAAATTACCACCGTTAGAGTGGCCCTATTGTACTCTGCCGGAAACGGCGGTTGAATAATAATCGTAGGCAAAATATGAGACTACTGGCGTCACGACACGGCCAGTTAGAAAATTGAGTCCCAGGTACATAGGTCCGAAAGCAATTCTAACTCAGATAAACAACTGAACTCATTCGCAAGCCTCTGAAAACTTATCGGTTTTTTCGTCCCTGAGTTTGTAAACGGTCCGCGCTATGCTTGACTTATTTTATTGTCCTTCCCCGTTAGCGAGGAAAAAGTAATAGATTACTTTACTTGTACACAATTGTTCTTCAGAGGATTTATTAGGAAAACTTGCTTTTGCGTGCCTCTTTATCTGCTAGAGTTAAATACAAACATATTTAAAACAAACTGTAATTGGTCCAACATAGTTTCATGTTACTTAAAATATAAAAAAAAATATATATTAAAAAATTCTATTACTTTTAATCACTTTTTTATGTTTAATCGAAAACACCTACATTGCTTTTGGTAAAACATAAAAAAGTAGAAAATTTTGTCCCAGGTAGGTCCGAAAGCAATTCTAACTCAGATAAACACCTGAACTCATTCGCAAGCCTCTGAAAACTTATCGGTTTTCTCGTCCCTGAGTTTGTAAACGGTCCGCGCTACGCTTTGCTTATTTTATTGTCCTTCCCCGTTAGCGAGGAAAAAGTAATAGATTATTACCTTACTTGAACACAATTGTTTTTCTAAGGATTAATTAAGAAACCTTGCTTTTGTGCACCTCCTTGTCTGTTGGTCTTAAATACTGAAATTAGTTTAATGGTACTGAAAATATTGAAAAAAATGTAAAGCGTTTTTTATAAAACATAAAAGTATATATCTTCTTTTTCCTCGCCTTTTCCCTATTTGGGGTCGGCTGTAAGTCAACTCTCTCCAAAGTTTTCTGTTCCAAACCATATCGGTACTAGCTCCCTGTTCCTTCATATCATTCCTAACACATTCCCTCCACGACTTTCTCGGCCTTACCTTTCCTCTGTCCTGACACATTTAAGTGGAGTATCCTTTTAGCCAGGTGATCGGCATCCCTTCTTTCGATATGGCCATACCAGGTTAAACGATGGCTCTTTATTTTGTCTACAATTGGTGCGACTTTCAAACTTTCTCTTATATATTCATTCCGGCTTCACATGCGAAAGCGCTAATAATGCTCACGCCCACTGGGTTATCCGGCTACTCAGCCACCCTAATAGAATATTGATGGCCAGTAAAGACCCACTGCAAGTAGTCACAAATTTAAGCACTAATTCCGGCGGAAGGTTTTTGTTTCAAGTGTTGATAACTTTCTTCTATCTTCAACCGTTTCTGAGATAATTATGTAAGATAAATAAAAAAAAAACTTCTATCAGTGAGACGCTTGAGGGGGCGGGGGGGAGCGTACACGGGATCCACTTTTCAGATTATATTAAAGCAGACCTAAGGAACACTTTGAAAACAAAAACCTTCCACCGGAATTAATCTTGGGTATCGCGAAATTTTTGTCAAAATTTACTAGGCTAAAGCGACCTAGGACCCACCAGTCACCCCATTGTCTCAAAAAAGGAGGACACGGATCCTAACAAAATAGCTCGTAAATTACTCTCTATATGGGTTAAAACTTGTTTTGGATAAACGGTAACCAAAACAAGTTTTAACCCATCGAATAATATTTTTTTGCAAATTAATGAAGATAACAAACAATCCATTACAGCCAACCGAATCCCGCTTTCTAATTGAGCGTAAAAATAATTGCCGCCTGTTCTACGAATTCGAAATAATTATTAGCGTAAACAATATATTGTTTTCCTACAAACCGTTTCATACGGAAAAGAGATGTTTAAAAATGAATGTGTATGGCAATTATGTGGCTTTAGAGAAGCTTGATACTAGTTTAGATACTAGAGATTTATGATAAGGGTGTCATCCTCAACTACCCGTCTGGTGGTTGCAGGTATGGAATCGCGTACGCCCGCCTGGTTTCCCGAGCTGCTACTCTCTCATCAAATTTTTTTTTTATTTTTTTTTGAATGGACTACGTAGCTAGCTCCAAGTGAGCTTTCGCTACTTCACCGGACTTTTGAGGTGAGGGCAGAATGCCCTCAACCTGTAAGGCAAACATCACCAAAGGGTTCCCAGGAGGGACGAACCTCGGCTTTGGGCGTTGCCTGGGTGCGCAAGGCTTGGAGAGACAGCAAACTCTCATATGCCTGATGGGCCGCGATTTGCATGCATGACCTGAAGGGCCGAGCTGAGAAACAATGGCAAAGCCTTTAGAGAGCAGCAACTCTCATGTTTTGCCGTATGGGCCGAAAGCTACGGTGTCCGAAGGACCTATCCTGGGTGCAAATCACCCGGGACCGCCGGGCGGTCACCAGTAATCGGAGCTAGTCCTACTCTACGCACTCTTACCCGGTGGCGAGTGCGACGGGGGCGGAGGGTGGGATTCCTCTGGCTGTTCGGAGCCGGAGAGGAGCTGGACTGGGCAAGAACGATGTCGATAGGATCATCGGGATCGGTAAGGACGTCCCTAGGACGTCTGCGACGTGCGGTCGCAGTGTCATGGAGAGTGGGGAAGTAGTTGGCGGCTTGCACAACTAGGGGGTTGGGATGTCGCGCGGCATTCTCGAAGTAACGCTTGGAGGCGTTCTTGAGAATGCCGTGGATGGACTTGAGTCGTAAGTCACGGTGTACGTCTGTCATACGTGTGTATCGAGGATGGCCGGTCGCCCTACGGATAAAACGGTTCTGTACGAGTTGAAGCCGTTTGATGTGGGAGGGCGCGATATGGGAGAACACTACGCCGGCGTAGGTCATGATCGGGCGGACGCAAAGCTTATAGAGTGTCAACTTATTTCTAAGTGACATCCTAGCATTGCCTATCATGGGACTGAGACGGCCTAATACGAAGGCGGCATGGTTGCGGACTTTGGTGATGTGGTGACTGAAGGTCATGCCACTATCGAATACGACTCCAAGGTACTTGGCCTTTTTAGCCCAGGGAATGGGCTTGTCGTATAGGGACACTGTCCCTATTGGGGATTGGACTTCACCAGACATGGTGATTTTTCGACGTCGCGTACCTTGGCCATCCTTCGTGAAGAGCACAGCTGTGCTCTTCTCAGGATTGTCCTCGATGCGCCACCTCTTAAACCACCTGCCTAGTGCGTCGACGGCGGACTGAAGCCGTTTCACAATCATCGAGTTATTGTGATGGGAGGTATAGAGAGCCGTATCGTCGGCGAATAATGCCAACTCTACGTTAGGGGTCTTGGGAATATCGCTTGTGTAAAGCGAATAGAGGAGAGGTGAGAGAACCGCGCCCTGAGGGACGCCGGCTCGGATGGGACGGGGGTTCGAGAGACATCCTTCGACTCTGTAGCGAAAAGTCCTATTCGACAAGAAGTCTCGTATGATGTGCACGAGACTGTCTGGGAGGCCCATATTGGCCAGCTTGGAGATCAAGCCAGAATGCCAGACTTTGTCGAAGGCTTTCGCTACATCGAAGAAGAGTGCTCCCGTGGGACGACCCCAGTTTCGAAGTTTTAGGATGTGCTCCGTGAAGCGGTGCAACTGGTGGTGGCAAGCGTGTTTGGCCCGAAAACCAAACTGCTCGTCGGGGATGAGACTTTTCGACTCTACATAGTCCTTGAGTCTTTTGAGGAGGATCCGTTCATAGATCTTCCCCAGAGCACTCAAGAGGCTAATAGGTCGGTAGGAGGTGGGATTTTTCAGGTCTTTACCTGGTTTGGGGATGCCGATCACGATTGCTTCCTTCCAGGCGGCTGGAAAGGTGCAATTTGCGAGACACGCATTGAATATGCTCACAAGGAGGAGGAGGAGGGTCTGCGGAAGGCATTTGAGCAATCCGTTGGAGAGTCCGTCAGCGCCGGGTGCTTTCCGGGGTTTGAGGTCGCGTATGATCGACTTCACTTCGTCAAGTGTCGTCGGAGCTAGGGGGACGTTGGGAGGAATCGTTTTAGAAGCGACGAATCGTTCTACGTGCGATTCCACCTCGCGGAGGTGGTCGGGGTCTACTGGCTCACGACTAGGAGAGCATTGACTCTCCAGGCTGTCTGCGAAACATTCAGCTTTTTCGTCATCATCGAAGGCGATGGAGCCGTCTGGGCGCGTGAGGGGAGGAGTGGACCAAACCGTATCGGTCTTGAGGCTTTTGGCAATACGCCAGTAAGCCTGGTGGTGAGGGGTCATCTCGGATAGGAGATCGCCCCAGCGTTCGTCTCTAATTTCCGCGATGCGCTCCTTGACTCGCCGTTGCAAGTAGCGAAGGTGGGCACGGGCCTCTTCAGTGGGGTAATTGTCGTGTAAGCGTGAGGCGCGGTTCTTTTCTCTCAACAGCTGCCGCATATCCTCGGGAAGCTCCATTCTGTGGGTGGGATCCACAGATGGGACTTGCCGAGAGCACTCCTTGTGGGATGCTTGCAGGTGGCTGGTGAGAGAAGAGATGGCAAGGTCGGTCTCGTCTGTTGTGGTTATTAGGTCGGGAATTGCATCCAAGTACGGTGTCGACTGGTTGATAACCTTTCCAAGCTTCTTCCAGTCGGTCACCGTTCTGGTGTGCATTATGCGTCCGTTGTCAGTCGGTCCTAGTTGTAAAACAACCGGTCGATGGTCGGAGGCAATGACGGCATGGTGGACTTCTACTGAACACACCTGAAGGGTGATGTTCTTGAGCAGGGCTATGTCGAGAACGCTGGGATTATGTCCCTCCTGAGTGGGGTAGCGCGTGGGAGCTAAAGTGGCAACAACGTCAAAGTCTAGTTCGTCGTGAAGACGCTCTAGTGTCAGTCCGTTTGTCGAGTTCGTGACGGAGTGCCAGCGAATCGATTTGCTGTTAAAGTCTCCGGCCAAGATGGTGGAGCTGGACAGCGAAAAGAGGACTTCGAGGTCGCTACGGAGTAGCGCCTTTTTCCCGGGGAGGTAGACGGAGGCGATGTTAATAGGCGCATGACCGGTCATGGCTATTCGGAGGAGGGAGCACTCAATGTTGATGAGAGACGCGGGGGGGTCTAATTGAGTGCAATGGAGAGACCTTTTGTAGTAGATTACCGTGCCACCGTTTTCGGCGCCTAACCTATCATTCCGGACTATGTTGTAATTCGCGATACGGGGGTTGCGGTGGTGTGGCTTTAAAAAGGTCTCTTGGGCGAGGAAAATGTCAACCTGATGTTGAACGAGAAACTCCTGGATGAGGAGTTTCTTCTGGTTGAACTCGCCGCATACGTTGTAGTATGCGATGCAAAGGGACCGGGGTTTTTCTCTTTGTTTGAGACTACCCATATTAGCGCGTCTTAGGGAAGTACCGCGCTACCGCGGGGGAGTTCCTAAAGTCCTCGATTTTCTGCCTATGCAGGGCGAGGATGGTAATCAGGTGGGTCGAGTGGCCGCCAGTGGCTAACATAGCCCGGCCTATCTCCTCCATAGCATCCAAATCTATGGCATCGTACGCGCCCATTACCAATGGGACTAGGGTGTTAGCCAGCATGGGGGGAAGGGGAAGGGGATTGGTGGTGGGTGCACGTTGTGCTGGGGGAGTCCACGCGGGGACTGGTGGGTGAGCCACCGGCTGACTTGCCTGCAGGGGCAGAGGAGGGAAGTGCATTCCCATTAGAGGAGGGATTGGCGCCGGCGCCTGGGGCGCCGGCGCCTTTGTGACTTTTTGGGGGGCGGTACTCTCCCGAGATTTCGCGGCCCAGGCATTTTGCTTGCCCTTGGGGGCCTTAGAGCAGCCCCGCCAGTTGGCGGGGTGGCCCTCCTGCCCGCAAAGGACGCAAGCCGCCTTTGCCTCGTTCTCGGGCGTTCGGATGCGGTCGCAATCCGCTGTGCCGTGGTCCCCCAAACATTTCACGCAGCGAGGGGTGGCGTGGCAATTACGGGCCGCGTGCCCGTACTTTTGGCAGCGATGGCACTGACCGATGGTGCCACGCTTGTGGGGGGCTTCAATTTTAAAAGCGGTGAGTCCCGCGCATGACTTGATTTTAAAAATAGCCTTCCCTTCGGCATTGTTGGGTAAACCCACAAGTACCATTGGGTACGCTTTTTTATTTTTCCCGTACATGCGGTGGAGTTCGATGACGGGGATTGACTGGGCAATGAGGGTCTCCTTGACATAGTCAAGGGACGTGGAGGAAGGGATGCCTCTGATGACAACCCGAAGTTGTCGGTCTCCCGGGAGACCGAAGGTGTGCCAGGGAATCTGGCGGTCGTTGAGTAGGCGCGTTAGAGCGCGGTAATCGTCCATGGTGGGGACGTTTATCTCGAGACCACTCTCGGACCTCGCGTTTGCGCGCGAGTACTGAATTTTGCGCTCATTGAGAGTGCGGGAGACAGATTCCCATACTTTGGGATCTTGGATGACCACCATCGGAGGTGGCTTGGGCTTCCGGCCAGTGGAAGGCTCGGTCGGGGGGAGTCCGGAGGACTGGGTTTCGGCTGAGCCGTTAGTGGCCTTAGGGGCGGGGGTGGCCTTGGCAGCCTTAGGGGCAGGGGTGGCCTTGGCAGCCTTAGGGGCAGGGGTGGCCTTGGCGGCCTTAGGGGCGGGGGTGTCCTTTGGGGCAGCCTTCGCCTTGCGCTGCCGCTTTGTTCCGGCGACGACGGTATATTCGTCGTCGTCGGAGCACTGCGACGGCTCAGCTTGGGCTTCCCTTCCGGAGGGTGGGATTGGGGTGCCTTGGGAGGCTGTCTCCGTCTCCATTTCTTCGGACTCGGGGACAGTCTCTAGGGGAGCGGGGGTGGATGACGGTTTGGTGTCATCTTCAAAATAGTCCTCCTCCTCTATGGGGAGGGTGTCGAATCGGTTGGGGAGGGCGGTCGCGGTCGCGGTCGGGCAGGGGGAACAGGGCGCCTCTGGGTGCACCACTGGTGAAGCGGGACGGATGTGAGGGGTGGACTCATTCAGGTCGAGGTCCTCCCAGGGGATACCCCGGGAGTGTTTCGCCCGATTCCTTCGCTTGAAGGTGTTAAAGTCCTGACGGACCTTCGAGTTAGAGTAGATGAACTCTTTAAAGAGTTCAAAATCCGACTTGAGTGCAGCCATTACGGTGGCTACATCGGAGGGGACGCGTGGGGAAAGCCGTACCCTAAAGTAAGCCTACTTCTCTGGGGGGTGTACCCAGAGCCCTAACGCCCTATCCTCTGCTGGGTGGCGACAGAGGGTACCCTACCGCCCTACTTACAAGCTACAAAGGAACCTGCCTACTTGCCGCTGCCAACCTTGTTTGTGCAAGCGGTGCGAACCTAGGTCTTAATTACCTAACCGATACTCTGGCTTGACTAGGGAAGCCCCCAAGGCCAAGTGCTCCAGAGCCCGTCCTAGTAATTGCCGTTACCCTGAAGGGGTAAAGGCTAGTGCCAGGGTCCGCACTACGTATCTACGAGCAACCCGTATTGGCGTAGAACACCGCAACACGATTGCTCGAAGTACGGCCTCGACTAAGTGCGAGGACTACTCCACACGACGCACAGTGCGCGACGGTGGGCAAGATTGACGAGATTGCCAAGAAACACTTACAGTCAGTGCTTGTCCTGAAAAGGACAGACTGAGCTGCGTATACACCACGAAGCGCGTTCTAAAAAGAACACGTGTGGCGTCGAAGTGATGCAGGAACCACGCCGCCCACCGGGTCCGAGTGGTCGACGAGCTGCAGCTGGAACACAATCGGAGTGAGTGGGCTCGATCACAGGATACGCCTGTCCGAGCAATCGCACTGACTGTTGGAGCCAAGGTTTCGTCCAAAGCGGTCGAGAAACAATTACCACGTGGTGATAAATCACTTTGTGGGCAGAGTTTTCGACAACAAAGGGCCGAGACACAATAGCTTAAACGGACAGCTAGGTTCCAAGAAATATGAACCGATAAGAGAGAGCGTGCCGCGACAACACGTCTGCTCGGATCGAGTTCACAAACCGGAATGTTTTCCTCATCAAATTAGATAGATATGTTTATTTATAGCTGAAGTCACACCTCAGAAGTCACACTCATACACAGGAAAGTTACAAAGCAACAGAACATAAAAACAACATCTCAATTTGAACACATATTCTTTGTACTGTGTGCTACAGCAATCCAAAAAGGTCATAGCTCAGTGTTGGTGCTACTATTAGGTCCAAGTATGTGCCTGCAAGATGATGATGATGATGTGCCTGCGCCAGAAATACAACCCAGTGGGGTTCTATCTCCGGCGCAGATCCTTCGTATCGCAGGCTGGCGTGTTAAACCCTGCGCCACGGAGGTGGTCCTGCGCAAAAGGAGAAGCAGCTGGTACGTTTTGCTTTTCTCCCAAAGGAGGCTACGAGACTACAGTGCCCAGGGAAATAAGTTGAACTAAGTGTGAGTAGGACACCGCAATACATTGCCACTGATTAATATAGGTGTGTCTCGCTCACACTTAGTTCAACTTATACGCCGCGTGTTGTAGTTTAATGATCTTTTCAACATGCAAGCTCTGAAAGGAGTTTGTGTTCAACATAAAATCCGGGTTGTGAGTTCGATTTACAATTAAAGGAGGTAAGTATTTGAAAATCCAAGGCAGCCACGCGCGCAAACGGCAACCGCACTGGCCACCACAAATGGCTGAATGCATCAAGAGCGCAAGGCCATATAAAAAGAAAAAACATAACAGTCTACTATTGTGTCTCCCAGAACAGCATGAGAAAGTATATATACAACATGTGTTATCACAAGCAATTTTAGTGCTATCCTATCTTAGCGATATTAGCCTATTTCCAAGATTAAGCCAAACTGTCTCGAATTATACGACCCTCGGACCTACACAACAAAGACATAGGGCAATTAAACTCACCTTAATGCTGTTTAATGACTTACCTGTTTGTCTATAATGTTACAGAGTTATAAACACAATAAACCTGAATACGATAGCTACCTGTGATAGCTACCCTTGTTTTGCTAGTGTGTAGATACTTGTTTATACATATTAAGTTCTAAAGACTTTAGGACATTATTTTTCTTATTGTTTTCATTTATTCATAATTCAATTCTGATACCAATATCATCATCATCATCATGATGATATCATTAAATTAAGAAATAACATATGAGACAAAAATTCCACGCCAGCAGGTTTCTAACTCTTTCTTTGTTCGACTAAAGCCCGCTCCACACTCTCGTCGAGAGGTTTCGTTCTCGGTATTCGCCGAAACAAGACGAGATCGAGAACGGCTCTCTACACTCTCGCTTAGCGCAGTTGTCTATTTGAGGACGTTGAAGATGGACGTTGCAACTGCTGCGGCCTTATAGCATTATGTCTTGTAGCGTATTATACTTCTTACTACGAGAAAAATAGTTATTAAAAGGCGTTAAAAAAAAGACGAAATACCACCACCATGCAGATTACACGAATATAGCCGAGACTTGCCGAATACTCTCGTATTCGACTCCACACTCTAGTATTCGCCTATTCTCGTGTAGTTTTGCCGAAAGTGTGGAGCGGGCTTAATTCTACTAATTAGGCCACTGAGGTCCTACACGTCGAATTTCACCACCATAATCCATTCCTGTTATACGTATTAGGGCTTGCGTCACTTAAAACTACCTCACCACTTCCAGTGTTTTTATAATGAAGTTGAAAATTAAGCCTGCATTGCATTTTTCCCATATTTTATTTCTTAATTAAATATGATTTTTTTATGGACGTTTCAAGGTATTTTTCAGTTTGTTGCCGCTTCTTCTGCACTCCGCCTTGGAAGCGGTATTAACTTAGCCGTACGTAATTATTGACGTCAACAATAATATAGGTAACTTTGTAAAGAAATTGTAATGAAAATTGACGTTCACTAAATGATATCGAAATATCTTACGATGAATAAAAGGATTGACTATTGAGTGATTTGCCTATTTTGTAGAGGCATTTCCATAGCTTTATAAATAAAAATGTGTACAAATTTCCCATTTATGTACTTTCCTATCTTCAACCCATAAAGATATTTATTTTAAAAAGATAGACTTCTTCAATAAAATGGCCCTTGGGTCTAAACAACAAATATATGGGGCAATTAACCAACCTTTATGGCTGTTTAACGACTTACCCGTTTGTCTATTACCGCCCGCTTATTCCAGGGTTATGAAGATATTCAAATTACAATACGCAAAGCAAGATAAGTATGTTTATTTTTGCTACGAACAATTAATTGTCTATGACACCGAGCACACTTTGATGTCATCATCATCATCTCAGCCGCATGAACTCCACTGCTGGACATAGGCCTCCCCGAATGCCGCAAGATCCCAAGGCCAAATCGGTTGCATTTCCAATACGTTGAAAGCGCCGTGCGTCCGGCCATATAGTCTGTGGGTGCCCAACACTGCGTTTGCCCCCATTCGAGAACTTTTCTGCCCCGCCTACTGCCACTTCAAAGAACTAGGACGTCGACCTACTTGACACTTTATCTTCATCATTTATGAACCAAATTTAATTTTTTTATAGGTTTTTACTTCCCATTCTGGCAAAGGTTGCAGAAAAGTTAATAAACAAACGTCTAGTCCGTTATCTGGAAACCTATAAGCTTATTTCCCATTCTCAATATGGTTTTAGAGCTAATACTTCCACGAATGATGCAGTGCATGACATGACTGACTTCATTGTTGTAAAGCTTGATGAGAAAAAGAAAGTTCTAGTAATTTTTATCGATCTAGCCAAAGCTTTCGACACAGTCTCTGCACCACTCCTGCTGACTAGACTGGAGAATTTAGGAATTCGCGATATCCCTCTAAAATTGTTGAATGATTATTTGTGCGGTAGGCGACAGAGAGTGAGAGTTGGAGAGCATAAAAGTGATGACTTGCCAATTAATTACGGTGTGCCGCAGGGCAGTGTACTTGGCCCCACTCTTCTTCTTACCTTCATAAATGATTTATGTAACTTACAACTTCCAAATGGCAAAATTGTAACTTTTGCTGATGACACAGCATTGATCTTTCATGGAGATACTTAAGACCAGGTATATCACAATGCCCAAAAAGGTTTCGACAGGGTCTGCTCTTGGCTTTCAGATAGCGCCCTGACACTTAATGTAGAGAAAACCAAATATATTCCAATACTAACAAGACAATTCATGACAACTACTCTATAATAGCACACTTGTGTCCAAACGGTTATGCCTGTTCCTGTAGTAAAATCACATTATCCTTCAGTATTAAAATATCTGGGTGTTATGATAGACAACACATTAAATTTCAATTCCCATCTAAATTTACTTACAGTTCGAGTACGAAAGCTCATTTTCATTTTTAAAAATTTACGCCACATTGCTGATGTACATATTATCAAAATGGTATACTTTGCCTTTTGTCAATCCATCCTAAGCTACTGCATCACTGTGTGGGGAGGTGTACCAAAAACGAAACTGCTCCCACTTGAAAGAGCTCAAAGAGCAGTCCTAAAAGTAAGTTTTTTCCTGCCTTATTGTTTTCCTACTATAGATTTGTATAGTTTATCTGATGTTTTGACAGTAAGACAACTTTTTATACTTAACACAATTCTAAGGCAACACTCCCTGCTTTATTACAATCCTGATGTCTTTGCACATAGGCGCCGTAACCGTAGTGTTGTCCAGCTTGAACTGTGCTTCACTACATTCGCTCAACGATTTTTTGGTTATTTAGGTAAATATCTGTATAACAAAGCTAATAGAACCATTCCTATATATCACCTAAACAAAATCAATTGTAAAAAATCTACCACTACTTGGCTGAAATCTCTCAGTTATGACGCAACTGAAAATTTATTAGTATCACCTACTTAACTTAACCTAAAAATAATATAAAATTACAATTAAACTAAACACTAACAATTAATCGTGTCTAAATAATTAAAAATTACCTACTTATCATTTAAACCTAATTATAAAATAATAAACTGGCTATAACTATATTCTTACTTATAAATCAAACAGTTCCTCCAAAGGCTCACCCCTGGGCATCATATACAAAACCCTGCAGCATTCCCAATTTTGAATAGTAATGCACTTGACCTTACTTCCATCCGCTTTTACCACTCAACAATAAAGCTTGTATGTGTGTTGAAATTTCAGATTTGTGATGTGTACTTTCATTTTGCTTTGTTTTCTTACTTTAAGATTCCTGTTGTGTTCTTGTATGATTTGTTTTTTGTTTTGTGTATTTTCTGTCTACTACTGTTTATCTTTAAGTGCGGGTAGTATACACCTGGTTCAGTGATGGAGAGGCTGGTAATCTGTCATACAGGTTTTTCTAGTTCAGATACCAGTCACTCACATAGATTAATCTTTACAATGCATGATACACATATTTGCTATATATACTTGTATAGAATACACATGGTCCGGTGTTGGGAGGCTGGTAATCTGTCATACAGGCTTTCCTAGTACGGACACCAGTCTCTCACATGGATCTACGATTACTGTATGTTACATCTTATTTGTTGTGTACATCTATGTAATTTCTGTGTAAGAGAAGAAATAAAAATAATTTAATTTAGTAATTTAATTTAAATAGGTATGTTTGCTCCCTCTTTTTTATCAAAATCAGCCCTTAACTTTGGTTAAGGTCGTTTTTCGTTTATTTACAAGAATATCAATTTTTGTGTTTGATAATAATTGTTGATATGATTCTTTCGTCACTAACATATTTAACATACACACATAAATTTTATCACGTCTTTATCCTATGCTGGGTAGACAGAGCCCAAGGTCATAAAACCTAAAAAGCCACGTTCAGCGTGTAAGCGGGTGTTAAGGTGGAATGCAAAATCAAAATTGTGATAGGTTGCTATCTACAACGCCTATTGACGTGATTCCTTTGCCCAATCCCTTGACCGACTTTTACGGTCTGCGCGGAAAGAAAAGCAGCTCGTATATTCTTTGTTTTTTCCTTTACTCCCAAAATAACATAATATACTATATATTTAAAACCTCTTTTTTGGATGTTGGTTAAAAAGTGGAGTATTTTTTTGAAAGCCGTACACGAAATTCAACATCAATCACGCCAAATTAAAATTTCGTACAGCAGCCGAGCAAAAATTCAAAAAAGTTTAATTAAACGGACGAAGCTCAGCGATACAAAGCACACGACGTACCGAGTCACCCTGTATAATGAATTACTTTTTGATGACCTTTGTAGCACAATGGTTAAGTGCTTTTAACCCAAAGAGACTCGGGTTTGATCCCCGGCCGAATAGATAAATATTATTTTTTTTAACTTTAAAGCTTTTCTGACTTTATTTTGTTACATAAAAAGATGTAAAAAACAAGAATATTTTTTTTTATTGACTTCAAACTTTATATCAAAAACTACTGAACTAATTTTGATTATACTTGCACTGATAGGAATCAGTCCAATTATTATCAAAATCTGTTCAGCTCAACTTGTTGGACAGTAATTTGTAGTCCAAAGATTTTTCCGAGTTATAGTTTTTCAGATAAGCTGGTACATACCAAATAAAATGCAAATCCTCAAAGGCTCTAGGTAATGAAGCGTGCAATACAAACAAACATAGGTACACTAATGTTAATTACTATTTATAAAAGAGTTAAAATTAATTTTAGTGAATAAACCACGAGTATTTTAACGATAAAATTTTTAATTTAAATTGACATTTTTAATGATCCCGAAAAAGTATTAACATTTTAACGATATAACTTGACATTAATTTACTAAATAATAATTATAATAATTAAATTGTGAACGATAATTATTCATTTTATTTGTATAAATTACTTACTGCATGTCATAAATCTCGCTTGCCGTTCCACTTTTTGTTTTGCGATGCCCGACAGGGTTCATAGTGTACCTATTATAAAACAGTGACTTTTAGTAGTAAGAACTGAACTGTACATTATGAAACGCAATAAATAAATAAATTGAATTTGGCACACATTTAATAAGCTGAAATAAAAACACGAAAACTGGGAAACTCCGACAATAAGACGAAATGATAACCTCTTTTTGAAGGCTGTTAAAAATGACATTCTTCCGATATACAGGCAGATTTTGACATAAGACTATATTATAATCTCGGAAGCAGAATCCCTAAAGTATCGAAAGAAAAAAAGTTGACAATCGAAAATTAAAATCAAAATTACCAAAGAAATTCGCCCAGCTTACCTTTTATCCCATATTTTTCTTACAATTCTGTATTCTAATTAGGATTCTGAACCCAAGATTACAAATATTGTTCATAGATTCAAAATCAGCCTTTGTTATGCACTATATCTATCTATCTAAATACATACATAAATAAACAAATAAATATATACGGAAAAATATAAATCAAATTAGCCAAATCCTCTGTCTGCTCTGGCTAATATATGGCTCTGATAGTACAGAGAGGGTCGTGCTCCTGCAGTGGAGACTAAACAAGACCTGATGACGACGACAACGATACGGACAAATCTCACAGATTGAGCTAGCCCCAAAGTGAGATCGAGACTTGTGTTATGGAATACTTACTCAACGATACTATATTTTATAATAGATACTTTTATAGATAAACATCCAAAACCCAGGTCTATCTGAAAAAGATCATCTTCCATCTTGACCTGACCGGGAATCGAACCCGGGACCATCCGTGTTGCAGGCAGGCGTGTCGACCGCCGCGCCAAGGAGCTCGTCGAAAAAAATACATGGACTTTATATCTCAACACTCTTATTGTTATGTAGTTATGTAAAATATGTACATCATATACAATATAATATGCAACCTAATTTACTTACTACAAACAAAAACATCATGAAGTAACACTGCCAAATCCGCTTCATATCATGTAGACGTTCAATCCATGTGATGCACATTAACCATTTGGCTTTTCCCATAATACAACTCTTTCCCAACTGACTCCGGCGATGGGGATGGAATGGGGATAAAATAAATAAATCTTCCCTTGTTTGTCCTATGGAAACTACCGAGGGTTTATTTTTGCGTAATACTGTTGAGGTCAATATTTGCTGATACAGCATTCATGATATCTGAGTAAAGAATGGAAAATGAATGTTTGTATTGTTTTGCGGTATTTTCATCTTTGTCTCTGTATTACTATTTTTGTATTAAACAGATCAAAAGTTATATATATACATACGTATACATAAAAGTATTGAATTTTAAAAGTCTGGTTTATACAATAATGTTATAAACGTGATAAAACCGTAATACAAGTATTTTTATTTAAATTTGTAACAATTGCAACATCAAGCATATTGTTAGTGCTTTCAGGTGTAGTGCAGTGCAATCTTATCTCGAGTTAAATTTATTAGAAATAGTGTGTACTTTATTTTGAAATGGAAGTTACGATAGCCTCATGTGACACTTGTAGTTTCTCCTACAAAAAAAAGCTAACGTTCTCAATATCTCAAAATACAAAATACAAACTCACAGACGCAGCTAAAACCACAAAAAATTTAAAACTACATGAGTCCACTGTATGTAAATGATCACCCCCTAAGATGCACATCTATTATTTGGCTTTTCCCATGATAAGATGCTATACTGACTAACTTCCGTAACTTAGGGACGTAAATGGGCGTCAAGATGATAAAGAGAGAACAGAAACAAAGGCGCGGGTGTATTTTCGCGTCAACTGTTGACGTCAATATTTATAGTGCATTATTCTTTCTTTGTAATAATTTATGTATTACTTAGCATTGTGTTAAAGAGAATAATCACAGAATCGTCTTCTCACTTAGTTTAAGTATTCTAAAAGATCCATGTCTACAATGATTTATAAAACTAAATCTTTTACACACCATATCTTTACAATCTCTAGAATGACCAAATTGTGTCGCTTATAAATACCAGGTGTTCGCTGCCTAAAAGAAACAAATAGGCAGCATTCTCCTAAGAAGACATATAATTCTGCCTAAATTGTGTTTGTGATTAATGCCGGCTTTGTTTCACGATGAGATGTACGAGACGAGAATACTAATAAAATTAATTTAATGGTAATGGTGTTGCTAACCGCTAAGGAGCCTAGGGTCGGGTGTCTCTTTGAATTATCTAGGTTAACGTAGTTGTTTGTAACAAAGACACTAGTCACTAAATAAATATATAGACACTCATTACTAATGTTATCAACCAGCAATTTTTCCACCACAATTCATCCCCTACCAACCACCCCCATGATTTTAAGAACACAGCATTCTCCTTAGAAGACATATAATTCTGCCTAAATTGTGTTTGTGTTGAATGCCCGCTTTGTTTCACGATGAGACGTACGAGACGAGAATACTAATAAAATTAATTTAATGGTAATGGTGAGTTGCTGACCGCTAAGGAGGCTAGGCTCGGGTGTCTCTTTGAATCATCTAAGTAGTTGTTTGTAACAAAGACACGAGGCATTAAATAAATATATATACACTCATTACTACCGGCTTTGTTAACATATTTTGTATTAACTAGCCGTGCCGTGTGGTTCCCGGCAGAGTAGAATAGGACCACTCCAAGTCTTCCCGTGGATGTCGTAAAAGGCGACTTAGGAAACACAAGCTAAACAAAGCTTATAAACATCCAAAAGACCTCTCCAACCCGCCTGGCCAGCGTCGAGAGTGTAAGCCAAATCCTCTGACTGCTCTGGCTAATATATTGCTGTGGTAGTACAGAGAGGGTCGAGCTCCTGCAGTGGAGACTAAAAAAGACCTGATGGATGGATGGATGGTATCAACTAGCAATTTTCGCCGCGACTTCGTCAGCGTAAAACTTTATCGTTCTAATTCGCCCCCTTAGAGGTAGAATTTCTAAATATCCTTTATTGGTGCTAATTCACAACATGAAAGGAATCCCTGTACCAAATTTCAAGTTTCCAGGTACAGCAGTTTTAGCTGTTCGTTGATAATAAAAAAGGTGAATACTGAAAAATATTTTTGACTTTCCATTGAAATTCGTTCAGCTAATTGGTTTATTTGTATGGAACCCCGATACATATATTTTTTAAAATGTTTACCTTTTTTGCATTCTATAACTTCATGCATTATGACATTGTGATAAATTACTGTTTAAAACAATGCAGGAAAATATAATTTTTAAATAATTCAGGAAGCATCCTCGAGGCCTGAAGTTAATTGGAATTTCGTGCGGTCATTTTATTATCTACTTGAACAAAAATTAATTTCGTAAACCCTCCTCAAACTCTGCTAAAAAATCAACTCTTTAAACCTGAGCTTATTTGTATTAGAATTGTGTACATTCTGATAAAAAATATTGTAAAGATAGTCATCATCATCATCATCATCATCAGGTCTTTCTAGTTTCCACTGCAGGAGCACGACCCTCTCAGTACAACCAGAGTGAAAAAAAATACATTGTGAAGTAAAAAAAAAAACATACAAGCCACTCTCCATTCTAAATTCTATTAGTTGCAATCTTAGCCTAGTCACAATATTATTCTTATTTATTTGCCTTCGCCAAATGATAATAATGCTTTTCATCATTAAATGCAAGCAAAGTGGGCTGGATGGTCGCTATTACGACCGTGGGCTATAAGATTTCATACAAATTCCATAAAGCCCGAGAGCGCGTTAAGTATTTTTTTTAAATTTAAGGCACTATACCATGCACACGTGTCAAATCTTCTACATCCAAAAAGTTTTCAAGTCGTACGTATATTTAAATTTGGAATTACTAGTGAACCCGATAAAAAAAAAATTGAAATATACTGCGAGATTTTGTCCTTCATTCAAATTTGGAATTGTTAATGGCCGTGGTGGCTGGCTGTTTGTATTCATCGATCTTTGACTTCCAATTTTTGGATAAAACTTTTTTATTATCTGTGGAATCCTTGGATACATTTTCTGCTTTTTCTAGTTTGCCGCTATTTATTTTTAGGCAAAATATTTATAAGAAATCGTAATCTTCATTAATTTGCATGGAATCATTCCCTATGATAAATTAATAGATTGTCAATAATGTTGATTTAGGTAATATAATCGGCCAGCTTGACGACGCATAAATATTAATTTTCAAGGTAACCTATATTCATACTATACACTTTTAACCAATATAATATGAAAAATATTTTTTTTACTCTACTCTTTACTCGGTGAAATGAAAAACATTATGACGTGTATCACGGCCGGTATTAGACATTACAAACTCGGACTACTAAAAGCACTCGGCTTCGCCTTGTTACAACAAGTAGCCGGTAATATTGTTTTCTAATCTGTGAATAACGACATGGGCCAGTTATAATTTTTATTTGTTATATAGGTATATGATCTTCTAACATGTCCATCCATATAATTTAGCTGCTTGATATTCCTAATAAATAAATAAAAACATTTGTAACTAAATATTGTAAATTGTTGCCACCATTTGAAATAAATCGTTAAAGACATTTTAAAATCACAATAGAATTGTATTCGTTCCTCACTCACCATGTCCAAAATAAACAAATATTGTAAACCGCTCGGTCCAAAATGGGAGCCACGTTGCCTTTGTAAAGTCAAACACAAATTTGTTTTTAGGAACACACAAACATGGCTTGAATTTCTCCGTAAATGAAAAAAAAAAACAATTAAAAATTACAAAGGAACATAGTCTCACGTCCAGCAACCTGTGTTAATTCAATGTTCATATTCGTGGTGAAATTAAATTTTACCCCTACTTAAATCGCTTTAAAGCCTGTTGAACAATAATATATTATGTAAAAAGTAACTTTGTTCCAAAAATGCAGTGGATACACAGACATGAAATTTTTTTTTGCTTATAAAGTGGATATGACTAAGCATTATCATCATCATCATCAGGTCTGTTTTTGGTCTCCACTACAGGAGCATGACCCTCTCTGTACTACCAGAGCCATATATGTATATTAGCCAGAGCAGTCAAGGATTTGGCCTACACTCTCCACGCTGGCCAGACGGGTTGAAGAGGTCTCTTTGATGTTTATAAGCTTTGTTCAGCTTCTGTTCCCTAAGTCGCCTTATACGTCATCCAAGGGAAGACTTGGATTGGTCCTATGTATTCTACTCTACCGGGAACCACACGGCTTTGCGTTGTATGACTGAGCGTTGAAGCATTATATGTGGGGCTCAATTATGTTCTATAAATACACGTCTTAAAGTTCATTATTCAATACGCTTTGTCTCCTGAATTTTTTTTGGGAAAAAGGCTTTTTTCTAGTAAAATATAATGATCTTCAATCTGAAATAAACATATGATAAGTCATTTGATTATATAACCTAAGACCATCAGTCATAATTTACATGATTTGATTTGCTTTAATATGAAAGTGTAGTGATTGTTAGGTGTCAAATTAAATATTACATACTTGTGGTTATATAAAATAAAACCGGCCAAGTGCGTGTCGGGCCACGCGCAGTGTAGGGTTCCGTAGTTGCGAATGACAACTTTGAGTTCACACTATTCACACCCGCACCTTACAGTTTAACGACCAAAAACATCTAACAATGAAAATAGTATGAAATTTTACAGTTTATAAGTAAGTTGGTTGCCTATAACTTTTTATTTTGTACTTAGTACTCAGCTCTGATAGTTTTCCTTTAAACTTCAGTATATATACTACTGCTGTAATTTTTTTCACGTATCTATATATAATCGTTTAGTAGATAGAGGGGGGGGACATTTACCTCTAACAAAAATTCGCACTTTAAAACCAAATATTTCGGAAACGGATCCCTAAATCGAAAAATGGTGGTCTCAACCTCACAATATTTTTGAAATACCTATTTAACGATACCCCACACGATGGGTAAATAGAGAAAAAAATACTCCCCCACTTTACTTGTATGGGAGCTACCCTAAAAATTTTTATTTTTCAAGTTTTTATTCTACCACTTTTTTGCCATGATCAATATACATACCCATACCAAATTACAGCTTTCTAGTACTTATAATCTCTGCGTAAAACCGCGGACGGACAGACAGACAGACGGACATGGCGAAATAATATTTATAAGGGTTCCTTTTTTACTACGGAACCCTGAAAAGGAGTTTTGATCCAACCTGCCTTTCATTTACAACAGAAAGAAAATCACAAACATTGGTCTACTTTTAACAAAAAATGCATTTTTCATGTAGTAAGCATATCATTTGTAAATTGAAAATTATATCAAAGCGCTCATAATTTAACGTGCTAAGGCTGTTGGTCGTTAAAACTGTATTTATTAAAGGCACATATTTACAGTTTTCAAAATTTTACTTTTTATCGCGAGTTTCAAGGTCGCGCGGTGAAATCAGAACTATGGCAGATAGCAGGGCAAGAGAACCTGGCTTTAACAAGTTTTCTCAATTCAATCAACTCTTATTTATTACTGTGACGAAAAACGTTACGAAGCGCTCTAACAATGGCAAAAATCCTCAATAAATAATCATTTAGGAACGCTTTTTTACACAGTGATACCGTAGGGCTTAAGTATACAAATGTATCAGCGACAATTGTACTGTTTTTATTTAATTCTACCATCACAATAAGTACGATTGTTTTCATTCCTCGTTCATCTTGTCCAAAACAAACAAACATCGATAACAGTGTACTGCGAAATGTGAGTTTTCAAAATAACAAATACAGTCCTGTTTTTTTGCGAAAATATATATAGCGGAGAACGGAGGTCAATAATGAAATTTTTTATATCATTTGCTTTATTTTGGTGTTTCCATAAGCATTCGTTTTATAAATCAGTAAATTTATAGAAGCCGTCTGTAAAACTACGGAGCTAACTCTTGCGCGGCCGTTTCATACAGAATAATAATATTACCACTCCAAGTCTTCCCGTGGATATCGTAAAAGGCGACTTAGGAAGCGTAAGCTAAACATAGCTTATAAACATCAAAGAGACCTTTTACTCTCCACAGTGTAGGCCAAATCCTAGGCTGCTAATACATGGCCCTGGTAGTACAGCGACGGATATCCTCCTGTCAAGAGATCTAATGATGATGATGATGATTTATATCGATTTCTTGTCATGAAAAAATAAAAGAAAAGACTCATTAAAAAGGCGTGTAGGCTTAGAATACTGTTGAAAAGAGTATCTTGGGGCGTTTCTTCTCTCAACTCTGGACGCGTATTCAATAATGTAGCTTTCCTCTTTCAATAATCTTATGTTGACAGCTTATCAATAAATGCTTTTCATTGCTGTTTGATAACCAAATGCACCTAAGAAGATAAATGACAGCGGCAATGTATTCAAAATTGACACAATAACAAACCATACCATCTTTCAGTCCTTTTATTTTAGTATTCGTGCTGTCCATGGAGAGTAAACGTCATTGTGCCCAAAATAAACAAAGTTTGCAAACAACTCGCTTGCGAGATGTGGAAGCGGTTTCTGTTAAATGTCAATACAGTTCTCTGTTTCTGTGAAATACTACATCAGGGACCGGTACCGCGATATTAAGTACAAGCAAAAGGTTACAGTTTTTGCAGATTGTTAATACATTGTCACACATTGTCATGGCTGTTTAGTAACCAAATCATGGAGATATATTTACTACGTACTAACCAAATGCACCTTAATTGCCGCTGTCATCCATTCTGATGTGTATGACATTGGGCAATGTATGCATAATTGAGACAATAACAAGCCATGCTATGTTTTAGTCCTTTTATTTTAGGACTACCAGTCCGCCCCGGCTTTGCCCGTAGTACATATCTAGTGTTTGGAACTCAGGGATAACGTACCTATCCAATGGTGAAAGAAGTTTTGAAATCGGTCCAGGATTTCTGATATTAGCGCGTTTAACCAAACAAACTCTTGACGAGCTTCGTGACGCAGCGGTCAACACGTGACACGGATGGTCCCGGGTTCGATCCCCGGTCATGTCAAGATGAAAAATGAACTTTTTCAGATTGACCTGGGCCTTGGATGTTTATCTATATATGTGTTTGTTATAAAATATAGTATCGTTGAGTTAGTATCCTAACACAAGTCTTACTTTGGGGCTAGCTCAATCTGTGTGATTTGTCTTTAAAAAAAAAAACTCTTTAGCTTTATAATATTAGTATAGATTTGTTCTGTCCAATGAGAGTAAACGTCATTGTGCACAAAATAAACACAGATTGTAAAGAACTCGCTTGCGAAATGTGGAAGCAGTTTCCATTAAATGTCAATACAGTTCTGTTTCTGCGAAATACTACATCGGGGACCGACACCGCGAAATTTTGTACAAGCAAACGGCTACCGAGCAATTAGAAGTTAGTCAAGTAATCAGAGAGGGTCGTGCCCCAGCAGTGGAGAATAAAAAAGACCTGATGATGATCATGATGATGATGAAACGACTACATTTTGACAAGACTTTGTTATATTTTCCGATTAAATATATACGGACTAATAATTTATTATTATTTATGGACTAATTTAAAAACATTGACAGTTTGCTTAACCATGTGAACGTCAAGGCGATCCAACTCCTCGGCAACACAGAAATAGAGAGACGACGAGTCCCACGTAAAGCCGAAATCCCATACATATAAATAATAATAATAAATAAATATATTGAGACATATCACACATATTGAGCTAGCCCCACAGTAAGTTGTGACCTTGTGTTGCAGGATGCTAACTCAACGTTACAAAATTTTATAACATACTAGCAGCCCTCCCCGGCTGCGCCCGGGATGTATACCTATAAACCTTCCTCATGACTCACTCTACCTTCTTCGTCTTCTGTTTTATAAAATGGCTTCCACCGAGATTTCAGTGATTCTGCCAATATCCAGTAAATTGAGATACTAAGTATCGGTGTTGTACGGTAAAGTTGTAACAAGTAGATAGCATCAAAGATGGCGTTTGTTCTTTGATGCCTCGTGGTCGGGAGCTTATGGCGACAAGTCTATACGAGTCCATATAACAGTCCACTTTAACTATTTCACAAATTGTTCCATGAGCACGAGCATTTAAACCACCAAACTACACCAATTTCATATTATAAAGTCCACCAAAATCAATTTGCAAAATCGTCCAAGGTAGACCTGCACCCCTTGACTTCCCACCACAAAAACCCTCACTCTACCTATTGGTGAAAAAAAAATGAAAATCTGTTTTATAGTTTTTGAGTTTATCGCGAACAGACAGACAGACTGACGGAGCAGAGGACTTTATTTATAAATTGTAATATCACTACGATACGAGTACATAAATCTAAGACCCAGGCCAATCAGAAAAAGATAATTTTTCATTATGACCTGTCCGGGGATCGAACTCGGGACCACTCGTGTCGCAGGCTGGCGTGTTGACCACTGCGCGACGGAGGTCGTCGAATAAAACATAATAGCGCTCATGCTTTTAGTTGAGAACTGATGCCTTGAAGATGGCCTTCTAAATAAGCTGAAATGTGTCGACGTTTAAATTTCAGCTTATTTAGGAGGCCATTTCCTTGGCATCATTATGAAGAACGTGCCGACGTCATGTTTGGTCATTCATCAGCATCTTAGAAAATGAGGGACGCTTGAGTACAAAAAGCTAAGCCCTTATCGACACCTCGTATTAGGATATTATGTTTTATATCTGTCGCATTCATCTGGTTGAATTTGCTATTTGATCAAATGGCGACATTAATAAAATGATTAAAGGACAACTCGTCAAGTCGTTGAATGTAACGTTCAACGTCTTGACTGAACGTCATTTAGCGAAGTCGTTGAATGGGATATAGCCGACTTTGTAATGTTTACTGGTAGCATGATTTCCTAAGCTTTACTTAATCTCATATTTTTGTAAAATTTTCTTAGTTCAAAAGTAGCCGGCGGTGGCGTAATAATAGGTAAATCCATGCTATCATACTATTTAATTACAAATAACGCACTTTAAAGTAAATTTAATTGAAAAAAATATCAACACAGTGCTATCTGCGCCAGCTGTTTGACGCCATATTTGTTTTGGTGACTTCTAGCGCCGCTGCGGGAAAAAAATGAACTAAATTTGAATCACCTGACTGATTTATGTCCGCTCTGTTCAAAGGGCTATGTTGCAATCCGCTAACTAGTTGGACGTTGAGTGACGATTGTTCAATCAACGTTCGGCCTAGTCATTCAATTAAATGGAGTCATTCAATGAACGCGCTAGTCATTCAATTTAAGTTTACAAATTTAATTTGTAGAAAACGATATGTCTCAGTCATCTGGTTGAATCTGCTATACAACCAGATGACTGAGACATATCGTTTTCTACACTAATAATAAAAGGAGGAAATATTTGAATGTTTATTTTGCATTGAATAGGTTCCGAAACTCCTTCACCGATTTCCAAAAGTCCTTCACTTATATAAAGCTAATTTGTCAGCGAGTGATGTTGTGACATAGAATTTAATTGCTTCGTGGCGCAGCGGTCAACACGCCGGCCTGCGACACGGACGGTCCCGGGTTCGATCCCCGGTCAGGTCAAGATTAAAAATGATCTTTTTCATCTAGATTATTATTATACATTTATTATTATTAATATTATAGATGCGAAAGTGAGTTTGTTTGTTTGTTACGCTTTCACGCCCTATCTACTTAACCGATCATCATGAAATTTTGCATACCATAGGTTAGAGTACTGAGAAGGACATAGGCTATATATCACGCGGGAGAAGCCGCGGGTAACAGCTAGTTTGTCATAAAATATAGTATCGTTGAGTTAGTAGTTTGTTTGTTACGCTTTCACGCCGTATCTACTGAACGAATCATCATGAAATTTTGCATACACATTGGTTAGGGTACTGAGAAGGACATAGGCTATAAATCACGCGAGCGGAGCCGCGGATAACAGCTAGTATTCTATAATTTTATTGCTATTTATTATTTCTCCGACACTCTGCAAAGTGGGTCACATCAAAGAACTCAGTAAGGAGCTTATTTTGTTTGTTATGTTTGTGACTTTGCGACGCAACAACAAGAAGAAATTACAAGCCTGTCACTATTAAGAGCGTATACTAGCAGTGTTTTTTCAATATGGTTTCCATACAAATGTATTTCTCTATTTTCTCGCTGAAAACTAATTTTACAGCCACAATTATTTTTTCATAAAATCTAGTACTAATATAGGAATGCCCCTATCTTTTATTTTTTCTTACAAAAACTGTTTTTGTACAATTTTCTTTTAAACAGGGTTTTAGAAAAAAATAAACCATAGGGACATACCTATTTTAGTAATAGATTGTATGTAAAAAGAATTGTGCCTCTAGAAGCAGTTTTCAGCGAGAAAATAGAGAAATACATTTGTATGGAAAACGCACTGCTAGTATACCCTCTTAAGCTTATATCTGACGGAAGGTTTTGCTTCTTCTGATGTTTATTTTTTATTTCATAACGTTATTTAAAAGATATTTTTTTACTGTATTAATGCTTAACGTCTTTTCAAGAATGACTTCCAAACAAATCTCGAGGATAATTTGCAAAAGGAGATTTTATGTTGAATACCTATTATTTTCACAACGAGTTTGTATCTTTATTTTTGCCACAGTGCAATGTTGGCAACCATAGATTAAAAAAAATGTTTGCAACAGAGATTTTACAATGTCAATGTAACTCTCCGCGCAAGATTGAGATCGAATATATTGGTGTATTCTAAATTCAAACATCAAAATAGTGCTGTATACTAAGTTGACATTTGTCTAATAATTTATAAGAACTATGCAAAACTACTGCTCAACAATATTTATTGATAACCCAGATGCACGCAATATTGGCTCACGGTGTCTGAAGGTCTTGCAGTCTCCACATACCGTGAGCCAATACTGCGTTCATCAGGGATTGCTATTACGACTCTTTTTTGATCTTCAAGATTTCAACTATTTCATTTACAAAAAAGAATCCTAAGATGTAAGATATCCAGTTGAGAGATTCGGAAATCTCAAAACAAAACAATCCCGTCCCAAAATTGATTGAATTGAATTCGTTGAGTAACAAAGATTTTAAGCCTATTCCCAGCAACAGAATACGCCACTCACTGATTTGCTTCATCACAATGACTTGTTTGTTCTGGACTGAGTGATTTAATGATGACCTCTAATGATAATATTATTTCCTCCAAAATACGGGATTTTGCATTTGATCCCAGCTAAGTCAACAAAAAGTCCTCAAGAATGCAGGTAGCAGTTGTCACTACTACTTAACTCAATAGTTTGAAAGACACGTAAAGCCGTTGGCAGTTATTAAAGCTATGTCAGAGCTTAAATTACACTAACTCTAACCACTTACACACATAAAAAACAATTAAACATACGAATGATAATAAGGCTCTGGTTATCTTACAAATATAATAAATATTGGGCCACCAAATCCTAAGCCTTTAAAGCAAAAGCCATATAGCCAATTTGTATCAATCACATTTTTTTATGAAATATTTCCTATAGAAAAATGATACAAGACTTGCTAACCACTGAAAGACAAGATCTTATCCTAATAAACCTTCAACAAAATATGTAGACAAACAAACAAAAATAAAACTCTGCGTTATCAGCTGTAGCACGTCGTGTAATTTACTACTTTTATTAATTTAAATTTTATTTTAATTATACTTACTAACTTATTGATTAGCTTCACATACTTGTACCAGAAGCAAAATAGATCAAGGACATGTTTATTATTTAAGATCTCGTGTACTCTATTGCATGTGAATAAATTATCATTATCATTATCTCCTTAACTAAAGTAACTCTGTCCATCATCATCAGGTCTTTGTTAGTCTCCACTGCAGGAGCACGACTCTCTCTGTACTACTAGAGCTGTATGTTAGCCACAGCAGTCAGAGGATTTGGCCTACACTCTCCACGCTGGCCAGACGGGTTGGAGAGGTCTCTTGATGTTTATAAGCTTTGTTAAGCTTGTGTTTCCTAAGTCGCCTTGTACGACATCCACGGGAAGACTTGAAGTGGTCCTATTCTACTCTGCCGGGAACCACACAGCAAAACTCTATCCAGTATTTTAATGTAATGTTGAAGTCAGTGGTAGGTTACAAACTCGAATATTCCATTTTCATTTCCTTAATTAAGTTTATGAAAATGTTTAATACAGATTTGATTTTGGCAAAATGTTTATTAACAGGCAGGTTGGATCAGTGTTTATGGAAATAAACACAACACTATTTTTGAGAAATCAAATCGAATCAAAATTATTATGGTTAGACATATTTTTAAACGCTAAGCGTGTTATCTGAAATTCAGTAATATATTTTGGGTAAGGGTATATTACTTAGTTAAAATAATAATACCTTTGATATTTTGGGTAAGGGTATTATTACTTAGTTAAAATAATAATATCTTTGATATTTTGGGTAAGGGTATTATTAGTTGAAATGTAAATATTTTTCATTTTTAGGGTTCCGTACAAAAGTTGAAAAACGGAACCCTTATAGGATCACTCGAGCGTCTGTCTGTCCGTCCGTCTGTCTGTCACAGCCGATTTTCTCTGAATCTACTGAACCAAATTAGATGAAATTTGGTAAGATAGTGTAATCCTATGACCCAAACACGGATGTGCAAAGTAAATAAAGATTTTTTTGAAATAAGGGTCATTTTGAGGGGCCCAATTACAAAATTTTAAAAGAAAGTTTTGCAAACCTTACAGTGTCATATATCAAATGAAAGGGCTCATTATGAGGATCTCAAAAATATTTTTTTTTGTTCGGGTAAAATCAATACTTTTGATTTTATTCACGAAAGAAGGCAAAAATTGACCATTCCCCCCCCCTGATCTCCGAAACTACTGGGCCGGAAATTTTGAAAAAATTACAAAATGTAGTTCATTCCTTGAAGATTACAGGAAAAATAATAAGAATTCTATCAGTTGAAAATTAAGTGGTAAACTCACAATAATAAGTTCATCTAGGGAAATAGTTCACTAAAACACCACTAGATGGCGCTATAGTCAATAGAATAAAACATTTTTGCACATTGAGTGTGTGTTCACGAAGCATATTGTACGGAACCCTCATTGCGTGAGTGTGGCTCACACTTGGCCGGTTTTTTTTATTAAATGTTTAAAAAAACTGAAAAATATATATTTTTTTAATTTTTCTTTTTTTATCGCTATTTTTATCGCGATTTAAACAAAAATTGACGGCAGATTATTGTTTATTCATGTGACCAGTAAGGTGCTCGGAGTGGGCGTAACTTGCTCCGTTTGATTTAAAAAAAAATCCTCTCTGGAAAATTAATAAATATTGGTCAAAAGTTCCAGGATTTGGGATTTCGTTTTTGGAAATTTTCAACATATTTTTGAAGATAAATGTAAAAACCAGTACATACGTCTGTATCCCTTGCAGGGATTACCCTGCAGAGCCAAAAGTCGTAAAACCCAAAGGCCACGTGAAGCATGATACAGGGCGCTAAGGTGGAAAGCGGAATCAAAATAATGATGAGTTGCTAGCCGCATCGCCTATTGGAGTGATTCCTTAGATTTTCGCCCAATCTCTTGACCGGTTCTACGGTCTGTGCGGGAAGAATAGCACCTGGTTTATTCTATGATTTTCCTTTCCAATCCCTTATTTAATTTGAGTGCCTACCTACGTACCTTCATTTTTAATAACTTTTGCATAATTACTGAAAATTGAAACAACAAATAATTTATTGGAGTAATTGTATTAATTTCTATTCTTGCGTAAATAATATGTTTTCTGATTTTAAAATATTTACTTACCACGAGTAAACATTTTTTAATCAGAAAACATATACTGCCAGCCTCGCGTTTATTTTTTGTTCGAAGTATGTTTTTTAATTTTATTCATTTTAAAGAATTTTTACATTTATTGAAAGGGGATAATCAACCTACAATGTATAATCATTATTCCTATCCCTATCTACATGTATGATCATCACAATCAGCTTTATTTTACAAGCTTTTGTTTAACTTGCAGTGTATGATTGTCCAGGTGGAATCTTGTAACTCAATTTTGAAGCATTTATTAGACCTTTAGAATTATTTAAAGCAATTTAAGCAAAACAATCGTATATTTTAGTGTCATTATACGTTTCAGTATATATTGAAAGCAAGGTTTTTACCGTCAAGTGAAATTAATGAATTGGCAGATGCTTTACCGTCTAGACACAAATAACACTATTTTTGCAAATATCTTGCCTTTCCACTTCATTTCCAATTCAGTTTTAAGGCGTATTGAGTTCGCACTCTAGCGCCACCCAGCAATTAATTCTTTAAGTTCTAAATCAAATGAATTTAATAAATCTAATAGCTGAATGCCCTAGTAAATTACTTGTAGTATTATTGGTACAAGTTTTCACTATTTTTAATTTGATAAATTTAGAGAACGAATTTTTACCGCCATAAGTGGCCACTTTTGGCGGTAAATATTCGTTCTCTTAAACTTAGATTGTAATATCTATGAAAAGTAACAAAAAGAATACTACAAGTAATTTACTAGAGCAATCAGCTATTAGATTTTTTAAATTTGATTTGATTTAGGAGTAAATTAATTAATTGCCGGGTGGCGCTAGTGTGTGAACTCACTTCGCCTTAAATCCAAGTGTATTTTTTGATCAAACAAATTCAAATAAAATTATATCCTTCGCGCAAACATTCTGACAATTCTCAGAAACGAATATATTCAAGGATTTTCCCTTTCAGATCTAGCTGTTCAGGTCGGTTACCTCAGTAAATAAAAAAGGATCCTGTTTTCTTGACATTTGCTCATTATTTCAGTTTCCATGTCGTTGTAATTTGTTTACACAGGCTTCTTTTCATTTACTGTTTGCCTTTGTTATAGAGTTACGAAGAAAATTTTCTTTTCAAGATCATTATTTAAGAAATGATTGAGGGAGCGCGCGTGAAGTGCGAGTGAAGTATCTCCGGTTCAGCTCGGCCAATAAATATTTTGTTACCCGTCCGTCCGTAATTTCCCGCTGTCTAGATGTGTTTCTGTACAGGTCGCATTTCTCAAGCAATTCTTGTGAAAATTTGAGAGCATGTTCTGCAATTAAATGAAAAAAATCGTACAGTAGGCATAAAAGAACAAAGCAGTATTTTGGGGTCTAAAGCGCTTCTGACCAGATCGCTGAGTTGAAACACGCGAGCTCACAGAGTCACTGTTTGAACTAGGTTTTATTACTGAACTAACCAGATATTTTATCCATAGAGGTAAGATTATGTATTTACCTGACTATGGGGTGTAAATTAACCCGTGATATTGCCTTTAAAGATGACCCAGCCTGTTAATATGAACAACTACAGTAAACAAAAACAGCAAACTTACAATTGTAATAATATTATTTAAGGTGCTTGTTTATCGTATTGTTGGTTAACTGTTAAGGTAGACTAAGTAATGAATAAATAAATAAAATTAAATAAAATGAAATAAAAAAACTTTTGTATGGGATATCGAAAAAATTTTCGCCATTCCAATACGAAGTACAAAAACTACTAAATACTTTATTCCATAGGAAAAGTTGTTCATATTGACGGACTGAATCACCCCTTGAAGGCTTTTTTGAGTCTAATCCATTTCAAATAAACTAGGTGAGTCAAACGATTCATTTTGTGGACAAGTTGTATTGTGAGCCAATTAGCATTGTATTTTTTCCATCTCATTCTTTCAACCTACATTAGTTAAGTCTGAATATAAAGCTCATATAAAGCGTTGAAAATCTTTCTAAATAAATGCTTTTAAGGCTCTATTTCTATTGAACCTACAATAGTGGATATTATAAGTAATTATTTCCACGGAAACCGAAGGAAAAATTAAATTTAGGTATGCTAGTGGTTTTGCTGGTGTAGCAATAAGTCGGAAGACCTTCTGCGCGTACAAAAGTATCACTTGGAGATTTTCGCATATTCAGTTCAAAGGTAAATAACTGTCTCACCATGCAAATTTTTATTTACCTAATTATCTTTGACTTTATACTCTACGCCGTGTAGCTCCCGGCAGAGTAGAATAGGACCTAAGTATCCTATATATCTATATATCCTATATATCTAAGTCATCCCGAGGATGTCGTAAAAGGCGACTAAGGAAACACAAGCTAAACAAAGCTTATTCACATCAAAGATACCTCTCCAACCCGTCTGGCCAGCGTGGAGAGTGTAGGCCAAATCCTCTGACTACTCAGGCTAATATATGGCTCTGGTAGTACAGAGAGGGTCGTGCTCCTGCAGTGGAGACTAGAAAGACCAGGGGCCCGATTCTCGTTTCTATAGAGATTTGTCGAATTCGATAAAAATGTCGAAGATTCGATGTCGAATGAAAAATATCATTATTGCTATTCTGGGGCTTATTAGACATGATATTTTCACATCTCTACTGAAAAACGTTCCGTATTGCTCGATTGTGCCAGATCATAATCGATAAAATGTCAATTTATTTTGAAATTATTTATTTCTGTAATTTATCGTATAAAATGGAAAAATATCTTTGTAAAAAGTATTTTTTTACGTTTAATAATAATATTTTATGGCTTTGTATTATTTTCCATGCTAATAAATGTAAATAATAATAAAAGTTTTCATACTTTTGATAGCGTGTGTGCATAAAACGAAACGCATCATCGCAAATATCGCAATTCGATATCAATGAAACGCGCGCTTTCTGTTTTTGTCAAAATATCTTTCTTGTCCCTATTTAACTTAATTTATGAATTAAAAGTGTTACTGGATGTGTTTTCCTTGTAATTTGCGTATAGAAATGTTAACCTACGCGTCTACTGTGCCTATTTGTTGGACGGGGAACCATCTACACCTTGTTGGAAAAATTTAAATATCTTTTTTCACTCCGAAAATAGTCTGTGTCTGCTGGATAATTTGATACAAAGAACTTGAAAATGATGGAGTCCGTGACTAAAGGTAAAACATACGATGTTTTCTAATAGTAATAGGTATATCTATGTATAACTACGACTTACCAAACAAGTGTTTTAAATTTGTTTACTCACTTCGATCACCCATGGATCACATAGTGAAATTCTTCAAAAACTACAGCCTTACACATGCTTTAATAGCTAAATAAAGAGTTATTAGATTGTAGCTCAAATTTCCGTTCCTTTTTATCTTAAGTTTTGTCTCATTGTAATAAATAAACAAAGGTACCTACTTAATCAAGATAGTTTATAAATGAAAGAAGTAAAGTTGTATACTATCTTTATCATCATCAAGTATTTTTTAGTCCCTACTGCTGGAACACGACCCTCTTTGTACCACTTACCAGAGCAGTCAGATGATTTGGCTCTCTCCACGCTGGCCAGACGGGTTGAAAAGGTCTCTTTGATGTTTTGCTTAGTTTGTGTGTCATAAGTCACCTCTGTAGGAGGTGACTAACATCCACAGCAAGACTGAGTGGAGGAATAGGAATGCTACTTTGCTTGGATGTTGTATGCATAGATTTTTCTGTTTTAATGTTATTTAATTATGTAAAATACAATTTTTCATTAATTAGCATTATCTTTTTATTTTCAGTTTCTAGCAGTAAAGGTCTCAACATAACATGAACATGAGAAAGATGACTTGGAAATAAAACAAAACAATCTGGAACACTTGGAAAATCATAAAAATCTTCAAATAATTGATACATATTGGAGCGTAGATCAATAAATAAACATTTAAATACCAATTAATGACATTTTATTTATGAAATTCCAACTTTTAACAATATCTGACCTAACAAGAAGTATTTTTAACCAACTTCTGAAAAGGAGGTTATCAATTCAACACATATGTATGTAATAATAGTCAGATTTATCCAGTTTTTGGATAGGTATGTTACTCTATACTATCTTCTTAACATTTGTGCCAAATTTCATAAGTGTTTAATATTTGTCTGTTTGTCCTCACATATCTCAAATAAGCAGTGGAATTGCCAAAATTCTTTTGAACTTGGCTTAAGTAAAGTAAAATAAGTTTATTACCATATAAACTGCATGCTGAATAATTACATTAAGTTTATATCATTAGAATCTAAAAGTAGGAATAAGACATGCCATTTGGTATTAACAAAATTTCTCACACTAGGCTAAGCCTGCTAAGTTGGTAGGTAGTCTAACTTTTAAGGAACAAAGTTTCATCAAAATCTGTTTATTCCTTTTGGAGATACCTAGTGTTAAGTGTCAATAAGTCACTAGGAAAATTGAAGTTTGTTCTTTATTATTTATAATAACTACTTGTAGGGATACATGTCAGTCTTTAATTCTTTATCAGCTTCTAAACATAAATGGCAAATTTCATAGGTGTATATTGTATGTTTGATACGCATAGTTATCTCAGAAATCACAAGTCAGTTTGTAAGATTCTTGTTTTTGTTGGACTAGGTTTAATCCAACTTAGGGAACAGTGCAAGTTTCATCAAAATTGTTTTTGAGATAGAGAGTAAAGTGTGTATCAGTTATTGGGAAAAATTTGGTCTGTTAAATTTACAAGAAATACTTGTCTAAAAATAACCTAACTTCAATTTTGATGAAATTTGCTCTTTCCCTAAGTTGGGTTATAGTTATATTCCAACAAAAAAAATTAACAATCCTACTAATAGTTTCCGAAATATTCGCAGATAAACAAACATACATGCATACATACATGTTGAGAAGCTAATAATGACTAACATATACAAAACTCATGCAATTCTGACATATTACATACAAACGAGTCGAATTCATAACCTCTTTCTTTAAAGTCAGCTGAAAATAACTGACAAAATATCGAAGTTATTGCATGAGACATGCCATGTCGAGTGCTGCCGACCACTCGATGCATATCGAGCGCTGGGAGTCGATAAATATCGACGGTGATATAGTGAGAATATCACAATTCGATATCCGCCATGTTTTTTCGATATATATCGAATTCGACATCGTGTCGAGCGCGCGAGAATCGGCCCCATGATGATGATGATGATTATACTCTAGACACCGACATGCCTTTATTTCAATTATTCAATGCTTGTGTCCGTGCGTGACAGCTTTGTGTTAGCACACGCGTCCTGTCAATTTATGCCCTCAAAATCCGTTAAATTGGTAGCTGTGTGTGTGCATGACAGACTATGGGTTGGACTATTTTTTTTTTCTACGCTTTTAGGCTAATAGATTTTAATTAATTACTCAAAATAACTTGACATTTGATTGAATCAAAATATCAAAGTCACGAGCAACGCAATGGGAGATAATACTGCAATGTTCTCCCGCCAGAGGGCAGCATTAGCAGAGACAGTAAACAAATGTTTGACATTAACAAGTATGTCAAACTTGCAATAAATTTCCTTTATTTTACATCCGAATACGCAGCATAATTGCATTTCTATATTTTAATACTTATAGGAGTATTTTAAAATCAAATTAATAAAAGATTAATGTATAATTTCACAAATTAATTGCGACTTTGACACTGACATGTACATACTAGTCAGTGTCAAACCTTTTTTACTGTATGTGCTAGTGGCGCACTCTGGCGGCACAGCTTTCAGTAATATCTCCTATTAGGTACGTATTTACTATGTCGTTGTTGACGTATGTTTCTTGTTATAATTGGCTTAAAGACCTGCTCCTTCTTCTTCTTCTGTTTTATAAAATGGCTTCCACCGAGATTTCAGTGATTCTGCCAATGTCCAGTAAATTGAGATACTAAGTATCGGTGTTGTACGGTAAAGTTGTAACAAGTAGATGGCGTATGTTCTTTGATGCCTCGTGGTCGGGAGGTTATGGTGACAAGTCTATACGAGTCCATAGGTAGACCCCAACTGCACCCTTTGACTTCCCACCACAAACTCGACCTGCTCCTTAATTCTATAGAAACACAAGACCTGTCTCCACAGCTCATAGTTTATTAAAGAGAGATGTCATCAAGAATCCCTTCTTGATGACAGGTCCTACGGGAGAGAGACCTAATGTTTTCGTGAATGTAGTCGTAGTCTAAGTTGACATTTGTAGTATTACTACAATACTAGACAAATGTCAACTTAGTCTATCTGCGACCACGAACACTAAAGTGTTCAAACCGTTAGGTGTCTTAGTAAAATAATATAATAAACGCGATTACATTTTTTTTTTGAGATGGGAGAAAGACCTGTCATACATATCCTGATATGACAGTATTTGCTTTCAAGTCACCTAGATTTAGACCAGGTCATAGCTTCTTGAAGTAAGATGTCAACAAGAAGGCAGCACTCCATACAAAGAATACTAACCGCGTGAGGCGAGGCAATGCTGGTTGAGTGCCGGGTAGCTCTAATGAGATATGATTTAGCTCCATTTTGACGTGAATTTAACCTGTCACATGGTATAATAATCCAAATTTTCTCACTGACAAATCTAACTCCACATTAATTATCTGCTCAAAACAATTCGACTCGACATTTGATTAATTCAAAACATCAACGTTACAAACACTTAGTTGGAAATTACTGCTCTATTACTGGAGTATGCGTTCGTTTGTTCGTAAACATTATGTTTGTAATTGATTGGTGTGATTTTGTTCTCAAATCCAAAAAATGAATTAAAAATCGCTTGGCAATTTTAATAACGTATATTACTCATTGGCCAAGCGTGCGGTAAGCGCGAGCAAACATCTCTTGTTTCAGTCTGTTCATTTTTACAGGTCATATTTTTTGATGAACTTCCATGCTGGTCTGGGAGAAAAGAAAAAACGTAGAATGTACCAGCTGCTTCTCTTCCCGCGCAGATCGTAAAAGCCGATCGAGGGCAGAGCATCAGGAATCATGTCTTTAGGCGACGCGGCTAGCAACCTATCACTATTTTGATTCCGTTCTCAACTTCAAGCCCACCAACATGCTAAACGTGGCCTCAAGGTTTTACAGACCTGGGCTCTGTCTACCCCGCAAGGGAAAAAGACGTGATGGTATGTATGTACCTATGTATTTCTTGATCTGATAAAATTTTGTACCTACTTATGCAGATATATTACTGATATATGTATATGTCTGTGATTCAGTTTTTGGAATTGTTTTCAATATGGCAAAATTGGCGCGAATAACTAAGTGCTTGGGGTTTATGGCGTTTAGGACTATAATCGTAAGTTCACTGTGATGCCTACAGTTTATAGAGTCACTATTATCAATATCACTACATATTATAAATCAAGTCCTTCACCGCGTCTGTTCGCGATAAACAGAAAAAGTATCGCATAGATTTACATGTGGTTTTCACCACTAGATAGAGTGATTAATGAGGAGAGTTTATAAGTATAATACATGCTCAGGCGCAGCCGGGGAGGGCTGCTAGTAGTATACAAACTTGTTTACAAAAACTTCCTTGGAAGCTGTGTTGGTAACGCACAGAACTATTTTCCTCAATTTCGCAGCCTTCCACAACACATTATTGTTTGATACACATCATCATCATCATCATCATCATCAGGTCTTTCTAGTCTCCACTGCAGGAGCACGACCCTCTCTGTACTACCAAAGCCATATACTAGCCTGAGCAGTCAGAGGATTTGGCCTACACTCTCCACGCTGGCCAGACGGGTTAGAGAGGTCTCTTTGATGTTAATAAGCTTTGTTTAGCTTGTGTTTCCTTAATCGCCTTTTACGACATCCATGGGATGACTTGGAGTGGTCCTATTCTACTCTGCCGGGAACCACACGGCGATGTCGTTGTTTGATACACAGTTACATTACTATTATCTTTGATACATTCCACCTCCACAACCTCCCATTAATTATCTTCTCAAAGCTACGACTTAAAGTTATACAACTCGTCATTTGATTAAATGAAAACATTAACGTCACGACACCTGGTCGGCAATTACTACTTCATTTACTGGAGTGAGACTTTGTTTGGGTGCGTTTCATGTTTATAATTGGCTTGTCTTTGGAAGCTGGAGTTATCTGTCCCTGTATATATATCTGACCCCAAGTCGAGCAAAAAAGCGGCACGACCTTACCATCCTTTTCTCGAAGTACTTCAGGCCAGGGGTTGAAAACGGTAAAGGTATAAGGGTATGGTACCGGTATAAAATTACGATACACCTTAGATTTAAAGGTATAACCAAAGCGGTTGACAATTACGGTTGTGATACAGTTAAATAAAAATAAATTATCACCCGACCCCATGCTTGTATTTGTTATATAGGTTTTAAAAAACTGCTAGTCACATGTTCTGAATTTATTCTGCGATGATAACCCCCATTGTTAACCAACAACACATTGACGTGTGCACGGATGTTAAGTTTCGTTTTAAGGCGAGGTGAGTTCCTCTGACTGCTCGGGCTAATACATGGCTCTGGTAGTGCAGAGAGGGTCATGCTCCTGCAGTGGAGACTAAGAAAGATCTGATGATGAGTTCACATACTAGCGCCACCCAGAAATTAATTCTTTATGTCCAAAATCATATCAAGTTTAAAAAATCTAATAGCTGAATGCCCTAGTATTTATTAGTACTAGTTTTCCCTATTTTTAGTGTTCCGTACAAAAGTTGAAAAACGGAACCCTTATAGGATCACTCGAGCGTCTGTCTGTCCGTCCGTCCGTCTGTCACAGCCGATTTTCTCCGAATCTACTGAACCAAATTAGATGAAATTTGGTAAGATAGTGTAATCCTATGACCCAAACACGGATGTGCAAAGTAAATAAAGATTTTTTTGAAATAAGGGTCATTTTGAGGGGCCCAATTACAAAATTAAAAAAAAAAGTTTTGCAAACCTTACTGTGTCATATATCAAATGAAAGGGCTCATTATGAGGATCTCAAAAATATTTTTTTTTGTTCGGGTAAAATCAATACTTTTGATTTTATTCACGAAAGAAGGCAAAAATTGACCATTCCCCCCCTGATCTCCCAAACTACTGGGCCGAAAATTTTGAAAAAATTACAAAATATAGTTCATTCCTTGAAGATTACAGGAAAAATAATAAGAATTCTATTACTTGAATATTAAGTGGTAAACTCACAATAATAAGTTCATCTAGGGAAATAGTTCACTAAAACACCACTAGATGGCGCTAGTCAATTGAATAAAACATTTTTTGCACATTGTGTGTGTGTTCACGAAGCATATTGTACGGAACCCTCATTGCGCGAGTTTGCCTCGCACTTGGCCGGTTTTTAATTTGATGAATTAAGAGAACGATTTTTTATAAAAAAGTACAGTTACAGTAAAAGTTCGTTCTCTTAAACTTAGATTGTAATATCTATGAAAAGTAACAAAAAGAATACTACAAGTAATTTACTAGGGCAAACAGCTATAATTTTTTTTAAATTTGATTTGATTTAGGAGTAAATGAATTAATTGCTGGGTGGCGCTAGTGTGTGAACTCACTTCGCCTTTAGGTATGTAGACGTATTAATTAGGCATAAATATTACTCCACTTCTATGAAGCGCCATATCTGTATCTGTGTGATTAATGATGTATATTGGGCAATTTTGTACGACTGTTGGACTAACATTGTCACAAAACACATTTAATTCTCACATTCGCACTGTATTTCCTACCAGCCGTATTTACTAACTCGGATGACAGGTGTCGATGCCTATCAATCTACAATTTACAATTACAATGCGGGTTTTGCTTGCGCGAACTTTTTATTTGAAATAGAAAAACCGCATTGTAACAGCAAATCCTAGATTGATAGGCATCGACACCTGTCATCCGAGTTAGTAAATAGACCGGCAGATCAGGATGGTATCTATTATTTCTCTCGTTAAATACATCTCGACATTTGATTAAACCAACCAAATAATGTCGCGACACCTGGACGGTAATTTAACTGGTATTAACTGGAGTATGACTTTGTTTGCGTACGTGTCGGGCTGAAAGTTGGCATGTGCTGGAGACTGGGGATGTAATAAAGACAAAACCCTCTGTAGAGTACTTTCAACTTTACGTTAACATTCAAAAATTATATCTGTATTTTGAGGACGTTGGCCTGGGCGAACATCTGTATAAATCCTATGCATATTATTACCTAATATCGCCTACAGCTCTCTACGTATAAGAATTAATAGAAGTAGCCGTCGCTCGCAGCCCCGCTCGCGTCAATGTCAATCCCTCGGAACAGTACGTTTTTCCGGGATCAGAGGTAGCCTAGTTCTTTGTCCGTAGTGTAGTACGTGAATGCAAATGCCGTGAAAGCGTAACAAATAAACTCACTTTCGCATTTATAATAAATAATAAATAAATAATAAATAAATAAATATATACGGACAAATCACACAGACTGAGCTAGCCCCAAAGTAAGTTCTTATGAAAGACTTGTGTTATGGGATACTAACTCAACGATACTATATTTTATAACAAATACATATATAGATAAACATCCAAGACCCAGGTCAATCTGAAAAAGATCGTTTTCCATCTTGACCTGACCGGGGATCGAACCCGGGACCATCCGTGTCGCAGGCAGGCGTGATGACCGCTGCGCCACGGAGCTCGACAAAATAATAATTAATATTAATTGACATGGGATACTTACTATACTACTAGTAGTAAGTACTCTATCGCTTACGCTTCTCCTGTACCGGAGGCTATAAAGTAGTTCCCAGCATAGTAGAATAGGGCCGTCGTAGACGGAGACTAAGGAAACACAAGCTAAACAAAGTCTCAACATCAAAGAGACCTGTCTAACCCGTCTGGCCAGCGTGGAGAAAGTTATTTACTAGGGCATTCAGCTATTAGATTTTTAGGGTTCCGTATTAAACAAGGAACCCTTATAGTTTCGCCATGTCTGTCTGTCTGTCTGTCTGTCCGTCCGTGGTTTTACTCAGAGACTATAAGTACTAGAAAGCTGTAATTTGGTATGGGTATGTATATTAATCATGGCAAAAAAGTGGTAGAAAAAATCTCGAAAAAACTTTTTTTAGGGTAGCTCCCATACAAGTAAAGAGGGGAAGTATTTTTTTTTCTCTATATACCCATCGTGTGGGGTATCGTTAAAAAGGTCTTTGAAAAATATTGTGAGGTTGAGAACACCATTTTTCGATTTAGGGATCCGTTTCCGAAATATTTGGTTTTAAAGTGCAAATTTTTGTTAGAGGTACGTGTCCCCCCCCTCTATCTCCTAAACGGTTATATATAGATACGTGAAAAAAATTACAGCAGTAGTATATATACTGAAGTTGAAAGGAAAACTATCAGAGCTAAGTACTAAGTACAAACTAAAAAGTTATAGGCAACCAACTTATAAAATGTACTGGAAAATGTAAAATTTCATACAATCTTTATTGTTAGATGTTTTTGGTCGTTAAACTGTGAGGTGCGAGTGTAAACAGTGTGTACTCAAAGTTTTCATTCGCAACTACGGAACCCTATACTGCGCGTGGCCCGACACGCACTTGGCCGGTTTTTTTATATAACTTTTTCATCAACATCAACAATTCAATTATTAAGAGTATAAGTCATTTATGAGTATTCTCTTAATTTACCAAATGCAAAATGATGAAAATTAATACTAAACGTACTATTAGTAATTTACTACCGAAGTACTGAATATATTTTTTATAATCTGATTTAAAAGATAAAAATAAAATGACGGGTGGCGCTAGTCTCGCTGATGTAAGCCTCATAAAGTTGTATAAAAGACTTACAAGTTTATTTTAATCACACTAAATTGTATAGCCAATATCCTACTCTACTACTCCCTGGTCCAAATATTGCTATTTTCTGATAACCCGCCAATATTTTCCTTAATCTTCGCCATATTTCACGCACTCGGCTGATTCAGCAGGATCCTAATTTTCCACTCCATTCACATTCTTGCTTGTATAATGTGACGTGAAGTGTGAATTATATTCTACATATTTTTGCTGTAATCACCATAGAAAAAACTTATTAAAAAGAATAAACATATATACTAAAGCGTCTTCATGTATGCCAGCATTGCCAGCGATACATATAGTATAAAGAAACGTGACCACGTGTATACTCATAATAAGGTACGTTTCTTTTTGCATTGATCATGGATGCCGGTATATAAAAAGAATATTGTGTAGGTAAATCTCGTCCAACTCAAAATCAGCTGTTACTCGATTTGGGAAATACTTTGGCTGAGTCTTTTTGTGTCAATGTGGCACAGAAGTAACACGTAGCCATAATTTTATTTATTATGTACTAGCTATTACCCGCGGCATCGCCCGCGTTATTTATAGCCTATGTCCTTCTCGGTACCCTAACCCATGTGTATGCAAAATTTCATGATGATCGGTTCAGTAGATTCGGCGTGAAAGCGTAACAAATAAACAAACAAACTCACTTTTACATTTATAATATTAGTTAGGACGGCTTCGCCCGCGTAATATATAGCCTATGTCCTTCTCGGTACCCTAACCTATGTATATGCAAAATTGAATGATGATCGGTTCAGTAGTTACGACGTGAAAGCGTAACAAACAAACAAACAAACTCACTTTCACATTTATAATATTAGTTAGGATTGGATTTGAAGTAAGTACTACGTACTTTAAAGCTTTTGCCTACGTCCGGACTGACACTAACGTGAGCGTCTTCACTCACGTTAGTATCATAGCCTCAGGAACAGTATTTTACTCTGGGATGAATAGTAGCCTAATCCGTTCTTCGGACAAAGTGTATGTCATGATGATCGGTTCAGTAGATAGGCCGTAACAAACAAACTCATTTTCGCATTTATAACATTAGTTGGGAACTTGGAATTTGGAGTGTAACCGATAGTAAATAAATCAGTTATCTATCTATCATGTATTTGGCATGTTACTTGTGTGAAATACAGAACAAATAATAATTTCTCGATGTATCTATTTTAATGAATGAAAGTAGAATTTATTTGTTCTCTGTTACACACATGTGTAACGGAGAACAAATAAATAATTTATCTATCTGAATGAAAAAAAGTAAAATACGAGCGATTCATTAAGTACTGCTTACAATATCTTATCTTATCTTAGCGGAAACTGCTTTCAAAACTCGATGCAAATACAGCGGTCATTTCGCAAAATGGTTTCGCTTTTGCGCTGAATTTGGGAGTCCATCTCAATAAGTGTGATAGATTGCATGGCTGCTTATAGATGCTCACTTATCCGTCTAACTAATAATTAGTTTAGTAAATTATAATTTACTAGCCTTCACCCGCGGCTCCGCTCGTGTCAATGCCGATCCCGTATCCCGGAAAAAGTATTTTTCTCCGGGATGAAAGGTAGCAAAATTTCATGATGATTGGTTCAGTAGAAGTTGTGAAAATGTAACAAAGAAACTAACTTTCGCATTTATAATATAACTATCCCAACTAATATCATAAATTTTATTTTATTTTATTTTATTTATTTTTATAAATACTAATATTATAAACTATCCCAACTAATATTATAAATACTTTCACAACTTCTACTGAACCAATCATCATGTAATTTTGCTACCTTTCATCCCGGAGAAAAGTACTTATCCCAGTCCCAGTTGGGACTGGGATAAGTAACAAACTTAAACTTATACACCACGTTAATCTGTAATCTTGCAATATTTCAAAACGTATTTCTACTGATCATACTGAACAATTTTTTCCATGGAACATGGTTCGAAATTTGAAAAAAAAAGGACTTTTCATACTAAATTGATCAGCTGATTAACAGTTTTGTATGGGGAAGCCGATATTTTTTTAAATATTGTTATGTCAAAAATATTCTCTAATTATTTGTTGTGTAGCAACGAGTGGCGCCATCTATGTGAGTCTGTGAGAACAAATCATACGAATTAGGGATTGGGACCACATGCTACTGCTGTATAGTGTGCTCAAATATACGCAATGTGCGAGGTTTTTCACCAATAAGATCAGCTACTTAGCCACGTGTGTGTGTGTAAGATCAGCTACTTAGCCAAGTGCACGCTCTCGATAGAGCCCTAAATTCTTGAAGTGATCGCCTTGACCGAAATCACTGTCATCATCATCATATTCGTAGCTTTATAGCAAATTGCCCCAAGACACAGTTCGATAGTTTGATAAATCAATTTCCGTCTCAGGTCAGATCAAGATATCACACCTTCCTGTTCATTGGCCATGTTATTGAATAATATTATCTTTGATTCCACTAACAGTTACGAATGAATTCCTTTATTATCTACTAGCTGATGCTCGCGACTTCGTTTGCATGGACTTTATGACTCCGGCGTATTAATATACCTTAATACGAACTAAACATACATAAGAAAATACTTGTAGCAGTGTTATAAAATGTTATCGCATGGCATTGGCTGTTGCTAAATACTGGAAGGATAAAAGATAGGATTCTTTTAGACTTTTTAGGTGTTGCCTGTGTGAGCAAGGCTTGGAGAGACACCAAACTCTCATGTTTTGCCGTATGGGCTGAAAACTACGTTGCCAAAAGGGGGACCGCTGGGCTGTCACCAGTAATATGAACTAATCGTAGTCTACGCACACTATTCCAGTGGAGAGTGTGACTCTGTAAAAATTGTCGATAAAAATTTGACATGGTAGTGTATCAGATGTTCTAAATCATAGATTTTTTTACCTCAATAAAAAATACTAACCAGGCTGAACAACTTTTGCTGCAGCGTCCCAGCAGCGTCATTTTTATTTTTTAAAGTTTACCTGGACCATTACGGTTCTGCGTCGGTGTTCCAAATCATCAAATAAATACCTCAACAAAAATGCTCATCAGGTTGAATATCTTTAGCTAAGGCGTCATTTATATATTTCTTATAGTTTACCTGGACCATTACGGTTCTGCATGAGGTGTTCCAAATCTTAGATTTTTTTATACTTCAACAAAAATGCTCATCAGGCTTAAAAACTTTTGCTTAGGCTCCACTTTTATATTTCTTTTAGTTCAGCTGGATTTCATCCAAATCCGTCCAGTATTTCAGGAGATAAACGTGATCATACATACAGACAGACAGACAGACAGACAAGAAAATCAATTTTTTTTTGCTTTCTATTATTCTTTTTAAGTGTCCCTTTATTCATTTCAGTCAAAAATACTAAATGTACAGACAAAATATTTTTACCGTTTTATTATATGTAAAATTACAACTGTTGAATAAAAACGCGAATAATATAATATCTCTATTTTTTTAAACAAGTACAAGTGGGTCCTTGTTTTAAAACAAGTTTTAACATTAACTGAACACAAACAAGTGTTTATTTGTGTGATCTGAGACAAGTACAATTATAAGACTGTGTGTGAATTATATGTGTATTATAAGAAAATCTCTGCGGGACAACAAAACTTGGGGTCTTATTCAATTTTATTACTTTTATCAATGTTTGTAGTTAATTATTAATAATAACTACAAAAAGTAATTAATTTCAATGAATTATTCACATTTCATAAAACACTAGGTTATTATTAATAATGTAAGAAAATTATTAATAATTTTTTATTAATCAAATTTACCGTAACATATATATTAGCTTTGCCACGCTATATGCAAATACTTCTATTTATACAAAGGATTAATTGATTAAGTAAACAGTGTTTATATTAATTATTAACAGAAATGAATAACTAATGAGAGCCTAATGGTCCAATGGGCGTGTGTATATTAGAGCTTGCGCATGTTATGTATAGGTATATGCTCTTATCAGTGTCATTGTGTGGCAAGAAATGCATAAAATTAATATTATTATCTGAAAATAATAAATATTCTGCCATTACCCTCTCCAATTTACACACTAATGAACAATCATCGAGTTATTTTAAACAACGATTTTTATTTTGTAACTAGTAATTTACCTCAAACTTTGCCGGGGACCACACGGCTTATCTGCAATAATATCTAAAGATAAAAGATTTGATTGTTTGATTGCATTAAATAGACTCTGAAAATTATAATAATTTACGAAGATTTAGAGGTAAATTACTAGTAAATTATAATAATTTACGTAGATTTAGAGGTAAATTACTAGTTACAAAATAAAAATCGTTGTGCCACCTGCAGATAAATTAGCTTTTTACAGGTGAAAGAGTTTTGAAAATCAGTCCGGAAGTTTCAGAGTCTATTTAATGCAAACAAACAATCAATTGTTTGTTTGCATTAAATAGACTCTGAAACTTCCGGACTGATTTTTTCTTTTATCTTTAGATATTATTGCAGATAGGCAGTGTGGTCCCCGACAAAGTAGAATAGGACCACTCCAAGTCTTCCCGTGGATGTCGTATAAGGCGACTTAGGAAGCTAAACAAAGCTTATAAACATTAAAGGGACCTCTCCAACCCGTCTGGCCAGCGTGGAGAGGGTAAGTTAAATTTTCTGACTGTTCTAGCTATAATATGGCTCAGTTAGTACAGAGAGGCCCGTGCTCCTACAGTGGAGACTAAAAAGACCTGATGATAATGATGATGATGATTGCAGATCATCATCATCATTATCATGAGTATACTGGAATTTTAATAAAATTTTCATCAATAGTATTAACACGCAAGTACACAATTTTTCAATTGTCTTTACGTTGTTCGTGTAGTGTACTAGAAAGAAAGGCAATAATATATGCTAAGTTTAACATTAGACACTTATCCTTATGTTATGTTTCTCTTTAGAATATATATATTTCTAGATATATTTTTTTTGTACGTAACAGTGTTATTTGTTTGCTTTGTAAATTGCTATGTGTGTTGTTTGTTGTTATAACTGTAAATTAATTTATTTGTGTATGTGCTATTTGACAAATAATCATTTTCATATCTAAATATGCTGATCATTTATGATATATCATTGAGGAGCCCGATGGTCCAGTGGGTATGAGCTCTATGAGCGCTTACGTATGTTAAGCAACTCCTGGTGCAGTCCCTACTTGGATGGGTGACCGCAAGTGGCATAAAATATCTCGAGCTCCTCCGTGCTTCGGAAGGCACGTTAAGCCGTTGGTCCCGGCTGTCATCGTTAATGGCAGTCGTTAAGCTATGTCACATGCCTTAAGGCAGCTTGAGAAATCTGACACCAGTGTTGGCCACTTACACATACGAAAAACAAACATTTATTGATCAAGTTTCAAACTCGCCCTTGGGTGTCTTTTTAGTCGTCAATCAAACACAAAATGACGCATGGTAACGTAGTAACATGAATAGAACAAATTGATTAATTACTCTACGATGTTTACATATCATGGTTGTAGCCATGCAGATATATATGTACTACTTTGTACCTATCCTAACCAATATTATAAATGCGAAAGTGAGTTTGTTTGTTTGTTTATTTGTTTGTTTGTTTGTTACGCTTTCACGCCGTATCTACTGAACCGATCATCATGAAATTTTGCATACACATAGGTTAGGGTACCGAGAAGGACATAGGCTATATATTACGCGGGCGAAGCCGCGGGTAACAGCTAGTTCTATATATATCTTATGACCTTACGGACACCGTAAAGGATAAAGACGTGATAATAAGTTGCTAAAAGCCAAAGTAGATAAATATAAAGCTGTTTATAAAATTTCAACGTTATTTCTCTCGCTAGACCTTCTACAAACGCTAGCTGCAGCAAATTATAAGACGTTGGAAACAACAGATCCAATCTTCTGCAAGGACGCCGTATCACAATAAAGTTCTCGCTGATTTAGATTGGTGAAACCTTCCATGCTGGTCTTGGAGATAAAATAACGGATGTATCAGTTGATTTTCTTCCCGCGTGGATTGTAATTGTAAGAGATAAAATCCTGATAAAATCTATTACGATTTAGATATATGCGGGAAGAAAAATAAGTGGTACATCCAATAATTTATCTCCAAGACCAGCATGTAAGATTTCAACAGACAAAACCTGGTCTTTATCTATTACGATTAAGATCAACGTGGGAAGAAAAACAACTGTTACATCCAATATTTCATCTTTAAGGCATGGAAGATTACAAAAGACAAAGAATTTTTCTTTATCTAAGTATTACGATAAAGATCTACGCGGAAAAAAAACCGGTTCATCTATTATTTTATCTCCCCGATTCAGGAAAATAAAGCACCTGGGGCCACGCTACAAGTAGCAAAAAATACGAGCTGTTCAACTTACCATGCAAGGAAAGATCCAAGGCAGAAAGAGGCCTGGAAACGAAGAATTTCCTGGAGAGAAACCTAGTCCGCCCGTTTTTCAGATTGACCTGGGTCTTGGATGGCTATCTATATATGTATCTATGTTTTGTTTTTCGTATGTGTAAGTGGCCAACACTGGTGTCAGATTTTGCAAGCTGCCTTAAGGCATCTGACATAGCTTAACGACTGCCATTAACGATGACAGCCGGGACCAACGGCTTAACGTGCCTTCCGAAGCACGGAGGAGCTCGAGATATTTTTATGCCACTTGCGGTCACCCATCCAAGTAGGGACTGCACCAGGGGTTGCTTAACATATGTAAGCGCTCTTAGAGCTCACACCCACTGGACCATCGGGCTCCTCATATGTATCTATTATAAAATATAATATCCTTGATCCCATCACACAAGTCTCCAACTTACTTTGGGGCTAGCTGAATCTGCGTGATTTGTTCGTACATATTTACTTATTATATTAATATGAATGACTAGAAACCCATCACTATTTTGATCCTTTTATTTGAAAACTTCGTGCTGATAATTTTATAAGTTGAATTTTGTTAATTTAATTTCTGTAACTTTGTCGCGAAGTAGAATTTCATTATTCCACCCTCAAACGTTACGTGGATAGTGACCTTATTTGTAGATAGTGACTAAGCTTACGGCTGTCAAAAAAACGCCAGTCACTGAACTGTAATAAAGGGGAAAAGTTCCTCGAATTGAAACGAGCTGTGAAAAACATTTCCACTTTCGGGCTTTTAAATGCTCTGATTTTTTGAAGTTAAAAGTTGTTGAGCAGATTTGGGTAGAAGAAAAATATCTATAATTATGTATATATACAGGAACGGACCTTTTTTTAGGGCTCCGTAGTAAACTGGGAACCCTTATAGTTTTGCCATGTCTGTCTGTCTGTCTGTCTGTCCGTCCGCGGTTTTACGCAGAGACTATTAGTACTAGAAAGCTGAAATTTGGTATGGGTATGTATATTAATCATGGCAAAAAAGTGGTAGAAAAAAACTTTGAAAAAATTTTTTTTCTCTATTTACCCATCGTTAAAAAGATCTTTGAAAAATATTGTGAGTTGGAGAACACCATTCTTCGATTTAGGGATCCGTTTCCGAAATATTTGGTTTTAAAGTGCTTTTTGTTAGAGGTACGTGTCCCCCTCTATCTGCTAAACGGTTATATATGGATACGTGAAAAAAATTACAGCAGTATTATATATACTGAAGTTGAAAGGAAAGCTATCAGAGCTGAGTACTAAGTGCAAACTAAAAAGTTATTGGCAACCAACTTATAAAATATAAAATATCATACAATCTTCATTGTTAGATGTTTTTGGTCGTTAAACTGTGAGGTGCGAGTGTGAACAGTGTGAAATCAAAGTTGTGATTCGCAACTACGGAACCCTACACTGTGGCCCGATACGCACTTTGCCGGTTTTTTTTATTACCGCTGACGTTCTGTTTATATACCTACATAATTATGTGTTTAAAGCGCGAAAGTTTAAAAAAGAAAAAATATCGAATTGATTATTTTAAAAATTTTAGCTTAAATGAGTACAGGGATAAAATCATCAAAGTAAATTTCTTCGTTAATTTCTAATTACAAGTAATTTGGAATGACATCATATCTACAAAACATTTGTTTTCCAATTCAATAGACTTTGTTATTCATATAACTTTGATGTTTGATGCTGGTCCGGAACAAAAGAAAAAACAAAGAATGAACCAATTATTTTTAATTTATGTGTTTACGTTCACCTTGTATACTCTTATTGTAATTTGATAAACAAACCTAAAGGTTTTCTTCAATGCTGACGATTACTTTTAATTATAGCTTAGTGTTGACAATAGTACTTTGAGTAACTGTTAAGTAAGGGTCCTTTAAACACGAATGTGGGTTTATGAAAAGAGCCGCAGGCGAGTTTCGTAATAAGATCACATGAGAATTTCAAGGACAAATTACGAACAGTTGCATACATTAATTTATCTACACATACACGAGCTCCGTGGCGCAGCGGTCATCACGCCTGCCTGCGACACGGATGGTCCCGGGTTCGATCCCCGGTCAGGTCAAGATGGAAAACGATCTTTTTCAGATTGACCTGGGTCTTGGATGTTTATCTATATATGTATTTGTTTTAAAATATAGTATCGTTGAGTTAGTATCCCATAACACAAGTCTTTCATTAGAACTTACTTTGGGGCTAGCTCAATCTGTGTAAAGAAAAAAAAAAAAAATACATACACACGTTACTATAAACTTTTTCATATTACATCATTCTCGAGTTAATCAGGCAACAAATTGTTGATTATGTTCGCTGCGCCCTAGAACATTTCGAGTAGTGTACCATTCTTAATACTTTAACATCAGTCTTGATTCGCTATCATGCACTTTTTATTACAAATAAATCGACCTAATTCACAGGGACTATAAATTAAAAAAAAAAAAATCATGTCAAGGACGCGTGTGTTGTCTGAGATAAATAAATAAAATAAATAAATGTACAGTACAAGGCATCAGCCGAGTGGTTTTATTTTTGTTAACTCCCTTAAGCCCGTTCTTTTCCTTAAAGCTTTCATATTTATTACCCCACACGGCCCCTTTCCGTAATCGTCCGTGACATTAAGTGTAACTTGTCAATTACACACGTCGCAAACATATTTCTCGCATATTTCGTGTATACTCAACGTCACTTTGAGCAATTACCAGAAGGCTGGCAAGAAAATACTTTACGCTTGGCGATGATTGTATGGTGAGATGAATATTTTTTCTGGTTTCTGACATTTAATATCACTCAGCATTCAAATCTGCCAGTAGGCTCGCTTAGGTTTTAAGCTTAGATTTTATAAAGCTTAGATAGATTAGCCCAAAAGCACAGAAAAAAATAATGTCCATAGTCTGTCATGCACACATAGCTTCCAATTAGACGGATATTGGCACAGAACTATAAGATTGGCACAGAACTATTATTGGTGGCATTAATTGACAGGACGCGTGTGCTAACACAAAGCTGTCACGCACACAAGCATTAAAAAATTGGCCAGTTTTTAAATTATTGGAATCAGTGGCGGCCGCTCCTAAAGTGCACTCGTGCACAGCACTACCAGATTTTTATGTATTTCCCATTTTTTTCGACACAAATATTATTTATCCATCAGTATGTAACTTAAAATTTTACACACTGAAGAAATATTAAAAAAATATTTTCAAACAAGCTTGATCTTTATTATCTAAAATTTAAGACTCATTTTAGCTAAACCAAAAATTGGGCGAGCGCTTTCAAAGTGCGCACGATCCGTCTCCATAGAAACTATATGCAATGAGACAGAAATGCCCCGGCAGGTGAAACGGAAGATGATCCGTACTCAATGTATGAGAAAAATTGAAAAGTCGGGACGGCGCACGAGTCCCGAATACTCCCGAACGGCATCGGCCGGGGTGTCTCGCTCGCTCGTTGAAGATTTTTGTTGCGAAAGCGTGTCCTTGACCTTACTCAAATTAATTAGTTTGTTTGTTTTATTTCGCACCTGTGACATGGTGTAATAGATAACGCGCGCGAAATTACCCATTAATTAATTTATGGTTATGGTTTTCTAATTTGTGTGTTAATGGGATTATTTGAACAAGAACTAAAAAAGAAAATAGGCTATGGCTTATTTAGGAGGTATGCCGCCTAATCTGTTTTTTTGAAACCATCTCGTGCTTTTTAACCTGAATTAATTACCTAAACCAATGGTAAGTCAAGATGATAAGATATTTCACTGCATGCATACATAAGTACCTGCCCACTATACTTTTTATTCATCATCATTTCATTTCGTATGGCAGGTTACTGCAAGAATCCTATATGTTCAATTTTAAATTCTTTAGCCATTCTTCAGCTTTCGGAGTCAAAGTGTGAAGTTCGCTGAGTCCTCCGGGGAAACGATATAGTGGGCACTCTTCGGCAATATGTCTCAAAGTTTGGTCTGCTATCCCACAGTCGCACATAGGAGAGTCCCTAAGTCCCCATTTGTGTAGATGGTGATTGGACCGTCCGTATCCTGTCCGGAATCTGTTAAGTTTGACCCAAACGGCTCGTTGAACATCAAAACCGGCTGGTTTCTGAATCGGGTCCGGTATTATCTCCTTTTGCGCAAGCTCGCAGGCCTTTTTATAACACTTTTTATTCAGAAATGGTTTTACACCATGCATTAATATTAACATGAATTGTACCTAGAGAAACTAAATATGTATGTTCAAATATTATTAGGTAGGTGCATAATAGTCGACTATAAACACTGCTTTTGAGAGACAGTAGGTAAGCAGATGAACCACCACTCCTTGAAGTCACGAGCCGCCACTGATTGGAATAAAGACATGACGGAGTCTACCGAGTATTATATAGTCAAAGGTTTGAAGTTATAAATCATAAATCATATTTATTTGCATAATAGTGGTGTACAAAAAGTTGACATCGATAAAATACAAGTTTCTCACCATTAACCTAATTAAGGCATGCAAAATTATAATCAGAATAGGTATGTAGCCAAATAAAATTTAACCAATTAATTACATAGGAACTTACAAATTATATATTTGTTCCATAATAATTTAAGTAAATATAGTACTTACTAAATCTAAGACCAACAAATAAAAGAAAAGTCAAATGATTAAATTAATGAAAGTCATTTTAAACAACATGTATTATGTCAATATTTATATTTGTCAGAAATAGTAATAAATAAATTAATTAAAAAATTCATTCAGGTTATAAAAACATTTATCAATTAACCACCTCCGTAATTTTATTTTAAACAGTTTTTTTGTCAGTTGTCTTATTTCTATCGGTATTTTATTGTATATATTTATAGACATGATAAAACAATTTTTTTCGAAAAGTGCGCTTTTGTGTGTTGGTACCCTCAATTTTTCCGCATCTAATAGACGAAGCCTTTGGTTTCTGTGTTGCCGTTGGAAGAATTCGGGGTGGTCTCTTACAAAGCCAGCAATATCTAGTATGTATAAGCCAGTTAAAGTCAGAACATTCATTTTTCTAAATTTTTTAGAAAAATGATAATAATTTTTTAGAAAATTAGATAAACGTAAAGAATAAAATCTATTAGTTTTATTTATAAACATCAAATCGCTCCCGAATCTAACTGGTTCGAGATGTTTTCTCAGTCAGAACAAAGGGTAGGACCCTCACATTGTTTTCGTACTCTTAACATAACAGACGGAAGGTAGGTAAGTTTTTATGAAGACAACTGAGTGAGGTAGCGACTGACGAGGGCCGGCCATCTTAATCCACTTTTTGTGTCCGGAGGATCAAAATGTTGTGGGAAGTATTTATATAATATTTTGCTCTGTGTTGAAATAACAAAGGTAAAAGATATATTTATGCTTTGTTGTATATCACTACCATAATTCATACTCATATACTAATATTGTGACAGTGAAAGTAACTCTATTTGTCTGTCTGTCTCGATTTTACGACAAAACTACTGAACACTGAACTGAGAAAAGACAAGGGTTACTTTTACTAACTCACTATTCCATGCGGACAAAGTCGCGGGCACAGCTAGTATATATAAAATTTCGATCCAACATTATAGTTAAGTCATCCTAAGTGCCTTCCCTGCCATCGAAGCGTGGTAGATTAATTGGTAAAGCATTGGTCGGACAGGGACCAAGTCACTGGTTCGAATCGTGCCCGCGGGGAATTTTACCCATATTTTAATTTTTAATTTAATGAGAACTGTATTGTGAATGCATGAAAATAAAACTTATCGACTTTTTTTGTTTGTTTGAGTTGTAGTTTGAGTTGTACTCGTATTAGATAAGAAAAATAGATAGTTAAATTATCAGATAGTTAGGCTCAACCACTTTTTTCCCACCTGTGTAAACACTATGGCAGAAATACGCGATCGAAGTTCAGCGCGATTACGCTTGCATTGCAATCTATTGAATTACTGATGACACACTAAGCCGAAATATCGTCGCGTTATAGCGTATAGCCAAACTTCGGTTGGGTGAAGTATGGTGGTAATTTGGCGGCAATGCATCACATTATACGTGCCGTCAGTTAGATTCGATTGCAGGGGATAAACCGGCCCGAGTGGAGTTAGGTATGCAACACACAACTTTGCGCAACCGAATTTCTGCCGCTTAATTCGGCCCTTATGGTGTGTCATATTAAATCAATACGTCGTAACGTAAAATCAGCCGCGTTGCTTCAGCATAGTGTGTTCATACACTAATTCAATATATAAGGCAAGCTGAAAGGATTAAACGTTTACTATAAAACCAGTTATTAAAACGCGAAATTAAATTATGCAGCTCGTAACAAGAGCTCTTTTCGAATAATAATTTTATAAAAATTTTTGTTCATAGTTCATTTTGTAAAAAACAATGATCTATGAATAGTTTTGTGTTTTAAAAGCTTTTTAGAGCAAGTTTATGAAATTCGCTTCCAGCAGCCAGAAATTCTCCTGCAAGTACATGAAAAGCATAAATGGTGGGAAACAATAGTACATTTCCTATTTAGCCTGTGGTGGTGTGGTTTTGACCAACCATAGAATGTTAATTAGTGGTTTCGCTCTGCTAAGTTCCAACAAAATGTTTTGTATGGTCCTTTAAATGGTAATAAATGAAAAAAAATTATCAGAAGGAAAATTCAATTATTCAGTTAAACTTTTTGATAGTTAAACAATTTCAAAGTTGAAGACCTCTGTCATGTGGTCTAAATGTATTCATGTCAGGTTGTCACGCCGGAGGTCCGGCGGTCACGTCAAGGTGGAAAAGGACCTTTTGCAGGTTGATCTGGGTCTTGGATGAATTTCTTAAAAAATTAAGTAGGTATATATTTTTAGCTCAATGTGTATGAATTGTGTAGGTATATGAATATTTTAACTATATTTAATATACTTTAAAATCCTAACCCTAACTAATATTATAAACGTGAAAGTGAGTCCGTTACGCTTTTACGTCCTATCTACGAAACCGATCATCATGAAATTTACGGAATTTAGAAGGACATAGGCTATATATCACACGGGCGAAGCCGCGGGTAACAGCTAGTAATAACAAAAAAGCCTTTATTAAAATATGAATGCATACTGATTGACATTAACAGAATTGAAATTGATTGTAACATTTTAGATAAAATAAATTGAAAATTCTTAATAGAGAAGCACAGTTGTTTAAATTCAAGACCTCTTTAAGTATAGATATTTCATCAGTAGGTATAGTTTATTTGATTTGCCACAAATACACAAGTAGCTATAAATAACTCATTTTAAATCTATAAACGAGCAAACATGTCATATTTGACGAGCTCCGTGGCGCAGCGGTCAACACGCCGGTCTGTGACACGGATGGTCCCGGGTTCGATCCCCGGTCAGGTCAAGATGAAAAATGATCTTTTTCAGATTGACCAGGGTCTTGGATGTTTATCTATATATGTATTCGTTATAAAATATAGTATCGTTGAGTTAGTATCCCATAACACAAGTCTTACATAAGAACTTACTTTGGGACTAGCTCAATCTGTGTGATTTGTCCGTATATATTCATAAGACCTCTTTAAGTATAGATATTTCATCAGTAGGTATAGTTTATTTGATTTGCCACAAATACACAAGTAGCTATAAATAACTCATTTTAAATCTATAAACGAGCAAACATGTCATATTTGTGCTAAGCCTGGATAGACTCTATTGGCCTAAAAGCGTAGAAAAAACTAGCGTCCAACTCATAGTCGGTCGCGCACACACACAGCTACCAATTTGACGGATTTTGAGAGCATAAATTGACAGGACGCGTGTGATAACAAAGCTGCTACGCACAAAAGGATTGAAAAGTTGGCCTGTTTTTTATTCATTGAAATAAAGGCATAATGGTGTCTAGAGTATATAGTCAACGGCTGCAGCAAGGCAAAAGGGCCGTAACTCAGAGATTACTTTGCACTGAAATACAAAAGCACAGAGTTTCAGTTATCACCGTCAAAGAAGGTGCGGGCGCATAGATAAAAACAATTGTTCATGTGAATATTAATACAAACAAATGTCAATTTCTTTTTTGCACTATGACAATCCAATATTGCGTGGCGCAGCGGTCAACACGCCAGGCTGCGACACGGATGGTCCCGGGTTCGATCCCCGGTCAGGTCAAGATGAAAAATGATCTTTTTCAGATTGACCTGGGTCTTGGATGTTTATCTATATATGTATTTGTTATAAAATATAGTATCGTTGAGTTAGTATCCCATAACACAAGTCTCGAACTTACTTTGGGGCTAGCTCAATCTGTGTGATTTGTCCGTATATATTTATTTATTTTATTAGTTTGTTATTATGTCCATCCAGTCTCCCACCGCTGTCTTTTTCACCAACCTATTCACCGAAATTCCAAACACTTAATGGCATCATTATATTCTATTTATTGAAAAATAAAATTCAATACCCGTTCAATTTATCTATTATTCCATTTCAGTAGAAGTCCGCTCCAAATTACAGTCTTTTCATGCATTTATTGACAATCAGCTACCAATCTGTGCTCATGATTGGATGGCTTTCACAAAAATATTGATAGATCAGTAGATTCTTGCTAAAATATGTATAACTACAACAGATAGTGTATCTGTATTAAGTGATATCATCATCATCAGGTCTTTCTAGTCTCCACTGCAGGAGCACGACGCTCTCAGTACTACCGGAGCCATATATTAGCCTGAGTAGTCAGAGGATTTGGCTTACACTCTCCACGCTGGCCAGACGGGTTGGAGAAGTCTCTTTTTCATGTTAATAAGCTTTGTGTAGCTTGTGTTTCCTTAGTCGCCTTTTACGACATCCACGGGATGACTTGGAGTGGTCCTATTCTACTCTGCCGGGAACCACAAGCTAAGTGATAGTTTTTTGTTTAAGTTATTTTTTTGTACAACTTGGTAGGCAAACAGCATACGGCCCACCTGATGGAGAGGCAGTTACCACTTGCGAATTTCCGACCCTGATGAAATCTTTTCACGCCCTTTTTGCAGAACTCTATGTTGTAGTCTCTTAGGAAAACTATGGCATGGAGTTCGTTCCATAATTTTTGTGTACGTGGATGAAAATTTCGTTCAAAACGGACTGTACACAACTATTTAGGATTTAAGGTGTGAGAATGAACGATGTCGATGCCGTGAGGTGCGATGATAGAAGGTGGCCGTAGGCATTACTTCAAACAATTCCTCGGAGCATAGCCCATCACAGAAACGATATATTATTTTAGTTGACAGTTCGTTATAAATAAATAAGTATATACGGACAAATCACACAGATTGAGCTAGCCCCAAAGTAAGTTCGAGACTTGTGTTATAGGATACTAACTCAACGATAATATATTTTATACCAAATATACCGATATACATACATATACCGATGGTCCAGTGGGTGTGAGCTCTATGAGCGCTTACGTATGTTAAGCAACCCCTGGTGCAGTCCCTACTTGGATGGGTGACCGCAAGTGGCATAAAAATATCTCGAGCTCCTCCGTGCTTCGGAAGGCACGTTAAGCCGTTGGTCCCGGCTGTCATCGTTGATGGCAATCGTTAAGCTATGTCAGATGCCTTAAGGCAGCTTGAAAAATCTGACACCAGTGTTGGCCACTTACACATACGAAAAACAAACAAACAACCAAATACATATATAGATAAACATCCAAGACCCAGGTCAATCTGAAAAAGATCATTTTCCATCTTGACCTGACCGGGGATCGAACCCGGGACCATCCGTGTCGCAGGCCAGCGTGATGACCGCTGCGCCACACGGAGCTCGTCAAGTTATATTTATGGATTTAGCTAAAATTCTATTTTAGTTGTTTTAATGATAACAGCCATAACAATTTCCTTTTAAAAGAAAGATATTGGAATGTGTTCTAGTGTTTTTGCGATTGTTATACATTATTATATTCAAACACAGTAAATTGTTCGAAACGTTAGGTGTATAAATAATGTAATAAACGTGATAAACCGTATTCAAAGTAATTTTATTTAAGAGCGAAATTGGCAGGTGTTACGGACTGAAAATACGAGAGACACCGCTTTTTATTAGCTGAAAAAGATGATCGAATTCCTTTTACCGATACCAACCAGTCTTTTAAAGGTGTTATAAGTTTGACTTGTGTCTTTCTGGCATCTAATAAAATAAATAAGTATATTGGGACAAATCACACAGATTGAGCTGAAACAACACTAACTTTAGATTCAAATGATTGAAATAGGTATTTAAATTCCTTAGTAAATTTAGGGTCCGATAGAAGACCATGTCAGGACACGGGTGGAAAACAATGGGGTGAGGTGGTAGGGGGGTTCATGAATTTTACGACTTGTGGACCTGTACCGCTACCAGGTATTGGACGTTTTATCAAATCTTATTTGACTTATAATACCAATTTTAATGTGTTTTTGACAATTATATGCCTTAATTCGTGAAAACGTATTCGTAAAAGGAAATCGCCGAATGATAGAAAACCAATAAATGATATTACTTAAGTGCCGTGTGGGAACCACGCGGCAAAGGAACCACAGAGTAGAATAGAACCACTCTAAGTCTTCCCGTGAATATCGTAGAAGGCGCCTTAGGAAAAACAAGCTAAATAAACATCAAAGAAAAGGTTTCTTGGAAAGGTTTCTTTGATGTTTATTTAGCTTGTTTTTCCCGTTTGGCCTGCGTGGAGAGTGTAGGCCAAATCTCTGCTCTCGGACTTCTCTGGCTGGTATGTGGCTCTAGTTATACAGACAGGATCGTGCTCCTGCAGTGAAAACAAAACACCTGATGATGATGATGATGATGAAATTATAAAGGGATAAATGAGATTTTCGATATTTCTGCCTTTTACTACCCCCGATTGCTAAGTGAGCCGCATTGATATATCTCCTGTAGGAGGCAGGCAGAGACAATTCAAATCATAAAGGTAAGAAAATCCTCAAATCTTAGAGGTAAGAATCAATACAGCGTCGACAACTTGTATACGTAGCCTTTCATTTAGTTTTGAACCCCTGGCAATATTGAAATATCAGAATCACAATCGTAAAAAAAAATAAGTCAAACGAAAATGTGATTCCCATATAAATTCACTGTTCAGCTCCAATTTTGTCGAGCTCCGTGGCGCAGCGGTCAACACGCCAGCCTGCGACACTGGGTCCCGGGTTCGATCCCCGGTCAGGTCAAGATGGAAAAAGATCTTTTTCATATTGACCTGGGTCTTGGATGTTTATCTATATAAGTATATATTATAAAATATAGTATCGTTGAGTTAGTATCCTGCGACACAAGTTCACAACTTACTGTGGGGCTAGCTTAATTTGTGTGATATGTCCCTATATATTTATATTTATTATTTATAATTTTTATAATCAAAGCAATAAGCTTCGGAAAACAACATCTATTTGTTTTGGTAAATCAAGTTTTTCAAAGCAACTCAGCTAAAACCGGTAACAAGCTCGATAATACAAACGTGAAAGTAGCCATAAAATATTGAAACAAGGAAAATCTCTATATAAATATACTGGCCAAGTTCGAGTCGGACTCGCACACTGATTCACCCTCCCTCCAAAAAAGCCTAATATTTTTTTGTTTGTGTATTTTGGGTTTTTCCTTTACTTGTGCTATAAAACATTTCATTCCAAATGTCATGCAAATTTGCAAAATTAACCATACTTTCTGATTGCGCTGTCTTCATTTAATATTACACAGATTCAAAAGACCACAGATGTAATCTGTACTCATATTATAAAGAGGAAAGTTTTGATTGTTCCTTTGTTTGCATTGAACTAAAACTAATCGAAAAGTACTTCTTCTTCTTCTGTTTTATATTATGGCTTCCACCGAAATTTCAGTGATTTTGCCAATGTCCAGTGTAATGAGATACTAAGTATCGGTGTTGTACGATAAAGTTTTTCCAAGTAGCATCAAAGATGGCGTATGTTCATTGATGCCTCGTGGGAGCTTCTGGCGGCAAATCTATACGAGTCCATTTATCAGTCCACTTTAACTATTTCACAAATTGTTCATGAGTACGAGCATTTATAACACCAAACTACACCAATTTCATATTATAAAGTCCACTAAAATCAATTTGCAAAAATGTCTTAGGCAAACTTCAACTGTACCCCTTGACTTCCCACCACAAACCTCAATTCCGAAAAGTACTTGATCAATTTTCAAAATTCTTTCACTTATAGAAAGCTTATTTATCTGCGGGTGACATAAGCTATAATTTTCAACTTGATACGTCCACGCATCTCTGAAAAAAACGTCCTCCTAGCCTATATGGGGTTCCTTTTAACCTTTTGAGGTACGCAACCCTAAAAATAAAAAGATAACATAAAAATATTGCGTTAAGATCAGAGATGTTGTTGACAACTTCGACTTTTATGTGTCTCCATTGTTGGATAGACTATTGTCACATTTCAAATGGAATGCTGATTCAATGTAGGGCATATTATATAATGTTTGTTCGGATAATAATGTTTTATTGGGTACCATAAAAAAACAAGCATTAATTTTGTGCTAGGGCTAACATACATTTTTGGTTTGATTGAAGTTTCAATGTTAGAATAATTAAATATATAAGGATAAATCATACAAATTGAGCTAGCCCCACAGTAGGTTGTGAACTTGTGACATAGGATACTAAATCGACGATACTATATTTTTATAACCGATACTAATAAAGATGAATTTCTAAGTCCCAGGTTAATTTGAAAAATGTCCGTTTTCATAAGGACTTGACCGGGGATCAAACCCAGGACCATTTGCATCGTTGGCTGACGTGTTAACCGCTGCGGCACGGAGGTCATAGAAACTTGTAAGTTAAATAAGTTTTACACAAAACAAAAATTTTTGTTTCAAGCTATCCTTATTAGTGATTCATATTGTAAGTTAGTATAAATACTTGACAAGACAAATCTAATGAGCCCAAACATAATAAATTTATCTTCTTCAAAGTCATCGTCAAATATTTTATTCATCGTAAGTTATTTTAAATAGCATTAAAAGAAAGTTTTCTTTCATTACACATTTTGTTTGCAATTCTTCAGTTAAGAAGTGTCTATAATTAACTGGCCGCCGATCCGAACCGCTCGATCAAGATACGCAAAAGAGAAAATGTAAGAAATTTTCATTTTATTATTTATTCACACCACTATAACCACCGTACACCATCACGAGACGGTTGTCATATAAAAGCACATTATTCGCAAGCAATTTTTTTAAATAATATATACAACATGAAAACCACAAGTCCCCAATTTAATGCTCCTAATCATGTTTACAACAAATTGAACAGCCATTTTCATTTAAAAACAAAATGGGCACTTAAGACAAATTTCGAGAATCACTGTAATTCCTCAAGGAGACCCATAATTTCATTGGAACGGGAGCCGTGGCCATTTCGGGGTTTCCATTTTGGCCGGAGCGTAAAAGCCTCGATGGAATGGCAAATCGGGGTAATTTGGAAAATAGAGTAATCTCTAGACCGGTTGACGCTGCAAATGCATTGATTTTGTAGAAATAAGCCTCAGACAATCATACTAATGTAATTAGATTGTGTTTATCTATATTTTCCATAGAATCTCAAAATGATAATGATAAGAAGGTATATCCATGACACATGAATGTCAGTTTAAAAAAAAATTACTATATAAGAAAAAAGTAAACAGAGTTTTGTAGTTTCGAACGGTAGCAAATTCAAATAGACTATTGTGCAAACTTGTTTGAAACACAACTTTAACTTTCAAGAAAAAAACATTATTGCGCGCGCGAGCATTTCTTAAACCAACATTTCTAACTTGAAAACAATAAGTACCCAATTAAACTCCACAGCCCCTTAATCATGTTTACAACAAACTAAACAGCCATTTTCATTTAATAGCAAAATGGGCACTTATCACAAATTTCGAGAATCCCAGTAATTCCTCAAGGAGGCCCATAATTTCATTGGAACGGGAGCCGTGGCCATTTCGGGGTTTCCATTTTGGCCGGAGCGTAAAAGCCTCGATGGAATAGCAAATCGGGGTAATTTGGCAAATAGAGTAATCTCAAGACCGGTTGACGCTGCAAATGCATTGATTTTGTTGGAAAGAAGCCTCAGGAAATTAGGCTAATGTAATCAGATTGTGGAAAAAAATGGTTCTTTCTTCTTTCCGTAATTTTTATGTATTTATCACCATATCCAAAAGGCCGTTAAATTTGCAAAAAAAAAAGCTTTTAAATTTTTATACATAATTTGCATTAGCCGGTAATATGTTATGTTTGGCTATATAGGTGCTCAGGGTAGCTGTTATATTATAAAACAATATGTAATACGTAACATATTATAGAATGTTACCGTTGTTACACATTGTTTCATAATGTATTATAACTGTTATGTGGAAGTACCTTAATAAATAAAACAACTTATTTAGCACCTAGGTGTTTAAAATTTTCACTATGTGCACATAAGTAAAAACTGAATAACTTGTACTAACTCATATTATAAATGCGAAAGTGAGTTTGTTTGTTTCTTTGTTACGCGTTTCACGCCCTATCTCCTGAACCGATCGTCATGAAAATTTGCATAGGTACGCATAAGTTAGGGTACTAAGAAGGACAGGGGCTATATCGGCATATAACGCGCGGGCGAAGCCGCGGGTAGCTAGTTTAGAAATAAATTTCACGTAGGGAAACCTCTCAATAGTATCCGTTTTAATATGAGACCTAATATACTTTGAAGATAATTTCATAAAGGCAGACTCGCCAACAGCCTAGATATTAATATTACACGAGCCTAGATATTACTAACACAATATTTCTTACTTTTAATATCTCGCCAGCCGACCGCCCGCTGTCACATCCCCGGTGCAACTGACTCGTTATTTTAAATTATATTTTGCACTAACTTTAGTTTTATGACTCGCACGCCGGGAAATCTCACTCACCTTTTAAACAAAGATGTAGGTCTAAATGAAAAACCATTTGAGTCTTTAGTTTATAGAGTTTTAAATCCAGAGGTGAAATTCTTCCTCCCGTACTTATTGCAGAACACTTTACATAAAAAAGAATATACATTTTGCTACCAAGGGACATTTTGCGAAAAGGACATTTTGCGACTAGGGACATTTTGCGACTAAGGACATTTTGCGACTAGGGGACATTATGCGAAAAGGGACATTTTGCGACGAAGCGAGTTTTATATACCTAAGTTTGAATGAGGGTTTTTTGAAAACTCACCACCAGGCGTCGACTTTGAAATATACAAACAATAAACTATCTATCCAATCGCGTTAGAACCAATAGCTCGGAAACTGTACTTTTCTCCGGGATGAAAGGTAGCCCATGTCCGTTTCTGTACTCCAGACTACGTGTTCGCAAAATTTCATGATTATCGGTTCAGTAAGGGCGTTTAACAAACAAACAAACTCACTTTCGCATTTATAATATTACTAGCTGTTACCCGCGGCTCCGCCCGCGTGATATATAGCCTATGTCCTTCTCAGTACCCTTACCTATGTGTCATTGCGTCATTTCATGATGATCGGTTTAGTAGATACGGTGGGAAAGCGTAACAAACAAACAAACAAACTCACTTTCGCATTTATAATTATATTAGTTAGGATAAATAAATAAATGGGATGGGATAGCGGCAGCAGTAGCTCGAAAAATCCAGGTATCCCTTGGCACATCTAGAAATACCATAGTTGACCATCCGCGTTGAAAGTAATAATGTGCAATTAAGGTCAATTTAAATAGAGGCGCGATACAACTCGCCAAGTTAACTTTACTACCGGTGTTTAATTACCCCTATATTACCTTACAGGCAGTAAAAGTAAGATGTTTAATTAAGTACCCGTGTGGGTACTTAGTGGGTTTCATACGCCTGAAGTTTCAGATATTAGTTGAAAATAATAATTATTAATAAAGATACGAGTTGAATAGCATAACCTGTAATTGAAAGAGACCGGTTCGATTCTCAACTGACGTGACTGTACGAACAGATCACTGAGATAACTGTTTATTATTTGAAGGTGACTTTTCTTTTGTGACATTTGTATAATAAAAGAAAAGTCTATAATAAGGCCGCACACTAGGCACAGTAGCGACGCCAATCATTTTATTCCTAATACTTTACAAATAGGAGGAAATTCAAGAATGTAAATCATATAAGCACTAGTAAATAACTTGAAGTATTTTTGGAATCATGTTTATTATTAACAGAATCAGTGAGAATCATGAGAATCAGATTACCACCAAAAACGGCCGTTTTTGGCGGTTATCACGTTTTCTCTTAATGACTGATTCTCATAATATTAAAACATGATTCCAAAAATACTTTAATTTATTTACTAGTGCTTATATGATTTACATTCTTGAATTTCTTTCTATTTGTAAAGTATTAGGAATAAAATGATTGGCGTCGCTACTGTGCCTAGGGTGCCCCCTTAGGAGTCTATAATCCCTTCTTTGGCAAATATAGATGATAATATGGATTTTGACGTCACCAGTGCTTATCGACACTTATGATGATAAAATTCCATGATGATCGGTTCAGTAGGTACTGTGAAAACGTAACAAACTCACTTTCGCATTTATAATATAAGTTAAGATTAGGATTTGCTATTTTTTGACAACTACAGTGTACAACCTTTACAACGTATTGATGGTCGTGATCCATTACGGTTTTATATCTTAAAAACCGGTCAAGTGCGTGTCGCGCCACGCGCATTGTAGGGTTCCGTAGTTGCGAATGACAACTTTGAGTTCTCACTATTCACACTCGCACCTTACAGTTTAGCGACCAAAAACATCTAACAATGAAAATACATAGTATGAAATTTTACAGTTTATAAGTTGGTTGTCTCTATAAGTTTTTAGTTTGTACTTAGTACTCACTCAGCTCTGATAGTTTTTCTTTCAACTTCAGTATATATACTACTGCTGTAATTTTTTTCACGTGTCTATATATAACCGTTTAGCAGATAGAGGGGGGGGACAAATATTTCGGAAACGGATCCCTAAATCGAAAAATGGTGTTCTCAACTTCACAATATTTTTGAAAAACCTATTTAACGATACCCCACACGATGGGTAAATAGAGAAAAAAAATACTCCCCCACTTTACTTGTATGGGAGCTACACAAAAAAAAATTTTTTTTCAAGATTTTATTCTACCATATTTTTGCCATGATTAATATACATACCCATACCAAATTACAGCTTTCTAGTACTTATAGTCTCTGCGTAAAACCGCGGACGGACAGACAGACAGACAGACAGACATACATGGCGAAACTATAAGGGTTCCTTGTTTACTACGGAACCCTATTTGAGAATATATTAGGCACAACATCTCCTTAACATGCCGCTACAGATCATAGGAGACCATTACAGTGACCGAAGGGCGAGTAACGACGCATGAAATGACTCTCCTTTACACGCAATCGGTTAAACTTCCGTATCCACGCTAAAAATAGCCCTATTCCCAAGGGATAAAGTGCAAATTGCTTGTTAGCTTCGCCTGAAAGGTCATCCCGTTTTATGGTATATTTTACGACGGCACTGAGGGAGTGAAAAAGTGATAGGAAAAGTGTGAAATCGTGATATAGTGAAATAAAACGTTTCGCTTGGTCAGCGCGCTGTGGAAATATTGAAAATTAATTGGATAATATAATTTAAAAAAATCTGATCTTTCAGATGACAAATTCTAGCAAAATTATTATATTTGAGGGAAGAAATGAAGAAATACAAAAACAAACGAGTGAGCCTTTCACTAGTCGTTTAATGATGTGTTAATATGACAGTTTTTTTTTTAGTTATGGCTTCCACCGAGATTTCAGTGATTCTGCCAATATCCAGTATAATGAGATACTAATATCGGTGTTGTACGGTATGTGGCATCAAAGATGGCGTATGATCTTTGGCAGCCTCGTGGGAGATTTTGGCGACAAATCTATACGAGTCCATTTAACAGTCTACTTTACTTATTTCACAAATGGTTCTCGAGCACGAACATTTAAAACACCAACCTACACCAATTTCATATTATAAAGTCCACGTATAAGGCAAACGACAACTGAACTCCTTGACTTCCCACCAAAAACTCGACAGTTATTTTGTTTTTGTTGGTACTATATGTCAGCCCAGTTTCCTGTTACACACTTGTTCATTCATAGCCATACAAGAACATTACCTTACCTGTATGCTTTCATCCATGTCACGAAATCATTTCCTCAGATAACAGGAAAACGAATGGGAAATTGTTACACATCAATAACAAATAATACATTTAGTAGTAGTTATTTAGGAAGTATTACGGAATGCGTACATACCATAGATATCAGAATATTTACTAGGTGTACATACTTACCCGTGGCAGACGGAAGGATATCCAATTGAGGCTGAGTGATATGGTCTCTTTTAATCCTTGGGTTACTCTAAGAGTGCAATCGTGGAAATTCTAATGTCGAAAAAAAGACCTTTTTTAGTTCTTACTATATAATTTTATTCACGGTATTTACACTTTAAATGCCATCAAAATTCGAAGATTTGTATTCAAAATTAGATCTAAAATTAGATATATTTTTCTTTCTTATTATTTCAATATATGCATAATGAAAAAGCTACTAGTGTTTCGAAACGACCACCGGCCATAGATCTTGCTTCATGCCTAATTTCTAGATTCTAGGTTAACGGGAAATACCCTTGAGTTTAGATGAAATAAAAATATCCCCGAAATACATACATCTTCCGATGGACTAAACTTCATTAACTTATGAGAGCTCTCACAGCCTCCGATCTGACGCCGCCATTGTTCGCTAAACTGATCCCTTTCTTTAATGGCGGAAACCCTCGGCCTTTTAAAAAACCCACTTTTGTTCGAACCCATCCGATATCTTATTTATTAATTAACTGTTCTCACTTACAAATCAAAATACAATAAATAAGTACTCATAACATTTTATACCAAACCAATTAATATTTGGAAATGAAACCCGGGTTCCAAATTTTATTTCGGGAAACATTACAGAAATACAACGAACACGGTTACAGAAATAACTTTTACGATTCCATCTGAACAATCATAATCATCGGGTCTTTTTTAGTCTCCACTGCAGGAGCACGACCCTCTCCAGAGCCATATAAGTAGCCAGAGCAGTTAGAGGATTTGGTGTACTGTACACTCTCCACGCTAGCAAGTTAATCACAGATCATTATTTGTGTAAACATTAATAACTGTAATAATTTATATGTATATCCTAATCCTAATCCTAATCCTAATCCTAACTTCCTAATCCTATCCTAATCCTAACTAATATTATAAATGCGAAAGTGAGTTTGTTTGTTACGCTTTCACGTACTTCAATCGTAAAAATTAATAGGCGGATCTTTTTTTATCTTAGGAGTATTATTTATGGATTTTTTTATGTTATGTATTGTTGCGGTTAGACTCTCTAACATTAAATAACTTTATGCTGCTATATCGATCAAATGAATATGATGCAAGTCACTCGATCCGGAATATAAAACCCTCCTTCTGGGCAGTCGATTATAAAATATATGCCGCCTTATATGCCGTAGGTGCCGTCCCAAGTATGAATTCATACCAACAAACTAACGCAAAACTTACACTACAGATTGATATTTATTCAATGTATTAATATCGATGTATATCTTAGACAATAGGTTGATGGCCGCAACGCCTGCGACACGACAACATTTGGCACGGCATTTAAAAATTAGCCTTTTAAAATATTCCTTAGGATTTTTCCTTTCAAAACTTAGAATCGGGACTGCCGTTCAAAGCAATTCCAACTTATCCAACAAACTGACCATCTTGAACTTGTGTTGTTTGCATGAAAGTTGGGTCCTAGGACCCAACTTTCATGCAAACAACACAAGTTCAAGAACATTGCATTCCAAAGTTTTTTGTCTATTTGCAGCAACTGTTCAAATAATTCGGAAGCTTATACCGAATTATTTGAACAGTTGCTGCAAATAGACAAGAAACTTTGGAATGCAATGTACAAGGAGATAGTTATGTTATAACTTACATAGGTAACCTCTTCCATGCTGGTTTGTGAGAAAAGCACAAATATAGATTTCCTCCCGAGCAGACCGCAACAGCCAGTCAAGGGATCGGGTGAAATCTCAGGAATTGTATCAATAGGTAATACAGCTAGCAACCCATCACTACTTTGATTGTCGAGCTCCGTGGTGCCGGGTTCGATCCCCGGTCAGGTCATCGATCTTTTTCAGTATGACCTGGGTCTTGGATGTTTATCTATATAAGTATATATTATTATATAGTATCGTTGCGTCAGTATCCTGCGACACAAGTTCACAACTTACTGTGGGGCTGGCTCAATTTGTGTGATATGTCCCTATATATTTATTTATTTATTATATATATTTATTATTTCGAAATCAAAATAGTGATTTCGCTTTACACCTTTACGCCCACTAACACGCTAAACGTGGATTTTAAGTTTTTTGACGTTAGGCTCTGTCTACTCGACGTGATAATTCAGTATTGGCCTAATGTTAAGATTATATAAAATTTGTTTCCAATTATACTCATTTCTATCTAAAAAATCCATAAAGAACACTTTTTATTTGATATCGATTCGTTAAGTAATGTTAAAGCTTCTTTAAAGTTGGGTGAATAGGACCATTTTTAAAAGAATGAAAATCTTTCATTACACATTATACTGTATTGTAGTCCGCTAAATTTATAGCAACTTTTATTATGAAACCATTACCACGAACGAAATATTTCGTATAGCGACCAAACAAAGTTCTCACGCCACCCATACAAAATACAAAGTTGTGACGTCACAAATATGTAGGCAAATCTGCAGCACGTTTTCACATCTAAAAATTAACGTCTAAAAACATGTGTCTTTAAAACTTTTACATAGCAACACGAAAAAAGAATTTAGTCAACATGCCAATTATGCAATTAAGACTATTACAGAAAAAAAATGTTTTAGTCTTTACGATGATTCCTTAGTCTTGAAAGGTACATTAACCTTTGGGTCCCAAACGTCAGAGGCTTACATCAGCAAACCTAGCGACACCCGTAATTTTATTCTTGCGCTCCGTAATGAAATCAAATTGAAATAAGTATTTCTCTAAGGCTCATATAATATTCATCATCAGGTCTTTCTAGTCTCCACTGCAGGAGCACGACCCTCTCTGGAGCGTCAAACGATTTTTTTCAAAAGACAATTATAATAACTGTGAAAATTTCACCGATTTAATATTTGAATATTTATGGAGACGGAACAATTATAAGTACAAAAGGGACCCATTTGAAGAACTAATCAAAGTAATTAATTATAGTTATAATAAATAAATACATACATACATACATACTATCACGCCTCTTTCCCATGGGGGTAGGCAGAGACCAAGGACCGCCACTTGCTACGATCCTTACAAAACTCTTTCGCTTCATCTACATCCATCACTCTTTTCATACATGCTCGCCGGTTTCGGGTACTCCTGACTTGCCCCTTGACAAGAATGTCCGCAATCTGGTCACGGTATGTGCGTCTAGGCCGGCCCTGACTTACTCTTCCGGTCACATCTGCCTTATAGAGTTTCTTTGCGAGACTTCTTTCATCCATCCTTTCTACATGTCCAAACCACCTTAACATTCCTTTCTCAATGTTTGTCACTACATCCTCTTTCACTCCACATCGCTCCCGCACTACATCGTTTCTCACTCGATCTCTCAAATTTACACCACACATGCTCCTAAGCGCACGCATTTCTACCGCATTTATCCTACTTTCATGCTTCTTCTGCCATACCCAACTTTCACTTCCATACATAAGGGTGGGCAACAACACTCCCCGATGAACAGCAAGACGTGCTTTAATGGACACCTTCCTACTGTTCATAAAGGAATGCAATGCTCCATTCACTCGATTACCAGCAGCCACTCTTCTTTCTATATCCCTTTCGTACCTTCCATCTCTAGTTAACTCACATCCTAAATACACAAACTCTTTTACTTGCTCCACTTTTTCTCCGTCTATAACTATATTGCATACCGTTGCACTTTCATCCCTTTCAAAAACTATCACTTTCGTCTTATTAACATTTACTTTCATACCCTTTCTTTTAAATGCATCATTCACACCTGTTACTATCATCTGTAAATCCTCCTCAGACGACGCAAGCAGAACCTGGTCATCGGCATAAAGGAGGCATTTGATAAGTAACTCTTTCATTCTTAAACCACTTTCATCATCTTTCAAATCTTTCACACAACTGTCCATAAATAAGTTGAACAGCCATGGCGAGGCTACACATCCCTGTCTGACACCCTTGTCGATGTCAAACCAGTCTGTATAGTCCGCGTTAATTCTGATACAAGCACTGGAGTCCTTATAAAGAGACTTCAGTGCCTGGATCAGATGGCCGTTCACCCCATATGCAGACAGTGTCGACCACAATTCATTCCTCACCACTCTGTCATAGGCCTTTTCCAGATCCACGAATACGCAGTACACTTTTTGGCCTTTAGCCAAAAATTTCTCCAGTATGCATCGCATGGAAAAGACCTGATCTGAACATCCCATTCCTTTTCTAAATCCCGCTTGCACATCCCATATCTTATCATCCGTATTTTTCATAACCCTTTCAATCAATATCTTTGCATACAGTTTGCCAACCACACTAAGAAGACTAATGCCTCGGTAATTCTTGCAGTCTTGCTGTGAGCCTTTTCCTTTATAAAGTGGCACTAAAACGGCCCTACACCAGTCTCTGGGAACCACGCCTCTTTTAAAACACATATTGAAAAGACTACACAGCTGACTAGCCACGAGGCCTTGTCCAGCCTTTAGCATTTCGACAGTAATCCTGTCATATCCCCCAGCCTTTCCTGCTTTCATACAGTTTAACGCTTCCACAACTTCTTCAATTTTTATTTCCTCATTCATATCTTCTGCTTCAATCTCTTGTATCACATTCTCTGCAGTAACAATAAATAAATAAGTAAGTAAAATTAAGCCTTTGTTTCTTTTATACTTATGAACCTAACTTTTTTTAGTGTTTCATTAGTCTTTTAATGTAGCTTACATTAAAAGAATAATTAAACACTAAAAAAAGTTAGGTTCAAGTTAGTTTGTTTTTTGAGACCACCTAGTATGACTAAGGACAGAAAAGAAGTTAGGTTTAAGTTAGTTTTTTTTATGACCACCCGGAACGACTAAGGGAAAAAAAGAAGTTAGGTTCAAGTTAGTTTTTTTTTTATGACCAACCAGAACAACTGAGGGCAGGAAAGAAGTTAAGTTCTAGTTAGTTTTTTTTTTATGACCACCCATGAGCGAGCGCGCGAAGCGAGCGAGCGACGACTAGGTGCGAAAGCGACTGGTTTGGATACGCGACTTGGTAACAGAAGGTAGGTTAGGTTATGGTTACACATAGACCACCACATGAGCGAGCGAGCGACGACTGGGTGCGAAAGCGACTGGTTTGGATACACGACTTGGTAACAGAAGGTAGGTTAGGTTATGGTTACACATAGACCACCATATGAGCGAGCGAGCGAAGCGAGCAAGCGACGACTGGGTGCGAAAGCGACTTAGTCACAGAACGTAGATTAGGATCTTCTATCACTTTATTTGTATAATCAATGATTATTATGCTTAATAATAAGTATATATTACGTTTATTATACGTATCAACAAATCGATTTGTTAAATTTTTTTTTTCAAAATTATTTCTTCCGATTATACTGACCAAAATTATATATTTCGTTGGTATAAATCTTAAAACATATATATTTAGTGATTATATGTTATATTACTTACCCGGGCAGAAAAGAAGTTAGGTTCAAGTTAGTTTTTTTTTTATGACCACCCGGAACGACTGAGGGCAGAAAAGAAGTTAGGTTCAAGTTAGTTTTCTTTTATGACCACCCGGAACGACTGAGGAAAGGAGGTGTGAAAGCGACTGGTTTGGATACACGACTTGGTAACAGAAGGTAGGTTAGGTTATGGTTACACATAGACCACCATATGAGCGAGCGAGCGAAGCGAGCAAGCGACGACTGGGTGCGAAAGCGACTTAGTCACAGAACGTAGATTAGGATCTTCTATCACTTTATTTGTATAATCAATGATTATTATGCTTAATAATAAGTATATATTACGTTTATTATACGTAACAACAAATCGATTTATTAAATTTTTTTTTTTCAAAATTATTTCTTCCGATCTTTATCTTAATTCATAATTATACTGACCAAAATTATATATTTCGTTGGTATAAATCTTAAAACATATATATTTAGTGATTATATGTTATATTACTTACCCGGGCAGAAAAGAAGTTAGGTTCAAGTTAGTTTTTTTTTATGACCACCCGGAACGACTGAGGGCAGAAAAGAAGTTAGGTTCAAGTTAGTTTTCTTTTATGACCACCCGGAACGACTGAGGGCAGAAAAGAAGTTAGGTTCAAGTTAGTTTTTTTTATGACCACCCAGAACGACTGAGGGCAGAAAAGAAGTTAGGTTCAAGTTAGTTTTTTTTTTATGACCACCCGGAACGACTGAGGGCAGAAAAGAAGTTAGGTGTGCCCAAAACTGCTGATTCCCGCGATTTCCCTGCCCTAGTACTGCCACATCCCCTTGGTCCCGAAGGTGACGAGCTTTTTTTAATAAGCGGTAGTGATTTTTACATGGATGACTTTATCAAATATGCCAAATTTCAAAAATTAATTTCTCGGGAATGGCGCAAAACCTTTGAACGGGAGTGATACCAAGGGAGAGCCCGTCCCCCCCTCTCTCCCCTCAAATCTCCCTAAATTTCAACCAAAAGTAATACCAAAAATACTACAAGTTAGTTACTGAAGTACTCTAGAAGATTTTTTCAATTTGATCTTATTTAGAAGTAAAGAATAAAATGTAAAGTTTTCTTGTTTTCGCGATTGTTACACATTTAAATAAAATTATTTTAATACGGTTTTTATCGCGTTTATTACATTATTTATACACCTAACATAGGTGCTCGAAACGTTAGGTGTATAAATAATGTAATAAACGCGATAAAAACCGTATTAAAATAATTTTATTTAAATGTGTAACAATCGCGAAAACAAGAAAACTTTACATTTTATTCTTTACTTCTAAATAAGATCAAATTGAAAAAATCTTCTAGAGTACTTCATTATTTATACACCTAACATAGGTGCTCGAAACGTTAGGTGTATAAATAATGTAATAAACGCGATAAAAACCGTATTAAAATAATTTTATTTAAATAAAATGTAAAGAAATAAAATGAGAGGTGGCGCTTGTTGGCTGGTCTTGACAATGCAACCGGAAATACCTTCGAATAATCATCGAGGTCACTTGTTAACACAGTGGCTATAGATATATAAGTGTATAGGTATTCCGTTAAGAAAAAGTTAATGTTGCTACTTACAGAGAAGTGAAACAACTGGCGGAAGAAAGAGAGGAATGGAAGAAGCTCCACCGACAAGAGCCCAGCTCTTAAATTTAATTTAATGATGATGATAGGTAGGTATTCCGTATATTTGTTAAATTTAAATTTAACAAATATACATTTTCTAAACCAAAGACAATATAATACTAACGTAATAGACTGCCCACATCATAAAAAAATATTGGACCAAAATAAGGTGGCGAAAAGCTGGCGAATGTAAGGCGCTGCAGAGTTGCTTGCTACTCGATACTAGGTGACGGTAATCTGCATAAGCCTAAACTTTAAAACTGGGATGTAATTTTAAAATATTATACCTTAAATATTGTTCTAATTTTTAACGAGATATATTTTATGAATAATGTTTTTATATTCTCATAATACGGTAGATACAATGTTGTGTAGTTACGATTGGCGCCATGTATGCGAGTCTCTGAGAACAAATACCACATGCCTATACTAAAATAACTCGATATCGGGAAAAAGTCGTGGATAAAGCCTTTTATGTGATAAACTCTTATCCGTACTAAGTAGAGGGGCCTGTGCCAAATGAAAGCATTTATCTCGAGGTCTCATTGCATAACGAATCTTAATGAGGGTTTTGCTAGTATACGTTTGATTACACGATGTCATTGTTTGTTTTCGAGTCTGTAAGTGGCTAATACTTTTCACTTGTAGTCCAGCTAACTTTCCAATAATATTGGGAAGTTACCTCTGAGACCGAGTACTTATCTAATATTATCACTACGGGACTTAATAATAATTGAAGTCTTTAACAGAACTACTGATTATCAGTAGACAACGGTAATCAGTAATTCTAGTGATTGTGACGGCAAAAGCTTAAAATTGTATAATAAGTGAGTTTCTTTTTCTCAATAAGTCAGTCCCCGAATCCAAGTTATAGGCTTGTATAAAAAAAGATTTTCACAATAAATATTATCACTTAAATGGTTTTTAAATAGCATTACAATGCTCGGTATATTATTAAAATTGAAAATATGTGATGAAAAAGAATTCGCCACAGGTAGGATTCGAACCCACGAGGTGCGATTCGAAAACCGACGCGGTGATTCGAAGTCACGGTGGTGTATTTGGTAACACACTTAGGGCGCAGACCTAAGACTCGTGGGTTCGAATCCTACCTGTGGCGAATTCTTTTTCATCACATATTTTCAATTTTAAAAATATTATCACCTTTTCGAATCTTTTATAACAACTTACGTCGTCATATTTTGTCACTACTGTCACTAATATCCATTACGAAAAATAAAATAAATCAAATTAATTCATTAATTTTGTAGGTACTTTTATTGTTTTTCTATAAAGCGTGTTATTTTCAACCTTGACATTGACAAAACCAACGATTTTGTCTAAACAATGGAGTCATAAACTTAAAGAAAGAAATAGGATTTAAATCCAGTGCATAGAGAAACATAAGATAAATATTTTTTTTTGTACTGTATTATATATTACTTTGTTTGTACAATATCATGTTTCTAAATGAATAAAAAAACTTATAAACCTCACCAAAATTAAATGAGAAAAGTTTTACTCGTAACAATGTTCGACTAACCCATATCCCGTCATGTTGTTTCACTTCTGTCACCAATATCCACTGCGAAAAACAATTATCGAGGCTAACTCCATTCTGCGGAAATTAAAACGTCTATGCGTCTTTCTGTTAACTGAAATTAGGTCAATATTAAGCTACCTACATTCGTGTGTAATGTGTTGTTTTGGGTAGGAATTTAAAAAAATATAAAATGGGTTACGTTGTTTACATGGAATCTTACTTTTCTGCTAAAAAATTTCGCGCACGACTCGCCACCACTGGCAAAAAGCCCCGATTTAAGGAGGGCTATAGCATGAGCCCATGCCCAGGGCGGCAGATTCAAGGGGGCCGCAAAATAATAATTTAAATATGCAAGGTTGGAGACGCCGGCTGGCAAACCGCTACAAAAAAGCCAGAAGTCACGCTGTGGCCTCATCAAAACATTATTTTATATTTGCGTCCGTAACGTGACACGCATATTGCGAGGCACCTTTGCAGCGTCATACCCCGGTTCGTAAGATATCTATAGATAAGAGGGTAAGTAGTCCTCGCCAGAAGGTTAGAGTTTTAAGCACTATAGGGTAAATGCTCTAAGACTATGCCACAAGCCTTTCGAATTTAAGTTATTTTCTTCCGTTTTTAGGGTTCCGTAGTAACTAGGAACCCTTATAGTTTCGCCATGTCTGTCTGTCCGTCCGCGGTTTTACTCAGAGACTATAGGTTCGGTACTTGTTCGGTATTGTTAAAAAGTCTTTAAAAAATATTGTGAGGACACCATTTTTCGATTTAGGGATCCGTTTCCGAAATATTTGGTTTTAAAGTGCAAATTCTTGTTAGAGGTACGTGCCCCCCCCCCCCCCCCCCACCCCTCTATCTGCTAAACGGTTATATATGGATAAGTGAAAAAAAATACAGCAGTAGTATATATACTGAAGTTAAAAGGAAAACTATCAGAGCTGAGTACTAAGTACAAACTAAAAAGTTATAGACAACCAACTTATAAAATGTACTCGAAAATGTAAAATTTCACACAATTTTCATTGTTAGATGTTTTTGGTCGTTAAACTGTAAGGTGCGAGTGTGAATAGTGTGAACTCAAAGTTGTCATTCGCAACTACGGAACCCTACACTGCGCGTGGCCCAACACGCACTTGGCCGGTTATTTTTTAAAATTTCCATCCACCATATTGATTTTTGCTGACGTTACATAGCCTATGCTACTCCGGGGAAACATACGAATTTAATGACACCTCATACTTCAAAAGCCTTGTAGGCTACGGGAGGTGACAGTGGAGCAGACATACATATTGTTTACATACATACGCGCGAAAAACATTCCCTCCTCTGGGTGGGTTAGTCGGGTAAAAACAAGAATTCCACACTCACAGATATCAAAATAACTCTGGCATCTAGATCATGTAAAAATAACTAAGATATATGACTCATACCGCATATGTAATGACAGCGTGGGATTTATTACCATATTATTGTAATAGAAAGGCGACGTCCTGAACATTAGGCTCAGAACAATGGAAATATTTTGCAAAAATATCGTATCAGGCCAGCCATATTATTTCCCTCATACATTATATATAATGTATGTATATATAATGTGTGAGCAAAGACGATATATCGTCTTTGCTCACACATGATTTTGAACAACCTTGAAATATCTTAATGTTGAAATAAGAATACCTAAAAGAAAAAAAAGCTGCCAATTGCAAGGTGGAATCGCCTATGAAGGGTCCCGTAGTAAATATATAAATAAATATATATACAAATCACACAAATTGAGCTAGCCCCACATTAAGAAGCCCAATTTCTTTTTTTTTTTTCATTTTACCTTTTTTGCGTATGTATATTCATAATGTATAGGTATAACATGATGAATGATGATACTGATGAAAATTTTAAACTAATGTTATAATGAGTAAATACAAATATTATGAAGAGAGAAGTGTTTGTTTGAAATGGTTAAAATCACAAAATACTGAGCAGGTTCAAAAATTCTTACACATTTAGAAAGTTACATTTAAAAAGAATTATTCAACCTGATGAACATTATTTGTTGAGGTATTTCATTTGAACACTTGACGCAGAACCATAATGGTCCTGGTTAACTATAGGAAATATAAAACTGACGCTGTAGCAAAAGTTTTTCAGCCTAATTAGTATTTTTTAGTGAGGTGAAAATGGAAGAATTAGAACATCTGATACAATAAGTAACATGTGTGTTCAAGGCTTGGAGAGACAGCAAACTCTCATGTTTTGTCGTATGGGCTAAAAACTACGTTGCCAAAAGGGGGACCTTGGGCGGTCACCAGTAATATAAGCTAATCGTACTCTACGCACTCTATCCCAGAGGAGAATGTGACTTTATAAAATTGTCGATATAAAATTTATCGACAATTTTACAAAGTACACACTCTCTAAAGGAATCCTATATTTTATCCCTCCAGTATTGAGCAACAGCCAATGCAATGCTTGTTTAGTTCGTATTAAGGAGTTATATGGTCCACGCGGACGAAGTTGCGGGCATCAGCTAGTCAGCGAACAAAATAGGCTATAATTTACGCGGACACGTAGTCGCGGGAACATAGCAGCTAGTGTTACTTTGTACAAACAATAAGACAATATAATGTAACCGGTATAACTTTATTGCAGCAGGAATTTTCCAATAACCTCCCTCACCAAATTGGTAATATACAAACGCTGAAACTTTCCAAGGCTTCCCGGGTTTTAATATAAAATCCTTTTATAGCCCAAGGGCTGTCACATACAGTAAAATCTATATATTTCCGGGTAACTTATCTGCTATATCCTTCCGTATTACAGAAACATAAAATTTTTACGACGAAACTTACTCCATGACTGCAAAGGGTGGTAACTTTTGATCGCATCACTCAAGATTCTATCCCTAAACTTTTTCAGCCCAACTGGTATGAGAGCATACTGCATTTTTTCAGTTTATTTTATTTAAGCAAAACAAAGTTGACTCAACACAAAAAGGTGGGACAAAGTGAAGAAAAAGGTTATCGTCAGACAAGAATATTTACGTAGGACTGTTATTTTAGGACCAATTATCTAAGTCTTATTATTTTAGTAAATATGGCTACAATGCTTCGGTAATAAAAAGTTAAATAAAATATGACATTTTAAGGGGGAACAGTAGGCACAGTAGCGACGCCAATCATTTTATTCCTAATACTTTACAAATAGAAAGAAATTCAAGAATATAAACAATACAAGCCTTAGTAAATAACTTGAAGTATTTTTGGAATCATGTTTTGATATTATGAGAATCAGTCATTGAGAGAAAAAGTGATAACCGCCAAAAACGGCCGTTTTTGGCGGTAATCAGAATCTCATAATTCTCACTGATTCCGATAGTAATAAACATGATTAAAAAAATACTTCAGGTTATTTACTAAGGCTTGTATTGTTTATATTCTTGAATTCCTTTCTATTTGTAAAGTATTAGGAATAAAATGATTGGCGTCGCTACTGTGCCTACTGTTCCCCCTTTTGTTATAAGATTAAAAAGAGGCTGTTATCAATCAACTTCCAAAAAGAGGACTTACTCAAGTCGATTATAGGTATTACGTTTTTTAGAGCTCCGTATGTAAGGCGAACAGTAAGCTAAGTGACCTTGATATTTTTAACGACTCTCTTTCAAAATTCAAATCAAAGATTCAGTCATCCTATCATTGACCATTCATTGACAAACTTTTCTGTAAATTTCTCCTAGTCTGTCACATTAACGGGTAAGCTATTTAAGATACCTATTTTTTTAAATGTTGTGTTCACCTGTAATTGGGTTGCATGCTTGACTCAAAATTTGTAGTGTATTATTTTTAAATGTAATTATGTAACCTGTTGGTGTACCTAATAAATAAATAAATAAATGTACCCAAAGAGTAAAAGCGGGACCCTGTTCACGATACTGACAAACCGTCCGTCTCTGTCAGATGATCTACTATTGTTTTCACCGTAACAACTAATACTAAAAACAGAATTAAATAAATATCCCCTAGTACAAACGTGATTTTTTGCCGTCTTTTGCTCTATATTTTCAATATTGTATACACAATAGCACGTAATTCTTCGTGCCCAAACTCCCAAACTAGTCTAAAATAAAATACTGAAATTTGACCAAAAATCGTTTAGAATTACGAATAAAAGTGTCATGCATTTTACGATGGGTTTTCACCAATAATACATACCGAAAAGCGGTTATATTCGTTATGTTTGTGACACAGTTATCCTACTGACATCTGTTATATTTATAACGTTAGTAAATCACAAAATACTTTTTCGCATCGACTCTCATTCATGTGACTTAATCGTATTATTTTTATAGTAAATATGTCTAGAATGTGATATTCGAATTTTATAGAAATAAATGACAGTTCTGATGAAATGAATTTACACTTCATGCGATGGTATCGTAGTCTACACAAATTTTTGATCCCACTGTCTCGTAACAGTTTAGCCAACAAGCGCCATCTGTCATCTAAGTCTAAAACATATTACTTACATTAACTTTTTGCGTTAATATTTCTTTTCTCTGTTGAATGCTTCAATCAAGTAGTTGAAAAGGGATCAAGATTTTTTTGCTTCAAAACTTTTTGATCTTCTTATCCAGATTGTGCGCAAATGTTTGAAATTGCTTGAATTTTTTTCTGGCATATAGCTTTAAGTTTTGCCAAGAAGGTTAGCTGTATCGCAAATGTTTTTAAGCCAGTGTGTGGTTTCTTTTTGTTTAAGTAAGGTAAATTAAATGTTACGACTAAAATTTGCAGAATATTTTTTTGATTTTTACCATATAATTTGCGCGGCTTAATTTTGTATGAATGAAATTGTCGTAATTTTTTTTAGTTTCCAACTTTATACCATAGCAAAAGTTGTTCATATTGACAGGCAGAGACTTGAGACAGACTTGTGCCGAGGGTCATGTCACATAAATATTATAATTCTGCAGGAACTAAACATATATTTTTAACAACTCTGTGTTCCCATTGAGAAACAGTAGGAAGTAAAGTTTATTATCCTATCCTAACTATCCTAATCCTAACTAATACTTATTATAAATGCGAAAGTGAGTTTGTTTATTTGTTTGTTTGTTTATTACGCTTTCACGCCGTATCTACTAAACCGATCATCATGAAATTTTGCATACACATAGGTTAGGGTACCGAGAAGGAGATAGGCTATATATTACGTGGGCGAAGCCGCGCGTAAAAGCTAGTTTTATATAAAGCGTAAAGTTGAATTTCCTACGAGAGCAAAATGAGCAAAATGTTTATAACTTATAAAAACATCAAGATCAAATTTGAAACTTTATATCAAAGGCTATGGGTATTTTCTCTTAATGTTGTCGCAAAGAAAATTTAATTAAAACTTTCTCTTATGAATCTCGATGAAATCCTCAATATACTTTTCAACGGAAGACTTAAATATTTATATAAACAGATACATATGACCCACATAAAGATGTTTTAAAGGCTTTTAAGTATTATCCGAATATATCAGAAGAAGGGTCAAGTTTTCAAAATTTGAGCGTATACAATATACATTGATTAGCATGATTAAAAAAAAATTCTAAATGTTTACTCAATATATGTAGGTTTCTAAGAATTCTTCTTTATTAATTGTCATATATATAATTTTCTACTGAAAATTTGTTGAAATCAGAAATTTACGCTAAGTTTAACATGAAAATAGCAAAGATACATATTTTCATTGCGCTAAAGAAAGAGCTCTCAAGAAAAGCCATATCAGTGAATACTAAAGAAGTGACTCAGCCCATCAATATTGAATAACTTATCCTATGGAATCAATGCTGCCAGCGTGTGAGTCTGGTGTTGAAGCGCGACACTTTAAATAAGAATGTTTTGTTTTTCGAGTGTGGAAGTGGCCAACACTGGTGTCAGATTTTTCAAGCTGCCTAAAGACATCTGTCATAGCGTAATGACTGCCATCCATGATGACAGCCGGGACCAAAGGCCTAACGTGCCTTCTGAAGCACGGAGAAGCTCGAAATATTTTATGCCACTTGCGGTCACCCATCCAAGTGGGGACGGTGCTCAGGGTACCTTAACATGCAGAATTGCTAATAATGCATACATCCACCGGCTCCTTCTTCTTCTTCTTGTTTGCCACTCCATTACTGAAGGTTAGACGTCAGCTTCCCGAAATCCTCTCTATCCATCACCAGGCAAAACAGTTGCTCAGCTCTGGCGATTCCAGTCTACTCCCTTATCACAGTCACGGATCAGGCTCCTAATAAATAATTAACATGAAGTAGTTTATTTCCTTAGCTTTCGTAACCAAAACACTTCACCTTTAGTACGAGAAAGTGTGCGTCAAAGCGTGAGTACATTTGAGAGGATTCCTGAACCTCAAAACGCTTTCCTTTGAAGACAACCCTTTAAATTAACAGACGGAAGGGACTACTCGTATCTCTATTTAAGAAGCTTACACAATGTAATATATTCGTGTAGTTTATTGCTTTCTCTTAATTGTGTTAGAGACACGCTACGGATGAAATTCACTTTTGCTAGTAGCATGAATGGGCCGGCCCGTCCGGGGAAGTATCACACTCTCACAGAAAATCGACGTTTGAGTAGTCATAATCATAATCATTTATTTGCAATAAATAGGGTACAAATTATGATGTTATGGTCATTTATAATATTTACCAACCTATTTAGCTACGTTTCATAGCATGCAAATGTTCAATTAAGTGTATGTATTACCTAAACATTACTAGTTAATTTATACCATGATTCAAAATTAATATAATATATATAATAATTAGTATCTTTACTGCTTTTATGTTTCGTTTGGTGAGTGAGAGAGCCGGAGGCCCATCCCCTCCTCCCTCTGTCGAGGAAAAAACATAAGGCCGGCAACGCTGGTGTTTCATTAGTCATAAATACATATAAAAAAATAGTTTTTGATGTTATAGGACGGCAAACGAACAAGCGGGTCTTCTGATGATAAGTGATCACCACTGCTCATGGACAACTGCAAGATCAGCTCAACAAAGAGCGTAGCTAAACTTCTAGACTATCTAGCGAGACTCATATCTTTGACTATATAATCTAAGACTCATACATACTCTCACGTCTTTTTCCCTTGCGGGGTAGACAGAGCTCAGGTCTAAAAGACCTAAAGCCACTTTTAGCATGTTGGTGGGTAGAGATGGAAAACGGTATCAAAATAGTGATGTGTATATCTGGGTATAAAATATATGGGATAGCTAACCACGTCGTCTATTGCCATGATTCCTTAGATTTTCGCGTCCAGAGACCAGTGTGCGTAGTGCGTAGACCAGAGTGGAAGTGACCATTTTATAATATGAGTCTATGGAGATAAGATTAGACAAGATCAGATGAGAGAAAGACACACAATGTGTGTCTTTCTGTCTCATCTGAGCTTGTTAGGTTGCATCCTAAGCTAGAATATTTTGGAGCCCGGGCCCCGCATTCCAGCTTTTCCTTTTCCACTTCGCAAGGTTTTCGGTTTCGCGCCGTGTGGTTCCCGGCAGAGTAGAATAGGACTACTCCAAGTCATCCCGTGGATGTCGTAAAAGGCGACTAAGGAAACACAAGCTAAACAAAGCTTATTAACATCAAAGAGACCTCTCCAACCCGTCTGGCCTGGTAGTACAGAGAGGGTCGTGCTCCTGCAGTGGAGACTGAAAAGACCGGATGATGATGATGAAGGTTTTCTGCATCCTTGGTGTGAGACCATACATGTTGGTGTGTTTTCTTGTAACGGTTAAATACAAAAAGTACGGGACCGATATTTAAATTATTTTACTGATAGAAAGGAAAATTATCAGCGAGAAACATAGGCTATATTTTATTTTCAAACAAAAATATAATTTATAATAACTATTGTTTCTATTAAAAATTTGCCTGCAACCGTTATTATTGGGCAAAATAATAACGGTTGTTATTATTTTGCTGCTGCTGCTGGTATCAAAAATACAGAACGAGCAAGGCCACATCTTTACACACATATTGAGAAGAAATTTAACCCATAAATTCTGAACACAGAAAGATTCCTTAGAAAATACGTATACCATTTTATCATCCAACCCCATAACTACGTACATTTATCAATAAATTATTATTTACGTTCTTGAGGCCTGCTGAGAACATAAAACACAATTTTAATGCGCTGTCAGTTTGCCTCAATGTTTCATATTTTATTTACACCCCTTTGCTTCCTTCCTTTTAGTTAATGCCTGTAATGTTTAAAATTATTTCTGAAATAGAATCTTTTTACTACATTACTTTGATTTGCAATGTTTGTATGTAAGTATTATGGTAAGTTCATCATCATCAGGTCTTTTTTAGTCTCCCTCCACTGCAGGAGCACGACCCTCTCTGTACTTCCAAAGCCATATACTAGCCAGAGTAGTCAGAGAATTTGGCGTACAATCTCCACGCTGGCCAAACAGGTTGGAGAGATCTAATATAACAATAAAAGGTTTTTTCCTTATGCAAGTTTCAAAAAAGTTTTATACTTCACTTCATGATAAAACTCATTTAATTATATAAAGAAGAGAATTACTGGGAAGTCGAAAAAATTAATTCATTTTGTCAGAGTAAAACTCTGAGTTATTGTTAGAAACACGTCTATATTAAACATTAATTTATAATAAGGTACGTATAAGAAACACATTTGATTTAAACATTAATAAGGCAGGCAGTTGAATAAGCTCCCTTAAAACTATTTTGAGGTCTGAGCTTTGTAATTCAGATTCTGGGTTAGGTATTACAGCCAACGGAATACAAAGCGTAATGAGACCCGCGTTTTAACTTATTGCGGGACTCATTCGGTTATAATCCAGTTGTCAGAAAGACAATGGGGCTTTATGGCCCTAGGCTCTGTCTACCCTAGAAAAGACACAAAAATGCACATTGATGACTGTAGAAAATGGTTGTCGGCTGTCCCATTTCAAAACCTAGTAAGGGACATTTTTTCAAAAATTCATCTTATTACAAAGTCAAGTATGTCTTTATTCTCCTTACAATATACAAAAACACCAGCGTTGATATCTCACAAAAAGCAGGAGATTTATAACAGTCCATACCTAGTAAGTACACCATTCAAAGGCCCCTGACCACTTCAAAGTCTAGTAAGTAACTATAACTATTTCAAAACCCAGTATTAAATAGTAAAATGCTTTCGACTGGATACAATATGAAAAATTAATTTATAACACCTAAAGTATCAAATAAATATTTTTCTTTCAAAATGGCCACAGTAGAGTCGGACTCAAGCTCCTTAACTTGTGCTTTTATAGGTACCTTGTTTAATGCAACATTTATGTTTTAATTCATTATTCGCGGCTTTAATTTTTGATTGCGTTACCTGAGAAGTTTGTTTTTTTTTTTCTTAGATTCAAAAGACCACAGATTTACGTGATATAATTCCGACTAAACTCGTCCACTCGTTTCTGTTAAAAAGGTCTTGACACACGGACAGCCTTTTAAGGTGTTATTCCCTAAAAATGAATATAACTTTAATCAATGGTAGTTAAATTGAAATTCATATTTTACATGGCTGCCTAAAAATGAATATTATCTTTTTAGGTTTAATGCATGTTTAAGAGTTTATTATACCATCAAGCAAGTAAAAACATTCGTTGGAATCTGTAAATTATAACAAAATGCACAGGCTGTTAAATTTTATTATGGCATTGTAGACTTTAACATTTTTTCGCAGGAAAAATTTCGCTAGATCGATACGAAACATATTGTATAGTTAGATGACTGAAATAAAACACGTTTTCTAATTGTTTCTGTCTTTTATACTGTTTTTCCGTTTGATTTTGATCCTCTTACATATGGACCAAATGTAAAAGGATGAAAACCGTTTTGATTTTAAATAGCAATGAAAAATACGAAAGCCGTAATGGATGTTGATGTGACCATCAAAACATCGAACACCTAATTTGTCAAAAGGAAATAGGGGCTTTCCTTTGTCAAACGGGTTGATGTCTCAGTTAATGTAATCTCTATAGATAATTAAATGGCATTGCCTTCAGCGGTTATTATTAGTAGCCGAATTTATGCGGTTTAATATTTTTTAACAGATGTCATCCCCAGCAACGATAAGACAATAGGACCCTTCTCCCAAAATGTCAACCGGGCCAGAACCATTATTCATCTAATAAAATTGTATTTGTGATTGAAATTTATACGCATTTCATGAATGTATCTTTTGTTGTTGACAGAGAATCGATTTGTAACAAATTGACTTTGAATTTAAATCTATTTGTATTTGATCAGTACCCAAAATATACATGACGGTTTAAAAAATATATACCTTAATGTATTAACAACTTTCATGCTGCATGTCATACTATTTACACATACTAAAGTAAGTTAAATCATTTTTTCTTCTTAGAAACTATGTCAATATGGGATGCGGTTAGCAACCCATTATTATTTTGATTCTGTTTTTATTATACATCCACAAAAGCTAAACGTGGCCTATGGATTTATGGACTTAGGCTCTGTGTAATCCGTAGGTAATAAAGACGTGATAATATGGATGTTTTTCTTCTTGGGTTTAAGTAAGTAATACTTACAGTGACCCTCGTTTTTGACTTTCCCTCGGCAAATACCTGGGCGGCTGATCACTTTTGTATGAAAATGTCGATTTTTTGAGTGCCTAGCATTGATCCCAAAGGAAAAGTTGTTCATATTAACGAGATAAGTAAATAAATAAATATATATGGACATATCACACAAATTAAGCTAGCCCCACAGTAAGTTGTGAACTTGTGTCGCAGGATACTAACTCAACGATACTATATTTTATAATATATACCTATATAGATTAACATCCAAGACCCAGGTCAATCTGAAAAAAGATCGTTTCTAATCATGATCTGACCGGGGATCGAACCCGAGACCCCCGTGACGCAGGCTGGCGTAGTGAACACCGAGTGCTCGTCGAGTCACCCCTTTAAGGCGAAGTGAGTTCACACACTAGCGCCACCCAGCAATTAATTCATTTACTCCTAAGTCAAAACAAATTTAAAAAATCTAATAGCTGATTGCCCTAGTAAATTACGTGTAGTATTCTTTTTGTTACTTTTCATAGATATTACAATTTAAGTTTAAGGGAACGAATTTTTTACTAACGGTAATAATTCGTTCTCTTAACTCATCAAATTAAAAATAGTGAAAACTTACCTACAAGAAATTTTCTAACTGTTAGCTGTTAGATTTTTTAAATTTGAGGCCACAAGGCTCCGTCCTGGGACCATTGCTTTTTATTTTGTACCTGACAGATCTCAAACATACAATAAAACTACCTTTCTCCCTATTTGCTGCTGATACAAAATTCTATGGTGATCCTAATTCACAATTCCAGGACATACAAAAAGGGCTAGATGATATCTCTGACTGGACTAAAGATTGGCTACTGACACTTAATGTAGACAAATGCACAGTGCTACATATAGGGAAAAAAAATCCTCTTAAGACATACTACCTTGGCAATCGACAGCTAACTCCAGTAGAATCACAAAAAGATCTTGGTATCACCATCACCACAAATTTGAAATGGGAAACACATATAGTCAATATAGTAAAAAAAGCAAATTCTATGTTGTATCTCGTACGTAGATCCTTCACGAGTCTGACATTGAAAACTTTCATCAAACTTTATAAGACATACATTAGACCACTGTTGGAGTTTGCCTTCGTCATTTGGGACCCGTATTTAAAAAAAAGATATAACTCTTTTGGAGAATGTACAGCGTAGAGTTACAAAATTGGTAAAGTCATTGCGAAATCTGACATACGAACAGAGGTTAAAAGAACTGAACCTACCAACACTCGAGCGTCGTAGAAGAAGGGGCAATCTAATTGAGACCTATAAGATTGTAAAAGGATATTATGATGTACCTGATCTACAAGGCCTATTTCAATTTTCTGCAAACAAGCATCTGAGAGGTCATTCGCTGAAGTTGTGTCGCACTAATGCCAAAAAGAACCCCCTGAAAAATTTCCTAACCAACCGCGTGGTCACAGATTGGTACAAACTACCGGAAGAAACTATTAAAGCACCATCAGTCAACAGTTTCAAGAATAGATTAGACAAGAAAAATATCTCCAAACCTTAAGACGCACACGCATCAGCTTAAAAGCTGCTAGTGTGATCTACAATTAATAATAATAATAATAATAAATGATTTAAGAGTTATAGAATTGATTGCTGGGTGGCGCTAGTGTGTGAACTCACTACGCCTTAAGGGTATGTCAAGGATCAATTTACACTCTGTACGGATATGTATAGAATCTTTCGCTACAATCCTACAAGATGAGAATGAAAGGCCAAAACAAGCGTCGAACTTAATAAAATTTTACCATACTCGTAAAACGGAATGGACTCCAATTCTTATTGAGAAGGAAAATTGCTTATGTTTATTAAAACGTATCGTAATGCGCACCTGGGCCGTTAGAAATATGGACGGATCATGACCAAAAGGTAATAAAGGCTATTTTGTACACGAACGAGAAAATTATTTCTTTTCCATGCTTGTCTAGGAGCAAAGAAAAATATTCTATACTATTAAAAAAACCAGTTTTCGGAATTATAATTTCTCTTGACTCGTCCAGCACTATCCGCATAAACCAGACGAAGACATTCAAAGATGCAGCTCGAATACATCACTATTTTAATCCCCACTTCAAGGCACACCAAAACGCTTTTCGTGATTCGTCCTAAAAAAATAAAGATGAAGTTGAGTCTAAAAATTTGTATTCACTAGCTACTAACAACATTGAGTAATTACGATGTAAAACACTTTGTTTACCAACTTTCTAGACTTCAGATGAAATAAGTAACTGACCCAAACAAAGGTTAGTGTAAACTTCCTACCCCTATCTTAATTTTCCTACTACCCTATACCCCACTAAACCTCATGGAAAACTAAGTTTCAAAACATAATCGTCCGCATGGCCAGAAAATGTGATCGTCTATTTATCTAAAAGGACCCGTACGTTGTGATACGTATATGAAAGTTACAGAAGAGTTAATTGATAGTTTAATACAATAAATTGAGCATAAAATATAAGGCTTGATTAAAACTATCACTTAGCTTAGAACTGCTGTTGATGTCGTCGCTCCACGATGCTAATTCGCGTTTCTCAGAATATTCGCCCGATGATTTGACGCCGCGTTTATTGTCGCCTCGCCTACGCCGCCGTCGTCACGGGGACGTCCCGATTCACGTTCACGCATGAAACAGGTTTATACCGCAAGTTTATATTCATATAATAGTAGTATTTTAACAGGTCATAGAAAAAGAAAGTGAAAGTAAAGAAAATAAAATAAATAATATCTTAACTTAAAGTTAGACATAACGACCAATCGAGCTGCTGGACTCCGCCTTAGAGAATTTATTGAGGGCAGGCCATAAGACCTGTAGAATTCCTATAAAAAATGAATACATCCGGGTCTCCCATCCAACCTAGCAACCCGTCCACACTATAGTCAGTTCCAAGGCAGAATTGGAAGGTGCAGATGTTCCACGCGCACCTGACTATCAGTGTCCTTACGACCTTTTAGAGCCGACCGTAGAACCTAAGCCCTAGACCCTATAACCTATCCTACTTCGTCTGCAGACGACTTTATTTTACTATGCCTGAGTCTGACGCTGGTGACCTTTCTAGATCATCTTACTATCTATTAAAGTAACTATTTACCAGTTACCATTTTCCATGATGCCATCAACATGAATTTCCCTAGGATGGCGTCTTCCATCTGATTCCCACGGCGCGGGCGAACCCGATATTATAAGACTGTGTCAATGCATCATAGAGAATTTAAACTGTTAATGATTACTGCTATCATACTAAAACTCAATACCACATTCCTCCGACAAAATTTCCCTAAAGTATAGTATGGTGTGGGTTATACCCAAGCTAGACGCAGGATGTGGCGTTGAGTTGTTTATCACAAAGCAAATATGCCTCAATTTACTGTAGAATAGAGACGGTATTAATTACCGTACAGGTCTACAAAAATCACCAGATGCTCTAAAGTAATGAGGATATTATTCAGATTTTAGGTAGGTCCAGTCTATCAGTATAACATTAATATTAATTACTAAAATATAAGAAAACATTGACTAATTAATTTACAAGTGTTAGAGTAACAGATTGGTGAATGTACGTCCCTATCGAACCTAGCCTTTATAAATCCTAGTATCTCATCGGAAATTTTCACTACCAAAATACCAAAACATTAATAGGAACTACAAACATATTAGATAAATACATTCAGCGACACATAAATCCCACTATACAACGTCGACTGGACTTACAACCTCGCCTTTAAATGTCTCCTGTATTATTAAATTCTCATGCAAGTATATATATAAAATAAGTTATAGTAGTACAAATAGAATATACAAGAAATAATAAAGAAAATGTTTATACGACCTTTGTATGTAGTTGTTATAATTATGGATTACCGAATCTTCACAGCGCAGTGATGATAGTTCGCCCCTGTCTCACGAGACACTTTATTTATAGTGAATTTTACGCAAGGATTCATATTAATACCGAATATAGTACTTGCGACTGGTCTAATCCGTATATTTTTCTAATAATAATTTGTCAACGTCAACAACCGTGCGCGCGCGCTGCCTAATCCCGTCTCCCGAGCCTTCTTTAATGCCTGCATTTGCCGATTTTCAAACCACACCCCTAATACCCGAATTTTGTAAAAGAAACACTCCGATTGGTTATTATGTCTGATGCGTACTCGCAGACATAACTGTTCTTTATTTTTACTAGTAAACGCCCCTTCCTAGAAAAGGTACAAGTAGTTTAATGTTTTTAAGCATGGTATTTAATAAAAATATTTGAAAGAAAATTCTGTATAAGACGACGTCTGTTACATTAGGTCAGCAAACTCGGACCTAAACAAAGTCTAACCAAACAATAGGCTGGGTTTAAACCAAGACTGTGCAGCGGCCCGGCAAAACTACACGAGAATAGGCGAATACGAGAGTGTGGAGGCAGTATTTAGCAAGTCTCGGCTATATTTATTTGGTGGCGGATTTTGAAGAGAACCGAGAACGAAACCTCTCGACGAGAGTGTGGAGCGGGCTTTAGGCTACTTGTCCAATGGAGTGGAGCGTAGTTGCGGAGCGGTGTGCGATGTGTCACGCGGGAAGTTTCTTGCAATTTTATTAGTGACATTTTTTATCGCTCACCACTCGCGAATTACCTTTCAAAAGGTTTAAATAATATATATTTACCGGGTATATTAACAAACAAGTCAATCTGAAAAATATTGATTTTTAAAAAAGGCATATTTACTGTATAAATGATTATTTAATGGATGTGGCCCTTCAGGCACGTAGGTGTCCAATACTGAACTGAGTTTCTTTCGGCATATTCTTCTCAGCAGTGGTCTTTCCGAAACGCAAGTAGTTTTTCGATTTTGCATATATAAAAAAATAATAACAAGAAAGATAATTGATGTTCAAAAAGTGATACATTAGATTCAAAATTTGAATAAAAACTATTCATTTCATTTCATTTCATTTCATTCCAAATCTTTGGTGGAAATGCATCCTGCTTTTTATAAAATACGGAACCCTAAAAACACTGCTTATTAGGATTACACTTTCACACTGCTCTTGTCGAAACGCTCACAGTTTCAGTTTTACGAAGCACTGCTTAACAAATTTCTGGTGGAAATGCAGCCTAACATGCTTTTCATATTTACACATCTAGTATTAATATGACAGTCGTTAGCGTTTGTTTGTCTATATTTACTGGCAACACTAATAGTTTTTGTCATAAACAAAATTTATGCTATTTTTATTTATATCTATTAATAATTAGTAGGCAAACAGGCATACGGCCCACCTAATGGAAAGTGGTTACCGTAGCCTATGAACGCCTGTAACACCTGTGCTGCTTGCGTGTTGCAGACTCTGAATAAATATTTTCTGGACCCCATATTATAGTAAGTACACTTTTTAACCGAGTTCTTTAAAAAGATGTTATTAATTTCACCCGTATGTTATCATCATCATCATTCCAGCCTCCCCCAAGGCCTCCCCCAAGGATTTCCAATACGACCGGTTGGAAGCGGCCTGCATCCAGCACCTTCATGCGACCTTCATCTGGTAGTCGGTGGGTGTCCAACGCTTGCTGCGCTTGCCGGTACGTGGTCGCCATCCAAGAACCTTCCTGCCCCATCGGCCATCGGTTCTTCCCGCTATGTGCCACTTCAAAGAGCTAATCCGCTGAGCTATGTCGATGACCTTTGTTCTTCTACGGATCTCCTCGTTTCTGAGAATCACTGACCCGTATATAGTTACCTAATATTGACAGAATTATACAGTTGATGCGTTAGTTAGCCTATACCAGCTTCTTAACATGTGTGCCAATTTTCATAAGTATACATCCCCTGTGAGAAAAGATTTTTCCTTCTACGCCTAAGCTCAATAGCCTTCATTACCTTCTGGTCACAATCCGTCCATATTTCTAACGGCCCCAGATGCGCATTATGATACGTTTTAATAAACATAAGCAATTTTCCTTCTCAATAAGAATCGGGGTCCATACCGTTTTAGGTGGTGGTAAAATTTTATTAAGTAAGACGCTTATTTTGCCATTCAGTTTTCATCTTGTAGAAAGTTTTTCTACGTAACTTTTGAGTAAATGTCCCATTTTTCGGTATAGTAAGTATTTATTATAAGAAATGGTATTTTTTAAATACCATATCCTCTGAGTGCCCTGGCTAATTATGGCTCTGGTAGTTCAGAAAGAGTCATGCTCCTGCAGTGGAGACTAAAAAAGACCTGATGATGATGATGATTTTTTAAAATATAAATAAAGTTGTTATGGTGTATTTATACGTTTGTATGTCGGTACGTATGTAAGTCTGGACGTCTGTACGTCTTTATTTCTGTACATTTTGTATGTTTTTCAGCGCATACTTATCTAAAAACTGTCATTCGGAGTGTAATAATTTTTTGTAGTTTCTTTACCGTACAACACCGATACTTAGTATCTCAATTTACTGGACATTAGCAGAATCACTGAAATCTCGGTGGAAGCCATTTTATAAAACAGAAGAAGAAGAAATGTAAAATACTGACGTAGTAAGTACGTAAATTTGGTACTAACAGACTTACAAAGACTTCTTAGGATAGTAAACCACTTTGGTTTGCTGGCAGACCCACTTTAGTGAAAGAAAAAAAACCGACCAAGTGCGTGTCGGGCCACGCGCGCAGTGTAGGGTTCCCTAGTTGCAAATGACAACATTGAGTTCACACTCGCTCCTCACAGTCACAGTTTAACGACCAAAAACATCTAACAATGAAAATTGTATGAAATTTTATATTTTCGAGTACATTTTATAAGTTGGTTTTAGTTTGTACTTAGTACTCAGCTCTGATATTTTTCCAATTAACTTCAGTATATATACTTTTTCACGTATTCATATCTAACAGTTTTGAAGATAGAGGGGGCACACTTACCTCTAACAAAAATTTGAACGAAAAATGGTGTTTTCAACCTCACAATATTTTTTAAAGACCTATTTAACAATACCTAACACGAAGGGTTTGTATAAAAAAAAAATATTACTACCTCTTTACTTGTATGGGAGCTACCCTAAAAAAATATTTTTTCAATTTTTTTTTCTACCACTATTTTGACATGATTAATGTACATACCCATACCAAATAACAGCTTTCTAGTACTTATAATCTCTGAGTAACCGCAGACGGACTGACAGACGGGCAGAAAGACAGACAGACATGGCGAAACTATGAGGGTTCCTATTTTACTACGGAACCCTAATAAAGGAACATTGCAATGTTGGCGAGCTCGTGAAGCAATGGTTAACATGCCAGCCTGCGATACGAGGAGTCCCGGGTTCGATCCCCACTCAGGTCATGATAGAAAACGATTTTTTTCAGATTGGCCTTGGTCTTGAAGACTTTGATGTTTATGTTTATAAATCCCTGTTAATATTATAAATGCGAAAGTGAGTTAGTTTATTTGTTTCCTACACTTTCACGCCCTATTTACTAAACCGATCATCATGAAATTTTACATACACATAGGTTAGGATACTGAAAAGGATAAAGGCTATTTATCACGCGGGCAAAGCCGCGGGTAACATCTAGTTTATAATAAATACTGTTGCCTGTCCTAAGCGTAACAAACAAACTCACTTTCGCATTTCTAATATAAGTTAGAATTAAAGTATCGTTGAGTTAGTATCCCAAGACAAGTTCGAAACTTACTGTGGGGCTAGCTCAAGTTGATTTACTTACCGTAAATTTTATCACGATTGATTTAGCGAACTTTAACATAACAGTAATTGATGAAACCAACGGACCCTAATTGAATTGTCTTCGACCAAGAGGCGATCTCAGGTACGGAACCTATTTCAATGTTTACCTTGTAAATCCAATCAAAACCATTAGACCCTCTATCTGTACATTGTGTTCGAATTATATAAACCCATTGAATTTCTAATGAATGGTGTTTCAATATTGATTGTCTTCAAGGCCTAAGTTTGCTTTAGATATGTGGGCTTAGGTACTTGTGATCATCCGTGTGATGTAGGCACAGAAATAGGAGTACATTTTTAATCGGTTTCAAAAAGGGGGAGGCTCAATTCATCGGAATCTTTTTTTACGTATGTTCCCCGATTTCTCGAAGGCGCCTGAACCGATTTAAGAAATTCTTTTTTTGTTCGATAGGAAATCCTTTACAGATGGTCACATTAATTTTTTATAGAAATGTGTTGAGGGCTTTTTGAAAAAAAAAGACAATAAAAAATACACGTATGTCGTTCGGATTACACTAATTTTCATTTTATTTTAATGCCTATCAAAACAAATTGATAGGGTTGAAGTCGGTTTTTGTTTTTTGTTAAAAATATTTTAAATTATTTTTGATCTATGGATGTCTAAGTAGGTATAAAACAGATCCTATCTGACCATAGTTAGACAGTGTCTACAAATTACGGCTTTTGCTATCCCTTCTTTTTACCCGACTGACTCACTTACAAGGAGGGTACTGGTTTTCGCGCGTATATTATGTATGTCTGTTCCATTGTTGCCTCCTGTAGCCTAAATAGCTATTTTGAAGTGTCGTTACATTTGTATTCTTCCCCTGAGTGTCATAGGCTATGTAAGGTCAGCAAAAAATCTATGTGGCGGACGTTATAATAATAATAAGCCTCTTTATTTCCATAAAAGTAAATTTTTTACATTATTAGTTGTTTATGGATTTGTTTTTATGTAATGGATCCCTATTGGGTAGAAGCCTCCTCTTCCATCATTTTCCATGTGGCGGACGTTATTTATCCAAAACGGCAGTAAAATTATTTTAAAGTTAATTTTAATATATAATATAACTTAATGTTTATTTATTTATTTTTCTTTTTTTTGTAGGTTAATTTTCTTTTTTTAAGACTAGTTATAGTTTATAATCTTAGTTTCGTTCTTAGTTTCGTTCTTTGTTTTTACATAAAAGTAAATACAATTAATATCTATAAAATAAATAATATTTCCTTTTTCATAAATAGTGAATTTTTTCTTCATTTCCAAGGCTGTCGGGAAGGGCATTTATAAATTTTTATCGTCATAGCTAGCGGGTCAGACTTAAAAAGTTCTAGCTTGGAAGCGGATGTTCCTAATTGATTTTACAGGCAGACATTAAGGGCTAATAGTCTAACTATAGGGTGATCTAAGGGCTGGCAATGTTCTTACACAAAATCGAAGATTGGTATTCAAATGGTAATCCCGTCAGCCTATTGGACACATTGATTGCGAGATATTTTATTTTTAAGGTGATCTTATTAGTTTGAGCATCATCTCGGAATATGGTACACCAGGAAGAACCGTCACACATGCGAAACCGTGGGCAAAAAAAAATATACCACCCGCTTGAAAAAAAAATAGGTTGTAAATAAGACACCAAATATTTTTCTTTTTATTTTTGACCCATTTTTTCTTGCGGGTTCCCGGCAGAGTAGAATAGGACCACTCCAAGTCCTCCCGTGGATGTCGTAAAAGGCGACTAAGGAAACACAAGCTAAACAAAGCTTATTCACATCAAAGAGACCTCTCCAACCTGTCTGGCCAGCGTGGAGAGTGTAGGCCAAATTCTCTGACTACTCAGGCTGGTATATGGCTCTGATAGTGCAGAGACGGTCGTTCTCCTGCAGTGGAGACTGGAAGGACCTGATGATGATGATGATGATGATGATTCGCATAGTATATAGACTAACTAGGGCTTAGGATCAGAATCAACCTGTATTATCGATCACTAGCACGAAATTAACTTTTCTTGTTCTAACAACCGAAAACACTAAATAGTTTTTTATACTCCGCTCACGTTAGTGTAATGAAAGGAAGCCTATTACTCCAGACAAAGTGTATACAAAATTTAATGATAATCGGTTCAGTAGATAGGGCGTGAAAGCGTAACAGACAAACAAACTGACTTCCGTATTTATAATACTAGCTGTTACCCGCGGCTTCGGCAGCGTGAAATAGCCTATGTCCTTCTCAGTATCCTAACCTATGTGTATGCAAAATTTTATGATGATCCGTTCAGTAGGTTAAGCGTGAAAGCGTAACAAACAAACAAATAAACAAACTCACTTTCGCATAAATTTATAATATTAGTTGGGAAGTTGGAATTACTTATATATAGGCATAGGTATTGTTTGTCAAGCAAGATAATAATGTGCAAAACATTTACGAATCATCCACTAAATAATTTACCACCAGACTGTCTTCGCATTAGAAAGGTAAATAATAAATTATTTAAGGTAACCAAAATCGAAAATTACCGCAACTTAGGAAGAATTAAACGTCAAGAACTCGCTAAATTATTTACGTAAGTACCTGGTAAACTGATAATTTCTTGAACTTTGCCAATTAAAGTCTCGAAGGCTTTATCTGAGTTCGACCCAAAGCTCTCCAGAGCCTTATAATTGTTCTTTATTTTTTTGTACCTTTTCCAAATAATGCCTCTTCAGAGGAAAACGAGTAGTATGATATCCCTTAGAGTAAAAACGTAGTGGAGTTTGTGGTGGGAAGTCAAGGGGTGCAGTTCGGGTCTACCTTGGACGATTTTGCAAATTGATTTTGGTGAACTTTATAATATGAAATTGGTGTAGTTTGGTGTTATAAATGCTCGTACTCATGGAACAATTTGTGAAATAGATGAAGTGGACTGTTATATGGACTCGTATAGACTTGTCACCATAACCTCCCGACCACGAGGCATCAAAGAACATACGCGATCTTTGATGCTTCGTGTTACAACTTTACCGTACAACACCGATACTTAGTATCTCAATTTACTGGACATTGGCAGAATCACTGAAATCTCGGTGGAAGCCATTTTATAAAACAGAAGAAGAAGAAGAAAAACGTAGTTTTGGACGGCAGCTAGGTGGTCGACGACATCACCATCATAATATTTCAGGCACTGGAAGTCCACTGCTGGACATAGGCCTCTTCAAAAGAATTCCAAAATGACCGCTTCGAAGCTGCCTGCATCCAGCTTTTCCCTGCGACCTTGGTCAGGTCCGACCACCTGGTCGGTGGTCGGATTACATAAAACAGATTTTTATTTATTTAATAAATAAATACATAAGCAGGCCCACGGCAAATCGAACGAACGTACCGAGGGTTCCGTACAAAAAACGTACTTTTTTACTTTTTCAAAGGACACAATCACGGTTTTTTTTATTTTTACCTGTATCGGTGCTACCCTCTGAGTTTTGTTAGACTTACTTGCAATTTTGAGATATTTTTTTAAGTTTACGACATATACTCGTACTTACGACATTATATTTTGATTGCGTTGACTTAAAGTTTGATTTTTACACAAAGTCAAGGGACAGTATATCTCAATATGTTATAATATTTTCAACTTGATATGTTAGAAGGAATACCTATATGCGTTTCTAAGAAAAAGGTTCTTGACAGCGAACATACCGACAAATCCCTCCTGTGCCTCTCCCATGCCTCTGTCGGGAACAGACTCAACTTTTCTGTCATCGTTTCCTTACAAAACGACCTCAAAACCATTACTACTATTGGTTTATATCTCAGCTCATTACTGTATCTCGTAAACAAAGTAATAAACCACGAGACATTTATTATTCTGTTTTTGGAGATGTTGTTGTAGTTAATCTTCGCTTAACGAGTCCCTTCAGCTCGAAAGATAAGTAATGAATCGAAAATCTCCAGATAAGAATATTTATTTACTTCCCTTTAATCAAACTGATTCCTTTCTTTTATGATTCCCTGCCTTTTTAAAAGTCACCTTTGCCTAAAGTCTTTGGGGATAATTATTCCGACAGTATTTATACAGTCGGTGTAATTACAGATAAACCTGAACCCTACAATTTTAAATTTGTTTGGGGGGGGGGGGGATCTTATCTTAAGTAACTTCCTCGGGTGGATTTAGAATAAGCAAGTAGCAGTAAGCTTATAACCATCATAGAAACCTCTCCAACCCGTAAGTTTGAGACTTATGTAATGGGATACTAACTCAACGATAGTATATTTTAGAATAAATACTTATATATAGATAAACATCCAAGACCCAGGTCAATCTGAAAAAGATCATTTTCCATCTTGACCTGACCGGGGATCGAACCCGGGACCATCCGCAATGGAAATATACAAAGATCTGATGATGATGATGACGTTTATTACTGTTATTACAGGCCCATACTAAAAGTTCCTTTGCCCCTTACCATTAGCACAGATTTAATAATAGTAATAATGTGAAGAACGGAAACTTGCAGCGTCCCTCGCTATATGGCGTACCCGCAATTCTTTCCCGTGCTAAGGATTTTTTTAGGTTTCGAAAAACCAGCTAGCAGCAACTTGCTACTGTTCTCAGTCGCACGTTACACGCCGTCTCTTCTACACGTAGAAGTACTTAGTTTTCATGTCATATCGACCCTGATAGTTAACACACACACAGACATGTGCACGCATGTAAAGTTTCGTTTGTAGTAGTTTAAGTTAGTTTAGTTACCCAATATGCTTTAACGTTTTTAGCTAGCTAGGACTCCAAATGAGTTTTCGCTTCTTCACCGGACTTTTAAAGTGAGAGTGCCCTCAACCTGTAATGTGAGCATCACCAATGGGCCTCTTGGAGGGATGGACTTCGGCTTTGGGCGTTGGCTGTGTGCCCAAGGCTTGGAGAGACAACAAACTCGCATATGCTTGACGGGCGGGCCGCTATTTGTATGTATAGCCTGAAGGGCTGAACTGAGAAACTAAGGCAAAGCCTTTAGAGTGCAGCAACTCTCAAGTTTTGCCATTTGGGCCGAGCTGTGCTAATTTTGGATATCATATACGCGTATCGTTGATTAGTATTTGTATATGGAGGAGCCCGATGGTCCAGTGGGTGTTAGCTCTATGAGCGCTTACGTATGTTAAGCAACCCCTGGTGCAGTCCCTACTTGGATGGGTGACCGCAAGTGGCATAAAAATATCTCGAGCTCCTCCGTGCTTCGGAAGGCACGTTAAGCCGTTGGTCCCGGCTGTCATCGCTGATGGCAGTCGTTAAGCTTTGTCAGATGCCTTAAGGCAGCTTGAAAAATCTGACACCAGTGTTGGCCACTTACACATACGAAAAAGAAAAGAAAAGATTTGTATATGCATTTTGTGGTAACCAATCACAACAGAAACGTGCAACCGGCAGATTGCTGAATATATTTAACTAGCCTTTACCCGCGGCTTCACTCTCCTTACATACAAACTTTGGTCCCCAGTTGAAGCCCCTTAGGAAATTAATTTTGGAAAAATCCTTTTTAGGGTTTCGTAGTCAACTAGGAACCCTTATAGTCTCGCCATGTCTGTCTGTCCGTCCGCGGTTTTACTCTGAGACTATAAGTACTAGAAAGCTGTAATTTGGTATGGTTATCTATATTAATCATGCCAAAAAAGTTTTAATTTAAGAATTTTATCGTGTTGGGTATTGTAAAATAGGTTTTTAAAAAATATTGTGAGGTTGAGAACACTAGTGTTTCGATTTTATTTTTTTTTATAGAATATTTGTTTATAAAGTTCAAGTTTTTGTTAGAGGTAAGTGTCCCCTCTCTATCTGCTAAACGGTTTTTATATTGATGCGTGAAAAAAATTGCAGCAGTATTATATATACTGAAGTTGAAAGGGAAACTATCAGAGCTGAGTACTAAGAACTTACAAACTAAAAAATAAAAAAAAATATAGGAAACCATATAAAATGTACTCGAAAATGTAAAATTTCATACAATTTTCATTGTTACATGTTTTTGGTCGTTAAACTGTGAGGTTGCAAGTGTGAACAGTGTGAACTCAAAGTTGTCATTCGCAACTTTGTCGAGCTCCGTGGCGCAGCGGTCAACACGCCTGCCTGCGACACGGAGGTCCCGGGTTCGATCCCCGGTCAGGTCAAGATGGAAAATGATCTTTTTCAGATTGACCTGGGTCTTGGATGTTTATCTATATATGTATTTGTTATAAAATATAGTATCGTTGAGTTAGTATCCCATAATACAAGTCTTACTAAGAACTTACTTTGGGGCTAGCTCAATCTGTGTGATTTAAAAAAAAAAAAAAAAAAAAAAAAACTACGGAACTCTATACTGCGCGTGGCCCGACACGCACTTTATGCCGGTTTTTTATATAATACCTACGCCATAATAACTATCTGCTTGCCAAATTTCAGGGCAATCCATTGAGAGGTTCAATACTAAAACAATTATTGCTTCCTCAAATGACAATTAAGTACATACAGATTAGATAGCAAGTTAATACATAGATGATTCCACAATCTCTTCAGGACCCTGATGGGCGCTGCAATAGAAGAGAGGAGGAATCGTGTCACTGTTGTTAGTATAGCACCTAGTATAGGTTTAGAATAGAATAGCGTTTATTTGAAAAAGACACACAGTACACACAGTTACATAAAGAAAAAAAAAGAAACATTAAATAAAGGTGAATATGGGGTTCCACTTGCGCGAAGAAACAGTCTCTGAACCGCCGCCCGCCCAAAGATGGCACCCCACCGCAGCACTGTGTCCGTTTTCAAATAGGTCCCAACTCAGCATGTGCTGGCTTTAAGGCCAGCGCTGGTCTTCCGTTGGGACCCATGTTGACGTCACGGGTGTGCGCGACTTACAAAAATAGAAAATTATATTTATCACCCAAAGTACTTAGTAATATATAAAAAGCTTTAAGCTGTTTACTGGTATTGATCAGTCGGTAACGGTTGTTTTTATATACTTACTAGCTATTTATCCACGACTCTTCCGCATAAATTATAGCCTTTATAACCCGCAGATAAATTAGCTTCCTATAAGTGAAAGAGTTTTGAAAATCGGTCCAGTAGTTTCGGAGCCATCATCATCATGTCGTGTAGGTGACACGGTCAGTCGACCATGCACACCCTGGTGTCAGAGTTCTGCGGAACCGCCTCTTAGCCTCTGACGTGGATCCTTTAACGACTACCAGATGGCAGCCGGGACCACCGGCTTAACGTGCCTTCCGAAGCACAGAATCATCTTTCTTATCAGACAATCAGGTGATTCATGCCTGCAATGTCTTAGCCAAACTGGAAACAACTTAATAAAGTATGCTTCCCGTGGGAATCGAACCCACGACCCCCGGGTCAACAAGGCAAACGCCTTAACCACTGGACCACGGAGGCAGTTACAGCCGGAGCCTATTCAGTGCAAACAAACTATTATAGTTATCAATCTTTATTACATTAGTATAGATAGCAAATATAATAAATATACCTACAGGAGAAAAAGATGTACCTAAGTGCCAACTTTAGTTGAGATACATTGACACTTATTAATAGACTACAAACTACTCATATTATTTTAGAGGGCGTTGAGGCCGTAATAAAGCAAAACCCTCGAGTCCGTGCCGGTTTTGTCACTACCGGCGCTCTGGGCCAAATTATTGTGGCCCAATCAAAATTTTATTTAATGATTAAAATTGGTTTATTCACACTTGCAGTGGCACTCTCTAATTTAGTTTATACAAACCTGTATCTTGAGAGACCCGCTCTTAACAGAGTTAACATAAAAGTACAGAATAATGTCAAGTAACTTACAGAAAGTAGTTATGTATATGTGTATGATGTCTTACCCAAAAGTGAAAGTTACTTGTCCCGTGCCCAAAAGGTATCAACGGATTTCTTAGCCTCTGCTGTCCATCCGTCACAGTGCTGTATCATTATGTAAAAGCATGAGAATTGACAGATCTTATCGATGTGAGTATACCACGTACTTTGTATAAAACAATTTCAGATTACGTACTATGAGTAGCTAGTTCTAAAATTACAAATTTTACTAATCTTTGATAAATTATCTTCTTGCATTTATTTTAACTAAATGCACAAAATTTCACAAAAGTTTCTATGAAGAAGTCCAAGTTCTCTGCAATATAATATAGAATGTCCAAAATTCAAGCAACATTTTCGTATGGAAAATTCTTACTCGTGCCAACTTAGTAGTTTTACATTTGTTGTTAATGCACGTTCTAATGAGAGGGGGCTATGGCTTGGTGTTTCTCTGCGCGATCGAATCAGAAATGAGGAGATCCGTCGAAGAACAGTGATCGCCGATGTAGCTCGGCGGATTATCTGATTGAAATGGCAGTGGGCGGAGCACTTAGTGCAAAGAACCGATGGCCAATGGAGTAGAAAAGCTCTTGAATGTCACCACTTAACGGCAAGCAGCACATCGTTGGACACCCACAAACCAGGTGATCGGACAACCAGATAAAAGAAGGCGCTAGATGCAAGCCACTTCTTGAAATCCTTGGGGGAGGCATAGGCATAGGTCTAGCAGTAGAATTCTCGCGGCTGATACATTCTTATAAGTCTTGGAAACTAGCTCAAAACTCATAGTGCAGTTACGCAGTCCTTTTTGACACCCCTTCATTCTGCTGCCCTTGGGCGGTCGTCTGACTGCGCCTTTCCCTAAAGTCGCTACTGGCTATAGTCGAGTTTACTTGAAAACAAAGGCATCAAATAAACAACGTCTTAAACAAAATTTACGGCCTTTGTTAATTAAATAATGGCCTGACTACAGTTCCCTTTAAGTTTTAAACTAAGGGCATTCAAGTTTGTTCTGTTCGTTTAACTCGATAATCTGACGAAATTAGATTTTGTGTAAAGACAAGATGGGTCCTAAAACAATATTAGATTACGTTAAATAAACTTTATCTGAGACGGTTACATTGACAGAAAGTAGGTCTGTAAGTCCATTGCTTTTTGAGGTTGATCGTCACGGGCTACTTAACTCGGATATAAAAAATCACATACCTAGCAATACTTAGTTCAATAGCATAGCCTAGCATATAGCATACTTTTGTCAGTGTTATTGGGTGGAAAGAAACGCACAGAATTACTATAGTTTGCCATTGCCCTGACTATTTGAATCAATAGTATCAGTAGGTAGTCTTCGAGCAACACGGAAGGGAGTAGCCATACGCTGCATTCCCCTCTGTCAAGGTACAAGCCAAAATTAGGCATATGCATATTATGCATGTCTATGTGTTAGTTGTGTGTGACTCATCTGTACACAAATTATTTTTTCTTTTTTATGTCATTTTTTGTGACAATGTCATAATTACTATCAAGTGACAGTTTAAGTTTTGTATGTAGGTGTGCGGAACTAAACTTGTGTGCACATTTCCCCCCGCAAAAAACGCCAGAAAAATTGTCATAATAAATTGTCGCTTTGCCCACTCCCTCCGTCCGGTACGGAGGCCGTGTTGCTCGAAGTAGGTAGTAGTCCACTAGTGTTCAAGTTGACTAAAACCTTCACCGAAAGCACGTATCATTATTATCATAATCAGATCTCTTTTTAGTCTCCACTGCAGGAGCAGGACCCTCTCTGTACTAGCAGAGCCATATAGCCAGAGCAGTCTGACGATTTGGCTTACTACACTCTTCACGCTGGCCAGACGGGTTAAGAAGTCTCTTTGATGTTTATAAGCTTTGTTTACCTTGTATTTCCTAAGTTGCCTTCTACGACATCAACGGGAAGACTTGGAGTGGTCCTTTTCTACTCTGCCGGGAACCACACGGGAAAGCAGGTATGGTCGATGAAAATTACCGTTCTTCCTTCGGATTGGTCTACAAACTTCTACAGGTTGGGCCGGGCAGGATAAGGCTATCGATTTTGGTTATAGACATTTTTAAGTACTAAATCTGTGGTTATATCTATTTATTTAAAAACTTCATTACGTAAGGACATTAATTGAAGGTCTTATCTACCAGTCAACCAACAGGTGATGCCGAGAATTAAATTATAAGATACTAGCAGTTACCCGCGACTTCGTCCGCGGTGACTTCAGGTTTGGAATGCGGGGATTATAAAATATGACGCTACAAAGCGGTAAACTAAACATATATCCCGATTTACCCCCTTAGAGGTTTAATTTCAGGAAACTATTAAAAATGTTATTATTTTTGCCGTTCTCAATTCACACGATATTTCATACAAATATGTCCAAGGAATAAAAAGTTTCATATAAACTTTAATCCTCTATTTCACCCCCTTAGGAGATGACTTTTGAAAAATCTTTCCTCAGTGGATGCTTAATACGTCATAAGAGGAATACGTGAGCAAAATTTCAAATTTCTAGCTCTAAGGGTATGGCCTGCGCGTGATCTTTGATAATTGCCCATTTTTTAAAGTATTAAAATGAATTTAGTATGTTATCCTTAATATATAGACATATGCCATCGTGGACTTTTCTGTAGACCTACATAAGATACACAATTCCACCATACATTGTTTTGTTATATCTCCAAGGGTTTAGACAGCGTTTTCGTTGAAAGCTCCCAAACCAGGGTTGGCATGATTAAAACAAGTGATTTTTAAACACATGTTTAAGACAGTGTTTAAAACAGTTTCAATTAAAATCGTGTTTTATATTACGTGTTTAAAAACACGTTGAAAAACAAGTTTTAAACAATGTATTAAACATTAAGAAAAAAACAAGTTCAAAATTAATTTTCATAGTAAATAAAATTAAATAATGATTCAGGATTCTAAAAAGATTATGAAATTATATCATTGAAACTAACGTGAGATAAATACATTATATTTAAAAACGGGTCACTCACGTGCTACTTTGTCGGGATTGCCGACTATAGACCAGACCCAGGCATTGGTGGAGGTATGTTGATGATGTTTTTGCAATATTGCACAAAAGCCATTTATCGTCATTTTTAGAACACCTAAATTCTTTACATCCGAAAATTAGTTTTACCACGGAGAAAGAAAAAGATGGCGTTTTAGCTTTCTTGGATGTGCTAGTGATAAGGGAATCGAATGGAGAGCTGTCGCATACGGTACATCGCAAACCGACGCATACGGACCGTTATCTAAGAGCAGATTCACACCACCACCCGTCTCATTTAGCGTCGGTGCCACGTACTCTTATCAACAGAGCAATGCGTCTATGTGACCCCCACACTGAAAAAACACAACAGGTTAAAATAACTAAAAGTGCTTTGGTTAAAAAAATATCGATTGAATCTAGGTACTAGAAATTGGTAACAATTACAAAACCGTTTAAAAACTGATATGTTTAAAATAACTAAATCATTATTGTTGCGATTACTAGTAGCCATACAGTTAAAACAAACAAAATCACATGTTAATGTAACAAAACTTATTTGGTTAATTTCTGTTTTGTTAATTACACTACTTATTTGGTAAATTGACAAAACTATTACATAAAATATTGTTTGAATTAACAAATATGTAGTTTTTTTAACATCTAGTATGCGTTTAGTGATTTTAACAAAAAAACACGTTTCAAATTACTTTAAATATGTTTTAATTTACAAATGTTTCTAGTTTTGAAGGACAAATCTGTTTCAGTTAAACTTAACTACAATAAGTAAGTTAAAGTAACAAATTTATAGTTGTAGTTTATATTAACCATTAGTTTGGATAAATACAACAAATATGTTTAGTATATTTAACCTAACAATTTTGCAAATATTATTATCAGTTAAAGGTATTTACAACAATATTTTTGGTTTGTTGTTTTTACCTTATTCATACTAATTTTTAACAAAGTATCTAGCTTAAAATAACCAACTCGACGTATTCCAATCAAACTGTACCAGTTACAAAAAGAAACAAAAAAATTGTTTAGATTTACATATTTACGTGGTCAGGGTCAACTAGTAGTTGCAATAAATGCCACAAACATGTTCAGTAAATTTAACCTAACAATCAGTAAATTGAACTTTTAATGTTTTAAAAAATTACTGAAAGTCACAGGTCGTCACAACAATTGTTTTGGTTTATGTTGTCTTTGTTGAATTTACTTTATTCATGCCAAATTTAGAGAAAAGTATTTCGTTCAGAACAACTTATCTACTGTGGTTCAATGAAACAGCATCCAGTTACTTACAGTTACAAAAAAAATAGTTGAGGTTTACCAATTTATATGGTGAAGACTAACTAGTAGCTTTGATAAATGCAACAAATATGTTTAATAAATTAAACCTGTTGAATTTGCTAATATTATACCTTTTTAGGTACAATTTCATATCTTTAGGTATAATTTCAAATCTAATTATGTATGATTGTTGACCGGCGATTCTGACAGACGGACAGGGAAAACTTATTATTTATGACAAACTTTACTCTCCTAATAATTCAGTACCTGGGTGACCGAGCACCGCTCGGAGATATTTCCCAGGAATGAGACCTAGCTAGATCGATTTTCACCCCCGAGAACCCCAATACACAGAATTTCATCGAAATGGAGCCGTTTCCGAGATCTTGATTATATATTTGCGAGCGAAGCGATCAAGGTCTAAAAGTTCATTGACCGAGCGAGCGAAGCGAGCAATGTCTACAAGTTCAGTTGGGGTGAAATGTATGTATGTATGTAGATTTGTTTGTTCCGCGATAACTCAAGAGCCGTTGCTCCAATTCAAGTGAAACTTAGAATATATGTAGGTAATATATATAATATATAATATAGTACAATTTCCAAGTTCGTTGCGCATCAAAATCGGTTCAGTAGTTTGAGAGATATTCAAATAAATGTAAAATAATTTCGTAACGTTTTGATTGAGCGCCGCTAGATGGCAGAAACATGCTTACTACAAATCCTAGAACGCGCTATTTTCGAACTTCATGGGAAAATATACTTTAAAGTATTGTCATAAGGAACAAAATTAATTGCGTATATAGGATTAATAATAAAGTCAAACTTTCATTTGTGAACCAACCAGCCGGCCTATTTACTAACTCGGATGACAGGTGTCGATGCCTATCAATCAAGAATTTAGTGTTACAATGCGGTTTTTGTATTTCAAATAAAAAGTTCGAGCAAGCAAAACCCGCATTGTAACAGTAAATTCTAGATTGATAGGCATCGACACCTGTCATCCGAGTTAGTAAATAGGGGGGCAGTTAAAGGTAGAGTAGGTAGGTAGCTATGCGACAATTAGGGATTTTTTTGTTATGAAGCTTGACACCGACAGTTAGGTCAATAAAAGAGTAAGATAAGATTACAGAGTAGACTTTGTAAAGTTATTTAGGCTTATTCGATAATATTGCCCACGGGCCTGCATCCCCGCTAAGAGTCCGATGCCTTAACAGTACTGTCCCGACGTGTTTAGTGCGTTTAGGAGCAAGTGAGGGGCGAAGGCGGGACGCGCGGGAGGAACTACTCGCAGAAAAATAGAAACCGCTGTAAATACTGTACTTCGCTTAGCACTAAACACTTAACACTAAACGGAAACTGTCCGAACGTGTTTATACTAAACACTAAACACAAAAAGAGCCACTCGCACTAAACACTAACTAACGTGTATACAAGGCATAAGATAATGTAAACTGGATAATATTGAGTATTTTTCTCAGAACAATACAAAAGTAATTGATTCAAAAAGATTCAAAAGATTCAAAACGTTTATTCAGAAAATAGGCCCTTGCAGGCACTTTTTCACGTCAAATCACATTTAAAATTATCTTATTAAATATTATGCATTTACTCATTATTGTTCAAAAGCTACAGACTACTAGCATTTTGGAACCGACCACTGCAGAGAAGAAATGCCGAAAGAAACTCTTTTCAACAGTATAGGTCGCCTACTCGCCTGAAGGGCTTTGTATGATTAATGATTATATTATATTTCTTTCTTTTTTACTTTTCTTTTTTTTTTTCATCTGTTTTCATTTAACAATATTATTATACATTCATTATTTTTGGAACATGTTTATGTTTACGATCGAGTGAGCAAATCACAAAAACAACAGAACATGAAGTAGTCTCAAAGAGGCCGACCAGACCAGTCCCCACTGGCAGCACCCGTTCACGAGTTGACGTATGGGTCAGCCATCGTTAAACTCAACCATATTAGAGGGAACTCAACGACCCGACACATAACGCCACCACCAGTTTGAACATTTTAGTGAGCATGACTACTCAGCCTCTAAGACATTGTCAAAACAGAAATATGACCCTGATCTACAGTTGTCGATCGCAAACATTTACATATTTTACAATTAATAAATAGTTGATTATATACAATTTCAATTGGTTGTGAAAAACATATTATTATTATACAAATAGCAAGCGTGTCTCAAACAACGCCAAGGCTCCAAGCATTCTTATCTGCTAAATAGTCATTAACTTTGTAATAAGCTTTTTTTAATAAAATATTTTTTGTAAGTTCTTTGAATTTTGGAAAGGGCAAAGCTGTAATATTTTCTGGAATTTTGTTAAAAAAACGAATACTAAGCCCTAAGAACGTATTACTTGTTTTATGTAGTCTAAAGGCTCTTGCGGCAAGTTTATTCTTATTTCTAGTGTTGTACGTATGAACTTGACAATTTTTGACATATTTCTCAATATTTTGATGTACGTGCAGTATGTTTGCAAAAATATACTGTGATGTAACCGTTAAAATTCCAATTTCCTTGAATAACTCTCTTAGGGAATCTCTAGCCCCAAGTTTATAGATTGATCGAATAGCACGCTTTTGCAAAACGAATATACTGTTTATGTCTGCTCCATTTCCCCAGAGCAATATCCCGTAAGACATTATACTGTGGAAATAGCTAAAGTAAACTAGGCGTGCGGTTTCAACATCTGTCAGCTGTCTTATTCGCCAAACGGCGTAAGCTGCGGAGCTTAGTCTTGCAGCAACAGTTGTTATATGTGGACCCCATTGTAACTTTGAGTCAAGAGTTATTCCTAGAAATTTAGTAGAGTCAGCAAATTCTACCACTTCATCATTAACAACTATTTTAGTGGGCAAATGCTTAACATTAGGCGTACAAAATTTTATACATTTCGTTTTTTTAGCGTTAAGAAGGAGATTATTAGCTGTAAACCAATCTAATACCTGAGCAAGAGTGCTATTTACATCGTCAAAATTTGTCTTCTGTCTATCAACTTGAAAAACAAGTGATGTGTCATCAGCAAATAACACAGCTTTACAGGCACAGGCATGGAAAGGCAAATCATTAATATAAATGAGAAATAATAAGGGCCCTAGGATGGATCCCTGAGGAACTCCCATTTTTACAACGGACCCATTAGATTTTACTCCATTTAGGCTAACTTTTTGAATTCTATTTGCTAAATATGATTTAATAAGTCTCAAAGATTCATTTTTTATTCCATAATACTTTAATTTATTTAAGAGGGTTTCATGGTCTACACAGTCGAAGGCCTTAGAGAGGTCACAAAATATTCCTATTGCATTCTGCGACTTTTCCCATGCCTCTAGAATGTGCGCCAGTAAAGCAACTCCCGCATCAGTGGTAGAACGACCTTTAGTGAATCCGTATTGCTCACTATGGAAAAGTTTATTCTTATTAAAATATGAGAGCAACTGTTTGAAAATTATTTTTTCAAAAATTTTACTAAGAACCGGCAAAATTGAAATTGGACGAAAATTATTAGGATCGTCCTTACTTCCTGCTTTATACAAAGGTATAATCTTACTACATTTCATTAAATCTGGAAATGTTCCGGTCACAACGCATTCATTAAATATTAAGGCCAGGTTAGGAGCTATATCTTTAATAATATTTTTTACTAAGGAAACGGATATATCCCAAAGATCCCCAGTTTTCTTTATGTTTAATTCTTTAAAGGTATCGATAATCGTTTGGGGTGTCACATGTTCAAAAATTAAAGTATCCTTACATTCAGGTATATTATCGCGTAATATTTTTTCAGCTTTTTGAGATGATGACTGAAGCGAGGCAGTTGTCTTAGTAGGAATTTCAGTAAAAAAATCTTCAAAACATTGAGCAACTTCGGCATCAGTCTCAAACTTTTGATTATTAACTTGTAGTTTTAAAGAATCATTATCACGTTGTTTGATTTTACCCGTTTCCTGATTAATAATGTTCCAGGTCGTTTTTATTTTGTCCCCGGAACTGGCAATTTTTTTACACAAATATAGAGACTTGGCTAACGTACATACTTTTTTGAATATTTTAGAGTAATTTTTGACATAATTTAAAAACTCAGGTCTTCTGTCATATTGTTTCATAGCCAGCAAATCATATAATTTATTTCTACTTTTATAAATCCCTACAGTAGCCCATTTACAGAATTTCTTTTTACTAGATATAGTACGAGTCCTAGCTTTGAAAGTTTTGTTAAATTCTGTGTCTATGGTTTTAAATAATTTTTCATAAAGAATATGCGGATTATCCCTCTTATCACAAATAATGGGCATTTTTTCTGATATTTTGCTTTTAAATTTATCTATTTTAGATTTTGAAGATGGTCTATAAGTTACTTTTGGCAAATCAATGTTAGTATCAATATCTGAAAAAACGGCTAATAATCCAAAATGATCAGATGATATCTTTTTGACTACTTTTTTTTCAAGAGCCTCACAACTACAAAAAACATTATCAAGACATGTGGCTGACGTTTCTGTTACTCTAGTTGGTTCAAGAAAAAGATATTCACAATCAAAAGACTTAAATAAATTAACAAATCCAATACTTTCCTTGTTACTTTTTAATAAATCGACATTGAAGTCACCACATACTATAATTTTTTTGGAGCCTTGACTTACTTTATTAAGAACATCCTCCATAATTGTCTCAAGTAAGTTATAATCTGATGTAGGAGGACTGTAAACACATACTATTATGAATTTATCCAGTTCAATACAGGACAGCTCTACTTGCCGTTCCACCGTAACGCCAGCTACATCCTTTCGCTCTTTACATTTTAGACCATTTCGAATTAAGATTATACTGCCTCCATGGATGGCGGCCTTTCGGGCGAACACACTTGACATACTGTAATTATTGAAATTTAATTGTACATTATGTTTTTCTTGAAACCAGTGCTCTGTTAAGCAAAGTACATCAATACACTCAGTATCTAAAAATAGTTCTAATTCTAATAGCTTGCTGGCCTAATTGGTCTGTATCTTTAGAGTAGTACTCGTAATATTACCTATTTGTGCACTAGGTACACCGAATTTGATTCATACCTATTCAAAATGTAAAAAATTCGTACAGAAATTCCATGACTTTTGGTTTGTGCCAATGTGCACAAATGCTCGAACTTGAAAATCAAGTATGATTGTAGGTTTGTTCTATGTCATATCATATACCTAATATCAGCAGCAGGAAGTCCACTGCTGGACAACGGCCTCCCCCAAAGATTTCCAAAGCGACCGATTAGTAGCGGCCTGCTACCCTGCCACAGATTTGAAAGAGTAGGTAGGTATGTCCTAAAGAACCCTGCTAAGGTCGTCTGACCACCTAGTACAGCTGGGTGTCCTTCGCTGCGCTAGCCGGTACATCGCCGCCATTCGAGAACCCTTTTGGGGTCAAGGGATCGACTATCGGATCTTCGTGCTATGAAAACACATTTTTTGTATGTAAGTATGTAGGTATATATGTATGTATGTATGAAGATGTTTGTTCCGCGATAACTTTCGAACCCGTGCTCCAAATACGATGAAATTTAAAACTTATGTAGGTACTATTATTACAATTTTCAAGTTCATTGGGCATCAAAATCGGTTCAGTAGTTTCTGAGATATTCAAAAATAAATGTTCGTGAGATCCAAGTTCGCGACGAACTACTAGTAGGTATGTGTATTTACATAATCAAAGAGGTTGGTTATATTAACAAAGTTCTATTGTTAAATCAAGTAATTTTTTTTGTTATCCTATTGCCACGTTACCAGTGTTACCTGATTGGGTATTGTTCTCGCAAATCTGGATAAAAATTTGGCTCATGGAGATATTTTGAAGAAAAGGAATCTTTGGAGAAAAAAAAAAGAAATCTTGTGATGAATTTTGGGTAAGTAATTTATTTTTTTGTTTTAGAACGTATTCGTTCATATTTATATGAAAGGAACATACTGGAACATACATTTTACGAACGCGTCCATCACAATTCACAATCAAAAAGTTCAAATAATTTATTTGTTCGTTTTCTTTCCCTTTGCTCTCACTCGCTCGCTAGCTAGCTGTCCTTTAGAACATACCTACTCTAGATATTAGTATTAGTATTAGATGAAAGGGACGCGGAGGAGACATATTGGAACGGAGTTCCTTATCGCGCGATGCGAAAGGGGACTAGACGGAAAAAATTAAGACCAAAAGTTGTAACGACACTTTTTGCTATAGTTGTTCGTATATTGAACTTCGTTCCATCCGGGTGTCCCTTGACACCTCTCAAGTTTTTTAAGTCTCTTCCGCGTCCCTTTCATACAAAATGTATAAAAGCGTCGTGTGTTTTTATAATTTTAAGATAACTTTTGGATATAGCGCGCTGGCAACACTACGTACGAGTTGTGTCGGGTCGGCAAGCGGGAAGGGAAGGAACGGACGGAAGTCGGATTCTCTCTATCTATTGCGTCATCGTGCCGGCCGTGAGCAGTTCTGCGTGCGAGTGTCGGAGTTAATTTGATGGTTGTTTCTCTTAAAAGCGTACCTAGTGCTCTAATATCTCTCTAAATATCTCTTATTTAGGTATTGAAGTGTGATTGGAAAAAAAAGAAACATGGACGACCTTCTATCTTCTTGGGGTATATCAGAAGAAACTATAGTTATCTTTCGCGGTAAGTACAATTTAACTACCTATTTAAATGTTTCATATAATGTTAGTGCCAATAGCAAACTTATGATAATTAGAAGCAGGCCATTTGTATGTACAAAAGAATTTGAAATGCGAGGTGTCGTTGGATACGTAGGTAGGTAGGTAGGTAAGGGACATCTTTTTCTCTGGAGAGATATTCATATGTACTTAATAGGAAGGTAGGTACTAAATAAAACTTATTGGTCATATTATTAATATGACCGTAGTAAGCTCAAGTTTGGCGCGCGACAGTGATACCGCGTTCCATGTAACCACAGTTACATGTTAAATCTAACCATTTGGTTTCAGTAAGATCTTTTGTTCGAAAAAGTTTATCCGATAGTAAGATTGGACTAAAACTTTACTAACAAACATATTTAGGCCTGCCACAACGCTATTTGAGTTGCAGATTATAAACCAATAAATATATATTAAGTAATATTGAAAATATATCTATCTCTAAACCTTTGGATCTTTTAAGCAAATTAGATGAGTATCACCCACATATACTAGTAACTGTCCCACTTAATCATTGTGAACCCGATTTACTTCGTCCTAATGTACGAACAGATTATAACTTCTTTAAAGCTGATTATGATTCTATCATCACTGCCTTGAAACATGTTGATTGGCAGGATATTTTTAAGAATAAAGACAATGTTAACGATATGGTTTCAGCATTTTATGATGAAATAAAAAAAGTAATTGACTTGTATGTCCCTAAACGCCGTCCTAAGTCATGCAAATATCCAGTGTGGTTTAATAAAAGTTTAATAAAACTTCTGAAAGAAAAGGAAAAGGTTAGAATTAAATATCGTAAGTATAAAAATCCACGAGATAAAATCGAATTTGAATTACTCAGAGAACGATGTCATAAACTTATAAATATTTGTAATAATAATTATAAGAGAAATATGGAAAATAATATTTGTAAAAATCCTAAATTGTTCTGGCACTACGTAAAAGATAAACGCAAAGGCCTTTCGTCATTGCCTGCCGAGAAGAAGTTAAACGACGCCGTTGCGGCTACTGGCCCAGATATTGCCAATCTATTTGTAGAACAGTTCTCTTCAGTTTATACACCCTGTCCCTATTCTTCTTCTACCCCATCTTCGACTTCTCCTATCACATCTCGAACCTTTTCTACCCATGAAGCATCCCCTACAAATGACTATATTTCAATCATAAAAATATCTGAAGCTCAAGTATCAAAATCTATTAAAAAACTCGACATAAATAAAGGCCCTGGTCCGGATAACCTACCCCCACTATTCATAAAACGCTGTAACTCTGTTTTATCTTTACCTTTAACAATTCTATTTAATCGATCCTTGGCTGTAGGTGTTTTTCCAGACGAATGGAAACAGGCTAGAATTCTTCCCATTTTTAAAAAAGGCGATAGTTCCTCTGTTAAAAATTACAGACCAATTTCCATCTTGTCTTGTTTTTCTAAATTATTTGAATCAATTCTTCATCCATATATCAACCGACACATAGAGAGAGGGTTATCCGAATATCAACATGGTTTTCGCAAGGGAAGATCGGTTGAAACTAATTTAGTATCTATGATAACAGACATATCACGGACGGTCGATGCTGGTGAACAAGTAGACACTATTTATACAGACTTCAGTAATGCCTTTGACAGAGTCCAACACGAGTTACTAATCGACAAACTCAAGTTGAGCGGTATAGGTGGCCCATTGTTAAATTGGTTCAAATCATACCTGTATAAAAGGCCTCAAGTGGTTGTCATTAATGGTTACCAATCAAAACAATTCTTCGCTGAATCAGGAGTTCCACAGGGATCCCATTTGGGCCCTGTTCTTTTCTTATTATTTATTAACGATCTCACAAAAAATATTAATAATAGTAGTATATCTTTATTCGCCGATGACCTTAAAATTTACCGTACTGTAAAAAATCCACATGACATTGAACTTCTTCAAGAAGACTTAAATAATATAAACAAATGGTGCAACTTTAATGGAATGATATTAAATCCTAGTAAATGTTCGTTTATTCGTTTTACAAAAAAGTCAAATATTCTTGAAAGTTCCTACTCGTTGAATGGTGAAAAATTAAAAAATGAAACAGAAACTAGAGATCTCGGTGTAATATTAGATAACAAACTTAAATTCAGTTCACATATTAACAAAATAGTCAAACAGAGTGCAAAAATGCTAGGTTTCCTTAAACGCACACTTAAAGGTTTCAAATCAAAACAATCACGTACAATCCTCTACAATAGTTTGGTCCGCAGCCGCTTAGAATTCGCATCTGTCGCCTGGAACCCAGTCTACGCAGTCTCCTCGCAAAGAATTGAAAGTATCCAACGTGCATTTACTAGATACCTTGCCAATGTAACTAGCGATATTGCTCCTAGTCAACCCTATATCCAACGTTTGTCTGTATTTAATATGACCAGTCTCAAAACCCGCCGTACCATTTTTGACCTCACTTTTTTTCATAAGCTTCTCCATAATCAAATCAACTGTATGGATCTTTTGGGCTCTGTCTATTTCACTGTCCCGTACAATAATCCTCGAAAACCACTATCTAAAACATTTAGCCTACCAAATTACAGAACCAACCTCGGCCTTCATCAACCTCTTGCCAGAATATGTACTTCATATAATGAATTAAATAAGCAAATTCCTGAACTGGACATATTGCATGACAGTTATAAAATTTTCAAATCTAAAATGCTGAAACACTTTAAATATAAGGAATAACCAATATGTCATACTCATTATATATTGCAACAAACGTTTATCTACTGACTGTTAAGCTGTTATATAAGTTACGTTTATATAATTTTATATATAATCCTTTATTTTTGAATCCTACTTGTATAAGTGTAATTGTAATTATAATTACGGTAGCGAATTTATTAACATAGCGAATGTTGTGTACGCTACTAATTGGCATGTACATACGCACAGTACATTGTGTACTTATCTAATAATTATGTCAAAACTGTTTATGTATGTAACTGCTGTAAGCGTGCCTATATTAAATAAATAAAATAAAACATATTTTTACTATAGGCAGGTACATATTGTCGAGACAGTAATACTCCGTTCTATGTACCATAGGTAATTACTTGTTAATCTTACCGTTGTGATTTGTTCAAATAGGTAAGTTTAAAAGTTTTCAAATAAAGAGACTGATTTGGAGTTGACAAAAAACTCAACTAACAAACATAATTTGGTTTATTGCGGACTCTGAAGAGTTGCATAAGGTTGAGGCTTAGACGGTATAAACTTTTCCTGTACCTACTTCCGTATAACATTTTTACATATAACTGGTAAATAAAAAAAATTACACTATACAACTTTAACATATGTACCTCCGAGTACTTCATTATTTATTATTATTGAACATTTCAGATAATAATATTGACATATCATGCCTTGATGGCTTGGGAGAGGAGGAACTAAAAATTTTAATACCAGAAAACAGACTAAGAGACCGCATCAAATTCAAAATGGGCTTTAAAAATTATAAAAATGAAATAGAAACAGTGCATTCAGTAAGTACCTAGTCCATAAGATAATATTTTCCATAGGTATTAGGTAATAGCATCTTATTATGCTGACAGATATTGTTTTCACTTTATTATAAAAGTTATTATCTTCCTATCAGATGTGTTCCTTAATATCATATATATATATAAAAGAATAATACAATGACACACCTTATGGATGCTTTTTCCAAAATCAGGTTAGGAGATCTAAATTGAAGGAGTACCTAACAATATACTAACTTACACACACAAACTTGAAAGACTACTACATAAAAATTGTTTTTTAACATTTATTTAAAATCATTAAAATAACCTGATTCTTGTGAACTCCCTTAGAACTTACTTTAACATGAAAATTATATCTCTTTATAACCTTACAGAATACTGACTCCCTTGATACATCAGATGCGCTCTCGCTGTCATCATGTGAACTATTTGCTGATGAAAATAAATTTGAGGTATTTATAAAAGCAATATGTATACTTATATAGATTTGCAAATAATTAAAATTAAATTTTAGAGTTCACGGTGTGGTTTGGTCACCGCTGTCATCATTGATGGCAGCCGTTTAGCTATGAGTCGTTAATCAGATGCCTTAAGGCAGCTTGAAAAATCTGACACTAGTGTTGGCCACTTACACACGAAAAAAAACGAACAGTGTAGTTTCTTGCAGAGTAGAATAGGACCACTCCAAGTCTTACCATGGATGTCGTAGAAGGCAACTTAGAATAAACAAATACAATCTATCTTGAGAAATCCTACCTGCATACCTTTGTCATCCATGCATCATACATTTTTGTTTTTTAGTTGGACTTACAAGAAGTTTTGAAGAACAGTATGCAGGGTCGTATCGCATTACAAGCTATTAATAATAAAAAACTTGATTCAAGCACACGCAGCAATTTGGTACAAGCCATTGTAGAATACTACATAAAAACTCACCATGAAATGACGAAATATGATTTTGAAACAATTGCTACCAAAATTGTGTGTTTATGCCCAAGCGAGTGCAAGGTTTAAAAATTTTGAGATAATAATAAGTAGCACATAGTTGTAGAAGTAGATATAATTGCGAAAATTGATGTATCTTTGTACCCGGCTATGAGATAGATACAAACATATTTATATACACTGACACACAGTATAATAGGTACATACATACACAGGAATAATATTGCCTTCCTGGGTAGTTGGGTAAAAAGACAGCAATTATGAATACAGTAGATAATAATTAATTTTAAAGTTTACTAACACTTTTACAATAATACGATTTGGTTTCAGGAAACATATTATGTTCCCAGTAGGACTATTAGTCCCAAAAATACTATGCCCGCAAAAGGCAAGCTATTGGACAGATATTATAATCAAATGCGGAGCTTAAGGAGATCTGGGGTACGCCCAAAAAAGAAAAAAATGGATACAAGTAATAATGAAAATACTGACAAAGGTAAGCAAAGTTCATCAAAGCAAAGAAAGTAGTACAATTTTAATGTTTGTTTTAAAAACTAGCTTTTCTTAGCGCGCTCTGAAATCTATTTTCAGTTCAGAAAATGGGTCAGAAACTGCAGTCAGTAGGGAAAAAAAATAAAAATGTGTGTAAAACCCTTGCATACAAGTATAGATAACAAAGATCCTTTCTAAAATAGGTACATTGGAGTAAGATTTCGCATTTTCAATAAAATAGGATAGATCAAATTCCCAAAGAGTTGTGGCTGCTTGATAAATGTATTTATTTCTTGTTAAATATTCCAGACTCTGATAACCAAAGTGAAGAAGAGCAAAGAGAACAAATGCAATGGTTAAAATTCAACTGAGACCCTTGGCCGCTGGTTGAAGAAAAATGGAAGGCGACCTGTGCTTATCGCAAAAGAAGGACATATGACATTGCAGATAATAAATTAACTATGATGATTAACGAATGGCCATGCATAAAAACAATCAATGGGCATAAATTGGTATGTGTTTAGTATGCGGTTACAAAGCAGACAACTTATTTTGTAGTTTAAAACATAGCATTTTAATCAGTAATGTTTTGTTTTAGATCGAAATCGACTTTATTCATTTATACCCAGATAAAAATTTAATGCTGTTTGAAAAATGGCACACATTTCAAGTCAGAGCTAGGCACTTAGTAGAGGCTACTGTCGCAGACGATTTTGAAGGAGCTCTTCAAGGAAGACAACGAAAGTAAGTTTTACAGACAATTAAAAATAAATTACTTATCAAAGGTCAATATTGCTCTTATATTAAACCACTTGAAGACCTTATTCCATTCCGAAAAAGTCAGAAATCTTGTATATAAGTCATATTAAAGTAATATGTTTAGCTTTTTCCGAAAATTTATTTCATTTTATCCTTGTACCCTTCATGATAATAATATCTAATGGAACCAATTTTAATTGTTTCAGACACGCAAGATTTTGCAATTTGCAGTTCTCTGCCATTTAAGATGAAACCGACATCTAAAATATACAATGGGGAAAAAAATAAATATAAGCGTCAATTTAGTGAATGTTTCAATATCAAGCTGCGTTGTGTGTATTTTTTTTTGTATTGGCGTTGTTATGGCAGGTATTGCCGGTCTAGTATGGTGGTAATTATTGTATTGCAGAATACTGACTATAGCAACTACCCTTAATGTATGAATGAGTTTTATAATAAAAGATAGTAGTTTTGTTCTTTAAGCAATTAAATTCTAATGCATATAGAATGAAACAGTATGACAAGCTTATATTACTGTACAGTTTTTTTTAATAGAATTTTGTACTTTTTATCATATCATAAAAATAAATTACTGGTCTATAAAATTAAATAATCTTTTTATTTCTCCATACCTTTAGTACTTGCGACAATATTTGTTGGATTTTAATACTTTGTTTACTTTAGTGGATTTGTACCATCCATCCATAATACCAACCACCATAGCCTGGCATTTATGTTACAACTTTTTTATATTTCAATTTATACTTTAATATCATATATTGGATTTATTTTATAAAAGCTGTTAAATTACTATTTAAAATGCAGGTAAAGGCGTATATTATGACCAATATTGTATGTTAAAGTAGGTATCGACGTTTTAGGTAGGGCTTACTAAACATGTTGGTTTGATTTATTTTGAGATATAGATAAAACAACAAAAATGTTCAGTATGACCTACCTGAAACGTTGTTTCTTAAACATACAATATTGGTTATAATAAACACTTGAACTAATATTTAAAACAGCAATTAAACAACTTCGTGGTTATTCTAACCAAAATATAAAAATAAATCTAACAAATATTCATAGTACACCCTACCCTACAATTTAACCAACATGTAAATCCAACAAATATTTCTAATGTACACTACCAAAAGCATTTGTTACTTCTGCAGAAAATATTGGTTAAAGTAAACAACTAAACTAGTATTTTTAACCTAAACACGTAACGCCTTATTAGTTTCCTTAAACAAAACGCCAAAGTAAAACTAACAAATATTTTAGTACATTTTACTCAAAGCGCTTATTAATTCTACACACAATATTAGTTGCATCAAAAAGCTATACTAGTATTTTGAAACAGTAACATTTTACGAAATATTAGTTGTTCTAATCAAAATCCGTAACTAACTCCAACAAATATTACTAGTAAATTCTATCGTAACTCTTGTTACATATACACACAATAATGGTTACAATGAACATGTTGATTAGTATTTTTAAACAGTCACTCTAACTCTGTTGGTTTTTCTAACCAGAATCTTAGTGTTAATCTAACAAATGTTACTAGTATATGTAAACCAACGAGTTCGTTAGGTTAAGCCATATTATTAGTTTAACCGAGCATTTTTTCTAGTAATGTTAACCGCTTATTTAACCATTTTGCCGCTATTCTTAACAAAATAATCAACGTACATCTAACAATTATTGCGGTATTTCTTATCTAAAGATATTTGTAAAATTAGACAACATTATTAGTTCATACAAACAAGAGCTGCTGTATTACAATACAAAGTAATACAGTAGTAGGTACAAGAACAGGTAGTAAATGCTACAAATATTTCCGGTGTCACTTACCTAATTATTTTGTTACTTATCACATTATTTTCATACTTTTAACAAGAATAATTATAGTTTCAACCAATTACCTTTGTTAAACTAACTAGAATAGGAAGTAAATTCAATCTCACTTTGGGTACATATAAATTAAACGTTTATGTTAGTTTAACAGTGAAAGAAAATGTTAAAAATCAACAAACATGAAATTCGTTATATTAACAGATATTATTTTTGTAAAAATAAATACTAAATACAGTTTGTTTGGCTTAACAATTATAAATTTGTTGTAATCACTGTGAATAATTGTTACAATAACAAATAAACGATTGCATTAATCAAATTGTTTGTCCAATTTACAATTTTAAAGCCTAAAAATAACAAATTCTAATTTGTTGCACAAACAAAATTCTCGATTAGCGCTATTTTGACGTGTAACTTCGGTTGGTTTTCGGTTGAACCAACCAATTATTTCTCTCAGTGCAGTTTCTAGACTCAGAGCTAGCACATGTAAAACACGTTCTGGAAGCTAATGGATTCGTGTGGAGACAAAGTTGTAGGATCAGTGCGAATAACAACAGGCACATGACATCTGCGGATAGAGCCTTATTATACCTGCCATTTGTGAAAGGGATTACCGATAAAATTGGAAAGTTGATACGCAGGAAATATTGCATTAAAACTATTTTTCGGCCTTTAACACAAATTAGGCAATTGGTACGCTCTCCGAAAGACAGAGACCCACTAAATGTACCTGGAGTATATGAAGTACCTTGTGACTGTGGAAAGAGCTACGTGGGTGAAACAGGCCGTAATATATCCATCAGACTGAGTGAACATATCAGAAGCTTGAAGAAGTTGGACAGTAAGGGATCAGCCATCGTCGAACATACGCTAGAGTCTAATGTCAACCATTATATTCGGTTTGATAAGGCTAGAGTCTTGGCTCGGGAAAAGACTTTCTTCCCCCGAAAAATAAGAGAGGCCATAGAGATCAGTCGTCGGCCAAACTTCAATAGAGATATAGGATGGACTTTACCCGCAACCTGGAGACCGATTCTTCAAGTGAAAGATAATTTGGAGCACACAGAGCCAATAGAGACTGACACAATTAGCTCTTTCCACACACAAGCACCGTCATCGGACACGGAAGATGACGAAACGGTGACCAATGCGAGTACTACCCTGACGTCACATCATCCACATCCCCCGCCCGCGCAGCCTCCTATCCCCACCACAAGGAGCCAGCGAGCAGCGCTGCGTGCGGCGCGCCGCGAAAACGCAGTAAGGGCCCGGGATACTACGGCGTCGCGCATCCCGAACTCGCCTTGAAAATGGACTCCTGATGAGTCCGAAACTATAGTCGGCAATCCCGACAAAGTAGCACGTGAGTGACCCGTTTTTAAATATAAGATTATGAAATGTTAGAGAGAAAGGCACTCCTATTTATAAAGAATAAAATTCATAGGTGATTACCCGCCAGTGAAGTCCCGCTAGGAAAGTCCCCAAGTCGGCCTCGAAAGAAATTCCCCTGTGGGTATTTCCCTAAATACAAAGCGCTTTTGCGGCTATTCCCCTAATATAAAGGGGCTTCCCCCGATTAACAAATTTAAAACATACAGAGCGAAAGTACTGACTGATTAGAGATAGGCACGCATGACAACATAAAATAAACTTTTATCCATTGATAGATTTTTGTATATATTGATTATTACGCATTTGAAAGCATTTAGTCTAGAAATGAATAATTAAAGGCCTAATTGATGATTAAATTAACGACAAAACCCAAAATAAAAAAAAAACATAAAATACAAAGAAAACACTTATTTAAAACAAATTGAACTGTTTGTTTTATAAAATTTAAAAAAGACTACTTTTTTTCCAACCCTGTCCCAAACGGCTCATTTTTTTACGATACTTCTAACAAATATCGTTGGTATATACAAAAATGTATACAAAAACTTAACAAACTATATACTAAAACCTTCCTCGAGTACCACGCTATCCATTGGAGAAAACCGCATGAAAATCGGTTCGGTAGTTTTGGAGTTTATCGCGAACAGACAGACAGACAGACGCGGCGGGGGACTTTGTTTTATAATATGTAGTGATTTATAATATGTAGTGATAGTGATGTGCAAATTGATTTACTTAAGTGTAAAAGCCACACCTACATAGATATAAAACAAACTTGTATCCATTTTAATTACTAAATTATATTTTAATAAACTTACATACCACATTAGGTACATAAATAAAATACAGCGATAGACTACATAATTATATATAGTCTTTAAATTTGTTATAACCTCCGGTACACGCGTGAGAGAATGCTAGAGGCTTACTTTCGTACTTACTAGAAGCATAGTAACTAGGTTAGTACTATATATTTTTATTTATTTATATATTTATATTTTTCATCGTCCCCAGCACAACATTTAATAAGTTTCTAGTCCTAGTATGGGAAGATTACGAGTCAAATGCCACCGCACACTTCAAAATTGGTCAAGCCGTTTCGGCTACATAAAGCAATATTACATAGATTCATACGAAAAACAAAGGAAACACAAGCTAAACAAAGCTTATTAACATCAAAGAAACCTCTCCAATCCGTCTGGCCAGCGTGGAGAGTGTAGGCCAAATCCTCTGACTGCTCTGGCTAGTATATGCCTCTGGTAGTGCAGAGAGGGTCGTGCTCCTGCAGTGGAGACTAGAAAGACCTGATGATGATGATGATGATGATGATACGAAAAACATTACCCTCCTTCTGGGTGGGTCAGTCGGGTAAAAGGATATCTCTATAACATTAATCACGCTTACAAATCCGGAAAATAAGCTATGTAAGCAAACCGAAAAAATCTCTGGGAGTGATCAATTAACGTCACACACAATCGATCAGTGGTGGCGGACCAGTGTTAATCCATCTTAGACTAGTGTCTCCTTGGACCTTGCGTATCACAATGAACTCACAATGGCACAAACTAAGTACGAAAATACATATTAGCTTGCTAGTATGCCGTCCATAAAAAAAATACAGATTACGCGGATTGCCTTACGTTATTTCTTAAGGCAATAGAGACCATGGACAAATATGGAGCTAACGTGAAATTAAAAATAATAGGTACGTACTTAAGGGTAATTGAATGAAAGTCATTATGAAAACACGGCTCTACTTACGTTTTATTACGTCGGATCCGCCGACTAGTTTCGGTCTGTTACGAAGACCATCATCAAGGCGAGTGCAAGGGGTAGCGACACGATGCTTCCCTAAAAGCACCTCATTGCTTTGATGATGATTTGATGGTCTTCGTAACTGACGATACCGAAACTATTCGGCGGATCTGACTTATTAAAACGTGAGTAAGGCCGTGTTTTCTTAACGAATTTATCTCGCGTAAGTAGGTATTAATATTATTATTGAATGAAATTGAATAACCTAAATTGAGTTTGAAATTGTTTCCCTCGCCACGTGGTCTAGGCCCTAATATCCATAAAGCCAGTTTTTCAGCAGTGCCACAGAATTAAATCTAATACCAACGTACAGAAAGGAAAACTCGCAGCGTTCCTCTGAATATGGCATCCGAGGAGCATTAATCCTCAAAGCTCCTTTATGGCGTAGGTACCTGCACCTCTCGCCCGTGCTACGGATTACGGAGTCTCTTATTCGTACGTTACTACTTTAATTCATTCTGCAGTTTCGACCCTGAAAGTTACATTACATCCGCGCACACGTCTGTGTGCACCACAGAACAACAAACACATTAGAAGTGTTATAACGCGTGATTTCTATGAAAACCAGCGTCGCCTCATTTCATGCATACTACTAACGCAACTTAATACGCACACTATTTGCAAATTCGAATGCCGCTTCGTGATTGCGGGATAGGCGTCACGTGACATTTACTAACTTCCAATCAAGTAGAAGTAATGCATCCAACACTGGCAGACTTGTACCACTATCATTACATACTGGACTTTTCGAACGTAATGTATTACATTGAGCGTTTACTTCGTTACTATCGAAAGTCAGACGAGTAAATTACCCGCAATGTATATTTTTTGCAATTTTATTTTTAATATTTTCGTTCAGTCGCTATGTTGGATGAATAAAACCAATTAAATATCATATTAATAAGTTTTCTGATTTGCCGGTGATAAGAAACACCTAATTTGATCAAAGTTGCACGGGCACTTGTCACTTTACACGTTACAATAGTTCACGCCGGCATATTTTTGGTTTTTTTCACATGTCAATGCACTGTTGTTCCTTTGACGATTGCGGGACAACTATTAAGGTGATTCGCGGGGTCGGGGTGAAGTGCGATGATCGAGCGTAGTGTCGGCGCGCCGGCCACGTTCCCTTGCCATTTCTAGTGTGTTTGTTGTTCTGTGGTGTGCACGGATGTAAAATTTCGTTTGTAGTACGATCGATATTAATTTACGCTACCTAGGTTCTTTTAGAAAGAAATGTAAATGAAAATACGCTTTGCGTTCACGAATATTTAAATGTATAGAGGTTCATTACTACAACTTGCACACTCAAATGTTTAATTCAGCTAAATAAGGGATTTGTCGGTACCGCCCTGTAATATAACACCGACAGGGCAATTTCCTCGCCTCGGCTCATATCCGCTGAGGAAGGACTTGTCAAGACGATAGAGAAGCAAGAAGTTTATCTTAGTAAAGTACAAGGTCAGTCACATGGAACAAATCAGAACTACTTAGAAGTAATGAAACAGAATTCGTGTGATGTCTTTGGTTTTGCGGAGAACCTGCAGTAATCAACTAATCACAAATTACGGTAAAGTGTTACACATTTTTCTTTCACGAATAGACAGAATCTTGTATATCCACTATACAATGAAAGGCTTTAACCCTCTCGGATCTTTAAAGGGGCGAGTCAGCCCGTTAATATGTACAACTTTTCCTATGGAAATAATGTAGGAATTTCGAATAAAAATTGTCAAAAACTTTCAGCCGGCAGAGCAATATATTTATGATTTTTTTTTTTAATTTTCAGCATTAGTCCCATAGGAAAAATTGTTTATATTGGCGGGCTGAGTCGCCCGTTTAAGGATCCGACAGGGTTATAGAGACTACTACTACAATTTGGCACACTAAAATGTTTAATTCAGCTAAGTAAGGGTTTTGTCGGTACCGCCCTATAATATAACACCGACAGGGCAATTATCTCGCCTCAGCTCATATCCGCTGAGGAAGGACTTATCAAGACGATAGAGAAGCAAGATGTTTATCTTAGTAGAGTACAAGGTCAGTCGCATGGAAGAAATCAGAACTACTTAGGAGTAGAGGTCAATGAAACAGAATTCGTGTTGCGGAGAGCCTATACACCTAGTATTATTCTGATATCTATGGGCTATACAGTAATCAGGTAATCACAAATTACAGTGAAGTGTTACATCTTTTTTCCTTAACGAATAGACAGAGCCTAACCTTGTATATATGTATATGTACTAGGCAAAGTTTTAATGTAAACTCACGGTCACGAATAAACGAGAAACAATATATTATCTACTTACATGAGGCGACACGTGGGCGACACACTAGGTTCACAAGAAAAAATTATGTAGTAACAGTATTTTTGAGAAATAGTAATGACATAAAAAAAAATATTTTCAATACATTTGCTATTATTACGCTCCTTATTAAATTGAAACTTGGATCGTAATTTTGTAAGTATTTTACGAGCTTAATCCCTTCTCTATACATTATGGTAATCGCAATTGAATTGAAAAACATCGTATGATGCTCGCACTCAGTAAGCTGGCTAGCTCGGCTGCGCCTCATGCCTGTAAGCACCTCGACTATAATATCCAACTTACCGTACTCGCATCATATTTAATATAGGTACTAATAAAAGTTAAAAGTCAACTGTTTTTAAAAAATTTTTATTAAATGCTTTTCATTTTTATACACAACAATCTACTATTATTTTTTAAATTTTGTCCATGATACATTGATTATTATATAAGAAGGTATATTGCCGTGCAAGACATGTTATACAAGGTGGTGACGATATTTGCGATACATGCAATAAATGAAAGGGTCAAGAAATTAACCAAAATGTTATTTTCATACAAATAACCATATTTCAATAAAAAAATGACAAAATTTTCGTACATTGACCATGAAGGTGCACAGGCAACCAGATTAGAGGTCTACCATGAGTTTATGGGTATAAGAGTACACGATTCGTAATTTATAGTAAACTTTTCTATGCCTCGTAATAGTAAACTATTGTCTTACGCGATGGGAAACGAAATTCAATTTTGTATATCATGGTTCTGATACCCCAGAAAATCTTAATCCCAACTAATATTACAAATGCGAAAGTGAGTTTGTTTGTTTGTTTCGTTTTCACGCCGTATCTACTGAATCGATCATCATGAAATTTTGCATACACGGAAAAAGACATAGACATCCCGGAGATAAGTATAATAATTATAGGATTCGACATAAACGCGGGCGAAGTCGCGGACGAAAGCTAGTGTAGCGGTGTGAAACATAGGCCCATATTCGTTTACGTTCGGTCATGTTTTCGCTTACGAGACTCGAAAACTACTCTGGTATATTGTACTCATGGCAGCCAAATTTTTAAAAAACTTAACCGTATACCTACTGTAATAAATTAAATGTAACTCATGGTTGACGCTCAGATCATATAACTTAGGTGTAATAATATATTTTTTTCAATACGAATATCAATGTTCTTCTCAGTACCCTAACCTATGTGTATGAAATTTTTTATGATGATCGGTTCAGTAGATAGGGGGTGAAAGCACAAACAAACAAATAAATAAACAAACAGACTCACCTTCGCATTTATAATACTAGTAACGATCAATGTTGTCTCCACCTTGTATATGCAAAATATAATTAAGTTCATATTAGAACTTTATAGTTACAACTTAGATAAATACATTACAATATTGCTTAATTTTTATATTATACCTAAAGGTTAAAAACAACCAAAGTAAGAGAATAAACTCCTTTTATCTATGAGTACATTATTGTTAAATTAATTGTGTAAAAATAACTCTGGACTAAATATTGATACAGTCTGAAGCAAACTTTAAAGCGGCTCAGATATTAGCTGCGAGCTGCGCAGTACGCGCCCCGCCTCCCCGCGCGCGCCCCGCTGAACCTAATATTGTGTACTGCGCATCGACTCGCGCGATGTTCCGAGCCGGCATTAAGGTTTATTCGGACTGCACATAAGTGTATAATTTATTTTAAAAGAAAAAACTATATATGATATATAACATGTATAGCCTGTAAAATAAAGATGCTAATTAACAAGCTTTGTGCATCAACATACGTACAACCATAGAGTTCAGAATATTGCTAGCATACAACATATATTATCACATTCTTTCCCAACGAGGTAGGCAGAAACCATGGAGCTCCACTTGCTACGATACATATATCGGTATATGGACAAATCACACAGATTGAGCTAACCCCAAAGTAAGTTTTCGAGAGTGTTATGGGATACTAACTCAACTATGCTATATTTATAATAAATAGATAAACAGCCAAGACAAAGATTAATCTGAAAAAATCGACCAAGTGCAAGTCGGACTCACGCATGAAGGGTTCCGTACCATTATCGAGCAAAAACTGAAAAAATATCATGTTTGTTGTATGAGAGGTACCCTTAAATATTTATTTTAGTCTGTTTTTAGTATTTGTTGTTAGAGCGGCAATAGAACTACATCATCTGTGAAAATTTCAACTTTCATGGTTTATGAAATACAGCCTAGTAACAGAGAAACAGACAGAAAGACATAGACAGACAGACAGACGACTACCGAGGTTTCAGTTATTACTGTCAAAATCTCTATTGAGTCCCATTTGTACCCTTTGGGTATGTAGCCCTAAAAAGATAATTTTCCATCTTGACCTGCCTAGTTATCAAACCCAGGACCTGCTGTGTGACACCCTGGGATGATGACCTCTAGGTCACAGAGGTTGTCAAACAAATACTCACAAACCTCATTTGCTTCATCAACATCCATCAATCTGCCATGCATTTGTTGTGCACACCAACGGAAATTAAAAATGTTGATACCTATATTACTAAGGAAATTTAAAATGTGAATATATCTCATCAATTTAGAAATAACTAGCCTACCTATATGGCATTTTAAACATTCATATATATATTTGCTGCCTATGCACAAATACTTTTACTTTACTTTCACAGACATTAGTCTGCGACTCTCAAGATACCCAAAAGATTGGCTTCAGACAGGCATCTTGCTGTACTTCACCAAATCATATTACAGCAAGAAGGCTGTCATAGTAGAAAACTCCTGTCCCCATACATTACAATAGCTGCGGACACAAGTGCTTATATCAGAGAAAAGATACTAACTGTCCACCGAAGAGGCAGACAGAAAATATTTTTTTCTTTTTCTTTCTTCTGTAGTTAAACAAATATGTCACTTAATCATTAAGCACAGACATAGCCATTTCCTTAGAAATATTATCTGACATGCTATTCCTCCTATTTATTTCTTGTTCATCACCTGACCACCAACTCTCATCATCATCTTGAATAAAACATAGAAACAAATCATCTTCATACGTTGGAAAATAATACTCTGGTTGGTCCCACCTCTCCTTCTTTACTGACCAATGTTTCGTTTCCCTCAAATGCTTCTCCAAATTCTTTGAATCATCAAACTTAGTATCGCACGATAAACATTGCTTCAAATGTATTTGTCGCCGTATATAATTAACTAATTTAATTTTGTGATAGAAATCTAAGCCTTTAGTAAAATCTGTGAATGAAAACTCATGTTGCCGTTCCATGTGATCTAAAATATTTTCATATTCCATTTCAGTGCATTCACAGAGCAGGCAAGTTATTAAGGGACCGTTGTCTTCAGTCCATTCTGACCATTCTGGATCACTATCAACGTTTGAATCATTTTCGTAATCGGGCCTCGGTGTCCGATGTTGATATTTATGTTGCTGCTTAATACTATTTTTTGGTTTGTCTTTGTCACCTATGTAGTTGACTAGATAATATTTATCATACTCTTTGTTATCAGGATTTATCCTTTTATGGCCCTTTTTACGCATGTGTTCTTTAAGTATGGTGCGGTCTTTAAATAAACCTTCACAGAAAATGCACTTGAGATTCTCCAACTTAGCAGCAACTGTATCAATCAATTCATCAATAAAAATAAGGTTATCCGGTTTAGCAATATGAAAATTATGTTTTTCATACAAATGGTTTAAATAACTTGCTCTTGTAGTAGTTGATATGTATCTACAGAATAAACATTCTCGTACATAGTTTTTATCTTCCCGTTCAAACTGGTGCCTTTCTAGAAGTTTTTCCAGCTTCGTTTGCTTTAAATTTGCTCGTAATTCTTTGTCTTCTGGAAGAACATCACTCAGTAAATAGTACTCTTCATTTGTTGACTTGGTGCCATCTGGTTTTTTGTCTAACAGCATTGTTGTACAGAAGTATGGTACATTATGATCTGTAATATAAGAAAAGTCTTATCAATAACAAATATAGTTTCAAAACCACAGCAGGTACAGGATAATCGCCAATTATCTTGCACCATCACCTATACATATAAATTTACCTATCTAATTTGGCATTTAATTTATCCATTTATACCCATAAATAATAATGTATACCAATTTATGTACCTTTTAAGTTAATAATAACACTTGCATGAAACATGGACTCTAATGAGATAATATAAAGAACATAATATGATTGCTCTTCTTCTTCTGTTTTAAATTATGGCTTCCACCGAAATTTCAGTGATACTGCCAATGTACAGTATAATGAGATACTAAGTATTGGTGTTGTACGGTAAAGTTTTGTTCTTTGACACCTCGTGGGAGCTTGGGGCAGCAAATCTATACAAGTCCATTTATCAGTCTACATTAACTATTTCACAAATTGTTCATGAGCACGAGCATTTATGACACCAAACTACACCAATTTCATATTATAAAGTCCACTAAAATCAATTTGCAAAATTGTCTAAGGCAAACTTCAACTGTACCCCTTGACTTCCCACCACAAAACCCAATATTATTGTTGTATTGTTCTTATAGTTGTAGTTGACAGCTATGATTGTCCACAGAGGGGTGTAAGTAACCAATCTTCAATTAAACTGTATGGTACCTACAATATAATAATACATGCATGTTATGTTCCCTCATGTACATGCCATGTACATGAGGGAACATAACATGGGCCACATAGATAAGTACACTATCACCATACTATTTGTACTACAATATGAGTACTTTTAGAGGAATACTTTTGTGGCCCACTGTACTGAATATAAGCGTTTACTTACGTAATGCAAGTTTATTATGTACAATAATTTCTAGCAAGTTTACATAAAATTTAATTTAAAAAGTAGATTAAGCATGGTGACAGAGACTAACCTAAAAACCGAAGTCTCCAATACTTCACGTAGCCACCCAAGTCAGCAATCTGATTGACATCAGCAATGACCAACCGGTGTTCCATGAACAAATGCGTCAGTAAGTGCTTCTCACATGATGGTAATTTAAACCTCTCCTCGCACAAAACACATAAACATTCCTCAGACTCGTCGCTCTTGAAAATCGTTGGTATTTCGCTTTTCTGATGCAAGGTTAGGGGCCCGAAATACTCTTTTTCTAGTGCGGACATTGTCACTTTTTGTGAAGAAGCCTTCTGTTCTAATTTATTTTAGTTTAAGCAAAAAATATTGCAAAAATAAAACACAGACTGACAGCAATAAAACAACTTTTAGTCAATATGACGTGCGTACTTGACATTGACATGACATTCGGATTTTGCGTTTAGTTTTCAAAATACTGCGTTTAATTTGCATTCGCAACTAGATTTACCTGAAAGTTATAAAGGAAAGTCATCATCATCCAAAGAACATCATCTCAACCGCTTGAAGTCCACTACTGCACACAGGCGTCCCCCAAGGATTTCCAATGCGACCTGTTGGAACTGGACTGCATCCAGCGTCTAATTCCTGCGACCTTGGTCAGCCCCCTATTTACTAACTCGGATGACAGGTGTCGATGCCTATCAATCTAGAATTTACAATTACAATGCGGGTTTTGCGTGCTCGAACTTTTTATTTGAAATACAAAAACCGCATTGTAACAGCAATCCTAGATTGATAGGCATCGACCCCTGTCATCAGAGTTAGTAAGTAGGCCGGCTGGTCGTTCAATCATAAGTCAGTGGGTGTCCAAAGCTACGCTTGCCGATACGCAGACGCCTTTTAAGATCCTTTCTGCCCCATTGGCCATCAGTTCTTCGCGCAATGTGCTCCACCCCCTGCCACTTCAGAGAGCTAATCACTAATCCGTAGCTGAGGACTTTTGTTCGTCTACGAATCTCCTCGTTTCTAATTCAATCTTTCAGAAAAAGACGGAGCATGGCCCTCTCCATAGCTCCTTGAGCGACCTTAAGCTTTCTAATGAGGCCCATATTAAGGGACTATGTTTCGGACCCGTAAAGCCGGGTACTCATTAGGCAACATTTGTTTATAAACAATGCTTATAAACAGTGTTTCACGACCTTTCACACCTCTGACTCTGTAAGCAGTTTAGAAACAGTTTATTGACGAGCTCCGTGGCGCAGTGGGTACCACGCCAGCCTGCGACACGGAGGTCCCGGGTTCGATCCCCGGTCAGGTCAAGATGGAAAACGATCTTTTTCAGATTGACCTGGGTCTTGGATGTTTATCTATACATGTATCTATTATAAAATATAGTATCGTTGAGTTAGTATCCCATAACACAAGTTTCGAACTTACTTTGGGGCTAGCTCAATCTGTGTGATTTCTCCGTATATATATATATATATATATATATATAAACAGTTTATTGAGTAGCTTACGAACAATGGTGATGAAAGATTGTTTCAGATACATGATCATCAGTATCACTGGTAACACACATTGATTACCTATAATTTTTCATTTCTACATCCAAGACCTAGGCCAATCTTAATAATATCGTTTCCATCATGACTTAGCCGAGGATCGAACCCAAGCCCCTTGTGTTGCAGGCTGGCGTGACCACTGCACAACATGAGGAATACCCTAACCTAGTATTTTCAAACTTAATAGCTTCCATGCTGGTTTCGGAGAAAAGAAAAAACGTAAAAAATGTCAGCTGCTTCTCTTCCGATCGGAGGAATGGGCGTCAGGATTCATGTTAATAGGTGATGCGGCTAGCAACTCATCACTATTTTGATTCCGTTCACACCTACAAGCCCAGCAACATTCTAAACGCGGCCTTATGGTTTTACAGACCAGCCCCCCTATTTACTAACTCGGACGACAGATGTCGATGCCTATCAATCTAGGATTTGCTGTTACAATGCGGTTTTTGTATTCCAAATAAAAATTTCGAGCAAGCAAAACCCGCATTGTAACTGTAAATTCTAGATTGATAGGCATCGACACCTGTCATCCGAGTTAGTAAATAAGGGGGCTGGGCTCTGTCTACCCCGCAAGGGAGAAAGACGTGATAGTATGTATGTCACATAAAATAAAACACAAGTTATATTTTACGTCCTTTATTGCAAAACTTCTATACATACTTATTATGGAATATATAGGTACTTGTTTGATAATAATTTACTTTTCATCTAAAGTAACAAGGAACATAAAAATATTTACAAAAAATAGGAACTTAAAATATAGCTCGATTATGCTTGTTTTAACTTAAGTACAACAGCTTATTATAATTAATACAGGTATAAATGCCACATTTTTATAATAAATATTAAATTTATCGTTGCCTTATGAAGGAATTTACCTACGCTAGAAAATATACCCTACTTATATTCAAGGAACTTGGGTGGTGGGAATAAACTTTAAAAAAAAAGACTAAAAATTTACTCGACTGCAACTAAAAAGATTTTACCTACCTAGTAAGTTTTTTTTATTCACTCAAGTTTTATTAAGGTAAAAGTAATTTTTGTGACTATCAGGCCACCATTTTTTTAAATGTTGTGACCCATTGTGATCCGTCCGACCTCCCATGGGTTCTTTATTCGTGTATTTCTATCAGCATGGCAAAAGTTGGCTAGGTTAAAGGTATCTTCTTATTTAAATACTCAATCTACTTATCATTAAAGCTAATTTGCACATTGCTTATTAGGTATTTATCTACTGTATGAACGAAGTCACTTAAAAAAAAACTATACTTATCTTTTTCCCTCTCCTCTCTTTCTTTCTCTATCATTCTCTTCTTCTACTTTTCATCATCAGGTCTTATTATTTTAGTCTCCACGCAGGAGCACGACCCTCTCTGTACTAGCAGAGCGATAAATTAGTCAGAGCAGTCAGAGGATTTGGCCTACACTCTCTACGCTGCGCTGCCCAGAAGGGTTGGAGAGGTCTCTTTGATGTTTGTAAGCCTTGTTTAGCTTGTGTTCCCTAAGTCGCCTACTATGACATCCACGGGAAGACTTCGAGTGGTCTTATTCTACTCTGCCGGAAACCACACGGCATATCATTCTCTAAGTTGGTATAATTATTATCTAGCTACCATACAACTCGAGTTTCAACTATCTATGCAGTGTATACATTGACTCAGGGTTGACTCAGCTCATGAACATTTCCCATGAGACCAATGCTGGGAACTTGAATTTTTCTCTGAGTTTCCCATACTATTGCCCGGACGGCTCAACACTTTCGTAAAACATGTCGACATCTCTTTTTGGTTCATAGCGATATTTACGGGCTGAGTCACCCCTCTAAAGATATGGGCCAATTTACACACGTTTTCTCCTTAGAACCCTATAGGACTGTTTCATTTTTGATATATGAAATTCACTCGTATAGCTTACATTAGAGAGCTTATTTCTGTGCAAAGATGCATGGTTGACTCTGAGACAGAAATAAGTACTAAAAGCGTCGAGTTGGTCACCCTAGATTAGAGTGGGATAGAATTCTTAAATATGTCTTCTCTTTCTATGCCAAAAATACTATAGGCTAACTAAACCTACCCTTCCAACAATTTTGACTAATTTTAACGGGCATTTATGTTTTTTTTTTTCAAGCATATACTTGACATAAAAAGTGTTCTTTTTTAAGTAAATTAAACCACAAACCTTGTAACATTATAAATATTATGTATACCTATATGTAAGTAAATCTTGACATAAAATAATCTAATATTACTTTTAATGGCGTGATTTTAAAGCAACTATAGACATATTTAATTATTTTGGCGGGCATAATGTAGGATTACCTGTGCGACTTTGTGCAACCATGAAAAGAAAAGGACGCGTCACAACGTTTATCGACTATCGCCATCTTGTTTTCCGTTATTAAAGAGAGAGATGAGAATTGTCTACCGCGCGTTCTGATATCTATGATCGCGCGATTTAAAATTTAAACGGCATTTGGGAACATGCTACGGATGCAAGGCCATTGCCATGGCCATAACTATGATTTTTGACTTCATAAGTATGGCCACGATAAGAGGCTACGTTTCTCATTACGCGGTAATTTTAGGAAACGGTCATTTTCATTGGTTAAAAAATTATTTTATTGACCATTTTTCATACAAAACTTTTCAACAAAGCGACTATATTTTTTAACATGTAACAGCCACACACATGTAAAAACAACTGTTCAAAATACTCAATACATACATGATTGGCCGCGCTATCAAAGCCTACCTAGCACATTTACATATATCATTGAAACTAACGTGAGATAATACATAATACGAGATATGACAACGGGTCACTCACGTGCTATTTTGTCGGAATTAGCGACTATAGTTTCGGACTTGTCAGAAGCCCATTTTCAAGGCGAGTGCGAGACGCGCGGCAGAGGAATCCCAAACTGCTCGTGGCGTATCAAAATGGGCACCTAATGTGTCCGAAACTATAGTCAGCAATCCCGACTAAATTGCACGTAAGTGACCCGTTGTCATACATTATTACTAATTATATTCACATTTACAAATACCAAATACTTAATACTGACATCAGGTTCATATCGAATCCTCTTTGCACGATAGATTTGTATCAACATACAATATGTTGTATGGCACTGAGCTTCCTCGGCTGGAAGCCGTCACTTGTATGGCGTATTTTCTTCCTGGCTTCAGCCCGTTCACTTTTTGTACTATGACCCTTTCCCTGAAAGAGAAGTTAATGATGGTAAATTACAATTTCTGACCAATAATTATAGTCAATAATAACCAACAGTCTTTACTCTTTGTACGAGTACAAATAGTAAGGACTGCTAGTTCAAGTCCTGCCCGTGGATATTTTTAATCATATCTTATTTCTTACTTTAATAAGAGAAAATCAAAATAGCATTGTGAATGCAAAAATACGTATAAAATATCAATAATAATAGCTGCAATATTACACGTCCTTTCCCGGAGTGTAATGTCAACAAAAATTCAATATGGCGGACTAAAACTATATCAAAAACGGCAGTCGGGTTGTACGGTTTACCTACATTGACCTACATCGATTGCGCGCGGGGGCACCATCAGCATATTGACGCCGCGCCATAAATTAATTTTATTCCAATTCTTCGTTAGTACACCATCAACCTTCGAACCATTCGGGAGTTCTTTGTACCATTTAGTTCTCGTCGCGTGTGCTCATACCATTTTATCATTTAATTTTAATTTCCTTTCGCAAACCACTTTATTCTTAATTTTACTTTTATTTTATATTTCTACTTATTGTTTTAATTGTTGTTTATTTGTGTTTAACGCAATAAACTCCCCTTTTGTTACCATTAACAAAGTTTTTAGATCTACCATTCCCGCACCCCTTAAAAATAATCTTTCACTTTTTCTTATATTATGTATTGTATAATATAACCCGTACACGGGTGTTGTATGTTTTCAAATAACGCTAATTGTTTTTTGGTTGAGAGTTATGAAAGACGTTCATCAACATCTAAAAGTGTAAATAGGTACTTACTGCGTCCGTTGAATGCGGTTGAGGCAGAACGTCTTCACGTTCGATCTTTTTGACAGGAAACAGGAATAACTTTCTCCTACCATGTTCTCGCGAACTGCGATGCAGTATCTGCAAAAAGAAAAAAATATATATCAATCTACAATCGAAATCTTCATATTTCTATTATAGTGCAGAAGCTCAAATCAAATTATATAATGTTTTCGCAATTGTTACACGTTTTACTCAAACATCAAATAATCTTTGGGAATGTGGTGCAGGCGAAAAAGTATTTAAAAAAGATTTGTACAGGAGAAGAAGCAGTTGTCTGCATTCTGTCTAAGTATTAAAACTAAGAAATTGCAGTGACTGGCAGTAGCCGTTTTTATCGCTGACCAACAGGTTTAAATGTTGTATGTTCGGATAAGCTAGGGTATTTACTCTTTGTTGTATAGTGTCCTTTTTTATATAGATATATTTTGTCAAAACTATAAAAAACGATAAGTTATGCATTATTTTGTATTAATAAATCTTGTGCAATTGTCCTCTGTCCTCACGTCACTCACTAACCCTGATGTTAGGGTCCAGCAGAATATCAGCGCTGCAGCGTATTACGTTGTAGCATTATGCTGAGCTGGTCCCTTTTGGTGAATACATCAACACAAATCTTTGTTATGTGCTTGTCAGATGCTTGTACCTTATGTTATTTGTTTTGTATGTGTCGATTAATCGTTTTTAATTTGTATGTGTTGTTTTGTTTTTTCACCAATAAAGTCTATTCTATTCTATTCTATTCTATTCTATTCTATTATTTTTGCAGATTTTAGAATTTGTAATAATGTTAAACATATGCGCACTTTATAACATTCGTAGCATTGTGCGTAGCGGGTAAAAACGCAACGTCGACCAAACGACAGGTTCTCTTAAGCCTGAGCTCCCGCATCAACACCGAATCTTGGCGTCACCCACCTGATCGAATTCCGGCTTAAATACTATTTTCTATAATCATTTCTATATAATGCACGCGTCTTTTTTTTAACCAAAGCTCACATACGTACTTATTCCATTCGGATATCAGGACACATACATATTTTTTTTTATTTCTCGTCGTGCGTTATGTTCTCATTATGCGACGTAGGCAAAAACGCAACGTCGACCGATCGACACGTCCTTTTAGCTCTAAGCTCCCGAACTATCGCCCCTTCTTCTAACCACTCCAGCGTAAGTACTTATTCCTTATCGCAATATTAAGCTTCTATCTAACTCATGCGGCGTTTCTAACCATAGCTCCTTATCTTTGTTCATTGGGCTATCAGACGACATTATTGTGTTTATTTTATTTTTAATTTCTTACCTTATAACATCAGTAGCATTGTGCGTCGCGGGCAAAAACGCAACGTCGACCGATCGACAAGTCCTCTTAGGCCTGAGCTCCCGGACTATCGCCCCTTCTTCTAACAACTCCGGGGTACTCATTCCCCATCGCGACGTCGACGCTGCTATCTGCAAAAAGTAACTTTATTAATTATAGTTGTTTATCGCTTGCCCCTCGGATTGCCACCACAAACTTTTACCTTTTACCTTTGACTTGTTTTGAACTAGGAAATGAACTTCGAAATTGAAAAGGGAATGTCTAGTTTTGTATGAGAACTAGGCCCCACTGTTCAGATCGAGTTTCGTGTTTTAAATTGTGATGTTTTTGGGACTATCGTAGCTGCATTTTAAAAGCTTTTTAATCAAAATGAGTAAAAACCAACGGCAACAAAAAAAGCTTAAAAATGTAACAGCAATTTAAATTAATTTAGGCAAATAGGATGCGGTCCACGCGTGTATAAAAGGTCAATATTTATATTAAAGTCAACGGTTCAAGTCACTATAAAAGTTTGTTAGGTACCCTTATTTCATGGCAGCCTTTTAAAATCCAAATCATTTTACAGTGTTCATTTCATTTATGAATGAAGACCATCAAGGTTTTTTACCTAAAATGCTCTACATTCATACCGTGATAATATAAATGAATGATCATTTACATTATCACGTCTTTATTCAATCCCGTTACGGGTAAACAAAGTTTAAGATCTATTAAGCATTTTTTTAGGTCGTATAGGTGAAAAATTTACATAATGAAATGTATAATAATGGTTCCCTCGGCTCGTTTCTTCGGTCTACGTGGAAAAAAGAAGCAGCTGGTACATTCTACGTTTTCCTTTTTCATCCAGACTAACATGGAAGTGTCTCTTCTTCTTCTACACACGTTTTAACCTTCGAAAGTCTCCAACCTCCAATCTGCATCGGCAAATTTACTTGCATATTAACCTGTATTACTGTCTATGTCGTACGGAGGAAAATAAATTACTTTATTTCTTCTACATACCTCAACGTTAACACTCCCATCTCGGTCCCATCTGCTCGGCACCACTTTGATGACGTAGCGCATTCTGGCCTCTTCTGAGCTGGAGTCGAACTGGACGGAGCTCTCCTCGCTCGTCTCTTGAATAGACGACGTGGGGATCGGACCAGGCACGAAGAATTTTGAATGGGATTCTGAAACAAGATTTCACAAAATCAATTTTTGGGTTCAGATTTTAGCTTAAAATAGGGGGTTTAGTGGTGCAGCCCCCACCATTAAAAAAAATAGACAAACTGAACTTAAAAACCAGTTTATATAGCACGTGTCATTTTTGAAAGCTAGAAAAATATTTATATTCTTTAGGGATCAAAATCTCCTGCCTATTGCCCGATGATACTTACAGAATCAAGGAATTGGACACAAAGCATGTCATAGAGCAACATCACAAAATATTTTGCATGGAAACCTCATGGCGCGAATTTGACTCGCACTTGGCCGGTTGAAGAGTTCTCAATCTCAATTTTTAGACCTGATATATCTATACAGTAAACTCATCAGACTCACGTACGGAACGTCCAGAATTTTCTCGAGACTTACCTATGTTTTTGGATAAATGCAGCCTCTTCCCTCTAACTAAGACCTCAACGTCCACAGCACCACCACAGGCAGAAACTGTCAGCCAGAGACCACCGCCGGTTGCTACCGTAGCCTGAAAAAATATATAGTAAAATAAGTTAATCTTTGAGGAATTAATGAATGAATAGTTTTTATTAAAATTTGGTTTACATGTTTTAATAATTTTTTATAGATACATAAAATGGTCGAAATATCATTCGTATAGTACGAATGATATTTCGACAAAAGGTGGAATACCCACCACATTTGTAACTCCCCTTGTCTTCGGTATTAATTCTCAGTATGGCTCTTCAGGCTATGCATGCAAATCGCGGCCCATCAGGTAGGTACAAGGTACATGAGAGTTTGCTGTCTCTCCAAGTCTTGCGCTCACAGGCGCCCAAACTCGAAGTCCGTTCCTCCTAGAGCTCTTTGATGATATTCGCCTCACAGGTTGAGGGCACTCTGCCCTCACCTCAAAAAGTCCGTTAAAGGAGCAACAGCTCACTTGGAGCCAGCTACATAGCCCTTTAAAAAAAAAATCTCTCATGCTAGCTCAAACATGTTTTTTAATGTCATACGGCGGCGAACGAGCAAACGGGTCGCATGATGGTAAGATGGTAAGTGATTACCGCTGCCCATGGACAGCTGGAACACCAGGGGTGTGACAAAAGCGCTGCCGGCCTTTTATTTTTCCCTCCCCAGAGGGGAAAGGTATGGCCCTCCGGCTCTCTCACTCACCGAACGAAGCAGAGAAGCAGTAAAGCTACTACTCAAATGTCTATTTTGTGTGAGAGCTATGCATACCTTAAAGTAGTAAACAGTTTTCCCTCGAATATCAGCTCGGAAAGGCACATTATCTCTGAGCCTCTTGGCAGTGGAAGTCCTCGGCCGCACGCTTCCGGACGCTAGCAGTGAACCTATCCTCCTATCTCGGGCAACTCCAAACACGCTTACGTAGTAAGTCTGAAAAAAAAACATTGAGTAAACTTCCTCTCAAATATACGCTGGATGACTGGAAGAGATCCCATCTTGGGATAAGTCTGCCATTGTCAATTTACTCTTTCGTGCCTGTATTTCTTTTGTATCTCATTTGTTGTTCAATAAAGATATCACATACAAACAAACAAACTCTTTTTAGGGACACATTTTTGTGACAAGCATTTTTGAGGTGTAAAATCATATTGTAAAATTTTGAGGCTGGGTCGTTCGGCTTTGAGGAGATTTTCATCATCAAATCTGCTATGTATTATCATAATATTAGATTGTCAGCATTATCAAAAGCATAAATATTATACTCGTAATTAAAACATGAATGTGCATTTAGCTAAATGACCTTAAGTGCGCTAACTGTTAAAAACTTGTAAGTATACAGAGAAAAGTATCGACGTACGAGGAGGAATAATATAGAATGGGCGCGGAGAACGTAACAGGTACAAGTGATGCCAACTTTTCACGTTACATGTGTGCAGTAAAATTAGTTAAGAACAAATTTTGAACTTCAAACACGGGAAAATTTAAGGAATATTGCATGCTTATAAAATTCGATGTGTGCGTGAGCTTGTGTCGAAACACGTCTGTTAGCTTTTAGATTGACGTCATTGAAATTCTTTAAAGGCTTATCTTGATTATTCGACTAACTATGTATACCAGTGTAAATAGCATCAGTTGAGTACTAGAATGTTTTAGAGTGGTTAGCAACGTGGGTAAGATATTGCCACTTGCCTTCCCCGACTACTGCCTCCACTCTACTATGTACTTTTGTAGAATAAAGATTGAGTCCTAGTGACAGCTGCGGCGGTCTTATTCTACTGGCAAAATTATAATTTAAGTGTAGTCATCAACATTACTCAAGCTGATATAGAGTTACCTAGTTAGTTAGTAGAGTTACTTACGGGGCCTCTCTCTTGTCTAGTTCTTTCTAAATACTTAAGACCCAGTTTTTCGATTTGGTATCGAAAGCCTAGCTGCAACTGGGACCACGGTTCAAGCTGATTACGGTCCCAGCTGTCAGGACGCTCCGGGGAATAAGGTCGGACGATGAAGAAAATTATAAGTAAGTAACTACTCTACTGATCTCTACTGTTTATGAGTACTACTGGAATTGTGGATGAAAATTTCTGAATTGCACTTAACTTACCGTACTTGGATCCAAATTTTCAATCAAGTGATGAGTTCTCTCTCCTACACACGCTATTACTGGATCTTCGTCTGTCACTTTCGTGCTTCGACCTGTTCGGAAAAAACAACAGTGTCTTTAAAGTCATATTTCGCGTCACCATATAATTTTGACAAGTTCCGTGGCGCAGCGGTCAACACGCCTGCCCCCACGGATGGTCCCGGGTCGATCCCCTGTCAGGTTATCAAGATGGAATTTTTTTTTTTCAGATTGACCTGGGTCTTGAATGTTTATGTATCTATGTATAGTATCTATTATAAAATATAGTATCGCTGAATTAGTATCCCATAACACAGGTCTCGAACTTACTTTGGGGTCAACTCAATTTGTGTGATTTGTCCGTACATATTTATTTATTTATATAATTATCATATCGCATATGTTAAAATCCATCAATACCTACATCAACATGTTAACTGCAGTACGTGTTAAAAAGCATACATTTCTAAACGGTCACGGGTGCTATCTTCAACTGCCTGTTCGGTGGTTGCAGGTACGGCATCGGGTATGCGCGCCCGGCCTCTCGAGCTGCTACTTTCTCAATCTCTATTCATCCGAGCAAGAAGCATCTTAAATGCCTTTATCCCGTTCCCCTAACCTCATTATCATCATCATCAGCGTCGTAACCGATATAAGCCAAAGACTACACTCACCAAACCATTTGGCAAAACTCTCCCAATGATGGAAATACTTGGGAGAGGCCTATATCCAGCTGTGGACATCTTACGGCTGAGCTGATGATGGTGATGAAATTCCAAAAACACAACTCTTTTCCTGACGCTGTCTATTAAAGTACTTACCCTTTCTTCTTCTTCTTCTGTTTTATAAAATGGCTTCCACCGAGATTTCAGTGATTCTGCCAATGTCCAGTAAATTGAGATACTAAGTATCGGTGTTGTACGGTAAAGTTGTAACAAGTAGCATCAAAGATGGCGTATGTTCTTTGATGCCTCGTGGTCGGGAGGTTATGGTGACCTAACCTAACCTATAACTACACCAATTTCATATTTTAAAGTCCACCAAAATCAATTTGCAAAATCGTCCAAGGTAGACCCTAACTGCACCCCTTGACTTCCCACCACAAACTACTACTTACCCTTTGTACTTATAAAAACTTTACTAATGAAATGCTAAGTCTCGTGCTTTGTCTTATTCGGTAGTGACTATAGACTATAGAGAGAGAAGATATTTTACAGTATTCGGGAAAATAAACTAAATAGAGAACGGACTTTCTAAGGTAACTTAAAGGTTATCGCTATAAGCAATAAAAAAAGATAATTAGATCTTTTGTTGAAGCTGACATTTCTCTAAGTATATTTTTTTCGAAATCAAAATTTCTTTAATTTAAGTACGTCCTGAGATAAAAGAACAGAAGATATAATTAAATATTACTTCATAATTTCAAGAAAGTTGGAGGCTAAAATATATTTTTAACCGACTTCAAAAAGGAAGATAGAATATTTTGTTTTTTATGTAGGTTACAATACTCAAAATCACCTAGATCTGGAGTTGGAAAATTGTTTTATTATTCTTTATTTTGATTTTATAAAAGTTGGTTCAGTAGTTTGGTTGAAGTCGATTTTTTTATAAGAAAGATTACCTATACAAATACTCTACCTAAATGTTGGCATGTAAAATGTTGTTTAGATACTAAAAAGAAATGGTAATGATAAAAAAATACTAGTACACTAACCAAACTTTCTCCTCCGATACACATTTTTGAAGTCACCTCCATATATTCCAAAACTGGGATCCATTTCTATTGAATTATCCACTTCTGAAGAGCTGAACCTTGTGAGGTTCACTGCTTTTTGTGAATTCAATTGGTTTATCTCCCGTTTCAATTGCTCGACCTGTGGGTTCAATCGGTCCTCTGAATTGAACCTATTCGATTTATTATCTAGTCTATTCAATTTTATGTCAAACTGTGCTGCACATAGTGAGGTGTAGTTCTTGATGTGTGAGGCAACGACGCAGTATGTGGTGGCTTGAGGGTCGATAGGGCTGAAACAAGTAATTAGGGGATAATTAAGTTAGATAATTAGTTGTTTGAGGAGTAAAAGGCCGATGGAATACATGAGAAGTTCGGTGGCCCGGTGAGGGTAAGCACTGTAAGCGCTTATGCATGTAAAGCAACCCCTGGCGCGGTTCCCGCTTGGATGGGTGACCACAAGTGGCATAAAAATTTCTCAAGCTCCTCCGTGCTTCGGAAGGCACGTTGGTCCTGGCTGTCATCATTAGCGGCAGTCGTTAAGTTTTGTCAGATGCCTTTGGGCAGTTTAAAAATTCTGACACCAGGTACTTTTTTGCGCGTGTGTGCAAGTTTAGGCACTTGTATATGAAGGGGAGAACGGCGATGGTGATGACCTTTGTACCACAGTAGTTTTAACACTCCAGCATGTATACGAGGGGCACCGGGTTCGATCTCGGTGCAGGCAAATACTTGTATTTCCTATTCATAGTTATGTCTATGTCCGCTGTTCTGGAGCTATCCAAGAAGAAAATGGCGTCTTATTAATTATGTTAATTCATATCTAATAATGATTGGTGTCATAAAAACCCACCCATCTGACCATCTGACTATCGCTGAGGATGCAACTGGGATAGTGCTCGGATGCGAGAAAGGCAACCGATCATTGCAACCTGCATTACTTTGACTGTATTAATCTCTAGAAGCCTCTAGGCATGATGGACATGCCTTTATTTCAATGATTAAAAACCGGCCAAGTGCGTGTCGGGCCACGCGCAGAGTAGGATTCCGTAGTTGCAAATGACAACTTTGAGTTCACACTGTTCACACTCGCCCCTTATAGTTAAACGACCAAAAACATCGAACAATGAAAATTGTATGAAATTTAACATTTTCGCGTACATTTTATAAGTTGATTGCCTAGAAAAAAAATTTATTCCCCCACTTTACTTGTATGAGAGCTACCATAAAAAAAAAATTTCAAGATTTTTTTCTACCACTTTTTTGCCATAGTTAATATAAATACCCATACCAAATTACAGCTTTCTAGTACTTATAGTCTCTGAGTAAAACCGCGGACGGACAGACAGACAGACAGACAGACATGGCGAAACTATAAGGGTTCCTTGTTTACTACGAAAACCCTAAAAAACGGGCAATTTTTCAAAGCTAGTGCGTGTGAGAGACTATAAATCGGTAGCTTTCGAATATGATTTTTGTCCCATTCGGTGTCGAGACCCTTGGTCCGTGGGGTCCTAGCGCTACAAGCCTTTTTAAGGAAATAGCAAAAAGGTTAGTCGACATCACAGGAGACCGAAGAGCTGGCAGCTACTTCGGACAAAGAATTAGTCTCGCTATTCAAAGGGGGAACGCTGCCAGTATCTTCGGAACCTTACCTAAAGGGACTCCTTTTGATATATATTTTAGGTATTTATCATATTTTTTTAAGGTGTTTAGTTTTAGGTTAATTTTTCATAATTATTTAATATGTAATTAGTTTATTTTAGTTTAATTTATTACAATAAATAATCGGTAGCTAGCTTGCAACAGTAACATCACATGTCAATAGCTAATTTATCAAAGAAATTTAATTCCTATAGATGCTTTGTTGAGTTGTCACAAAAACCAAGAAATATTTCTAGATCCTTCATAAAAGAGACTAGTATGTGAGAATGCGGTGTGTTCTCGTTGAGACTGTCGAATATGCCCCTACTAATTATATTGTCGTTGGCCCTTCTTTTATTACGGTAAACGAACGTACACGTCAGATGGCCATGTGGTCCCAACGTCTGATTTATACGACTTTTCTTTTCAGGCACCAGTCTTCAACATAATTATATAATTATACATTTCTACTTTTAAGTATAAAATATTATATCCTTTGTTGTGTTTTTGTGTTGGAGAAAATAAACAAATTTTTACTTTAATTTTACTTTCTAACAGTTGCACATAGATGACACTACTGGTAGAGTCACAACTTTGTATTTAATTATATTATAAGAATATAAAAGCATTATTGAAAAAATTATCTTATTTAAAATTAAAGCAATATTTGACCAACATTCTCCGTCTAACGTACCAATGAGATTATAGATGGAATTGGAATCATAACAGTGATGGGGTGCCATCCCGCCTATTGACACGATTCCTTATATTTCCCCATTCCCTCAACCAAGATAAGAAGTAGCTGGTATATACTATATTTTATTCTTTTCTCCCAGACCAGCATTAATGAAAAAATCTGTATTTATTTAAAGTTTCAATTGTTAATAAAGTTGTTTAACAATAATTAAAATTCGCTGTTAAAGTAAATGTCTAGGTAAGGGTTGAGTTATTGTTGAGGTATTTGCCAAGAAGATTTGACTTTTTAGTTGGAGCAGAGAGTAAAATAGGGACGAATCAATGAGCTTACTGGGAGCAAATTGGGAATGCGAGCAAAATATCACTATGGAGCCATCCAGTTACTTTAATGGGGGAGTTATCACGACGTCACAACACAATGCTATGAGAAGGCATCCATATAATTACTGCCCCACAAAAACCAGTAAAGGACACCGCTGTGTATCGATTTATATTCTGCAACTGTACTCTGGTGTAGGCTATTTTATCTCAGCACTAGTTATTCCGCAGCTTTACTTGCATTAAATATTTACTTCGGGCCTCCGTTACACTGAATAAGGGGGTAAATTTTGGAAAACTCGTCGTTACCGAATAGGTACCTACGTCTTATCTTAATAAATAATCATCTGTGTGCTAAATTTCAATATAAACCAGCGATAGGTCGCGGATTTCATTACATTTAAGGCCGCACACTAGGCACAGTAGCGACGCCAATAATTTTATTCCTAATACTTTACAAATAGACAGAAATTCAAGAATGTAAATCATATAAGCACTAGTAAATAACCTGAAGTATTTTTGGAATCATGTTTAATATTATAAGAATCAGTGAGAATTATGAGAATCAGATTAGCGCGTCGCTACTGTGCCTAGTGTACCCCCTTTTAAAGCATAGAACACGCAGTGGGAGATACAAACTATTTGACTTAATTTTTACACATAGGGGTCATTCAAAGATTATGAAAGCAGCAATGGAGGCGTGGAGGTTCGGGTTTAGGCTTGGGATTATTTTTGATGACATGGGGGAAGCTTTGTATGGTGATGACATCAACAACATCTTCCAAAATAAACAAAAGTTTTGTAAAAATTATACAATTTTTACGAGGCTTGGGGGAGAGCCACAGACAACGTGTTGTCTGTGGGGAGAGGTAACAGTTTTTTTTACTTTTGCTGACACCCCTCTTGTCAGCAAAAGCATGTGGTCTCAACGCCTTAATCGTACGATTTGTTCTCAGAGACTGGCATAGATGGCTCCACTCGAAACTACACAACATTGTATCTACCGTATTATGAGAATATAAAAACATGATTCACAAAATATATCTTATTAAAGATCAAAACAATATTCTAGGCATAATATTTTAAAATGACACCGTATATTTAGTAAGTTAAAGGCTAACGCAGATTACCGCCATCTTGTATCGAGTAGCAAGCAACTCTCCTGCGCCATACATTCGCCTGCTTTTCGCAACCTTAATTTGGTCCAATATTTTTGTATGAGGTGGGCAGTCTATTACGTTAGTATTACATTGTCTTTGGCAAAAGTAAGAAATGCTGTTACCCCTGCCCTAAGCTTTGAAAACATTGGACTTCACGTCATCAAAACCGTGTTTTTTTAATCGGTAATTTAACAACTTTTTTAACTTTTTAGGGTTCCGTAGTAAACTAGGAACCCTTATAGTTTCGCCATGTATGTCTGTCTGTCTGTCTGTCCGTCCGCGGTTTTACTCAGAGACTATAAGTACTAGAAAGCTGAAATTTGGTATGGGTATGTATATTAATCATGGAAAAAAAGTAGTAGAAAAAAATTTTTTTTTAGGCTAGCTCCCATACAAGTAAAGTGGGGGAGTATTTTTTTTTTCTCTACTTACCCATCGTGTAGGATATCGATCGATGCGATGAAAGAGTTTTGTAAGGATCGTAGCAAGTGGCGGTCCTTGGTCTCTGCTTACCCCCATGGGAAAGAGGCGTGATTGTATGTATGTATATATGTATGTATTAGTACGTTTTTGTCAAATCTTCAACTCTATTTTGAAGCAGTTATACTTCACCGACCAAGTTCATTTTTTGAGCATTTTTGTAAGTCAGTCAAATTAATAGGTCATGTTGATCATTTGAACATCTGAACTAAAGTTCAAAAGTTCACATGACCTTCTAATCTGAATCAAATGAGCTAAAATACAATGGTTTATCTTCTAAAAAGGATATACCATTGTATGCGGACGTTTAATTTGCCTTGGCAAGCACTTGATCGTATGAAGAGCTCATATGTTTTAAAATAATAAATAAGAAGAAAACTATATCACAATAAAATGAAATTTTTGAAAAACTCATTACAAAATTACATTTTCTCAAAAATCCATCTGTTCCATTGTTGTTGACCGTTTGTAAAGTGTGAGGTATCATTAAATTCATATTCTTCCCCGAAGTATCATAGGCTACTTAACATCAACGAAAAAAAAAATGTGGCGGACATAAACTGTTCAAAACTGCTGTCGAAAATATTTGATTTTTATAAAACGTAACTTGTTAGAATCGTTTGAACATCAAACGCTTCGATATTATCCCTATAAAATACATCCAATCATCTTAGTATAAGAAGGGAATTCTATAATCTCATCCCGACTTTTTTGCTGATAACGGGACCGATTATGTAGAGGAATGTGGCTGGCTGCGGCGTATTTTTACCTTCTGAAAAATAAGGAGATAGATACGGGCCATGTGTATAAGGGGGCGGCAGAACAGATCATTCACATTCAGTGTAGAATTTTTGGAAGGCATTTTTTATGAAAATCGTTTTTCTTATTATATAACTATTTTTACAGCATATTTGGAAAAGTATCTGTGGTCCAAACCAAATCTGTAGCACAGAGACCCTGCACAGAGAAATGGCATGCATATAGAACTATTATTACATGAGTTATCGCTTTTACTCACTGCCTTTGACGTCTAAAATTAAAGCAATCTATGGCCAATCGGAAATATTTTTAGCGTTCTCAACAAATATTCCTTCTCACTTATTAAGCAATTTCCAAAATTAGACTCTCTATTCAAAATGTATATAGTGTAACGATATATTTATTACCATTATAACGGTTCATATAAACGACTTGAATAAAAATCCTTTTATATCTTTTAAACGATATAGGTAAAATTAAGATAGTAATCAAAATACGTTCAGTTAAAATCTATTTTTTTTTGACCTGAAAAATTATTAATTTAGTAATATAAAGTCAAGTACTGACACCAGTTTACATAATCATTCCAAGCAAAAATATCTTTGTTAACGTGCTCAGTCGCCCCAACTGCCCCAAGGAACTAACTTTGAAACTACGCCACTAGAGAAGCGACTTAACATCTACATTGAAAACTGTCGGTATGTGAACACTTTGTTGCGTGACTTGATATCATCGGACTGCGAGAGGAATCTAGGTTTCAACTGATATAATTAGGATAATTAGTAAATGAGATGGACCGAAGGCGAGATTCCTAGGCAATGAAAACAGAACTAAAAGGGACGAAGGCAAGGACGGATGAGAATGTGAAACGCACAGAGCAAGGAATGTTCAGTTGCTCGCGCTACATTGAAAGTATTTGCTTAATTTATCTGTATTCATTTTTAATATTATTTATAGCCATCATACTTATAGCGGTAAAAAAGACCTTTGTGTTAAAAGTTCTTTAGGGTGCTGGTATTCGGTCATCCAGGACAGAAATTGAGATGCGCCAAACTTTGCGGGTCAATCATTCCCCTCTTATTCTGATTGCCCTTACACCACCCCACCCTATAGTCACGCCCATAGACAGATCGCGGCTAGGGGGAAGTTGCCCGTGTAGTGTTACAAAATTGGCTATGATGAGATTTCGCAGCAGCAGCTTTATTCGTGCCACCGTAGTAGCACAATCCAGTAAATACATTTAAGCTAGCAAGAAAATTGTGAATTTCAGCCTTTTTGGAGTCGGAAAATTACCAAACATAGGGTGTTTAACTTGTTTGAAAAGGTGGAAGGAAACGTTTAAGTAGGTACTTAAAAAGTTTTAGGAAAGAATATATTTTTATAGGAATAAAACATACGAAATCATCGAAACAAAATAACTGGGTGTCTATCTTAGTTAAGAGTCTCTTTATCTTCTTATTTTAGAGTCAGGCTCTTGTCGTTAGAGTGATTTCCAGATTTCCCCATCCTTTGCTAGTTTTATTATTTTCTAAAGTTGTCAAACATTTAATTTCTTTTTCATTTCATCGAAATCCTTGCTTTTCCCCTTGCTCGTTTTCCCTATCTTTTCTATGACTATTGTTTTAAATAGGCCTTTTCCTCTTCTATTTTCTATAGTTTCCAATATTTGCCTCTTCTCTCCAACCATGTCTACCAGTTTTTTCATTATCAATTCTTTCAGTCCAGCTTATTTTCTTCATCCTTCTCCGGCACCAATTTTTTTACGATTTCAGTAGTCTCTATCTTTTTTAGTTGGTGTTCAAGTTTCACTTTCAAAAAGCAATACTCCAAACGAATGCTCCATGGAAAGTCTCAGTCCGTCAATATTAACATATTTTTGACACCGTGATTTTAGCTACTCAAGGCGTGGGGAGGCTGGAAACTAGCTGTAAAAACTCTCGTCAAATCATCTCACACCATGTATACTCTGCTGTTATTATAGCGAACTCTAGACTCTGAGGTATCACAGTTGATGATGCAACTGTAAAACGCTCAGATAAGGAGGAGGCTGCTAACTCGAAGAAATATCTACTTTCTCATACAAAAGTGTTTTAGGCTGTAATAACTTGGATAGAACTGTGTCAGCTACATGGCAGCTAATAGCTAAGTCTATAAGCTACGAGGCTACAAGTGGGCAAAACGGATACTCGTTCGAACATCAATCAAGTCGCAAAGAATTTCCTACAGAATCTAGTAAAAAAAGAAACTCGATACTTGTTTCCTGTACCAGAGGTGCTAACTGCTCGTCACCGATTGATTTCTACTCTACGAGTATTAAAAAACCGGTCAAGTTCGAATCGGTCTCGCGCACAGAGGGTTCTTTGCAAAAATATTTTTTAGATGTCAAAAATACCATTTTTGGAGGTTTTCGTTGACTTGGTCAATAGACTATGACAGATAGAACTCGAATAACATGGGTTTGATTCCGTTGCCAAAGAAATGACAAAATTTGCAAAATATGCGAAATAAATAAAATTATTCTGCGTTGACAAAACAACTTCAGTTTTCAGGTACTACAGATTACCTATATAATATATAATATCGATGCCTAAATTGTATATTGTCATGTCGCATAGAGAGTTCAAAGAGATAGTGGAGGTTAGGAAAAGATGGAAATACTCCACTGACAAGTTCTCAACATATATGATGATGATGATATTTTATATTAATTTTAACGTGATACCTCCCTCCATGTGTTGCTGAGAAAAAGCGTTTGTTTTTATAGAGCACGGAACCCTAAAAACATGACATCAGCGAGCTATGAGCGTCACCAATATCAGAAAGCTGTCGATATCGTGTGATACATTTTACGAATGTTAGGATTCGTTCACAATGTTTACAGATTTTTGAAACAAGTACCCATTTAGGTAAACTGATGAAGATTCCTGAACAGATTAGGTTATTTTATAATAGTAACCATAAAAAAGTGACCACCGACTATTGCTAATATGAGCAACACAATAGGACGAAAAATTTTGCATTTAAAATATTAACTACTTATATTTTACAAAAAATATGCGTAGTTCTTAAATCAAAAACAAACTTAACGTCCATTTTTCTTTGGGATCTATTTTCCAAAGGTTTAAAGGTGGACCAATAATAATTTTGAATAAAATATAAACTTTATGATGTCAATGTCTCCGCGCCCTTACTCATATCAGTTGCCTTACTTGGCGCTCATAATAAATTCATCTATACGCTCAGTTCAGATTTATGTGACGGGTGCTAACGGTGCTGCCGGTGGTTTTTTCTCGATAATCCAGATAATGTTTATGGTGTGAAATCGTGAAAATTGTCACCTTGCGACTAAGTCCTTGTAAAACTTCACTTTTGTGTTGTTTGTTTGTTTTTCATGTGTGTAAGTGGCCAACACTGGTATCAGATTTTTCAAGCTGCCTTAAGGCATCTGACATAGCTTAACGACTGCCATCAACGATGACAGCCGGGACCAACGGCTTAACGTGCCTTCCGAAGCACGGAGGAGCTCGAGATATTTTTATGCCACTTGCGGTCACCCATCAAAGTAGGGACTGCACCACGGGTTGCTTAACATACGTAAGCGCTCATAGAGCTCACACCCACTGGACCATCGGACCGTTTTCCTTGGAACGCTTTACCAATGGATATCTGAAAGGCTCGAACTGAACTAATTTTAAAGAGCGCAGTAGATACTCGCTGATTTGCATTGCGAACTATCAAATAAATATAAATTATTATATGTGCATTTGCCGTACCGTGAATGCCATGGTTCCCGACAGAGAGAAATAGGACCATTCTAAGTCTTCCAGTGGATATCATACAAACCGACCTAGGAAACACAAGCTAAACAAAGACAGAGAGCTATTCAACCCATCTGGCCAGCATGGAGAGTGAAGGATCCTCTGACTGCTCCGGTGAATATATGGCTCTGGTAGTTCAGAGAGGGTTGTGCTTTTGCAGTGGAGTCTTTCAAAGACCTGATGATGATGACGCATCATCACTGAACAGTGCCAAATTCTAGAAGAGTAAGAGATTTGAACTTTGTTTCCATTTTCACATACCTGGGATCCCAGTTGGCAGTAAGCCGACGTCTTGACCTGACCCGTAAGCGCATCCGGACCGTCCTCGCTGCTTCCCCTCGTACGCTCACGGCAGCTGATCCTCCTCTCGATGACGATAGCTAGAAACATAATAACATTAAGTATTTGATAATCTTTCAGATAAGAAGTTCGCTGAAAACGACTTCTACCTAACTAACTAATGAACTAATCTTGGTGACATTTAAATAGGACCCAATAAGTAATCCTTTCAAATGAAAAAGCATTTTCCAAATCAGTCCTCTTTAAGTTATCGTATAACATAGAAAAAAAAGGGGTTTTTGAAGTGAGATGAAAAATTATAAATAAATACGGACAAATCACACAGATTGAGATTGCGCCAGCCCCAAAGTAAGTTCTTAAGTAAGACTTGTGTTATGGGATACTAACTCAACGATACCATATTTTATAACAAATACATACATAGATAAACATCCAAGACCCAGACCAATTGGAAAAAGATCTTTTTCCATCTTGACAACAACAAACAAAATTCAATTGATTGTTTTTGTTTTGTTCAAAATTGATTGTTAAACAAACAAAAGAAATGCTAACAAACTTTTGTTCGTTCAGTCGGTAAGGTACCGAAGGTACCGATTTCATTACCGAAGCATGTGGTCTCAACGCCTTAATCGTACGATTTGTTCACAAAGACTCGCATAGATGGCGCCACTCGAAACTACACTACATTGTATCTACCGTATTATGAAAATATATAAAAACATGATTAAAAAAATATATCTTATTAAAAATTAAAACAATATTTTAGGCATAATATTTTAAAATGACACCGTATATTTAGTAAGTTAAAAGCTAACGCAGATTACCGCCATCTAGTATCGAGTAGCAAGGAACTCTCCTGCGCCATACATTCGCCTGCTTTTCGCAACCTTAATTTGGTCCAATATTTTTGTATGAGGTGGGCAGTCTATTACGTCAGTATTATATTGTCTTTGACCGAAGTAAGGATTTTCCACTATCAGACCATTGTCATCTGATTAACTTAATGTTTAGTTATGCAAAACATAGATCAATATTTGTGCCTAAATAGCCTTTATGTATACTTACTACAAATGGTGGCTTAAAAAAAATAAGAAGGAAATCTTCGTTTAAATTTGGTAATAACGTTCGTACAAGCGAATTGTTTAATGCTATAAAAAGTAAAACTAAAGTTTCTAAGTATAACAAGGCTTTTGAGGCACAAAATGTACACGGACTTGGTTCTAAAATACAAAACATAATCTACCGCGGAGTTTGTCACTAATAACATAAAGTAGATCAGGCGGGATAATGAACCAAAATCTACCTTGATAAAATTAGTCTCGAGTACGTATTGGGCTAACTTTTTCGGTACCAGATGGCCTTTCGGACACACAAATAATAGAGATTACCTTAAAAGATTACCTAAATGTTACATAGGCCTACCTTTAGGAAATCTTTTTGAGACAAATAACATTTTACTGGTCTATTTATACGGCAGGTATTTTTATTAAACCTAGAATCAAACGATCGAGGAAAATCGAATAGAATCAAATAGTTTAAATACGTATATAAATATGCCCGGGCCTTTCAGACACCAATACTTAATCTTTTCAGGAAAAATTACATTTCACCTTTCCTTTTGAACGGAAGATATTTTTATTAAACCAAGAACCAAATTAAATAGGAAAATCTTGAACAGAATCAAATAGTTTTAATACCTTTATAACCTTTGTACAGAATGCTGTCGAAATTCAACACAACACTCTTTGGGAAAGCCCCCGTTGTTTTTCGACCAAATAATTCTGTCAACTTTGTTTTCTGCTAATACAGAAAACATGCCAGAGAAATTTACTGAATCCTTTTTGAAAGAACTATTAAAGTTTACATTACTTATAAGGAAATTACAGGTTTTGTAAGTTTTGGCGGGAGCGACAGCGTTTACCGTGCTCACGGCTCACTGTCTCCTTCAATCAAAAAGTTTAAATGGAAAAGCAATGTAGGTCCCCATCAAGAAAATGCGTTCCGCCATCTCCCCGCACCACACAATCTTGTCAATTTGAATTTTTAATTGTTGACATTCATTTTATTCTTTACTCTTTATTATTCTTTATTGTTTATTGTTTATTTACTCAGTGCATTTACAGTTTCCCAGCACGTGCACGTGAGCCAGGTACACTAGTATGTAGTTGTTTATTGAATGGTTAAAGGTGTTTTTTTTTTGTTATTTATGAGTAAAAATGTTTATAACCTAAATACGACCTAATGCAATGCTAGAATATGGTCGTAGTTATGCTAACGTAAAACGGCTATATATAGTATTGCACTTTAACCATTATGTGAATATTTTATTACTTACCGTATTCAAGCAAATAAATAATTTAATATTTTGATTTGATTTTTAATATTCTAGTTTGAAATGCCTTGATCATTAACATTTTTTCCAGTTTTGCGGAGTAAAACAAACTTTTTCGAAAGAACCATTAAAGATTACATCACTTATAAGGAAATTACTGGTTTTGTAAGTTTTGGCAGCGGCGACACCGTTTACTGTGTTCACGGCTCACTTGTCCCCCTCAATCAAAAAGTTTAAATGGAAAAGCAATGTAGGTCCCTATCAAGAAAAGGCGTTACGCCATTTGCTCCCACCACACAATCCTATCAATAGATTGAATTTTTACTAGTTAAAATTCATTTTATTGAATGGTTAAAAATAATTTATGTTTTATTTATTAGTAAATATGCCCGGATCTATCCATTCAAGTTCATTCAAGAAGCAAAAGGCGGTTTTTGGTGGGAATTCAGTGCCGTTAGGGTTTGCCTAATATGATTTTGCAAATTCATTGTGGACTTTATGACATGTTATTGGTATAGTTTGGTGTTATGAATGCTCGTGCTCATGAGCAATTTGTGAAATAAGTAGTTAGACTGTTATATGGAGTCGTATAGATTTGTCACCAGAAACTCCCATGAGGCAATTAAGGACCTATGCCATCTTTGATTGCTACTTTTCAAAACTGTACAACACCGATACTTTGTATCTCATTGAACTGGACATTGGCAGAATCCGATACCCATAATAAGGCCGTGTGGTTCCCGGCAGAGTAGAATAGGACCACTCCAAGTCTTCCCGTGGATGTCGTAAGAAGCGAATTAGGAAACACAAGCCAAACAAAGCTTATGAACATCAAGTAAACATCTCCTTCACCCCGCGTGGCCAACGTGGATAGTGTAGGCCAATTCCTCTGACTGCTCTGGCTAATATATGAGTCTAATAGTACAGGGAGGGTCGTGCTCCTGCCGTGGAGACTAAGAAAGTCCTGATGATGATGATGATGATGAACCCATAATATAAAGCAGAAAAAACAAGCAAAACTCAAATTGTAGGAGTCACCTGCAAGATGTATCTGTCGTGTTGTGAAACGAAAGCTGAGAACGTGTGCGTAGTCCCGCCGTTGTATTCCTTCACTAATATCAAAGGTTCTGAAACAAATATAAAAGTAAGTACTTAAGTAATGAAGTTCTTTAATAAGGTGAAAAAGGGTCAAATATCTCAGATATGAAAAATTTATAACATGAGACCAACTCCATAATTACGAACAAAAATGAGCTGATTCGTGTATTTGATGGAATACCTATGGAACAACATTAAAAAAAGCCAAACAAATAAAGGTTACAGAAAATATTTGGAATACCCGCATTTCAAGAAATGGGTCAGGGTCGGCCACCCCGGGTGTTGCAGGAGTTCATAGGCTACGGTAACCTCCCACCATCAGGTGGGCCGTATGGCTGTTTTCCTACACATTAGTATAAAAAACAATAACTTACCATTCTTATTGTGTGAACCATGGAACACCATCCATCGGAAGTCTCCAGTGCAGGGGCTGACTGTCACGAAAACTGGCGTGTTAGACGTCGCTGTTGTATTCAGCTCCAAACTAGAATAATAAATATATATATATATAAAACAAAGACGGGTTTGTTACAACACTGATAACTATGAACCAATTTTCATGGTTATTGATTCGTTGGATTTGTCTCCGCCCCGAATAGCAGAATACATCTTAAAAACAATGAAATCTCGATATGTGTAATGAATACTTAATCATTGACTGTTAGGCAGTACGAAGTTCGCCGGGTCAGCTGTTAAATAAATAAATATAGGTTGTGCCCTTAGATTATATAAAGCCTAGATAGACTCTATTAGCCTAAAAGCGTAGAAAAAACTAGTGCCCAACCCATAGTCGGTCGCGCACACACACAGCTACCAATTTGACGGATTTCGAGGGCATAAATTGACAGGACGCGTGTGATAACACAAAAATGTCACGCACACAAGGATTGAAAAGTTGGCCTGTTTTTTAATCATTGTAATAAAGGCATTACGGTGTCTAGAAAGTATATAGTCAAAGGTTGTGCCGTGTAGTTAACAGAATAGAACAGGACAAGTCCAAGTCCTCCCGTGGATGTCGTAGAAGGCGACTTAGGAAACACAAGCTAAACAAAGCTTATAAACATCAAAGAGACCTCTCCAATCCGTCTGTCCAGTGTGTAGAGTGAAGGCCAAATCCTCCGACTGCTCGGGCTAATAGGTTTATGGCTCTGGTAGTACATAGAGAGTGCTCCTGCAGTGGAGACTTAAAAGATCTGATTATGGTGAAATTTTGTGCGATCCTCTCCCCCTAGTGTGATGTCACATAATTTATTGTCAGGAAATCTCTATACTACAATAAAAATACACTCTGTTTGACCGTTATTTTATAAAAAAAAAAAGTTTTTATTTTAAAGTTATGTTAATAAACTGTGGTAATATACAGAATGTGAGCTAAGGATAAATAAATAAATATATACGGATAAATCACACAGATTGAGCTAGCCCCAAAGTAAGTTCAAGACTTGTGTTATGGGATACTAACTCAACGATACTATATTTTGAAATAGATATATACTTATATAGATAAACATCCAAGACCCAGGTCACTCTGTAAAAGATAATTTTCCGTCTTGACCTGACCGGGAATCGAACCCGGGACCATCCGTGTCGCAGGCAGGCGTGTTGACCGCTGCGCCACGGAGCTCGGCAAAGGGATGAATCAGACCATCAATATGAACAACTTTTCCTGTGGGTTAAATGCTGGGAAATCGATTTTTTTTTACTTTTCCATATATTTCGCCCAGATGGCAAAACATTTTTGATTAAAAATGTCGAATTTTTTCTTTGAGTTTCTAGCATTGATCCCATAGCAAAAGTTGTTCATTTTGATGGGCTGAGTCACGCCTTTAAGGGTATGTCGAAGGTACTCTGTATATTCAAGTTTTGTCCAAGAGGGGGCGGATTAATACGTACGAAGTCACAAAACTTACGACCAACTCCCGAAGTTGACAAATCCGGAAGATCCAAGCCCACTTTAAGATAAGTTAGCTAATGATACACTCAGAAAATTCTTTGAAAATGTGCTATGAACACGAGAATTCTTATATAATCAAGTTAAAAAATTTACTTATGTATTTCCTAAAACAAAACCTTAAAAATATAATAACTATAATATATTATTAAAAGGAGTTCCTATAGGCAAAGTTCCAAAGATACTGGCAGCGTTCCCCCTTTGAATAGCTAGATTCTTTGTCCGAGGTAGCTAGCTGCCAGCTGTTCGATCTCCTGTGACATCGACTAACCTTTTTGTTATTTCCTTGAAAAGCCTTATAGCGCTAGGACCCCACGGACTAAAAGGGTCTTGACACAGAATGAGACAAAATCATATTCAGAGCCTAAACCCCTGTATTTGCATTTCGTGTAAAATACCTATCCATGTAAATAATCTGATGACTTGGAGAGGGTCGTAATTGATAATAGTAAACGCGAAGTGACGATACGACTATTGTTCTCAATGCAAACCAAATAGTTGGCAGCACATCAGTCAAGAACGGGATATAGATCATTAGTTCTATTTCCTATTCATACATAGATACGCCCACGAGTTTAACTACGAATGTGACACGTGATTAGTTCTGAATTAAAAGATCTGCTGTATAGCTTGGATCATCATCATTATAAAGCCTAATCAAATTCGATTCTTCTTCTCTTATTGTCCAATGTGCTCGCAATGCTATAAACGGACAGAGGTGGAAAGCCATTGCACAGGCAGCAACCCTCGCCCAAGGGACGGGCAGTATAGAAGATCCCGCACCAGGTGGCTGTTTTCTCGTGGTCCCAGCATTTTGTCCCATTAATGGGACCACGAGGGAGAACTGTTTCTCGTAGTCCCATTACTATCTTCAGTAACGTATTTATCCTCCTGTATATATCCTTTCTGGTACATCTGCACAACCATGACCACTCTGTCGAGAATGAACGGCTAAGAAGAAGGAATCAAATCCAATCTTGGATATAGGCCTCCTCCAATTTCTACCATGAATGGCGGTCTTCTGCCCAGCCATGCTCAGCGTGTCATCAGATATCGTCAGACCATCGCTTTGACGGTCACTCTCTTCCTCTTGTGTTGTTTCGTGGTCTCTAATCATCATCATCAGTTTTTTTTTAGTCTCCACTGCAGGACCTGACCTCTCTGTACTACCAGAGCCATATGCCACCACAGCAGTCAGAGGATTTGGTCTACACTCTCCACGCACGCCAGACGGGTTGGAGAGGTATCTTTGATGTTTATAAGCTTTGTTTAGCTTATGTTTCCTAAGTCACTTCTACTTTCTTTTTATCACACCCTTGGTGTTACCCCGGTTGGAAGCGGCCTGCATCCAACGCCTTCCTGCAACCTTGGTCAGGTCGTCCGTCTCCCAGGTCAGTGGGTGTCATACGCTGCGCTTGTCGGTACGTACAAGTATGGTAGTTGAGGACATTTTAATGAAATGAAATAAACAGTTTTTATTTAGGTTTTATAACCTCTTCTTTCTTATTGTAATTTTTTTATATTTGCCAAATCACTGCTTAGACAAATACGCTAAAAGAAACTCAGCTCAGTATTGATCCCTGCGTGCCTGATGGACTTATGCACAGGAAGCAACAAGAAAATGTACACTTTTCATTACATAACTAAAAGACAAGGGACTTTCATTGACTTTGAAAACATTGTTTATCTCCAATATGTCACTCGCACGTTTCAGTTGCTGATATTGCACGTTCTACCCTTTCCATGTTTATTCCAAATGAAGTTCTCTCTGAGCAAGGAAACGCGGATAATACGAGTAATCCTCGTGTTCGACTGTTCCTGTTCGTGTGACTGAATAAGATATTTTTGTTGGTTACGTATTTAGTTAATAGACCTTAAAGGTATTCATTTTTATTTAAAATATATCTATTTGCCAGCATTAGTTTGTATTGCGAACTGGTGGATAGCGGAAGCACCTAAAGTTATTTTAATCAAAGTTCATTTAACTGACTTCCGGAAACCTGAACCAATTGTTCATCACTCTCATCAATCTCTCGACCCAAAAATATATTTTTTTGATTGAAAGTAACAGTTGTACAGAGTTTCTTCCGCATTTATTATTATTTTATGGTTTTACTTTCTGGTTACATTGATTTTAATTAACTTTGAAAACATTGTTTATCTCCAATGTGTCACTCGCACGTTTCGGTTGCTGATATCGCACGTTCCACCCTTTCCATGTTTATTCCAAATGAGCTTCTCTCTGAGCATGAACAGCCAAAAACGGGGATTATTTCATTAGGTATTTTTGTTGCTTACTTCATGTTATATGATATATTTAGATATTAAATAGGTTATTTTTAATAGCATTGCTTGGTATATTATTAAAATTTTAAATATGTGATGTAAAACTATTCAATGATTAAATTATATCCTGGTATGTGTGGCAACCACAAGCTGTATGTGTGCCTCTTCTTTGGCCGTGTAGAGATCTTTGAACAAAAGCTAACACAACTGTGACTCAACCAAAGATGAGACGAGGACATACCTTCTAGTCTCTCCTTTTCCCAATCTATGCAAGCTCTGATTATTTGGGCGCAGCCACTCTACCACCACCCTGGTGATGGGCCTGGTGGCTCAGTAGACCATATGTGCATTATCTTTAGCAAAATCATGTAGAAATTACTTGAACAAAAATAGGACTAAGTAACGCAATCAAGCAAGAATAATATACCTTCTCGTCTCTCCTTCTCCCAACCTATACAAGGTTTGGTTATCCGTCGGTAGCCATTCCACTGCCACCCTGGTGATGGGCCTGGTGACCAGAACCGTTGGAGACGCGAGCCCTGCTCCGGCCGCGTGAAGCACGATCAGAGCTGCCAGCCTTGTAGCAAAGATGTTGATTTTCCTGAAAATAAAAACAGTTTTTGAACAACTTGGATTGAAATTATTTAAAGATAAGACGAGACATATTTGCAGACGACTACCATCACGCTTGTGGAAGCCTTATCCATAAGGATATCAATTAGGAAGGATAAAGCATAAGCCTAATCTACCCCGGAAGATATGATAAGTATAATTTATGAAAAATTTTGATAGGTACTTGTAAGGTACTGGAACCAAATAAGGCCTGAAATGTAAAAAGCCTACCTGAAAAATAATGGACTTGCAACAGTGTAAACGACTTGGTTAATAAAAAGAACATACAAAATGATAATGAAAAGCTGACACCACTTCATTACTTATATATAAATAAATAATATTTAAAAAAGAGGATTAAAAAAATTGTGATTTGTTTTATAAAGGTGTTATGTTAATAATAAATCTAGTCAAAACTAAACCGTAAATTACTTTTTAATACAAAAACAACTTCATTTTCAGCTCGTAAAATAGGCTATATATTATTTTTAAAACAATCACGGATCCGCACAAAAATTGCTATAATGTATCTCCTAGGTTCTAGGTATAAAAACGTTGCCTTGGTCATTATTGGCGACCTCCGTGCCGCAGCGGTCAACACGCCGGCCTGCGACACGGATGGTCCCGGGTTCGATCCCCGGTCAGGTCAAGATGGAAAATTATCTTTTTCAAATTGACCTGGGTCTTGGATGTTTATCTATATAAGTATCTATTATAAAATATAGTATCGTTGAGTTAGTATCCCATAACACAAGTCTCGAACTTACTTTGGAGCTAGCTCAATCTGTGTGATTTGTCCGTATATATTTATTTTTATTTATATTGGGCGAGCGTTGTGAAAGATGATATTCAATTATTCTTTGCAATCATTAGTTACAAACTAAAAAGTATTAGGCAACCAACTTATAAAATGAACTCGAAAAAGTTAAATTTCACACAATTTTGATTGTCAAATGCGCTTAGTCTACAGAACCCTACACTGCACGTGGTCTGAAACACGGTTAAATCCATATTTTTAGTAAATAAAATTATGTAAGTATTAATGTCTATAAAACAAAAAAAAAAACTATATAAACAGGATTATATTGGAAAAAATGCGTCCCCAAATGACGTTACAAAACGCGAAATCTCTCAGTAATCCTTCGTTTATAAAATCTGTGACATCAAATATTGTTATTTAAGCATTTATAGGCCATATCCTCTGACTACTCAGGCTAGTATTGGCTCTGGTAGTACAGAGAGGGTCGTGCTCCTGCTGTGGAGACTAGAAAGACCTGATGATGATGAAGCATTTATCTCGAAGTAGTTTTAGATAAAACCAGTAAAAGGAAAATTCAGTTCAGGAAAGTGGCCACTTTACATACAAAAAAAAAACTCGAAACCCCAACAAGTAAAACAATATTTCAAAAGTGCGTAAAACAATTTGTTTTTGTCCACGCCGCTACAGGGTTCAATACGCCCATAACGCGAAATGATCGTAATTCCCTTGCGACCACAAAAGGTCATTGTTTCATGGTTTTACTATAAATATTTACATAGTTACCCGCCGCCTCTAAATGATTTGTAAGCCGAGATGAGAAATAAGAAGTTATTTCGGTCTTATAGATTTAAAGCAAGCTTAAGCCTTTGCACACTTTTTGTATGCATTTTACGCGACAGCCCAAAAAAGGAGTGTTATAATATTTTTGTAGGAGTAGACGAGTCAGTGCTATTCTTAATAGGACTTTAGTATTGCCATGGCTATAATGGCACAATTACTGCTGCCCAATTTCGTTTTTTAAAACGAGCTAGATTTTTGTAAACTCATAGTCATATCATTGAAACTAACGTGAGATAGTAAGGGCGTATTTCAGCGTCGCGCATGCCGAACTTGCCTTGAAAATGGACTCCTGCAGGCCTATTTACTAACTTTTTACAGCTACGGTGTACATCATTTTCATGGTAACTTCAATATTCATTACGGCTTCGGTATGAATGACTATTTTTAAGATATGAAAACCGTAATGGATGCTAAAGTGACAATCAAATCGTTGTACACCGAGTTAGCAAATCGGCCTGCTGATGAGTCCGAAACTATAGACGGCAATCCCGACAAAATAACACATGAGTGACCCGTTCTTAAACATATTGATAAGTCAATTGAACTGTTTTTTTATCATTCTCTGCAAATAAAACTTTCTTTGTGCAACAATGATAAAAAACATACCCAGTTAAAATGAAATTACGCAGAGGCATGGCGTGAACTTGGTACTCCAAGAAAACAGAAGGCTCTAAATAAAATCACAAACGGTAGAGCGATACATTTTCAGTCTTTGTATCTCTGATTGTGCTCTATTGTACACGTGATACTATTTTTAGGTTAACAATACCTTGGGACATTTATTAAACTGACTCCAACCACGAAGGTAGTCCCGTCTTAGCCATTTTGGGCACCTGAGAGCAAAAATTTGGCTTGCGCCCCTGCCTAGCGGCACGCGATTTGTCGCCCTGACTACTCCGAAACGCATCATCATCAGGTCTTTTTTACTCTCCACTGCAGGAGCTTGACCCTCTCTGAACTACCAGAGATATATAAGCCAGAGCAGGGGATTTGGCCTACAATCTTCACGCTGTTGACACGGGTTGGAGGGGTCTCTTTGATGTTTTTAAGCTTTGTTTATCTTGTGTTTCCTATGTCGCCTTCTACGACATCCACGGGAAGACTTGGAGTGGCCCTACTCTACTCTGCCGCGGGAACCACACGGCTCTGAAACGCAAGAGTGTGGTATTTAATGAATCTTTATTGTTGTTTATTTATAATGAAATGCTGGTAATTATACCTACTTTATTTCCAGTGCTACAAAGGAAAGAGTAAATTTTCAACCTTCCTGTCGCCCCCCCTAGACCACATACCCGGGGGCACCGTACCCTTTTCATGCCCGGGTTAAGACATATATGAAGGAGAGATCCTAGGACGTTCAGTATTTATTACCTAGCAGCTAGTTTATCAAGATCTCAGCCGCAGGAAGTCCACTGCTGGTCATAGTTGAAAAGATTTTTTTTTTTGAGTATTTTCTCTACAGTAGTCCGAAGCGCTAGTAATCTCTAACTTTTGAACATATATTAATATTTTGAAGGTTCTTAATTTGAGATTCTTAATTATTTAAATAAAGAGTTAGATATTATTAATTAGCTGCCTGAAAAGGCCTTTTTAATGCATTGATATTCAATTTAAAATGAAGATTACTAATATGAGGATTTCTTTTTCTTTTTGAGGTATGGAACCCTACGAAGATGATTCAAACCAAAATTTATTGTACCATAGAGTATAATATGAAGCCGGTTTGCATTCTAATCATAAAATTAAATAGGTATAGGTAGTAATCGCTTTCTTATTTATTTAATAATTTAATTTGCAAAGAATTGCGTACACATTCATTCTGAATGTTATAAACGATATTGCTACTGCAATATAAAATCTTACCATACGGTTATTTCTGTGAAATAGATATATCCGGGTAAGCAGTGACGTATTTTGGAAGTGACGACTTGGGGCCGCTACGAAATTTTTATTGTGGGGCAATAAGAGGTTATATCTTCGTTACAATGGGGAAAATAAGTGATTTCAAAATATATAGTATTAAATTGTATCGCCGTGTGGTTCCCGGCAGAGTAGAATAGGATCACTCCAAGTCATCCCGTGGATGTCGTAAAAGGCGACTAAGGAAACACAAGCTAAACAAAGCTTATGAACATCAATGAGACCTCTCCAACCCGTCTGGCCAGCGTGGAGAGTGTAGGCCAAATCTTCTGACTACTCATGCTAGTATATGGCTCTGGTAGTACAGAGAGGGTCGTGCTCCTGCAGTGGAGACTAGAAAGACCTGGTGATGATGATGATGATGAAGTACAGCTTTCAACCTTTCTTTCACCCAGATCCCGTTTTACGTATAAAAAATTTAACGTTACTGACAGTTACTTCTGTAAAATAGATATCCGGGTACGCTGTAGCGTAGTTACAAAAATGGTGCCGAATTTCCAATTACGCCACTTTATTTTATTAAATTATGAACAGAAGATAGTTTCAGTCTTATGAATTATGATTTATACGGAAAATCTATAGCAATCAATTATTTTCTATGGAATGGCCAATTTTGAATACCTTAGTTTTTCGCATGCTTGTTAACTTTCTTTAAAGACCGTTAAAATCTTGGATTACAGGTTGGAAAATCAACATTTACACTCTGTAAGACTATGGCAAATAGTAAAAAATAAGGTTAAAGAGAGAAATAGAAAGTAATAACAAGAGAATGGACTTTCCACGTCAAACATAATGTTGACCGTTTTAAGACTTGACTTTGCAGCGCACAATCACTTCGAAAAAACCTGGCTAATCTGCAGGCCTATTTGCTAACTTTTGACAGCTAATAATTTTTTAATGGTAACTTCAATATTCATTACGGCTTCGGTATGAATGACTATTTTTATTTAAGATATGACGTAATGGATGGTAAAGTGACAATAAAATCGTTGTACACCGAGTCAGAAAATCGGCCCGTTGGTCTGAATTAAAGACAGTATTCAAAAAAAAATCCACATAGTAGTATTGTGGAAGATGACTACAGTACTTTCAAATTTATGCCAATGAGCCTAATGAGAAGAGTAGAGAAAAGACCTTAGAAATCAACTTGCGCCGCCCCTCACTTCCTTGCCCTAGTCTGACCCTTTGCCCTAGGCTTAAGACGCCCTTATGTGTAAGTATCCGTACTTATAAAACTTTGAAAGCCCTATTAAATGATGCTTAACGATGTTTTTATTCGAATAATTAACCTTAAGGAGATAATGCGCGAAGACCATAAAATGACCATTAACTGTCGTCACTAAAGAGGTTTTAACTTTATACCTTGCGTCAATCGAAGCAATTATCCATAGACATTACGTGCGGAAATGTGTTCGAGCGGAGGAGCGAGATTGTTTGGAATTAGAAAATAATTTATAGCCCACTTACTTAATTAAGTTTCACCAGCTTATTACAAAGCCTAGGTCACGGAGAATGACTTCGTTCGAATGCACTTTATTACACCTAAATAAGTCGTAGATATTGAACTCATTCCTCAGAAGACACTCTTACTTACAAATTAAAACACCTATTTAAAAATATTATGTATACGTTCAATCAATGTAATTAATCATTTTTTAAATACTTTTAAAAGTATTTTTTATCATACTTTCTTTCAAGAATGTCTTCTGAACAGTAATTTCTAAACGCTGATAGAATGAATTTGCAAAATCAAAAATTTATCAGTTTTAGAATTAAAATTTTCTTAACACATTTTTTTTTTTGTATTTCAATAGTTATACCATACATTGCAATTCTATAATATCTCATACAGCGACACGCGCTCTGATTAAAGCTCTGGCATGCTCAGTGCCAAAACTCATCGTAAGATGGCAGTAGCTCTATTTGAGGAGCCCGATGGCCCAGTGGACGTGAGCATAATAAACGCTTCCGCATGTTAAGCAACCCCGGGCGCAGTCTCCACTTGGATGGGTGACCGCAAGTGGCATAAAAATATCTCGAGCTCCTCCGTTCTTCGGAAGGCACGTTAAGACGTTGGTCCCGGCTGTCATCATTGATTGTAGTCGTTGTTTTTTATGATTTTCGTATGTGTAAGTGGCCAACACTATTGTCAGATTTTTGAAGCTGCCTTTAGGCATCTGACATAGCTTAACGATCGGCATCAACGATGACAGCCGGGACCAACGGTTTAACGTGCCTTCCGAAGCACGGAGGAGCTCGAGATATTTTTATGCCACTTGCGGTCACCCATCCAAGTAGGGGACTGCACCAGGGGTTGCTTATCATACGTAAGCGCTCATAGAGCCTACACCCACTGGACCATCGGGCTCAGTCGTTAAGCAATGTCAGATGCCTTTATAGGCAGCTTGAAAATCTGACACCAGTGTTGGCCACTTACACATACGAAAAACAAAACAGTAGCTGTACTGATAGTCAACGAAAAGATATAGAGCATATACCCATTAAGTGTTATATGAATGAAAGTAATCCGAAATGCTTTGTTACTGTTAGTTATTAAGTAGGTATATGAGGTTGAGAACACAATTTTTCAATTTAGACATTAGTTTCTGAAATATTTGGTAATTATATGCAAATAAAAATAAAAATTTTGGTTGTTTTGATACGGAACCATATCATCAACTTTTATAACTATATTCTTAGTTACAAAATGTGCTATTTCAAATACCTCAGTGCAATTTACAAATTAGTGATTAAAACAAACTATAAACGTCTTACAAAAATAATGGTTTACATATCATGAGTAAGAAAATAAAAGTTACTCCAAATGGTGCTACACACAAACGGCTTTTAAGGGGGGGGCTCCCATACAAAAAGTTTTTTTCCGTTTTGCTTGATAGCTCCATGATGTATAGATCATCATCATCATTTCGAGTAGGTGACACGGTCAGTTGACCATGCACACCCTGGTGTCAGAGTTCTTCGGAACCGCCTCTCGCTGATGTATAGATAATGGTACAGAACTCTATGTGCGCGAGCCCGACTCTCACTTGGCCGACTTTTTAAGTGAGGAATGAGTAGGAGTTTGTTGCACTGGGAAAAACGGGAAAAAGGTATTAGGGATGTTACTTGCTTGGATGGATTGGGAATAAGAATGTAGAATAGTTATAAAATGGTTCTAACTATTCTAGGTTACAAATTAATATCCAGCATCATCATCATCATCTCTGTGCAATTTACTAAAAGGTGATTGAAACAAAATCTAAGGAGCGAAAATCTAGGGAATCACGTTGATAGGCGATGCGGCTAGCAACCCATCACTATTTTGTTTCCGCTTTCCACCTTTACGCCCACTACGATGCTAAACGTAGCCTAGGTTTTAAGACCTTGGACTCTGTCTACCCCGCAAGGGATAAAGACGTGATAGTAAGTATAATTGAAACAAACTATAAAAGTCTCACAAAAATAATGGTTTACAAATCATGAGTAAGAAAACAAAGGTTATTCCAAATGGGCTGTCACACACAAACGGCGTTCGTTTGAGCGAAATATTGGCAATAACATTATTTTTAAGAGGGCCCACGCTGGTCTGGGAGAAAAGAAAAAACGTGGAATGTACCTACCAGTTTCTTCATCGTAAAAGCCGATCGAGGAAATGGGCATGAGGAATCATGTCAGTAGGCGATGCGGCCACCATCTCTTTAAGAATTATTATAAGCCTCTCCAAATTTTTAAACATATTTTGACTGGCTTATAATTCTCAAACCATTGATAATTTTTCCGAGCCGCATAGGAACGTACGTAGATTAAAATGAGATTAATTGACCGAATGCTTAATTTTACGCAACAATTATCAAATATTGCCACATTCCCTTTGTCCGTTTATATGAAGTACTTTTACTTTTGACATTATTAATGTTTATATAAATTCATTTTTCAATATAATAAATAGTTTGTTAAGTATAGTGTATGTATGAGAAACGTTATTGGTGTTAATCGTTTTTATCACAGTAAATAAAATAAATCAATGGAGACATGCGCGTTCAGGGCCCTCTTAAGCGGGGAACTAATGAGTTTTGCAAGTACAAGAACTGCCTTGAGTGATACATGGGTTTGAGTCAAAGCTTTTTTTTTTTAAACAAATTGGTACCTTTATGGGTAAGTTAAGGTTTGTGGTGCATCTATATTTTTTAACCTCCAATGCAAAAAAGGAGTGTTTTAACTTTACAACTATAGGAACGTACTTAGATTATAATGGATTAATTGATCGAATGCCTGATTTTACACGAAAATTATCAAATATTACCACAATTCCCTTTGTCCGTTTGTATGGAGACATGCGCGTCCAGAGCCTTCTTAAGCGGGGAGCTACTGAGTTTTGCAAGTACAAGGACTGCCTTGAGTGATACATGGGTTTGAGTCAAAGCTTTTTTTCTTAAAACAAATTACCTTATGGGGTAAGTTGAGGTTTGTGTGAACGATTATGCGTTATGCATCTATATTTTTTTAACCCTCGACACAAAAAGAGGAGTGTTATTAGTTTTACCGCTCTGTGTGCGCCGTTTTGGATACGGCTTCTTTTTTCTTGTTTGACAAAAAATAATAGTATTATTACAAAAAAAAAAACTCTCGTCTCGTATTCCTGAATGCCATGCGGACATGTAGAAGAAAATTGAAACAAAATCGGGTTGCACCTTACGTCACGACGCGTTAGTTCCCCGAACACTTGATGTTCCCCGCCCGCGCCGCCCGCGTCGCCCACCTTACTGGGCGAAGCGCTTGCGCCTATCCGTACAGGATTTTAGTCGGCAATATTGACTAAAAATACGTGAATTTGTTGTGTTAATAATGACCTCTTGCGACTTTTAATAATATTAGCAATGAAGTAGTTTGCCATTGTTTTCTACCTTTCATACTAATGCACTATTGAGCAGGTTGCCAACCAGATAGCGAATGGTATTTATAAAATACTATAAAAAATATGTAGGGTCCCTTACGCCGATTCGGATACCATATAATCGATAGTTAAACATCGATAATTAAAAAACGAAGCCTCAAATGTTTGAGCGGTCCATTCACAAGAGACTTCATACATCGAACGTTCAAAAGTTGCAAAACGCCTAGTACTATACCTAAACTATGTACAAATAACTAGTAAATATCGTCAAAAAGCAGAAAGCTCTTTCTTTTACTAAACACAACCATCGCACGTAAGTATAACATCTTTGATATATTAAAGCAAAATCCTTTTGTTAATGAAACTCCTGGTCACCACGAGACGTGTTAATCCGTGGCTATTAATAACGCACCGTCTTCAAATCCACGCAAGTAAATGCATCAAAATAGACAGAAATACAAAAACTAAGCAGACGGCGCGGCAGACTCCGTTATATATAGATATTTTGTCTCCAAGCTGCACAATGAAATCACAAAATGGCGAGACCAACAGAAAAATGGTCCTTCGTTGTAACTTTTTATACTGTAGTACCTGACGATATCAGGTGAATGTCAGGCTGGCATGCAAATTTATAATATGAAGAAGAATAAAAAACTTTGAAGAACACGTGGTTTCTTCTTCATAGTTTTGTAAACTAAGCCGCACAACTTCTAGAACTAACGCTGTTCATCATATCCTAAGTAATAGAGTGGTCCATAGCTCCAGAGAAAATGTTTTTTGCGACCTCAATATACTCCTTCAAAAATAGACCAGACAAGCGCGAGTAACACTAACACCGCGACAACAGGAAACTTATTACATTTTCAAGCAAAAAATAAGATGCAGTGGCTTTTCTTTAAAAAATAAAAAAGAAGAGAATAAGAATGTGCAGACTGTATAGTAAAAACTGTATTCAAATCTATTTAACTGGATCGATCTTTATACTTATTACGAGAAAAGTCATATTTCGTACATAATTAAATTCTCAATAGTGACACGATTCCTGATTTATAAATTGGTTTGGAAAACGTACGAGTCGTTTTCAGTCGGAAAAAGATCACTCCATGTCTCTTCTAGGAATCTCAAAAACAGAAAAAGAGGAAGTGCAGCTTCCTGTACTGTTTGTGATATCTGTCACCCTCTTTATTTTGTCACGAAATGTTGTCTTTTTGTGCCAAAATTAGATTTAAGAGTTCAACAAAGCGACACTAAAATTATGAACGGGAAATTTTCGTATCTCTTAATATTTGATTTTCTATCGTTTCTTAACAAACTACTAATTTTCTAAGCTTAGACTGAAACTAGTGTTGTGTGTGAGTAAGTGTTAATCGAGGAGTTTGATAGATTAGAATTTTTAGCAACCCCGGTCAAGATTCAAGATTCAATCGTTTATTTAATATAGGTTTCTTTGAATACTTATTAATATTCGAGCTCCGTGGCGCAGCGGTCAACACGCCAGCCTGCGACACGGGGGTCCCGGGTTCGAACCCCGGTCAGGTCATGATGGAAAAACGATCTTTTTCAGAGTGACCTGGGTCTTGGATGTTTATCTATAATAAGTATATATTATATAATATAGTATCGTTGAGTTAGTATCCTGCGACACAAGTTCACAACTTACTGTGGGGCTAGCTCAATTTATGTGATATGTCCCTATATATATATAAAAAAAAAAAATATGTCATATTAGTGTTTACAATTTTTACAACAAAAAAAATTTGTTGACGTCAATAATTACTTATGGTTAAGTTTAGGTCGTGGATCTCACTTAGATTATCGACCACAAGTGGAGTACAGTGCAATTTTGATATATTCTAATTAAATTGAGAAATAAGATGTAAGAAAAAAATCCACACGAGTAGGATTCCTTAACAATAAGGTCGTCATCAAAATGGAGTTTGTTGCTTTTTCTCGTGTGTAACTTACATTGTTGTCAGAATTTTAAGAACTGCCTAAAGGCATCTAAAATAGTGCCATCGATGATGACACGCGGGGCCAACGGCTTAAATACTAAAGATATTTCTATCTGTTTCTTGCGATCACCAATTTCAATAGTGATCTCGCCCAGGGATGCTCAACATACATAATCGCTTATATTGTTTATACGGGCATCTCTTTCAAATTTTGAAGTCATATTCACCGTTGAATCAACTCCATGACTCCATAATATTGCTTTCCCATCTGATTTTAATATGTAGGGAAAATTTAAGTAGGTCTATAAAACGTCAGGAAGTATACACAATTTGACTTCCAGAAATTGGCCCATTTACATACAATATCACGGTAAAAGGGGATCAATCCTGGTAGCTCAATTTTTTATTTTTGACATTTTCATCCAACTTGCCGGGCCGACCGAACCTTTTTTGAAATTGTTTTTTTTGAATTCCCAGCTTTGGTCCGATAGAAAAAGTTGTTAATTTAAACGGTCTGAGTTGCCAATCAAAGGTTGTAGTGTAAATTTTATTATATTTATAATACATCACTGAGTGTTAGGGTAAGCACCGTTTAACCTCAAAACATAAATTCAGCCCGACAAAATGACAACTATGTTTTACCTAATACCCTGTACCCATACTAATATTATAAGGTCAAAATACGTCGGCAAGTAGCTGACTATTTACATGATTAACCCGTTGTTACGTACTTAATAAAGTTTTGAACTTGTTTAGTAGGGTATACTAAACTAAACAACATTGTATTTGGTAATAGATATCTAATTAAGAGTCGCCTGGAAGCGCATGTCTCCATACAAACGGAAAAAGGGAATTGTGGCAATATTTGATAATTTTGGAGTAAAATTAAGCATTTAGTCCATTAATCTCATTATAATCTACGTACGTTCTTATACAGCTTGGTTAAACTACCAATGGTTTGAGAATTACAAGCCTTTTCAAATTTGTATGGAAATCTTGAGAGACATGCGCTTCCAGGCGACTCTTAAAATAAACATCCAAGATCCAGGTCAATCTGAAAAAGAACGTTTTCCATGATGACCTTACCGGGGACCGAACTCTAGACAGTTTGTTGCAGGTTTGTTGCCGCTTCTTCTGCACTCCGCTTTGGAAGCGGCCTAAACTTAGCCATAAGTAATTAATGACGTCAAAAAAAGTTTTTTGTTGTAAAAATTGTAAACACAAATATGACAATTAATAAGTGTTCTAAGAAACCTATATTAAATAAACGATTGAATCTTGAATCTTGAACCTTGGACCACTCGAGTCGTAGGCTGGCGTGTTAACCACTGCGCCACAGAAGAGTCGTCGTAGAGGAGGTTTTATTCAATACTAGCTGTGCCTGCGACTTCATCCGGGTGGAAAACTGTAGCCTATCCTTTCTCAGGCTCCAGACTCTGTGTGCCAAATTTCATTTCAGCCTTAAATAGTTTGGGACAGACAGAGTTACTTTCGCATATATAATACTGTTACCCGCGGCTTCGCCCACGTGGTATGCCTATGTCCTTCTCAGTACCCAAATCTATGTGTATGCAAAATTTCATGCTGATTGGTTCAGTAGGTAGGGCGTGAAAGCGTAACAAACAATAAACAAACAAACAGATAGATAAACAAGTTAGTTAAGTAGGTAGTAGTACGGAAGTACGGATTTACCTATTTTGTAGTTTACACTGTCTAATCCTATAATCCAAGGTGTCAGTATTACATGTCACGAATATGACAGGGCTTCCAGTTCAAGTTACGAAGGGCTCATTGTTAAGAGTCGCCTGGACGCGCATGTCTTCATACAAACGGAAAAAGGGAATTGTGGCAATATTTGATGATTTAGGAGTAAAATTAAGCATTTAATCAATTAATCTCATTATAATCTACGTACGTTCCTGTACAGCTTGGTTAAAATACCAATGGATTGAGAATTACAAGTCTTTTCAAATTTGTATGGAAATCTTGAGAGGCGTATAATTCTTAAACTATTGATAATTTAACCAAACTGTATAGGAACGTACGTAGATTATAATGAGATTAATTGATTGGATGCTTAATTTTGCCCTAAAATTGACAAACATTACCACAATCCCTTTTTTCGTTTGTATGGAGACATGCGTCCAGGCGACTCTTAAGGTATCGATTTAATGACCTGCCTTAGCTTGGTTAAGATATATCTTAACGCTAGGCCGAGATATAGTTATCTAAAATAGGAAATATATAGTCAAATAATAATAAATAAATATTTATATATAGGGATATATCACACATATTGTGCTAGCCCCATTGTAAGTTGAGAACTTGTGTCGTAAGATACTAACTCAACAATACTAAATTTCAAAATAGATACTTTTATAGATAAAATCCAAGACCCAGGCCAATCAGAAAAAGATTGTTTTCCATCAAGATCTGACCGGGGATCGAACCCAGTGTCGCAGTTAACCGCTGGCTTGTTGACCCATACCATAATCAAGGTTTGTAAGGTGGTAAATACCTAATTACATACCAAGAGCGTCAGACCGCCACCGACCAGCTGGCCTATTAGCTCACTTTTGACAACTACAGTGTACAACGATTTGATAGTCACCTCAACATCCATCACGGCTTTCGTATGATTGACAAGTTTTATTTAAGATATATAAACCGTAATGTATATTATAATTATCTATCAACTCGTTGTACACCGTAGTTGTCAAAAGTTAGCAATTAGGCCAGCAGCAGGCCTTTCGACTACTATAGAGTTTAATAAGTTTAATGTTTACTTCAACATCCATTACGTCTTATGTTGTCTTAAATAAAAAGTCAATCATATGAAAGCCGTAATACATGTAGAAGTGACCATCAATCAAAACTTGATTATTCATTACACAATACGATGCGGATATAATAATACGGATGCGCTTAGATGGCGAACCCTAAAACCCTTACTTATCACCAGACGGCAACCCTGAAGTTTGATAGGATCTGATGAGTTTGTTGTCATTGACAACAGCATAATATAATATTTTGAATAATATATTTTAACTTCCAAAAATAGTACCCTAGGTAGGGGTTGCGCCGAGCAAAATTTGAACCTGCACTTTGCATATTTTCCACATTTATCTCAATGCTTGGATTCACTTGGTCACCACCATTATCTAATTCTATTGAAGACCTCTTGTTGTTTCCTATTTTATTCAGATTTATACCTGATTAATACATTATGTATACATCCATTATGTTTATTAGAGAGCCTATAAAAAGCATTGACGTAAAACTTGCATCGTTTTTGTAATATCGTTTCCGGTACGCATTAATGAAGATTTTGGAGTATGGCGTCAACAGCACTTGTCGCGCGGCAAATGTCGCGCATATTTGTCATGGCGTCTGGGATACTAGGACTATTAAGGCGCTGTAATTCACGCACTGCCGTAAAACGTCTATTTTTTCGTCGCGCAGTTAGCCTTATTTTTCATGGAATACTAGCATGAAAAAAATATGAAGTACAGTTCAAAGATCAAAATAAATGATTACATCAAAATATTTTCAAAAAAATATTTTAAACCTAGGAAAATAAAATGGCAAAAAGCTATATCCAGAAAAGGTTTCGTCGCGAATTACTTGATATTTTCAGCGATAACTACCATTTTTTTTACATCTACAAAAAGTATAACTTACTGAGCAAAATGGATACCTAAAAATATTACAATATTTGGTTATAATTATTAAATTAAAACCGACATAAAGCGGCCGAAATGACAGATACGGGTTCGAACTGAGGTCGCCTACCGGCATCACCACTTTTAACCGTATCTCATTACCAGTACGTACTATTATCGCGCGATTACCATTACGTACTATTATAATTAGGTGTTACAGTATGTAATGATAGCGACACAAGTCGCTTCTTCTTGTTCTACTTTATAGTTATCATGGCTTCCACAGAGGTTTCAGTGATTTTGCCAATGTCCAGTTTTATAAGATACATAGTCAGTGTTGTACGGTACAGTTTTATCAAGTAGCAAACAAATATGGCTTAGGTTCTTTAATTGCCTCGTGGGAGCTTCTAGTGACAAATCTATACGAGTCCATATAACGAGTCTTCCTTAACTTTTTCCCAAATTGTTCCTGAGTACGAGCATTTATAACACCAAACTACATCAAATCATTTACGGCAAACCCCAACTGTACTAGCAATTACAATTATTACATACAAATCTGAAGTAACAGTAGGACCGCAGGCTACCATGACAGATATGATGGCGATCCACATCACTGTCGCAGTTATAGGTAATCATATGAACTTTAAAGTCATTCATTACATACAAATCTATAGTACTTAACTCGTAGAGTCAAACTGCCATAACAGGGGCCCGATTCTCGTTTCTATAGAGATTTGTCGAATTCGATAAAAATGTCGAAGATTCGATGTCGAATGAAAAATATCGTTATTGCTATTCTGGGGCTTAATAGACATGATATTTTCACATCTCTACTGAAAAACGTTCCGTATTGCTCGATTGTGCCAGATCATAATCGATAAAATGTCAATTGATTTTGAAATTATTTATTTCTGTAATTTATCGTATAAAATGGAAAAATATCTTTGTAAAAAGTATTTTTTTACGTTTAATAATAATATTTTATGGCTTTGTATTATTTTTCATGCTAATAAATGCAAATAATAATAAAAGTTTTCATACTTTTGATAGCGTGTGTGCATAAAACGAAACGCATCATCGCAAATATCGCAATTCGATATCAATGAAACGCGCGCTTTCTGTTTTTGTCGTCAAAACATCTTTCTTGTCCCTATCTTAATTTATGAATTAAAAGTGTTACTGGATGTGTTTTCCTTGTAAATTGCGTATAGAAATGTTAACCTACTGTGCCTATTTGTTGGACGGGGAACCATCTACACCTTGTTGGAAAAATTTAAATATCTTTTTTCACTCCGAAAATAGTCTGTGTCTGCTGGATAATTTGATACAAAGAACTTGAAAATGATGGAGTCCGTGACATACGATGTTTTCTAATAGTAATAGGTATATCTATGTATAACTACGACTTACCAAACAAGTGTTTTAAATTTGTTTACTCACTTCGATCACCCATGGATCACATAGTGAAATTCTTCAAAAACTACAGCCTTACATGTGTAAGGCTGTAGTTTTTGAAGAATTTCACTATGCTACAATCTAATAACTCTTTATTTAGCTATTAAAGCATGTGCTTTAATAGCTAAATAAAGAGTTATTAGATTGTAGCTCAAATTTCCGTTCCCTTTTATCTTAAGTTTTGTCTCATTGTAATAAATAAACAAAGGTACCTACTTAATCAAGATGGTTTATAAATGAGAGAAGTAAAGTTGTATACTATCTTTATCATCATCAAGTATTTTTTAGTCCCTACTGCTGGAACACGACCCTCTTTGTACCACTTACCAGAGCAGTCAGATGATTTGGCTCTCTCCACGCTGGCCAGACGGGTTGAAAAGGTCTCTTTGATGTTTTGCTTAGTTTGTGTGTCATAAGTCACCTCTGTAGGAGGTGACTAACATCCACAGCAAGACTGAGTGGAGGAATAGGAATGCTACTTTGCTTGGATGTTGTATGCATAGATTTTTCTGTTTTAATGTTATTTAATTATGTAAAATACAATTTTTCATTAATTAGCATTATCTTTTTATTTTCAGTTTCTAGCAGTAAAGGTCTCAACATTACAATGGACATGAGAAAGATGACTTGGAAATAAAACAAAACAATCTGGAACACTTGGAAAATCATAAAAATCTTCAAATAATTGATACATATTGGAGCGTAGATCAATAAATAAACATTTAAATACCAATTAATGACATTTTATTTATGAAATTCCAACTTTTAACAATATCTGACCTAACAAGAAGTATTTTTAACCAACTTCTGAAAAGGAGGTTATCAATTCAACCCATATGTATGTAATATATAGTCAGATTTATCCAGTTTTTGGATAGGTATGTTACTCTATACTATCTTCTTAACATTTGTGCCAAATTTCATAAGTGTTTAATATTTGTCTGTTTGTCCTCACATATCTCAAATAAGCAGTGGAATTGCCAAAATTCTTTTGAACTTGGCTTAAGTAAAGTAAAATAAGTTTATTACCATATAAACTGCATGCTGAATAATTACATTAAGTTTATATCATTAGAATCTATAAGTAGGAATAAGACATGCCATTTGGTATTAACAAAATTTCTCACACTAGGCTAAGCCTGCTAAGTTGGTAGGTAGTCTAACTTTTAAGGAACAAAGTTTCATCAAAATCTGTTCATTCCTTTTGGAGATACCTAGTGTTAAGTGTCAATAAGTCACTAGGAAAATTGAAGTTTGTTCTTTATTATTTATAATAACTACTTGTAGGGATACATGTCAGTCTTTAATTCTTTATCAGCTTCTAAACATACATGGCAAATTTCATAGGTGTATATTGTATGTTTGATACGCATAGTTATCTCAGAAATCACAAGTCAGTTTGTAAGATTCTTGTTTTTGTTGGACTAGGTTTAATCCAACTTAGGGAACAGTGCAAGTTTCATCAAAATCGTTTTTGAGATAGAGAGTAAAGTGTGTATCAGTTATTGGGAAAAATTTGGTCTGTTAAATTTACAAGAAATACTTGTCTAAAAATAACCTAACTTCAATTTTGATGAAATTTGCTCTTTCCCTAAGTTGGGTTATAGTTATATTCCAACAAAAAAAATTAACAATCCTACTAATAGTTTCCGAAATATTCGCAGATAAACAAACATACATGCATACATACATGTTGAGAAGCTAATAATGACTAACATATACAAAACTCATGCAATTCTGACATATTACATACAAACGAGTCGAATTCATAACCTCTTTCTTTAAAGTCAGCTGAAAATAATTGACAAAATATCGAAGTTATTGCATGAGACATGCCATGTCGAGTGCTGCCGACCACTCGATGCATATCGAGCGCTGGGAGTCGATAAATATCGACGGTGATATAGTGAGAATATCACAATTCGATATCCGCCATGTTTTTTTGATATATATCGACTTCGACATCATGTCGAGCGCGCGAGAATCGCCCCCCTGGTGTCGCGGCGGCATATGTCGCTCCCGCCACCCGATGCTGCCGCCGTACACCAAAGTATACCTTATTTGTCTTCGGAAGGCGATTTTCATCTCATTCCATGTATTAGAATTTGTAATGCGTGACAGTGACAGAATAGTGAATAAAATAGACAAGGTTTTTAGATCTCAGGTATAGTCGACAAATGAACTTAAGTGTATGAATAAATGAATGAATAAACACCTTATTGCAAAATAAGTTGTTTTTAATAATTTAAATATACTAGCTGTTACCCGCGTTTCGCCCGCGTGATATATAGCCTTCTCAGCACCCTAACTTATGTTTATGCAAAATTTCATGATGATCGGTTCAGTAGATAGGGCGTGAAAGCGTAACAAACAAACAAACTAACTCAGTTTCGCATTTATAATATTGGTTAGGATTAGGATTATTATAAACGATTATTACTGTAAAATGTTTGCCAAGATAAATCAAATGAGTCCAAACACGACCTGTCTTACTTATTATATAACGAGGACAAACTTAGTGCCTGGTTTAAACGATTACCCAATTAAAATAGGTCAACACTTATGACTTGTAACCTTTGACTTTGACGTGTAACCTTCATAGTGACGTGTAACCTTTTTTTGGGCTTATTATGGTTTAAACCAGGCACCTACTAACGTTAGGCCTCGTTGTATAATAAGACAGAATTTGTTTATTCTTCTTTAGTTTAAAAATGCCTAGAACCATTGACATTAACATACCTATTTATTTACCTATGCTGGTTCTCCAATAACAAAAAAAAAAAATTTTTTTAAGTTTGTTCGAATTAAAATAACTGAAAAAACTTTGAATTTTTTGTTAAATAAGTTATTATTCATTTAAAGATCTACTCGTATAAGGAAGCAAGGATGGAATACACTTCGAATAATTTCATTAAATTTTATTGGACATTAGTTAATGGAAAACATAATAAAATTAATTTATTTTGTTTATTACAGATAAGATGTTATGTTTAAAACAGGAAGAAGACTCAAGTCATATTATCGTTAATTTACTACTCGACAGACTACTAGCTGCGGTAAAATGGAGTTGGCATAACTTATGTTCAATTGTTTTTTTCTGATGAAAAAAAATAATAACGCGTATTTATTTTAATTTTTAGTTAGTTTTATTGTTAGAATAGTTCGTTTTAATTTGGAATTAATTTTAATTGTCATTAAATAAATATTTCCATTGTGTTAATTAAATGATAAAGTAGATAATAGATTTTTAAATAACACGTTAATTTTTTTTTTTCAACTCTGCTTGTAAATAATATGACTTTGAAATGGCGACCATTTAAAATATAAAATAATTAAAATAAAAATAATTTTGTAATAGGATACTGACTTATATTGATAAACTAGCTGTTACCCGCGGCTGCGCCCGCGTAATACATAGCCTATGTCCTTCTCGGTACCCTAACCTATGTGTATGCAAAATTTCATGATGATCGGTTCAGTATATACGGCGGGAAAGCGTAACAAACAAACAAACAAATAAACAAACTCACTTTCGCATTTATAATATTAGTTGGGACTATGTATAAGAATATTGATAAACTTCCAAGACCCAGGCTACTCTGAAAAAGATTATTTCCACCATGACCTGGCCAGGAATTGAACCCAAAATATAAACCTACATAAAAAGATTAAAAAGGTTTAAATGGCATTTTATTCCATTATTATGTCCGCTATAGAAGATTTGAGAAATATATTTTGTAATAGACATACTACTAGTGTATAGTATACTTATTATTTAAAAAAAAAAAATGTTGATGCGTTTGTCTTAAAGTCGATTTATCTATCGAGGATGACGGAGAAAAGGAGCATTAACTCAAGTGCTGTGACTTCCAAAAAATCCACCTGAACAGATACCGATGTTTATGGATTATTTTTTTATATTTCTTTTATCAACTCGACTGACACTGACTAATATTTTATAAGAAATATATATAATTCTTACAATAAATATTTGTATCACATATTTTGCCCTAGCCTAGCAAATATACATGGCGAAATTCTGATCGTTCTGGACCCTTAAAGGGGTGATTCAGCCCGTCGATATGAACCATTTTTCCTATGGGACCAATGCTGGAAACTCAAATTTCGACATTTTCATACAAAAGTGTTCAGCCGCCCGGGCAATTTGTATGGGAATGTCGAATTTTTTTTCGAGTTTACAGCATTTGTCCCATAGGAAAAGTTGTTTATATTGACAGGCTGAATCACCCCTTTAATGGTCCGCAACGATCAAAATTTCGCCATGTATAAATAATTGAGTGAAAAGCAGTCGTGTTCTTTTTGGGATCTTTTAGTGAAAATGTGAAATCAACCCATTGGAAAATGTGTAAGAAACAAGATAAATGAACATATATTTTTTATATATTATTGCAATGGAAAAATAGTCACGTTGTTTTGTCATCAAAAAGGCTTACCGTTGTACTAATTTTATTACATCACTATATTTTAAGTTCAAAATAAGTCAAGTGACTTGAAGATGACAGGCCCTCTGGATGCGTAGGATCAAGAAAGTTTTTAGTTTTCGTGTCTATAAGTCACAGGTATAAGTAGCCATCACAGCCCCATTTGAACGAGATAAACTATCTACTTCTCGCTCTTCAGTATTGCGAAAAACAAGATGGCGATAGTCGATAAACGTTGTCGCGCGAGCCATGCTACGGGGGCTGGTGTCAGATTTTACAAGCTGCCTCAAGGCATCTCACATGCTTAACGACTGCCATCAATAATGATAGCCGGGACCAACGGCTTAAGGTCCCTTTCAAAGCACGGAAGAGCCCGAGATAATTTTATATCACTTGTGGTCACCCATCCCAGTGGGGACTGCGCCTGGGGTTGCTTAACATGCGAAAGCACTAATAATGCTCACGCCCATTAGGCCATCGAGCTCCTCTAATCAAGAAAGATCACGCATGGCATCGCTTTGCGGCAGCTATTAAGAGGGTATACTAGCAGTGCGTTTTCCATACAAATGTATTTCTCTATTTTCTCGTTGAAAACTGCTTCTAGAGGCACAATTCTTTTTACATACAATCTATTACTAAAATCGATATGTTCTATTTTTTATTTTCTTCTAAAAATCTGTTTAAAAGAAAAAAAATGTACAAAAACAGGTCTTTTGGAAAAAATAAAAAATAGGGGCATTCCTATTTTAGTACTAGATTTTATGAAAAAAGAATTGTGGCTCTAGAATCAGTTTTCAGCGAGAAAATAGAGAAATACATTTGTATGGAAACCATATTGAAAAAATACTGCTAGTATACGCTCTTAAGACCAAGAGACATGCTGTTTATTACTATTATTACTGCTATATTACAGGTAGTACCCACACGACTGCTTGATTGAGCGCATATTATTAAAATTGTTAAAATACACATAAAGGCTTGGCCAAACTAAAGTGCTTATGCAGCCAACAAGCGCGTATTTTGACGCGTGATCAAACCACACTCAAATGTATCAAAAGCACTAAGAGTAAGCATCAGGTCGGTCATTGAGCCGATCAGCAGGGTCTTTAAGCCTATTGTACTAAAAATTAATAAACTTAAATGATCTATACTATAAATGGCGATGTATTATACGTATATAACATCTTTATGAAATCGAAAATCGTGACGGTATTCTTTGAAAAGCGGGTTTGCGGTGGCACACTGCAGTGTCAGATCCAATAAGATTGAACAACAATTTGACTGTTTATGCTTTTGTTTAATACTAAGTATTTAATGAAAACAGCTTCTACGACTCGACGTTAGTGCTCACTGGTAGGAAAATTTTAGAAAACGCACATTGTACCTAATCAAACTGCGTCCGCACCACCCCGTGAACGTTTTAGTTTGAACGAGCCTTTATTATCACCTTCGGTCAATCGCTAATAGTTCAACTTTTCCACGTTTCTTACAGCTCTGAAATAGAGTATATTTTGAAGTATCTTTGTAATGTGTGATGTGCAGTTGCCTGTACATTCTGGGCTTTCGACACGCACTTTACGCACTCAGTAAGGGCGCCTTGCATTAACTTGGTACTTACGATATAATATGTACGTGACTGACAGACAAACATACAACGGTCAATTGAGGGGTGAGTTTAACCTTCAACTTCCTAGTTATTTAATTGAAGGTTTAAGAAGATTACTTTAGAATGTTTGAAAATCCATATCCATTTAAATAAAATAGGATTAAAAATAATTTAAGATGTGTAATCTAACAGTTTTGATGATGAATAGTTTATTACGCTAAAACGAATAAGGCTACAAATACTGAAAAAATTGATGATGACTTGCCATTGAAGGAAACTTTAAACTTAATATTAAATGCTTATGACATTAGGTTTCTGAGATATAAATGCAAATGAAATCGCGGGTAATAGCTAAAAATTTTAAACACAATTTGAAGATTTGTGGGTGCAAAATAATACTCGTAAAGTTGATACCGATAAACAAGCAATGAAAAGTACCTTAATTTAAGTGATAACAAAGTTTTTGTACCTGTTTTAAATAAAATGGAAACCATTTTCATGTAACAAACCTTACAGAAGGTTAGAGTGAATATTTCGATACCCGTTAAAAATCATCCCTTATTTTAGGTGCAATGATTACACACACAAAAACGGACATTAAGGCCAAAAGAAAAGTGACGAAAAATAATTGCTTGTTCAAAAAAAAAAAAAAAGAAAATTAAACATTAATACGTGCTTAGTAGTAAAAAAAAATCTTACCGCATCGTCACGATTTCACAAAACAGGGACACAGACAAACACTAAACCACCTCAGGCAACGTCCACCGGGAAATAGTCCACAAAACAAAAACATCCACCTTTATAATGACATATTTGAAATTCAATGCGATTGTGAAAAATCGACTCGAATTCGAAACCGAAATCAAACGTGTATTTCTAAATTATGCACCCGACAAGTGGAAGGCTGCATTGATCACAAAGAGCCGTCTATTTTTTCAAACGATTGACACATGTATTCTTTTACTCCGGAAATGATTTATATTATACAATAGATCATAAGTCATCGCCATAAACAGAGAAATTAAGTCTTAATTCGTAGGTCATTAACTTCATTTTTCTTGAACACATTTCGAATATATTTACGAAGAAAATTTTAAATAAATTTGAAATTTCGAACGCATGGAATGTAAAGGCGAGGTTACACTGCGGAAATCGAAACACCGATCACGATTGGTGCGATTTGTTCTCGTCGTTTTGAGTAAGTGGTGCAATGCTCGTGTCGCACGCGCCGCGAGCCAACTGCACGGATCATGCGTGTGCAGTGGGAAGCTAGCGATGCATCGGCGCCGCTATCAAATAAACAAAAACTGCACAAGGGTGTGCACAAGCTCGGGCTTCGGGCGTAAATGTTAAATTTTGTCCAGGAATATCGTTAAGTGATTTATTTACTAATGTACTAATTCACGTTCAACCTTTAACTTGTAAAAAGTAGTTTATAAAACAGAGGTTATCTAAGGTGAAGAAGCAGAAGAAAATTTAAACAATTTCTCCGTTTTCCCGCGAATTTTAATATATATATAGGACGTCCCCGTAAAATTCATATAACTAACTATTCTAACTTTGTAATGCTAATAATATTTATACTTACGTGACATAAATTCATTATTGGAACAGTTTTTATTTCATCGGATTTGCAGACTACTTTTGGTCTGTGACTGTGACCATCATCGGGGCGAGTGACGGCTACGCTTCCTTCGAAGCAGTTTGTTATAATCTAATAGCTCCAAGTCTACTGACGACATATTAATCAAGTTGTAAATATATTGAGTGATTTTTTCGCGATTACCCACTAGTAATCGCTGGATAATTGGGTAAAGAATAAACTGGCCTTAATTTTAATAATAAATTACGTTAGTACAGTAATCATAGAATTACGAATGATGGATGGTAGCACATCAAAACAAGTTGGCAAGTCCGATGCAAACAATAATACTACGAGCATAATAATAAATAAATACGGACAAATGACACAGATTGAGCTAGCCCCAAAGTAAATTCAAGACTCAGTCTTGTGATGTGGGATATCAACTCAACGATACGAATTTTATTACAAATACATATAGGTACAGATAGACATCCAAGACCCAGACCAATCAGAAAAAGATCGACTTCCATCATGACCCGACCGAGGATCAAACTCGGGACCATCGGTGTCGCAGGCGTGTTGACCGCTGCCTCACGGAGGTGAACCCTCGACATACAATTCAGGGGGTCAGTCAGGTCATCAATATGAACAACTTTTCCAATGGGAGCAATGCTGAGAATGTGACAAAATTGCGACAATCTCATATAAAAATGATCAACCGACAAAAGAAGACAAGTTGACTTAGAGCCAGCCATAGTAGATACATAGTCCATTCAGAAATGATGATTATGTATGGGATTATTAATTATTGTTTTTAAGCATTGGTTCTACATGTAAAGTTAACAAAATAAAGAGCCATCGTTTAACCTGGTATGGCCATATCGAGAGAAGGGATGCCGATCACTTGGCTAAAAGGATGCTCCACTTAAATGTGTCAGGACGTAAAGGAAAAGGAAGGCCGAGAAAGCCGTGGAGGGAATGTGTGAGGAATGATATGAAGGAACGGGAAGCTAGTGACGATATGGTTGGTAACAGAAAACTTTGGAGAGAGTTGACATACAGAGCCGACCCAAAATAGGGAAAAGGCAAGGAAGAAGAGGTTGTACACGTAAAGTTAACAATAGTGGGTAAGAAACTAAAAGGCTTAAAACGAAAAAGCAAAGACAATGTAGAAATATGATTACAATGAGAAATGAATGGGAGGTCCAACTTTATGTTAGTTTCCTTTTAATTTGATTTCGATAACGGGATGTAAAAATACTGTTAAGATCAATCTTTCTTGTAGATGCAAAAAGAGGGGTGTTATAAGTTTGACCGCTCTGCCTGTAGGATACTTTCTGAGGCACCGTAAAAACGGGTGAACCGATGCGGTTTCTTATATTTGATAGCAAGTTTCTTGGCGGTGTTTATTAGACATGTTTTATCAAAATCAGTTTAGCCGTTAACAAGATAAAGGGTGTCAAGTTTTTTATTATTTTACTTACTTTTTAGTTACATACATACTATCCCTCTTTTTTTCTTGCGGGGTAGACAGAACCCATGTCTGCCAAAACCTTAAGGCCACGTTAAGCATGTTGTGGGCTTGTAGGTAAGAACGGAATCAAAATAGTGATGGGTTGTTAGCGGAATCGCCTATTGACATGATTCCTGACGCCCATTCCCTCGATCGGCTTTAAGGCGCTGTAACACCTAATAATAATAGTACGTAATGGTAATCGCGCGATAATAGTACATACTGGTAATGAAATAAGGTTAAAAGTGGCGATGCCGGTAGGCGATCTCAGTTCGAACCCGTATCTGTCATTTCGGCCGCTTTTTGTCGGTTCTAATTTAATAATTCCTTAATTATAACCAATCATTGTAATATTTTTAGGTATCCATTTAGCTCAGTAAGTTTTACTTTTTATAGATGAAAAAAAAATGGTAGTTATCGCTGAAAATATCAAGTAATTCGCGACGAAACCTTTTCTGGATATAGCTTTTTGCCATTTTATTTTCCTAGGTTTTAAATATTTTTTTGAAAATATTTTTATGTAATCATTTATTATGATCTTTGAACTGTACTTCATATTTTTTTCATGCTAGTATTCCATGAAAAATAAGTCTAACTGCGCGACGAAAAAAATAGACGTTTTACGGCAGTGCGTGAATTACAGCGCCTTAACGATCTGCGCGGGTAGAGAAGCAACTGGTACATTCTACGTTTTTTCATTTCTCCCAGACCAGCGTGGAAGTAAAAGTGACCTTTTTAGTTAAGATTAATTATTCTTAAATTTCATGATCGGAAGCAAGCCGTGATCCTATAATGGACTTAATTGCATGGACGATTTCAAGAGTGATAATTTTGTTTCCTGTTTATTCGGATGCAGTATTAAGAGCGTATACTAGCAGTATTTTATCAATATGGTTTCACAATTCTTTTTTCATAAAATCTAGTTCTAAAATAGGAATGCCCCTATTTTTTATGTTTCCCAAAAAAACTGTTTTTGTACATTTTTTTTTTCTTTTGAACAGGTTTTTAGAAAAAAATAAAACATAGGGACATACCTATTTTAGTAATAGATTTTATGTAAAAAGAATTGTGCCTCTAGAAGCAGTTTTCAGCGAGAAAATAGAGAAATACATTTGTATGAAAAACGCACTGCTAGTATACCCTCTTAACGCATATTTTTATTGCACTAACGACTCGTTTATTGAGTTGTCTCACTTTAATTGAACGATAAAATCTTTATTGCAGCATATCATTTTTTAAAGCAGGCATTTTGAGAAAATTTTGATTAACCTCTTAATTTTTTAGTTAAGATGTTTATACTTGATCGATGGAAGATGTAATCTTTTATACGAGACAGGTTTAAAAATATCCACCAAGAAGTTTAATTATTTAAAAAAATAAAACTCCCGACTGCTGTTTTAGACACGTTAGATTTTTGCTAACGTTATGCCTAACGTTGCCTATGATACTCCGGGAAAGAATACAAATCGAATGATATGGCACACTTTAAAATCACACACATACTACAGAAGGCAATAAATAATAAAACATACCTACTTACATACCAACATCATCAACATCCAGTCTTTTTTAGTCTCCACTGCAAGAACATGACCCTGTCTACTACCAGAGCAATACATTAGCCAGAACAGTCACGAGGATTTGGCCTACACTCTCCACGCTGGCCAGAGGAGTTGGAGAGGTCTCTTTGATCTTTATAAGCTTTGTATAGCTTACGTTTCCTAATTCGCATTCTACAATATCCACGGGAAGACTTGGAGTGATCCTATTCTACTCTGCCGGGAACCACACGGCAAATATAGGTACATACTACCTACGCGCCAAAAATATTATCCTCTGGGTGGATCACCCTTACCGATTTTGAAGATTGAGGTGTCTTTAGATAATATTTTTCCCCCGAACTGTCAAAGGCTATGTAACGTTAGCAAAAATTAATATGGCAGAATGTAAACTATAAAAACGTCAGTTGGGTTTGTTATTATTGAAATAGTGAAACTTGTTGAAATCGTAACTCCGACCCTAAGAAATTTAAAAAATCGATTCAGTAGTTCCTGAGATAAGCACTTTCAATTAAACAAACAAACAAATTCTTCAGCTTTATAATATTAGTATTGATTGCAAGGGGGCTCACACAACTTACTTAAAAATTATTATCCTTTCTCGTACTATAGAACCTCTCAATGGTCAGCCCTGAAAGGTTGGATTATCACTTTTTTGATCGCCCTCTTTATGTGCCATTTAATTAATCGGTCTCTAGAAGAAAAAAACGAAATGCGCACGCGCAGAGTCCGACGAGCGCGTTTGGTTTTAAATATAACTTGTGACAATGGGCAGTCAGTCACCGGTCTAAATCAAGGATACTACATATATCTGTCATTTACTATAATACAAAGTGTAAAGTATGAACGTTAACAAGACAGGAAGTGTCTTAAATAATTAATACAGGAAACCATTTTAAAATTAAACATGTCGTCTTATTATAAAACAAGGACTAATTAGTACCTGGTTTAAACCATTATCTGACAAAAATTAGTCAACACCACTTTAACTTTTCAGAACTGACATTTTCAGATCGGATCGGTCCAGTTGATAGGGCGTGAAAGCGTCACAAACAAACAAACTGACTTCCGCATTTATAATTTTTAGTTAAGATGACAATAAGAGTGTTTCATTATTTGTAGATATAAATAAAAGAACTTGTGGTCAACGTAAAAAAAAAACTTAGGGTGTTTCCCACATATCAATTCAAACTCTCCACCCTGTAGATGTCTCAGCATTCCCAGTATATCTCATTCCTTTTATATTATTCCGAGGCGGTTTTATAACGGCCAGTAAATCTTAGATTTAATTTTAAAGCGATAGGTCAGCGCGCATGCGGCGCCTAATTACTATATTTTATTACTAAGCTAAAACGGACTTATAACAAGGCGGCAAATATCCAGAAGATAATTCAAACCAGGAGTTCCCAACCACTGCTATGCTCGGACCGTTGACTATACAGGTGTTTTTTAATCATGTTTAATATTATCAGAATCAGTGAGAATTATGAGATTCAGACACAGACAATTCAGATTACCGCCACAAACGGCCGTTTTTGGCGTTGTGCGAAGTGCCTGTAGCCCAGAGTCAGAAAAGGTCCAACCAGTCAGCGAGTTACAGAGACACAAAATGTGTCTTATTGTCTCCTCCGATTCCTTATATACCCTACATTGAGGGCTTTATATATCCTACATAGGGGGGATTATTGGGGCATAATAAGTTTGCTTATCATAACAAACAATAATTGGTAATTGATTTTGTTCATGGATTTCTTAAAAGCAGAAGTTCAAGATTCTTTACTGCAAAATGACTTCCATCTCCTGCCTTAAGGCAGCTTGCTAAAATCTGACACCAGTGTTGGAGTGCCATTTTTGAACGCGTGCCACTCGTCTTCGAACGATTTTTGTATGGAAAAATCGTTCGAAGACGAGTGGCACGCGTTCAAAAATAGTACCCTTGGCCACTTACACACACGTAAAACAACATAAACAAACTTCCATCTCCTAACATTGGAAACGTTCTTTTATCAAACGATTACTGGTTTATGCCAAAGTTGCTTTTCTTGTTATCGAAAACTGGTATTTCTCATCAAATTTAGGGGTGAGGGGAATGACACTACTACGTATTATATACTGAATGTCTTTGCAGAGGCTCCCCTTCTCAAATAATTGCAATAGGCATGAACAGCACTCGTAAAAATTCAAAGTTGAAGCATTTTCTTGTTTTAACACTATGTTAATCGCGTGTATTATGTTACCGGTATCCTAAACAGCAGAAGTATGAGTTGTCATTAAATTTGTATTCTTTCCCGGAGTATGACTCTATGTAACGTCAGCAAAAATATGATGTTAATTTGTCACAATGTGGACGATGCGGCGTTTAATTACTTAGGAGTCCCACGTAAAGCCGAAATCCCATACAAACGTAGTTTGGTTTTAGTTTTACAACAGTTAACCCAATCTCAACCAAATTTCGTACATGCGACCGGATAAGGCATATTGATGTTTATGAACAGATTTCAATTTTAAAAACAATACCTATACAAAATTACAGCAAGTAGAAGTTTTCGATACGAAACTTCTACTCGCTGTAATTTTGTATAGATATTTTAATTAAGGTCCGGTAGTTTATTTATCCGCAAGGAGCATAAAAATATCACGAGCTCCTTCGTCATCATATGTCAACCAGGACCAACGGCTTAACGTGCCTTACGTTAAGCCGTTGGTCCTGGTTGACATCATTGATAGCAGTCGTTAAGCACATGCCTCTGTACAGCTTGGAAAATCTGACACCAGTGATGGTCACTTACCCTCACGAAAAATACAGCAGGATAATCCGGGTATGGTTAACTGTTGAGAAACGCTGATTAAAACCTTTGGAATATAGGTAAGAGCTGTTAAAATTTTATCACGCATTATTATTGAACCATCCGCTACTTGCCAAAGGGAGCCGCCTGAATGTAGGACATTAGCTAGGTTGTTAGCCGTATTAGACAGCCTGCGTGGCCGGAGGTTAATACACAGCCTGTGATACTCGTAATACCAGGTTTGATCTCCGGCATGACGCATTTTCAGCAACTGAGGGCGCAACCCCCATTTGGATGGGTAATCAAAAGTGGCATTAAAATATCTAGAGCTCCTATGTAGTACAGAAGACACGTTCAGACGTTGATCTCGGCTATCATCATTAATGGCAGTCATTAGGCTATGTCAGAGCCTTCGGCAACTTGAAAAATATGATACCAGTGTTGGCCCATTCATCATCATCATCAGGTCATCCCAGTCTCCACTGCAGGAGCACGACCCTCTCTGTACTACCAGAGCCATAATACTAGCCTGAGTAGTCAGAGGATTTGGCCTACACTCTCCACGCTGGCCAGACGGGTTGGAGAGGTCTATTTGATGTTAATAAGCTTTGTTTAGCTTGAATTTCCTCAGTCGCCTTTTACGATATCCACGGGATGACTTGGAGTGGTCCTATTCTACTCTGCCGGGAACCACACGGCCCTTTGTTGGCCCATTACATCCCCCAAAAACAACTCAACGATAGGTACTATATTTTATAATCGGTGTTCCGTTCCCATAACATCCAAGACCAACGGGGCTTATCTATCCGGCGGCAAACGTGCAGACGAGCCAGATGGAAAAAGGTCTTTTTCCATCATGGCCTGACCGCGGATCGAACCCTGGGTGTTAACCATTGTTAACCACTGCGCCATTGAATTCGTCAATGTATATCATTACATGTGCATGTCCCCATGACGCTATCCTTTACCGGAAGTATATTTAAATGGTGAACAATCTACCTATGTGCATGTTGTTTCGCCATGTTTTGCTTGAACCCGGAACGTTTCAGTCGCGCTCTTTGACCGCAATAAAACGCTTCCTCCTTCATCTACGTAAATATTAACATCAGAAAGTACAATATTGTGTGCTTTTATTGAATGCTCTATATGACATTACACAGATTTTCTTGGCTGACCGCCTGCCTTACACCTACCCTCCTTAGGTAGCTCCAGAACCCTGGACACTACCAGTAAAAAATGGAGTGCACGTATTTTTCGCGGTTTCGACGGTAATCGATCTGGAAAAACGTTAAGCTCGCGATTTCGCATAAGAGTTTTCTCTTTAATTTAATAAATGTTACAACGTTCTTACTAACACAAACATAAAAATGTACGATTGCGAGATACTAAGACATTTAGTTCAAAAAATACTCACAATAGAAAATCAAGGAATGTACTGTACGTAAACTAGTGGTGACAGTTATTAATTGCAACATGCATTGTCTGAACGGTTGCTACTCGTAGGTCGGGTTTTAATAAAAGCTCAGCAAACTTTGCCAATTATTATGCAACTTTTAAATTAATTGTGACATCTTGCAAGTTCTGAATTGAGCACCTTTTTTATAGAGATGACGTAAATAAAACCGTCAACAGATTAAAGGGCAATATATAATAGGTGTTTTTATGCATTTACAATGCTATTCTTATGATACTCTTTATATTCAGGCATTTAGGCTGGTTTACATGAGCTAGCGTTAGCTCCATACATTCCCTAAAAATGGATTCATACTTACTTACGACATCGTGCGCGCATCTTGTTTCACATTTGCCCTGAGGAAGACCCTTCGTATGAGGTCGAAATCGACCTGCAGCTAATTGCAAACATTAGAAACCCGTTGTTACAAATAATAGATTTGGAATTTTTCTCCATCCCCGCAAAATGATCACAAGAATCCTTGCCATATTTCCACTGCAGGACATAGCGTACCGAAACCGGCAAAACATAAAACAATGGAATATTCGCGTGCTCCAAAGGGGCGCCGAACAAAACAAAAGAAACTCAGAATTCATTTATTTCACACCAAGTCACTTACGCCTTCAGAGAAACGATTAATTTATTATTTCACCCTTTTCGCGCATCCAATTTAAAATTTGACATCTTAAACAGTCTTAAATTACATATGAAATTATTTCATTAGGTCCGCACCCGGGTTAACCACGCTTGGCAATCGGACCAGTGGCGGTTTTAGCAATACCCGTACCCTGGGCCACCTACTGCTGTGCCGCTCCCTCTGCAATTTTATACAACTGACGTCACGTAAATCATATACTTTGTTTTAATTTATTTTATATGCTTCCAATAACAGCAATCGGTGGGCGCTGGCCAGCAATAGTTTGCATGAACTAACTGGGTACATAAAATCTTATGTAACTTAGACTTCTGCATAGTAAGATCTGAAAGCATTCATATTAGATACACAAAGATATTTTTAACAAAAAACCAAAACCGACTTTAACCCTATCAATTTGTTTTAATAAGAATAAAATGGAAATAAGTATAATCCGAACGGCATTCGTGTAATTTTTTTTTTTTTTTTTTTGGTGTTTGTGTATTTTTTCAAAAAGTGCTCACACGTCATGTCGATAAAAATTTAATGGGACCATCTGTAAAGTATTACCTATCAAACACAAAAAGAATTTTTCAAACGGGCCAACCCGATTACGACGAATTGAGAACTTCCTTCTCTACAGGTAACTTATTTGTCAGAACACCAAATTTGTGCTAGCTCTACATATCGATCTCGACCCTTCTGCTTGCCACGTTAGAAAGAAATTGCTCCTGAAAAGTGACACTTTGTCCCATTTTATATCACTACTTAGGTATATAGTAGGTATTAACTAAAATATTATCTGTATAATAATAATAATAACAACATATATATGTTTATTTCAGGCACAGTACAGACCGATATACCTCAGTATACTTTACGTAAGTACCATACATTGTCAGGTAAAACTCCAAAATAAAATGATGCACTTTCTTGCCCCTTAATCTCTAGTGTCCTTGGGCACCTGCCGCTTCTTGCCCTAACTTCGCTACTGATCGGGACCAAGTTTCGGTACCGAAAGATGTAATCAACACGTCAATGTGGCCACGCCCTTAGCGCTTCGCGTTAATAGGCAGATCCCGATATCGGCTCATTCTGCAAATCTTGCTTATTCTCATTTGCGTTCAATAAACTCCAAAACAAACAAATTTCAACCTTAAACCCTTGCAATAAAGTAGTATAACTTAATTAATTATGTGAGATAAGTTTGCGGAACGTTTATAAGTTAGTATTTACGACGTTGCGTGCATTTTGTTTGTTTGTCCGCATGCGGCATTAAGTGGCTAACTATTAATTTCTCTATTACCTTATATGATTCCATTATTGCTACCCTGGTTCGCACATGATTGCATAATCGCCATTTCAATAAATTACGCTTTTGCTGTGTAGTTACCACGCTTTATTCACTGTAACGTGAAAAGGTCTCTATTATAATGATCTTTTCAGATTGACCTGGGTCTTGGATGTCTATCTATATATGTATTTGTTATAAAATATAGTATCGTTGAGTTAGTATCCCATAACACAAGTGTTATTTAAAAACTTACTTTGGGGCTAGCTCAACGTGTGTGATTTGTCCATATATATTAATATATTTATTTATATACATTTAGTATATAGAACTCTGAATCATTGAACACTTTTACAATAATCTATTGGGCTGTCCACATATTTCCGGGGTCCTGTCCTTGTAAGGGCACGGTCAATATGAACAACTTTTACTATGGGACTAATGTAGAATATTAAAAAAATCATTTTCCTCGACGTTCCTTTAAAGGGGTGAGTCATACCGTCAATATGAACAATTTTTACCATGGTACTATGCTGGAAACTCGAAACATTTTTTGAACTCCCCATACTAATTACCCGGGCGGGTGATCAAGTGCGAAAATGTCCAAAAAATGTGGGTTCTCAGCATTGAAAAAGTTGGTTATATTGATGGGCTGAGTCACCCCTTCAAGGGTGTGTTGAGGGTCAAGTTACATTCTATATAGGGGACAAATTACATAGACAGAGCTAGCTCCACACTAAGTTGTGAACTTGTGTCAACGATACTATAATTTATAATTGATATAGGTACATAAATAAACATCCAAGATCCAGCTCAATCTAAAAATTATAGCTTTCCATCTTGACCTGATCGGGAATCGAACCCAGGACTTTGTGATTCAAAAGTACGCAGCAAGTTCGCAAGTACCTACTTTTGAATCACAGAGTCCGGGGTCAAGCCTAAGCCACAGAGGTCATCAAGCCTGGAGGTTGCATGCAGTGAACCTATCTTAAATTTAGTCCAGCTGTCATATTGACCCCCACTGCTTGAAGCCTCGCAGGTAGCATTTGTCAGTCATATTGAATAAAATCATATACAAGTTCAAGGCGTGCTCTGAGGGTTCCGTAGCAGTTTTAGAAAATATTTTTTTTTACCGTACTGATATTATAAATGCGAAAGTAACTCTGTCTGTATGTTTGTCTTCTTTTATTTATTTATCGAATCAAAATCTTAGTGATGTTATATAATTTTTATCAGGTCTTTGTTAGTATCCACAGCAACAGCACAACCCTCTCTGTACTACCAGAGCCATATATTGCAATTGAAAGCACATGCCTCCAGTTCATAAAAATGTTTTTCATTATTTGTTGTTTGTTTTGTTATGTTCTATACTATTCTGGGGAACCAAGTTATCGAAATCCATAAAAGCCATACCTAATTGAATTTCCAAAGTCTACGATGATCGAAAGTTAACATAATTAGTTGCTAAATTAAATTAATAGATTGTATGTAAATTGTAAAATCTCAGATTAATAAAATAAAATTAAATAACGTTTATTTTCTCTTCACAATGATAGTACTTAACTAATACTTATCACTAGGTTACGCAACTTATGCTAATACAATGTAGTCTTTGTGAAGAGACTAGTTCCTGAAATAGGTCCCATAGGAACCTGTGCTACAGGTGACTAGGCCCGTCCCTCTGAGTACTTGTTCTCGTCGTTGCAGATGTAAGGTACGTATACATATATTATGTACATGTACTATATATATGTACTATGTATACTATATATATGTAATTATGTGAAAGTTTGCATTATCTCTATTATCTTACACGGATCCCTAAAAAGCTAGCACAGCAATCGCTTACCGACGACATGTAATAACCATTTTTCAATTGTGTTTACGATCCTTGACCACACTCGAGCTATTTTATTAAGGCATCCATTTCAGAACTCAAAACAATGTTCATACTCGTACAAAAAAACCTATAATATTTATGGAAATACCCGGCTATAAAATGGTGACCTTGGCTATCATAAAGTTGTTACATGCCATTCTCTCTGTACATTTTATGATTTAGGGAGTCCTATTTAGATTCTCTTTCTACATGGCGAAATTTTGATCGTTCTGGACCCTTAAAGGGGTGATTCAGCCCGTCGATATGAACCATTTTTCCTATGGGACCAATGCTGGAAACTCAAATTTAATTTCGACATTTTCATACAAAAGTGATCAGCCGCTTGGGCAATTTGTATAGGAATGTCGAAATTTTTTTCGAGTTTACAGCATTTGTCCCATAGGAAAAGTTGTTTATATTGACAGGCTGAATCACCCCTTTAATGGTCCGGAACGATCAAAATTTCGCCATGTATAAAGAGATGCTAAATAGGACACCCAATTGTTTCAGCTGCAATTTTTTAAGGGAGCTAGAATCAGAATAATTAATAATAATAATAATTGTTTATTTCTTCAAACGGCCCGGGGTCCGCTTTTCAGCTTTTTCTTCTCCACTTCCACGTCCTTATCATCATCATTTATCATTTCAGCCGCATGAAATCCACTGCTCTGGACATAAGCCTCTTTGAAGGATTTCCAAAATATCCGGTTGGAAGCGGCCTGCACCCAGCGTTTCCCTGCGACCTTGGTCAGGTCATTCGGCACCGAACACATAACTTCTAGAATTCCCATTCTTTTGCACTAGATAGTGCTTTTGTTTCTTCTACAAAGGAAAATACCTATATAGTAGTTCATAACACCTAGCCTTTGATCAAGTATCAAAAACACCTATCAAACTTAAGGCGTAGTGAGTTCACACACTAGCCTTAAGTTTGATAGGTAGATAGCAATTAATTCTATAAGTCCTAAATCAAATCAAATTTAAAAAATCTAATAGCTGAATGTCCTAGTAAATTACTTGTAGTATTATTGGTACAAGTTTTCATTATTTTAATTTGATGAATTAAGAGAACGAATTATACTTTTGGCGGTAAAAATTCGTTCTCTTAAACTTAGATTGTAATATCTATGAAAATAAGCTATTAGATTTTTTAAATTTAATTTGATTTAGGAGATAATGAATTAATTGCTGGGTGGCGCTAGTGTGTGAACTCACTTCGCCTTAACGTAAGTCAACGTGGTCAAAGGGCTAACATTTTGAAAGTGTAAACATGTAAGGCTCAAATTTCTCGGCAACTAACCGCACAAGTATTTAGGTCGCATGCAATGGCCTATTACGCTATAAGCACACTTTTTTAAAACAGAAAGGTTTTAAAACGTCTGTCAATCCAATGGGATCAAAACTCAAAAACTCAAAAAAAAATCTACATTTTTTGCAAAGGTGTTCAGGGAAAATCAAAACATTTTTCGAATTCCCAACACCTCTATAGGGAATGTCAAGGGTCAATTTACACATTGTCATCATCATCATCATCATCATCAGGTCTATTTTAGGACCCATGCAGGAGCACGACCCTCTCTGTACCTACTACCAAAGTCATATATTAGCCAGAGCAGTCAGAGGATTTGGCCTATATTCCCCACGCAGGCCAGATGGGTTGTAGACGTCTATGTTTATATACCTTGTTAAGAAGGGCATTAGTAGTGTAATGGGCAATGGCCCTTTCCCATCATTGACTTTTACAATCTGCGCGGGAGGCATCTGAAATTTATACGCTCCAAGCCAACATGGAAAATTCTTTTTATTTTCTGTGGTTAAACTTGGCGCAGTATATATTTATACCACGTGTAACATTACCTGCTCATGTCATGTCATGATCTAACAACATTTCATTCTCCTGTTCCAACACGTTCCACCCTGACTTCTTAGGCGCCATACAATTCACAGCTTTTTTATACAAAGCCGATGCATGACACTTACCAATTTTGATTCTCTCTCAAAAAACTACAATTTCAACTTAATGTCTTTGTAATAAGAGTGAATATTACTGAATATTTGAAGTGGTGGTTTTATAATGACTGGTTGTTAAGGAATAACTACTCGTGGTCAATTTGGGTTTTAAGCTAAGGTTTTAAGTTTTGCGTAGTGTCTTTAACAGTTTAAGAGATTGGTTTTGAAATCATTGTTTTTCTTTATAGGATAAAAAATACTAAACAGTAACTCAGCTTTACTGAAGTTTTATTTTTGTCGGTTTCGCCGACTAGTTTCGGTTTTACGAAGACCATCGTCAGGGCAAGTGTTAGAAGTGGCGGCACAACGGTTTTGCTTCCCTCCACACCACAGTGCTTTGAGTCTCCGTAACAGACTGAAACTAGTCGGCTAATCCAACGAAAAAGAACGTATGTAGAGTCGAGTTTCTACATTAAGTAAATAAAACAATATTCGATAGTAGAAGTACAGTACTTTTCTTCGGGATGAAAGGAAGCTTATGTCCGTGTCCATACGTCAGACATCGTGAATGCGAAATTTCATGATGATCGGTTCAGTAGATACGGCGTGAAAGCGTAATAAACAAACTCACTTTCACATTTATAATATTAGTTGGAATTTAATGGGATTGTATAAACCAATATTTAGGAGATTGCAACGTCAATTTTAAATATATTTCCTTACCAGTTTCTGCTCAACATTGTTGATATTATAGGCGTAGTACATACTTACATTTCTTTGTAACTTAAAAGGCCACGTACAATTTAAATGTTTTTAAAATGATGTAAAAATGAGCATCTTGCGTACCTATAATTTTCTGCTCCAATAACTTAATAAGAACAAATTGCGCTATTGTCAGCTGCGCTATATCATTATACGACAATCAAGTACATTAAAAGATCGAATTTTAATAAAATTGCGCGTTTAATAAACCGAAAATATTACTAGCTTTGCCCGTGACCTCACCCGTGCTCATAGTTTATACGCATGTTTTTCTTATAAATAATATATAAATATATACACATACATATCACACAAATTGAGCTAGCCCCACAGTAAGTTGTGAACTTGTGTCGCAGGATACTAACTCAACGATACTATATTTTATAATATATACTTATATAGATAAACATCCAAGACCCAGGTCAATATGAAAAGATCTTTTTCCATAGTGACCTGACCGGGGATCGAACCCGGGACCCCCGTGTCGCAGGCTAGCGTGTTGACCGCTGCGCCACGGAGCTCGACAATTATGTCAACCGAACGTATTCCCTGGGATCATCCAAAGCTGCAACTGCTTCCGTGGTGTAAAGGTAAGAGCGTTTGGCTCTTACTGCGGATGTCCCAGGTTCGATTCTAGGAATAACAACTCTCATCTTAATTTTTAGGGTCCAATGCTGCCTCTATTTGAAATAAATCGTTAGACAGAAAACGGACAGAAAATCATTTAAAGTTTTGTTCGACGAGGCCATATTATAACACTTCAACAAACAATTTTTTGGACTACTGTTTACAATTTAAAGTGAGAACGCGACGCTTTTTTCAGCGTTTCTGTCAAAAACGGTCACTTTTGGAGAAAACGCTAAGTATAGCGGACAAAACTATTTAAATATATTTAGAGGCCACTGGAAATATGTTTTACTTAGAAAAAAAATCACTCATCGTTGGTCGCGGCTGTCATCTCAATGGTGACAGATTGGCAGTCGTTAAGCTATGTCAGATACCTTTAGGCAGCTTGAAAAATCTAACACCAGTGTAGGCCACTTACACGAAAAACAAACAAAAACTGGAAAATATTTAATGCACAGACAGAGACTTGTTACAGTTTTATAAATAGTACATATATTTTTTAAATTACGCTGATTATTGCATCGAGAACCAAGCAGGACTCCTTCATTTAATCCTAAAATAAGTCATCTGTATGCGAAGTCATACTCGCCCGCAGCCAGGTGGTCAAAAAAATGTAAACAAAATTACGGGGAAATCTTACACCTTCTTCGAGGACTATTATTTTATAATTCAAGTCGCCATATCGATAAAAATATCCGTTTCGCCTTAAATATTAAGTTAAGGCGTTTAAAATAATTACGGGACAATTTAGATAAGATGCGGATTCGTTAACGCGTCTCGAGAATTGCGATTTTTACTAAAATATCTGCGTGCAAAGTGAGATAAGTAGTTGTTGCTTATATATTTTATCGTGATTTTTGTGTTTAAAAAATGTTCAAAAACTAATGAAATACGTATAGCAAATTACAAACAAGTTCTTTCATTATACTATTTGACAGTAAAATATGGTATGGTAATGGATATACTTTCTAAAAACATTCACTCCAACATCAGTATCAGACTCTTGGTGTAGTTTATTTATTATAATTTTTTATTGAAATCCTTTGTGAAACATTTAACATAAAATATTAGGTAATGAACGCAACGAAGAAACTTCTTTTTAAACGATGATTGCAAAAATTGCATTTGTTATGAGCTCAGCGACGGTAAAATGGAATTTATTTTATGACCTATTTGACGCAAGCATGTGTGGCGCTAAAATAAAGCTGCAGCTGATCTACTTGGTATATAGTATAGATATTTTCATAAAAGCTATCGCTATTCATAGCGTATTTTTGTCGATCGCAGCAAAGAAACCGTAGCTTAAGTATTATAAGACGCTGATCGCAAAAATTGCGTTTGTTACGAGCTGAGCGACGGCGGAATGTCATTAAATTTTATGACCTATTTGAGGCGAGCATGTGTGACGCTAAGGTTTTAGTTGTCCTACTTATGTAACACTATTATTATTTTAATAAAAAATGAAGCCATTCATAATGTATTATTATCGATCGCAGCAAAGAAACCGTAACTTAAGTATTATAAGACGCTGATCGCAAAAATTGCGTTTGTTACGAGCTGAGCGACGGCGGAATGTCATTAAATTTTATGACCTATTTGAGGCGAGCATGTGTGGCGCTAAGGCTGCAGTTGTCCGGTTCAGTTCACATTTAATCTAAAGCATAGGCTGTGGTGAAAAGGCAATAAGATTTTTATAAGAAACTCCCGAACACACCTGGCCTCCATTTGAGCCTGGCTGTAGTAAATATGGAATTTTCTTACCTATACCAATTATTTAAACCCAATATATAGTTAACTAGCTGTTACCCGCGGCTTTGCCCGCGTAATATATAGCATCTATCCTTCTCGGTACCCTAACCTTTGTGTATGCAAAATTTCATGATGATCAGTTCAGTAGATACGGCGTGAAAGCGTGACAAACAAACAAACAAATAAACAAACAAACTCACTTTCGCATTTATAATATTAGTTGGGATTGGGATGGGATACTTAGTTGGGATTGGTATTAGATAAGTTTATGATCTGGGCTACTCCAGGTATTTCAGGTTGCAGGAAGGCGATGGCTGGACTGGGTGCAATTCGCTTCCAACCGGTAGGTAGCTGAAAATACGAAGACTTTGTCCGCCATTGGAGTCCTTGGTGCTGAGATGATGATAATGAAAGCTAAGAACCTAATCCACTCTTCTTTAATAAATGTCACTAAAGATATTATTGGAGTTTTTGGTGGGAAGTCAAGGGGTTCAGTTGTCGTTTGCCTTATACAATTTTACAAATTGATTTAAGTGGACTTTATAATATGAAATTGGTGTAGTGTGGTGTTATAAATGCTCGTGCTCGAGAACAATTTGTGAAATAGTTAAAGTAGACTGTTAAATGGACTCGTATAGATTTGTCGCCAAAATCTCCCACGAGGCTGCCAAAGAACATACGCCATCTTTGATGCCACATACCGTACAACACCGATATTTAGTATCTCATTATACTGGACATTGGCAGAATCACTGAAATCTCGGTGGAAGTCATAATTAAAAAGAAGAAAGATATTATTGATAGAATAACAAAAGATATTAACATATCAGCCACAGTGGGTAGTTTGCAATTATATAAAATACCTACTTAGAAGCTCATACAAATCGACAAAGCTTTTAATGCCTTCGATACACAACCTAACGTCCGAAGCGTCACAATTTACAGCTAACGATGCGATGGCATGACGCTCAAATGAAAGCAGCAGGGTATTTTTAGGTACATTATGGTAAAAACGGGTCTATATTGTTTCTCCTAATTTTTTTTATTCCTAACTAGCTGACCCGGCAAACTTCGTACCGCCTAACAGTCAATGATTAAGTATTCATTACACATATCGAGTTTTCATTGTTTTTAAGATGTATTCTGCTATTCGGGGCGGAGACAAATCCAACGAATCAATGACCATGAAAATTGGTTCAGTAGATCTCCAGTTATAAGTGTTGTAACAAACCCGTCTTTGTTTTATATATATAGATAGGTATAGATTGGCGCAAACACTTTTCTTACAAAAGAGACTTTTAGAACATTTTTATTAATCCTAATTTTGTATACTGTAATTACTTTTCGATAAATTTTTTACGGCGTATATTTATTTCCCAAAATATTTATTAGGATAATACTTAATAACTCCCAATATTCTCGAGACTAACAGAGTAGTGTTTAAATTCTGTACTATTAGTCCTGAAAAGTGGGTGGGCGCTGGCAAGCAATAGTTTGCATGAACTAACTGATGGCGGAAGCACACAAAATAATTTAACTCAAAGTGCCTGTAACTAACTTTGAGTTCCGCAAAGTAACGCCTGATTGATTAAATATCTGTTATAATATAAATTCTTATATTGACTGGATTCTCACAAGGCTCCTCGCTTCAAGTCAGTCGTTGTTTGTCATTATTTATTCATTAGCGAAAGATATCTAAGATAAAGCCTATCCTACCCTATCTGTCAATATCTACACGCTATCTGCGCCATTTTTCTGAGGCAAATCGTTAAGATTGTGCCCACCATCAGCAAGTAGGCTAACCACTGCATTCCTTACCCGCGGTCCTACTACGAGTAACACGATGAAAAGGATTAGATATCGTTAAAGATGAAATAAGTTAAAAATTATAAATCTATTAAACAACTATAATGTTTACGTATATTAATATTCAGTTTTTCTTTTTTCTTTAATACAAAGACTCTAACATGTAAGCAAATAAAAAATAAAGCGTGCTTTAGCTCTTCTCCTCTAATGCAGATCGTCGATCAAGGGTAAGGTTTTGAGTTTCTTAAACGTAACTTTTTATAAAAATATACTTTAAATCTATGGAACTTGGTACTTAGTGGTGGAAGTCGAAAAAAAATATTGTCGGTCCCATTCAAAAGTATTAAGCTGGCCGGGCAATTTATATGAAAATATTGCAATTTTTTTCGATCCAATAGGAATAATAATTGTTCATCGGACAAGGTCTTATTACTTATATATCATCTTGTATATTGGTTACTTTGTTTATATAATAATATGTTTTCATAACGAATGCAACTGGCAGCCACGCAGAGTCGTTTACAATCCATGTCGTTTCGAAAACACTTTCGAATGTTCTCGCAATGCTTTCGAAAGTAACTTTAGTAGACCCCAAAGGGTCTGTGCCAATCTGTCCACGTCCTTCTGACCGCGTCGTCCACTTAAAGCTATTAAGTTTAAGTGTAAACTATACATTACTCTACAAAGTTGATGTGCTGTGTTTACACGCTGTGTTTAAAACGCGATCATTCAACCACATTAAACGTAATGATAGGCTTGCTACGCCCTTAAAATTATGTTTATCGCTATACTTTGTCAATTTCAGAGCTACTTGGTTTTGAAAGGTAGTGAGTCAACTTGTGTATAATCTGTGGTTAAGTACTTAATAATTATAACCGCTCCCCCACGAAGCGCTGGGCGCGGAGACGGCGCGGCGCAGCGAAATCAGGATTTTCCTGTCTTATGGAATTGTATGGAAGCGTTCATTACGACAGCCGTGAGGTTCCCGGCAGAATAGAATAAGACCACTCTAAGTCTTCACGTGGATGTCGTAGACGGCGACTCAGGAAATACAAGCTAAACAAAGCTTATGAACATCAAAGGACCTCTCCAACCCGTCTGGCCAGCGTAGAGAGTGTAGGCCAAATACTCTTACTTTTCTAGCTAATACATGGCTCTGGTAGAACAGACAGGGTCATGCTCCTGCAGTGGAGACTAAAAAAGGCCTGATGATGTGAACATGAGCGGTAGATTACATGAAAATCACTAATGCACAGTTGAAGACAAATTTGTTACTATAATGCCTCATCTGGAAAGCTAGAAATAGATAAAAATAAATAGCTAGGGTTTTTTATTTATTAGCTAAAGTCGCCAAGATATAACAATTCCTGGATTAAAGAAATCCATTGCTGTTTTGATGAGAGGAAGTTTCTTTTTATTGGCTTTTTGTGAATTTCTGCTATAAGTACTTATAAATAAATAAATACGTCTTATCAAAAGAAGAAATTTGAAAGAACTGATGATAGTCAAGTTACTTGCTAAAATGTGGTCGAGAAGTGATTTTTTCAATCGGAACAAATTGTTAGCCCACTCAATTGGTTCAATGGGTCAAAAAAACACTTTCCTGAAATATCCTCCTCAGTCCTCACCCCCTTATATTTCATTCAATTTTTTTATTTCTTGTCATCGTGGCAATAGATAGACATTCTGTAAAATAATGTTACAAATTACAGTTCAATAGTTACTGTAATGTGACAGACGTACGGGCAGAACTTAACAGTCTCTATTAGTACTAAGCTTTGCTTGCTAAATATTTAGGGACCCCTTTTTTAGGACTCTGTACCCATAGTTACCCTTTGGGTACAGAATCCTAAGAAAGGGGTCCTAAGGGGATTCTAAAAAGAAAATCCTATTGATTTCTAAATTCGTTTACAGTTTCGCGTGAAACTTAAAATACATGTTGTGATCATCAAACTTGCCCCTTTAAAAATTTAAGTGCATCCACAAGTGACCACATGTCACCCCAAATCGCATAAAACCTGGTCTACACGATCCTTCAGTGCAATTCATTGAAGCGGAGTGCGTGTTTCTCTTAGTTTTCAGTAAATAACTTGCTAAGATTACTTGTAGTAGACGTTGTACAAGAAAATTTGAAAAAAAAAGACACTTGTTGTCGCGAGATAATCTCGAAAAACAGACAAAAAAATCTCTCTGTACACAAAAATACACTTTTTTAAATTACATACAACATTATATTATATTTGACGAGCTCCGTCGCGCAGCGATCCTGCGACACGGGGGTCGGGTCGATCCCCGGTCAGGTCATGATGGAAAACGATCTTTTTCAGATTTACCTGGGTCTTGGATGTTTATCGATATAAGTAAGTATATATTATAAAATATAGTATTGTTGAGTTAGTATCCTCCGACACAAGTTCACAACTTACAGTGGGGCTAGCTCAATTTGTGTGATATGTCCCTTTTCATATTTCATTATCTAGGTGTTGTTTTGTTCGAAAAACTACAACTTAAATATATGCGATTTTTTAAAACTTACCTCCTACTGAAGCATTTTTTTGACCTATGGGGTGGTAGCCCTTAAAATATATTTGCGCTTAATTTAATAGACCTTAAATATAGTTAATATAATTTTGTCACCCGTCCTTCACGCAAAGTCGTAAACGCTCGGAGACCGTAGACATAATATCATAAACAAAACTATTTATGTCGTACTAACTTTAACCTCGATTCGTTGCACGGTTTCGAATTTTAGGTGTTCTTCAAGTGCCGATAATAATTCAGAGATAAAATGCAGCCTAGAGTATCTTCTTGCAACTATAAAGTTCGTTTAGCTGAATATGATAGTCGAAGTCGTGTTTAATATGTACAAGGCGTAGCCGAGCGCTTATGAAAAACTGATATCTATAAAAGTCAGTTTATTGAGTAAGAGCATCATACGACGCTTTCAGATTTTACTCTTTCTATGCTGTTTACATAGGTATATTCAATAGCACAGTTTGTACTCCACAGTCTACTCTACCGTTTACTCTACGTGTGTACTCACCAAAGTCAAAGGATTTTTGGCTAATTTGGCTTTGAGAATTCCAAAACACAAGTCTAGAATAAGCTTTAAATTTTAAAATAGGCAACCCGAAAACACTGAAATGTAATATAATTTCAGCTACTCCATCACCGTCAGCGCTAACGGGACGCATACAAACATACGTCCATACCATTTGTTATGTATGTACCGCTATGACATCAATCGCATCCATCGGAATATGTTACTGCTTTTTGGACTTTGACGATGTAAGGATACGTTTACATTGGAAGATTAGATTTGTTGTAATAAAACAGAAGGGAAGAGGCAGGGTCACTGATGATCACGCTTTGAAATTAAACACAGAACTGGCACGTAACAATGCGCATTTTAATCCACTAGGGATCGTATCAACAGGCAGCATTACAGTGGCCAGGATTATGTTGTTCGGTCGGCTGCTCGGCAAAAAGTGACGCGTTCGCTCGGCGAAGGGCGCATCGATGAATACGACGGTGATATGGCGGGCAGTTTGGCGAGCCATGACGTCACGCCAGTGTTGCAATTCGTTGGTTGGGTTACAGAAACAACATTTGGACTGCAGCACGAAGTCAGCTGTTTTAGTACGGCGGCGGTTGGCTTACGGGACGCATACGAACAGACTTCCATACAATTTGTTATGTATGTACCGCTATGACATCAATCGCATCCATCGGAATATGTTACTGCTTTTTGGACTTTGACGATGTAAGGATGCGTTTACATATGTTGAATAGATTTTATCTGTGCATGTACCACACCACTTTAGACCTCATGGTTGGTTCCCGTCATACAAGATAGAGCCAAAACTATTTTTATTCCAATTTCAATTTTACTGTGTATTAATCTTAGATTTTATTTTAGATTTTAAGATGCCCCAACGTAACTATGTAGCTTTTCTCTTTTCGAAATTCAATAAATAAGGAGAAATCGAAAAAAAAAGAAACATATTATAATTTATTTTATAAATAGCCCCGGATGTATTCGAATCCCAAAAAACTTTAAACTAAAAACTACAAGCTCAAGTTACCGTTAAAAACGCTTATTTTTGTTATTATTTTTTTATTGGATTTTATTACTGCCACATATCATCGCCTTTACCTGTTACATATTCAGTCTATTTCAAAGTTCCGCAGTTGGGCCGAATGAGAAATCTGTAGTTAATAAAAAATACAGGATTCACCTGCCGAAGACATTTCTTTGTCCAGTAGTCTTTCAAAAGAACTCGCTATTTACATCGATTCATCGAATCGGACTCATCAGATTACCAAATTTCGACTTCAGTCAAAAATAACAGAAACTTTCGAATTTAGACTCTATGCTTTTGATTTAAAAGTGACTTATCCTTTTATTTGTTTGCATTTTTTCATTGTTGGAATATAAAGTACAGTTTACACTGTACGTGACGGGTCGGACCGGACCGGGCCGGAGAACGTCAGTTTGTACTTTGTGCAGCTTTAAAACCTACTCTTGCGATGTTTTAAGCGGCTTCTAAATCTACTCAAAATTTATGGACATGTTAGTCTTAGGTCAATGACCGAATTAGGTTTGCTAGCCAGGACTAATATGCCAGTCAGCTGGCTACGTGTAAATGGAGTATATCACCATTTACACATGGATTAGTTACACACTATGGCTTGGCAATATGGAAAAGGCCAAATACAGTGCCTGAACATGAAACTTAGCGTATTCGCCAAAAGTGGCTGTTTCGACAAAAATGCTAAGAAAAGTTTGACGTTCTCACTTAATATTGTGAATAATTTAGTTTGAAGGCTTCGCGGAACCGAACTTTAAATGATATTTTGTAACAAATGATTTCAAATATAGCAACACAAGACCTTGAAAAACTCATGCATCAAGTCTTTTCTCTTTATAATAAACTTGCTGGTACCCGCGGGTTTGCCCGCGTATAATATATCCTTTGTCCTTCTCAGTACCCTAACCTATGTGTATGCAAAATTTCATGATGATCGATTCAGTAGATAGGGCATGAAAGCGTAACAAACAAACAAACAAATCTTTCCTCTGTATAATATTGGTAAAAATAACAAGCGCTGAGACGCACGCTGGTCTGAGAGATAAGGAAAAACATTGAATGTGCCAGCTGCTTCTCTTCCTGCACAGATCGTAAAAGCCGATCGAGGAAATGGGCGTAAGGAATCATACCCATAGGCGATGCGGCGACCACTATTTTGATTCCGTTCTACATCTGCAAGCCCTCCAACATGCTAACGTGTCCTTTAAGGTGCTCCTTCACCGGGAGCAGTCGCGTCGCGTGTAATGTAACGTTACAGATTTGAGCATTACATCAGTGTAGGAGGAGAACCGAGCATTGCAATGCGCACCTTGTAATGTTTTTTTTTGTTTTTCGTTTGTGTAAGTGGCCAACACTGGTGTCAGATTTTTCAAGCTGCCTTTAAGGCATCTGACATAGCTTAACGACTGCCATCAACGATGACAGCCGGGACCAACGGCTTAACGTGCCTTCCGAAGCACGGAGGAGCTCGAGATATTTTTATGCCACTTGTGGTCACCCATCCAAGTAGGGACTCCACCAGGGGTTGCTTAACATACGTAAGCGCTCACAGAGCTCACACCCACTGGACCATCGGGCTCCTCGTGATTGTGACCTTGTAATTATTTATATTAAATTACACGCGAATGCTCGTCAGTCAGGGAGGTATTATTGTAATGTAATGCTCAAAGACGAATCTTTAATGTTACAGTACAAGTGAATGCTGCCGGTGAGGGAGCACCTTGGTTTTATAAATCTAGGTTTGTCTACCCCGCAAGGGAAAAAGGCGTGATAATATGTATGTATGTATATGTATATGCGACGCACGTCGCCGGCCCGGTCCGGCCCGCACAGTGTAAATCACACACAACATTGATGGATCCCCATCCGGTTTAGTAACAGCCAAAATCGACATAAACATGAAATCGAATTACACTTTCAAATCATCACGATTTTTGTCGTCAACCCGCGGTGATGCGCTAAAATCAACCTGTTTTTGGATCAACTGAACGGTATCTTTTTTTGAAAGATTCAATGCATTTTGTGTGTGATTTTACATAATCTTGGCTTTGTTTCATCAAAAAGTAGGTAGCTTTCTTCTTTTGTTAACAAAATACCTTCTTTCAGAATTCAGTTAATTAAAAAATTTAAAAAATGTAACTGTCTTATTTTCGTCCGTAGTTGTCTTATTGCGTCCACGGATTTTCCATTTTATTGTAATCACTATATCATAATTATTGGTTGTTACACAAAACATTACTGTATTATTTCTATAAGAGTAAGAGTGAAATATGCAATAAAATCATTTATATGAGTATTATATATACATACATACATACATATAATCACGCCTTTTTCCCATAGGGGTAGGCAGAAACTATGGATCTCCACTTGCTGCGATCCTGGCAAATTACCCTAGCTTCATCTACACTCATCACTCTCCCCATGCATGCTCTTCGGTTTCGGGTATTTCTTACATCTCCTTTCTTAAGAACGGCAGCAATCTGATCACAGTACGTTCGGGTATTATAACATATTAGATTTATAATTACTAAAAACTAATTAGTTTAACTAAAAAGTAAAAATAACTAAACATAAATAAACTAAAAAGAAAATTAAATACTTAAAAATATATTTACAAATCATACAGTCCCTCCAGATGCTCACCCCTGGGCATCGTGCCCAAAAGGCTGGCAGCATTGCCAAATTGAATGGCAATGCTGATACGCTGAGCCAGGTACCTTCCAGCCCTTTGGTCACGGGATACCTCAATAAGCTTTTTAGCCAAGAAACTAAAAAGCTTATGTGCTGATGGACCCCACGGACCCAATGTTTCTACCCCAAAAGGCTTAAATATGTAGTTACTTCCGATACCTACATATTTGCGCCTTTTAAGGGTTTCTGCTCCAGCAGCAGCTGTGCCTGCCTTTGACTTGGTGCTCTGAAGTTGGGATGGCGCTAATGTGTCGACGCAAGTAGCGTCCCATACTAGCGGTCGTCCCAATTTCCAGGGCACCAGAGTCATTCCGTCTGATCTCTTGCCATCATCCCGTGTCAGGCCGTTCGGTTCTAAAACCGCAGGAACTTAGATGCTGGAAAGAGCACGGTGAATTATATTATTTAGAGCGGCATGTCGCCCTAAACGGCCAGCGCTTCTGGAGCATGAGAGTCCGTGATGCCCAAAAGCATCTACGTATCCCCACAGGGGCAACGATGGGGGACTGAGCATTTTGCCCATAATCGTAGTGCTGCTGCAAAGCAAAAAGTGTCACCATGTAACAGAATACCCAAGTTGGCGGATGGTAGTGCCTGTAACCAGAGCCCAGATTCCCATTCTGCAGAAGCCAACAGGCGGGCGCGCTCTGCAGAGCCGCAAGACGTTTGAAGTAAATTATCTTGGGCAGTGCGGCTCATCCCACTGCTTCTGCAATGACGGAAAAGCAAGGAATTTAGAATTTGGAATCAGAGCACGCCAGGCATCTATGGCCTCTGTGGCATAGCAAATGGAAGAAACGTTATTGTCGAGAATTTTTTTAAATAGCGCTTCAATACTATGCACAGACGAAAAAAACGCCGGGAGTGAACCTATTCAATTCGTTTAATATACATATTGAAACAAACCGCAATATGTAAGAAAAATATACGCATACGCCAGAGTGGTACTGAGCCTGCTTGGTAGTGCCCGAGGTTGACGGAGAGAAGGCGGTTGAAAGAGTTGGTGCAAGGGCATTAGATGCTATGCGTACTCTACTTTATTCGCACTAAGACCGATGGATGACTCACCAATACCAAACTCGCCGAACAAGGTGTGCAGCTGTCAGGAGAGAGATGGGAGAGGGGGCTCAAAGGATAAAAATGGTAATTGAAATGTCCAAAAATAATTCTTTTGTTGCATATTTTTTCATTTAACTTCCTGTATATGACGAAAATTGCCTCAAAAACATTTGAATACTTATTTTTTTTTTATGTCATAGGACGGCAGGTCCCCTACGTGTCTGCGAATGGCAAACGAGCAAGCGGGTCACCTGATGGTAAGTGATCACCGCTGCCCATGGACAACTGTAACGCCGTGTGGTTCCCGGCAGAATAGAATTGGACCACTCCATGGATGTCGTAGAAGGCGACTTAGGAAACAATAGCTATACAAAGCTTATAACATCGAAGAAGCCTCTCCAACCCGTCTGGCAAGCGTGGAGAGTGTAGGCCAAATCCTCTGACTGCTTTGGCTAATATATTGCTCAGGTTGTACAGAGAGGGTTGTGCTGACTATCAAAGACCTGATGATGATGATGACACAATAAAATCAATCATAAATCATAACAATGCCACATGACGGAAACAAATACAGCGTATGCAAACATGGGCGTGTGAATGCCACGCGATGCATCGACATTGTCCCCAATGTAAGTCCTTAGCCCTGACAGTGTAACACATACACATTCAGTGTTTTATATGCGTTAAGCGTGTTATATGATTTTATAAAATCGACGTACACTGGTGAGGTTAAGGCAACAAGTGCTCTTTTTACGGTCAAATGTTCTCTTATTTTTTCGTCACCACAAGCCACAAATTATTTTTTTATACGGCCACAGCTTATGCCTTACTTACGCATCTACATTGTCCCTAATGTAAGCCTTGACAATGTAACACATTCGATGTTTTATATGCGTTAAGCGCATTGCCTTCGAGTTATATCCCAACTACAGAGAGAGAACTATTTTTTTAATCTTTGCCTAACTTATATTACAAATACGATATAGAGTTTGTTTGTTACCTTTCACGCCCTATATATTGAAGCGATCAACATGAAATTGCATACATGTTGTCTGGGGTACGGACAAGGACGTAGGCAAAGACAATATAATACGTAGGTCACCTTTCATCCCATATAAAAGTGCTATTCCCGAGGAATCGACACTAACGCGAGCGGAGCTGCGGGCGAATGCTAGTGATCTAATAAGATCGCCGTATACTGATCAATTTACGGCAACAAGTCACAACAAATCTTTTTATCGCCATAACGTTTTTATACATAACATAACAGGAAAAACGAAAAAACGTGATATTCCAATTGAATTAAAAATTAATAATAAGGTCCTCAGTACTAGCGAAGACATTACTCAATATTTTGAAGACTTCTTTACAAATATTCCTGTAAATACCACTGCCTCCCTACATTCATCATCTGAGGAATCTAAAAAGTTATTAAGTAGTTGTATACCAGAATGTAACAGTCAATTAATATTTGAACACGTAACATCACAAAAAATCATTGATACTTTTAGGAGTTTAAATAATAAGAAAACTGGGGATATATGGGATATCTCAGTATCGGTTATTAGTAATGTTATAGATATAATAGCTCCTTATTTAGCGTCTATTTTTAATAAATGTGTCGATACGGGGACTTTTCCTGATTTAATGAAATTGAGTAAAGTTATACCATTGTACAAATCGGGTGATAAAACTGATCCAACAAATTACCGTCCTATTTCTATTCTGCCAGCTTTGAGTAAAATATTTGAAAAGTTAATTTTTAATCAGTTATTATCTTTTTTCAATAGAAACGGACTCTTTCATGGTGAACAGTATGGATTTACAAAGGGTCGATCAACTACAGACGCGGGGGTTGCGCTTTTAAAACATATATATGATGCTTGGGAGAATAAACAGAATGCCATAGGTGTTTTTTGTGATCTTACCAAAGCATTTGATTGTGTCGACCACAATACCCTTATATTCAAACTAGAACACTATGGGATTAAAGGTAAAGCTCTTTATTTAATCAAATCTTATTTGAGTAGCCGTATTCAAAAAGTTAGTGTAGATAGGGTTATGTCTGTCGGATCATCTGTTAAGATGGGTGTACCCCAGGGCTCTATACTAGGGCCTTTGTTGTTTCTAATATATATTAATGATCTGCCATATTATGTTAACACGTGTAAGGCTGTACTATTTGCCGATGATACATCTCTTGTTTTCCCTATCGATAGGACAACGGACAATTTTGACGTGGTCAATAGTACATTAGCCCAAGTGTTAGAGTGGTTTACCGCAAATAACTTGTTGTTGAACGCTAAAAAGACGAAATGTATTAAATTTTGCTTACCGAATGTTACAAAAGTACCAACACGCATAATGATCGATAACGAAACGATAGAATTGGTAGACAAAACGACATTTCTTGGGATGACAGTTGACTCCGGGCTTCAATGGGGTGCCCATATCACAACCTTATCGGGTAAACTTAGCTCTGCGGCTTATGCAGTTAGAAGAATAAGACAGCTGACTGACGTTGATACTGCGCGCTTAGTGTACTTCAGTTACTTCCATAGTGTCATGTCATATGGGATATTACTGTGGGGTAACTCAGCTGAAGTTAATACCATTTTCGTCCTTCAAAAACGCGCTATCAGGTCTATATATAAATTAGGTGCTAGAGAATCACTTAGAGAATTGTTTAAAGAGATAAATATATTGACATTCCCCTCGCAATACATATTTGCAAATATTATGTTTGTTCGTCACAACCTTCATTTATATAAGAAAAATAGTGATAACCACAGCAGGAATATAAGAAATAAAAATAAATTAGCTACGCCAGCTTTGCGATTACAGAAAACAATGAATTCTTTTTTGGGCCTCGGTATACGCTTCTATAATAAAATTCCTACAGAAATATTAGCTCTGCCATTAGTTAAGTTTAAAACTGCTATTAAAAATCAATTACTTAAAAAGGCATACTATTGTATTAACGACTACCTTAAAGATAAATCTACATGGGAGTAATAATATTATTTTTAATGAATACATGTACATAATTAATTAATATAATTTTATAAATTGTTACAAATACTTGTGTATAAGCATAGCCCTTCAGGCATGTAGGGACCAAAACTGGACTGAGTTTCTTTCGGCGTATTCTTCTCAGCAGTGGTCTTTCCGAAACGCTAGTAGTTTTTTCGATCTTGCAAATTAAAAAAAAAAAATATGACGTTCAAAAAGCGATACATGATATCCAAATTTGAATAAAATTTCATTTCATTTCATTTCATTTCATACGGCTACAACTCATGTCTTACTTACACATCTTCATAGTCCCTAATGTAAGTCCTTAGCCCTGACAATGTAACACATTCGATATTTAGTATGCGTTAAGCGCATTGCCTTCGAGTTATATCTGTACTAATATTATAAACCTGAAGAGTTTGTTTGGTTGAACGCGCTAATTTCAGGAAATACTAAACCGATTTCAAAAATTCTTTCACCGTTGAATAGGTGCTATATCCCTCAGTGCGATAGGCTATATATGTACAACGGGCAAAGCCGGGGCGCACTGCTAGTGAACTTATAAGATCGACGTACACTGGTGACATTACGCAACAAGTGATCTTTTTACGGCCAAATGTTCTCTTTTTTTCAATCATAACAAGTCACGAGAGATCTTTTCATTTATGTTTTTATACGACCGCAACTCATGTCTTACTTACGCATCTTAATTGTCCCCAATGCAAGTCCTTAGCCCTGACAGAGTACCATATTCGATGTTTTGTATTTGTTATTGTCTTCGAGATAAAAATATACTACGAGTATATTAATATTATAAAGCTGAAGATATTGTTTGGTGGAAAGTGATGAACCTACTGGACCGATTTCAATAATCCTTTCACCGTGTAATAGGTATGTTAATCTTGAATGCTATAGAATATTTACGTACCAAGTCGGGGCTGACTGCTAGTGATCTTAAAAGATTGACGGATACTAATGAAATTTTAACAAATGTTATTTTTACGGCCAAGTGTTCTCTTTTTTCAATCATCACAAATCACAAGCGATATTTTTATCGCCATTTATGTTTTTATACGACCGCAACTCATGTCTTACTTACGCATCTTAATTGTCCCCAATGCAAGTCCTTAGCCCTGACAGAGTAACACATTCGATGTTTTCTATTTGTTAAGCGCATTGTCTTCGAGATAAAAATATATATCTACGAGACTCACGAGTATACTAAATTTTAAAGCTGACTGAGGTGACATTACGGCAACAAGTGCTCTTTATACGGTCAAATGTTCTCTTTTCGATCATCACGAGTCACGATCTTTTTATCGCCATTTATGTTTTTACACAACCGCAACTCATGTCTTACTTACGCATCTTAATTGTCCCCAATGCAAGTCCTTAGCCCTGACAGAGTAACACATTTGATGTTTTTTATTCGTTAAGCGCATTGTCATTGAGATACTAATATTAGATATATTATTATCTCAATGACAATGCGAGTATACTAATACTAATATTATAAAGCTGAAGAGTTGATTGTTTGGTTGAACGCGCTAATTTCAGGAAATACTGGACCGATTTTTACAAATTTCTTTCACCGTTGAATAGGTGCGTTATCCCTGACAGCCATATGTATGTACCATGGGCACAGCCGGGGAGGGCTACTAGTGATCTTATAAGATCGACGGACACTGGTGAAATTTTTAACAAATGTTCTCTTTTTTCGGTCATCACAAGTCACGAGAGATCTTTTTATCGCCATTTATGTTTTTACACAACCGCAACTCATGTCTTACTTACGCATCGACATTCTTCCCAGTGAGAGTCCTTAACCCTCAGAACAACACATTCGATATTTTGTAAACGACTAGAGCATTGATTTTGAGATATTTGATCTTATAAGAAGGGCTTGACTGCCCTCGTGATTCTGAGGCCAAAGCGTTTGCCTTTTGATCTGGAAGTCGTGGGTTCAAATGATTTTTTGTAAAGTTGTTTCCGGTCTGATTCGTATATTGCTTGAATGACTTGATTACCCGGAAATAAAAGATTATTCCGTGCTTCAAAAGGCACTCCTAAAAATAACTTTTCGTACGGAACCTTCGGTGAGCGAGTCTATGTCGGTTTTGGATATATACAATACTAGCTGTGCCTGCAATTATAAATTGCTGGTTGAAAACTTTTGTATCGAAAAGTTGATTTTTTTTTAAATTGCCAGCTTAAATCCAACATAGAAAAAAAATATCATATTGCCGAACTAAGTCGGCCTTTAAGGCCGCACACTAGGCACAGTAGCAACGCCAATGATTTTATTCCTAATACTTTACAAATAGAAAGAAATTCAAGAATGTAAATCATATAAGCACTAGTAAATAACCTGAAGTATTTTTGGAATCACGTTTTAATATTATCAGACTCAGTGAGAATTATGAGAATCAGATCACTATTTCTCTTAATGACTGATTCTCATAATATTAAAACGTGATTCCAAAAATACTTCAGGGTATTTACTAAGGCTTATATGATTTATTATTCTTTTTTAGTGTCCCTCTATCCATTTCAGTTAAAAATATTAAATATACAGACAAAATATTTTTACTGTCTTATTATATGTATAGATATAGATTATTATTAAAGTAACTGTAATAGGGATGTGAAGTAAGTGGCGCAGCGGTCAACACGCCAGCCTGCGACACGGGGGTCCCGGGTTCGATCCCCGGTTAGGTCATGATGGAAAACGATCTTTTTCAGTATGACCTGGGTCTTGGATGTTTATCTATATAAGTAATTATTATAAAATATAGTATCGTTGAGTTAGTATCCTGCGACACAAGTTCACAACTTACTGTGGGGCTAGCTCAATTTGTGTGATATGTCCCTATATATTTATTTATTTATTTAATAACAGAAACTACAACAAAGCGGAGGCACGTTCCCGCTAACCGTGTTTACTTTTGCTATTGCTATTGGGCTGAAATAAAGCTCGTAACTTTACAATTGAAAATTGTATGAACTAATATATTGCTCGCGATATAGTTTTCCTAACTTCCTAATTCCTAACTAATAGTATAAGTTTGTTTGTTTATTTGTTTGTTTGTTACGCTTTCACGCCCTATCTAATTAACCGATCATCATAAAATTTTGCATAGACATATGTTAGAGTAAGACAGTACGCGACAGAAGACTGACAGACAGACAAAGTTACTTTTACATTTAAAATATTAAAGTATGCATTGTAATAGAAATATGAAGTAACAACACATTACAGAACAATAACATCAATAACAGAAACTTCAACAAAACGGAGGCACGTTCCCACTGGTCGTGTTTACTTTTGTTATTGCTATTGGACTAAAATAAAGCTCGTAACTTTACGTTAGAACGTTGTATGAACTACTATGTTATTCGCTTTATACTTTTATTTATTAATTGCTTTCTGTTGTGAAATGTTCTAAGGAATACTATTAATGCATTTTTTAAGGATGTAGAAGATACGAGTATATCTATGGATACTCTTCTCACCCAACTCATCTCATTACCCAAAAATTGCTGAATGAAGTTTAATGTAAATTTAAAGTATTGTATTGCTTTTCATAATATTGTTTGTAATATTTTCGATTTCCATAATGATCCTGGGTCATACATAATATTCTTATCACTATTAAGTATAATTTTACAAACAACGCAATTGTATAGATTTGTTGTTATAAAGTTATAACTGTCATTTTTCATAAAATTTGTTGAATTGTTCCACCTAAATCACCCGTCAAAATTAGCCGGGTGATTTAACTCTACAAAATAGCGTACTTAATGCACCTGAGGCCAGGAGACTTAAGTCGACTACAAAAAATGTATTAAATGGATTCCACTTAAATCACCCCTATAAAATTGGTGATTTAAGTCTACAAAATAGTCAACTTAAATACCTTAATAATTATTTTTTTGTAGAATTTTTTATGTATGTTTATTTCAAATGTAAAAAAAAAACTCCTAAAATCTCAGGTGATTTAACTTCACAAGACAGTTACTTTAAAACAGTTGACTTCCAATATCACCTCAGATTAAAGAAAATGGAATAGAAACTCAAAAATTGTTTACTTTTCTTTTATAGCCTATTTATATCGACATCAAACATTGCAAACGCGCATGTATCGGCGATTTTTTTATATATTTTAGAAACCAGTTAGAATAGTCTACACTCAAGTTTGCAACTTTCTTAACCCTGTGCTACTCCTGGGGGGCCCGAACGTATGGGACTTTTTTCAGTTTTTACAAAAAAATCTACCTTAAGAATGCCTTTTTCGGGTCTTTTTGTGGTATGCTTTTATAAAATACACTAAATTATTATAATCTATTATATAATCATAAATATTGCCGTTTGAGTATAATTTGAACTCTCAGTGACTTATAGTTATTGAGCCATGCCCATTTTTTAGGGTTCCGTGGTAAACTAGGAACCCTTATAGTTTCGCCATGTCTGTCTGTCCGTCCGCGGTTTTACTCAGAGACTATAAGTACTAGAAAGCTGTAATTTGATATGGGTATGTATATTAATCATGGCAAAAAAATGGTAGAAAAAATTTTGAAAAAAAAATATTTTTAGGGTAGCTCCCACACAAGTAAAGTGGGGGAGTAATTTTTTTCTCTACTTACCCATTGTGTGGAGTATCGTTAAAAAGGTCTTTGAAAAATATTGTGAGGTCTAGAACACCATTTTTCGATTTAGGGATCCGTTTTCGAAATATTCGGTTATAAGGTGATAATTTTTGTTAGAGGTAAGTGTCCCCCCCTCTATCTGCTAAATGGTTATATATGGATACGTAAAAAAAATTACAGCAGTAGTATATATACTGAAGTTGAAAGGAAAACTATCAGAGCTCAGTACTAAGTGCAAACTAAAAAGTTATAGGCAAGCAACTTACAAAATGTACTGGAAAATGTAAAACTTCATACAATTTTCATTGTTTGATTGTTTTTGATGTCCAGCAGTGGACGAGTATAGGCTGATGATGATGATGATGATGTTTTTGGTCGTTAAACTGTGAGGTGCGAGTGTAAACCCAAAGTTGTCATTTGCAACTACGGAACCCTACACTGCGCGTGGCCCGACACGCACTTGGCCGGTTTTTTCCAAATGGCACAATTTGGGGTAATTTTGCTTTCCGGGCCCGTACCAAGGAAACTAAAGATCTTACAGGAAAGTTGTGATTTAATAAAAGAAAGAAGACTATATAAGCTTTCAAATGAACTTTCAATATTTTATCTAAGTTTTTTAATAGTAGAGAAACAGACTCTCAAAAATAGTCCTTTCGACCGAAGTATAAAAAGTGGTCAGTTTTTTATTTTCATTTTTCGATGATCGGTTGTGTGATTAACAGAAACTAGTGTAACGAACAAATTTCAAGTTGATTTGATCCAAATGGAGACTATCCAGCCCACATCCTACATGAAATTTTACTCTTTGGTCGAAAAGACGCATTTTTGACACTCTGTTTCTTTACTGTTCAAAAATTTAGAGAGATAAATTCACTCATTTGAAAGCTTAAGTCTTCTATCTTTTATTTTTTACAACATTCTTGTACGATCTTTAGTTTCGTTGTTACGGGCCTGAAAAGCAAAACTACCCCAAATTGTTCCAAATTTGGGAAAAAATGGACATAGTTTGTGAAGGTATTATTCAATAACTATGAGTCACAGAGAGTTCAAATTATACTCAAATGGTAGATAATTTAGTATATTTTATAAAAGCATACCACACAAAAATACCCGAAAAAGGCATCGTTAAGGTAGTATTTTCGTAAAAACATCATTTCACAAAAAAGTCCCATACTTTCGGGCCCCCCAAAGTCCCATATTTTCGGGCCCCCAGGGTCAAGAAAGTTGCAAACTTGGGTGTAGGCTATTCTAAGCGGTCTCTACAATATATAATAACATTCCCGATACATACGCGTTTGCAATGTTTAATGTCGATATGAATGGGCTATAAAAGAAAAGTAAACAATTTTTGAGTTTCTACAGTAGAATCTAGTATACTCGTATATAGGTATCTTATCTAGGGCAAAACTAAGCTGGGATATTTAAGTTGTCTTTTTTGTAGATTTAAGTCACCTGAAATATTTAAGGTGATTTAAGTAGACCGATTTGGTAGTTGACTTAAATCTCCTGGCCTCAGGTGCATTAAGTACGCTATTTTGTGGAGTTAAATCACCCGGCTAATTTTGACGGGTGATTTAGGTGGAACAATTCAATTTGTTACCATAATAATACATTTTATTTTTCTATAAACAAAAATACCAATACAACTTGACCACAGAAGGTCTGATAAGTTCGTTATCTTTTTTGTGACTATATCTTATGGCTTTCGTCTTTCGTACAACAAAGGAATACCCAAAGAGGGATAACTAGCATAAATAATGGACCCCGGATTTGTGGATTTAGTTTCCATGAGAGCTATTTTTCTTCGTGTTTTGCTTTATTTACTGTCAACCTACGCAGTCCAATAAAAGTTATTTTTGACTGTGTTAATACTACACACTTCTCTTACACCTTTCAAAAATAATATTGTAAAATAACATTTACTTGCAATTGTCATAAAATGCAACCAACCCACATTCTCTGACCATCCCAAATTACTCAAAAGTTATCGCGGCCTTCGGCTAAAAATAAATCGAGGAAGTGCAATTGCGGAAAATTGTGTTTGTGCGCCGATAACTCCTAAACTAAGGTCGAGTGAAGGCCGCCGTCTGCTATGGAACATCAGTTATAGAGTTTACAGAATGATACTTAATTCAATTTTCAATTTCTTTATATGCTTATTTGTGGGTGTTTAAGTGTGTATAAAACCTTTTTAGAAACTACGTGAAAGAAAAGAAATTGTCTTGTCATTCTCTGTCATTGTTGAAAAATGGTAAAAATAAATATCATTTATGTTGAGTCCAACGTGGAAATGCGGCCAGTCTCTTGGGTACATTACCCTGTGATGACAGCGATCTGCCGGCCTATTTACTAACTTGGATGACAGGTGTCGATGCCTATCAATCTAGGATTTGCTGTTACAATGCGGTATTTCAAATAAAAAGTTCGAGCAAGCAAAACCCGCATTGTAATTAAAAATTCTAGATTGATAGGCATCGACACCTGTCATCCGAGTTAGTAAATAGGGGGGCTAGGCTCCATCTTTAATTTAGTTTAGATTTATGTTTTTATTATTCTTTCTTTTTTATTCCTAAGTACTTATATATTTATTTTGTTTAGTTATAATTTGTAATTATGTGTAAATAAAATTTATTATGTACATTACAAAATATTTAATTCCATATTATAAATAGCTGCTTTCTCATCACCAATCCATCCAAGCAAGTAGCATTCCGAATACCTTTATCCCCTTCCCCCAGTCCAACAAAAGCCTGCCCAACGGTTTCGAAGGGCAGCAGCGTTAGAACTGATATCACATAAGCCTTTAGGCATATTAATCACTGTCTCTCCAAGGCTTGCGCACTCTGGCAACGCCTAAAGCTGAGGTCATTCCTCCAGAGGTGTGGGCACTTTGCCCCACTTCAAAAGTCTGATGAAATAGCAAAAGAATACTTGGAGCCAGCAGCATATCCTTTAAAAAACCGGCCAAGTGCGTGTCGGGCCACGCGCAGTGTAGGGTTCCGTAGTTGCGAATGACAACTTTGAGTTCACACTGTTTACACTCGCACCTCACAGTTTAACGACCAATAACATCTAACAATGAAGATTGTATGAAATTTTACATTTTCCAGTACATTTTATAAGTTGGTTGCCTATAACTTTTTAGTTTGCACTTAGTACCTAGCTCTGATAGTTTTCCTTTCAACTTCAGTATATATACTACTGCTGTAATTTTTTTCACGTATCCTTATATAACCGTTTAGCAGATAGAGGGGGGGGGGGGGGACACTTACCTCTAACAAAATTTTGCACTTTAAAACCAAATATTTCGGAAATGGATCCCTAAATCGAAAGATTATTCTCAACCTCACAATATTTTTCAAAGACCTTTTTAACGATACCCCACACGATGGGTAAATAGAGAAAAAAAATACTCCTCTACTTTACTTGTAAGGGAGCTACCCAAAAAAAAATTTTTTTTCAAGGTTTTATTCTACGACTTTTTGCCATGATTAATATACACACTCATACCAAATTACAGCTTTCTAGTACTTATAGTCTCTGAGTAAAACCGCGGACGGACAGACAGACAGACAGACAGACAGACAGACAGATATGGCGAAACTATAAGGGTTCCTAGTTTACTACGGAACCCTAAAAAAAGAACTCACTGACCAGTTTGCCAAGCGTGATAAGTATGGCAGTAACCCTTCAATAATGGATATGTTACCTTGGAGGAGACCTTTGTACACTAGTGGGCATCTTCTGGCTAAGATAATGATAAAATTTGAGGTATTTTTTAATAGCACACCCCGGACAACGTCACAGTTAAGGATGCATCTGAGAAAATTTTCTTCTCTCCCTTATCTGAGTGAAATAAGGGAGAAGGGGAAAATTCATCAAGTAGATGTGTGAGTATTGCCTGTATCAATATAGAGCTATTCGGTTATTTGTATCGTCATCGTCATCATCTCAGGTATAGGCCTGGATCCAAAGATTTTTCACCTTAAGAGGTAACCCCTCCTACGATGTTGTCGTTAGCGGCTTGCAACCACCGGACAGGCAGTCGAGGATGACGCCCCTAACCAGACACATTTTTTACGTAAAAATTTGATAAAATATAAACTGAGATACCAACTATCCTTCTGTGCTATTATTATTTTCTGTTTGGAGTCTGCAGCGCCCGCATGTCTCGTATTTATTCATCTTTATTGATTCACGTTGGATTTTGCATAAGAATTTCTATTATGACTGGGTACTATCTTCCTTGAATGATATCAATTTATTTAGTAACGAGTAACTTCTTATTAGAACGTTCGCCTACAACCTTTTTAAAACTGTAATAAACACTTTAGTTAAGGCGCTTATACCAGCCAACTAGCGCCACCCTTGGTTTTATTTCTTTTATTACTAAATAAGATCAAATTGACAAAATCAACGCAATTATTTCACTAGTAAATGACTTATAGTATTTCTTGTATTGCTTTTCATTATTTTGCATTTGGTAATTCAAGAGAACTACGCATTACCGCCAAAATCGGCCATTTTTGGCGGTAATGAATAGTTTTCTTAATCTGAAATGCTGATGTCGATGAAAAGTTCTACTAAAAATACTACTAGTAATTTACTAAGGAAGTAAATACGTAGATTTTTTTCAATTTGTTCTTATTTCGAGGAACTACAATTAAATAACGGGTGTCGCTAGTTTCGGTGGTGTAAGCCTCGTAAGATTTTAGATTTAAATAAATATAGGTATATGGGGAAATCACACAAATGAGCTAGCTCTACATTAAGTTGAGAATTTGAATCGTAGAATACTCATTCAACGATACTATAATTATTTAATTATAGATACTTTTGTAGATAACTATCTAAGACCCAGATCAATCTGAAAAAGATGGTTTTTCATCTTGACCTGACCGGGAATCGAACCCATGATCACTCATGTCGCAGGCTGGCATGTTAACCACTGCCCCACGAAGACCGTCATTTATTATAATACAATTGTAATAATATTATTTAAGGTGCTTGTTTATCGTATTGGTGGTTAACTGTTAAGATAGACTAAGTAATGAATAAATAAATAAAAATAAAAATACCCGCAACCTATAAAGCGATTCTGTCTTTAAGCGAATCTGTCCTAAAGCGAACAAACCCTTCTATCCTTCTATCTTATAGAGTAACTATTCTTCGGGGTTCTAACCGCGTCATTTTTCTTCACTTACAGCTAAAACCTTTTCCATCTAACAGAGATAGAGGGAACTTAAGATAAATATTTCCGATAAATCCTAGCGCATTTTCTAAAAGAATTCTAGAGCTTGATAAAATAACCGTATATCATATTAATGGCTTAGTCATTTTTCAATCCATATAGGTACAATATTTTTATATCGTAATCATAATGCTGAATTAGGGTTATAGTATTACCATAGATAAAGTAAGTCTGTCTGTTTATCAGGTTCTTTGTCAGTTACTTCTTCACGTTTCAATCATTGAATGATTTTTGGATGTCATTAAATTGTAATCTTGTAGTTATTTTTTTATTACATAAATAAATTTAAAAAAAAAATTACATTAATTTTGCTGTGTCAATAGATTGAGGCCCACGAAAGGACCCTGGTTGGTTGGCGTTTAGTTGGAAAACAGAATTAAAATAGGGATGGATTGCTAGCCGCATCGCGTATTGTCATAATTCCTTAGCGCAATAAAGAATAATACCTTTGTTCGGTCCGAACCTCGCATAGTTGGAATTTGTTGATTAAGCTATTCTACGCGCCGCGTGCATTTTACATTTTATAGCAAAAATCAGTTCACGTATCATCGCCGTCATGTACTCACGTATCATCCCTAAAATTGTGTCAGTTTCCTATTGTTTCCAGTCGCAATAAACTTAATTATTATCAATACCATCTTTCAATCATATCAACTAAAGGTGTCCCATAAATATTTCTGGGACACTTTTAGTTGATATATGATTAACATTCATACAAACTCTATGAAATACAAAGTTATCTTTGCTAGCGAAAAATTATAATAGAGGTTTTTGGCTAATCTAAGCATGCTAGGTACCACGGAACCCTTCATGGGCGAGCCAGACTCGCACTAGGACTATTTTTTTTTCTCTTCTTGCAGGACAGCATAGAATAATCAAAGACATCGAATGGTTGACTTTGAAGTTTGGCGACAGCGGCAAGGATCGCACAAACGGAAGTATAACAGTACATAAATATCTCCATGATCGCGCATTTAATAAGAAATGACAGATTGCACCGCGATCGGTTTAACAAAATACTCGACTTGTACCTAAATATAAAAAAACAATGGCCCCAACTGACACTTAAGTCGACCTTAAGGTATTATACTTCCCTATACTATAGTCTATGTTTTTATCATTCATTTTCTTCATTTCCCAACAACATCTAATAACTCTACATGTAAATTCGGCATAATGGCGCAAATGACACTTACTAATCACGTTATCACCACTCGTAAATGATAAGGAGCCTCCTTGACAAAAATACCGCTCGATCCCATAATACCTCGAATGTGGGGCGATGCACAAAGTGCCCCAATAACCTGCACTTGACCAACTAAATGCAATCGTTTTGCCCATTACCGACGACAAATATGGAGGAAACAGAGGGATACTCACTCACGTTTACTTTCTAGCCTTTCAAAAAGAGAATCATCATCTCAGCCACAGGAAGTCCACTGCTGGACATAGGCCTCCCCCAAGGATTTCCAATACGACCGGTTGGAAGCGGCCTGCACCCAGCGCCTTCCTGCGACCCTTATCAGGTCGTCCGACCACCTGGTCGGTGGATGTCCAACGCTGCGCTTGCCGGTACGTAGTCGCCATTCGAGAACCTTTCTGCCCCATCGGCCATCGGTTCGTCGCGCTAAGTGCCCCGCCCACTGCCACTTCAAAGAGCTAATCCGCTGGGCTATGTCGGTGCGCTTAAAATCAAATATGGATCAGAAACGGATCCCTAAATCGAAAAATGGTGTTCTCAACCTCACAATATTTTTAAAGACCTATTTAACGCTACCCAACACGATGGGTTTGTATAGAAAAAAAAATATTACTCCCTCTTTACTTGTATGGGAGATACCCTCAAAAACTTTTTTATTTATAGTTTTTTGAGTAAAACCACTTTTTTTAGAAGTTGATTTATTCAAAAAACTAATTAAATCTGAAATATATTCTTACAACTAAACAATAAAAAGTCTTTGATATAGAATTAAATAGGGAATTGTTTCTAGGGGCAAAAAAGGAGAGTAAAAGTGGTAAAAAAACCTTGAAAACCTGGAAAATGAAACTATCCCTATGGAAATGTTTGCAATTACATTTTGATAGCGCCATAAAAAATACGGACTAACTAATAAATACCATTTTTGTTGTTCGTACCTTCTACGTTAAGCCGATGGTAAATTTACACCCCTGATGTATCAGATATCAGGGGTTTTAACAAATTGTATCATATATGAGTAGTTAAGTGTTTCATGTAAAAAAGAACACAGGTTTTATTCATACATACATATTATCATGTCTTTATCCCTAGCTGAGCCGCAGGTCATAAGACCTGGCCACATTTAGCATCATAGTGGGCGTAAGGGTGGAAAGCGGAATCAAAATAAGTAGTGATTGGTTGCTAACCGCATCGCCTATTGATGTCTTTCCTTACATATTTGCCCAATCCCTTAACCGACTTTTACGGTCTGCGCGGGAAGAAAAGCAGCAGGTATATTCTATGTTTTTTCCTTTCTCCCAATCCAGCATAGGGTTTTAGTAAACGTGTGTTTTTCTGTACTGTTTTTAATGTAATGTGAAGCGACCGTCGTTTAGTACATTTTGAGGACGAATTATCGTGACGAATACAAATCGGCTTTGATTTACTTTAGATAAATATAGAAGCGTGTGTCCTATCCGATTGTTTTCCTATTGGATTTCATTAGCATGATCCTTAGTTTACTTGCAGTGTGTATGTTGCAGGGGATATTATAAAAGGCGTGATATTATAATTTCACTAGTGACATTATAATTACACAAATTATTGTCAATCGTTTGTATTACTTACAATTTAACGGGCTAGTTGAAGGCCCAGTGAAATTACAATCACTCTGAAAAGAGCCCGTGAAATTATACGAACCAGACGTTATTGAAAAAAATCAGTGTAATTATAATTTCCCTAGAGAAATTATAATGTCACGTTTTTGACAAAATCCCTGCGACATGTACACCAAAAAGACGAAATCAAACATATTTCAAACATAGATCATATAGATCCCAACTAATCCCATCCCAACAAATATTATAAATGCGAAAGTGAGTTTGTTTGTTTGTTTATTTGGTTGTTACGCTTTCACGCCGTATCTACTGAACCGATCATCATACAATTTTGCATACATATAGGTTAGAGTACCGAGAAGGACATAGGCTATATATTACGCGGGCGAAACCGCGGGTAACAGCTAGTACTATAAATGCTAATGTGAGTTTGTTTCTTTGTTTGTTTGTTACGCTTTCACGCCGAATGTACTGAACCGATCATCATGAAATTTTGCATACACATAGGTTAGGGTACTCAGAAGGACATAGGCTATATATCACGCGGGCGAAGCCGCGGGTAACAGCTAGTACAATATAAAACTTTTAAACAAAAAATGAAACCGCCGAAATGAAATAAAAAGCAAAAATCAATCATACTCCATGGAGTTATATGTACTACGTTTAAAAGTCATCCCTGTTTTCCTGCCCTTAATGGAACCGTAGACCTGATATGATTATGGAGTCGGAAAATGGCCATTGGCAGTGGCTCTTCTAAATTTAAGAATCTGTTTGTTTAGGCTCGATTGACTTGCAAGCAAGTACAAACCGCTTATGATAAAAACTAGTAGCAAAATTAAATAGAAAATAATGAAAAACTTACAATGAACCAATTATATTGCAGATGTTTCGAAATGCGGGCAGAGCCGGAAATAATAGTTAATGTTAGTAATTATGTGGGTATAGTGGTCTTAAAACCCTGTATGTTATTCTAATACAATGTTATTTATTACATAAAAGATCTGTTTATTCAAGAAACTAAACCTGTCCTTCTAGGTTGGTCTGGGAGAAATAAAGAAACCATAGAGTATACGTATACCAACAGCACCTCTTCCTATTGGACCTAAGAATTTTGCAATTTGCGGACGGATAATTTTTATGGTTGGACTATGTAGCTCCAAATGAGCTTTCGCTACTTCACCGGACTTTTTGAGGTGAGGGCAGAGTGCCCCCTGTAAGGCAATCTTCACCAAAGAGTTCCCAGGAGGGACAAACCTCGGCGTTGGGCGTTGCCTGGTTGCGCAAGACTTGGAGAGACAGCAAACTCTCATATGCCTGATGGGCCGCGATTTGCATGCATGGCCTGAAGGGCCGAACTGAGAGCAATTTGCGGCCAAAAATACAGCATTTATCTATATAAGGGTCTATACCCTCGACATACCCTTAAAGGGGTATCTCAGCCTGTCAATATGAGCAACTTGTCCTATGGAAACTCAAAACCATACAAAAGTGATTAGCTGCTGCCCGGATAATTAGTATAGGAATTTTTTTTTTGTGTTCGCAGCACTGATTCCCTAAAAATGTTCATATTAACGGTGTGAGTCATATCTTTAAGGAATGTCGAGGAATCAATTTAAACGATGTATAGCAAAATTTTAAAAATTCAAAATAAAAATTTTAAACTACTTATTCAAAAAATCCAATAAATCATGGTCGTTAACCATAAAACTTCCGCTGCAAAGAATTTCCACAATCGCATTGCTGCAAACAGTTCCGTGTCTTATCTCTTATCAGTCGAGGCTGTAGCGCGAACCTGACAATGAATTCGTACTAGTGTTGTGCTAATTTCGAATGTTCGAATATCGATTACAGCTCGGAATTACGGCGCGTTTGAAATATATTTACACACCAAACTGTCACAGAAAATCGACGTTTACCGCTTAGTAGCTTTACCGCTTCTATGCTTCGTTCGGTGAGTGAGAGAGCTGGAGGCCCATCCCCCGGGACTTAAAAATTAAAGGCCGGCAAAGCTCTTGTCACACCCCTGGTGTTGCATTAGTCTATTGGCAGCGGATCACTTACCATCAGGTGAAACAGGTGCTCGTTTGACGTCCATGTAAAAAAAACATTACACTTTTGACATTATTGAGGTCCTCGATGCCCAGAAATTCAACCACAACATAACTATTAGATATTAAAATTCTAAGACGAGACACGTGCTCTGGCAAACACTGTGGCTAGCTAAGTTTCAAAAACTCACCGTTAGGTAGAAGTAGGTCCATTGCTAGTTAATTATTCTAAAAAGAATCTGTCTTAGCGTAAAAATTGATAGTATGCATCATTTTAAAGATAAAGATAATCTGAAGAAATGCAATAAAATCAACTGTCTTTTTTTTTCATAACAAAATTGAACGTATCACATCATAAAATTATCTAAAAATTTACAAATAATCTGCACGTAGCTACGATGCATTTTATTTTTTGTTTTATTTAGCGTTGTTTTTTTTTAACTATTAATAACAGCAATATACGATTTTCTCGATATATTTATATTTCGTGACTTTTTAAAATTACACATTTACAACCGCGCCTGCAATAATGGTATGTCAATATCACAATACGGCAATGCCACTGTGGCTTAGTACATTGGTGACCCAAAATTGCTGAAAAGGAAACCTTGCTGGGAGTTCTAAGCCATGAAAATACATTTCATTGTTTTCAATTAGAATACAAGGTTGAAGATTTATTTGTTATTTTAATTATACGACTCCAGAGAACCTTTGATCTTAACGTGCAATGCCATTTAATTTCAAATGCTTGAGAAATCTGTGCAAAGTTATTATAAAGACATATCTTTTTCGTATAATCCACCTTTACCAATAAAGAGTCACCAACTGAATTTTGCAGTATAAAATAACGATGTACAGCCTCGGTTAAGTACAGGGTACAGGGTATTTCAACAAACTAGGAGAGATTTTTTTTTTAAACTGTCAGAAAGAGATAGAGAAAAGTGGTGCCACCGATATTTGAAAATTAAAATTGCATTCATAGATTATAGGCAGGTTATGGTGTATTTTAAAAATCTGTGAATGCAAGTTTTTGTTGGTATCTCCTTCTATTACATTATTAAATTTGTATTGTGTCTGGTTTTGTGTCCATAAATTTATTAAAACGTCTTCACTGACCCAATTTTATTGGACACCCAGAATATTTCAACAGAAATCTGTGAACTTGAAAATAAATAAACAGACAAAAATATTTACTAACGATTAACACCTAATTTATGTGATTCTTAATTTATTTAATGTCCATTTTTGTGACAATAATCTCTCTATAAATATTAGAAGGTCAGGCCAAAGATGAAAGCCTAGATAATTTTAGCGCATAATGTATTCACTAGAATAACAATTTAAACATGTAAATGAGTTTGACTTTGACCTAGTTATGAAAAATGTAATATTTGACCTTCATTTATGTCATATTATATAACACATGATATTCGCGAATGGATAAGGAAGTAACACAATAGTGACATGCAAAACAAATATAAAGAGAAATATCGATAGGGAGATATTTTCTATTTTTTTGTATTTTATTGTAATAAGCTCTTTATTCCATGCAAATTATTAATCTAATTAACATGTAGTTCAAAGTAACGAGTATAGTCTTTATCGATTCCTCTGATTGTTACCTTGCACAAGGTTACTTTTGATGGTATATTCTTGGTATATTATTAGACAATAATATACCTCTGACTTTTCATTATCAGTTTATGATACATAGACAGCCGGGAACTGCCCTACTACGCTGATCCCATTTGGAGATATCTTTTAGGCTTTGGTACAAAATTGAGACACCGCTTTTGCCATACACTCATTCTAAACTCATTTTAAACAACCCATTCGAAATTAGGGCTCAAAAAAGCACTTAAACAAAAAGGGGCATTCCGGGAGAGCCACCAGAAGTGAAAACTTGAACAATTACGTGTGTACTTTTTGAAACGTCAGGAAAAATATTTTTAGGTGTCAGTTATGGTAACGGTAACAATGTCGCGAGTGCAATCAACCAAATCAAGTAATGTCCAAAGCTTTTACTTAAAAAATATAATTTGTAACAAAAAAACGTTTTTATTCTTATATTTCTATTATACCTAGATATTTAATATTACCAACAATAGATACCTGAACAAAACTTTATCGATCAAATAATTAACCACTATCGATGATCGATCGGCAGAACATACAACGTAAACAGCGAACTCTTTAGCGCGGAGACTTATCGATATTTTTGGCGCACATCCCATCACTTAGACTATAGGGGTCAGACCTTCAAACAACCGGAGGGTCATTTCAGTACAAATCATAGGAGTTATATATCCTTATTGATATCACTCAAGCTGCAGTTGTGCACGCACTTTGACATCGTATGTGCATCGAAATTATTTAATTTATTTCTATATTTATATAACCTAGACCCAGTTTGGGTTGAGGAAATATATACACTTGTATCTAAGTGTCAATCAACAGATAATAACGTGTCGTCGTGAAAATGTGTCGCTTGTTTGTGATTGTTTTAGTGATGCTTGTGGATTATGGATTTTGTTTTATTAATTGTAAGTACTGAGGACGTAATCTACTGGGTGTTTGTATGAAGACCCTTATTTTTAGAACTATCAAACCAGCCCATCAAAATGAAAACAACCCTCCCTGGAAACTCGAAAAAATATAATTTTCATACAAAAGTTTTCGACGGGCCCGCCATTTTTTTTAATGAAAATGTTGATTTTTTCTATTTCCCGGTATTGGTATAACAAAAGATGTTCATTTTGACGAGGTGTTTTGATCGATTGAATATATAAGAGTGCTCATACCAGCACCCAGTATACTTCAAGCGAGAAAGGTAGGGCCTGGGAAAATTAGTCTTATTCATGAGAGCATATTAAAAGATGCTGCATTTTGAAAACTATCATTCCCTTGATCGTATTTTACTGCTCGCAAAAGCAAACGCCAATCGGAAGCTGAGAGGTATCTCCTACGATTGGTGATGACGTCCACTGGACAAATTAATTACCAGATTTCAGCATTTACTCTCGGAATTTTATATCAGAGCAATTTTCGTTGTTTGAATGCACCGGCGTGTCTATCGGAACTAAATGCGTTACAGTTAAAAACAATTAGAGCTAGGAAGTAAAGTTATTGAGCTAGGAATAAAATGGAAAATAGCTAGCCAAAAATTTTACTATATTTCTATTATTTGAATCTTGCTCTTATTTTACATCCTCTGAATTTTAGGCATGGAAAGCATCAATTTTTCGGGGAATCAATTTTTTTTTTGGTAAAGGTATCACTTTTTTTAAATACAAAAGTAGTGATCTAGTTAATTTGTTTAATTGTTACAATTATACGACTTAAAATAACATAAAGCACGGGGTCTAGTGCGCCCCATTTGAAATAAATAATTTTCAAGAAAACAGACATATCATTTAAAATTTTGTTGTTTTTTACGCTTTAATGCTAATAAAGTAGCGTTATCCGTTTTCTTGAAAATGAATTATTTTAAATGGGGCACTGAACCCCGTGCTTTCTATTAGTTTTAGTCGTATAAGCGTAACAACACACTGGGTCCGTGGGGTCCATCGGCTCATAAACTTTTCAAGGTCATAAGCAAAAGCTGGTCGAGGTGTCCAATGACCAGAGGGCTGGTAGTTATTTCGCACAAAGAATAAGCATTGCTATTCAGCGTGGCAATGCTGCCAGTCTTCTGGGCACATTACCGCAGGGCAATGACCTGCGGGACATTTTTTATTTATAAGTAGGTTTTTGTTTTTATAGGTAAGTTTTGTTTTTTGTTGTTTGTGTAAGGATTTTTCTTTTAGGTTAATTTAGTTTTAATCAATTATGTTTAATTTTAATTTGAATGAAAACGATGTACACCGTAGTTGTCAAAAGTTAGCAAATAGGCCTGCTGGACGGTTAATGTTATATGGGAGTTTGCGGTGGAAAACAAGGGGAGCAAGTTAGAGTTTGCCTTAGTTGATTTTGCAAATTGATTTAATGCGCTTTATAATATGAATAAATACTTGTTGTGCTCATGAAAAATTTGTGAAATAGCTAAAGTAGACTGTTATATGGACTGGTATAGATTTGTCACTAGAAGCTCCCACGACGCAATCAAAGAATCACGGCGTCTTTGATTGCTACTTTTTAAAACTGTACCGTACAACACCGATACTTTGTATCTCAATAAACTGGACTTTTTAAATTAAAGTATTTTATTGAGACTAAAATATTAACAACTAAATTAAAATTAAACATAATTGATTAAAACTAAATTAATCTAAAAAAAATATATTCCTATCTAAAACAAAACTTACCTATAAAAAACAAAACCTACTTAAAAATAAAAATGTCCCGCAGGTCATTGCCCTGCGATAATGTGCCCAGAAGACTGGCAGCATTGCCACTGGACTTTGGTAGAATCCACTGAAACCTCGGTGGAAGCTACAAAGTGAAAGGGGCATACCCGTAATAAATCGAACGGCGGGCTATACTGGATCACAGTACATGTAATGAAATAGTCAAAAAACTAAACGGGCGGCTGCGCTCTTTTGTATGAAAGTGCCGAATTTTTATTTGTTTTTTGGCTGTTATTTTAATTTCATTATACTATAATGATCTAATATAGACCGTGGTTTGATTTATTACGGGTATGTAATACCCTTTCACGTTGTATAAAGCAGAAGAAGACGAAAAAGATTATTTGGAATACATATGTAACGCGTGAATGCGATGTGAAAAGAAAAAAAAATATTTTGTATTGAAGCATTTTTAACAGAGGCACTGAATTTCAATAATTTCAGTGGCCGATGTTGAATGCGGTATCGACATCGCTCGTCGCGGGCGCATCGTTGGTGGTGAAGACAGTCTACCGGCGGAGTTTCCCTGGGCAGCCAGCTTGTGGCGCCAGGGGACTCACCAGTGTGGAGCCACGGTACTCACTGATCGGTGGCTATTGACGGCTGGACATTGTATTTGCAGGTAAATTCATCTAGATATTTATTATAATCAAATTTGGTATACTCAAATCCAGGACATCGCTGCTTTAAGCACCTAAAGATACTGGGAGCGAGTAGCCGACTACTTATGTATAGGCACAACTTTAGCAACATGATCTATTAGATATAGTACCATCCCAGGTATGGAAGCATTAAGATGACCTGAAATTTGCTCGCGGCCACATCTTCGGAGGTAAAGACAGTTTACCAGCGGAGTTCCTCTGGGCAGCCAGCTTATGGCGCCAGGGGACTTACCAGTGTGGAGCCACGGTACTGACTGATCGGTGGCTATTGACGGCTGGACATTGAATTTGCTACCTGCAAATGCAATGTCCAGCCGTCAATTTATCTAGATAATTTTTATAATCAAACGATCGATGAGTAGGGCTATAAAGCAGAGTTTTGTCTTATTTTTTTTTTCATTATTATCAGGTCTTTATTAGTCTCCACTGCAGGAGCACGACCCTCTCTGTACTGCCAGAGCAGTAAGAGGATTTGGCCTACACTCTCCACGCTGGCCAGGCGGGTTGGAGAGGTAGGTCTCTTTGATGTTTATAAGCTTTGTTTAGCTTTAGTTTCCTAAGTCGCCTTTTACGACATCCACGGGAAGATTTGGAGTGGTCCTATTCTTCTCTGCCGGGAACCACACGGCAACCGTGAACCACACGGCACGGTTTATTGTTGGTAGGTAGTGAAGACACATTGACAATATCAGCAGATCCTGGAACTAAGATAGTGACCTCAGAGAACTATTACAGCTAAGTCACAATACCAACAAATCGATGACTATTGACAGCTGAGCATTGTATATTATTATTTTGAGGGAGTTATCATGTAAGCAATTTAACGAATACATTTCAATGGGTTCTCTTGGGTTGCTAGATTGTGGCGCTAAGGAAGCAATTATAAATCAATTATTAACGCTCAATTTAGATATTATACTAATTTAGAATGATAGGAGAGCTAGTATTTTGTTGTACATGTAAATAAGTGGTAAGGTTACACTAGCTTCTACTTATAGGCTAGTTTCCAAAAAACTCAATAAAGATATTGGAAAGGTCATATTTTTTGCAAGAATTATAGCCCGTAAAAATTCGATGAGACATCACGATTTACAATTTTTTTTGCAAACTATGATGTCGCTCATGAACTTTGACGCGCTTTTAATAATAGTTAATCTATATCTTGCCAAACAGGCCGGAGAAGGACACTCCGATATCAAACCCCACCCCCAGGGCTCAGGCGAGGCCTGGAGATGTGCTGTGTGCTTAGGATGGAGTGCACAGAAAGGAAGGTAGCGGAAGAACCCCAAAAGGTCAACGGTAGCTCCTAAGCCCCAAAAGAGGGTTACATCCTTGGCGTCTGGTGGCAGCCGGCCGTAAAACAATAGCCAGTACAACAACTCCAATCTAAATATGAAAGTGCGCAAAGTAAAAAAATGTCTAAATGTTAGGGCGTCCCCCGTAAGCGACGGTCAGAGCGATTCGAATGCGAGAAGTGTTAGGGCGTCCCCCCAAAGCGACGATCAACGACGTAACGCATTAAAGGTGCGTGTAGCCTCGTGGAACATCGGCTCACTGACCGGACGCAGCCAAGAATTGGCAGAGGTATTGGAAAGACGAAATATTAGTATCTGCTGTATTCAAGAACTGAAGTGGAAAGGATCCAAGTCGAGGGAAATAGGGAGGAACTATCAACTGCTGTACCACGGTGTATCAACGTCAAAGAACGGCGTGGGAATCATCTTGAACGCATATCTCAAACAGAGAGTCATTAATGTGAGTCGAAGTAGTGACAGAATTATTTCAGTCAAACTCGCGATGGATGACAACCAGCCATGTTTAAATATAATCTCAGTGTACGCTCCTCAACAAGGATGCACCGCTGATGAGAAGACCTGCTTTTGGAATGAACTGTATGACGTTGTTCAGGATATACCCGCCAATGAAAATAAGATCATAGCAGGAGACTTTAACGGACATGTAGGTCAAACAACCGATACCTTCCCTGAGATACATGGCAGTTTTGGGTATGGGTCTGAGAACAAAGAAGGAAAAACACTGTTAGACTTCGCCGCAGCGCATGACCTTCCAATTCTGAACACGTTTTTTAAGAAAAAAGACGAACATCTCATCACATACAAAAGTGGTAGTTCATCCACCCAAATAGATTACATTCTTGGCGACAGAAGACTGCGTAGGTTTTGTAAGGATTGTAAGGTCATCCCAGGGGAACCACTTACCACTCAACATCGTCTATTAGTCGCAAGTCTGAATATGCCATCACATAAAAAGGCGAAGATTCAACCGACACCTCGTATAAAATGGTACAAATTTCATAAGGCTGAAGGTGAAGAAGTTGTGAAGGATGTGGGAAAATTTATACAGGTGCCAATCAGCGCTCAAGAGAATCCACAAAGAGTTTGGGTCGATTTTCATACTGCTACCATAAAAACAGCTAAGAAACATCTAGGAATAACAAAGGGCAAACTGAATATAAACAAAGACGCTAGTTGGTGGAATGATACCGTAAAAGACAAACTTCAAGAGAAAAAAGAAAATTTCAAGAAATGGCAAGTCACTAATTCTGTTGAAGACCGAAACGCCTATAACAGCAGTAAAAAGCAGGCAAAACAATTGGTAGCATGTTCGAAAGCCACGGCACAAGAAGAACTTTACAAACGCCTGGAAAGTGCGAAAAATGACAAAGAGATTTTTCACTTAGCTAAATTCAAGAACAATCTAACCCAGGATATAAAATCAAATAGATATGTGAAAGACAGTAATGGAAGGATCTTGACTCAAGACAAGGATATAAATGCACGATGGCATGAGTACTACTCCGCTTTGTTAAATGAGGAGTTTCCGCGGGATTCCACACCAGAATTGCTGAGTGTCGCTGGGCCTATTGAGGCGATAACTCCGCAGGAAGTCAAAATTGCCATACAAAAAATGAAAAACAATAAGGCTACTGGACCAGATGAAATACCAACTGAATTCTGGAAACGATTGGGCAATGCAGGCGTTCTATGGCTCACCAATCTTTTTAATAATATCATTGAAAGTGGTGAAATGCCAGATATGTGGAGAAAAAGTGACATTATACCCTTCTACAAAAATAAGGGTGATGTGGCTGTCTGCGGGAATTACAGAGCAATTAAACTAACATCCCACACACTTAAGATCTGGGAAACTGTTATAGTAGAAAGACTTAACTCTCTAATAAGGCTGACTCCAAACCAATGCGGCTTTACAAGAAACGTAGGAACTATAGATGCTATCCATACGATAAAGATCCTAATACAAAAACACAAGTCTCTTAAAAAAGACCTACATTTCGCTTTCATTGATCTAGAGAAGGCTTTCGATCGAGTACCAAGAGATCTTATATGGACAGCACTCAGAGCACACCTTGTTCCGGAACGGTATATCCGCATCATTCAAGACATGTATCACAATAACACTACAAGAGTACGTAGTCCTGCGGGTTTAAGTGAAGATTTTCATGTTGGAGTCGGAGTGCACCAGGGTTCTACCCTGAGTCCATTACTGTTTAATATCGTAATGAACTATGTCACTAAAGATATACAACGACCAGTTCCATGGACCCTTTTATACGCGGATGATATCGTTCTTATATCAGAAACTGTGGAAGAGCTGCAAACTGAACTTACCTTATGGTGTGACAAACTGGAGAGCAGAGGACTTAGAGTAAATAGAAAGAAAACCGAATACATGTGCTGCAACTTCGCCGCTACTGGTACTGACGTGTTCTCCCTCCACCTAGACGGTATCCCCCTTAACAAAGTTGACAAGTTTAAATACCTTGGATCTGTGTTAACCAGCGATGGCAGCACCAAAGAAGACATTGAGAATAGGATCCAAGCAGGATGGCTTAAATGGAGGTCGTTAACAGGGGTGCTATGTGACTCAAAAATGCCATTGAAAGTTAAGGGGAATATCTACAAGCGCGCTGTTAGACCTGCGCTTCTATACGGTTCGGAATGCTGGCCGATGCGAGTCCAAGAAGAGCATAAAATGCATTGTACAGAAATGCGCATGCTGAGATGGGCGGGGGGAGTGACATTAATGGATAAAGTCAGGAACAGTCATATTCGTGGATCTTTTAAAGTAGCCAGCATCCAGGACAAAATGCGAGAGAGCAGGCTGCGGTGGTACGGACATGTGATGCGTAGAGATGATGATCACATGACTAAGAAGGTTGTTCACATCACCGAGGGACGCAGGGGTAGAGGGCGCCCCCCCACGACTTGGTCCAGTACTATTAACAAAGATTTAAAGACGATGGGTGTAACCCCTGACATGACACATAATAGAGAAAACTGGCGCAATATGATAAGGAGAGCCGACCCCAAATGACATGGGAACATGGCTAGGATTGATGATGATGATATATCTTGCCATTAGAATTAGGTATACTCAATTTTAACTAAAATTAGGTCTCTTTCACAAATTAGTTATCCAAATAAGTAATATTTGCTTGTTTATTCTGCTCGGAAATGTTCAACATAAATTTGTAATTTGCCTCTTATAAATTTAATAAACAGGAAATCGGGTTTGTTTGTTTATTTGTTAAGTCAAAAGGTTCCTGAACCTTTTAACATCGAGCTCAAAACAAAGTTCATAAATTTCATTCTATTCATAATTAAATTTTGACGTTTCCAAGTTATAGAATCCCTTTATGAATTCTACTTGAGTAATGTAGCAGGCAGGTTTGTCTAGGATACTTGAAACGTTTTTGTTGCGTTCCAAAAGAAAATATTGTTTGTGGTAGTTAATCCCCTATACTATTATGCTATATTATTATGCCCTTTAGGCACGTTGACCAATACTGAACTGAGTTTCTTTCGGCGAATTCTTCTCAGCAGTGGTCTTTCCGAAACGCTAGTAGTTTTTCGATTTCGCAAATATAAAAAAAATAATAATAAATAAATGACGTTCAAAAAACCGGCCAAGTGCGTGTCGGGCCACGCGCAGTGTAGGGTTCCGTAGTTGCGAATGACAACTTTGATTTCTATTCGCACCTCACAGTTTAACGACCAAAAACATCTAACAATGAAAATTGTATGGAATTTTACATTTTCGAATACATTTTATAAGTTGGTTACCTATAACTTCTTAGTTTGTACTTAGTACTCAGCTCTGATAGTTTTCCTTTCAACTTCAGTATATATACTACTGCTGTAATTTTTTTCACGTATCCATATATAACCGTTTAGTAGATAGAGGGGGGGGGACACGTACCTCTAACAAAAATTTGCACTTTAAAACCAAATATTTCGGAAACGGATCCCTAAATCGAAAAACCGGCCAAGTGCGTGTCGGGCCACGCGCAGTGTAGGGTTCCGTAGTTGCGAATGATAACTTTGAGTTCACACTGTTTACACTCGCACCTCACAGTTTAACGACTAAAAACATCTAACAATGAAGCTTGTATGAAATTTTACATTTTCCAGTACATTTTATAAGTTGGTTGCCTATAACTTTTTAGTTTGCACTTAGTACCTAGCTCTGATAGTTTTCCTTTCAACTTCAGTATATATACTACTGCTGTAATTTTTTTCACGTATCCATATATAACCGTTTAGCAGATAGAGGGGGGGGACACGTACCTCTAACAAAATTTTGCACTTTAAAACCAAATATTTCGGAAACGGATCCCTAAATCGAAAAATGGTGTTCTCAACCTCACAATATTTTTCAAAGACCATTTTAACGATACCCCACACAATGGGTAAATAGAGAAAAAAAAAATACTCCTCCACTTTACTTGTATGGGAGCTACCCAAAAAAAAATTTTTTTTCAAGATTTTATTCTACGACTTTTTTGCCATGATTAATATACACACTCATACCAAATTACAGCTTTCTAGTACTTATAGTCTCTGAGTAAAACCGCGGACGGACAGACAGACAGACAGACAGACAGACAGACAGACAGACAGACAGACAGACATGGCGAAACTATAAGGGTTCCTAGTTTACTACGGAACCCTAAAAATGGTGTTCGCAACCTTACAATAATTTTTAAAGACCTATTTGACAATATCCCACACGGTGGGTAAATAGCGAATAAAAAATTACTCCTCCTTTTACTTGTATGGGAGCTACCATAAAAAAAAAATTTTTCAAGATTTTTTTCTACCACTTTTTTGGTATGATTAATATACATACTCATACCAAATTACAGCTTTCTAGTACTTATAGTCTCTGAGTAAAACCGCGGATGGACAGACAGACAGACAGACAGACTATAAGGGTTCCTTGTTTACTACGGAACCCTAAAAATGATACATGATATCCAAAATTAGAATAAAAACTATTCGGTCGGAAGAAATGGTTGCTTGACAGAGTTGTTTTCGTAGCTAGTACGAGGACATTTATAAATAATTATCTAGTTGAAAAGAAATAAAAAATAACAATTAGTAGCAGTGTAATTCTTTTCAGCTTCCCAAATATCTACACACACACCAGTTACAGTACATAATCCTAGATCGATCGGCGATCTATGGGGGAGGACTAATGTCCAGCAGTGGACGTCTCTGGCTGATAGATAGACATAAATCAAACAAGAACAACGTGAATCTCTCATTCAGCCCGTCGATTTGAAAACCTTTTCCTATGGGACAATGCTGGGAACTTTGACTAGTTATATACTCTCTAGACACCGTCATGCCTTTATTTCAATGATTAAAAAACTGGCTAATTTTTCAATGCTTGTGTGCGTGACAGCTTTGTGTTATCAGTTATCACACACCTCCTGTCAATTTATGCCCTCAAAATCCGTCAAATTGGTAGCTGTGTGTGTGCGCGACCGACTAAGAGTTGGACACTAGTTTTTTCTACGCTATCTAGGTTTTATATAATCTAAGGCTGGGAAATAAATTTTTTGGGGGCCTTAGAATTAAACATATCGGGATATTTACCGTGATTATTATTATTGACTTATTTTTGAGGGTCGTAGTCGAATGGTAAAAAACGGAACCCTTATAGATACGTCATGTCCGACTGTCTGTCCGTCTGTCTGTGTGTCCGTATGTCACAGCCATTTTATTCCAAAACAATTGAGACTACACGGTTGAAACTTGGGATAGGTAGATGGATTCTGTGAACCGCCTTACGATTTTTATACAAAAATAATAAAATAAAAGATTAAGGGGGGGCTCCCCATACATACATGGAAATGAAAGTATTTTTTCTTTAAGCTTATCCGTATCTACAGATAGGACTTTAAAAATGGAATTGATGTTTCTAAAGCCATTTTGTCTCAAAGTCAATAATTTAAAAGATACACGCTTCCAAAGTAGTAAAATGTGTCCCCTCCACCTAACTTCTAAGCTATGTTGTAGATTTCAATAAACACTTTCAATGAAAATTGGTTTGAACGATGTTATCCTACACAGGCTGTCTTGTCAAACACTAACCAGTTATGTCAATGATACAGACAGAACTCTTATACTCTATCTACACTAGACATGACAAGAACGTTTGTATGTATGAATCGATAAAAATACTTACATCTCTGTAACTTGTAACCTGATAAAATCTTAACCTACTTTTTTATTTCAGTGTGTTCGATGAATTTTACAAATCGAAGCAGCTGACCGTCGTCGTTGGCTTCACGGACATATCCAGTTCTAAGAGCAACGAGCCTCTCTCCAAAATAGTTCCCCATCCTGAATACAGGTAAGTATTGTACACACGGTCCTACGGAAAAAGAAACTACTCTCCTTCTCACTGGGTCAGTCGGGTAAAAAACCATACAAAAGTCTTCAGCTGCCCGGGCAATTTTTTTTTCACTTTACCTTACTATCTAATTATATGGGAAAGCCAAAAGAAATCTCAAGTTCCCAGGCTTGGACTTATAGAAAAAGTTTTTCATATTGACAGTCTAAGCGCGGGCCACATAGAAAAGGCGTAAGACGCGCGGACGGGGTGCGGGCAGGGCGCAGACATTTGAAAACACATAGAAAAGACGGGGCACAGACGTGACGCTTGGAGTTCGGTAGTTGTGGGTGATGTGAAAGCGATGCGCGAGTCTCAGCGCCCGCGCCTCACCCCGCCCGCAACTCCGTTTCGCCCGTCCTCCGTCCGCTCGCGCCCGTGCACCGTTCCTGTGTGTTATAACATAGGGCGCAGACCCGTCGCAGACGAGTAAGCGTCATGTCTGCGCCCTGTCTTTTCTGTGTGCTTTGGGTCGCGATGCTTGTATACATTTTGTATGAAAAAGGAGGAGTCGCGGAGGAGACATATGTCTGCGCCCCGTCCTCGCCCTACGTCTTTTCTATATGTGTCCTTCGCTAGTCACCTATTTAAGGGAATATCGAGGGTCAATTTACAGACTGTTAGAATAGGATGACAATGCAATTTTGTAGTACCATGGTACCTATCATCATCATCATTCGAGCGCATTCCCGGTTGCTACTAATCCTAGGCGATTTGTCGAGGTTATACTGGTTTTACCACAGAGTGGATGCGTAACGTGAAACTTCCGCAACCTAAAGGGTTGACCAGAAACAGTCCTAGGATAAATTAAGACAAACACTAGATGTTCGCGATCCTTCCGAAGCGCGAAATCATTTTCGGATAATCAAGCGATTTAACCCTGCAATACACTTACTTACAAGACTGGAAAAACCTTTCGAAAAGAATGTTCCCCAATGGGTTTTGGACCGGCGACCGCATATCCATACTGCCATATTAATATTATAACTTTGTCTGTCTCGCTTTCACGCCAAAACTACTGAACCGAATCCTAACTTCCTAATCCTAACTAATATTATAAATGCGAAAGTGAGTTTATTTGTTTGTTTGTTTGTTTGTTACGCTTTCACGCCGTATCTACTGAACCGATCATCATGAAATTTTGCATACACATAGTTTAGGGTACCGAGTAGGACATAGGCTATATATCACGCGGGCGAAGCCGCGGGTAACAGCTAGTGCTCTATAATGATCTAAACAAATAAAATCAGATTAAAATATTTTTAGGGATCACTTGACGACAAAATCCCTGACTCAATCCAGTTTATAATCAAATATTTTGACAAAATTAGGTCAAATGTTTGTTTAATAAAACAAGAACTCAAATCTCAGACGAGTCAAAGTTAATCAAGCTAAAAGGTACAAGACAGGCCGTTTATGGATTTATCTATATAAAAAGATATTTAAAATGTCTGTTATTTTGTATTTAAATAATTATGTGCACCTAATTGTTTTTTTTTTTTCTTCGAGCATCTGTGGTTCACATGAAAAGTAATTTAGTGAAATTTACCAAACAAATTTTAGAGTAAATAGGCTATTTACAACTAAGTTACTTTACACGTAGATTTTGAATCCTCTCAAATCTCATAATCAGTGATCAAATAAAAAATCTAAATAAGCCGATCACATAAAAATAGCCTGGGACACCCATACAAGTTCACAGATCAGGTGGTCAAATTTTTATGGTAAATCTATATATATTTTTTTTTTGTTTTACATATTTTTTCGTATGATTTAAAATCTATTATTCCGAAATTAAATTATCATCATGGGTCAAAATCTTCCTGTGTGGTATTATTATAAATACCAAGGTAGGTATGAAAGTTGGTCGTCTACCTAATTTATGAGTTTTGTAGGTCTGAGTACGCGCCAAACGTCTCCAATAACTGCTTCGTTCTTTGGTTCTTGATACGATATAATATACCCACAATTAGATATGATACTTTAATCTATACATATAATATAAATACAGTAAAAATATTTTGTCTGTAGATTTAGTTTTTTTGACTGAAATGGATAGAAGGACACTAAACTTAAAAACAATAATGTATGAATGAATTAATGAATTATCTATTTTCAAGCAACATAGACTCAATATAAGTTAGTACTAAGAATGTTAGTAGAATTATTCAATCAATTAAATAAAATTACAAAATACAATTATAATGCCCATTCCTGCACCACTCCCCCTGATATAGCGCAGCAATGGTTGACGTACAAACAAAAAATAATATAAGCAAAAAAAAATGTTTAGAATTTTTTTTATATAAGTACTATATTTATAAGGTATCATAAAAACCTTTTCTGTCTAGTCTAAAAGGTCAAAACGATCTCCTTTTCTAAGTCGCTTATAAATAAGAAAATACCGAAGAAAGTCGGAAAGTTTGTCTAGTTCGAAAATAAATTAAATTGACGACGGGCAAATATCAGAATCTTAATAACTTCCCTCGGACCTTGATCATCCTTTGAAGGATTTCGTGATTATTCAGAGCGAGAGGCTAAATGCCTTTTTAGGGTTCCATAGTAGACTAGGAACCTTATAATTTCGCCATGTCTATGTCTGTCTGTCTGCGGTTTTACTCAGAGACTATAAGTACTAGAAACCTGTAAGTTGGTATATGTAGTGGTGGCTATTATATTAATCATGGCAAAAAGTGGTAGAAAAAAATATTGAAAAATATTTTTTTAGGGTAGCTCCCATTCAAGTAAAGAGGGAGTAATATTTTTTTTCTATACAAACCCATCGTGATGGGTATTGTAAAATAGTTCTTAAAAATATTGTGAGGTTGCGAACATCATTTTTTGATTTAAGGATCCGCTTCCGAAATATTTGGTTTTAAAGTGCAAATTTTGTTAGAGGTAAGTGTCCCCCCCCCCCCCCCCCCCCCCCTCTATCTGCTTAATGGTTATATATGGATACGTGAAAAAATTTACAGCAGTAGTATATATACTGAAGTTGAAAGAAAAACTATCAGAGCTGAGTACTAAGTACAAACTGAAAAGTTATAGGCAACCAACTTATAAAATGTACTCGAAAATGTAAAATTTCATACAATTTTCATTGTTTGATGTTTTTGGTCGTTAAACTGTGAGGTGCGAGTATGAACAGTGTGAACTCAAAGTTGCCATTCGCAACTACGGAACCCTGCACTGCGCGTGGCTCGACACAAACTTGGCCGGTTTTTTCAGGTTTTGTTCGGTGACTTCCAACCTAAAGGAAAAATAAATGAGAAAGAAATCTCTCTTTGTTTATGTTATGAATTTTAAAACTATTGGAAGTAATATCGGCCTTCCACGCTAATCTAGGAGAAAAGAAAAAACGTAGCAATACCAGCTGTTTATCTTCCCGCGCAGATAATGTCAATACGTGATGCGGCTAGCAACCCAATACTATTTTGATTCCGTTCTCACCTACAAGTCTACCAACATGCTAAAAGACCTGGGCTCTGTCTACCCCGCAAGGCATTATTTTCATGGCAGGGAACACTCGCCACGCGAGTTTAACTCGGACTTGGCCAGTCTACAAACGTACAATGGGGAAACCTATGTATGTATAGATAAATGTTGGCATAACAGCGAAATTGTTTCTCCCAACTTTGACACCGCTAAAGCAGGACTTAGTCGGTAGGACCTGTAGGTTTATTGTTTTGTTCCCAGATGCAACAGGAAATCCAACGACGTAGCGCTTCTGAAGACAGCCCGGCAGCTAAAATGGACGAACGCCCTACGTCCGGCGTGCTTACCCCAACCCCTGTCAGCAGATTTCAGTGGAGCACTCGCCACTGTCGCTGGCTGGGGATTTACCAATGAAGATAGGGCTAAAGGTCAGAAAAACACTCATTCACTAGGCTTAGATACATCTATAGATTTGCTCCTACAGTTTATGTGCGGGTATGGTTCAATAGCTAATTGGACGAACGTCCTCCGTCCGGTGTGCTTACCCCAACCCCTTTCAGCAGATTTCAGAGGGGGCCTCGCCACAGTCGCTGGGTGGGGATTAATCAATGAAGACAGGGCTAAAGTTCAGAAAAACTCTCATTCACTAGACTTAGTAGTTTAGCTTCTTCATTTTGTTCGCGATTATGTTATTTGTTTGTTTATGGCTCGATAGCTAAAGTTGTTGAACGCCTCCACTGTTTGCATTCTTGCCGCAACCTCTAACAGCCATCTTACTACGCCCTCAAATTACACCTTAAAATATTTTTGAATGATGTAGGAATTTATTGGTACCGCAAGTGCCGAATCGGGTCCGGCTCTTTGATCATGTAGAGCACATTTGATTAAAGTCGGTACCCCGCTAAACTCTCGAAGAAATCTACGAATCTCTTGGAAAAACTTAGGTCGTGGTTAATTTCAAGAGGGATTCCGATTAAACCAACAACCGTTCTCAGGGTCGCGCCCCAACGTGCTGCAGAAGACCGAAGTGGTGGTGGTGACGAACGAGGAGTGCAACAACTGGTACCAGTCACAAGGCAGTAAGGTCAAGGTGATCCCGACTCAGATGTGCGCGGGCCATGAGCAGGGAGGCCGCGACTCTTGCTGGGTAAGATATTTTATAGATTACTTTATATTTATCCATTAATTCCCAGTTTCTTATTTAACTCCTGAAAATCTCTAAAACAAACTGTCACTGGTGGTTGCCCGTCTTGCTGCGTCGTCTATGATCGAACCAGTGGATTCGTAAAGAATTGTTGCTAAGGGTTCCCCTTTTAATCAACAAAATGAATAAAAATACTACATCGTTTCGTTGATGAACAAGATTTATTCAAAAAAAAATATTTTTGTCATTTATTGTTTATATCATCTTTTTCTTTTTGATATTCTATTTCACGTGGAATTGGAACCCAGAATTTATAGTCAAATGTCGTTATATACAACTGCTCCACAACTTCAATCCCATGTTGCCCTATCATTTATTTTCTTCCAGGCTGACAGCGGCGGTCCCCTCATGTTCAGAGAAGACAACCTCCACGCTATGGTGGTTGGTGTGGTGTCAACCGGCAGCGGCTGCGCCCGGGCACGGATGCCAGGTGTCTACACTCGGGTCTCAAGATATACTGACTGGATCATACAGAGCATCGGGAATGACAAGGCGAGGGCTGGGCTCAGTTGGTACCCTAGGTTCAATTGATGGCAACAACATGTAGAAGAGAAAATTAAAATACGGCACCAGTTGTTAAATTTAGGATCAATTTGACATTCCTATTGAGTATAATCATCATCCAGAACATCAGGAGCGACAAGGAGAGGCTAGTGTCAGTTATTAGACCAGTTTGAAGATATGAGTTACCAAATGTGTACATACAAACCTGCTGTAAGCCAAAATATACTAGGTCTACAAATAGCATTGCTATAGTTATTTTTTTCATGAATACTGCTGTGCTTAATAATAATGAAGTGAATGTGTTTCCAACACAATAACATTAAAAACTTTAAGCACCCCCTAAAACCACCCACATAAATCACCCCGTCTTATTAACGGCTGAATCGATTTTAATAAAACATGTCTAGGAACCATCGCCAAGAAAGCTTTCAAATAAAAAAACCGCATCTAAATCCGTTCACCGATTTTAGAGCTACGGTGCCTCAGACAGACATAAACACGGAGCTGTCAAACTCATAACACCCCATTTTTAGGGTTCCGTAGTAAACTAGGAACCCTTATAGTTTCGCCATGTCTGTCTGTCTGTCTGTCTGTCTGTCTGTCTGTCTGTCCGTCCGCGGTTTTACTCAGAGACTATAAGTACTAGAAAGCTGTAATTTAGTATGGGTATGTATATTAATCATGGTAAAAAAGTAGTAGAAAAAATCTTGAAAAAAAATTTTTTTTAGGTTAGCTCCCATACAAGTAAAGTGGGGGAGTATTTTTTTTTCTCTATTTACCCATCGTGTGGGGTATCGTTAAAAAGGTCTTTGAAAAATATTGTGAGGTTGAGAACACCATTTTTCGATTTAGGGATCCGTTTCCGAAATATTTGGTTTTAAAGTGCAAATTTTTGTTAGAGGTACGTTTCCCCCTTCTATATCTGCTAAACGGTTATATATGGATACGTGAAAAAAATTACAGCAGTAGTATATATACTGAAGTTGAAAGGAAAACTATCAGAGCTGGGTACTAAGTGCAAACTAAAAAGTTATTGGCAACCAACTTATAAAATGTAGTGGAAAATTTAAAATTTCATACAATCTTCATTGTTAGATGTTTTTGGTCGTTAAACTGTGAGGTGCGAGTGTAAACAGTGTGAACTCAAAGTTGTCATTCGCAACTACGGAACCCTACACTGCGCGTGGCCCGACACGCACTTGGCCAGTTTTTTAAAAATAAGTAGGAGGTTTAAAATTGTATTTTTAAGCGCCAAGTCATTTAATTGGCTCTTTAAAAACAAAATTTCAATTTATTAATAGCTTGAAACTTTTAAGTTGTGGGTCAATTAAATCAGGTCGATCAGTGTCCAATTCATTCTTTTGTGACCATGTGAGACAATTAGGAGCAATAAGGATTGACATGACATCATTAAGTAAATGAAACCAACTCTTACTAAAATTTTATTGAAATATTTATGGCCAAGTTTACAAAAGGCTTCGCTGTATCAAAGAAATAACTGTGATATTATTTTAAAGTAACTTAAGGACTTATTTTTAAGTGATATTTAATTAAATAAAGTTTTCAAAGATATACTTTCTTTTCTTTACAATATTTCTCGAAATCCTTTTTACTGTTAACAATTACTTTAAAAAGCTTTTTCCCAGAAGTTTCTTCGGTATCGTCTTTTAATGAATCTAAAGCGTTTTCAACAGCAGATTTTGCTTCAGTCAATAATGGTTTTATTTCTTCTAAAGTTTTAATAGATCCATCACTTTTAGCCTTCTTAGATTTCAACAGGAGAGCTGAATGAAGTTCGTGCTGTAAAACGGCTTTATACAAACTTAGTCGAGCGTTCCCAGGGTCTAAAGTTGTTGTTATATCAATCAGGTCCTTGCACATCTTAATTTTCTTATCTAATATTTCTTCCGACATATAGCTTGGCTGTCTTCCATACAATTGTATTAAAGAGTGTTTAATAGAATATAAATGATAATGATTTGGGTGTAAAAACGTTGACAGTCTACAAAGAAGGTTTTCCAGCATTGTAACCGACCCTCCCATCATTTGTACGTTTTCTACTTCCTCACCCATTTGCGACACGAGCATATTAACTTGAGAGTTATTAATTTTCATAGAACATTTACTGCAACTCCAATCCGTTTCATCATCTAAAGGATCTTCTGGGAGATGGATTCCATCACAGACTTGGTTTACGTCTCCTAAACATTTCATGGCGCTCAAATATGTGCTTAATTCAGTAGGATCACTGCACCTTGCACATCTACATGCGAAATATTTCGTATCTTTCAAGTGCTGCCTTCTTGCTTGAGTTCCCCATAAAGCATGGCTATACATAGTAGTTATATGATTTCCCTTTTCTACTGGAACGACAACCTTAACTGTGATTCTGTATAAATCATTTTTGTCTTTAGGTGTTTGCGTGAATGTGTGTTTCGTGTTTGGTATACAGCTATGTTCCATGATACACGTATTGGTGTATAAAGCTAACAGCTCTGCGCCTTCAGGTAACCTTATTTCTAAGGCATTAGTATCAATTATTCCACACATTTTATGTATTAGTTCCGCGGAGATATTCGAAAGATATTTTTGTTTTACTTCTTTTCCAATTTTATTTATAAAGTTGTTTATAAGGTACTCGACGATAAATTCGTTGGCTTCGCTGAAAACATACAAAAAATATGTTACTTGCTAAACGAATTGATACGATGAATCTTCATGTACAAGGATGTGTCTAGTCATTGAATCAGAGAGTACGTAACAAAATTGATGATGCGTAAAAATATGCAAGAGATTTTTAGATAGGGTCCGACATATTCCTTTTAGTTAAAAGAGCTCGATTATCAATCTACCTCTTCTTGATATTAATATATCTTCTGCGCAAGTAATTCTTAGAGTAACCAACGTATGAGTAAAGAGTTTTCAAAAACTTAACAACATTTTTCTGTTACGATTATTTTGTATCAAATCCTCGTTTAGACGTCTAACTTGCCAATAAAGTTAAATGACCAGAAAATCCTAACAAAATATCTATTCTTGGTTTTAATGCATATATACCTTTCAAAATTATTTTTACTTTTTTCAGACATAATGGGTATATGTAAGTATGTATATTTGCTTGATAACACTACATAGGTAACTATGTAGTTTTACAATGCGGTTTTCATATTTTGTTATAAAATCAAAGGCAAAGGTACATCGTAATGTCATAAGGCCAGACTTTCCGGCGCCTGCTCTTATACTATACTACGCAATTTACTTCACTAACTACTTACTTACTACAAATTCACTTATTCTGAAAAATCTGACACCAGTGAAGGTCACTCTAACGAAAACCAACAAAACTTACTCATAGGCCTCGCTGCCAGGGAGACGACTCTCCATGTGGGACTGCATCTCTGACAGCTTTTTCCATTTGTCAGGGTCAACGGACTGCAGCAACACACACCTCAGCGGCAGAAGGGCATCGTGTCTGAAATAAATCATCATGTTTATTTTATTATGGGAATTGAGAATATTTGTTATTTTGCGAGAGAATGTAGGATGCTTTAGCCATTGATGGTGATTTCTGGTAACAGATATATTAGCAGGAGCTAATCGTCATCATCAGGTCTTATGTTAGTCTCAGCCGCAGGAGCCCGACCCTCTCTGTACTTGTATGGGCACCAGTTCTCCACATAAACTGCTCTGTAAGTAATTTTCTCAAATGTTATTCTAATGTTAATGTCTTTATTTTGTACCAGATAAGATAATAGAAAACATAAACCAAGCTAATGGAGGCTCCTGGTGACCTGTAATACAGGAAAACCTAGCATAGGCACCACGTTCCTATTCCACCTCAACTTGTTTAGAAAAATAAACGACTTTTGATTTTTTTAAGTATAGCAGAAGCTATACGTACCCGAAATCAATTTCTCCCCGTTGGGAGAAATGCCCGTTAGCTGTAAGGATAGGAGAACGCGTTTGATCCATGTCCCTCATACCAGGCTTCCCAACCGACTGAGATAACAACAGTGAACTATTTCATATTCGGATGCCCAAAAAATTACACAAGTAGGACGCCCAACAAAAGGATCTATGTTTTGATTGTGATAGATTCGCGGGAATAGTAATCATCATCATCATCAGATCGTTTTATGTCTCCACTGCATGCTATATTAGCCAGAGCGGTCAGAAGATTTGGCCTACACTGTCTACGCTGGTCAGACGGGTTGGAGAGGTATCTTGATGTTTAAAGCTTTTTTAGCTTGTGTTTCCAAAATCGCCTGCCACGATATCTACGGGAAGACTTGGAGTGGTCCTATTCTACTCTGCCGGGAACCACACGGCACGGGAATAGTAAGATTTTGTGCATTCTTAGGAAGGGTCAATTTATACTAGCGCAGAGTCGAAGCGAAGCGAAACGATGTTAATATGGCAAACTCACCTTTAACTTAACAGCGTAATGCTCATAGTCCTTTTGAAATCGATATAATTGACGCGAGAATACGCAAGACTGCGCGCGAATTTCGCGCTTCTGAATCTTAGAGGAAAATGAGCATTAAGATCTTGAATTAAAGGTGCTTTTACCATATTAACATCGTTTCGCTTTGCTTCGACTCTGCGCTAGTATAAATTGACCCTTAATCTCCAAATCCAAGGAAGGAGACTGCATTTGCACCTGGCCTCCGTCCAAGGCGGCATCCATGTAAATGCACGGAAAATTTGCGTCGCCTTGCTTCGTGATATTGATAGTGATATGCTGTGGGCATATTGATTGGCACTGATTTGAACTACGTTACCTTTCATACATACATATTATTATGTCTTTATCCCTTGCGGGGTAGACAGAGTATAAGGATTTAACACCCGAAAAGGCTACGTTGAGCGTGTTAGTGGGCGATAAAGTTTCAATTTTGGTACAACCAGCTAATCCTGAGTTTGGAATACCATTTTCAGAGATTATTTTTTTATTTGTTTTTTTGATTATGTACAGTCCGAATAAACTTTATAGCGCCTCGAAACATCGCGCGAGTCTATGCGCAGTACACAATATCAGGTTCAGAAGGGTGCGTGCGAGGATGCGGGGTGCGTACTGCGCAGTGAGCAGCTAATATCCGAGCCGGCATAAAGTTTTTCTCCTAAATATAGTTATATATAACTCAATCTATAAAGGTTCTACCTTCGGAATCGAAATATTGATGGGTTTCTAGCCGCATCACCTTTTGACGTGATTCCTTAGATATTTACCCAATCCCTTGACCGGCGTTTACGGTCTGCGCGGGGTAAAAAGCAGCTGGTATATTGTAAGGTTATCTTTTTCACCCAAACTGACATAAAAAGGTAGGTTTAGCCTCCTGCTGGATGGGTCCAGCTGGGTAAAAAGTACAACTTATTGTCCTAGAGCGTATATAGAACAGCTTCCCAAACTAAGTACTTTGGAAGGTGGCCAGAAGGAAGATACGGTTTAAGTCCATGGATTTGAAATTTGGAATGCTTTTATCAGCAATGCTTACGACTATTGTATTCCACAAGCAATTTTCCTGCGACTTCATTCGCATAAAACTTCAGCACCCTATTTCGTACACTGCACTTCGCTAGATTATTTATATATATCTACCGCCAAAGGCTTGATTGCAAATGAGTGATTTAATAATTTGTGAGGCAGCTGATAATTTTTTTCTAGGTTATTGATTTATTTTGCATAAGTCATGCACACCTTTGAATAAAATTAATTTACGTTTCGGGTGTACGAAGTATACACCGTGAGCCAATACTGCGTACATCCGGAACGTTATCAATAAATGTTTTAGGTGGTAGTTTTTGCAGTTCTTATAAAATATTAGACAAATGTCAACTTAGTCTACCTGCGACCACGAACACTGTAAAGTGTTCGAAACGTGAGGTGTATAAATCCTAATCCTAATCCTAACTAATATTATAAATGCGAAAGTGAGTTTGTTTGTTTGTTTGTTACGCTTTCACGCCGTATCTACTGAACCGATCATCATGAAATTTTGCATACACATAGGTTAGGGTACCGAAAAGTACATAGGCTATATATTACGCGGGCGAAGCCGCGGGTAGCAGGTAGTAATGTAATAAACGCGACAAAACCTTATTAAATTATTTTTTTTATGTGTAACGATCACGAAATCATTAAAAAATATCAAACACACCTGTAATAATCAGCCATGTTCATGTACTTGTTCAGGGCGGGCGGTAAGCCTGGCACTCTATCCCATGGTGTCTGGGATCCGTCAGACCTCGGCAGTTCCCGGTAGGTTAATCTCAATTTAATATCTTTTGATCGGAGCTGATAATTTTCTTTCTAGGAGTGTTAAACTGAAATAAATTATGTCAAGCACACCTGTAAAAATTAGCCATGTTGTCCAACACACATTCAGGGCGGACACTTAGGATGTGGCACTCTATCCCGTGGTGCCTAGGGTCCGTCAGGCCTCGACAGTTCCCAGAACAGACGGGCCAACCACATCTGGAAGTAACGAATTCATATGAATGCAAAAACCTACTTACTCATCATTCTCTGTTTTTCGTATGGAGTAACAATATGTTTTTTAAGAGTATGTATGGAAAATGTGCATATGCCTTACGCCTAAATACTCAAAGGCATCTTACATCGTTCTCAAGTCTCGTTCTGTCACTATTTTCATTAGCTAACAAGACAAACAGACTGAGACTTAAGATTGTCATTAAAATATTCGGGAGTTAAGCTCAAATAACATGTCTGACATGTCATTGTCTGAACAAAAGCATAATAGATAATAAACTGATTTTACGGCTTCCGCCAGCCGTAAAGTCAGTTTATTTCCATAATTATTTTCGATCTCCAGAAAATAATAGACAAAAAACTGTTTAACATCTAGGCCTAGCTCTGAAGGACCATATGAGGGTAGAACAAGGAAACCCGGTTGGATAAGAGACAGTCTTAGAGTATAAGTATAGTCAAAGAAGACAGTATACGCACCTGGAACACCGTTCCCCAACGTCAGTAAAAACAGGTTTATAGCATCCCACACAAGGCATGCAGGCCTCAGCATCAGGCAGGCTCTTGGGGCCGAAGACCAGAGGCCGCTCCGTCAGGACAAGGTCGCCGGGGGCCAAGTCTCGCGCTGCCACGAGGTAGCGCCCGAGCTCCTCTGATGTTCGCGCCTAGAAATACATAAACATACAATCATCATCAGGTTTTATAGTCTCCACTACCGGAGCATGACTCTCTATGTACTACCAGAACTATATGATGCCCTGCTAATGGCTTTGGTAGAGAAGCTCTAGTACTGAGAAGCCAGAGCCGTCAGACTGTTTGGCCTACAGTCTCACGCGGGCCAGGCGGGTTGGAGAGGTCTCTTTGATGTTTATAAGCCATATAAGCTTTGTTTAAGTTGTGTTTCCTAAGTCGCCATCTACGGAATCCACGAAGAGACTTCGAGTGGTCCTATTCTAATAATCAATCTTTGCTATATTCATACGCAGATCGGAAAAGGTATAACTAAGCTGAAAGGGGTGAATGACATCAATATGAAAAACTTTTTGCATAAATGTAATACATTTTGCTAAGTTAAAGTTCTTGTCAAGAACGGTCAGTTTCAGCGTAAACGCTAAGTATCAGGTTTACACTTTAAGCTGTATTAGTTTATAAAATGGTTTGAAGGGTTATTTAGAACTCTGTACACCAAAATTTTAAATCATTTTCGTTCAAATAATTTATCTCAAACGGAGGCTGCACTGAACCCCGATAAATTCATGTGTACTCTTAAAGGGGTGGATGACACAGCCCCTCAATGTGAACGATTTTTGACATATTCAAGCAAATTTCTGGGCTGGCTAAACTTTAGATAAAATAACGATTCTTTACTGTCCTAGCCTTGGTACCAAAAAGGGTGTTCGTTTGGACGGGCTGAGTTACCCCTTTAAAGAAATAACGAGGGTCAATTTAAACGCTGTAAGGATGGGGGATGTTTGTATCTAACTTCTTCACGTAAAAACTGCCGAATGGTTTATGATGTAACTTAACTAGGTTATATTTTATACATTGTTCGTAATGGGACATAGGCAAAATTACACGGACGAAGTCTCAGAAGAAGCTAGTAGTAAATAAAACTCACATGTTCAAAGCTGACGTTCTTATCTTCTATGTATCTCATTGCTACTGACGAAGGGACATGAACAAACGATCTTCAGTGGATATACTGTAGTTAATTTTAGCCGAAAAGCATTTCCGATCTATTATCGAAGTAAAGTAACGACACTATTCAATCACTTGGTTTTTATTTCATTTTTGTGTTGAGCGACATCTAGCGGGAAAGTAGCGCAGCGAGAAAACTTGTGGAAAGCAGATAGAGAACATTTTTCACGCTGGTAAAACAGGAATTAGTCCTACAACACGCCAATAGGTGGCATTTCCTGATAAAAAGTTTAGGCGGGAAATGGTTTTGTAATAAGGGTATTGTTTCTTACCTCATAGGGTAACTCTCCGTTTCCATTTTGTGTCATTCCTGTAAAAGACGAAAGCAACACATATTGAATCATATCATGCTGAGCTTTCCTCAAAGTAAATAAATACCGTTTAGTTGTTATTTTTTTGCTTGGCATTTTGTTATAGTAGGTAACCGATGATTATAAAAGCTCATAATACCTCTTCAATTTTCCGAGTATGTAAAAGGCACGTTCAGTTCAGCATTTTCGTAAGCGTGTAGATGGAAAACTGGCTTAGGCTTAGGCTTAGGTTAGGTACATAATCTAGATCTAGATAATTCTATTATTATAATAAAGGAATTGAATCTAATTAGGACCACGGTTTATCACCACTAATTAATGGTAAGGGCAAGATATTGGCATGATCCCAGGATTCTAAGTTCCTAATCAGTCAATAAGACGCATTGGTTCTGATGTGGTAATGATGTCACTAAATAAAATACAAGAAAGTACTGCAGGTGCCAAGCGACTTCATACAGATCTTTATAGGTGTTTTTAGGGTTCCGTACAAAATTTGAAAAACGGAACCCCTATAGGATCACTCGTGCGTCTGTCTGTCCGTCCGTCCGTCTGTCACAGCCGATTCTCCGAATCTACTGAACCAAATTAGGTTAAATTTTGTAAGATGGTGTAATCCTATAACCCAAACACGGATGTGCAAAGTAAATAAAGATTTTTTTGAAATAAGTGTCATTTTCAGGGGCCCTATTTCAAAATTTAAAAAAAAAGTTTTGCAAACCTTACTGTGTCATATATCAAATGAAAGGGCTCATTATGAGGATCTCAAAAATATTTTTTTTTTTCGGGTAAAATCAAAAGTATTGATTGATTCACGAAAGAAGGCAAAAATTGACCAATCCTCCCTGATCTCCGAAACTACTGGGCCGAAAATTTTACAAAATTTAGTCATTCCTTGATGATTACAGGAAAAATAATAAGAATTCTATCACTTGAAAATAAAGTGATAAACTCAATATAATAAGTTCATCTAGGGAAATAGTTCACTAAAACACCATTAGATAGCGCTAGACAATTGAATAAAACATTTTTGCACATTGTGTGTGTGTGTACACGAAGCATATTGTACGGAACCCTCATTGCGCGAGTTTGACTCACACTTGGCCGGTTTTTATTATGCTATCCCAATGCTATTTTGATATAAATTCTTATTTAGAATTATAATATCTATGCTATAATGACATAGATAGTGAAAAAAACTTAAGTGTTTACTTGAAATATGCTTTGCATTCTGTTTCGACTCCGGACTTTTAATATAAGAACTAAGATATGGCAAAAAAAACACGCGCGCAGGATTCGAGCCTACGTACATATAAGACTTACGCCTTATATCAATTCGGTCATTCCGAATATTTACTAGGTGTAGCATCTTGCCCGCGTCGATTTTTTTTCATATCTAATTTCTTAATTTAATAAGAACAAAGTCTGTAGAAATGTTTCTTCCACGCTGGTCTGCGAGAAAAGAAAAAAACAGAATGTATATATCGTAAACGCCGATCGAGGGAATGGGCATGAGGAATGAAGGTTTGAAACAAGAGGTGAAAGTGCCACCGGTATCACTTTCAGATGACTCAGAGATTAATTATCATCAATAGTTTTCTCAGCGGTCTATGATGACGTTTGTAGGCAAATTTTTGATTAAAATTCAATTTTCATACGGGTTTTAATATTTTTTATTTAAACAAATTAACAGCTTAATATTTGCACGTGCTTATTTAGTTTGATTACGTTACGTGTGAAAATAAACACGCCACTAAAGAAATTTTGTTTTTATCAAAAGATGCCACTTTAATTAACATCCAAAATATCCAAATTCATTCGAATTCCGTTATCTATGAATTCTGATTTTCAAGTAAACGAATTTAATTCTCTTAATGTAGCATGTTAGTTAAAACTAAAATTTTGTTGACCCATCGTGTGGGAGTGTAAACGCAAACATAACATTCTGGGAAAACGCGACTCCAGAAATCGGGAACTAGGCTACGAGCTATTTTTATGCGAGAATGTGAACGATTACATGCGGCGATAAAAATGACTAATTTCAGTGTTTTCCACGTGCTAAATTTAGCCACTGACAGAATTATTGTAAAATTTTTTTGGACAACTAAGTATGCTACAGGGATACGGCCTACCCTTAGATTATATAAAACCTAGATATTCTCTTCTAATGGCCAACTCTTAGTCGGTCGCGCACACACACAGCTACCAATTTGACGGATTTTCAGGGCATAAATTGACAGGACGCGTGTGATTACACAAAGCTGTCACGCACACCAGCATTGAAAAATTGCCTTGTTTTTTAATCATTGAAATAAAGGCATGACGGTGTCTTGAGAATATACTCAAAGGGTCTACCTAATGGAAAGCGGTTACCGTAGCCTATTGACGCCTACAACAACAGGGGGCCAATCGGGCGTTGCCGACCCTGAAGAAATCTTTTCCCGCCCATTTTGAAAAATCCCATGCTGTGTAGTCTCTCGGAAAAAACATGGAGGACGTTCATACCATACTTTAGCGTACGTGGAAGAAAGTTCCTTTTAAAACGGATAGTACGCAACATTTAGGATTAGGTATGAGGATGAACTCCCATCGAACACCTCTAATAAAAATTTGCAATTTGCAAATATTTCAGAAACGGATCCCTAAATCGAAAAATGGTGTTCTTAACCTAACAATATTTTTCATAGACCTATTTAACAATACCCAACACGATAAGTTTGTATAGAATTTTACTCCCTCTTTACTTGTATGTTAGCTACCCTAAATATTTATTTATTTCTACCACTTTTTTGGCATGATTAATATACATACCAAATTACAGCTTTCTAGAACATAGTCTCTGAGTAAAACCGCGGACGGACAGACAGACAGACATTGCGAAACTATAAGGGTTCCCAGTTTACTACGGAACCCTAACAAGTTACCTACTATAATTTCGCTCTATAATCTCAGTTTGGCCCTTTAGGCTATGCATGCAAATCGCGGCCCATCAAGCATATGTGAGTTTGCTGTCTCTCCAAGCCTTGCGCATATAAGCTATGCCCAAACTCGAGGTCCGTCCCTCCTGGGGTTCTTTTGTGATGTTCACCTTGCAGGTTGACACCTTCGCCAAGGGCACTAACCTCAACTCAAAAAATCCGGTGAAGTAGCAAAAGCTCACTTGGAGAAACAAAACTCTATAGTCTCAAATGTAGAGTGATATCAATTTAATAATCAGTTATCAAAAGCTATTTCTGTCACAAAGATATGCTACAACGTTTTGCGTCATGTTGGCATAACAGCGCGCCGTAAGCCTTGAGTTATATTCCTACAGCGCAGCGGTTCTCAAAGAATTGAGACCTGATTGCCCGGCCTCTTGCTCGTGATATATTATATGTTCCTTACTGGGTAGACCGAGTCAAGAATCGCAATACTTAAGGGGCCACACAGCGACGCCAATCATTTTATTCCTAATACTTTACAAATAGAAAGAAATTCAAGAATGTAACGCCTTAGTAAGTAAATAATTATGTATTTTTGGAATCATGTTTTAATATAGTAAGTAAATAATTATGTATTTTTGGAATCATGTTTTAATATTATGAGAATCAGTCATTAAGACAAATTCTCACTGATTCTGATGATATGAAACATGATTCACAAAAATACTTCAGGTTATTTACTAAGGCTTAATATGATTTACGTTCTTGAATTTCTTTCTATTTGTAAAGTTTTAGGAATAAAATGAGGCGTCACTACTGTGCCTAGTGTGCGGCCTTAAAGTCTTGATTTATAGCAAGGTAACAAGAATAAAGACGGAATTTTGAAGTAGTTACTAGTGACCCAATACAAAGGAACCACCTCTGGACTTAAATTTTTATTTTTTATTTTATGTATTGTCCTCATAACTCTGCTTTTAGGGTATAGACCGATTTGAAAAATCCTATTTTTATTTGGATTTACGCATAACTTTCTTTGGTATAAAAATTGTTTCGCATAAAAATATTTCGCATAAAGGTATGTAACGCATAAAATTTGTATGGAAAATTTATGCGTAACCATTGCGTAACATACCTTTATGTGAAATATTTTTATGCGAAACAACTTTTATACCAAAAAAAGTTATGCGTTCGGATAGTGAACCATTTGTGTGATATGTCCGTATATATTTTCTGCAATATATATTATTATTTAGCAAATAGGTACTTGGCGTAATTTTATCGATGATTGATATTATTAAATAGCAATTATTTCGTGACATTTGACACTGAGTTGTCATCATAGCACATTAGAAACGAATATTCAAACTAACTTCCACGCTGGTCTGGGAGAAAAGAAGAAACGTAGAATGTACCAGCTGCTTCTCTTCCCGCGCTGATCGTAAAAGCCGATCGAGAGAATGGGCGTGAGGAATCATGTCAATAGGCTATACGGCTGGCAATCCATCACTATTTTGATTCCGTTCTCCACCTACAAGCCCACCATCATGCTAAACCTGGCCTGTAGGTTTATTAACCTGGGCCCTGTCTACTCCGCAAAAAGACGTGATAGTATCATCATCATCATCATCGGCCTATACTTGTCCACTGCTGGATATAGGCCTCCCCAATTGCACGCCATCGAGATCTATCTTCGGCTGCTGTATAGTAGTGTTCGTGATATTATGCTATATTGAAACTTCACTAGTCACTACAAAAAATAATTTGGGAAACACTGCGTAGCGAATTCTAATTTACGACATAGGAGTGTTTCTGGAAAGCAGTTTACTGAAACATGTGAATTTTAATTGCCAATTCATTTCAAGTGGAATTTCTTTTGAAATTTAGTTGTTAGTGTGCGGGTTTGAAAAATATATCTTTATATTATCTACCTTGTACATTATATTTCTTGCACTGAGATGCACATATTGATTTATAATACGAAACTAACAACTTATGTAAGTATATTGACGAGCTCCTTGCCGCAGCGGTCAACACGCCGGTCTGCGACACGGATGGTCCCGGCTTCGATCCCCGGTCAGGACAAGATGGAAAATGATCTTTTTCAGATTGACCTGGGTCTTGGATGTTTATCTATATAAGTGTCTATTATAAAATATAATATCGTTGAGTTAGTAGGTATCCCATAATACAAGCCTCGAACTTACTTTGGGGCTAGCTCAATCTGTGTAATTTGTCCGTATATTTTTATTATATTTATTTACTGACAAAATCCTAATCTCAAGTATCCCAATCCCAACTAATATTCCAACTATTCCAACTAATATTATAAATGCGAAAGTGAGTTTGTTTGTTTGTTACGCTTTCACGCCGTATCTACTGAACCGATCATCATGAAATTTTGCATACACATAGGTTAGGGTACGAAGAAGGACATAGGCATATATTACGCGAGCAAAGCCGCGGGTAAAAGCTAGTTATTTATAAATTCAAAAGTAACTTTGTTTGTTACGCTTTCACACCCTATCTACTGAACAGATTATCTTGAAATTAAGCATACGTTGCTTGGAGTAAGAAGAAAGACATAGGCTACCTTTCATTCCGGAGAAAAGTACTATTCCCAAGGGATCGACACTGACGCGAGCGGAGCCGCGAGTGAAAGGAAGTTTTAATAATATGTTATGATTAAATAAATAAATAAATATATACGGACAAATCACACAGATTGAGCTAGCCCCAAAATAAGTTCTTAATAAGACTTGTGTTATGGGATACTAACTCAACGATACCCTATTTTATAACAAACTAGCAGCCCTACCCGGCTGCGCCCGGGCATGTATTATACCTTAAAACCTTCCTCGTGAATCACTCTATCTATTGGTGAAAACCGTATGAAAATCCGTGGAGTAGTTTTTGAGTTTATCGCGAACAGAAAGACAGACAGACAGACGCGGCAGAGGACTTTGTTTTATAATATGTAACAAATACATATATAGATAAACATCCAAGACCCAGGTCAATCTGAAAAAGATCATTTTCCATCTTAACCTGACCGGGGATCGAACCCGGGACCATCCGTGTCGCAGGCAGACGTGTTGACCGCTGCGCCACGGAGCTCGAATGATGATAAATCACTAATGACAATCACAAGCAGAGGGATTTCTTCTGTGCATTTATTTTGTGGACTTTAAAATAATCCTTACGTATATTGTTGGAGCAATAGTTTTACTACTTATCTTACTGTTTAGTAAATTTTTATCCGTCTGTACGCCTTCATATCTGTCTGTATGTATGAGTGTCACGCGAAAACTAGTAGTGTGATTTACTTGAATTTTTGGCTGTTTCAACACCTTGATTTTTAAAATTTAAGATTTAAGGTTCCTGTGAGTGCAAAATCTAGTCTTATAAAGGAGAAAGGGAATACTCTGCTTCTTCATCCTTCGTAGGGATTACCCTTTATCGATTAAAAAAAAATAAAACTAGTAAATGTGCCAAAAATGTGACACAGGACCAAGGTCGATGGCGGGAAACAAAGAGAAGCCTACTACTCAGCATTGAGCAAAAGGATGGGTTGAGGAAAAGATTATGTGTGTGTAATGTAACTATGTAATAAAAAATATTGCAATCGGTACCATACCAATCAAGTACTCAATTTTACCTAAATTTTGTGTGGTTACGTATAATAAATTCTTTAAAATATGTCTAAAAATATTCTCTTAGATTGTGTGTTTATTTATAACATGGCTAAACTTAAAAACGAATAAACCACTATTATAGAACTTTCACATGTAGAAAGCTGCATTATCAGCAGATGACAAGGGCAATAATTTACACTGTCAAAGTTGCGTAAACCGAATAATATGCGTATTTTTCACTATCTGCGGATATTAAGTTTTCAAAAAAATAATTGTATCTGGTGGACTCCTTCGAAACAAAACTTTTGAAAATAATTCATTCAAGAATATGCATGAAAAAAATATCTGTTATGTAACCAGTTTATCCAAAAATATTCAATAGTAAAGTATTGAATGTGAAAACAGAATAAAATTTGGTTAAAAAAGGAAGGAGATAAAATGATTTTACGAAAATATGTCTATCTCACTCGCGAAAACACTATTTTATATGGCAAATGTATGCATGACATAGACTTTGACGTCACTAGTCCATATCGGACTTCTCTTTCTTATTTAAACTTTAAAGTTTCACATCTTCGTCGTTAATTAAGATATTTTAAAAGTTCTTTCATATTTTATTACTGTGGTTATTAAGGATTATACTAAGCAAATAAAAAAATTACGTGCATACTCCCTATTGTTATTGATTCTACATTTAAATTTACAATAGGTACTTATATTATTATATTTACTGTAAAAATTATTGAATGAAAAAAAAATCACAAACTTACTTGTAGGTATATTTGTTGTGCAAACTTTGACAAAATTATTCTAAAGTAGTTATAATAAACTTTGATGTTGTTTAATTAATTTAATCACTTTCCACAATAAACAGTAAATTGTCACTATATTTTTTAATCCTATTTTTCCATAACTGCGTATGCGCATACACTCACTGCGACTGAGCTTTTGCTACTACGTCGATCCAGAGCTTCGCTTACGTAACCTTGTGAGAAAGAATTAAATAGGCCATGATTTATATTCTTTTGTAAGAAGAACTATCATATTTAAGAGCCATAATATTAATTTGCTCTATCACCATCAAAAATTCTTTGCTCAAAAACACCGTATTACACAAGAAGTCACATAAGAACAAACATGTTTTGCTAGAAGTAAATCTACTTAAAATTTATTGAAATATTTACAAATTATATAGTCCCTACAAACCATCACCTCGCGGTAACGTGCCCAAAAGGCTGTCAGCATTGCCACGTTGGATGGCAATGCTTAACCTTTGTGCCAAGTAATTGCCAGCCTTTTGGTCACGTGATACCTCGATAAAGAAGTAAATAGTATGCAAATATTATTGTCCAAATAATCTTTAAGACTATATTTTTTAACCAGCCTTTTTTATCATCATCATTATCATCAGGTCTCTTTGTAGTCTCCACTGCAGGAGCACGGCCCCCTCTGTGCTACCTAAGCCATAATAGCCTAAGCTATAATACCATTTATAAGCCAGAGCAGTCAATAGTCCTACAGTCCCCACGCTGGCCAGAATAAGCTTTGTTTAGCTTGTGTTTCCTAAGTCGTTTTCTACGACATCCACGGGTAGACTACAACCTCACTTTCGCATTTGTAATATTATTACATTTTTCTCTCTCTAGGCAATCTAAGCGTAAATTGATTACCGAATCGATGACATTGGTACCTATAACTACAAAAAACGAGTCTGTTTTCTTAAAAAGCCGGCAACGCTCTTGTCGCACCCCTGGTGTTGCAGTTGTCCACGGGCAGCGGTAATCACTTGGTACCATTTAATAAAAAAATAAAAGAACGGTTTTTGTCGGTCGCATCTCAGCTGTAACGCAATAGACTCCAGGGTCCGCTATTATAGCAGGATTCACTGCCGTGATATGATTTGGCAAAAGTTTTTACGGGTGACTGCTTGCCTGACGCCAATCCCTTTGTTATTTTCAGAAAAATACCAGTGCAGATGAACTACAAATATTTTCCCTTGCCGGGAATCGAACCAAAACACCCTTGAGTCACAAACTGACTTGTGAATCCACTGTGCCACACACAGACCGTCATGAAAAAATCCAAAACTGTATTGAAAATAAAATCTATGTACGTATACTATACATAAGTTATAACGTTTGAGGAACTATAAGAGGATTGCAAAAGATTTTTTAGTTTGCTTTTTAGTTGAACTAACTACAGTCCAACTTAAGAAAACAACTTGCAAATTTCAAAATCGATTCAGAAGGGTTCTAGATAAAAAGTAATATCAGTAAATAGAAAGTTTTTTTATTTCCTTTTTGTTATCTAGTTTTAAATAGGTAGCTGTTGTTCATTGATAAATGAACCAAAATTCCTCTTTACAATACATCTTTAGGCAAACAAGTTGCATTAATAAAAAAAAAATAACCCAACTGTCTTTTAGCTTACGGCCGCCATATAGATTTAGATAGATTTTTGCTGAAGTTACAAAGTCATAACCCGGGGAAGAATATAAATCTAATGATGACGTTAAGGCTACAGAAAGCAACAATGGAACAGACATACTTACATACTTAAATATGTATGGACATAAATTGTGAAAATAGTTTGGACAGAATCGAGAGTAGAATCGATCGCACAAATTAAAAATAAGAGTAAAATTTTTACCAAAAAAAAAATTATTACGCCAAAGAAAAGTTTTAAATAATTATGTTTGAGAAAGGCACAAACGCGAATAAAATTACCCGCCTTCTGGGTATCATCCGAGTAATAAACAGAATATCTCTATCCATGAATAGCGACATCTGTTCTAACTGTGAAGTGACTATAAGTACAATTCAATGCTGGTTCTGAGCAGACAAGAAAGCATCTAGCATACGTAGAGTAAACCAAAATAGTACCGTACGGGAAAGCAATACTTACTAAGCACAATTAGTACTCTATGTATTAGCCTAAAAGTGCAGAAAAAAATTGCGTCCAACCCATAGTCTTTGATGCAAACACATTTGACGGATTTAGTAGCAATTGACAGGACGCGTGTGCTGACCACGTGCTGACACAAAACTGTCACACACACAAGCATTAAAATTGTCCAGTTTTTTAATCCTCCTTTGGTCACGTGACCTCGATTACTCTCTTTGACAGAAAGTTCAAAGAGTATATAATCGCTAAGAAAGTTAAAGAGACGATGGGCTGATGGACCCCGCGGACCCATGGTTTCAACCCATGGCTCAAATATGTAGCTGTTTTTAATACTAACATCTTTGCGCCAGAAAGGTGATTCCGTGCTTCGAAAGGCACGTTAAGCCGGTGGTCCCGGCTGCCATCTGGTAGTCGTTAAAGGAACCACGTCAGAGGCCGAAAGGCGGTTCCGAAGAACTCTGACACCAGGGTGTGCAAGGTCGATTGACCTTGTCACCTACACGAAATGACGATGATGCGCCTTTTGAGGCTTTCTGCAGCGGCTGCTGCTGCATCGGCCTTTGACTGGGTGACCAATTAAATACAATCGTAACAATTCCTAAATAGATTTAGGATAATACAGATAAAATAATCTGGGTTTGCATGCTTAGGTAGGCCTAGACTTTATAAGAATATTTAAACCGTAAAAGTCAATTATTCCATATCTTGTTTATTTCAATTGCCTGCTATCTCTAGATTCTAGGACACAGTACTAAATATTTAGAGTACTAACTACTACAAGTGTTATCTCATACAACGCGAAACACGTGCGAACAACATCCATGCTTCATTTTCTTGGCAGCTATCCGAGTCTATGCCGCGTGTGATAATTATACTTATCTATTTAAAACGAGTATTGTGTTAGAGACCAGCCGAGACGGCCGCGTCTAGCTAAATGGATCAGAAAAGGGAGATTCCAACCTGTGAGGTTTGCCAGCAGCCGGCAAACCAGATCTGTGGGGGGTGCAAGCTCGTGTATTACTGTTCCAGGGCCCATCAGAAGTTAGGATGGAGGGAAGGACACAAATTCAAATGCTGCGCCTTCAAAATTCAAGTCTCCGACGCGATCGGTCGTCACATGGTAGCAACACGAGACATCAAGGCAGGTGAAATGATATTGAAAGAAAAACCAGCTGTGATTGGCCCTAAGATCAGCTGCTCTCCACACTGTTTAGGCTGTGGCAAAAAACTGGAACCTATAATGATTGAGGACAAATACGACTACTATAAGTGTTCGATGTGCAACTGGCCGATGTGTGGACCGAAGTGCGAGAAGACTGAAATTCATAAGCCCGAATGCAAGGCTATGTCGGATAGGAAATATAAGTGCACGATAAAGTACGAAAAGCCAGATAAGGCAGAAGCTGCGTACTGTGTCATATCTCCGCTTAGAGTGTTACTCATGAAATACTCAAATCCACTTCAGTTTGAAAATATCATGAGCTTGGAATCCCATTTAGAAGATAGAAAAGACACACCATTGTATCTCGTTCTAAAAGCGAATTTAGTGACTTTCATAGTTCAAGTTCTAGGAATGCAAGTTGACGAAGATACCATCCTTAAGGTTGCTTCAATTTTTGACACAAATGCATTCGACGTGCGGTCTCCAGATGGCAGTAAAAGGTCTAGAGCTATTTTCGTGACTGCATCTATGATGAATCACAATTGCAAGCCAAATACCCGTCATATATTTGTGGAAGATGATTATCATATGGCTGTGATAGCAACTGTGCCAATTGCTAAAGGTGAAATGATCACGACTACTTATACGCAATCGCTGTGGGGGACGTTGGATAGACGGAGACATCTCAGAAACAATAAATGCTTTGAATGTGAGTGTGAAAGATGTAGAGATCCTACTGAATTGGGCACATATCTTGGTAGTATTTACTGCTCTATGTGTAATGGTCCTTTTAGTAACCAAGATGCGTCTCAAGGTCCTAAGTTAGTTTCCTCAAATCCGTTAGATGAAAATGCGTTATGGAAATGTGAAAAATGTGAGCATTTTATACAAGGTCGACAGATGGTGTGGGGTAACAACGCGTTGTCTATGGATTTGAAGAAACTGAATAAGAATGGTCCGAAAGAATTTGAGGAGTTCATAGACAGATACAAGCACACGTTGCACCCTGATAACCATTTGCTGGTTCAAGCCAAATTAGCGCTGATACAAATCTATGGAAACTACAAAGGATACACACTTTCAGGTAAATATTAAAAGTGCAATTTTGTTGTCTAGTATAAACAATGGCTTTATATGTCCGAGGAAACAAATGCTGTGTTAGTGACCTTAAGATTCGTCATCAGGATTATCTTACCACCTTTGACTGCGACCACTATTTTATTCATACAGAAATTGTAATTTTTCGATAGCTGTATTTTCAATCCAGTCTTTGACGCAAAGAACTTGGACACTTATAAAAAATCTGGTCTTTCCTTTAGTTTGCTATTTTTGTTGATTTTGACCATTTCCTAGATTAGCTTTGACGGCTCTTTAACCTGACCGACCACCAGAAGGAGGGTAATGCTTTTCGTATATATATCGTTATCGTTTCGTATATGTTGATGTAGAATGTGGGTGTATTTAATGCCTTAACGGCTTGACTGATTTTGAAGTGTGAAGTGTCATTCATTAGATTCGTATTCTTCCCCGGAATGTCATAGCATAGCCTATGTAACGTAAACAAAAAATCAATATGACGATCGTAAACACTCAAAAAGTCAGCCAGGTCTTTTTGAAATTTGTATCAATCCACTTGTATTTAATAAAAATGGGCTACAGCCGGTATTTAGCGCCGGTCGTTAGCGTAGATACTTGTATTGTTCGGAAACAATAATATGAAAATAGCTTTTTCTTCGCCTCATTGTATAACAACGGTAACCGGATTTAGATTGACAGATGTTCTCAAGCGTTGCGTTTAATTAGAATTATATTAGAAACTTTTGTGCGGTACAATTCCACCTATATAATTTGGACTGTTTTTAAATAGATTTACAATGCCCGGTATAAATAAGATAATATTTGTTGATAATTTAACATATTTTTTACAAAAACAAAAACCGACTTAATCCCTATCAATTCGTTTGAATAAGAATAAAATGGGAGTTTGTGGTGGGAAGTCAAGGGGTGCAGTTGGGGTCTACCTGGGACGATTTTGCAAATTGATTTTGGTGGACTTTATAATATGAAATTGGTGTAGTTTGGTGTTATAAATGCTCGTGCTCGTGAACAATTTGTGAAATAGTTAAAGTGGACTGTTATATGGACTCGTATAGACTTGTCACCATAACCTCCCGACCACGAGGCATCAAAATACATACGCCATCTTTGATGCCACTTGTTACAACTTTACCGTACAACACCGATACTTAGTATCTTAATTTACTGGACATTGGCAGAATCACTGAAATCTCGGTGGAAGCCATTTTATAAAACAGAAGAAGAAGAAGAATAAAATGGAATTTTTTTTTTTGCTTTTGTGTATTTTTTCAAAAAGCGCTCGACACATTTCGATAAAAATTTAAAGGTATCTGTAAAGTATAACCTATCGAACAAAAAAGAATTTCTTAAATCGGTCGAGGCGTCTTCGAGAAATCGGGGAATATACATAAAAATAAAAAACCAGCCAAGTGCGTGTCGGGCCACGCGCAGTATAGGGTTCCGTAGTTGCGAATGACAACTTTGAGTTCACACTGTTTACACTCGCACCTCACAGTTTAACAACCAAAAACATCTAACAATAAAGATTGTATGAAATTTTACATTTTCCAGTACATTTTATAAGTTGGTTGCCTATAACTTTTTAGTTTGCACTTAATACCCAGCTTTGATAGTTTTCCTTTCAACTTCAGTATATATTCTACTGCTGTAATTTTTTTCACGTATCCATATATAACCGTTTAGCAGATAGAGGGGGGCAACACGTACCTCTAACAAAAATTTGCACTTTAAAACCAAATATTTCGGAAACGGATCAGTAAATCGAAAAATGGTGTTCTCAACCTCACAATATTTTTCAAAGACCTTTTTAACGATACCCCACACGATGGGTAAATAGAGATAAAAACTCCCCCACTTTACTTGTATGGGAGCTACCCAAAATAAATTTTTTTTTCAAGATTTTTTTCTACGACTTTTTTGCCATGATTAATATACATACTCATACCAAATTACAACTTTCTAGTACTTATAGTCTCTGAGTAAAACCGCGGACGGACAGACAGACAGACAGAAATGGCGAAACTATAAGGATTCCTAGTTTACTACGGAACCCTAAAAAGATTCCGACGAATTGAGAACCTCCTCCTTTTTTGAAGCCGGTTATAAAAGATCTCGCCACAATTAGGAGTCGAACCCACGTCTCTTAGGCTTACGCCATAAGGCTACTACGAGTATGTATATAAGAGAATTCGACGCGATGATTTCAAGTCACGGTTGTGTATACTGTATCGTAAATTTTGCAGTTCTTATAAAATACTAGACAAATGTCAACTTAGTCTACCTACGACCACGAACACTGTAATGTAATAAACGCGATAAAAACCGTATTAAAATAATTTTAGTATTTTTTTTTTATATTTTTAAACTGCCTTTACATACACTCTATTGAACCCATCGAAGGTCAGTTCTATTCACCTATAAAAACAGCATGGTGATCATGAAGCATCATCCAAATAGGTCAAGGGGTGAACGGCAATATTAGTGCCAGTGCTAATAATATTGACGAGCATTAGCGCGACAGACATCGTTCTGCCAAGTGATAAATCACATGGTAGAATACTAATATGTTTCTAAGAGAAAGTATTTATAGGGGAAAAATAAAGGTGTCTATAGCCTTAGATAATATAAAGACTAGCAAGACACTTAGATTAGAAACGTTTTAAAATTGTGTCCAACTGTGTGCAAGCCACAGATTAAAAAAAAATTTTTTCGTCTCGTGCAAGCACATAGTTACCGATTTGATGGCATACGGTGACATGACGCATGAGATTACACAAATCGGTCACGCTGTCAGTTGTTTAATCATTCTTCTTTTTCTTCTGTTTTATGATATGGCTTCTACCGAGATTTCAGTGATTCTGCCAATGTCCAGTAAATTAAGATACTAAGTATCGGTGTTGTACGGTGAAGTTTTAACAAGTATCATCAAAGATGGCGTATGTTCTTTGATGCCTCGTAGGAGCTTCAGGTGACTAATCTATACGAGTCCATATAACAGTCTACTTTAACTTTTTCACAAATTATTCATGAGCACGAGCATTTATAACACCAAACTACATCAATTTCATATTATAAAGTCCACTTAAATCAATTTGCAAATCGTCTAAGGCAAACCCCAACTGCACCCCTTGACTTGCCACCACAAACTCCTTTTTAATCATTGAAATAAAGGCATGATGGAGTATAGAGAGTATATGGTCAAAGTCTATACCATCTATGCCAAATGTACTTACTCGCAAATGCTTCTAAAATTATCTGCCATCTAGATTTTTGTCTAATGTCTTATATCCTGCGAAATTGTGTCATTTCAGTATCTACCTTAGACTTCGAGCAACACGGCCTCCGTACCGGACGGAGGGAGTGGGCAAAGCGACAATTTACTATGACAATTTTTCTGGCGTTTTTTGCGGGGGGAAATGTGCACACAAGTTTAGTTCCGCACACCTACATACAAAACTTAAACTGTCACTTGATAGTAATTATGACATTGTCACAAAATATGACATAAAAAAGAAAAAATAATTTGTGTACAGATGAGTCACACAACTAACACATAGACATGCATATGCCTAATTTTGGCTTGTACCTTGACAGAGGGGAATGCAGCGTATGGCTACTCTCTTCCGTGTTGCTCGAAGACCTTAGAGTATACAACACACTAATGCAGATCATTGGAAAAATGGTCTTTTTCAGCATGATCTGGGTCTTGGATGTAAAGACATACAGCATGTAAATTTACCCTCGACGTATCCTTAAAATGGTAACTTAGACCGTCAATATCTATTCTCATATGGGAACAAAAAAAATCAATTTTTTTGTCTTTCTTTTGCCCGGGCGGCTGAACACTTTTGTATGAAATTGGCGATATTTTTGATTTCCCAGCATTGATCCCACAAGAAAAGTTGTTCATATTGACGGGCTGAGTACTTTTACGAGTATGTCAACAAAGTACGAGGGTCAAGTGACACGCTGTATAGTCAAAGCCTATGTCATCTATGCCAAATGTACGCGCAAATGCTTCTAGAATTATCTGCCTCCTTGATTTTTTATCTCATGTCTTTCACGGTACATCTATCCTGTGAGACGTCTGAAATCAGATGCAAAATATCACCAATTTAGTTTTCAAATAGAATAAGAATAAGCATTGCCATTCAACGTGGCCATGCTGCCAGTCTCCTGGGCACATTACGTAGGGCAATGACCTGCGGGACATTTTCTATTTATAGGTAGATTTTATATAAAGATAATTTTATTTTATAGGTAGGTTTAATTGTTAGTTTTTAGTTTATATAAGTTAGTTTTAATGTAATTATTTAACTTAAAAATAGTTTTCTAAATATTTTTCCAGAACTGCCAGACCATTTGCTGAAGAGGAAAGTAGACTTATGTCACGAACTCCTGGAGCTTGCAGACAAACTGGAACCAGGCTTCACGAGGTTCCGCGGAACTTTGCTGCTGGACCTGCAAGCGGCGATGACCATGCAGACCAAGAGGGAGTTCGAGACTGGAAAGATCACAAAGGCTGGAGCACAGGTGAGTTCAACGAATTACATTATTAAAAAAACGCTTATTTCAGACAGGTTCCTGGACGATTGTTTTTTTATATGATATAGTACGGTAAACGAGCAAGCGGGTCACCTGATGGTAAGTGATCTCCGCTGCCCATGGACAACTGCAACGACGGCAGTGCGGTTGATCGCACACAAATAGGGACAAATCCTACAAATTGAGCTAGTAGTTGTGAAGTTGTGTCGAAGGATACTAACACAACGATACTATATTTTTAATAGATACTTATTAATCTGAAATTCATCATGACCTGACCGGGGATCGAACCCTGTAGCCCTCGTGTCGCAGGCTGGCGTGTTAACCACTACGCCACGGAGCTCGTCGTTTACTAGATTCACTGCGTAATGAACGCATACTGAGAAACGTATGAACTACTTTTCGCGGCAGTAATCTAGATAGGCAATCTTAATCATTATGCTCCGTCATCAAAACAAACCTAGATTACAAATATTGGAAGCCTGCCAACTACAGCCGGCCTGTTGCGCAATCAGAGCACCTATATTTCACTGCAATACTCTAAAAATACCATATCAATATCATTTTAGACATTCACTTGCTAAATTAATTTCAACTTATTTTATGTAGAAGGTAAAGTGCATAAGCATAAAGTGAATAAATCATTTGAGGGAAAACTGAGATACCTATCATTTCAAATTGTGCTCTATGAGGACCTAGATAACCCTTCAAATTATTTTATAAAATAATATTTACAGTTTAAAGTGTGAACGTAAATCGCGTTTCCGCCAAAAATGGCCGTTGTTAACAAAAACACTAAGAAAAGCTTCATATTTAAAGGGCTTCGCAGAATTAATTTTTAATTGATATCTCCGTTTTCATTTAAATTATTTATTTCCGTGGTCCAGTTCAGGGATGTTGCGAATATTCGCATCCGCATCCGCAAATGCGGAGCTTCCGCATAGATTTGGACATCTGCATCTGCATTCGCATCCGCAATAAATCAATGCAGATTTTTAAGCGGATGCGGATGCTTTTCTTGAAAAGGGAGGGGGCTGCGAATAGCGCGTGCTGTTTGCGTCATGCGTGATGATGACCAATGGAAGCGAAAAAAATTGGCCAAGTGCGAGTCGGGCTCACCCATGAAGGGTTCCGTAGAAGCAAGCTTAGATTAGCCAAAAAACTCTATAATAAGCAAAAATAACTTTGTCGTTCATAGTGTTTGTCTCAAAGTTTTTTGCGGTTTATGAAAAAGGTCTATAACTTTTTAGTTTGTACTTAGTTCTCAGCTCTGATAATTTTTCTTTCAACTTTGTTATATATACTCCTGTATTTTTTTTTCACGTATCTATGTATAACCGATTAGCAGATAGAGAAGGGGGAAACATACCTCTAAAAAAATTTTGCAATTTATAAGTTATAACCAAATATTTCAGAAACGGATCCCTAAATCGAAATGTGGTCTTAACCTCACAAATTTTTTTTAGAGACTTCTTCATCAACACGATATGTTAGTAGAGAAAAATTACTCCCACTTGTATGGGAGCTACCGTAAAAAATTTTTTTTTAAAGATTTTTTCTACCCCTTTTTTGGTATGATTAATAAACATTCCCATACCAAATTACAGCTTTTTAGTACTTATAGTCTCTGAGTAAAACCGCGGACAGACAGACCGACACGGCGAAACTATAAGAGTTCCGTGTTTACTACGGAACCCTAAAAACCAGTACCTTAACCTATGTGTATGCAAAATTTCATGATGATCGGTTTAGTAGGTGCAGCGTGAAAGCGTAACAAACAAACAAACTCACTTTCGCATTTATAATATTAGTTAGGAAGTTAGCATTAGGATATTTAAGTAGAATCTGAAACATCCGCATCCGCATCTGCATCCGCGGATGTAAGTCTTCAAAAATCTGCATCTGCATTCACATCCGCGGATGTGAAAAATTCGGCATCCGCAACAACCCTGGTCCAGTTGTTAAGGCGTTTGCCTTGTTGACCCGGGGATCGTGGGTTCGATTCCCGCGGGAAGCATACTTTGTTAATTTGTTTCCGGTTTGGTTAGGACATTGCAGGCATGAATCACCTGATTGTCTGATAAGAAAGATGATTCCGTGCTTCGGAGGGCACGTTAAGCCGGTGGTCCCGGCTGCCATCTGGTAGTTGTTAAAGGAACCACGTCAGAGGCCGAGAGGTGGTTCCGAAGAACTCTGACACCAGGGTGTGCATGGTCGACTGACCGTGTCACCTACACGAAATGATGATGATGATTTCAATTTTAATATTATTTAGACTTAGGAAACTAGCCTGCTTAATTAGCCATATGTACAATGTGTATATTTATTATTATGGTAGTTGAGCTTATTATTTTTATTTTTACATGGCTGCCAAAAAGGTTTATGTTTTTAGTTAGACATGTATCTATCGTTTATGTTTGTTTTTAAATAAATCATTATCCTTAAGAGTCGCCTGGAAGCGCATGTCTCCATACAAACGGAAAAAGGGAATTGTGACAATATTTGATAATTTTGGAGTAAAATTAAGCATTTTATCAATTAATCTCAGTACAATCTACGTACGTTCCTATACAGCTTGGTTAAATACCAATGGTTTGAGAATTACAAGCCTTTTCAATTTTGTATGGAAATCTTGAGAGGCGTATAATTCTCAAACATTTGATAATTTAACCAAACTGTATAGGTACGTAGTACGTACGTAGATTATAATGAGATTAATTGATATGATTCTTAATTTTGCTCTAAAATTATCAAATATTGCCATAATTCCCTTTTTCCGTTTGTATGGAGACATGCGCGTACAGGCGACTCTTAAGGCCGCACACTAGGCACAGTAGCGACGCCAATCATTTTATTCCTAATACTCTACAAATAGAAAGAAATTCAAGAATGTAAATCATATAAGCCTTAGTAAATAACCTGAAGTATTTTTGGAATCATGTTTAATATTATCAGAATCAGTGAGAATTATGAGAATCAGACAAAACGGCTGTTTTTGGCGGTAATCACTATTTCTCTTATGACTGATTCTCATAATATTAAAACATGATTCCAAAAATACTTCAGGTTATTTACTAAGGCTTATATGATTTACATTCTTGAATTTCTTTCTATTTGAAAAGTATTGGGAATAAAATGATTGGCGTCGCTACTGTGCCTAGTGTGCCCCCTTAATCTTATTTTTTCTTCTTTTACAGGATCAACTAATGGAAAGCATGGTGCTGCTGCAAGAAGCTACCAACATCCTCAGGGTCGAGCCACACATGCGAGACGCCTTGGAAGCCAAGATACTGGACCTGTCCAGCCAGCTAGACCTTGGAGACGACGTCCCAAACGGAAACGGCTCAAACGGCGTTACAGCATGATCAGCTAAAGTCTGATTTGAGGAGCCCCATGACCCAGTGGACATGAGCATTATTAGCGCTTACGCATGTAAAGCAACCCAGGCGCAGTACCCACTTGGATGGGTGACCGCAAGTGGCATTAAAATATATCGAGCTCCTCCGTGTTTCGTAAGGCACGTTAAGACGGTGGTCCCAGCTTTCATCATTGATGCCGATGCCTTTAGACAGCTTGAAAAATATCATCGGTGTTGACCACTTACACATACAAAAAACAAACCTGTGAGAACCCTATACACCCTTCTACCTTTATGATGACTCTAAGATGGAAGGTATTTTATTAACGTCAGTTCTTATTGCATTGTAAAAATAAGTTACCAATTAAAGAAAAAAGTTAATAAAATATTGTTTTATTAGATGTAGCATAACGACCAAATACTATTTTACAGCTTAGAATAATAATCAATAACTGAAGAAAATTAGACATCTGTATCTTATTTGTACCTATAACTATTGCACGTCAAAGCATCGATATCAAGAAATGACCTTGCAAAAACCACTCATAAAATTATGAAGGCCAGGAAAGACTTTGCTTATGCTAAAAAAAGGCAGTAATTCGCTTATACGCGATATAGTAAGTACTTAGCCCGTTTGATTTGAAAAACTTCCTATTGAACCAAAGCAGGGAACTCGAAAAAAAACTACTTTTCATATAATTTGCTTGCCGTGGGGTTCCCGATTGCCGTGGGGTTCCCGGCAGAGTAGAATGGGACCGCTCCAGGTCATCCCGTGGATGTCGTAAAGACGGCTAAGGAAACACAAGCTAAACAAAGCTTATTAACATCAGAGAGACCTCTCCAACCCGTCTGGCCAGCGTGGGGAGTGAAAGCCAAATCCTCTGACTACTCAGGCTAGTATATAGCTCTGGTAGTACAGAGAGGGTCGTGCTCCTGCAGTGGAGACTAGAAAGACCTGATGATGATGATATAATTTGCCTGGCCGGCTAAACTATTTTGTATGGGAATGTCAAGACAGTTTCCAGCTGCTTCTATAGGAAAAGTTCATATTGAGGGGTCTACACCAAAGATTTTAATAAACTGAGGTCGACGTGCCCTACCTCAAGAAACAGACATTTAAGTGTCGTGGACAGCGTCTTCACTATACAGAGTTAAGGTACAAGCTAAGCGCAACGGTGTTAATTAGCTCCCTTTGAATGCTTCAGACCTTCAGACTTTGGTACGTACGCCTCGTCTACCCAGTAATTAAGTCTTTGGTTTACACACAGTTCCGCGACAACCCTTGAACACGCTTTCACAATGAATTTTGGAACGGATGCAGGAAATTTTCTAATTCATATAATACAAAATCGGTTCAGTAGTTTATTAGATATTAAAATAAATAATAATATTAGAGCTTACCCTAGATAAATTAATATAATGGAGACCCGGCTTTGCCAGACCAAAACTAGTCGGCGAATCCGACGAAATATAACGAAAGTAAAGCCGGGTTTCCCTAATTACAATAATTGATCCCGAGGCCAAAATTCGCGATGTCATAGGTACAAGTATGAATATTATTTTCATTGTATATTTCATTGCGATTATATCGGATGAAATAAAAATTCTACGCTCGACATTCCCTTATAGGGGCAAGTCAGTCCGTCAACGTGTATGACTTTTTCTAAGGGACTAATGCTGGGAACTCATAACAAATTTTGACGTTTCCATACAAAAGGGTTATATAATTTTCGCCACGGCTAATGTCCCGTGACCTGGCCGTTAGAGCGGCTCGGCAATTGATATAAATAAATATATACGGTCAAATCACATAGATTGAGCTAGCCCCAAAGTAAGTTCATAAGTAAGCGACTTGTGTTATGGGATACTAACCCAACGATACAATATTTTATATCAAATACATATATAGATAAACATCCAAAACCCAGGCCAATCTGAAAAAGATCATTTTCTATCTTGACCTGACCGGGGATCGAACCCGGGACCATCCGTGTAACAGGCCGGCGTGTCGACCGCTGCGCCACGAAACGCGTCAAAATAAAAATGTTGTCAATATGAAAATGTTGAAACTTTTTATAGTTCTGGGAACTATAAAAAGTTTCGACTCATTGGTCTAAAAACGTTCATTTAGACGGGCTGAGTCACCCATTCAAGGGAATGTCGAGGGCAGGTAAATATACACGATAGAGTTGGTTCCAGAGTAAAAGTTGTATTAATACCTAAGATGAACACCTAATTTCAGCTCCACATCCTTTCTAATCACGTTGTTTAGATCATCAATTTACGGGAGTAACTCTAGTAGGTTTCGCAGTAATTTCATCATTCTTTATACTAAAATCCAGCGTCTCCTTGTTGATATGCAGGATATTCTTGATGACGTGTGCTAATTTCTTGTTCGGTCGCGGCGTGTCTTCTATTACGAAGACCTTCTCTGTGTTCTTGTCCACTTCCATGATTTGCTTTCGGTTCAACTGCAATAAAAATAATTAATGACGTAATTTCTTTTTTTATATTTTAAACCAACTTAAATTTTTCGCAACTAACATTTTCGCAATGACCAGAACCGAATATCCTTGTCAAATGAAAATGGATTAACATGAAGAGAAAGATGTTAGAAGGGTTGTATCAAGCAAAGCCGTAAAAGTTTATTCGTAGGAAAGTAACTGCATCTACCTTAATACAGACGCAGCACCAGGATCCAAATTTGAAGCACGCCACGCCAGGAGTCCTGTCCATAGCCTTCCTGAAGCGAGTGTTGGTGAAGCCGTAGATCAGAGGGTTCACAGCGCAGTTCAGGTACATGAGGTAGTTGGCGGAAAACCACATGGCATCGTAGCTGCCTTCCACCTGAAAATACAGCGAATTAATATGTAAAATACGGGTCACTCACGGGTGAAGTCAGCTATAGGCCGACATGTTTCGACCTCATACGGAGGTCTTCCTCAGAGCAAATGTGAACCGAGACGCGTGCACGATGTCGTCCCAGTCTGCGCTAATCATAGACTTTTTTAAATCGTTTCTTCGACAGCTTCGACAGCGCAGACGGTGCGGGCGACAGTCTGCAGCCCGCTGGGCGCGCCGTCACCGTAGGTACAATACAGGTATTAGAGAAAACACCCTCATCCTTCAAACTATCAAACCAGCTCGTCAACAGAAATAACTTTTCTTAAAGGACAAAAGCTGTTTTTTTTTTAAATCCGTCGTTATCATACAAATTGCTGGGCCAACCAAATACTTTCTATTGGTGCATTAATTTTGAAAATTGGACCGGTTAATTTGAGTTTGTCCATTACGAACATACAAGAACACAAATCCCATTTTATGATTTCTTCTAAATTAACTTAAATGGCCCTTCGTCCCCTGCTTGGTGTTAAAGAGAAAACTCACCGAGTTGATGTCATTGCTCAAGTTGTTCCGCCAGTAGATGAGCACGGTGTAGGGCAGCCTACAGACGACGGCGGTCATCAGCACGCATGCCGTGATCCTCAGAGCACGGCCCCTGGCTTTGGCGATAGCCTGCCCGCTACCACGGCTCGATAGTTTTCGGGCACTACGCTCTAGCCGCCACATTATGGTACCGTACTGGAAGAATATGTAGTCATCATCATCATCGAGCTCAAAAGGCTGAAAACATTGCTTAGGCAATGTTTAAAACAATATGCATTAAAAATGACTGCGGAGTAACGGTATATCTCTATAAAGTCAATTGCTTATCAAAGGATCCCTAGCGGATCCTATTATATTAAGATAAGGATGCCTCGATGAGTTATTGACTTTATTGAGGTACCCTGTGACTCCGCAGTCATTTTCAACTAAAAAGAAAAAACCGGCTAAGTGCGTGTCGGGCCACGCGCAGTGTAGGGTTCCGTAGTTGCGAATGACAACTTTGAGTTCACACAGGTCACACTCGCACCTCACAGTTTAACGACCAAAAACAATGAAAATTGTATGGAATTTTACATTTTCGAGTACATTTTATAAGTTGGTTGCCTATAACTTTTTAGTTTGTACTTAGGACTCAGCTCTGATAGTTTTCCTTTCAACTTCAGTATATATGTCGCAGGGATTTTGTCGAAAACGTGACATTATAATTTCTCTAGTGAAATTATAATTACAGTGATTATTGTCAATAACGTCTGGTTTGTATAATTTCACGGGCTCTTTTCAGAGTTATTGTAATTTCACTGGGCCGCAATAGTGATATTATAATAAATCTAGGTTTATTATGAGTTGCGTTTGTGGTGGGAGCCCCGCGTGTTCTGATTGGTCAATTTGTTATTAATTTGTTATGTCATTTAAATTACTTGCTCAATTATGTAACCTACCAACTTTTTTAAGTAACATATTTTGACAAAAAGTAAATCATCATCATCAGGTCTTTATTAGTCTCACTCCACTGCAGGAGCACGACCCTCATAGTACATATTATTCATTTATTATTATTAATTAAGCTTTATTCAAATCCAAAAATTGATGCTGGTGAGTGACTAAAATGTTACTATCAGTATTACGTACTATTTAGCTTATAGTTATTAAAGTTATGGTTTGATTAGTAAGCGTTATAACTTTTTCAGCATATTTTATAGTATAGATAGTACTATAAAAAGTGACAAGTTAATTTAAAAAAAAAATTCTAAAAATCTGTTTTTTATTTCCTAACTCTACTTGTTAGTCAGGTGGTAACGAATGCGGACCAATCAGCGATCGCTCTGATAATCTAACGGCTTTCTTAAACCAGTGTTTTTGTCAAAATATCACTGCCTTACAATTTCACTGCATCGGTCTAGTGAAATTATAATGGTACTGAAACTAGCCCGTTAAATTGTAAGTAATACAAACGATTGACAATAATCTGTGTAATTATAATGTCACTAGTAAAATAATAATATCACGACTTTTATAATATCTCTGCAACATATATACTACGGCTGTAAATTTTTTCACGTATCTATATATAACCGTTTAGCATATAGAGGGGGGGAGGGGACACTTACCTCTAACAAAAACAGGGACTCTTACCTTTAAAACGGATCCCTAAATCGAAAAATGGAAATGGAACTGTCGCAGGGATTTTGTCAAAAACGTGACATTATAATTTCTCTAGTGAAATTATAATTACACTGATTATTGTCAATAACGGCTGGTTCGTATAATTTCACGGACTCTTTTCAGAGTTATTGTAATTTCACTGGGCCGCAATAGTGATATTATAATAAATCTAGGTTTATTATGAGTTGGGTTTGTGGTGGGAGCCCCGCGTGTTCTGATTGGTCAATTTGTTATTAATTTATTATTCTATTTGTTATGTCATTTAAATTACTTGCTAAATTATGTAACCTGCCAAATTTTTTAGGTAACATATTTTGACAAAAAGTACATAATTATTATTCATTTATTATTATTAATTAAGCTTTATTCAAATCCAAAAATTGATGCTAGTGACTTAAATGTTACTACCAGTATTACGTACTATTAAGCTTATAGTTATTAAAGTTATGATTTGATTAGTAAGCGTTATAACTTTTTCAGCATATTTTATAGTATAGATACCTAGTACTACAAAAAGAGACAAGTAAAATAAAAAAAAATATTTTCTAAAATCTGTTTTTTATTTCCTAACTCTATGTTTAGTACTTGTTGGTCAGGTGGTAACGAATGCGGACCAATCAGCGATCGCTCTGATAATCTAACGGCTTTCTTAGACCAGTGTTTTTGTCAAAATATTACTGCCTTACAATTTCACTGCATCGGTCTAGTGAAATTATAATGGTACTGAAACTAGCCCGTTAAATTGTAAGTAATACAAACGATTGACAATAATCTGTGTAATTATAATGTCACTAGTGAAATTATAATATCACGACTTTTATAATATCCCTGCAACAGAACGAAAAACAATATTTTTTAAAGCCCTTTTTAACGATATCCTACACGATGGGTAAATAAAGAAAAAAAAATACTCCCCCACTTTACTTGTATGGGAGCAACCCTAAAAAATTTTTTTTCAAATTTTTTTCTACCACTTTTTGGCATGATTAATATACATACGCATACCGAATTACAGCCTTCTAGTACTTATGGTCTCTGCGTAAAGCCGCAGATGGACAGACAGACAGACATGGCGAAACTATAAGGGTTCCTTGTTTACTACGGAACCCTAAAAAGAGTTAAGGAAGCGGATAGTGAGTTAAAAGATATAAATATTGAATTTAAGGCAGATCTATGGTTATAGTTCTGTTTTCCCCAAAAGTCATGATTAAGGTGATACCATAGCAATCAACTTACAGTTAGAACCATGAGTCCAAGTGGAACCCACACCAGTAGGGAAAGTGTGAAATGCCAATATATTCCAAGCACTTGAACGTCTTCAACGCAATACGTTTCCAGATAATCCAGCCACTGCCGCTCCTGAAATCATATCAAAACCATATGGTTTTATGCACGGGGCTGTTAATTTCTTAGGATTGAATTACACTTCATACAAGTGAAATGATATTAAAGCCTAAAACTGCCACGCTAGCCAGACCCATGAGAGGTCTCTTTGATGTTTATAAGCTTTGTTTAGCTTGCGTTTCCTAAGTCGCCTTCTACGACATCCACGGGAAGACATGGAGTGGTCCTATTTCACTCTGCCGTGAACCGCATGGCAAAAACCTACTTATATTACCTAATTATGTATTTTCGCACTAACCGTATACTCCCTTTTAACGATCCAAGGTAGTGACAGAAGTATGGCAACCACCCACATGCAAACGATAGCTTTAGGCGCCATGGTTCTGGTGACCCTCGCGTCAGCTGACAAGGCGGCTGCTGCCAGCCGGTCGTAGGAGACTAACATGACTGCGCCTACTCCCGCCAGTAACAGTGTAGCTGGAAGTAGGGGTTCCAAGTTTAAACAATTGACGTTGGCTATATAAGCGTGTGTATTGGTGGGTCGATTCGCCGTTCCTAGTACACATTATACCTCACAGAGCAAGGAATTTCATAGTCGCTCGCGAGCTACATTAAATTCTTTACTCTGTGACACAGTCTTCATGATTCGCGTCGCGTATAGTCTTTTTTAATGTAATCTCTTTTTGCACGTTATATTTTTGTTTCTATCGTGAAAACGGGCGTATAAAAACCTAAACCTTTGTAAAAATATTATTTATTTTTACAAAGGAAAGGATAGGTTTGGAGAATAATTTATTTAACTTACCACTAAACAACTACCTACCACCATAATTGGTTCCATGACTTAGTATGTTTTTAATTAAACTTAAATTAAAAAATACGTACAAGTAATCAAGAGAGCCGAGGATATACCTAACCATCTTTTGGAACGTATACTTCTGGTACTGAACAACTTTCCCAAGGAACATGGGTCGAAATATGAAAATAAGGTTCCTCATACAAAACTGCTAATCAGCAGATCGGTCTAATATGTGAAGTATTTTTTTTTCATATTCGACCTATGTTCATCGAGGAAATTTGTTCAGTGTTATCATTATCAGTATAGAAAATACTTATATTGAAAAATATAGCTAGGTTACAGATTTACACAGTGTATATTGGGTACTTAGATTGAACAGGAAGGGCGTGACAAAGGCTATGGTGGATGACAGATCAAGGTGGAAAGAACTGACATACTGTGCCGACTCCACATAAAAAAGTGGGAGGTAAAGGAAGAAGAAGATATTGGGTACTTAGATTATATACTCTTTAAGCCTAAAAGCGTAGAAAAAAATTGTGTCCACCCCATAGACTATCATACAAACACATAGCTACCAATTTAACGGATTTTGATGGCATTAATTGACAGGACGCGTGTGCTAGCGCCTTCAAGCAACACGGCTGCTGTACGGAAGGCGTGTTGCTCGAAGGCTAGCGCTAACACAAAGCTGTCACGCACACAAGCATTGAAAAATTGGACAGTTTTTTTAACAATCAAAATAAGTCATGAGTCTAGAGAGTATACATGGCGAAATTTTGATCGTTCTGGACCCTTAAAGGGGTGATTCAGCCCGTCGATATGAACCATTTTTCCTATGGGACCAATGCTGGAAACTCAAATTTTATTTCGACATTTTCATACAAAAGTGTTCAGCCGCCCGGGCAATTGTATAGGAATGTCGAATTTTTTTTTCGAGTTTACAGCATTTGTCCCATAGGAAAAGTTGTTTATATTGACAGGCTGAATCACCCCTTTAATGGTCCGGAACGATCAAAGTTTCGCCATGTATAGGTAGTCAAAGATTGGGTACAACTTACCTTGCAGAAACCCCTCAAACTGACAACCGAAAGTCTTCAGCACGTACTGCTGATAGAAATCCCTAACCAGCATGAACCAAGGGCAGAAAATCAAAGTGACCAGATCAATACAGGCCAGGTTCCCCACGAGGTAGTTGCTGGCACTCCAGAGCCATCTGTTCTTGATCAGGATAAGCAGAATGATCGAGTTCATGAAGATCCCTGAGATTCCCACCACTAACATAAATGTCAGCTTTATAGCGATTTCTTTGACTGGCTTGATGTGCCATAGTGTGTTAGGGAATTCATATTGGGAGGTGTCGAGCTGAAATATAAATAACATATAGAGCTATCTATATACTATCTCATTACTAGAAAACAAAAAAAGGTTAATAGATAGATAAAATAAATGGTTTTAGATAGCTAAAAATCACAAAGATTGGCCTATAGTCATTTTAGCACAAGTACAGTCAGGGGCAAAAAACCTACGAACAGATTTAAAATTCGGCCGACGCCCGGGGATCGGCCCTGGGAGCCCGAAACCCACACGGACGATGTTCCGGACACCAGCTAGTACTTTTTGATGAGTCATTTGACTGGGTTTTAGTCAAATCCAGCCTGATGGGAAGCACCGATGAGGTATACTGACGCCGATATAATAATGCATGGTCACTCTTGCCTTAAAAATCCCGAGGTAGTATTTAGTATAATACAAACCCTTAAAGGGGTGACTCAGCCCATCAATATGAACAACTTTTGCTATGGAATCAATGCTGTGAACTCAAAAAAGAAATTCAAAATTTTATACAAGTGTTTTGCCGCCCGGGCGAAATGTATGGAATAATCAAAAAAAAATCTTTATCCCAGCTTTGACCCCATAGGAAAACTTCGTCATATTGACGGTCTGAGTCACCCCTGGTATATCAAGAGTCATGTTACACTATTTTCTGAAACAGTAAATTTAGGCAAAATAATGTACCTACTCAACGCATTCCGACCACTGCCATCCTATCCTAATCCTAATCCTAACTAATATTATAAATGCGAAAGTGAGTTTATTTGTTTGTTACGCTTTCACGCCATATCTACTGAACCGATCGTCATGAAATTTTGCATACACATAGGTTAGGGTACCGAGAAGGACATCCTAATCCTATCCTAACTAATATTATAAATGCGAAAGTGAGTTTGTTTGTTACGTTTTCACGCCGTATCTACTGAACCGATCGTCATGAAATTTTGCATACACATAGGTTAGGGTACCGAGAAGGACATATAGGCTTTAAATTACGCGGGCGAAGCCGCGGGTTACAGCTAGTAGTATATACTTAATACTACTACTCTTTTTCGGTCGTTGTTTAAAACAAAAATCGAAAATACGTACATTTATCAAGTCTTCTTCATTCATTTTGTCACATTTGCTTTCACTTCACGGTCCTCGATTCCAACTGACGATTCATTGTGAATATCGATAAGCCTTCGAGATAAGCCTGCAGTAGTCCATTACCATGAAAGCTTTGTTATCAATGGTGATTGATATGGTCTCGAACTTTTAGACGTGAAGTTCATATTCCCAAGGGCATTGGCCGGGATTGTAAATACAATCATCATCATCATCAGGTCTGTTTTAGTCTCTACTGCTGGAGCACGACCCTCCCTGTACTACCAGAGTCATATAATATAAGTCAGAGCAGTCAGAGGATTAGGCCTACACTCTCCACGCTGGCCAGACGGGTTGGAGAGGTCTAAGCTTTGTTTAGTTTGTGTTTCCTAAGTCGCCTTCTACGACATCCACGGGAAGACTTGGAGTGGTCCTATGCTATTCACGAGACTTCGATGCCCGTCTGTCTGTCACCAGGCTATATCTCATAAACCGTGATGGTAGACAGTTGACATTTTCACAGATGATGTGTTTCTGTTGCCGCTATAACAACAAATACTAAAAATAGAATAATATACATATTTAAGGGGCGCTTTCATACAAAAAACGTGATTTCTTTGGTGTTTTTTTCTTCATTTAGTAACGGTAACAGGCAGTGGCGTAACAATAGGGTGGCAAGGCTGGCAAAATGCCACGGGCCCCCAACCCAAGAGGGCCCCGGCCCAAGAGGCCGCGAGCTCAAGAATATATTTTAGAAGAAATAGAAAAACGATATTTCGTTCTATGGATGAATGGAAAGTCTCCAATACGCATTGGGCTATCGTGGGGACTACAGACCATTCCCTCTCGCCTAAGAGAGGAGGCCTATGGCCATTAAGGGGACAAATACAACGTGGAATTGAGTACGTTGAAACTCTCGAAGCCGAATTTTCCACGGCCCCAGAGGCAAAGAGGGTATAGTTACGCCACTAGTAACAGGTAGACTCTTGAAATATTCACTGAATATAAAGTTGTAGGTATATTCATTTTAAAAATAAATAAATAAATCAATCACATATTTGTATAGCTAATGGCACGGAACCCTTTGTGCGCGAGTCTCGCACTTGGCCAATTATTTTTAATTTTCTATATTGGAACTTCCAATTTGGAAGGATAAGACGTAAACGTAGAATAGATACAAAGATGGACGTATAGGATTCTTGCAGTAGGTAACCTGCCATACGAAATGATGATGATGATGATACAAAGATGGACTCGAAGGAACGATAACCCAACTGACAACATGGAAGAATTAGATAAAGGACGTGGACAAGCCGTGTAAGGATTAAAAAGACTAAAGGGATTACTCCTGTCCAATTTTTAAACCGGCAACTTAGCCCGTAACTTTGACATTCCCATGCAAAAGTGTTTAGCCCGCCGGGCAATTCGAATTTCCAGCTTATCCTATAGTCAAAGTTGTTAACAGCCCGTTTAGGGCTTAACGGCCCCTTAAGCATATAAATCTTTATTAAGTATAAATATAACTGTCTAGATCCTTTGAGGGATTGGCATAATATAATACGCAAAGGAAAATATAATAGCTTGTAGCCCAGTGAATATCGACATCAAACATTGCAAACGCACATGTACCGGCGATATTTTTTAATTGTAGAGAAGAGACTACTAAGAATTGTCTACACGCAAGTTCGCAACTTTCCTAACCCTGTGCTACTCCTAGGGGGCCGACCCGAAAGATAACCTTAGGAAGCCTAAGAAAAATACCTTAAGGAAGCCTTTTTCTATAGTATCTTTGTGGTAAGTACCTATACTTTTATAAAATACACTTATTTATCTTCCGTTTGAGTATAATTTGATCTCTCTATGACTTACAGTTATTGAGTTATAGCTTGTCAAACCATGCCAATTTTTTCCCAAATTTTGCACAATTCGGGGTAGTTTTGCTTTCCGGGCCCGTACCAAAGTAACTAAAGATCTTACAAGAAAGTTGTAATAAAAAAAATATAGAATACTATATTATCTACGCTTTCAAATGATTGTAATTTTATCTCTCTAAATTTTTTAATAGTAGAGAAACAGACTCTTAAAAAGGGGTCTTTTCGACCGAAGAGGAAAATTTGATGTAGAAAGTGGGCTGGATAGTCTCCATTTGGATCAATGCAATTTGACATTTGTTTGTTACACTTGTTAAAAAAAGTTCAAAATATTGAACTTGGCTCTCATTTCACATTTATGATTTTGATCGGATCAATTATGCAATATCTTAATCCCAGACAAGGACATATACCAACTAATATTATACATGCTAATGTGAGTTTTTTGTTTGTTTGTTACGCTTTCACGCCCTATCTACTGAACCGATCATCGTAAAATTTTGTGTAGGTACTTGTACACGTGTGAAGTACGATAAACGACAAAGGCTGCCTTTCATCCCGCAAAATAGTTTTTGTATGACAAATGGGAATTAAGCAAGTTTTGCAACAGTATTTAGTAGTAACAGGAAATGAGGACGCCCAAAAACAAGATGGGTAGACGACTTGACGGCATACGATAAAAATTGAAAAATTTTAGCCAAGGACAGAGAGCTATGATGGACTAGAGGGGAGACTATTGCCCAGCATTGGGACACTACAGATTAATGAAAAAATAAAAAAGTTACAGAATCACTTCACATCTTTATTTTTTACGGGGTAGATCGTCTATCATCGATCCAAAGGATTCGTAAAAAAATATCGCCAGGGTATCCACCGAATCAACGAAATAAATTACACGCATTTACACCATTATTTCCATAGTTTGAATAGAGACGACATTTTTTTTTTAATCTATGATTATTTCGTTGATAAACAAACAAGAATATCTCAAAGCGCGGGAAACTTCGACTTGACACTGCTGGCTTTAAAGCCATAAGAAACTGATTTTTTTTTTATTTTTTTTATTGTTTTGCGGCCCTGGATACAAATCCTTTAGAGCCTTTCTTCATTTATTTCGCCATTTGGCGAGTTCTTGTTTGTTGTTAACGAAATGATGGTGTAATTCATTTCGTTGTTGTCACGGAACCCCTGGCGACAACTCTTCGTGAATCCACTGGTTTCATCATTGACGACGCAGCAAGGCGGACAACCACCAACCCGCTGTGTAAATCTCACTACAGCCGCACAGAGACAGTCAATTTTAGTTATTCTACACATTGTTCTAAATATGGGCATTTATAACACCAAATAAACCAATTTCACATTATAAAATCCACTAGAATCAATTTGCGAAACAATCCAAAATACACACCGTGTAGTCCGCTAAAATTCCCGCCAAGAACCCCTCAATTAAGTTACGCGTTACAGTCAATGTCGGGGGTTCTTGGCGGGAATTTAAGCGGAAAGCGAAGCGGACTCCACGGTGTTTGTTTTGGATTGTTATGCATTTCTAGCCCCGTAGCATGGCTCCCGTGACGCCGTTTATATCGCGCGATAAACTATCTACTTCTCGCTCTTCAGTATTGCGAAAAACAAGATGGCGATAGTAGATAAACGTTGTCGCGCGTGCCATGCTACGGGGGCTAGTCGACTTTATAATGTGAAATCCATGTAATTTAGTGTTATAAATGCCCATGTCCAAGAACAATGTATGGGATAATTAAAATAAACTGTCATGGTTGGTGCAGGTGTAGTGAGAATTACATAGCGGACTGGTGGTTGTCCGCCTTGCTGCGTTGGCTATGATCGAACCAATTGGTTCGTGAAGGATTGTCGCCAGGGGCTCCATAGAAACAATGACATGAATTTACACTATCACTTCGTTGCAAGAAAACTCGACAAAACGCGGGAAACTGCTGGCTAAATACGTATTGCATGAAAGCCATAAAAAAAATATAAAATATGGATATGTCAATGTCAAATGTCAATTACAAGTCTCAGTAAAACAAAAAAGTTTGAAAATTTGTTTACGCTGCTGTTTACCGATTCCAATTCTCGAAAAGAATTATGACACACCGTTTAGATTACTGATCAACCAATTTTCCCTACAGTACTTAGGTAGGTAAAATCTTGAGTTCCTAATGTATTTGTGATGAAATAGGTACTTACCTCTGCAGGATATGATTTCATCATGTAGCTTCTCGGATTTCATATTACACGACATTCACAACCTTCATGACATAATCGTCCACCTGACCCAGGGCTAATAATAAAATTTCCATGATAGGTATGTACTTATACACATTATTTTTATAATATTAAAACTTACGTGAGATAAATTCATTATGAAAACACGGCTTTAATTACGTTTTATTACGTGGGATCCACTGACTAGTTTCGGTCTGTTACCAGTCGGCGGACCGACGTAATAAAACGTGAATAAAGCAGTGTTTTCAGAATACATTATTTCAGTAAAAAAAAACAGGAATTGTAGTAAATTCTTAATGATTTTTAAGATTTTTGGGTCACATAAATCTCTAAGTGCACCAAATTTCTGCATCAGTCCACTGTGTTCTGACTTGAGTACTTAGCTGAGACACTCAGAACAGTAATTTGTACCATATAATTTGTTTCAAAACCCTTGTTATAATTGGTGTTAGAACCCGACTGGCCAGCATGGAGAGTATAGGCCAAATCGTCTGACTGCTCTGGCTAAAATATAGCTCTCTGGTAGTACAGAGAGGGTCGTGCTCCTGCAATGGAGACTAAAAAAGACTTGATGATGATGATAGTTTGTTTCTGTTTTGTCACTCTGTTATACCCCAAAAACAGTACCTATCTAAAAAGTGCAAATGCTCCAAAGGTACATTTTACAGGACAATCCAAAACTTACCTAAATTTGTACCTCTAGAGAATTTGTCTTTGCATTCAGAGTGAGGTCTGACCACGTTCCAGTTAACAAATTCTAACTATTGATGCATTCTAACTAGTGACCTAATCAGAATTTAGGTTTTATCATAAGGAGAAAGACTTGTTACATGTTCTGGAATGTAATCAGATACTGCTCAATGAGACAGGTTCTAATCTGGAGTACGGACAGAGAATGGATTGCTGTATGCAGTGTTGAGCAAACCATTGTCACATTTGACAAAATCAGTATACCACTTATGTAGGTGTATAATGTCACTAAGATAAATTTCTTACTAGGGGTCTTGTGAAGCGTGCTAGTCAAACCACGTATATTAAAGCCATAAAAAAATAGAATTTGCTTTCTTTTCAGACAGGGTCCTTTCTACTGAGATAATGATTATTAGGCTGTTGCTTAGCTGCTGTGAAAGAAAAGAAAGAAAGAAAAAAAAAATGTGTCATTGAGTTACCACAATAGAATTTTAATTTAGAAATGTTATCAATTTGCAGACCACTGAATAAGTTCCTCATAGGCTGACAAGCTAATGAGGCCTGCACATTTCAGCCGATGACCCCTATTTAATTTAATCATGGAATCCTCATGTGATGGACTAATTGTTAAAGCTGAACCCACTCCCCTAGAATCTATTGAAGTGAAGCATGAGCAGTGTGAAGGTAAAGGAATTCTTATATTTTTTAAGATGTCAGGTGTCTTTAGGCATGGTCTACATATTTACTTAAAAGCTATTTATTTGTATTAGGGTTGGCAGCACCCAATGCAAATAGCAAAGCTATCAGATAAATATTAAATAAGTGAAATTAAGATAACGCAATAACGCTTGAAGTTGACTTGCACCAAGGATTCAGAAGTTACCTATGATAGTGCCATCCCGGAAATAGCATTTTAGAAAAACATGTGTGCAGTAAATAGAACAATGTGCTATACAAGTTCACTGTAGTACTTACTCATTATGAAATTAATGTAAATGTCAAACGACCAAAAAAAATGGCCATTTTATTGCCAAGTAATCATTTTACAATTGTAATTCGTAAGTAGTTGTAAATGTAAGATATTGATGAGACGATTTGAAACAAATTATTGTGCACTCACAAGTACTATGTGGAAACACTGAATAATGTTTTAAATATTTTACAGATGACGATTCTTCTACAACAGAAGAAGCTGAAAACGAAAGAATAAAGAAGAATAAATGCAAGCGCAAAAACAACCAGAATCGGGTTGAATGTGACATTTGTCAACATTCATTCAGTAGTAAGACTTCTTTGATAAGTCATTTAATAATTCACACTAGGGAGAAAGCTCTTGATGAGTGTCAAACCTGCAAACGCCAATTTAAGAACGGCGGCCTGTTAAAACGTCATGAGATATATTCTCACACTAAAGAGAAACTTCATGTGTGCAGTATTTGTGAATTTGCATTCCAAAATAAATTTAGATTACAGCAGCACTTAGCAACTCACATCAAGAAGAGTTTTGAATGCAGTTTGTGTTCCCACGTCTTCCAACATAAGAGTCATTTGCACAGCCATTATTTGGTTTCTCATACTGAGAAATGTTTTCAATGCAATTTGTGCCCACGTGCCTTCTATTATAAGTCTCGTTTGCAAAAGCATTTGGTGTCACACACTAAAAAATGTTTTGAATGTGATATTTGTCACCGAAAATACGATAAAAAGGACAACCTGAAGAAACACATAAGATTTCATAGTGATGAGAATCTTCTAGAATGTCATATTTTCCATACACGACTGAGAGGTGGTTTAAACCGCCATTTATTAACTCACAGTGTAGAGAAACGTTATTCTTGTAGCATTTGTCCACGACAGTTTGATTATGAGTGTCTTTTGAAATATCATTTAAGAACACATACTGGCGAGAAACACTTTGAATGTAATATTTGTCACCATAGGTTTGCAAAAAGCAATTTATTAAAAAATCCTCTTACGGTTCATACAGGTGAGAAACCATTTGTATGCAATTTCTGTGACCGTCAATTTAGAGTAAAGCAAAATTTAATTGGCCATTTAAGGAAACACACTGGTGAAAAGCCGTTCGTATGCAATGTGTGTCAACATCGCTTTAGCAAAAAAATTGCGTTAATAACCCATTTAAGAAGTCACACAGGTGAGAAACCATTTGAATGTAATGTATGCGAACGTCGGTTTAGTTGTAAGATTAATCTAAATACGCATTTAAGAATCCACACAGGTGAGAAGCCGCATGAATGTGCTCAGTGTCCAGCTAAGTTTAGTGATATAAGTGCATATAACAGACATTTAGTAACACACACTCAACTTAAACCATTTGAGTGTAATGTGTGTGGACGTCTGTTTTCATTGAAGAATAACTTGTTATTACATTTAAGAACTCATACGTCTGAGAGACCGTATGAATGTGACTATTGTCATAAAAAGTTTAATCTTAGGGGAAATCTGGTGTCGCATATAAGAAGACACACAGGGGTAAAGCCGTATGCATGCAGAGTTTGCAAAAAGAAGTTTTGTGATAGTGGCGACATGAAAAACCATTCAAGAATTCATTTGACCGAGAAACCTTTTAAATGTCCCCTATGTCAGCGTGGCTTTGTCAGGAAAAGTCGTTTAAATTCCCATTTGAAAAAGATTCACGGTTCCGATACTCCTTTGTGGCGAGACACTCGCCACTATAATCCGCTCCGCTTATGAAAGTTGCACCACGCCACAATTGGATCACCCGATGCCTGCGTGCGCGCCGCGCCCAAGATCCCGTAACGGTCGCCGCCGCCGCCAGTCGACGCAAGCCTCTCGTACGCACGCAGGCATCGCGTGATGTTGAGTTGTGGTTTCACTGACCACAAGCGGAGCGGATTTGAAGTGGCGGACGACTCGCCACACCTTAGTCGATTTCTAAAATTATTGTAGTACACAATGATAATGATTAATGATGATGATTATAGAAGTCTTAAAATTTAACAGATAATATGGAATTATCTGTGTACTTTAGTAATGTACTTGTATCTAGTGTCAATGCATCTCAATCAATCAAACAATGAGTGCTTGCCTTGGACAAACTTGGATTCTGATCAACTTATATAAAATTAAAAATTTTAAGCAACCCCTGACACGAAAATTCCTTCACTTTTGTTAACGGCTGTACCGATTTTGCTTGAACATATCTACAAACCATCACCAAGAAACCTGCTTTAATGTAAATAAGCCGCCTCGAAATCGGTTCACCCGTTTTAGAGCTACAGTGCCACAGACACAAAGGTACACACACCGTCACAGAGCAGTCAAACTTATGCTACCAACATGCTAAACGTGGCCTTAATGTTTTACAGACCTGGGCTCTGTCTACCCCGCAAGGGAAAACAACGTAAAAGTATGTATGTATGTATGAAGTTCTTAGCTAAAGGTGACCTTTTTTGAACCAAGAAATGCTTCGCGTTCTCACTGACAGACACAAAAATTAATGTATGACTTGATCAATTATATTTTTATTGTGTAAGTTTTAATTTCTAAGTTAATGTGTTGTTTTTTTTATGTGAACTATTGTACCTAATATTCGCGAAATTATAGATTCTTTAAACATATTTGTTAGAAAGACTAAGTATTGCTTTTTCTGCACATACAGCACATGATATTTTTTTTTTAAAGTTTTATTTTAATATACTTTTTTTTGAAAGCTTAAAAATTGTCATATTTGATTTCACAACAGAGTTGCCCACCCCAAGAATCTAAAAACAACAGCTCACTAATTTAAAAAAAAAAAGGTGAAAACAATAGGTAAAGTAAAAAGCTCTCATTTCATACTACTTTTATTTAATTAAAACAATCACCTAGTTTTATTAGTTACCGCAGCCTGCCTATTTACTAACTCGGATGACAGGTGTCGATGCCTATCTACCTAGTATTTGCTGTTACAATGCGGTTTTTGTATTCCAAATAAAAAGTTCGGGCAAGATAAACCCGGATTGTATCAGTAAATTCTAGATTGATAGACTTCGTCATCCGAGTTAGTAAATAAGGGGGCAGGTCACAACTTTCACAACAAAAGAAATTGTTGACGTAAGTAATTTAATCGCTAAAAATTGTTTTAAAGTTTAGGCCGCTTCCAAAGCCGGAATGCAGAAGAAGCGACAACAGATTGCACAGCGCATTTTCTTCAAGCGACGTCAACTTACAATTTTAGTCAACCTTAGAATATGAGTAAACTGAGTAAATAGGTTAGGTGAACATATCATGTTATCTATGGGCACGGTATTGCCCCCCTAGTTGAGCAAAAAAGCACTTCAAGCCATTTTCGTCGCTCTATAACTTCATCGTGGATAAAACCAGACGTCTGAATTTTCAGTTACCAAGCAGGCATTGTATAAACACGGTATATTTAAAATTTTATTCAACTTGAGCCAATGGTTTAAGAATTATAACTAGGCGAAGTTCCATATTTTGTCACTCACAGACTAGAAGACATAGAAGTGTCAAATTTAGAACCAATACAATTAGTATTTCGTTTATGCATCAAGGGAAAGCTCAAATAGGTATTTCGCGTTTTCGGTCCAGTTTTCTAGATACACCAACGTCACCAACAGCATAAATAACTTTATGATCCCACATAAATATATCGGATTACAAAATTACATTTGCAGTGTTTGAATCTACGTTGTTATTCAAGAAAACTTGGCAATCGCATTATTAAAATAAGAAAAACTTGTGAGGTGAAAGTTTGTATGAAGATAATAATGCGCTTTTATGGTAATTGTTAATGGTTCCATTGAATGGTTGTTGTTGTTGTTTATCGTATATATAAATGGCTACAGTGTCTGATTTTTTAAGCTGCCTAAAGGCATCTGACTTAGCTTAATGACTGCCACCCAGGATGACAGCCAAAACCAACGGCTTTACGTGACATAACGAAACTTTTAATGGTACACCCACTAGTAACCTAGGTTATTCGTAATTTAATTATTGCTGTGCTGCTGATGACTAATGACATATGACTGCTCTGGCTAATATACGCCTCTGGTAGTACAGAGAGGGTCGAGCTTCAGCAGTGGAGACTAATAAAAAGACCTGATAATGATGATGATGTGCTGCTGATGACTTGTCAATTTAACTAAAACTAAATTTGTTCAATTCCGTGGTTACAATAAAAATTCATATAATCTAAATATTCAAGAGTCGACTACTACAGTGAAAGAAGTAGGAGATAACAACTTTCTTGGTGTTACCATTGACTGTCATCTAAACTGGAAGGCACATATTAGTAAAGTTAATAAAAAAATATCAAGTTACTGCTTTGCTCTCTCCATTTTATCTGAAAATTCATCAATCGAAGTTACACGCACTGCATATTATGGTAATGTGTACCCTTATTTATCGTATGGCATTATTTATTGGGGAAACTCTGTAAATGTATCATCTACTTTTATACTCCAAAAGAAGTGTTTGCGAATTATGTACAATATGTATCAAGACGAAACATTAAGATTACTTTTTAAGCAGGAAAGATTTCTCACACTGAATAATATATATATACTAGAAATATGTATGTTTGTTAGAAATAATATGAACTATTTTGCAAAAAAGACTGACTTTAGAAATAATTTAAGAAATATCTATGAATATGATTTACATTTACCAATAATTAATAATAATATTTATAACAAGAGCACATTAATCTCAGGTATTAAAGTATATAACCACTTACCACTTGAATTTAAAAGCATTGAAAATAATATTATATTCAAACGAAAATTAAAGATTTGGTTACTAGATCATATTTTCTATGATTTAACTGAATATTTTAAGTATAATACAAATAATAATAGGCCTAAGCGGTTTTGTGATTATAATTAATAATTGCCAAATTTAATTTTAGCTTGTACTTATATGTACCTATATTGCATACCTGAAAGGGTAAGACTGTTGAAACTGTTTTTATTTGTTTACCATCTTTATAACACAGTTATGTGCAATAAATATTTTGAGTTTGAGTTTGAGTTTGATGAATAATTCAATGAGGGTTCTCTGAAATGCTGACCACCAGGCCGTGTAGTTCCCGACAGAGTAGAATAGGACCACTCCAAGTGTTCCAATGGATCTCGTAAAAGACGACTTAGGGAACACAAGCTAAACAAAGCTTTTAAACATCGAAGATACCTCTGCGAACCGTCTGGCAAGATGTAGAGTGTAAGCTAAATTAGACTGCTCATGGTATTTGGGCAACTCCGTTGCAAATTTTTAAGTTAATTTAAAACTTGCTACGAGTTCTCTCTCTCATAAACCAAGTTCATGGCAGTAATGTTTGTTTGTTTGTTTTTCGTATGTGTAAGTGGCCAACACTGGTGTCAGATTTTTCAAGCAATAATATTAATAATATTTTTAATTCAATTTTTTTTTATGGCAGTAATAGAACTACCTATATAGTCTATAAGTACTTCTCTCACAAAAAAAAATTACGTTCCTGATATTGATTGATCTGACCGCGGAAGGAGCCTTTACTATGTGTATGTGTGTCGCTTTAACTAGGTAGATAATTAAAGGTGTGTCGGTGTCGGGGGATTCTTGGCGGGAATTTTAACGAACAACTTAGGTAGGTACACAAGATGTTTGTTTGTTTCAAAGTGTTTTACAATTTAATTCTAATGAACTTAATAATGCAAACTCAGTGTAATTTGGTATTGTAAATGCCTACATTTATGAACAAAGTGTGGAATTTCTAAAAAAAGGCATATAGGTGTCATGCATGCATAGTGCGGCTGTACAAAGTGAGATCTAATAGGGTCATTTACTTTAGCGGCTGGTGGTTGTCTGCCTTGCTGCGTCGTCTATGATGAAACTAGTAGATTCACGAAGAATTGTCGCCAGGCGCTCCGCAATACCAACGAAATGAATTACACCATCACCACACCACCATCATTTCGTTTGATAGACAACGCCAGACACAGCCAACTGAAAGGCTCTAAAGGATATTACCGTGACTATTATAAAAAAAAAAAACAATGTCACTTATGACATTAGAAAAATGACACTTAGATTTATTTGCCGGCCGATCGTATGTTTGTTTTCATCGAATCGAATTTGAAATTTTTGGGAAGATAAGAAGAAAGATTCAATTTAAGTTAGACTTTATCGGTAACAATATGACCTACTTCTTGAAGTTTTAATGAGCATATTTAATGGATAAAGATAAATGATATTATTTAATTGCAGGATACTAAGGTCAGTGTTTCAGTTAATAATTACACGATTTTGAAAGTATGGGGATACAATTGGGGTCTAAAACAGAAAATCAAATTCATCGTACGGCCGGAACCCTCAATATTCGAGTTCGAATCACACTTGACCGTTTTTTTGTTTTACATGTAAGTAGAATAATAAGCTAACCCACACCAGTCACCCACGGGTATTGAGAGTGGTAGTGTGTAGGCTCTATCCCACTTATACTCCATGATGCCCTAAATTTGTACTTAGATCAGAAGGAAAGTCTTAACGTTCATCAGGCCCTAGGCAGTTGAAGTGGGTACTGACAATTAAATTTTCTATCTAATTTTGGTGACCATGATATACCTGAAGAGTATATTTCTAATTAAGTAACAATATTAAAACTAACTTACATAAACTGAGAATTAAACCTACCTATACAATAAAACTACTTATAAATAAAACCTACCTCTAAATAAAACTTACCTTTAAATAGAAAATGCCCAGTAGGTCATTGCCCTGCGGTAATGTGCCCAGAAGACTGGCAGCATTGCCACGTTGAATGGCAATGCTTATTCTGTGGGCAAAATAGTTGCCAGCCCTCTAGTCATTAGACACCTCGACCAGCCTTTTCAACTATTCAAGTTAGTGAGCAAAAATATCTAATTTTTGAAATAGAAACTTTTTTATTTGAAAAATAGAAATATCGAGCATGGCAAATTCAGCATTGGACATCCACTGGTTTATTTGCCAAAGGTCGCAGGTAAGCACTGTTGTGAGTTCATATGGTTATAAAAGAGACATAAGACTTTTAGTATTTATAACAAGACTAACCACGTCTTTATAATATAATACTAGCCATCTTTTACACTCACCATCATCATCAGGTCTTTTTAGTCTCCCCGCCGAAACACAACCATCTTTGTACTCCCAGTGCTATTTATTAGCCAGAGCAGTCAGGATTTGACCTACACTCCCCACACTCGCTAGATGGGTTGGAGAGGTCTCTTCGATGTTTATAAGAAACCTAAAATAAAATAGTTTTGTTTGTTAAAGAAGATATCTTGAGAACACTAGATTAATATTACTTGATTGCAATACTAAGTTTTAAGGCGGATTCTGTACCATACCATAATACAATAGGTACTCTATTAAGAAAGTTTTTTTGATTATTTTTAGTACTTTAAAGATGATTTAACTTGTTAATTAATTCCATGCTGGTTTGGGAGAAAAGAAAAAAGTAGAATGTACCAGCCGCTTCTTTTACTGCGCAGATCGTAAAAGCCGATCGAGGGAATGGGCTTTAGGAATCATGTCAATATGTGATGCTGCTAGCCACCAATCACTATTTTGATTCTGTTCTCACCTACAAGCCCACCAACATGCTAATTGTGGCCTTAAGGTTTAGCAGACCTGCAGTTTTTGTATTTCAAATAAAAAGTTTGAGCAAGCAAAACCCGCATTGTAACAGTAAATTCTAGCCCAGCTCCCCGGGCTGTCTACTCTGCAAGGGAAAAAGATGTGACAGTATATATGTACACCATGATTTAAGATAGAATATCTAATTTGCAGACTATACCACTGAATTAATGGACTGACAAGTTAATGTTAAAGTTGGTGGAACTCCATCTTAATTTAGTCATGGACTCCTCATGTGTTGGATTGGTGGTCAAAAATGAACCTACATCTCCAGAGTCTATTGAAGTTAAGCATGAGCAGCCAGGTTAGTCTCATTTCTCTCAATCTCAATTGTACATTTTTAATAGCTAAAAAAATGCAGAAATGTGATCCTAAAATTTGGACGAAAGATGAGTGGAGTCGCTGCGCATATTGCATCTCAGTCGCAAGAAGTCCACTGCTGGACATGGGCCTTCCTCATGGATTTTCATAAGGGGGGGGGGGAGTTTCCCATGCTCACCACGCTTGGCAGATGGATTCGTAAGCGCAGTTTGTTTGGCTTATCTTGGTTCCGACGCTGCTGCCCGTCAAAACCGTTTTTTAAACGCGGGAACTGTAGGAGTTTTTTGGATTGGGGTAACAGTAACGGAATAAACAGTCAGCTGGAACAGATTGTTGGCGCTTTGCCATACAAATATGAAATTTCATCATCATCATCATCATCATCATCACCTCATCCATCCATCTATCCATCCATCAGGTCTTTTTTAGTCTCCACTGCAGGAGCACGACCCTCTCTGTACCACCAGAGCCATGTATTTGCCAGAGCAGTCAGAGGATTTGGCCTACACTCTCCACGCTGGCCAAACGGGTTGGAGAGGTCTCTTTGATGTTTATTAGCTTTGTTTAGCTTGTTTCTCCTAAGTCGCCTTTTACGACATCCACGGGAAGACTTGGAGTGGTCCTATTCTACTCTACCGGGAACCACACGACAGATCATCACCTCAGTCCCAAGAATTGCACAGTTGGACATAGGCCTCCCCTAAGCATTCCCAATACGACCGGATGGAAGCGGCCTGCATCCAGAGCCGTCCTGGGACCTTGGTCAGGTCGTCCGACCACCTGATCGGTGGGTGTCAAACGCTGCGCTTACCGGTACGTGGTCGCCATTCAAGACACTTTCTGCCCCATCGGCATAAGGTTTTACGTGCTATGTGCCGCGCCCACTGCCACTTCAAAACACATGTTTGATGACCTTTGTTCTCCTACGGATCTCCTCATTCTTGATTAGAACTTGTAGAGAAACACCAAGGAAAGCATTCTCCTTAGCTCTTTGAGCGACCTTAGCTTTCTTATCATACCCATACATAAGTCATCACGGTAACACACATTGACTATAGACTTATTTACTGTGTATAAGGTCCTATTTCCCTTATTCCATATATCAAGTTCAGCCCGACTCCGTGAGCAATTTAAATAATTCTTAAACATTTCTCAAGATTCTCTCGTTTTAAAAATAAAGATTTAAGGTTTATTCTATTGTTACTTAAAAATTTCATTGATTTAAGCCTGTTTTCTAAAATCTAATCAGCATTATCCCTAATTTAAATCACAAAATAACTGTTAGAATGGATACAGAATTCAAACATTATTTAATTTAGCTATGTTACTAAAATTAATGATAATGTTAATCAATGTTGAAAATATTTTACAGATGACGATTCTTCTAATCCAAAACAAGCGCGAAAAAAAACAATTAACAAGAATAAACGCAGCCGCATGAACAACCACAATCGTGTTGAATGTGACATTTGTCAACAGTCATTCAGTAGTAAGACTTCTTTGACAAGACATTTAATGATTCACACTGGGGAGAAAGCTTTTGAATGTCGAATCTGTGAACGCAGATTTCGTAGAAAAGATACGTTTCTACAACATTTAAAACAGCATTACGACAACCAGGTCCACGAATGTCAAACCTGCAAACGTCAGTTTAAGAACAGCAGCCGTTTAAAAAGGCATGTCGTGTATTCTCACACTAAGGAGAAACTTTGTGTGTGTAAAATTTGTGAAAGCGCTTTCCATAATAACTTTAGATTACAGCAGCACTTGGTAACTCATATCAAGAAAAGTTTTGAATGCAGCTTGTGTTCACGCGTCTTCAATCGTAAGGGTTATTTGCGAAGCCATATGGTTTCTCATACTGAGAAATGTTTTGAATGCGATATTTGTCACCGACAATTTAAAAGAAAGGACCGACTAGGAGAACACATAAGATGGCATAGTGATGAGAATCTTCTAGAATGTCATATTTGCCATACACGACTGAGAGGTGGTTTAAACCGCCATTTATTAATTCACAGTGTAGAGAAACGTTATTCTTGTAACATTTGTCCACGACAGTTTGATTATGAGTGTCTTTTGAAATATCATTTAAGAACACACACTGGCGAGAAACACTTTGAATGTAATATTTGTCACCATAGGTTTCCAACATGCACTATATTAAAAAAACATTCAAGCATTCATACTGGTGAGAAGCCATTTGTATGCCATCTCTGTGGACGTCAGTTCAGATTAAAACATCATTTAAAAGTCCATTTAAGGATTCACACTGGCGAGAAACCTTTCGGATGCCATGTATGTCAACGTCGGTTTAACAGAAAAACAGAGTTAATAACTCATTTAAGGAGTCATACTGGTGAGAAACCATTTGAATGTAATGTTTGCGAACATCGATTTAGTAATAAGAACAATTTAAAAACTCATTTAAGAATCCACACGGGTGAGAAACCTCATAAATGTGGCCTGTGTCCAGCTAAGTTTAGTGATGTCAGTGCGTACAAGCGACATGTCTTTACTCATACTAAAGTTAAACCTTTTGAGTGTAATTTGTGCAAACGTCGGTATTCGGTTAATAATAACTTGTTAATACATTTAAGAAGTCACACACAAGAGACACCGTATGAATGTGATTATTGCCATAAAAAGTTTATTAGTAAGGGATATCTGACACGTCATGTAATAAGACACACAGGGGTAAAGCAGTATGCATGCAAAGTTTGCGAAAAGAAGTTTTGCGATAGTGGCGACATGCAAAGGCATTCAAGAATTCATTTGACCGAGAAACCTTTTAAATGTCCCCTATGTCAGCGTGGCTTTGTCAGGAAAAGTCGCTTAAATTCCCATTTGAAAAAGATTCACGGTTCCCATACGCCATAATCCATTTTTAAAATGATTGTAAGACACAATAATAGGTGTATGAGACTCAACATTTAAGGAGTTTAACTGTGTATGTAAACTGACTCCTTAAATCAAGCAATCAGAGCTATAAGTATAAAAAAGCAGCTACTTATCTGCAATTGAGACCTTAAAGGAACCTTCTTTCTCTTTTATGTCTGTGCCAATTTCTAAGGTATGTATGACTTAGTGACTATTGACAATTGTAATTCCTATTAAATAAACATATTTGTGCTCTCATCACTTATTTCAAAATACCCTCATATTTGTAAACAATTCAAAATAGAAATATTGGAGCTTCCCGATTGGACATCTGTTGACGGCACCACGATGTATCTGTCACCGGAAATTCACAAGAATCGTAAGTTGATAAATTTCCGAGTTGATAAATTTCCAACTATCGGAAAATCGTTAAAATATATATGGTATGTATTTCAGTAAATTTATCAATTAACGGCGTCTTGCAATTAAATGATCCGACGATGGCAAGGCGTACGCTGGTTGCCTTTCTTACTGCACATTTTTGCGTTGGCAGCCATTTTCGGGGGCTCATTAACTGAAATAGAGAGTCGTCACCTGTCTATTTATCCGTGTTTTTAAACATAGGCAGTAGGTGCCATAGTCCTTCCCATATACCATTTTTCAATCCACCACAGAATACCCCAATAGTACCAATGTAGTTTTTTCGTGGTCCCTCCATAGTCCTGCACTTCAACTCACTCAACTCCCAGTTGTCAAAGAGAACAAAAATCAAAATAAAAAAAAACATTATTATATCTTTGTTGTATATGTGTCTTCTGTCCTGCCCCCTTATTTACTAACTCGGATGACAGGTGTCGATGCCTATCAATCTAGAATTTACAGTTACAATGCGGGTTTTGCTTACTCGAAACCGCATTGTAACAGCAAATCCTAGATTGATAGGCATCGACACCTGTCATCCGAGTTAGTAAATAGGGGGGCTGGCCTGGTTACGCTCCATTACAAATTATAGTAATAACTTTTAGAAGGCAACCACGCAAGCAAATAGTCTTATTTTGCAGTTGGGAGTTACCTTCCATCATGCCATCAGATTCAGCCATTTAATTCATTATCTGATACATTACTTTTTTTTGCCTTAGTATGCTCTCGGCCCTGGCCGAATTGAAATTAATGACCCTTATTTCAATATGATTTTTATAGGATTTCTGTTATCAAATATACAGCAAATTAGCAGCAATAATATTAATGTAGGATTGATGGACACCTGCTAACATCCCCCATTGCCTCAGCGACGGCTGTCGCGCAGGCCTCTGGCGTGGTAGATGGTAAGGCAAGGCACCGCCTCCACGAGCGAAGAGTCGCGTCTATTTTATCGTCATGCCACTTATTCATTTTTACATTCCCTTGGCCTGTGTCTACACACGGCGGTATTATCGCCGCGATGCGACAAATGGCAAAGTGATAGCGAAAGTCAATCATATCTCCTTTAGAATAGGGTATACCTATAATAGTTTAAGATAGAAGCGCGGACTTGTCGCGATTCTCTCGCTCGTGGAGTCTCTCTCGCGCTTGGACGCGATTCCTGCGTAAAATAAAACAATTTTATCCAATCAAAATTATACTTAACAATTTTTTAGATAAAATTTACTTAATAAGTACGGAGTAATAATACAGCGAAAAATAGTGAATAATAAGCTTTTTAATGTTAGAATTTAGAACGCACTGAATTAGAATCAATGCTATACAATACAACATCCTTACGCAAAGAAAATTAACATCTTTGTGCAAATAACACTCTTCATGAAAGCTGCTTTTGCATTTTCGTCAAGGAGTTTAGCACATAGGAATAAAAACTGTCTAGAGTTCTTTGCTGCCATTAGTAAATTGACGCTACTTGAGATTCCAAATTACATATGCATTTTAATTAATTTCGCCTTTTTTTTACATTATCAAATGTCTATTTTAGCTTAAAATCTAGGCTTTTCGTAGTCATGGTATAAAGTAATACAAATAGATTAAAAAATAAATATTTTCGTCTTGTAATACCTATGCAACTCATAGGTATAAAGAATTAGTATAGAGAGCCATAAATCACTTGGGTCGCTCAGGATTCTAACACCTTAAATACTTTCTAATGACTCGGTGTCACGGTCAATGGTCATAAATCAGTCGTTAGAATCCTTAACTTGCTCGCAAGGATTGAAATACTGGTATTTATAGAAACCGGTATCATTGACCTTGGTGAGATACCGGTACCAGAGCGTCAACCATGAGTTTGTTCACATCATTTACGAGAGTAGTATACGGTAACGTTTTGAAAATCGTCATAGTTTACTATACTGTATCTACTATGAGTACAAAATACCAGAGTAGTTTTCGAGTCTCGTATTGGAAATCGTCTCATGGCTGAATGTAAACGAATACGCCTATGTTTACAGGAACATTTTCTGCGGCATCAGCACCATGAGATACAAAATTGACCTTCATTTTCTATCGATTAAGACAATAGTTTACTATTACGAGCTATCGTATAAATTACTATAGGTCGAATCGTTTACTACTAACGTTTAAACTCATGGTTGATGCTCTGTGCCGGTACTATTTTTTCATCAGTATATCGCTACTATACCGGTACCAGTACCGATACTCGTCAAATTGTGAAATAGTCACTGTGAGAAACCAGATCTAGTGCAAATTAAATGATTGATTGATTGATTGAAGGATAAAGGAAAATAACTTCATAAGTACCTATAACATAAACTGAACTCAGCATACGTCATAAAGGAGGAAACAGTCGTAAATAGAAGTATTGGGCGACGCGTCGTATTTTTACCGCCCTATAGCTAAATAATGTACCGGTACTTTAACGGCAGAGAACCAGTACTTATCTGGAACAGATAGCCAGGTACCGAAATGAAAAGAACCTATAAATACCAGTACAGAATCAGTACTTTTGGTACCGGTTCCAAGCCTTGCGTGCTCGTGATTCATCTATGGCCGTCGTTTTAAATCCGTTCTTATATACTATTATTGACTTGGTAGGTCCCAAGCTGCTGTTTCTTATTCTATGGGTCAAATCAAATACTTATTAATAAAGATACAAAACAAACTTATAAACAATTTTACAGAGCGTAAGATTTCTTGGTAACACAGAGTATAGGTAAATTTAAAAAATACGTATTACAAGTTAACTTTATTCTCCATGTTCTATATGAAGATTAGGTCGAAGACGAAATTATGCTCTGTGAAATTCTTAAAAATCTCACCTCTGCACTACAATACGCCGCCGATAAGAAGCCACTTTTGTCTTCATTATTTTCTTCTTTATCAAGTTTGGATTAGGATAGGTCAGCTGCATTGAATACCATTCGCAAAAATTAATAATTCGCGTACCTACTACCTTTTGCGTTTTTGGTAATTAACTAACATGGGTATTCACGAATTGAGTGAATTGAGTGTTAAAATACACGAAAAATGTTTTAATTTGCCTTTTTGGAAGTTCGCGTCGTAAGGACTAGAATTACCGCTTAGTTAACAAAGTGTCATGAGCAGCGCCAAAAGTGGATACATAACGCGGCCGTACTGTGGTATGCAACATACCACACTACGGGAAATACCACTTTAATAAGTTACATCAGCATTGTTCGATGGCGCAGAATAGCGCAAACTACCGCCGACTCAAGCCGAATGAAAACATCAATCAAATAACGAACTCATTGCTACAAAATAAGATTTGAAATCCAAAAACAACAGGACTCGTGCTATCTCGCTCGCAATACTCGTACGACTACCGTGAGTGGTCGAAACGCCGCATGGCGCGTACACATCAGCCAATAGTTCACGGGTATTTTCGCGCCATGCAAAAATTTGACTTCTGCGCAGGTACATCGGTGTAACTTATAAAAGTGGTAGTACTGTACACATTTGATATTCATTTAGTCAAGTCTTATATGGATAACCCACTTACACTCCTCAGTTAAAGTACAAAGAAATATTTAAAAAAAAAGGATACCTTTTAGATTAGTTATCTAACACAGCACTCTGTGACGAGTTCAGTTACCCCTTCAAGGGAGTGCCCTTGAAGGGGTAACTGAACTCATCAAAATAAATACTTACAGGGACTACTACTACTTTTTTATTGCGGTTCCGCAGAACTCTGACACCAGGGTGTGCATGGTCGACTGACCGTGTCACCTACACGAAATGATGATGATGATGACTACGGTACTCGATATCCAGTCCACATAAGCAGAGAAGGGACGAGCGGAGATGTGTCCTAAATAGCCAGTTCTTTCCACATCTCCCCGCTTAGCTTCGATAAAAAATCGATCAAGCGGTGAGAAGAAGACTTGTCTCATTTTAGAATTTTGTGGAGTACTTTGTGAAGGGGCGCGCTCGCGTACTAACGCGAGCGCGCCCCTTCACAAAGTAAACGTATCACGCATTTGTAGGCCCCATCTCCGTTATGTACAGCTCTCCCTGCTTTGGTGGAAATAACATACCAGCCTCGCAGCACTTCTCTCGTCTCCTCTCCGCTTTAATGGATGCCGGATTAAAAGAATTTCGACATTTTCATATGTACCGGCTGCCGGCTGATAATTTTTATGTATGGGATTGTCAAAAAATAATGATAGTATTAATTGGTTATTTCTATGGACGGGCTGAGTCGTTTACACCCGATATTTACTTATGTAGCGACAAAAAGTATAATTAAACTGAAATATTTTGTACGTAGGTAGGTACAAAATATTTCAGTTTTCAGCCAGCAAGATTTTTGTTAACTATTTGAAGTCGCCAAATCTAGAAATCATTAGAAAGTGTAGCATTGTTTAGCTTGTTGTGCAATACATACATTTGTAGCTTTTGCAACATGTTGAAGACTTTAGCATACGCTGTCGAGAATGGGATGTTATGTAGACATGCTAAAGCTTTATATATTTTTTCAAAGCACTTTTCTATGGGTATTCCGAACACTCGACACATATCCAACGTGACACATTCTTGAATAGCTATCCTCTGAGTTGTGGTTAATTCAGTTTCTTCCATGGGAACTTGGGGATCGGCACTGCATACAATACATGTGCAAAATGTATTTTGAACAATTAACATGTACCTTCTTCTTTCCCTACACGTCAAGTCGCCATCTAGCCAATGGTAACTGCAGACAAAATAAAATTTTGTATGAACATTTTTCTTATATATTCTATAAAATAAATTGGTTAAATGTTATTTATCAAAAAGTTCCTGCTTTTCAATATAATGGTGATAAAAAGCCTACATATCGACATTCCTCAATTGAAAAATTGATCATATACTTATGAACTATGATCATCAAAGTGCTGACAACAGATCGAACGAAGCATTGAGCGGTAGAAACAAACTATAATCCCAATCCCAATCCCAACTAATATTATAAATGCGAAAGTGGGTTTGTTTGTTTGTTTGTTTGTTACGCTTTCACGCCGTATCTACTGAACCGATCATCATGAAATTTTGCTTACACATAGGTTAGGGTACCGAGAAGGACATAGGCTATTTATTACGCGGGCGAAGCCGCGGGTAACAGCTAGTAAAACTATAAACCACCCTGAGGGAGACCTGTGAAACGGCTGGCGGCACAAAATAAAGACTTTCAGGCACTTTTCTACTACATTAGGCTCTAGTTATTTGTCATGTCAATTATCAAAAAACCGGCCAAGTGCGTGTCGGGCCACGCGCAGTGTAGGGTTCCGTAGTTGTGAATGACAACTTTGAGTTTACACTATTCACACTCGCACCTTACAGTTTAACGACCAAAAACGGGGGGGAAATTACCTCTAACAAAAAATCGCACTTTAAAACCAAATATTTCGGAAACGGATCTCTAAATCGAAAAATGGTGTTCTCAACCTCACAATATTTTTTAAAGACCTATTTAACGATACCCTACACGATGGGTAAATATAGAAAAAAAAATTACTCCCCCACTTTACTTGTATAAATATAGCGTAAAAAAAAATTTTTCAAGATTTTATTCTGCCACTTTTTTGCCATGATTAATACACATACATGGGTATGTATATTAATCATGGCAAAAAAGGAACCAAATTACAGCTTTCTACTTATAGTCTCTGCGTAAAACCGCGGACGGACAGAGAGACAGACAGACAGACAGACATGGCGAAACTATAAGGGTTCCTTGTTTACTACGGAACCCTAAAAAGAGGGTCTTGATCATAATATCGCGAGCCACTACATCGATGGTCGCTGTATCGAAAACGCTCCATCGACAGGTTACTGTAGCGAAAATACCTCAAATCGATGGTTGCTGCATCGACAGGTCAGCATATCGAAAATGCGCCGCAGCGAAGGGTCGCTGTATCGACGGATGCAATATCGACAGGGATATGAGGTACTTTCGCTACAGTAACCTATGGATGGAGCGTTTTCGATACAGCGACCATCGATGTCGTGGCTGGCGATATTATAATCGAGACCCCAAAAAGAGATACTTTTCGGCTGGAGTAACGCACACTCCGGATGAGGTCGTAAAATATCGGCCTGTAGCTGACTTCATAAGTGAGCGACTCGTATTCTACATATTATGTTAGTATCTCACGTTTCACGTTAGTATAATTAATAATTATACAGGATTCCTGCAAAACCACTCATTATAGATACATCATAATAAAAGTACTTACATGTGTGAAATTGTTAATTCTGTTCCAGCTTTGATCTGCTCTAAAGCTACTAAGGCTGCCGAATTATTGACTGCCAGGGTCCGAAGGTTTGGCACACATGAATGTTTTAATTTACCAATAAAAGGGAACAGCCCCCAATGACCGTGACGGAAGTAATTTATTAATTCGGGTTTAGTGATGTTGGTTACCAAAACCAGTATTGTTGGGGTAGCATTCAATTTCAAATACATCATAAGCCTTGCGATCGCCTTCGTCGCAAGTAATTTTTTTTCCCAATCATCGGGCAAAAACGATTGCAGATTTTGCAAAAAGTACAAATAATATGCAATTTCAATGGCAGTCCTAAACAGAGGGCCATGCAAAAAATGTCGCTCGATGTGGAAACTAAGTAGAGATAAAGGATTTTCACCATCGTAGCTATCATTTACTGTAGCCTTTTCTAATCTTTTGTTACCACAATCATAGGATATTGATATCAGTTCGTCCCAAGATGCACACATGTTTTTGAGTTTTAATATGGCTTTTACTATCCATTTCTTGTTAGGTAAAATGCCATTAATAAACCCCGCTATCTTACATTCATCGGTGTGATACTCTGCCATGCAGCTTTCCTCGCATTCTTTACTGCAAAACATGGCTGAAACGCAGCCGCCACATGGAAACAAGTTAAGACCAAGTTTGCGACAGTAGTGACAGCTAACATATTGATCAGAATCACTTGGCGCCCAGGTGACAAACGCTTTTTCGAGCGCCACCAAAGTACCAGCAGCAATATCTCTTTTGGCAATCACTTTGGGAATCCCAGATTCAGTAACGATATCAACGTCAGCACTGACACAGGGTACGTCGTCGTTTCGACTTTTCAATTTAAAAAAATCGTTTGCATATTTCCTGAAAAAAAAACAAAACAATAAAGTTAGGTAATCTTTTTTCACTGTTATGTAAATAGTTACTATTCTAACTGGCACTACATGATGAGGAGACGAGGAGACATTAGTAAAAGCGAAAAGGTAGGTATATCACGGTAATTGAAACAATAAGAAAGTCAAAGAAATTATGTTCAGAAACTAGCATAATATTCATCTGTCCTATCAACTTAAAACAAAGCTTAATACCTACTTTTCATGAACTGAGTTTTAGGAAAACCGCACAGCTTACATTGATGCACAGTACATTAAGTGTCTGCGGTGGAAGGTCGTTTGAGAAGAATGGTCTTTGATGCCCAAGCAATACCTCCCTGGGCTATAGGCTAACAATACTAGGTACCTGTTGTATTTGTATAGGAGTTGAGTACTTTATGTCATAGGCACAGGTAGAGCACAGAGCAAGGAATTCACACGGTCACGAGCTCCGTGGCACAGTGGTCAACACGCCAGCCTGCGACACGGACGTCCCGGGTTCGATCCCCGCCCCGGCCAGGTCAAGATGGAAAACGATCTTTTTCAGATTGGCCTGGGTCTTGGATGTTTATCTATATAAGTATCTATTATAAAATAAAGTATCGTTGAGTTAGGTATCCCACGACACAAGTTCACAACTTACTGTGGGGCTAGCTTAATTTGTGTGATATGTCCCTATATAAGATTTATTTAATTTAAAAAAAAAAAGTGTAGTTCGCCGCTGGTAATAGTAAGGGCGCGCGTGACGAGACATTCCCTACTCTTTGTAGGTATGAATAAAGGACAAAATCAAAAGTATTAGGCAAGTAGTTGGTGTAAGCTAAAACCATTTTCAAACTCTATTCTCCCTCTACTCGGTACTCACTGAAAAAATACTTTATCTCGTTGGAAACCCAAATCTCTTATTTATTTCCGAGCTTGCGATACCCGTTTTTCCAACTTCTCAGTTAGCGTGCTGGGGGTCACGCACTTTATAGCGAGAGCAGTGCTGCAATCTTTTTCACACGCTTTATACTCCTTTACGGAAAACAGCACCGCAGATCTGAAAAAAATAAGAAAACAAAGCTTCCGTTGTCAATAAATACAAAATTAAATTAATTAAACACCTAAATATTCATCATATAAGTATTTAGAAGCTTTGGACAGATACTTTGCGCACTAAGTAAACCAGTTCTAAGCAGACTACTTTCCTAAAGAAGTTTATAGCAATTGTAAAACCCATCCTAAAATCTTTGTAATAAACTTGGACATAATATTTTTACTAAAGACTTCAAGTCAAGCATGTGCCCTTACATAGTAACATAAGTACAACTAACACAATAGTTTCATAATTAATCCATTAAGTAATTACTGAGATAAAACTTATCACAAAGTCGGAGACCTTCGTTCAAACATGATTTGCTTGAAAAACTCCGTGACGCATGACTCCGTGATGACGAGCTCCGTGGCGCAGCGGTCAACACGCCTGCCTGCGACACGGATGGTCCCGGGTTCGATCCCCGGTCAGGTCAAGATGGATAATGATCTTTTTCAGATTGACCTGGGTCTTGGATGTTTATCTATTTAAGTATCTATTATAAAATATAGTATCGTTGAGTAGTATCCCACACAAGTCTCGAACTTACTTTGGGGCTAGCTCAATCTGTGTGATTTGTATAATTTTAATTTTTATCTCTACTTGATTGTCCGTGACCGTAACCACTATAGTTTTCCACATCAATGCATCGAAATCTCTAACGATTACAATAGGTTAACGCGTTTATGCATTGATGTAGCAAACGTAGGTACTGATTGTAGGTATAGAGAGTTAGTTAAGGTTTCCATACAAATATGTTCGATCAAACGGCATTAGATTTCAAAAACCTGGGTCTTGGATGTTTATCTATATATACGTATTTGTTATAAAATATAGTATCGTTGAGATAGTATCCCATAACACAAGTCTTACTTAAGAACTTACTTTGGGGCTAGCTCAATTTGTGTGGTTTGTCCGTATATATTTATTTATTTAATAAGGGAAGCATATACCATAGCATGTTAGTCAAACTGATCAAATGATTTAAATAAAATTACTTTGGTTTTGTCGCGTTTTCCGGGGTTAGTACCACTCACAATTCGTCCCCAGTGGGGACAACGCTGGTGGTGACCATCAGCGTTGTCCCCACTGGGGACGAATGGGACTTCACTTAGAGAACATCCCATATGTCTCCACTGGTGACAAATAGGATTTTACTCAGGAGACATCCCAGTCGTAACCGCTAGTAATTTTTAACTAATATCAAAATATGAGGCACGTATGGGATTGGGAGATTTTCTTAGAAAAAATCCCATTCGCTCCCAGTGGGGACAACACTAGTGGTGACGAGTGGGACTAACCCTTAGATCGCCGCTCCGCTCGCGTGCGATAAGCAGAACCAGCACCTTTTTCTTTTACTCCTAATAATGAAATTAAATAAATCTGAATCTGTTTTGTGCTGCTGAATTACTTTTTATACAATATCATCTATCATTATTTCATATTATGGGGATACATGAGTCGGGCTACCTCCAATACAAAAAAATCATAAGAAAATTGATTTTTTTGGATGACACACTTAAGGGTACGCTTGTCAGGTGTTTCGCCATACAAATTCTGTACCTTTCGACGCATTGTAGGGTGATAACTCCGTTGTTCGGTATCGTCTGTTTAAAGTTTTTAATTCTATCGATTTGTCTTGTCGTTATCTATGCTTGTATGGAATCATAATTGTAAAATTATAAGTACCTACTTTAAAAGTTATGAGTCTCAAAACATTCCGTTTCAACACGTAATTTCAACGCAACTTTGGGGACAATTAAATACCGGAAGGAGTATAAAAAATCTCTAAAACAAAATTCATACAAGCATAGTTTGGTTATTCAAAAATTTAAATAACTTTACTTTCTATTAGAACATTCAGCTGTTTTATTACAAGAACACTTCTCCCAAACGCATAATCGCGAATTTTTAGACGACGAAGATTTAGATTTTCAACAATAGGTATTTGTGTTAGCACACACTCACTAGACTGTAGTTCCGATGTGCTTATACATCGGTGTAAATAGTTCCGCACTGTTCATAACCGAGTCTATCCCTTTCTTAGCGAAATAGCACGCAAAGTAGCCACGTGCGCCGACGAGTTCGAGTTCCGGACTATTGAAGCTATTATTACCGTTTATTCAAAAACGGTCACTTTCGGCACTAGTTCATAAAGTAGTTTGAAGGGTCATCTACTTAGGCCTCATCAACGAGCAAAATTTCAAATGATTTCTGCTCTCTTCCACTGAACTCATGTATCCACTTAAGATAAATAGGCCACTTTTGGTGGTACCTAATGAATAATTACCCAAATGCAAAATAATGAAAATTATAAAAAAATAATTAATAATTACACAAAATACATACACAAATAGGTTTTTTGATTTAATCTGATTTAGGAGTAAAAAATAATTATGGGTAGTTTCTCTAATCTAGGCCTTTTAAAAAGTAGGTGTATTTAGAATTGTACCTGTTACTGTAAGCTAACTTGAGACACAGAGATTCATTTGGTGCATAAGCCATTGCCTTATTATAGTTCACAAGTGCTTTTTGAAGCAAACCATTCCTGTAAGCTATATTCCCTTCTTCGCGGTAATATTCAGATTCTGAGTTGTTTTTTCTGGTCTCACAAAATGTTTTCTGCTCTATTTTTGAAAGGGCGGCCAAAGCCACATTTGCTAAGTAATCCTTATCGGTTTCGTCCCCTTTCATCGCCTCATGAATGGCTATGTCCATTTTGATAATCTTGTTTTATATCTGAAATAAGAAATAATTTTATGAAGTTGGTTAAACATTTTTCTCTACCATAGGTTCTCAAAATCCCTAATGACTGACACATATTTAACCTGCTGTCTCAAAAAATTCTAAACAATTTGTATGAAATTGCACTGGCTTAGCCTATACGAAACCTAAGCCTATACTAACGAAACGATAGATTTGGTAGATAAAACGACATTTCTTGGGATGACAGTTGACTCCGGGCTTCAATGGGGTGCCCATATCACAACCTTATCGGGTAAACTTAGCTCTGCGCCTTATGCAGTTAGAAGAATAAGACAGCTGACTGACGTTGATACTGCGCGCTTAGTGAACTTCAGTTACTTCCATAGTGTCATGTCATATGGGATATTACTGTGGGATAACTCAGCTGAAGTTAATACCATTTTCGTCAAAAACGCGCTATCAGGTCTATATATAAATTAGGTGCTAGAGAATCACTTAGAGAATTGTTTAAAGAGATAAATATATTGACATTCCCCTCGCAATACATATTTGCAAATATTATGTTTGTTCGTCACAATCTTCATTTATATAAGAAAAATAGTGATAACTACAGCAGGAATATGAGAAATAAAAATAAATTAGCTACGCCAGCTTTGCGATTACAGAAAACAATGAATTCTTTCTTGGGCCTCGGTATACGCTTCTATAATAAAATTCCTACAGAAATATTAGCTCTGCCATTAGTTAAGTTTAAAACTGCTATTAAAAATCAATTACTTAAAAAGGCATACTAATGTATTAACGACTACCTTAAAGATAAATCTACATGGGAGTAATAATATTATTTTTAATGAATAAATGTACATCATTAATTTATATAATTTTAAAAATTCTTACAAATACTTGTGTATAAGCATAGCCCTTCAGGCATGTAGGGACCAAAACTGGACTGAGTTTCTTTCGGCGTATTCTTCTCAGCAGTGGTCTTTCCGAAACGCTAGTAGTTTTTTCGATCTTGCAAATTAAAAAAAAATATGACGTTCAAAAAGCGATACATGATATCCAAATTTGAATAAAATTTGAATAAATTTCATTTCATTTCATATAAAGATTTTTTTTTAAAATAGTTATACCAACATTTACCTAGTTTCTCAGATATGCGCAAATAAACAACAACTACACTTCTGAAATTTAAGACACATGTTGATCACAATTTTTTTTTATTGTACATTTTTATTTGCCTAAAATTACCTACCTATTTATGTATTTACAATAATACAAAGTACTCTGTGATAGCATCTTGATCTGGCACTTTATGGGGTTCCATAGCCAAATGGCAAAATACAGAAACCTTATTGATTCGTCATGTCTGTCTGTCTGTCAGGTTGTATGTCACAGTTAATTATTCCACAACCAACTCTATAGTCTTAATAAGACTATAGAGTTCAAACTTGGTAGGATGTAGGTAAAAATGAAAAAAAGGGCTATCCCTACATAGAAATGAAACTAAAAAAAAACATTAAACCTATGTATAGGTTTTCCTTTCTAATTTCTAATATGTGGGCCTGTATGTACAGGTGAGACGAGGTTTTTTTTTTGTAGAATATACAGATAGTCAAAAAAAATACAAAAAGTTCCTTTATTGATTTAATTCAAAAAGTCAATCGTTTAAAAGATATGCACTTCTTAAGTGGTATAAAATGCACTTTTAGTCACTTACTTTTAGAAAAAAAACTTACTTTCTACGAAAATTGATTTGAATGTGATGTATTAAGCAGATTTTAAGTTATAACACATTTTCATATACATAAATTAGCAATAATAACTTTGTCATTCATACAAACTATGAAAAAGTAACTAGTAATTTTCAATGGCGAAACATTAGGTATACCTATATAGTTTTATTTATTGAATGTTATTTGGCTAATCTATGCTTGGTACCACGAAACACGAAACCCTTCATGGGTGAGTCCGACTCGTACATGGCCAATTTTTTTTTATATGAATTTAACATACATTGGTACTTATTAGATTAGAGGAAACAAAAAATGGCGATCCGGTCAATAAGTAGCCCTCCATTTTGATTTTCTTTTATCCAATAAGCCCATCAACAAAGTAGCCTTTATAGTACCTACCTATGGTTTTCTGCTCACCAACCCACTACCCCAGTAAGTAAAGAGAAAAGACGTGTTTTTCATCTACCTAGATGATAAATCTAGATAAAACAATGCAATGATGGCTAGGCTAAATACTTTCAAAATAAGCACTTACCGGAATTAAAAAACTACGATATTTCAATATCACAAAACATAAATGCAGAATGCAATTAATTCAATGGCTCAATGCGTCAAACAGCGAGTTCGTGATGGACGGGACAAAACGAACACAAAGAAAGAAAGCGTGGTGGAATGTCCCGTTCAAAGACAAACAAAATCTCAATGGTGGTGGGGACCGTACACAAAACCGTACACGAGAGTCTTTGGTACACGTTTTTAAAGGTACCCCGTAGACGATCAAACTGCTTGATTTCTCAATAAGAATGAACGATTTTTTTTTTAAATCTATGAATAATTTGGATATCAAATTTGATATTTAGAACCAGATTTTCGAATGACATAAACCACAGATGCTCCATCTAGATATTGTTCTGTGCTCCATCTGCTACTGATATGTAATATCTGTGCATGAGCTAATTTTCCCCCGAAGAGTAAAAACCGCAGAACCTGTTTCTTTTTTATGGTAGGTGATTAAACATCATGAATTGATGTAGTTTAGTATTTATTTAATCAATCAAATCAATAGGTTTTCAAGAATAGCTTATCACCCGAAGGTATGAGATTAACTGGAAGAAACTGCATATTACGATAAGTCCGCCTCTGTGCCCTTTGCTTGTATAATTGTTTGTGTACTATCTGCTTTATTTTATTTGGATATAATGGTACAATAAAGTGTTTATTCATTCATTAATCCACTTTGTATTACACCCATTTTACATTATAATATATCGATTGATTCCTATTAACTATATTGAAGTGAATCATACATATGATGTCGAGGAGTGTATGTTAGAACGTTCGGGTTGTATTTTCCCAAAATAAAGTTTGAAAAAGGTATCAGGTGCTACGCGAATTTCATTTGCGTAGTAGTTCGTCGCAATCGGGGTTTCCAATGCACCAGTCATCGGTAGCAATAGCAGACCTGAAACTGCCAGGCACGGAACAGTAAACAGGAGTTTCGTTTATTGAGTACAATCATTCTTTATTCAGTTGTGAATGCATTCTTTTGTACACATCTAATCCAACCCACAATAATTGTCCTAGATGCTCGTTTAGCATTGTCTCTCGTAGGAATGAAGAGATTATTTATGCGCATTGCGGCGTTGTTTCGAAACATTAATCGATATAGGTATCCAGTGGCATAAGTTGAACAAGACGTCCTCATTCTTCAACAGACACCATCTGCGGGCCTATTCACTAAAATTGATAAGCACGGTGGCTATCAAAGCTCGGTTGACAACTCGAATTTGATAGTCACGGTGGCTAGCATGAAATTGGCATTCCGTAACTGTTTTCACGGTAGTGGCTATCGACTTAAATGAAGTGGCTTTGAATATGTTCAAGTTGGCAGCTCTTTTTTTCTGTCGACATTATCATAGAGTAAATTGAGATGCTATTCTCAAAATTTCAACTCAGGGGTACTATTTTTGAACGTGTGACACTCGTCTTCGAAAGATTTTTGTATGGAAAATCATTCAAAGACGTGTGCCACGCGTTCAAAAATAATACCTCTGTTTTACCACTAGCGGCGGCCACATAGAAATTTTTGCGAGTACATCAAATCATCTCTTATTTCTTTAGTTGCATAATGCATAGTGTTATGAAGAGTTTTTATTTGACAGAAATATATATAGGTACTATTTTGCAGCTTGGCGCTCCATATAATTTCTACAAGTAAAATGTTCTCTCGCGAGATTGTATGGAGCTTTTGTGGATTAATTTTGCTATAGTATTATGAGAATATGATTGTATAGATTAGGTACTGTAAGTATCTAGAAGAGAGACATTAAATTTAAATACTCTATACTATCATTCTCCTACTTAAAGGACCTCAGAACATTAGGAAAAAGAGCTGTACAGGCGAGGATCGGCTGTTTCTGTCTCAACTAATTCCCAAATCAACTCTCACGACACACACCTCCTAGTCGCAGGGACACAAAATCATGATGTTGACTGAACTTTTTAGGTTAGGTTTAATGATGAAGGATTTAAAATTTAAAGTAGTCATATTGTATTATTAGGTACCTATATTATAAATATAGTAGGCGAACACGGTCAGATTTACCTTTAATGCAGAAAAAGCAAAAGAATAATTGCCTCTAACCTATAACACTGAGAAAAAAAATAATTGAAAATATCTTCGTAAGGACTTACATATATACCTACACAAAAAAAACCGCATGAGAGGAAGAGGAGTGTCTGACCACAAATCCCCTCGCCAATTCCAATAACTTAAGTCAAACCAACTTAAAACATTCTTAAAATACAAACTAACCTCAAAACCAAAATTTTACGAATATTTTAGGAATATATTTTCGAAGGGGTAGGTTGGTTAAGGAGACTTTAAATTTTATTTGGGAGACTTATATTTTAGAGACAATATTTGTTATTTATAAAACCGATGATAAACATACAAAAAGAAAAAGTTCCTCATTTTACGGTAACTTGTTCAGCTGTATCGTTTTCGTAAAAAAGGATGGCTCCGTTTGGTTAACCTACTAAACGCAATAGTAGTTACTTCTCTACATTTAAACAAAGACTTGCAGCATCTTTACTTTGGCGTATAATAGTGTGTATCAATAAAACACTGCTCTTGACCCGTTGCTATGAAAAGCTGTTTGATAGATCAAGTGAAGATCGATTTGATAGCCACTTCAGTTACAGAATGCCGTCTATAGGTTATCGATACGGAAACAAATGTCAAAATGATGGTGGAGTTGCTATCATGGAGATGACGTCATTTCGGTTGGACACTGACGATAGTGAATACAAAATTTGAATTCTGACAGCCGTTTGATGTCAACTTATTAGTTTCATAGCCATCGACACTTGTCATTCGAGTTAGTAAATAGGCCCGCTGGAGTGGACACGTTTGAACTGTAGTGCTGCCAACCTTCAACGAAAATATTTCATTTCTTCTTATTTCACTTGTATTTCACGCAGAATTTTTTTTTTACTTTTTTAAGGTTATTATGGATTTTTAAAATGTTTAAAAAGTGTAGCGTCAAATGGAACGTAAAATGATGACAGATGAACTTCGAATGATAGGAAGTGACTTTGACATAAAAGCGTTCGTCGCCTGCGGAAACGAGCGGTCTCAACCGCTCGTTGCAATCACTCGTCAACGCATGATTAAATAAAAACCGGCCAAGTGCGTGTCGGGCCACGCGCAGTGTAGGGTTCCGTAGTTGCGAATGGCAACTTTGAGTTCACACTATTCACACTCGCACCTTACAGTTTAACGACCAAATACATCTAACAATGAAAATTGTATGAAATTTTACATTTTATAAGTTGGTTGCCTATAACTTTTTAGTTTGTACTTAGTACTCAGCTCTGATAGTTTTCCTTTAAACTTCAGTATATATACTACCGCTGTAATTTTTTTCACGTATCTATATATAACCGTTTAGCAGATAGAGGGGGGGGACACTTACCTCTAACAAAAATTCACACTTTAAAACCAAATATTTCGGAAACGGATCCCTAAATCGAAAAATGGTGTTCTCAACCTCACAATATTTTTGAAAGACCTATTTAACGATACCCCACACGATTGGTAAATCGAGAAAAAAAAATTACTCCCCCACTTTACTTGTATGGGAGCTACCCTAAAAAATATTTTTTTTCAAGTTTTTATTCTACCACTTTTTTGCCATGAATAATATACATACCCATACCAAATTACTGCTTTCTAGTACTTATAGTCTCTGCGTAAAACCGCGGACGGACAGACAGACAGACAGACAGACAGACATGGCGAAACTATAAGGGTTCCTTGTTTACTACGGAACCCTAAAAATGCGGCCTTTTAGAAACACTCGCGTCAATCACTCATTTAGTGAATCACGCGTTCAAAAATAGCACTCCTGGACTGTCGATAGCTGCCGCTCTCTATTTTTTGAGCCAGAGGCTTGCAAGAGGATTATTCTATCGGACAAAATTTTGGCTCTATTGGTTTCTACGTGTAGCAATGTTAGGTCGTGAATGCATCTTTCCGAAGCTAACAGTAATAAGTAATGATGCTACGTGTTATTTGACAACATATACCTAACCGGAAGTGGTACTTTTTATATATGCAATCGAAAGTACCTTGTATGTATATACTTCCATATTTTTAAAATTTTTTTTAAACAAGAATTTATTTTTTCATTAAATACGAAAGTCGAAATCACGTCTTTTTTCTTTACAGACTGGACAGAACCTGAAGTAGTGTGTTCAAAGCAATAAATAATGGTTTGGCGTTAGTTTTAGGCTTCGCCATGGCGCTCAAAACTATTAATTTAGAATTAATGACGAATGTCGTTTTTTAAATATTTTAAGGATCTTTTGGGAATTAATCAGTTTTGTAATCGGTGAGCAGCCAGCACACCCGAAAACGTCGCTTGCCTTGCATTATATTGCACATTATAGTTTCACGATATACCTACATGGACTGACTTTGCCTTCTTCTTCTGTTTTATATTATGGCTTCCACCGAAATTTCAGTGATTTTGTCAATGTCCAGTATAATGAGATACTAAGTATCGGTGTTGTACGGTAAAGTTTTTCCAAGTAGCATCAAAGATGGCGTATGTTCTTTGATGCCTCGTGGGAGCTTTTGGCGGCAAATCTATACGAGTCCATTTATCAGCAAATCGTTCATGAGCACGAGCATTTATAACACTAAACTACACCAATTTTATATTATAAAACCCACTAAAATCAATTTGCAAAATTGTCTAAGGCAAACTTCAATTGTACCCCTTAACTTCCCACCCCAAACCTTCTGACTTTGCCTTACAAGGCAACGAAAAAAGGCTGCTATGCTAATCAATGTCAAAAAAAGTTCGTTGGTCTGTTGTTAATTGGTGTTTGTACATATCATTGGATATTTTTCAGTCTCGATCGCAACTTGATAACATTGGCTTTACTTCTGGACACCGATATCTCCTCGCGTGCTGACTTGGCTTCTCGAGACACTGGACTCCGATTTCTTCATCTTTTGACAGACCTTTGATTTCACACAGGACGTTGATTTTTACCAAGATAACAATCATTGTTTGTGCAGCCGTGAATGAAAAGTGATTCAATAAACAGGTAAGCGAAATCAAATCATTATTTCATCGAAAACCATTCTGGCCGGCATTTACATTGAAAAAAATAAACACAGTGAAAACGGATACGATATTTATAATTCACTTTGGGAGAGGACAGGCCTTTAGGAAATTTCCAGACTTCCGGGTAAAATTTCCCGTATCTGGCAACTCAGACTGTCAGAGTCCTGTCAATGTCGTTATTTTACGTCAGATTGACAATGACAGGGAATAAGGCACAGATATTTGTTTGTAAGTCCTACGTTTGTGGCCTATTTTCAAAAATCCATAAAAAAATAAAATATGACAAAAAAAAAATATGGAAGTATATACATAAGAGGAACTTTCGATTGCATATATAAAAAGTACCACTTCCGGTTAAGTATATGTTGTCAATTTAAGATATTTTTAACAAAAAACAAAAACCGACTTTAACCCTATCAATTTATTTAAATAAGCGTAGGAATAAAATTTAAAAAAGTGCAAACCGAACGGCGTACTCGTAATTTTTTTTTTATTTTTGTGTATTTTTTCAAAAAGCGTTCTTTATATTTCGGTAAAAATTTAATATTTAATGGGACCATCTGTAAAGTACCTATTACCTATCGAACAAAAAAGAATTTCTTAAATCAGTCCAGGCGTCTTCGAGAAATTGGGGAATATACATAAAAAATAAATAAAGATTATGATGAATTGAGAACCTCCTCCTTTTTTGAAGTCGGTTAAAAATAGGTTAGATAGGTCTGTATTCCTTTGGAAAAACCAGTTGAAGAGCCGGCCTATTTACTAACTCGGATGACAGGTGTCGATGCCTATCAATCAAGAATTTAGGTTACAATGCGGTTTTTGTATTTCAAATAAAAAGTTCGAGCAAGCAAAACCCGCATTGTAACAGTAAATTCTAGATTGATAGGCATCGACACCTGTCATCTGAGTTAGATAGGGGGGCAGCGGGCCTATTCACTAAACTTGATAAGCACGGTGGCTATCAAAGCTCGGTTGACAACTCGAATTTGATAGTCACGGTGGCTAGCATGAAATTGGCATTCCGTAACTGTTTTCACGGTAGTGGCTATCGACATAAATGAAGTGGCTTTGAATATGTTCAAGTTGGCAGCTCTTTTTTCTGTCGACATTATCATAGAGTAAATTGAGATGCTATTCTCAAAATTTCAACTCAGGGGTACTATTTTTGAACGTGTGACACTCGTCTTCGAAAGATTTTTGTATGGAAAATCGTTCAAAGACGTGTGCCACGCGTTCAAAAATAATACCTCTGTTTTACCACTAGCGGCGGCCACATAGAAATTTTTGCGAGTACATCAAATCATCTTTTATTTCTTTAGTTGCATAATGCATAGTGTTATGAAGATTTTTTATTTGACAGAAATATTTAAAGGTACTATTTTGCAGCTTGGCGCTCCATATAATTTCTATAAGTAAAATGTTCTCTCGCGACGAGAGATTGTATGAAGCTTTTGTGGATTAATTTTGTTATAGTATTATGAGAATATGATTGTATAGATTACTTTAGGTACCTATCTAAGAAGAGAGACATTAAATTTAAATACTCTATACTATCATTCTCCTACTAAAAGGACCTCAGAATATTAGGAAAAAGAGCTGTCCAGGCGAGGATCGGCTGTTTCTGCCTCTACTAATTCTCAAATCAACCCTCACGACACACACCTCCTAGTCACAGGGACACAAAATCATGATGTTGACTGAACTTTTTAGGTTAGGTTTAATGATGAAGGATTTAAAATTTAAAGTGGTCATATTGTATTATTAGGTACCTATATTATAAATATAGTAGGCGAACACGGTCAGATTTTCCTTTAATGCAGAAAAAGCAAAAGAATAATTGCCTCTAACCTATAACACTGAGAAAAAAAATAATTGAAAATATCTTCGTAATGACTTACATATATACCTACACAAAAAAACCGCATGAGAGGAAGAGGAGTGTCTGACCACAAATCCCCTCGCCAATTCCAATAACTTAAGTCAAACCAACTTAAAACATTCTTAAAATACAAACTGACCTCAAAACCAAAATTTTACGAATATTTTAGCAACCATGTGTCTTCGAAGGGGTGGGTTGGTTAAGGAGACTTTAAATTTTATTTGGGATACTTATATTTTAGAGACAATATTTGTTATTTATAAAACCGATGATAAACATACAAAAAGAAAAAGTTCCTCATTTTACGGTAACTTGTTCAGCTGTCTCGTTTTCGTAAAAAAGGATGGCTCCGTTTGGTTAACCTACTAAACGCAATAGTAGTCACTTCTCTACATTTAAACAAAGACTTGCAGCATCTTTACTTGGCGTATAATAGTGTGTATCAATAAAACACTGCTCTTGACCCGTTGCTATGAAAAGCTGTTTGATAGATCAAGTGAAGATCGATTTGATAGCCACTTCAGTTACAGAATGCCGTCTATAGCTTATCGATACGGAAACAAATGTCAAAATTATGGTGGAGTTGCTATCATGGAGATGACGTCATTTCGGTTGGACACTGACGATAGTGAATACAAAATTTGAATTCTGACAGCCGTTTGATGTCAACTTATTAGTTTCATAGCCATCGACACTTGTCATTCGAGTTAGTAAATAGGCCCGCAGGTCGGAAGTGGCCCATGTTGAAAATTTAGTATTTCAAGGATTCTTTATCTTTCAATGTCTTTTAGTATTGGATGACTTGTCACGGTCCACTGATGGAAGGTATGGCCAATGTTGAAACGACTGACTTATGAACGAGAATCGTTCCAGTTGCTAGTCTCCGGACATCCTGAAGGTTCTGTATGAGGTATCTGGGGATATCACTAAGGTCTTGTGTTGAAGAAGAGCCGTTATTAGTTTTAAACTAATGCAACCAGGCAGACATCCTTAGGACTGAAAGTCTCCATGCTGATTGTAATAGTATTTGTTCCAGAGTACTCCAGTTATTTATTTCAGCGGCCCAGCCCTTATATTTTTGGCCTCTGGTCACTTGGTTCATAACATATAATATACGGACAAGAAACATATTGAATTAGCCCCAAAGTAAGTTCGAGACTTGTGTTTTGGGATACTAACTCAACGATACTGTATTTTATGATAGATACTTATATAGATAAACATTCAAGACCCAGGTTAATCTGAAAAAGATCAATTTTCGTATTGACCTGCCGGCCTATTTATTAACTCGGATGACAGGTGTCGATGCCTATCAATCTAGAAATTACAATTACAATGCGGGTTTTGCTTGCTCGAACTTTGTTCTTGAAATACAAAAACCGCATTGTAACAGCAAATCCTAGAGTGATAGGCATCGACACCTGTCATCTGAGTTAGTAAATAGGCCGGCTGACCGGGGATCAAACCCGGGACCTATATGTAGCTGATACGCGTGACGTATTTAGCCAGAATCAAGTTAACCGCACTTTTTCAAGATAACCTTGTTGATCAACGTAATGATGGTGTGTGTAACGTAGTCTTCGAGCAACACGGCCTCCGTACCGGACGGAGGGAGTGGGCAAAGCGACAATTTACTATGACAATTTTTCTGGCGTTTTTTGCGGGGGGAAATGTGCACACAAGTTTAGTTCCGCACACCTACATACAAAACTTAAACTGTCATTTGATAGTTTATGACATTGTCACAAAAAATGACATAAAAAAGAAAAAATAATTTGTGTACAGATGAGTCACACACAACTAACACATAGACATGCATATGCCTAATTTTGCTTGTACCTTGACAGAGGGGAATGCAGCGTATGGCTACTCCCTTCCGTGTTGCTCGAAGAACGTAGTACATATATCTCCGTGTGGTGTAATATCGATGATCAAAACTTGTTTGAGTTGATCAACGAAATGATGGTGTAATCATTTCGTTGATTTGACGGCAATAATTCTTCACGAATCCACCGGATCGATCATATACGATAGTTGCCTCATCGAATCAACGATATAAATTAAGTACATCATCATTTCGTTGATGAACAAGATTAACTGAATAAACGCGGAAAACTGCGATTACACTTGATACTGGCTAAATATGTAACGCGTATAAGCCATACTTAAAAAAGGCCTGTCAGTCAGTCAGCCAGCTGTCTTGCTTGGTCACGTCACTGTCATCAGTTTCGATTACGCTGCAAAGTACAAAATAAATTCATTTCATTCATTTCAGTTTGGTCGATTTTTAGGCGGTGTGTGGTTTGGTTAGCTGGACATCTCGTGATCCTAGTATATTTTATGGTCCATTCCATATAGTTTGTAATTTCATTGACAAATTGCTGATACCATGGCCCAACATGCTGCGGCCCCCCCGCCAAAAGAGCGCTATATTCCGAACGCACTGAAATTCGCCTTCGGTGGCCTTGCTGGGTAAGAGTTCCACTATTTTAAGATAAAAGTAAACTTGTCCTTTATCATGTAGCAATGTCATTGACACCAATGCTTTGACTTAAAACATCTTTTTTATATACTACAGAACTATCATGAATAGGTCGCTCGAAGTTCAGCTAAACAGTTGAGATCTTGCATATGATAGGCATAGTTATTATTATATATATGTTTTATAGCAACAGAGTGGAATTTATAACACCTTGACGACCTTGATTTATTAGGTAGGTTCACAATATTGTTTTTTAACATATTTACCTCTAAGGTTATGTAATGAATTGATTAAATAATAACTGTAAAGTAAATTAATTAATCCTCTGACTACTCAGGCTAGTATATGGCTCTGGTTGTACAGAGAGGGTCATGCTCCTGCAGTGGAGACTGGAAAGACCTGATGATGATGATGATGATGAAATTAATGGGATTAAATGCTTAGCCAGCTAGCCAAGTTTGGACTTGTCATGGGGCAGGAACACAGAGCTTCAGACCTTGATAAAATAATATTATGTCATACCATGACGGTCTCCTAGTTTTCATCTAAATTATATACACACTAGCTGTTACCCGCGGCTTCGCCCGCGTAATATATATATATATATATATATTTGTCCTTCTCGGTACCTTAACCTATGTGTATGCAAAATTTCATGATGATCGGTTCAGAAGATATGGCATGAAAGCGTAACAAACAAACAAACTCACTTTTGCATGTATAATATTAGCTGGGATACACTTTAAGTTACCTATTTAGCCATTTTGACTTGAAAAGAAAAATAAAAAAAAATTAAGAAACAGATTAAAAATATGAGAATTAATGTATATTACCTTAATTTTCAATTTAGTTTTTTACTATACCAAGTCTACATTTTTGAAAAAAGAACATTATAATTCTATCAATGATTATTTTACCATTCAAAGATCAATGATCCTTTGCCTTACAAATTTGACTATCTATGCTTTCATTTTTGTTATTAGATTTTATGACTGTTACAGTCTGAATCAAACTTTATGGCTGCTCGGATATAAGCTGCGAGCTGCACAGAACGTGCCCTGCCTCCCCACGTGCGCCCCGCTGAACCTAACATTGTGTTCTGTGTATCGCCTCGCACGATGTTCCAAGCCGCCATAAAGTTCAATTCAGACTGTACTTCTTCTTGTTCCTTTACCTTATCCCACTTTTTTATGTAGGGTCGGCACAGTATGTCAGTTCTTTCCACCTTCAATTCAGACTGTACTAAATAAAATAAAACCGGCCAAGTGCGTGTCGGGCCACGCGCAGTATAGGGTTCCGTAGTTGCGAATGACAACTTTGAGTTCATACTATTCACACTCGCACCTTACAGTTTAACGACCAAAAACATCTAACAATGAAAATAGTATGAAATTTTACAGTTTATAAGTTGGTTGCCTATAACTTTTTAGTTTGTACTTAGTACTCAGCTCTGATAGTTTTCCTTTAAACTTCAGCATATATACTACTGCTGTAATTTTTTTCACGTATCTATATATAACCGTTTAGCAGATAGAGGGGGGGGACACTTACCTCTAACAAAAATTCGCACTTTAAAACCAAATATTTCGGAAACGGATCCCTAAATCGAAAAATGGTGTTCTCAACCTCACAATATTTTTGAAAGACCTATTTAACGATACCCCACACGATAGGTAAATAGAGAAAAAAAAATTACTCCCCCACTTTACTTGTATGGGAGCTACCCTTAAAAAAAATATTTTTCAAAATTTTATTTTACCACTTTTTTGCCATGATTAATATACATACCCATACCAAATTACAGCTTTCTAGTACTTATAGTCTCTGCGTAAAACCGCGGACGGACAGACAGACAGACAGACAGACAGACAGACAGACAGACAGACAGACAGACAGACAGACATGGCGAAACTATAAGGGTTCCTTGTTTACTACGGAACCCTAAAAAAGGAATGGTAAGGGGAAAAATGCCCCTTCTTTGGGCCGCAACTGGTGTAATTGCTTTGGGAACTGGTTTCTAAATCTCTAATTTGAGGTCTATATACTCATACTTTTATAGATATATAGATTAGTTAGGCTTTTGAAGGTGATTAGGTTTAATACATCAAGGCAGTTTCTTTTTCAGCATTAGACAAAACGTCACTTAAATATATGTATCATACAATGTGTTAATGAAAAAGATTCTACTCTCTGCGATTTACGCTTTTTCAATAGCACGTATATATCCATTGAAATATTCACACTACTGCCTAAAACAGGATTGTAATGATTTCAGGTCACGTTATCCCTTAGAGGGTAGACAGGGCCCAAAACCCAAAGTCCACGATTAGCTTTTTTGTGTGGCTAGCTCATTGATTTACGGCTAGTAGTAAATCAATGGGCTAGCTATATTACGTATTGATGGGATTCCTTCGATTTTGCACTTTCCCTAGGCTGGCTCCTACATTATGTGCGGGAAGAGAAGCAGCTGGTACATTAGATGTTTTTTCTTTTATCTCGAGCATCAAAGTGTTAATTTGTATAATTTTTTATGTATACCAGCCTATTTCTTCCAGCGTATCTTCTAAATGTCTGAATAACTTTGGATTCATGGACTAGAATCCTTATTTTATCCTGTGTGTGTGTGACTACACTGGCCACAATAGGGAATATGCATGAAAAAAATATCTGTTATCTTACCAGTTTATCCTAAACTATTCAATAGTAAGGTACTGAAAGTGAAAACAGAATAAAATGATTTTACGAAAATCTGCTATCTCACTCGCGAAAACACTATTTCATATGGCAAATGTATGCATGACATAGACTATGACGTCACTAGTCCATATCGGACTTCTCTTTCTTATTTAAACTTTAAAGTTTCACATCTTCGTCGTTAATTAAGATATTTTTAAAGTTCTTTCATATTTTTTTTACTGTGGTTATTAAGGATTATACTAAGCAAATAAAAAAATTACGCGCATACTCCCTATTCTTTTAGCAGGGTAATCATGTACTTTACATTCCCTGAAAAATCTTAAATAAAGAATTTTGTATATACTAAGAGCATAAGACCGTAGGCCACATCAAAGACAATATAATATTAACGTAATAGACTGCCCACCTCATACAAAAACCAAATTAAGGTTGCGAAAAGCAGGCGAATATATAGCGCAGGAGAGTTGCTTGCTACTCGATACTAGATGGCGGTAATCTTCGTTAGCCTTTAACTTACTAAATATACGGTGTCATTTTAAAATATTATGCCTAAAATATTGTTTTGATTTTTAATAAGATATATTTTGTGAATTATGTTTTTATATTCTCATAATACGGTAGATACAATGTTGTGTAGTTTCGAGTTGCGCCATCTATGCGAGTCTGAGAACAAGTCGTACGATTAAGGCGTTGAGACCACATGGCCACATTTAGCGTGTTGGTTGGGTGTATATGTGGAAAATCGAAGCTAAATAGTGCGCTGCAGTGCCTAATACTGATTCCGTGGAATCTCGCCCATTCCTTCGACCGGCTCCTACATATAGTCTACAGGGGATTGGAAGCAGCTGGTACATTTTGCGTTTTTTTATTTTTTCCCAGGCCAGCATGCCGTGGTTCCCGGCAGAGTAGAATAGGACCACTCCAAGTCTTCCCGTGAATGTCGTAAAAGGCGACTAAGAAAACACAAGTTAAACAAAGTTTATAAACATAAAAGAGACCTCTTCAACCCAGATGGGTTGAAGAGGTCTCTTTTATTTTAGTCTCCATCCAGGAGACTGTAAGCCTAATCCTCTGTCTGCTCTGGTAGTACAGAGAGGGTCGTGCTCCTACAGTAGAGGCTTAAAAAACCTGATGATGATGAGACCAGCACGGGGGATACAGATTTTTGTGATTTATGAAAAAAATTTAGTATCTTTTTTTTATTTTAGCATGGCTGCGACGTGTGTGGTGCAGCCATTGGACTTGATCAAAACTCGAATGCAACTTAGTGGTGGAGGCAGGACATCGTTTGCGGTTGCCGGGGAGATTGTGGCTCGGGAGGGTTTCTTCTCTCTGTACACCGGGCTGTCAGCTGGCCTGCTGCGGCAGGCTACGTACACGACTACCCGATTAGGAGTGTACAACCTGCTTTTTGATATGTATAAAGAGTGAGTAATTTTTTTTAAAATTATACCTTCTAAATTATCTTATCTTATCTTATCTTATCTTATCTTATCTTTTCTTTTCTTTTCTTTTCTTTTCTTATCTAATCTAAATTTATATAATGGATGTACAGTCGGGGGCAGATAAACCTGTCGGGTCCTACGCTCCTACTCACAGCTCTTGTGAGAGTAGGCTCAAAATAAAATAATAGGTATAAAAGGTGCTAAGCGGAGAGAGAGCTCAGGTAAAAAGAGATACAAAGGAGAGAACACAGATCACACAGGTAGCCAGATATATATAGTTAATTTTTAATGCTTCACTCTTTAGGTACTATTACTAGTAAGAAATACAATGATAAAATAAAACAATACGATAGGGGAGTCCCTATGAGCAAAAGTAGAGGTCGAGTGATTATGACCATAGGCAGGGATGGAATGACTGATGATCAGAAAGTGCTGTGATGAAGATTTGAAAATGGAATTAGGTTTTAAATAAATGTGGTCAGTCAGGGTGATGGTGATTGTTAAATGAGTTGAAAAGCAAGATGCAGCATGAAGTTATTATGCGAAATCGTTACAAACCTGATATATAGATGGATAATATTTATTTACGAGACCACTTGGATTCATGTATGATTTCTAGGGTCCCAATGAGCCCATCTGTCCCAAAGGGTCCCATACTGTCACATTCAATCTCATTGGGTCCCATAGGGCTCCATTATCTCCCATCAGTCCCATTGGGTCTTATCGAGTCCCATTAGGTTCTGTTGGGTCCCATTGGGTCCCATCGGTACCCTATAACTTGCTAGTCCTTATGTTATTCCAAGGGTTTATGAATAATGTAATTTTAGCTTCATTGCATAATATATTTGACAATTTATACTTTGATCTCGCCACTGACCCGTTGTGCCATTGTATGATAATACAATTCAGCTTTATTATATAGGTACATATAGATATGAATCTAATGATGTTCAACATACTATATATTCTCATTATAATAGGTACTTCTTATAAAAGACCGTTACTGACTGACTGATCTATCACCACACAGATAAAACCTAACGGCCATAGACTTAGAAATAATATGGAGTGGGCGCGGGGAAGTCACAAGCGATTCTAACGTTATGTTACATGTGTCACATGTGTGCTACTTAATTAGATACTAATTGAACATATGAAGATAAGATTTATTTGCATTAATAAATAGGCTACAGAAAGATGTTACATGTAAAAGTGTAGCTTAACCTACTTTATTTATTTATTTAAACTTAATTGCACATATATAAAATACATTGTACAAAAGGCGGACTTAATGCCATTCTCTCCCAGTCAAACTCTTACACCAAACAGAGAGTTTAAATCGGGTGATGCAATGAAGTGCCCAAAGGGTTCCAGATATTCAAAAAAGGTATGATATGAAGGAATCTGAATTTCGTAGAAGGGAAAATTTAAGAAAAATTACACCCATAATAGGGTTGGTACCGCAAAGCTCATTGTAGATGTCGCCGCGTAAGATCTTTCCTAATAAAGTAATAAATATCTTTATTTTGAAACTGTCTAATTGTCTAGAACTCTAGATTTCAAGGTATATTTAACTTTAGAATAATGTGAATGACATTGCCTGCGAGAGTGACTTTCGCTGAATGACACTCACATTTTTTTAAACATTTCCAAGGGTGTTTTTGGTGGAAAGTCAAGGGATGCAGTTGGGGTTTGCACGAATTGGCAAACTAATTTTAGTGGACTTTATAATATGAAATTGGTGGCGTAGTTTGGTGTTATAAATGCTCGTGCTCATTAACATATTCTGAAATAGTTAGACTATTATATTATGGACTCGTATAGATTTGTCACCAGAAGCTTAAACGAGGCTATCAAAGAACATGAATGCCACTTGGTAAAAACTATACCGTACAACACCGTTAGTATCTCATTAAACTGGACATTGGTATCACTGAAATCTCGGTAGAAGCCATAATATAAAGGAAGAAAGAAAGAAAGAAAACATCTCCAACTAAAAAACGACTGCTTTCGTGTGTGTGACGAAAATGTGTCGTAAACTACGAATAGTGAAGTTGCATAAATTACCACTTTTCTTCATGCTGAATTAAAATAAAAATTATTGACATTATCACTCTGACTAGGAGCCTACTTTTTAACGCTAATCCAAAATAACTATTTCTCTTTTTAAGTTTTATGTCACATATACCAAATAACAGCTTTCTAGTACTTATAATCTTTGAGCTGAACCGCAGACAGACAGACGGACATGGCAAATCTATCTATACTTAATATATACTTAATATTATAGAGCTAAAGAGTATGTTTGGTTGAACGCGCCAATCTCTGGAACTGCTGGACCGATTTCAAAAACTTTTTCACCGTGGGGTAGGTCCGTTATCCCTGAGTGCCAAAGGCTAGGTATGTGCCACGGACGCAGCCGGGATGGACTGCTAGACTATTATACAGGGTGGCCCGTTGATAGACGTCCAAAGGAAAAAAATTGATGCCTTACCCTAACATACATGGGGGTGATTCGCGTACCCCTTAGGGTAAGGCATCTAAATTTTTCCTTTGGACGTCTATCAACGGGCCATCCTGTATAGGGGTCTCTTATTTACTGCGGAACCCTTTAAAGTGTTTACTTATAAAATATTCGAAAACTCTTGGCTGATAACGAGGGAAGTATTGTTTACGAAGCTATTTATAAGCGCGAGGTCGACCGTTGCACTGACACTCTGTTATTGCAACTGTACGTAGATTTTTATACAGTTGGGTTTTTGCCGTGTGGTTCCCGGCAGAGTAGAATAGGACTACTCCAAGTCTCTTCGTGGATGTCGTAGAAGGCGACTAAGGAAACACAAGCTAAAAAGAGCTATAAACATCAAAGACACCTCTCCAACCCGTCTGGCCAGTCCTGGCTAATATATGGCTCTGGAGTGCTATTTTTGAACGCGTGACTCACTAAAGCGCAAGTCGTGCACGACTGCAAGTCACACTCGTCTTCCAAGTCATGAAATGCCATTTTGCCATATTTTTGAAACCATCGATTGAACTGTAGTGCTGCCAACCTTTAACGAAAAATATTTAATTTCTACTTATTTCACGCAGAATTTTTTTTAAACTTTGTTAAGGTTATTAAGGATTTTTAAAATGTTTAAAAAGTGTAGCGTCAAACGGAACGTAAAATGATGACAGATGAACTTCAAATGACAGGAAGTGACTTTGACATAAAAGCGTTCGTCGCTTGTGGAAACGAGCGGTCTCAACCGCCCGCTGCAATCACTCGTCAACGCATGATTAAAAAATGCGGCCTTTTAGAAACACTCGCCTCAATCACTCGTTTAGTGAGTCACGCGTTCAAAAATAGCACTCCTGGTGGTACAGAGAGGGTCGTGCTCCTGCAGTGGAGACTAACAAAGACCTGTTGATTATTGATAGTTTTTTTTTAAGAACGAAGTTTAACATGACCTAAGCTAGACGTCAAGCTACTTTTCTGACATCAAAAGTGTAGTGACAAAAATCATCCAATTTCATTCCTCCTGAGTAGAACCACCCATTTTTCAGATTGGCCTGCGTCTTGGATGTATCTGTTATAAAAAGTATTATCATTGAGTTAGTATCCTACGACTCAAGTTTACTAGTTAATGTGAGGCTAGCTCAGTTTGTGTGATTTGTCCCTATACATATATGTATTTTCATCCCTGTAACTTATATTTATTGGGTACATTTACGCTCATTGTAGCATTTGTCACAAGTCACAAGGGATAAAGACGTGATTAATGAGTGTCATGACTAAAGCTGCTTGTTAAATCGATATTCATCGTGCTTCGGGAAGCACGTTTAGCCGTCGTCAGCCGGCTGTCATCATAAGATGACAGTCGTTAAGTTATTGCAGATGAGCAGCTTGAGAAATCTAACATCAGAGTTGGCCACACACACGAAGAACGAAAATCATAATGGCTTCTATCAATCTAAAGTTACAGTTAAAAGCATTTATATGAGACTAGTTGTTGCTCGCGGCTTCACCCGCGTGATATATTGCTATATAGCCAATGTCCTTCTCAACAGCATTGCTAACATGTATGCCAAATTTAAAGCAGATTGGTCCAGTAGATAAAACGTGAAGAGGTACCAAACCAATATACAAAATCAGTTTCGGATTTACACAGACATTACATTACAAGAATTCGACACAGGTAGGATTCGAACCCATGACTCTTAGGTATACGCCCTAAGCGTGATACCAACTACACGACCGTGACTTCGAATTATCTCATCTATACTTCTATACTAGGTAATATTATAAAGAGTAAAGATTTGATTGTTTATTTGTTTGAATTCTATATAATTAGCTCCGAAACTTCTGGATGGACCGATTTTCAAAATTCTTTCACATATAGAAAGCTAATTTACCTGCCGGCGAGATAAAGATAATATAATATATATTATCTTTATATTATACTAGCTGTTACCCGCGGCTTCGCCCGCGTGGTATATAGCCTATGTCCTTCTCGGTACCCTAACCTATGTGTATGCAAAATTTCATGATGATCGGTTCAGTAGATTCGGCGTGAAAGCGTAACAAACAAATAAACAAACAAACTCGCTTTCGCATTTATAATATTAGTTAGGATTTTCGCCGTGTGGTTCCCGGCAGAGTAGAATAGAACCACTCCAAGTCATTCCGTGGATGTCGTAAAAGGCGACTAAGGAAACACAAGCTAAACAAAGCTTATTAACATAAAAGAGAGCTCTCCAACCCGTCTGGCCAGCGTGGAGAGTGTAGGCCTAATCCTCTGACTACTCAGGCTAGTATATGGCTCTGGTAGTGCGGAGAGGGTCGGGCTCCTGCAGTGGAGACTAGAAAGACCTGATGATGATGATGATGATGATGAGATAAGGTATAATTTACTCGGCCGAGTTGCGAGATTATTGCTAGCTGTAATATGTATACACATCGCTTCACATCGGTAATAGAATGCTATTGTATATAAAATGCTTGTAAAGGTACAATATTCATTCACATTACCATTTCGTCTCACTTGAAGATAAAAAAACTTATCTGATGTAATTGGCTATTCGATCTTGTTTTTCGTTATCAGCTCCGTCGAAACCAATGAAAGAGCAATCAAAGTGTGATAAGGTATCCATAAGTTGATAACAGTTTGTGTTTTGTTTACGCAAGTTTTCCACTGATAAGGATTGCTTATTTTAACTTAAAAATGCTAGTTGTGAGTTTGTGACGGTATTTATATCTTCGATTTTCTTTTGTTTTGTTTGTTTGTTTTGTTTTTCGTATGTGTAAGTGGCCAACACTGGTGTCAGATTTTTCAAGCTGCCTTAAGGCATCTGACATAGCTTAACGACTGCCATCAACGATGACAGCCGGGACCAACGACTTAACGTGCCTTCCGAAGCACGGAGGAGCTCGAGATATTTTTATGCCACTTGCAGTCACCCATCCAAGTAGGGACTGCACCAGGGGTTGCTTAACATATGTAAGTGCTCATAGAGCTCACACCCACTGGACCATCGGGCTCCTCGATTCGATTCGATTTTCTTAAGGCGCTGTGGTATCAGACGATACCGGATACTAGCGCCTGAGCGCCACCCAGCAATTAAATATTTTACTCCTAAATCAAATCGAATTTAAAAAAATCTAATAGCTCATTGCACCAGTAAATTACTTGTAGTATTATTTTTATACATAGTGAAAACTTGTACCAATTATACTAGGTACACTAGCTGTTACCCGCGGCTTCGCCCGCGTGATGTATAGCCTATGTCCTTCTCAGTACCCTACCCTATGTGTCTGCAAAATTTCATGATGATCGGTTCAGTAGATAGGGCGTGAAAGCGCATCAAACAAACAAATAAACAATCAAACTCATTTTCACATTTATAATATTAACTACCGCCGCCCAGCCGGCCTATTTACTAAGTCGGATGACAGGTGTCGATGCCTATCAATCAAGAATTTAGTGTCACAATGCGGTTTTTGTATTTCAAATAAAAAGTTCGAGCAAGCAAAACCCGCATTGTAACAGTAAATTCTAGATTGATAGGCATCGACACCTGTCATCCGAGTTAGTAAATACGGGCTGGCCGGCCTACCGCCGCAAACGCTACGTCCCGAAATTTTTAAATCTGTAATAACTTCGAAAATATTTATTTAAATCATATTCTGTAAAGGGCCATATAGATCAATATTAAATCAACAATGTATTTAAAGTATTTAATTGGATAAGGATTAATGCTGTATTGGTTAAAATCGCTTCGAAAATTAGCCATTGTTTGTAGTCAAAAGTAAATGACAAAAAAATGTTATTGTGGGATATCCATAACAGAAAGACATCACCATCGTGGAGTTTTCTGTTTCAATATGTACAATACTTAGAACATTATTTTGATAAATTTCATAGGGTTTAGCCTGCGTTTGCAGCGGAAAAAAATGAGAATATTTACGACATCATATTAGAAACCTCAAAAATAACAGTATTTCTCGAGTATATATTTTAATGGATGTTATTATACATATAAACATTCCTCTTGAATCACTCTATCTATTGAAAAAAACCGTATCAAAATCCGTGTCGTAGTTTTAAAGATTTAAGCATACAAAGGGAATGGGGAAAGAAAAAGCGACTTTGTTTTATACTATGTAGTGAAGTGATAGTGATGATAGTCATAGTGAAGTGATGATGTAGTGAAGTAAAGTAATTTACTAGGGCATTCAGCTATTAGATTTTTTAAATTTGATATGATTTAGGACTTACAGAATTAATTGCTGGGTGGCGCTAGTGTGTCGTATCGTCTGAACCCACTGCGCCTTAAGTTGCTTTGTTTATGGTTATTGTCGCGTTGTTTGTACGGAATAATAGTGACACTACAAATTAGTAGTGAGTGACACTTGTCGAGTTCATTTCATCCAAATATCGCGAAATAGTTTTGTAGGTAATTATCTCTCATATGGGGATGCAATGTCATGAATGGCGTTGTTATGTTTGTTTCGAAACAAACTGTTTTTTATTTTACTTTTGACTTAAAAAATATTTTTCTTCATGAATTGACCAAATCTCGTGAAATAAACTTTTAAAATCTATAGTCAAAAAATTAAAAACACAAGTCAAAAAATTAAAAACACAAGTCAAAATTAGAATAATAATGTCAAAATAAAAAAAAATACATTTAAAAAAAAAGTCCCTATCTTACAAACTGCCCCTTAGCGTCTCTGGTGCAAAGGTGCCCAAAATGCTAGCAGTTAAAAAGTTTGCTAAACTTTTAAAATGTTTATACCTATTCCCACACACTTGAAGATAAAAAAGAAACTTATCTGATACTAGGGAACCCGATCACCGATGTAATGGGCATTTACAATCTTGTTTATCTAATAACAGTCTAGACGTCGAACGTAAGAATTTCGGTTACTTACGTAACTTTTCTTCTGATAAGATATTTTATTGAATAATTTCTAGTTTATTTATTTGTTATATAGGCTGATTTTGAACCCGCTGACTATATTTTTGTCTCGGAATCAGAATTCCAAATTGAAGAAAAGAATTGCAAGAAAAAAAAAGCAAAGAACCGAAAATATATTAGGACCATAAAAATTCGCCGATCAGCTGGGCGAATTTCTATGGGAAGGCTAATTTTATTTATCGTTTTTTAACTTTTATTTCTGGAAATTCTGTATTCCATTTCGGATTCTGATTCCTAAACTAAATTATAGTCAGGGGTTCAAAATCAGCCTATATTGTTATTATTGTTATTCATTTATTTATTCACTTTCGCTTAATTAAAGGCATTTTTTCGCGACTATTCACTAGCTTTAAATTAAAAAAATATATATCTTTTGGCCGTGTGGTTCCCGGCAGAGTAGAATAGGACCACTCCAAGTCATCCCGTGGATGTCGTAAAAGGCAACTAAGGAAACACAATCTACACAGAGCTTATTAACATCAAAGAGACCTCTCCAACCCGTCTGGCCAGCGTGGAGAGTGTAGGCCAAATCCTCTGACTACTCAGGCTAGTATATGGCTCTGGTAGTACAGAGAGGGTCGTGCTCCTGCAGTGGAGACTCGAAAGAACTGATGATGATGATGATATCTTTTGATGGATCCTCCGGCGAAAAGGCAAATATGGTGCCAGCTATGTATGGCTCAAGTTGTAAAGGTCTCGGAAAATTTTATTGAAATAAAGTTACTTTACGATGTTGTGGATCACAAGTCGACCGTACGTGGTTGACGTATCACACACTTACTAAACATGCAAATTCCACCGTTAACTACACGCTATAAAGGTCAAATTTCAATGCCTTATACTCGAACTGGAGTTTGTTCCGTGCCCATTTGAAGTGATGGCCGATGATAGCCTTCATATATTTTTATCGCAAAAGGTATAATAAAAATGTTTTAATACAGCAGATAGCCCATATGATAGCTTGTAAAATAATGAGTAGCTGTAGTGAGTAGCTTATTTGAATTAAATACTCTTTTATTGCCGTGTGGTTCGCGGCAGAGTAGAATAGGACCACTCCAAGTCATCCCGTGGATGTCGTAAAAGGCGACTAAGGAAACACAAGCTAAACAAAGCTTATTATCATCAAAGAGACCTCTCCAACCCGTCTGGCCAGCGTTGAGAGTGTCGGCCAAATCCTCTGACTACTCAGGCTAGTATATGGCTCTGGTAGTACAGAGAGGGTCGTGCTCCTGCAGTGGAGACTGGGAAGACCTGATGATGATGATTGCCTTGATTACATATTTTTTTTAACACCCGATATAAAACCAACCGCTCTGTCTTTGTGTGTCTGTCAAAAACACCATAGTTATAAAACCGGTGAACCGATATAGAAGCGGTTTTTTTTGTTTGAAACCTTATTACTTGGCAATGATTATTCGACATGTTTTATCATAATCGGTCCAGCCGTAAACAAGATAGTGATTATCGTGTCGCGGGTAACGTTAATTTTTAATTACGCCTAGCATTTCAATTTACAGTATTCATGTTCGCCTATACCTGCGTCTAATTGTAATAAGCATATAATGTAAATGTAACATAGCAGTCCGCTCCGGCTTCGCCCGTGGTATATTTATATCCTATAGTATTCAGGGATAACGTGCCTATCCAACGGTGAAAGAATTTTGAAATCGGTCCAGTATTTCCTGAGATTAGCACGTTCCACCAAAAAAACAAACTCTTCAGTTTTTAGGGTTCCGTAGTAAACTAGGAACCCTAAAAACGGTTTTACTCAGAGACTATAAGTACTAGAAAGCTGTAATTTGGAATGGGTATGTATATTAATCATGCTAAAATTTTTTAGGTTAGCTCCCATGCAAGTAAAGAGGGAGTAATATTTTTTTTCTATACAAAACCATCGTGTTGGGTATTGTTAAATAGGTCTTTAAAAAATATTGTGAGGTTGAGATCACCATTTTTCGATTTAGGGATCCGTTGCAAATTTTTGTTAGAGGCAAGTGTCCCTCCCCCCCCCCCCCCCTCTATCTGCTAAACGGTTATATATGGATACATGAAAAAAATTACAGTATACAGTAGTAGTATATGTATATACTGAAGCTGAAAGAAAAATTTCAGAGCTTAGTACTAAGTACAAACTAAAAAGTAATAGGCAACCAACTTATAAATGTACTCGAAAATGTAAAATTTCATACAATTTTCATTGTTAGATGTTTTTGGTCGTTAAACTGTGAGGGTGCGAGTGTGAACAGTGTGAACTTAAAGTTGTCATTCGCAATTACGGAACCCTATACTGCGCGTGGCCCGACACGCACTTGGCCGGTTTTTTTTATTTATATTAGTAAAGATTGTACTATTATGTAGTCTGTAGTAAAGATTGTATGTTAAATAGTAGGTATAGTAGATACGAGGGAGATTCCCTTTAGAAACAGTATAGTCGTAAATGTCTGTTCAGTACATTAACTTATATGGTATCATAAAAATAATAGGTTCCATAAACACTGAGCATAAAAATTGTATAACAAGTTGTCACATGATTCATTGATTGAGAATAGTGTATTTGTGATTATTCTCTAGAACGTAGACCAACAAAAAGGATTTTCCATTACCGCGTATTCTTATTTACAATTATAACAATATTTTGGCACAATATTCAGAAACCATAGATGTCGAGCTCCGTGGCGCAGCGGTCAACACGCTAGCCTGCGACACGGGGGTCCCGGGTTCGATCCCCGGTCAGGTCATGCTGAAAAACGATCTTTTTCAGTATGATCTGGGTCTTGGATGTTTATCTATACAATTATATATTATAAAATATCGACGGCTCCTACGATGATCAGACAATGGAAACGATATGTAGATGACATCTTTTGCATTATCAAAGGAAACAGGCAAGAAATCGAGATTTGCCTTAGACATCTAAATGGCATTCACAGCAAGACGAGATTCACCTATGAAATGGAGGAAAACAGGAGCATTTCATTTTTGGACGTGCGGGTAAAAGTTCACGCAGACTGTTCACTTGGCCACTCAGTATACAGAAAACCCACCCACACTGATAGGTATCTCCACGCAAGCTCTCATCACCATCCTAGGCACCTAAATTCAGTAGTGACATCTCTTACAAACCGAGCATATGATTTATGTGATAATAACCATCTAAATGAAGAACTTTGCCATGTTATGGATGTCCTAAAGAAAAATGGTTATAAAATTAAGGCCTTACCATCTAGACACACCAAGAGTCCAAAAACATCACAAAAAGTGGATAGACAACCGGCGTTTTTACCTTATATGAAAGGAGTGACAGATAAGATCGGAAAACTACTAAACAAATATTCAATACCTACTATTTTTACTCCTTACAAGAAAATAAGCCAGTATCTAAGATCACCTAAAGATTGTTTTCCTTTAGAAAAACCGGGTGTCTACAAAGTAAACTGCAGTTGTGGCAGTTCATATATAGGACAAACAAAGCGGACAGTTGCGTGTCGTATAAAGGAGCATATAAGAGCAGTCAAAAACAATGACAGTGAAAAATCTGCCATAGCAAAACATCTGCTACAATCGGACACAAACCATTGGTTGGAACTGCATGACCCGAAAGTGATTTCAACGGAGCGTCATTACATTCCCAGGATTGTGAGGGAGGCGATTGAAATTACTAAATATGACAATTTCAATCGTGAAGACGGCTTTAAATTGTCAAGCACTTGGAATCCAGTCCTTGGTTTGTGCAAAAAACATCAAAAACAAAATGTGCCTAACACCCTAACTGATTCTGTGAGTGTCGTGTGTCGTGATCGAGTTCATAGTGAGAGTGAAGTGCGTAGTAATATCCCAGAGACAAGCACGAAACGAACGAGAAAGAGGGTAGACAGATATGTCTGCCCTTGACAGCTGCCTGCTCCCACCCGCAAATTCTTCAGTTCCTTCGTGATCATGGTCCATGTAACTGGACCGAAATATAGAAAACTCAAAGAAACCACAATAATCACGGTAAATATCCCGAAATGTTTAATTCTAATGTTGATAACCGTGAAAGTTTAAAAAGTTACATTAAATTTGAATCACCTGACTGATTTCACGACCGCTCTGTTCAAAGGGCCATGTTACAACCCGCTAACTAGTTGGACGTTGAGCGACGCTTGTTCAATCAACGTTTGGCCTAGTCATTCAATTAAACGTGGTCATTCAATGAACGCGCTAGTCATTCAATCAAATAGCAGATTCAAGCAGATGACTGCAATGATGATTTCTATCTAACGACAAGTGCAATAGCCTGCAGCGCCGTCTTCTTACTATACTGCCTATCTTGTATGAGAGTTTTTACTCATTATCTTACTACAAATATTTTGAAAACACCTTCAAGTAGACAGATGTTTATGCATTTGACCCTTATTGTCCTTTGTGAGTTGTAATCCCAACATGCACATAGCATAATGGCGAGAAATTGTATCTGCTAGTGCAGAATTACCAAAGCCTATTGTTAGACTAGATGGTATAATATTTAAGGCTCACCATCAGCAACCGAACGAAATATGCCATATTTGCATCTATCGAGATGAATTCCTACATCATCATCGGGTGTTTTTTAGTGTCCGTTGCAGGAGCACGACCCTCTCTGTACAACCAGAGCCATTATATTAGCTAGAGCAGTCAGAGGATTTGGCCTATACTCTTCACGCTGGCCAGACGGGTTGGAGAGGTCTGTTTATGTTTATAACCTTTGTTTAGCTTGTGTTCTTATATTGCCTTCTACGACATCCACGCGAAGACTTGGAGTGGTCCTATTCTACTTTGCCGGGAACCACACGGCGAATACTAATTATCAGTATGAATTAGCTTCAAAATAATTAAGCAAATAACTCCACTTTAACAAGCACAGCTAAAAGTATCATTTTACAATACAGCCTTAATATAACGTTATTTATTTTTCATTAATCTGCAACAACAGAAGTCTCTGAAGTCTGAGAAGTCTAATCTAACCAGACAGCACATATCAGCTATGTCAGATGCCTTTAAGCAGCTTGAAAAATCTGACAACAGTGTTGGCCACTTACACACACGAAAAACAAAAACAAACTGCACTTTTTGACCTTAAATATATTTTGAGAAAAAAATGGCGCTGATGCATAAAGGTTTGCCACCTCTGATCTTGTTGGAGTCAATTACATGGGCCGGTGCAAGGACTGGTGATCCGTTCTTTTCCCGGGGATCGTTCCCGATTCCCGTCTCCCGGAATATTCCCGGGAACATTCCCAATTTCGGGGGAACGGTTTCGTCCCAATTAGGAAAATCATGAAAATGGTTATATTTTATCATTTTGGATTGTAAAGTATTCTTAACCTGTCTCGTACCCTGGTCGTAGGTACAAGGATAAATTCAAAAACTTTTTGTAAAAAAGTTATATATTTATTTTTGTTATTTTTTTTAACTAAGCCTTATTCTAATATAACAATACAAGTGAGATATGTCTACGTCTTTACTGTTTTGACAAGTTAATAATAAAATTAAAAAAAAAACCGATTGCCACGTATTTATATTGTTACTCGTTAGGTTTAAATATATATATATATATATATATATATATATATTCGTTTCCCATATTATGGCGCTAAGGGAGTGTGATAGTCATCATTCCTGCTCTGTGGAAGCGTCATACCTGTATCTTGTTACAGGTATGACGTTATTTAATTGGGTTAAATAACAGTGGTTTGTTCAAAATGACAAATAAGTTATTCTTTTCAGACGCAACGCTGGTGCTGCCCCCGGTTTTGGAATCAAAACCCTGTTGGGCGTCGCAGCGGGCTCCATCGGTGCCTTCGTGGGCACGCCGGCAGAGGTAGCACTCATCCGCATGACGGCCGACGGCAGACTGCCCAAGGAACAGAGGAGAAACTACAAGAACGTTGCCGATGCCTTGATGAGGTATGTATTTGCTTTATATGGTTATCGCTCCTACATAACTGCAAAGCCAATGGGAGGGGGAAGAGGGGAAGAGGGCAGGGGGTGAGATATTGCTCCACCATACAAAAGGGGGAGGCGTTGGCAACTTTTCTCGGGACACAGCCAGAAGTAAGGGCAGGGCCTGATGTTTAAATTTACCCCCCATCTCCCTCCGTCGTGAGTTTTGGTTCCAAAACCCTGTTGGGCGTCGCAGCGGGCTCCATCGGTGCCTTCGTGGGCACGCCGGCAGAGGTAGCACTCATCCACATGACGGCCGACGGCAGACTGCCCAAGGAACAGAGGAGAAACTATGATATGTATTACTATGATTATCATTCTTACATAACTGCAGAGCCAGTGGGAAGGGGGAGGAGGGCAGGGGGCAAGACATAGCTCCAACATACAAAAGGGGGTGGTATTGACTCATCTCGGCAAACAGCTAGAAGTAAGGGGCAGGGCCTGATGTTTCAATTACAAGGATTTACAACCGGTTGGAATCGGCCTGCATATTTCATTGTCATTTTACCAAATTCTTATTTTTTCCGTATCAATACTCATTGAAAGATTCTTCGCACTTATGGATAGAACCAGTAGTTAACAAAACATGACCTTCTGGTATGGGTCGATCAGTCGAAAAAAAAAACATTTTCGTACGTGAATCATCCCCGGAATCAGATTGTTAGAGAATTCGAAGCAATAAACTAAATTCACATTGAAAAAGCGTAAGCGAACATAAACGCGTGCCTACACTCAGTCTGAAATAGAATGTCTGTATTTCTTTTTATTTGATTTTATTCCTCATCTCTGGAATATATGGTGAAGATCAGGAGAGAAACATATGAAATGTAGGTTCCAAGTTCCAACATACTTACACGTTACATGTTAGCGTGGATCACGCATGCCTACATAGTGATGGCCACATGTGTTGTCATATGTGATTGACACTCCCATCATACCTTAAGGTACGCCCGCACGGAGCAGCAATGCTCACCGACATGCACGGCACGGCAAAGTATTCATTATATAATATTGTATGAGCTATAACGCTTAGCGCTACAACGGAACTGCGCGGCACGGCACAGCACGGCAATGCCGGGCTATTTATTTAGCCGTGTCGTAACTCGCAGTTTCTTTCCGCACATTGCAATACAGCAAGTAACGCATAGTGGCAGTATACAACATTGTCATATGTTTTTTTTGTTTATATCCTCGATCATAGATATAAAATATACATTTATTTTATGGTCACTTTTTATGTTCAGTGTAATTTATGTACGTAGTAGTCTGTAGCTTTTAAACACAAATTAATAATATTAACATATTTCTTAGTAAATTAGAATTATTTAAATTATGAAATGAAGAAGTACCTGAAAAGCCCTATTTTCTGAATAAAATCTTTGAATCCTTGTCCTGCTGCCTGGTTGTCAACCGACTTCAAAAAAGGAGATGGTTCTCAATTCGTCTGTATATTTTTCTTGTATGTTTGCTACGCGGTTCGTGCTGCTTTGTCGGGATTGCCGACTGTAGTTTCGGACTCACCAGGAGTGACCAGTTTTTAAAATGTATTTATCTCACGTTAGTTTCACTTATATAAGTCTTACTCTTGTCTATTGACGCGTGTCGCAGCACCAATTTACCCAAACGCGTGCGTTTCGGCGAGGCCAATTTTATGACGAAACTGTCGCCGAAACTTACAAAAATACAAACCGAACTCTCGGTTGGTCTCTTAATTATAATATTCTTAGGTTGGCATGCCGGCCGCACGTGTTGTCATATGGGATTGACACCTGTGCGCTAATCGATATGTTTATTTTTAGGTTTGTTTCAGTCAGGTGTTATGAAATATGAACATTATTTATACGTTACTAGTACATTCCTTGCATTATATGATTATTATCACAATGGAATGGCTTCTGAAATACACAGGATTGTATTAGTGTGCATCAATGAGTATGTTAGTTAACTACCCTGGTTAAGGCGCTTACACCAGCCAACTAGCGCCACCCTTGCTTTTATTTATTTTATTACTAAATAAGATCAAATTGACAAAATCGACGTAAGTACTTCACTAGTAAATGACTTGTAGTATTTCTTGTATTGCTTTTCATTATTTTGCATTTGGTAATTCAAGAGAACTACGCATTACCGCTAAAAGCGGCCACTTTTGGCGGTAATTAATAGTTCTCTTAATCTAAAATGCTGTTGTCGATGAAAAGTTCTACTAAAAATACTTCAAGTAAATTTACTAAGGAAGTACTTACGTAGATTTTTTCAATTTGTTCTTATTTCAGAGAACAAGAATTAAATTACAGGTGTCGCTAGTTTTGGTGGTGTAAGCCTCTTAAGATGCGCAAACCAAGGACCTATATTAGTAGAACTTTGAGGAGTGGGTGTGAGCTCTATGAGCGCTTACACATGTTAAGCAACTCCTGGTGCAGTCCCTACTTGGATGGGTGACCGCAAGTGGCATAAAAATATCTCGAGCTCCTCCGTGCTTCGGAAGGCACGTTAAGCCGTTGGTCCCGGCTGTCATTGTTGATGGCAGTCGTTAAGCTATGTCAGATGCCTTAAGGCAGCTTGAAAAATCTGACACCAGTGTTGGCCACTTACGCATACGAAAAACAAACAAGTACCCATATTAACGCTAAACGTGGCCTTTAGGTTCTATGATCTTGGGCTCTGTCTACCCCGCAAGGGATAAAGATAATGATAATGTATTAACTTTTGGCATAGGAAGAGACGGAAATTGGCGGGATTCGGCCCGCAACCTTCCCCCATAACAAGCCTGAGGGCAATGGACAAGGGGGTGGATGTCCGTTGCCCGTTATGGCTTATAGCGTTGGCGCATGAGTGTGTTCCCATGCGTATCTAGCAGCGAATTTAAGATGGGACGAGATGATTATCGAAGAGTGGCTTAATATGGCCAACGTCTGCTCGGGGGCTGGATGAATGTAGTTTCGGAGATCAGGGCCCCGGAATGGTCAATTTTTGCCTTCTTTCGTGAATAAAATCAAAAGTATTGATTTTACCCGAACAAAAAAATTATATTTTTAAGATCCTCATAATGAGCCCTTTCATTTGATATATGACACAGTAAGGTTTGCAAAACTTTCTTTTAAAATTTTGTAATTGGGCCCCTGAAAATGACCCTTATTTCAAAAAAATCTTCATTTACTTTGCACATCCGTGTTTAGGTCATAGGATTACACCATCTTACCAAATTTGACCTAATTTAGTTCAGTAGATTCGGAGAAAATCGGCTGTGACAGACGGACGGACGGACGGACAGACGCACGAGTGATCCTATAAGGGTTCCGTTTTTCAATATTTGTACGGGACCCTAAAAATATTAAATTAAGCATATAGGATTCTTGCTGTAACCTGCAAAACGAAATGATGATGACCTTTTTAATTCGGTATTTGCCTAATGTTAAGATAATATAAAATTTGTTTCCAATGATACTCATTTCTATCTAAAAACACTATAAAAACACTTTTAATTTGATATCGATTCGTTAAGTGTTCTTAAAGCTTTTTTAAAGTTAGGTGAATAGGACCTGTTGCGGCGCGCCTATCATGAAGTCATGGTGTTCAGTGCATCTCGTTGCTCTTTAATTCCAGTAGGCGAAATTATTGTCGCGAGTGATAGTTTTTATTTGCTTACCTTCCATTTTTCTTCTCATTCTTACACCGTACAAGTGAACACGTCTCATACATATTTTATATTGTAAAAACTGCAATAAATCAAGTTCAAGTTATTTTGGGTTTAATTTTAAGCCCCAGCGTGTCCTCTAAGAGACATGTTTTGGTGGCCCATGAGGGGAATCGAAATTGACGAAGATATCTAAAAATCAAAATCGACGTCACGGACGGACAACGTGGTCTTCGTGGTATCGAGCTAAATCAACACAAAACCCATCTCTGGATTGAAGTGGAGTCATCATTATCTGGGAACCAGTGGATGTTTGTGCATTGGTGCATCTAAAGCAGCAACCGGACATCGCAGCCCATACTAAAAGATAAGTGCCTTCCTTTGTCCTGTCAAATCTTTCCAACCTCCTATAACTTCCTACTAAATTTACTAATTACATACTAAAGTCAATACAAAATAGCAGTTTACTTATACTACAACATATTTCCTACGATATTTGGTCAACTGTTTCCAAATATTCGTTTGTTTTATGATCTAAAACTTCAATACAAAATACAAAGTTAACTCAGGTCTGTTTTCTTTACCTATGTTACAATTAGTAGGTAAAAATACTGTGTACCATTGTTTCATCAAACTACATTCATAATTTCATACATTTCTATCATATTTTCTTAAAATAACAAGCCCACTTAAAATCTATAAAAATATAAACAAGTTACATAATTTAATTTGTTTTCAAATAATCATTTCTCACAGTTAAGGCCCTGTTCATACTTAGAAATAGTTTTGGTTCAGTATTTTCATATCAGTTCGCCGACTATTCCAGGGGTACCGCTTCACTGCGCAGCGAAGTAGCTACCAGCTTCGTGTTGCTATCACTACCGCTTCGTTATCAGCTGTGCGCGCGCAACCGGTTCTCAAAGGCAGCTGACGCCTCGCCTTACAAAGGAACGTGAGAATTTATTTTGTTTACTTTCGTAGTTAGTGGGATTTTAAGGTGATTTTTATATTATTTTTAAAATACACTTTTATTCCTGTTTTGCAAAATGACTGATAAGGGATCTAGTGTTGCTTCTCACTCAATACGTTTAAAAGAGTTAACTATAAAGAGAAGTTCCATAAAGGGACAAATAACAAAGTTTAAAAAATATTTATCTGAGTTAAAAAGGCAAGAACATCTATCAAACTTAGAGCTTGCCGAGTTACATCTAAAAATTACAAAGTTTGAAGCTTTGTCCGTAAAGTTCGATGATTTGCAAAGCGAGATAGAAGTGTTAAATTCAGAAAACATTGACTCTGAAATCGATGAGCGTGACTTTATAGAAAAGGACATTATCATTAATATCGCAACTGCTAAATCATTAGTCGAAGCTCACACCGAAAATGATAAGGATCAGTCTCAATGTTTTCACGATCACAAGGACTTCAGTTTTCGATTACCGAATCTGCAAATATCTAAATTCAGTGGTGATTGTTTTCGCTGGCTTGCCTTTCGCGATTCTTTTGAAAATCTTATTCACAATAATGATCGAATTTCACCTATTCACAAGTTTCACTATCTAAATTCATATCTCGAAGGGGATGCATCAAGACTTATTGCTAATCTCGAAGTGTCGTCAGCAAACTATCCTGAGGCATGGAAAATCATATGTGAGCGATATAACAACAAAAGATCTTTGATTAATTTCCATCTAAAATCCTTATTTTCTATACAGCCTGTTCAGCGCGAGTCTGACAGGTCTTTAAGATTTTTAGTAGACCATGTTACAAAGAATTTGCGTGCCTTGGCTAGTCTAGACCAGCCGACAGATAAATGGGACATACTTCTCATATTTATGTTGACTTCAAAATTAGACAATCAAACATTAGTTAAGTGGGAAGAGTATCGAAATACTCTTGATGATGTTCCGACTTTAATTCAATTCTATAAGTTTTTAAATGATCGTGCTGATGTCTTAGAATCCTTAGCCCGCAATAAGGGTGACAACACGTCTTCAAAACTTGCATCCACTTCTTTCAAAAACGTCATGTCAAATAATAATAAAGAACAAAATTCCAGGTTTAATCATAATCGTGTGTCACATACTAAATCATTTGCCGTTTCAAATCAAAACGATACTAAATATACATGTATTATTTGTGACGTCACTCATAGAATTTATGACTGCCCTGTATTCAAATCAAAGAGCATTCAGGACAGACTGTCTGATGTTTCTAAATTCAAATTATGTCCAAATTGTTTGAGACAAGGGCATCTTCTCGAGGACTGCCGTATGGGGTCCTGTCGAGTATGTAACCAAAGACACAATAGTTTGCTACATCAAACCGAAGAAACCAATAGTACAGTCGCGAACGAAAGTGAATTTGTACTTAATATTTCTAATCAAACTCAAACTCAAGTTTTGCTGTCTACTGCACTCATTGAAGTATGTAACCCTGTAACAAAACAAATAGAAAGGGTTCGTGCTCTTTTGGACTGTGGGTCACAGTCCTCATTTTTAAGTAAACGATTAAAACAAAAATTATCGTTAAATTCCAAATGCATAGATCCCATTAGGGTTATTGGCATTGGTAATACCTGTGCTAATCAAGTCGTTGAAACTTGTACGGTTCAATTAAATTCAATAAACAGTTCATACAATCTTAATGTGTCATGTTATGTTCTAGAAAATCTAACAAGTGAGATCCCTAAAGCTCCTTTAGATTTACGTAACTTTCACTTACCTAAAAACTTACCTTTGGCCGATCCTGTATTTCACCAGCCTGCCCGCATTGATGTCCTCCTCGGAGCAGATGTCTTCTGGGAAATTCTTGGTAACGAAACTAAGTCTACTGGTGATGGCGGTCCTAAATTACGTAACTCAAAATTCGGTTGGTTAATTTCCGGCCCTATGCCTTTATACTCTAAAGATAAGGGTATACTAAATTGCAATCATACTACACTTAATTCATCACAAAATAATATTGAAAATATTCTTACTAAATTCTGGGAATTCGAAGAGCTTCCTAAAAGGCCTATTCTCAGTAGTAATGATAAGCTATGTGAAAATCATTTCACTCAAAATACAACACGCCTAGACACTGGCAGATTTTGTGTTAGGCTGCCATTGCTTGACACGCCTGATTGTCTAGGAGATTCTTATAATCTTGCTAAAAAAAGATTCCTAAATCTAGAGAAAAGATTTAGACGAAATTCATCTCTAAAATTACACTATACGAAATTCATAGAAGAGTATGCCGAACTTGGCCATCTCTCCGAGTCAAAAGAATCAATACCTTACAATTCATATTTTCTATGTCATCACGCAGTTTTCAAAGAAAACAGTGAATCTACCCAACTCCGAGTGGTGTTCGACGGCTCTTCTTGCTCTTCATCTGGCTGTGCGCTAAATGACATCCTTATGGTAGGTCCAAAAATGCAAAACTCTCTCTTCGCCATTTTAATCAGAAGCAGGACATATAAATTCATTTTATGCGGTGACATTTCTAAATTTTATCGCCAAGTTCTAGTTAATGATAAAGATCGAGATCTGCAACTGATATTATGGAGAAAAGATGAGTCTGACCCTATTAAAATATTGAGATTGAATACCGTCACTTACGGAACCGCAAGTGCGAGTTATTTGAGCACTCGATGCCTCTGGCAGATAGGAGAGGAGCAAGAAGATGAACTCATCAAAACAATTATCCAAAATGATTTCTTCAGCGATGACGTCATTACTGGAAGCAATGACGTAACTCAATTAATTTACATCAAAAATGCAGTAACAAATGCACTAAATAAAGGTTGTTTTCCATTAAGAAAATTTAAAAGTAATTCAACTTCTGTATTAGAACAAGATAAGCTTAATTCACAAGATCACTTAACAATTAGTCAGTCCTCTAGTACCCTCGGACTTGGGTGGGATCCTACGAGTGATAGTCTAAATTTCCCACTAAAGGATTTTACTCATAATGACAAAATATCTAAAAGATGTATTCTTTCTAATTCATCAAAAATCTTTGATCCGCTTGGCCTTCTGAGCCCTTGTATCATACAGCCAAAAATTATTATGCAAAGGTTGTGGAAGGAGAAGCTGGACTGGGACCAGCCCGTCCCTGAAAATATTAAAGAAGATTGGCTAAAAATCTCCAAAAACCTTTCTTACCTCAAGGAGTTTAACATGCCAAGGTTGGTTCTCTGTGACAATCCCAAAGAGATTGAACTGCATACTTTTAGCGATGCTTCTCAATCAGCATACGGAGCGTGCATCTATTTAAGATCTATTGACTCTAATAATCAAGTTTTTACTAATTTATTGTGCTCTAAATCCAAAGTTTGTCCAATAAGGCCTACGACGATGCCTCGTTTGGAGATTGCAGCTGCTCTGCTTGCAGCCAGACTCTGCGAAGCTGTGCTAGATTCTCTAAGATTTCAACCTCTTCGTATTTTCCACTGGTGTGACTCTAGTATAGTGATTGCTTGGATCAACACAGATGTTTCAAAATTAAAAACTTTTGTCGCAAACCGTATCATGGAAATACACGAAAAAACGCAAGCTAAATCGTGGCGTTACGTTCCAACCGATGCAAATCCGGCTGACCTTATCTCCCGGGGTGTCGATGCGAGTAGGCTGGTATCTATGAAGCTGTGGTGGTCCGGCCCAGACTTCTTATCCGAAAACATAACAAAATGGCCTAAATTAAATAATAAATCATGCAAAAACTTACCTGTAGACTTACCTGAAATAAAATCCAATCCCGTGGTCGTATCTGAACCTGTAATAAAATTTGAAAGATTCTCTAAATTCAACAGATTGGTAAGATCTATGGCATACGTAATTCGATTCATATATAATTTAAAAAATCCTAAACACAAAAATAATCAAAGCTTATCTTTGGAAGAATTGGATAAATCTTTTACAACTTTATGTATTATTGCTCAAAAACAATCTTTTCCAGTCGAATACGACTTATTACTAAAAAATAAACAATTAAGTTCTCGATCTAAGTTACTATCCCTATCTCCTTTCTTGGACAAAAATAATTTAATTAGAGTAGGTGGTAGACTAAATAATTCTGAATATTCTTATGACAAGAAACACCCAATTCTTCTGCATTCAGCTCATTACCTTACTAAACTTTTCTTCAAAAAAGAGCATTTATTAAATATGCATGCTGGTCCACAATTGCTTCTGGCAACCGTAAGAGAAACTGTGTGGCCAGTAAACGGTCGGCATCTAGCTAGAAGTACCGTCAATAAGTGTGTCGTCTGCAGACGTCTGAGTGGCAATACTCTTCGTCCAAAAATGGGAGAGTTACCTCCTCAAAGGGTGAAAATAGATTTTCCATATCTGTCCGTTGGCCTAGATTTAGCCGGGCCTTTTTACATTTTAAATCGTAGAGGGCGTGGTAGTAGGCTGATCAAATGTTATTTATGTTTATTCGTTTGTCTGAGATACAAATGCCTTCACCTAGAAGCTATTAGCGACCTGTCGAAGGATGCTTTCTTGATGACACTTCGAAGATTTATAGCTCGTCGTGGCAAGCCTGCGGAAATATTCTGCGACAATGGTCGGAACTTTGTGGCTGCTGCTAGGGAGTTATCAGATTTTATAAAAAATATTAAAGATCCTTTACGTCAGTTTGCCATTCAGGAATCTATACAATTTAAGTTCTCACCTCCTTACGGCTCTCATTTTGGTGGTATTTTCGAAGCCGGTGTTAAATCCGCGAAATTTCATTTAAGGCGTGTACTTGGAAACAGTCACCTAACATTCGAGGAAATTTTAACCTTGTTTGCTCAAATCGAAGCAATTTTAAATAGCCGACCTCTATATCCTTTATCGTCCTCCCCTGATGATTTCCTTTGTCTTACACCTGGGCACTTCATCATCGGAAGACCATTAACTGCGCTGCCTTCTCCCAATTTGCAAGATTCTAAAGAGACTAATTTGAAGAGATATGAAAGACTGGAGAAGATCCGACAGCACTTCTGGAATAGATGGCAGAAGGAATACATATCCGAGTTACAACAAAGAACCAAATGGAAGACTTCTCATGCCAAGCTAAAAATTGGTGATATGGTTCTCCTACAAGAAGATAACGTCCCTCCATTAAACTGGCGGCTTGGGCGAGTAGTTCGTCTCTTCCCAGGAGCAGATGGAATTTCCCGTGTCGCTGATGTGAATACTGTGAGAGGTTGCGTGCGGCGTCCATTAGTTCGTCTCTGCCCTTTCCCTTCAGAAGATGATTGAATGTTGAAAGCCTTCACCTTTCAACGAGGCCGGAAGATGTTGCGGCGCGCCTATCATGAAGTCATGGTGTTCAGTGCATCTCGTTGCTCTTTAATTCCAGTAGGCGAAATTATTGTCGCGAGTGATAGTTTTTATTTGCTTACCTTCCATTTTTCTTCTCATTCTTACACCGTACAAGTGAACACGTCTCATACATATTTTATATTGTAAAAACTGCAATAAATCAAGTTCAAGTTATTTTGGGTTTAATTTTAAGCCCCAGCGTGTCCTCTAAGAGACAGGACCATTTTTAAAAGTACGAAAATCTTAAATTACACTTATACTGTATTGTAGTCCGCAAAATTTGTAGCAACTTTTGTTATGAAACCATTACCATAAACGTAATATTTCGTATAGCTACCAAACAAAGTTCTCACGCCGCCCATACAAAATACAAAGTTGTGACGTCACAAATATGTAGGCATCTCAGCAGCGCGTTTTCACGTCTAAAAATTAACGTCTAAAAATATGTGTCTTTAAAACTTCTATATCTGAAAGAGTTTTTTGTTTAGAAATGTATTTCGGTCACTATTGTGTTTATTTTTGGCAGGTCTTTACATAGCGACACGAAATTTTTTTTTGGTCAAGTAGCCAATTGTGACATGAGTATGATAACGATACCAATGACTTATTTTTTATGGTTACTATATCCGCTTTTTAATCGACTTCAAAAAAAGGAGGAGGTTCACAATTCATCGTAATCTTTTTTTTCTATGTATGTTCCCCGATTTCTCGAAGACGCCTGGACCGATTTAAGAAATTCTTGTTTTGTTTGATAGGTAATTCGTCACAGATGGTCCCATAATTTTTTTATCGAAATGTGTCGAGCGCTTTTTGAAAAAATACACAAAACAAATATACAGTAATGCCGTTTGGCTTACACTAATTTACATTTTTTTTTCTATGCTTATTAAACAAATTGATAGGGCTGAAGTCGGTTATTGTTTTTTGTTAAAAATATTTTAAATTATACTCTTAAGCACTCAGTGACGCTTTTTTTTATGGAATAGGACAGCAAACGAGCAAGCGGGTCACCTGATGGTAAGTGATCTCCACTGCCCATGGACAACTGCAACACCAGGGGTGTCATCATCATCATTTCGTGTAGGTGACACGGTCAGTCGACCATGCACACTCTGGTGTCAGAGTTCTTCGGAACCGCCTCTCGGCCTCAGACGTGGTTCCTTTAACGACTACCAGATGGCAGCCGGGACCACCGGCTTAACGTGCCTTCCCAAGCACGGAATCATCTTTCTTATCAGACAATCAGGTGATTCATGCCTGCAATGTCCTAACCAAACTGGAAACAACTTAACAAAGTATGCTTCCCGTGGGAATCGAACCCACGACCCCCGGGTCAACAAGACAAACGCCTTAACCACTGGACCACGGAGGCGTGACAAGGGGTGACAAGAGCGTTGCCGGCCTTTTAAGAGAACTTTGTAGGATTCAACGTTATTTCGTTTTTGGTTAGCATTACGTTACATGCAACCTTTTGATGTTTTAATAGTACTTGTTACAGCAAGAAAATAAGTAAGCATAATCATGATCGAGTACTGTTTAATGGCAAGTCAATTATCTTTTTAACTTTTCATCACGACAGCCGACAGCCACAGTTCACGAAATTACAAAAAAAAATCTGTTTTGGGAGCTTCGTGACAATCATCATCATCAGCAGGTCTTTATTAGTCTCCACTGCAGGAGCACGACCCTCTCTGTACTACCAGAGCCATATATTAATTAGCCAGGGCAGTCAGAGGATTTGGCCACGCTGGCCAGACGGGTTGGAGAGGTCTCTTTGATGTTTATAGCTTTGTTTAGCTTGTATTTCCTTAGTCGACTTCTACGACATCCACGGGGAGACTTGGAGTGGTCCTATTCTACTCTGCCGGGAACCACACGGCAAATAATATACACTTCGCTCGACAATATTTAAATATTAATATGGACAACATATTTTTTTTCAGAATAGTAAAAGAAGAGGGCGTGCTGAAACTATGGCGAGGCGCGACACCCACCGTCGTGCGAGCTATGGTGGTGAACGCGGCGCAACTTAGCACGTACTCACAGGTATGGTCGATAACATTCCATTGCTTAATGGAGCACTGGAGGCGCATATCTCTCTACAAAGGACGGTAGAAAATTAAGGCAAAATCATATAATGATAATCTACACTTACAAGCCACCACCTGGCAATTGTAGTCAGTTATCATGATTATGGCAGGTGTCCGACCCTTTGCAATAGCCCAGCACGAGTCCACCCATAATTCAATTCCAGCGAGCTCAAAGAGCTATGGCATCTTTTTAGTTCGGGGGCACCAAAAGTGTCTTAAAAACTCATTGCAACCAAAAAACTTATAAATTTTTTATACGTTATTCTATATTTAAGTCGTATTTATAATTATCCTGATATATTTTTACTCCATCGACCTTTTTAGGGTTCCGTAGTAAACTATAATAGTAGTAACCCTTATAGTTTCCGTAGTAACCCTTATAGTTTCGCCATGTCTGTCTGTCTGTCTGTCCGTCCGCGGTTTTACTCAGAAACTATAAGTACTAGAAAGCTGTAATTTGGTATGAGAGTGTATATTAATCATGGCAAAAAAGTCGTAGAAAAAAACCTTGAAAAAATATTTTTTTTTGGGTAGCTCCCATACAAGTAAAGTGGGGGAGTAATTTTTTTTTCTCTATTTACCCATCGTGTGGGGTATCGTTAAAAAGGTCTTTCAAAAATATTGTGAGGTTAAGAACACCATTTTTCGATTTAGGGATCCGTTTCCGAAATATTTGGTTTTAAAGTGCAAAATATTGTTAGAGGTACGTGTCCCCCCCCTCTATCTGCTAAACGGTTATATATGGATACGTGAAAAAAATTACAGCAATAGTATATATACTGAAATTGAAAGGAAAACTATCAGAGCTGGGTACTAAGTGCAAACTAAAAAGTTATAGGCAACCAACTTATAAAATGTACTGGAAAATGTAAAATTTCATACAATCTTCATTGTTAGATGTTTTTGGTCGTTAGACTGTGAGGTGTGAGTGTAAACAGTGTGAACTCAAAGTTGTCATTCGCAACTACGGAACCCTACACTGCGCGTGGCCCGACACGCACTTGGCCGGTTTTTTTTAGGTTTGGTAATTAAGTATTGTTTGGTGCAAAGGTACTAAATACCTTATAATAACATAACCAAAACTTCTGAACATCATATCAGATCATAGAAAATCAGGCGTCCTATAAATATGATTTTTTTACCTTTAGAATCGGCAATAATGTTCTATAAAACAAGGTACCTATATTTCATTCAAAGACGCTTACTTTGGTTCTTAACTAAAATGATGTATGGGAAGCTCAGCTATTTCCCTTTTAAGAATACTATAGTTCCCCCTCCGGCCAATACCTATTGAAGGGCATATCATACATTAGTATTTCCAGGAATAGGTTCTGGCTGAAGACCTATATTACATCAACTTCTTCAAAGGGCCTCTACGTGTTGGATCTATATCCCCACGCAAGCCTTCCAAAGGACCGGGGTAACACCCGTGACTTCAAAGGAAATCTATACGTATATTATGAAGCTGAAGAGTTCGTTTGTTTATTTAAAGCTCCGAAACTACTGGACCAATTTTCACATTTCTTTCACCGATAGAAAGCCAATTTATTTATAGCCTATGTCAGGCTTTATTTTAAGCGGACGAAGTCGCGCGAATACGTATAGTTTTTTTTTATAAAATATAGTATCGTCGAGTTAGTACTCCATGACACAAGTCTTACTTAAGTGCGAGTTAAAACTGTTATTTATCCGTTAAAATTTATTTGGGATCTGACAATTTATCTGGTCGTCCGATCACCTGGTCGGTGGGTGTCCAACACTGCGCTTGCCGGTACGTGGTCCATTCAAGAACCTTTCTGCCCCATCGGCCATCGGTTCTTCGCGCTATGTGCCCCGCCCACTGCCATTTTAAAGAGCTAATCCGCTGGGCTATGTCGGTGATCTTTGTTCTTCTACGGATCTCTTCGTTTCTGATTCGATCTCGCAGAGAAACACCGAGCATAGGTTTCTCCATAGCTCTTTGAGCGACCTTGAACTTTCTTATGAGGCCCATAGTAAGGGACCACATTTCGGACCCGTAAGTCATCACTGGTAACACACATTGGTTGAAGACTTTGGACTTAAGGCACTAAGGTATTTTGGACGAGAAGACACTGCGGAGCTTCCAGAACGCTGCACAGCCGAGGCGGATTCGACGAAAGATCTCGTCCTTGAAACTGGAGCTTCCGACCTGGATCAATTACCCAGATGTACTGTTCTACAGGTTCAAGGGTGAGGCCTATGTCCAGCAGTGGACTTCTTGTGGATGAGATGATGATGATGATCTGACAATTCAACTGTTTGCTATAGGCTCGCGAGGTGTTCGTAGCGTACGTCCCCGACGGTATCACGCTACATTTCTGCGCGTCTATGGTCTCCGGCCTCATCACCACCATCGCCTCCATGCCGGTGGACATTATCAAAACAAGGTAAAAAGATCAAGTCTAATCATAAACTTTATAATTATAATGGGGAAACAAATCATCTGACTGCTATGTATGGCTCTACTACTAATATGTGGCTCTATACAGAGAAGGTCGTGCTACTGCAGTGGACACAATAAGAGACCTGATGATGATGATGATGATGAATGGGGAAACAGTAAAGTATAAAAGTATTTAATTTTTCTCCAAAAAAGCTCTCGCGTCTGGATGTGAATCCTAACTATAATATTATAAATGCGAAAGTGAGTTTGCTTGTTACGCTATCACGCCATATCTACTGAACCGATCATCATGAAATTTTGCATACCCATAGGTTAGGGTACTGAGAAGGACATAGGTCATAAATTACGCGGGCGGAGCCGCGGGTAACAGCTAGTAATTAATAAAAGAAGCAATTTCCAGTAAAAAGTTACGATGACAGCCGATTATCGGCGATTGTGCAAAAGTAAAAAGTAAAGTAAAAAAAATAGTATTTATTTATTAAAAAGTATTTAGTTTCTTCAAAAAAAGGCAAAAAAACTCATTCATATTTTTGGAGACTGGCGTCTGTTGGTGTACTGGGGTACTGTTACACAAGCCTAGCCTACCAGTGCTCCCACATCTGTATGTGGATAATAAAACAATATTTTATATTATACTAAAATTACTTACAGGCTGAGGGTATGTTTATAAACCTTTGTTTAGCTTGTGTTTCTTAAGTCGCCTTCTACGACATCCACGCGAAGACTAGGAGTGGCCCTATTCTACTCTGCAGGGAACCAAGTCTTATTCAATTCATTACCTTTTTCAGGATCCAAAACGCCGCCAAAGGCGAAGGCCAGATGGCCGTGGTGACGAACCTACTGCGCAACGAAGGAGTGTTGTCACTATGGAAGGGCTTCCTTCCCTACTACGCGCGCCTCGGACCCCACACCGTTCTCACCTTCATCTTCCTTGAGCAGCTAAACTCGGCCTACTTCAAGTTCACGCAATGAGGTTTTGTTTAATTCCTACTAGATGGCAGCACTGAGACGTTGGGCCTGATCGGCTGTTGTTATGAGGTTTTTCCTTCGAGCAACACGGCCTCCGTACCGGACGGAGGGAGTGGGCAAAGCGACAATTTACTATGACAATTTTTCTGGCGTTTTTTGCGGGGGGAAATGTGCACACAAGTTTAGTTCCGCACACCTACATACAAAACATAAACTGTCACTTGATAGTAATTATGACATTGTCACAAAAAATGACATAAAAAAGAAAAAATAATTTGTGTACAGATGAGTCACACACAACTAACACATAGACATGCATATGCCGAATTTTGCTTGTACCTTGACAGAGGGGAATGCAGCGTATGGCTACTCCATTCCGTGTTGCTCGAAGGGTTTTTCAGAAATCGAGGTGGCGGCACTGTGTCGAGAGGTATTTTTGACAGCTGCCAAAATCCACCAATCATGTTTAATCATCAACTTTATGATCGGTGGGTTTTGGCTCGACCTCTCGACACAGTGCCGCCACCTGAGGGAAAAATCAATTCCGAAAACCCTCATTGGTTGATTGAGCAAGCGCTGAGTGCGAGCGAAGCGTTTCTGTTTTAGCTAGGGTACAAAATCTTACGTATTTCCTACTCTTCAAAATGTATACTCTACCGAAATTTTGTGAGCAGGTTCGCCTCTGGGAACGAAAATATGAAAGGCCCGCAACGCTCTTGTCACAACCCTGGTGTAGCAGTTGTCCATGGGCGGCGGTGATCACTTACCATCAGGCGACCCGCTTGCTCCTTGGCCGTCCTATTAGATAACAAAAAAGAATATTGATTCAGTTTTCAGCAATATTTCAAAATTACAGGAATTGGCTTAAGATAGTAATCGTCATTGGAATCGATGTCACTTAGGACAGTAATGAGTTTGCTGTGATAGGAATCGAAAGGCCTATAACTTCAGAGCTTAATGAGCTTTCTGAGACAAAACTCAGAAGGTCTATCGGTCTATCTACAGCTCATATAGCAAATAAATAAATAAAGAAAAAGAAACAGGAATAACTCGAATAGTGTCAACCAGGTACAGATAGCTTATTGGACCTGACGCCTCAGAGCTGCCACCAAGAGTTCAATAACACCCTAATTTCGGCGGCCGAATTCAGTTTTAGAATATAATTCGGATGTCTGGATTCGGTCGAAACGATTTCCCGATGCTGAACAAAGAGACGGTTACGAATTTTTCTAAATGGGATTTTGAATCTTATTTCTATTTCGTTAGCGTTCCATTTTGTTACCTAATGACTTTTGACGTTAACGTCAACTGGAGTGTGTAGACATGATATAAATTTAAACCTTACTTGTTCGTGATAGAGTTCAAATTAGAATTATCACCAATTCTTTTGGAGCTACGATGGTAATGTGATATGTCACTTTAAACTTTATGTGTGAGGAATAGGATTCAAAATCTAAATTATATTTAGTAAGCGCCTGCTTACTATAACTATGGCAAATATTATTTTGAGGTAAAATTTTTTGTTAGAGTAAGAACTTGTTTTTAAGGAACAGTTGTGATACTTAACCAGTGGACAAATACCAGTGACATGATAAAATACTATACTATTATTCTTATGAAGGGCTCAAATTGTAAAAATATTATGCCTGACTCGAGACGCATTGGAGACACACATTTATTTATTATAACGTTATGGCAAAATTTAGAAAAAGTGTTTCAAAGGTGGACTTAATGCCATATGCAGTTCTCTCCCTTCATTATCATCTTCATATTATGTTACTTAGTAACGGTGATATCATACGAAATGAGGTAAAGGAACTAAACTATTACGATATATAATATATAAAGTAGTACATAAACTTGTAATGCAATAAAACGATATATGTATGGATATACATACATTTAGTCGCTAATGATAAAAATGTATAGCTCGTCATTATTTTGATTTCTGGGTTTTATTATATATTGTGTTATTAGTTGGTCGTATTGCCGAGTGCATTGACCCTCTTAAAACAGTCTCATCAACTTTGCCGTCGACAAATCAAACGACGGATCGCTTAGTACCTAGACGAGTGCTTGTCATCGGGAAAATTGTATTATATTAAATTATAAGATGAAGAGTAAAGTTTAAGATACAACATATCAATGCCATGTTTTTGGCTGTAAGTAGGCCAGTCAATATCGACACAAAAAGTGTCAAACGCAAACGCGAATGTATCGGCGATTTTATACCCGAAAAAGGCATCCTTGGATGAAACAGCAGCAGTGCGAGGAGTGGTGAAATAACTACGAATTATTAAAACTTTAGATAAAATATATTGCACAGACACACGTTACATAGTTGAGCAAAAAGACAAGAGAGCAAGCGCTAGCGATGTTGCCAAACAACAAAATAATTTTTATAGTTTTAAATTATACAAAAATATTGCCATTTCTAACAATCCTTAAGTTAGATTTTTAGTAAAAACTGAAAAATGTCCCATACTTTCGGGCGCCCCAGAAGTGGCACAGGGTTATGAAAGTTGCAAACTTGGGTGTAGACTATTCCAAGTGGTCTCTACAATATATAAAAAAATCGCCGATACATGCGCGTTTGCAATGTTGATGTCGATATTGACTGGGCTACAGTAGCACGTCGAGCTTACATTTTTTACATTTACAATTAAAAAAAAACACTTTACATGTATACAGCGTGTAATTTGACTCCCGGCATTGCTTAAGCACTGATCAGTGCTCTGTGAAATAGCCTAATTGTCTTGCGGGCGAATTTTAAAAGTTTACTTTAAAATAATATGAAATAAGGTATAAAATTGCAAATTTCGAATTTTCCCTAAATTCGAAGTTTGCATATTTCCGCCGCTTTTCCGCAGCCCAGGGGTGACTCCGACCGTCAATATGAACAACGTTTGTTCTATTTGATTTTCTTTTCGACTATCCCATACTAATTGCTCGGGCGGGTAAACGCTTATGAAAATGTCGAGTTTTTTTCAGCATTGATCCCATAGAAAAAGTTGTTTATATTGAAGGGCTGAGTCTCATCCCTGTACGCCTGTAGCACACAACCGCGAATGCGGAACGGAAGCGTTTCGGAACGAAACACTGGCGGAACCGCGAAACGCTGTTGTATGATTCCGATTCGGTTTCGTTCCGGTTGCGGTGTGAGACGCACCAAACAAAATCATACTAGATAGCGTTCCGCGGTTTCGCTAATGTTCCGTTCCGCATTCGCGGCTGTGTGCTACAGGCGTTAAGGATATGTCGAGAGTAAATTTATCATTCATTGCCCGTACACGCTGTATAAGTATTTTACGTATGTAACTTTTTGATTTGGTTTACGTTGTAAAAGAGTTTTGAACCTTCTTGTCCAAAGTAGTAGCTTATCGTGTGACGCTATATCGCCGCGCAAGAAAAAAAAAACATTTAAAATTTTGAGATTTTTTTCCGCGGCGAAATACACTACTTTTATGATGGCAGAACAAGAATGAAAAGAAGATGGCGGCGGTCACTGCTGCAACAAGATTTTAATCTTCGTGACCAAATAGAAATGTACTCAAAATTAATGAATTTAACTACGATGTTTATGAAACATACAAAAAACAAATTATCAGAAAATCTAGATTAAGCAAAAATGTAATATAAAATCTTTTGCTAAACCTGATTGTTATATTGATACATATTCTGTTAAACACTTGATTGGTTGCATAACTTATAGTATTTTTATGAAATTAACATTTGTGCCAAATTATATTTTCGTGTTTGGATTGTTTTGAAAAATGTTGATGAAATCTATTGTGTTTTAGTTTTTTGATATTTATGATCAGGTATATTATTATGTTGTTAGTTTTGAGTTTGAATGCTTACAATGATTCCGATCTACGCTTATGAAAATGTTATTTTTTGGAGAATATTTATGTATTTTATCTTACTTTTTCGTACATAGTTTATTTTGAACTTATATTTAAGGAAAACTAATGTTTCTCATAACCTGCAGTTGTTAAATAGGAAGAATTTAATGTTCAAAACAAATACTTATCAAAATTTTTCGAACATTTGTTCTGACTATGGGGCTATACAGTGTTACAAGGATCTTTTGGCACGTGGCAATAATTGAGACTAAACGCTATAATGTGGGTTTTCGGAATCGATTTTTCCCCAGGTGGCGCCTGTGTCGAGAGGTATTTTTGACAGCTACTGTCAAAATTAATCAATCAATTTTATGATTGGTGGAAAAATTGATTCTGGAATCCCTCATTGCTGTCATCTTGTAATGGCGGCTCTACACGTAGGCGAACGTAGTGGCAAAGATGTTTGCCAAGAGATTTTGATGGCGTCCACACGTTGGAAGGTCGATCTGTTGGTTTCGGTTCGGGCCAATGGATATGGCTGCTGCGGTTTATTCATTCTCTGCATACCGCTACTACGCAAGTGTCTATAAGAGAAGAGTTATTAAAAAGAAATAGTTAATGAAAGAAGGTGGTGGATGTCGTCAATACATAGAAACAGAATGTAGGTAAATTTATAATTTAACCAGTATAGCCAACGTGGAGACGCTACGGCCATCACTGTGCCATAATCACGCCATAACCCTTTGATCTGCGTTGAAAAACCGACACCACACGGATCTTGCGCCAATGCGTGGGCCAACGGTCCAATACCTACCAAATTGATCACCAAGCCCCGTTCTACACGATGGCCAATACTATCGCCAACATGTTAGCCAACGTGTAGAGGAGCCATAAAGCGTCACTTTTGGAAGATAGCTCGAATTCATGTTTGCTGCGGATATTTCGTGCTTTTGATTCTATTTATAACATTATTGGGTTGCTGGTAGCCCCAATTACACTCGTAATTACACACAGCGCCCCCATTTCAATGTTATCCAGGTGCCAAATGATCCTTATCGCACTGTATGTACAGTGGGCCACATAGAAAAATATACTATCCCCATACTATTGGCTATATAATACGAGTACAGTAGTACCACTTTTATAAGTTACATCGTCGTTGTTCGATGGCGCAGAATAGCGCAACCGACCGCCGACTCGGGCCGAATGAAAACATCAGTGAAATAACGAACTTATTGCTACAACATTAGATTTGAAATCCAAAAGCAGTAGGACTCGTGCTATCTCGCTCACAATACTTGTACGCCTGCCGGGATTGGCCGAGACGCCGCATGGCGCGTACGCATCAGCCAATAGCGGACGGATATTTTCGAGCCATGCAAAAATTTGATTTCTGCGCAGGTACATCGGTGTAACTTATAAAAGTGGTAGTACTGATTGGTGGTATACTTTTCAATACGGCCCACTGTACTACGTACAAACGTTCTGACCATCGACACAAGTGATAGAAAATTGAAATTCTTCTTGCTTAGCGACCGGACTATAGTTTAACTTTTTTGAAATATTTACATTAGGCATTCGCCTTTCTATACAGCGTGTAAATATATGCTGGACATATCCTTTAAAGAGCGACCCAATTTGCCAGCAACTTATGAACAGCCTTTTCTATGCGATCAATGTTATAATAAAGCGCTCTTTGAGCTAGCAGAACCCTCACCATTCCTCCATAGGACTACGAGACGCAGAGAGAAATTTCACCCTTTTGTCGTAGAAATACCAAAAAGTCGTACTAAACGCTTCGACAGTTCCTTTTTGATTCGAGTAGCTAAGGTGTGGAATGAACTGCCTGCGTCTATATTACCAGACAAATACAGTCCCGGGACATTCAAAAGTAGAATAAATGGGTATCTCTTGGATGGGCATGTATCATCGACGTCTTCATTGGCACTTACCATCAGATGAGATGGGAGATGGCCAAATTAAATAATTATTTTAAAAAATCTCGAAAAGAATAGCTGTAGATTTTTTGTATCTTTTTATTAGTTTTTTGAAAAAATAGTAAGGATATTTATATCGGACTGGATCAGTGGGCTTTTTTTATTTATAGGAGACGGAGGAAGGTCGAGGAAGGAACCATGACACCGCTTTTAAGAAAATGAAACAGCATACAGAGATTTCCGAAAACGCCATTCGTCCGGGATTCGAACCTAGTCAGTTTTGAATGTCGATTGTCTCAAGTTCCGACCATTGGTCCCGTATGAAAAGTGTTCATAGGGCTGAGACGCCCCAAGGATGTGTGAAGCTTATACTTACACCCGGTATGTGTTTATCTATACTAATATTATAAAGAGAAAGAATTGTTTTTTTGCATTGAATGGGATCCAAAACTACTGGTCCCATTTTCTAAATGGTATCCTATAGAAAGCTTATTTATCTGTAGGTGACATAGGTTATAATTTACGCGGATGAAGTCGCGGGAAATTGATAGTACTAGAAGAAGCTCAAAGGTTATTTGGCAGTACTTTTTTACGATGATGATGAGACGAGATGTAGTACATTAAAGGAGCCTGAAGGGGGCACAGTAGGCACAGTAGCGACGCCAATCATTTTATTCCTAATACTTTACAAATAGAAAGAAATTCAAGAATGTATCATATAAGCACTAGTATATAACTTGAAGTATTTTTGGAATCACGTTTTAATTTTATGAGAATCAGTCATTAAGAGAAAACGTGATTACCGCCGAAAACGGCAGTTTTTGGCGTAACGATAATCTGATTCTCATCATTCTCACTGATTCTGATAATATTATACATGATTCCAAAAATACCTCAGGTTATTTACTAGTGCTTATATGATTTACATTCTTGAATTTCTTTCTATTTGTAAAGTATTAGGAATAAAATGATTGGCGTCGCTACTGTGCCTAGTGTGCGGCCTTAACATATTGCCAGCTCTTAAAATATTTGCGCTTAATTTAAATGGAGCTTATTAAAGAAAAAACCTAAGTTGCAAAGACATTAAATAATACAACAATATATGAAATAATTTATTTACCACACTTTAATTAAAAAAATATATTTTCTGTATAAAATCATGTGGTTACTGCGGTGCCAATTCAAATATTTTTAGTTCCATATTTAATTTGTTGATAGAGCGTTTTATTTTTATTTTGTATTTTTAAAACTAGTGCTATACATGTGATACGAAGTATATATTTTATACATAATTATATTTTATAGCAGCAATTGTGACTAACTGCGAGTTGTAAAACTGTTGTAAGTTATTAAAAGTTTTGTTTAAAAATCTTGCTTTTTATTTAAACTGCCGTTGGAGGTTAAAATTTATTGCTTGCAAGTATAAGACTAAAGTCACCCAAAGCCACCCTAAGCCTAAAGTCACCCAAGCATATAGACGTTTGCTAAAAGGAATCTGTGAATCTATAGAGATTCTGCCAGAAACTTATTATTTTAAAAAAGAAACCTGAAAATAAAATATTTATGTAAGGGGAAGTTTGAAAGTTACAGTGGACGAGTTAAACGATGGGTTTGTAGACACTGTCCAGGCCGTGGTGTCAAAGTTTTTTTAGGATCCGCCCCAAAAACAAACCTCAAAAAATCTCTCCCCAGACCCTACATTTGATGGCAACGCGACGATCCATGCCGCTGCAGACCTCCGAAGACGCGGACGTACATCGGCAGCTCAATAGACAAATCCAGAAATCCTTGCGACACGACATTCGCTCCTTTAATACCGAGCGTATAAAGGAGATTAGGTAATACTTTACAGGTCCCATTAAATTTTCATCGAAATGTGTCGAGCGCTTTTTGAAAAAATACACAAAAACCAAAAAAATGTTTACAGGTATGCCGTGTGGATCACACTTATTTCCATTTTATTCTTATGCTTATTAAAAAAAAATTATAGGGTTGAAGTCGGTTTTTGTTTTTTGTTAATAAAAATATAGGTATAATCTACTGCCACCTAAGGCTGCCACCCCTTACACATAGACACAAAGAATATTATTTCTTACTCTTTATCTCAGTCTATATTATGTAGAAAAAAAAACATTTTTGTGATTCTGTCAATTTAGACAAATTATCTTAGAATTTATATTCAAGCATGAGTTTCTGAAAATGTAGCTTTTAATTTTATTATAAAAATGAATCAATAAAATGGAAAAAATAGCACCAGAATTCTGAACAATAGTTTTACCGTCACCATTCATGTAAAAAATACCGACCCAGTCCAAAAACTTCCATCCAAATTTCAAGTCTGACAAGTTTTCACAAGAATTTGGACATGGCACCAGCTAAAGAACCACCCAAGCCTCCGAAGACAGAGCCCTTTAGGCCTGAGAAACTATCCAGAGGGGTATTTGCCGGGTAAAAGCACTTATATATATTTGACGAGCTCCGTGGCGCAGCGGTGAAGACGCCTGCCTGCGACACGGATGGTCCCAGGTTCGATCCTCGGTCAGGTCAAGATGGAAAATGATCATTTTCAGATTGACTCGAGTCTTAGATGTTTATCTATTTAGGTATATATTATAAAACATAGTATGGTTGAGTAAGAGTATCCCATAACACTCTCTAACTTACTTTGGGGCGAGCTCAATATAATAAATAAATAATAAATATATACGGACAAAACACACAGAAGAATATGTGTCATATCTGTGTGATTTCTCCGTATATATTTATTTATTTTATATAGGCAAGTTGTTCGTTTCTCTTGTCTGTAAGTGGCCAACGTGTGTAAGATATTTCAAGCTGCCTAGAGGCATCTGACAGCTTAACGACTGCCATCATTGATGACAGTTGAATCCAACGGCTTAACGTGCATTCCGAAGCACAGAGGAGTTCGAGATATTTTTATGCTACTTGCAGTCACCCATCTAAGTGGGGACTGCATTGCCTATTTTTTTTTTTAATGGACTACGTAGCTAGCTCCTAATGAGCTTTCGCTACTTCACCGGACTTTTTGAGGTGAGGGCAGAGTGCCCTCAACCTGTTGGAGTTGCCTAACATGCGTATGCGCTTATAATGCTCACGCCAATTGGGCCGCCGGGCTCATATATAAGGCAATATATAGAATAAATAAGGAAAAAACGAGATTCACACAATGTGTTTTTGGGTTTCAAGGTAATCGTAGAAATGTAAAAATCTGCTATTTTCTACTTGTTACATCAGAATTTTGTTTATAGATCTTTTTTCCTGTAATTTTGATATTAGGCAGTAGCTCAGCGATACATTTTGTTGTCGTTGTGGCACTCAGTGGCACACATCCATCCATCCATCCATCAGATTTTTTTTTTGTCTCCACTGCAGGAGCACGACCCTCTCTGTACTACCACAGCAATATATTAGCCGCCAGAGTAGCCAGAGGATTTAACCTACACTCTCCACGCTGGCCAGACAGGTTGTAGAGGTCTTTTTGATGTTTGTAAGCTTTGTTTAACTTGTGTTTCCTTAGTCGCCTTTTACGACATCCACGGGAAGACCTGGAGTGGTCCTATTCTACTCTGCCGGTAACCACACGGCAGTGGCACACATGTTGGATATTATTTGTTTACCTCTTTAATGTCAGATGCCTTTAGGCAGCTTGAAAAGTCTGACACCTGTGTTGGCTACTTACACACACGAAAAACGAAAACAAACAAACCGTTTTAATATTATTTTTCTATATCAATATACAAGCTGATTTTGAACCAATTTTTCTATGGGAAGTCTGATTTGTTTTACGATTTTGAAAGAAAGAAAGAAAAATCGTTTATTTGGCATCAAAACACAAGAATAATACATAATTAGAAAATATGAACACAATTATAGAGACATAAAACTCTTTTGCTAATACCAAAAAGGTTCAGCTTAATGTTGCGTTATGAACCACAACGCTGGTCTTCCGCGGACGCCATAAAAAATATTTAAAACTAATTTAATTAAATCAAATAATTTAATTTTCACATTTTTTTCTTTCGATTCTGTATTCCATTAGGGATTCCGAGATTTTAAAATAGTTAATTGGTTCAAAATCAGCCTGTATGTATCTTTTCGGTAACCATAAATCTATTATCCATCTAGAATGGTATCAACATTCTTGTTCCACCCGCTGGACGTGCTCAAATTTCGCCAGCAGATCTCCCCAGATGCCTTTAGGCAGCTTGAAAAGTCTGACACCAGTGTTGGCCACTTACGCACACGAAAAACAAAAACAAACAAGCCGTTTTAATATATTTTTTTTAAACGAAGTTCCTACGAAAGGGGGCTAGGCGGAAAAAATTAACACCAAGAGTTGTAACGACACTTTTTGCTCAGCCGGTGTCTGTTTAAAATGGTGGCGATCGAGGAATTCACACTTCTCACCTTCCCGTCAATTATAACTTGAGCCGGGGTCAGGTTAATCTGGTTGGAATCGAGAAGTTGGAAAATTTTTGATCCGTCAAGCGTAACTAGAGCTCTTAATTTTTTAAAAGGCGGTGTGAGTTTAGATGCTTTAATTAATCGAAAGGAACTTCGTTCCGTCCGGGTGTACCTTGACACCTCTCAAGTTTTTTTTTTTAATGTCAATATATGTATATCTTCGGTAACAATAATGCTATTATCCGTCTAGAATGGTATCAACATTCTTGTACCACCCGTTGGACGTGCTGAAACTTCGCCAGCAGATCTCCCCTAGCCGCTGCAGCTGCTACCAGCTCGCGAATCAAATATGCCAGTGCGAGGGAATGATGGCGTTTTACCGCGGCATGACGGCAGGTACAGTTATAGTTGGATATCTGACGACCTCCGTGGCGCAGCGGTCAACACGCCGGCCTGTGACACGGATTATGGTCTTCGATCCCCGGACAGGTCAAGATGAAAAATGATCTTTTTCAGATTGACCTGGGTCTTGGATGTTTATCTATATATGTATTTGTTATAAAATATATTATCGTTGAGTTAGTATCTCATAACACAAGTCTTACTTAAGAACTTACTTTGGCTAGCTCAATCTGTGTGATTTGTCCGTATATATTAAAAAAAATATCTAAAATATTTTAGATTACAGCGATCCATATTATTTGTTAGTATAAAAGAGATATGCACGTATTTTTTTTATTTTGCTTAGTAAGGGATTATACTAATAACCACTGTAAAAAAATATAAAAGAACTTTTAAAATATCTTGATTAGCGACGAAGATGTGATACTTTAAAGTTTAATTAAGAAAGAGAAGTTCGATATGGACTAGTGACGTCAAAGTCTATATCGTGTATATAGACCTACGAATAAGAATATTCGTAGAGATATAGACATATTTTCGTTAAATCATTTTATCTCGTTCGTTTTTTAACCAAATTTTATTCTGTTTTCACTTTCAGTACCTACTTTACTATTGAATATTTTTGGAAAAACTGACTACATGATAAAATGGAAAATACTCCACCGACAAGAACAAAGTTCTTAAATATATGATGATGATGGCTACATATACTGAACACGTATTTTTTCATGCATATTCCCTAGTGCAAAAGAACTTACGACTAATGTTTGAAGGTACAACCCGAATTAAACTTTATGGCAGCTCGGAACTCGGAACATCGCGCGAGTCGATGCGCAGTATACACAATATTAGGTTCTGGAAGGCGCGCGAGGGGAGGCGTGGCGGGTACTGCGCACGCAGCTAATATCCGACCGAGCCACCATAAATTTGAGTCGGACTATACTGACAATAATTTTAATTTTATGGTATGAGATAATGAGAGCTGAGCACTCATATTTCACCATGCACAGCCACAGACATGATCATGGTACTCATGGTAAACTAAGTAGGTATAATAAACTATGACGGTTAGAATTGTCTCTGTAGAAGCAGTTTTCAGCGAGAAAATAGAGGAAAACATTTGTATGCTAAATTGGAAGTTTATGGAATTCGTGGTAGAGCTCTTGACTTGATCGCCGACTACCTGGATGCACGAACTCAGTGTGTCGAAATAAATGATTTCGATGATGGACAGCACTTTACAGTATTCCGATCATCTACGATTGTTAACAAAGTAGGAGTACCTCAGGGCAGTGTGCTAGGGCCTCTTCTTTTCCTTCTCTACGTTAATGAATTACCAACAGTAACACCTTATTCGTGTACACTGTTTGCTGATGACCTATCAATTGTTATTAATAAGAAATTTAATTGTGACTATCAGCAAGAAATAAATGACACAATCAGTAAAATAGTGCTCTGGTTAAAACGTAATAATCTTAAAGTCAACTTGACAAAAACAAAATACTTGCAATACATTAATAAAAATGGTAGACCCTTAAATATGTCCATAGAGTACAATAATACGAAAATATTAGAGTCTAATTCGGCGCAGTTTCTTGGAATAGTGGTCGACAAACATTTGTCTTGGAAGGACCACATACAAACCGTGTGCCAAAAGATAAACCGATTCGTGTACGCCTTATACCGGTTAAAAAACACCTGCGGTCTAGAGACAGCTTTGATCGCATACCATGGTTATGTCTGTTCAACTCTACGGTACGGACTTGTTATTTGGGGTAATTCTGTCGATATAAATGATGTCTTCCTTATACAAAAGAAATGTGTTAGGGCGTTATGTGGTGCCGGACCTTTGGACAGTTGTAGACCTTTGTTCAGGAGACTCAAAATATTGACTCTGGCCTCCATGTACATCTTAGAAATCTGTACATTTGTAAAAAAGAATATCAATTTGTTTAAAAAAGTACCATATCCCTCTGCATCCAGGTATCCTAATCGTCTGGCTTTCGCGACACATACTACTACGTCATTCCATAGAAATAGTTATAATATGGCAATAAAGCTCTACAATTTTCTACCCGAGAACTTGAAGTCACTACCTTTTGTACGTTTTAAGAACCAACTGCTCAAATTATTAGTATGTAATTGCTTTTATAGTATTAATGAATTTTTTGATTATAAATTTTGACATACGCAATAATAATTGAATAAACCTATTATTTAATCATAATTTGACATTTATTTATTATTAAATTTAATGTAGGTATCGTTGACGTATCATTTTTATTGTTATTTATTAATCTAACATATTAAACCAAAAAAGTGCACGAAATATATCATTATTATTATTATTTTGATATTTTTAATTTTAAATTACTTTAAATATTTAAATATTTGCATGCCGATTGTTGGCGCAACACGCATGTTCAATTCAATAAGGTCTAATTTTGACCTGCCTTTCATCAGTGTAATACTTGTACCGTGTTTGCTAGCAAATAAATGATTTCATTTCATTTCATTATGGAAAACATTCTGCCAGGATACTCTTAACTGAAAATGTTTCGACATTCCCATACAAGCCCGGCTGTCTGAACTCTTTTTTTCGAGGCCCAGAAACAATAAACCAAACGTAGGTACTTTAAATTCACCTGCCCGTATTTACTAACTCAGATGACAGGTGTCGTTGCCTATCAATCTAGAATTTACTGTTACAATGCGGGTTTTGCTTGCTCGAACTTTTTATTTGAAATACAAAAACCGCATTGTAACAGTAAATTCTTGATTGATAGGCATTGACACCTGTCATCCGAGTTAGTAAATAGGCCGGCTGATCTCCATACGAAAAAGACTCAAGTTCGATAAAACTGTCTGCAGGTCTGCTGCGACAAGCAACGTACACGGCGACTAGGCTGGCGATGTACGACTTCCTCTACGATATGTATGCTGGGTGAGGATAGACTGATTCTTGGTAGACATTGCTTAGGCATAATCTGAACGCATCCATTGTTCAAGCCCTGTTCGCTTGGTTTTTAGGGTTCCGTAGTAAACTAGGAACCCTTATAGTTTCGCCATGTCTGTCTGCTGTCTGTCTGACTGCTGCCTGTCTGCTGTCTGTCTGTCTGTCTGTCCGTCTGTCTGTCCGTCCGCGGTTTTACTCAGAGACTTTAAGTACCAGAAAGCTGTAATCTGGTATGGGTATGTATATTTATCATGCCTGCATGGTCATATTTAACGCTCTTTTCAATCCCCAATCGCCTGGCTATCTTCATAATAAATTTAATTTTAGAGAAATCGACAACCGATAACGTGCCAGTGGGTCTCCCATTCTTCAGCTACCTGGCCACTCCTCACAGGCTTACTCCAAGTCTTTCGCAGTGCTCGCTGCGCGTCTTTGGAATGCGCTTCCTCTAGACATTAGAATGGCTCCCTCTATCCATTCTTTTAAATCTTAACTAACAAAATTCTATAAAGATTCCATTGGTTATTGAGCAATTGATTATGGGTATAATATATGTAAGTGTATTTATACATATTATTTATATATTAAATATAGGTAGTAATTATTATATATATATTATCTTATGTATTCATATATTTATTTATGTATTTCAAATGTACGTTGTTTATTTATGTTTATGCATTAGTATAGGTATATTGTTCATATTGGCACTATCCCCAAGCTTTTCTTATTTCTTTTTCAAGCACTTGGTTGACTGGAAGAGATCCCTTCTAGGGATAAGTCCGCCTTTGTACAAAGGTCCTTTTCTTGGAAAACTGTTTCTTTTAAGTTTTAAGTTGTTATTTGTGCAATAAAGAAATTACATACATACATACAAAAAAGTACTCGAAAATGTAAAATGTCATACAATTTTCATTTTAGATGTTTTTGGTCGGTAAACTGTGAGGTGCTATTGTGAACAGTGTGAACTCAAAGTTGTCATCCGCCAAAGCCCGACACGCACCTGGCCGGTTTTTTTAATAATATGATAGTATATTAAGCATCGTGCAAGCACACTATGAAGCAAGTAAAATATTGTTGTCAAATTCTTAAATTACCTGATTTGTTGACCAACTCTTAGTGCAATATTTGGTTACCTGGTCAACGTTGTAGGTACTACAAGAAACTATCACAAAAATGTGAATATCGCTCGCGCGCTAATAGCCGTTTACTGAGATGTTTTTGGGTTGCAAGAATCTGCTATGTTCTCCCTACTTGTGTACTATAGGTATATATAGATTATATTAGAATTTTAATAATTAATAAATAAAATAAATAACCTTTTTGTTGTTATTATGACAATATACCACAGCGCTTAGGGTTATTTTTACGATTTTTTGAGCACGAAATGACAGGCCGAATGTGCGACTATCGCCTACTAGCCGGGCTCGGGCTGACACGCGGTATTATTATTATTTTCGTCTCTAGTAGGGCACGAGCTTCGAGCAACACGGCCTTCCGTACCGGAATGGAGTAGCCATACGCTGCGTTCCCCTCTATCAAGGTACAAGCCAAATTAGAAGCATGTCTAGATGTGTTAGTTGTGTGTGACTCATCGGTACACAAATTATTGTTTCTTTTTTATGTCATTTTTTGTGACAATGTCATAATTACTATCAAGTGGTCCAAGTGACAGTTTAAGTTTTGTATGTAGGTGTGCGGAACTAAACTTGTGTGCACATTTCCCCCCGCAAAAAAGACAGAAAAATTGTAATAGTAAATTGTCGCTTTGCCCACTCCCTCCGTCCGGTACGTAGGCCGTGTTGCTCGAAGGGCACGAGCGATATTCGGTGCTCTGTGGAAATTACAATCTAGTTATTTTTATAGCAATTATAAGCAGAAACCAACACGGAATGATAGAGTCGGGATTGCCGTCTTAGCTGGCCTGGCGGGGGGCCTGGTGGGCAACCCCAGCGAGGTCGTGCTCGTGCGGCGCATGGCGGGCGGGAACCCGGCTGTCTTCGCCTCCCAACCCTGCTGCCACAGCTACTATTGCGTCGAAAAATATACAGGGACTATAAACGCCCTTAAAAGGTTAGTAAACTTTTCAATATTTATGTTTGACGGCAAACAAACAGACGAGCAGATGAGCCTACTGATGGAAAGTGGTCATCGTCACTCACATGGACTTCTACAACACCAGAGAAGGTGCCGATGCGTTGCCGACTCTTAAGATACCCTTGAACACGCCTTTTGAAGGGCGCCAAGTCATAGCACGCAGGGAAAACCTCGAGAGCCCATTCCACAATCCTGCTATACGAGGGAAGAAACTACGTGACGCTCTGTCATTCTGGGAACCCAAGTGTCAAGGATATGGGGATCTCTATTGTACTAATAGAAGACGTGCCATTTTTTTTATTTATACAACTAAATAGGCAATCAGGTAGACCCACACCCAACCCTGCTGCTACAGCTACTATTGCGTCGAAAAATATACAGGGACTATAAATGCCCTTAAAAGGTTAGTAATCATTTCAAAATGTATGTTTGACGGCAAACGAGCAAACGAGCCATCTGATTGGAAAGTGGTTATCGTCGCTCAAGGACATCTATAACACCAGAGGCGGTGCCGATGCGTTGCCGACTCTTAAGATACCCGTACACGCCTTTTGAAGGGCCCCAAGTCATAGCATGCAGGGAAAACCTCGAGAGGGGCCCATTCCCACGATCCTGTTATACGAGGGGAAAAAACTACGAGACGCTCTGTCATTCTTGAACACCCAAACATCAAGAACGTGGGGATCTCTCTTGTACTAATAGAAGACGTGTAATTTTTTTTATTTATACAACTAAATGGACAAACAGGCAGACCCACACCCAACCCTGCTGCTACAGCTTCTATTGCGTCGAAAAATATAGAGGCACTATAGACGCCCTTAAAAGGTTAGTAATCATTTCTTTTTAAATTTATTTTTGACGGCAACCGAGCAGACGAGGCACCTGATGGAGTGCGGTTACCATAACCTATGGACGCCTGCAACACCTGGATTGCCACTTGCGCGTTGCCGAACCTGAAGAAATCTTTTCACGCCCTTTTTGAAGGACCCCATGCTGTAGTCTCTCAGGAAAACCATGGCAGGGAGTTCATTACATAATTTTAGCATACGTGGAAGAAAGTTCCTTTCAAAACGGACTGTTCGCAACCACTTAGGGTTTAAGGTATGAGGATGAACTCCCTGTTGATGGCGTGAGGTGCAATGATAGAACATGCGTAAATTGCTCTCCGTGTGTAAGATCTCATCCGGCATAGTTCAGAGTATTGTGAATTTAATGAAAAGTCTGACGTGTAACGACTCACGAAAAAGTTTGTTGATTATGATGATGATGATAATAGGTACCTGGTGAGTAAATTCCCTGGCCGGCGGCGGAACACTTTTGTATGGGAATCTCTAATTTTTTTTTTGGGTAAAATCTTCCCTCTATACACTGTCAGGGTTTTATTTACAATTTTGTTTTCAAGCTCTTTACAGTATAAAAATCGCTATAATAAAAGTTTGTCACAAAAAACTATATTCGATAAAATATCCTTTCAAATTGTAGAATAAGACGCGAAGAAGGCTATGCGGGGCTATGGCGAGGAACCACACTAACACTGCTGAGATCTGTATTCATCAGCGTGGGGCAAGTCGGGATGTACTTTAAGGTAAACGAACACAATATCTTTTGATCTTTTTGTCTTGGTTTGCCGTGTGGTCCCCGGCAGAGTAGAATAGGACCCCTCCAAGTGTTCCTGAGGATGCGTAGCTTGCGTTTCCTAAGTCAGGTGACTTGGAAAACACAAGCTACGCAAAGCTCGGAAACATCAGAGACCTTTCCAACCGTCTGGCCAGCGTGGAGAGTGTAGGCCAAATTTCCTCCTGACTGCTCCGGCTAAAAGGCTCTAGTAGTACAGAAAGGGTCATGGCCCTGCAGTGGAAACTAAAAAAGACTACTTTACTAAACTTACAGGCAAGCGCAGCGTTGGAAACACACAGAGACACACACACACACACACACACACACACACACACCAGGTAGGTAGGCAGATCGCATATAATCGGCCATATTGGAAAACCTTGCGAGAGGCCAACGTCCAGCAGTAAACTTCTTGCAGCTGAGATGATGATGAAGAATTAAACTTTTGAAAGTTTCTTTTCGATATTCATGATAAAATCACGATTTAACTCTCTTTATTCAGTATCGTTGACTTTTCTGTCTGTATAGAAGACCATCATTAGGCAGGGCGAGTGTTAGGGGTGGCAACACAGCGGTTTTGCTTTCCTTAAACGTACCCCTTACCTGACGATTGTCTTCGCGAAAGACCGAAACTAGACGGTGATTCATTATTTCAGACCAAAAATAGTCAGTGAATCCGACTTAATTATGGCCATTCCGACTGAAACTAGTTGGTCATTCGAAGCGGTTTGTCCCGTCCCGGCTGTCATCCGTTCCGGCTGTCATCCTTAGACGACTGATACATTGGCAAATTCGTTAATAGTTTAAAAATCTGGCCTACAACATGTTTCATACGCATAATTCCTGATTCCTCTCGATTCTAGATCAAAGAAGAACTGAAGAAGAACAACGCCACTAAGGACAGGTTTACACTGTCGCTGATCTCTTCGGTTACGACGTCCTTCATCATTGCGGTGATCACCCATCCTATAGACATGCTGAAGTCCTTGTAAGAATATTGTAAAAACTGTATTAGGTATTACAATTTAAACAATCCTTTACTGCTAAATGCAATGAAACCCACACACAAAATTAGGAAAAATATTAACAAAAAACACACTCAAAAATAAAGGGGAAAAATACAAGAAATTATTATTTTTTTATCTCCTTTGGAGTCACGGGTGTTACCCCGGTCCTTTGGAAATCTTGCGTGGGGATATAGACCCAACACGTAGAGGCAGGCCCTTTGGAGAAGTTGATGTAATGTAGGTCCCCAGCCAGAACCCATTCCTGGAAATACCAATGTATGATAAGTCCTTGAACAGGTCTTGGCCAGACGGGGAACTATTGTATTTTAAAAGGGAAATAATGGGCTATGGGATTGATATATGAGTGCTGGGTTATTGCAAAGGGTCGGACACCGGCCATAAAACTAACAAGGATCATTTGACACGTGGCCATAATCGGGCATAGTAGTAAATACACTCGTATTTACACACAGCGCCCCCATTTCAATGTTATCGAAGTGTCAAATGATCCTTGCCGCACCGTACTCTTTACCAACTCTTTAAAAAAATAACTTCACTTACGTTCAACTTTTGGTTAATCTTGAAAAATATTGTTTTTTTTTTTATGTCATAGGACAGCAAACGAGCAAGCGGGTCAGCTGATGGGAAGTGATCACCGCTGCCCATGGACAACTGCAACGCCAGGGGTGTCACAGGAGCGTTGCCGGCCTTTTATTTTTCCCTCACCAGAGGGGAACCTTCAAATTGAAGCGACAGCTAATTAACTAAACCCATTTTTTTTAGATACCAATCGTCAAGTCAAACGGACTCGGTAAAATCGATACTAAATCGCATCATCCTGTGTAGGGGTGCCAAAAGCCTGTGGAAGGGTTTTATTCCCTATTTCGCCCGAATGTCACTGCACACAGTAACAACATTCATGATCTTGGAAGAAATCAAGAGATACGCTAAGCAAAAAGAAGCTGATAAAAAAAAGGATGAAAAAAATGTTAAAAAAAAATGATAAAAAATAAGTACAGTGTTTAGTTCCGAAACTATGTATGGAGTTAATACGTTTTTAGTCTTTTACAAGTAACAAAAATCATTAACTATCTCGATACTAATATGTACTAAAAATATTTAGTCTGGGATACTTAACAACTTTCTTAGGAACGTGCAACGTGGAACGTTTCTAAACAGTAGGTATATTAATTATGGGAGATAAGATAATACTTGCATGGTTAGCTATTGGTTGTCGTATGAGTTGTTCAGTATCCTAAATTGAACTTGCCCACATATGACATTGTTAATCCCTCTAAGAATCAGCCCTAATTTCAAAACAAAATGGATAATGAGCAAGCGTTAATATTGTGTTTAACAATTTCATATTTATAATGTTAGTATTACTAGACTGCTTACCATTTATTATTAACACTTTCCAGGACACTCCTGTTTGTAAATGTTAATCTATTGTGTTTAATTAAGTGTCCTTGAAAGGGTCAGTAAAAAATTAAAAGAATACTCCTTCAAAATTAATACAGCTGTATAAAGTTCATGTCAAAAGGTAATGAGCTAGACCAAGTACTTAAAATATCATCATTATCCTGCATTCTCTGTCCATGTACTACCTATTTATCTGCAACTACCTGAGTAATAGAATTAAAAACCGATGAAACGCGTTTTATTTCATAGCAATTAAATGCAAATGAAGTAGGTAGGTTTGTATTGGATTAAATACATAAAGTCATAGTCGGGCCGACATCGGAAAACACTGGATAGCTACTTAGCTACGTCGCAAATTAAAAATGGTTACAGACACTTCATGAAATACGAGTGAGCAACAACATAGTTTGTAGATAACCTCCTTGGCGCAGTGACATACGCTAGCATGCGAGACGAGGGGTCCCGGGTTTGATCTCCGGCCAGATCATGAAGGAAAACGATCAGATTGACCTGTGTCTTAGAAAGTAGTAATGATCGCTTAAGAATGAACGCCCCTCAACTGATTGCCATAATTTGAGAGGATAAAGCATCATGTCACTCACTCTGAGGTGTAATTCTTCCTTCAACAATACCAATTGTTGATCGAAGGTGTCAACGATGCACAAGTTGGGCGATTAATTCAGCAGTTAAGGAATCAGTTAATATTCAGTTAATACATTTAAGAAAACTAATGGCGAGGATCATTTCAATCGTTATTACGTTTGCATGTGAGCGTCAATGCACTGGAGAGACGTTCAGTTAGGGATAGGATGATCTCTGCCTACTTTTGAATGTAAGGATCAGGAAACATTCACAAGTACCCACGTGAACTATCCATCTATACCCCTCTTTATTCCGTGGCTGGGTGCCCACGGCTCTGCTAATGCCACACTTGTAGGGCTTCAATTAGTCCATATTGACATAGTTTGCGCCGAGTCGTAGATATCTTGCATCCGTTTCAACACATTATCAAGTATTTAACCGTTAATTCTTTCAAAGTAAGTGCTCTTTACGTATAAATTGTCAATGCTTAATATTACGTCATCCATGTAAATTATAGTGATGAATAAGCATATTTTGAATTTAAAAATAAACTACGTACCAGTATTAAGTGACCGTGGAAATTAAGAAACAAATTAATGAAATATACCTTCAAGAAGTTGAAATTAGGATTTCTCAGAAGATCTGCCAGGATGTTCAACTTATATCAGCATATGAAAGCGAATAATGAGGGAAAGGAGCCCAAGGAACCAGAGACAACTGGCCATGACAGATTCTACCAGGAGCGACCGAGAACCAGTTATAGGAAGAAAAAACGTCGTGGGGCTTGCCGAAGAGCGCAGTCAGCTGCGGAATTAAACCCAGAGTCTATTGCTGCTGCGAATAGAAGAAATGCCTTTAGAATACGTTCTGTGTCCACGGATAGAGAGGAGAGCGAAGGTAACGGTTTTTTATTTGTTATTGAATTTCCAAAGTGACATAAAATATGTGAGTGGGACCGAAGACAATCCATAGGTAGTTAGACTATAAAATCTGTGATATCGAATCAAAGTGTGAAGATGCATTCTTCCTTTGAAGTTCTAGTAGATTTTTCGTCATATGACGGCAAACGAGCAAGCGGATCGCAGCGGATGGTAAGTGATTACTGCCGCCTAATGGACAACTGCAACACCAAGAGTGTGACAAGAGCGTTGCCTTCCCTTTATTTTTCGATCCCCAAAACAATTTGCTACGAAGATAAAATCGCTTCGTAATATTCACAACGAATTTGGTATATGTAGAACATAATCTTATCAGGCTGAAAATCATTTTTGACAACTGCCTTTTAATATTGTAATTTTTTTGTACAGACTATTTATTTGACATGATTTCCGTTATTCTTTAGTATTTCCCTTTATTGTTGTGCTTGTAATGCTTTAACACTGCCTCCTCTTTTTACAATATTCTATTTCTTTAGCGGCATATTCTTTTTCTATCTCTTCTTCTTATGCTTTTATGTAGCGTACGATGGTCTAGACCAGTCAAAATCAATAAATAAGTCATCCATGTACATGTAAGAATCGAATTCGAAATTCCCTTTTTATCATGAAAACCAGCTATCTAGTCTCTTTTTAAATTATGAAGTTAACTAATATCGTAAAAGTCTTTTGGATGCCTGCCAGAGTGATTTCTGAAGGATATACGAAAAGTAAAAAACATAATCTAAATTGCTACAACTTGCATCGTAAGTCGAGAAACTGAGCAAGGTATACCGACCGAAACTTTGACTATCTCATACTTACCATGCTTTTTTACATTTAATTTTGGTACAGTAAAAAAATGGCTGGTCGCCTTTTCATTTGTAAAATACAAAGTGGATTATTATAACCCTTATCCACTGTTTTGTCTTTTGTTCTTGCCTCTGAAGAAGCTGGGAAGCAAGATGATGCAGATGGATCATCGTGCGCTTGTAGCTCAAGTATTTATTTATATTATTCGCTTATTGTTTCTTTCTATATCACTTACTATAAAGCCATGAAATTGCGCGGTAGCAGTGAGGATTTACTGACTTAGTACTTGATATATAGTGTCGCATGAGCAGTAAATGCGTAATACCCATTTTACCGAAGCCGCTGCGTAAATTCATGGACGTGTCATGACCATGATAAAAAAAGATACCTATTCTTCTTGTGCACACTTATTTATTTACCCTATTTATAAACTTCTAGCTGGTACTTAATGTCTATATAATCATTTGATAATTGAACAAAAGAGTACTCCCAGTCTAAAAGCAACGATAAAATGAAAGCTCCTGCTTCTACGCATATTTTTATTTTCTACCTGTACTTTATTTCCTCCTTCTTACTACCTATAGGTAGCTAGAAGAAATGGTTTTTTAAGTAGAAAAAAAGGAGGAAATAAGGCTAGCTTAATATAACTCCGTGGCGCAGCGGTCAACACGCCTGCCTGCGACTGCGACACGAATGGGTTCGATCCCCGGTCAGGTCAAGATGGAAAATGATCTTTTTCAGATTGACCTGGGTCTTGGACGTTTATCTATATGAGTATCTATTATGAAATATAGTATCGTTGAGTTAGTATCCCATAACACAAGTCTCGAACTTACTTTGGGGCTAGCTCAATTTGTGTGATTTGTCCGTATATATTTATTTATTTGACAGCTTGACAGTTGAATTTATAGATTTTGTAATTTTTTTTGCAACAGTTTAGACTAGAGTAGTTAAGATGATTAACACAATTATATAGTTAAGAAAAAACTTAAAATTTATTTGTAGAAGAGAATTCAGAACGTGCCCCGCTAGTGGCGCAGAAGATAGACTCTCTGGCGAAGCTGTTGTTCAACAAGTCACTGATGGGAAGTGGGTCTGGCAAGTCCTCGCCTTCTGAGCCACCTGCCTCACCCCGGTAAGTGTTATTGTGTTAGTCACCTACGTTTCGAGTTTCGGCGATCCCCAAAATTTTAATTAAAAACTCGAGTAGTTCCAAAAGTAACTGTCTTTTGGTACTTGTGGTCTTGGATAAAAATGGGGATATCTGAAAAATACTCACGTAAGATATCATAACTTACGTGAGATAAATTCACTCACGCTATTCGTTGGATTCGCGGACTAATTTCGGTCTGTTACGAAGACCATCATCGGGGCAAGTGTTAGGGGTGGTGACATAACAGTTTCGCTTCCCTCAAAGCACTGAGAGTCACCGCTCGCTTTCAAACGTGATTCTATTCGTTTAATATAATTAATTTTAATACAACTTATTTTTCACTAAATATCTGAACTAATGTCAAAATTTGTTAGTATGATGCCTGTTACTGAAGTTAGTCTCTTTATGCCCTCTGTTTATAAGTATAATATTTTTCGTATTTCTCAGGGTGGAGCGTTCAATGGAGAGTTCAGCAGCATTAGCGATTTGCACAGAGTATTTATCACAGTCGTCACGGTAAAGAACGTTTTAAAATTAACTTCTTATTCATAATACTTTTTTAAACGACTAATAACTTCTCTTGTATTTCCCAATGTTTTTTTTTTCAGGTATGACTTGATATCACAGCTGAGCTCTATAGGTGCTAGAGCTAATAAGCACTGGTTTGCTATTCACGACAATTCCATCAAAACCGATAGACTGCTTACTTTGGTGAGTATGTCATAGGGCGGCCGCTGGCAAGATTTCCTACCTCATTAGATACATAAAGTCCCAAAGGCCACATTTAGCATTGTAGTACGACGAGCTCCGTGGCGCAGCGATCAACACGCCTGCCTGCGACACGGATGGCCCCGGGTTCGATCCCCGGTCAGGTCAAGATGGAAAATGATCTTTTTCAGATTGACCTGGGTCTTGGATGTTTATCTATATATGTATTTGTTATAAAATATAGCATCGTTGAGTTAGTATCCCATAACACAAGTCTTGCTTAAGGGGGAACACTAGGCACAGTAGCGACGCCAATCATTGTATTCCTAATACTTTACAAATAGAAAGAAATTCAAGAATATAAACAATACAAGCCTTAGTAAATAACCTGAAGTATTTTTGAAATCATGGGGTGATATTATGAGAATCAGTCATTGAGAGAAAAAGTGATAACCGCCAAAAACGGCCGTTTTTGGCGGTTATCAGATTCTCATAATTCTCACTGATTCCGATAGTAATAAACATGATTAAAAAAATACTTCAGGTTATTTACTAAGACTTGTATTGTTTATATTCTTGAATTCCTTTCTATTTGTAAAGTATTAGGAATAAAATGATTGGCGTCGCTACTGTGCCTAGTGTTCTGGGGCTGGAATATTTATTTATGTAGTAGGCGTAAAGGTGGAAAGCGGAAAAAAACTTATGATCTTGGACTTTGACTACCCCGCAAGGGATAAATACGTGATAATATGTATGTATAAGATACATGAATGTGACTAGTTGTAGTGAAGGTGGTTGCTTAGAAGATTATGGACTGGTAACCAAATTTATTCATGGTGTAGATCTTCAGATCTTATAAGCTGCATTAGTTTTATTTGTTATATCTATGAGACTAAAAAACAACATGAAGAAGCTTGGGACGTAGCTGGCTTGATGATAAGTACTGGATAAAACATCTTTAATTCGAAATAGTTTGCTCTTCCTCAGAGTTCCCGATATTAATCCAGAAATGAACTGTTTCTAGAATCATGGTTTATTGCAGATGCCTCTAACCAACAAATGTCCCATAGACCCCAGCGAAAGGTCCAGGGGACTCATCATGGAACTGTTCCGAGCTCTACATCATCCGTACATTTGCCCAGTGCTGGACTTGGAGTTGTGCAGTGGACATGCCTTAGCTGTTTTGCCTTTCAATGCCAGAGGGAGTCTGAAAGATCTTATTTATAAGGTAAGTACTGAGATAGACGAAAATATGGTTTAAGTAATAATTGTGCTTCTTACTTGTATAACTATTTATTCTCGTCATCCGTCGTATAGTATACTTATATTTTCTACTAATACAAGACACTTAGTAAACGGTTGTGTTTTTGAGGTTGAGGCCGTCTCTTGTACTTAACTGGCATATAGTTAATGCATTATTTTATTAGAATTCTCTTTGATAGGGTTCAATATAGTTTGTTCATGTATTCTAAGTTTTTAACGTGTTGTTCAAATTTTTTATCGACTCGCCATATTTTTTAAAAGTAAGATCTTCTTATGAGTACTCGGATGTATTTTTTTTCTAGGTGCATAGTTATATTTAGGAGCTGCTTTATAAAAAAAAAGTATTGTCTAAAGTACAGTGATCTAGGTTTATCCCAACAAAATATTTTTTCAGATCTATCACATCATCGACTTACGTATTTTACTACGTATCAGGTGTATCTGTACTAGTTTTCAATAAATATGTTCTGTTATAGAGCAATTGGAACGACGAATATTCTCGAAAGTATGGCACAGTGGGCAGTGGTCTACCGGCGCAGCAGGTGGCAAGATTCGGCCGGCAAATGCTTGAGGGGCTCATGTTCCTGAAGGAGAAAGGCTTCCCGCCATTCAGGCATTTACATTCGGGGAATGTCGTTGTGCAGAATGGAGTAGCCAGGTATGTTTTTTGGCGCCCAACATGTCACTATTAAATTGGGGTGGCGATGCAAAGGTAATTGTAGATATCTGCGATCACTGCATATGATTGTCCTAACAATAGTAAAAAATATTTAACTTTATCCTATATATACTCGTAACTTTTTTATTAGTGAAAAACTATTACCTATTATAAATACGAAAGTGGGTTTGTATATTTTGTTTGTTACCTTTTCACGCTTTTTCTACTGAATCGAGCTTCTTGGAATTTGGCATATACATAGGTACGAGAAGGACATAGAGTACCTACCTTTCGTCCAGGAAAAAAGTACTATTCCCGAGGGATTTGCGATAAACGACGCGGTAAATTTATACGCGAGCGAAGCCGTGGGTAAAAGCCAGTGTGGAAAATAAAAGGTCTTAGATGATGGATGATGATCCATCGTCATCACAATTGACTCCCCATTGCAACTGCATTAAGGGGATACATGCATTTTACGGGGACCGGTGCTGCCTCCGTTAGAATTAAATCATTAGATAGATTTTAGGCTATTCTATGAACTGTGACAATAACTGTTTACTGTTGAAAGTGAAGCTTTACTAAGCGTTTTTAGGCCAAAGTGGCCATTTTAACAAAAACGCTATAAAAGCTTTACTTTAGATTGAATACAAAAGTTCAAAAAAATATGTTTGAACTCAAAACACACAGCCTCCGTAGCTCAGTGGTGAGTTAGCGTAGTAGTTAACTCATATAAAATAACGTTTATTATACAGTGTTATTTGTAAAACATCAATAACCTCTTAATATCGCAATTAAAATCCCTAACATAATATAGACCCACAAGAAAAAAGGTAAAAATCGGAAAAACATATTTAGACTTTATTTTCTCCGATTTTTGCCTTTTTTCTTGTGGCTCTATCATTATGTTACGGATTCTGATATTGATGTTTTACAAATAACCCTGTATTGTCTTTTCTCCCAGAATATGTGGTTTGGAGAACACACTAATCGGTGCCCTACCCCGATGTCCCATCGCCCTGGCAGCGCCTCTGGAACATGTGGAGACCTTATGTTTGGGCTACGTGCTGTACGAGATGTGCGCTGGCTCTGAGTTGGACTTGTCTCTCTTGCCGGAGTTGTTAACGAGTTATCCACATGTAAATAAAATTATGTTACATTTTAACCCCAGAAATTAAGTTCTCACCTTAACCCCAGTTCAAGTACAAAATAACCCAAAGGTTAGATGTGCTTCCGATTTACAATCGGCCCCAATGAAGATAAGAACCCCAGAAATTTTAATTTTCCTTTTATTTCCATTTTATTATATAGTCATTGATTTTGTTGGGCCAGAAAAATTCTTCCTTTGATATGAATTGATAAGAACTAATAAGTATGGTAGTTAGAAAGAGGCTAATATAACAGGAGGTCGTGTGTGGAGGATCTGAAGTGATGTGGCTACTAACAATAACTATTACTAAAAAGACAGATCTATGGTGTGGTGAAGTGATTTGCTACTTCTCTATATTCGCTGCGAAAAAATTTAATCAAATTGAATTATTGCAAGCAAACTTGGTAACGAGTATAACTGGCGCAAATTAACCCACAACATTCAAGTGATCAGCAACTCAGCCCATCAATATGAACAAATTTTTAATTAGGACCAATGCTGCAAAAAAGAAATCAGCGTTGTCAAACGAATTGCCCAGCCGTGTGAAATGTTTTCTTTCGTCCTTCATTCGTGGTGTAGATCAATTTGTTCAAATTGATAGGCTGCATCGCCCCGTCAAGGGAATGTCGAAGGTTTATGTACACTCGTACGCCATGTAATTCCCGGGAGAATAGAATAGTACCACCCCAAGTCTTCTCGTATGTAATGTAGAAGGCGACTTTGGGAACATAAGCTAAACAAAGCTTATAAACATCAAAGATACCGAGACAAGCTCCGTGGCGCAGCGGTCAACATGCCTGCCTGCGACACGTATGGTCCCGGGTTCGATCCCCGGTCAGGTCAAGATGGAAAATGATCTTTTTCAGATTGACCTGTGTCTTGGATATTTATCTATAGAAGTATCTACTACAAAATATAGTATCGTTGAGTTAGTATCCCAGAACACAAGTCTTGAACTTACTTTGGGGCTAGCTAATCTGTGTAAAAAAAAATACCTCTCCAACCCGTCTGGCCAGCGTTGGGAGTGTACGCCAAATCCTCTGACTGCTCTGGCTATGGTAGTAGAGAGAGGGCCGTGCTTCTGCAGTGGAGAGTAAAAAAGACCAGATGATGATGATGTACGTACACTCGGTATATACGAAAAAGTATGGTCGCAGGTTGCGGAGATAATCGAGCAGATCTTCGGTCCTCGCACCCCCAGCCTGCAGGAACTACTTCTATGCGAGTTGTTCAGGAAAATTGACCTCCGGGAGATGAAGGGGCCGTGTTTGCCGGTAAGTTCCTACTATTTTCTTGCTTCTTCCCTTCTTATACATTTTCAGAAATATTCTTAATCTTCAAAAAGATTAAGAACAAAAATTATCGGTGAGCTCTAGTAATGTTCTTTAGCGTTCTCTATATCTTTGTATTTGGATGATTTTGGACCACCTGGCAATATTTTAATGTTTCAGTCTGATCAATTTCTATAAGACGTCCAAAACTTTCAATTTCACCTTTTTACCCGCATATTTCCATACTGTTTGGAATCCTAATTCCATCACTCAACTATAATCAGATTATTTAAAAAATACCCAACATACCTACCTAGTAGTTACACATATTTTAGGTCGTACCTTAGCGACTCCTCACTGATCCAGTGGTCAAAGCCTAAGCCTAAAAATCCGGAGGACGTGGGATCAAATTACACTAAAAGCATACTTTTTAGGGTTCCGTAGTAAACTAGGAACCCTTATAGTTTCGCCATGTCTGTCTGTCTGTCTGTCCGTCCGCGGTTTTACTCAGAGACTATAAGTACTAGAAAGCTGTAATTTGATATGAGTATGTATATTAATCATGGCAAGAAAGTCGTAGAAAAAAAACTTGAAAAAAAATTTTTTTTGGGTAGCTCCCATACAAGTAAAGTGGGGGAGTATATTTTTCCTCTACTTACCCATCGTGTGGGGTATCGTTAAAAAGGTCTTTGAAAAATATTGTGAGGTTGAGAACACCATTTTTCGATTTAGGGATCCGTTTCCGAAATATTTGGTTTTAAAGTGCAAATTTTTGTTAGAGGTACGTGTCCCCCCCTCTATCTGCTAAACGGTTATATATGGATACGTGAAAAAAATTACAGCAGTAGTATATATACTGAAGTTGAAAGGAAAACTATCAGAGCTGGCTACTAAGTGCTAACTAAAAAGTTATAGGCAACCAACTTATAATATGTACTGGAAAATGTAAATTTCATACAATCTTTATTGTTAGATGTTTTTGGTTGTTAAACTGTGAGGTGCGAGTGTAAACAGTGTGAACTCAAAGTTGTCATTTGCAACTACGGAACCCTAATACTGCGCGTGGCCCGACACGCACTTGGCCGGTTTTTGTTGAAAGTTGTTTCCAGTTAGGTAAGGATATATTGCTGGCTAAAATCACCTAAGTAATTATCCGGAAATAAAGATTTTGGAAGGATTTGCTCGGTCTGACCTTTTTTGCGGAGGATAGTCAGTCAGCAATTGCTGTGTGTAAAAACCAGTAACCTCTTCAAATCATCTAAGATAGGTAGCGGACCCGGGCTTTAAAACGTTAGTGCTGAAGATAAACCCGGCAATAAGTCGGAAGATTTAATTTTCTTAGCTTTATTTTTATATTTATTCTTAGCTTTAGTCTATGGCCTACGAGGCAAATGGCAAAGCTGGTTGATATTCAGTGAACGCGATTTAACGATATTTTCAGCATATTTATTTGCCTAGTTCTCACTAGGTTATCGTAGCAAGTTCGTAGCTAACTAGTAGGCACGCACGTTACGACTGTAGGCCGTACGCTGTACGTATGTAACTCATTGCCTACGATCTATGCTACGAAAGATCTGAGAAAATCTTTCACTCACTGCAGACCACCTGCAGACTGTAGCTCAACGCCGACTAGCTACAAACTGTAAAATGCATGTTGAATTTAGCACGCAACGACCTATGCGTATAGTTGTATGCAGCGCAACTCCAGTTCGTATGCGTGTCGTGTCGTGGCATGTGGTCCCAACCCCTAAATCGTACGTTTTGTTCGTACAGACTCACATAGATGGCGTCACTCGTTGCTACACAACATTGAATCTACCGTATTATCCTATCACTGCATATTATAAAATAAAGTCCTCTGCCGCGTCTGTCTGTCTGTCTGTTCACGATAAACTCAAAAACGACAGGACGGATTTTCATGCGGTTTTCACCAATAGGTAAGAGTGATTCGTGAGGAAGGTTTATAGGTATAATTCATGCTGGGGCGCAGCCGGGGAGGACTGCTAGTGAGAATATAAAAGCATTATTCACAAAAGATATTTAAGATATATTTTGTGTAATCTTATTAAAAATTAAAATAATATTTAGGTATAATATTCTAAAATTACACCCCTAGGTTTAGTAAGTTTAGGCTAATGCAGATTACCGTTATCTAGTGTAGTATATGAACGGACCCCACATATGTTATACACGTTCTTTGTGTACAACTATATATTATTCTATGTAATATTGCAACTCGGCTGTTTCACTTGTCTCCTTCGGCTCCCGATAGTTCATGGCGACCCTGCCAGGATCGAGTGGAAAACAACTCTGCAGATTCTACCTGAATTTGATCAAATATTTTTGTATGAGGTTGGCAGTCTATAATATTGTCTTTGATCGTGGAAACGTCAAAGAAGAAACCACCAATACAACACTAACTAAACTTTTACCAAAGGATACCACAACTCACCATGGCAATACGGCACCTGTTGTTATTATTCGCAGTAAGAGTAAACTGTACTGCTTCTTAGTATTCCATACCTATATTGTGTTGTGGTTATTTTTTGACTTTCAATTCTGTTGCAGAACTTCAGTCAGAGATTATCACGCTCGTGTCTTTCGCTGTTAGGAGAGGTGGCCCGCCGTCAGCCCGGCTCCCCTCGAACGCGCACGCCACCTCGCCGCTCTGGCCCCGCTTCTCCCGCCACACCACCCGCCAGAAGGTGAGGACACTTCGCTCTCTTCTTAAGTCATTTGTTTAATTTATGAGGAAACAGGCTACGAACTCCATGACCTTGAATAACCCCGCAATACTCGCTAGTGGGAGTGAAGCGTGGTCTGTGCTCGAGCGGCATATGACCGCGCTGCGTGTCACGGAGATGAATATGTTGAGCTGGATGTGCGGAGTTTCTCGAAGGGATCGAGTGAGAAACTCCCACATCCGCGGCAGTCTTCATGTCCGTGACAAAGCAGACAAGTTACAGGGGAGCCGCCTACGCTGGTACGGTCACGTTTTGCGAAAACCGGCAAATTACGTAGGGAACATATGTCTGGCCATGCCACCTTCTTCGGGCCCCGGCAGAAAGGAGAAACCCAAGAAGTGCTGGCTTGATGTCGTTAAGGATGATATGCGTGCCAATGGTCTCACAAGCAAGGATTCTAAAGACCGTGCGAAGTGGAGAAGAAAAAGCCGGAAAGCGGACCCCGGGCTCCGAAGCACTCCAGCTGAGGATGCAACTGGGACAACGCTCAGAAGAGAGAGAGAGAGACTCGCTAGACACTCGTTTTGTCAAAAACGGCAACATTTGCGCTAAGTAAAGCTTCACGTGCACACAACTTCTCCTCTCTCTTAATTATTACAAAAGCTCTAACTATTTCTCGTTCCCCGTATTTAACTATACGAGTAGAAGATTTCTTTCGTTAAGGAAATATATATTTCTTGCCAGGAACGTTAAGCTTTTGTTAGCGTTTTTATCAAAAACGGCCTTTTTGGAAAAAACACTGAGTAAAGCCCAGTCACACGCAGTGTCTTCTCGTCCAAAATACCTCAGTGCCTTAAGTCAAAAGTCTTCGACCAATGTGTGTTACCAGTGATGACTTACCGGTCCAAAACGTGGTCCTTACTATGGGCCTCATAAGAAAGCTCAAGGTCGCTCAAAGAGCTTTGGAGAGGGCTATGCTATAAGAAGTCCACTTTCTTGCGACTGAAATGATGATGAATGATGATGATGAAAGCTTCACGTGCACATTTCTTTTCTCATAATAATTATTTTACAAAAGCTATACTTTGCCCCTATTCAACGTAGAAGATATATTTCGTTAAGGAATTTTACCTTCGTTAAGGACCTATTTGTTTCCAGGAGACATTTTCCGGTGGACCAGGACTATACGGAGGAATGGCAGTGGTGACTACAAATCACAATCAACTAAATAAATTGGTGTATTTTATTATTACTCTTTTATTTTCTATTTTATAATTTAATTGTGCTTTTTAATACTTTTACTTTTCTGGAGGATCCCGGATTCTATCATTCAGTCAGGTCAAGCTGATAACGGTATTTTTCAGATTGGCCTGAGTCTCATCATCAGGTCTTTTTTTAACCTTCACTGCTGAAGCAGTGTAAGGCCATATATTAAGCCTACACTCTCCACGTCGGCTAGTTAGTTTGTGGTTCCTAAGTCGCCTTCTACGACATCCACGGGAAGACTTGGAGTGGTCCTATTCTACTCTGCCAGAGTATGAAAAGTATCTTTTATATAATATCGTTCGAGTTCGTATCCCACGATACAAGATCACAACTGTGTTTTCCACCCCACACGAAGACTAGCTCTGTGTAGATAGCAAGTACTTTTAAGACAACAAGTTTGCCATATGGATTCAAAAACAATAAGCAATCTAAATATATATAACTCAAAGGTGACTGACTGACTGACACAGTGATCTATCAACGCACAGCCCAAACCACTGGAGGGATCGGGCTGAAATTTAGCATGCAGGTAGATTTTATGACGTAGGCATCCGCTAAGAAAGGATTTTGATCAATTCTACTTCTTAACGCGAGCGAAGCCGCGGGCAAAAGCTAGTCTTAATATAATCAATCAATAAATATAAAACTGGTCAAATATAATTGTACGTAGAACCAATTAAAAGACAGAAGCACTTACAACCCATTTAATCCAAAGACACTAGGAGCATAGATAAAAACATAATCACCCTGTAGAGCTAAAAAAAATTAAAAAACGTAATTATCACACTTACAGACGATTATTTTATTAATTCTAACCAACCATCATCTTTCTTCCTCGAGTCCAATTTTATCCCATCAGTACTATTTGGCAGGTCCGGATTTATCCTTAGGCTGAGTAGACACCACAAAAGGGCCTGGGGCCCGTGAAGAGGGCACACCACACACAGAAGGGGTGCCAGTTGGACAATACACATTTTTTGGAGTTTTATGGGCACAGGAGCACTTGATACCGTCAGCATATAAGTAGTTTATATTCAGCCTTGTTCAGTTCATATTATGGAGCGGCAAATCTTTGCGAGGAGGCAGAACGTAAGGTATTTAAGTGATTTCGTAGAATGTCTTTTGTTTAATTTATATTATGTGGCGGCAAATCTTTGCAAGGAAGTAGAACTTAAGAATTATTTGTGTGTTTGCGTAGACTGTCTTTTGTTCAGTTTATATTATGGCGGCAAATCTTTGCTAGGAGGTAAAAAGTAAGCAGTATCTGTGCGGTTCCACAGACTGCCTTTTATTCACTTTATACTGTGAGGCGGCAAACCTTAGCAAGGAGGCAGAACTTAAGGATTATTTGTGTGGTTGCGCAGACTACTTCTGTTCAGTTCATATTATGAGGCGGCAAATCTGCCAAGAGGCAGAACGTCAGGATTATCTCTGTGTCTCCACAGACTGTCTTTTGTTTTTTTATATTATAGGACAGTAAATCTGAGAAGGGGCAGAAGGAAAGTTCCAGCCGTCCAATCAACGAGGCTCTCAACTTTGCCTTATTTCAAAGCAACTCACGCGTATTGAAGAATATTTCGGTTCTTAAGTGTAGGTGCATTGGACTGATCAATGTCACACTTTATCCTTTTTCTTGACGGTTTTTACAATTTTTTGGCAATTACTTGGTTCATCTGCAAACTTTCGGTACAGACCGATTAGCTCCTCGAAGAATATGAAGACCAGTACAGCTTGGGGGGTGATTTTCATGAATGATGGCAGGAAACCATTCCACAGCGCCATGGGACCCTCAAACTTGATGATTTGCATGAACACGTCGATTTGACTCGGGTGACCTTTCGGGTCGTTTTGTATTCTGTGGAATTTTAACGGGTGATTTAAGAAAATGTTAAGAAAATAAAAATCCTTTCAAAAAACATCTAGTTCTTGAGTTCACACGACCGTCGCGAAAATTGAATATGTTTCGTGGTATGTAAGTTGCAAAAGATAGGTAATTATTATTATTCTCACTAAAACTTTGTCAGTTTTTTTTTCAATAGGTATCTATTTTATAATTATCGCATATAGAATCATAGTTAGAGTTACAGATTTATTCCATAATAAGACTTAAATCAACAGCACGATTTACTAAAAAACTAGCAGTTTTCTGAATTATACGTTAACGACTACCACCTATTGTAATGGTGTGGGAGTATCACGGGACACAAAACCCACTGTTTTGTAAAACTATTAGGTAGATAGCTGATTAACCTGGTCTTGAAACCAAGGAAGAGGACACCGCTGTTAATGAAAATTCGATGTGGGTGTCGTTAACGAGGTATTACTATTTTTTTTCAAAACGTCTAATATATAACCCCATCAGTTTAATTTGCAAAACGCATAAAAATTAACAATCCTGCTGTTTTGAATAGTATCTAGCAATTTTGGTTAGCGTTGGTAAGTATAATTATCTTGAAACATATTAAAATAGTTACGTGTATCAATTTATACTTTTGATACCTCGTCTTGATAATATCAACGGGAAGCGACACGAAGATAGAAATGAAGCCAGCGATGAATGACGAGCAGAAGTAGAGCATCATAGTGTCACCTAGACGCGGCAGCAACAGCTCTTTAGCCTAGAAACAAGATGCATACATATTATATGCATAAATACAATTGCATACATAGCAATCCCTTACCACCCAATATTCAAAATAATCTTAACTTATGGCATTCTTAAATCTCAGACTGTTTTTGTCCTGCTTAGTTAACTAGACAGTGATATACGCCACGTTTAGCGTGTGTGGTGGGTGCAATGTGGAAATCAGAAACAGGATCATGATTTAAATAAAATTATTTAAATACGCTTTCTATCGCGTTTATTAGGTACATTTATTATACTTATGCGTTTCGATAATCCTCAAGTCCTTGCAAAAGAAAACAGATACATTCCAAGAATGCTTCGTGAGGCTATTGAAATTAAAGAACATCCTTATTTCAATAGATAGGAGATCCTCTCTATCGAAATAAGTAAAGATATATATGTCGCAGTCATCTGGTTGAATTTGCTATTTGATTGAATGACTAGCGCGTTCATTGAATGGTGACATTTAATAAAATGACTATAGGACATCTCGTCATGTCGTTGAATGTAACGGTCAACGTCTTGACTGAATGAATGTCATTTAGCGAAGTCGTTGAATCTTAGCCAACTTACAACTTAACAACTACCAAATATTACAATATTTGGTAGTAGCATGATTTCATTTTTCTTAGTTTTTAAAGTAGCCGGCGGCGGCGTTATAATTGGTAAATCCATAATGTTATACTATTTTATTACAAATAACGCACTTTTATGTAAATTTAATCGAAAAAAATATCAACGCCAAGCCATATGTTCGAGCTGTTTGTCGCCATATTTGTTTTGGTGACTACTAGCGCCGCAGTGGTAAAAAATGTACTAAATTTGAATCACCTGACTAATTTTATGTCCGCTCTGTTCAAAGGGCTATGTTACAACCCGCTAACTAGTTGGACGTTGAGCGACGCTTGTTCAATCAACGTTTGGCCTAGTCATTCAATTAAACGTGGTCATTCAATTTTTTTTTTTTTTTTTTTTTTTTCAGAAAATGCGCTAGTCATTTAATCAAATAGCAGATTCAACCAGATGACTGCGATATATATCTATCCTTATTTCGATAGAGAGGCGAATCTAATTTTATAAAAGAAGGAGGCCTGGGCCCAAGGACAAGCTTCTTATTCTTCTTCTTATCTTGTCAACTTGGGCGAATTAGGTATATTTGTGTTGACGAGAATCCTGCCCCTGACACACCTTTATCAGTGGCATTGTATAGGTCCTTGCAGAAGAAGTACTTCAGCTATAAAAAGCTTATTCCTCTGCGAGTGACATAGTCTTTTATTTATGCGGACGAAGTCGCAGGAAAATTGGTAGTCTATAAATAGGTGAGTTTAGTAATAAACATAACTGATGTAAAGAGTCTCCGGAATTGGAAATCCTTAGGAAAGGCCTATGTATATGTCTATGTAAGTGGATTTTAGTAAATTAATTTATGTAGGTATATTATTGTATGTATCATGCATGATATACATTTGTTTAAAAAAATTTTATGTGTCTTAAAATCAACCTATTCTGCGCCACCTATTTTATTAGCTAATTTCTCTTTCTTATAACGGTTGCCTGGAAGAGGCCGCCGGTTGTCTACCAATTTTCGTGTATATTTTATTTATTTTCCTTGTAATGTTTTTTTCTTTTGGTGCAATGAAGTGTTCTTGTATTGTATTGTATTTTATTGTATTATGTCCACCAGTTGACTACTTGCGGCTGAGATGTGTTCTGACCTCCGAGTAGGTGCCAAGTTGCGCAGAATTCACCAACATGCCTCTGGTCACGGTGGGCACTGTGCCTCGCCACAATGTCCTTACACCCTCTTCTTTTATTATCCTGTAAGACATCACAATATCAATCCTACAAATATTTTTACCTTTTGAAATATTCAAACTGTCTTAAATCTAGGCTGCATCCATGGCCACAGCTATGGTATTTCAAAACCCGTGGTCCACCTAAGCAAAGCATGAAGTTTAAGTAAGTATATTATTAATCTAGCCCAGAGAGGTATTTATGGCAAAATTTGGATCTCTGGACTTTTCCTATGGAACCAACGAACCAACCAAAGCTGGAAACTCAAAAACAAATAACTTTCCATACAAATTGACCTGAATATTTTTATATTGGTCCGATAGGAAAAATTGTGCATATCGACGGGGTGAATCACTCAAGGATTTGGCGTCCCCATTATACTGCCACTAGCGGGGCAAGTGGTTTGCAACCCTTAGGCCCGGGGCTGCACATTGCTGCGTTGAATGGATAACTCTCAAGAGCTTTTGTGTGTTAGTATTCTTGCTGTAAAAAAATGCAGGCCAAACAAAACCTATTAGCGGTAAAGATATAACAATTATAATTGCCTCAGGGAGAACTGCCTCCGTCGTCCAGTGGTTAAGGCGTTTGCCTTGTTGACCCGGGTCGTGGTTCGATTCCCACGGGAAGCATACTTTGTTAAGTTGTTTCCAGTTTGGTTAGGACACTGCAGGCATGAATCACCTAATTGTCCGATAAGAAAGATGATTCCGTGCTTCGGAAGGCACGCTAAGCCATTGGTCCCGGCTGCCATTAGGTAGTCGCTAAAAAACGACATCAGAGGCCGAGAGGTTGTCGACTGACCGTGTCATCTACACGAAATGATGATGATGATGATCAGGGAGAATGGCATCATATGATGCTTTCCAATGTAGGAGAAAGCAGTGCAGATGGCATCACATGATGCCATCCGACGTAAAAGCAAAGCAACGTTACGCAAAGGTACCAACCTGGAGAACGCATTGAAAATATGTTTGTAGTTCCTCCTTTTGTCTAAAGGCAGCCGTCCGTCAGCCTGCATCCTTATGAGGGCCACCTCCGAGGGGTTCCCGATCACCGCGCCGATGCCGCCGGCGATCAGACCTAGGATCAGCTTGGTTCCGAACCCTGGCGTGCCACAGGTACTGGATTAAAAATGTAATTAAACACTAGAGGCCCGCGCGAACTAGGCCACAGACGCCTGCGTTTGGTTAAGGATTTGTCTGGTTTGTGCCTGGTTACGGTTGGTGCCTGGTTTATTGATTGAATTATATGAAAGCAGCATTGTATGCTAAAGTCATCATCATCATCTCAGCCGCAAGAAGACCAGTGCTAAACATAGGCCTCCCCAGAGAATTTCCAATACGACCGCTTGGAAGCGGCCTGCATCCAGCGCCATCCTGTGGGTACAGAGCTAAAGTGCCAGTGCCAGGGTATAACTGCTCTTTTCGGTCGATATCAGAGGAGTATGCTAAAAGCAAACTTGCCTAGAGCTCTTTCGAACTTGCTCTATAGATGATACAATGATGTTTCGCGGATCGCCGCGACAACGTCGACGTGTGTAGTCACGTTCTTAGATGTGCATAAATAGAAAAACGTGGCAAGACGATAAACTCACTCTCTCTCGCTCACTCGCTCAAATTGTATGAAAAAATCGGATTTCTTTTTTTTTTATTTTACAGCTCTGAATCCTTAAAAAATTCTGCATTCGAACTGAGTCACTCCTTTGTGGATTCCCCATGTCGATTGTCGGTGATGAATTTACTTATTATTGGACTAAGTAGGCCAAATCCTCTGACTGCTCTGGCTAATATGGTTGTACAGAGACGGACTAAGTTACCTTCCTTATTATCCTTATCCTAGAAATGTATTCTCCTTCCTCTCCTCATCTGAACGTTCTCCCGGTTGCACCCTTAGCTGCGGTGCGTCAGAGCCCGGGATCTGCTATTAAAACAGCATTCATGCATTAAGAGAACAGTTCCCGAATGGACACACTGTAGTGTGTGTACTTGAATAATAAAATAGCTTTGTGCTCTGTGGGGTAAACCGATACGGATTCCCTTACGGGTTCAACATCCGCACTGCAGCTCTTCAGTCAGCCTGTGGGTACAGATTGCAGCTACATTGTTGCCCAAAGATAAGACAAATCTCAAAAATAATCGCAATAAGTCCCATGTTTATCTATATATGTAAGTATTTATTATAAAATATGGTATCGTTGAGTAAGTAGCTCAATCTGTGTGATTTGTACGTATATATTTATTTATTTATAGTGATAATAAAAGCTTATGGATGAAACAATTGCTCTTCGTTGAGTAAAAAAATAGACTTACTCTTTATAACTATCAAACAGCATACTATAAATGCCGAACAAGGCCGTAGTGTAGGTTCCCTGCCGGAAGAGCGCCGCCGACAGCCCCGCATAGAGTCCAATGAACCCTTTCCTCCTCACGATACCCCTGCCCACGCTCCATGCTGACTCGAGCCGCGCTTGCTTTTTATCCAGCAGCTGCATCCGGGTCTTTACCAAGTCTGCAGGGTGGACAAACACTCTTGCCAACATTCTACGGAAGAAAACATAAAACACAAACAGAGTTGGTTGTCCAGTGTCCATCCTTCTGTGGCCCGGATCATAGCGATCAGTAGGAAGAACAAATCCCTGGGAAGCACTCTTTGTGAAAGTTGTTTCCAGCCTGGTAAGGATATTGGAGGCGTGAATGACCTGATCTGTAAAGAAAGATGATTCCGTGCTTCGGAAGGCATGTAAAGCTGAGGATCCTAAACGCAATCTAGCATTTGTTCAAAGGTATCCTAGGATTGGTACTGGTCTACTCTTTGGGTTGTGAGGGACAAATGGCGGAGACAAAAATCAGGAAACTCGTCAAATCGCCTAGGATAGGTAGCACACTCGAGCCCTGAAAGGTTACTGCTGAGGTCCAAAAAAAGTTCGCAAGTTTTTGGGGTGGTGTCCAATGCAGATTTGAGAAGGCTAGAGTATATTGTTAAGAGTAAGAAACTGTATTTGAGCACTCTAGTACTTTTACTTTGTATTAGCCACGTTCCAAAAATATACACATCGCATAGGGGTTCCCCGAGCGAGGATGCAACTGGGAATACGCTTGGGTGATGAAGATGATATTTCCTAGCGTAGTGTGGCCTTGGATAGTAGTATAGTCACCTTGACACATATCTATTCGTCGTTATCTCTGCTATAGCATACCCGACAATTTATACTACTTACGCCTAAACTAAAAAAAAAACCTTATGTCAATTCGGAAGGTGACTAAAGGGCTATAGATCAATGCTGCGAATCTGCTCCGAGACGTATTGAGATTAGGAGACGATCTGGAGACAATCTTAAGAGATGTGGACGGACATTGAAGAGAGCATTGTCCGGCTGGACACTTTATAAGATGCACAGATAATCGATAAACTCAGAGTCAACATGTCTGGCTTCCAAGAATGGGACATAAAATCCGGGAAATAATAATAATAGACCATAAGTGTTAGTAGAACAAAATTCTTATATAGAAAACCGAAGACGCGCTTGATGGATGATATCTCAAAAGTGTCTTGGAATAGATTTGAATAGAAAAATCTTTACGCATTGGGGCTTGAGAGGTTAAATGAGTTCACCAATTTTGTACAAATTATAAACAAATAAGGAAGTTACAGAAAGGTTAAAAAAATGGGCTACAATACGCTATGATGATGACATGGTGCCTGGACTTACCCACTCGTCCCACCAATCAAAAAGTTGACCCATCCTGGAACAGGTGGTTTGTCTTTACAGTAAGGAACTTCGATGGGTAAAGTACTCTCTGTGCTCATTCTATTACCAGGATGGTCAGTTTCTTGTGAAAATCAAAATGGCTTCATTTTTATGCATTTACACCCTTCATTTTTGAATCGCTAAATATTATTGCCAAGAAGAAAATTATTGACAGTTTTTTGTTGACACGGCTTGATTTTTTAGGTAAATGAGATGTTGTGACGTTAAAATTGCCAAAAAAATTTTTTCAAGGCTCTAAAAAACTTGTATCCAGGGCCGTAAAAATAATTATAAAAATAAGTTCTTGAATTGATACGTTGCATATAATTATTTTTACATGTGCAGTTCTAAACAAATCTTTAGAGTTGAAAAATAAAGGTTAATACTTCTTATATTACCTTTATATTTACCTATAGCACATAATTTATATCTAGCTACTAACGTACAGATCGGAGTCCCACAGCATCCCCGCATCCCCACGAGCCGCACCTCTGCCCCTTATGAAAATGATGTTTTATTTTTCGAATTTCCAGCATATGTCCTATGTGAAAATTTGTTCATATTGACGGGTTGAGTCTTTAAGGAACGGACAGCATTTTACATATTTTTCGATCAAGTCCAAAAAATAATATCGTGTATAAAAAATAGGTGAGCAAAAAATATTTTTTCATGTCTGTGAAAAAAACATATCTACATAATATAGTTCTCTGTGACCAGCAACAAAACTTTTTGGTTGGTTGACGCTTGATTCACTTATAATCAGTTGTCAAACAAAACTCCACAAAACTAATCCGTAAACATGAATTAACGAAAAAATTAATATGTGTTACACAGCAAACAATGTACATAAAATAATGTGACCTTTTTAAAAATTAAACATCAAAATTGCAAGTGGAAAAATAATACTACGTAAGAATGGGTGACAAAGCAAAGGCACCGGAACCTATACCAGGATATATCAACTTCCTGATAGGTGGAGTCAGTGGGTAAGGACCTTAGAGTATCAATATAATATTTATACTCTAAGGTAAGGACATTAATTATATAAATCAGCCAAAGTCCTGGGAAGTAGGTATAAACGCTCTGGTTGGATGTGTGAATGGAATAGTTGGCCAGGGTCGACCTCGTCGAACGTACTGCGATCAGATTGCTGAGAAAGGAGATGTAAGAAGAACCCGAAACCGAAAAGCATGCATGGGGAGAGTGATGAGTGTAGATGAAGCTAGAGAAATTTGTCAGGATCCTAGCAAGTGGAGATCCATAGTCTCTGCCTACCCCTATGGGAAAAAGGCGTAATAATATGTATGTATGTATACAAAGTGCATTCCAAAATTCAACTCCTCAACTTAAGATTATATGCATTCAAAATGAGATTTCTAGTAATGTCCTAGTTATAATTATAATATTATAAAGAGGAAAGATTTGATTGTTTGCTTGTTTGTTTGCATTGAATAGGCTTCGAAACTACTGGCCCGATTTCCAAAATCCTGTCACCTACAGAAAGTTAATATATCTGCAGGCGACATAGGCTATAATTTACTCAAATGAAGTCGCTGGAAAATTGCTAGTTACTGCTACTAGTTAGCTACCTTTCAAAAGCTGAACAATTTTAAAATTAACTTCACATGCAGTGTCCTGACGACTCTTTACCAAGGAGTAGAACTGCGATCATGAAGATAAAAATCCTTGGCTGGGTTTTTATTTTATTTGAAGTCTTACTCTGATTGAGTTTAATTTATAATACCCTTTACAAATAATGCAGAATGTTGGCTATATGCGTGGTCCAACCTGCGGATCTGACGAAAACCAGGATGCAGTTGCTAGGGAAGGAAGCAAAGAATACAACCATGCTCAAAGTGGCTGGTGATGTCGTGCGCAAAGAAGGCATACGTGGGTTCTACACGGGGCTCTCGGCCGCGCTGTTTCGACAAGCCACCTACACGACAGCTAGGCTTGGGAGCTTTAACGTGTTCTTCGACACATATAAATCGTAAGTATACGTAATCAAAGACTACTACTATACTAGACTATACTAACGTATTAGACTGCCAACCTCATAGAAAAATATTGGACCAAATTAAGGTAGCGAAAAGTAGGCGAATGTATGGCGGTAATCTGCGTTAGCCTAAACTTACTAAAGCTAGGAAATAATTTTAAAATATTATGCCTTAAATATTGTTCTAATTTTTAGGGTTCCATAGTAAAATAGCAACCCTTATAGTTTCGCCATGTCTGCCTGTCAAGTAAAGTGGGGGAGTATTTTTTTTTTCTCTACTTACCCATCGTGTGGGGTATCGTTAAAAAGGTCTTTGAAAAATATTGTGAGGTTTAGAAAACCATTTTTCGATTTAGGGATCCGTTTCCGAAATATTTGGTTTTAAAGTGAAAATTTTTGGTAGAGGTACGTGTGTGTCCCCCCCCCCCCCCCCCCCTCTCTATCTGCTAAACGGTTATATATGGATACGTGAAAAAAATTACAGCAGTAGTATATATACTGAAGTTGAAAGGAAAACTATCAGAGCTGGGTACTAAGTGCAAACTAAAAAGTTATAGGCAACCAACTTATAAAATGTACTGGAAAATGTAAAATTTCATTCAATCTTTATTGTTAGATGTTTTTGGTCGTAAAACTGTGAGGTGCGAGTGTAAACAGTGTGAACTCAAAGTCATTCGCAACTACGGAACCCTATACTGCGCGTGGCCCGACACGCACTTGGCCGGGTTTTAATAAGATATTTTTTGTGAATAATGCTTTTATATGCTCATAATACTGTTGTGTAGATACGAGTAGCGCTATCTATGTAAGTCTGGGAGAACAAATCGTACGATTAAGGGGCTGGGACCACATGACGTTACAGAGAGTTCATGGCGACCCTGCCGGTTGCGGACGCATTGACGCGCGATATAAAAAGTGAAATTACAATTACCTAGGTGGTCATCACGAAAGACTGACACACTGGAGGATCAGGGTTCGATTCCCGATCATGTCAATGTGGAATATGATATTGTTCAAATTAACCTGCGTCTTTGATGTTTATCTATATACGTAACGTATTTGTTATAAACGAAAGTTTTGTGAACTAGTGAACAACCACAAAATAATCTCGAACTTTCTTTGGGGCTAGCTCAATCTGTGTGATTTATCCGTATTTCGACCCGTCGAAAAAACTTTGACAAAACATACAAGCACGAGTAGTATTAAGAATTTAACATCTTCAGCTTGCAGCTAGAACGCAACGTCGAACTTGCTCAGACGCGAGAGAAGTAGTCAGGTAGCCAGCGCATAAAACCCAGAAAAGAAAAATTTGCACTTTCGGAAACGGATCCCTAAATCGAAAAACCGGCCAAGTGCGTGTCGGGCCACGCGCTGTGTAGGGTTCCGTAGTTGCGAATGACAACTTTGAGTTCACACTGTTTACACTCGCACCTCACAGTTTAACGACCAAAAATATCTAACAATGAAAATTGTATGACATTTTACATTTTCCGGTACATTTTATAAGTTGGTTGCCTATAACTTTTTAGTTTGCACTTAGTACTCAGCTCTGATAGTTTTCCTTTCAACTACAGTATATATACTACTGCTGTGTAGCAGATAGAGGGGGGGACACTTACCTCTAACAAAAATTTTCACTTTAAAACCAAATATTTCGGAAACGGATCCCTAAATCGAAAAATGGTGTTCTCAGCCTCACAATATTTTTTAAAGACCTTATTAACGATACCCCACACGATGGGTAAGTAGAGAAAAAAAAATACTCCCCCGCTTTACTTGTATGGGAGCTACCCTAAAAAAAAATTTTTTTTTAAGTTTTTTTCTACCACTTTTTTGCCATGATTAATATACATACACATACCGAATTACAGCTTTCTAGTACTTATAGTCTCTGAGTAAAACCGCGGACGTACACACAGACAGACATGGCGAAACTATAAGGGTTCCTAGTTTACTACGGAACCCTAAAAATGGACGTAAAAAAATTCTTCTGGGAGAAAAATCAAGAATGTACCAGCCAGTTGTTTCTCTTCCCGCGCAGATCGAACCAAACCAAAAAGCCAGTCGAGGGAATGAAAAATCATGTCTAAAGACTAGGCAGACTAGGCTCCCGTCAGTATATTCCCCTAGTCATCCACCAAACTCCCACCATCATGGTAAACGTTGTTCTTTTGTTTTTCTCCGTAATAGGCTCCGCTTACCCCATAATGTAATTTACACACGTGATTAATGTGACGTATTATTCACACAGGAAATACGGCACGCCAGTTTTTGGCACCAAGCTGTTAATGGGCATACTGGCGGGCGGTATAGGTGCGTTCGTCGGCAACCCTGCAGAGGTCGCGCTGATCCGAATGACAGCGGACGGCCGCCTACCCCCGGAGCAGAGGAGAAACTACAAGAATGTCTTTAACGCTCTCGGCAGGTGAGTGGAAATATCTGTTTGGGACCTATCTCATCTCTACCATGCAGGCAGAAGTCTCCTTGATCGTATGACGGCTGTCTAAAGCCTCTCACACTTACGCGGTCAGCGGTGGCGGTGGCAGCTTTTCCCGCCACCGTTGCTGTTTGAGTGCAGCTTTAGGAGCAGAGGAAAAACTATAAGAATGTCTTTAACGCTCTCGGCAGGTGAGTGTAATGGCTGTATTGTATAATTAGTGCCCGCCACATCTCTACCATGCGGGCAGAAGTCGCCTTGATCGTATGACAGCTGCCTAACGACTAACGCCGGAACAGAGAAACTACAAGAATGTCTTTGACGCTCTTGGCAGATGAGTGAAATGGCTGTATCGGCATCGTCACTTCTCTACCATGCCGGCAGAAGTCGCGTTGATCGCATTGGGCATCAATAATCAATAGATTGTATCTAATTTGTGCCTTATTTAAAAGCACACATCCGAAGGTACCGGCAAGCGCAGCATCGGACACCCACCGGCCAGGTGGACGGACGACCTGACTAAGGTCACAGGGAAACGCTGAATGCAGGCCGCTTCCAATCGGTCATTTTGGGAATCCTTAGGAGAGACCTATGTCCAGCAGTAGAATTCCTGCAGCTGAAATGATGATGATGATGATCCGCAGGACGCGGTGCTGAACACCCTAGGGACAACTATTTGTACAGTCTTTCTGTACTATGTGCTTCTGTTTTCACAACCAAACAGAACCAAGAACAATCATAGAATAATTGTTAAGTAGGTAAGATATTTATCTAATCCCTTGCTTGATAATTATTATAATTGCCAAGTAAGTGATTAAATCAATCTTTTCTGTTTTGTTAAACACATGAGACATCTCATGGTGACTTCTATTCTAGGATCGTAAATGAGGAAGGTGTGCTCACATTGTGGCGAGGAGTCGAGGCGACCATCACTAGGGCCATGGTCGTGAACGGGGCGCAGCTTGGCAGTTACTCACAGGTATAAGACCTTATGGCGCTTTTACGACAAACGTAGGTATATCACATCTTTATCTGAATGAGAGATGCAAGAGGAAACGGTGAAATGAATGAGCTGCAGAGGAAATGAATGAGATCATTGAGATGAATCAAATTAATTGAATGAATTACTTGAATGAAATTAATGACTTGAAATCAAGTAATTATAAAGATACAAAATTAATGAAAATAAAATTGAATAGATGAGAAGAATTTATGTCGAATGACATTCGGAATCAAAATTCCGAATGTCAATTGATTGATATGATTCACTATTACTATTATTATTATTAAGTAAATAATAAAACAGCGCTTGAACACTTGGGGCTCCACGTCCCTATGCGCTGGAATCTAAGTGGAGGTGCTGCGGTGGCGCCTCGTCGACGCCCGAAGTTGTTCATTGTTCATTGTTCCGGTTGTTCAGACAGAGTATGCCAGAAATTCACCAACTTTGAGAGCCTTGCAGCTGCTTGGAGACATGCTCGTTAAACACAATGAAGCTGACATTTTCCATGACTCTATTAATGAATTTCTACAAAATTTTGTGACTTATTTAAATGCATTTAATTTTATTTAATCTGTATGTTGTCTATAATAATAAATAATAAAAATAAATAATAAAAAAATAACGTAGAGAACTACAGTGCGACAAGGATCATTTTGGCACTTGGATGCCATTGGGTGCTTTTGTATTACGAGTGTAATTAGGGCTAAGTACAAGTTAACAAAATATTATAATTTTAAAGCGCGAAATATCCGCGCAATTCTAGCTATCTACAAAAAGTGACGTTTTATAAGGTAACGGCAATGATAGTGTTTAGTTCCGACTATCGCCACGTACCAAATATCCTTGTAGCATTATAAATTCCTCCGAGGGTGGCCCGACCGCCTTCTTATTTTGTATGCTCTTGTTAACATTCATTTCATCGTTCAAGGCCCGAGAAATGCTGCTGCCGAACTTCGGCGACACGCTGCTGCTCCACACCGTTTCGTCCATGATATCCGGCTTCGTCACCAGCGCGGCCTCTCTGCCCGTTGACATCGTTAAGACGAGGTAAACTGTAGTTCTCCTATTTAGGTTCCAAAATTTAAATAACAAACCTTTTTTCATTATTTTATAGTAAACCTTAAAAATTCGCCTTACAATAAGGCGATTTCATGATCGATCAGTGCTTGCAATCAAGAGGTTATGTTATAGAGACGACTTACCAAGGGTTGCCAACGTTTTTTTGTACGAATATAGTATTTTTTCAAAAAAGGCTATTAAAAATAAAGTATGCTTCAAAAAAATATAGTATGTTATTGGGGAAAAATAAAAAATAAGGGAGTATGCACGTAATTTTTTTATTTGCTTAGTATATTCCTTAATAACCACAGTAAAAAAATATGAAAGAACTTTTAAAATATCTTAATTAACGACAAAGATGTGAAACTTTAAAGTTTAAATAAGAAAGAGAAGTCCGATATGGACTAGTGACGTCATAGTCTATGTCTTGCATACATTTGCCATATAAAATAGTGTTTTCGCGAGTGAGATAGACATATTGTCGTAAAATCATTTTATCTCGTTCGTTTTTCAACCAATTCACTTTCAGTACTTTACTATTGAAAATTTTTTAATGAACTGGTAAGATAAGAGATATTTTTTTCATGCATATTCCCTAATTTATAACATAATAGACTAATTTATAGTTTTGTCTTCAATAAATCGCAGTCAACTTTTAAATTCATTATAATAAATACTTTTGATTTTCAAGGGAATTTATGACATGGGACGCGTTTGGTTACACGCACACGCACATTATGTCGTAGAATGAAAGGCGCGTTCAAAAATTGGGGGACCTGTTTTGTTTTATTAGTTTGAGATTTGCAAAAGATAAACATTGATGTGTACTGAAATATAGTATTTTCGCGTACTTTATATTTCTTCAACAGTATATAGTACTGAGTCCCGAAATATAGTACAATACTATAAAATATAGTACGGTTGGCAACCCTAGACTTACCCCATCAATATAAACATCTTTTCCTACGGAACTAATGCTGGAAATTAGAAAACAATTCGAACATTTTTATACAAATTAGCCGGCCTGATTAACACTTTTGTATGGAAATGTCAAATTTTGTATAGGTACTTATACAATGTGTTAGTGAACTAGCAATAATTTAAATTCACGTTCTCAACATGAAAATGAAAAACTTTTGAAAATATCACCTGATCTATACTTTTTGGATCAGTCGGTATTCAACATGCCAACATGCATGAATGCCTGAAATAGAGAACAAATATTAACGGCTCCATACAGTTTAATCTACCTATTCAACTTATTATGGAACAGCCCTTTTATTTTTCTCGATTTCAGACGCAGAACAAAAGCTCGTATTCATGTTGAGAACTTGAATTTAAATTATCGGTAGAGAAAATACCAAACACATTGTAAACGTATTTAAAGTACATATTAGTATGGATGGACATCCAAGATTAAAAGATTATTTTCCAACTTGACTTGGTCAGGGATCGAACCTCCGCTGATACATACAGATACATAGATTATAATTTTTAATCACTTTTTCTTAGAGTCCAAAACGCAGCCAAAGGCACGAGTCAACTGCAAGTATTTTCGAGCATCATCAAGAACGAGGGTCCGTTGACGCTATGGAGCGGGTTCCTGCCGACCCTGATGAAGATCGGGCCCCACACGGTCATAACCTTCATATTCATGGAGCAGCTGGTCGCGTTATACCGCAGGATGGATAATACTGCGACGCTAGATGCCAAGAAGAAATGAGGTTAGGACGTATAGAGGCGGGTCGCATCGTGCGGAGCTAACTCCGCCAAACAATAATGTGTCCCGCTGCGTCCCGCCATAACGTGCTGTGCTTCATATATTGCTATAATAATTATATTGCTGCGAGGTGACCAAATTTTTGCTGCGTCGCCCTCAAAATTGCATTAATATTTAATTCTAATCACTATACAAGTAAAATTAAGTGACATTTAGAAGTATTATTTTTATACTAATAACGAAGAAATATTCTTACAAAACCTTCTCTCCTTTTGAAGCTTTGCAAAAATGTATTTTTTCTTAATTCTGACAAGCTTATAGTCGTTAGATATCCTCGTCTATCGAAAGGACATTCAATTTAATGACTGACAAAAAAACAACAAATGTCCCACGTAGTGGACGAAAAGTTTGGGGAATCTTAAAACGACTTAGACGGAGACCAACATTTTTGCCCTTTTTCTAATCTGCAAAAAGCTAAGTACCTACAATATATTATATTCATTTTGTAGTGTACTTATTTAAACAGCTAATTTTTATTAGGAAAGCGAAGACTGTGGGAAACTTGAGCATGAAATTTTATTCCAATGCCATACATTACATCGCGGTTTTTTTTTTAATTCAACCAACCTCAACTCAAAATTTTGGAGACATAACGAGACAGTGCAGGTCGCATCACAGTGGCACGTTTCGACCCGACTCAATCAAGATAATTAGTTTAACTCACCAGTATTTTTTTTAGTGATAAGGCGCGATATGTTGCAAGCTTTATGAATTAAGTGAATACGCACCTTAGGTAGTCAGTTAATGCTGTAATAATTAGGTGCTTAAAAAAAGTTTATATACTCACTTACATTTTTTTTTTTAAGACGTGACCATTTGATTGTATTTTCTTTTTTTTTTTGCATTATGTCTATTTGAGAGAATATGTTTTATATAAAAACCAAAAAAAAATGGACAAGGACATAAACTTATACTTAAAATAAAACTCTTTGTACAGATTGAGTAATTTTATTTCAACTTAAATATTATCCTAACACACAGCCCACGTGAATTAATCACAAATTAATTTGCCTAAATGGCTCGCCAAAGATTTGAAAAAGCTTCGTTAGGTCTTCGTTCAGACATGATTCGCGCGTTTGATGCTAGCACGATTCTTGCGCAACTTGAATCGCATTAGATCCAGCGCCCAAAGAGAAGGAACGTAGGTTTTGAGGGCGCTCCTGTTACTAGCCTAGTACTGCATAAGGCATTTACCTCTTTTCGACATAATTCTGAACAAAAATTACAAGAAAACAACACGACAATTCGTGAAATCGCAATCAATTGAAAAAACGGACCAGTCGGATTGTGTCGTAATAATTTATAATTAGTTTAAAAAACTTAAAAAACACGCTTTTAGCACGCTAGTCATGTATTGTCATCAGAACTCAGCGTGTGCAAAATTTCATCCTGATCGAAGACCGGGAAGTGGGTCAAATTAAGATTCCAAGATTTTCTTACATACAAGTGAAGCTAATAAAAGCGTGTTAAAAACATACTTTAAGTTTTCTTGGGTTATCCTTTGGCGAACCACGAACAGAAATATGATATTTTAAAACACCCAAAATAAATGCTATCACCGATTAAATTAAGAAGTAGGTAAATATATACATAGGTAAGTTTGTGATGAAGATGTATTTGTATATGATTAACGCCCGGACACTTAAAACATTTTAAAATATTTTTTTTCATCGTACCCGGGCAGATCCTGGTCTACGATTGGGTAATCGTATCTTGCAAGTTCCATTTGCCCGTGCTCTCGATGTGCAAAGAGGGTTTTCGGAATCGTTTTTTGTTCCAGGTGGCGGCACTGTGGTGTCTTTGACAGCAGCTGTCAAAATCCACCAATCATGAATAACAATATATGGAGAAGACACCGCAAGTCCTTACTTTGTCCCGTTCAACTGTGGATATCGCGCCACAACTCACTCAGTCGGTTGTTAGCTCTTTCGCTTGTGGTACTTCCCACGATTAATAAACAAAAACTTGGTAAAAATCATAAAAATGCCTTGGTTGTGTATTGAGTTATTGCAGTAATAACTTATCGAACCCTGCACAGTGCAAAGGAACAAATTTTCATCAGCAAGTACATCAGCATCAGCATTTTTTTCAAAAAAAGTCAATAAATAATTACCTCCCGCCATTTTGCATTATGTTGACATGTTGCTATGGAAACGCGTGAGAGTAGCAAATATAGCGCTGAGGTATTGAGATGTATGATTGGACGCTTCGTTATTGTTTTAGCGCTGCAGCGCTTAAATTATAAATTTCGAGGAATGGAACAATGCCAACATATAAGGTAGCTCCTCTAGTATTATATCTCAATGATTTTTTCTGATTCCAAAAATAAGTGGCGGCAGCTCTATGGCGTCGGGTCCGATACGCTGTTGGGCAACAATGTATCAGTTGTGGCTGCTTGTCTTGTTATCCAATCCCAGCGGCTCGTCGGACCTTACGATTCACTATAACTACTTTACAACAGTCATCCAGTGACCACGGTCGGTGTAACCCGGCCGAAACGTCTGGAGAAAAACGGTATGTTTCGCGTTAATTCCCGATATTGCATTTAATAATCTTACGATTCACTGCCATCTGGTGGATATCATTTCAGAAAACCCTCGTTGGCTGGCACCACAGAGCAAGAAATTTCATTGTAGATTGCACGCTACGAGCGACAGGACATTCATTGCTCTGTGGCTCATCGCAAACCATGATCGCAAAATTATTTTTTTTGGTCTTGTAATCAAGTAAAATGGTCAAACCAAACGACATGGAGATAGAGAAAGAATTAGTTAAAATGTTTCAGCGAAATCGACCAAGAACAAAGAACATAAATGTTTCGTTAATTTTGTTAGACCATGTACTTACAGCTTCTTTACTTGTTTTTTTTTAACCGAATACATTGTTATCAACTACATACATTTTTACGTTGTCGTATTGCAAAATATGATTAAATATTCCTCAAGATTATTAATTAAACAAGTTGTTTGTTTACCAGATAAGAAATACATTAGTTGCTAACTGAATCGTTACAATCGGCCAAGTAAATATAAACATTTGTCCGAGGCGTGATCTAACGAACAAATATGAATTTGGTGATTAACATTCGTAAATCAAAGGCTAACGCAATCACGAAATACAATTTACTTTTCATTGAATAGATAAATCAAGAAGAACAAGAGTTTTGGTCAAGAGCTTTGTTCAACTGAAATAAGTCGCTGATTTGACACACCTAAAAGAAGAAAGTAAATAATAGAAGATAGAATAGTATCGGAAATATTCTAATCTTTTTTTTAACACATCTATTGAACAAAATAGAGATCGCCTAATAAAACAAGAAAGGTGCAAGTTGGAATCGCTCGAGAAGGGCTTTCAATATTTAACTACGAAAACCACTCAAAAACACGTGTCTTGAATGGGCTACATCCCCTTAATTTTTAACTATTTTAATTGTTGTTATAGTCGCACGCAACGCAACAGATATTCACATTCTGTAAAAACCTTGTGGCAGTTGGGTGGACGGTCAACGGAGTCTTCGTAATTCAATGTGTTGTCATATTTCAATGTGTGTGAAGATATTATTTCTTCATTTCCTTGAGTGCGTTTTTTATGCACTTGTTTAACAGATTTGGAATAGACCGTTTGGAATTTTGATAAGACATTTTGAAATACTAAATAAATAAATAAATATATACGGACAAATCACACAGATTGAGCTAGCCCCAAAGTAAGTTCTTATGTGGGACTTGTGTTATGGGATACTAACTCAACGATACTATATTTTATAACAAATACATATATAAATAAACATCCAAGGCCCAGGTCAATCTGAAAAAGATCATTTTTCATCTTGACCTGACCGGGGATCGAACCCCGGACCATCCGTGTCACAGCCCGGCGTGTTGACCGCTGCGCCACGGAGCTCGTGGACCATACCATGAAATACTAATGGTGACATACTAATTTACTTGCATCATTCTATTTAATATTTCAGCATCATTCTATTTAATATACTAAAAAAGCATTTTGATTGAGATATAAGACAATCTTTACTTTTGCTATGTTTATGTAGATAACATACTATCATAAAATTAGTATGTAGTAGTTAATTGGACAAGCTGAGAAACATTCAGTTCAAGAATAATCACGATAATTTTCTACGCTGACGTAGGGGCAAAGTGACTCAATGCAAATCTATAAATTTAATCATATAAACATTTTACATTATAATGATAAAATGAACTTCGAAGATCCATGTTCCCAGAATACAATGTCTCAAATTAGATATTTGTTAAAAATGCTACCGAACAATTTATAGGAAGGTAGGTATAGTCTAGAGAAGATAATAGTTTTAACAGTTCGGAAAACTATGTATTAAACGTTCACATTAATCTCTGTCAACGTCTAATCACTTCGATTATAACAGAATATTATAGTACACCTTATAAACAGATATTATACATGGATATTAAAGGAAACCAAACGCGCGACCATCAGACACAGCTTAAGTACGATACTATCGTTAGGCTACCACCTAAGTTTGCACGTTAAAATTTTACAGTAAAACACTATAATTATCTTTAGTTCATCCGGTTACAATAACATAATAAATACGTATCATAATTAACTACACAAACAAATAGTTTTAGTCACGTAATTAAGTCAGTATCGCCGACAAGTTTCAACCGATACAATAGCCTTTAAAATTTGCTTTACATGACGTGTAGCTACGAATACTATTTAAAAAATTAAAGCAGTTTCAAACTAATAATTTGGTATAAAGATCATGATATTGCTAAATATTTATGACTTCCTAATCAGTAGGCACAATCATTTTTCACCTTTAGGTTATACATGGCAAAATTTTGATCGCTTTGGACCCTTAGCTGATTCAGCCCGACGATATGAACAACTTTTCCTATGGGACCAAGGCTGGAAACTAAAACAAAATTTCATATATAAATAAGCCCGGTCAATTAGTATGGGAATATCAATTTCTTTTTAGTGTACAACATTGGTCGCATAGCTATAGTTGTTCAAATCGAGGGGCTGAATCACCCCTTCAACCAAAGCGATCACCTTGTATACGGACTTTTGCAAATTATTTACCCATATAAATTTAAGATCAATATGATTGAAGAGTACCTATAGCAAAACTATATCGTGCAAACTCACTAGCGGTCTACACTATGGCCCAAGACGTCCATATAAACTGAGGTAGACGTGCCCAACTCCAAGAAACAGACATTTAAATGACACGTGACGCGTGGACGGCGTGTTCACGGTGCAGAGATTAGGTGTGAGCCAAGCGCAACGGTGTTAATTAGCTCCCTTTGGGGCTGACTCTGCAAATCAATAAAAAAAAATCTGCTGTTTCATACAAATTGTCAATACCTACTCGGCCAGAATATAGTGAATAGCTGTTTTTTTTGTCGAGTTTCAGAGTCGACCCCAAAGTAAAAATTGTTCATATTCATAAGCACAATCACCACCTAAGAGGTTTTGCGTTTATTCATTAACACGTTGTATATATAGAATTAAGTAGCCATTTTCTACCATCTCACCTGATGGTAAGTGACGATAAAGACGAGGATGCCTATCCAAGAGATACCCATAGATTCTACTTTTGTTAGCAACTCGTCTACCTCACTTTATATAGAAGTCTCTGACTTAGGCCGGTCAGCCGTAGGCCACCTCCTCCACGATGGTTTCCCAGGAGTCCGTGGACTCAGTCTCCCAGGAGCCGTCGTCCTCCTCGTCTTGTTCATCTTCTTCATAGTACGCCAACTGGAGATGAAAGGATCTATTAGGACTCTATTAAGACTAGTAGATGTTAAATTGGTTAAATGCCAACTAATATTATGAATGTCAAGTTACCTAGTTTGATTGTTAAGAGGGCCACGATTTTTTTTAAAGACTGATTGTTTACTTCAAGAGAGCTCTTGCTACTTTGACGGTCATTTGAGGTGAGGGCAGAGTGCCCACAACCTGTAAGGCGAACGTCACCAAAGGGTCTCCAGGAGGGACGGACGTCGGCTTTGGGCGTTGCCTGTGTGCACAAGGCTTGGGAGAGACAGCAAACTCTCACATGCCTGATGGGCTGCAATTTGCATGCATAGCCTGAAGGGCCGAACTGACAACACTTGGCAAAGCCTTTGGAGACAGCAACTCTCATGTTTTGCCGTAAGGGCCGAAGTTCATCCGGACACGGTTTTAATTCTATTATATACATATAGGTATAAACTGATAGGGGATTTGAACGCGAACACCAAAAATTCCGAAAAAAGGCACCAGTTTTTATAGACCATATATTTTAAACATTTCGAAGAGATTTCAACCCGCCAGCCCCGCTTCCCCTTTTCTACTGGGCTTTCTCATGTTCCCGCTTGTTTATGTCACGTACATTCCAAACTCCTCAAACCCTGTAGCGTCATGGACAGCTTAAAGTAATCGAAACACCTCCTATCACAAAAAATGTCACCGCGATACCAAGAAAATAAATCATACATACAATAACGTCTTTTCCCTTGCGGGGTAGACAGGACCCAGGTCTACAAATCCTAAAGGCCACGTTTAGCATGTTGGTGGGCGTGTAGGTGGAGAACGGAATCAAAATAGTAATGGGTTGCTAGCCGCATCGCCTATTGACATGATTCCTCATACCCTCGATCGGCTTTTACGATCTGCGCGGGAAGAGAAGCAGCTGGTATATTGTAAGTTTTTTCTTTTCTCCCAGACCAGCGTGAAAGCGAAAATAAATCGATACACAAATATATATACTTATATATATATAGAGTCGTAAACATGCTGCAGCCAGATAATCTTATTATTCCGTTGTGTCTACTCTGCAAACAGATAAGCCGCTTCAACTACCGGTACGCTTCCATTAGTCATTTTTCTATCCTACTTAGAAGGATCATTAAAAATACAATTGAAGCAGTTGCTGTAGCCTATTAATGCCTGTAAAACCAGGATAGAGTAAGTGATTGTTTCCAGGCTTTTTTTAAACTATCTACCTTCCTACTGGTTGTGTCTCCGTATGTAATTAACCATGTATAAGTAAGTTGGAAATATGGCCAGTCTTCTAGCGCTATACACACATTTCCGAGTTCGATCTTGACGGGGCCTTTGAACATGCCCTCCATCTTTCGTTGGCCTACCTTTTTTATCACTTCCAGTAAAATTGTTATCCAATACACTCTTATAGTGTAACCCTCGATCACATCATCCATTGCATTGGCTCTTTCTAACTTTTCGTGTTATTTGAGCTACTTCCGTACTCCACTTATCCATCTTAACATTCTCATCTCCGCTGTATGCAGATGCATTTCATCAGTCACCTTAGAATATGAGCAACATAAACATTATAAATATGCAAAATACAGGTTTAGTCAGCTTCAGATCGACATGGCCCGAAAGTGGACTGACGTAAGTGATGAGCGGCGCGGAATGCACAAGCGGAGCGGGCAGCGCGGTCCGTGGATCGCTTTGCACTGTATAAAAATGCGGGGTTGATGGGGGCTTATCTTCTGTCTTAATGATTCTTATACAACGTGTCAGAGAAAAAACGCAAACAAACTAGAGAAGAAAAGAAAAAAGATTAGAATCGATTTATGCCGTGTTTGATTATTACTTAACTTTATCATGCGGGGGCACGCGAAGTGACAACGCCCTAGATCACGCGTAACTACTATAGACTATTTAATTTGCAACCAAAAACAGGGAAAACAAAATAGCTACCTAATATTTTCGTCAATAATCCGCTAAATTAAATATAATGATGTATTAATTCTTTTCTACTAAAAATAAGTTGGTGTGACAGAGGTTTTGTGCTTCTTAATTAACACTTTTTAAGTGTTTAACACTTTTTAACAATATTATTCTTCTTATTTTCGTCGTTCTTATTTCTTTAGTCGTAATTTAAAGATCCTATTGATTTTAACGCACATTGATTCTTTTGCTCTTTTGCTGTATAGACTACAGGTGGAGAGACAATAGGACATGACATGACACGTCGGTATCAGTGGCGTAGCTATCATATGGCCAGGTGGTGCAGTGCACCAGGGCCCCGGAGCTCAGGGGGCCCTCTAGCCTCAGCTTTGAAAAAAAAAGAATTTTTTTAGAAATTCTATTTTTTTTTTAAATCAAATCAACATCACCAATGATAAAACTCCTTATTTAACAATTTTCCATGCGCCAAGCGTCCTCGATAAGCATGTGCTGTTTGTTTGTTTGTTATCGTTTTGTCAGTTATATGGTAGTTTGGATGAGTATGCCCGTAGCACATTGGGTCAGCTGACGTGCTTGACGGTCGTGAGATCAATTCACCAATTCCGCCCATCAACTTTTTTATGAAGTTTTCATTCGCTCTTGCCTTGCATCAGTTCTTATTTATGATATTTGTGGCGATGTTTTCAACTTTCTGGGGTCTGGGACGTACTACAGTAGTTGATGCCAGGTTTGCCGCTGACTGTTGTAATTCGTAATTCCCTACTACCAGCCTTATTTCATCAAGTGTCACCACTAATGCTATGATTTCTATTCCGCACATCCATCCATCTGGCACCAAATTCTGGTAAATCTCATTTTCGCAAAAAAAAAAATCCGGTGACAAGATATGTATGATACAGGTTGTTGTTGTTGCTGATCGGCAATAAAAAATAACCAACGTTTTTCTAAACTCAAGTTCACATTGACGAACGAGCTCCTATAAAAACCATAATATCTTCTTACGAGTTAATATTGATTTTACCGCATCATTACCAAACAAGTAACTAGTATATGGCTCTGGTAGTACAGAGAGGGTCGTGCTCCTGCAGTGGAGACTAGAAAGACCTGATGATGATGATGATGATGATGATTACCAAACAAGCTGTTTTATGGTTCTTTTTTGTTGAGCTTCATGTAATCTATACTTACAAACAACACAACCCAAAGACAACGCTTAGAAGAACTTTCCTACGGAAACTATAGAGACGACGTATGGATTTAGCCTACTAGGGATGATTCAACCCACTGTTTCCTATTCTCATTCCCTATCATTTGAAGGCCGATATAAGTTCAAACTACGCGGAAAGAGGGGAGGAGGGCCCGATTCTCTCCCTATGCACCAGGGCCCTTGCCCCCTAGCTACGCCACTGGTCGGTATGTGAGCCATAGACTGAATGGCGCCGTGGTCACTTAGGTCATTGTTTGAGAAACCCCACCTTACTTACACCTTACAGTGTAGGATAATCAATATAATCATGAATAAATACACACTTGCCTCGTTCTCGTGCAGCCTGCGCACAGTGTGCACCCTGATCTGGAACATCCAGGCCCTGCCCAGGATCGCCACGGTGCCGCTCAGCAGCAGCGGCATGCTGAAGCGGCATTTCCACGCCAATCCCATAAGGAATATGAAAAGGCTTTTGCGGCCCGTCATGTTTGCATCGTACCTGGAATAGGCAAATATTTTCCTGAAGAAACTTTGTTTTTTCAAACATGCTTGGAAATTGTCACATTATTTTGACAACCTTGTTTGGTATAAATCGGTATTGCTGTACTGGACAATACACGCCAGCAAAGTATATAATATCAAAATCCATATCTATCGTGTTTTAGCGGCCGGCAAAGTATGAAAACTCATATCTGTTGTGTTATTAAAAATGGAACGCCGAGTTTGCTACGAAATAATTCAACGACGGAGGTCACATATTCGAATTTCAAAAATTGAACTGGCTGTTATCTGTTAAGTGAAAAAAAAATTAAAACATACAAGATTTTGGCATCTTCTTCGTAGTTTGTGATTTTGGCGAGACAATTTCTACATATTGTTGTTTATGAACATTTTATGAATATTTATTTACATATTTACATCAATATTTCATGCTGGTCTAGGATTAAAGAAAAATCATAGAATATACCAGCTGCTTTTCTTCCCGAATAGTCCGTAAAAGCAGGCTGAAGCAGGGGGCGAAAACCTATGTAGAAGAATATCAACCACTACAACCCATCACTATTTTAATTGCATTTTCTACATAAAAGCCTACTAATACGCTAAACGTGGCTTTTGGGGTCCGTCTCACCTGTAAGGGTAAACATGAAATAATATGTATGGTAACCTATCACAAACAAGAAATTTTTCTCTTCGAATTTTAGTTGTTCGAAAACAGTACAACGACGCTTTAAATGCCAAATGGCTTCTTTGGCATATTTTCTCATTCTATAGCATTGATAAACATATTTTTCGTCTTTTAGACAAACTGTCGACCGAAAATCGAATTATGTAATTTTATTTTGATAAATGTTTTGATATGAATAATTTCATTTCCTAGAGGTACCTATTAAATATATAGTAGAGAAGTAGAATATAATAGTAGAATAGTAGAGAGAAATTGTAAAGAAAAACAGATGTTTTTTATGTCTTTTAAATATACTTTAAATATATAAAACAGGTTAGTATATTATACTTACTCTTATCGATTTCATTTATTTATCATTTGAAATGTTGTCTTTTAATAATATGGAAATATTCTTTTGATAAGTAAAACATAGAGCAACAGTGTCTGCGGACAAACGTTGGGTTGCAATACAAATCATATAGTTTTCGAAAAAATAACTATCAATAATCGGAATTTCAACAATATAGCAATTGTATTTTCGGTAAAATGAAACTATAGAAAATAAAAAAATGGCGAAACGTTTTCGGTGTTTTATAATCGTACAAAACCTATACAAAACCTATTCTTGTTTATGATAGGTAACCAATATGTATGTTTGTTTGACTATATAGATTTTTTTATTTTCCGCGCATTGTTTGAGAAAAGTTCTATACAAGCCTTGGCCGCAATCAGGCATTGATGGACTTACGTATGTGTGCCTAGGCTCCGCCTCGGCCCACATTCACACGTTCATCCATCAATGCCTCTATTGCCGGCCGCTGCAGTAATGTACTATTTCTAATAATTCTGTTCCTCAACAGGTAAAAAATAACTCTTATAACAGTCTCTTGATCTTGATGAGAGAGATCTAACCACAGGATCTTACCCACGTTGCCTTTTCCCATATTTTTCTCTTACAACAAAGACGCAGGTACAAATCCTTCCCGCAGGGATTTTTTTTCCATAAATGTTATTTTCTTTGACTATATACTCTCTAGACACCGTCATGCCTTATTTCTTTAAAAAACTGGCCAATTTTTCAATGCTTGTGTGCGTGACAGCTTTATTTTATCACACGCGTCCTGTTAATTTATGCCCTCAAGATCCGTCAAATTGGTAACTGTGTGCTAGTTTTTTCTACGTTTTAGGCTAAAAGAGTATATCTAGGTTTTATATAATCTAAGCTTATTTCTTAATTCAATAAGAATATTCCCAGGTAATGTTTTCGCGCTTATTACACATTTATATTGAATCACATTTAATATAGTAGGAGTGAGTAGTAGTAGTAGTTTTGCATAATTCTTATAACAAAATCGGCCAAGTGCGAGTCGGACTCAGGCACCAAGGGTTCCGTACCATTATTTATCGAGCAAAAACGGCAAAAAACATGTTAAAATACGGAAGGCCCCCTTAAATATTTATTTTATTCTGTTTCTATTACATGTATTTGTTGTTATAGCGGCAATATAAATACATCATCTGTGAAAAAGTCAACGCTCTAGCTATCACGGTTTATGAGATACCTGGTGACTGACAGACAGACAGACGGACACCGAAGTCTCGAGAATAGGGCGCCGTTTTTACCCTTTGGGAACTACGCAACCCTAATAAGAGACAAATATTAACCTATCTACCTGTGAAAAACTGTAAAGTGTTCGAACCCTTAGGTGTATATATAATGTACTTATTAAATGCAATAAAACCGTATCAAAAGTAGTTGTAGGTATAATATTCTAGAAATCATATCAATAGGCGATGCGGCTAGCAACTCATCACTATTGAGATTTCATTTTCCACCTATACGCCCATCAATATGCTAAACGAGGTCTTTGGACATTATGGCCTTAGGCTCTGTCTCCCCTGTTAGGGATAAAGACATGATACTATATATGTATGTATGTATGTATGTATGCTATACCTAAAGCGCAGCTGTGAAGCAAGTAAGGTAACTTATGTTTTGGCTAAGTTTATACTATAAAAAAAAAACTAAATAAAAAATTATAATCGTAAAACTATTTATAGCGCAAAAATAATCGAAGAACCGGTCAAAATTTTTGATTAATTTAAATATTATTGGTCTCTGTAAACTCGGGCCGCTTTTTTTAAAGGTCAAATCAAATATGCGACTTGATATATTCTGCCAAACTATAGACCATAGCAACTTCATAAATTAACGTTTTTTATGACCGAATTACATAACAAGGCAAGTGCGAGTGCGACCAATACTGTTAGTTTGATGCTGAGAAGATACGCCGATAGAGACTCTTTTCAACAATATTGTTGCTCTAAAATCATCTCATTTAAGAAGTAATATTTATAAAATTGATTAATGTTCAAAAGCTACTAAATATTAGCGTTCCGGAACCGACCAATGCTAAGAACAGACGCCGAACCAAAAGTAATTCTTTTCAATAGTATAGGTCGCACTCGGATATTCATGTCAAATCACATTTCAAAGGATCTCATGTTAAAATGTGATGTGACATGAAAATGTGCTCGCAAAGGCTTATTTTACTGAATAAACGCTTCAATATTAAGAGCGTATACTAGCAGTATTTTTTCAGTATGGTTTCCATACAAATGTATTTCTCTATTTTCTCGCTGAAAACTGATTCTAGAGGCACAATTCATTTTTCATAAAATCTAGTACTAAAATAGGAATGCCCCTATTTTTTATTTTTTCCAAAAAAACTGTTTTTGTACAATTTTTTTTCTTTTAAACAGTTTTTTTGAAAAAATAAAACATAGGGACATACCTATTTTAGTAATATATTTTATGTAAAAAGAATTGTGCTTCTAGAAGCAGTTTTCAGCGAGAAAATAGAGAAATACATTTGTATGGAAAACGCACTGCTAGGATACCCTCTTAAGTTGGTTTTCCGAGTGCTATATTTGTACGCCGTGTGGTTCCCGGAAGAGTAGAATAGGACCACTCCAAGTCTTCCCGTGGATGACGAAGAAGGCGACTTGGGAAACACAAGCTAAACAAAGTTTATAAACATCAAAGAGACCTCTCCAACCCGTCTAGCCGGCGTGTAGACTGCAGGCCAATTCCTCTGACTGCTCTAGTAGTACAGATAAGGTCATGCTCAAGCAGTAGAAAGTTGGAAACTAAAAAAGCCCTCATGTTGATGATTGGCTTAATTGTCTACTTTTAGTAAGGGACGGAAGACCTTATGGAAAACAGCAGTCTATGCCACTTCTATCGCGCCCCAGCAAAAGTGGCAATCCTAAGAAATGCTAGCTTTTCTGCGTCACAACGAAGAATGCTGTAAACCGTAAAAATAAATAACCGGCCAAGTGTGAGTCAAACTCGCGCAATGAGGGTTCCGTACAATATGCTTCGTGTACACACACACAATGTGCAAAAATGTTTTATTCCATTGACTAGCGCTATCTAGTGGTGTTTTAGTGAACTATTTCCCTAGATGAACTTATTATAGTGAGTTTACCACTTTATTTTCAAGTGATAGAATTCTTATTATTTTTCCTGTAATCTTCAAGGAATGAACTACACTCTGTAATTTTTTCAAAGTTTTCGCCCCAGTAGTTTCGGAGATCAGGGGGGGGGGGGGGGGGGGGAATGGTCAATTTTTGCCTTCTTTCGTGAATAAAATCAAAAGTATTGATTATACACGAACAAAAAAAAATATTTTTGCGATCCTCATAATGAGCCCTTTCATTTGATATATGACACAGTAAGGTTTGCAATACTTTTTTTTTTAAATTTTGTTATTGGGCCCCAGAAAATGACCCTTATTTCAAAAAAATCTTTATTAACTTTGCACATCCGTGTTTGGGTCATAGGATTACACCATCTTACCAAATTTCACCTAATTTGGTTCAGTAGATTCGGAAAAAATCGGCTGTGACAGACGGACGGACGGACAGACAGACGCACGAGTGATCCTATAAGGGTTCCGTTTTTAAATTTTTGTACGGAACCTTAAAAGTAGGAAAGTAGAAAATTACATCCGATGTAATCTGATAGTTATTTATTTTTATATTTATTAATTTGTATCTGGCAAAGCATATAAAGAAAATTATATAAAATTAAAAACTCCAAGTGTTGCCGTGGTTGACGTAGAAGGTGACCTAGGCAACACAAGCTAAACAAAGCTTATTTCTAGGTATGCAGGTGGTAACTACCACGACAGACTTCCGCCATCAAATTAGAAAAACTAATGGAACTAGACGCTAATAAAAATTGCTACCTAACCTGTATTCCTACCCAAATCCGTCATAAAAATATTAATAATAAATAGGTATGCTATGACTGTAATTATTATACCAGTGGCTTTGTAAGCTATTATAGAGCTCGCGAGTTTTGCGAGCGCCTCAAAACTTTGATAATATGAGATATGAGATCTTGGCAGTTATGTTAAAAACTTATAAATTTTTATAAGAATCCTAAAAATTCTTTTCAGTCGAAAAAAACCCAAAAATTTACCACTGTCCCCCTAGATTATCAAGACTCCACGCTTTGATAATTAGACCTATTCTTCCGACTGCCGATGACATTGAGGGAAATTATCCAACTTGTCAATAAAAAAATATTAACACTAGGTATAACAATAATATGCCAGTCAATCATCATTCATCATCATCATTTCAGCCGCAAGAAGTCCACTGCTGGACCAGTCAATACGACACTAAAATTGTCAAATATTGCAAACGCGCATATATCGGCGATTTTTTTATATATATTGTAGAGACCACTTAGAATAGCCTACACCCAAGTTTGCAACTTTCTTAACCCAGTGCTACTCCTGGGAGTGGCAAGAAAGTATGGGGCTTTTTTCAGCTTTTACGAATAAAGTACTCTTTTTCGGGTATCTTTGTATATTCTTTTATGAAAGGCACTAAATTATTTACCGTTTGAGAATAATTTGAACTCTCTGTGACTCAAAGTTATTGAGTCATAGATTGTCAAACGATATCAACTTTTTATCAAATTTGGCACAATTTGGAGTAAGTAATTTGTTTTCCGGGCCAAAGAGACTAAAGATCTTACAGGAAAGTTGTAAGGAAATAACCGATAGACGACTATTTAAGCTTTCAAATGAGTGTATTTTTACCTCTGTAAGTTTTTAAATAGTAGAGGAACAGACTCTCAAAAATGGATCTTATAGGTCCGGGGAAAAGCAGTGAAAGGTAGCTGATACCACAACTTACACACACGAGAAAACAAGTTCCACAATTCATATAAGCGAGGACAAAAAGAAGAATAAACGTGTTGTTGGTGATGTGAATCGGCCACCAGGTGATGAGCACTCAGGCACCATTTTGCATGGACTATTTTGATAGTGTAATAGTCTTGAGGCAGTCTGCAGTACTCGGCAGGTAACAACCTTAGTAGCCTTTAGATACTCGTTATGAGCTAAGGCTATACCTATTATTAATTCTGTCACTATGCAGCGATAACGAACGAAAAGGATGCCAATGAATACTAAAACCTGTCTACGTCTGGCGTGCATGGAGAGTGTAGGCCAAATCCTCTGACTGCTTTAGCTAATATATGGCTCTGTCTAATTTATGGCTCTACAGGCTTTTTACAGCTACGGTGTACATCATTTTCATGGTAACTTCAATATTCATAACGGCTTCGGTATGAATGACTATTTTTATTTAAGATATGAAAACCGTAATGGATTCTAAAGTGACAATCAAATCGTTGTACACCGAGTTAGCAAATCGGCCTGCTGGTGTACAACGAGGGTCATGCTCCTGCAGCAGAGACTAAAAAAGAGAATGATGATGACAAATTCAAAAACACCCTGTAAATTAACAGAGTGCGAACTCAGGTTGATGGAAGGTGGTGATGATGTTATGTTGAGATCAGGTATGGTTGACAGCTCTCACAATCAGTACGAATGTAATTTCTTCGCCACAAACTATGACACCCGTTTTATTCTGGGTACCCAAACATCTTACTCTGGACGATTTCTTCACAGCCTTTGACTTTGTGGTATGAGTCTCTAATTCGTACGATTCTCTCTAGCAATTGCACAAAGATGGTACTACTGGTAGCATAGCATCACAACTTTTTATCTGTCATAGTATGAAAAATAAAAACATTATTCACAAAATATATCCTTGGTATAATATTTATATATACCTCTACTAGTAGGTAACTCAGTTTTATCAATTTTGAACTAACGTGGTTTAATGCCATCTAGTGACGAGTGGAAAACAACTATACCGCACCATCATCTAGCTATGCAGCCAACCGTGTGGCAGGTCTTAATTTGGTCATTAATTTAAAATTATGTATGACGTTGGCTGAGGACGTTGGTTACGGAAGGTTATGGAACATTATGAAATGTTCTGGCTGTCGGCGGTTGGGATCCAAAGTGTGTGGAACTTTCTTGAAACCCATAAGAACGTTATAAAACGGAACGGTCGGGGCGACCGAGGATGAGTCGAGTGCGAGCTTTCGTTGAGTGAACTTCGAGCGATACGTTAAGTGACAAGTGAGATTATTTTCTGCGAGCCCAGCGACAAACCAGACGAACCGATTGCTTTACGTATTGGACGAAGAATGAAAATCCAGAACCACGTAAATAACCACGTAATAAGACCGCGGGCTATAAGATTCTATACAAATGTCTGTTATGGCCGCTTGCTTAAATTAATTTATTAAATTTAATGGACCACTATTCCACGCACGTGTCAAATCTACTAGATCCATAAGTTTTCTAATCGGATATTCAAATCTGGAATTCCTAATGAACACGATAAAAGAAAACATTTGAACTAGACTGCGAGATAAGTATTTCTCTTTAATTTAAATTTAGAATTTGTTGATGGTCGTGGTGGCTGGCTGTTATACATCGTTCTTCGACTTTCACTTTCTGGATAAAACATTTTCATTATCTGTGGAATCAGGGTTACTTGGCGGCTCAGCTTGGCGGTTACATTTTCTGCTTACTGCAGTTTGCCGCTAATTACTTTTAACCGACTTAAAAAAAAGAGGTGGTTCTCAATTCGTCGGAATCTTTTTTTTATGTATGTTCCCCGATTTCTCGAAGACGCCTGGACCGATTTAAGAAATTCTTTTTTTGTTCAATTGGTAATAGTTTGCAGATGGTCCCATTAAATTTTTATAGAAATGTGTCGAGCGCTTTTTGAAAAAAATACACAAAAACTAAAAAAAATGTTTACAAGTATGCCGTTCAGTTTACACTTATTCCCATTTTATTTTTATGCTTATTCAAACAAATTGATAGGGTTGAAGTCGGTTTTTGTTTTAGGTTAAAAATATCTTAATTATTAGGCAAAATATTTATACATAATTGCAGGAAATACATTTCCTACCAACAATTATTATGGTATTTAATCAGCATGCTTGCAGACGCCAAATATTAAAGCCAAGGTAAATTATGTTCAAACTATACAATTCAATCAATACATAAAAATAATATTTCTCTATTCTACTATATACTCGATGTGATGAAAAACAATTTGTGTTTCACAGTGTTCCTGCTCTAGGGCGCGCTAGAAGTTGTTTTTCCCGCTCTCCCATTGTTGTGATGGGCCAAGTAGCCAAAGCTCTTCAAATTGGCGGCGGTAATAAATATGCCAGTGAGCGCATGGAATATTGGTTTTCTGTGCAGTAAAGTATGATTGCCTACCGTAACATCTTCAGGTCTTTTAAGTCTCCGCTGCAGGAACATGACCCTCTCTTCCCTCTACCAGTCATAATTAATCAGAACAGTCACCTTAGGCCTACATTCTTCGCTGGCCAGACAGGTTAGAGAGGTCTCGTTAATGTTTGTAAGATTTGTTTAGCTTGTGTTTCCTAAATCGCCTTCTACGACATCCATGGGAAGACCTTTTTGTCTGGTTTTAGAATTCTATTGTATGAATTCTAATATACATATGTAATGTGAATATAAAACGAATTCATACAATGTCAAAGTAAAGCCCGCTCCACACTCTCGGCAAAACTACACGAGAATAGGCGAATACGAGAGTGTGGAGGCAGTATTCGGCAAGTATCGGCTATATTCGTGTAGTCTCCATTATGGCGGTATTTCGTCTATTTCAACGCCTTTTAATAACTATTTTTCTCGTTGTAAGAAGTATAATACGCTACAAGACATAATGCTAAGGCCGCAGCAGTTTCAACGTCCATCTTCAACGTCCTCGAACAGACAACTGCGCTAAGCGACAGTGTAGAGCTGTTCTCGATCTCGTCTTGTTTCGGCGAATACCGAGAACGAAACCTCTCGACGAGAGTGTGGAGCGTGCTTAACAGTTCACAGAATTCCTGGCCACAATCTGTGAAAGGGGCCATCATTCCGCAACCCACGAACTTCCCCCTTCGAACTAGGAAAAAACCTGAATCTCAAGTGGTAGGAAACATTATGCGTAACATTTCAAACGTTATCCTGGTAGAATCTGATTTTAATTTATATCTCGAAAATTAATAGACGCACAAATTTTAAACCTCCCAAACTTACATGACATTACGCACTGATAATCTAGTAATATCACTTTTGTATATTCAGTACTATTTTGCTGGGGTAACGCACACTGACTGCATCACCAGCACAGCAGTTCTGGCAAAAAGAACGGAAGCTTGACTGGACTTGGAGTGGTCCTATTCTACTCTGCCGGGAATCACAGCGGCCCCAACAGGGTTAACCGTAACCAAAGACAATATAATATACCGAGACTGTCATTTTTCATATGTCGAAGCGTAGCCCAGTTTTGCCCCTGAATGGTAAAATATTCGTAGATGGCGCTTCTCATCGAGGATATTATAGGTTGTCAATTTGTCACCGCTAGAGGCGCTGCCATTGACCGCGGTTTCGTGCCCGGCTGTTGGCAAGCTGTTGGAGGCAAGAATAGAAAGATGGCGCTATGCAAAATTTTACCAAAAAAATTAAAAACCTTGGCCAAAGACAATATAATATAACATTGTCTTTGACCTTGACTCAGTAGATCATCGGCATAAATCTATATGTATTTCATCAATTAGCTATAATTCAACGTCTGCGCCTATGCCAAAAATGAGTGATTAAGAACGTTTGGTTATCAGTATAATTTTAATTCATCATGTACCTATTGCATAGACTTCAATGTTTCCCAATGACTGATACACACTTAACTCTCTATTTCAAAACTACTGAACCGATTTTGAGGAAACTTGCAACAACCCTAAGTTGGATTATAGGTAGGTTCTATCTAACATAGTCCAACAAAAAAAGATTTTTAACAATCTGACTTATAGTCATTATTCTAACTAGGTATATATAATATACTAGCTGTTACCCGCGGCTTCGCCCGCGTCATATATAGCCTATGTCCTTCTCAGTACCTTAACCTATGTATATGCAAAATTTATGATGATACGGCGTGAAAGCGTAACAAACAAACAAACTCTTTCGCATTTATAATATTAGTTAGAATTTGGATGTAATTCTGACAATATTACATTACATTCCTAAATATGGGTCAAATTGATAAACTATCCTATTCCAAACCAAACTCGACTCGCTTAGCTGACAACCCCGGGCGGCCCCAGCCGGCGGCGCCCGCCAGTGCAGTGTCCTTGACCTTTAAGTTGACTTTGCACTGGCAGTCGAGTTCGAGACGAGTCGGGAACTCGGCACGAGCGGGAGTGGGAAACACTTGTAGGTACCTACGCCTAATCCGTAGTCAACCGTAGCGTAGGCAGTTATTATCACATCGGTTTTTTTATTACAGGCTCATCTCATACCTACATGTAGGTAGGTATGTTGTCTAACAAAACAAGTAGGTACCTCAAGCAATTAGGGTAGCCAATATTTTTTTTGAGAAATGGTCTTTCATATTTTTTGAATAGATAAAGTAGGTACCTACCTACCTACCTTTTTGCAAGAAAAAGTATTCGGTACATTTTTTTGCTGTTTAAGTGAATAAACTTTATTTATTGCACCAACTTAAAATTTAATAAGTACCTATGTAAGTTTAAAATAAAAACTATAACAGGCAGCTGTACTAGCCTCACCAATCCGTCTAGCCAGCTTGGAGAGTGTGGGCCAAATCCCCTGACTCCTGTGGCTATAAAGCTCTGTTAGTTAGGTATAGAAAGGGTTATACTTCTACAGTGGGGACTAAAAAAAACCTGATGATACTATCACATGACATGATGACACGCAGGACCACTATAACCAGCTTTACTCAAAATATATACCTATCTAGTAGTAGTTTGACTCTGTCCTGTCCTTGAAATGAATACCTACAGCCGTAGTATAAACCACGCATTACGTTGACATCTAGGGTTATGCCTACGATATTTTAATTTTATCTAGGTTTATTTCTCGTTTTGTGGTTAGAATATTATTACTTATATTGCAACAAGTTACAAGCTTTTATCTTGCAATGTATGGTAAGTAGGTAGGTAGGTAGGTATCTTGATTGTTTGGATACAATCTTTAAAACTCAGGTCTTCTCTACCGATTAATTTGAAATTGCGTAGGGTTAAACCACCTTATATCGGCCATGTCAACAAAATTTCACATTCATTTGCTTCTTTTTCTCTCATTTATTAGCCTGACTTTCTAAGGGGTATTTTTTAATAAACTGCTATTATTTGACTTTCTTATAATTTCATAAAGTATTTGAAATTTCAATAACATTTTTTTTATATTTACGTTTTCTTTTGTACACACCCAATTTCCCTTAGATCGGCCACTTGCGCCCAAAATACGTCCACTTATTTGCCTAGTATCGGCCTAGGCTAATATTATGTGGTATAACAAATAAAAGACGAATTAATTCTAAAAATATATAATATTATCAAATAGACGTTGAAGTAAATTTAAGAAAATCAAGATTTTAGTTTTCTTTTAGAAACTGGAATATTTCCTTTAATAAAATAGCATCAACAAGTTATTATGAAATATTACAGTCAAAGAGGGTGGGTTCGATTTCAACTAGCCAATGACAAAGTAATTACTTTGAAATTGTTCTCAGTTATCATTCACATCATTGGTGGCATCAGAGGCATTGGGGTTCAAACCACGGACACATGGCCTGTAGAGCGGTTATTATATAGGTACACGATAATTTTATTTTTTATACATCGGTCGTAGTCAGAATTGTCCTTTTCGTCCTCCCCTCGGCCAATATAAAAAATTAATTTAGGCCAATATCAGCCGCCACTTACCTAGATTAGATGGCATTTATTAATATTAATATTTGATGGCCGATTTCAAGATTTTGACTGACCTTGTATCGGCCGTCAGTAATCTCGTAGGAAAGGCCGATGACGTGGCCGATACAAGGAGGTTTTACCCTAGTCTGTATTTTACCATATTATTATTCTACGAGCAACCTACAAGTACTTACTACTGTATAATTGTATTATTACCTAGGTTGTGTACCTTCACAAAACCACACGATCTGCCTACACTACAACATCATTACACGTTTGTTCGTCATTGCGGCGAATTGTACCGAGCTCCAACGCGCGTAGGTATGGGTCGCGTTTCGGCCGTTTGTATGATTTAGGCATTTAGGGTATGATTGGTCAAGCTTGAATTTTGTTTTGATTCGTCAAGCGAATTTTTGATCACCAATTTTTGTATAAGTTCGTCAAATGTTAATAAGGTTTCGTTTCGCCAAACCATGTGAAGTTTCTGATTGGTCTAGTCTAGCGGCTTGTTCACGAGTAGGTAGGTACGCAAGTCAGGCGCACGCGGCAGAGGCAGGCGCCTGCGTTTTTGACTAAAGTCATATAAATCTTAGAGGGTGTTCACGAACAAAAAACTTGAGCGGCACGGATGCGCGCAAACACAGCGCGGCAGCCTTGCGCTAAAGTACGATGTACCCGACCTTGTGTTAGAACGAGTGCGGGAGTGATTAGGTTAGGTGATTGGGAGAATAATTTTGAATTATAAAAAAAATTATAAATGCTTCCTAATGTACTCATTTTATTATACACTAGCTGTTACCCGCGGCTTCGCTCGGGTAATATATAGCCTATGTCCTTCTCGGTACCCTAACCTATGTGTATGCAAAATTACATGATGATCGGTTCAGTAGAATCGGCATGATAGCGTAACAAACAAACTCACTTTCGCATTTAAATAATATCAGTTGGGATTCTTAGTTATTTTCAACCGTCTTAAAAAGAATGAAGTTCTAAATTGAACTGTAAGATTCTTTGTTTGTACTAGGTAAGTAGGTATATTATTTTATAATGAAATTGAAATTTAATATTTTGATGCTTTTATATTATTGTTATTTGGTAACCGACTTTAAAAAGGAAGAGGTCTTCAATTCGAGTGTATGTTTGTTACCATTTGTTTAGTTTACTACTTTTGTCTCGACGTTAGGAGTAGTTTTTGGTTGTAGAAACATGGAACTAGATGGTAGCCAATGGTAGCCTAATGAAATTCAATGGGAACTGATGTCATACGATTGTAGTCGATGGTAGCCGATTGTAGGTGCTTGATGGTATCCGATCGTGCCTATTGGTACCTGGTGGTGCCTGGTCATACCCGGTTGTTTCCGGTGGCGCCCAGTGGTAATGATAATAATGACGATGACGATGACGATGACGACGACGACGACGACGATGACGATGACGATGACGATGACGATGACGATGACGATGACGATGACGATGACGATGACGATGACGATGACGATGACGATGACGATGACGATGACGATGACGATGACGATGACGATGACGATGACGATGACGATGACGATGACGATGACGATGACGATGACGATGACGATGACGATGACGATGACGATGACGATGACGATGACGATGACGATGACGATGACGATCACGATGACGATCACGATCACGATCACGTTGATGATGACGATGACGTTTGTACCCGAATATAACCGGTTGTACCACCCACATCGATTTTTCATGCAATCATCGCATCCGCCATCTCGGTTTCCAAAAATGACGTCACGTTTGTGATCGAATAATAATTAATAAATTCAAGGACTGTTACTGTGTTGCTAAAGATTTCAGGACAAACTATTATGTTTTAAAAGTTACAGACGAATAGATGAATAGCGGAGGGTAGGTAGTAGGGTCTCGTTATTATCTTTTGCATACGGAACCCTAAAATCCTTCTATCAGAATCATGAAATACGAAATTCTTCAAAACTTACTAAGTACCTAAAAAGCGGTGCTTTATGTATGAGGGCTTGCAAAGTTAAACCGAAAGCCACGCGGATGAAGTTGGGGGCACTGATAGATATTACATTTAAACATAAATAAAAATGTCTAACCCCAAGCCTAAAGGTGTGAAAGGTAAAGAGAAGAGAGACAAAAAAACAGAGAACGTTTCGTTTGAGGCAAAGAATATATATGTTTGAGGTTCGATTGTTTGGTAGTAAATGAAAGAAATTAATTCGATGTAGGTAACATAATAATTATGTTGTTTATTTTGGACATTCTAGGAACATAATATAAAAATGTATTTATCATATTATGAAGTTAACTTAACCAGAGCGCCATCTGACGATCATCCACCGATTTATTACGTAACCACGAATCAATACTTTGAGAGAAAGCACGAACTATTCTGGAAAATGGTCAAAATAGTCGATTTGATACTACTAGAGACATCTAGCGTCACTTTTAGGAGCTAAACTTTAGCCCATTTTGGATTACGCTATGATGTATGGCGAAGGAAAGTCTTACCTATATTATATTGTCTTTGCCGTAACTTACTACCAACCAAGATCATTATGTTAAATCATATATATTTAAGCTGTTATACTTGTTATTCCTTGATATTAAATAACATACAGGTATTTATCCGCCATAAGCGTCGAGGAGGTCACAAGGACATAGGTACCTACGTAGATATATCCACAACATGCTTCGGTACGGTACAAAATTAATATTCTGAAAGTTACATCGTCATAATTTTTCCTTATAATAATATACAGGGTATAAGGGTTGGCCACTAAAACCATCAGTTCAGCTCTTCAAAATGAACAACTTTTTCTATGGGACCAACGCTGGAAACTCAAAAAAAATCGAAACGGACCAATGTTGGACAACATTAGTCCCATACCCTTAATAGGACCTTCTTTTTAAAATGAAATCTCTGTAACATAACCCTTTAAAACTATTTAATGAACTACTGTTTACAATTTTTTAAAGTGAGAACGTGAAGCTAATAAGCGATTTGTAAGAACGGCCTATTTGGCGACAACGCTAAGTAGATCCGTCTTCCTTTTTAATTATTTATTTCAAATGTGTCTATTAAATATTCCTATTTGGCACTGGCTCTTATTCGTAGACTGGACTGATCCCCTCGTAGATCCCCTCAATATTTTACGTTCCAAAGCTCCGCCGCAAAAAATGTTTGAGTACCGCTGATATAGACGACACCAAAGACAGTTCACAGTTTAAGGAAAAACTTAAATGTAATGGTTTGTGATTATGTCAGAAAGTAGTAACAATATCGACACAAAAAGTGTCAAACATTGCAAACGCGCGTGTATCGGCGATTTTTTTATATATTGTAGAGACCACTAAGAATAGCAAAGTTTGCAACTTTCTTAACCCTGTGCTACTCCTGGGGTGCCCGAAAGAATGGGACTTTTTTCAGTTTTTACAAAAAATCTACCTTGAGAATGCATGTTTCGGATATTTTTGTGGTATGCTTTTATAAAATACACTAAATTATGTACCATTTGAGTATAATTTGAACTCTCTGTAGCTTATAGTTTTTGAGTCATATCTTGTCAAACCATGCCCATTTTTTCCCCCATTTTGCAAACTTGGGTGTAGACTATTCTAAGTGGTCTCTACAATATATAAAAAAATCGCCAATACATGCGCGTTTGCAATGTTTGATGTCGATATTGACTGGGCTTATATGTTGCTCTGTGATACGACTTTATTTTATAATAACATTCCTTCAGAAAAGTTTATCTTATAAAATACTAGCAGCCCTCCCCGGCTGCGCCCGGGAATGTATTATAATTATAAACCTTCCTCATGAATCACTCTATCTACGCTAAAAACTGCATCAAAATCCGTTAAGTAGTTAAACTAAGCGAACAGACAGCCGAAGCGACTTCATTCTATACTATGTAATGTAAGGATAAGGATGGATACTTGTGACGTCAGTAACCCATAAGGTAAACTTTCTTGTACGGAATTTCGGGGCAGTTCCTGTCATTTAAAATACGTATTCATACAAAACGCGCGACTCTTGTTGCAGCCGCCCATTAAAGTTTATCAAAAACCCAGGAGTCGTAAAACCAAACCCAACGTTTACCAATAAGAGTGGCAACGCAAAGCTAATTGTAGCGCTGCGTTTGATTGTTCCACAAAAATAGGAATACCTCATCTTTTGTTTTTAGCCTTTTGTGTAAGTAATGAAAATAATAAGTACAGGCAAATCACACAGATTGAACTAGCCCCAAAAATCGAGATGTGTTATGAGATAGCAACTGAACTGCGGGCAAATACGGGTGAAAATGAAATAAAAGTATACGACAAAATGTCTATTATCAGCAAGAGCATGACCCTCTCTACTACCAGAGCCATATATTAGACAGGTCTCTACTTTTGACTATACCAGCAGGCCTATTTGCTAACTCGGTGTACAACGATTTGATTGTCACTTTAGCATCCAATACGGTTTTCGTATCTTAAATAAAAATAGTCATTCATACCGAAGCCTTAATGAATATTGAAGTTACCATGAAAATGATGTACACCGTAGCTGTCAAAAGATAGCAAATAGTCCTGCAGAGCAATATATTAGAGAACTTTTGAATATTTGTTTCGGAACATTCGTAATCTACGCCGCTATTGACAGTTGCCATCCCTTTTGTATCAGCATGAAATAAATAATGTAAATAGTTAATGAAGTTATGAGTTACTGGTGGTAAATATTTTTTTTAAATAATGATGTGTGAAACAGAAATTAAATTGGAAGTTATAGATATGATAATATAGTTACAAAGTAAATAATGATTTGAAAGGTCAGAGGTCGAAATAAACATAAGATAAATATGAATGTAACTCATATTCACAAACTAATGATAAGGAAGAGGGTACAACAGTGAAAATACGTATCAATTCAAGCATTTATTGTTAATATGAATTGCATTCATAGATATGTTAGTATACATATAGTAAGGGTGCTGTGATCAACACAAACCAGAAATATAGCTACCAAAAAAAAATCCTAAATCATTTCGAAGGTAGACTCAACCCATCGTAAGAAACAACTCTTTCCAATATAATTTTAAGGAAGTAATAATTATACTTAGCAACATATGAAAAACATTGGACCTTCCATAAAAATCCAGTGATCTGAATTAATATAGGAAGTCTTTAATTTATTTGTCTATGTCTTTATTTTATTTTACCTATGAATCAGGAAAAGTTGTTATGTGCTGGTGCTACCCTCAAAATAGTCTAGGTTTAATTTTTTTAGGCATAGCCTTACCACAAAAATTTAGTAAGGACCATATACATCATCCATACCGCCTTTCGAATTGTGGACAACACCAGCAAATCAATTTAATATAGTAAGCCTTACGGAGTGTAGTTTTATTAAATTATTATCTACTGTGTAATGTCTTTACGTTCGGTTGAAGAACAAAATAGATAATGCATTTGGTCTTTGAAAATAAAAATTGTGGTAAATCTGAGTCTACAATTTAACATTTCTTTTAAACTAGAAATAAGTTATTACAATAGTTTTAAGTACTGACGAGATTATTGTTACGTTTTATTGACATTATTAAGTAACTTTAATTTAAATAATATAATCATATCACCCTTATAAAGTACATGGAATGTAGTGTTCTACTTCACATACCAAAGTTTCGTATTACAGAAATCTGTGTCAGTGAAATCAGATATAGTGGAAGTAACATACTTGCAACATTTATATTATTATGATGTTAATTGTTTTGACAATATAGACTCTAACAACAGATGAAAAAATTAAATAACACTTAATTTAACTAATATATAGAGAGCCTCATTATTAACCAATTATAGTTTCACTACGAAACTATTCGGAGAAAACATTAAGCAATACAACAAATATTCACTTAGCAAGTCCTAATATCAAAATTTCTACTAGGCCTAATCTATTTAATACTTTTGAATCCTTTGATATGAAAACTATTCTAATTTTTCTATGATTATTTAGTTTCCAGTGTTATATAGTCATATAACACAATCAATATATGTTTTAATTTGGCAATTGGAATGTTGAGTAAGAAAGCTACGAATTTTAAAGAAGATATTACTCGGCTACAATTTTTTATTCATCATCAAAGTAATCAACGTGTTCCCCTGGGGCGAAACGGCCGGCTCGGAGGACTTTGGCACACTTCTTTGCAGTTACCTCAGGCTTTAACAGTGTACGTTGATTTTTGAAAGATGTGAACACATCTTTCAAATTTTCATTAATTGCCTGGGCAAGAACATAATCAATCATGGAAGTCTCCACGGGCCCAGGGGAGTAGTTAAGCACTCGCACATGTTTTTTCTCCTCGGCAAGCACTTTGAAATACATCTCTCTGGCTGCCTTGCCGCTGCAATAGTATGCCATGCCCCCCATCGGCTTGATAGCACAGAGCGATGTAATGTTCACAATCACAACTCTATCCTCTACCTCTTCAAAGATTTTGAGAAACTGGGTATTCAAAGCAATCACCTTAAACACATTCAGATCATAGTAATCTCTCAACTCATCCACATCATCCATCTTTGATGTCTCCACTGCCAAGTTACCCAGAGAACCAACATTATGGAAGATAGCATTAGTGGCAAACTCCTTTATGTTGCGACCTTCAAGAGATTTAATCAGGACACTGCTCATATCAGCATTGGATGCCTTAGACAAATCCATTGACTCATAAAGAACCTTAACATTGGCTGATGCACATAGCTCTGCTGTTTTTGACAACTCCAGCTTGTTCCGTGCTAAAAGCAGCATTAAAGACTTAGGGCCAAGATGTTTTGATATCTCCACTGCAATAGCCCTGCCAATACCTTGAGAAGCACCTGTCAGCACACAGTAAGTAGATCCGGACAAGTCAATGTGAGATGAGGAAGCCATGGTTACTTACAGGTCTGCTTGGAGGTTGAAAGTTTAGTCTTGCAGAAGTTTTTCACACTCAGTGTCTCCAATCACCGGGTCCAGGTCACAACCTTCTCTCATCAAACGGTCGATGCAGTCGGCGCGGTAGGCGGATAAGTTCTCAACGACTTTGTTCTTGGATCTGATCTGCTGAAGTTTCCTTTCTGGAAATTGTAGAAAATATCTAATTAGAAGAAACCCACGTGAAGTATGCAAAGCGACTTATTCCGGCGGTGGCGAATGACGAAATGACATGCGAGACTATCGGAGGCCGCTTTTTGTTGTGCAATATTGGCAATTATCAGTTCACAATAGGTACAAAAATCACAACATACCCAAGATAGCGAGATATTCGGCCGAGTCTGACAGTTTCTCAGGCTGTTGTTCTGGCTTAAAATTGTCTTCGAATTCTGAAACAACCACGGTAGTTTGCACTTTGTCACCCCAAGGATCCATCAAATCTGAAAATTTAATCGTAATTTATTGTAACACCCAAGCTACCTACTTCATGGTAAATCGATTTTTGGAACTATCAGAATAAAATTATGCGCAGTGAACGGTTATGTTAACATTGTGTGGGTTAAGAAACTTACAAGTAGGCTGGAAGCCAAATTAATTTATCTAGTCGTAATTTTGTAAAATTATGATTATAAATGAAGTTCAAAAACAGGAAGCTCGAAATGACAGAACTGACAGCTGACTGACAGTTCAATTTTTTTTTATGACGTAGACCATAGACAATGACCATAGACCTACCGACAAAGCATCCATCGATTCTAATTTTGTCTGTGACAAAGGTCTTTGATGGCAAAAATGAAGTCCTATCATAAAATAGTAGATTTATTAGGTTAGCCAACCAAATGAAAAGAAGAAAGAAGCAAACGACACTGAGCGAGCGCGCAAAACAAAATTTAAACCAGTAAAGTAAATACGCAAAAAAGAGTAATAACGCTAAAACGAATTTGGTAATTCTTTTTAAAAATATAAAGTCGCCAACCAGCATCCTGGCTGAAGAAAAATAATTTAACCACGTGACTTCTAATTTCTCTTGTTGTCTGTGAGGTATTTCGATCAATTTTTCCCCTTGTAATTTGGGTTTAGCTGTTAGGTACCTATTGTTGGTAGAAGAGAAGAAAACAAAATAATAAATGCCTGTCGTACAGTAACAGCTTTTAAATAAAAATATAATTGTTTAGAAGTACAAAATTGGTACACTATGTATAACCATTGTTGTTCCATTTGTAAATTAATGAATAAAATAAATTTTCTTTTATATTCTAAGATAACAAATACCTAGTACCTACCAACTTATTTGTCAATTAATTGTTGTTAGTTCTATCTACTCCGGCTCATCTGCAGCTCTTGTTTTGAACATTGTAGTAGTATCTACAGTAGGTACAGTGTAGGTACGAAATAAGTTCTTGAGCATTTGAGATGGTCATTGACAATGAAAAAACCATCTTATTCCCCTGCAATAATGTTGAAAATAGCATACGTTGTTATGAACAAAAACCAGTATTTAAATAATACCAACTTAACTCAGGACTTTATAGAAGCAAAAATTTGAATGGAAATGTATGTGATAAAAAGCAGTTTTCACGGAGCTGCGAGCGACGGCCGCAGTAGACGCAGCTGCCCCGTCCCTCGTCCCCCAGTGCTTGTCCCCCTTCCCCGCAACCACCCCGCGCGTGTCGCCTTGTCATAGAGTAAATACATCACCAATGTAGCGTTCTTTACCTAAATCGACATTTCCGTTCAAGTGTCAAAAAATATTTGTACATGTGGATAAGAAATCGTAAGAATGAAAGTACGCTTCGTCTAGGGTAGTTTATCACAGAAATAATATTTTGAGTTCATAAATGACCTTAATATTGAAGTAGTTGAGATAGGTCATTGCTTTTTACTTGTATATTCTGCACTAGATAAGGTTACTGAAGGCCGTTAAAACGTTAACCATATTCTATTTTTTATTCAAACGGATAAAAATGCACGCTTTAAATTTAGCATACCGTACACGCTTAGTACCTTTTAAAAATTTGTTGATAAACTAACAGTTGAAAACCATTAAAACGTCCCGTTTTTCTTTAATCTTTCCGTTATGTATGTAAACGACTTTTTGTCTCATTATGCTTTATTGTAGCTTTTTAAATTTTGATGGTTGATAACCATAAAAATTTAAGAGAGATCAGATTAAGAGAGATCATTAGAATTAAACGTATTAGAATATTTACCGTGGTTATGTGGTTTCTTTGAGTGTTCGATATCTCAATCCGGTATTTTTATAAAAAATTATGTGGCCAAAGCGACTTTTTGGATAAAGTCGTTTTGCTCACCTCTAGGTGGGGGCGATCTGCTGAGGATTTTTTTTTTAAATACCTTTCAGTGTTACGGTTCGTTTACGAGTACGAGCATCAGGCGCACGCGGCAGACGCACGCACCCGCGTTTTATAATAAAGTCATACATTATAGACGATGTTTATGAATAATAAACGGCTAATATTTGAGATTACGGTTTAACTCCTGAAAATGGAATTAGTACGATGTTTTTCTTCTAAAATACATTCATCATCATTTCGTGTAGGTGACACGGTCAGTCGACCATGCACACCCTGGTGTCAGAGTTCTGCGGAACCACCTCTCGGCCTCTGACGTGGTTCCTTTAACGACTACCAGATGGCAGCCGGGACCACCGGCTTAACGTGCCTTCCGAAGCACGGAATCATCTTTCTTATCAGACAATCAGGTGATTCATGCCTGCAATGTCCTAACCAAACTGGAAACAACTTAACAAAGTATGACTAACATATAAAATACATTTTATATGTTAGTCGTTTATACTTATCTGTGATAGTTTTCTTTTAATTTTGTTATACTATATTATACTATATGCTATCACCCTGAATTTTTTAACCTTTCCTTATACAACCATTTAGTTGTAGAGAGGACTATACTTGACTGTAGCAAAAGTTAGCACTTTGAAGCTTAATATATCACAAACGGAACCCTGACTCTAAGAAAGGCGTTTCGACACCCACTGTCATAATTTTTTAAAGACCTATCCAACGATACCTCGCAACAAGGGATTGATAAAAAAAAAAATATGCTCCATCTTTACTCGTATGGGAGAAATAAAAAAAATCACTTTTTCAGCGTGATTAACTAATAGTCTCTGAACTAAGCCACGGAAAGACAGACAGTCATGGGGAAACTATAAAGGCGCCTTGTTTGCTATGGAACCCTAAAAAGCAATGGAAACGAAATCCTGCTTTGGAGACAAGAGTATAAGATGTAAACTGTCATTCTTCAGGAAATAAGTCTCACGTTAAACAAAATAAGCTGATTATAAAATTTCGATTTAATTAAATACCTACCCAATTCGGAACCGTGGCAAAGAGACAGTTCAGAGACGCTCCTTCAGGTACTACCTACCACTAAAAACTCTGGGTGTCATCATCAAGCCGCTTTGTGCCGGGGACATGTGCTTTTCTCGCTCTTAGCAGACCCACCAAGCCATTAAGCTCCGGTATCCTCTCTATGTAAGAAGTAGAGCGAAGAGGTCCTTGACCAGCCTTATGGCCCTAACGAGTAGACGTCCTCTTTGATACCAGCGACGACTCAATTCAGAGGGCTGTCTTTCGAACGACGGATTCTCGTCACCCAATCACCCCTAAGTTTTTATCATTATACAAATGAACATCCAACCAATATAAATCAATATTTAAAAAAAAAAACCGGCCAAGTGTGAGTCAAACTCGCGCAATGAGGGTTCCGTACATTTTCCTGTAATCTTCAAGGAATGAACTATATTTTGTAATTTTTTCAAAATTTTCGGCCCGGTAGTTTCGGAGATCAGGGGGGGGGATGGTCAATTTTAACCTTCTTTCGTGAATAAAATCAAAAGTATTGATTTTACCCGAACAAAAAAATATTTTTGAGATCCTCATAATGAGCCCCTTCATTTGATATATGACACAGTAAGGTTTGCAAAACTTTCTTTTAAAATTTTGTAATTGGGCCCCTGAAAATGACCCTTATTTCAAAAAAATCTTTATTTACTTTGCACATCCGTGTTTGGGTCATAGGATTACACTATCTTACCAAATTTCATCTAATTTGGTTCAGTAGATTCGGAGAAAATCGGCTGTGACAGACGAACGGACGGACAGACAGACGCTCGAGTGATCCTATAAGGGTTCCGTTTTTCAACTTTTGTACGGAACCCTAAAATATCGATTGTATTTTTTTTATTATGGTGATACCTAAGATAATGTTATCAACAAATATTTGCTCAAATCACGCAGGTAAAATGTACTGGTAAAGCAGGAAATATTGTCATGTCAGGTATATTTTATTGGCGCATTTAGTATTCTAATGAACGATATTATTTTATTACAATCTAGCCATGGTGGTATCATCTTTGACGTGTCCACGAATTTCCATACAAACGGGAGTTGTACTCTAACTATATATAGATGGCGCTGCTCTACTTTATAGATATTAAAAATTAAAACTGACTAAAAAAGAACATTTTCGTTTATTGCACTAATCGAAAACACATTTTTATTTTTTTTTTAAATAAATGCGTACTATCCTTTTTACGCTTAAAAACATTCTAATTAGTCTAGTTGACTAGTAGTGAACCTACTGCCATCTAACGGTGACTTCTTAAAACTGAGTTTGCCAGAGCGTATGCCTCCGGATGAGGCATCTATTGCTGTAGAATTATAATATCTATGATCTAGCAGCCTATTCCTTCGCATGAGTAATTTCTCATTGATCTAGATAACTAAGTACAACCAATCTACTTAAATTGATTTACTGTGTCATTCGTACATAAATTAGGTTTTAATTGGTGAAATAATTTTGAAAATCTGTCCAATGCATATAAACAAATATAAATAAATAATAAATATATACGGACAAATCACACAGATTGAGCTAGCCCCAAAGTAAATTCGAAACTTGTGTTAATGGATACTAACTCAGCGATACTATATTTTATAATAGATACTTATATAGATAAACATCCAAGACCCAGGTCAATCTGAAAAAGATCATTTTCCATCTTGACCTGACCGGGGATCGAACCCGGGACCATCCGTGTCGCAGGCAGGCGTGTTGACCGCTGCACCACGGAGCTCGTCAATATAAACAAACAATCAAATCTTTTTTTTGGTTTCAATTGGTTTAGTCCTTTTTAGTCGAGTCAAGTTATAATGTATGTACATACATAAATATACAAATCAATAATTTGAATTTTAATTAATTTTATTTTTATTTTTTTGGGACAATAAACAATGCAGGTCTTAATTCCACAAATTAGTAAGTAATACAACCAACCACAATGTCCACGAGTTTTTTAAACATAATTAAAACTATGAGCGCTGTGAACAATGCACACAATCATTTATGGTGAATGAACTCTGACGTCTCGACTACATAATAGTTGATAATAGTAAAACTTTATACAAAATACTCTTTTTGCCGCTTTCAACTGGTCGTATTGGAAATCCTTAGGGGAGGGCTATGTCCAGCAGTGGACTTCTTGTGGCTGAAATGATGATGACGATAAAAAAAATAATAAATAAGAGACCCACACACCCACAGACTGGGCTAATAATGACGTGCTTATTGTTAAACCAATTCACCTGAACTCGTGAGTTTTCATGAGGTCAAAAGTTAATTTTGTGCTAAACCTGAATCTGTCGATGAATCTGCCAAGTTTTTTTTTTCTACCAATACTTACAGAAACCGGACCCAAACTTTGGATTGGTCTCTATTTTATTAAAAGTCGTTTTGCCAACATTAAAACATGCATTTCGTGTATTCGCCTACACTACAGCCTTACTTCTATCCTGTTTTTTTTATTTATACTAATATAATGTAGGGGAAAGATTTATGTGTTTATAATGAATAAGTAAACTCAAAAACTACTAGACTGATTTTTAAAATATTCCACTCACAGACAGCTAGTTTATCTTTTGGATACTCATAGGGATAATGACATAAATATTTTATTTTCCTAAAACGACTCTATCACTCTACACAATTGTATTTCTATACGCTGCTTTATCTTTGCGACGGGCGGGCCGCGGCTCGCGCCGCCATTCTGGATATTTTGACGGGAAGGTCGGTCACGTGACACGGCGACGGGCGAGGGGCGCGGGGCGCCGGCTAGACTCTCCAGTAGCCGAGCCATCCGTCTGCTGCTTTGACTGCGGCCGGTCGCCGGAATCTACGCCCTCGTCTCAGGCGCTCGCTTTTATTACGTACTGTTTCATTCTCATGTTACGGCGAATTTGTGATCGAAATATTTCTTCACTCAATGGAATGTGTACTGATAGTGTGTGCTGTACCTGTATCTTTCAAAAAATACGCTCAGATTCGTGATAAAACAACATAATTTTTCGTATTTTTGCACGGTTGTGCGAGTGGCGACGGGGCGGAGACGCCGCGATCGGGCCGCGTTCGCTCGGCCCGGCCGTCGCGACGGCTCAGCGCTCGTCAGACATGTTTCGATCGCGGCCGCAGAGCGTCGTGCGTGACGGCGCGTAGGTCGCTCGTGACATGCGCCTCTCGAGGTCCAGTGACGGTGGGGGTGACCGAATATGGATGTAGTGACGCCTCATATCACCTCCGTGCTGAAAACGTACCAGGCCAGCGCGCCGCGCAGCCTGCAAGGGCCGGGCTGCGGGCGCGCGGAGCGCGAGTGCAGCGACGCGCCGCCGCCGCCGCCGCCGCGCGCGCCGCCGCCCATCCTGCTGGCGGCCGACCCCGTGCTCGGCGAGCGCGGCGAGACCGTGCTGGAGGGCGAACCCATCTCGTGCTTCAGCGTGGGCGGCGAGCGGCGGCTGTGCCTGCCGCAGATCCTGACCTCGGTGCTGACCAACTTCACGTTGGAGCAGATCAACCGCGTGTGCGATGAACTTCAGATATACTGTTCCCGGTGCACGCCCGAGCAGCTGCACGAGTTGAAGTCGACAGGCGTGCTGCCGCGTTCGGCGCCGTCGTGCGGGCTTATCACGCAGACGGACGCGGAGCGGCTGTGCGCGGCGCTGCTGCACGCGCCGGCGGCTTCCAGCCCGCACAAGTTGCCGGGCTTTCGGGTGTACCACGAGTGTTTCGGTGGAGGACGAGGGGTTTGCGCGCCCGACTTGAACCTAGTGCAGTGTTTGGAATGCCGCTCGTTGTACACGCCGCGGCGATTCGTGTGCCACTCGCACGGCACAGAGCACCGCACGTGCCACTGGGGCTTCGACTCGTCGCGGTGGCGGCGCTTCCTGCTGGTGGCGGATGAGGAAAAGGAGAAGGAAAAATGCTTGGCGCTGTTGGACGACCTGGCGGCCAAGGAAGCCGCCGCGGCGGCCGCGCCCGCGCTCCCGCCCGCCTCCGCCCCCGTCAAACCGCAGCTTCCCTTGAAAAGAAAACAGGTGAGTCTTTCTCTCTCTATTTAATATGCTAGGTGTTGGATTATATAGTGCAAAAATTAATATACCTAACAATGTTCCTTTGTTCTACCTATTCAACTTATTGTTTATTTGACTCTCCACACACCGCGTCACGGGATCTTGTAAGACGGACGTATTGCTTCCAAGTGAACGAATATAAAATAAATATTTCAATATTTAATTAACAGCACATAAAGTATTTTATTTTGACCCCATACCTCCTATAGGTTATGGGCCCAGTATAAAAAGGACATTTAGTAGTCATAGTGAAAGTTAAGTGCATAGTGTTTAAGTGATAAAAACAAAATTTGTGACAATGGAAAAAGTGAAAAGGAACATTAAGCCCTTTGATGGTGAAAAGTACAGTGTGTGGAAATTCAGGATTCGTACATTGCTTTCCGAATTAAACTTGATCAGTGTTATCGACGACGAAATTCCTGGAACGCGATCCGCTGAGTGGGATAAGAGTAATAGGGCTGCCAAAAGTATTTTGGTCGAATATTTGACGGACTCGTATCTAAGTTTCGTTGATGAAAGTAGTACTGCACGAGATGTTTTCAAACATTTTGATTCAATATATGAAAGAAAAAGTGTAGCAACTCAATTGGCTTTAAGAAAACAGTTATTAGGTTTGAAATTAAAAGGAGATGTATCGTTGATAAAACATTTCTCAGTATTTGATGATCTGCTGACGGAGTTATTTGCTGCCGGAGCCAAATTAGAGGAAACAGATAAAGTGGCTCATTTGCTACTTACTCTCCCAAATACTTATGATGGTGTTATCACAGCAATTGAAACACTATCAGAAGATAATATCACTCTCGCATTTGTGAAGACGAGACTTCTTGACCATGAAGTAAAATTGAAAAATGAAAGTAGTGACACAACTCTTAAAATACTTCACGTCGAAGATAAATACAATAATAATAAAAAAGATCACTCACAACAAAATGTTTCGAGAAACAAAACATTTAAAAGACCATATAACAGAAAATTTATTAAATGTTATCACTGTGGTCGCAAGGGACATAAGAAACAGGATTGCATTTATTTTAAAAGAATAAATATTCAAAATAATGCTCCAGAAAAGACTAGACACGTCCAAAATATTGCCCTGCAAGAGGCATCGACTTCTCATACTTCTTTTTCAGGATTTGCGTTTATGACTGGCGCATACCATTTTGAAAAAGATAACTTTACAATCCAATTTCTATTAGATTCAGGAGCGTCTGACCATATAATCAATAGAGATGATATATTCACTTCCTTTGAATATTTAAATCCCCCTGTTAAAATTTCTATCGCTAAAAATAATCAATTTATTTCAGCAACTAAAAGGGGTAATATAAATCTTATCAGTAATACAGGAGTTCAAGGAGTGCTGTCCAATGTGTTATTCTGCAGTGAGGTACCACACAATCTGTTCTCGGTGACAAAAATACAGCAAGCTGGGTTTACAGTAGTATTTGATGAGAAAGGCACACATATCACAAAAAATGGTAAAATCATCATGAAAGGTAAGACTTTGAATAATTTGGTCGCTTTAGAGTTTAAAATACCTGCAATTAACGGTGAGTCTCTTTCCCAAGCATGTCATGTTAATTCAAATAAATATGAACTATGGCATCAACGCTTAGGACATATAAGTAAAACTAAGTTCTTAGAGTTGAAACGTAATAAAATGATTGAAGACATAAATGAAATAGAATCAGTTTCTCCTCACGATAAATTGTGCGTAGCATGTATAAATGGGAAGCAGACTCGCCTGCCTTTTAATAAAGTCAAAGACAAGAGTTATATAAAACGCCCTCTCTATATAGTGCATTCAGATGTTTGTGGGCCAATCACACCTCCAACAGTTGACAATAGAAACTATTTTGTGTTATTTGTTGATGATTTCACACATTATTGTGTGGTGTATCTGTTAACTTACAAATCTGAAGTGTTCTCTGCATTAAAAGACTATGTAGCTAAAAGTGAAGCAAAATTCAATTTAAAAATAGTTAATTTTTACACTGATAACGGTGGTGAATATTTATCTACCGAGATGAAAAACTATTGTAAAGAAAAAGGTATAAGCTATCACTTAACAGTTCCTAGAACCCCACAGTTAAATGGTGTCGCAGAACGAATGGTTCGCACAATAACGGAAAAAGCTCGTGCTATGTTAGATGGTAGTAAAGTAGAAAAATGTTTCTGGGGAAATGCAGTCTTAACTGCAGTTAATTTAATCAACATTACGCCTACAAGAGCTTTGAGTCAATCTAAAACACCATACGAGATGTGGCATGATAGGAAACCGAGTATTAAAAATCTCAGAGTGTTTGGTTCAACTGTGTATGTTCATAACAAAGCCAGTAAAAATAAATTTGACAACAGGTCATGGAATGGAATATTGGTAGGTTATGAACCCAATGGTTATAAAGTTTGGAACACAGAATGCGAAAAGTTTGAAACTGTAAGGGACGTTGTTATTGATGAGACTAATTTCATCGAATCCAGGCATATATTAAGACCTGAAGGGAGTAATAACAAATATTCCCAAGACGAAACTGATATTGTGAAATCAGTGTCTGATAAGTCTCATAATACAGGTCTGAAATCAGATATCTCTAAATCTGATAAACAATGCAGTAGAAACAAAATTCGTAGAATCGGTAGTGAAATGCCGTGTGAACCTGAAAGTGAATCTGAGAGTAGTTTATCGAACGAAAATCAGGAAAAACCTGATGAATTGTTAAATTTGCGAAGGAGTGAAAGACTCAAAACTCGGTCACCAATATCATATAATGAAAATGAATATGATATATATAGCGCTTTATCAATCACAAGTAATGTACCTAAGTCATTAGAAGAAATAAAATCTCTAGATGATAGGGATCAATGGGAAAAGGCAGTCAGGGAAGAAATTAATTCTCTTGAAAAGAATAATACGTGGACTTTAGTACCTAAACCATGTAATAAAAATATCGTTGATTGTAAATGGATATTTACTATTAAAAATGACGGTTTCGGTAAACCTTCAAGATATAAGGCACGTCTTGTTGCTAGAGGTTTTACTCAAGAATATCTTACTGATTACAATGAAACATTTGCACCAGTTGCTAGGATAGCAAGCTTTCGATTTTTAATCAGCTTTGCAAATCAATACAATCTATTAATTCATCATATGGATGTAAAAACAGCATTTTTAAATGGTACACTGAAGGAAGAAATATATATGGAAATTCCTGAAGGTGTTACCTGTAAAGATAATTACGTATGCAAATTAAATAAAGCACTTTACGGTTTGAAACAAGCTGCCAGATGTTGGTATGAAACATTTGAACAGTCTCTCAAAGAAATAGGTTTTCAAAACTCTCCAGTTGATAGGTGTATATATGTGAAGGATAGGGGAGACATTACTAAAAACATTTACGTCATATTGTACGTTGATGATTTAGTAATAACGTGTGCAGATTTACAAATTATGAATAATTTTAAAACTTACTTAATGACAAAATTTGAAATGACCGACTTACAAGACATTAAATTATTCTTAGGCATTAAAGTAGAGAGATACTACGACAAAATTACTTTAGACCAAAGTGCTTACATAAAATCAGTTTTGCATAAATTTAACATGAGTGAGTGCAACCCTATTAGCACACCAACCGAGCTCAAGTTAAGCTATGAAGCTCTTAACTCTGATAAGAACTGTGACGCACCATGCCGTCACTTGATCGGTTGTTTAATGTATGTTATGCTTTGTACGCGTCCGGATTTAAGCGCTAGTGTGAATATTCTAAGCCGGTACACGAATAAGAATAACAAAGAATTGTGGTTGTGTTTAAAGCGAGTTTTAAGGTATATTAAAGGCACGATTGATTTGAAGTTAACATATACGAGAAATAATTATGAGAATATTCTATGTGGATATGTCGACTCTGATTGGGGTGGCCACGATTATAATGATAGGAAAAGCACAACTGGATATGTGTTTAAATTATTTGACCAGTGTACTATAACATGGTGTACAAAGAGACAAACATCGGTAGCGGCCTCATCTACTGAATCCGAGTATATGGCTTTGTATGAAGCTGTAAAGGAAGCATTATGGCTTAAGTCTCTGGCAAAAAGTATAAACTTAAACATAAATAAGCCCATTATTTTATATGAAGATAACAACGGCTGCATTAGCATAGCTAGTAATCCAACAAGTCACAAGAGATCGAAGCACATTGATATAAAATATCATTTCTCGAGAGAGCAGGTTGAGAAAAATGTAGTAAAGTTAAACTATATTTCCACAGGTGACCAGTTGGCAGATTTATTGACAAAACCGTTACCACCGGTGACTTTTATGAGATTGAGAAAAGAATTGGGTTTAGAATAAGTTTTAGTTTTAAAGTACAATTTCTTTAGATATAATGAAATGGTCTGGTCAGGTTTTTCTGGGTTTTTCCTGATCCATAGCAACAAATGTTGGACCATAATTGTACAGTTCTCCCAGACCCCACTTGGAAGTACATCTGTTCCGATCTGTCGTATTCATAAGTTGATGTTCAGTTATTTTGTAATGTTGAGCTGTATACCAGATACTGGATTGTAAACTAGCGATGAGCTAGAAGTTAGGGATTAATTTTTGAGGGGGCGTGTTGGATTATATAGTGCAAAAATTAATATACCTAACAATGTTCCTTTGTTCTACCTATTCAACTTATTGTTTATTTGACTCTCCACACACCGCGTCACGGGATCTTGTAAGACGGACGTATTGCTTCCAAGTGAACGAATTTAGAATAAATATTTCAATATTTAATTAACAGCACATAAAGTATTTTATTTTGACCCCATACCTCCTATACTAGGTACCTACAAGAGGTTTTCTATATGTTCTGATTGGAATCTAACTTGATTATGTTGCTCGTACGTATCAACCAACAGTTCATACCTACCTACTCGATTGTTAAGTAGGTACTATTTGCGAACCGAAGATCTTAATACATACCTACCTATATGTGTATTGTATTATATTATTATGTAAAACATCAGTAATACCTAGTAGTAGGCCTGTTCCTGTAAACGCTGAACACGAAGTCTTGAAACATAACCCTCCTTTTGGATTCGCCGTAGTCGGGTAAAAATATACGGAGTCATAGAGACAGGTCTGAGAATCTGCTCGTAAAAAGATTTTGGGCACGCACGTCCAAGACCAACTTGCCTGGTATTGATCCGCCGATCCTACTTAATTGCCCCAATTTTGCTTCGAGATGAAATCTTCAAAATAATCAAGTGAGAGGTTTTTGAAGAGGCAACAATGGATTTTAAAAAAAACCCCGTCTGCATTTTAGACAGTTTCCGTCAGCCATTTGATTTTTTTCTGATATACCACCCACATAGCCTATGGCACTCCGGGGAAGAAAACAAATCTAATGACACCTGTCACTTTAAAATCGATCAAGCCTTAGGCGACGGTGAAACAGACATACTCACTTATTAACATACATATATAATATACATGCCTACGGGCGAAAACATTGTTACTTGCACTCTGACGAAAAAATTTTTTTTTTTAATTTTTGCTTGCGCTAGTTGTATAGTCAAATTCTAAACCGCCGGCCCGGAGTCCGCCCCGGCTTCGCCCGTGGTACAAACGTAGCAGTAGCACTGAGCAATAAAATACCTATTAAACGGTGAAAGAATTCTTGAAATCTGTCCATTTGTTTCAGAGTTTAGCGCGTTCAACCAAATAAACAAACTCTTCCTTTATAATATTAGTATAGATAAGGGACATGTCCACGGTGCCCTTCATGCTGGTTCCGCGCTTGTAGAGAAGACTCTCTTACACGTACTTAGTAACTCGCAGGAAGTTGGAACGTAGAGAATTATTACCATGTCATAAGTAAATAAACACTGTCGTATTAGAATCCAATACCAATTTTAGCAACGGAATTTACCTTCAGAATCCCCAAAGAACCGTTTGTTTTGCAACACCATCCATATACAGTCCGAATCAATCTGTATGGCGGCTCAGATATTAGCTGCGAGCTGCTCAGTACGCGCCCCGCCTCCCCGCGCACGCCCCGCTGAACCTAATATTGTGTACTGCGCATCGATTCGCGCCATGTTCCGAGCAGCCATAAAGTTTGATTCGGACTGTACCAATTAAATAACGAACAATGTACCTACCTACGTAGGTACCTCCTATACAATCATTCGCATAACCCGGCGTTATCAAGTCGGTAGCAGAATTATATAAATTGTAGGTAGGTACCTACCAAAGCGGCCGATTACTGATTTATATTAGGTTATGTAGAGTTCTGTACATAATAATAATAATCATTATTAATGTACTAATTAATGTAGAGTTCTATCAAATAGATGAGTCTAAATAAATTATCTCACACTTACCATCAGGTGCCTTTGGACAGCTTAAAAATCTGACACCGGTATTGGCCACTTACACAAAACTTACGAATTATATTTTTATATAATAATACTTATTTTTTATAGAAAAATCTAAATTGTGTTTAATAGTTTCTTGGAATGAAATCTGATTGTTATTTTTTTACTGTCTTTTGCCCTGCTAGTTTGTCCGTGTGGGGTTAAATCTTGCAACTCCATTTTGAAGCACTTATCCTTAACCGATTGAGTTCAAATTTTGTGTACTTGTGTAAATCGACTGACAAAATGACAATGCAATATTAGGGTACCTAACATAGATCTCATTTGACGATGAAGTCGGGAGCGAGTTCCTTACCGAAAGGTAACTTCTCAGCAGTGGTTGTTTTGTAACGCTAGTAGTTTGTCGAAATTGCAATTTAAAAAAAATATGGCTAAAATTAAATTATATTCGAAAACTAACCTCTTGCGTCTAACGATATAGCTTCATATATTCTTAAGCCTTATTTCATCCCTCTGCTAATTTATTGTACAGTTATTCATGGCATCATTATAAGGGCTCTAACATGTATAATATTTATTGTTTGCGTCACATAACATAACTTCCCCACTTTTACAAGTGTGGTATCCGATTTAACCCATTTTACAATGAAGTTGAAAACAATTAATATGTAGGAAGTCTTATAAGTATTTTTGCATTCACAATGCTATTTTGATATTCTCTTATTAAATTAAGAAATAAGATGTGGTTAAAAAATTCCACGCGGGCAGGACTTGAACCAACATTCTATACTGACGAGTTCTGCCCGCGTGGAATTTTTTAACAACCATCTTTTTCTTAATTTAATAAGAGAATATCAAAACAGCATTGTGAATGCAAAAATACTTATAAAATATGTACAATATTTTTTTATTTTTGCACCTATAACAATAGCTGCTGCGCCTAGCATAGTGTATGAACTTGGTATTTTAAGACGTGTTTACAAGAACTTAGTACTTATCCACTTAGTAAACTGTGTTAATGCTCGATTGTATATTTGATTAGTAATTTAATTACACATTGTAATTATTTACTATCGATAAAAAATGCATAAAATCCAGAAAGATTTGCAGGATGTAAACTCAAATCAGGGAAATCTATTGGCTGAGGTGGCCATGGCCAATTATTTGTATCACTGAACTTTTTCTCCGTTTTCTAGGTCTATTAGAATCATTAGTATTGAAAAAACTGACAAGACAAACCAGACAGAGCTGTGAAAAAGTGTGAACATAACAAAGCCGATATGATATCATTTCATACGATTTGCGTATCTTATCATTGCAGTACTTACTATGTTGCTAACTAAACGCCTTGGAGATCAGACTGATAAAGAAAGTACATATAATTAAGATTATTGCGTAATTTTAGCCATGTTATCTTTATATACTAGAGCTATAAAACTAAATTTCAATCCTGTCTACAAATATTATGGTGTGTGTGCTTCAGGCACAAGGGGGATGAACAAACAACAAATATATTATTTCGTCTCAAGTAATTAGGTATTTGAAATGTTATGACAGAAAATATGCTGTAAAATTATTTGACGAATATTTTTATGCCTGGCTGCCTGCTTGACACCAAACTCTTTGTATAGCATAGCAATATAAGAGACGCTCATGAAATTAATGATAACCAGCCATTTTTGTGACTAAAGAGGCTCTTCAAGTTATCAGCCTCGCTATCTCTTTAAAAACAAACTTGTATACCGGATAATACGTTGCCAATTTTACCAACGAAGTTATTTTAATTCACATCCACGTACGTAGGTATAAAAACTTTATTGACCTAGTGCCTAGCTATGCATCATCGTTTGTTTGTGTGTAATTTTACTACATTTCCTGTGTTAAGTTGTTTAAGCGTAAATTCCAATATTAATTGTCATCAATTGGGCTGCCTCTAAAAAAACGAAATATCTATATAACGACGAAGGATTTGATTGTTTGTTTGCATTGAATAGGCTACGAAACTACAGGACTTATTTTCAAAATTCTTGCACCAATGGAAAGCTTATTTATCTATGAGCTACGTGACATGGGCTATTATTTACACAGATGAGGGTTCGGAAAATTGTTAGTTTAAAAATAACTAAAGACGGCTACTGAAAAGGAGCAGTTTGTGAGAAAGGAAGATGTTATTGAAGTTATCGAAGAGCTTTCATAAATAAATAAATAAATATAAATATATAGGGACATATCACACAAATAGAGCTAGCCCCACAGTAAGTTGTGAACTTGTGTCGCAGGATACTAACTCAACGATACTATATCTTATAATGTATACTTATATAGATAAACATTCAAGACCCAGGTCAATATGAAAAAGATCTTTTTCCATCTTGACCTGACCGGGGATCGAACCCGGGACCCCCGTGTCGCAGGCTAGCGTGTTGACCGCTGCGCCACGGAGCTCGACATTATTCATAATGAAAGACATGTTAAAAAATAGTAGTAAAACTGGATTATTATAGACAGTAAATACCTTACGTATTTTTGATAAATAATGGGGACATAGAGTTAAGAATTTCTGCAATTAAAGATTTAATATTTTAAAGCAGGAAATCTCTAAAACGGGCTTGTACAGAAAATTTAGGACGTTGTAACTATCAATATTTTTTAGTCAATTTAAAGAGTTCGTCTCCCAGAGAATCTTTCTGAATAGAAACGAGTTTCTTTAAAATCTAGATACTTAAACAGCTATGTGTACAGGCATAAGCACTAAGAATTTTCTCATTTTAAACGTAATACATGTACTAAGCAAGACGCAAGTAGCAATAAGAATAGATTTCTTATTTCCTCGCCATTGTGGCTGGCTAAACAAAGGCCGGCCTTGGTCGTCTAGCCTGATACCTAGACAGTCTTCGTTGCATGATATGTACATTGCGTGTGCAGTGCAACTTGAGCTCATTTTTTTTCCAAGACCATATATTATTTGGCCTAAAAATGTTTTAAGTGTTGTAATAATATTTCGAGGCTCTCCTTTTTTATTGTATGAATGTTATATTATTGTATTACAATATGTGCCTTGAGGAGGCTGGAGAACTATCAAGGAATAACATATTATATAACATATAAAAAATTACTAGTCTTAGATGTACTTACTTAGATGACATACTTAATGGTAACCAAACGTCTGTGTTGCTATAATAGGTAAGTTTACTTATGCCGTACTATATGTAAAACACATATTCTGATATCTATGGTATAAAACTAAAAATATTGGAAGCTGGTTATTTTTTAACTGCAACAGTCTTGTCGCTGATTTCAAAACTCATATCGAAAACTACAACAGCCATACCAATCCCTTCGAAATCTTATACGTGTATTAAAAAAATGTGATATGAAAAACTTTATATCTATTTAATGCAGTCAATTTCAAAGACGTGAGCCTCCCATACGAACAATACAGCGACACTTGATCAGTCCTTCATTAAATATCTGAGCAGAGGCATCTGTCGCAGTGAGTCATTGCATGCCATAATGTTATGATAGGCGTTTCATCAGACACCTAGGTTGCGTAACGCACGACACGTGTCGAAATACTGATAGGGATGCACGTGCGTACGTCTAGACTGAATGCGAAAATCTTGGACGAATAAGAATAGGCCTTCATCATCATCATCATTTCAGCCGATGAAGTCCAATGTAGGACATAGGCCTCCCCCAAGGATATCCAATACGACCGGTTGGAAGCAAGCTGTTTGCCTTCGCAGGCACTTTATTATCATCATCAGCCTATACTCGTCCACTGCTGGACATAGGCCTCCCCAATTACACGCCATTGATTATCATCCTACTACAAATACTTTAAAAAAATATTTTCTAATATAGTGAAAGAACTCACAAATTCGACACTATGGTGTTTTCTAATGTTTTCGCGATTGTTGCACATTATTATTTTGATAAAATTATTTTAATACGGTTTTTATGTATGGTGTTCGTTTTAAGAAACCACCACGCAAAAACCTACTACTACTTCTACGACTACTCCTACCTAGAAGAAATAGGAGAACAAGCCCTTACTCTGGGTACTACAAATAACTCTTGTTTTACTGGTTGGTAACACTTATAGTCAGGATCAGAGTCTAGGTCTTGAGGAGCCCATGGCTCTGCTTATTTCGTTAAGTTACTTTACTATGGTTCTCTATATCATACTTATAATCAAGGTTAAAAAATTTAAATCTCTCGATAGATGAGAGAACATGTTATATAATCAACAATAATAATTTTGTTGGTGTGATTGTTTCATTACTTGAATGTCTCGCTCGCTTGATGATATTTTGTTTTTACCTCCGCGGATGTTGGTAATAAGATTTCTTATCAAACAATCAAAAATACCTACCTAAAACAAAAAGTAACCATTTAGGTATCAAAAATTAAACGAAAATTTACGCTTTAACCATAGAGCAAGAGGTGTCTCTGTTGCTTTAACAAACATTATCATATGTTTATGTATTGAAATATCCGTAAAACCTTCGTATGAACAAAGCATGCGACTTTCTCATCTCAATCATTCATGAGAAAGCAAACAAAAACCCAAACACTTGAATTTAATATCTTACGGCCATATGTCCGTACTAGATCAAAGCAGTCACGACCTTCATACGCATATGTTTATGCCTAAATATTTGGCATGGTGAAAGGTTCATTTTGGCAATGAATCAGCGTCCAAGAGATAGCCCCTAAAAGACACGCCTGGAATCTTAGCCATCGAAATGGAATCCCGGAATGTTGGCACCCCTGCCAAGATGACAATGAAACCCTTTGAGCAGAGAAAAAGTCCCATCCAATTTATGAAGCGTTGTTCGAGAGATAGAATCGTAAAACATTTCTTGGAAATGTATGTGATATTAATGTATTCTGAGTAAGACTCGTACATCTAGAGATCGTTTTCTGATTCTATTTATCAAAATAAATATTTAATAAGTGCCCTTACAAGATACATGGACCTTACCTTTTTATTTACGGCGAGGAATACTGTGAGTTTACTTTTGAAATCTTAAAGATTTCGCAGAATTTTTATTTCTACCGAAAGTCAAGTCACGTTGAAAAAATCCGAAGCATGCGGCTAACGAACTGTCCACTCGTGTTTCCACTTCGGAGCCAAATCTTCAGCATGCCAGGGCATCATTCCTCCTCGATGATGTACACCCAACTATTTCTAAATAGACAATTTCAGTCATAGTCACTTTAAAAAACACCGCCCAACAATTTTAATTGCACGAATATATCAAAAACATACACCAATTACACATTCCTGGAGTAAAAACGCTAAGAAGTTTGTTTCATCTGTAACATTGCAAGGAATTTTGGCACAGTGCTACATCAAATAAATATCAGCAAGTGCATTGTAAATCGTAATTGTGATGATGACTTCATAAATTTCATTGATATTCCTGTAGAACTTTGATAATAAACATCTGTATTCCGGGTACATATTTCTCTATCAAATTTCACATATATAAGTTTGTTGAAAAAGTAGTACTATAAACGCCCAGTGACCTATACTCGTAGGTCAACGTATACGTTCGCCTAATTTTTTACACTTTTCAGAACACTTGTTTATTTCTATTGTATCTGGTTCAGTGCTCGTGAATGAGTTATAATGAAAACAATCATTGTTTAGATGAATAAATGTGAACTATTGTATTAATTCCTTCATCTTCGAGTAGCCCAATAGTGTTCAACACAACGTCAGAGAATAGACAATTAAACATATCTTGAGTTTAATAAATTGATAGAAAACAACCCGTCAACATTGAATTCTTATCTTCCATCTGTTGGTCCATACCTCTTTCATGAAGAACTTGGGCGGGTTAAAAAGAATAATTATTTATTTTTATTTATAAAGAAACTGTCCCTAGTATTACACAATACTGTTTGGACTCCATTTTTACTTGGACACCTGGCTCCATTCCTCTAACCACAATCATCCTCTGATTCACCGACTGTCATACCCCATTGATGCCCATTGGCCGGACACCAAAACTGCGATTTATGACCCATCTCGGCCGGAAGTGGGAAGCAAAATATTTTCCAACTGGCCACGATGAAATATGGATTTCTTTGACTTTCCACCGACGATTAGTGGCATTCAGCTGGACAGGAAACCACCTACATTTTTTAATACGCAATACGAAAAGAATCTCAAGGGAAAAGTAGTATAGATTAATTGTTTTTTAGTTCACCTTGAGGTATTTTTAATTAAGTAGATTGTGGCAAAAATATCTCTGACGAACCGAAGTTTTTCAAATTGGAGTGATAATGAGATTTTGATTAGAATTTTATTGACTGCTGCACTACTTAAACACCATCCTTACGTTAACAAATAGTTCTAATCAGATTCCAAACAGATAAAAGAGACAGATTAAATTATTTGTTCGAATAAGCAATCTCAGTAAATTGTAATAAAACGTACTCTATACCTACACACGCAAACAATGACGAGGTTTTAGTTTGGTGCTGAAGTACTATCTAGAGAAGAGCTAAAGAAACCTTAACAGGTCGTGATACTGTTATTCAACACTTTATCAAAATAAGAATAAAATAACAATTATTCCTACTCGTGGCACACCTAAATAAAATACGTAGGTGGGTCGCCATTCACGGAAAGTAAATTCACAGAGTAGTTACGTTCAAAAGAATAGGTGGAATTCCGCGCAATTTCAGAATGGCTTGCAAACGTTCATTACTCGACGGAACAAAAGCATATTTTATTTTATATCCGACTTCCTATCGATCGACCACCCACGTATCGTACACAGTTACAATGAACTATCATGCTGCGTTCAAAACAAGTCAATTAACATACGGTGTCAGATCGCAAAACGTCGCAAAATGTTACTGGCACATAACGTTTTTCGGCACGAATGCATAAACAATCGGTGTTGTTATTGACTGATCTCGGTTTCCGTCGTTCGGGTTCGGGTATGGCGCGTTTTAATATCCGAAACGGTTTCTGTACCAACATAAGTATTGCATGTGATGTGAGGTTAATAGTTTGATTTGTTGTGATGATAAATTTCATATTTTCTGACGTTCCGCTAAAGGCGCTCGATTGGCACGAAAAGAAGGAGAAATGTACTACTTACGTTAACGGCGTACGGTAACTTGGTTAAGAATCTCTTCGGGTTTAGTAGAAATTTGGACCCAAAAGATATCTTGTAAAATCTATCTTTATTCATAGGAATTCTGAAAAAAATAATACCGCAATTTAATAGTTATCAGAGTAGACAAAGGATTTTGAAGGCTTAACTGTATTGGTGTCCAGCCATTATCATATTAATTATCTCATAATTTTTTGATAAAATAATGAAAAACAACACTAGACATTTCTCAGGTTTGACGTCGTAGATTTTAATGATAATGCAGACATATCTAGCATGATAGTAGACATTATCTAAAGCTATGTAGGCTAAAGTCCACATTATAATATTTCCATCTATACATACATACATATTTTTACTTCTTTATCTTTTACGGGGTAGACATTGGAGGGTCGCATATTTGTCTAGACAACTGTCGCTTCAGTCAGAGGTCGTCAGTTGTCAACATAACATATAACCTGTAATTCTCATATTTTTTGACGATATTCGTGGCGCAGCGGTCAAAACGCCGGCCTGTGACACGGATGGTCCCGGGTTCGATCCCCGGTCAGGTTAAGGTGAAAAATGATCTTTTTCAGATTGACCTGGGTCTTGGATGTTTATCTATATATGTATTTGTTATAAAATATAGTATCGTTGAGTTAGTATCCCATAACACAAGTCTTACTTAAGAACTTACTTTGGGGCTAGCTCAATCTGTGTGATTAGTCTGTATATATTTATTTATTATTATCATATCAACTATTATAACATTTTCATTATAATTCTTACCTTTCTACCCACTTTCCCGGTGCCGGGTCATTTAAGTTTTCCAAGAAGCGCCCGGCTCGCATCGGTCCGGTAATAGCTAGCTGGAACGCTGCCCCTCGGCCGTCACAGGGTTACCGTTGTCAAGTCTTTTTGTAATCGAGTCGAAATGGTTTCTTTAAATATGATTTTACCGGTGCTTCTTCTTATTCTTCTTCGAATGCCACTCCATTTCTGAAGTTTTGCCGTTAGCTTCCCGAACTCCTCCCTATCCATCGCCAGGCGAAATAGTTGCTCAGCTCTAGCGATTTCGCTCCACTCCCTTATGTTCCTCAGCCATGATTTTTCCGACTTCCAACGCGTCAGTTACCAGTGCTTGGCCACGCTAATAGCCCTGATATTGGCTTTGTTATGGTCCTGACTCTCCTGACTGCAGATAGTGAGGCAGCAGGGCGCGACCTAACATGAGCCATGGACTGTTTGATGCCGCAGTTACACAAAAAGTTCAAGTAAACGTATACTAGTACTGTGATCTCGTCAAGAAGTTTCGCTGACGGCAGTGTTTAGTTACTAAGTTCTTCTAAACAAGCGTCATAAAAATAATGTAGAGCCAACCCTATTTCTCTCCTCACAGCATTGTTGTCGCTTAACAATTTGTTTGCTGTTATCACTGAGTGTCCCCTCTAGATATAGTTTCTGGTGCTCAGCAAGAAATTTTTAACCTCTTGAAAATTATTTTGCCTATACTCTCCGTGCTTGATACGGGTTGAAGTGGTCTCGGTGAAGCTTATAAACTTTGTAAAGCTTGTGTTTTCTACGCCTCCCACTTTTACTCAAGTCCAATCTACTAAATACCTACCTTCTTGCAATGGCACAAAAGTAAAAAATAAAAACTAATATCTTTCGATTTACTTTGTTGAAAAGTGTTCGTTGTTTTTACAAGGTACGATTGAAACTTGTTTAATTTGGAAGACTACAAACTGCGTTTGTTTTAATTGCACTTAGAAGGGAGCTGCAGGCCTATTTGCTAACTTTTGACAGCTACGGTGTACATCATTTTAATGGTAACTTCAATATTCATTACGGCTTCGGTATAAATGACTATTTCTATTTAAGATATGAAAACCGTAATGGATGCTAAAGTGACAATCAAATTGTTGTACACCGAGTTAGCAAATCGTGCTGGTGAGGTTTTAGTCAATTCGCTTTAAATTGGTTGTAAGCTAAATTTTATTTTGTTACTCAAAAACTGTTACGCAATCAGCGAGATGCGAAATAAGACAATGAAAAATATTTTAACCTTCACTTTGTGACGTACTACGGATAGAGATGGCTGAAGCAGATATAATATAAGCAGATAACCAAGAACTCTTTTATCATATCATACATACATACAAACATGTTATCACGTCTTTATCCCATGCGGGGTAGACACAGCCCAAGGTCATAAAACCCAAAGGCCACGTTAAGCATAGGTTGAAAGCGGTATCAAAATAGTGATGGGTTGCTAGCCGCATCGCCTATAACGTGATTCCTTAGATTTTCGCCCAATCCCTTGACCGGCTTTTACGGTCTGCGCGGGAAGAGAAGCTATAAGCTAAGAATATTCTATGTTTTTTCTTTTCTCCCAATCCAGCATGGAAGAGTTTATCACATGTTTATCATATCGTTTTAGCTATATTCATTTGTTTTCCACCTTATTCTTTTCTTTATGCGGTGTTCTATTGTTTTCTGTATGTTATGAATGATCGGTGGTTAATGAAAATATGACGTGAACTCAGCGTTTCCATTTATCCCTACCATATTGAACTATACCAGTATTTCTAAGTGAACTTTTTTTATCAGAGGAATAGGTTGGTAGGATATTGATATAAAATATAGTATATTCTGTAGTATCTCTGTTATAAAATATAGTATATTCTGTAGTAAGTATCACTGAGTGAGAACATCCCACGCCACAAGAAGATAACTTACTGAACATTATTTTATCTTTAAATTCAAGAGCGACGCTCTTGTACGCAAGCCACCTCCATTATTCTCTATTCTCTTCCCTGGCTTTTGACATCCTGGAACGAAATCCTTTCTATTTTCAATCACTCAAAATGGACCAGGCAATCACACATCTCTTCATCGGTTTTTAAAATTCAAAATCATTTATTTGCTTTTAAGTTTTAATAGGATACAAATATATACATGGTACGATTATGGTAAGTTCAGGCCTCTGGGAATCAGAATAAAAAAGTAATGGGTTTGCTAGCCACATCCCCTATTAATATGATTCCTTAATTTTCGCCAATTTTTGGTGAATGTTCTTTTTTTTATTTTAATTTTTTTATTACCTAATACAACTATTGTTTGCGTCAATAATACCAATCCTAACTATAATATTATAAATGCGAAAGTGAGTTTGTTTGTTTGTTACGCTTTCACGCCGTACATATTGAACTGATCATCATGAAATTTTGCATACACATAGGTTAGGGTACCGAGAAGGGCATAGGCTATATATTACGCGGGCGAAGCCGCGGGTAACAGCTAGTAATATTATAAATGCGAAAGTGAGTTTGTTTGTTACGCTTTCACGACCTATCTACTGAACCGATCATCATGAAATTTTGCATACACATAGGTTAGGGTGCTGAGAAGAACATAGGCTATACATCACGCGGGCGAAGCCGCGGGCAACAGCTAGTTTACTTATATAAATAGCTTAGTTCCGCTATTTATTCTTCTAGTCAGATATAGAGGCCCTCGTTATCATGGCCACTGCCAAAATAAGACATTTTAAACGACTGATAGTAAGTAGGTATATACGATAAGATAGAAAACAAGAAAAGTAGTCAAAACAAAATTGGAAGGCTCATATCGTAAACCAATTTTTATTTGCCACAAAGTCACACGACTAATCAACTACGTTTATCTTTTTGATATCGCGTCATGTTTTTTTTTTTGCCTTTGTTTTAATAATAATATCAACATAGAGCACATAAAACAAAACCACTTGAGAAACACCCAAAATCCTTTCGGCTCCAGCTGTGGTGAAAACTACACCCTCCTCCTGTAGACTACATTCCTCTTTCTGAGGAACTGCCCCCTGGATCTTATCTTATCTTAATTGGGGCCGATTATAAATCGGAAGCACGTCTAACCTTTGGGTTATTTTGTACTTACCCTATACCTTACTCACCCACACGGTGATTCCTGAAGAAGGACTGCATGAGCTTCAAAATATCACCTACTGCATGGAAATGCCTGAATCGCCTTCGAACTGGGGTGGGAAAATGCAGGAGTAACTTGGCACGTTGGGGCTATATTGACCGGGCCGGGGGCTCAGTGTCAGTGTGGTCATGAAGAGCAGACCATGACACACCTCCTCTCGTGCCCTTTATGTCCCTGTAGTTGCACGGAGACCGACCTTTGTAAGTTGTCGGAGAGGGGTCTCAGGGTGGCAACATACTGGAAGGACAAATATAGTTTGAACAGTCGACACGACAAGAAGAAGAAGAGCACATAGATATAGGTTATGTAAGAATTAGTTCTAAGAAGGTAGACTATGTTTGTAGTCAACCGTGTAAACTAATATTAGGATCATAAATCTATGCAGTTTCGCGCATCACACTTTTCTCCTAGGTATTGCAAAATAAGTTTCTACCACTCTATGTATTTACTATGCACACAGAGCAAGCAATTTCAATGCGCGCGCGCGTGAACGTCGGGACAATCCTTGCTCTGTGATGACGCAAATACAACCGAAGAAAAAAAGGGTGGGTTCTACATAACGTGCTGTCTTCACTACGATGTGATTATTAAAAACCTGCATTGCCGTAAAGTCTATTTCTAGATTATAATCAAATTCATTAAAAAGAGAAATACTTAATCGTGGCCCGTTTTCAAATATCGTGACTGTGAATGATGTGCACGACTTGACGTCACAAAACACGTATCTTTTACATTGAAAAACTGAATTTGCATAAACATAAACGAATTCCGACCTTCTCTTCTAGGTAATACAGACGAATGTTATGTTTAAATGCGTTGCATTTAATTTGAAATTCAAATGACAATACGCGCTATCTTAACACGTTGTATTTGGTTTGATATTTATTATTTTTGAATATTTATGATATACGAATGAACAATACAATCTGAGTTTGTGTTCGTTTGGAGCATTTTAAATTGCGCACAAAATACCATAGATTAGACTTTCGTTCACGGCCACGGGCATTTCATACAACCTCCGATATCTAACAAAAAAATTGTGTGCAGTTGAGATTTTATTTCAAGCAATAACCGACTAAGTGAAATCCTAGCCTAAGTTTTACCCGACTGATCTACCTAGAAAGAGGGTAATGTTTTTCGAGTAGCATTCTCTAGCTATCCCCGACTTTAAAATACTTTCGAGGATCGTCCCGCCACTGTTAATATGTCTTAACCTCTGTCTGGTGTCAAGATAATGGTCTATCTTCAACCAACGAGAGTGGTCTAGAGAATATTGTCAATTTTCCATACTAGAAATATCTTGTAACATTTAGGTACTTACTTTTAAGGTTCTGTAGCCGAAGGGCAAAAAACGGAAACCGAAAACAAAACGAGTAAAAATATGGATGCCTTACACTCGGTCAACAAGAGTCGACAAACAGGAAAATATGAGAAAGTAATAATAATTTCGACCTGCGACCACGAACACTGTAAAGTGCTCGAAACTTTAGGTGTATAAATAATGTAATAAACACGATAAAAACCGTATTAAAATAATTTTATTTAAATAATTTTGAATTAAAATTAAATAGTCAATAATATATTTACTTTTGGAATAATTGTATGTACAATAATATAAATGAATTAATTTTGTTTACATCAACGCTTATCAGTACATTTTATAATTACAATTAGGTAGTTGATAATCAATATTAAAATAAAAACAGTTATGGCATAACTTGCGTAGTAATCAAAATTGCTGTAGTTATCAGTACTACTGTCAATAGGCTACCCTAATCTATGCTTGCTACTTAGTCAAAGGCTTGCTACTAGGGAATCTTATACATGGTAGAGTCGAATCCAACTCGAACGTGGCCACTTTTTTTTCTTAAAATCGACGAAAGCAACGCTTTATTTTTATGTCTTCATTTGGTCTGTTGACCTGTATTGATGTATTCTAGCGCAAAGCGAGCCCCTACGTCCTACTAGACTTCCAAATCAGAAAAAAAGACTTGAATAACAATGTGGTATTCAGTCAAAGACCTGGACATTTACATCACCCATGTACGCTTTTGAATTCAAAATATGTGATTTAGTATTTATGTACGTTTTGATTACAATTCATTTCTCAAATCTACGCTTCAATTCCTGATTTTATTTTCATAAGAATACAATCTTAGAAGTCTTATGTATGAGCTTTGTGTTTATTAAAAACCTTGATTTTGTATCATATTTGTAATATGACTCTACATTTGACACGAGTTGAGTTTTATTTTGAGCTATTTTACGAAATCCACAAATTTCAAAGTAACTATCTATTAGTATATTTGGATAGTACATCCTTCAATTGACTGACTAAAAAGTCTTAAATTAAAAGAATTACTATTATTATGCCTCATAAAATAATCTAATCACTTCGTCATACTTGTCTTCGATAAATTTAAATTCCCGCTGAAGCTTGCCGTACGAAATGTTGATGTACAATAGACTACAGAGGAAGGGGAAGACCGAGAAAGACATGGAATGAGTGTATTAGACGGTATGTTAAACCATGGGTGAATTGTGAATATGTTTAAGGATAGGAAGAATGAATGAAAAGTTGACGTGCCGACCCCAAACAAGAAAAAGGCGAGAAAGATAATGTTGATGACATAAAGGCTACAGAAATAAAGCCAGCTTTTAAATGCAAATATGATCTAGCGGCTCATAAAAATTAAAGAAATTCGAAGCACTTTCTCTCCAAATAGTTACGATTTCCACGTGCGAACAAGCAAGCACATAACACAGTTAATGTGACAGATAAAATACGCGGTCTAACTTTGTGGAAGCGTCCATCACTAAATAATTAGTCATGGCCCATCAACGCGATCGTAAAATAGGAACGCTCCCATTAAAACTTAGGATAATTCAGGTGGCTGAATGACTCACGATTCTCTCGTGCCAAGACAAATAAGAAAAAATAAACAAGCTTTAGCTTACGCCGTTTTGCTCAAATCATTAATTAGTTTCAAGATAAATTTGAGGATTTAGCAGAAAATTAACAATAGTTTTGTACGTATCTGTGAATATGTCAAGAAATAAAATGATAATGATTTCATTGAAAATAATAGATCAGATCAGTTCTCAAGAACCATCAAAATCTACAACCTGCGGCCCCAGCGCATCAATCATAGAAGGGTATTGTTCTTATCTGATGATGAGACTTGTACAAGACGAGAGATGACAGATTTCTGATTTTCTGATTAAATTTTAAAATAAGCCTTCTTCATCTCTAAAATCTCATGTATCATAAGTTAAAGATTTTTTTTATTCTGTTCCCTCCTTTGAAGTGCGTTTCTTCGTTACGAATATAAAAAAAACCTAGTGTTTATGTTTTAGATGCTATAAATAGGTGCCTGTGGTTGATAAAAACAATCCCGTAAACTTTACAAAAGTGTGAATTTATTAGTATAATTCACTATCCACGTGTCAGTGAAAAAGACTCTAAAATAACGCACTATTTTCACGCAATCAGCAATTATCAATAAAAAGGCAACGACAATAAACATGGAACGAGCTGAACGGACAACGCTCTTGGCAGCAGAACTCTGTCAAGCGAAAAAAGTTGAGAAGGGTTTGCAGAACAAGAATAACAGTTAGGTTTACCCTGGACCCTTGCCAGAAAGTCTACCGACCTGTTGCTGCCACACTGCCAATGATTGATTAGCTTACCTCTCGCTCTCTTATTAATAAGATCTAAGATAGAATACAAGTGTCGTGTTTGTGTATTTAGAGAAATGACTCGCTTTTAACGCTACCGGGCAAATTTCTTGGCACAAACAGTGTTTTGTAGACCAATTCTTTTTCGGAAATAATGTTTCGACTAGGTATTAAATTAAATAAAATTTCTCATCGTTACCTTTCCTCACAACTTGCTGCTCTTATAAGATATATGCAAGGAATTAATCTGATCATCATCATCATCATCATTTCGTATAGGTAACACGGTCAGTCGACCATGCACACCCTGGTGTCAAGAGTTCTTCGGAACCGCCTCTCGGCCTCTGACGTGGTTCCTTTAAGGACTACCAGATGGCAGCCGGGACCACCGGCTTAACGTGCCTTCCGAAGCACGGAATCATCTTTCTTATCAGACAATCAGGTGATTCATGCCTGCAATGTCCTAACCAAACTGGAAACAACAAAGTATGCCTCCCGTGGGAATCGAACTCACGACCCCCGGGTCAACAAGGCAAACGCCTTATCCACTGGACCACGGAGGCAGTTATTAATCTGATAAACGATAGTTATAAATGTGGGATTAACACCTGCAACTGCCGCTAAACAAAACTGATTGTATTTTTCTGACATACGATTCCTAGTCATAGTTCAACTAGAACCTGTATACAGGTTCTAGTTGAAACAAGACTAGGAATCGTCAGTTAGTCGATAGAACAGGTTATTTTTAACTTACCTATTATTTTTCATTGTGTTTCATTTTACATACAATACTTCTCACACTTGTTTATCAAATGACGGTGGTCCTGGATATATGTTTACACACATCCAATGTTAATCGAATTCATTTTAATAATCTAGATACCTGATTGGTCTTCAAAGCTGTGAAGAAGATCATTATTACTTTGTGCTTTACCCAAAGAGAGTTGGCGTCAGGCAGGCTATAGAAAAACTTTGCCAAATCATACTGCAGCATGAATGATGAACATGCTGTCATAATAAAACCGGCCAAGTAAGATTGGAATTGCACACGAAGGTATGCCCCTATTTTTTTTTCTTAAAAAACAATTTTTGTAATATAAATTTTTCTTTTAAAAAGTTTGTTTGAAAAAAATAAAACATCTAATGGGGACATACCTATTTTAGTAATAAATTTTTAAAAAAAGAATTTTGCCTCTTGAAGCAGTTTTCAGCGAGAAAATAGAGAAAATACATTTGTATGGAAAACGTACTGCTAGGATACCCTCTTAAACAAAATAATATGTACTACCTGGTTGAATTATAATCTAATAATATTGTAAAACTGAAAGTTTTTGTTTGGTTGAACGCGCTAATCTCAAGAACTATTACTGGACCGATTTCAAAAACTCTTTCACCGTTTGATCCTGTATTTGAGGTACATAATCCCTGAGTGCTAAAGGTTATGCATGTACCACGGGCTAAGCCGGGGTGGACTGCTTGAAACTATATAGATAAATAGTAAAAGTCTACTAGACTGGCAAAACGTCTATCTTTGATACAGACTACAAAGCATGGCCTTGTGCCTCCTACATGTATCGTCTAGCTGCGTCTATCGAGGTCGTATGCATTCGTCTGCATTTTTAACCTCCCGCCCACTAACTAACGTAGACTAAACTATCGGCTTTATGTCAGCCAGAAACGACTATTTAATCCAATGCTTCGTTTTTGAATGCTCAATAAAAGCATTTATATAAAAACAGCAATAGACAACAAAGCGCGGGCTTGGCGTACTATTTTTGGAACAGGTAACTTTTTAGATGGAAAAATAGTTATTGTAACAGTAACACCAAGACAAACCAAGCGCAGTACCGCGCATTGTGCGAGCTCTCGATATATTTTAGTCTTTATGATATGATTTAAATATACTCCATCAGCATTCAAATATCTCTGAAAACACAGGCAGGCAATCCTAAAGACTATTCTAATAAGAATTCCTTCTAAATTAAGACATGACATCTTCACAAACTCTTCTATGAGGCGACCTATGTGGCTCTGTCCGTGGTACTACAAGTGCCTTTGAATCGCGGAGTCCCAAGGTCGAGTCTCATTCGGGTCAAGATAAAAACCATCTTTTTCAGATGGATTTAGGTCTATAAATCTGTTTATCAGTCATCCGTTACTGACAAATCTTTAAACACACAGCTCAAAATTTGGCACGTAGATAGTTATTATGACGTAGGCATTCGTTACAAAAAGATTTCCGGGGGTCCAAAATTTTTATTAACGCAGGCAAAAGCTAGTAAAATATATATCGTTGAATAAGTCCCACCAACGACACAAATTCTCAACTGGGCTAGCTAGCCCACAGTAAGTTAAGAATTTGTGTCGTCTTAGCTCAATCTGTGTGGTAGGTACGTTCAGAAGAAAGAAGGGAAGGAAAGACGTCATAAAATTATTGGTATTACAGAAGTTTCCGCAATACTCGTAATGTCAACTGTTTATTCATGTCTCTGACTAATTCTTATTCATAATGATAGGCCCTGTGCCTATGTCGGCATGGCGGCATGTATAATTACTTCTGCTCGAACAGTCATCATCCCACATCAATGGGCCTGTAGCTTCGCCGCTTCCCACATTTTCCGGTGACTCCGGGAAAACAGGGAAGATGCCTCATATTGTAAACTTTTTCGTAATTCACGTATACAAGCCTCGGTAAACACTTTTAGGTTGGGCGGCAACGGTATTGTGATTATGAATGAATTAGTGGTACCGTGATCAATGAAAACGTCATTTACGTCGCCTCCCGTATTTTTCAGGATAAATGTGTTGATTGGAAAAACATTGCAATAAAATTTAAGTATGTAGTTTCCTGTACTGTCCAGACAGGGATGGATGAATGTAGTTTAACTGAATATATTCTTATTTAAATTTCGCGTCAAACAAATAATTATTTATTATTAACAGGACTTACCTCTTTAATGGAATTTTTTTTGTTCTTATGTATTGAATTATAATTTTGTCAAATTTGTATTGGATAGAATATACTTGTTACTCTTTTACGCAACAACGACTGATTGTATTTTGATAAAACCTTACAAGTGTGAGACATCAGTATAACACATAAGCTATAAATTTCTTGGAAAAAGGCTCCGGAAAACACAAAAACAAGTAATGCCATTTCCTGTAATAAATATTTCAGATGGGATGTTACTTGTCAGAAAATATGACATGGCCATGGTCTGCTAGTTAAATTATGCTCAAGTACAGGTAATAGCTACAAACGCACTTTTTGCCATGTTATAGCTAAACGTAAATAATCACCTTGGGGCGTCTGTGTCAAGTTTTACATAATGCATTATTGCACAGGCAGCAAACACGTCGTTCAAACTTTTTGTGTTCGCAAAAAATATTGAAATTTATTATAATTTTTGCTCACCTGTGCTTGGCTTATGCACTTAGCATTTGACATGGCGAATATGTTCGTATCTATTATATATTTACGTCTTCAAGGAAGTGTACTAAATAATGAGTTCCTGTGTGTAAGAAAATGCACATTTTCTTGTTACTTCACGCTGAATGATCGCCTGACGGCGACCTATCAGCTTTTTGAGGTTCCGTACCCACAAACAACCGTACAAAGGGTAAAAATACTTCAAAGGGAATCGAGAAGGCCGAGACACACTACATCAAAACAAATAAGTATATTTTTGTTTTTCGTATGTGTAAGTGGCCAACACTGGTGTCAGATTTTTCAAGCTGCCTTATGGCTTAAGTATATTGAAAGAAAAAAATAAAGTTACTACAAATAGATGGGAGAAAAATTCGGCGGAAGAAAGGAGGAATGGAAGCTTTTGACGATGATTTAATGATGATTATGACCCAAAGGGCAAAAACGGGACCTTATTACTGAGACTGCGATATCCGTCCGTCCGTCCTTCTATGTCTGTCTGTCACAGGCTGTACCTCATGAAACATGAAAGCTACAAGTTGAAATTTACACAGATGATGTATGTCTGTTGCCGCTATAACAAAAAATACTAATAGAAAAAATATGGTAATAGATAACTTACAAAACAGGAGGCTATGAATTCGATCCGTAGGTATGTATTAGGTAAATGGAATTGAACAGATTTCGTAAATGTTTAGTTATAGTTCTAAACAGGTGAGCCAAATTTCACAAATGTATTTATGTATTTTTGTATGTAAACTAGCACGGAAGTATGCTGCTTAGTAGCATGTGTATCTGTATCTTTTGCATGAGACCTTTGGCTCTATGTATACGTATAGTATACCTATAAAAATATGAAGTGTCGCGCATGTTATAAAATAATAGCGACATCTTTATTTAAAATGCGCATTAGCCTCTGTTCTGACTGACAGAGATATAATGCGATATTGCTACCGGAATTATAGATCCATGCTGGTCTGGGGGAAAAGGAAAAACGCAGAATGTAACAGTTGCCTCTCTTCCCGCGCAGATCGTAAAAGCCGACCGGAATCATGTCAATAGGCGATGCGGCTAGCAACCCATCACTATTTTGATTCCGTTTTCGTCTACAAGCCCACCAACATGCTAAACGTGGCGTTAAGGTTTTATAGACCTGGACTTTGTCTACCCCGCAAGGGAACAAGACGTGATAGTATGTTTTGTTGTGGTAGAGCCTCGCTACCGGCGAAAATCATTTTGCTAGTAGCATGAATGGGCCGGCTCGTCCGGGGAAGTACCACACTCTCACAGAAAATCGACGTTTGAGTAGTAGCTTTATCGCTACTATGCTTCGTTCGGTGAGTGAGAGAGCCGGAGGCCCATCTCCCTCTCCCCTCTGGGGAGAGAAAAATGAAAGGCCGGCAACGCTCCTGTGACACCTCTGGTGTTGCAGTTGTCCATGGGCAGCGGTGATCACTTCCCATCAGGTGACCCACTTGCTCGTTTGCCGTCCTATGACATAAAAAAAAAAAAAAAAAAAAAAAAAATGTATGTATGTTATAGATTTATCCCGAACAAAGGCTTTTCTCTTAAAGTGATAAATCAGACTGTTGGATATTTAACAGAATTAGAATTAACGTACAGCTAACGACGCGAAACAAAATAAAGCAAGGGAATAGAAGCAGCGGTGCGCAAAATCAGAAATAACCCATGTTCCGAACTCCTAGTGGTTCTGTTCGGTGGCAAATGTCAAACGGGATTCGGTCGAGAATAGATCGCAATAAGACGAGATGGGGTAATGCCCTCAGGTTATTATATTATTAAAATTGTACCGGCCAAATGCAGTGGGGTGTCCCGGCAGAGTAGATAGGACCACTTCAAGTCTTACCTTGGATGTCGTACACAAGCTAAACAAAGCTTCAAATATCAAAGAAACCTCTCGAACCCATCTGGCCACCGTGAAGAATGTAGGCCAAATCATCTGACTACTCTGGCTAATATATGGCTCTGGTAGTAAGACTCTGCATGACCCTCTCTGTTCTTCAGAAAAAGACCTGATGATGATGTTGGCCTGCCTGGCCTGTCCAACTGACAATGTGAATATAACTCGGACCTAAAACCAGACTTGCTACTTCACTACTAATCACTCCCTATTATAAATAATACATACATACATACATAATATCACGTCTTTTTCCCTTGCGGAGTAGACAGAGCCCTAGTCTATAAAAACCAATAGGCCACGTTTAGCATGTAGTGGGCTGGTAGGTGGGGAACGGAATCAAAATAGTGATGGCTTGCTAGCCGCATCGCGTATTGTCATGATTCCTGATGCCCATTCCCTCGATCGGCTTTTACGATCTTCGCGGGAAGAGAAGCAGCTGGCACATTTTACGTTTTTTCTTTTCTCCCAGACCGGCATGGAAGCGAAAAATAATAGCCCAAATAAATCATTTAACACGAACACCCAAGACTAAATGTGTAGAATAAAATAAAAAACATAAAATGAGGACTATGTGTTAATTAATTCCAACTTTACCTTATAAATAAGTAATATTATTACATGTATTTAGGTACTTTGTATGTACGTATTGTACGTATTCGAGAATGATGTACGTTATTGTATTGTACAGTTAAGCCAACATTTGTTTTATAAACTTTTTGTTGAAAATTTTAAACAAATTAATTTTCACTATTAGGTACAATGTAATGTTTTCTTATGTTTTCGCGATTGTTACATATTTAAATAAAATTATTTTAATACGGTTTAGTTTAGTTTTTAGAACTGCAAAATCTACACACACACAAAACACACTCGACAAAATAATTTAGACAAATTATATATGATACGGATTAATATTAAGGAAAATTATGTACCTATATATGAGTATTTACCTTATATACTTACCTACTTTTTGCAATCAGTACATAATCTTACGTAACTTCTGACCATATATCCCACCACGGTGTGGCTACATATGGTTTCCTGCAATTTATTTATGCCCAAATGTCTCTTATATTATAATTTTTCTGGTCAATGATTTGCCGGAATTTCGGTTTAATTGTTCGAGAATATTTCGCAACCATAAACCTTTTTTTAAATATTCTAAGATCGCTGTACCATTGTATAACATTGTTTGTTTCTTTTATAGCTGTAATATGATAATCGGCCACATTTGCATTTAAATTATAGAAATTAATTTTTTTATAGTTAATTCTACTCGCGGGCGCCGCGGGAGATTATACGATTTTTTTGGCTATTTAATATCTCAATCTATTAATTGTCACGTTATAAAATATTTAAAACAAAGCAAATCAGACTCTATTTCACTATTCATAGAGTTTTCTTTACGATTTAGGGATTCCAATTCTTAGAGTTATGGGTTCACTACAATCATGGCGGATTTGGAATATCAAATTCATTTCACGTAATCTAAGATACGAGTTCTTGATATGTAAATGCGATAACGATTTACAACTTTTCGCCGACCACCTGAGAGTGAGGCGAATCGACGTGGCAATTATGGGAAATTAACTTTTGACCTGCCGTAGGAGATAGCTATTAAATTTAACATTTTTTTCAATTTCGTAGTATTCAATCAAATGTTGACGTAAAAATACGGAAACGTTTTTGTTCGAAATCATTCTCAGGAAAAAGTGTACGACATTTTTTTACGAATTTAATTATTATAATAATCAATTCAAACACGTATATCAATATAACGTTTAAAATATTTGTTGTCGTTTAGTCATAAAAAACACGTTTCTTATGTGGAGTACACCTTGAATTTTAATTTAATTTTGTAATTATTATTTTTTTCTTATAGCGGCAATTAATACCTATACACATTTGGCGAAACTTTCAATTTGATACAGACCTGTGACAGACGGACGCACGTCAGAGTCTCAGTTATAGGGTCACGTTTGCAACCTTCCGGTACGGAACCCGTAAAAGGAAATTTTTAGTAGACAATAACTTATGGAAGGACGGGAAGGAGTTAACACGACGACATCGGAAGAGAGATCATTGGATCGGACATATAACGATACGCAGAATCATGAATCGCATCAAAATTATATGAAATTGTGAGAGGGCTAAAAGTGGCGCCGCACTGGTGGTAATCATTACAAAACAGGCGAAGTAATTGCGAACATGTTGACACGACGGGTGTGCATCTCTTTGTCCGCTTATCGGGTGTTATTGGGGCGATATGGCGGTCAAAGGCCGCGGGCCGCGCGCGCAGCGGTCTATTGAACCCTCCGCTTGTCACACTTAGCACACGTTTGCACGCTACTTCGCTTGCACGCTTGCACCTCAAGTGGCTTGGCCACTCGAGGGCTGAGCGTGCAAGACAAACTTTTGTTTACAGGGATAACAGGATGTTTAGCTCGCCCACTTCTCACTATCTCTAGGTACTGCAGTGCAACTTAAATATTTAAGTTTACAATTTGTGTGATGAAATAATAATAATAATAATATAATAAAAAAACGTTTATTTTCTCTTCACAATGTAGTTACACCATAGATTATACAAGTCAGAGTAGGGTTTGAGCTGTTGCGTATAACTAGAAAGACTCGTGAAGAGACTAGTCCCTGAATAGGTTCCCTGAGGAACCTGTACTACAGGTAACTAGGCCCCTTCCTTGGCATACTAGTTTTACATGATGAAATGGACAAATCTTGTTCTTTGTATTTATTTATCTTAATCTTACCAAGGTGTCGTATATGCTATTTTTAGGTAAAATGAGAAATAGTTAAAGTTCATTATGGAAACCCAGCTTTTCATGTTTTATTTTGTCGGATACACCGATTAGTTTCAGTCTGTTACGAAGACCATCGGGCAAGTGATAGGAGCAGTGACACGATGGTTACGCTTCCCTCAAAGCACTGGATTTGATCCAGTGGCACTGGATTCCATCCTGATCAATCCAACGAAATTATCGAATCCGAAGAAATAAAACGTGAGTAAAGCCGGGGTTTCCACAATGAATTTGTTTTGCATATTTTTTTATATTATTACAACTATGAATCTATGAATTTATCTGCTGTCTAACGCCAATACCTTTATTATCTAGATTTTATCGTCAGATGTTTGACAACGTCAAAACTGTCAAATTTTTATTTAGTACATAGTACATACCTAGTTTACTGGATCAAATCCGTAAACCCAGTATGTACGGCTTGTATGGTTTCAGTATTCTAAACATGTACTTCATAAACCTCATTGGATTATATCTAGCCACATTTGATCCGAACGGTGTAAATACATGCGATGACGCTATTTATGCAGCGTTCTTGAAAATAGGTCGTCCCTTATCTATCACAGTTCACGACAAATGTTTACACAGACGACGGTTTTCTAGATGCTTGCTGTCCGAGTGCACACAAATGTAATAACATCTGTTTCAAAACAAATTACTTTGTTATGTTTATATGCAACTGCAGAAACAGCAAGTTGAGATTACCTATGAGCTGTTTGGTTTAAATAACGATTATTTGTTCGTATTTTATCCCACTATCACTGCTGTTTCTGATCTCAAGTAAGTCATCCATGTACAAACACTTTTGAAACAACTGATATCAATTTACAAAATAAAACTTATTGAAAGACTGAAATCTAAGGTACGATTATTATTTATTATTCTCTTGTAGTTGTACACATTGTAATCTCCTTCAAGTTTACTACTAATATACTTATTAGGATAAAGAAACTTGCAAATTCATTACTAGTCTATTATCTTACCAACGCTTCTAATGATCATTTCGGGCAGACTGAATTGATTGGAAAAACATCTTATCAGGAGAATATGTACTGAAGACTTGTTTAGAAGATGTACGCAATTAATGTAGGAAGTAAGATAAACAGTTTGCAATCAAATTAGGTCATGTACAGAGTTATCTGATAGAGACAAAACAACAGGCGCCATTACGAAGACGTAGCGCAACGCAATTCCAAATTATCAAATAAAATGAAAACTTTATGTAGCACGAACACAGCCCTGCAAAAACATTATAGCCATTGTCAATCAGGATGATGAAAGGATTGTAACGATACCCCGGGATACATCTAAAGAAGTAATGAAGGAAGTAAGAATCCCAAATATGTAATAAATAGATAACTTCAAAAATTTCAATTTGGCACATTGCCCCAGTAAGATAAATAATAAGGTGCTTTCTCCAAAAAGTCTTAAAAGGTCCTTGTTAGCGTGCTGAGCTATTAGGCATTGTGGTAAACTGCTAAACATTTTAGTAAGCATAACAGTTGCGCATTCATGTCTCCATTTATATTCTGTTTATTCATTTGTTATCGATTATCTCTATCGGGGTCAGAAGTTAATTTTTATTGGTTACTGAGAAATGGCGGACCTCACAGATGGCTATTATAGAATTTACATATCAGTCCTGGTATCTTTGTGTGAGAGACGTGACGTCATTATAATAATCGGCGCTTATAAAGTCAGTTATGGAACAATAGGAGGATATACGCCGGTGGCTCCACCGCTGGCTAGAAAGGCATTATAATATTTAATAGATAAACGGATTTGTGAGCTAGGTTTTAAGCTGGCTTATGATGCCGAAACGTTAGCTGACGTAAATATGGCCACGTTCCGGATAAAATCTCTTCCGTGGATCAAGATAATCTGGTCTAAATTGAAAAACGTCAAAGTGCTATTAGAGAAAATTTGTTGAAGTTGAGCAGAATGACTGCTCCAACAGCAAATTTTACTATTTTCTTATGCCAAAATCCTATTAAAATGGCACTATATTAAAAACATAAATTTGTATCAAAAAGAGGAAGTAGAGCTTCGTACATGGCTACACTAGTACATTGATTAACATATTCTAAGCCCCAAGCTATCGATAGCACACCGCTCTTTGATGTTGAATACAATTATTTTAAAACATAGAGTTAATAAGTGATGCATGTATGCAGCATTGAAAACGCATCCTGCCGCGGCTGCAATCAATATTCCTCATAAGCACCCGGACATGGAGCGATCGCGTCTACACTTCAATAGAAATGCTATCTAGCAGCCGCTGGCGTATCGAATATAAATTACACAAAATTATAGCAGACGCATAAAATCCGCGCTACGTGCCGCCATACAGCGTCGCCATTTTGAAATTCAAACGCTCATCGGCGTGCGTTCTGAAGCCGCGAGTCGGCGACCCCGTGACCGAACGCACATATTAATGCGTTGACCGCCCACGGTCATACGTTACCCGACCAACTTTATTTACAACTCAATATCATAAATGGAGTAGTCATAAAAGTGCTTCGCGACGTGGTGGCGTTGTTATTATGATGTTGCCAGACTCGCCGAGGACGGGTCTCGCCGGACGCCGTCACAGACGCGTTTATTGCTTTCGATTTACACTTTTTCGGGTGTTTACGATCGGACGCGAGGTCGCTTCGCGTCCGTTTTGGTTCTCGTTTCTTTTATGGCGTCGTACGAGTGTTATCCGAGAGATCAGACTGATTCAAATTATAGTTTCGAAAGCTGGATGTTGTCGGTCTACTCGCCGCCTACGAACACCTACTACAAGTCGTAGATTGAAGTACAAATATGCAAATTATGCAAAATGTTCAAGAGGAATCTTTATGCCTAGACTAGTCGACTCATAGGAACAACTTAAATACGTTTCTGCAAATTTAATTACATTCACCCTGTACAACGCTTCGGCTTAAGTGTACCTTTTATTTACTATCTATACACTAAGCACAACCCAGCGGGGATTAGTAACATTGTAAGTAAATGTAAGTATGCAATTAGCTTGCCACCATGTAAGTTTCAAGCTAATAAAAACGTCTGGGTTTACTAGTTTACTGGCCGTTAGTTTTCCTGAGTAACACGAAGCATAGGCGAGGCATACAAAGTTTATGCGAAATGAATACTTAAATAGGCTTAGTATTACATTTGGCAAGATAGCGGTACACTCGTAGATCGATACTTGACATCACGATGTACAACAAATGACCTTTCCGATCTCACTCACTCAACCTTTGCACTAGGCTCGGTGCGATACATATTACCACCTTAGAGCGGCCGCATATTATCAGAAATCCCTGTTAGAAAAATTCTGACGCTCGCCGGAAGCTTGCCGGAAGCACCCCGCATACTATCAGAAATTTTGATCCGGCAGCTTTTGAGCCCAGTCGTGTTTCATCTGTATGCTTACGCACATCTACCTATATGAATGAAGATACGTATGTTATTGCTCTTAGCGCTTTTTTTATTTAAATAAAACAAATCGGCCAAGTGCTAGTCGGACTCGCACATGAAGGGTCCCGTACCATTATCTATACAACATTAGACTATCGGGCAAAAACTGCAACGAAAAACATGTTCTTAGTACGACCGCCATTAATATTTATTTAATTTTGATTTAATTATTTATTTTTAAAGCGATGAATAAACAAATAAATATTTTGTGAATATCAGAAGCGTCTACCTGTTGCCGTTATAAATAACGAGCAAAAGATGGCGAAAAAATCACGTTTGTTGTATGGGATCACCCCTTAATTATTACCTATTTTATTTTGATTCTAGTGTTTATTGTTATAGTGGCAAAAGCAAATAAGTACCTACATCATCTATCAAAATTTTAACTGTATAGTAATCACGGTTTATGAGATACATCCTGGTGACACACGGACATCGAAATCTCGTAATTAGGGTCCCGTTTTACGCTTTGGAACCCTAAAAACCTTGATATTGAAATATGGATTTCAATACTTAATTAATATTTGGCATATTCGCTCCATATCTAAGTCTCTGTGTATTTTATTCTGGTAATTTTCATCATCGCGTTCCACAAACATGGATATTTTTACACATCGGCAATTAAATCTTGAATTAAGCTCATTTTCGTCAAAAACGTAGGTTCCTAAAATACAACCAAACACGTGTGGAGCGTACGGCGGCGGACGGTAAACTGACGCGAATTTCTGATAGTGTGCGGGGCCTAGTACAAAATGTATGGAAAACACGCCTTCCGCCATTTCTAACAGAAAAAATTCTGACGTCCGGCTGAGGTGCCATCCGGCGGGCATCAGAAACGGACGACCCGTTAGAATTTTTCTAACAGTGTGCGGGAGCTAATACAAAATGTATGCAGCGAGTGCCTTCCGGCGAGCGTCAGAATTTTTCTAACAGAAATTTCTGATAATATGCGGCCGCTCTTATGCTATGGTCGTGCGCTTCAGTAATGTCAGTTGTATCTCTATCGTAGTTTGTGGTTGTGTTGGTATGCTAAAAATAAAAACAGTCGGAGGGATTTGCAATAGAGATTCAGATTTCGAACGTTTTAAATATAAGGCGTTCAAGCATAGATTATTAAAAAATGCGTTCAAGTGAAAAGAGCATTCGCTCCAAAATTGAACCATAAACAACAGACTTTCTTTTTTCAAATGTGGTTGGCTGGTAAGGCTTTGTGATGATGGCAGTCGCTTGGCGGCATTCGACAAGAACAGGCGACCGAGCAAGGTCAACTTTACAACTGGGGCGGCGGCGGCGCGGCCGCTTGCCATCATTGATTTCACTATGACGCAACTGGCGACGCGGCGCCCGCCCCACTGTTCTACAACACTAGCCCACGAAAACGTGTTGTGCTGGAGTCAGATACGCAGTTTTGATACGCACCTGACAGGCAACCAAGTCAGAATTACTTTATTGCTGTAAAACCGTTGGCAAACAGCGATAAGCCATGAATGACCCTTAGGTACAAGGCGTAATCTTAAGATATTAGTTGAATAGCTTAAATTATTTATGATTGAATAGGTACGAATTACTTTTTGAGAGTGCACTATTACGTTTTACTAAATATAACAACGAAACTCATAATTTCACAGACTGAAATAGTTAGAGAAAACGATCATAATCAATTCAATGAAAATGATCATACCACTCAGCATATTGACGTCAGCTTATATTTTCGGTGACGATTCGGTTATTTATAAACGAGGACGGAAATGATAAGAAATTGGGAAGTCACAAAAAGAGGAATCGTCGGCTGCCTCCTACGGTGTACATAAGTTTGTCCACAAACTACGAAGAATATACTATCAGACGATCGATTGCCTTATGTTTTCTCTAGGCAATAAATACCATAGACAAATATTGGAGCGGGGGTAAAGATGATTAAAAGTAATACTGTTATGTGTAATGCTCTATGCCTAATATCAATAAGGCAGTTTTTCGGGAGAGACTTCGTCATCGCTTGTGATGTTGATGCAAATGATTGAGAATAATTACACAAGAATAAAGCGATACGACACAATAAAGACACCGAGGATACTGTGCAAGTGCATTTGTCGGTCCGTGAGACTGACAAGCAAGACACATGATAAAAACCGGTATTTATCATTTATGAAATAAATTAAATTATCTATCAAATTATTTGTTTCTTTACTATCAAACACATGCATTAAAATATTAGATACAATTTTTTTTTTGCATTACGGACGTCACAGCAAGGCCTCCTCCATTTTTTCATATTTTCCTTTTTTTGGCTTTGTTAATAAATCAAAGTACCTAATATGTCGATAATGTTGCAAATTTGCAAGGAATCAAATCCAGGTTCAGTTTGCAAAGGAATCAAATCAATATAGGTTAACCTAGGAAGGAACAAGATATTTAATAAAAACTATCGATGTTCGTTCGCCCTTTATGAATGAACACGAAGGGGAATAAAAGGGAGAGGGTAGGTTTGAAAGAAAATAATTAAATGCAGCTTTAGTACAGGTATACAGGCCCTAGACGGAATAAAAATTTAAAGAAATTATGAGGATAAAAAATATGTGTGTGCAAGATATACCAAACATTTTAATAAATATAATTTATTTATGAATAATGTTCTGTATATTTTCCTGATCGTCATCAGGTCCTGTTTAGTCTCCACTGCAGAAGCACGACCCTCTCTGACTACCAGAGCCATATATTAGCCAGAGCAGTCAGAGGATTTGGCCTACACTCTCCACGCTGGCCAGACGGGTTGGAGAGGTATTTTTGATGTTTTAAAGCTTTGTTTAGTTTGTGTTCCCTTAGTCGCCTTTTACGACATCCACGGGAGGACTTGGAGTGGTCCTATTCTACTCTGCCGGGAACCACACGGCAATTTTTACCCAGACATATTATTCAGGGGTTTTTGTTTCAGTCAAATTTAAAATTGTTAGGTACCTACGTGATAATTATAAATATCATGACACACAGATATCTAACCTCCTGATATTCTAAATCTTTACTTGTGACAATCTTAATTCTCTGACTGCCTTTGTCTTGCTAAGTTACCTAGATAATACAGAATTTTAGCTAAGATGCGTCTAAAAGGTTTTAAGTGTGTATTCAGGCGTAACGTAAATAATTTTTTAAACAATCCTGAAAATATTTCCTCAAACTCAAATTGCACTAATTGCCGGAGATAAAAAGAAAACAAATCGGTTATTTCAGTTCCACAGTAATTTGTAGTCCAATTCGTAAACACAGCTGACGAAAGGCGGCCGAAAAAAAAAAGAAATATTCGGGACGTAAGCACAGGCATCTGCGGCGCAGTGCCAAATCTTACTCGGTCCAATTCTGTCAAACGCAACTCGAAAATAATGGCCACTTATTTTTGGCTAATATGCTAATATTCCTTCTTCATTGCGAGGGAAAACCGTCGCTGTTTTTGAAACTTTTCCTTCCAGTCGTTGACAGTTTTGATTATATACTCCCTAGACAACGTCATGCCTTTATTTAATGATTAAAAAAACCGGCCAAATGCGTGTCGGGCCACGCGCAGTGTAGGGTTCCGTAGTTGCGAATGACTCCTCGCACCTTACAGTTTACCGACCAAAAACATCAAACAATGAAACTTGTATGAAATTTTACATTTTCGAGTACATTTTATAAGTTGGTTGCCTTTAACTTTTTAGTTTGTACTTGGTACTCAGCTTTGATAGTTTTCCTTTCAACTTCAGTATATATACTACTGCTGTAAATTTTTTCACGTATCCATATATAACCGTTTAGCAGATAGAGGGGGGGACAGTTACCTCAAACAAAAATTTGCACTTTAAAACCAAATATTTGGGAAACGGATCCCTAAATTGAAAAATGGTGTCCTCAACCTCACAATATTTTTCAAATACCTATTTAACGATACCCAACACGATGGGTTTGTATAGAAAAAAAAAATATTACTTTCTCTTTACTTGTATGGGAGCTACCCGAAAAAAAATTTTTTTTTACGATTTTTATCTACCACTTTTTTGACATGATTAATATACATACCCATACCAAATTACAGCAGCTAGTACTTATAGTCTCTGAGTAAAACCGCGGACGGACAGACAGACGGACAGACATGGCGAAACTATAAGGGTTCCTAGTTTACTACGGAACCCTAAAAACTGGTCAATTTTTCAACGCTTGTGTGCGTGACAGCTTTGTGTTATCACTCGAAATCCGTCAAATTGGTAGCTATGTGTGTGTGTGCGATAGAGTATGGGTTGTACACTATTTTATTCTACGCTTTTAGGCTAATATAGTCTATAGGCTTTAAATACTCTAAGCTTCCAGTGTAATATTTGGAAGATCTTTCCTCATTAAAAGTGATTATAGCATGTATTATTTTATTTATTTTAAAATTTATTGAGCCTATATAAATACAGTACCTAGGTGAAGTTAATGCTACGAGCATTTTCTCTCAGTCTCCCAGTCAACCTCGAGAATATAATCTACTACATACTACAAAGTGTTGAAGAAATAGCTAAAGTTTCAACGTCACAAAATGTCGCTTACTTGATTGGATTGGGCCCTATAAGACTCCAATTACTTTGGGTTGGGCTGCCTATTATTACTAGCACTTTAATAAGGAAAGTTAGTGTAGCCTAATAATCCCATACATAAAAGTGGTTTTTGCAAAAGTGATATAAAAATACCCACATATACGTAGAAGCAAACAGCTAATGAAAAACGTTAGCTTTACGATAGTTTTACGTAATTAAACGTTATTTCATGGACAAACGTGAAAATGTTATTTAAAGTGTATACATATATTTCAATAAAAAGACGTATCAAGATTGTTTACACATGGTTTACACATTATAAAGTACCTAAACAGATGACCATATTTTCGCTAAAGTTCGTTTTTCAAAAAAATCCTTCTGTACAGTCACACTGCAAGTCAATAACGCTTAAAATACAGTATTACTTTCGTCCTTGCTCAGGCACCGGTAGTTTATATTTCCTTTGATATATTGTCTTTGATAATGCAGGGTAAAAGGTTTCGCTCATAATTATTTGAATAGAGATTTATTATTACTTTTTATCTATGATCTATTATTAAGATTTTATGGTAGTGTCATTAGTTATATTTTAAACCACTAAATTATTAATTAATTACCACTAAATTATTATTCATTTAATTAAATTAAATCACAAAAATGTTATAGAAAACTAATCTACATCAAACCCTATATTACTAACTACCATAGCAAACTACCAGAGAACTTGTTAAAAGGGGTAAAAAGTACTTTCAACCCCACTCATTCAGTGCCATGTACTGACGTGTTGGCACATAGTTTAATGCGAACCTCCCCAACACATAAAACATTGATGTGCACTCATGCAAAAGTGTTTTTCTCGGCGATGCAGCAATTAGCAAAGCGTGAATTTTCCTCTTTTAGAAATGCTTGCACTTAGCGCCTCGAGCTTGAGGATTTTAATAACTTGCGTTTTTGAAGACTAGCATGTATGACTCCGATGATAACACAGTGAAAAAAAACAGTACGAACAAATTATAACAATAAACGAGATATTTGTAGGTTCTACGTACAAACAAAATACGCCACAACCATAGAAAAATCTGAGAGAAAAATACGAGTACATCTCCTTATTTCGATGGCTACAATCATTGATTTAAAACAAAATTGAATGTGCCTAATTGTATACCCACAGCAAAATGAACAGGAAAAATCACAAAAATGTTATATTCCTAATATAGTTACCCATTATTTTCATATAACACACTAGGTACTAATTTAATTGAATACAATCATTTCTAAATTAATACACGCAAAAAAATAATAACGCCACTGAGTTAGGTATAAATTGGCAGTAGTTCAACAAACCGAGGCAACAATATGAGCAGGAAAATTGCACAGATAACAAAAAAACTATATAAGCTCAGCATGGAGTCTACAGCACTGATTACAAATTAGCAGGAGCACTGGATTGAATACGCACTTAAATAAATTATTTTTAAATTAGAATTCAAGATTATTTTTAAAAACCTTTAAAATTGTATAAGTATTATTATTGCATTTATCCAGATTACATTGTTATCTTTGAATTTATTTACCTTTAAAATGGAAATAGTTGCCATATTAATCGACTAAAATTTTTCACTCCTTAAAATAGATACTATTTATCTAAGATGTTGGATATAAATCCAACAAAGGTTTTTAAAGAAAGTCGAGTGCGAGGACTAGACTTGGAGTAAGTCCGACACAACAAAATGTAACTTAAGACAAGAATTAGAAGACCTTTTTTATTATTCATACATATAATCACATAACACTAAAATACTATTTCTCGAGCAATATCAGTCCATCACATGGAGACTCGAGCTCACAAGAAAACTCGCTTGCACTAAATAGTGCGAGCGAGTTTTCTTGCGAGTTTAGCAATATTCTTTTAAACTCGAGATATCGCTATGTTCGCAACACATGAGCTATGTCTTTATGAGTCGAGTATTCTGATAAGAGCTCTAAAATGTGGACTCGATTCGAGTTTTCAGCAACACTAGTGGCTTGATTGGAGCTCTCAAGTAGACTACCTACCTATCTACCTGCGTCCACGAACACATGTGTATCAATCGCGAAAACATAAGAAAACATTATGGAGATCTCAAGTTAGACTGGTAGTTTTTTCAACAAGTTAGACTAAACAAAATTTATATTAACACAACCAGCCCTATACTTTTATTAAGTCATCAAACATACACAGGCCATACCACTTCACACCATAATACTGCTCAGTACATAATAACTATAGCACGACTCGTTCATTACAAGGAGACTCGAGCTCATCAAGAAAACTCCTTTGCACTCATCGAACTCGAGTTTAAAGGGATACTCGCTAAGCTCGCAACGCCACACATTGAGCAAGAGCTGTCTGTCTTCGAGTCGAGTCGAGTCGAGTTTTGTGATTAAGACTGAAATAAAATGTGGACTCAACGAGTTAGGACTCAAATTTTTAGCAATACTAGTGTTTATATTGATTGGTGTTCTCTAGTAAAACTTGTCACTTCATTCCTTTTGTTATAAACGTGCGTTGAACTTGGATGGAATTTTTCGTAGTCGAATTGGGACTGTCCTAGAGAATTGGAACGGTTCCGGTCACGATAGGCTAATTATTTTGTTTACTTTCCTGTTACTACTGCGACGTGTAGTATTCGGGTGCGTGGGGGTTTCGGTTAGGTATCCGTTTTGAGGAAACATTATTATGTGAATCTTCAAATTTGAAGCACAAGTAAACTATTCTCGTCTATCATTGCCTTTTAAGTATGATAAGGTTAAATTGATTAAGCTAATAATTTATTAAGTTGCCGCGCGTTTAATTTAACGTAGTGCCTGTGTAAATGACAAAAAATATTGATTGTTTATTTCCACTCTATATTTGAAACTCATTTGAAGTTGGAACCACAGAGGAAAAAGTAGGTACCTGTGAAATGTGAAACATCATCATCATCAGGTCTTTCTAATCTCCGCTGCAGGAGCACGACCCTCTCTGTACTACTAGAGCCTGAGTAGTCAGAGGATTTGGCTTTTATGTGAAATATAGAGCTAGAATATTCAGAGACGGAATAAACTTGCAAATGGATTTCAAATGTAGAGTTACTATAACTCGCAGATATTCCACCAGTGTCCTCCGTTGACATTCATAATCCTGAGTTATTTGACACCGTCAATTTAAAAGTCCAACAAGTGGACTGCAACAATGCAGTTCGTTGCACCCGCTCGGGGGAACTCTTATGAGCTCTTTTTGTAACAAAAACGCCCAAGGTCGATGCACAAGCATGATCGCCACAATTTATTTATTTTTGTCCAGTTCGCTGCAGTTTCTTGGAGCAATGACCTAAGTTTACTTAGTTATTACTTGGGTTTATTTGCTTACTTGACTAGCTGGGTTTGCGTTCAAAATACTGAGTCATGCGTAAACTGCATTAATGCTGCAGCGAATTATGGATGGCTTTAAATGGCTTTGTTGATGTCATCTCTTGCTTTTGCAGGCTTTTGTGTTACTTCAGGTTATTTAGGTTGAAATTAAATTTAGCAAAAGTTTTAAAGCAAAGTTTTGAGATTTGAAGCTTTCATTTGTAATTGATATTTAATACTGTTGTTTTTGTTACAGGTACGGTATAAGTTTGGTGCCGAATTACGTATGTAGTTGCATTATACTGTATATTCAATCAGATATAGAAAATCAGGAGATGCCAGAATAGAAAACATTTGGTAATTATATTGCATATTACATTGCAGCCTAACTTGAGAGTTAAGGTTCAAAATATTTGTACACTTTAGTATCCTACTGTTCAGTTAAAATACTTCAATGGATACGACCTAGTAATACATAAATTGTGTGTGCCTATCCAAAATTCTTCCCGAACATCATTTATTTATCCAAAAAATCTGGTAAATACACATGTATCCTATATTTAGTAGATACCGAGTACAAGATACAAGAGTTTCTTTCGGCGTTACTTCTCTGCAGTGGTCGGTTCTAAAACGGTAGTAGTCTGTAGCTTTCGAACAATAATTAATGATGTGTAATAAATTCCACTTACTGTTAAATTATAATTATTAAGTGCCTGAATAAATATTTGAACGTACATAAAATAGTATCATAAAACCTTATTTTCTAAAGTCACTTAAAAGTTCGAGATGCTTTTACTGGTTTCATGTTCATGAACCTAAGTAACAAGCATCCGTCTCAATTTACGCAAAGTTAATAGAATCATAAAATACTTGGTTCTGAAGGTCCCGGCGAGGGTCGACGTCCTATGAACAGCTGACAGGAAAACGAGGTACGCCCCCGACGGTCGACGACCCCGGGATCTACCTTTATTTTATGGGTTATATCCTAAAACAGGTGTGAGTGCAAAGTTGCAAACTTGCATTTTAGCAAGAGGAGATTGTGATCTTATAAAATAAATTGAAGGCTTAAGCCGAGACATCCAAAAATATGCAAATTGGGGTTGAAGAAGAAGAAGATTTGGCGTGAAAGCGTAACAAACAAACAAACAAACTCACTTTCACATTTATAATATTAGTTAGGATATCTGTTGAAGTTTTTATAATAAAGTCAGGTACAGTGGGGTCTTCTTGGAAGCTTGTAAAAATAATGTCAGCAACTAAAATTTGAAAATATTTTTCCATACTTTATCCGAAGTATCTTACTTAGTTTCATGGCTTTCTTAGGACTATAAATGGAAGATTAAAGCAAGTGTATTGAAATTTATTCGTCTTTAAATTTTAGACGTAATACTCTCCTTCTTTATTTAATTTTAAAATGTACAGTTACGTAAAGGTCTCACTCACTTCTGCAAATTGTTTATTTACGTTACGGTCGGTGCGATAAAATTAAAATTTTCTGATCTAAATAGTTAATTTCAAATTCTGATTTAAATAGTCTTTTAATTTCCCACCAATAAGCGGAATATTTGTGCACTGGATTTACGCTACAACACCAGTGTGGGCTGTTGTGTTGTTCATGGCTATTAATTAGGCCTATGAAGTTGACATGGCTTGAAGAATATAATATAATGTGAAATTAAACTTAGTACGAAAAATTATTTTTACTTCTCTTAGTAACTTGGTTCAGCAGATTCTTCAATTTGTATGGGTTCGAACACAATACATTTCCTTGAAAAGTTTTCTATTTTTTTGCAAGTCACCGAAACCGCTCGTGAGCACGATGTACCTAGGTAGGTATATTTTTTGCTTACTCGCGAGTTTATTTGCGTTGTTGCCATGTGCCGTAGATTGAGGTTTGGTTTTTTGGGAGTTCTACATGTTTTCGCAGGAACACACGTATTGCCTAACGACCCAGATTTGCCTGTTGCTAAATTAGCAGTCAAGGTCATTACCCCTGGCCACAACAAATCTTTCAACCTCATTATTCGATTACAACGCGAATTTAAAAACATTTAAATAAGAGACGAAACGTTTCTTGCACAAACAACTCGTTTCAATACCGGTTCGAGTGCGTCTCGCTCGCACGCTTGATGAGTAATTAGAGCGAGCGGGACGACGATACAAGGTCACTGGTCAGCCGTTCGCCGTCAGACAGTGAGGCGCGCGGGGAGGGGGGAGTGCGCGGGCGCAGACGAACGCGGCTGGCAGCAGACATGACGTCAAATCACGAACTTGCACGGAACCTCTCATGCGTAGGAAAACTGGATGCGTGCACGACACTAAAAATGTATGTACCTGCGTCTATAGTAGTTCTAGTGCATTAAACGCTGCCTCGTTTGTTATAGCTGGCAGAGGATGAGTCACGTCAGATAGCTCTTGTTAGTATTGATAACGTCTGCCTATGCGTCTGCCGATAGCGTCGCTGTGAAAAAGTCATTGATGTAATAGGTACCAGGTGGCCGACAAGCCTGTCTATTGATGACAATGAAAATTCCAAACATTTTTAATACAAACAATTAACAATGCTCTAAAGGCGAGAGAGCGTTATAATCGGTAATATTGACTAAGGCTATGAAATAATAACTCAGATCTTGAGTTGAGATCGGCGAAGAACTCTTAGCGCCACAGCTTGTAGCATACCTATAATCAGTTTCTAAAAACCAGAGTCTTTCCAGTTTATTTTATTCTAGGGCATTTAGAATTTTTAAATTACTTAAATGTTATTATTGGAGTAAAATGAAATGGCGCAGGTCGTCATTTACCCACAAATTTGGGGATCAAAAGACATTTGAGAATAACCGACCTTACCGTTTATCCATCAATCCAACATATGGAGTTGTTGTGCAAGAAAAAATTCTGAGAAAAGTCAGCAGCCAAGAGAAGTCCCAGAATGTGTCGCTGATATTAATCCATCACTTTGTCTAGATCCCAACATTTTTACTTCATAAAAAAAACTTTTCAACGGTCCTCATGAATCTTACACCCTAATTGGACGAGAAACAACAACAACAAATTAAATAATTGACGTCAACAATAGTTGAGAAAATAAAATTAACATTGATATATACACAACAACGATATATGAATATCTTACGATGAATGAATAAAAGATTTAATTATTTTTTTATTTGATCGTATTTTAATTAGATTGAACTATTTTCTCTTATTTATAACAAAAGTTGCTTGTAGTAAAATAAGTGAATAGCGACTACATTTCAATCATGACTTTGAAGATAAATGAAACCAAAACCATATGCGTTAATTGAAATGATGTTTTTTAAACTTATACGAGTAAGATTGGGCCTAATAAATTGACTTGGATATAATTCTTATTCGGGACATGATTACCTTAATTATTGATCATCTATTGCCATTAAAATCTCATAGTGTTCATCAAAATTAAAAATTACAATGTCAAATCCCAATGGTCAAGTTAAGCAAGTGGAAAAAGAAAAAAAAAGTGACGGATGGAGATAGCTCTAACTCATCGCCTATGGATGAAGACTCCGTGCTTACACGCTTTTTCTTATTCCTTTTAACCGGTGAGCAGGTTTTTATCAGTCTATAGTATACGATAAAAGGCCAGCAACGCTCTTACACCCTTGGCATTGCAGTTGTCCATGGGCAGCGGTGTTTACTATCAGGTGACCCCCAAGTCATCTCATGGTAGTGGTCACTGCTGCTCACGGACAACTGCAACACCAGGGGTGTGAGAGAGAGAGCACCTGGCATTTTCTTTGAAATAGCATGGCATTTAAAAAGGCAGTTTCCAGAAAAGTCATTATCACTCTTTCAGAAATAAATCCAAGTTGGCTACAATACGACGGCGAGCGCGTTTACGCTGCCCACAAGTTTCCTAGTATATTTCTTAGGTATATTTACCACTGCGCGTGCTGAGTGGGGAGCTTGTCACGCAGCCAATTTTAAAAATAAACAGTTGTCAAACACATGCACTTGTTGCGCAATAATCGCTTTTTGATATTTGACGGCTTTCGTAAATAAAATACTGGCTTTTTCATCATTATGAAATTGGTGGTCTTCTAATACTTTATGTGAAACTTCTCTACTGCAAATCATATCATCATAGATATCAGAATATTCATATCATCATCATCAGGTCCTTTTTAGTCTCCACTGCAGGAGCACGACCCTCTCTACACTACTTACTCATAAGCTTTATTTAGCTTGTGTTTCCAGTCGCCTTCTACAACATCCACGGGAAGACTTGGAGTGGTCCTATTCTACTCTATCGGGAACCTCACGGCAAATCATATAACTTACTTATTTTTGTAAATATGTGTAACAAACACTACCTTCCTTATTGCCATTTCATAAATTGGAAAACTAAGAAACTACGAAGAAGTATCCTTTAGTGCCAAAGATTGTAGAGAACAGGTTTTTAAATTCGCATTGTAAACGATGGAGTTCAAAGATTTGTTGTGGCCAGGGCAGGGGTAGTGACCTTGACTGCATATTTAGCAACAGGCAAATCTGGGTCGTCAGACATTACGTGTGTTGCTACAAAAACATGTACAGCTCCCAAAACACCTAACTTCAATCTTCCGCACATGGTAACAAAGCCAAGAAATTCGGGAATAAGCAACTTAAGAGCTATTTATTAAGCTAATAAGCGGTTTTTTAACCACTATTTCAACTAGAGTCAAGAAAACACTTCATCATGAAATGTTGGTAAAGATTGGTGAAGGAAGCTAAACATCATTTTTGAACCACGCACTTTCCAGATAAATAAAGATATTTTAAATCTATATTTATATTTTAAAGAGGAAATAATCGATTGATTGTTTGTTTGAATAGAATAGGCTCTGAACTGAATTCATTTAATGTTACTAAACACTTTCACGCTCTTTGTTTAGTTACTCAAGAATTCTTAGGGAATTTGATTCTGTGGTCAACCTATGAATTTTCTGAAGAATTTCGATACGTTTTCTGTACCTGCATATTACCAAAAGTATTGGACTTCGGTTTCTTGAATACCAACCACATTTCTTTATCGAACTAATAGCCTCCTATATAACATTTAGATGCGGTGAACTGATGTCAGAGCTCGGTAATTAGCAATTTCTCTCATTAATGGAGCGCCCCTGGCGGGCCACGTGAAAAACTGCGGCTGTAGTTGACCCAAATACGTTTCATCTGGAACCCTGACACGACCCGCGCCTCCCAAGCCACGGGAGTTCACGCTTCGCACGGAAACGCATTTATTTTTAACTTCTTTATGCAATATTCTTTTTTAAACTTTTGCGCTTCAAACACATTATTGATATTATCATTTCATCGTCTCGCTGCGACCACGATGGATGTAACTCCATAGGAACGTCAGCGGAAATAAATAAATAAAAAGTTTCGTGCCAAGTCCTGTTAATAAATAAATAAATAATAAATATATACGGATAAATCACTCAGATTGAGCTAGCCCCAAAGTAAGTTCTTATGAAAGACTTGTGTTATGGGATACTAACTCAACGATACTATATTTTATAACAAATACATATATAGATAAACATCCAAGACCCGGTCAATCTGAAAAAGATCGTTTTCCATCTTGACCTGACCAGGGATCGAACCCGGGACCATCCGTGTCGCAGGCAGGCGTGTTGACCGCTGCGCCACGGAGCTCGTTAATATCAATAATTATGTACTTTATGCAATAACTATAATAGCTATATAACTGTAATAACTATAATAATTATTTTTATTGAATATGAGGGTTTTATGATATAGCTGGTAGTTATATCATTGAAACTAACGTGAGATAAATACATTATATTTAAAAACAGGTCAGCCATTATATCTAAAAAACGCCGAAGTATCCCGGGCCCTTACTGCAGTAAGGGCTTATAAAATACATAATAATACTTCGGCGTCGCGCATCCTGAACTCGCCTTGAAAATGGACTCCTGATGAGTTCGAAACTATAGTCGGCAGTCCCGACAAAGTAGTACGTGAGTGACCCGTTTTAAATATAATAGCTGGTAGTATTCATTATGGTCCAAACCTGCTAATCGATGATTTTGATGAAGCATCAATGTTTGTTTGTTACTTTTGTCGATCGTAATCTAGAAGCAACTAATTATTGGAAAGGACCTTTCACGTCGCTTTCAACTTTTCAGTTTGAAGGAATTCTCCTTTACCTATTTGGAAAATACAAACCCTCATTGAGAAACTAGAATCGCTTTACTTCTTTATTGTCCAACTAAAGAAAATTGTTTGAAAATTTTATATTTTCGTTCATATTTAGTCAGAGTCGGGTTAGATCATGAATTAAATTCGTATAATATTTGAAAAAAAAAAAGATTCTGTCACATTCCATCCAATCTAAACACTCACATAAAATCATCCAAGTAAACGTAACTTACACATTGTATTATAGTACAACTTACGTAATATAGCCTTACTAGACAAAGGTTACAATATATCAAATGGAAACGCTTGCTCGCCTGGCTTTCACCGCCCCACCCTACCCCCTCCACAGCACTCCAGGGGGTGGCCCGGGAATAATAATTTTAGCTCGGCACTGGCATGGAAATGAAAAATGTCAGCACACACGACATAGTTACCTGATGGGATTCCGCGATACCAAACTATGAAACCGGGAATCCAGGTGTGGAATGTTTGGGCACAGTTTGGAAATTCTGACCACTATGATGTGGTATTAGGCAAAGAGAGAATTTGAGAGCTCCCGACAAAACCTACATTTACAGATGATCGATTTTATATTGGTCTGTTTTCATTCTCGCCATGTTAACCAAACTGTTTTGGAAACAGTTTGATTTTAGAAACTTTCTTTTCCTCCTTTTGTAATAGAACCTAACATAAAATCTAGACTACCTTTTTAATCCTGCCAAGTACACCAATTTATAATAATATTCTCAAAATTTTGTCTAGATTAAAATTAAAATCGTTTAGTTACTAAGTACTAGTTGTTTGCTGTAGTTGTGACTTGTCTGAGGTAGATTCATCAAAATGTTTTGACAACAGAGAACATATAGCTAGATGTAGTTTAAGCATACTATGCATATTGTATGTAGTGGCGTAGATATCATCTATTCAAGATTTCAGTGCCTCAGCATTTGAAATTCTTATATACCGAGGAGGGGAGCAGCACATAAAACTAGGGAGACCGTACATAAGGGATCTAAGTACTAGGGCTTTAGAAATACGATACCGACAGGATGAGGAAACGGTACTGGAGGAAAAAATAAAAAGTGTGTCAAGAATCAAGAATGTAGTGTACCATCTTTTGTTCGGCGGCGAGTGCTCCATTTTGAGCGGGGATTTTTTCGTCAATGGTCCCGAAAGCTTGAGGACGTGCTTAATCTTACTAGCGTTTTAGAAAAGGGAAAGGTACAAGTATCATTGGCGTACTCGAAAAAGATAATAAGTTATACGTAGCTACTCTCAAAATAATAAAATACAATACATCCCTAATTTGATGAACTGCTGAGTGGAACAAATCACTTGGGGGAAATAATGTTACAAAAAATAATAAAATGTATTCTGCTTACATTTCACATGTTTCTAGAGTCAACCAAGTTTATTTTAGGATTTAAAACCTGAAAATAGCCACAGAATATTCATTATTCATGGCCATTTAAAAACGTTTTTGTTGCCAGCGTTATTTATTCAAAATACCTAGGTTTTTATGCACAAAAACTGAGACGACTGACCTGACCAAATAATCTTATTAGATTGTCAAGGAAAAACTTTTCAAAGTAAAGCTACATAGAGATTTTTAGCATTATTTCTATTGGACAACCTCTGTGGCTCAGAGGTACTGCAGACTGCAGGTGCCTTTGAATCTGAGTTTGATCCCCTGCCAGAACGTGATGGATAGCCATCTTTTTCAGATTGGCCTGGACTTTGTATGTTTATCTATATAAGTATTTTAGTACTTACTTGTTGAGTTGGTACCCTGTGACACAAATTCACAACGTAAGGTCGGCTAGCTCAATCTGTGTAATTTGTTCCGATATATTTATATATTTCAATGCTTCCTCGCTTGTATATCTACCTTCGTCTCTTTACCCTATTTACGTTACAGAGCCCTACTTATAATTCTTACCACTAATCGAAGAAGGCGGGATTTTTAGAGCACAATTTAAATAAAAACAACGAAATTCGTTTAGGATTTATTGCATTTGATGGATACGTGGAACGCTCCAATGTGTGTGGTCCGATGGACAGTCGTCTGAAGCCAATCGTCGTGTCGTGTCGTGCTTCAGTTGCCGCCATCGCGTGCGCTGTCGGGTGGGAATGGCCATTGAGACAGAAGGTGGATCAATGAACTTGGAAGATGAGACGACGCACGTGCGGTACTCACTGAAATGTGCGATGCTAAACCAGCTAATATCTTACTATAAAAGTTTGTGTTGATAAAATATCACGCAAATTGAGCTAGCCCCACTGCAAGTTGTGAACTTGTGTTGTGTGATAATAACTCAACGATGCTATATTTTTTAATAGACCGGCAGCTTTTCCAGGCTGAGCCATGTATTGTACTTATAAACCTTCTCATGAAATACTTAACTTTTTTGAGTTTATCGCGGACATACAGACAGACGCGGTGGAGGACTTTGTTTTGTAATATAGTAAACATCCAATCCCAGCCAATCTAAAAAAAAGGGACTGTATGATTTGTATTTTTAGGCTTCTAATTTTATTTTTAGTTAGTTTTATTGTTAGAAATAAGAATAGTAAGATATACTTAAATAATTTGTGTTTCTTGTTAACAACAAAAAATGTTGTAACATATTAAATCAAAAAATATCGTTTTCCGTTTTGCAGGTCCTTTATAAATAAATAAATAAATTTATATTAAATTTAAGCAAGGTTAGGCCTCAGAGCTAACGTGGATTAACACTATAAATTGAAGAGTGGACAACAACTCTGCAGCACCGTCTTCTATCTTTGACCCCTACCTTGTAGCAGGCTTTAATTAGTCCAATATTTTTCAAATGAGGTTGGCACTCTATACGTTAATACTTACAGATTTTTTCTTTGCTATAGTGATGTATTCATTATTGTCATATGTTTTTTTTTTCTTTCAATATTTACTGCGCCAACCCTGCCTCTATTTGGATTATCTTCTACCCAAAGGTTGGCTGGAAGAGATTGCGTCATGCGATAAGCCCGCCTTTTGTACCAATAATTTCCTTATTGTCTGTTTTTAATTCATGTATTGTTTAATTTTAAGTGTTGGTGCAATAAAGCATTCATTCATTCATTCCTTTTTCCACCTTAACGCCAACACGCTTAACGAGGTTTGTGGATCTTATGTCCATGGCTTCTATCTACCCCTTAATGGGTAAAGACGTGGTAATATGTACATATGTATATATATAAACCATACATTATATATATAAAGCAACCATCTACTAATGATGACAAAAGTGTTGTAGCCTGCCTGGAACACGAAACATGCATTACCGGAGTATTTCATATGTCACGCTGGCTATTACCAAACAAATGTATTTTAGGGAATTCAGGGATAAATACATTATTTAAAGAGCAGACGATAAAGGAAGAACATTTTATGTGTTATTTTTAGTAGTTAAATTTTTCAGGAATACTAAAGAAGTTACGTCGCAAGGTGATTCGATCAATATGTAATTGATTTGGTCATTTTGCTCAAATCCTAAAAAAAAGCAAACCATTGTTATTTTTAAGTTGTTTTTCAGAAATCGTTCAGAATGTTAAGGCATTTCAGGCATCGTTGAAAAAAATATTTTCTCTATGTTTATTGTGGTTCAAAATCTAGAATTGGGCGAATCCACAGGGCGAATCCGTTGTATGTAAGCGTAATTGATTTCGTGAAACATGCAATTTTTCGTTTTTTCAGTAAGAGTAGTAACAAGTTTAAACATAATTAGGTCATAAATAAATCTTCATTTACCTTTACGATGGTTTACATAAAACAAGCAACTAACTTACATGTGACTTTGTAAAGGGCTATGATCGGTGTTTCTCTACGACGCCGAATTAGAATTGAGAACATCTATAAGAACAAAAGTCACTGACATAGCTTAGCAGATTATCTCTTTGAAGTGGCTGTGGGCGGGGCACATAGCGCGCAGATCCGATGGCCGATGGGGCAAAAAGGTTCTCGAATAGCGACCGACCAGGTACCAGAGACGCCTATGTCCAGAAATGGACAATTTGCGGCTGAAATTATGATGATGATTGATTGTGAAAACAGGTGAGATTCTTTGCAAAATTCTTGCAGCTATTAATATAATGTTATGGGTACGTCCTATTCCTACATAGGTATCGTCGCTCCTAATGAAGATTTATTATCACATAAAAATAGCAAGGAAACTTGAAATATTTGTAATTTTTACAAATTCTTAATATCATCCCAGGTATTTTTATGGGCGCGTGTTTTTCGGACGTTTTTGTTCACAAGCATGCAATTAGTCGGCTGTAGCGTACAAAACTGTAACACAACTGGCGGGGAATATCTTTATTTACTAATTAGTGAGTAATTATCTTTAATTGTGAACTTGCTTTGCCGGCCGGTGCGCGTGATAACGTCTCTGATTTATATTTTTACATTACTGTGTTGAATAGTTGCACACACAGTTAATTGCGGGGCTAACTCAATTGAGAAAATTTCAAATTTTCTACCCTCTGATTATATTCGATAGTACCTACTTAAAAAACTACGACGGTCGCATTTCTCAAGTGATTCTCAAGAAATCTTGAGCAGGTTCGATAATTACAGGATTCTTCTGTCGATTCAGTATTTGGTATATTTTTTAAATGATTCTAATGTGTTAGAATCCACAAGCACACACACACATAGCACACACATTGTTCCAAAGTGCCATAGATGGTGCTTTGGAACAATATGAGTTGTCTGTGATAAGATTCAAGATTTAGAGTTTGTAGAATCAGGACTACTAGCTTTGTTGATTAAAGATCTCTTGATTGTTTGATTCCGTGACAGATTTTTCATCTATAAACTGCAGAACAGCGCAAATTATCACAACGAACGTACTGCGAACGCGGAACAAATGATACTCGTACATGGTTCCTGTCATCGTGTCATTTGCCCATCACGTCGCGTAATGTGCACGCCTCTGGTAATTGTCTTCTAGGAAACCGCTCCCGCCGACAATGGTGTGGTTCACTTACAAACTGTTTATTATTGTTAAAAATGTCTGCCTAACTACAATGTGTAAGATCTTTTTGCTGATGAATTAGGCAATGTAGCGAAAAAAATGCATGCCGTTGTAGTGGCATTGTTTAGATCATCTTAAAAGACTGATGATGATGATATGAAGATTGTTAGCCGATATCCAAGTGATCATAGCTTTGAACGACAGGTGCAGACTGCAGATATATTCTTGAGAAATATGTGTTGTAAAAATACAATGTTGTGTGGTTTCCGGACCACTCCAAGTCATCCCGTGGATGTCGTAGAAGATGACTTAGGTAACTAAAGCTAAACAAAGCTTATAAAAATCAAAGACACTCTCAAACCGTCTGGCCAGCGTGGAGAGTGTAGACCAAATCCTTCCGGTGAAGGAAAACAAAACTACTTACGGAAAATTGACTAGCGAATGTTCACTAGCATGAAAATGCACATTAAGTCTACTACATTTACATTAGCGATGAGTTTCAATTAATAAAAAATAATAAATAAATAAATATATACGGACAAATCACACAGATTGAGCTAGCCCCAAAGTAAGTTCTTAAGTAAGACTTGTGTTATGGGATACTAACTCAACGATACTATATTTTAAAACAAATACATATATAGATAAACATCCAAGACCCAGGTCAATCTGAAAAAGATCATTTTTCATCTTGACCTGACCGGGGATCGAACCCGGGACCATTCGCGTCACAGGCCGGCGTGTTGACCGCTGCGCCACGGAGCTCGTCAACAAATCAAGAAATTTAAGAAGATAGGTACTGTATAATAACTACATCTACAAATTCCCGTTCATAGTTCTTTGAAAATCCAATAGTAAGTATATGTATTTATACACATTGTTACGTTGCTCTTACTTAAATTACTAAAAGCAATTAATATTCGGTGGAAAAACATTTATCTTCATCTTTTAGTAACAAAACTTTTCTTGAGAAATATTTTATGAAGATTAATTGAAAACGAGAATAATTAGGTTGAATAAGATTTACAGAAAATGCTAAACAAATGGTTTTTACCATCGTTAGTAAAATCCCTCTAATTAATAAATTAATTAAAAGCCACGGGCCAACTTATCTAAAACCAGGATGATCATTAAAATCTAACAGAATACCATACCTACTATTAAAAAAAACTACGATGTAAACAACAATTTGAAACCTGTTATTGGCTGCATAACTGATTATAACTATTATATATTTCTATGTAAAAGCTGTTTGTTTTCCTTAATAAAGTGAAATTTAATTCAAGGGTATCTCTATCAAGTATTAAATCACCAGTTATTGTTATTTGTATTTCTGTCGTAGTATTGTATACCTATCAGTTTGTATCTAAACGATATTCTCCTTGATTTCCAAGTGGCTCATTACCACCTCGGTACCAAAGTGAGCGGCGTTGCGCTTCGGCCGCGCCTGCCGCGACCGCCAATCAGAGGCATTGCCACCACACGGCAACTGGTTTGCTTGCAAGTCTCTATACGCAAGAAATTCCTGGCAATTTAAAACGCAGATACTAACTTCAGAAACGTTTTTCAGAAAATTTTAAGTTTAAAGTCACTTGCTAGATCTTATCAACCTGGAATTTTGTTGCTGGAAATTATGATGTCGACAACATAGTTACACAAATTATAATCTAACATTGAAATTACTTGTGTTTTTACTGTCTTACGTAATGTAATCTCTCGTTTTAAGGCTAGGCATAAGTATTATAGTCCGTGGGCCAACGCAAAAATTTAATGAATTATCTTAATGTGTAAATGGACACTACAAATTGTCGCTCAGCTACATTTGCGCGAAACCTGTGAGGTAGTCTATTATAATAAAAAAACGTGAACTGACATACATTACTATGTAAATACGCCGCCTATCTCTATTTTGGTCGAGGTTTCTTAGGAAAACAGGCCGTAAGCACGTAATAAAGAACTCAAAATACGCGCTCTGTCTACTATTTATCAGTTGTAATGTCTTACAATTCCCACGGCGCGAGGCCAACTCTGCATAAATATGACCAAAATTAAAAATAGACCGTATTTAGTATGCTGACGGTACGCGCGAACATGCAAATTGTGCGAAACATATGCGCGCTACTGCAGATAACCGGGCTAGATTGAATACGACAAACTTGGTTTCTATACAGACTTACATTTTGGCTTTATCAATTTAGTCGGATAGTGTGTAGCTAGCCGTGCGTATAATCCACGAAAATTCGGAATGTCAATGTTACGTAGTGTTAGCGAATAGCCTCGGATATCTTCAAGTTGGCCGTGTTACCCGCCTAGTAACAGAAGTGTAGCGTATGCCTAGATGTTTATAGGCGCGTGAGACGTGAGGGCGGCACCGCATGGCGAGCGTTGGCTTGGAGCGCTGCCGCGTGCTCAAAGATTTTATTATTTTTCTTGCTACCCTGATAGATGATGGATGTGGCTAGACCAGATATCACCCGTTCCAAGATGGTTCCAAGTAGATGAATTTGCTTACTGCAGGAATAGGAAAAGGTATCAGAGAATAAACTTAAACATCCAACTAAATTCATTCGGGTTTTATAAATGAGTAGCCATAATAATGAAGCCTCATTGATTATGGTGATGGGACTTTGAACAGAACCCTGAAAAATATTCATGATATATATTTAGTTGTTATTCAGTCGTGATATAATTTTCGCAGGTGCTATTAGCCGTCTAAATTAACAATTACACCTTTCGAATCCAACTCTTCACTGACCGAACCTTAACAAAAAAACTTAAAAGGCGTTGAAGAAAAACAAGTCGCTAATGATCTCAGACTTTTTATAGAAAGGGACAAAACGAGCCAGCATGGGGCCAATTACAACTCCCGTGCTTTTCTATGGAAAGTGTTAAAAACTGCTGCCGTTGCCGACGATTATATAGCGATTATTGAGTGGAAACGTTCACTTGGCGGGGTGTCCACGATGAGACGGGGCGAAAACCTGCAAGCAAACAGATTTAGTTGCACAAGTTTGTCTTTATAGTTTTTTTTTAGATATTTGAATGGTACCCGTGAGCTGGTCTAGTATTCTATTTAGAAGTCTCGCTATTTAACGAGAGACGTGCCAGTGTTTTTGAAGATTTCAAAGAGAAATTCAGTAGCTTTCGCTTTGCATTGTCTTTCAGTAATTTCAGTCAGTGACCTATAGCAGTGAGTTATAGATTTCATCCGTTTCCTACTTCTGTTAAGAAAACATAGAAAGCGGACATTGACCCTAGCCAATCTGTCCTAACATTACGCCGACATGGTCCCGATAGCATCTCTACAAGTCTACTGCAAGTTAACAAGACAATAAGACCATGTACGGATCAGATAACCATCTGAATAAATCAAGTGTCTCCTCTAGGATGTTCTAGGCCTACTATTTTAGTTTTCAAATGACTTACTTTGAGAATACCGTACCGTCATTAAACTAAACGACTTGCTAGAGGATCATTTTAAATTATCTTATTGTCCGTACTGCACATGTCGCTAACTGCCAAGTCATATTCAGAGTTAACTTCTATCATCAATATGATGTTTTATAATAAGTTCCTTGCAGATTTACTGATGAATATAATGTATAGTAATGTGCCATTCTTCAAATTTGCAATTGACTCAAGTCGTTCCGTGGGATTTGATTATCAATTTTTATTATGTAATCCCTCTTATCAGCAGTTCTCCGCAACACTATTCCGAGAATAATACCTAAGTGTTGAAATTACACCAGCAACACTTCAAAAACCCGCTAAAATGTGTAGTTTCTCTAACATCTAACAATTTGAGTGAAACTTACGCAGCAATCTCCGCGAATGATATAGCCCAACGTACAATTTCAAGATACGACGCACTGATACGCTCGCATTACTATATATTACCTGCTCCTAGGTCCACTATAACTGTTAGTCTGGCTTTTACTCAGCTACTGGTTTGAAAGGAGATTTATTACTTTGCTGATCACGCAAATTAGCTTCAACTCGGGACCGGTAAAGCCAGTCTTTTACGATGTTAGGCATTAAGGTTTTGAAAAATTATTGCCTGCATGCACCTCTTATCCAATGTGTGGAATAAGAAATAATAAAAATGCAAACCATATGTTTGTTGAATGCCGTGTGGTTCCCGGTAGAGTAGAATAGGACCACTGCAAGTCTTCCCGTGGATGTCGTAGAAGGCGACTTAGGGAACACAAGCTAAACAAAGCTTCTAAACATCAAAGAAACCTCTCCAACCCAGCCAGGCCAGCGTGGAGGGTGTAGGCCATATCCTCTGACTGATCAGGCTAATATGTAGCGCTGATAGCACAGAGAGGGTCGTGCTCCTGCAGTGGAGACTAAATAAGACCTGATGATGATGTTTGTTGAATAAATGAAAAGACGCAAAATAACCATACATGCAATAAAAACTAATAGGAATAATTTTGCTCGCATTAAAGGTGTTGTACAGCATGAAAAGGCGGACATGGAAAATCTTAATAGAAAGCCCACCTTGAAAAAAAAGAGACTAAATAAAATTATTACATTCAAGAAGAGAAGAACTTATATGGTGCAATAAATATCATCCAAAATCCAAATAACAACACAAAAACAAACTGTCCTTCTGCGTACTAGATAATACATACCGTAACGATAATATTAAATGGAAGGGCCAAATTCAAACAAGATCTTATCTATATGCATTAAATTCAAAATGAAATTGGAGGCTACAAAATAAATTTGATCAGCACAGATTATAATCATAACGATAGCCCAGCAAATGACACTGAACCTCTGTGAAAGATGTGGCATTTAAAAAACCGTAATGGTTTACACTCCGATGGCTATAAATCGTATTATCTACTGTATTAAGTTCGCTAAGAGCACTCGTTTGTGGTTAGCGTTCAGGCCATTAGCAACGGGTTTTGCGAACAAAAGTAGTTACTTCCTCTCTCTTTATGCTAAGGAAATTGTGTCGTCCCTTTTCTTCTTCAGATATTCTATTAAGAACTTGATTTATAGCTTCTATTAAGACTATTTATTACCTACCTGATTTTTGATTTCTTTCTTATTTTCTTATTATACTCGGTAATAATATCTACGACTACGAGTAAAATTTGTCTATTAGATTTCTCGATTTTTACTCTTTATAATAAAGAGGAAAGTTTTGATTGTTTGTTTGCATTGAATATAATCCGAAAGTACTAGACTAATTGTCAAAATTCTTTCATCTATAGAAAGCTTAATAATCTGCTTGTGACATAGGCTGTAGTTTACGCGGATGAAGTCGCAGGAAAATTGCTAATAAATTGTAAAACTCATACACCAAATAAACAAACTATATTTAAATATTTTGTCTAATATTTCGTAGTGTTTTTTTTTTGTGCTTTACAAGTCGTTAGGGCGCCAATTTTGTTATACCTTCTTCGATTTCGCAGGTCCTTCCACTATATTTTAAAATGTTAGCTTCCATTTCTAAATACAATTTTCACATAAATATATCTCTGGTAGAATTCTTAAAACACGCCCATGTTTTCACAAAGAATAAATCGTGTCTGTCCATATTCGTCCTATTACATGATGTAGGAATTTGCACCAAACTATAGCAAAAACACGTTGTAGTTGTTAGTTCTCTGCTCTATATGGACGCAGACTGTAGCCGTCTGTAGTGGCTTTATGTAACACTGTTTTTTATCAATACCTTTATAAGGCTAGCAAAGGAATTAAATTAACAGCTAGTTTCACGTCTAATTTTAAGCCACGATACTGATTTACAAATAGATCTTTTGCGACTCAAATTTAAACTAACACAATTTGATACAGGAATTTTTTTTTATCCGCATTTATGTTATATAGCCATGGAAGAAAAATACTAGTTGTTAAAGCAGTAGTCTATTGTGCGTTTACACTATATTGGTACAATAAAGATAAAATAAAATAAATATTACTTTGAACAATTTTGGATAAAATTTCGGCAACAAATATCATCTTCTACCACTTGGGCTTCAGTATATTTTCGTTTCGATAGAAATCTCACCAGTGTTTGGTTCATATATATCAGAATATGTTTGGTTATTAGCATCTTCTGACACTGATCAGTTGATGGATATACAGACAGATGGCATGTTCGTTCACAACATGACGTCTAGTACACTCTCATTGCGTAAAACAGAGGCAAAAACCGCATCGGGCGTCGTTCCAGCTTTCCGGCGAGACGTAAATTCTATACGTAATTCATACAAGGCTGAAACTCATTGATTACCCGGGAGCCACACTTAGTCGACTCCACTACACCACCCTCCAAAATTGCAAACTAAACCCTACCCTCTGACCTACGCTATACGTTCTACATTTCTGCATCAGTGTTTGTAGTCTATGGTGCATCCAAAATTTGACACTTCGCATACGACATTGGGTATAGTTTTGCTTGGCTTGGTTGTACCTGACCTTGGTCTGGGGGGGTGTTCCGGGGTGCGTCTGGTCTCCCTCCACCGGCGATGCGTCGTCTGCTTGCGTAATAGATATTTTTACTTGTAGCCAAGCGGTTTCGCCGCGTCGGCATGACGACTGCGAAAATGCGGAGAAAATGGAAAAAATTACAGTATTTGTTAAAATGTCTTCGCCATCGATAGCAGAATATGTTTGCACGGCGGTTTTTATATCATGTTTGCATAGAAAGAATATACGTTTCTATTCTGACTTGATTGAATGAACCGCGTCTCTTTTATCCTTGATTATTTTTATCGTTGGACATTTTTGGGTTTGGTTAAAAGTATTGCAAACCTTGTTTACTCTTTTAAACCATTGGGAACGTCTGGTAAATTTAAGATTAAATCAACCGGTAAGTGGAAGGATTATATCATCGGAGATAAGATAAGTGCCTTCATTCTCAAATCTTGGCTCGCTGTTCATAGTGTGTTGTATTTCTTACTTTGCTATTATTTGGAGGAGAGGACGCATTGAATCTTGGAAGCCAAGATAGCACATAGTGTCACCAAATTATATTAGGATCCTAAAACTGGGGAAACTAAATTCATTTCAGGCAAGTAAAAATGTTGATCGGAACTAGGAACCTATATGAAGGCCAGAAACGATAGAGCGTAAAATACTCTTTATTGCAACATTCTTATATCAAGTGTCAACTCTTGATCCTCTCTTTAGACTAATGCCAAGAAAAGTAACTTGCCGGACCTCAGATGCCTCAGCTAATTCTGATTAGTCTAGGATTACCCTATAATATAATCACGCCTCTCGCTCTTTGCTTATGCTCTCGTTCTCTCTGACCACAACCCTCTCTAGACATAGGCCAAAAAGCGACCAGGTCCCAGACGCCACAGCAAATTCTTATTACTCTAAGATTTTCCATGTTGTAATTCACGTCATAGCCTCTCACTCTTTGCTTACGCTCTCGTTCTCTTTGAACACAAAGCCTTCTCAGGACTCAGCCCAAAAAGTGACTTGACAGGCCCCAGACGCTTCAGCTAATTCTTATTAGTCAAGGATAGTTTAATTCACGCAAAGTAAAGACGCAAAGACTATGTCTTTGCTTCCGCTCTCGACTGATTTTCTTTCTAATCACACAGACACAAGAAAAGCCACTTGCCGGTCCCTAGACAACTTAGCTAATTTTAATTAGTCTTTCTAGGAATTTTCATGTTATAATTGACGCCAATGTTCTTTACTTACGCCCACAGCCGTCTCTGGAGTCAGACCAAGAAAAGCCACTTGCCGGGCCCCAGACGCCTCAGCTAATTCTTATCACCTCTTATCGCGTCTTATCGGGGTCACAATGACACGCGGAGGACACTCGGTGGATTTCGGCGACGATAAGCTTGAGATAACAAGGCCTCTTGTCTTGCGAGGTTTTCGCACATTGTTGATAAAAAATTGTCATAATGTAAATAGATAGCTTAAAGTGCTATCATAGTGGTAGTGCAGACATTTCCGGGTCAGGGCTATGTATATAGGCTCCGGATCGGCCGTGCCCGTTTTTCCGTGAGGGCCGTGTTGTCCAAGATCCGTGTTCACACATATCAGGGAAATCTGTATCAGTGTAGTATTTGTTGGTCAAAATTTGTCTGTAATTGTCGGTTATAGGACTTATAGGTCCCTCGGGCGACGGTCTGCTGCACAAAAGTTGTACAATAACACAAAGAATTTAGTCCTGCAAGTAAAAAACCTCTCCAACCCGTCTGGCCAGCGTGGAGAGTGTAGGCCAAATCCTCTGACTGCTCTGGCAGTACAGAGAGGGTCCTGCTCCTGTAGTGGAGACTAAAAAAGACCTGATGCTAACGAAGATGAAGTAAAAAACAAATGGCACTGCCAGGGCATCCGAGTTGTCTCCGGAACACTGACGACCCGGCACTGAACTGTGTGAACGAGTATAAACAAATCGTATGTAATCGATTTTTCTCCGTCCCGGCCGGGTCGCCGTGTGAATAGCGCTTAAAAATCGTTGAATTTGATGATGATGATGCTAATATAAAAGTAGACCGTGGCCCATGGATTATTCGCTTATGCATTAATAAAGAGCTACAAAAATATGACTTTATGGACTTATGGTTACCCCTAAAGTAACTAGGCAGGCATATCGCAAAATATTTTAAACTACTAATACAAATTCACACAACAACTCGTTACTCCTCATAAATTCATTTTAATGTCGTATTTATATTCAATTATTAGCATTCATTTTTCAAATCGACAATGCATGCCCCGAAGCCACTGATGTGAATAAGGAATCACTTTTGCGTAGTAAAATAAATTTTAGAATATTTGTATTCAAACAAACACTTCTGAATAAATGCATTTAATTTCGTATCGTTTAACGCTAAAGTTGTGACGGAAGAATATTATTTTGAGTTTTTTGTGCACGTAAAATTATTTATCACAAGTAAGTATGTGTTGTTCAGGTCAACTATTTTTGAAACCAGTTGGTCTCAATCGATGAGCTGAAATTTTACATTATGTAAGTCAGATGCAAATGCAATAGGTATTGTGGAGGCTTTGAGCCATTGATTTGTTCATTAAATGTTCTGACTGATGTGATGTTATGATGAAAAACATTTCAACAAATAAGTGTTTACAATATTGTACGGTACGAACTCAAAAGCTCTTCGCATTTTCCTTAGAAGCTTATTTGAGTAAATCGATAGCTTTGAATTTGTGACGTACATCACTGACAGCCGCCGTGATCAAGAACTCCTCGGTAATACCCAGTGGACGAATTTACTTTGCTGATCTTTACGTTTTTGAACACACAAATTTAGATTTGTATATTTAACCTTACTAAAAGAGCCCGATGGTCCAGTGGGTGTGAGCTCTATGAACGCTTACGTATGTTAAGCAACCCCTGGTGCAGTCCCTACTTGGATGGGTGAACGCAAGTGGCATAAAAATATCTCGAGCTCCTCCGTGCTTCGGAAGGCACGTTAAGCCGTTGGTCCCGGCTGTCATCGTTGATGGCAGTCGTTAAGCTATGTCAGATGCCTTAAGGCAGCTTAAAAAATCTGACACCAGTGTTGGCCACTTACACATACGAAAAACAAACAAACCTTACTAAATTTAAACAATAGTTATAAAACAAACAAATATCTACAATTGAAGACCCAATCGAGCAATAAACTTCAATTACCTGATGAGCTCATTATTAATTGATTGATATTGGTAGCTGCAGATTAATCTGAAACCAATCACGAATAAAATTTGAGAGCCTATGAAAAAGTAAGGTGTCACTCTCAAATTTTTTGTGCCTCATCAAATACTTAAATTACTTAAATTACTTTTGTCCAGAATTTCAAAACGACTAACTAGAATAATGTAGATACAAATTTAAAAAAATATGACGTTCAAAAAGTGATACATGATAAAATAATAATATAATTTGAATAAAAAAATTCATTTCATTTCATTTCATGTCCAATACGAGAAACGTCCAAAACGAATAATGTCCAATACATGAAATGTGTAATGAATGATCGTTATTATTGTATAATATAACATAAAACAAAAGAATTACTCATTAGGTATCGCTTAATTAAGTCGTGCAATAAAATCGCAATAATGCCTGAAACTACGATAGTTCCATTGAGAATTACGATTTTTACGATAGTAATGTATTTTTACGATAGTGAACGGGCCCACGCCACTGGATGTAGTTTAATCATCGCATTGCCGCGGATAAAATCGAGCAATTTCTCCCATGCTGTCAAAGCAAACAAACATTCATTGATGACTGACAGGCAGGGTTAGCTAAGAATATTTTTGATTGTGTACACGCACGAGGCTCCTATGGGTTTTCTTCAAAAGTGACCTGTCATTCAATAGTACATACAACATGTTGGAGCATTGTGAATTCTTAAGCCTTATAAAAATACGTTGGATAAGATTAGATATAAAGAGTGACATAATCTGTCTGTATTGTACAAAAAAAGCCAAGGATACGTAAGGGTATGAAATAGAAGGCATGGAACTTAAAATAGAGAAGAAACAGTGAAAGCAAAATTGATAAAAATTCAGCTACTTTGACTGTACATAAAATTAAATGAGTAGAAAAGAACGAAAGAAAAAAAATAAAAGGATATGTACTTGTACAGGATATACGCGTGGGACGTGTGGAATGAATGAAGTGGCATGGATAGACTACTAGTCGCTAAGGATGACTATGAAGATCAATAAAACTAAACTACAATGGGTCGACCCTGGATTGTACTATTTCAGACTATTGTAAGCCTGTTTTGTAAACATCGTGGGGTTTTCTTTTTCACAGCCCTGCTGTTTACGTCTTGGGCGGGGCGTTAATTGATAGATATTTAGATTCCACACATTCTTCTGAGAGCTAGCTCAGTAAAGAGATTACAGACAGACTCGGTTTTCGATCAATGTATAATGGCAGTTTACACCATACGATATTTCGAGTTTCGTACCCACTGGTGCTTTTCAGTAATATATTCCATCATCCCTTAAAATTCGGGAATCAGAAAAACTACTGACGAGTATTGTAGTTTGGAATTCTTCAGTGCAATTTTGTAGAACTCTATTTTAACACCAACATTTAGACGTTATTAGTTGCCATAACATTTCGTCCCAATGTAAACATTTTCCAGATTATCTCAATTACACGTTTTACGCAATGTTTCTTTGTTTAGTCCTACATTTGTGCGTTTTGAATCACAACCAGAACTTGGCACACGCTACTCGCCGAGGCGAGAATCGGCGCGTGCCGCAGAAAAACAGTTGCTAAATTACGCGCAAGTAGGCCGAAACATGTCCGCACCCACGCATCCAGTTTCCCCAGACCCCTGAAAGCCCATTGACCCGCCTCCGCTGCGCCCCACAGACTAAGGCTGGGGCGGTGCCGCGGGGACCAGGGGAGGTCTTGGCGAACTGGCCGACAACACACGTTTAGATGAGTCTCGGCGGGACCCCCGCCGCTCTCATTATGGACATTGTTTGGAGGCAGTGTTTTTGATCACGGCGGCGCCATTTTAGCAGACGACCGACGAAAGCGACTCTCTCTGTAGACGCCAATGCCAGTAATAGAAACAGTTGATTAGGTACGCGATAGGAGGAATCGCCAAAGGCCTTTGTTACTAACAATTGGTAGGAAAGTGGTGATATAACGCGCCAAATTGTCGAAGCTGTAGTTTTCCATAGCCTGAAGCTAGGTCGACGGTGTTTATGTCGTTGTTCTAATAATTTCCTTGAAAGAACCGAGTTCCCGGACCCGTCCGGGACGCCCACGGATTCCAGAGTTTGTTTTTCCGCGACGCCCACGGCCTGACGCCTCCGTTGTAAAACAGCTTTTTTGACTGGATATTTGAGAAGGTATAGTTAAGTAATGTTGAAAATAGATGCCTGATTTTAACCATATAAGTGCTAGGTGTAGAGTACCTAGAGATTTAGCTTTTCATCATAGTTCTATCTGGTTGATGGAACTAGAACGAAAACGGTGGTTCTTTTGTTATTCTACTATTTCTGTATACATCATAGGTATACATAGATGACATAATGAGTACATATATCTCGAGACGTTTTTTTTTTTAAATCTATGTATATCTTCATGTGTACTGATTTCGTATGAAAATAATGTCAATTAAGTGGACTTCAATGTGAGTGACAAAGAGAATAATTTCGAATATACACCTATCGGGCTTAGTTCTGAATTGTCAATAAACATGAAATGTAACTGAAATGAACATGACTTTAATCCAATACGATTAGTAATACTCAATACAGCTAAAATAAAACTGAAACTCCTATCGCAACACCTCCCAGAGTGTACGGAAGCAATTTTTTTAATATTGTCCACAAAACACCCTCAAAAGATAAGTGACAGCACATCAATACGTTACAAGGATAACGGTAGGCGCACGTAGCTAGGGGTTGGTGGCAGGGCGTCGTCTAGGGGTCGTCTGCGGGCCGCGACCTACATCCCCCAGCCCCCAGCCCCGTCCCCGGGCCTTGATGACGTGTGCGTCTGCCCACCCGACCGGCGTCTACCTGGGTTACGTAAGGGGCGATTTTCGCATTTAGCAGCTTGCTTCCGCGGGAAATTTATTTCGATTCCTAAGCTTGAAAGTATACTTTCTCAGGTATTTGTATTTATTTATTACTACCAATTACCCGTAATTTAGCCTGAGTGGTTTTCGGTGTTATCACATAGTCTATCCGGCCCCCGGGCTGACCCGGAATAAGGAATTGCTTTACTGATAAATTACATTTTTTAAATATTTTCTACGCACAGTTTAGTGATAGTCATACTAGAGTCCGACTACCAGATTTTTACATTTCCATTAAACTGTATTTCAAAACTCTCTGTAGGAACGCACCATTCAAAATACACCTATATAGTCTCGGTACGATCCACAGAACTATGTACGATCAGGAGTGCTATTTTTGAACGCGTGCCACTCGTCTTCGAATGATTTTTGTATGGAAAAATCGTTCGAAGACGAGTGGCACGCGTTCAAAAATAGTACCCCAGGCTTTGACAAGTTTCCGCATGATAACCGACGTGCTGACGTCAGGAGACGCCCTATGACATTACGCGACTTCGTCTGCACAAATTATAGCCTATTTCATCCGCCGATAAACAGCTTTCTATAGGTGATAGAATTTCAAATCGGTCCAGTATTTTCGGAGCCTATTTAAAACTATGTAGGACCGCAACACCCAATGGCAAGTTTCCGCATAATACCGACGTGCTGACGTCAGAAGAAGCCCTATGACATTACGCGACTTCATCTGCACAAATTGTAGCCTATGTCAGCCGCAGATAAATTAGCTTTCTATAGGTCATAGTATTTTGAATCGGTCCAGTAGTTTCAGAGCTATCAAAACTCTATGTAGAACCGTAACATCCAAAATATATATAGGAACAATCAGGCTTTGGCAAGTTTCCGCATGATAACCGGCGTGCTGACGTCAGAAGACGCCCTATGACATTACGATGTTATCGGCGGCTCAATAATTGATCGCGGCGAAAACAAGCGGCCGCCTTTGTTGACCATTCCCAGTATTCGGTCTGATGAGTGACGAATGCGACTGAGGCTCAGTCGCGATTGGCGGATTGTATATGAATATTATAATTAACGCCATAATTTTTCAATTCCAGGTGGTGGAGACGGTGGTCTGCAAGCCGGAGCCAGCCGAGTCGCCCCCAAAGAAGGCCCGCGGCGACGACTACAGCTACGCACTCTACCTGGACCCTTACGCGCAGCTACACTACCAGGCCCTATCAGCCTTCCGCCCCTGGGGCAAGAGGGAGCCGGTCCTACAAAACCCTGAAAGGGTCGTCCGAGTAGCTCACTGCGCCAGGTTCCAGCGGGACTTCCAGCCTAACGTAGCTCTCAAACCCTTAACGCCGCCAGTTGATGACGTCACGTCATCGACGTCTCCGCCCCCGACCGAACCAGAGCTAACGGCCCGGCTATTAGACGCTGAAGCGAGGTTAGCTGAACGAGCCAGACGGCTAGATGAAAGGGAAGCGGAATTAGCGCGAAGAGAAGCGAGGCTTAATGAAAGAGAGGCAGAGCTAGCGCGGCGCGAGCGAGAGGAGAAGACACCCGAACCTAGTACTTCGCCGCCCAAGCAGGAGGCCGAGCCGCCGTGTTGACCAACGGGAGTCATCGTGAGGGTGTTCAAGTGATAAACGAACGCTCAGTGACATTGCGTCTCCACAGTACAAAACGATGATCGTGCTCGATCGAACTGCGGCGCTTGTATATATGTAGATTTCCATTGCTTTTCTCAACATTTGGGATACTACTCGAGTAGGTTTGAGTCGAGTTGCGCGGTAGAGCGGCGCGCACATCACATGTTTAATATCAGTTATACAACAAGCGCACCGGGCTGGACGATTCAATAGGTGTATGTACATAATCATATCAAGTACAGTTTTACGACATTATTGTTTATACATTATATACAGTTTTCTTGTAGTCTCTTCAACGTGTGCCATTCTGTAGGTACCTCTGTTACCTTTCATCAACCTCAGTCTGTGCTCTTTCAATAATTAACGAAATACTCACATTAATATAGAAATAGTCATAAATGTTACAACCATAAGCATAATTTATACAGGGTTATTTTTAGGGGTTTCGTTTTGCAATATGTACGTACTAGTATTTCATTTAAGCCCTCCCTCCGGTACCGAGTTGATTAAACTTTTATTTTTAATTTGCAGAAGTACACACTAAACCGTTATTTTATTTGTATTTAACTAAATAACTCTGTATAAACCTCAGCAATACCAAATAGTACCTAATGTTGTAATAGTATCCCCGCGTCGTCATGCCTCCAATTTGTATAAAAGGTTGTTTGAAAACTGATTCTTGGCAATTTCCACGACTAGGCACGTGCATAAGGCTGCGTTCGTTTCTTTGTGCTCGTGTCGTTTCACTATTGGGGCTGTGGGCATGAAGCCATAATCAACTGATTTAAAAGGCAACTATGTTTTTTGGTGCGATCCTACAGCCCTCACAGTGTCAACACTCTTGTAAAAATTGTGGATCTTATATTTTTACCTTAGTCCAAACCGTCAAATCTAAAAATAAGGGGTTTATCCCGCATTCTACCTCATTGTAATTATAAAAAGAAATTTGGCTAAAGTAATAAGTGTTATGTAAGCTGATTATAATTTTAGACGATGATTTCGAGTCTGTACTTTCGAGCAATAATTGTGAAAAGTGAAAGTTGTCACTGCCTGAACTTGTTATCAATCTGTATTTATTGTTTACATTGTACGTACTGGTAGCTAATATATTAAGAAGAGAGCCGGGTTACGTTTAGTTTTGAGCCTTTTTTAGGACACTCGGCTGTTGCAGTTTGTAAAACTACAATGTGTTTGGTATTGAATTAGCGATTATTTATAGTCACATTCTCAACATGAATGCGAACAACAAAAGTTATTCCATATCAACATAAAAACGTGACAAAAGTTATTCAGACGAATAAAAAAAGTAATTCGTTTTAATTTTGATAACGTGAATTTAAATTATCGCTAGTTCTATACCAAACAGATTGACATACAAAGTCAAAAACTACGTATTAATATATATTGTTAAATTATTCAATCGAGCTGCCAAATTAACGTATTTTCTTTGCATTTTCGTTTTAAATTCAAATGAAGTATTCAACTGTAACCTCGTATTACTGTGTCCTTTTTAAAGACCATTATTTTAAATCCTTACTCGAAAGGTAACTAAGAAGGTAAAATTCATGTTCTTCTTCTTCTTATAAAAAAGCGATTGTCGTACGAGGATAGCAGACAATGTACCTATATTCTTCTTAACATAGTAAGTGCACAATGAATTATGGTGCGCTTTTGATCAGTACTGTAACTCCCGCGTGAAACCAGGAGTCTGTAAAATTAATATTTAAAGTACATTCGATCCTGTTTTTGAAAAAATAATCATGAATTCCTTATGTTCTCGCGTATATGGCTACTATCCAGTAACAAAATTGGTTTTAATATAAGTTTTGTGCCAATTTTGTTTACTTTTAAGATAAGAATCAATACTAATTACAATGATTTTAGTAGCGTTATTGTACCCTTTATTTAACTGGACGTAGACATGAAAATGCTTTTAATTTTCTGCCAGTAGCAGTGCATTTTCTTTAGTGCATAAATTTTTGTGACTGAGATGTTTGTGTCTATGGTAAAGTAAAAAAAAAATGCGTTGTGTAATTTATAATCGTGATAACAGGTGTCTCTAGCGATCAAGTGTGATTCTACATCATAGTTGCCTATAAGACTCTTAAATTACATATGTAATTTTGACAAATGGTTTAGTTGTAAAAACATCACAGATACGGTTTTCTAGAATTGGCATTCGTTTGGTAAATTAGGGAAAATAAAGTTAACATCACAAAGCTTGCGAAAGGCAATGCTTTTTTCAAATTCGAAGCTCTTAAACGAGCTTTTGTTTAGCGCAATAAAATTGTGAAACTATGTGGAATTAAATTTCACTGTTAAAGTGACTGTTTAAATCTTTGGCAAAGCTCAAATTGTAGAAAGTGTTTTTCTTTCAAATATGGTTTTTTACTTTTGAGAGAGTGCTGTTACATTGTAGGTAGTTGTTATAAAATAAGAATTCGGAGTTAGGTTAGATATCTCTAGTCAGAGACTTTTTGAAAAATAAATTACCATTTACTTATTAATATATATTATTCTATAGGTACCTACCATAAGCGAGTGTAATAAGAGTAACTTATTGTTTAAATATTAAATATGTAGTGTAGATACACTAGAAATTGACTGTAATGTCTTGATATTTATGACTTTTTAAGTTATATATTATAATTCTGAAACTTTTCTGTCAGTACCGTTGTTGAATACGTATTTTGGTGCTATGATGTTTTGGCTTGGCTAACTTAATGTTTAATTTTATGATGTAATATATAATTATCATTTTAGTAGGTATTTATTGGCAATGTTTCGGTTTTACTAAAATTGGTTTTAAGAAAACTTATTTTTTTCAGAGTCCTTAGAAGTATCTATGATTTGCAAAGTGCAATGGCTTAGCCGTTGGTAACCTAATATAACGCTTTAATCGCGTAGGTTAATAATTTATATAAGTATGTTTGTATCGATGGAAAAGTTTCAAAAAGACATCACCTCTCACTGTCTTTTTAACAAATAATGAATGGTGCTAAATAAATACCTAATGATTGAAAAGTGACTTTCTTTTCCACTTCAAAAACACACTCAATAAGTTGGTATTATGTATTCTCTCGGAGAGTCCGTTGGTCGCGGGAAAGACAGTGAGCAGTGTGGTATTTGTGTTTCGACGAGTAAGTCAAGCTGTAAATTTTTAATACTTGTAAAACACGCAATGAAACTGTCTCTATTTTATATTTGTTTTGATCTATTGGAATATCGAGAACGTAATCTATCAATTTTAATTACGCCCAAAAACTCTGGCTTAATTAGGATAACTCAACATTTCGGTCTCATATAATAGTGCTGCCCTCTATAACTGTAACTTAGGATAAAAATTACAAATGCAATCTATAGTTGTACAATTTAAAGACTACTAGCTAAGAACCCCATCATGTCCTAGTTAAGCCATTGTTTTATAGCCATAGACTAGCAGATTCAGTTAAGTACCAGAGACAAGTTTTGCGTGGTCGGTGATTTGCCAGGGTATAGCATACTCCTGTGATCTCAATGTATGATTGTTAATTAAATACATCCGTTTTTAAAATGATGGTGTTGTGATTGTCGCAAATTCTAGTTGTTAAAGCATTCGTTGGAAATGGTACCTGCCATATCACGATATTTCTTGGGCACCCTTTTCGATGACGTCACAATTGCCAATACAAGCTTTTGACACTAGAGGACACTGTTACACTCAATGCCTTAAGCCATTTTCTATAAACTGAAATCGAAAAATCATATTATTTCATTGGTGATCATTTAATAATCTTCATAGGAACTATGTCCTTTTAAAAGAACTAATGATTTACAGATATTACAACTAATAGGTGACTCGACAATTAAGTTGTATTATCCAAGACTGATACTTTTGAAAAGATTCGGAAGAATCTTACGGAGTTTTAGAGGTTTTTAAGCGTGTCACGGAAGTGTCGTAAAAACAAGGCGGCCCGCCTTGTTTTTATACCTCTACATGTCTTTAGGCCGTTGAAGACCTAAATTCAAAAAGCCTTGGAAGAGTGTTCTTTTAAAAGTACATGACCCCCATTAAGGTTATTTGTGTCAATTTTTTTTTTAATATTCTGGCCTTGGTAGAAAAGAGATGACTCGTCGTAGTTGTCTAAATATCATAAAAGAGTGCCAATTTTTTTAATGGTGTTGTGTACAGTGTGCTTCTAGCTCTAACGCCTACTGCCAAGTCTACGAAAGAGATATCGAGAGGCTTATTTAATTCATATATTGAAGATTTCTTGTTTTATATTACTTGGTAACCTCCCACAGAACACAAAATGTTCTGTGGTAACCTCCGTAGTGACTTGTTTATTCTCATTTAAGGTACTCCAAAAGTGACTTTTCATATTGACAATTTCAAGTAAGCTGTCCCAGTTAGTCCAGGATTTTTATTCTCCCTTTACAAGATATGTGCTAATGTGGAAATAACATTGACTATCCCAATGTTACCATCTTATGCCTCCTCTTCACAATCGCCGATAATGGGTTTTCATCGTGGCAATTCACAGTAGGTACATTATTGCTGTTTAACTCACAAAAGCTCTTGAGTTTTTGATCCAAAGCCGCAATGTATAGTGAATCGTCGCGAAGGCAGCCGATTATTAGGGATTTTGTAAATGAGGCACTAGGTTTATTTAGGAATATCAAGATGACATTGATCTAGTGGTATTATAGTGTCAGTTTGAGTTGTCATTATTGAGGATACTCTGTAAATAAAGTTTTGGTGGACAAGTAATGTTTTGTGCCAACCTTAACGATCATGGGGGCGAAGGAATAAAACTAGGCAGTAGGCGTTAACTTAGAATTTGCTTAATATTAAAATAATAATGTAACTTGACTAGGAAACTAAAGAGGACACTTCATAGTATTTAAATATTGTGTTAAAAGGTTTTTTGGGCTAATTCTGGTCAGGTTTGTTAATTTTATAGCCGTCATGGAATCTTCATACCCTTGTACTTTAACTGAGAGGTACTGGGAGTGTTTCGTATCAATCAATATTGTAAGTAACTAATTTAATAAACTAGTTTGATTCATACCGATTTTAAGTAATATTACATAGCTTTTTATTGAGATTGTCCAAAGTTTTGCAGGAATAAATAAGGAATATGGCATCATCGAAATTGAAATCTAAGATAAAAGTTACGACTCTTGTAAATTTACTGAGCGTCATATATATCGAAATACTGTAAATATGCATAAACTTGATCAAATATACATTCATCATTATGAAGGCTAGATATTTTTGTTCCGTATTTCGATAACGATGTCCCTTTTGAAGTTTTTTAGTTGAAATTCAAATTCATGGTTTAATTATGTAACACTCTGTATAGCATTTCCTTTTGTCCTGAGCCATCTTTTTGAAGATATTTCAATGAAATAATATTTAGACATTTGCTAACTCTCTGAACCGACATGACGTTACATATTACTTAAAATGTCCGTTAAATAAATATTGAAAAGGTGTTTTTGCCTTCCTGTAAAAAAAATACTAAGTTATTTTTTACTCACTAAATATTTGTTATACTTTCTACAATTTCAAGATATTTATACGAATGCATTGCAATTTGTACATACCTGGGCAGAACCAAGGCAGGTTGCTAAATTTAATATGAAAATCTTGCCCGAAATCTTCTTTTCGCTCGCTAGATGGCGGCGGTTGTAATATATTTTAAATATTATAAGTTTTTATATTCAAGATCAATATGTTTGTAAAAATTATTTAGATTTCCTTTGCGACTGCATACCAGCTTGATTATGAATTGTGTGTTTATATCAGAAATTTGTGTTGCTATAAAAATAATTTTATGGATTTGACGCAAAATGTCGATATATTGTCTAAGACTGAAGAAAGAAAATATATCCACGTGTCTATTGAAATGTACTTATGTAAAATGCTCATTTTAAGAACCGTGTTATGTCCTTCACATTTTTAGTAGACACAATATTAAAGTGTATTTTTGCATCTGAGCTACAAAGATGCATCATATATTGGTCTATGCATAAAGTTTATGCACAGGGTGTTGCATAAATTTTTGTGGCAAGTGCCTGTTTTGCTACAAAAATTTACTTTTTAATTTGATTTATTTACACAAATTACACATCCGTTTCTAAACACGCAACTCGTAAAGAGCGTTTCTGCGCGGAGTTTAGGAATAATACTGCGGTGCAAACATGACTGCTATTTTTGAAATAAGAATTCACACAACGACTGATTCAATTAGGTACATAAAAAAGTTCTTCGTTTAGTGACTATCCATTTCAAAGTTGACGATTTCACATTTTGCGTCAAACCACTTTGAATCCAGCCGACATTCCTCGAAGTTGGATATCCTCACCAGGCAGTGAAACAGATGTATGAAATTGTACCTGATACTGATAATTAGACTAATAAGATAAAGTATAATGTTCTGTTATGCACACACATTTTCGTAACGTGTGGTTTCGAAGTGTGTTTTTACTTGAAAATAAAAAGCTTATAAGTACCTTGTGGAGCAATAAAATGAATGATTTCCACAGAAGACTTTTATTTTGTTTCCTTTATATTAGTTAGGTACTTACATAATTACTCCACTGACGTACACAGAAGGAGGATAAAGTTTTATATTTTCTACCTTGGTTGTAGCCATCAAACCCGTAGCAAACACTAACACGCTCGAACTCTTCACCAACTTGACCGTTCAGATCACCTTTCAAAACATGCGCTTGTTACACCGGGATGTCATGAGTATCTAATTAGTGCTATCCCGTCTAATTAGTTCCAGTCTTTTCGGCGTTGCTACATCCTAGCTTGCGTTGTTTAGGCACTTATCAAAGACTGGTACACGCGTACACTAAGTTAACTCTACCAAAGTTATTTTTTTGTTTTCCACTGAAGGAGCACGACACTCTGTACTACCAGCAGGCCTATTTGCTAACTTTTGACAGCTACGGTGTGCATCATTTTCATGGTAACTTCAATATTCATTACGGCTTCGGTATGAATGACTATTTTTATCTAGGTTATGAAAACCGTAATGGATGCTAAAGTGACAATCAAATCGTTGTACACCGATTTAGCAAATCGGCCTGCAGAGCAGTCAGAGGATTTGGCCTACACTCTCCCTGGCCAACCCTGGCCAGCGTAGAGACGCTGGCCAGGGTTGGAGAGGTCTCCCTATGATGTTTATAAGCTTTAGCTTGTTCTCTAAGTCACCTTCTATCACATTCACGGGAAGACTTGGAGTGGTCCTATTCTACTCTGCCGGGAATCACACGGCTAAAGAGATGTATACCTACGCGTAAATTTGAATTGTACCTGTTTACACAGGTATAGTAATGCTCTACTGTTTACTCTACGAGTGTACCGGAGGCTAGCAAGTGGGTCACAATATATCCCCTTACAAGCACTACTACTGCCATAAGTCGGTCATTGAAAGCGTTTCACCTCTAAGACGCTGTTCTGGCACTGTTCGGAGAGAACTACAGCTACACCGTTCTTACCTCCAGGGGAGTAGCCTGATGGCCTTGTGGGTGAAAGCATTATTACCGCTTTCGCATGTTAACCAACCCCGGGCGCAGCCCCCACTTGGATGGGTGACCGCAAGTGGCATAAAAATATCTCGAGCTCCTCCGTGCTTTGGAAGACACGTTCAGCCGTTGGTCCCGGCTGTCATCATTGATGGCAGTCGTTAAGCTATGTCAGATACCTTTAGGCAGCTCGAAAAATCTGACACGTGTTGGCCAATAACACAAACTAAAAAAAACAGACAAACATAACACAGGTGTAAGTATATAAATTTGTTGCCATTCCTAATGGACCTGGGATCTGCTGCCTTTCCACGAATCTCTTTGTAGAAACGCCACGGCTACCCTTCGTCTAGAAGGTACATCAGCTAGCTCCCTCACGCGTCCGGCCAGCGTGCCAACGTTCCAAGTTGCGAAGCCGAGGTTCTAGGCTAGGGCGTTCGTCATAAGCCGCGTCAGCCCCGGACACGGTAGCAATAGCCCACTTTTTACAGAACTCGGGCGAAGCCCCTGCGCGTCTGTTTTGCAGCGGCACCCTAGCATAAGACCGTAATTACTCTTATATTTTTCACACAAAACAAAGTTTTAGCTGTAGTTTTACGACCGGCCGCCTGCCTGACGTAAACCCACCCCCGGAATTAATGTTTGCAAGGAAAGTAAGGTAAGTGATACGGATACTACGGCCTCGAAAGTCATAGGCAAGAATCTGTAGCAGCTTGGGAGGCCGGGCACGCGTTACCCGATGCTATACGTAGGTACCACGTCGTAGGTACCTTCAACCACCAGACTGGCAGCTGATAAACGACACCCCTGACCTAATGACTGGTTATTAGTACGTAATTTTCCACTTATAGTTAGTAAATTGGCTGTTGTTATGGTCACGACACGACAGACAATTAAGGTTATTGCTGTTGCCTTTTTCCTAAAAATCAAACCTTACTACCTATAACAGTGCTTAAGTAGGTGTCCAATTAAATTCAGAGGAACAAAATAATAATATAGGTACTTATTTGCAAAAATATACTGCTTAATAAGATTGGATACTTACTCTACGACTAAGTACTTAGGTAGGTCAGATTTTTATGACAATGGCAGTTTTAATTTTTAATTGCCCAAAACTAAAGGTTGAGCTGCATCTGGCACCACAGAATCGTACTTTCCTATGCTTTTATCCTTTCATTTTTCAAAATGAAAGCAAGAATGAGCAACACTACAAAAACCCAAGCGCTAAATGGATGTTTCTAGCTGACATATATTTCTTTATGCTGGTCTGGGAGAAAAGGAGAAGCAAGGATCGTATGCAGCTCGCGACCCATTACTATTTTATTCCTTTTCTATCTGGCATGCCCACTGTCACGCTAAACGTCGTTGGTCTTATTACAGTCCTAGGCTCCGGCTTCCTCATCAGGGATAAATACGTGATTGTTATTATTTAATACTACTCTGAAGCCTGGCTGTGAATATAATCCAATTTCCCAATAACTACCAGTGCCACAGGTACAAAGGAAAAAGATTTAACAGAATGAATAAAAAAATCACCACTTAATTTTGTACAAAACCATTATATTAACAAAATATTGTTATAATATGTCATTTGGAATGATAACATAAATATAAGAAAAAAATATTCTTAACAGTAAACTTTCTCCTATTGCACCTAGGGTAAACATTCTTGATAGTACAATATTCTTATAAAAATCCTCTACCTACATTAAATTCTTGATAGAAGAGTAAGCTTAAAATGCCCCATACCTCAGTTCCATAACCCGAAGAAAACCAACCATAGATTTGGCCATAGAGTTTACAATTTGGATCGGATCTGCTCGATTCTGCCAGCCGCCTGGCGCTGTAAGTCTGTCAGTTTCATCGCAAGACCCATATTGCCCTGAATCTTAATTTTTCCCTGGAAGAAGGCTTTCTGAGGGTTCAGTTTTCCAGAAATGAGGTCGGCGACATCCTCATCATTGATGGTGAAGGTAACATCTGGTTTATCCTTGCCGTTGTAAGTGACTTTCCCTTTGCCTTCCTTGGCGTTGATGACCCAGTATCCCTCGAGGCCATTGGGTCCGTTCCTCACTTTGAATCCGTAGATGCCTCTAACTTTTTCGATGAGGTTGTCTTTGTCATCCTTCATCGCCTCTTCCAAGATCTTCATGTACTTGAAGACTTTGAAGTCGTCAGGGCAGTCAGCGATGGCAGCTACATTTTTGGGGGAGGCGTCGGTGAAGCCCTTGCGGTACATGGTGATGACGACGGCTCCTCCGAGACCCAGGTTGTGTTGCAAAGCTAGTCTCGCGCGCGGCACCTGAAAGTCATAACATTTGTTCGGTTAAAAACTAATTATATGCAGGAAAATAACATGTATGGACTTTGAAACTGAAAGGTATGACCTTGAAACATAGTAATACTGATAAGATTAGTCAGATAAGTATAGGTAAGTATGTAATTTTATTATTTGTTTTGATAAATCTATGAATACGATTTTAAATCTATATTGTAAAGGATATTTTTCTAGACTTCTAAACGACAGTTGCACTAACTTTAGGTTGCTGTACATGTATGTGCGTTGTAAAGCAAGTTTATTTACAGAGACACCATTTCTCTACAATGCTTTCAAAAACTCATAAAATATCTCCAATTCCCTGAAAGTAATTTTAATTAAAAATTTAATTGGCGTCGCCAACGGACTAAATAGTGACTAAATACCTAGTTTTATATTTAGTAAGAGTCAGTTAAAATCTGAAATTACAATTTGAAAATAAAGACGAATTCAGAGAACTTTGTACAGAATATTTCTAAATTTAGTATTACTAACTGTTACCCGCGGCCTCGCCCGCGTAATATATAGCGTATGTCCTTCTCGGTACTCTCACCTATGTGTATGCAAAATTTCATGATGATCGGTTCAGTAGATACGGCGTAAAAGCGTAACAAACAAACAAATAAACAAACTCACTTTCGAATTTATAATATTAGTTGGGATTGGGACAATGTACCTACGTAAACTGCGAAGCGTACCTATCAGTGTCCTAGTGACTCGAGGGCGAAGTCCAAAGAGGTCAAACCTTGTGTGCGGCGGAGACTAGATATAATTTATGTATTTTATGTTTGGAACGACTTGATTAGTAGGTAGTTTCCTAAACATAATGTTATGATACAATTGTTTTCAAATATATGACGTTATTCAAAAACTAGAGCCGAAATAGGGTTAATGTACAGTCAGGGGCAGATAAACATGACCTCAGATAAACAAACAGATTTTAAATTGTAGAGGGGTCGACTGTACCTACTCGCAACTCGAACAGCTTACTAGGAACCTGGGGGAATGTGGGCTGGTAGATTGTGTCTAATGCATGGCTAACATGTCATGTTTAACATGTCCAGCCATGTCTAATGTATGGCTACGTCGAACCTTGTTAGTACCTAGTAATCCGTACGTACCACTAGTAGCACTTCTCTATGATCTTCTTTTAAGACAGTTTGATTTTATTTATTTGGGAACAAACAATTATAATCTGTACTAAATTTTAATTATATTTGAGGCGACTAACAACTTAAAAGTCAACTTACTATTTGCAACTTAAAATACCTTGATTTTAGCAACAGTTCATCATCATCATCATCATCACGTCTTTCTAGTCTCCACTGCAGGAGCACGACCCTCTCTGTACTACCAGAGCCATATACTAGCCTGAGTAGTCAGAGGCTTTGGCCTACACTCTCCACGCTGGCCAGACGGGTTGGAGAGGTCTCTTTGATGTTAATAAGCTTTGTTTAGCTTGTGTTTCCTTAGTCGCCTTTTACGACATCCACGGGATGACTTGGAGTGTAATAGTTATATAACTAATATAAGGTAAGCTTCAAAATGCTAGGAATTATAAAAACTAAACTATGGCCGCTACTTTAAGGTAGCGGACATATTAAACAGGGCCAAGCCTGCTCAATTATAATTGTTTTAGGCCTTTATTTCTTTCGTGTAATAAAAACAAATGACAAGAAATAAAAATTTTAACATACAATGTTTTCTTTTTGCATGTCATTGTTTGCTTTATTTACAAACTCATAAGATGTCGCACGTGCATGTTTTTATGACCTTTTTTAGGGTTCCGTAGTAAACTAGGAACCCTTATAGTTTCGCCATGTCTGTCTGTCTGTCTGTCTGTCTGTCTGTCTGTCTGTCTGTCTGTCCGTCCGCGGTTTTACTCAGAGACCATAAGTACTAGAAAGCTGTAATTTGGTATGAGTATGTATATTAATCATGGCAAAAAAGTCGTAGAAAAAAATCTTGAAAAAAAATTTTTTTTTGGGTAGCTCCCATACAAGTAAAGTGGGGGAGTCATTTTTTTTTCTCTACTTACCCATCTTGTGGGGTATCGTTAAAAAGGTCTTTGAAAAATATTGTGAGGTTGAGAACACCATTTTTCGATTTAGGGATCCGTTTCCGAAATATTTGGCTTTAAAGTGCAAAATTTTTGTTAGAGGTACGTGTCCCCCCCCCTCTATCTCCTAAACGGTTATATATAGATACGTGGAAAAAATTACAGCAGTAGTATATATACTGAAGTTGAAAGGAAAACTATCAGAGCTAAGTACTAAGTACAAACTAAAAAGTTATAGGCAACCAACTTATAAAATGTACTGGAAAATGTAAAATTTCATACAATCTTTATTGTTAGATGTTTTTGGTCGTTAAACTGTGAGGTGCGAGTGTAAACAGTGTGTACTCAAAGTTGTCATTCGCAACTACGGAACCCTATACTGCGCGTGGCCCGACACGCACTTGGCCGGTTTTTTACTTTTCGTCTTAGTTTAATTCATATACAAGCTCATTTTAGAATTTAAGAATGCCTATATTCTACTTTTTATCCGCCGTCAATCCGCCTAAAACCAAAGCTCGATGCCAGTTTTAAAACAAAGCTTACACCATATATTAAGCTGCTACTTTTAACATGAAATAATCCTTCACTTTAAGGCGCTTACACCAGCCAACTAGCGCCACCCTTGGTTTTATTTCTTTTACTACTAAATAATATCAAATTGACAAAATCGACGTAAGTACTTCACTAGTAAATGACTTCTAGTATTTTTTGTATTGCTTTTCATTATTATGCATTTGGTAAATCAAGAGAACTACGCATTACCGCCAAAAGCGGCCACCTTTGGCGTTAATGAGTAGTTCTTTCAATCTGAAATGCTGATGTCGATGAAAAGTTCTACTAAAAATACTACAAGTAATTTACTAAGGAAATACTTACGCAGATTTTCTCAATATGTTCTTATTTCGGAGAACAAGAATTAAATAACGGGTGTCGCTAGTTTCGGTGCTGTAAGCCTCTTAACTGTCAACCTATTATTTTTGCTACCGGCATGTTTATTTTTAAATCTCAAATACAGCGTTAAATACATGCCGATTTTAATTAATAATAACACAAAGATATATATGCAAAATTCGTTGAAACGTGTACCTCATGCACTAGAATCATCTCTTAATCGAAATATAGCCCTCCCTCCTCTCTACTCCAGGCCGGGGCATTGTGTTAGCCCTGACCCCTGTACTACTTACGCCACTGATGCTTCTGCTGTGGCAAACCTATCTTAAATCTGCTAAACAGACAATTAAAGGGACAATTATTTGAAATCACACGCGAAATGGACGATACATACTGTACCTATACTAAATGTCAACCATTTAAACCAATGATTTGCTTGACCAATTTCAAATTAACAAATATATTTAGAAGTCTTTTTAAAATGATTTGTATAAGAGTTTTTGCATGCATTGCAAGTAGTAACTTACTACTAGGAATATATTAAATATGTTACCAGTAGTAACATAACTAATATATTATAATCCTTAATAAGGAAATAGAATTATTGAAAATGTGTATTGACAAGAGCAAGTGCCTGAGTATGTCTACTTTCAGATTTTCTAAATAAATATTCCGAGTCCTTTCTTAAAATAATAAAATCTAGCTCTAAGAACTTTATGTAAAATCGTGAATTCATATTATCTAGTACATATTTTTCTTATTTCTATATCAACAGACAAATTAATACTAATCAAATTAATATACCTCACATCTATAGGAAAAGTGTCTTTGTCTGTTCACTTATATCACAATACTAATCAGAGAATATTGTCGTTATTTCGTAAGAATTGTGTCAGACGGCTAATATGCAAATACATTAAAATACAGTGTCACAAGTAGACATTGAAGCTTGACAGGAATTTGTTCAATGGTAATTTTATTCAATTCCTTTTATACCTACACACAGTACATGTATCTTAAAAGGGTCATGGTTATGCTTTTAGCAGACATTCTTTTCAGATTTAAACTGCTGTAAAGCTCCTTTAAAACTACATATAGTTTGATTATATATTTGACAATTATGTGTATATTTTGTAAAGAAAATCATGGACCTATTACTAAAAAACTATAGTGACCTTATGATATGGAACTCCATCCGTACTACTAATCTGTAACCATGGTTTTGTAGATGTTTGATAGGTTCTACATTTAGCTATGGTCAGGTTTATCTGCCCTCAACTGTACATATTTCCTTAGAGAAAGCAAAATTCTTTGGATAGAAAAATCTTCACTGCTGTAACAGTTGGCCACTTCTACTAATATCTACAACCCTCCTCCCACCTTTTGGCCACTAGAAATCCTGCCTCCCCTAAGTAACAAGTACAAGACAAGACGATTTTTAAATTTTCGTTAAATACATTAGGTTTATGATTTAATTTCTTCTTCAGTCCTTTCTAAATGAAAATTAGTATCCGTGTTTTTTTTTTTTAAATAAGTTTCATAAATCTATCTGAATGCAATAAAGTTTATATTTTTAACACCAAACTTGTTTTTATTCAATTATAGTTTATATGACAAAGTAATTTAGCTGAAGTTTGATAATTCTGTTTATCAACATTTATCAGTGAAATGAGGCCCAATGAACTTTAAACACAATATGTGATAGTGATAGAATGTGGACAGAAAACAGTGATATGGCATACACAACACAATAAGGCAGAATACCGAGTCAGCATGACCGAGCCAACCCCTGAGCTCCAAAGCACACTAGCTGTTGATACAATCATATGCTTGGTTGAGAGAGTGAGAGAGACAGAGGCAGTCCGGCAGACCTCCCACCTTTACCACACGCAACACAAACTGTCCCCAAGTTTCTGATGTAGCATGCTAACCAACCTGTCTTGGGCCTGCTTCACCGCGCAGTTGCCACACTAGCTCAGCACACTGGGCCAGACCCGTCGCTCCCAAAGGATGCCCCTTGGCTATTAATCCACCACTCGGGTTGACTACCACTCTCCCTCCATATGTATTGTCACCAGCATCAATGAACTTCCCTGCTTCACCCTCTCCGCACAACTGTAATCCTTCATATGTAATCAATTCATTTGCAGAGAAGCAATCATGCAGTTCTACAACATCTATCTGTTTGGGTGAAATTCCAGTCTTTTGGTACAATCTTTTTGCAGCTAATGCCGTCATATCAGTACCGGCCACTTTCATTAAACTGTTTTCTGTAAAAACTTCAGGAGTGTCTGTTGCCATTTCCATACCAATAATTTCAACAGCTTTACTTTGCAGTCCGAAGCGAATAACAGCCTCTTCAGACATGAGGACAGCTGCACCAGCTCCATCACTAGTCGGACAGCACTGTAATTTAGTCAACGGGCCATAGATCTTTCTAGAATTCAATACTTCCTCTACTGTGTACTCCCTTGTGCCCTGTGCTCGCGGATTCTTAGCACCGTGTCGGTGGTTCTTCGCTGCGATTTTGGCAAAGTGCACCTCTGTAGTACCATACTTCTTCATATGTTCAATACCTGCATTGCCAAAGAACTGTGGAGTCATAGGTGCTGCCGCAATATCAGCCATCTCTGCCATTTTGAGTGTGTGTCTGTCCAGTGGGTTGGTTCTGTCGGTGAAACCGCTACCGCCTAGAGGCCCAGACGCCATTTTTTCGAAGCCTACAGCTAGAATGACGTCGGCGTTCCCACCTTCAACCAGTTGCTTCGCGAGGAATAGAGCGTTCGACCCAGTAGAGCAGTTATTATTTACATTGTAAATCGGAATACCAGTCATGCCTACTTGGTACAGGACTCTTTGTCCGCAAGTCGAGTCTCCGAACACATAGCCGCACACGGCTTGTTGAACATCCTCGTATTTGATACCAGCGTCGGCTAGAGCATCTAGCACGGCTTCCTTGCCCATGTCAGGGTAGTCCTTGCCGGAGTTAGGCTTGACGAACTTCGTCATTCCGACGCCAACTACGTACACTTTTCTACCCATTTTGAAATATTATAATTACCTCTTGACGGCGACGCTGTTGACGATCTGCACTACACACGCACAGATTTTCCTCGATACTGCAAAGGAAAGTTTAAATCGCTCCTTGATAATTGTTATCTTCGATATAGCGATTATTTCTTAATTAATTTGCCAACGCACAACAGGCACACTCCGCTCTCCACTCAAAAAAAGATCCAACAAAGCTGTCTGTCGATAAGTACCTACCTGTGCTTGCTTTGTGATTTGAAACTACGATGAGAATTGTGATTTATTATTCCAATGTTGAGAAAATTAGATAGATTTTTGATTACAATCAGTAGTGGTGGTTACGTCAATTCAACCCAACCCAAGAGCAAATTTCACTGACAGAAGATGACATCAATGACATTTGACTTTCAAAAATATTTTTCCACAAACATGGAATTTGACCTCAGTGTTTCCACCTCTACCACCATAGACAAAAAGGTTCTATATCTAAATGATTTTAATGCAGTGTCCAAAGTTTATAGCGGATGCGGTTTATTTTGAACCCTTAGAGCATTTACCCTATGGAGATGTTATAATATTGAAACGCGGAACTATTTTTTCTGCCATCTTTTGCGGGAGGAGAGGTGTACATGTATAGCACACTACAGCATTTTGAGAACTACGCACAAAGAAATGCTTTCTATAATTACAAACGCACACCAAAAAAAGATGTACTACAGTGACAAAAAAATACACACATCGATAATCAGCGTGTATTCATTCAATCACCTGCGGGCCTATTTACTAACTCGAATGACAAGTGTCGATGGCTATGAAACTAATAAGTTGACATCAAACGGCTGTCAGAATTCAAATTTTGTATTCACTATCGTCAGTGTCCAACCGAAATGACGTCATCTCCATGATAGCAACTCCACCTTCATTTTGACATTTGTTTCCGTATCGATAAGCTATAGACGGCATTCTGTAACTGAAGTGGCTATCAAATCGATCTTCACTTGATCTATCAAACAGCTTTTCATAGCAACGGGTCAAGAGCAGTGTTTTATTGATACACACTATTATACGCCAAAGTAAAGATGCTGCAAGTCTTTGTTTAAATGTAGAGAAGTGACTACTATTGCGTTTAGTAGGTTAACCAAACGGAGCCATCCTTTTTTACGAAAACGAGACAGCTGAACAAGTTACCGTAAAATGAGAAACTTTTTCTTTTTGTATGTTCATCATCGGTTTTATAAATAACAAATATTGTCTCTAAAATATAAGTCTCCCAAATAAAATTTAAAGTCTCCTTAACCAACCCACCCCTTCGAAGACACATGGTTCCTAAAATATTCGTAAAATTTTGGTTTTGAGGTTAGTTTGTATTTTAAGAATGTTATAAGTTGGTTTGACTTAAGTTATTGGAATTGGCGAGGGGATTTTGGTCAGACAACCCTCTTCCTCTCATACGGTTTTTAAAGAAGCTATAAGGAAGATATTTTCAATTATTTCTTTTCACAGTGTTATAGGTTAGAGGCAATTATTCTTTTGCTTTTTCTGCATTAAAGGTAAATCTGACCGTGTTCGCCTACTATATTTATAATATAGGTACTTAATAATACAATATGACCACTTTAAATTATAAATCCTTCATCATTAAACCTAACCTAAAAAGTTCAGTCAACATCATGAATTTGTGTCCCTGCGACTAGGAGGTGTGTGTCGTGAGAGTTGATTTGGGAATTAGTAGAGACAGAAACAGCCGATCCTCGCCTGTACAGCTCTTTTTCCTAATATTCTGCGGTCCTTTTAGTAGGAGAATGATAGTATAGAGTATTTAAATTTAATGTCTCTCTTCTAGATACTTACAGTACCTAATCTATACAATCATATTCTCTTAATACTATAACAAAATTAATCCACAAAAGCTCCATACAATCTCGCGAGAGAACATTTTACTTGTAGAAATTATATGGAGCGCCAAGCTGCAAAATAGTACCTATATATATTTCTGTCAAATAAAAACTCTTCATAACACTGCATTATGCAACTAAAGATGATTTGATGTACTCGCAAAAATTTCTATGTGGCCGCCGCTAGTGGTAAAACCTCCTCAATTTACTCTATGATAATGTCGACAGAAAATAAGAGCTGCCAACGTGAACATATTCAAAGCCACTTCATTTATGTCGATAGCCACTACCGTGAAAACAGTTACAGAATGCCAATTTCATGCTAGCCACCGTGACTATCAAATTCGAGTTGTCAACCGAGCTTTGATAGCCACCGTGCTTATCAATTTTAGTGAATAGGCCCGCTGATGTACACAAACAAAGAATGCTAGTGATGTGACACACTCATTAAATGATTACACTGAATCAATGAGAAAATACCTTCATTTCTAAACTAATATGTGAGGAAAGATTTGATTGTCTGTTTGTTTGAAACGAATAGGCTCTGAACTACTGGACCGATTTTAAAAATTCTTTCACGGTTGGAAAGCTACACTATATCCGAGTGACATACGCTATATTATATTTTCAAATAATTAAGGGATCCCTACTAAATCTTCAATAATGTAAACCAATGTGTGAAAAAATTACTTAAAATGTTCATTATAACGCGTGCGCTGCGAAAACTATTGATGATAGAACAATATATTGTAATACAACTTTGGAGAACACATCATTATCTACAAAAAATGTCGCGATAGCATATGTCTAACTATTATAGTTATGTCACAATAAGTGTTTTTATATTTAAAAAATTCAACTGAATTTGTGCCGCCAAAAAAAGCTCATATGTGTGCCTTGGTATTAATCCTTATCAAAATAAATTGCTTCATATTCAAGACTGTTTTATTACCTTTAAATATATTACCTTTTGAATTATTCAATTTGGACTTTCCATTCGAAAGATATCACGATTTTAAAAATGTAAGAAACAAAGTTGCGCCTTCCCCGCTCAGGTACACCGTGATATTGGGATGCTATGAGAGCGCCACTGGTGTACGCGACGCCAGGGACTCAATTTGTTTTTAGCTCCGTGGTTTTTAGTGTGTAAGTGGCCAACACTGCTATCAGATGTTTCAAGCTGCCTGAAGGCATCTGACATAGCTTAACGACTGCCACCAATGTAGACAGCCTGGAACAATGACTTGACGTGCCTTCCAAAGCACGGTGGACCTAGAGATATTTTTAAGCCACTTGTGGTCACTTATTCAAGTGGGGACCGTGCTTAGGGTTGCTTAGCATACGTAAACGCTGATAATGCTCATAACCACTAGACTATCGGGCTCCTCAGGTCCTCCGGGCGACTCAATGATAAGAATGAAAGAGTCGTCGGCTCCCTTCAAGGGACGCGTGAGGAATTAAATACAGTATATTAGGGTAAACATCGTTATCCTTCAAACCATCAAATCAGCCCATTAAAATATATAACTTTTTCTATGGGACCAAAGCTGTATACTCATTTTTTATATTGCAATACTAACTGCCGCACCGGCCAAACACTTTTGTATGGAAATGTCGATTTTTTTCGAGTTCCCAGCATTGGTCCTATAAGAAATGTTGTACATTTTGATGGGCTGATTTGATGGTTTGAAGGATAACGGCATTATAGTGATTTAGTTCAAATAATTTGCGTGAGCCGTGCCGTGTGGTCCCTGACAGAGTAGAACCTCTAACACAAGGGGATGTTAGATCAATAAGAAAAATGCCAAAAACAATTTATGCCTCTTATTTATGAAACTGATTAAATTTTTAAATTTATATAAATAAATAAACGTATAAAACATAACACTTTTTTATAGTTGCTTGTCATCTAAACATGAATGAATGAAAAATATTCGTAATCGATCTTTCTGTCATTCACACTGTCCCATCCCTAGACCCCTGTACTACGTTTGAGCTACCAACGTAACACAAAATTTTTCTATCGCAATGACGTAAAAGTTATTATGAAGATTACATTTAAATAAAACCAAGTTGATGGGTAATTTATACTTATATGTGATAGGAAACGCCCTGATTTCGCAAATTTGAAGTAGCAGAACGCCTCTTACATGTCGAAACCACACAATTAACCATTTTTTGAGAGCACTTGTTTGCGACACGGCACGATTCAAAATGGCAGTGATCGCGGACGAACTAGTTTTATATAACGTGCATGGTCATATGGTAACGGTACTACGGCAGAGGGGATCGCTTAGCTATGCCATCTCCTTAGGGTAAATGCTCTAAGTTTGAACCCCATGGCAAGACTTTGATCTCGATGTCGGAATCAGAATAATTCAAAGAATACAGATTCGTAATGTATGTAAAATTTTGAACTAGACAACACAAAACTATTTGCTGAGCAAAAGTCGCTCGGTGCCATGGAGATAATACTTCCGTGCTCGCTGCCATGGAGTTATAATATATAAGTACTACGCACAACTCGCTGCATACGGTCTTTCTTGTCAAAATTTGTATATCTATATTTTTAGCCTCTTAAGCTAGTAAAAAGAGCAAAGTGATAAAATTTCTGATCTTTAGTTAAAAAACGTCAAAAACGCATATTTATTCCCGTAACAAAAGATTTTTAAGTATTCTGCAAACACAACATATAAAATACCTTTTCTTTTAGTTTTTACCCAAAAGCTATGGCCATTTGTTGGAAATTATGTATGCTGAGTGCTGAGGCTGAGTGGAACTCACTTTCAGTGGTTTAAATATAATTGTTTAATTATTATTTTTTTACAAAATTAGTAAACTGTATTAACTAAATGTTAACTATTGTTGTACTATACCATTTGAAAACCACTGAATAAAGCTTTTCTATTCTATTTTAAATACTTTGTTTGTGTTACGAGATTCGGCAAGATTTTGTAGAAAATGATTTTTCGTTAAAAAGTCCTTAAATTTGACAGTTGGTTTCGGAACAACCGTAACAAACGCCAATTTGAACAGTTGACCTGCCATCCCCATTGCGCCATGACTACGATTTTTTGGTTCATGGCTGGTCTTGTCGGATAAAAATCCATTTTAGACGGGTTTTAAAAAATCTACATTGATATTTGGGGGAAGACCTAACCTTCCGTCATCGAGCAACACGGCCCTCGAAGCCTTTCGTAGTGCTTTGAAAAGAGCTATGAAAAATATCAGTGAAAAAAAAAATTTCCGGGAGGAAAAATCTTGAAGAGTTTTTGGGTTAGAAAGTAACCCAAAAACTCTTCAAGATTTTTCCTCCCGGAGTAATTCCCTTTAACAAAAACCAACGAGCAAGTGACGTCACTCCTTTAGCATTTGGTATGGGGGATATGAGAACTTTGTTCGGTAGCTATGTTAAATATTGGAAAAGGCCTTATAACAATAGTTGTTATAGGTATATTTTTAAGACTTATGGAAACATAAGTTTTTTAAATTTTTATATATTTGAAATTGACTTCTTATACCGATTTTAAGGCGCTGTGGTATCAGACTTTAGCGCCACCCAGCAATTAATTCTCTTAATCGTAAATCATATCAAATTTTACAAATGTTGAATTGAATTTGAAACAAATGCTGAATACCCTGGTAAATTACTTCTGGGTAGTATTCATTATATTACTTTTCTATATTATACATTATAATTCAAGTTTCAGAGTATAAGTTAATTTACTAGGGCATTCAGCGATTTTTTTTTTAATTTGATATGATTTAGGACTTAAAGTGGCGCTAGTGTCTGATACTACTTTTGGAGTTGGATGTTTAAATTAAATAGCCAGACAAATTTTTCAAAATCTATTCTGTATGCAAGTTTTCCACTGTCGGACAAAAATCAAACTTTTGGTGTTGGATTCAATGTATTTTTCTTTTTCTGTCCCAACACTTTTCCTTACCTACCGGACTATAATTTTAATGGAGGTGTTACAAAAATCAAATTTCAGGAATTCACTGTGTTCCACGAATTTTTTTTTAAATCTATGCTGTGTTCTGTATTTATTTTCCCTTTGCTAAGCAAAGACAAAATAACCTTGCTGGATACCAAAGATCTTAAGGTAGTCTAGATGCGTTTTAGGTTTTTTCTTAGTCAGTTAGTCACGAAAATAATGTTTTTCTGATGTTAGTATATCTATATAACCGATTGAGAAATGTTTGTAAGGGATCAAAACTGGCTTTTTCCATTTCATCATTTCTGCCGCAGCCCACTGCTGGACATAGGCCTCCCCAAGGATTTCCAATATGACCGGTTGGAAGCGGCCTGCATCCAGCGCCTTCCTGCGAGCCTTAGGGCCAAGCTACACGACCGATTTTTTGTCCAACCAAACTGTTTAGTTGAATTGAAAGTCACCACCAACTTCTATCCAACTAACTCTCGCACTTGGCCAATTATTGTTATATAAAGGCGGCCGAACTTCTACCAACTTAATTAACTTTCCAAAATCCCCTACGACTAGCTGATGAAGGCGAGGCAGACGAAGGTGAAGCTGGCGAATCTTTCATTTTTAGCGCGTATTGCGCTAGCGTCCTTCCACCGATACAGTTGACGGCTGACTGAACAGTCGGTCGCCGACTGAACGATTGGTCGTGTGCGCCCTGTCATACAAAACCGTGGAGTTTACGTCGATTGGCCAACTATTTAGTTGGTGACCGGTCTTGATTCTATTGATTAAACAGTTGAGTTGGTGCCGTGTGCGCACTCGAGTACTGGTGCATTGATTTTAGTCAACCGATCAAACTATTCGGTTGGTAAACTATCGTTCGTGTAGCCTGGCCCTTATCAGCCGGCCTATTTACTAACTCGGATGACAGGTGTCGATGCCTATCAATCAAGAATTTACTGTTACAATGCGGTTTTTGTATTCCAAATAAAAAATTCGAGCAAGCAAAACCCGCATTGTAATAGTAAATTTTAGATTGATAGGCATCAACACCTGTCATCCGAGTTAGTAAATAGGGGGGCAGGTCGTCCGACCACCTGATCGGTGGGTGTCCAACGCTGCGCTTGCCGGTACGTGGTCGCCATTCAAGAATCTTTCAGCCCCATCGGCCATCGGTTCTTCGCACTATGTGCCCCTCCCACTGCCACTTCAAATAGCTAATCCACTGGGCTATGTCGGTGACCTTGGTTCTTCTACGGATCTTTTCGTTTCTGATTCGATCTCGCAGAGAAACACCGAGCATAGCCCTCTCCATAGCTCTTTGAGAGCGACCTTGAGCTTTCTTATGAGGCCCATGCCCATAGTAAGGGACCACGTTTCGGACCCGTAAGTCATCACTGGTAACACTCATTGGTCGAAAACTTTTGACTTTAGGCACTGAGGTATTTTGGACGAGAAGACGCTGCGGAGCTTCCCAAACGCTGTCCAGCCGAGTCGGACTCGACGAATGACCTCGTCCTTGAAACTGGAGCTGCTGACCTGGATCAATTGACCCAAGTAAATACACTGCTCTACAGGTTCAAGAGTGAAGTTTCCAACAATCACTGGCGAAGTCGCAACTTGGACATTTGACATAATTTTCGTCTTGTCCATGTTCAATGTATTTGTTTTTCGTGTGTGTTAAGTGACCAAAACTGGTGTCAGATTTTTAAAGCTGCCTAAAGGATCTGACTGTTTAAATAAAAATGTGAAAAATTTTACTTTGCTTGCCACTTTTGTAACAACGAAAATCACACACACCAGTCACACTCGCACCACGCAAAAGCTAAAGGTTGCTTTATTGAAACTTGCTGGCCTAAATTCAGTTCGAAGTTCAAATATTTTAAAAAAGTATATTCTGTCTGAATTAAGTCAAATCTCAGAGTCAAATCCTCAGGTCAAATCTGAAAATTATTTCGTTGTCCGTTTTCACAACAGTTCAAAATTTATGTTAAAATCAACTAAATAATTTTGGTGTGTAAATTTTGTGAGTAAACAACTAGTATGGCTTTAAATAAACAAAGAATATTGAGCGAACTGGGAAGTGTTGTAAATCAGCTCCAAAGTGCGGAATGGTAAGATTAACCTTTTATTATAATGCCTAAGTTTTTGTGATGAAATAAACCGAGCACTTCCCTCGCAAGCAATGTACTTGTAATATTTTATTAGCGATGTGAATTCATACACTATTAACGCTACCTATTTTATTGGATGCCTATCTGCGAATAAGTAGGTAATACTACTCGTAGTGCAAATGTTCAATATGGTATTAAGCAGTTGTAATAAGATATTATTACACTCTAACTACAAAATTAAAGAAGCCTAAGGTAATCTAAGCAAATGAAGATTTAATAATCAGCTCGTCAAATGCAAAAATAGTTTAGATTGGTCAAGCGTGTTTTAACCGCTTGTATATGTCCGATTTGTCAAGAAATGGTCAAGAAACGCAAAAGTGATAATTCGTCAAGTCTCGATTTTGTTTCAGTTTGCCAAGCCTTACTTTTGTTTCAACTGGTCAAGCCAACAAAAAGTTCTGATTGGTCAAATGCATTTATTTTATTTAAATTTTGCTCCGCGGTCTGTTCAAACAATATTAATAATGTTTACCTATGTAATATACACAATATCCGACAAACTGTTTATTAGTAAACTAAAAATTGAAATGTGTACCAAATCAGAAAACAATATAAAGATTTTTTTCTATATAAATAAAACAAAGCGAAAAATATAATATTTAAATGAAACATTACTTACTGAAATTCAGAAAACAAAATCATTGAAGTCAAAATTACCTTATTGGTGTTAACAGTGAAAATTAAATTAGTTTAACATTTGAAATTACTTTTCCTTAATAAATTTAAATATTGGTAAGCTGAAATCTTTCCATTTACATATCTTTGAACATTTTTTTAATTTACCTTAGTTTAATATTTTTACAACCTGTTTTTTGAACACTGTTAATTTTTTTTACACTTCAAGTGTTGAATCTCTAAAAAGTAAAATAAATACGGCACCTTTGGCATCTTTTTAACCGACTTCAAAAAAGGAGGAAGTAATCAATTCCTTGGAATCTTTTTTTATATATGGTCCCAGGTTTCTCGAAGACGCCTTGACCGATTGAAGAAATTCTTTTTTTGTTCGATAACTCTTTACAGATGGTACCACAAAATTTTTATCAAGTGTCGAGCACTTTTTGAAAAAATACACAAAAACCAAAAAAAATTATACACGGATGCCGTTCGGTTTACACTTATTTTATTCTTATGCTTATTCAAACAAATCAATAGGGATGAAGTCGGTTTCAGTTTTTTGTTAAAAATATTTTTAATTATTATAAATACATCTGTGCCACTCTTCGATAGGGTTTGCAGTTCTATATTTTTGATAGCAGCACCAGAATATATATATTTTTAATTAATTTAATAGTTTTTGAGTTTGTCTATAACAAACAATACGCACAAATCTGGTGGACACTATGTTGAAATAAACTTACAATTATTTGTAAATGAAATATTAATATGTAATTAAAATACACAATTGATTATATTTTATTTATTTATTTATAAGCCATTTTATCTGAATTTTTAACTTAAGTTACATCTTGGTTGGAAGTTATTATAATATGTCTCTTAATTCAGAGTGCCTTGTGGCATAGGCCTCCTCTAAACTCTTCCACTGCGTTCTGTCCTGTGCGACTCTTCTCCAGAGATGTCCTGCCGTGAGATTTAGGTCGTCTTCCCACCTGCTTTGTTGGCGATGATTATATAATTTTGTTAAAAAAATACATTTAACGAATCTGAACTTTTTGTTGGCTTGACCAGTTGAAACATAAGTAAGGCTTGGCAAACTGAAACAAAATCGAGACTTGACGAATTATTACTTTTAAAACATGCTTGACCAATCGAAACTATTTTTGCATTTTACGAGTTTGTTACTCAATCCAAATGAGATGTATTCCCTGTCCTATTACTATCTACTTCATTTTCATTACGAAAGAAAGAGAAGCATATTGCCTTTACTGGAGATTGGTTGTCTGTCAGCTTTCCAAACTCATCTCTATTTACTTAACTACTACCAACAGTAATAAGATAAGAAAGATGATTCCGTGTTTCGGAAGGCTCGCTAAGCCGTTGGTCCCGGCTACCATCTGGTAGTCGTTAAAGGAACCACGTCAGAGGCCGAGAGGCGGTTCCGGAGAACTCTGACACGAGGGTGTGCATAGTCGACTGACCGTGTCACCTACACGAAATGATGATGATGATAACAGTAAATTCAAATTATTCTTTTTCAGTGGTTGCATGGGAAAACTGTTTTCTGATCCTGGTCAGGGAAATTCAATGGGTGCTCCTCCAATGCAACCCTATGGAGGTTGCCGAATGGGATGCTGTCACGGACATGGTTCTTCTTACGCTGGTGAACCATGTTCCCCTACTAACAACCAATTCATGCACAGGCCTTTCATGGGTACCTGCAACCCACCAAGGCTTTATGCAGATACATATAATTATTTGAACAAAAACTTAATGCAACCCGTCGTTAATGAAGTGTATAATGACCTGAAAACTATTTCTCCGGAAAACACAATAATGAATAACCCTATAGCGAGTAAGATGGGACTTTCTCCAACGAACCTTGCATTGGCTTCACCGCCTGGGCAGGGCAATTTGGGCGGTATGGCTCGATCTCCTATGGCTGACGGCTCTATGGGCAATCCCAATATGGGAGGTGACATGAGTGGCATGTCTCCAGGTTATAATATCAATATGGGTATGGGTAATACAAACGCTTCACCTCAAATGGGTCAGCAAAACCAATATGTAGGTCATATGGGACAAATGAGTCAACCAATGGGTCAGATGAGTCAGCCAATGGATCAAACAATGGGCCAGACGAATCCAACAATGAGTCAAATGGGTGGGATGGGATCTCAAATTCTTAAAATGATGATGGGTAATAAATCCTCTCAACCAGCTAATATGCCTGTGCAAAATACCCAGCCTACCGATTCGATGCCAATAAATGCTCCTCAATCTCCCTACGGCCAAGTAGGAGCGACTCCTTTGAATCCACCAAATTATGGTGGGTATGAAACAACGCACAACATGAATTACGAGCAAGGTAACACTGGAGCTTTTGCGCAGAATCCTACAACTCTGAACATGTCACATTCAAACCCAATGTCAGGAAACCCAATGGCAAATACTATGCCACAACACAATATGAATTCAAACCCAAGTGGTTTGGCCCAGAATCAACCAATGGCATCAAGCGGACAGCCAATGGCATCAGGAGGTCAGCCAATGGCAGCAAATAGATACGGTCAACATACTCAGGGTATTAAGAAGTTTAGTGAAATGTTCCCCGGTGTAATGCAGGGTGATTTAGGTTTTGACCCCATGGAAATAGCGATACAAATGAATCCTGCCAACCACCAGAAGGCAGCAATGAATGCTATGGAAAAGTTAATGAAAGGGAACAATATCAATACTGCTAACGTGATGCAGCCGGTCGTTTATTCCGCTAACGCGGCAAGTGCAAGTATTGGGCAAGCAGGTATGGAACCTAATCAACAAGGCGGGGTCCCTAGTACTCCTGTTGCAAATCAGCCGGTCATGCAAAATCAGGCACATTTCCAAAACCAGCCTCTACTTGCGCAACAGCAGCAACAACAGCCGCAACAACAACAACTGCAACAACAACAACATTTGCAACAACAACAACAACTGCAACAACAACAGTTGCAACAACAGCAGCCGCAACAACAACAGCTGCAACAACAACAGCTGCAACAACAACAGCTGCAACAACAACAGCCGCAACAACAACAGCCGCAACAACAACAACAGCTACAACAACAACAACAGCTGCAACAACAACAGCTGCAGCAACAACAACAGGCGCAACAACAACAACAGCCGCTACAACAGCAAGTAATTGATCCTAATACAGGAGCTCCATTTAATCAAGTGCCTCAGCAACAAGTTTATACTGCTACTGGAGCCCCAGTTCAATATCAACAGTCTCCTACCCAACAATATCAATATCAGCCACAAACGGAACAGCAGATAATAGATCCAAATACAGGAGCTGTCGTAAATCCACCAAATCTTGGGAGCGACTACGAACAAGTTTCAAATCCCAATGCTCAGGCACAGCAAGGTACACCTCACGCTGAAACTTATAAAGAAATGATTATGGATCCTATATTTCCATCCGATACAAAGAATGGGGTATTTTATTCTCATCACGTTAAGAATACAAGGAATTACAATTACAATACTCTTGGACAGCCCGTACAGATGTTGGATGCCAAAATGTATCACCCTGCAGAGCCACCATTGCCACAAACCTTGTCTCCACAGTCCAAAGCTGCAAAACCAAGAAACCTTCCGCGGACATTTAGTAATGTAAAGAATACCGTCAGCAAAACTTCTATAATAGGAAATGGCAATGTGGGGAGAACTCCGAGCAGAAACCAACTGCAACATTTGTACAACCAATACAAAGGCTCTCACTCATACACTCAGCAGAATGTAAACGCTCCAGTACAGCACCATAGTCTGTCAGAAGGAAGGTTAAATGAAAATGTAAACGCTGCCAGGCCACGTCCCGTCCCTGTGGAGAAATTGGGAGGAGATACAATAGCAAATAATGTCTTAGTTGATCAAGAGATGAATAAGTTTGAACAACCTGCAGCGGCTCCGATGGGAGATGTCGTTCCTACTAACAAGCCGCAAGGCGATGGTTTGGCTAAGAAGGTTCGTTGTTTTTATTTTATTATTCTCTTTATTTATTTTTACTGACTTAAGTATAGGTTTTTGCAAAATTGATGTAAATGAGTTGTCGAGCTCCGTGGCGCAGCGGTCAACACGCCTGCCTGCGACACGGAGGTCCCGGGTTCGATCCCCGGTCAGGTCAAGATGGAAAGTGATCTTTTTCAGGATTTTTATCTATATTATATGTATCTAATATAAAATATAGTATCGTTGAGTTAGTGTCCTATAACACAAGTCTTACTTAAGAACCTAGTTCGCCGCCAGCAGCGGGGCAGGGCTCAAGCTACCGGCCAGAGAGAGGAACCTTCTGACAATGCGTGCCGTGTCTAGGAGTACCGCCTTCTGTATCTGACCCTTGATCCAGCCATCCAGCAGATACTAGATATTATTTTATTGATTGTTACTGTAAATCATATTCTTTTATTGATGACTAGCAATTTACCGAGACTTCATCCGCTTAAATTTATAGCCCATGTCACCCGATGATAAACTAGCTTTCCATAGTTGAAAGAATTTTGAAAATCTGTTTTAATTTATAGGTTTTTTATTTTATAGAAAATTTATTTTAAAGGTATCCTTATTTATTTTAAAGGTATATTTCATGCTGGTCTGGGAGAAAAGAAAAAACGTAGAATGTACCAGCTGCTTCTCTTCACGCGCAGATCGTAAAAGCCGATCGAGGGAAGGGGCGTCAGGAATCATGTCTAAAGACGATGCGCACTATTTTGATTCCGTTCTAACCTACAAGCCCACCAACATGCTAAATGTGGCCTTAAGGTTTTACAGACCTCTCTGTCTACCCCGTAAGGGAGAAAGACGTGATAGTATGTATGTATGTATTTTTTAGGTTTATTTTGTTCTAATTAAGGGAAAATAGTTATTTTTTAGTTACAGAAATAAATACTCAATCCAGTAAAGTATGTGCATGTTGTCTGAAAAGTGCTTATCGTATTCGGTTTTTCTTTAGCTTTAAGTAACAATAATATCATATTACACTCCAAGTCATCCCGTGGATATCGTAAAAGGCGACTAAGGAAACACAAGCTAAACAAAGCTTATTAACATCAAAGATACCTCTCCAACCCATCTGGCCACCGTGGAGAGTGTAGGCCAAATCCTCTGACTACTCAGGCTAGTATATGGCTCTGTTAGTACAGAGAGGGTCGTGCTCCTGCAGTGGAGACTAGAAAGACCTGATGATGATGATGATGAACAATATGTTTATTATTATTGCAGGCTCCACCTTTGGGTAATTTCAAAGGCAGAAATGGTTTACAAGATATGGTTTATACGTCTGCTCCAACTACTACTGCATGGTCGTTCCACGGCAACAATCACTTGCCATTTTCAACGGGATATAGGTTTAGGTCAAAAGTAAGGTGAATGTTTTTGCAAAGGTCATGTTAAATAATAATTGTTATATGTATCGTTTGTCAGTGTTATGTTATTGGTGCCCAATTTATCAAATTGTGTCGTTTCTATGAATTATTTTATTGGTGTTAATAAAGACAACATTTCTGAATATGTTCAAGGTGTTTTTATTGCTTTTCCTTTGCTTTTTAACTAGGCTCAATCATTATCATCAGTGGGTCTAAAATGGCCACTTTGCACGAATCATAATAGGATTCACATATGAATTACATTGCGCGCGGCAAAATGGCTACTTTTTGACGATTCATAAAATGATTCATAAGCAATTCTATTTTGGTAATTCATCTATTTGACAGTTTTCTATGGAAATTGGTAAAATGGCTCACATTATATGAATTCCTTTCACGGTATTTTCTGTCAAATAGCAGAATCATAAAAAGTTACTCTAGAACAACATTTTTCAATTCATCTCGAATGTATTTGGAAAAAATATGTGATATTTGTTTGTATAAGACGTTGTGAATACTATTTTGGACAAAAACATGTAATTCAGAGTGTGTATAGGTGCTGGGTAAATGAAATTATGTTGTAAATGATTTGTTTACGTTTCCTAACCTAACCTAATGAATGTTTGTACTAAATTTGTTTTATAACTTTTTATTAATATTATGAAAAAGTGAGAGGATTTAACGAGTAAAGTACGCATTTTAAGTGTTTTCCCGAAAATTTTATACTTATAGAAGGAATGTTATTATAAATAAAAATATTGATGATATATGTACGAGGAGTTTATTTTTTTATTAAGAAAATATATAATTAATAATTTAGCTATACCTTTCAAAACGAAGCAAACATAATAAGGTCTTTTGGGAAATAAATGAAATACGACTCGTAAAATTAGATACCATAACGAAAGGTGAAAAACTTTGAAAAAAATTGTTGTACAGTAGGCCAAACATCAAGTTTAACATTGCATTACGAAAAACGACTATATTGTCAAAATAAAAATTGTTACATTTGATTGAATGCCCACTGTACAATCATTAGTTCCAATTTTGTTCACCAGAGAAGTTTACTGGCTAGTTGCCGTTCTAAAAAACATTTTTCTGATTTTCGTTTCAAGCGCATATATTTCACAATTACTTAATATCTAATAAGTGTATTTTAATGTAATGTGTTATATTACAGCTTATTTTATTTAAGTAAATGGTTTTTATAATTATAAAACCTATTTCAAAACATTATCGATGAGTTACGGTTTTTTATTTTTTAATGCGGTAACATTGACCCCAATATGAATCAGAATATGAATTGAATTGTAGGTGAATTGGGAGATTTTGTGACCATTTTACCAATATTAGAGGAATTGCTAATGATCTGCTGGGAATTCATAATAAGAATTCCTTTACGATGAATTGCGTTAAGTGGCCATTTTAGACCCGCTGGTCTTTTGAGTCTCCACTCAAAATGGCCAAATAAAAAAATGTCACTTTGTTTCTTTTTTCTCCACAGAACTGTTAGTTTTCCTCTCAGAATAATAAGTTATGGTTCTGTGGTTTTCCTCTACAGAATAACTCTATTTTCAACATACTTTTTGATTTCGCATTTTAAAAAGTCTCCATATATCTAATAGGGTTCTGTAGCCAAGCGGCAAAAACAGCAAAAAACTGAACTCTTATAGATTCGTCATATCTGTCTGTCTGTCCGTAACGCCCGGCAACGCCCTCGCCGCTCCCCATGAGCTTCGTGGCCTTTGACTACGTTTTACCCTGTGGTTTTACCTCACCCTGCGGACTTGCGATGGTGACTTTGGGCGCTTGGGTGGGTTGAATGCCGATTGGCCTCTTTGGACTTGTTTGATACGTTCAAGCGTTCCTTACAAAAAATCACAGACAAGATTTTTTTTTCTAAAAATACAAACACGGTCAAACGAGTGATCCTGTAGGGATTCTTATTTTATTTTTTGGGTACGAAACCCTACAAATTGAAAAAATTTCATCATCATCACATTCATCTCAGCAGCAAGAAGTCCGCTGAGTAGACAACACAAGACCTAGCCCAATGATTTTCTGCATCCAGAGCCTTCCTGCGACCTTTATCAGGCCGTCTAACCACCTGGTTGGTGGGTGTGAAGAAATGTATATAATTGTAATTTCTTTGTTATGCAAAGAAAAATATAGATTGTTGGGAGCCAGAAATAAAGATGAATGTTCAATGATCTCAATGAAGTTTTGCAACAAGTGGGCCTTAAAATGAACAGTGGACTAGATGATGATAATAATGTTGCATCTTCACCAGTGATTGACAGACCAGACCTAGAACCTGTTGAGCAGTACATTTACTTGGGTCAACTGATCCAGGCCTGAGTGCCATAGGCTATGTATACATGTATAGTACACGGCAAATAACTTGAACCAAATGTGAGGATTACATATATCAACTTATGACACTGTAATGCGGTGTCCCGCTCACACTTGGGTCAAGTTATTTGCCGCGTACTATACCTCGGGCAAAGCCGGAATGGACTGCTAGTATTATATACACCACTATCTCCATGATATACACAGAGGTTCCAGTTTTTTGGTAACGGTGTTGCAATTTCAAGTTTTTTTTTTCATCTGAAAAATTCTCTACGCGCCTAAAGCAGTTTTCACTTTAAAAAATCAAATTATGACGATGATTAGTGCCGCCGCTACGCACTGCTTGTATATATGCCTTAGAACATATATAAAAATAATTTTCGTCAGACTCCATGATATGCCTATAGAACATAGAAGTAGTGACGAAAAATTTTTTTTTTAAATCTATGCTATAGAATATGAGTGAAATATGAATTTAAAACATCGAATATAATCTCCTCCTTTTTAAAGTCGGTTAAAAGGCAGACAGCAAATTGACTTTCTATCCACAGCCTACAAACCATAGTGAAAAGAATAGTCCCGAAAAATAACAAAATCAGTTGCTTCAGTCAGTTGCTTGTTGTGAAATCTATCTAGAAATCTATGAAATTGGCGTTTTGCTTTTTGCTAGAGATTTCCATTCTTATTGAGAAAAAATACTAGATTATAACGGCCAATATTGTGGAAATAACAAATAGCGCAGTGATTACTATTGTTGTCGTGTCTCTCGCACATTTATTGTGAATAAAAAAGATGTCTCTCTTTGGATCTTTGATGGGGGACGTGGAAGATGATCCGTTTTTCGGGTATGTTTTGTATTTAACCCTTTATTTCTTCATGTATTTTCCTTGCAGCCCTGCTATGTACTATTTAATCCAACTTAAAACCTCAGTGTTCTGTTTTTACATGATTTCAGTTTCTAATTGTTCAGGAGTGCACATGGCGATTGTGTCAATCAATTTGTGTAACTTTTAGGTCACATATGAGGCACATGCGTCAAATGAACAATATGATGAACTCGCTGTTCTCGGACCCGTTCGGCATGCTCGGGGGCGGCGGCCCGTTGGCGCTGACTGGGCCACGCCACGGCAGTACCCTGATGCCTTTTATGCCTCAGATGCCTTCCCTCAACAGACTTTTCTCAGGTAGTTGTTGTTCGATTGTTTATTTGTAGATTTTACCTGCAGTGTGGTTAATGGCAAATATATTGAATACTAAAGGTTATGTGAGTCTATCCATAGTGCCAGATTTATTAATTAATAGCTTAATTTATTAGTCTTGTACACTACAACAGGATCAAAAAATAAATGCTAGCTAGTGTAGAGGATAGCTAAAAAGGCCTATTCACATCATACCTCATAATCAACATGGTTTATGGCAAGGCCCCACATGGTTTATCCAGCTTGCACATACTACTAAATTTTCTCCAGACGTTTATCTGCACTCTCTGACTCTTTTGGTGTGCAGAGCCACATAAGAGGCTCTAAGTTCGATTCCCAGCATACTTGTACTTACTTCATTTGCACAGTTATTTGGAGAAGAGTTGATGTCTGCAAGTAGCCAACTATAAAAATACTGTCAAATCAAATTACAATATGATGTCCTAAAAGTCTGTCACAGTAATGGATCTAGGGCTTCAATGTAACTAGCTAAAGATGCAACTAGGAAAGAGCTAGCAGAGAATGTTCTTTTGACCTTATTTGTTTGGAAAACAAATGCGTGGCAGTAATTTAATTGATTGTTATTTATTGTAATTAATATAAATAACATTAGAAATAAATAAATACTCGTAAAATATTGTAATCGAAGCCCTTCAGGCATGTAGGGACCAAGTCTGGATTGAGTTTCTTTCGGCGTATTCTTCTCACCAGTGGTCATTACGAAACGCTAGTAGCTTTTTGATTTTGCATATTAAAAATTAAAAATAATAAGAAAGTAAAAAATATGACGTTCAAAAAGAGATACAATTATCCAATTTTGATTAAAAATCTTTGACTTTGACTTTGAAACGCATAAATTATCTGTTCTCTATCATCCATTCTAAAGACAAGTTAAAACATCATGAAATTGTTGATGTTATTATTTACCATTTACAATATCAGACTTTAAGTGCTATAAGTCGTCAGACACATGACTATCGATTACACTTCTCTCTATACTATTTTGACATGGCCTCATGGCTTTAAGTAAAATCAAATAATTTGTTATGCCTTGCTTCAGGTGACATGGATGGGCACATGGGAACCGGCAGTTCTTTCAGCAGCAGCACTGTTATCATGTCCAGCGGACCTAATGGAAAACCACAGGTAGATTTTCTTGTGGAAGATATATCTATAGATATCCCAATCCTAACCATCCCAATCCCAACGAATCCCATTCCAATTTAAATGTGAGAGTGTGTTTGTATATTTGTTTCCTCCTTCATGAACTAAATTTTTTATCTACTGAACCAAACTTCTTAATATTACGCATAGACATAGCTTAAGGTACTAAGAAGGACATAGAGTACCTTTCATCCCAGAAAAACTACTGTTCCCATGGGATTTTCGATAAACAACTCTGCAAATTTATACAGCAATATTATATGCGAGCAAAGCGTCGGGTAAAAGCTAGTGCACTATGAAAAAAGGACACTACTGTGGGCCTAGTGAGTAACTGAATCTGTTGCTGAGGTATAGGAGCGGCATGGGAGGGCTGACTTCTAAGGTGACATGACATTGCAAATGGACTCACTCAAGTTTAAATTTCATTTGACATATCTGCTATTTTAAACTCAACTTTATGGTGTCTTTAGTGGGTAATCTATCACAGACATGCTTTGATTCTGTTTCGGACATTGCAGATATTGCAGATATCAGAAAGAAAATATAATTTATAATTGATTCAATGTAATTTATTTATTAATTTAATATAATATACAATTTATTATGAATTCTGTGTTAATTAGGTATACAGTTCGACCAGCAGCACCAAAATAGGACCAAATGGTGTTAAGGAGACCAAGAAAACTCTGCAGGACTCGAGGACTGGCACTAAGAAAATGTCAATCGGTGAGATTTTAGTTTATCTTGTATTACCATGTCATTAAATTATTAATCTAGAACAGGGTTCCTCAAATGTGTCGTACAAGTTAGTTGTATTAAGAATATCTATTAAATATAGCCCTTAGCAACAGAATATACATATAATAGTACAAGCCGTAGCTTCATCTAATAATTGGAGCGCAACTCTAGTTGTATGAAATTTCTAAAAACACTTCAAAGATGATACCAAGATGAACACTCTTTCAACAATGCCTGCAAAGATAGCTTATCTAGGTGTCTATATCGAGCCAGTGCTTTCTGTGGGTCTCTGCTATAGAGGGATCTTTGTCTATATACTCTGTCGGTAGACATGATCATCCTTTATTTCAATGATTAAAAAACAGGCCAATTTTTCAATGCTTGTGTGCGTGACAGCTTAATGTTAGCACACGCGTCTTTCAATGAATGCCATTAAAATTGGTAGCTTTGTGTGTGCATGATAGATTATGGGTTGGATACAACTTTTTTTCTACGCCTTTAGGCTAATTGAGTCTATCTAATCTAAAAGAGGGATATGAGTATCTACATAGAACTTAGACAGTAGTAGTAAAATGTTGAAGTAGAGGATATACGAAAAATAATTTCGACATAGACATGATCAATCACATATTACAAAAGTTTCAAGTTCCTAGCCAATATTTTTTGCAAGTTTATTATGACATGCAATGTGAGCTCACCTATTATGTAAAGAAGGCGACGTCTGTCTATTTTTGTGTCATCCACATGATGTCATATAGATACGTAAGCTACAACGCGTCCTACTCAAACTGAAAAAAAAAATGCGTGAAGTACCAGTGGCCTTGGAGGTCATTAGACTAGACTGTTCGAAAACCTGACAATTTAATTTTATAACTGCGTTGCTAGGCCTATCAAATGACCTGCGTTTTATTTATTGGTTTCTTTAGGCCCAATACTCCAAGGCATCTTAGATGTATCCTAACTAAAATCGTTCTCAAGTGTCGTTCTGTCACTTGTCTAGATAACTTAGCAATCCAAAGACAGTCTGAGATTTAAAATTGTCATTAGTTAAGAATAGTTTACTAATTTCTCTATAATAAATACTTCATTTTGTTAAATTTAATCCACATTCATACAAAGAGGTTAAATTTTAATAGATTGGAAAAATATCTGAAGTTTAAGCATAAAGCTTAACTCAATTATTAAGTATTGTTGTCACTACGGAACTTTCCGCGATTATTTTTGAGATGAGCCTGATACGTTCGGAAACATTGTGACAACAATAACAGTAACGAACTAAGGGATAGTCGTATCTAGGGACTCTAGGGGGTGGCTAGGCGGGGCCTATGGGCGGTAGAGCAGTTCGAGGGGCAGGAATATCCTAATATAAGGTGTGGAGGGCACCAATGCACTCACAGCAGGGCGGTAGAAAACTAGGTAGTGGATGCAGAGCTGCAAGTAATCAATTTGCACCTCTCTTCGAGCATGTGTGGACATCTGTTGCGTCCTACAGGCGACAATTTCAGATTTTTCTATTCGTCTCTAAAAATTGTTGATCCAAGGCTAAGTAATCATCGTAATTTTTTTGCCCGTAGACTTATATGCCTGCAACGGAATTTGGGTTAAAAATCCATTTTAAAATAAAAATTATTGCCTTTAACTAACCAACCAAACTAACCCTAAACATACAAATCAATCGCATTTTGACAATACATTAATTTATGCTATTTATTAGATTAGGCGAAGACACATAAAATGTGAAACTTGCAGATCTAGGACAGACCCTGGGAGATCTTTTTGTCTCCCAAAACAGGATGTTGGATTTAATGTAATGAGATGATGCTTTAAGTTGTTGCATAAATACCAGTACGTTAGACTGTAATACTTGAGAGTTAGGACCATTTATTTAGTTGCGTAGTACATAACTTTGCTAAATATTTCCAGGCCACCACATCGGCGAGCGTGCGCACTTGATCGAGCGCGAACAGAACGTGTACTCTGGCGACGCCGAGGAGAGGCAGGAGTTCATTAACCTTGACGAGGATGAGGCGGAGGACTTTGATAGGTGAGGCTTGAACCACATCTCTAATGAGACTAACATGAAAACATTGTGGCGACTCCGTTGAACCTGAAACAAAAACATAAATTAATAACATAGACAAATGTATAAAATTATATAAATAAGGAATAGAACTTACCTTCACTGTACATTTGTAGTCACAATATTACCCTTATTAATATTGTATAATAAATATAAATATAAACATAAAATATAAATAAACATAATTATAAAGCTATATGTAATGTACGAAGCGCATAGGTTAATTTCTTTATTATATACTTTAAATTACTTAACTTTATATAAAATCACATAATAACTTACCTTTCACAATTATATAATTGTATAAACTTAATTATAGATAAAAATATCAATAACAAGTACTTACCTATTTTTGTGTAAACAGTAATAATCGTACCGAAATCGTATGGTAAGAAATGTCTTATTTCGCCTCGCGATCGGATGACGACTCGGGCGCAGAGACCCGTTACTACCTGCCGGCGGAACGCCAGCCAGTGAGCCACGCATGTTTGGAGCAGACGCACGTCGCTTTGTGCTCCGCGCTGTACCTACACCGCTTACGCGCTCGTACACTTTTTGTTAAATCATAAAACTATTAGTTTCATCTTTCCTGTTTTTCGAACTGTTACTGCTTGTGCCTTCTTCTTGTGCTATACCTTCGAACTATACTTCTCTCTTCCATCTGTGCAACCTTCTGCTTGTAAACTGTGCTTTTGGACTGGAATATATGCTGTAAAGATCGTAAGTGTTTTTACTTATTCATCCACCAAAACCTACAACTGGTGACCCTCAATAGAACATGGATTCGAGAGACAAAAAGGATGACGCCACGACGGCCAACAAAAGTTACGACTCATCGGAGACTTTTACACCTCACGACACGACCGGAATATTTCGCGTCGGTGTTCGACCACCACCATTCTGGCCTGAGGAACCCGCCGTTTGGTTTTCACAATTAGAAGGGAATTTTATACTCTCCGGCATAAAAAATGATGACACAAAATTTTATTATGTAACTTCAACATTGGAACATAAATATGCAGCGGAAGTAAAAGATATTATTATATCACCACCGAAAACAGGGAAATACGAGCGACTTAAAACCGAGCTCATAAAGCGCCTATCTGCTTCAAGGGAAAAAGAAGTAAAACAACTTTTGATGCACGAAGAACTAGGGGATCGTCGTCCATCGCAGTTTCTACGTCACCTTCAACGATTGGCAGGACCAACAGTCCCAGATGAATTCATTAAAACAATCTGGACTAGCCGACTACCTACTGCCATTCAACCTATCATCGTGTCTCAGAAAACTGCAGACCTGCAAGCACTAGCAGACTTAGCGGACAACGTCCATGAAATAGTACCGAGCACACCTCAAGTAGCCGCTACTTCATCACACCCCCCTGCTTCAAGTTGGGATGCAATGTCAAGACAAATCGCAGAGTTGACTCGAAAAGTCGAGAGCCTGACTACAAGAGAACGAGGAAGGTCGCGCTCAACTAACCACCAGCGTAACCGCAGCAGATCACGATCGCTATCCAACTACAGAAGATTTCCCACATGTTGGTATCACTTCAAGTTCGGGTCGAAAGCTAGCAAGTGCGTGAAGCCATGTGATTACTCGAAGGAAAACTCTCAGGGCAGTCGCTAATGGCGACGAGCGACAGCCCCACCTCATCCGGTCGCCTCTTTATAACTGATCGCAGGACAAAGATGCAATTTCTCGTGGATACCGGGAGCGACTTATGTGTTTTTCCTCGCACATCACTTCGCGAACGTAGACCTCCGACCAACTACACACTCTATGCTGCAAATGGTACTACAATAGCCACCTATGGTTTCGCTCATCTAGTACTAAACCTCGGCTTACGACGTGACTACAGCTGGAGGTTCATCGTGGCCGACGTCACGAAGCCAATAATCGGTGTCGACTTTCTGTCATTCTACGGCCTCATCGTCGACTGCCGAAATCAACGGCTCATCGACAGTACGACCACTCTGAAGGCACCGGCAGCACACGCTCCGTCATCGAATAACCTGTCTTCAGTGAAAACTATGATTGGCGACTCAAAATACCATGGATTGCTACGCCAATATCCAGAAATAACGCGCCCAGCTGGAACTCAACGCGTCATCAGCCATAACACTGTCCATCATATAAGAACAACGCCTGGACCACCAGTGTCATGTTCTCCACGACGCCTGGCTCCTGACAAATTAAAAATTGCGAAGCAAGAATTTGAAGCAATGATCCAGAGTGGAACTGCCAGGCCTTCTGAAAGCCCATGGGCGTCGCCCCTACATCTCGCACCTAAAAAAGATAATGGATGGCGTCCATGCGGTGACTACCGAATGCTCAACTCGAGAACCATCCCAGATAGATATCCTATCAGACACATTGGGGACTTCACACACAATATAGCTGGATGCCACGTCTTCTCTACCATAGACCTAGTGAAGGCGTACAATCAAATACCAGTAAACAGCGCCGATATTTGCAAGACAGCCATCACTACGCCATTCGGGCTGTTTGAATTCCCCTATATGGGTTTTGGTCTTCGCAACGCAGGCCAAACGTTCCAGCGTTTCGTCGACGAGATCACTAGAGGAATGGACTTCGTATACGCCTATCTTGATGATTTCTTGGTCTACTCGAAAGACGAAACCTCCCATGAAGACCACCTACGTCAAATATTCGAAAAACTAAGAAAGTACGGCATGGTTATAAACCCAGCCAAATGTACATTCGGAGCAAAGGAAGTGACTTTTCTGGGCTATGAAGTTTCGTCTGCTGGTCTGAAGCCGCTGGAATCGAAGGTTGAAGCTATTAAAGAATTTTCTGTGCCCAAGACCGTCAGAGAATTAAGACGTTTTCTGGGTATGATAAATTTCTACCGCAAGTTCTTACCTGGCGCTGCTGAAATCCAAGCCCCTCTACATGCACTGCTGACAGACAAGGTAAAAGGTGCCCACCCAGTGGATATTATAGGCGACAAGTTAAGAGCATTTGAAAGATGCAAAGACAGTCTGTGCCGCGCCGCACTCTTAGCGCACCCAGACCTAAACGCCAAGCTCGCACTTGTAACAGATGCCTCCGACACCGCCATCGGCGCCGCACTTCAGCAGCTTAAAAACGACACGTGGGAACCCCTCGCGTTCTTTTCACGGAAACTCAGTCCATCGCAAAGTAAATACTCCCCTTATGACAGGGAGCTACTTGCGATTTATGAAGGAATCCGCTATTTTAGACATATGCTGGAGGCCCGTCATTTTACGGTATATACCGACCACAAGCCTCTGTGCTACGCATTTACTAAAAATAAAGAAAAATGTTCACCACGACAATTCCGTCACCTAGACTTGATTTCACAATTTACAACCGACATACAACACATATCTGGACGTGACAATGTCGTGGCAGATACGTTATCCAGGGTGAATGAACTAGCGAAGCCCGTCGATTTAGAAGATCTAGCGAAATCACAAGACAGCGATTCAGAAATAAAACAGATTCTTGAAGGAGATACATCTCTTAAACTTGAAAAGATGACGATTCCTGGAACGAACACAAAAATTTATTGTGACAAAAGTACCGAGACCCTTCGACCCTTTGTTACAAAATCGCTGAGACGCCAGATTTTTGACAGCTTACACTCGCTTAGCCATCCTGGACCCAATTCAACAGCAAATCTGGTAGCTAAACGTTTTGTATGGCCTAGTATACGGAAAGACTGCAGAGATTGGGCAAAGAACTGTCATAATTGTCAGCAAGCCAAAATCACACGGCATGTGAAGACAACTCCAGCCACATTCAGTCTTCCTAGTGCAAGATTTTCAACTGTCCATATCGACCTCATAGGACCTATGCCTATATCAAATGGTTTTCGATATTGTCTGACAGCCGTAGACAGATTTACTAGATGGCCAGAAGCTTACCCAATATCAGAGATAACTGCAGAAACGGTTGCCAAGACTCTGATATCCGGATGGATAGCACGCTTTGGTTGCCCTACTACCATTATCACAGACAGAGGAACACAGTTTCAATCCGAACTCTTCAAGCATCTGTCAGAAATGGTAGGTTTCAAGCACAGAAGTACTACCGCCTACCATCCTGCCTGTAATGGGATGGTCGAGCGCTTTCATAGACAATTAAAAGCTGCCATAGTCTGTCACTCAAATATCAGCTGGACTGAAGCCCTTCCATTCGTCTTGCTTGGCATCAGAAGTGCCCTCAAAGAGGATATACAAGCTTCGTCAGCTGAACTTGTTTATGGAGAACCCCTGAGACTGCCTGGAGAGCTATTTAAACCATCCGCCGATACCACGACAACTGACATACTCGACTTCATAGGTCGATTAAGGTCTATCACTAAGGATATACAGCCCCAACCAGCTTCGAGACACTGTAAGAAATCAGTATTTATATTCAAAGACTTAGCTACAACCACTCATGTCTACCTCAGAGACGATACTGTTAAAGGAGCACTGCAACCAGCTTACACAGGACCCTATGAAGTACTAGAAAGGAATGACAAGACCTTTAAACTCCTCATAAAAGGCAAACCTGTAACGGTAACAATAGAAAGACTGAAACCTGCTTACATACTTACCGCTGACAGCAACAGCCAAACTCCAAACGATGAGACTCCGCCACCACCTATACCGAAAATACGTGAGGAGGAGAAAAGACCTGAAAAGAAAACAAGATTCGGGAGAACAGTTAGGTTACCTGAGTATTATCGCCCGTAGACGGTCTCTGGAGGGGAGTGGTGTGGCGACTCCGTTGAACCTGAAACAAAAACATAAATTAATAACATAGACAAATGTATAAAATTATATAAATAAGGAATAGAACTTACCTTCACTGTACATTTGTAGTCACAATATTACCCTTATTAATATTGTATAATAAATATAAATATAAACATAAAATATAAATAAACATAATTATAAAGCTATATGTAATGTACGAAGCGCATAGGTTAATTTCTTTATTATATACTTTAAATTACTTAACGTTATATAAAATCACATAATAACTTACCTTTCACAATTATATAATTGTATAAACTTAATTATAGATAAAAATATCAATAACAAGTACTTACCTATTTTTGTGTAAACAGTAATAATCGTACCGAAATCGTATGGTAAGAAATGTCTTATTTCGCCTCGCGATCGGATGACGACTCGGGCGCAGAGACCCGTTACTACCTGCCGGCGGAACGCCAGCCAGTGAGCCACGCATGTTTGGAGCAGACGCACGTCGCTTTGTGCTCCGCGCTGTACCTACACCGCTTACGCGCTCGTACACTTTTTGTTAAATCATAAAACTATTAGTTTCATCTTTCCTGTTTTTCGAACTGTTACTGCTTGTGCCTTCTTCTTGTGCTATACCTTCGAACTATACTTCTCTCTTCCATCTGTGCAACCTTCTGCTTGTAAACTGTGCTTTTGGACTGGAATATATGCTGTAAAGATCGTAAGTGTTTTTACTTATTCATCCACCAAAACCTACAACATGATAGTGCAATCTGAAACGTCCATTGTAAAGTCCACTGCTGGATATAGGCCTCCCCCAAGGATATTTAATTCGACTGGTGGCGCTGGATGGAAGCGGCATGCATCCAGCGCCTTCCTGTGACCTTCGTCGGGAACTTTTGAATATTCTCACGTTATTTTTACGCTAAGTATAAATATGTTTATTATATATATATATATTTTTGTTTTTAAGCTAAAATATATGTTGTATGTGGTGACCTCCACATTCTTCTCAAGAACTAACACGAAAAACTTAACTGTGAATATAGCGATACAACAAATAACTATAGTACTTCTCACAAGATGGCGCTGAATAATCCTGAAACGCGCAAACAAAAGTTTCTTCGAATCTGGCACATAGAAACACTCCGATAGAACCCCGTCGGAGCCGTATATGGTTCCCTGGGCGCACACTTTGCCCAGCGGGAGGATCTTCACTTTGTGGCAATCGAGCATACCACCTCGCTCCCGCTACAGTTCTAATCTTGGTGTTGCGTCTGCTGCAATTGACCTTTCCAGAAATCCAAGAATTTCCAGCCGATAAATTAAAGCTCGATTATTCACCTCAACGAAACGGTGTCATTGAGAGATTTAATAGGACATTAGTATTCAAGTTTCTTTTGGATATCATGAGAGTTTTGGATGGTGTTTAAATATTGATTTGCCATTGTTGCCACTATTCTTACAAATAATTTTCCAACGCTGACACATTATAATTAAAAAGCATTTTCTATTGTTTGCACGCTGTGGTGTGTTAAATTTAAAATGATCATAGAACATGAATTTACGTGAATATACCGTTTTTTCTCCAAATGTTACAACTGGGTTCATCCACTGACCGTGGTTGATGGATGTAATCCGGCACAAACGTTTGGATTAAAAATGGTAGTTCGCGTCAATTGCCGATTTTGCCTTTAGTAAATATGCCGTTTGGTTCCCGGCAGAGTAGAATAGGACCACTCTAAGTCTTCCTGTGGATGTTGTAGAAGGTGATTTAGGAAATACAAGATAAATAGAGTTTATAAATATTAAAGAGACGTCTCCAACCCGGTTGACAGCGAGAGTGGAGAGTGAAGGCTACATCCTCTGACTGCTCTGGCTAATATATGGCTCTGGTAGTACAGACAGGTGCTCTTACAGTGAAGACTAAGACCTGACTTGATGAATCACATTATAAGCGATTCCGCATGTGAAGCAACCCTGGGCGCAGTCCTCACTTGGATGGGTGACATAAAATTTTTCCAGCTCCACCATGCTTCGGAACGAACGTTAAGCCGTTGGTCTGGCTGTCATCGTTGACGGCACTCGTTAGGCTATGTCGATGTCTTTAGGCAGACTGAAAAATCTGATACCAGTGTTGGCCACTTACACACACGAAAAACAAACATCACAGAATGTGTTGTGATCAAATTAGGGTGAAGCGATTTTAGGATCCTGATAGTAAATAAGTCGACGTGTCTTGCAGGGAGTTCCAAACGAAGGCGGGCATGTCGCGCGCCGGGCGCCTGGCCATCGCCGCCCCGCCGCACGCCGAGCCCGCTAGGCTCGCGCTGCCTGCGCCCCCCGTGCTGACCGCTCCCAGGTCGGTGCTCATTGACCAATCACTACTGCCGGACACACCTCGTCACCTCACCACATAAAAACATACTTGACTTTTACCCCCTGGCGGAATCAGAATCCTAAATGGAATACATAATAAGAAGAAAAAATGGTAAAAAATTATAAAAATAATGAGATTATATCCACCCACCGCCGCGCGTCCCGCACTCGCCTTGAAAATGGACTCCTGACGAGTCCGAAACTATAGTCGGCAATCCCAACAAATAGCACGTGAGTGACCCGTTGATATATATAATGTCTTTATCTCACGTTAGTTTTAATGATATAAAAATAATGAGACTCCTCATAGCAATTTGCCTAGCTGATCAGTTAATTTGTGTGAGAGGTCTAATTTTTTTTAGTTTCCTTGCTTTTTTTTTTCTACCAAGTCTGTGTTTTACTAGAGATTCTGATTCCGAGTCTAAAATATAGTAAGGGGATAAAAAATCAGCCTGTAAAGTAAGCGTCTTCTCTTTAGTAACCTGATACAACTGTTTCAAATTTTTAATTACGAATTTACTGCTAAGCGAGCCGTGTGGTTCCCGGCAGAGTAGAATAGGACCACTCCAAGTCTTTCCGTGGTCGTCGTAGAAGGCGACTTAGGAAACACTAGCTAAACAAAGCTTATAAACATCAAAGAGACCTCTCCAACCCGTCTGGCCAGCGTGGAGAGTGTAGGCCAAATCCTCTGACTGCTGTAGCTAATATATGGCTCTGGTAGTACAGAGAGGGTCGTGCTCCTGCAGTGGAGACTTACAAAGACCTGATGATGAATTGACCCTTATTATCCTTATAATAGAAAGCATAACTAACTGTGCAAAGATTTTTGCATAGAAAAAGACGGAAACACTACAGGTTGGTGTCCCACTCGCACACTAAGGCTGCGTTTCCACTAGAGATATACGAGAGAAAGGTGTTGTGCGAGGATATGTAGCTGTGCTGTAAAATTGTGTGGGCGTTTCCTCCACGCGATACAGTGCTCAAACATCCCAACGCATTCCTCGAAACATATTCCACACAACAAGTTCCTCATAACACATTCCTCGCAACACGTCCCTTGTATGTAACACATTTCTTGCACATTCTCGCTTGTTTTGTACGTAAAAAAACCTCGCTCCGCTAAGCTGTTCCCATCAGAGCTGTGCTAAGCGAGGCTAGGTAAATGAAGCCATTTTATTGGTTCTTCAAAAAAAAAAAACATCCCTCGCTACGCATCCTTGCACATCTCTGGTGGAAACGCAGCCTTATACAACACCGGTCACCATAATACTATATATTTTTTAAACAATTTGCCGTAATCGTAGTTACACATTTAACACATTACATTTGTTCAGACAAGTACATCGTCCTAACCTAATATTTCTAAGTGTTTTATTTATTCAGAGAATAAAATAAAAAGGATCAATTTCAGCACTTTAGTTCATAAGTAGTTACTAAGTACAGCTTCATATAGCGAGTTTGTGTAGTGGCATGTATGTTAGCACTGCAATCATTTTGCACATTCCGCTTTAACTATTTTTATTTTTCTGTATTATATTATTTTTATTTTACCCTATTTCAGCCGGTTAGATGGATGTACTTTCCTGTAGATATTATGTATTATTAATATTGTAATAATTGTTTAATTTGACTACAATGGATCAGATTTTCTTGTATGAAAGAAAAAATACTACATGTACTCTTGAGTAAAATTACTGTGAGCTTCCTCCACCAGTTCATACAAAGTATTGCTAAAAACATATAAAAAAAAATCTAGAGAAATTGTTCTGCGTATCGCCTGTTGCTTAACAGAAATCTTCGTTTATTCCCAAGTTTCTAATGGTTAGATCTACAAATTTCAATATTTACAAAATTAAAGGCCACTTCTTATATATCATCCCCAATAGGGTTAAAGCGAGGAGGAAGAAGAAGAAAGGCCACATTTTCGTCTTTTGTATATATAAAAGTCAGTGTTACTGACTGACTGATTTTTCAATACACACACGGATCAAACCACTTAACGGGTTGCGCTGAAATTGGCACGCAATATAGTTATTAATAACCTACTCACACACAATGGGCCCAGACAAGAGGCCTAAGTGTGGAAAATTGCCCACGGAACCAGTGAACCAGTGTAGTTATTAATTTTGTACTTGAAAATTTGTCATAATTTGAAAATATTTTTCTTTCTTTCTATTTAATAAAAAATGTCCATCTAGCCGGCGAGTAGTTAGCAAGCATGGTATATCTTCCAGTCGTAGGGAGAGTACGGACAGTCCGCGCCGCCCGGCCTCCGCCTCGCGTCCGTCGGCGCGCCGCCCCATCCGCACCAGCGCTAGCCCGCTGGCACTGCCCACCAGGTAGGCGGATTTGCAAAGATTATCATGCATTTCTCATGTCATAACAGATATACATCTTAACAACGGTAAGATTATGACGCATTCTTTATCACAAATATACACCCTTATTTTAAATTCAATACACAAACTTTAAGAGGTGATCAGCCCATCAACATGAACAACTTTTAATATGGGACAAATGTCCAGCTGATCGGACCAAAAAGGTAATAATAATATTGAATTTTCAGCATCGGTGCCATAACAAAAGTTGTTTATTTTGTTGGGCTGAGTCACCTCATAAAGTTTGTGTATTTATAAAATTGAAAATATTTGATGAAAAAGAATTCGCCACAGGTAGGATTCGAACCCACAGCTCTTAGGTCTGCGCCCTAAGTGTGCTACCAACGACACCACCGTGGCTTCGAATCACCGCGTAGTAGTGTGTAGTATTGAAGAAATACGCATGCTTCGAATGCGTTATACCCTACGGGGTAATATGTGATGGCAGAATTCGACGCGGTGATTCAAAGCCACGGTGGTGTAGTTGGTAGCACACTTAGGGCGCAGACCTAAGAGCTGTGGGTTCGAATCCTGCCTGTGGCGAATTCTTTTTCATCACATATTTTCAATTTTAATTAAAAAAACCATTTAATTTGTGTATTGAATTTAAAATAAGGGTGTACATCTTAACAACGAAAAAATACGACAGTCATCAAATAAAAAATAAAAAAAACTTAATATCATCTTCCTGTCTCTGTAGTGAAAGAAGGTACTTCGTTTTGTTCTCAAAAATAGAAAATTTTCGGTCAGTCCAGGTTACTTTGTTTCACACTAAAACATTTAGTTACGAAATCACTTTCATTTTTATTAATACTTCAAAGTGCAAAATCGATAAATAAATAACCTTCAACCGTAACATGGGCACATTGATTCATAAAATGTTCCTTCAATTTCTAAAACTAAACTAAATCATACTAGAAATAAATTGCTACTATACAGGTGATTGTATACTCCCGGGCAATATATATGTTAGAATCACAATCCCTAATAATAATAAAGGATTATCCACCAGCAACTTGCTCTTCGATATGGTCTTGTGAAATCTGAGGTGCCGTTCTAAAAGTACACACCGACGCCGGTTCTTGAAAATAGTTGTGCAACGCTCTATTGGGATCGATCTGTTATCACGGACAGGACTATTGTCGCCAATAAGCCTGATATCGTGCTGACAGATGAGACAGAGCTGTAAGTACCTAGACTTGGCCCACGAGGTGACCGCCATGTGGGATGTGGATTCGACGATCATTGTCCCAATAGTCGTATCTATGAACGGTCTTATAGCGAAGAGTCTCGACCAAAATCTCAAGAGACTCGCTGGATGGCTGGATCAAGGGCCAGATACAGAAGGCGGTACTTCTAGACACGGCACGTATTGTCAGAAGGTTCCTCTCTCTGCAGCCTTAACCGCCGGTAGCTTGAGCCCTGCCCCGCTGCTGACGGCGAACTAGGTTTAGGTTTTTAGAATGTTTTTATATTTTGTATGATATTTTTATGTTTTACTTTTTATACAAATATTGTAAAAATCTACATACATGATTAAACATAAATAAAGAGATAATAATTAAGAACCTCAAGAAATTAAGCTCAATTTTTTTTTAAAAGGAAATTGGATTTCCTATTAAATTTAAAGATCAGCTGGACTAATTTTCATAGGACTTTTCGATCATATTTATATATATTTAGTTAAAAAAAAATCTTTTTCTAGTGAATGTATATTTGATTGGGGATCCTGGTTCAGTAATCAAAGTATTGCCAGAGAATTCAGAATCACCTGTACACATGGTGTAATATTGATCGTTTTGGACCCTTTAATGGGGTGATTCATCCCGTCGATTTGAACAACTTTTCCTATGGGACTAATGTTGGGAAATCAATTTTTTATTTTTCAGCTTCAGTCAAACAGAAAAAGTTGTTTATATTGACGGCCTGAATTTAAGGATTCAAAACGGTCAATATTTCACCAAGAATAATTATATCAATCTAAACTTTTTCTAAATTGTAATGTGGACTATTGGGGTTAGTTCCAGATACTGGCGGCGGCGTTACTACTATTAAATATCGTAACTCTCACATTTATTTATATTTTATTTCTATCGCTGTACATACGTTTGCTATGGTCCTACGAAATGCTGTATGTTATATATCGCTAGCTTCGCATGACGAGTATATTTTTGTGTATGATTTTTAAATTGAATCAAAATTCGAAAGTTTTGTGATTTTGATTTGGCTTGTTCAGATAAATTGTGTATCACTTGTCGTGATTTTATAAAAGGTCACACACGAAACGATTTGTCAAGTAAACAGAGCAGGACACACATATACCTATAGGTTTACATAAAAGAGAAGTTATATGGGTATCTCGCTTAGTTATACAAGGTGTAAATCTGTAACTATGCTAGATTGTCGAACATACCTACACTGGTCATACTGAACAACTTTCCCCAATCATTCTCCGTAATATCAAAAAAAGTTACCTATACAACACTGCTAATCGGCTGATCTATATAAAAGTGCATTTTTTAAAATATTTATGCCCATCTTTCTTGGGGAAAGTTGTTTAGTATGATCAGCATAGGTACGTTCGAGAATATGGCAATTAAATTAAAATTAAATCAAATTAAAATTCATTTATTTCAGATATCAAAGATGCATACAATTTAACATTAGAAATACAATTTTAATTTAAAAGAAATGTCACAATAATGTCACAATGAAACGATTAACACCTTGTATGAGTTTATTTCGCTCTGTGGAATGACTTTGAATCGTGTGTAGGCCTTTTCAGTACAAATTGCACGACTTAAGTTCAACTTGAAATGTCCAATTATTGTACCCACATTATGTATTATTCATATTTTTCTTTTGTAATATTATGTTCGGTTTTGTTTCATTGTGTTATCCGTATCATGTAAATGTAAATAATATGGAATGATTTATTGATTCAAGTCATTTACAAACATGTAAATTCTTATATAGCTTTTGTTACACCGCAGTGGACATCATGACTCTGACAGTTTTTTTTTTTTAATTCTGACAATAGTTCGGGCGACGTAAACGTATCGACTGATCCTAAGTTTTTTTTTAATGCATTCTCGACAATCCTATGGAGATCTAACCAACATACAACAAATTAAGACAACGTTGTTGACCTTAATGAAAACCCGTCAGGGAAACTAAAACCGGAAAATTAAAATACTGGTTATTTTGCATGCCATATTTTTTATTAAATTTCGATTCTTGCTCGCCTGAAATCTTTACTATTTCGGTTTTGATCCAAGAACATTTTAAAACGTTATCTGTTCAAATTACCGCCGATTTAGCCTTGGCGAATCGCTTGCTAAAAATTTAAACCGATATTTGGTTTTTTATTTTATGTCCGTACGTTGTAAACCATACTAAATCGACATCATTTATTCATTTCTTTTTATTGAAAAGGCGTTGCAGTTAGTAACAAGGAAGGAACATATGAGAGAGATAGCTCATTGAAACCCTCACTCTATTTGGAATTTATCAGATTAATCCCACAAAAAATAACGGTATTTTCCGATATCGGTCCTAAAGAAAAAAACCTGGTTAAGATTTAAAACTGGTATTTAATTAACCGGTGTCCATCCCTGTACGGTGAGAAAAAGGACATATTGGCCGGCTTCAAGGTCAAAAATATTGTCTTCACTTTGTTCATCTAGACTAGATCTCCATAGGGTATAATCTTTTATAGTTATCTTCATAATAATAAAAGCAAGTAAAGTTAACATTCTGATTTGGTTTCCAGCACGAGTGTGCGCGAGGTGTACGGCAGCTCGCACCCACAGCGCCACCGACACAAACACCACAAGTCGCACAGACACCACAACGCGGAATAGGACGAGACACCCAACATAGCCCGCTAGAGGTAACAGCTTATGACCCGTGGACATTGCATCGTGAATCAGTGAAAGATTAAAGTATAGTTAGACCACGTAACTCGGAAGCTGAATGAGGTGAGGTAAGAGAGGAGAGGGGTGGGCGGGGGACGATACGGATTGTGAGTTCATGAATTTACAATAGCTTTCTTGAATATCAATAGCTTCAAGATGTCTATTAATAAGAACAGTCAAATTAAAATTGACGCCTCTGCCCGCACGTGGCATCTTGCGGTAGCGTTTTTTTTCGATGCTGGTCGTTTTGAGTATGACAATAAAGCTCAAAATCCTATGCATGTCTGCGCCGTATCCACGCCGCGCGCCTTATCTGTTAGTTTTACGCCTAAAATGGCGGAAGGGGTGTGCCTCACCTCATACCCCGATTGCCATTACGACCTATCGCTTACAATAGCAAAGCTTGCTCGTTAGAAGTCTTATTTCACCTATATGCAATATCCTCGGGTATAAGCTTGAAAGAAACGCAGTTTTGGACTGATAAAAGGCAAACGAATGATATTGACAAATGGAGGCATATAGTTAAGGTATTGGATGCTGTGTTTCGTCCTCTCGGGTGGGAGGGCTACGGGTTCACATCACCGATTGCGGGCGATAGCGACGATTTAGCACTTATTACTGTAAAGGTTATTTAGAAGCGTCATGTCTACTATTTTAACTATGTTATGCAGGAGTTCTCAAATTTCTTTTCACTCTTTATAAATGCTTACCACTAGAACATAGTTTTTTTAAAGAATTAATGTGAGTGTGTTTGTTGCTTCTCATCAGGCAAGATAGGAGATCTGGCCTGATGAGAAGCAACAGGCCTAGGGTGGTACACCAAAATTTGAAATGATGCCAATTCACGCTTGCCTTAAAAGTTCCTAAATTGTACGTGTCGGGAAATAGTGACGCTAGGAGGGAATTCCAATTTTTTTGCGGTTAGCATAACGAGGGAGTAAGCGAATCGTTATGGTAGATTCGCTGTTGCCGTTGGATAATATTTGGCAACAGAAATAGCAAATTGTTATACAAAATCTTATTAGCTCCGACGCTTCAATGCTTTCTGGTAGAAAGTATGAAGACCGTAAAAGGGTCGTGGAAATCGGCGAAAAATCTAGGGAATAATGTCAATAAGTGATTTTTTTTTTAAATATTGTTTTACGGCCCTTGATACAAGTCCTTTAGAGCCTATCTTCATTTGTTTCGCCAGTTGGCGAGTTATTCTTCTTGGTTGTCAACGAAATGATGGTGTAATTCATTTCGTTGTTTTCACGGAGCCCCTGGCGACAACTCTTCGCGAATCCACTGGTTTCATCATTGACGACGCAGCAAGGCGGACAACCACCAGCCCGCTATGTAAATCTCACTACAGCCGCACAATGACAGTCTATTTTAGTTATTCTACACATTGTTCATAAATATGGGCATTTCTAACACAAAATAACACCAATTTCACATTATAAAGTCTACTAGAATCAATTTGCGAAACAATCCAAAACAGACACCGGGTAGTCCGCTAAAATTCCCGCCAAGAACTCTTCAATAAGTGATGCGTCTAGCAATACGTCACTATTTTTTTTTCTTTTCCGCCTACAGTCCCACCATTACGCTAAATGTGTGTTTAGGTCTTATAGCCCTAGGCTGTCCCTGTAAGAGACAGATAAATGAATATGCTTCAGTGCTGGCACTACGTATCTCAAAGTCTTCGTTTTTTGGTCATTTCGACATAGTTAAAATAGTGGAGTTGGCGCTCAGGATTGTTAGAAGAAATGCCTTTAACAATAGATATTTCTCATGAAATACCTGTAACTAGTTATTATGGAACCGAAATAGGAACTTATTTAAGCAAGCTATTAGAGTTACGATTGACAATGGAGTTATGACAATGAAATAAAGTGGGTCGAGTAGGAAAGTATTTAGACCGGTGGACACTTTGCTGGAAAAGGCGATTTTCGCAGAGAAATAGCTGTGAGTGAACGATAAAGTTAACATGTGTTAGTTCGATTCATATAGCGTGTCGTCTCTGAAATTAGCTGCGAGCGCCAGTGGGTTTAGGTACAAGCGGCGGGGTGGCAATCGTGTGTCGCGGTATGCGGGGGGCAGGATTGCCTTCGACTCAGTTGCAAAAGCGATGCGTGAAGTTGGTTACGTGTCGCTTCTACAACGCGTTGTGTGACTAACTTTACAAGACGACGTTCTATTTGATTCGTACTGTACTACATTGTAACGTCAATTAATTTTAATAGTTTATTTATACAATATTGCTTCTTCGGTACGATATGGTTTCGTAATTGCGAAATAAATCAAAGTGAAATCATTTGATCAGGACGAAGGTCTTGGTGATCTTTCAGTACAGTACTGCCACTTTTATAAGTTACACCAATGTACCTGCGCAGAAGTCAAATTTTTGGCATGGCGCGAAAATACCCGTCCACTATTGGCTTATGTGTACGTGCAATGCGGCGTCTCGACCACTCACGGCAGTCGTACGAGTATTGCGAGCGAGATAGCACGAGTCCTGTTGTTTTTGGATTTCAAATCTTATTTTGTAGCAATAAGTTCCTTATTTGATTGATGTTTTCATTCGGCTTGAGTCGGCAGTAGGTTGCGCTATTCTGCGTCATCGAACAATGCCGATGTAACTTATTAAATTGGTAGTACTGTAGAGCGGTAGAAGACGGTAACATCAAGCAAAGCCTGGTACAGTAGCTGTAGTACTTGAAAAATAGGGTTTGCTGCAACTGTTGTTAGTAGTACGTTACACGCCGTCTCTAATAAGTACGATAGTACTTGAATTCAGTTTAGTTTACTCTCACATTGACGTGTGTACGGATATAAAGTTTCGTGTGTAGTATTCGGCAAAAATAGTACTCCGCTTGTATGAAGCGCCATTCACTGTGACTGTACACAACCATATGATGTCAATCAGAATGAGACGACTTGTGTAAATAAACTATTATAATTAAGTTTCGGTGACCTAACTGTAAATCTATTTATTGTATGTTCTAGAAATATTTGTATATTAAGATTTGAATTAGTAATTTGGATATTACGCATCTCAAAATGTATTCGAGTATACTTGTGATCAATCTGCTCAGTTACATGTATTTTTCTGTTATTTATATGATTTAAATAATCACGCGGGAAGTTTCTTGAGGCAGAAGGTCTTATGGTCTTCTTAGCTTTTGTGGATACTTAAGGGGGCACCCTAGGCACAGTAGCGACGCCAATCATATTAAGTATTTTTGGAATCTTGTTTTTATATTATGAGAATCAGTCATTAAGAGAAAACGTGATTACCGCCAAAAACGGCCGTTTTTGGCGGTAATCTGATTCTCATAATTCTCACTGATTCTGAAAATATTAAGGGGGAACAGTAGGCACAGTAGCGACGCCAATCATTTTATTCCTAATACTTTACAAATAGAAAGAAATTCAAGAATATAAACAATACAAGTCTTAGTAAATAACCTAAAGTATTTTTGGAATCATGTTTTGATATTATGAGAATCAGTCATTGAGAGAAAAAGTGATAACCGCCAAAAACGGCCGTTTTTGGCGGTAATCAGATTCTCATAATTCTCACTGATTCCGATAGTAATAAACATGATTCAAAAAATACTTCAGGTTATTTACTAAGGCTTGTATTGTTTATATTCTTGAATTCCTTTCTATTTGTAAAGTATTAGGAATAAAATGATTGGCGTCGCTACTGTGCCTACTGTTCCCCCTTAAACATGATTCCAAAAATACTTCAGGTTATTTACTAGTGCTTATACGATTTACATTCTTGAATTTATTTCTATTTGTAAAGTATTAGGAATAAAACGATTGGCGTCGCTGCCGTGCCTAGGGTGCGGCTTTAACTAACTTAACGTATTTGTCTTCGATTAGAAGACAAAAGCGGTAAGGAGGTTAATATTTATGGAATCTGGAATCTCGATACTCGGTTATACTTTTAACAGTCTATAAGAATAATCAAAATTTGATGCATGTTTTGAGTTTTATGATCGTTAAAACATAACATTTCTTTGTAACATACATCGATACTTATTAATTTGAAATTCGGCATAACTTTGGCACATTTTGCATAAGCCGCTTGCTTGGAGTGCTAATTTTGAACGGGCGACTTCTGGAAAACGTTGGATATTTTCTTATATGGAAAAAACTCGACTTGTGCAGTCACCCGTTCAACAAACCTTTGAAAACATCATTACTGCTCTGGCAAAAATTATAGCCTCTGTCACTCAGGAGGGCGTAAAGACTCTGACTCCAAAAGATTTGCCGATGTTTCTTAGTTCGGCCCTTCAGGCTTTGCATGCAAATTGCGAACGATGAAGCATTCGAGGGTTTGCTATCTCTCCAAGCCGCGCACACAGACAACGCCCAAGCCGAGTTCCGTTCCTCCTGGGGATATTTGCTTTACAGTCCCTCAACTCAATAGTCCGGTGAAGTAGCGAAAGCTCACTTGGAGCTAGCTACATAGGCAATTAAAAAATAAGTAGCCCGCCGCTTTTGCAAAACGTGTCAACGGTATAACGAATTTAAATTTAATGGACTTCGGTTGTTATGTAATAATTTCCAAGTTACGTGTTCCATTCATCTATGGTATAAAATAGTTATGTAACGTATAGAGGCGTATAATAAATAAAATAGTATTAGTATATAAGCCGAGCCCAGTCCTGTGTTATTTTTATACTTAGAGGTCCCGTCGTTTGTCGCTATCGCTCCGACTGCAAACAGATTCCGTGATATACAAAGCCTTTAAATGCACAGATACAGTAGACAATAGTGTAGCTTTAGATTATTTGCTCTCGATCTGACACAAGTAAAAATTATGGAAGCCACAAAATATTAAGTAAGACCAAACGAGCGAAGTTTCCATAAAAATTTTGGGTTATACTACACACTTGTAATGAGGGTTTCTGGCTTTTGTTGGATTCATAAAAATAATATTTATCAAAAGCAAATACTGTTAAATGTTTGCTTTTCTTGAAACCTTCATACCGCGATAGGAACCTCAAGATAAACTTTGTTTGGTCTTACTCTAAAGCTCGTGGCTTTAAAGAATGTTGATGGCAAATTTCCAGATCTCAAATGGTTCTAAAACCTGGATACTTCTTGTTGCGACTGTCAGATCATATATTCATAGTGTTACCTGGATATAAGCTTGTAGAAGCCACATAATTGGCAACACAGTAGTGCTGGTTAGAAAGACGGTAGTTTTTATATAGCGATGATGGCAAGTACTATTAGTCTGACAAAATTTACGAAAACCATTTTGAGGGTAGTTTCAGTAGGTATAACTAAACATCATTGCCCAGGTACACAATTGGAATATAAAAGTAAAATATAATCACAAATAATTTACGATCAAGTGATTGCCTAGTGAGTTATTGAATATATAATGAAATCTCGGCACATAATCCCTTATGAATACAGAATAGCAAGAAAAAGATAAACAATCCCATACACAATGTCAACGATCACAGTGAATGTCTATGAGAAGTCTTAATATTTTTATTTCCTCGTGGTTTTTTACATTTTTTGCCATTCAATGTTCTATTTTGAGCATTTATTTCACTAAAAAAAGGAAAGTTGTCTCATATTAGACTGAATTTACCCTTCAAATAGTTTCGGTAAATTTTGTTAGACATCGTATTTAATTATTATGTGGTAACATTACATTTCTTTCGTCCTACTTTTCCCACCATACGTTGGGTCAAGTTTCACAATTATATATATTTGTGTTAAAGAAAATCCGTAACTCATAAAGGCGTGGAATGATATTCCAATTGTTGTAAAATGAGTAAATTAATTTTGGTCGTTATTTTCGTTCCCTTTAAGGCAACTCCTGATAATTTATTTTGTAGTTGATATCTATTATTGTAAAATTATATCATGGTCGCCCCATAGCTGTAGTTTAAATTTAAATAAGTTTAAGTTAAATATATTGAAAATCCTTATTGTTCTTATTGTATTTTAATCTTCTGCAAACTAAATTGCTGGTAAAAAAAAAACATGCAACTTCTCTGAAATAATAAAACCCCAAGTGCACCAACAATGTTAAATATTTTACCAACATCTGAATAAATAATTCTTATTTTCAAACATTTAACATCACCAGTATTAGTTTGTAGTAGATATTATAAACCCTCTTTTCACATGTATTTGTTATATGCCAAATTCATATTCACACCTCCCATATAGGCATCAATGTCGCGAGGACAATACCTTTTGTACTTCTCAAGGTTTGTCATGTGAATAGGACTTGAAATTGTGTATGCTTTGTACGTCAAAATCTTGCTTGTTCCGATCGTGATGGCTGTCAAAAAGATTATATTCTATGGAGATCTCACCTAAATACAACAAATTGAAGACAACATTTAAGTTCTGACGAAGACTCTCATGTCCTCTGTCTCTTTCCATACCGTTTGTATGAAAGAGAAAGATAATGTTCCTGTCTCTTTCATACATACAGTACGAAAAGAGACAGAGGACACGGGTCGTTTCAGGGTCAAAAACGTTATCTTCACTTTGTTGTATACATACATAAATGTAACCCTTACGGGAATATGTCTTTGTTGTATGTAGGTGAGATCTCCATAATCCCTTGGATGGCTGTATATCTCCACCCGACGTATGACAGCTGTCATATAATGAAGTACCAGTAAGGCCAATGTTGACCGTTGTTTACAACGTACACATAGGTACCTATCTGTATACTAAGCGCTAGTTTGCGGGTGAATATCGTATGTTTACCTGAATGTCAGTGTCACAAATCCACATTTAGCAGGGCTATCTCGTTGACACGGTTCGTGTGTTTTTAACTGAGAAATATGTGCGAGCGACAAGGATAGACGGATGTAGGTCATCGTTCGCTATTGACTCGCCAGTTGGTGCTTCGTATATCTATCATACATATGTGAAAAAGGTGACATGACGGGTAACGCCAGTCCCAACGCATCGTATCGGCTCACAAATAAGAGTAAATAGCTTAAGGATTGTTTTCAGTACTGTCTATAAGTTGTAAATTCTAGTTTCGTTCTGGCCTCCTTTCTTGCTACTGCACAAAAAATTGGAAGGTGCTGGTTATATGTTACTCAAAATTATTCTATATCTTCTATTTATTTTCTATTTCTTCGTCTATTGTAAAACTTTTCGGTTTCTTAAAGTATGTTGATAAAGATAGATAATTGATGTTAGAAATTAAAGAACCAATTCTAATTATCTGTGTGATCGTACGAATAAATTAGTTGATTGTAATCCACTGAATTTTTATTTACTAAGGGGTTTAATAAAACAACAGCATTTGCTAAATAATTGTAGGTATATTGATAAAATAAAATTTAAAAAGTAGATAAGTAAAATAGAAATCCCATAATCCACATAATTTATATGCATTGTCGAATAATAATATAGAAATAACCTATTTACTACATATGAATTTAACATTAAAAACCCATACCCGAAATTAATAATTACCGAATAACAATAAATAAAATGTTAAATACGTTTCACGTAAGCTAGGTTACTAAGAAAATAAAATTGAAATAAAAAGAAGCGATTGTCACAGCGAAATAGTGCTGATTTGAACTCTAAAGTTTTGCTTTTAAGGTGCAACGTCGCTTGACACTCCACTGGCGTCCGCCGTGTCGGCCATTTTGTTTTGGACGCCATTTCGTGGCCACTGTCAGAGACTCAGGCGGCAGATGTCGTCGTTGATCTCGAGCATTTGGTCGATGAAGTCCTGGTTCGACAGGACCTTTGCCAGCTGGCAGATGATGAAGCGCAGCTCGCCCTCTCTGTAGTTCATTTGGGCGTTGCAAAGTTCTATTTCTTCGCTTATTGATTCAGGTATCTGAAAACAAGAGAAAACATCATGAGGACTGAATAATTTACCAAAGCCAATTGGCGACGCAGCTTGCAAATCATGACTATTTTCATTTCTCATATGCGTAGAATCAATATGCTTAACGTGGCCTTTAGCCCATATGGCTTTAGGCTCTGTCGACTCCGTAATAAAGGATATATGTTGCAGGGATATTATAAAAGTCGTGATATTATAATTTCACTAGTGACATTATAATTGCACAGATTATTGTCAATCGTTTGTATTACTTACAATTTAACGGGCTAGTTTCAGTACCATTATAATTTCACTAGACCGATGCAGTGAAATTGTAAGGCAGTGATATTTTGACGAAAACACTGGTTTAAGAAAGCCATTAGATTATCAGAGCGATCGCTGATTGGTCCGCATTCGTTAGCACCTGACCAACAAGTACTAAACACAGAGTTAGGAAATAAAAAACAGATTTTAGAAAAAATATTTTTTTTTTATTTAACTTGTCACTTTTCATAGTACTGTCTATTATTTTTTTATTATTTATACTATAAAATATGCTGAAAAAGTTTTAACGCTTACTAATCACATCAAACCTTAAACTTTAAGCTTAATAGTACTTTATACCGGTAGTAACATTTTTGGATTTGAATAAAGCTTAATTAATAATAATAAACGAATAATATGTACTTTTTGACAAAATATGTTACTTAAAAAAGTTGGTAGGTTACATAATTGAGCAAGTCATTTAAATGACATAACAAATAGAATAATAAATTAATAGCAAATTGACCAATCAGAACACGCGGGGCTCCCACCACAAACGCAACTCATAATAAACCTAGATTTATTATAATATCACTATTGCGGCCCAGTGAAATTTCAATAACTCTGAAAAGAGCCCGTGAAATTATACGAACCAGACGTTATTGACAATAATCTAATATATATATATAAAGACGAGATAATACTACTCGTACGAAGAAATCTGTTTATAATTTATTGTGGCGTTTTGATTCAATAGAAAAAAGTTGATAAAAGAAAAGTAGATCTATCAGTGGGTGTCACTATTATACTTGTTTAAGGTATACTTGTGTGTTGTAAGTGCGTTGGGAATACAAAAAGCCATAAAAAGTATCCATTCCTCTCAAAATTTATATTACAACGCTTGTACAGGAATGTCGGATGGCATATGTGTGCAGATATGGTTTCAAAACATATTGTTTCCAAGTATTGGGAAACCAAGACACTACACGCGCCAATAGCGCAACGATCTAATGTGTCATTGTATCCGCGTGTAATCGTTATCGCGCGCCTGCGCACGCGCAACTGCGTGGCAATTCGAGACGCGATGCCAATGACGTGTTTAATCACTTCCGCGATTACTCTTTTTTACCAGAGCATTGTTCGTTGTATAGGTGGTGAATTGATTGGTGATAAGATTCGTTGTTAGGCAGATAGATTTGGTTTTTCTGTTAGCAGGGCAACTTAATCATGGATAGATTGAAGTTGGAAGTCATTTTTAAGCATTATAATAACGAGCGAGCTGTACCTATTTATTCCCAGCGAGTACATAATTAAAAAAAATATGGTAGGGTAGGGAAATAAAATGTCTCGATCTTCTGCCCAATGTTTTCAAAAAATGAATCACATTTGGTCCCAATGCTGGGCAAAGTTTCATTTCATTCTATCTATTTGCCTGAACCCTTAGACATATCCTTTAAGTTCAGTCAATTTTCATTAATGTAAAAAATATAAATTGATAATCAATATCTAATCTGCTTTCCATTTCATTTATAAACAAAGATTACAAGAGATTATCTAATGGAAATTATAACCTACCATTTTTTAAGTACAGAGAATTTGTTGGCATTGAATTGAAACTTATTAGGTATTTTTCTATCATGCGTGACGTGTCCAATCGAACGTATTTGAATTACATAGTGTGACGACGAGTTTGGCTTCTAAATATTATAACAAGAATACGTCGGAATTTTTTTTTTTTAAATCTATGGTCGTAATACAATTCACAGTCATGATTATGGGATTGAAAATGGCTACTCATTTTTATCCTTCAGTCTTTGATTATATAGCCTTCAGTATACATGGTAAATACAGCACAATGCATGGTCATGATTATATGGTAGGAAACCTATAGAAAATTACACCTATTATTCAGTAATTGCCCGATATTGTTTAGTATGAGCACGTAGTACATATATCTCCATGGTATGAGGTCATTGGTGTCATGGCTTTTGATGTGTCAACGTATGATTACAGCTTATAAGGTAAGGCAGATATGTATAGATTGTTTAGGTGAACTCGTTCGCTATGTTGTCATAATTGTAGGTGATTCAATCACCTTATGTAGGTAGATGAATCGCCTATAACCATCCAAACATCCAAAGCATAGGCTTTGTTCTCGTTCTAGGTATTATATAGGTAACTAAACTGAATTTTTTGAAGATCAGTTTAATTTGAATATACCGCACACTAGGCACTGGTCGACTCTGGACAAGTGGGAGAAATGGAGAATGCAATGTTAAAGTATTTGTTAATCCTGATGGTTATTATAAAACTATTTTTTTGCTTGACATATGAATCCGACTGCTGGGCAAAGGAACCCTTACACAAACAGGAACGTTAATTTTTAGGATATAAAATAGTCAACTTAAACAACTTTTTGACACACCACCATATAAAAGGATCTGCAAATATAGCAGAAAACAGTCAAGGATTCTAATGGGAGCCCTGACCGGTCATTTTGAGAACAACAGTCATCTATTCAAAATGAAAATCGTCGAAAGCCCACTATGTAGGGTATGTGAGGAATCGGAGGAAACAATGAGACACATTTTGTGTCGCTGTGACTCGTTGGCTGGTAAGCGGTTGGACCTCTTTGGATCGGCTTATCCTGATCTGGAGGACTACAGGCACTACGCACCAGGTGATATTCTGAAGCTTATGCAGTCCTTCAGGAATCACCGTGTGGGTGAGTAAGGTATGGGGTAAGTACAAAATAACCCAAAGGTTAGACGTGCTTCCGATTTGTAATCGGCCCCAATTAAGATAAGATAAGACACACCACCAACAACACTTATACTTACATTGTTAGGATCTAAGAAGAGGCTGAATTTGTACTTGGTTTTCCGTTTCTCCGTCCCGTTGTCGAAGAAGAGTGTGAACTGGGCGTCTTTGCCTCTACCTCCAACGGGGAAGTACAGGCCGGCTATGAGGTGGCCTTTCTGGTCGCGAGATAGGAGACTCCTGTAGGGAAATGGGGAATTTTAGGGTAAATGGTCAAATTTGCAAGCTATACGCTATACCTAGCACAGGATTTCTCCTCGGCGCGGTTAGCCCAGGCTCCTAGTGTAACGTGCCTAGCGGCCTCACATGCAATGGTTATGTCTGGGCCTCATAGCCTCAAATTTATATAATAGATCTTATCAGTAAAATCCATCAATTTATTAAGTAAATATTTCTTTATAGAATATCATGACAACACCTGATTCATCATCATCGTCAGTATTCCGCGGTCCACTTTTGAACATAAGCCTCCCTCTGCCCGCGCCATACCTGTCTTGACTAATCACGAGATTCTAAACAGTCTCCTGCATCTTTTGTCATGAGCGGTCCTGATTTTGTTAGATAGTAATCTCCTCTGAACCGTACTCTCCATATTTTAATTCTGTGTGATTTGATTCTCAAAAAGATTGAGATGTTGTAACATGGGATAGGTACATGTGGTTATCTGGAGCTCCATAACGAGAAATAGTGGATGCAGCGCGGTGCTACCTACGTGATTATGTACTTAAACTTCTTAAAGCAAAAATTAAACAAAAAAAATCATCCATATTCATATCCCATCCATAATTTTTTCCAAATTTATATGGGATCAAATTCGTGGTATACTGTTTCCAATAAAAAAATAATTATCAGAATCGGACTTCATGTAAAAAGTTATGCGTGGTCATACGTAAAAAACTACGCGTCGCCTTGACAACCTTCCTCCGTTTTTTTTTCGGTTGAAAACTAGAACGAACCTGAAGTTGTAAACGAGATTCCTCCGCTCCGTGACGTTGACTCCATCCAGATAGGGCCGGGCAGCGTACACCAGAGACGTCTGGCACTTTACGGCCGCCCCGCGAGTCTCCCGCTCTTGCCACTCCACGTAGCTGCTGTTCTGAGGGCTCAGCACGTAGTTGTACTCCTTGCGGCAGTGCGGCTCGTCGGACTGGGTGAACCAACCTGAACCAAGGACGATTCGTTCAAATTCCATGTAAAAACTCTTCAATACGACATTGTTAGACACAATTTAAATAACTTTATAGTAATGTTTATATTTTCAGACATATTGCTGGACAAAGGCCTTCTTCCTGTAGGTAGTTGCTCTTAATGGGCGGCAGCACTGGAGCATCGGGTTCGTGTGATTAGACCACAATGTATCAGTTGTTGTTGCTCGTCAAATACTATCCAGTGAGTGAGAGAGAGACAATGGCTTATCGATGTCGACGCCACTGTGCTGTTATGGTGGTAATTTCAAAAACCCTCACTAAGATGGCCATTTTTCATCGGCCTAAAGCATTTCGTTTTCGGCGGCCTCGACTTTTAGTTATCTAGGCAGTATGTTATTTCAAATGTGTCACGGACACGGATAGGTACTCACCAGTATGTGGATACGCGCGATCAGCCATAACGGTGACCACCCTCGGCACGTGGTACCCCGGGTCTGCGAGCATGAGCCCCGGCCGGCCGTCGATCCTGATCTGCACGCCGACCATCACATGCTCCTTCTCCGCCTCCAGCACCGCCGCCGGGCTCTCGCCGCAACTGACATACTCCCTCACATCGACAACCGCCTCCTCACAAGATAACAAAGCTGTGGCAGCCGCGAATCCAGGGAACTCTTTGTTCAGCCCGCGCCATCGCTTGATCAACTCCAATCCCAACCCGACGCAAGTGTGCTTCTTTGCTCTGATCGGCGGCGAGTACTGTTCATACACGTCGTATAGTTTTTCTGAGGATCTGTCGAAGGCTTCGAAGAGCGAGACGAAGTTGCTGACGGAGTCGTAGTTGTCGGTGACGAGGAGCCGGCGTAGTGCCGCTTCGGCTTTGGTCGCGAGCTCCTCGTGCTTCGCCGGGGTCAGATCGAGTGGCCTGCGGGAGAAATACACTTTATTGATAGGCTGACATATTAGATGGTTTTAGTATATTCGTAAATAGTTGTATTTCTTGTAGTGATGCTTCTGGGCTCAGGATCCGCTATTATCACAGGGTGGAACCACATGGCAAGTTGTGTCTGTGTGATTTGTCCGTATATATTTATTTACTTATTTAACTTGGGTAATTTAATTTTCAACAATCGATAGTGGGGATGAGTGACTCCTAAGTGATGTCTGGTTCCTTTACCTTGCGGACTAAACCTTTTAAACATTAAATATAAAGAACTTCTCCAACACGACTGGCCAGCGTGTAAGCCAAATCCTCTGACTGCTCTGGCTGGTATATTGCCCTGGTAATACAGAGAGGGTCGTGCTCCTACAGTGGAGACTAAAAAAATCCTGATGCCTTAAATACACATGATGGCATAGCAAAAAAAATTTTTATGTCTGCATGATGGATAAGATTGACTTGATGAGTGGTTTATTTACCTGCGAGGCGTGCCCCACCGCGCGGGCGGCAGGGGTAGTCTGGTCACGTCGCGGACATCGGGAGAGTCCCCAGCCCGCGCGACCGAAGCGAGTCAACTCGGCCACTCGGCGCCCCAGCGGCCCACGGCGGGGGAGGCCGGCTCGGCCTCCGGCGTCGCCTGATGCGCAGCATCGTCTCGGCGACGCTCGTTCGCAACCTCGACGCCCTTGATGAGCGCCTCACGTTGCCTCTCTAGCACCAATGATGTCGGTTTTTCACGCTCTGCAAGTCAAACAACCAATTAGCAAATTGTGAAATAAAGAAAAGCTGATAAAGATAGATAAAAAAGAAGAAAATTACATCAGACAAGCGGTTCGAAAAACTGGCTGAGGTTTCTTTTCATCTGGCTACGTTTATAATTTATAATATTTAATATTTAATAGTTTATAATTGCCGTGTGGTGCCCGGCAGAGTAGAATAGGACCACTCCAAATCATCCCGTGGATGTCGTAAAAGGCGACTAAGGAAATACAAGCTAAACAAAGCTTATTAACATCAAAGAGACCTCTCCAACCCGTCTGGCCAGCGTGGAGAGTGTAGGCCAAATCCTCTGACTACTCAGGCTAGTATATGGCTCTGGTAGTACAAAGAGGGTCGTGCTCCTGCAGTGGAGACTAGAAAGACCTGATGATGACGTTTATAATGGTTGCGCAATTGATTGTCTTTTGTTTGATTGTCAAAGCTTCGTGGAATGTTGAAGGTAGAATCACCACTCGATGTTTTATGTCTTTTCTAGCTACTGTCTATAACACTTTGATTCTTTGCAACTATTTCTATTTTTACCGAATGGCAAATAAAGTAACGTTCGTATCTCCTGACAGCATTATAAGGTGAGGAATAACGAACCGCCACCCGTTTTTTCAAATATTCTTTTCTAATTTTCTTTCCTATTAAATATGCCGTTGTTTGTAATAAGTTAATACTTATGCATTACAAATAATAATATTGTGTGTAATTAACAATGCCCAGTGTACATGCATAGATTACAGAAATACTGTGTCATTACTGTCCTGAATCAACAGCATCTGGTTATTAGAATTCCCAATGCTTCGCCATTTACCCGGCACGTGTAAACAAAAGATGAAATGTAAACAAAGATATTTTAGTATTACATCTCATTCTATGCACCTCTCCCTGCCTGTAACGTTCCTCGCCTTTCTTCTTTAAGCATTCCTCGTTCCTCTGTTATTGACAATGCCCAGTGTACATGCATATATGACTGTAATATTGTGTCATTTCCTGCCCAGAATCAACAGCATCTGGTTATTAGAATACCCAACGCTCCGCCAAATTACCCGGCACGTGTAAACAAAAGATGAAATGTAAACAAAGATATTTTCTTGGCGCGTCACCACCGCAACACACGACCAACAATGATAATGTTTTACCAAGGCCTTCGTTATCACGGTACACGGTATCAGGTAGTCGATCTACTATCGCAACATGCCTACTTCCTAAATAGCAGGTTTTTATTTTGAATTTAAATGGTTATCTTTTAGATAGCTGTTTATATTCGTTTTTACATTTGCTTATTTTATTGCTTTTGCCTTAAAGAGTATCATTGATAAATATGTTGCGATAATATTCAAACGAGTCGTCAAGTCAGACAACGACTTCGATGTGATCCAAAAACTGAAAGAAACCGGTTGTGGTGGCAAAAAGTTGGTTCTTTGTCCCGAATCCTGTCATGTGATACGCAACGGACCAGACAATAGAATTCAAAATTACTTTATCGCGCCATAGTAAGAACAGCATACAAAGAACATAAATAAAAACCGGCCAAGTGCGTGTCGGGCCACGCGCAGTGTAGGGTTCCGTAGTTGCGAATGACAACTTTGAGTTCACACTATTCACACTCGCACCTTACAGTTTAACGACCAAAAACATCTAACGATGAAAATAGTATGAAATTTTACAGTTTATAAGTTAGTTGCCTATAACTTTTTAGTTTGTACTTACTGCTCAGCTCTGATAGTTTTCCTTTCAACTTCAGTATATATGCTACTGCTGTAATTTTTTTCACGTATCTATATATAACCGTTTAGCAGATAAAGGGGGGGGACACTTACCTCTAACAAAAATTCGCACTTTAAAACCAAATATTTCGGAAACGAAGCCCTTAATCAAAAAATGGTGTTCTCAACCTCACAATATTTTTGAAAGACCTATTTAACGATACCCCACACAATAGGTAAATAGAGAAAAAAAAATACTCCCTCACTTTACTTGTATGGGAGCTACCCTAAAAAAAATTTTTTTTCAAGATTTTATTCTACCACTTTTTTGCCATGATTAATATACATACCCATACCAAATTACAGCTTTCTAGTACTTATAGTCTCTGCGTAAAACCGCGGACGGACAGACAGACAGACAGACAGACAGACAGACAGACAGACATGGCGAAACTATAAGGGTTCCTTGTTTACTACGGAACCCTAAAAAGACACAAAGGTGCACTTATTGCTAAGCAGTCTCTTCCAGCCAACATCATAAACTGTTTTTTTTTCTATAGAAAGGTTAAATTTGAATGTTAGACTTTTTTCTGTTTTCGATTTATTTAATCATCATCATCAAGTCTTTCTAGTCTCCACTGCAGGAGCACGACCCTCTCTGTACTACCAGAGCCATATACTATACCATACTAGCCTGAGTAGTCGATTTATTTAGAGATCCTGGCTGGTTCTCGAGAAGTTCTCGGGGGATGCTAGCTAGTAGATCACATCTTTGTTCATGCATTCTCAATTGTTCATGTATTTCAAAAGCCTGTGCTATTGATTTCAGAGATGAGATTAGATAGCGAGGAATCGAAATTAAATCAATCATATTATTCTGTACTGCTCATAATCTGTAAGAGATTGTTTCGTCTCTTGGCGAGCGAGCCTAAGTAGAGAATTTAACACATAACAAGAAACGCTGCAGGCTTTTACTATATTCTCTCTATACCCCGTCATGCCTTTATTTCTATAATTAACGGGCCAATTTTTCAATGCATAGAAAAGCGTTACAGCTTTGTGTTAGCACATGCTAACACAAAGCTGTTACGCTCTTGTCATGTCAACTAATAAGCCATCAAATCGATAGCTAAGTGGTTGTATCACTTCTATAAGTTGCACACTTTTTCTACGCTTTAAAAGGCCAATGAGTGTATCTAGACTTATAAATCTGCTGGCTACATAGTGATTTAAAAATAAGAAGAGAAGCCAGTTTAACAATTTTAGATCACTAACATACGATATGCAAGGTGGAGCCCACGCTTCTGCCCAGTGATAGTTAAATATAGGCCATAGTATATTCGCAGAAATGCCGATGCGTCACTCGCTTCTCTGAAGTACGGTACTGAAGCCTGCGGTGGAATTCCCGGAAGGCAGTGAGTGATGTAGACGATCTGCAGAATATTGGACTCTTGAGTCGTGACTCACAATACTGTACATATAGTATGTAGGTATGTATTCTTATCATTACATCAGATCTAAAATTTTTGCAATAGTATAGAAAAGGTTTCGCACTAGTTTCGCAAGATTCATTCCTCTAATGAAGTAATGAAAATGTTTGTTCATTAATGAAGAGGATTATAAGCACACGTGAGGCCTCCAAAGTTGAAGCACGTGGTTACGTATAACTTTTCATATGTGGATTTCTTTTGGTATCGTGACGCTGGCTCAAAATATCTAAAAGAATCTTTTATTTTCACCTCCAGTAGTTAACGAAGGTTATGCTTATATCGGCCTTTGTCCCAGTTTGTAGGCAGATGCTTAGTAATAAGTAGGTGTAAAAATACAATACACCGACAGACCTGCTTTTATTGCAAATGAGTTCTGTGAACTCTGTCCTAGTTCATTGACATACAAGATATTCGTTCTCTATTTACCTATCCATATAATTGTCGTTAAGAGATTCATGAGCAATTTTTTGGTTAGGTACCAGGTCACGTCTGGGAACCATTCATAGCTGGAACGATGATTGTAGAACTGTTTCAGACTCCCATCTATGTACCAACCATACCTACCTACCATATTATCGGAAAAAATACCACGCACAAATATTATCATAAAGAATAATTGTAGTTCTAGTAATTTAGCTCCTCGATTATCGAAAGACGGGAGCTACTATGATCCTATACTCTTTCAATTTCTAATTTAAACTCGTTGAAAACGTGCCCGTTATTCTTGTAACAACCACTGATTAGAAGCGAGGCAACAATGTATTTTAAGAAAAAGAAAATTCCGACCTCCGTGGATGGAACGTGACCAGATAAATGGGTTAGAAAGGGCTGGCAATGTTTTTCAAAACGTCTCAATTTTATTCTGTTTAATAATAGGTATTTGTTGAGATTGCAAAAATATATGTAACTTTATAATTAAATGATGAGCAATGTTTTGATCAACAGCAGCATTTAAAAGCATTTCTCTAATAACATTAAAAAATCTTTGACTTGAATAATTGTTTTATAGATCATATCGGTAATCCCCACAAAATAGCACGTGAGTAACCCGTTATTATATATAATGTTTTATAGATATAGAAATTTGATATCCATGAAAAGAAATAGAAAATCGTTTAAATAAATCTACCTCTTACAGTTTAATAACTTTAACTGCCTCTGTGGTCCAGTGGTTAAGGCGTTTACTTTACTGACCCGGGGGTCGTGGGTTCGATTCCCACGGGGAGCATACTTTGTTAAGGGGGAACAGTAGGCACAGTAGCGACGCCAATCATTTTATTCCTAATACTTTACAAATAGAAAGAAATTCAAGAATATAAACAATACAAGTCTTAGTAAATAACCTGAAGTATTTTTGGAATCATGTTTTGATATTATGAGAATCAGTCATTGAGAGAAAAAGTGATAACCGCCAAAAACGGCCGTTTTTGGCGGTAATCAGATTCTCATAATTCTCACTGATTCCGATAGTAATAAACATGATTCAAAAAATACTTCAGGTTATTTACTAAGGCTTGTATTGTTTATATTCTTGAATTCCTTTCTATTTGTAAAGTATTAGGAATAAAATGATTGGCGTCGCTACTGTGCCTACTGTTCCCCCTTAAGTTATTTCCAGTTTGGTTAGGACAATACAGGCTTGAATCACCTGATTGTTTGATAAGAAAGATGATTCCGTGCTTCGGAAGGCACGTTCAGCCGTTAGTCCCGGCTGCCATTTGGTAGTCGTTAAAGGAACCACGTCAGAGGCCGAGAGGCGGTTCCGAAGAACACTGACACCAGGGTGTGCATGGTCGACTGACCGTGTCACCTACTCGAAATGATGATGAGTTTAATTAATGAGTTTAAATTATAGCAAATATTCGATCCAATCTTAAACATATTACACAGTATAAAACAATTCCAACGCGAATCCTATTCGGTTCTCACGACACATAGGTACACATCCGCCGCGCACGTAAACATCGGCAACGTGAGTGATCCCACTAGCCAGCTCCAGTTACAGAACGAAACTTCACATCTGCCCCCCTATTTACTAACTCGGATGACAGGTGTCGATGCCTATGAATCTAGAATTTACAAGTACAATGCGGGTTTTGCTTGCTCGAACTTACTATTTGAAATACTAAAACCGCATTGTTACAGCAAATCCTAGATCGATAGGCATCGACACCTGTCATCCGAGTTAGTAAATAGGCCGGCTGGTAGATTATACAAATTCAAATTCAAATTCAATCGTTTATTTAATATAGGTTTCTTTGAACACTTATTAATTGTCATATTTGTGTTTACAATTTTTACAACAAAAAATTTTGTTGACGTCAATAATTACTTATGGCTAAGTTAAGGCCATGACATAACTAACTACCACGTCTGTATCCCTGGGTAGACAGAGTTTAAGGTCATAAGACCAAGAGACCACGTTGCGAAATTGTTAGGTATAGACTTAGATTAGGTAGGTATATAAAGCCTAATAGACTCAACCCATAGTCAATGTTGCAAAGACAAATTTTGTTGGCATTCATTGACAGGACGCGTGTGCTCTCTCTATAAAGCTCTCAGCGTTGAAAAATTGGCCAGTTTTTTAATAATTGAAATAGAGGCATGACGGAGTCTAGAGAGAATATAGTCAAAGGGTATAGATAGAAAACGGAATCAAAATAGTGATGGGTTACGGGTCGCATCGCCTAGCATCATGTTTACTCGTATGTTCGCCCATTTCCCCCATCGGCTTCTACTCTCAGAATCCAGAAGGAAAGACTAGCAAATACTTTGAATAACAAGAAGAATGACGAAATTAGTGATAACTAGTATGGAAGCCGCTTCGTCTCTTGATAAGATTCCTTAAATTTCCGCCCACGGGAAGAGAATCAGGTGCTGCGTTCTAAGTTTTCCTTTTATCCCAGACTATCGTGAAAATAACTATCTTCATATAGATTTTAGTACTACTTTACGACAGTTATCAGTTTAGCTGTTGCTGAGCGCGAATGTGTCACGTTATGTTTTATTTTCTAATTATGTTAAGAGTCCCACGTAAAGCCGCAATTCCATACAAACGTAGTTGCGTTTTAGTATAAATTTTCGATACGAAACTTCAACTCGCTGTAATTTTGTATAGGTATTGTTTTTAAAATTGAAATCTGATTATAAACATCAATATGCCTTATCCGATCGTATGTACGAAATTTGGTTGAGATTGGCTTAACTGTTGTAAAAATAAAACCAAACTACGTTTGTATGGGATTGCGGCTTTACGTGGAACTCTTAAAAGCTTGAGAAAGGGGTGAATGCGACACAGTACTCCGTAATGTCGTAGTTTCCAAAGGCGTAATTTCGCGGTACCTACATATATTAGTCATGAAATACCTGTAATTAACATACGTACATATTCATATTATGTCACGAGAAAAGTCTTGACAGGTTTTTCCAAAACAAGTGGTGTTACTTGGCCACGAACCACAGTAGCCCTAGTTGAAGGCTTTAGAAAATGTGTGTATAAATGGCTTAAGAAAGATGCTTCTGAAATGAATGAATACTTAAACTTCCAAAAACTACAAATGAATGAAATAGAAATAATAGCAAAGAGCTTAAAGGTCATAACAAGCGGAACCTTCTAAATAAAACACATACAGAATACAGACCTATGAATTAAATTGTGTAGTGACTGGACAGCCTAGTGGAAGTGGCAAAGTCTCGATAGTAATGGAGGTCATAGAACTGTAGGCTTGAAAAGTGTAACAAAGCGGGCCTTCTAAATACGTATCTATTTAGAAGCCTACGAATCAAATTTAGTGGTGACTGGACGACCTTCCCTTGAGCCTTAACCGCGTAAGCACTAATCAATGCTCTATGAAATCGCCTAAGGCATCAACTCCACAAGCGAAAGAATCGCGACGATTTTATTGTCGTGCGTGCCACCTTTTTCTGATGGAAAGCGGCGTAGCCAATGGACGCCTGCAACACCAGGGGTACTAATCGCACATGTCCGACCCTGAAGAAATCTCTTCACGCCCTTTTCAAAGGACCCCATGTTGTAGTTTCTCGGGAAAACTTCCCAATTGGTCCCATTTAAATTTCATCAAAATCGGTTTAACAGTTTGGTTAGACTCGGTTTTTTATCTAAGAGATGATCAATTGTTTTACCCATACATTTGAGCGCATAAATCCAACATTTCGATATTATATAGACCGCGTAGTGGGAAGTATTCACGTGTGGAGGTCACAACACCAGTTTGGTAGCACGTGAGCTCATGATACACGTGACGTGCCTGCGAAGTGGGTCAGTGTTGCGCCGGATTGGCCGCGGCCCGCGAACCGATCGTAGGGCCGGGCGTTACGTAGGACATGGGGTACGATTTTTGAAATTTCGCCCGTCGCAAACGAGCGGTTTTTCATACAAAAATAGATTTAGAACGAGTAGTCACACGTTCAAAAATAGCCATGATAGATGCGTGATCAAAATTACCCTTTACCCTAAGGAATTCCCATTTCTAAAATGTTTGCGATTGTTACACTCACTCGTAGACTAACTCTATAAGTAGACAGGGATGCTTAGGAAGCTGCCGGGTGATCAACTATAAAAAAGAATAATTAGAAGAACACGCGTGTGATCATAGTGTAGCAAATATCTGCGACTATATTTGATAAATATAATAAAAAACTCCAGGTTAGAGTACGCTCAGACCTTTGGCTACATACTCTCTAGACACCGACATGCTTTATTTCAATGATTAACTATGGAACCCTAAAAAAACAGACAAATTCTTTAATGCTTGTGTGCGTGACAGCTTTGTGTTATCTGTTATCACATGCGTCCTGTCGATTTATGCCCTCAAAATCCGTCAAATTGGTTGCTGTGTGTGTGCACGACCGACTATGAGTTGGATGGACACTAGTTTTTTTACGCTTTTGAGTTAAAAGAGTCTAGCTAGGTTTTATAATCTAAGGCTTAGACATAGCCAAAGTGTTTGCCAAGCAACAGACATGACCAAAAAACAGACAACCGTGACTTGAGCCGCTAGTCGCTTATTCAGTTTATTTATTCCATTGAACAATAATAACATTGTGTCGGAAATTACAAGCACATAATTACATAAGGTACAGACTTAAATATTAATTCGCGTCCTGTCCTATGTATTCCGTACAATAACTCAGATGACATTCCAACTGATATTCAAAAATTATTACAATTTACAATTATTTAGCTAAGCTTACTTGACTTACTCTATAAGTGGACAGGAAAAAATGCTTAGGAACCTGATACCTGAACCTGATTGATAACCCTATAATATTCTGGGTAAGATTGAACCTTTGCTCAGACACGGCCAAATTGTGTGCCAACCATGTGATTGATTAGCCAATTACTAGAGCCGCCAGGCGCTCAATCTAGCCGTAACTAGATACAAATTGGATTATGCCGAAGTTACTTGATTAACTCTATAAGTGTGTATATGTTACGGTAAATTTGATTAATTCAAGATTATTAATAATTTTCTGACATTATTAATAATAACCTTGTGTTTTGTGAAATGTGAATAATTCATTGAAATTAATTACTTTTCCATTGGGTTCCATTCAGAACCATCCCCCGAGCCAAGAACGAGTGAATACGAAATGATTGTCGTCACACACAACGAGTGCCATATATTAGCCAGTACCAGCGTTTGTTTTAAAAAAATATTAAAATAAAAGGTATTAAGGTAACATTATTAATAATCACCGACAAATGTGATTAATTTTTTACTTTTACCTCGAATTTCGGTAATTATTGATAATGATAGACAATTATTAATAATTTTCAATTAATCACTCTTACCGTAACATATACAACAAATTAGCCACAGTAATACCATTGAAGAGAAGACACGAACGACGAAGACAAAAACAATATTTCTTATTTTTATTGTATCTATTTTCATGTTACTTTATTTCTAGTACATCAGTTATTATTTTTTCCTCCAAATTAGTTAATTACTACCCTGCCATACCTGTTTTTATATTAAGCGATATCTCAGTCTAAAACTTGCCTGGCAGAAATTGCTTTGCGATAAAGCCTGATACAGGATTGTAATCATATTTTATTTTTCTATAACAGTGTACGTAAAACTCACAACGAAACTTATTACGTATTTTCATTACTTGGAATTAATTTTCCTGGAAAACTCCAGTCCAAACTTAACTGAAGAGAATACATTTATTCCAATTACCTAAAAGCTAAATTGTATGGACATTTGGGTGATTGCATGCCGACCTTTACACCCTCGGACGCCCACGACTACTAGTGGGCGTCCATGATATTTTACCTCATAGGTTCTCAATCTTCGTCAAAAAAGATACAGATTTTAGTAGTTCTAATCTTTGATCCGCTTTAGTTAACCTGAAACCCGATTAACTTAAGTGAAATCCTATAGCATTAATAACAATAAAACTGTGTTTCACTTGGTGTCCGGTAATGTTTCAATTTCCTCTCCAGAGGAGAGTCCAGTGTGCGTGAGCATTATTAGCGGGAACCTCGGGCACAGTCCCCACTTGGATGGGTGACCGCAAATATTTTGAGCTCTTCCGTGCCTCGAGAAGGCACTTTAAGCCGTTGGTCCTGGCTATGATCATTGATGGCATTCGTTAAATCATGTGACCTTTAGGACTATCGCCATCTCATTTTCCGTAATATTAAAGAGCGTTAGGTATAATAATAATAATAATAAAAATTCTTTATTGCACCAACTTAGTAAAGGACAAAAACAAACAAAAAAGTACAGTTTATGGCAAGAAGGTACAAAGGCGGGCTTATCACAAAAGCGATTTCTTCCAGCCAACCTTTGGGTAAACATAGACTTGTAAATCTAACGGGGTTAGCACAGTTTAGCAAAATTTTTAATTATAATACCTACCTCAATAAATTAAACACGGTATATAGTATATAGATAGTTTATCGCGCGATATAAATGGCGTCGCGGGCTACAATGGGAGCAGTGGGACGTTATCAGTTTATAACCCACGTTGAGGACGACTGAACTACGGAAATCGTGAATTATTGTAGTAGGCGCATAAAAGTGCGTCATAAAGGGGTGGAAATGTCAAGTTGAACTTATTCCTAGAACGTTATCAAGAATAGATCGTGACAATCATGGATTTAATGTAGAATCTCATTTTCATAATTCGGCATCACGTAAAACTTACTGAGTATAAAAACCTAAGCAGACAAATAAAGCAACATTAAATTAAACAGACGTTAAGGATGCGCTAGTCGGGAACTCGAACTCGTCAGCGCACGTGGCTAAAATGCGTGCTATTTCGCTGAGAAAGCGATAGACTCGGTTTTGAACTGTGCGGAACTATTTACACTGATGTATAAGCACATCGGAACAACAGTCTAGTGTGTGCAAACACAAATATTGTTGAAAATCTAAATCCTCGTCGTCTAAAAATTCGCGAGTATGCGTTTGGGAGAAGTGTTCTTGTGATAAAACAGCTGAATGTTTTTATTTAAAGTAAAATAATTTATATTTTTTAATAACCAAACTATGCTTGTATGAATTTTGTTTTAGAGATTTTATACTCCTTCCGGTATTTAATTGTGCCCAAAGATGCGTTAAAATTACGTGTTAAAACGGAATGTTTTGAGACTCATAACTTAAAAGGTACTTATAATTTTACAATTATGATTCCATACAAGCATAGATAACGACAAAACAAATCGATAGAATTAAAAACTTTAAACAGACGATACCGAACAACGGAGTCATCACCCTACAGAATTTGTATGGCGAAACACCTGACTAGCGCACCCTTAAACAAAGACCATAAAAAAAAAACATTTAAAAGTAGCTTCTACAATTCTGCTACGACCGCTACGAGGTCCGGTCTTCAAAATGCAATAAAAAGACTTCAACGCGTCGCTGTTAAAAGTGGACCCTTTTCAAATTATACTTCCGCGTCATAAAAATCTATTAATTGTTGATATTTTTAATTATAAGTAATATATATTTATTAAAGAAGCATTATATACATTATCTGGTGAGGAGGGTAACCTTTGAAACACACTCACTTACGTGAGATTTAAATTTCTATAGGTTGTTTAGATTTTTAAAATGTCTAATTATTTGTGTACCTACTAACATAGTGTTAGGATTACTAAAATAAATGGATCGTAGTTATCTGATAATAAACAATTTTATTTATGTAATATATTATCATTGAAGAAATATTTTTTTTAGATTAAAATCTTCCTGTGTTCAATATATAATAATGCTATCTGTTTGCTCTCATATTATTTCTATCGAGTAAAATACGGAATCCCCAATGTTTAGATATAAAATAGAACAATGGAGTTTATACAAGTAATAAGTTGCAGAACTTGGTACGAGGCACGCCTGCACTGCGGATTTCAGTGCTAATGAATGTGCCTCTAACTGAAACACATTTTGCATTCACGGAGGAATCAAAGAATTTTGTACAGTACGTACATTGCTGCGCATTTGTTGAGGAATATCTTTGTTAGTATGTTAATGAGTAATACTGTGATGACACCGTTTTAGAACATTGCTAATTTAAAACTTCTTAACGCCAAATAAGCATAACAGGTAATGTTAATCTATTTTTCTTGGTGTAATTTGTAGAGGAAACAATAGCATTTATTGAGGATAATCTCTGTTAGTTTGTTAATGACTAATAATCTAATCATAACTTATTTAGAAATTGATAATTTAAAACGTCTTAACACTAAATAAGCATGAGTCAATGTAAATCTTATTTTTTTCCGGTGTAATTTGTACAGGAAAAAATATATCATTAACAAAAAACGTTGAGAAATAACGTAATTTTAAATAACAGTTTATTTTTTTGGAAACAATAATAAATAATTTACAGACTATCAAACGCAACCGAGTAAAACGATAAAGTCTAACGGAATAACACTAATATTGTGATATCTTTGAAATGTTATTTTTTTTTCTTAGTTTTTTGATAAATCTAAAGTAAAATATAACTTCCCGCACGTGATGTCTTGAATCTCGAGTTTGAAGTTAATGGCAAGTGAAAGTCGACATTGCGATACGTCGTGCCATTAGAAAATAAATTACAACACATTATGAAACGATGTGCTACTTAAGTAATTAGAATAGAGGACATAGCATAAATTCAAAAAGGAACACATTTTATATCTAATTTTTTCACTTTACTGAAAACCAAACGATTTCTATGAAACTTCTTTGGATATTTAAAAGAGTGGTCTTAAATATTGGTTTTATAACTTTACACGCTGAAATGGTATATTAAATTATATGCATCTTACATGCATTGTGCCTAAATACTTAATCAAAATAACAGTCACCAAGAAAAATGAATTTTAAATCTAAACTGTATAAATAATTGCAAAAATAACGATCTCAACCTTTGTTTATGTTTGAAAGAAGCACAACCATAGCTATAACGCGCGTAACACGAATATTTCATTGACTATGCATGTACACTAACCAAAGGCATTGTAAACAAAAAATATATAAACAAGGAGGTGTGTGTATGTGTGTTAGTGAATATTTAAGAGAAAACTCACCCATACAACGGCTAGAAGCCAAATAAAAAAAGAAAAGTTCGCTGCCTGTAGGCGCGCCCTATCCAAGCGGGTTCCCGTGCGACGACACCAGACAAACTGATCGTTGTTCAGCACTGTGTGCTCGTTATTATATTTACATTAACGACTAGTGCTGCATCGACTGTTATTGGAAATAACGGATAACGGTTTAACGTTATTATTGGTTTTGTAGTTTTATGCTGAGCGGTAAGAGATAGACAATGACAATAGGCATACGGGCTACATTCTTTTTGTGTTGCTGTGGAAGACCTTTTAAAAATAAACACATTGAGGAAAATAATACATTCCTAAACAAAAAAATCTTTCAAATAAAAAAGTTATAAAATCACGTGTTTCGGAAGTTTATTTTTGACTTTAAAAAAAGTTGTTGTGTATATTATAGTATAAGTTGGGTCTTGCCCAACCAGCTTCCAAGGAGCATTAAAATAAATAAATAAATAATAAAAAATAAATCCGATACCGTATTGCATGAAACCGTTTATATTTTTTCTTCTATTTTTTTAATTAAATAAATTTTAACTTACTAAGTAGATAAATAAAACATCAACCTTGAAAATTAAAAACTATAGACTATAGAATTATACAGACAAAAGAAATTGAAAATTATAAATGAAAAAATGTCTCACATGTCGTGGAAAAGTTTAGAAGCCAGAAGAAGAGTTTAGGAATTGGTTTAGTTTATTTAAAGTTTACTTACACGCCTTCTGGCTGTTACATAAAACATACAGTCCGCCCGGCTGCGCTTATGGTACATACCTACCCTATGGTACTCAGGGATAACATACATATCCAACGCTGAAATATTTTTGAAATCGGTCCAGTAATTCGTAAGATTAGCAAATTCAATGAAAAAAAAATCAAGCTCTGCACATTTATAATATTAGTACAGACGACAACTGTAGTATGGATTTTGCTCAAGAAAAACATGGGTATTAAGTTTAATACAAAGAAAATAATAGAATTACAAAAATATGTCAGAGATTTAATGAATTACAAATACAAAAAATAAAAAAATACATCATACATTAGCCAAAGACGTAGACGACTACAATAACTTCTTTGAAATAACTGTTATAAATAGTAATAACGATAACTAGTTTGCCGTTATTTCAGTCAGCTATCGCGCACGTCTGCGGCGCAGCGCCCCACGTGGTAACGTGGCGTCGCGATCACTGCGCATGACGAACGACACCACACCACACATAAAACACGACCCGACCCGTAGTCCGAGCGCCATAGTCCAAAGTAGAATCTATGTTGAGAGGTCAAGCTAAATTAAGAATTGTGGAATGATTTAATAGTACTTCTTTATCCGAAAAACTTAACTTTATAGTATTTCTCTTAGTTTTTATGGATTTTGACAAAATTAACTCATTACTGGACAGTGAACGGCTATAGCAGTTATAACAATAAAACCTCTATTGTGTCTCGTTTAGTGGTCAGCAATGCATTAATTCTTTATTTTTATGAATTTTTACTAAATAAATCGCATTCTTGGCAGAGCTACTTTTAAGATCTTATGTTAGATCGCATTAGGATTGGTAAATTCATGAATATAAATTAACTAAGTACATGTTAGTAGTTCTTTCATAATATAGTTGACCTTTATCGCACTAGTTTTAAACACTTTGCGGATCGGCTTTAAGATTTCTTAATACGAAATAGAAGATACAACGAAGAAAAATTTGAAAAGTCATGAATAATTTTTGATAACTTTTAATAAGTTTGAATAACAGTTATTTTCAGTAAAGCTACTGCGCATGTCTATCACGCGCTGTCGCACGTGTTAACGTTAAAGACTTCTATAAAAACTGAGGTATACGAGCCGTAAGTACTAAATTCTGAAGCGTTTAAAGGGAGATAATTAACACCGTTGCGCTTAGCTCACACCTAAACTCTGGACCGTGAAAACGCCATCCACATCACGTGACACGATTGCTTTTGAATGTTGGTTTCTTGGAGTAGGTGGGCACCTCTGCCTCAGTTTATTATTAAGAGTCGCCTGGAAGCGCATGTCTCGATACAAACGGAAAAAGGGAATTGTGGCAATATTTGATAATTTAGGAGTAAAATTAAGCATTTAATCAATTAATCTGATTATAATCTACGTACGTTCCTATACTGCTTGGTTAAAACACCAATGGTTTGAGAATTACACGCCTTTTCAAATTTGTATGGAAATCTTGAGTGGCGTTATAATTCTCAAACATTTGATAATTTAACCAAACTGTATAGGAACGTACGTAGATTATATTGAAATTAATTGATTGGATGCTTAATTTTGCCCTAAAATTATCAAATGTTGCCACAATTCCCTTTTTCCGTTTGTATGGAGACATGTTCTTCCAGGCGACTCTTAAGAAGTTTTTGGGTATAGTGGCATCGTGAAGAGTGCGCATGACAGGCGGCAGGACGTATACACACTTAACATAACACTCACACTCACTCAACAACTCAACTTAAGGGTTAATTGGGGTTATGACCCTAACCTAAAGTCCGTTCTCCTCCGTCTCCGGCTCCGTCCTCGTCCGTCCGAAATTATATAACTGAATTCAAGAACTACATGGTCGTTATCATATAGATTTGGATACTTATTTAAATAATTTTGATGAATGTATAGACATAAAAAAAAATAATTCTTCAATATAGATGGATTGACATTCAATAAGAGGTGCTAATACTGCTTTGTGCATTGGGAAACTTGAAACCACCCGGTTTAAAGGTGCCGATGCCGATGCCGGTGCCGATATTGTACCCATAATATCGGCATATTTGCCTAAGTGAATCATTATTATATAATTATTGTTATAATTTAACTGAAAATGTAATACGTATGTATGTGATTTTTAGCAAATAGAGTTTAATTTTAATGTTTTGCGGTCTTTAAGTCTTTAATTAGCTCTTTACCTTCTTGACAAATAATGAAAAGGTACAAAAAAATAACAGTGCAGAAAAAAATAAACCGCGTACAGAAAGGCGACATACTCAGTTCACAGATATTGAACAACTTTCAACATTAATCGTAATCAACTTTTAAGACATTAATCGAAAAACGACAAAATAATTTTACCAATGAAGCTCGATCAGCTGCTCATTTTTTAATTGGTTGGTTCGAAATACTTCAGCGTCCTTTTTTTATTCGGCTTATGTTAAAAAAAAAACTACTTCTCGTTATAACTTTTAAACTAGTTTCCAATAACAGTTATTCTAACAGCTACCGAGCACGTCTACCGCGCAGCGCCGCACGTGGTACGTGGCGTCATGACGACTGCGCATGACAGAGGCGGCACGCTACTACATCACACACACCTACCCAGGGCACTCCCAAAGCAGCATGATATCGCCACTAACTACATTACAACCACGCCAAATTCGACACTATTGTGAAGTAACAGTGTCTAAGATCGCGTGATTTGTTACAGCGATGGTAGAATATAGATTGTCTCGTGGTTGTTTCAGGAATACCGGTCCAGTCAAAGACAGCACAGCTGACCACGCGTCGACGCTGTGGAATCTCGTTAACAAACCAGACGCCTACGTCATCCTTTATAATCTGTGGACATTCGTTGACGAATTTTGTCCATATTGGGCGAGCTGTGGGGACACATTATGGGACTAATTAAAGGCAATTAATAATACGATATATTCCCTGAAGAGTACAACAACTCTTCACCGGTACCAATTTTAAATCTTAGTGAATGGAAAATTTAAAGATGTTACCAAAGTATTTCGTTTTCGTAAGTATTTAGCCGTGTAGTTCCCGGCAAAGTAGAATAAGACCACTCCAAATATTGCCGTTGATGTCGTAGAGGGCGAGTTAGGAAACACAAGCTAAAAAAGCTTATATAAATATCAAAGAAACCTTTCCCATCCATCCCGGCCAACGTGGAGAGTGTAAGCCAAATCCTCTGACTATTCTGGCTAATGAAGTACAAAGAGGGTCATCCAAATAAGCGCGATTTTTTTAATGAATGGTCATCGTGCTCCTGCACTGGAGATTAAAAAGAGGCCTGATGATGATGATGATTCTTTTCATTTGAATTGCTATCTGTCACTCAACTCTATAACAATGTGAACAAGACAGCGCTCTTGTCGATATGTCGCAATTAGTTCACGTTTTCGGCCAACGTGACTTATAGGCCGTCGATTACCACGAATTGTATACATTCTCGTTCCATACACAATAACAATGTTCACACCATATGACCTTATTGACTGCGAGTTATTAGTCTAATGAGCTATGATAAGTATAATTGTCTCGTTGGAGATATAGACAAAATAAAAAACAATAAACATAATGCCGCCTCTGTTCGTTATGAAGATCGATTTGTTGTCATTATTTTAAACGTAGTTTTTTTATGTAAATAATTTTATAATTGTATTTACCTGTGAATAAAATTGAGTTAAGGGGAACACGACTCTCTCTGTACCACCAGAGCCATATAAACAAGAGCCGTCAGAGGATGTAGTCAGTCAAACTTAGAAATTTAAAATATAAATGTCAACCATCCAGATATTTAATCATTTACATAATTGGGCTCATTGAAGATTAGATAAACCGCTGATTTATTTAGATATATGTTATTTCACTTCTATGTCTATATATATATATGTATAGGGACAAATCACACAGATTGAGTCGAATCTGGGATCACTCGTGTCGCAGGCTAGCGTATAGCACTCCGCCACGGAGTTCGTCCAGGAATCTTGTAGAGACTCGTAGCGATTGTACCAGCACTGTTATTTCAATTACTAAAGTCACAAAATTATTTTGAGTGGATGAAATCCATCCATAGTGATCGTACATATGTGAGCTAATCTATTTATTATAATTAACTCTAAATTTCAACATATCCTTATCGACGAAAAGAAATAATTCTCAAATTATTTATCATACTTATAGAAAACTCCAAACTCAATCTGCTAATAAAGAATGCAGCATAGTAGCGAATAAAATAATAAATTTGACTCAATTGACCTTTCTAAAAAGTCTAATGTATATATCTAATGTAACTAGAAAGTAAAAATAACTAAACATAAATAAACCTAACTAAAAAGAAAATTAAATACTTAAAAATATATTTACAAATCATACAGTCCCTGATGCTCACCCCTGGGCAACTAGTTAAGTTACGTAGTTTCAAGATCAGCTAATGTAAGGGCCGGGCGTGCACCCCGTTTGTTTTACCTAGATCCCTGTCGAACAAACGCTGGTGTGCGTGCACCATTAAGACGGCTAGTTGAGATTTATAATACCTATTTTACTGATCCTGACATATTTGTTTTATCAGAATATACTTTCAAAAAAGAATTGATTTCCCTTCAATTCTCTTAATCGTTTAATTTAGTAATACAACCATATCTCTCTTTACTTGTAACTTGCTTCGTAGACTAACTAAACATGCAATTATTTTTGCATTTTTATCGTATTTCTCTATGCACTCATGGTAATGATTACATTAAATCTATAACGTTATAGTAGGTGGTCCATATGCCTACCTATTCCGTGGTATATAAAAAGAAAAAAATCTTATTTTTGTTAACTGAAACTAGTGAACATAAAATCCCTAGGAAGGTTTTTAATTGTGAATAATAGTTATGGGATCTGTTCATTAGTCCCTGTTATTTTTGATTTGTAGCAACACACGTTCGCATTTATCAATCTGTGGATAGCGATGATGGTTGCACACATATAACTCCAATATGTACTTACTAGCTGTTACCCACGGCTTCGCCCGCGTAATATATAGCCTATGTCCTTCTAGGTACCCGAACCTATGTGTATGCAAAATTTCATGATGATCGGTTTAGTAGATACGGCGTGAATGCGTAACAAACAAACAAATAAACAAACTCACTTTCGCATTTATAATATTAGTTGGGATGGGATAGTTGGGATATGTAGTAATGTACCTTAGTCTAAGAGATATGTGTAACCGTTTGCTGACCCTAATAAATAAAATAAAATAAAAGACCGGCGGGGCTACAAACTAACTTTTGACAACAACGTAACAGGCAACGTTTTGATCGGCACTCCAAAATACATTGCGGCTTTCGTATAATTGACTATTTTTATTCAAAATACATAACCGTAATGGATATTAAAGTGTTCTTCAGAACGTGGTCTGGTCAGTAAGCGAGTATCCCATTAACATAACTGGATGAGTTCTTATCAATCCGGCACGTGCCGGCGAGCTGTTGACCCACGGTTATTGCGCTCGCAAACCAAGTGCTTATGTCACTGTGTGAACAGATAGATATATCATATGACTGCGTATGTTATTATTTGAATGTAAGAAATAAAGAGAGGTTTGTGGTGGGAAGTCAGTTGAAGTTTGCCTTAGACAATTTTGCAAATTGATTTTAGTGGACTTTATAATATGAAATTGGTGTAGTTTGGTGTTATAAATGCTCGTGCTCATGAACAATTTGTGATATAGTTAAAGTGAACTGATAAATGGACTCGTATAGATTTGCCGCCCCAAGCTGCCACGAGGCATCAAAGACCATACGCCATCTTTGATGCTACTTGGAAAAACTTTACCGTACAACACCGATACTTAGTATCTCATTATACTGGACATTGGCAGAATAACTGAAATTTTGGTGGAAGCCATAATATAAAACAGAAGAAGAAGAAGAAATAAAGAGAAAAAAATAGGTACTGATTTTCTAGAAACACTCGTTTATTATGACAACACTAGTTAATGAGTAATTATAGTATTAACGATATTGTCATGAACGGGCGAAATGCCACTTAAAACCACACACCGAGAGCTTTGTACAATAAAAAAAGTTTATTAAGAGCTTCCGATTTATTTCCTATAGTTATTTGGGCTAATCAATATATGTATTAATAAATCGATCAATCAATCATCGCCTTTATTGTGGATTATAAGTTAGGTTAAAGCTGGGGTTACATGTATGGAGTAAAATAAGTTACACTCTTGTTACACTCTATGTCCTACCGCTAGGGTTAACAATAGTTAATTTTAAAATTGAATTTTAAATTAGTATCAATTAAAATCCATTTTTTATCCTTAATCTAATGAATTTGGTCCTGTTCTGCACTAATTATAAAACCCCGTCCTATCCTGAAAGGGGGTGACTCAGACTCATTTTCATACAAATTGCCAGGCCGGCTGAACACTTTTGTAAGGGTTTCTTTATTTGCACATATTTTATAAGGAACCTAGGTCTAATATTATTACAGAAACTAAATAACATATTGTTATTTTCTAAGTATGTGTTTTATTGTGACAAATTAATTAGTTAGATAGAATTTACGTAAATAACTTACTTACTTTCATTAGCTAAATTGAGACTCTGTGCTATTACTTCTCGCTACACTTAACTAAATTCGGAGCCGCTTGGGATTCGTAACGATAAGTAAATAGAGCGTTTCTTTCAAGGTAGAGACAATTTGGAGCGTTCACTCTAGACAAATTGTACCTAAAGGCTTTTTCACACGATTGTCGAAAAAAATGTTTTGTTTTTTGAGTTCATGTTTTTTATGTCAGTATCAACTTAGGTTCTTTTTTTATATATATATACGGACAAATCACACATAACTTCTCAATGCTCTTCGTTATATCTTCGTCAAACGTTATATTTACATCTTGCTGAGTGTAATTGTCAGAGTAGACGGCATTTTTTAATATTTAAAAAGGAGTTTGTGGTGGGAAGTCAATGGGGTGCAGTTGGGATCTGCATTAGACGATTTCGCAAATTGATATTAGTGGACTTTATTGATGAAATTGGTGTAGTTTGGTGTTATAAATGCTCGTGCTCATGAACAATTTGTGAAATAGTTAGACTGTTATATGGACTCGTATAGACTTGTCACCAGAGGGTCCCACGAGGCATAAAAGAACATACGCCATCTTTGATGCTACTTGTTACAACTTTACCGTACAACACCGATACTTAGTATCTCAATTTACTGGACATTGGCAGAATCACTGAAATCTCGGTGGAAGCCATATTTATAAAACAGACGAAGAAGAATATAAAAAAAAAGTTATTCTTCTGTGATTAAGGTTTATTATAACCAAATTGTTTTTCATTCATATTATGCGGAACTTATTCTTCGTGAATATGGACTAGGATAGTCGCTATCGTATATTCTATATTCTATATTCTATATTATCGGTCTATATAATTAATATCGTCATAAAAAAACGTGTTCTAAAACTAAATCTCGTCTAAATATATAACTACTAGCTGTTACCCGCGGCTTCGCCCGCGTAATATATAGCCTATGTCCTTCTCGGTACCCTAACCTATGTGTATGCAAAATTTTATGATAATCGGTTCAGTAGATACGGCGTGTAAGCAAACAAACAAACAAACAAACAAACTCACTTTCGCATTTATAATATTAGTTAGGAAGTTAGGATGCTGTATATTGACGGACAAAAAAAAATTGAGTCCGTAAAAGATTCTCCTTTACCGCCCTGGTTGCATCCTCAGGTGTGAGGCGTCTGTGGAATTTGACCGTATTTATTAATGACGAGCTCCGTAGTGCAGTGGTCACTACGCCAGCCTGCGACACGGGGGTCCCGGGTTCGATGCTCGGTCAGGTCATGATGGGAAACGATCTTTTTCAAATTGACCTGGGTCTTGGATGTTTATCTATATAAGCATATATTATAAAATATAGTATCGTTGAGTTAGTATCCTGCGACACAAATTCACAACTTACTCTGGCTAGCTCAATTTGTGTGATATGTCCCTATATATTTGTTTATTTATTTAATAAAAGACACATCCTCACTCATCAAATTACAAGTAGCATTATTATAAAACCTAACTGCTTTTTTATATAGTTGACGTACGCCACATTGATTTTTCATTAAAGTTACAATGACCTATGACACTTCAGGAAAAAATACTAATCTAATGACACCTCACACTTCAAAATCAGTCCAGCCGTTTAGGCTACAGGAACAAACAATGGAACAGACATACTCACCTCACGTTTATATATCGCACATATATATATATATATGTGCGATAAACATTACCCACCTTATAATTGGGTCAGTCGGGTAAAAAATTAGACAGTAGTGTCCATTTGTAAATTTTGGAAGTTGATCTATCGTCGGCCATTGAAAAAAATCTAACATGTAAAACACTTCGCAGATCTTCGTAGAACTTCGTAGCATTATCCGTAGATGCAACGTAAATAACGTCAACTAACTTTATTTTCACACCATTCAGTGGTTTTGTTGTTTGTTTTTACACCGCTTATTTGTTTTTAAGAGATACGGTTAATGTTATAGTTATGTATGACGTGCTCTTAATATATAAATGATATGTTAAAGTTATAAGGCCCACAAAATCAACTGCTGAGTGTGCTACGAAACGCTACGAAAAGTTACATTTTCCTTGATGATAATTTTGTTTTCACTCAGTATGTCAAATTCTAAGTCGCAAAAAATATTTTACCTTGACAGTAAAAATCACATTATACAAAGTGGAAGGGACATTGTAATAAATCGAACCATGGGCTATACTAGAAATATAATAGTATACTATAATGAAATTAAAATAACAGTCAAAAAACCAAACAAAAATTCGACGTTCCCGTACAAATCGCACGGGCGGCTGCACACTTTTGAATGGAAATGCGAAAGTTATTTCTGTTTTTATTTTAATTTCATTATACTATAATGATCTAGCATAGACCATGGTCACATAATTAATAATAGTATTTGCCATGGTTCAATTTATTACGGGTATGTCCCTTTCACGTTGTATATCAAAACACATATGTATACAATAATACGTAAGAATAAATTACAATACCATGATTAATTCTTAATTGCGGTATTATAATAAATTGCATCATTGTAAATATCGATATTTGCGTCACTCAATTCCATTGTTTTGGGTTGATAACCTTCTTATACGATCATGCTCTTTATATCATGATTTGCTTACGGTGAGTTTTGCTTGCTTTGGAATTATACGTACACATATTTGCTTATAAGTATAATTCCAGGACAAAGATCTCTTACCGAATGTCCCAAAATACATACAGTTTTGTAGAAATAATTAATGCAAGTACATTAAACACGAAAAGAGAATATGAAAAATGACAGTAAATAGTAGGATGCGCGTGAGTTAATGTTATGCTCGGTGTTTCTCTGCGAGATCGAATCAGAAACGAGGAGATCCGTAGAAGAACCAAGGTCACCGACATAGCCCAGTGGATTAGCTCTTTGAAGTGGCAGTGGGCGGGACACATAGCGCGAAGAATAGATGGCCGATGGGGCAGAAAGTTTCTCGAATGGCGACCACGTACCGGCAAGCGCAGCGTTGGACACCCCACAGACCAAGTTGTCAGATGACCTGATAAAGGTCGCAGGAAGGCGCTGGATGCAGGCCGCTTCCAACCGGTCATATTGGAAATCCTTAGGGGAGGCCTATGTCCAGCAGTGAACTTCTTGTGGCTGAGATGATGATGATGATGATGTGTGAGTTAAGAAAGATGTTGGCCAGACGATTGTTTATTTATTTAAACTTTATTGCATAGAAGATATAAACAAACAGTATGCAAAAGGCGGACTTAATGCCATAGGGCACTCTCCCAGTTACATAATAAGTATTTGATATTTATAGTAAATTAAAATTATATAAAAAAAACTTCTTGAATACTTTCATTTTTACTTGAGGCTGGCAATCTATTATACCATACTCAAAAACACAGAATATGTATGTCGCATTTCTATAACAATTTCTTTGATACAGCCCATGAACGTTTGATGGTATTTTTTGTTAGGAGAGTTTTTATTTTATTTTAAAGAATAAGATAAATTCTTTAAAATTTTAAAGAGAAGAAGATGTAAAAATCTTCTTCTCTTTAAAATTTTTAAGATTTTAAAGAGAAGAAGTATTTACATAATTATGTATATTGTCTTTTATTAAGTCAGTTAAAGTCCCATACGATTTCATATAGAGATGTATTGCGTCATTATCGTTAGTGTGAACAGGTGATAACTCGTGACGGTCTACTTTGAGCAGAGTTGAGGTGCAAAACAAGAAACAACGACGAATACGTTAACTCAATTAGACGGTTAAAAATAGTGCTTTTTTTATTTCATTAGGAGACAATATTTACAAATAAAATTATTTACCTCGTAGGTAAGGTGCTTTCGCATATCTCGGAGCCGACGGTGACTTTCAGGCGAACTTATTCGTAGATTTCAGCACAATAAGGCACTAGCTGATTCATCATCATCATCATCATTTCAGTCGCATGAAGTCCACTGCCGGACATAGGCCTCTCCCAAGGATTTCCAATATGACCGGTTGGAAGCGGCCTGCATTAAGCGGTACCTACCTAACGTCGATTAATGTAAGATTTTAGAAATGTCAGACGATTCTTAAATGTCAAATTCTATGAATGACAATCATCTCCATAAAAGTAGAAGTACAATTTTTTTTTAATCTATGATCATCTCGACAGCCCACTATGGCATGTTTCGATTTTGTTTGTTACATATACTCAGATTAATATATAGTTCTTTGTACATAAGTATATCTCCATGTTTGTTTGTAATTAAACAAGTACAACAGCTAGCATGGAGATAAATGTCAACATTCCGCCCTTTAAAGTCCCCCTTTCTCATCTGAGCGTGAGCTGGAGTGCTTCAGAACCCGGGGTCCGTTTTCTGAAGCTTTTTCTTCTCCATTTCGCACGGTCTTTAAGATCCTTGGTTGTGAGACCCACGCATATCGTCCCTAACAACATCAAGCCAGCATATCTTGAGTTCCCTTTAAAGAAGAAAAAAACACACAACATTTTGTAAGTTATACATGACCAAAGGGCTGGCAATTACTTGGCACAAAGGATAAGCATTGTCATCCAACGTGGCAATGCTGCCAGCCTTTTGGGCACGTTACCGCGAGGTGATGGTTTGCAGGGACTATAAAATTTGTAAATATTTTAATTAATTTTAAGTAGTTTTAATTATTATTATTATATACGTATAAACCATAAATGATAGTTCCCTTTGAAATAGATAGTACTTACGTCATTAAAAGCAATATCCTACAGTCACGTTTTCCTCCGTGACATATTTTCTTTGTAAAAAAGTTTCAATGAGCTGTGCGTGCATCGCGTGCGAAAACACGTGTGCCGCCCACGCCGCTGAAAAATGTCTATAGAGTTATCTTTATTGTAGCCGGCATTAAGAACTTAGGAGTTGAGATAGATGGTACTATCAGTATAATTTACGGAAGTTTAAAATTAGAAAGGTGAAATGGCTTTCGCTCGATATCACGACCGCTACTTGAATAAGGAATAACTATATGAATTTTACAGAGTCTAGTCAAAAATCGATATATCGTTTACAATTTTGCTTTGCGAAGGCTTAGGTTACCCTTCAAACTTTGTTATGAACTCCTGTTTACAGCTTAAGCGTGAACGTAAAGCTTTACTTAACGTTTCTGCCACAATCTTCATATTCTCACCAAAAATTGTTAATAGTATTATTACGTCGGATCCGATTATCCCTATTGATTAATTTCAAAAGGGACCTCCTTAAAATTCATGTACATATCACCATAAGGGAAAGCATGGATTTTTCGGGGTCCAGTGCTGCACCCATTGTTGAAGTTGTTCTACGAAGCCTTAGTTTGAAGACCCTTTGAACTAAGTATTTTTTAAACTATAGTTGAAGTGTTAGCGCTTTTTGTCAAAATCAGCCACCTCTAACGGAAATGCTAAGTAAAGCTTCACGTTCACACTGTTAACTGTAAACTGAAGTTCTTATAACAGTTTGTAGGGTTATTTAGGACTAAGATTTTGCAGAACAACATTTTATATTTAATAAATAACAGATATCCGTTTTGTTTCAAATGATTTAGTTTTTAAAATGGGAGCAGCACTGGTCCCTTTTTGTGTATGTATCTGTTTATATGACAAGATGCATGATTCGTAGATTTTGAAAAAGAATAAATTTGATTTTATAATCATCTATCCAAAACTTTTAATTTGATTAGGTTTGTTGAATAAGCTCAGTAATGGCTACACCTTAGATCATATAAAGCCTAGATAGACACAATTAGCCTAAAAGCGTTAAAAAAACTACCTAGTGTCCTACAGATAGTCGGTCGGGCACGCACACAGCTATCAATTTGACGGATTTTGAGGGCATAAATCGACAGGACGCGTGTGATGACACAAAGCTGTCACGCACAAAAGCATTAAAAAATTAGCCAGTTTTTTAATGTTTTTAATAATTGAAATGGAGTTTTTGGTGGGAAGTCAAGGGGTTCAGTTGTCGTTTGCCTTATTACAATTTTGCAAATTGATTTAAGTGGACTTTATAATATGAAGTTGGTGTAGTTTGGTGTTATAAATGCTCGTGCTCGAGAACAATTTGTGAAATAGTTAAAGTAGTCTGTTAAATGGACTCGTATAGATTTGTCGCCAAAAGCTCCCAACGAGGCTGCCAAAGAACATACGCCTTCTTTGATGCCACGTACCGTACAACACCGATACTTAGTATCTCATTATACTGGACATTGGCAGAATCACTGGAATCTCGGTGGAAGCCATAATTAAAAAGAAGAAAGAAAGAATAATTGAAATAAAGGCATGACGGTGTCTAGAGAGTATATAGTCAAAGGGCTACACATATTAGGTAGGTCCGTGCGGACCTGTCTGTGAGGAGGACCTGGAGTCTGTGAGGGCTCTGAGCTTATAAATTGTTTAAGCTGTATAAAATAGTTTGCCCATTATCGATTTTCTGGGCCAGTTTCTTTCTTGCTTTTTATATCTTTTAAATTTTACAAATGTAACAATACTAATGCCATCTAGGCAAATCAGTGATCTTCGATATGTAGTAGTCGTTATAGCATAAATGCGCCTCGCCAACCTTCGCGACTTTATCGATTTACATTGGAGAGAGTCACATAGATGTCGCTTTAGTCAAATTTATGTCAGCCTTATAGTTCAGTTGTTTAGTGTATCCTTTAGATTCTTTAAAAATAATACATAAAAAGTAATGGTACAAATTTATTTTCATTCTATGAATAAACACATAAAGTCACGACTGCCTTTGCCTGCTAAAAAATAGCTTTAATATAGTCTCTCTTTGTTACATAAAATTTTCTAAAAATTATAATCAAATTTGCTGTTAAATGTAAGAGAACCAAAACCTATAGGGGAATTCCCGTTGACCTAGAATAATGAAACTTGGCTATGAAGCAAGGTCCTATAGCCCAAGTTAAGGAAAAAATCGAAAACAGTTAATATGGATTAAAGTAAAAAAAGATATGTACGGAACCTTCGGCGCATGAAGTCACACTTGGCTAAGTTTTTTGTTAGGTAGGAAGAGATGGGTAATATGGAGGTATTAATAGAATTAAACAACAAACTTTGATTTAATTTTTTATTTTCCCGCTGAGCCGATATCTCGTTCTAGTTTCGATATGACTTCACGACTACACTACAATGTAAGTAAATGACAAAATGAAACCCATGTAATACAATAATAAGCATGCATGAGAGACTAATTGACAATGGAATACTGTCGATAAAGACGATAATACAAAGATTGCAAATAAAAATGTTTACAATAAGAAGTAATACGATAAAGATGAATTTGAAAATAACAAATGCAAAATAATACGTGAATCTAAGAGAAATCTTCCTGACTCTAACTCTGGCGTCCATAGGTGTTATAAGTTAGTTGCCATCAGAAAGTTGAACGATGTTATGTTCAACGCCAAGGAACGTAGCAAAATCTTCCTTCATGATGATAATTTTAAACGAAATTTTTCCAGTCCTGCTTCAAAACTTTATTATTGCTAATGCTCAAAGAACTCCGGTGTCTCCATTAAGTATGTGTTGAATTTAACACTGCTCTCCGATGCAGAGGTCGTATTTGAGGAAATTAGAATGGCATAAAGGGTCTTGAAGTGTATGCTTCGGATCTCATTTTTGGGGCAAGGAAGAACAAAATTTCTTAACCATAAATATGTTTGAGTTTAAGAAATGGACGGAGTTATGCTTTCCCTGGCTTTTCATGGCTGTTTAGTTTCCAGCAGAAAGCTGGACGATCTTGCTGTTGACGTCGAGGAGTTCAGCCATGTACTCTTCGTCGGCCACGATGTGGGCAAGACGTTTCAGGATGGACAGGAGCTCGCCATCCCTCAAATGTAGCTGGTCGTTACACTGCTCTACCTCATCAACGACTGCATCTGGGATCTGTAAAAGTAATGAAAATGGGTCAGAAAATAGGAATGAGACCGAACTTATGTATAGTATACATGGCGAAATTTTGATCGTTTTGGACCCTTAAAGTGGTGATTCAACCCGTCGATATGAAAAACTTTTCCAAAGCGAACACAATTTCGTCATGTATAGGTATGAAACAAATTGCTGGTAAATTACTTTTTTGGTAATAAAAAATATTTTAACTGCTCATGTAGTTTTATTTATACCTATATTGTAGTTATAGGTTCATTTGTTTGTTAGTTTATTGATACACGTAAATATTACTTTTCTTCTGATTTATGAGAATGTAGAAGGTATTTTACCTACTTCTAAGCAATTTCGTGGCTTTTCTACCTATGTGCGTTTGTTTGTATTTTTATTCTCCAACCCAGAAAGGAGTGACGGATTGATATGACTTTTTGCATTAAATTCTGGTATTATTCATGTTTTCAATTTTAAAGAATATCTATGTATATTAAATTCTACATCTAACGGCTCTATTGTTGGTTGATTACGTATAACAAGTGTTATATTTAAATTAGTAAATTACCTTTTGCAGCTCTAAGAAGGTTTCGAACTTGAGCTTCTTCCTCTGCTTGCCGGAGTTGCTGTCAAAAAAGATGGTGAACTCCTGGGTCTTAGGCTTCAGAGGGAAGTAGATACCCGCAGTCAAGTTACCCTTGGGGTCTCTGGCCAATAAACTCCTGGAAGAAAACAAAAATATTCTGTTGTTGAAACAAATAAATTTATGAGAATTTTTGAAATTGAGATTTTGAAGAAATTAGTTTCAGCTACAGATATTTCTACAATTCACAAGTCTCTGATGAAAAGAGAAAAGATTTTTGGAAATACAGATAGTGTCGTTTTTTTTAAGAGTATTTTTGCAGTTGATATTTCGAGACAGTATATTTATTATATCTTCTGCTTTGGGTAGCGTTTTTCCAATTCGATACGGGATCAGCTCTCCAAATAGTTGTTCGCCAGGTATATTTGTTTTAAGGTGCAAGTCATTTATTTATTTTAACTTTGTTCAATTATGTTGTAAGTATTTTCAATCAATCAAAATAAATATATTTAAGATCAACACTTCATTTTCTGTGCTGAAGGCAATAAATCAAGGTGTCCTGTGTAGTTTTATTATAATAACATTATTTACCTCAAGTCCCACACCAGATTCCTCTTCTCGGTGACGCTGACGGCTGACAGATACGCCTTGGCAACGTAGATGAGAGACAGTCGTTCCTTCACCTCCTTACCCCTTGTCTCCCGCTCGTGCCACTCGATGTAGTTGCTGTTGTGGAGGTTGAACTGGTAGTTGTACTCTTTGCGGCAGTGGGGCTGGTCAGATTGTGTGAACCAACCTGAAATAAAATTGAGGTTCGTTTAGCATTTGATTCTTGCTTTCTACCTGCTTACATGGGGATTGACGGCTTAGTAGGGTAGATTTGGATTTATCAAGCTGTCCAAAAGTTAAAAACTCCTATATAACTTTTAGAACTGGGACCGGACGCATATGGTAGGTCCTGGTATTTTTGCCATTGACCCATGCTTGTAGCTGCTTATCATGCATAATGCGTAAGGCGTTGGGCTATTGAACTCCTCTTTAGGTAAGTAAATAAAAATAAAATTGTATCAATGGAAGTCAAGGAAAGACATTCAACTTTATCTTGAGAATTTTCCGCCGTCGCCAGATAGCATGGTATCAAACAGGATTATAGGCTTTGAGATAGCAATCACGGCTTACAGTTATCAAGACTGTTATCTGCATACAAACTTATGTAAACAAAGAATTAACGATAAGATGTTAATTGTTTTAAATAATAGAAGGCTTCCTGTTCAATGTGAATAAAATAAAGAGATTGTGATAATGAATGTCGAAGATTTGAACTTACCAGTGTGGGGGTAACAACGGTCAGCCATCACGGTGACGACTCGTGAGATGTGGTACCCCAGGTCGGACAGGAAGACACCAGCCCTGTCTCCGATCTTTACGTGGATTGCAACCATGACGTGGTCCTTCTCTGTCTCAATAAGAAATCCTTGGGGGCCTGGGCTGGACGTAGCGTAGTCCCTGAGATCTTGAATGTTCTCATCACACGACACCAGCATCATCGACTTAGTGATACCAGGGAAATCCTTCTCCAATACTTTGAGCTTCTTCATCACTTCCATGCCCAACCCGACGCAGGTGTTCTTGCGCGGGCGGATTGGAGGATTATATTTCTGGTAGAACCCATGCAGATTGTCGTCGGGCGCCGCCATATACGAGTCATAGAGCGTCAGGAAGTTGTTGACAGAGTCGTAGTTTTCGTAAACAACGAGTCGGCTCAACAGCGCCTCGGCTTTAGCGACCAAATCCTCATACTGCTGTAGGGAGAGGTGCAGAGCCGGGCGAGGGGCCCCCCACCGTGGCGGCGGCAGGGGGTGGTCGGCTGGCCACTGCGGGCCAGCGGGCTTCTGGACCGAGCCGAGTCAGCTCAACCACTCGGCACCCCAGCGACCTACGACGCGGCGCATGGCGCGCTCCTCGCTGGAAGTGGAAGCCATGTCGGCCGGCGCGTGCGGTCCTTCCAGCCCAGTGGCCTCCAAGCCGTTCGGCGTCTCTGGAGACCACTGTTCCTCACTTAACGGTTTTATATTTAACGTTTCTGGAATAGAAATAAAAAGAATATTAGGGACAAGTTAATTAAGAAAAAATCGGTGAAGTATTTCTAAGTATGAGCTTAGGTTAAGTACATAACGGATAGACAGATATCTGATTGGTGGGTCAGAATCGTTCTCGAATAGTGACCATATTTAAACATGATGACCAAACAGTAAGTATACTTTCTTCAGCCCCTTATATACTTGACGTTGTATGTTTTTTTTTTTTGGGAAATTGACGAAGTATGAAATGCGTAAGCAGCATTCATAAGCTGGCAATCTTCCAAGTATTGAGAGCATGTGCGTCATTGCCATATTCCAGATCATTATTTTTAGCATCTTTTGAAAGATTTCCGATGGTTGATAAAGTTTGGCAAATCCTCAAATATTTGGAATCTATATATAGCTGTTCCTACAGACGTATTTATTTGCGATTTTAGTATAAACAGACAAAACTTATTTATTCTTGCGATGCATACAATGGCAGAAATCCCTGCTTCGACATACATGGCGTAACTATAGGTGGCATTATGAGAAATTGACCCAAACCAGACGTAGAATGGAGAGGGGGCGAGAACCAAGGGGGAGAACCACCAAAAAGCCGGTCACTGAACTCAAACTCTCAAAGGCCCCAGGTCTTTGAGAGTTTGAGTTCAGGATAATGGATGAAACTTTACAAGAATAAATAGCATGGCTGATATCTATCCAACTAAATTGAAAATGTATTTTAGTAGTACTAACACAATCACATAAAAGGCACTTTCTTATATCAAACTATTACCATTAACAACAGTACCTACAGGGCAATTCTTCATTGTCTGCAAAGCCAATTTGCTAAAGTGTGTCACGCGAGGTATGAGCCCGCGTGAGTCATACCGCGAATATGTCGCGTTGATCGTTTTTCTATTGTGGTTAATTTAAGGACAAAGAATGGCGCTAATTATGGGACATCTTAACACTAATTGTTAATTTATTTATTACTAGTAATTATTCCGTGTCTCCGTCCGCGTAAACTATTGTTATCCGCAGATAAATAAGCTTTCTAATGTGAAAGAATTTTGAAAGTTATAATATTAGTATAGATAATCAGGGTCCAGCCGTTACGCCCGCAGTCCTCGAAGCACCCCTAAAACTGAATTCCGAAAATAAGTATGTATTTCGACTCGACTGTATTTCGTCAACGTGCAATATAAATTTAGAACTTGCAAAATTATGTCAAAATATAGTTATGCACGAGGGAGTGACATAATTATCTGAAAAATGTTTTGTAGTCTTTTGTTTTGTGGCCCCTGACTCTGTCTGCCTCGGCAGAGATACAAACGTGATATTAATGAATTAAATAAATATAAGAGAAATTACAAAATATAAAACTTCAGGCCAGTCATTTTTCTACTATAGATTTTGTAAGTACATAGTATATTGAGAATAAGTTAATATGAAAGTAGTATAGTAAATATTGTATGTTTTTCAAGACGAAGATAAAATATACAGGGACAATCTAGCCTCACACTAAGTTGTGAACTTGTGACGCAGGATACTAACTCAACGATGCTACATTTAATAATAGATACTTAAATAGATAAACATCCAAGACCTAGGCCAATCTGAAAAAAGTTAGTTTTCCATGGTGACCTGACCGGGGATCGAACCCGGGACCACACGTAGGCTGGCGTGTTAACCGCTGCGTTACGAAGGTAAGCAATTTCGATCACTTCGTTCTCAGAATTCAGATCCAACAGCTAAGTGTGTCACGCGATGCGGAGGCAAGGCATCATGACATGACGCATGGCGGCAATGACCATGGTTGTGCAATCGAGAAATATGCAGTAGTCAGGCAAATTATGAAGGAAGTAGGAATGTTTACTGACGTAGATTGTTGATGACATCTAGCCAAATCCCCAAATATATTTATAAAAAGTTTGATCATGTTTTACTTAAATATTAGAAAAATTGAATGTTAATAAAGACAAGGTTGGACATGGTTGAATATGGCAGGTATTAAATTATTAATAATATGAAGCCAAATTCTCTAATATATTTGCAGAATAAAAAATAGTTTGATCATGTCATTTCAATTTTACTTGAATATTAGAAAATGAAAAGTAGAAGTTTCGAGGATGAATATGACAGGTATTTAAAAAAATGTGTATCTGTATTTTAACTTTTTATTCATTATAGCCAAAGTCTTAATGGTATGGTGGTCAAGATATTATCTTCCTTAGTTCTATGTACAGTTCTTTGTTCACAAATATGGTGCAGTAAAAGAATTACGGAGTGATATACAAGCAGTCTAGAAAGTAATCATTACTTGAATTCCAAGAAGTTACGATATAGTTTTTGAAAACTACATTATGCTTATTTTGATTTATCTTCAATTGTTTACAGTTACAAAACGTTTTAATAGACAAGTGTATTCTCTGTACTCTGATGGATTCACTGTACACCGGACTTACTGTCATTATAGTCACTTATCAATAGTCAGATAATTAAATGGGACACAGTAATGATGCTAAATAAAACATAATTGCGAGAACATCGCGTGTTATGGATCAAGTTCACGACAAGTTTATATTTAGTTTTTGACTACGTACTTTAAAAACTGGTACATATATAGTCTAGAGAGGAAGCTGTAGCTGTTGTAGATATTTGTAATAATTTCCTGTTAGTGAAATGTAAAGGGGAAATAATAAAAACAGTGGACCGAAGTACAAGCGTTATATTTCGGATAATGCTCTGGAATAAAGACCATTTTATAATCGCAGTAGCACGTTCGATGTAGGGCCCACTGTACATGGAGCTGTAAACAGATTTTATCAGCATGAAGGGTGATAATGATATATACAAAATTGGAAACTGATGCTAAAATTGTCGACTGACCTAAAGAATAATGATTGATGTGATGACTCGAAAATGTAGACGGTGACGAGGTGATGACGATATGTAAATACTTAAGGTGAACGTACCCATTTCTTGGCGTGAAGCCGGGCGTCAAGCTTTGATGTCCTCTGGAGAGGTCTGTATTTGTTTACTTCTAGAAACAAACTGGTTTCAACTGCGTCCGCGCGCCCTATATAGACCATCCATTCTGCTGTTGCCTCCCCCTGCGCGCAGCTTCCTTGCCCCTCATACGTCATCCGCTGGGTAAAACAAATCTGTCCATGTAGTAGTGTTGTTTACAAGGCGCCGTGTACGTATATCTGTAAGTGTGTGTACTTGTGTGCGTTTTGTTTTGACGCATTACGCAGTAATGCGTCAAAACAAAACGCACACAAGTGAACATTCCTCGTATTTACTCCGTTATCGTCGGTTAATGTGTGGGTATCTGCATTGGTGTATAAGTATACAATGCAAGTAGGTACAGGGTGGATCGAAACGTGAAATGTGGCCACGTGCTCGCAGTGTGAAGGTCAGGTGGTGATCGATAACACACAGACATTGACAGCTGACGGGCGGTTCCATGGTTTCAGCCCATCGCAAGTTCCTAGAAACCTTTGAATATGTCTAGGTATTGGTTGCTTCGATGGGCGTATGAAATACGTCATCATTATTTATTCATTACGGGGAAATCTGGTTTAGAGAGAATATAAAATAGTTAAAATTATAAGCGGTTCATTATTTCAAAGGTTTGGTATGTAATATGTCAGATTGGGGATTGCCCCAACCGGCCCGACTTATTCTAAGTATGTAAAGTAATTACTGATCAGTCAAACGTTAAAAACCCGTGAAACTTCTTAATTTCAAATGAAGTCGAATTTAATTGAAGCAGCGTCATCTTTTTTATATCGAAAAATATATTTATGTGACCGAGTGAGCGCGAAGCGTATCTCTTTACGCATACGCAAATTTTTCTTATGATGTCATAATGTATGTCTGTCTGGCTTTTCTCCTCTACACATCGCATTTCTAAATCGATGCTCGTTAAATTTCGGTATTCGATCGGTTCTAACTTCCCATTGTTCTTGTTCTTCACTACCCAACACTACAAACTATACTACAGGATGAATGTTGTCATAAAAGCAGTCGAAGTATGTATTAACTACACTCTTTTTCGCACATTAATAAAATAGTTGATCCTATAGTCCTAACAAGAGCTAGTCCTAATAAAGATATAATTATAAATAATACAGGTTGTGCTTTTGTGTGGTATGTACCTTTGTATATTTTATAATAGATACTTTTATGGATAAACGTACAAAACCCAGGCAATCTGAAAATTATCGTTTTCCATCATGTCCTGACCGAATATCGAACCCAGAACCCCTCGTGTCGCAGGCTAGCGTGTTAACCACTTCGCCACGGAGCTCGTCAAATGGCTCTACATTTCTATGCATTATAGCCGTAATTTTGAAGCGTTCTTCTTTAATTAGTTGGTTATTGTTCGTAATTACATAGTTTCCATGAAAAAACCCATGTATGAAGTCATACATTGACGCAAAAAGAACACCTATAATGAAAAATAATTAAAATACGTGATTAACATAGATTAAGGAAAAATACTTACTACTAATTTTGAAAAGTTGTAATTTTTTTAATGGTAAAATAATGTTACTTATAGGTTCTTTAACAAAGTATTGAAACAGATAATATTGTGTACGTACCTAAATTATGTTTTGTTAGCGTTCGCCCTTGGCTCTGCTCCCGTTAGTAGTAGGCAGTAGAAGTCCTCGGAAACAGTACTTTTCTTCTCACCAGTGGTCATTACGAAACGCTAGTAGTTTTTCGATTTTGCATATTAAAAAAACTTAATAAGAAAGTAAAAAATATGACGTTCAAAAAGAGATAAGTACAATTATCCAATTTTGAATAAAAATCTTTGACTTTGACTTTGATAAATGGTAGCCTAAGTCCTTTCCCGTACTTCAGACAACGTGTATGCAAAATTTCATTATGATCGGTTCAGTAGAGACGGCGTGAAAGCGTACCTAACAAACAAATAAACAAACAAACTCACTTTCACATTTATAATATTAGTTAGGATTATAATGACGTCAAGTATTGGAAACAAATGATTATTGTGCGCCAAAATTATGGTTATTTTTTTTAATGACTGTTCTTAAAAGGAGTTATCTGTTGTCAACTGATGTGCATATATACAGTAAACTAAGAATAATGTGTTTTGTATTTAGCTGGTGGTAATTTAAATTCACGTTCTCAACATGAAAACTAAAAACTTTTGTTCTGTGAACAAGCCTGAAACCGATAATAGTAATGAGCTTATCCATAGAACTTTGGTGGGGTTCTAGTAGCGTAGAGAGCCTGCAGTGCACACTAAAAAAGACCTAGTGATGATGATCACCTGGCTGTGCTTTATTATTCTTTCTTTCTTTCTTATTTTGATTTAATCACTCTGATATTAAGCGAGTTAATTGTTTCCAACTGGTGTGCATACATACAGTAATATGGGTACAGTGTCTTTGGTATTTAGCTAGTGATAATTTAAATTTACGTTCTCAACATGAAAACGAAAATCTTGTGTTCTGTGAACAAGCCTGAAACCGATAATATTAATGCCATCAAAAACAATACTTGTGAAAAACCCAAGTCTCGCTACTCTGTTCTTCTACCGTAAAAAGTTGTGAGATCCATGTAATACCAAGTTGGTGAATTTATTAAGTCCATACTAAAGTTACCTGTTATTACGTAATTAGCTAACCTAACAATATCTTGTTGTGACCATATTAAAATTAAAAATCTTTTATTTAAATAAATAGATTGACTTGGCAATCGCATTAAAACATAATGTATCTCAGAGGTAATACATACTTATTTTATTAAATGAGACTATTTATTGCGATTTCCAAGTCAATATATTTATTTAAACATAAAAGATTCAGTTCCAGATGTGCTTAACAATACTTTTGATCTCAAATGTATGGAGCAGTTGATATTTTTTATATCAAATGTTATGAAATGTTAGCATTTTCCATCTGTGTAGTAGCTTGCAAAACATCTAACAATTTCTTACAGAATGTAACAATTCCTAACATTTGTTTGAATGGGAGCGTGGGCTTCTAGTATAAATAACAAATTATGTTTTGCATACCTAGCTGTTATAGGACACCGCCCATATGGCTGCATTGCCCTGCTTATTAAGTTATGAAAACATTGTCCTTGTGAGCCATGCCTCATGTATTGCATAATGTTATGACGTCATTTTGCCACGGGCATACACGTGTATGTGAAAGACATCCTAATCCTAACTTCCTTACTAATATTATAAATGCGAAAGTGAGTTTCTTTGTTTGTTTGTTACGCTTTCACGCCAAACCTACTAAACCGATCATCATGAAATTTAGAATAAACATAAGTTAGGGTACTGAGAAGGACATAGGCTATAAACCACGCGGGCGAAGCCACGGGTAACAGCTAGTTGCTAATATTTATGATGATGCTGAAACCACTTTCAACTACCACTTATGAAAGGGGAGCTTTGTAATGTTTCAAACGGTTCAAAATATAGAGCCCTGAGTCAAGGAAAGACGAACAGACTAGTCCAAATCTCCTGTTCATTTCAAAACTAAAAGATCCTATTTGCACGTCACATTCAAGCTGCTTTTGTGCTTCTACTACCTAGTTATTTTTTTTTTATTTTTAAAATCACACAGATTGAGCTAGCCCCAAAGTAAGTTCTTAAGAAAGACTTGTGATATGGGATACTAACTCAACGATACTATATTTCATAACAAATACATATATAGATAAACATCCAAGACCCAGGTCAATCTGAAAAAGATCGTTTTCCATCATGACCTGACCGGGGATCGAACCCGGGACCCCCGTGTCGCTGCCGTGGCTGGCGTGGTAACCGCTGCGCCACGGAGCTCGTCTATTTATTACCAAAAGGATATAGTAGGAAATATGTTCTGTGGTAACCATTAAGTTTAATTAAGTTCTTTTATCATCTGGGAAAATACAAATAATTTCCTTATTATAACGATAGATACCTACTAATGCAATAACATATTTAAGTTTATTATTCCCTCTTCTTTTATTCAGTTACAATTTTACGCCAGGTAGGTATAAGTCCCCATTGTAATTATATTATAGTTGACATTGAAGAATATGTGTATGAATGACTGCTTGCTTTTAGACTTGAACCCTTAACTTGGGGTTCCGAGAAACAAGATTGTATTGTATTGTATTGTATTGTATTGTATCTATTGTGTAGGTAGGTAGGTAGATATAGTAAGTTTCAATACTCAGTAGTTTTAGATGAATACAATAGGTACAAATAGTGTCGGGTGACCCAGGTCGACCTCTGCGACCCCTGGACGAGTCACACCTAAAAATACGACGATCAATAGTTTGCTGTGAATGGACCTAGCTTTAGGTGGTATATGACGGCCCCGCTGTATGTAGCGAGAAACTTGCACACATACAGAAACCACTAAGTAGATATACCTACACTGCGCTGAAACGGGAAGCCTTAATGCTTTTGCGTATATCTGGTAAAACCAACCAAGTGTGAGTCGAACTCTCGCAGTGAGGGTTCCGTACTAAATATTTTAATATAAATAAATATATACGGACAAATCACACACAGATTGAGCTAGCCCCAAAGTAAGTTCTTAAGTAAGACTTGTGTTATGGGATACTAACTCAACGATATACTATATTTTATAACAAATACATATATAGATAAACATCCAAGACCCATGTCAATCTAAAAAAAAAAAAACATTTACTAGAGACCAGGAAGTTAAAAAGATGACGGGAAATATATTTGGTAAACATTTCTTTGAACCCACATTCTCATAACGTCAACAGTCTCTCATAGCAGTAGCTCCGTGACGTCAGCAAAACAAACGCCATACCTTCGAGGTTCCACTACTGAGAACGATGGGTGACTCATATTACGAGGTATTACATAACATTATCACCTGACTTGTGTTGTGGTACCTACTCACTCGTACATAACATTGTTCACTGTTTTAGCGGTGTGGTTCCCGGTAGAGTAGAATAGGACTACTTCAAGTCTTCCCGTGGATATTGTAGACGGCGACTTAGGAAAAACAAGCTAAACAAAGCATACGAGTATTAACATAAAAGAGACCTCTCCAACCCGTCTGGCCAGCGTGAAGAGTGTAGGCCAAATCCTCTGACTGCTTTGACTAATAATTATGGCCTTTTATGTATTCGCAACAGCGACTAAAACACCTGATGATGACGATCACGGCAGTGTTATTATTTCGTGATTGACACGGAACACGTTTTCTATACAAAAATCGCTCGTCAACGAATTCAATGTATTTTGATACAATTACCCTGTAGAATTATAAATAAATAAATATATAGGGACATATCACACAAATTGAGCTAGCCCCACAGTAAGTTGTGAACTTGTGTCGCAGGATACTAACTCAACGATACTATATTTTATATAGATAAACATCCAAGACCCAGGTCATTCTGAAAAAGATCGTTTTCCATCATGACCTGACCGGGGATCGAACCCGGGACCCCCGTGTCGCAGGCTGGCGTGTTGACCGCTGCGCCACGGAGCTCGTCTATATTATAGTATCTATGCTATTACTTTCTAAAAAACATTAGAACACAGAACACAGATAAGAATGCAACCAGAAATGCTGAAAATGCTGAGAATAGGATAGGAGGAGGATTTCTATGGGAGTCAAGATAATTTTCGCGTTTCATGGAAAATCCGATAATTCTGTTCAGTAGTGGTACCTATTATGGACTGAACTCAATGTTACAATATAATTGTTTTACTTTAATAGATCTCAAACTAAACATCACCGATAGCGCCATTGAGATATAACTACTAGAGAAGACACCGCAAATCCTTACTTTGTCCCGTTCAACTGTGGCTATCGCGTACAGATTAATCGCGCCACAACTCACTCAGTCGGTTGTTAGCTCTTTCACTTGTGGTACTTCCCACGATTAATAAACAAAAACTTGGTAAAAATCTTTAAAAATGCCTTGGTGTGTATGGAGTTATTGCAGTAATAACTTATCGAACACTGCACAGCGCAAAGGAACAAATTTTCATTAGAAAGTACATAATTTTTTACAAAAAAAGTCAATATAATTACCTCTACGCCATTTTGCATTATGTTGACATGTTGCTATGGAAACGCGTAGCAAATATAGCGCTGAGGTATTGAGTTATGTATGATTGTATACCTCGTTATTGTTTTAGCGCTTAAATTTTAAATTTCGAGAAATGGAACAATGCCAATATATAACGCCTCCTCTAGTATTATATCTCAATGGATAGCGCACGTTTTGTGCCGTATTTGATTTCATGTAACAGAAGGGATGGCATGACACGTGCGTGAGATATCATACACGGGGCACGGGGGGTGACAGGACAGGTGGCCTGATTGATTGCCCTATATCTAGTTGATTGTTCAACAGTGCTCTACGTGACATATATATAAGTATGACATTAGAATAAATTCTTTTTTTTTTGTAGCTATCCAGGTCCCACTTCAGGGGAAAGGCGCCTCCTCTTTTTGTTTCCACCGCAATATTTTTTTTATGATATAAAAAAATATTGCATCTCGATTCTCGTCGAATCAGGTCCCTAGGTATATCATCCCATAGATAAAAAAGACGTCTCTCTGCTATATCCCTCCCTATGTATGGTTGAAAATCATCGTTCGCGATTTACACTTCTTGAAATATGTGGAGCGTTCGAGATCACAGAACCACATTCGAGATATTTCTGGCTCTTATACTTCCAATTCGTAACGCCATTCATATTTTTCATTCATACACGTTGTCTGTGTGAGTGCAGTGTGCACACATGAAATAGCGTCCTTTGACTTCTTCATGTGTGAGTTGGCATATCTGTAAATAAACAATACAGTTTGGATCTTATGCCGTTGAAATAAAGTTGTTTTGGGGGAAAAGTACTGAGCTCCAGAGATAAGAGTACATACCGTTTGGTAATTTTCCGGCAGGTCGCTTGTTTGTTTACGTGTTTCAACTGCGCAGTAAGCATTTCATGATCTTCAATCTCTTATTGATATCTGGAAATATGTCAATTTGTCAATCAGTAAACCAAGATAGATTGGTCTATCATACATATCTAAGGCTTCATCGTATATAGTCGAAGGCTTCTTCATCTTATCGTATCTATCAGCAGCATCATGTAAGAAGATAGTTCCTAACGTCTTTCGTTTTTATATTTTTTATACACTCCGAACTTTTTATTGTTTTGGACCCTTAAAGGGGTCAACAGTCAATAGTCAATCATTTTATTCATCGTAAGATATTTCAATATCATTTACTGAACGTCAATTTTTTTCATAATTTCAATTAGTTTACAAATATATATTATTGTTGACGTCAATAATTTAGTGACACTAGCGCCACCCAGAAATTAATTCTTTTAATCCTAAACAATATCGAATTTTAAAAATCTAACAAGTAAAAAACTAGTAAATTACTTGTAGTATTTTTTTATTTATTACAAGTAATTTACTAGTGCCATATTTAAAGAGAAAAACAGGTTAACGCCATATTATATGTTTCTCTTAATTTATTAAACGAATAAATTAATACCAAAATACAACAAGTAATTTACAAGTTATGTACTTGTTAGATTTTTAAAATTCAAAGTAATTTTGGATTTAAAGAATTTAATTTCTGGGTGGCGCTAGTGTTACTATAAGCACTAGGCACAGTAGCGACGCCAATCATTTCATTCCTAATACTTTACAAATAGAAAGAAATTCAAGAATATAAATCATATAAGCACTAGTAAATAACCTGAAGTATTTTTGGAATCATGTTTGATATTATCAGAATCAGTGAGAATTATGAGAATCAGATTACCGCCAAAAACGGCCGTTTTTGGCGGTTATCACGTTTTCTCATAATGACTGATTCTCTTAATATTAAAACATGATTCCAAAAATACTTCAAGTTATTTACTTGTGCTTATATGATTTACATTCTTGAATTTCTTTCTATTTGTAAATTATTAGAAATAAAATGATTGGCGTCGCTACTGTGCCTAGTGTGCCCCCGTTTACACTGCTTCCAAGTTTCCAAGGCGGAGTGCAGAAGAAGCGGAGTGATTCAGTCCGTCAATATTAACTTTTATTATGGGACCAATGCGGAAAACTGCAAAAAAGCATATACCCATACAAATTGACCGGCGGCTGAATATTTTTGTAAGGAAATTTCAATATATTTTTTAAGTTTCTAGCCTTGTTTCCGTAGGTAAAGTTGTTCAAATTGCCTGGCTGAATCACCCTTTAAGGGTACAGAAACATAAAAATTTCGCCATGTATAAATAAGGATGGTTTTTTTTTCTCTAATACCTCCTATAATCGGAGCCTGTTTTAGCTAATTCCTTTCATACTAGTTCTATCTTTTATTAATTTATTTTAAATAAGGAATTATAAATACGGAGGGGTTAGGAGGGGTAGGATGTACGACATGATGCCTTCTTTAGAAACATACTAGAGGGTTAGGTAAAAGGAAGGAAAGGTCCAAGGAGACCAAGGAAAAGTTTTGTTGACCAACTAAAGAAGAAGGCTGGTGTCATGTCGTATCAAGAACTAAAGTCTAAAGTAGAGGATAGGGAAGTTTGGCGTTTACTCCATCGACAAGAGCTACAAAGCTCTTAAATAAGAAGAAAAAGAAGTATAAATAAGAACGTGGTTTATGTTTCTTTCATAGGCAAATTTGATCTAAGTAAGTACTTACATCATGGACGTTCCCCTTCAAGTTCTCTTTGTTTGGGAGAAAAGAAAAAAATTAATATACCGACTGCTTTTCTTCCCGCATAGACCGTAAAACCCGTTCAAGGGATTGGGCGGTAATCTAAGGAATCAAGTAAATAGACGAGGCAAACAAATCTTTTTTTTTTCGATTTTGCGTTATGGCAATGATCCAAATAGCAGCGACATTAATCCTAAGATTTTTAAAAATATGTTATACTGATATCATATACTTTTTGTTCTCGGCATCACTTGTTGGTTGACTGGTAGATAAAGCCTATGGCTTTAAGTCCGCCTATTACTTGATTGTAATGAAGTTTTTAAATAAATAAATAAATAAAATATACTTGTTGAATCATCATCATCATCATCAGGTCTTTTTTTGTCTCCATTTCAGGAGCACTCTGGAGCACGACCCTCTCTGTACTGTCTGAGCCATATATTAGCCAGAGCAGTCAGAGGATTTGGCCTACACTCTCCACGCTGGCCAGACGGGTAGGAGAGGTCTCTTTTGGTGTTTATAAGCTTTGTTTAGCTTGTGTTTCCTGTCGCTTTCTACGACATCGACGAAAAGCCTTAGAGTGGTCCTATACTCACACGTGTTGAATATTATATTAATATCCTAACTTCCTAACTAATATTTTAAATGCGAAAGTGAGTTTGTTTGTTTATTTGTTTGTTACGCTTTCACGCTCAATTTTGAAATTTTGCATACACATAGGTTTGGCTACGGACATGGGATATATATTACGCGGGCGGGTAACAGCTAGTTCAATATACATGGCGAAATTTTGATCGTTCTGGACCCTTAAAGGGGTGATTCAGCCCGTCGATATGAATCATTTTTCCTATGGGACCAATGCTGGAAACTCAAATTTTATTTCGACATTTTCATACAAAAGTGTTCATCCGTCCGGGCAATTTGTATAGGAATGTCGAAATTTTTTTCGACTTTACGGCATTTGTCCCATAGGAAAAGTTGTTTATATTGACAGGCTGAATCACCCCTTTAATGGTCCGTAACGATCAAAATTTCGCCATGTATACGTGTTTGGACGAAGAAACTTAATAATGGTTTGGGTCACATACACTTTCAACTTGGAAATCGATTGTGTCCGACATGGATAGACTACTTTTATATTCCGCAAGGAAAAACACACTAGTGATCCTCTAAGGATTCAAATTTGTCACTAGATCGTAAAGAACCATAATAACACAAATAACTTCAAAACAAAAAAAAACTTTCGACCAACCGGTTTGTTGCTAATATTTTCTAGTTATTACGATATATAAAAAAAACTGCTTATTATCATACAGCTGTGTTTATAAATTGCCTCAGATTGTGGTTCAAGGTTGCAGACAAGTAAACAAACATGAGGAATTTGGATTGCTTGTGTGCCGATTTAGCACAGTTCCTTTTAGCTTCTACACTTAGCTATCTATAAATTTCGAATGTTCTTTTTTTCGAACTAAAGTAAATAATCTACGTGCTTTGTTTATCCGAATGACCCGCCAGATGGAGGGATTTTATGGGATGCTTATCTGGGAGAAAACAAAGTATAATGTACCAGCTGCTTTTCTGCCCGCGCAGATCGTAAAAACTGATTGAGGGAATGAGCGAAAATCTTAGAAATCATATCTAGCGTCGCCTATTGATAGATTTATCACTATATTCCCCACTATATTGATTCAGTTTTCGACTTACACGCCTACTAACATGCTAAGCGTAGCCTATATCTTTTAAGCCTGGGCTCTGTCTACCCCGCGAGGAAGAAAGACGTGGCAATATGTATATGTATATCATGTATGGGGGTGTGTATTGGTTTGACCAATTAAGAAAAGTAAGGTTGTGATTAAATTCCTATTCTTTTTCGGAGTAAAGGGGGTCAGATTTCTCTGCAGGCGACTGTTCTACGTTGCGTTGTCGTCATAATGATCATAAAAAGTAAATTCTACCTCCCAGACAAAAGTTCCTACACTACTTAGTTATTCTATCCAATATAACCCGGTCTGGTAAGTTCCTACGAGCTAAGTAATTTATTCTGCAGTCGGACCCCTGTCTAGACTGGGGGGGCATTAACAGCTGGCTGCAGGCAGCTAGGGTCAAACGATAATGCACTTTATCATTCTCCAACAAAGTTGGGTTTACAGCAGTGCAGCTCTTTCTTGCACAAAAACTAGGAAGATGAACGTAAAATATAATGTAACGAGTTCGGATTAAATACATAACCTCCTTTTCTGAAATTGGCAACAAATTGCATTATTAAAAAAAAAACCGCATGTCCTTTTTGACATTTTGAGTGCCGCCAATGGAGATATAATTATCATTAAATGTAAGTATTACGTTGTCGTCATAATGATCACGAAAAGTAAATTCTACCTCCCAGACAAAAGTTCCAACACTACTCAGCTATTCTATCCAATATAACCCGGTCTGGTAAGTTCCTACGAGCTAAGTAATTTATTCTGCAGTCGGACCCCTGTCTAGACTGGGGGAGCATTTACAAAGCATTCACAGTTGGCTGCAGTGCAGACAGCTAGGGTCAAACGATAGTGCACTTTATCTTGTTCTAATAAAGTTGGGTTTACAGCGGTCTAGTTCTTTCATGAACGAAAACTAGGAAGATGAACGTAAAAATATGTAAAAAAGTGTGAAGAGTTATTAATCTGAGCGGTGAAGTGTGTAATTTAATTACATTATTGACACAATTTATAAGAACTTAAACGAGATCGGATTAAATAGATAACCTCCTTATCTGAAATTGGTAACACGTTGCACAAAAAAGAAATCGTATGCACTTTTTGACAGTTTACTGTCGCCATATTTTTTTTTGCTGACGTTACATAGGCATCCAATGACACTCCGAGGAAGAATACAAATTTAATGGCATCTTACAAGCCGTTAAGGCTACAAGAGGCGACAATGCATCAGGCATACATATGCGTTACCCTCCTTAAAAACATTACCCTCCTTCTAGGAGTGTCAGTCGAGTAAAAAAAGGTGAACGAGTTAAAAAGAGTGCCATAAAATAAAAAATGACACTTTGTCAGGTGTGGGGTTCGAACCCACGCTCCCTCTCGGGAACCAGAGCTTAAATCTGGCGCCTTAGACCACTCGGCCAACCTGACATGTCAGAATCGGTCGAATTAGCGTTCTTATTGTCATGTAATTTTGATAATACCATTGAAAATAAAATCAATCCATTACAAACGGCAATTCTACTAATTTTCAGGTTGAAATAACACCCATATGTCCTGAAATACACTATACACTGACCAAGTACTAAGCAAAGACATTGTGCAAATTCAATTTTCGGCAACATATCCAACAAGAATGATATCCTGTTCATGTTTTTTTTATGTGATCTAACTTTATTTGCGTTTTTCAAATGAAAGAAATCGCAATTGAATGTTGACTAAATTAAAATTAATTTGCTTTTACCGCCATCTTGTTACGTTAGGCTCAACGCCATGTTCACTCGTTTTATCGTTGACATGATAGTTCACGAATTCAATTACAGATGGCGCTGTACCTAATAATTAGTTATGACATAGGTTCCAAGTGGTTCCAATATGCAATTTTTTAAAGCGAGTAAATCTACTGACTAAATGTAATAAATTAACATCGGAAGAGATAAAGACCGATTGTTTAAGTTTTTTTTCATATACGAAGATGAAAAGCAGAGCTATTGAATAACACTTAGTGATACCAAAGACAATATAATACTAAGTGATACTATCACACCAATTTAATGATACTTTCACACCAATTTATAATCAGTTGTTTTATTCACGATTAATAATATCTATGGTGATAGTTTCGCATCAATTATTGATACTTTCACACCAATTTTCAATTTATTTTCAGTTTCTTTAGGCGACCAGCCAAAGTGGAAATAATAATAACCTTAGAACTGCCTATCCGGTATCCGGTATACCTACCGTAAAGAGTAGACTATCCTTATAATCTTTGGTGGTATTCCAAGAAAACTGATATAAATATAATAAATATATTTTTTTTATAGTAGATACATTTACAACAGTCCTCTTTATTGATTTCACACAAATTAAAACAGATTGTGATGAACAATGATAACCAGCAGTCGTCAAAAGCATTAATTAGTGAATATATAAATTGCAAGTAGGTGTAAACGTACCAACCATTTGTTTTTCTCCTTGCTGTTAAGAAATTATATTATTAATTGCCCTCTTTTACTTCCAGTTTATACGTAAGGGTTAAAGTAGGCGTGTGAAAAATTAAATTAATTTTCTTGTTGGTTTAGTGGTTCAACTGGAACAGAAGAGCTCATTGACTTTGTGTAGATTCTAAGAATTATAAAATATAGTCAACCTGTCTATCTATTAGCCAGGGACGTCATCGACTGCAGATAGGCCTCCCCCAAACACCATGATCTGATCGGGTCGCCGGGAGTCAGTGGACTCAGATGAATATGTCGCAGTTTGTGGCGATCGGTATTTGAAGAATTAGATTTGTTGAATTTTTGTATCCCTTGATAAAGATCAACTAAAAACTACCTACTTACTAATCCTGTGATGGGTCTGACTCCAAAGAGACTCGCCTAATTTTTGTCATATTTAACTATGCCTGAAGTTATGAATGTGGGATTGATCCCACATTCATAACTTCCATGTTCTCACAGAGGTTGGATATCATAGAAAAAAAACATTAATCGATCACATCATATATTTAAAATTTCAAAATAAGAACACTCAACGCCGTCATCCCCACCAGGCTGTACGTGAGTCCCGTCAGGCCAGTCGCGGAGTTGCACTCGTCGTTGAAGCACTGGCACACGGTCTCCAGGTGGTCGTCGGTGTCAGCCTTGTAGCAGTCCTTGCTGTGCCGCACCCAGCCGCAGCCGCGCGTCACACGTACTTCTGAGTCGTGGTTTTTGTGGAGAACTGCAACAAGCAAATTCATCGTTTAGCAATACATTCCAATCCAACTTCCTATACAGGTAGAGATTTAAAAAAAAAGTCGTGAGTAGTTCGTACGATAGTTAGGATGACAAAAAGCAGGATCCACCTGGCAATATTCCCTATCACAGTTTCCGCCATCTTTGTAAAATTAGTACTGGTCTTATGTACTACTCGAATTTGGCCTCTAGGAAAACACGACTCTATACTGTCTTGCTTCATGTATCAGCAGATCTTTGACTGGAAGCTCCTGATACATCATAGGTAGAATTTACACCGAATCAGAATCAGAGGCACTCAGCATTGTTTATGAACATACACTATCAGTCAGAGCCATTGACCTTCTGACCTCACTATCTTATTGTTAGCCAGGCACTAGGTCGAAGGTTTTATGGCAGAAATAGTTATTTCCGGTACCGGGTAATTTATTGCCTATGCGCTATTTTCAGGTAATTATAGCTTTGTAACGTGTTCATAACATATAAATTTCACATACTGTAATTTTAGTTGGTAACATTTTTTACAACTATTTGAGCTAGTTGTTGATTAAACCTACAGAATAGGCTTTTTGTTATGTAGTTAGAATACTATGTTTAATGGTCATCATTTTCAATGTTTTCAAGGAGCCAAATCACACCCATTGTTGCGTTCTACAATATCGTTCGCTTGGGTACCATAGGGTTCTCTCGGAAGATTGTACAAACAGTAACTTATACTACTTAGTTCGTACAATCTTCCGAGAGAAAAACCATTGTTTTGCGGGCTGAAACACCTTTTATGTGGAAATGAGGGAGGGACCTGCTCAAGGTATCTATGCTCAGCAAGGGGCAAGCACATTAATGCGTTCGTCGAGTATAATACTATTCGCTTGGGGACCATATGGCTCTGTTTTACTTAATTGTTTGTGAATCTTCCGTCAGAAGAACTCTTTTTTGTGGACTGAGATACAAACTTGTCTGTGAAAAGCAGGAACAAACTCATTCTCTGCTCAACAAGTTGCCTTCTTCAATACCGTTGGTCTGGGGACTATATTGTTATTAACTTCTAGTGTGTACAATCTTCCGACAGAAGAACGCTTGTGCTGTGAAACACCTTGTCTATGGAAATGAGGGACCAACTTAAGGTATCTTTGCTTAGCAAGGGGCATACACATTGACGCGTTCTACAATACCATTAGCTTGGGGACCATGAGATTCTGTTTACTTACTAGTTTGTACAATCTTCCGACAGAAGAACTCTTTCTTGTGCTGGCTGAACACGCCCTGTTGGCAGTCTGTAGAGGTGAGGAATTTGTTGAGGGTCTCTTTGTCGTACAGGGAAGGGTCGAAGCACATCGTGTTGTTTCGGCTGTTGCACTCGTAGCAACGGATTGAGCTACCTGTAACAATAGAAATAAACTTAATAAAAAGAAAAATCAGAACAAAGTTGGATTAAAATTGTCATGATAAATAAGAACGTTTAACACATTTTTTATGGAGAAAATAAAAATATATACATATTTTTTCTTTTGTGTTCATTATATATATGTAGATCATAACTGTTCTCGGTGTCCTAGTGGTGTCCCCCAAAAGTTTTGGAGGCTCTACTCTAGTTTGTATAACCTCATCTAAATGAAAAAATTACCGCCTCCATAGATTTAAAGGTTAAGGATCTCAATATTTTTATCACTCAAGCTTTATTGTTGTAATAACAGTAATGCTAAAATACTTAGTTCTGTATGTGGTATATCTAATGAGAAAGTATTGCTTTCTTTAGCAGGCCAATTTGCTAAACGTAACGTTCTGATGGTCACTTCAACATAGTATATGTAGCGCATAAGGCATTAACATCAGTTACAATTTACGGAGATGCTTTGCCAAATATAAGTAGATGCTCTCCCTTTGAAATAAATAATAAGAAAATATACCTCTTTATTTTGGACTGGACTTTTGATACATAACTTAAAATATGTATAGGTAGACTTATATCTTCAAAACTTTATTGTTATTTCGATGCGGTTTTATGTAGTCTTTTATACGGGTAGTCATCTGTACGATGAGGATTTTCTGAAATGCGTACAACCAGATGGCAGCACTGAATTGTAAGGTCCGATAAGCCGCTATTATTAGATAATATTTGACAACCAACAGCAGCTGACACATTGTTGCCCTGTAACAGTTTACCGGACCCGACGGCTCAGTGCTGCCGCCACTAATTTATCAAACCCTCATCTAAGAGTCTATGTGGTCCTTCGAGCAACACGGCCTTCCGTACCGGAAGGGCGTAGCCATACGCTGCGTTGCCCTCTGTCAAGGTACACATTAGGCATATGCATGTATATGTGTTAGTTGTGTGTGACTCATCTGTTCACAAATTATTGTTTCTTTTTTATGTCATTTCTTGTGACAATGTCATAATAAATATATACGGATAAATAAATATATACGGACAAATCACACAGATTGAGCTAGCCCCAAAGTAAGTTCTTAGTAAGACTTGTATTATGGGATACTAACTCAACGATACTATATTTTATAACAAATACATATATAGAATAAACATCCAAGACCCAGGTCAATCTGAAAAAGATAATTTTCCATCTTGACCTGACCGGGGATCGAACCCGGGACCTCCGTGTCGCAGGCAGGCGTGTTGACCGCTGCGCCACGGAGCTCGATTTATTTAATTACTATCAAGTGACAGTTTAAGTTTTGTATGTAGGTGTGCGGAACTAAACTTGTGTGCACATTTCCCCCCGCAAAAAACGCCAGAAAAATTGTTTTGCCCACTCCCTCCGTCCGGCACGGAGGCCGTGTTGCTCGAAGATGTGGTCAGTCAGAAACACAACTTTTACTTTACTGTTTTCGGCTTTGGATACGAGTTTTTTAGTCTTTCTTCATTTACTTCGCCAGTCGCCGAGTTATTATTGTTATTCAAAAATAATGATGGTGTTATCGTGGTAAAACACTGACTTAAAATGATTATACTAAAACGACACAAGATGATATGAGATGAGAAAATCGAACTTACCGCTTTGAAAGTAGACGGAAACAAGAACAAGGAAAGCCAATACCTTCATGATTTATTCCAAGATTTACAATATTTATGTACAAACGATAAGCACGACTGTGTTCTAGATATGCTCCGATCACTACTGTTTACATTGACAATACGTCGTGTGTTTGATGTGTTTTATGTATATGCCGACAGGATACCGCCCTATTCCGAGGTCCATTGCAATAAGATTACTTTTGCCAATCGGGACTGGTTTTGATAGAATAGTTTTTCCTCTCATATCTTCGAAATTGTGGATCACGGTGATGTTAGTTAAGACATTAACGAAATTAGCGACACCCATTATTTTATAATTGTACCAAATAAAATCAAATTTAAAAAATATACGTCATACTTCGATAGTAAATTACTTATTGCCGAATAAACGATATTAAACAATAAATGGATTTCATGTCATTTTGAGTAAAGTGAACACAACAAGTTACTTGTTGGAATCGAAAGCCGATAGCTACCTACTCCATAATTCGTGTCTTACGAACTGTTGTACCTACCAACGGAAGTTGGACCGATATTATGATCGTTGATTGTTGGTTTGTCTCCATCCTGAAGTAAAAAAAGTATAGAGAATAATTCACGAAAAAAGTGGAGATACTGTCCAAGTTTAAATGTTTGGTAGTTAAGTTAATCACAAAATATGAGTCGATGCCATAACTATAGGAATGGTTAAAAAAATGTGTATATAAAATAAACTAAGAAGTAAAAAATAAACTGAAGTGCAGAAGATGCGAAGGCAAACTAATATTATCAGTATTTCTGCGCAGGTCAAAGTGTATCTCTCACGTTTTATTGCAAGAGATATCGGTAAATATTTTGCCAATGGATGTTATTCAAGGGCACTTATTTATTTTATTGAACAAAGATTGTATTGTTTTGTTATGGTATTAACAAAATATTTAAATCATAACATTATTTCATTAAACCTAATGTTTTAGGGACCTCTTCGTTGAAAACATCCAAGAAGCTTTTATGCTGTATAAATGGTAAATCTTGTACCAAGGTTTTTTTAATAACTTTGTTTCTTTCTCAATTTTAAATAATAATGGACAGTATATTATTAGTGTTTATCCACGTGAACAGTAATCTGTATTGGCCTTTTTGAATTATTTATCCTTTATTGTACACTTTTCCTGAAGAAAGAACAGCCTTAGGGTACAGTACAGTAGGTATCTTCTATGTTTCGGGATTAAACACTACCCTCAATTCTGCATACATGTAACGACGTGTATCTATACAAAATTTCATGATGATCGATTCAGAAATTAAATGATGAAAGCGTAAGAGTCTTATTGGGAATATGACTCTTACGCTTTTGTTTTTATTTTATTAATAATCAATCATACAAGTATGTGTTATATTAATATTTACTTACTAACATAATATATATCATATTAATATATATGATACTAGTAAGAAAATTTCAGAATCTGCGCCTGCACGCACTGTTAACCCCGGCGTGCGAGTGCTTTATTCTCCCTGAATGCCTCCATCAGATCGCATTGTGCTTTGTGCCGCTCTTCCTGTGCGTGGCACTAAAGTCTGCGTACACAGGGACAGTGGATATAGTTTAGTACTGACTAAACGTATGTGCAAAGCAGACAAGGGACTCGCCCACAATAATTTCGAACTTTGCGTCATCCTGTGCGCCAAAAGTCTGAGTACAAAGTGACTGTACGGTACGGTACTACGGTATAGAACTAAACGTAGCATAGCCTTAACACAGCAGACAAGGGACTCGCCCACAAGATATCCGAAACTTGCGTTATCTTGTGCGTGATATAAAAGTCTGCGTACATATGGATTACTATCCATATGTACGCAGACTTTTATATCACTTAGCTACGGTATAGTACTGACTATACGTAATGCATAGACTTAGCTCAGCAGAAAAGGTCTCTCCCATAAGATTTCCGAAACTTGCGTCATTCTATGCGTGACACAAAGTTTGCGTAGACATGGACAGTAGCTGCGGTACAGTATTGACTAATACTGGTGATAAGAACGCTGGCTGCGTTCCCCGATATGGCATTATACTTACATATTTATAAATGATTTCTTAGTTTTAGTATTATATTGTCTTTGGTTTTAGCAAGTTTAGGCAAACGCGGGCGCCATCAGGTGACGATTGGAAAAGTGCGCCGTCGCTGCCACCCATAGGGGCAGCCGTGGCAGTTAGTGGAACTAAATTCGTCAACGTTGTTTTGTATCAGGTTGGCAGTTTAGTATCTTCTTCTTCTTCCTCACCTTATTCCACTTATGTGGGGTCGGGACAGCATGTAAGTCTTTTCCATTTCGCTCTATCACGAGCCATCTCCTTCGTCACCTTCTTTTTCTCCATATCCTCCTTCACACACTCCATCCATCTTTTCTTTGGCCTTCCTCTATTCTGGTGTCCAGTAACTTTCATTTCCAGTACCCTTCTAGTAATAAAGGTTGGCAGTTTAGTGTACAAGTACGTTATTTTTATAATTTCATTAGTTTACTCAAGGATAGGCGAGTGATAGATAACTCAGTGTAGTGCTTACTCTACTCGTGTGCACAAAGCAACAGATGTTTAAGCCACATATATTCCTATTTTACTGGATGAGTCTTTTAGTTCATTGAGCACGGTTATTTATTTCAAATCATATTAAACGTCCCATAGAGAGCAGTTTAAATCAAAGCAGGCAATTAGGAATATATATTCACCATTTTTCAACTTTTTACCCGACTGCCAAGAAGAGTCATGTGTCTCGAGCGTATCTTTTGGATTTGTTAATTCCTTTACTTTCTTGAACTTATCTTCCAAACGGCTAGATAGATTTCGGCATTTTGGGTGATATAATCATTATCATGAAATAGTTGGTTCTTATTTTGCATTTTTTTATTTATAGGTCCTTGTTGGTTATTGAAATTGTATCTAGTGAACGGTATCGACAGATTTATAGATTCAAATCTAAGACATAATAAGACAATAACGAAAGCACCGCATGTTGAAAATTACATTATTAATCAGTAGAGTCATATACGATTTGATTAATCTAGTCAATGTTGATCCATGTAGCACTGCAGTTAACATTAGTTCATACCGATTTGAACCCGCTGTATGCGGATTTGTGTCAGCCTTAATTTGCACTATTCTTCAACCTCTGCAGTATAATCCGTAAAGTAACCACAATATAGATATAGGTACCTATTTGTTCCAACTACCGTAACAGAATTAATTTTTTGATTCAGTGATTTTCAAATGGAACAACAACAAATGGAAAAATAATGCAAAAAGTAAGTAAATCCTAATCCTAACTAATATTATAAATGCGAAAGTGAGTTGGTTTGTTTATTTGTTTGTTTGTTACGCTTTCACGCCGTATCTACTGAACCGATCATCATGAAATTTTGCATACACATAGGTTAGGGTACCGAGAAGGACATAGGCTATATATAACGCGGGCGAAGCCGCGGGTAACAGCTACTTTAAAATAAAACGTTATAATTCACTAATCTGTGAAAACTGTTGAGCGTCATGCAAAACTAGGATACCTAGTAACTGAAATTAAATCAAATGTATAATTTTCAACAAATCAGAACTTCACAACTGCCTTCTAACGAAAGTTGCCAAGGCCAGACTAACAGCTTATACCGTGTCTTCCATGGCACGCGATATTTATTTAAGGTTTTCAATCGATATTCTTCCTCATCAGTGAAAAGAACCTAATATAAAACTCTGAGGTCATTGAACCTAGGACACTACTGAACCGCGCTCATGGCCGCGCTATTGAAAAACGGATCGGCTGCCTTGACCACTGTTATTCGATAAATATATTGAATATTAAAAGAAAGTACTTACATAACGTAAACAAAGACGGCAATAATAAACACAACACAATTTGATGCCTGCAGTCCACCATCTTGTAAATTGCCTAGTCACTATTTACAGCAATCAATGAATTAAGTAAATTTGCTATTTTAATATCACAGGCGTTTCAACAATAAAAATATTTAATAAATCGGTGTTTGTACTTTAATGCTCACTATCTCATACTAATCTAGAATTAATTTTTCAAAAATTTTTAACCTTTCTTTTTTATAATACTTCTTGTGGGGAAGTCTGTGAGAAACTGTCGGGCAGACAGGATAACTGGAATTTATAACACGGCCGTCCTTTTGTGAGTCAGTTGAAGCTTCGCAAACAAAGTGTAGAACAGGATTTATTCGGATCTAATATAGAGAGCGTTGTTTATGGGAATTAGAAAGGAAATGCTGTGTGCAATTACCTATAAGGTGATGGATATTATGTCCAATAAGCTTCCTGTGCATTGCGAGACCTTGTGTTCTAAGTGTGTTGTAGTTTGTAGTTGTTTATGTCGTCTTAGTCTCCTTCATACTCATGCATCAGGGTAAATAGTTTCGTTATGGGTTTAAGTTTACTTTCCCATATGGATACAATACAATATATTTTTATAATGACATAGTTAAAACAACATACAAAGAGCATAGTTATAAAACATGTCACACAAAGGCAAACTTGTCATATTGCTAAACAATCTCTTGATTTATTAAGATCATAGATACCGAAGAGTTACATATACCTAGTGTTAGAGGTACCATAAAGGAAAAAGAATACTAGAAAGGCTAATGTATTCTACCTTACCTATGTTTACAATAATGAAAACATACTTCAGGTCTTGATTTGAAATCTTAGTTAGAGGCTACTATGCCCCATGATATTGCCATTCAGGGATACAAGAAGAGTGTGGAAAAAAATAACTTGGCACTAAAAACGTGAGGAGTTGTGGTCAGTCGCCAAATACGAGTAGCACTAGTGCCTTAAACCTAAACGTGTGGTCTGATTTTTATAGTGCCATTATCTTTGGTGATTCTAGGTACTTACTGAGTAGTACAGTCGGCAACATCTAGCGTATCACGACCTTAGTGCCATGCTGACTTTCAAGAGGAAATAAAACTTTAAAAAGTAGTTTAGCTGCAGTTACTGTGTAGTTGGCTGTACAACGCCCACATGGCTGTTAGCTCTGGTTATGCTTGTCAAATTAATCGGTAATTGCCATGTTTAAGGCGACTTATTTTAGAAGTCTCTTTAATGCACTCTCAGAGCATTAGTTATTGCTCTGAGAATGCACTATACCATTGTTTTTATCCGACTGACCGACCTAGAACGAGGTTACGCGCGTATTTTTCTATGTATGTATGGAAAAACATCTTGACCGATTTTGAAGTTTGATTGAAGTGTCATAAGATTCTTCCCGGATTGGCGGCTTAGTTCGCATTTTTCACTTCTTATAAATAACTTAAAAAATGCATTGAATTTCTTCGAATTTTATACCTACTTTGATGGACAAAAAATAGTAAAACATGTCGGGGATTTTATATCAAACTACACCAACTTCATTTTACTTATAAAGTTTACTAAAATCAATTTGGAAAATCATCTAAGGCAAACTCCAGCTGAAACCCTTGGCTTCCTATCAAAAACTCTCTCAGTACAAGTTGGGTGGCGATCGAACCCGGGTGCTTCCGCTTATGGGTTGTGCTTTTAGACCACTAAGCCACTACCGTTTCCGTTCCCAAAAGGGTAATAAACAAATAGGCCAGTCTATAATAGGCATAGTTTTTTCGTAAAATCCCCCCAGGAGTAGCACAGGGTTAAGAAAGTAGCAAACTTGGGTGCAGGCTATTCATAGTGGTATATAATATATAAAAAAATCGCCGATACATCAGATATATGCGTGTTTGCAATGTTGATATTTACTGGCCTAAAAACGGTTTTTCCGTTGTATGCTACTACAATGTCTACCGCTACAGGACCTCTACGACGTCGTAGTTTCTTCGTAGCATAGGCGCCTACGGCGTAGCGAGCGATACGTGGAAAGTGCATTTCTTCTTTGATTTTTTTAGAACAAAGAAGGTATTTTAATAGGAAGGTAATATACATACCCAAACTGCGTTGGCGTTAAGGAGATAGAAGCAGTAAAAAAATTAAACCGGTCAAGTGGGAGTCGCAATAGATACGATAATATAGACACGATTTAACTTCAAAACACCTTTCTACCATATCACGCGGGCGAAGCCGCGGTGAACAGCTAGTAGTAATATATTCACTCATACGTATACATAGGGTCCTGCAGAATATCAGCGCTGCAGTGTTTTGTGCTGCAGCTTTATGCTGAGTGGGTCCCTTTTGGCAACCTCTGCGACACTCTTTGATTATTAGTGTAAGTAGTATATAAGTAGTCTTTTATATATTATATTGAAAAAATTATAATATATTATTTTAAGTTTTATTTATTATGATTACATTATAAGATTGATTTTTTTTCTTACTCTTTTGTTATGTGTCGCATTGTGTGAGTAGCCAATAAAGTTATTTTCATTTCATTTCATATTTGGTACCGTAAATTTTTGTAACATATATTTTTTTTGCCAAGTGTAGCGAGTGAATAGTAATTACTCAAAATGATCTACAGAGCCCTCTGTTTGTTTCCCGGCAGAGTAGAGTAGGACCACTCCAAGTCTTCTCGTGGACGTCGCAAACGTGACTTAGGGAACATAAGCTAAACAAAGCTTTTAAATATCAAAGAGACCTCTCCAACCCGTCTGGCTTGCGTGGAGGGTGCCGGTCGAATCCTCTGACTGCTCCGGCTAATATATGGCTCTGGTAGTACAGAGAGGGTCGTGCTCCACACGGCTTAGCCGTATCATATTAGATCATAAATAATGTTAGAATACCGGACCCCGGGTTCCGTCGTTTCACGGCTGAGAACGTAACTAGGAAAACGCTAAAATGAGAGCGAGAGAGATGGAAAAAGAAACTCACATACATTCTTAAATACATTTTTTATGTTTATGTTATAGATGTTTATCTATATAAGTATATATTATAAAATATAGTATCGTTGAGTTAGTATCCTGCGACACAAGTTCACAACTTACTGTGAGGCTAGTTCAATTTGTGTGATATGTAGTAGTAGTATGTACAATTTGTGTCCTATATATTTATTTCTAATAAAAACAACATACTCCTTTTTGGGCAGCCCCGGTTTAACTGCCTCCGTGGTCCAGTGGTTAAGGCGTTCGCTTTGTTCACCCGGGGGTCGTGGTTCGATTCCCACGGGAAGCATACTTTGTTAAGTTGTTTCCAGTTTGGTTAGGACATTGCAGGCATGAATCACCTGATTGTCTGATAAGTAAGATGATTCCGTGCTTCGGAAGGCACGTTAAGCCGGTGGTCCCGGCTGCCATCTGGTAGTCGTTAAAGGAACCACGTCAGAGGCCGAGAGGCGGTTCCGAAGAACTCTGACTCCAGGGTGTGCAAGGTCGATTGACCGTGTCACCTACACGAAATGATGATGATGATGATGATGATGGCAGCCGGGTAAATTATGCTTCCTTTTGACAGCCAGCGCGTGTTTTAGCAAACTAGCGAATCTCACCAACCAAATAGACTTTCAGGAGTACTCTTAATCCTAACTTCCTAACTAATATTATAAATGCGAAAGTGAGTTTGTTTGTTTATTTGTTTGTTTGTTACGCTTTCACGCCGTAACTACTGGACAGATCTTCATGAAATTTTGCATACACATAGGTTAGGGTAGGTACTGAGAAGGACATAGGCTATATATCACGCGGGCGAAGCTGCGGGTAACAGCTAGTACACAATAAATTTCATTACGAGTGATTAATGCAATTTAAATGTTATTATTTAATAAAAGAACACTAATAATTATTTGCGCCGTGTGGTTCCCGGCAGAGTAGAATAGGACCACTCCAAGTCTCCCCGAGATGTCGTAGAAGTTGACTAAGGAAACAAAGCTATTAACATCATAAAGACCTCTCCAACCCGTCTGGCCAGCGTGGAGAGTGTAGGGCAAATCCTTTGTCTGCCCTGGCTAATATATGGCTCTGGTAGTACAGAGAGGGTGGTGCTCCTGCAGTGGAGACTAACAAGGACCTGTTGATGATGAATAATTATTTGTTAAAACAATATAAATAATAAATATACTGCGCAGCGTTAGACTTGGACTCCCACCTACTAGTTGACCTGGACTACGCTCTCAGGAAATCACTTCAACTGGTCGTATTGGAAATCCTTGGGAAAGGCCCATATCCGGCGTAGTCTTCTTGCAGATGTGATGATGATATCACTGCTTTATAAAATGTTCATTCACAAAAAAGGTCCACACAAATCTGTAGAAATTGGTACGAACCACGGTATTTACAGAAATTAGCTCAATCTGTAGCTCCAAGCGAGCAGTCGTAAAGTACTTAAATATACTAGGTACTTAAAAAGTAAAGTACTAAAATACTTTGGTTTATTACCGAAAAGATACGGTGACTATACCGCAAATACAACCTGCAATGTTACAGCAACAAACATTAAAGTAAGGTTTGCTTTTATAGCCCAAAATGACAGAGTGAGATACAAAATAAATTTGTAAAAACAGTGCTTGCTTCCATAACCATGCAAAGACATTATAATACTACCGTGCAGACAGCCAACCTTATGCAAAAATATTGGACCAAATTAAGAAAGGTATGCATCATAAATTAGGCGACGGTGCTGCAAAGTTTTTTTTTCCATTTAAATAAAATTATTTTAATACGGTTTTTATCGCGTTTATTACATTATTTATACACATAAAGTTTCGAACACTTTACAGTGTTCGTGGTCGCAGGTAGACTAAGTTGACATTTGTCTAACTTTAACATTTTAAAACTAACTTAGATATCATTTATAAATATTATGTCAAAAATATTGTTTTAATTTTAAATCTAAGTAAGTATATCAAAGGCTAACCTGACTGACTCACTTATCAACTCACAGCCGAAACTACTGAACGGATTTCGCTGAAATTCGGCATACAGATAGTTGTGATGACTAAGGCATTCGTTAAGAGAGGATTTTTGATTCGCCTCCTTAAGCGGCTGAAAAAGGGTTCAAATTTTGTATGCAAGTCTTTCATTTTTAGAACTAGAAACCTGAAACTTTGTTTTTAGGTTAAAATGATTAGAAATAAATAATTAAATGTCCTAGGGTTTTTTAAAATTCAACCACTAAGGGGATGAAAAAGGGCTTGAAAGTTTGTATGGGGAAACAAGAAACTATTTTATTCGAAACTTCACAGAGTACTCCTATCAATAAATGTGCAATCAAGTGTTTCAGGCTCTTTTAGAATTCAACCCCTAAAAGTTGAAAAGGGTGTGACAATCGTTTATCTGGTCGCTGATTACGAAAACTATTTCACAAAAATTGCGCAAAACCAAAAAAAAATAGACAGGAAGATTTTTTTATGAAACTTCGTAGACACGTTAAAGACGATACCACTATGGTACTAACTAGAGTGACACCCTAGCCTTGAGGAGCATAGAATAGTTTTCAGTAGATTCCATTTGACCTTAAATCAACAATTGTATACTACGTGGGTGAAGCAACACAGATATAATACATTACAGCTCAACTGATTGTATTACCAATAATGCTACGGATGTGGCTCGTTGGCCGAGAGCGAGGGAAGTGTGCAATTGTGATTGTGGCTCTTATCAGACCCGACGAGTTTATAAAATTCCTTCTGGCTAAAGAGGATGGTCACGAGACGTTTGGCCTAAATAGAGGTCATGAGAAGAGGGGTTTCTCTTCTCTTCCTCATGATAGACGTTGATGAGACTTATGATAAACAAGCAATTATCCCACAACTTTGTCCTCGTAAGACTTCACCCCCTTGTGTCACCCCCTTAAGGGTTGAATTTCTAAAAATACTTTCTAAGTGCTCACTGACATCATAAAATGATCCCCTGTACCAATTTTCAAGTTTCTAAGTATAGTTGTTTTGGCTGTGCGTTGATTATGTCAGTTAGTCAGTCAGATTTTTTATATGTACTAATAAGCAATGTGATCCTATAATGTAATTGAAGAAGGTATAAAGGTATTAAAGTTAAGAAAGTAAAAGCTCGTGAACATACTTATTTATAAGATAATTACAAATATATAGGGACAAATAACACAGATTTAGCTAGCCGCACAACAAGTGGCGATCTTTGTCGTAGGATACGAACTTAACGATACTTATTTTATAATAGATACTTATAGAGATTAACATCTAAGACCCAGGCAAGTCTGAAAAAGAAAGTTTTCCATCATTACCTGGCCAGGGATTGAACCGGGCCTCTGTGATTTTAGTACAATGCGGTACCATTAATTCACAGAGAAGATTGATTTTTTTTATTTTAGTGATTTTCATTGCAAAATTGTAAATTGAACTTATGATCGTCTTTACATTATACCACAATATTTTTCTGGTAGCTTCTCGTCCAACTTTTGAAAAACTTTATAATTGAGTTCTTTACAGTTATTTTCGTTCTACCAAAAGACTTGTAAAGGTTATTAAAGAGGATTTTGAAAATTAAATTAAGAAAGTGAAGATCTCTGTGAAGGAAGTTTGAAATAAAAATCAGAATGTTGAAAAACTTTTAATAAATACATTCGCTACAAACACAACAAAAGCTTCGAGGCAGTCTAAGTTGACATTAAGGTAAATACGGTTAAATGGTAACTATCGTGATCTTTGGTAACTCGCTGTCTTAAGCTAACCTTATAATACTGAACCGATGGAACATATTGCACTTTTCAAATATTGCTCGCTATATATTGCACTATACATTTGGACTTTTTACATGGAGAATGTGCATGAGAAAATCTACCACCCACCTTTTTACCCTCTTAATAGCCCGTCGTATCCTTGATAGGAAGCCGTAGACTGACCTATCTTTATTTTATATAAAGGATATGTATTTCGACAGCTTGGTCTTTTTTTCGATGTATGTACATAATAAGAATAGTCGATGTAATACTAATGGTCTAGCCAGCGTTGCAGATTTTATCATATTACTGCCTCCGTGTAAAAGTCCCTTAATTCACAAGAACATCATTTAGCACACTTAGCCCTAACACATGTGAACATCCTTACTCGACTCTAGTCTATTTACAAATGACACTAACTATCTAACACGGCGTCTCTAACTCGCTACTTATCGAACACAAACATAACTTCGTTCAAATGCAAACGTTTACTATATAACGCCACTGCTGTTTAGTGCAGGGTGGAAATATGTTTGCCACTTAAGATAATAACTATCTGTGGGTGTATTTATAGACAGTAGGATATTTTGACCAATAGTTTATATCAAACTTAGGCTTCGTTCACATTAGCGTATCGTCCGCACCTCTAACTATGAGCAGGCTCACTGTCAGTCCCAGTGGAACAAGGACTCAGTCTATTGTATATCTAACGCACAGTGGCTGACAAGAAACTAGTGTGACCGCTGTCTTAAAATGGTCTATAACAATCTGAATCCCAAAATTTGTTTATCATGATAAGGTTTGAATATTACAAATCTTCTAAAAGGAATGTAAAATATAACAGTCGCAAATGAAGGCTACGTCACAAAATTAATAATAGTACTAACGTAGCTACGTTTCCACTAGAGCGGGTAACTCTATATATAATATCTACCCTGCCGTACCTAAGGTACAATACTGTACAGTACTACAAGTATTCTGAGCGGTGGATATATCCACCTACAGAGCGTCAGTTCCTAATGGAAATAAACGCAGCCATAGAAGGAACTTCCTAATTATTCATTTCATCATATTTTACTATTCAAGGTTGCAAATATATTAAGTGGTAACACCTTCAACATCGTGCATTTCCTGTACCTTTCTTCTAAGTGATTTGGTTCTGAAACCCTTTGTACTTCACGGTTGCTAGTGGATGATCTAAGTCAGGACCGGGTTTAGATCCTTAGTAAGGCGAAGGTGAGCAGCATCAGCGCGGTGGCGGCCACCGGTATGTTGGAGGCGTTGCAGCCGTCTTCAGTACACGAGCAGACTTCCTGTCGGCCTCCGAAACCTGACCTTTGGTAGCAACGACCCTGCGGACAAACATTTTAAAATAAATATAACGTAATATGTTCACTACGGGACTTACCACGATTATTTTTGAGTTCTGTCTGATATTTCGACAACATTGCAGCTGCCATTTTCACAGACTAACTGAAGAGACTGCGGTGGTGGATGTTGGACAGAACTCAAAAATAATCGCGGTAAGTCCCGTAGTGAACATAATAGTGATTGTGATCGCGAAAGCTTAAAATCATAAATATAACGTAGGTAACGATCCTGATCTTAATTTGCTAAATGATGGCAAGAACGACAACATGTACCTAGGTCGATGCTTACATTCTAATGTTAATAAAAAATTTCACGATAAAATCGCGCAGCAGGCTGTTCTTTTCGAACTCCTCGCCCAGTGAGATCTTTCAGCACTGGTATCTTCCCTCAAGTCAACTCTTTACTGCAAGATCTTTTGGCACGTCCTTATAGCAGCTAACGCAGCGTGTGCGGGAGTCACCACGAATGGCTATTACATTGGCATTAAAGAAATAGAAGATGATATGTTTTACCTTGTAGTTGCTCTCATCCCAGCCACAGCCGCGGATGACCCGGCTATCAGGCGGCATGCCGTTCATCTCGAACTCCACGACTTGCGAGATCTTCCGGCACATGGTGTCCTTCTGGCTGCAGGGCTGGCGCAGCGTGTCAGGCAGCTTGTCCAGCAGACACCGGGAGTCGTTGTGGCTGTTGCATTGGTAGCAGGTAATTGCTAGCCCTGGAACATGAATCCTTTATTATTTTCACGAAACAAGTCATTTGCTTGGCTATTTGATATTTGTCACTAAGTAGATAAATCAAAAGTTTAAAGCTTGTTTTTGAAATTTGAAACCCACAAATTTGGTTTATAATCAGTGAGTGTTATCTTAGTGATGCGACTTACGGGTTGCAACATGGTCCCTTACTATGGGCCTCTATGAGCTAATGAGCTATAGCGAGGACTGTACTCGGTGTTTCTCTACGAAATTGAATAAGAAGCAAAGAAATTTGTAGACAAACTAAAATCATCGGCATAGATAGATAAAATCTTTATTTGCATCAACTGAGACATACACATACACACCTTATATTAGCAGATACATATAACTAAGATATATTCATATATACACTGAAATACGAAAAGATTAGACAAATACAAAAAGTGTGTCGCAGTGATACAAAGAGGCAACAACTCAGTGATACATTTGCTCCAAGAGCAAAACACTGATTTTTCAGTCATTACCGGACAAGCTCATCGGATTAGCACTACTAACGCTGGATGCAGTGCGCTTCCAACAGGTCGTTTTGGAAATCCTACAGGGTGGCCTATGTCCAGCAGTGGAATTCTTACAGCTGGGATGACGACGATGTTTCGTGTGTACAGGCCAACACTGCTGACAGATTTTTCAAGCGGTCTACCAACTTTAATTGCACCGTAGGTCAACTACAATCACCTATCGACGATTTGATATATATATCGCCTTATCTTATCGACGTTACGATCTTTGCCTATTATTTCTACACTAGCTTTTGCCCGCGGCTTCGCTCAAGTTAAGAAGTATAGTTTTGGGGGTAGAATTAATCAAAATCCTGTTTTAGCAGATGCCTGTGTCATAAAATCTACCTGCATGCCAAATTTCAGCCCAATCCGTCCAGTGGTTTGGGCTGTGCGTTGATAGATCACTATGTCAGTCAGTCAGTCACCTTTGAGTTATATATATTTCTACATATAAGAGTTCACAGGTTGTAGTTATTATAATATAAACAGGTTAAATATTCAAGGCTATCTTTTGAATGTAATATATTCTTGAGGAAGGTTTCGGAATGAACCACTTCTCTATCATTTAGTACCAACAGCATAAATACAATAACAAATGAAGTTAATTGTACTAGCGGAAATTAAATTGACGGTCCAGATTACGAGTACAAATTTAATCGTATATTTATGTGACAATAAACAAATATAAATCAATAACCACTGCGGCCTTGATGTACTTAACTTACACGGAATAACTTTTTTTCCTTTTTACAACTAAGTAGGCAAACAAACATTCGGCCCTCCCGATGGAAAGCGGTTACCGTTGCCTATGAACACCAGGGGTTTCACTGGCAGGTTGCCAACCCTGAAGATATTTTCACGCCCTTATTGAAGAGTCCCATATTGCAATCTCTTGGAAAATAATGGCAGGGAGTTCGTTTCATAACTGTAGCGTTCGTGGAAAAAGAAGAAGTTACGTTCAAAACGGACTGTACGTAAACATTTAGGATTTAAGGTGCGATGATAGGAAGAGACCGCAGGCATAATTTCAAACAATTTCTCGGAGCATACCCCATTTTACAATCCGAAAACATAGATAGAGCTGCTAGATGATAATTGCACTGGTTGTACACCACATCAGACTCAAGAAGCCTTTTGTGGCAAGTCTTTTATTTGAATAATGTCAATAGACGATAGTTGATTCCGTTTTTACTACACATTCTCAACTAAAATACAGCGTGTAAGTTAACCCTCGCAATACCTAAACATATAATATTTTCCTATGGGATCAATGCTGGGAACTCGGGCAATGAGTATGGGAAAGTTAAAAAAAATCGAGTTTCCAGTATAGGTCCCATTCCTATTAAAAAAGTTGTTCGTATTGACGGCCTGAGTCGCTCATTTAAGCGAATGTAAATAGTCAATTTACATGATCTATTGAAGGTTTATGACTCTAGGTCTTATCTTCCCTGTAAGGGAAACTATGAGATGAGTATGTAAAATGTATGAGCATATAAAACTAATGCCCATACATTTTGCATACTAATCTCATATTTTCCCTTCGGTGCCGTGCCGTGTGATTCCCGGCAGAGTAGAATAGGACTACCAACTCCTAGTCTTCCGTGGATGTCGTAGAAGGCGATATATATCTTATAAACATTAAAAAGACCTGTCCAACCCGTCTGGTAAACATAAATCCCAATGTAAACTAATTTTTGAGTTCCCCACAATGATCCTATAGGAAAAAGGCTGAATCGCCCCTTAAAGGGTCCAAAACGATCAATAGTCAGGATTAATTTAGTTCAAAAAAATGCTGTTACCTTAAATCAAAAATGATGTTATTATTTTATTTATTTTACAACAAATGTGTACAAATGGATGGCAGATTGGAATCTCTTTATAAGCAATAGCATGCTTTGCTTGTATCAGGAGGGGAGCCTCCTGGCCAGGAACGGAGGTTCCTGTACAAAACAGGTTATTTCGAACCAAACTACTTAACTTTACTTTAAACCATAGAGTCGAGATTAAGCATGGCTAAAACATCATATTTTTTACGATTGACTAAGTTTGGAATATTCGAACAAGTATGAATTGTTAGAGCATATCTTGTTTGTGCAAAAAATTTAAACCACAGGGGAAAAAGTATTAAAACTGACAAACTTTGACGAAGAAAATGTCGTTTAAAGAAGACTCGAATGGTAGGAGATCTACCCTCACAACTCTCTCACGCTGTAACTAAAAATTAAATTAAAAAACCACAAACCTTGATGAAGGAAACTGCATATAACTGCCAGAAAGCAAAGAAAAGCTAGAGCCATGTTGATCCGGTTGTCACCAGTCGGTTCCACCACGCACTGCGCTGAGCCGCGTCCCGAGTCGCACTGACTTGGTCCGCCCGATGGCTTTACTAGATTCATATACTCCAAGCTCACTTATTCAATTGCCGCTAATGCCGTAATCGTTGACGGTGTGTGTTATTCTATAGGATATTGCACAGGCAATTGGTAATTCGTGGATTTCAGTGTCATTGTGAGGAACCGGACATGGCCATTGGTCATTGTGCTGGGTTAGATATCAATATCAGTAGAGATTGATAAACATCAAAACAAGATCTGATCATCATCATCAGATATTTATTTATATCCACCGCAGGAGCACGTGTACTCCATACTCTAATGAATTGGAAAAAGTGCTCCTAACGACACAAGTGTGTCATTGGTATACTACTGGTATGCAAAAATGGTCCTAATGACCATACCATACTTGTGCATACCAGTTGGTCTATGAGGAAAACGCGCTCTGTACTACCAGAGTCGTATATTAGCCAAAGCAGACAGAGGATTTGGGAGGCTACACTCTACACTCTGGCCAGACGGCTCTTCGATGTTTGTAAGCTTTGTTTAGCTAAGTCGCCTTCTACAACATCCATTAGGAGTGGTCTTATTCTACTCTGCCGGGAACCACACGGTAAATCAAACAGAAAATCTTGTTTTGATGTTTGTATCAATCTCTGATACAAACATCAAAACAAGATTTACTGATATTTTTTTTTTATAAATATATACGGACAAATCACACAGATTGAGCTAGCCCCAAAGTAAGTTCGAAACTTGTGTTATGGGATACTAAATCAACGATACTATATTTTATAATAGATACATACATAGATAAACATCCAAGACCCAGGCCAATGTGAAAAACATCATTTTCCATCTTGACCTGACCGGGGATCGAACCCGGGACAATCCGTGTCGCAGGCCGGCGTGTTGACCGCTGCGCCACGGAGCTCGTCTAATAATTGAATAGGTTTTTATCATGTATGAATGCTGTCACAATAGCGAAACTACAGCTGAGGATTCATCTGGGATTACCTTTGGTCGTGGCTCCACTCGCCTCCTTGTAGATCCTTCCGTACCAGTAGTATATTCCGGGATGAAAAGTATACCCTATGTCCTCGGTGGGTCCTAATCTACTTACCATATTTCATCGAAATGGGTTCTGTAGTTGGAGTGTGAAGAGGATAAAGACAGACAGAGTAATTTTCGCGAATAATGTGATGTAAAATTATTTATACATATAATTATTTGTCTCAAGGCCGGCTTCCTGATATCACCTTCTCGGGTAATCCTCTGTTAGGTATATAACGGCGTCCGTGGTGCAATGGTTAACACGCCAGCCAGCATCACGAGTGGTCCTAGGTTCGATCCCCAGTCAGGTCATGATGAAAAGCGATATTTTTCAGATTTGTCTGGGTCTTGGATGTTTATCTATATAAGTATCTATTATAAAATACATTATCGTTGAGTAAGTATCCTATGACACAAGTTACAACTTACTGTGGGGCTAAACTCAATTTGTGTGATTTGTCTCTATATACTTATTTATTTATTATATTCATCTCTACAGCATATATTAATTGGCTTTGTGTGATGTAGACAATTGATTTACCTGACGAGCTCCGTGGCGCAGCGGTCAACACGCCAGCCTGCGACACGGGGGTCCCGGGTTCGATCCCCGGTCAGGTCATGATGGAAAACGATCTTTTTCAGATTGACCTGGGTCTTGGATGTTTATCTGTATATGTATTTGTTATAAAATATAGTATCGTTGAGTTAGTATCCCATAACACAAGTCTTTCTTAAGAACTTACTTTGGGGCTCTTTTGAGCTAGCTCAATCTGTGTGATTTGTCCGTATATATTTATTTTATTATATTTTACCTATGTACCTCTTTCTTACCGACAATTATTTTACCATAAATTTTTTAATCGTAATATTTTGTTTATTTTGATCAAACTACAAGCATATCTCCCTTTGATAGTGGGAATAATCTCGTTTCTATGTCTACGCTTGACCACGATTTGTGTCTAAATTACAAATAAGTTTTACTCTCTTGTTATAATGTTTATACTTTATTTAGCCATGGTCAAGATGGAAAAAATATAGACAAAACTTTTACTACTACCCTTGAGGTTAGAAATTAAATCTACCTTCGCACGAGCAAAGCTGTAGTAGGCCACTAGTACAAGATAAAATTATGCCAAATGTCTTGGTCTATAACCGCATTTCCTTTTAGGTAAGTACCTGATTTATTTAACACTTGTAGTCGAGTAAAAATAGAACCCTAATTGAATAATGTACTATTAGATAGAGGGGTATCTAACAACACGAGGTACGGATGGATATTTCTGACACTGTTAGGGAGTTGCCATACTAACCTGAATAATAAAGAGCTATCATCATCGTAGCTCGTATTCCTCTTCATAACTCTTTGAGCTAAGTATCTCTTGACGACAAACTTTGATGGAAATTACATTAATATCTCATCATCAGGTCTTTTTTTTAGTGGTCTGTTTATGTTTATAAGCTTTGTTTAGCTTGTGATTCCTAAGTCGCCTTGTACGACATCCACGGGAAGACTTGGATTGGTAGGTGTCCTATTCTACTTTGCCGGGAACCACACGGCGGCATTAATAATGATGTAAAATTATGTTAGTTTGGAAAGATTTCGTTACAATAAAAAATCTAATGATACCTACTTTGGATTTATTTTTATACTGCTAATAGGTACCTATAAAGGTAGGAATGATTTAATCGTTTGCATGAATAGGCTCCGAAATTTGTAGGACTTTAACATAGGAAGCTTCATCATCCATCTGCGGGTGACATAGTTTATAATTTATGCGGACGATGTGGCGGGCAAATTGCTAGTAACATTATAAATTTGTGTGTGTATGTATGCCATCAATAAAGTCTTGGAAAAAGAAGCTACAGGCACCTTTTGTTTTTTCTTTCCACTCCATTTCCGAAGTTGTTGTAGGTGGATAGTCTGGATTGAGTTTCTTTCGGCGTATTCTTCTCACCAGTGGTCATTACGAAACGCTAGTAGTTTTTCGATTTTGCATATTATAAATAAAAATAATAAGAATGAAAAATAATGATGTTCAAAAAGAGATACAATTATCCAATTTTGAATAAAAATCTTTGACTTTGACTTTGTGGCGCATAACACTTACCATCTTGCGTGACGTTCCGAATGATGCTAGGTGAAGACGGTAGAGTACAGCGATCCTAGTACACCCGCACGACGTCGCGGATTTAGGCTGCATGGCGATAAAAAAGTTTATCGATACTTTTGGAAGAAATGTTACGAAAGTTCCTTGGCTGTACAAGGCTTCATACCCAAATATAGTTTTTCTTTCCGTTTTATTTCTGAGACGAATTTTTTATGTCAGCCAATTTAAATTATTAAGCTGTTCAATCTCGAAGAGTTTTCCACGACAACAGACACTATTTTTGAACGCGTGACTAACAAAACGAGTGATTTCCGCAAGCGTTTTCAGAACACCCCTTTTTTATCGTTATTTGACGAATGATTGCAATGAGTGGTTTAGACCCCTCTTTTCTATAGGCTACAATGGACGTCTTTACGAAAAAGTCACCATCAGACATTGGAAGGTTTCTCTCGATCTCTTCTCTCTCACGATTGAGTCAATTCGTCACGAAATTCTTCACTTCATAATCATTTAAAAGCTTTTAATAACAATACTAACTAAAAAATTTTTTTGGAAAACGAGCTGAATCTACAAACACCGTACATTCTCAACTTGTGTCGTAAGATACAAACCCAACGATACTATCCTAATCCTAACTAATATTATAAATTTGAAAGTGAGTTTGTTTGTGCTTTCGCGGCCTATCTACTGAACCGATCATCATGAAATTTTGCAGAGGTACACATATGTGAGGGTACTAAGAAAGAAATAGGCTATATATCACGCGGGCGAAGCCGCAGGTATCAGCTATTATTTTATTACAGATACATAGATAAATAACCAAGACCCACGCCAATTTAAAAATGATAGTTTTCTATTTTGAATATGTGAAAATTAGGGTGAAGATAGTTATATTTTTTTTAATTTGGGCACATGTAGTAGTCCTCTTAGTTGCCTAGGTCAGCCTAGGTGTTGTGTAACTGGAATTCTTCGTTGCCATGTTGCGTGACCATTCCGAATGATTCCAGGTCGCGACGGCTGATTACAGCGATCCTCGTACACCCGCACGACATTGCGGGTGGAGGCTACATGGCAACGATAAAGTTTGATCGATACTTTTGGATGAAAAGTTACGAAACTTCCGTTGGCATACGACGTTAGAAAGTTCGACTTTAGCTGAAGCATGACTATATATAACGGTGTATTATTTACTGCATGTAAATTTTAACCACCGATATTCCGTTGATGGGGGTGACTTAGCACGTCAAAATGAACAACTTTTACTTTGGGACCAATGTTGGGAGCCAAAGTACTTACAAACACCTACGAAAATGTTAATTTTTCTTTTTGATAATAATAATTTTAGTTTGTTCTTTAATGCTACAAGATTTAAAGTTAAGAAGTTACCTGGTAACTTATTATTTTAGTTAAAGAAATTCAAGAATGTAAATCATATAAGCACTAGTAAATAACTTGAAGTATTTTTTGGAATCATGTTTTAATATTATAAGAATTAGTCATTAAGAAAAAACGTCAATCTGATTCTCATAATTCTCACTGATTCTGAAAATATTAAACATAATTCCAAAAATACTTCAGGTTATTTACTAGTGCTTATATGATTTACATTCTTGAATTTCTTTCTATTTGTAAAGTATTAGGAATAAAATGATTGGCGTCGCTACTGTGCCTAGTGTGCGGCCTTAAGAGTCGCCTGGACGCGCATGTCTCCATACAAACGGAAAAAGGGAATTGTGGCAATATTTGATAATTTTAGGGCAAAATTAAGCATCCAATCAATTAATCTCATTATAATCTACGTACGTTCCTATACAGTTTGGTTAAATTATCAAATGTTTGAGAATTATGCGCCTCTCAAGATTTCCATACAAATTTGAAAAGGCTTGTAATTCTCAAACCATTGGTATTTTAACCAAGCTGTATAGGAACGTACGTAGATTATAATGAGATTAATTGATTAAATGCTTAATTTTACTCCAAAATGATCAAATATTGCCACAATTCCGTTTTTCCGTTTGTATGGAGACATGCGCTCCAAGGCGACTCTTAAGCTCTTTTAAAACAGGGAAGATGTTTTAATATTAAAACTTAGGAGGTAGTCCAAATCGACTTACTAATAAAATGATATTGGTATCAGTGCCACCTGCTGGTGTACGTGATTGCCAGCAATTGGTAACTGAGGCCTTCCTGCCAATCTGTCGCGGCAGGATGCCACGCGGGGCCTGCCGCCTTCCTGCTGCTATATGTGGAATCACGACTAGCTGCTACCTAGCTCAGATTTTGATTAAAAACTGGGACGACTTTGTAGGCAACTTGATAATTTATTTCAAAGAAAAATTATACATGAGTCTTTCAGAAAATTTATAGATTATGTCACTCGGAATAATGCCTTTCATCATCATCAGGTCTTTTTAGTCTCCACTGCAGGAGCAGGACCCTCTTTGATACCATAGCCAAAGCAGTTAGAGGATGACAAAGTCAAACTCAAACATTTTTATTCAAAATTGGTTAATTGTATCTCTTTTTGAACGTCATTTTTTTCATTCATATTATTTTTATTTTTAATATGCAAAATCGAATAACTACTAGCGTTTCGTAATGACCACTGGGGAGAAGAACACGCCGAAAGAAACTCAATCCAGACTTGGTCCCTACAGGATTTGGCCTACACTCTCCACAATGCCTTATTCATCAAGAAAATACATTATACAAATTCTCGTACATGAGGTAGTGAAGCCATTTGTTTTATGGTCAGTCGTGAAAACATCTGAATAGGATTGGCCACTTACACGCAAGAAAATCTCACAAACAAAAGAATTTGATTGGGCTCCATCTTAAAAAAATAGGGACTCACAAAAAGGTCTATGAAAACTAATTAAAAAGACTTCAACGCGTCTTTTTCTCTCTTAATTTATATTGGAGTCTAAATGTTTCTAGCAGAACTTTTTATTTTTAATAACAATTTACTCTCCAAACCTAAAAATTGTTTAAATTACAAAATACAATTGTACCTAATAAATAAAGCAATATGAAAACCACGTAAATTGGCATGAAATTGAGGATAATCGATAGGTTAGCGCACAGACATAAAATAATTTTTTAAGCTTATAATTATCTTATATCTAATATCCGTGGACTGGCCACATTTCCATCCTTATGACTGCATTACAACTAAGTAATTATACTAATATTAAAAAGCCGAAGAATTTGTTTGTTTGGTTGAACGCCCTAATCTCATGAACGACTGGACCGATTTCAAAAATTCTTTCACTGTTGGATACCTACGTTATACCTGAGGTATGTACCATGGGCGAAGCCGGGCGGACTGTTAGTGTTAGATCATCATCATCATCATCAAATTTAATGTTGCTACTTACAGAGAAGTGAAACAACTGGCGGAAGAAAGAGAGGAATGGAAGAAGCTCCACCGACAAGAGCCCAGCTCTTAAATTTCATGATAGTGTTAGATATAACGATACAAATGGTATTTTCATAAGTTAGGTATTTTTTACTTAGACAAGGTATTTGGAAATATATTTTTTTTCTTCCATGGTATTTCATTTTACGCTCTACCTTAGCAACGTTATGAGCACATAGGAAGAAAACTTCATGTGTGTCAAAGTACCTACTGATCTAATTTTCCAACATGGTAGTAAAAGAATATCTAACTGTACTACGTAGTACATATATCTCCATGAACTGCACTCAAGAAATAATACATTAAAATGATTTGTACGCCATCTAACGCAAACGATATAAAACTATTACCGCACTACAACTATTTCCTGCAACCGTATTGATTTCTTGCCCACGTAACGTTCCACTACCTCTAACCGCACTCGTAGTTCTATGGTTTTAAACTAGCTGGCGGCACTTGCACCAGGGGTGGATGAACAAGGGCTTTGTGGCTGCAGACCAGGGCCCCGTGGTTAATGAGGGCCATATGGTGAAAAAAGAAACGCACCTGCCATCACACCAGAAAAGAGCACGCCTTCGGGTGTGATGACATAGAAGGATGGAGCATTGAAAAATCTATGTAACCAAAGCCAACATTAAAAGTCTTAGGTGCTTTCAGTAGCACACAATAGATTTATGTACGAACATCACTTGTGTTCACAGATAAAAATGCTAAACATGTCTGAGCGTTAATAAATGCGTTCGCTCACTGAACCATAGATGCATTGAAAAGAAACCGCAATATTTCCCTCAGGCCGAGAACGACAGCTCTCTAGTATGACAATTTCGTGAAACGACATCTTATTTATTTGAAAACTTCCTAGAATGACCATTTCCTAAAACGACAATTTCATTAAATAACCACTTCCAAAAACGACTACTTTGTCATTCATACAAACACTATGAAAAGAGTAATTGATTGATGTAACAACACAAATAATATCCAGTCAGATTTAACTTCCTACTACGGAACCCATGGTTGAGTAAGATAACATGTTAATTCTCTTTATTTAAGCACATGGAGCGCCGAAAGCAGCCGCGCCTTTTGGTGGTACCTCATGGGCGGACCAACTTGATGAACAAGTCTCCGCTGGCACGCGCTATACACACTCTTAACTTGATCGCGGACAGGATAGACATCTTCCAGTGTTCTCTGTGTGAATTTACAAAGGTTGCCTATAATATAATAAGTTATGATGTAAATAATTATTAAGTTATGCCTTTCTATTGTATTGGGTATACACCTGTAAGAATAGAATATGGTTATTAAATAAATAAATGCCTGAAAACTATGGTCTTATTAAGTTTTTTCATTTAAACCTAGTAGTCTATTTATGTTACCAAGGCAATCTGTTTTATTACTTTACTAGTATAGGTAATAGCTATCTGAGTATTTCAGTGTTTGTATGTAGATCAAGGGCAGTAATATGAGATTTGCCAGCAATAGATGGAGTACAAGGGTAAAATGACGTCACACTTTCCGCTTCCATCTGAGCTTTTATCGTAGGAGCTTATACTGCTGGCTGATTGTCAGAAAATAAAGGTAGTCATAATCGGTTTCCTCGACGATACTCAAAGAACTGTAATTTTTTTCGAATTCTTAGCATTATTCCGATAAATAATAAATAAATATGTATGGACAAATCACACAGATTGAGCTAGCCCCAAAGTAAGTTCGAGACTTGTGTTATGGGATACTAACTTAACGATACTATATTTTATAATAGATACTTATATAGATAAACATCCAAGACCCAGGCCAATCTGAAAAAGATCATTTACCATCTTGATCTGACCGGGGATCGAAACCAGGACCATCCGTGTCGCAGGCAGGCGTGTTGACCACTGCGCCACGGAGCTCGTCAAAAATAGGACGAGTCGTCAACGATTAGAATGAATGTATTTATTGCTTTAAACATGGTCATATGGTGATGGTAAATATCAAATTATGGAAACACACATTTAGTCATTACTGACATGCAATAGACAACGTTAAGGTGTCACGTGATATTAAAATACAGTTAAATATTAGGTAAATGTCAGTCTGCTTTCAATTATTTTACAATCAAACTAAAGTCCTTACATATTTTCTAGTGTCAGTGTTACATTAAGAGATGTCAATTTAAAAAATCAAGTAAGATAATTAATACTCAAAATAACTTAATTTAATGTCGCAAATATTCATCAACACTATAAAAACATTTGCTTGCAAGCCAGTTATAGAGATCCCTTTTGAATTTCTTTGCCGGTAACAGTTTAAATTTGCTGGGTAACTTATTATAAATTTTTACCGCCATTGCATAACAGTTTACGCTATACAAACTTGTTTTCATTATCGGGGTGACCAATTTCTCTGGGTATCTTCTACTAAATTTACTAGGTATATCATTATATTTAGTAAATAAATGAGGAAATAATTTAACGATTTGGCAAATTTCATAAATATACATACAGGGAAAAGTCAGCAAATTTAGGGTCTTGAAAAATGGTCTACAACTATCCCTGGTTACAGCATTACAAATTGCTCGGATGCATTGCTTTTGTGCGATAAATACTCTGTGAGCCTCAACACAGTTTCCCCATAAGCTAAGACCATATCTTATGTTAGAGGCAATATAACCGTGGTATGCTTGTATAGCCGTTTTTTGTCCAGCTACTTTTACAAGCCTTTTGAGTGCATATGTAAATCGATACAATTTCTTACACAAAGTGTTAACATGTGGTGTCCAAGATAGGTTGTTGTCCAAAACAATTCCTAAAAATGTAGTGGTTTTTTCTTCACATATTTTTTGATCATTATGTACTACATTTAAATTCATTAGATTTTTATTCTTTTTATTATGAAACTGCATAAATTTAGTTTTAGTTAAATTAACTTTCAAATTATTATTTTCTAGCCAGCTTATAATGTTATTTATCGTATTATTAATGTCATGATTATAATTATTCTTATTTTTATTGATGTCAGGGATAATAACCGCTATATCATCAGCAAAAAGAGTGCAGTAGTGTTTAGTTATATTTGGGAGGTCATTTATGTAAATAAGAAATAATAAGGGACCCAATATACTCCCCTGAAGAACACCCACTGCATTCAGCTCCCTTTTTGACCTATAATTCTCTTCCCTTTTACTATTATTATTTATAAAAGACAGTTCTACATATTGTGTGCGATTTTGTAAATAACTTTTTAACCAATTTAAAGCATGTCCTCTAATACCACACCGTTCACATTTTGTCAGTAGAATGTCGTGAGATACCATGTCGAAAGCCATACACATATCAAAAAATATTGTGGTTGTTGCCACTTTTTTGTCAACATATTCCATAATTTTAGAGATTAATTTGAAAGCAGCTAATGTTGTTGACTTTCCTTTTTGGAAACCATTTTGCTCTTCTTTTAGTATATTATGTTTGTTTAGAAACGACATCATTCTTTTATGCATTGCTTTTTCAAAGACTTTAGACAATATAGGTATAAGTGATATTGGCCTATAATTTTCAATGTGTGTTTTTTCATTTTTTTTATATATTGGCTTTACTTTGGAAGTTTTTAGAGCATCTGGATAAACGCCTTGTTCGAAAGATGCGTTTATTAAAAAGCATAAAATTGGAGCAAGAATATTGGCTGAGATTTTCATATTGAGAAGTTGTTCATATTGATGTGATGAGTGCTCCTTTTAAGCTAGAGATATATAGGTATATTCTGTGTTTTAAGTATCGGACAGGGTTTTAATAACATATTGTATAATTTGACTTTTTCCGTATACTGGTAATTGCTGTCTTACACATTCATGTATGCATGATGATTAATTGGTCTAAATAATTTAACATTTTCCTTCTAGGTATAAACGCTGATAGGTACGGAAATATAAGTATATTTCTGTGCCTAAGTTTTGCATACAAAATTGACCTTGAAGGTTCCAAAATAGCAAGCTTGGTTTAGCCAAAATACCTGTATAATTTTTGGGCCAGCAGAGATGACTGACCTAGCCATTATATTCTATGTATAACTTTTGAGACTACACTATGAAAAACATAGTGTAGTCTCAAAAGTTTCAGAATATAATGGCTGTGACATACGGATAGACAGACTAACAGACGGACATGAAGAATCTATAAGAGTTCCGTTTTTTGCCATTCGGCTACGGAAACCTAAAACCTATCTGCTCATCATGTTCGTCTCTCTTTGTGTTCTTCTGAATGTACAACTTTGTTTGTTTACTATCCTTGACATCTACCTATCCATACGTTACATTTACCGCCCTAAAGCTTTTACTATTAGTTATACTCTCTAGACATCGTCATGCCTTTATTGCAATTATCAAAAACTGGACAATTCTTCAATGCTTGTGTGCGTGACAGTTTTGTGTTAGCGCAAGACCCATGACAACTTATGCCATCAAATTGGTATCTAGCAACTACTACCTAATACATAGATTTAAAAAAATCGTCCAAATATTACTTATTCATAGGCTTGGTATGTGTTTACATCATAGTTTATGTTAGTTTTAGTTAAACACAGTTTTTAACCCTTTAAAGCTGAGTAGTAGAGTCTATCTAGACTTTTTATAACCTATGAGCACATCGTTGTTCCACTAACGCGGGCAAAGTGACAAACAAAGATTTTATATGAATTGCATGGTTAAAGATATACGCTAGATAAACAGATATCATATTCGTATTTTCCTGTATTATTTTGCTTTCCTGTGTCATACATATACACTCTTATTTTGAAATCAGTACACAAACTTTAAGGGGTGACTCAGCCCATCAACATGAACAACTTTTGATATGGGACCAATGCAGGGAACTGAAAAAAAAACTTTACATACTCATACAAAAGTGTCCAGCTGATCAGACCAAATGTATGGAAAAGGTAAAAATATTATTGAATTTTCAGCATTGGTCCCATAACCAAAGTTGTTCATGTTGATGGGCTGAGTCACCTCTAAAAGTTTGTGTAGTGAATTAAAAATAAGGGGGTATATGATGTCCATTTTCACTGATCTAATTGATCCATTTATCCTTTCAATGTGTTTGGTATTGAACTAAATGAAGAGCTTTTGATCTGTGATCAAGTCTGAAATCGAGAAATATTGACGAGCTTTTACTTAGTACGTACGTTGAACACCCAATGATCAAAAAATTATGGAGCAACTGATATTTTTTCTCGAATTCAGCCTGGTTCTCAGGATAATAGCTTTTCGCTTTTATGTCGAGAACTTGAATTTAAATTATTGGTAGCTCAATACCAAACACATTAAAGCAATATAATAATGACTGCGCAATGGTCAATGAGGAGCCCGATGGTCCAGTGGGTATGAGCTCTATGAGTGCTTACGTATGCTAAGCAACCCCTGGTGCAGTCCCCACTTGGATGGGTGACCGCAAGTGGCATAAAAATATCTCGAGCTCCTCCGTGCTTCGGAAGGCACGTTAAGCCGTTGGTCCCGGCTGTCATCGTTGATGGCAGTCGTTAAACTATGTCAGATGCCTTAAGGCAGCTTGAAAAATCTGACACCAGTGTTAGCCACTTACACATACGAAAAACAAAACACCGCGCAATGTTTTAATGTTTAGATAGTATTTATAACTTAGCCCGATCAACTATTACGTATTCTGTGGCCCGATAGAATTAGACATTGTTAATAATGCCCGCATCAATCATGGTCCATAACATACACACATCCGCCTTGTCTATGCGTACTCTCATTTACCTGAGCCCTAAAGGTAATACATATCTAGTATACCTATGTCAGTAATTTTATTAGAGGATCACGGCAATTGGCTAAGTGAAGCATGCTAGCGCAACTAGTGCGGTAGACTCGGTCAGTGCGGCTCGGAGCGCGGCTGTGCGCGGTGTGTGGTGGAACTGACTGGTGTGAACCGGATCGGGATGGCGCGCGCTTCCCTGTGCTTTCTGGCAGTTTTGTGCAGTTTTCTCCAGCAAGGTCAGTGGGTTTGGCGTCCGGTGACGAACGGGTTAGTAGGATGCGTTAAAAATGATGCGTAAAAAGATATAATTTTGAGGGAATAGCTGGTTTTGGAATAATTTTCTCGTGTTCTTGTATTTTTGAGCAGTTTCCTCCACCAATGTTAGTCAAGACTGAATTGCAATACTTTTAGAAGAAGTCTTATTTTAAGGAGGTACCTAACAAATGAAAGTTTTTCTTTAGGGTTCCGTAGTAAACTAGGAACCAAGTCGGTATTTTTTGCGTTTTTAATAGCATCTAAACTTCAATAGACTCTCTTTGCTTCTGAAACGGTAGTTCATTTCTTGTTTATTAAAACCAGTAGATGAAGGAAAGAAGGTCTTTAAAAGTGACATGAAAGTACTTAAAACCAGATTTTCAGAGATCGAAATATAATTCATGATTCAGATTGAAAGATAGACACTTCCAAAGTGATAACATGTGGGTTCCCCCTGTAACTACTAATGTAAGAGAGTAAAATACTTAAAATAAAAAAATATATGCGGTAGATCTCATTGGCCACTTTCAACGAACTTTTTGAAAAAAAAAATACATTTGGTGAACCGCAAATATAACTTTGTCATTCATACAAACACTATTTATAACAAAGTAATTTTTGCTGATAAATAATATCATTACGGCGGTATTTTGGTTATGCCTGCTACTACCGGACCTAAATGGGCGACTCGTACTTGGCCACTTTTTTCTCTATTTTCTTTGGAGTGGTGAGTTGAAGTCCTATGGAGCTGTCTCATCGATGTATTCAATCAGGCCTGTTTTAGAAAGAATTATTGCTAAAGGGGTTTTGTCTTTACATGGCCAACACTGGTGTCAGATTATAAAAACTGCGATAGCATCTGAGATAGCTTTACGACTGCCATCTAATGATGATAGATTACGAATAATTGAACTTAATGTTCCTTCCGTGACATTCCGGGAACGAATACGAATTCAAGGACACCTCAAACTTCAAAATCGGTCATGCTGTTTATGCTACAGAAGCGTCAATAACAACAGGCATACTATATATTTACATAAGTACAAAATAACCCAAAGGTTAGACGTGCTTCCGATTGATAATCGGCCCCAATGAAGCCCCATTGGGCCCGATCATCAGTTCTTTTTTAGTCTCAACTTCAGGAGCATGACCCCCTCAGTACTAACAGAGCCATATATTAGCCAGAGCAGTCAGAGGAATTGGCCTACACTCTCCACGCTCGCCAGACGGGTTGGAGGGGTCTCTTTGATGTTTATTAGCTTTGTTCAGCTCGTTTCTTAAGTCGCCTTCTACAATATCCACGGGAAGACTTGGACTTGGAGTGGTCTTATTCTACTCGGCCGACGCGGCTCGAAAGTCGGGTTTAAATAATACCAATGTCTATGTAAAGATTAGATATTTTAGTGTACTAGTATTTTGATTCCGTTCTCCACCTACAAGCCCACAATATGCTAAACGTGGCCTTTAGGTTTTATAGGCCTGGGCTCTGTGTACCCCGCAAGGGATAAAGACGTGATATTATGTATGTATACACTAGTATTCATGCCCGCCAATCTAGCCAGTGCTACATTCGTCTAACGATTTGCTACAGTCACAGCTCTCGGCCTCTAACTAGATGTATGAATAGTTCCGACATTAACTAGTCACCGCCCGCCCTTGCGCCCACGTCAAATTAGGCAAATTGGCCGGTAAACTACCTATTTCATTTTCAGCTAAATGGCGTATGGTATATTTCAGCTAAGTTTTGACATAACTAAAAATGATGCTGAGTAACTTTACTTCAGCAAAGATTTTCTCCGGAAGCAAGTATATAACGGTAGGTACCTAAAACTGATACTCTTTTTTTAATACCTATGTACTTATATCTTTATTGTAGGGAGATGTAAATTCAAAATTTTAGTTGCTCATCATTTAAAAGGGCTCTTATGGTAATATACAATAAACAGTTTGTATAACAGTCTTATTCACGTAAATGCTTTCGTGATCAGAATGCTTTTATAAAAAAACCGGCCAAGTGCGTGTCGGGCCACGCGCAGTGTAGGGTTCCGTAGTTGCGAATGACAACTTTGAGTTCACACTGTTTACACTCGCACCTCACAGTTTAACGACCAAAAACATCTTACAATGAAGACTGTATGAAATTTTACATTTTCGAGTACATTTTATAAGTTGGTTGCCTATAACTTTTTAGTTTGCACTTAGTACCTAGCTCTGATAGTTTTCCTTTCAACTTCAGTATATATACTACTGTTGTAATTTTTTTCACGTATCCATATATAACCGTTTAGCAGATAGAGGGGGAGGACACGTACCTCTAACAAAATTTTGCACTTTAAAACCAAATATTTCGGAAACGGATCCCTAAATCGAAAAATGGTGGTCTCAACCTCACAATATTTTTCAAAGACCTATTTAACGATACCCCACACGATGGGTAAATAGAGAAAAAAAAATACTCCCCCACTTTACTTGTATGGGAGCTACCCAAAAAAATTTTTTTTTTCAAGATTTTATTCTACGACTTTTTTGCCATGATTAATATACACACTCATACCAAATTACAGCTTTCTAGTACTTATAGTCTCTGAGTAAAACCGCGGACGGACAGACAGACAGACAGACAGACAGACAGACAGACAGACAGACATGGCGAAACTATAAGGGTTCCTAGTTTACTACGGAACCCTAAAAAGCCACATCATGCATTTCCTAATGGTACATGGTTTTAAAAACTGATCTACTCTGCATATATGTATGCAGATAATTTTTATAGCCATGAATCGGATCGGTCGAAGAGTGGAGAAGTTTTACGAGCTGCGTTTGCGTGGGCGGTGTTTTAAATCAGTTCTGTTTATTATTGTTAACCGACTTCAAAAAAAGTAGGTTACCAATTCGACCCGTACGTTATATTTTCAGAATAACAAAATTTTTGTATACGTTATTCTATATCAGCTTTTTAATATGTGTGTCAAATTCCTAAGTGTATGTATGTATATTTGTATGTTGGTCGACGCATATCTAAAATATTATAAGTTGGATTGAATAATTCTTATTTAAATTGTAGCGACTTGTGAAATAATTTAAGGATCATCAAAATCGCCTCAGTAAAGATAGAGCTCTTTCATGCAAAAGAGTTGAATGTCAGTAGTTCTTAGTCCTCAAATAGTCGAGTAGAGAGTAGGAGTAGTTAGTAGTACCTACTCAATATTTTAATATTTTAGGGGCAAACTATTTTTTTTAATATTCAATACCTCGTCAATTACAGAGTGATGTCTGTCTGAAAAAACTTTTTGCGCTATATCTGTATTCAATACATACGTTCTCAGTTCATAATCTTTTATAGTAATAGTTTACTGTACTTTTCGAAGCAAATAAAAATGTAGAGTAAGCTATTTCTTGTTCTTGAGAAAATGAAAAACTCAGAAAATACCAACTGCTTTTCTCTCCACGCTGACCGCAAAAGAGCGGTCAAGGGATTGGGAATCACGTTATAAGCGATGAGGCTAGCAACCCATCACTATTTTGATTCCGCTTTCCACCCTTTTAACGCCCACTAACACGCTAAACATGGCCTATGGGTTTATGACCTTCGGCTCTGTCTAATCCGTAAGAGATAAAGACGTGATATGTATGTATATTGTATATGTATGTAATTTGAATAAGTCCTAATCCAGCACTGGTTATATGACGTCTTCCTCGGACCCAGATATTACTTTATAATTTGATCGAAGAAAGATCGCATACAAGCTAATTACTTGGGGAGTGCCTCAAAGTGTAGGCGGCTTCTAGGCCACAGAGTAAACATATATCTAGCCTGTGGTTTTAACCTCTAATTAAGTTTTATCTAAACTAATATCATAAGTGCCGAGTTTGTCGAGCTCCGTGGCGCAGTGGTTACCACGCCAGACTGCGACACGGGGGTCCCGGGTTCAATCCCCGGTCAGGTCATGATGGAAAACGATCTTTTTCAAATTGACCTGGGTCTTGGATGTTTATATAAGTATATGTTATAAAATATTGTATCGTTGAGTTAGTATCCTGCGACACAAGTTCACAACTTACTGTGGGGCTAGCTCAATCTGTGTGATTTGTCCTTATATATTTATTTATTTTATTTATTGATTTATTAAGTGCGAAAAAGAGTTTGTTTGCACGCATGAAATTCTGCATGAAAGCTCTGGCACACGAGTAGATTAAACGGTAGAGTACTTACTATGCTGCTACTTAGCAGAAGTTAGTACTGTACCGTCTTCTCTACTGTTTCTATGTTACCGCGAGGTAATGGTTTGCAGGGACTATATAATTTTGTTAATATTTTAATTAATTTTAAGTAGGTTTAATTATGATTTAAAATATAGCAAATTTGATTACTTAAATCACAGGAAAAGGTGGTGGTAGAGTAAACTTCTATACTATAAATTCTTTTTAAAATAATTATAGTCAGTCTGGTAGATTTTTGAAAAATATGGACATGTATTTTTTTTGTCAATCATACATAAATTGATAAAGTTAGCCCGTTATAGTTCCGCGTGACGTCACTGACCGATACACTTTTTACCGGTTAATGAGCGCCTGTATTTTGATGCGTTTTATCTTTATAATCTTTTGATTGATTGTAAAAAGAAAAATACGTACTTACCTAATATTTTTCGCATATTTATAGAACGGATTAATTATTTTAAGATTTTTTTTAGGAGACATGCCTAATATGTAGAAATTTTAAACAATTATTAACGTATCTTGTCTTCACAGGTCTTGCCCTCCACTGCTACGAATGCAACAGCAACTACGAGCCATCATGTTTCGAAGAACCACCTATAGAAAAGAAAATCCTATGCCCAGAGAAATTCACAGACCCTGTTTGCAGGATTATAAAAGAGGAAGTGAAGATAAACGGCACCTATAATACTAGAATTATCAGGAGCTGTGGTCAGAAGGACAAGACGGATGCTGAGGTAAGACTAATAATTTGAGCCGTGCGGTACCCACGGATTAGCAAGCTGAAGTGGCAATGGGCTGGCCATATTAGCGGCAGAACCGATAACCGATGGGGCAAACGAGTTCTTGAGTGGAGACCGCATCTCGGCAAACGTAGTGTAGGACGTCCTCTGGCACAGTGGAGTGATGATTTGCGCAAGATGGCTGGCAGGAGCTGCAGTGGATGCGAGCAGCCGAGGATATATCTCGATGGCGTGCAATTTTGTAGGCCTATGTCCAGCAATGGACGAGTATAGGCTGATGAAGATGATGATGATGGTACCTATGGATCTAATGATTGTTTGTTTTTCGTGTCTGTGAGTGGCCAATACAGGCGTCAGATTTGTCAAGCAGCCTAAAGGCATCTGACATAGCTTTACGACTGCTATTCATGATAGCAGACTGGCACTAACGGCTTAACGTTGCTTCCGAAGCACGGAGGAACTCGAGATATTATTATGCCACTTACATTTATGCCTTTTCATACTTAGTCCAATCAGCTGATCGGCCAATTATTATTATTTTTGTTGTTGTTGTTTCCAAAATATATTTGAGAGTAGTTCCGTATCAAGTACTAAAACTGCTGTAAAAATTTTGATACCGTTTAAAAAGTCGCTCGGTTTAAGTATAAAGTGCCGTGTGGTTCCCGGCAGAGTAGAATAGGACCACTCCAAGACTTCCCGTGGATGTCGTAGAATGCAACTTAGGAAACCCAAGCTCAACAAAGCTTATATGTTTATAAGCTTTGTTTAGCTTATGTTTCATCGCCTTCTTAAAAGAGTCTCCTTCCCGTCTCTCCAGCGTGGTAAATGTAGATTAAAACCTCTGAATGCTCTGGCTATATCGCTCTGGTAGTACAGAGGGGCACGCTCCTGCAGTGGAGACTAAAAAAGACCTGATGATGATGATAAGTCTCTCTCATCTGATCGTTCTCCCGGTTGCATCCTCAGCTGGAGTACTTTGGAGCCCGGGGTCGCTTTTCGGCTTTTCCTTTTCCACTTCGCACAGTGTTCGGCATCCTTAGTTGTAAGACTATTGGCGATAATGGTGATCATCATCATTTCGTGTAGGTGACACGGTCAGTCGACCATGCACACCCCGGTGTCAGAGTTCTTCGAAACCACCTGTCGGCCTCTGACGTGGTTCCTTTGACGACTACCACATGGCAGCCGGGACCACCGGCTTAACGTGCCTTCCGAAGCACGCAATCATCTTTCTTATCAGACAATCAGGTGATTCATGCCTGCAATGTCCTAACCAAACTGGAAACAACTTAACAAAGTATGCTTCCCGCGGGAATCGAACCCACGACCCCCGGGTCAACAAGGCAAACGCCTTAACCACGCCATAATGGTGATAAGTATAAGTAATTAAAAAATCTTTCACAGAAACCATGCTACCGCATATCGGAACACGGGGTGGACGACCAGCGGATATGTTCGTGTACCGAGGACGGCTGCAACTCCTCGTCCACGCCGGCCGCTGCTGTGCCGTTGCTGCTGCTCACTGTACTCTCATTATGGTTGTAAAATAAGGACTGTCACCATAAAAAACAGAACGCTGTTGTGCTGCTGCTGCTCACTGTACTCTGACTATGGTTGTAAAAGTTCTGTCACCTTTAACTTGAAGACAGCGTGTTGTACACAACATAAAAATAAAGTTACCTACTTTATTGATACTACAGGACATACCACAATTATTTTTGAGAGTCGTTCATTCATTTGACGAATATCAACATTAAGGATGCTATCTGACAAGTAAAAACTGCAATGTATGTTGCCAATGGTGACAGTATCAGTCTACCCTCTTTCATAGATTTTTATTGCAAAAGTTTCTATGCTTCGGAAGGCACGTTAAGCCGTTGGCCCCGGCTGTCATCATTTATGGCAGTCGTAAAGCTGTGCCACATGCCTTTAGGCAGCTTAAAAATCCACTATTATCCACACCAGTGTTGGCCACTTACACACACAATAAATAAACAACAATCATTGCAAAAGTTTTTATTTTTGATACAACACCGACAGTGTAATACTCGGGGTTCGTTTGCAATTCTTCTGTCAGCCTGAGATAATTAATAGCTACTGCATTTCCAAAATATCTAACAAATCTCAAAATTAATCATGGTTAGTCTAGTAAGTATCAACAACATTACAGTGATTGTGATAGCGAACACAGATTCAGATTTTTTTAAATTATAAAATAAAAATAGTAACACAAGATTACATTCAAATGTCATAATAAGTTACTACCGCGAATGTTTAAAATCATATAGATAGGAACTTATTCAATAATTTTATTCGTTATCCATGGCCGCAAACTTTCAACAAAGGTTTATTCAGGAAATAATAACGGTATTGCAATGAAACAGCAAATAATAGGCTTTGGAATAATAGGCAATTGCATGAAATAATCTTTTTTTAAATGTATTAGTTTGGTGAAAATAATACTCACGCGCGGCCGTTGACACCGAATACCCTTGTTCATCAACATTAATGGCAAAACCAACAATACAGTCGATACATACGAAGGAATAGATGGGTAACGTACTTAAGAGTCCCACGTAAAGCCGCAATCCCATACAAACGTAGTTTCGTTTTAGTTTTACAACAGTTAAGCCAATCTCAACCAAATTTCGTACATACGACCGGATGAGGGATATTGATGTTTATAATCAGATTTCAATTTTAAAAACAATACCTATACAAAATTACAGCGAGTACAAGTTTTCGATACGAAACTTCAACTCGCTGTAATTTTGTATAGGTATTCTGTGAGAGTGTGGTACGTCGATTTTCTAAATATAAATAAATATAAATATATACGGACCGTAAGAGCCGGCGGCCCATTTATGCTACTAGCAAAAGTGATTGTCGCCGGAAGCGTGGCTCTACCATAACTAAAAGTCAGTATAAAGTCAGGTTTTTGAAAAAAATATCGTTAGGTCAAGTGACCGAAAAATATTGCATATTTTTGTGATCGATCATTAATGAGTTCTTCGTCAGAACATTGTTAACATCCTGTGCTTTGTCAACTGTAATACATGATGTCTAATTTTAAACGTAATTATTTAACAAACTATTTTTTGTTTGTAACTATTGTAAAACTTTCGTGTTTAGACACATAATTATGTATATGTCGCAGTCATTTGGTTGAATCTGCTATTTGATTGAATGACTAGCGCGTTCATTGAATGACCACGTTTAATTGAATGACTAGGCCAAACGTTGATTGAACTAGCGTCGCTAAGCGTCCAACTACTTAGCGGATTGTAACATAGCCCTTTGAACAGAGCGGACATAAAATCAGTCAGGTGATTTAAATTTAGTTCATTTTTTTACCACTGCGACGCTAGTAGTCACCAAAACAAATATGGCGTCAAACAGCTCGAACAGATGGCACGGTGTTAATATTTTTGCCGATTAAATTTACATAAAAGTGCGAGGACATTATGGATTTACCTATTATTACGCCGCCGCCGGCTACTTTAAAAACTAAGAAAAATGAAATCATGCTACCACCTATTACAAAGTCTAACAACGCTAAATGACATTCATTCAGTCAAGACGTTGAACGTTTCAATCAACGACTTGACGAGTTGTCCTTTAGTCATTCAATTAAACGTGGTCATTCAATGAACGCGCTAGTCATTAAATCAAATAGCAGATTTAACCAGATGACTGCGACATATATAAACAAACTTAGAACCTATTCTATTTATTTGTTTCCGCTGACGTTTCGATGGAGTTACATGTATCGTGGTCGCAGCGAGACTCGCTCGCGAAATCCTGTATAATATTATGTTGATTAAAATGATTTAATTAAACAAATGCGAAAACATTGCAATGCATTGTGTAGGTATATACTTATACCATATATTTTTCTATATAAAACTAAACAAAGATAAAGGCAAACCTTACTATGAGAAAGTCTCAACACAGTACAGACTGTCGGATTCAGTATAACAAGACCAATTGCGACTTCCGGCGACCGCGCCATGGTTATATTGGTGACACAATCGAATTAGCAGGATTTATACTACGCGAGCCTGCGACTCCACTCACATTATACTAGATTTAAGGTCAGGGTCAATAGGCGTTATGGTAAATATCTAGTCATGATAAAAGATGTTTTAAATATATATTTTTAATCGTTTTAAATAATGCCGTAGTACAGACGATTATAACATTGATTCAGGATTTGTAAGTAAAGAGGCAAATGTCTACTTTGTTTTGATAAACGTTTATTTCATTAATTTAGACCATGGATTTAGTTTTTTTTTTTTTTTATTAAGAGATGTTAACCTTTATGTCGACTTTGTAAAAGTTTTGTTATTGGTTAAGAATACCGTTAAAGTTTCTGATACTTCGAATACTTACTATGACAGGTTTAATTTTAAGAATATAAATTTAATTACCTTTTCAAAAGGCCGATGTTTTGGAACTCACTAAACTTTGATCATCTAGGTGTCAAAAACTGTAAATAAATGTGCTTTTTTTTAAATTTTATTGTAAGAAGAAGTTAATAGTAAATGTAATTAAGGCGCTCTTATAGTAACACTAGCGCCTCCCAGCAGTTAAATTCCTTAAATCATAAATTGGATCGAATTTTAAAAATCTAACAAGTACAAAACTACTAAATTACCTATAGTATTTTTTGTATATTACAAGTAATTTACTAGTGCCATATTTAAAGAATAAAATCAGTTAACGCCAAAAGTGGCCACTTTTGGCGTTAACCTGTTTTTCTCTTATTTTATCAAACGAATATTAGTGAAAATGAATTAAAAAATACTACAAGTAATTTACTAGTTATGTACTTGTTAGATTTTTAAAATTCGATTTAATTTAGGATTAAAAGAATTAGTTGCTGGGTGGCGCTAGTGTTACTATAGGAGCGCCTTAAGCCTTCTAAGTTATTTCGTTTAGGCGATACAAATTGTGTAATGGTATTTTTCCGTACTTAACTACCTCTACTTAAAATTGAAATTGTAGGGCCCTTCACTTAAATTTGTTTAAAAAGAAATGCAAATATATTTTTTATAATTGTTGTTTTATTATTTCAGATCCTCTGCATTATCCCTTGAACGTCCTGACTTTGGGCTTATAAAAACATTTATTGTGCTGTTTTATCAGAATGTTTGAAATTTTAATCCAAAAATTGTCGTATTCTGATTAGCTCATGTAATGTATTGATTTGTTAGTTATATTAAACACGGAACTTTTAAGAAAATCAATGTCAATCAGAATAAGTAGACTATGTTAATTTTTATTACGAAATTTGAGTCCACTGCAGATATTCCAAAAGGTTCAAAATTACTCGTAGTTCACTTCCTAAGATTAAGGCAATCGTAACTTAATCTTTATTATTTATCAAGAGCATAAGATTATGAGATAAAAACTCAATAGACAATGAACAAGTAAAATATAACATAGAATTTAAAACCATTAAAAGCACACAGTTGAAGATTGTCCAAAAACCCTTTACTCCAACAGGGTTGGCGTCAGGTGGTAGACAGCCGGCCGTTAAAACGTAAACCAAGTCATTTATCAACATGAACTCTGTCATATGAGCAATTGCCTGAGGCAATTGCCGACTCCAGTCTCTGACGCTCTATGGCTAAGGATGCAACCGGGAAGATGATGAGAATTCTTTTAAACATTGAAGTAGAATCTGTACTCTACGTGTGAGGTCCCAACTCACCCAGCTCTTGTTAGAGCCCACATAAAATAAATAAGGTAAAGAAAGTGTCCCTTCCATGCTGGTCTGGGAGAAAAGAAAAAACGTAGAATGTACCAGCTGCTTCTCTTCCCACGCAGATCGTAAAAGCCGATCGAGGGAATGGGCATCAGGAATCATGTCTATAGGCGATGCGGCTAGCAACCCATCACTATTTTGATTCTGTTCTCACCTACAAGCCCACCAACATGCTAAACGTGGCCTCAAGGTTTTACAGACCTGGGCTCTGTCTACCCCGCCAGGGAAAAAGACGTGATAGTATGTATGTATGTATGTAAGTGTTGCTTAGCGGCGAGAGAGAGGTAAGGCAGGTAGGAAATTAGGACAGAGAAGAACAGTAGTTCTCTACACAACATATCTAGGAACAATGGTTAAGATTGTGTCAGATGATGATGAAGGGCTGTGAAGAATATTTTGAAAATGAAATTTAAAAATGTACTTAATTTAGATTAAATAAAGGTGGACAGGATAATGGTGCTCTAGAAATGAGGGGAAAAGCAACATGCATGAAAGTATCATGCAGCATCGATACATACGTACAGTCCGAACCAAATTATATGGCGCCTCGAAACATCGTGCGAGGCGATGCGCAGAACACAATATTAGGTTCAGCGGGGCGAGCGCGGGGAGGCGGGGCACGTTCTGGAGTGCTATTTTTGAACGCGTGACTCACTAAAGCGCAAGTCGTGCACGCCTACAAGTCACACTCGTCTTCCCAAGTCATGAAATGCCATTTTGCCATATTTTTGAAACCATCGTTTGAACTGTGCTGCCAACCTTCAACGAAAATATTTCATTTCTTCTTATTTCACGCAGAATTTTTTTTGAACTTTTTTAAGGTTATTAAAGATTTTTAAAATGTTTTAAAAGTGTAGCGTCAAATGGAACGTAAAATGATGACAGATGAACTTCGAATGACAGGAAGTGACTTTGACATAAAAGCGTTCGTCGCCTGCGGAAACGAGCGGTCTCAACCGCTCGTTGCAATCACTCGTCAACGCATGATTCAAAAATGCGGCCTTTTGGAAACACTCGCGTCAATCACTCGTTTAGTGAGTCACGCGTTCAAAAATAGCACTCCTGCGCAGCTAGCAGCTGATATCCGAGCCGCCATAAATTTTGCTTCACACTGTACCTACTACAATGTGTGAGAGAATTATTTACTGACAGACAGACAGTACATTCAACTGATAAATTAGATTCAAGTACAGCTCGCCGCTACACACTAATGCCCGCGAGAGACCTCAACTTGGGTACTTGGTCGCGGGCCGGCGTGCGGGAACTATCATGGAAAGACTGGCCTTTGGACTCGTCATTTTGTTTGGACTGTTTGAATATGGTAAGTTATTTGAACTATTTATCTTGGATTATAGTTAATTTCTTTTAGCAGGTTTAGTTATAGTTAACATGAATTATTAAGTTGTTTTTTTTTAATGTCTATCAATTTTATTCAATGGTTATTATAAATTAAACTATAAATATTTACAAAAGGAAAGGGAGAGCCGTAAAAAATGTATATCATACATTTGAATTGCTTATTTATTACATCTTTTAAGCACGATTATAAAAGTTAAATGACAAAAGGCGGACTTATTACAGTATACAGTCAAACCAAAGAGACAGTTTAAATGTTGTGAATTTTAAAGATATTTTACTGATTGCTAAATTGCACCCAAGATATTGGTTGTAGGTGTCGTGTTCCCTTTTTAACTCTGTATATTACTCTGGAAAAGATAGAATGAGAAGCAAGTGAAGATACTTTAACTCAGAAAATATTTTTAATAAGTTTATCGTAACATTTATTTGAATTTAATTTTTATTCCGGGATGAGAGCTAGTCTGTCTTTGTCCGTAGTCACATTCTCACACATGTTAATACTTATAGGTTCAAAAGTTACGCCGTGAAAGCGGAACAAAGAAATAAACAAACAAACTCACTTTAGCATTAATAATATTAGTTGGGGTTTTAGTATCAAGGACTGAACTACTAATAAGAAGCTTTTCCTTGTGAACTTGAAAAGCTATGAGGCAAAGAAAAATACATTATCCTTAATTCCCGTAACTGTTTTTGTTTGTATGTCTGTCACATGATTCTAGATTTCTGTAAGATATTTATCACATTGCGCGCGCTACTTGTGATGGATAAACCTAGACTAATTAATTACGGATGATAAATTGATTAATTTATTTGCGAACATTTTCTTTGTTCCTCGCACGCATCAAACACGCGAACATTGCGGGACGGATTTATTATAGCACTTAACATATAAGTAACAATATATTTATTGCACGACACAGTTTATAGCTTACTGTGGGGCTAACTAATTTGTTCTATATTTATTAATTTACTATTACAAATTAACAAAAGTACTTTATAGAAATAAAGATTATTGTTTTTCTCCGTGGCGCAGCGGTCAACACGCCTGCCTGCGTCACGGATAGTCCTGGGTTCGATCCCCGGTCAGGTCAAGATGGAAAATGATCTTTTTCAGATTGGATATTTATCTATATAAGTATCTATTATAAAATATAGTATCTTTGAGTTAGTATCCCATAACACAAGTCTCGAACTTACTTTGGGGCTAGCTCAATCAGTGTGATTTGTCCGTATATATTTATTATTTATTTATATTTAGGAACACGAATTACATCACAATAAGATTGGAAACGATGACAGCTGCAGAAGTTAATAAACTGTGTCGCAGATGTCAACGCCCACCTACAATATAGAGTATAATTTGTCTCTAGTATATTAAATAAAATAATAATAATAAAGAAAAACATTGAATTTAATTTATACAAAATATCAAACATTATTGTATGTTGTTGTGAACTTGTGAGTACTTGTGAAAGTTGCGTTCTTATTGATATGCAATCTTTAAGAGGCTTACAGCACCGAAACTAGCGACGCCCGTTACTTAATTCTTGTTCTCCGAAAAAAAGAACAAATTGAAAAAATCTACGTAAGTACTTCCTTAGTAAATTACTTGTAGTATTTTTAGAAGAACTTTTCATCGACATCAGCATTTCAGATTGAGAGAACTATTCATTACCGCCAAAAGTGGCCGCTTTTGGCGGTAATGCGTAGTTCTCTTGATTTACAAAATACAAAATCATGAAAAGCAATACAAAAAATACTAGAAGTCATTTACTAGTGAAGTACTTACGTCGATTTTGTCAATTGGATCTTATTTATTAGTAAAAGAAATAAAATCAGGGGTGGCGCTAGTTGGCTGGTGTATAAGCGCACAGAGCTATGACTACGAAAGAACGAGTGGTGCAGCTATACAAATAATAAATAACAGTATTTATAAATTACAAAACACTAGTTAAGGCGCTTTCAATCTCAAAAAAAAAATCAAAATAAATGATTACATCAAAATAATTTCAAAAAAATATTTAAAACCTATGAAAATAAAATGGCAAATATCTATATCTAGAAAAGGTTTCGTCGCGAATCACTTGATGTTTTCAGCGATAATTACCATTTTTTTTTACATCTATATAAAGTAAAAGTTACTGAGCAAAATGGATACCTAAAAATATTACAATATTTGGTTATAATTAAGGAATTATAAACCGACAAAAAGTGGCCGAAATGACAGATACGGGTTCGAACTGAGATCGCCTACCGGCATCGCCACTTTTAACCTTATTTCATTACCAGTACGTACTATTATCGCGCGATTACCATTACGTACTATTATTATTAGGTGTTACAGCGCCTTAATAAACTGGGTCACATCTATCTGGCAGAATTTTGATGTTTCGATTTTCATATAGCATAACCGACATGGTGTAAACTTATTAGAACGAACATTTTCAATAACTACATCTATATTTATACAGTAAACTACAAAATTATCTAAGAAAATGATAATGAGAGAAAGCATAAATAAACATAAACAATGGTTAATGAGACAGATAAAGAGGGAGAAAATAAAAATAAAAGATTTTGATAACTGCTCACAGTAAGAGAAAATGCAATTAGGTTTGCGAGTTAAACTATGTATGCAGTATGTCTGTAGACATAGATCATGACCTTAGTTAATATTATGGATGCTTTTCAGGTTAACAAGTAGAATTATTTCAATAAATTAAGACCCGACCGTCTTTTTGATAGTTTACGTGTGCTATATTGATTTTTTGCTGACGTTATTACTCCGGGGAAGAAGACAAATTCAAGGATGCCTCACTCTTTAAAATAAATAAGCCAATTTGGCTACATAAGGCGACAATGGAACGGAACAGACATACTTACATACAAACACTAGCAGTCCAACCCGGCTGCGCTCGGGCATGTATTACCTATAAATCGTAATCCTAACTAATATTATTAACACGAAAGTGAGTTTGTTTATTTATTTGTTTGTTTGTTACGCTTTCACGCCGTATCTATTGAACCGATCATCATGAAACTTTGCATACCCATAGGTTAGGGTATTGAGAAAGACATAGGCTATATATCACGCGGGCAAAGTCGCGGGTAACAGCTAGGTACCTATAAACCTTCCTCATGAACCACTTTATCTATTGGGGAAAAAACCTCATGAAATTCTTTGCAGTAATTTTTTACTTTATCACGAACAGACAGACATACGCGGCAGAGGACTTTGTTATAATTTTTAGTGATAGTGATACGCGCAAAAGAACATTACCCTCTTTCTGGGTGGATTAGTCAGGTAAAAAAGGATGATCGCAGTTGGAAGCGCGGTTAAAACCAAAACTAGTTTTAGTATGCCATGTGTTTCCAGGGTTCGCCATCATGTGCTACGAATGCAACAGTGCCATCAACCCGCTCTGCGCCGAAAAGCATCTCCCTGACAACATGAAGAGGAACTGCTCAGACCTGGACCGAGGGGTGACCCACACCCTGTGCAGGAAGATCATACAGCACGTGGACTACGGCATGGTCAATGGCCAGCTGCCTACCAGTCGCGTCGTCAGGTCTTGTGGATGGGACGAGACCAAATATAAGGTATAGACTACGGGATCTACTACATAAACACATATTCATCATCATCATCTCAGCCAGACAAGAAGTCCACTGGACAAAGGTCTCCCGTCAAGGATTTGCAATACGACCTGTTGGAAGCAGCCTGCATTCAGCGCCTTCCTGCGACCTTTATCAGGTCGCCCGACAACATGAAGAGGAACTGCTCAGGCCTGGACCGAAGGGTGATCCACACCCTGTGCAGGAAGATCTCACAGCATGTGGACTACGGCGTGGTCAACGGCCAGCTGCCTACCAGTCGCATCGTCAGGTCTTGTGGCTGGGACGTGACCAAATAGAAGGTATAAATAAATATATATACGGACAACTCACATAGATTGAGCTAGCCCTAAAGTAAGTTTGAAACTTGGTTTATGGGATACTAACTCAACGATACTATATTTTATAATAGATACTTATATAGATAAACATCCAAGACCCAGGTCAATCTGAAAAAGATCATTTTCCATCTTGACTTGACTGGGGATCGAACCCGGGACCATCCGTGTCGCAGGCAGGCGTGTTGACCGCTGCTCCACGGAGTTCGTCTATATACGAGTACATACACACTCATCATCATCTCAGCCACAAGAAGTCCACAGCTGGACATAGGCCTACTCCAAGGATTTCCAATACAACCGGTTGGAAGCGGCCTGCTTCCAGCGTCTTCCTGCGACCACCTGGTCGGTGAGTGTCCAATTCTGCGCTTGCCGGAACGTGCTCGCCATTCAAGCCTTTTTACCCCATCGGCCATCAGTTCTTCGCGGTACATACATACTATCGCGTCTTTATTCCTTGGGGTCCGAGGGGTTGACAGAGCCCAAGGTAATATGAACCAAAGGCCACGTTTAGCATCGTAGTAGACGCAAAGATGGAAAGCGGAATCAAAACAGTGATGAGTTTCTAGCCGCATGGCTTATTGGTGAAAATTTTAGGAAACACCTTAAATTTTCACCCAATCCCTTGACCGGTTTTTTACGGCCCCCAAGGTTTTTTATTATGGGGGAGTTTTGCCCTTGTTTTGCCATACCTACTTACTACCCTTGGCAGACGGGTGAGCGCAGTTTTTTCGGCTTATATCGGTTCCGACGCTGATGTCCATCGAAACCGTTTTTAGGGATTTATACAAAAAATGAAAAAACGGAAACCTAATAGGATCACTCGTGCATCTGTCTATCTATCCATACGTCTGTCACAAACAATTTGCTTCGAATATACTGGACCAAATCAGGTGTCGTTTGGAAGGCTGGTGTAATCCTATAACCCAAACCCAGATAGGCAAAGTAATTTATTTTTAAATAAGGGCCATTTTTGGGACAAATTAGGAACTAGAAAAAAGTTTTGCAAGCCTTACTGTGTCATATTCTCAAATGAAAGGACATGTTACGAGGATCTCAAATATATTTTAGTTATAATTGTAAAATAAGTATGTAGTTTGATTTTATACATGAAAGAAGACGAAAATTGACCATTCCAAGATGGGAAACGATCTTTTTCAGATTGGCCTGGATCTAAAAGTCAAAAGGCAATTTTTTTTATTCAATATTGGATACATGTATCTCTTCTTGAAAGTCATATTTTTCTCTTTTATCATTTATTTTATATGCAAAATCGAAGAACTATATCATTTCGGAACGACCACTGGTGAGAAGAATACGCCGAAAGAAACTCAATACAAAATCTTGGATGTCTATTTCTATAAGTTCTATTATGATATATATAGTTCCGTGTGGTTCCCATCAGAGTAGAATAGGACCACTCCCAAGTCTTCCGTGGATATCGTAGAAGGCGACTTAATAAACATAATTTAAAATATTTTTAACAAAAAAAACAATAACCGACTTCAACTCTATCAATTTGTTCAAGAATAAAATGGAAAGTAGTGTAAACCAAACGGCATTACTGTATAATTTTTATTTTATTTTTGTGTATTTTTTCAAAAAGCGCTCGACACATTTCGATAAAAAAAATATGGGACCATCTGTAAAGTATATTACTTATCGAACAAAAAAGAATTACTTAAATCGGTTCAGGCATCTTCGAGGAATCGGGGAACATACATAAAAAAAATAAAGATTACGACGAATTGAGAACCTCCTCCTTTGTTTGAAGTCGGTTAATAAAGAGAGCTTATAAACATCATAGAGACGTCTCCAACCCGTCTGGCCAGCGTCGAGAGTGTAGGACAAATCCTCTGACTGCTCTGCTCTTATTTAAGGATCTGGAAGTACAGAGAGGGACGTGCTCCTGCAGTGAAGACAAACAAGGACATGATGATGATGATGATAAAATATAGTATCGTTGAGTCGGTATTCTACGACACAATTTTCTGTTTGATTTACTTTTTATATATAACTAGCTGTTACCCGCGACTTTGCCCGCGTGATATATAGCCTTGTCTTTCACAGTACCCTAACCTATGTGTATACAAAATCTCATGATGATCGGTTCAGAAAATAGTGCGAGAAAGCGTAACAAACAAACGCACTTTCGCATTTATGATATTAGTTAGGATAATATTACACTCAAGAAGAAAAGAATATTGCGATGATTAAATGCATATTTTTCCTCTGTCCAGGGTGCTTGCTACCACCGCTCAGGATACGGGGGCCGGCAGGAGGTGTGCTCCTGCACCAAGGATTTATGCAATGACGCTCACACGACGACTGTCTCAATTGCTGTCCTCCTAACCACCACATTTGTGTTTGTATTGAAATAACTATTGTACGACCAATTATTAAATAAATATTTTATTTATTGATGAAGTTTTGAGAATACTGCCAAACGAAACATATCGCATTAAAACAGTTAAAGTATTAACAAATCGGGGAAAAATGTCGTTTGTCCTTATCATAGATCAGAATGGTCCTTATACAGACTGAAACGAAATTATGTAAGTAAGATTTTCCTTGTTATTTATTCGAAAAAAGTTATAGAGAATCCTGTAATAATTTGTAAAATATGAGTTTATATTGAACTGAATTAAAGATGTTCCATCTACGCTTAACTTTAAATTATTTATGCACCTCTCGCAAAAATATTTTCACCCTTTTTTCTGTGTAGTGTATACTAACCTCAGGATTTAGTAGCGACCTGCATGGCGGAAACATTTTGGCTGGTCCCGGAAAAGTAAAAACTTGTGACATTTACAAACAAATGAAGTGGATCATATGGTAAATTTCATTTATTGGCAAGTCTTTGCACTGCACATCGAGGAAAGCGAAATGTTCACGAAAATAATTTTCTGTAGAAAGAAACTCAGTTAGACTTAAGGAAGACTTGCAGTGCCCCATTTCAACCAAATCGGAAATCATAGCGGTTATTTCGTAAGAATAAAACATTTTGTAACAACTTGAAGTTCTTGACAAGCAGTTTTAGTTTTTTTAATATGTTCTGAGCGCCAAAGAATCTCCTGTGGAAGGACAAGAATTAAACTGACGGTAAGAATTGTTTATTTTACGGAAAATACTTAATATTTTCGTGTTTTATGCAATTGAAGACATTTATAGAGTATTGAGTCATCAGGAATCGCCAGTAGCTCATTGTACAGTATTTTGGCTAGGAGCTTCGAAAATTCAAGATTATAGTTCGCAGCGAACGTTATTCTTTAATTTAGAACCGTATCAATGTAAATCGAGATGAAAAAATGTTGTTGCTTATCGATCATAGCGCTGACACCATCTAGATTACTTTTACTGTTATGTCACAGTTGAATAAGATTTTCTATTCCTTAGTCGATTCTATAAACTTAATTTTTCCGCCGGATGTAGACCGCAGATCGTTTTCGGTCAGTTATTGCCTGGTTTTAAATAAGTTCCTAAAGTACTTATTTAATAATTGTATTAATTACCATTATCTTCGGGCATTATTTCAATATATAGATTTCTCGTAAGTGATCTACATAATTTACTCAAAATATTATCCTTCTTGGTAAATAATTGTAAAAAAAGACGCCATATTAGTTCCGGAACATAATACAAAATTTTAAAGTACTGATCTTTCATAAACTCATAATATTTGATAATTTTAACAACTCTTAATGTGTAGATTACGAGCCAAATGCAAGAATATGGTGGCGCTTCGTCAAACAAGGAGTTCCGCGAAGGGGGGCCGGAGGGGGCGAGAGACAGGGCTGCGCCCCATCAGACTGAGGGGTTCCAACCCTCGCAACACCAGTACGCCATAATGCAGCAGAAGAGCTATGGTAACACACCATCTTTATTTAGTCATGTTTTCATAACAACTTTTTCAACTCCAGACATACCCCTTATACTTTTTAAAATCTATGAGACAGTAATTTGTCATGGACACTTACAGTGGACATTTTGATATAGTGAACAATTTGACAAAATGGTCATTATGTGACTCAAGGCAATTTTTCCCTTCCCTCGGAATCTGAAACTTGGGCGACTATGGTAAGATTATATCTTGCAGTCAAGGAATATATCTATGATGATAAATGATAACAATAGGCAAGTTATTTTCAAAGTATTGTAGCATTTACAGTATCCTTTGTCTTTAGGGTGTGCCATCAAGGACCTTTCTGATCCAAATATGGCAACGTATTGCCGAGTGGCCACGGGTATATACGAAGCAACTTCTTCTAACCAACAGTATCAGAATCCAAGGTATTCATTACAAAATAATTTGATAATAATACATTTGATTGTATTGTGAATGCTAACATTATTTTCAGATATAACAACCCGTCAGCTCCGACGTTTAGCTCACCTCCAAATTCTCCTTTAGTGGGGCTTATTTTTGACCCGTCTTCTCCTAACTACACTGGGCCAGGAGTATCAGGAGATAGAGGACTGAATGCTAATAGACGATCGCAAAGTACTTGGTCGGTTTCCAATCAAGAACCAATTGGTACAGGAGCGAAGAAGAAAATAGTCAGAAGCCAGGATAAACGAAATGCATACAGCGCAGATCCACGTTATCATGAAAGATACAAGGATACGACTGAAACGGAACGCCACAGAAAACAAGACAGGAATTTGAATTCTGAATCCACTTCAAGTTTGGATTTCTTTGTTGAAGGAGAACGAATGGTTTCGGAACTTTGCAACATACCAGATTCTAGCTCAAGGTCTGATACTAATGGACAAAAGCAAAAAAGTAATCCAGATATCGATAAAAACAAACCACCCGAGTCTTCAGAGACCCTGCAGGCTGTATTCGACAAAATTGTAATTCATGATCAAATACCTAATCAAATTGTTCAGTTGGCAATAGAAGCGTGTACCGATGCTGAAAACATAGCTATTGCTCACCACAACAGACCCTGTTTCAAGAACATACATTCAATTTGTGCTAAAACTAGATCAAACGTACAGAAACCAGATAGTGCTGTCCCAAATCTGCACTCTCAAGGCATTCCATGGGTTATCAAGAATTTTATATTTTCTTTTGTACGTATTTTAGATGGCTGGAAGGGTGTCAAAGAATTGTTAAGTGAAAAACATGACACGTTTTCGAGAATTGAAAATAAATATTATAGTCCAAATATAAGAGAATGTTTTGTGCAATGGCAAGCTGAGACTAAAGAGATGCTGACACATATTTATAAAACATTCAAATGTCTCGATCAAGGATTTACTATGGAGCAGAAAAGCTTTACTCACAATTATTACGCTACAAATTCAGCAGCTCCGAGACACCAAAATCAGAACAAGTTTCAACCAACGAAGCCCCACGTCAGTACACCAAGACCAGTGAATGCGTCACCTCAACCTTTCAATGCTGTACAGCCTCCATGGGTTCAAAATCAAGCACAGACGTCTACCCAAAATTTTAGCGAGAGTCAGTGGCAACCTAGATCAGCTGTCACATACAAGAAGTTTCCTGTGATTCCTCCACCAAACTCTCACAATTTTTACCCACTGAACGATCAAGCTGATATGGGCGGTTATCAAAAAGCTCCCTACAAATGTGATCCCTGTAGTGTTCGCGAAGCAAAACCGAGGCAGTCATGGACTATCACTAACGTTCCAGATATTCGAGCACTAGAAAACATGTGCCACGCAGATCAGAGAGAACTATACAATCAACTTAAACACAAGATGGATGCCGAGCTTGGCAAGGCACCAGGCCAACCTCTGATAGGAAATATGCCATGTGATCTATTGCAGAGAAGAGAGATGGAACTAAAAGCTAAGATGATTCCTTTGAGTCATGTTGAAAAAACTTTAATACCAAGCATGGCAGCAGCTGCTGATATGAGAGGATGTTTCGTACAGAAAAATAATAGCTGCGGTGACACAAAAGAAGAAACTGATTTTTTTGCGGCGTGGGGTCAGATGGTCCAAAAAGAACCTGATTTTATAACTCATCACTCTCACAACATTCAGATTCCATCAAATGTTGTGACGATTTCAAGTAATATTTCTGGCCCCGTGCAATTTATTGATCCCGAAAATGATGAGTTTCATGAGATGTCTAAAGTTTATATGAAACCAGGAAGTTACAAAGTGCCTATTAAGTCTACAGATCCCTTTATACAGGGAACTTCCGACATGGCATTTGATAACCAGGTCATTGACGAGTTATCTTCCCTAAAAATCAAACCACCTTTTCCATCTATAACTTTGGCTCCTCAGCCAAAGTATAATCTTGAGTCGTGGCCTTGCATGATGCCAAGACGCGCAGAAGATATGTTTTCAGAAGATCAAAAGCTCATGTCGAGACCAGGTGTGCCAAACATTGATATGAGAGATCCTTTTGATATTCTATCTTCAATGACATCAGATCGAGCTTGGGAAGCTGCTAAACAAGCTGCTCCTAGATTAATGGACTTCATACATGAGGGATCCAAATCCGACACAGCTCGATTATACGATGCCTTAGGATTGGGTGCTTCGGGAGAGTTTTCTGTTGATATGAAGCAACCCAAACTAGGAATGGATCAGTCGGATGTCTGGGCATCAGCTTTATCTTCAAGCCATTTCGTGTCTAAAGATATAGCTGCTGCTTGGAATCAAGATTCAAGTCAATCAGAGTATTTGCTTCCTAAAAGCCAAGAGCAGTCTATTTTCACCGAAGATATATCAAAATTACTCGACTGTGATCCAAAACCAATTGAAATCGATGATCAAATAGATGCAGTTGACTCTGCTAAAGATACGAAAGAAAATGCTCGATGTCCCAATTTTGACCAAACCGGCAATTACGTTAGAGACGAAAACCAGAAGAAAAGTAGTGGCAAGGCCAAAGTTGCTGCGTCAGGCATGTGGTATCACCCAAAGAAAAAGAAGCCCTTACCTACAGCAACCATTAAGAAATTTGAGACCATTATATTAAACCTTTCCCAAATAAATGAAGCCAATTTTATTCAACACGATATGGATCTAAAAGTGGTAAGGACAAAATAAATAAACATAAATTGATGTACTAAGTTAGGTGAATGATCTAACTTCTTAAGTGACATTTTTGAATTTTCAGGCTCCAAGATTTTATGAAGTGGTAAAGTATCCGATGTGCCTTCACGATATCGCTACAAAGTTGAAAAATTCATCTTACACTGAATACGACCAAGTTGTTCAAGATTTTCGACGCATTTTTAACAATGTTCGGCTATACTTGAAGGTAATTTACATAGATTTCATACTTATCAATTTCATATTTTAGTTTAATTTGAGTGAACCCGACAGTCTATATCCATTAATGTTGTCAATTTTTTTTTTTTTAACTGTCGCATTCTATCCTAAAATTAAAAATTGCTGATCAAGGCCGTATATTATTTTCTCCAAACACTGTCTTATACAAGAAAATCACCATGTGACGACGTCAAAAACATTACAAATTTGTTGTTTTTCGTGTGTGTAAGTGGCCAACAGTGGTGTCAGATTTTTCAAGCTGCCCCAAGGCATCTGACAAAGCTTAACGACTTTAGCTTAACTTAATTTATAAAGAAGTTTTTGGTGGGAAGTCAAGGGGTTCAGTTGTCGTTTGCCTTATACAATTTTGCAAATTGATTTAAGTGGACTTTATAATATGAAATTGGTGTAGTTTGGTGTTATAAATGTTCGTGCTCGAGAACAATTTGTGAAACAGTTAAAGTAGACTGTTAAATGGACTCGTATAGATCTGTCGCCAAAATCTCCCACGAGGCTGCCAAAGAACATACGCCATCTTTGATGCCACATACCGTACAACACCGATACTTAGTATCTCATTATACTGGACATTGGCAGAATCACTGAAATATCGGTGAAAGCCATAATTAAAAAGGAGAAAGAAAGTTAATTTATAAAGGGAAGGGATACATTAATTTTGGGAGGTCCGGTGCTGCTACCATTTGAAATAAACGTTAGATATAAATCAGAGAATCATTTAAAATTTGGTTCAGCGACGCCCTAGATAATCCATTAACCCTCTTTTATAACTATTTTATGACCTACTTTACAGTTTAAAGTTTAGCGATTTCGCCAAAAGTGGCCGTTTTTGTCAAAAACGCTGAGAAAAGCGTCACGATCTCATTTTAAATCTAAACAGTAGTTCATAAAATTGTTTGGAATAAAATTTTAAATGATCTCTGTTTTCTGTCTAGCGATTATTTCAAATGGGGGCAGCACTGGATCCCAAAAGATTCACGCCTCCCCTTATGTGAGTCCACCAGGATTCTCTATCCCGTTGCCCTAGGGGACACCCGGTATATAGGTAGTTATCCTGGAGCATAGGTAAAAAACAAGATCCCCTAGATAAAAAAACAAGTCTTCTGCCTTCACAGAAAGATAAAACTACAATTTTAAGCGGTATTCTGGGTGTGATTTGGATTATTGGAGACAATTTTGATATGAATTAACGATAGTTTTGGAATATTCTGGTATTGTCCTGGAAATAATTTTAACCAGTTATGAATCACTATCTAATATTTTTTTTTATAAACAATTCTGGTAGTTTTTGTGAGTGTGGGTGGACAGCCCCAGACTATGCCAGATTTACATACCGAGTACTATCTTGCTCTGCCTATCCATTTTTGTGTACTTTGGATGACATGACTGTTCCCAAAAGTTGGCTATTGGATAGCTGCTATCCAAATAGCTAAATTTTGGAAACAAAAAATATATTTTTTAAATTGGTTCGTAAATTTTCAAAATGTGCTTTCTAACAAACAATGACATCTAAGGTTGGGTTCTTTCTGGTTGTTATGGTTTATTAAATGCAATATCGGGAATTAACGCGAAACATACCGTTACCGGGTTTCACCGACCGTGGTCACTGGATGACTACTGTTATGGTTTATGTTTATGTTTATAAGATGACATGTTTGAATTGAAATGCAGACAAGAAAAAAGCATAAATAGGAAAAATAATAAAATTCGTCCTAACTTTAGACGTAATCTTAATGTGTACCATGCAGTTCATATTATTTATACCCACTTAATCTTTCCAATGCTTTCAGAGTTTTCCGGATGAGAACATGAAAAAAAATGTCAACAAAGTATCAACTGACTTTGAGAAAATGTTAAATGACGAGTTTAAATCCGAAGTCAAGACCAAGAGTCATGACCAAGTGGAATCTCATTCTGGTTCGAATAAGAAAGATGAAAAGGATACTGATCCAAATGCTGGTGATAGCAAAAACGATGAGGGAAACAAGAAAACAGTCCCAAACGCTGTAAACAGCGATGAAAAAAATTAAACTATTCATTGGCTTTATTACGAATTCATTCAAAATTATTTATCTAAAAACAAATCATATCCCAATTTTTCATACTACGATCAATGTATGAACATTGATGTTTTTGGAATTAGATTTATTTATTTTATTTCTATTTTTATTTGTTAAATTATGGGGCATCCATTAATTTGGTTGCTTGAAATTTACAATTTGTAATCTATTAACTTTCATTATTATCGATAAATTAGTTAAGAAACCTCTAGTCAACAGCGATATGATTTTTTAAACAAATGTCAGTGAAGTTATCAGAACTATTACTTCTTAAGGTTATCAATTTTAATGTGTAAGTGCTGCCAATATTTCGAATGGACATTTTCGTTTTCGAAATGGGGCAAACTAGGCTTATTCTCTATTGATTCTTGTCTTCTTCCTTGCATATTTAATTATAGTTTGTAATTTGACTTTCTTCTTCTTTTACTTTACTTACTAGTGATCCGTGTTGATTTTGTGTGCAGAAAAACAAATTTATGTTTTGATGCGATACCAGATGAGTTACTTTTTCTTTCGAATGTCAATATCATCACTATCAACAATTTCACTCCCCTGATTCTAAATAATTGTATCACGACAATACGATAATAGGATACGAGTTCTTTTTTATATGACTATCTGTGATGTATGTTTAGGTAAAAGTTAATAATTGGAATCGTTTATCACGCTTAATTAACTTTACGATTTACTTGAAACATGTAAATAGTTAAAATAGTAGCTGTACAAAAATTAAACCTTAAAAGTTTAAGTTCCCTGGCATCGCGCTAACAAGATGTACTTATAAATGTAGTTAAAAACTGTTTGGATATTCCAATGTTCACCTCATGAGAAGTTTGATATAGTTGTAGTGATCCCTAAAGAAGATCCTGGGAGCGCCTGCCAAGTCTCCGAAGGGATCAAACACCTGCTGGGGTTACGTCATCCAACACATGATGATGATGATCCTTCTAAGCTCTGGACTACGTAACTTTAAGAATGTACATTTCAAATATTGCTCTGTTAAACTTCTCATGAATGAACGCGCACACGTTTAAAACGTTTGTGTCTTTTTACATACACACAATTTATTTTGACCCTTTGTTCGTTTGCTGTTCAACATTGATTGTTTAAGATTTTTTAAATGATTTTTGAGTCCATTTTACCTGCCATAGAGAAATAAGTGAATTGCTTACGACGTCCGCGTTCGACTTTTGTTTGGCAAAGATTGAAATATGAGTTCGTACAAATTTTAAATTTAATCTTGAAGACGTTCGAGTTAATTTTAAGTATTCATTAAGTTGTGATGTTATTATTTAACTTATTTACCTAAAATTATGGCAAGGAACTCCTATGATAATAAAAGAGTTGTTTCGTATATTTCTTTTGTCATTTCACGTTCAATTAACTTTTATACATAACCTTACTTTACATTTTATTACGATTATATTAATTTGCATAAAGGGCTAGTCACTTTCACTTTATGGCTAAACAAAGACACTCGCAGCGTTGAATCTTATATTTCACACTTTGGTCACACTTACCGCTCTCCCTCGTTTTAGGTCGTTTTTTGAAATATTTCTTGCGATTTGGTTTATTGGCCAGTAGGAGTATAATTTTACCTTATTTATTAAATAAAGAAAATAAGAAATGGTGAAAAAATTCCCTTTGGTCCACGTTAATAACTGATCTTTCATAACCAGCTACGAACATGGAATTTTTTTCTTGCTTTGATAACCAGCTATGAATACAGAAATAAATTGTTGTTTTTGTAACCAAGTTTCATAACCAGCTACGAAAGGACACTTTTTTTTCCCTTTTCAAACCTGGTTATTAATTAACAAAATTTTGTCCACTTTCGTAGCTGTCTTTCATAACTATTAGTAAAATGAAGAAAAAAACCCACTTTTCATAACTTTATTCTAAATAAACAAAGAAACAAAATTAACCTCATTGCAAATAAACATAAATTCGTCGGTTGAATAGCTAAAACTAAAACTTATAAGGGGCAAACAAAGAAACAAAATTAACCTTATTGCAAATAAACATAAATTCGTCGGTTGAATAGCTAAAACTAAAACTTATAAGGGGCAAACTAAGAAACAAAATTAACCTTATTGCAAATAAACATAAATTCGTCGGTTGAATAGCTAAAACTAAAACTTATAAGGGGCAAACAAAGAAACAAAATTAACCTTATTGCAAATAAACATAAATTCGTCGGTTGAATAGCTAAAACTAAAACTTATAAGGGGCAAACAAAGAAACAAATTAACCTCATTGCAAATAAAAATAAATTCGTCGGTTGAATAGCTAAAACTAAAACTTATAAGGGGCAATAAGTTCCAGGCAATGCCCAACAGATATGACATTTGTTTTCAATTCCTCGACAGCAGAATTAATTTCGATGTCAATTTCTTCGTAATTTTGGGATTTAACACTCTTGTTTATCATACGGATCTTTGTTTCTTTTACTAATATTTCCGAAACTTGAGCCAGAGATGGATTTTTACGCCCCACGTATTTATTTAACCTAGCATGCCATCCTTCAAGATCATTGGTTGTTCTTATTTTTTCCTGATAACAACACCATTTTTTTATAAATTCAATATCGCTTAACCAATACTGATTAAAGTAAGAGTTAAACTTTTGTACGTTTTCGGACTTTGGTGTTTTTTTTCATTACGTATTGGTAGCCTGACATTATATATTTTAAAGGCAAACGAGCCAAGCCAGCACACCTAGCTACATGTCGTCTTTGGACTCTGGACTTTATTCCCAATGCTTTGGCTTTCTTAAACAGGCTATTACTAAAGTGGAAAAAACATCCTTTTATAATAGTTTTTGGAAAGACTTTTTGAATTGCCCTCATTGCGGACTTTTCATAGTCAATCGTGACTTTTTTGGGGTACCATGCAGGCAACCGACTTTTAATTAATTCTAGTAATATTTGGTATGTTTTAACATTTTTATTGTGCATAAATGCATAAAATAGAGGAACGACTTTGTTTAAAGTTGTACTGTAACCATGGATTGAATATAGTTGGGAAAATGGTGGCGGGCATGACTTAAAGGTACCATCAAGAAAAAAGTTTTCGAATTGATGTAAGATATTATTTATACCAGCACAGCAAAACACTAAAATCCTCGTCGCGTCATCAATGTCATTATAGTCCGCCAAAAGAAAAGATTCAAATTTTTTTGGCACTGTTACTTCTGAAGGCAACTGAAAATGTAACTTTGACACACCCAAGTTCTTGTTTCTTGCGTTGTACAAACCACTTTTCATATTATTGAACTTTGGCAGATCAGCAACTAAATCCACGCCATCGTCTTGAAGCTGGCAAAGCATATTTTCAAATTGTTTTTGTATAGGTTCGGTATTTGTACAAATTTTGGTTTTTAAATCATGAACTCTCTTTAAAATTTCAATTTTTGCCGTCTTTGGTAGACATTCAGAGTTATGGGGTTTTTCTTTTATAAAATTGTTTTCTCTGGTTAGTGTAATACTGCCTGCACATCCCATATAGTTGTAGCATTGCCAAAATGTGTTTCTATCAGTGTATACTTTTCTCCGGTGGAACTGTCGTCCTTCACAGAGCAGCTTAATGCCTCCACGTTTTGTCGGTATAAATTCAGTTTGTTTTCCTTCAGCAGATTGCATGTTTACTATCAATAGTCGATAAAATCTACTAAAGAAATTGATACCACCACCAAGAATGAATATTGTAAGTAAAGATTTGATTGATATGACAAATGACTTTTAAATGTCATTCAATATGTTTATAATTTATACTGGCCAGTGCTATATAGCTGCATACTTCATATGATAGATCTATAACAACGTACAAAAATGGAAAACAAATCTAAAGACAGCTACGAAAGTGGACAAAATTTTGTTAATTACTAACCAGGTTTGAAAAGGGAAAAAAAAGTGTCCTTTCGTAGCTGGTTATGAAACTTGGTTACAAAAACAACAATTTATTTCTGTATTCATAGCTGGTTATCAAAGCAAGAAAAAAATTCCATGTTCGTAGCTGGTTATGAAAGATCAGTTATTAACGTGGACCAAAGGAAAAATTCCACGCGGGCAGGACTTGAACCTGCGTCTAGATCTCAGTACGATCTATGCGTTTCCAATTACGCCACCGCGCTTCAAGCCCGGCGCCGAATTTCTCCACCATATCCCATTCCTCTTACACGCATCTAAGTAAAATAGCATTGTGAATGCAAAATAAAATCCCATATAAAGTGGAGTATAATTTATTTATCAATCATGGGATAGCTGTAGGTACCAACACTTAACAAAGAAATATTCTTAATCACTTTAATCAATTACATAATTAGCGAATAGGAGCCCGATGGTCCAGTGGGTGTGAGCTCTGTGAGCGCTTACGTATGTTAAGCAACCCCTGGTACAGTCCCTACTTGGATGGGTGACCGCAAGTGGCATAAAAATATCTCGAGCTCCTCCGTGCTTCGGAAGGCACGTTAAGCCGTTGGTCCCGGCTGTCATCGTTGATGGCAGTCGTTAAGCTATGTCAGATGCCTTAAGGCAGCTTGAAAAATCTGACACCAGTGTTGGCCACTTACACATACGAAAAACAAAAACAAAACAACAGTTTTCAATGCAGCAGGGATCAGAGGGTGACCTCGTAGTCATACCGGTATGACCATGAGGAAACAGCAATTGCAACCTATATTCGCATATTAGTCTCAAAATATCAGAAAGTATATATTTTATCCATTCAAAAACCTTTTGTTAGGCAATCAACCCACTGATTACGAATAGTTATTACTCATTCGTAGCCCCCAATAGGAATTTAAACTTAATGGTCTTACATTAATCATCTTTGCCCTCACTCCAATATTCGTCTATGGTCTCTATTGCCTAGAAAAAACATAAGGCCACGGAAGTATAGTACATATATCTCCATGCATAAGGCAGTCGTTCGTCTGATACTAGTAATAGTACTTATTGTGAATCCGTCTAGCAAAAATCTATTCTTGTGTCCATCCATTATGGAGATCTAGATCTGTCTTACATTAGGTTTACTCCACACGTATGATGCATGATCCGTGAATGCGTAACATAAACTTTTCTAAACTGGAATACCGTCGAATACCATAATAGGTTGGTAGTTAAAATGTAGTCTGTAGTTCTTAAACTTTTTTAATTAATCCTCTTTGGTTCTTAGTAAAGGAAAAAGTAAAAGCAATTTAGGTTTAACGACTCTTATGAAACAAAAAAGTTATAATTAAACTGTCAACTCTATTTCAAAAGGTATACTGCATCTGCAAACTAATTCAACTAAAAACCAACATATATTTTTTTAATCCGACATAGTTATATACAAACATACGCTTATGAAATTTGCCACACATGTTAAGAAGCTGATATAGACTAACATCATCAACAACCCACAAACACACATACACACAAAACCAGGCAATTCTGAGAATATTACACAGTTACAGTTCGAATTGATAACCTCCTTTTTAAAGTCAGGTAAAAACATTTTTCACTTAAAGGTTTTGTTGGGTAACAAGTGTGGGAACGTACATTCATACTTCCTTACCAAGATAGGTAATAAAATTTAAAAGTTATCTTAACATACAACAACCACTGAACCGATTTACTGCGAACATAGCTTGGGCCGTGATAGGAAAGCATAGAACCATAGATATTATAATAAAAGGCCTTAAATTCCGAAAACTCCAAGGTTGTGTAGTAAAGTAGAAGTTTGTGGATCTGTGTTTATAGGTATGTATCTGGGTGAGCTTTAGAAAAGCTTAGCACGAATTTGTATTTTCTGATACTCAGAGGTACACAGTGACTATGCGTCAGAAGACCATTAGCACGTGTAAATACGGTAAGCACTTGTTCCCCTGTCCTCTCTATTGAGAGTCAAGTTTGTGTGCACAAAACCTGTACGAATACAACTACTTTCACATAACCTGACCATTTTTAGACAACTGCCTTATTTATGATTTTTAGATTTTAAACGTTTTTCAACGTTTCAAAACCTGAATTTGATTTTGCAATTTTCACTACAAAAAAAATGTAGTTGTCAATAATAGGCTAAGTATAAAAGAAATTACAGATCTGTGGGCTAAGTTTAGGCCGCGTTCAAAGCAGAGTGCAGCAGAAGCGGCAACAAACTGCACAGCGCATTTACTCTCACAATTTTAGTTGAAATCTTAAAAACTAATTAGGTACTCGTATGAGGCCTGTCTATGCATTGTTCTTAATAAGTAGAGTAGTAATTAGAATTAAGTACAGCATTCATGCTGGTTATTATAAAAGGTAGGTACTGTTATATGATAGTCTTGTCCTTGGGCTCTGTCCGTCTGTCTGCTCTTGGGATAAATACGTGGTAATATTATGTACCTATGTTTGTATATTAGGCCAACAGGAAAGATTCACATACCCATGTCATTACCAAAGTACTTTCCAATTACTCATATCCTGAGTAATTGGAAAGTACCTACTTTACGAATAATACCGCGACGTAAGTGTGCCCACTTTAATTTCTTCAGAAATGTTGTTTGCATACAAAATGCATAATAGGTATTATTGCGAATAGTGCCGGTAGACATAATATAACCTTACATGTAAAATTAAAATAGGACTGATTACCAGAAAGGCCGAAAAATAAGATCAAGTGACAAACAATTCGGCCAATGTCGTTAGCAAAACATGGGGTTGTTGTTGTCCATATGGGAATTGCTATTTAAAACCTGAAACCATAAATATCACAGACATGAAAATAAAATTGGCTGAATATTTAGGGGTCCAGAGGTGGTCCCCATTAACTAAATAATTTTAAAGAAAACAAAGAAATCTTTTGATTTTTGCTGCTTTGATCTGCGAAGCCCTTGATAACCCTTCACGCTGTTTTATAACTAAGTACTGTTAACAATCCAAAGTGAAAATATTTAATTTAGCCTTTTTTAGTGTTTTTGTCAAAAACGGGCAATTTTTGCACACTGTAAACAAAAGTTCATATAAAAACAATATTTTAAATAATATCACTGATTTCCTTCAAAAGATTTATTTTAATGGGAGCAGCACAAAATCCCGAAAAAATTCATATATCCCCTTAAATTATCTGAACATCGTCGAAGTATTCCAAAGAATCCAAAAAAAAAAATTTACTCCAATAAGAAAAGTAAAAACAAATAAATATTAATGGATTGATAAATATTATAATCTTGTAAATGAAAGATATCAATGAATAAATCCACCTTAAATTGCAAATACAGCTCCTACAAATAATGAATACATAATGAAAATAGCTTCAACATAATATGTATGATGTACATCATGAAGATACGAGTATCTGTGGTAAGAATACGCTTTTAAATTTATTCGGTCATGTTGTTTGCATTTTAAAAGCACATTACTATACGGTAGTTGCCTAATGTTAAGATTATATAAAATTTGTTTCTAATGAGACTAATTTCTATCTAAAAACACTATAAAGAACACTTTTAATTTGATATCGATTCGTTAAGTGATCTTAAAGCTTCTTTAAAGTTGGGTGAATAGGACCATTTTTTAAAGTATGAAAATCTTTAATTACAATTATACTGTATTTTAGTCTGCAAAATTTATAGCAACTTTTATTATGAAACCATTACCATAAACGAAATATTTCGTATAGCTACCAAACAAAGTTCTCACGCCACCCATACAAAATACAAGCTTGTGACGTCACAAATATGTAGGCATTTCAGTAGCGCGTTTTCACGTCTAAAAATTTACGTCTAAAAACATGTGTCTTTAAAACTTTTATAACTGAAAGAGTTTTTTGTTTAGAAATGTATTTCTGTCACTATTGTGTTTATTTTTGGCAGGACTTTACATAGCAACATGAAAAAAATTTTAGTCAACATGCCCATTGTAAATGGCGTCGCCAGATATGGTACTCCATAATTTCGCCTCATTTAAATCTGATTAACTAGCAGAATTTGCGCTAGTAGACGGCATCGGACTAGATTCGATTTCAATTTCTCGATTCATTCCGTGTTCGTACAAAAAAAAATTATGCTTCCACCGCTTTTCCATCGCACAAGGTTAAAGAAACTTCAATGGGTTTAAACTTTTATTCAAAGAAGTTACATTTTTTATAGTAGATATGTCTTTGGTACATTTTCTATGCATTCTAAAACTTAATCTATTTAAATACATACACTATACAATATATTCTACTCGTAATAATACTGATATTATATTAGGCTAAGCAACTTTTAGACCTGTTGGTTTATTGCTCTTATTAGACCTGGCTACTTATTAGCATGCTTTCGTGCTAGTCTGGAGCACGAATAAATAGTCATGGATAGAAATAAGCTTGCTACTCGAGGCGGGGGTGGAAGGTAGAAGGGTATTCATTGAGTATACCGCTCCATACCGCAAACTAGCATGCATTTTAAGCACGTGGGCGCATATCGTGTGCGGGACACAGGAATGCTTATTTACTATTGCATTCTTCTAATGGTACTGCATGGGTATGAGCATCCTCAAAACTAGCATGTGTGTCCGTAGCTTTATCAACATCTTCTTCTCTAAAATCTTTGGTTTTTACCTTGTTGTGAATTGAAGTAACGATTCTTTATCCACGGAAACGGTTTAAATTTCTTCTGGTTATCATCCCTAATAGCATTCTCATCTTCGACGCTTTTGAAAACGGGTTTTTGTATGGAAATATCCGAGCACGCACCAAACTGCTCCGGTTTTCCACATTCCAATCCCCGCTTCGTTTCTGAGCATATTCCCCACTGGTTTTCCGAAGTATACCTCCACTGAAGGACGCAGTGATCGCACACCAAACCATGGGGAAGTCTATAGGTAACAGTGTAGTTGGCATTGCCGCGTTTTGGGTAGTATTTCGTGTCACCATTTACACGTTGTAGAGGGTAATCGTCGAAGCATTCTTGGTCGTTTCTTTTAGCGTCCGGGCAGATTTTGAACTCCCAGTATCCTTGGTGATTGGCTGTTATTTCCACAGTAATATCGATCAAGGAACCAGTGTAATTTCTGACGATGACACCTTGACCATATACGCCATTTAGCTCGTGGGGTCGAGGGGTCGGAGCGTCGTAGGGGTCTCCACAAACACCGCATCTGTAAGAATGGTACTGTTAAATTTAGTACCTACTTACTACAAACAAATACGAATACTCGACGTAGGCCGAAAGTCCAAGTCCTGGCCAATTCTTCGTTAATTCGGTACTGTGTAATTTCGTCACCTATTTGCCTTTTTAGTCGACGAAAAAACGGAAGAGACCAGGTGGTTGAACGACCTAACCAATACCGCGGGAAGACGCTGGATGCAAACTGCTTCCAACCGGTCGTATTGAAAATTCTTAGGGCAATGGGCTTCTTGCGGCTAAGATAACAATGAAGATTAGAATTAGGTACATCAGTTTAAGTTAAGCCGGGTCCACATTTGTAGCATCAAAACGTATCACGATCAGTCGTATCGTATCGAGTATTTGTATCATAGATATGGACGCTCATTTTGTCCATGTCGTATTATTAAAGCGTATTTTGTAAAAAACGCGTCCATACTTATCAAATGCCGTATCATGTCAGTGAATCGGCTTTACCTTTGCAAATATGGACGCTTTAATCCGATCCTCGTATCTTTTCCTGATACGCGTTTCGTTCAGTGCACCTTCCCATTATTCTTATCCCAGCTCATCTTCAATGTTTACCTCTTTCATTCACAAATTAACACAGGTAATAACATGAGAAACACTGGAAATAATCGCGTATCAAATGCATTCACGTCCAAACTTGTTCGATACGACGTGTGTCCCCTTTGATCTTCGCTAAAAAACCGACACAGGATGGTTCGCGGTGTATCACGTATCGTATCGCGATACAGTATCGTGATACAGCATCAAAATACGTCCATACCACCAATCGTGATACGCGTATCGGATACGAGGTGTTAAAAGAAACGCGGTTATTGCGGATCGAGCCGTATCAGATACAGCACGTATCCTTATTGGGTATCATCTTGCGTCCAAACTAGCGATTATGATACATAACAAAGCCACGCAACGAAGATACGATACACCGAAATGCTACAAATGTGGACCCACCTTTATATGAAAGCTCATGGTCGCTTAAAGGGCTATGGAGAGAGCTACGCTCGGTGTTTCTCTACTAGACCAAATCAAAAATGAGAAAGAACTAAAGTCACCGACATAGCTCAGAGGATTAGCTCCTTAAAGTGGCAGTGGGCGGGGCACATAGCGCGTAGAACTGACACCCACCGACCGGTGGTCGGACGACCTGACAAAGTCGCAGGAAGTCGCTGGATGCAAGCCGCTTCCAACCGGTAATTTTGGAATTCCATAAAAGAGGCCTGTGTCCAACAGTGGACTTCTTGCATTATGATAAAGAACAAGTAAAATACTGACTTTCCACCATTGACTTCCCACTGATGTTCGCGGCCGCCGCAGTTGGTGCCGTTGTCATCCCAGTTCTTACCGGTCTTGAAGCCGTATCTATGAGCGGTGGCTCTGGACGGCGGATCTCTCACTCGTCCGTGGCCCAGCACGCTCGAGACCACGCACGACACCACCAGGACCTGATACATCTGTCAATGACAAAAGAACTAGTTAAATTCTAGATATTTGCTAATCCGAAAAAGGAGGTCTCTCAATTCGACCGTTTATACATGTTTTTTATGTGTGTTCGCGGATAACTTCGTCTTTTATCAACCGATTTTGATGATTCTTTTATTTTGGAAAGGAGATATTTGAAGGGTGATTTATAATACATTAAACAATAAAACTAACTAATAAGACCTAGAAACTAACAATTAAACCTACCTAAGAAATAAAATGACTTATAAATAAAACCTAGCTATAAATAAAAAATGTTCCGCAGGTCATTACCCTGCGGTAATGTGCCCAGAAGACTGGCAGCATTGCCACGTTGAATGGCAATGCTTATTCTTTGGACAAGATAGTGACCAGCCCTCTGGTAATTCGACACCTCAGCCAGCCTTTTGCTCACAAATTTGAATAGTTTGTGAGCTGAGGGGCCCCACGGACCCAGTGTCTCGACCCCAAATGGCTCAAAAATATATGCGTCACCCAGGCATATATATTTGCGCCGTTTGAGGGACTCTGCGGTAGCTGCAGCCATGCCAGCCTTACAACTTGTGCCGTGGAGATGGGAATGCGCTAGAGTGTCGACGCATGTTGATTGTTGCATCCCACACCAGCGGCCTTCCCAATCTCCAAGGCACCAGTGTCATACCATCCGGTCTCTTGCCATCCTCCCGGGCCAAGCCAATTGGTTCCAAAATGGCTGGCATCTGTATGGAGACAAGAGCACGGTGGATGATGTTGTTTAGGCTAGCATGACGAGCTATGCGTCCGGCACTCCTAGAACAGGAGAGTCCGTGGTGGCCGAACTGGTCGACTGTGTCGCCGCAGGGACAACGATGCGGGACATTTGCTTTTGCACCTAAACGTAAGCATGTCGCCAAGCGAAATGTGTTGTCGTCCAAGAAAGTTCCCAAGCTGAACGACGGTAACGCTTGCAGCCATAAACCAGATTCCCACTCCGCTACGGCTAGTAGACGAGCTCGTTCTACAGAGTTGCTACAAGAAGATTCAAGTAAGTTACTCTGTACAACTCTGCAGAGCGGCTCGTCCCATTGCCTCTGAGAAGCAGGAAAATCAGGAAATTTTGAATTTGGACAGGTCTCTAACCACGCATTTTGGCCTCTGCAAGATAAACTATTTCATCACTGCTTTTTAATATTTTAGCTGCAAGGTGAGAGATACTGTGAACAGATAAGGGTGATTCTGTGATAAGGAAAACAGGATCTGATGATGACATCTTAGAGAAATCGAGGGGTAATTTCGAAAATCGTAGGAGCGGTTAGTGCGTTTGATGTGTTTGGGCTTGATTAATTTGTATCTATTATAAACTTACGCCTAGATTGGTTATTACTGTCATCTATTATAAAATATAGTATCGTTACTCATCATCATCATCATTTCGAGTAGGTTACACGGTCAGTCGACCATGCACACCCTGGTGTCAGAGTTCTGCGGAACCGCCTCTCGGCCTCTGACGTGGTTCCTTTAACGACTACCAGATGGCAGCCGGGACCACCGGCTTAACGTGCCTCCGAAGCACGGAATCATCTTTCTTATCAGACAATCAGGTGATTCATGCCTGCAATGTCCCAACCAAACTGGAAACAACATAGTATGCTTCCCGTGGGAATCGAACCCACGACCACCGGGTCAACAAGGCGAACGCCTTAACCACTGGCACTTTAAATAGGTATCCAACGAGACATTTTTACAAATGACTGTGGGCTTAGATCAATATGTGTGATTTGACCCTATATATATTTATATTTAAATTTGGTACATACCGTCAATGTAATAGAACTTCTGGACATCGTAAGCCTAAAGGTAGACAAGGCGTAGTAAGAACTATGGAATATCTTGCCACTTCAGGGGTTGAGTACAACTGGAGTGTCCCACACTGCGCCGAGTTGGTGACCTGCGTTAATATGACAATGTTTGCATAAGTGTCAGAATATATACTGACAATGAATTAAACCACTTACATCATACCCTAAATGTAGAAATTGAAATGAACTCGGTTTTGACGTCGCATTTCCTTTTAGATGAATTAAACGTAATAACAAACGGGTCATTAAGTTTTTTGGGAAATACATGATTAATATCTTTTTACCAAAATTTGACTTTAACTTACTCCGTGCTTTAACCTTTACTGTCGTGTGCTCTCCGGGTTTTGAACGCTATAGCGCAGAAAACCGATTTGTTCTGTAGCTCTATTCATTTTGTGCAACGGAAAATAAGATAAATATGAATTTGTGTTAGATGAGATGGCTCAACTATTCTATAAGGATTAAATAAATAGCCTGTTTTAATAAATCATTAAATATATACGGACAAATCACACAGATTGAGCTAGCCCCAAAGTAAGTTCTAGACTCCCATAACACAAGGATACTAACTCAACGATACTATATTTTTATAATAGATACTTATATAGATAGACATCCAAGGCCCAGGTCAATCTGAAAAAGATCATTGTCCATCTTGACCTGACCGGGGATCGAACCCGGGACCATCCGTGTCGCAGGCAGGCGTGTTGACCGCTGCGCCACGGAGCTCGCCTCGAATAATTGTAAGTTTGAAAATAAATAAAATCTTTAGAAAAAGTTGCCCTATTATTAGATTTGAAAATGTTTTGATGTAGTTAAATTAAAATTGGAGCCATGTTCGCAATAGGAGAGCTTCACAGGACTTAACGGTAATGACAAGGGTGGTCGCAGCACATTTGGGCATGTTTGCGTTTGTTGACTAGCACGAACTGATGCGACTGTACTGTATGCGACTTTCGCCTACAAGCCGCAGTATTGTTATTCCTTTCATCACTAGTACAGCGCGAATAACATTCCGTGTTCTGTGATAGACAGTCATGTAATAAAACGCCTAACTCATTTCTGTGATGGTAAATCGAATTATAAATGACATAAACGAACAAAACTTACGACCTCCATTCCCGATTGGCTTCGTCTCGTTGCTGAATGGCATGGCGCTGATATCAATAAGTGTTTGTTGATCAATAGAAGCGTGCTAAATGTCTATAATATTGTCGGACACAGCCGCGGCGATTTTGGAGAAAGCCCGTTGCGTATTTACAGATTTGGCGCCCCGGGCAAAAATATTTAATAGAATATGTATTTATCAATTTTGGACCACATAATCGAAGTTTACAATTTTGACGACTTTTATGCTAAAACTTGTTATTATTTCTGATAGATATATTTTATTTCATCAGTCTTTTTATTACAAGACGATTTTTTTAATCTATGACTACGATATTCTTGAATTTGATTTGAAGTGGAAGTGGCATACATTGATTACAATTGTTTTATCAAATTGGCGTAATATCGCGATTGCGGCCTCTTCAAAGTTCATTTTTCTAGGATTCCATTTAGTAATTCGTAGCTTGATTAAATCGAATAACAGTACAGTAAGTTTTTGTGCTTTTGTGGGAAATAAATGCAGGCAAAATGTTCGAATCAGTGCTGCTTCTCCCTAAGACCCCTAATCGGCGTAGCGCAGAGGTTAACACGCCAGTCTGCTACACGGTGGGTCCAGAGTTCGATACTGGCCGGGAATCGGTCATGATAGAAAATTATATTCTTCGGATGTGGCCTGGGTCTTGGATGCTTATCTTTATAAGTATCTACCTATTATAAAATATATTATCGTTGAGTTAGTATCCTACGACACAAGTTTAGAACTTACTGTGGGCTAGCTCAATTAATGTGATATGTCTCTTCATGTTTATTTTAATTATTTCTGTGTGTTATAACATTAAATGTAGTTTTCTATTCTAACTATTTAGAGTAAACTAAAACTCCGGGCTCTGAAGAACTCAAAAGATATATTGATTTTTGAACGTCATATTTTTTTCTATTATTTATTTGTCTTTTATAACGTTTGCAAAATCCACTCGTAAAAATCACTATTTTCTGCTGACAAGATAATGCTGAATCAATAATACTTGGGCTCATCCACCCCTGAGTGATTTGCTGCCCCGGGCTCTGCTGACTCTATGGTAAACAAACAGCTTGGTCAGAAAGGAAAGAGAAAGGCCGGTCAGAGTGGAAAATCTTTTCAGTCTTCGGATGAAGACGACGGCCGCGAGTAATTCTTAGCGTTAATTTTAATCTAACGTTAATTTAATGACGTGAAATGTGAATTAATTAGTGGTGAAAAGTGTAAAGTAATGTGGAATGTAAATAAACATAAATAGGGGCTTTGTTTTAAGCGTTCCAGTTATATGGTAAGTATTTTTGTTAAATTTTTAATGTAAAATACAAATTGAGTTTGAACGCCTCCAGGATCACTAACAACAGGCAAAATAGTAAGAATATAAAAGGTTTTAACGCAAATATTATACCACCAAAAATAAAAAAATACATTATTCCTTGTTTTCTACCTTTAGGCTTGGAATTTTTTTCCAAATTTATATGGGGCCGACCCTTTCCAATAGAGAAAGAATTATCAAAATCAGATTGCGCTCTCAGTAAAAAGATCGGCGTGGTCACTGGTCAAACAATATGCGTGGTGTTACATTAAAAAAATATATATATATAGTACGCGTCGACTTGATAACTCCTCCATTTTTTCGTCGATTGAAAATGAAAAACAAAGGATGTTTTTGAACATAAAAATTCACCCCTTAAAAATATTTTTCATCTTTCAACTTTTTTTATTACGATTTTACTATAAATGCTGTAATGTGACTAAGATAATCATAGGTAATGTATCTATTCCAATTTTTTTATTTTACTATTCGGCAGTGTTCTTTTACTTTTCTCGTAGGTTTTATTTATATTTTTTATTATATGCCAAATGTAAAGATACTCACTTCGACTTACCTTCTTATCTAAATCGTAGGATAGCCTCGTAGAAATTTGTTTCAAATCTCTTTATTTGATCAGACAGTGGTAAGGAGCCCGCAACTACGTGCACGTTAAACTGTTGTTTGTTATTTTCAATTACATAAATAAATTAGTAATATTTATTTTACAACGAGATAAACTCAGACCTCATTGGTTATCAGATTCGTTATCAGCATTAAGAAATCGGTATCTCCGGAAATTGCCATTATTCGCTAATCTTACCAGTATTAGAAACAGAATCGTGTCACTCAGATATAGATCGGATTATCTTATCACCATCGCTTGTTTACAAGTCGTTTTAATTATTGGCTATGCCGCTGTGCCCGTTTTATAAACCTACTAGCTGTTACCCGCGGCTTTGCCCGCGTAATATCCTATGTCCTTCTCGGTACCCTAACCTATGTGTATGCAAAATTTCATGGTGATCGGTTCAGTAGATACGGCGTGAAAGCGTAACAAACAAACAAACAAACAAACTCACTTTCGCATTTATTATATTAGTTGGGATTATCTAAACGTACAAACATACTATCACGTCTTTATCACTTGCGGGGTAGACAGAGCCCAAGGTCATAAAACCTACAGGCCACGTTTAGCATCGTAGTGGGCGTAAAGGTGGAAAGCAGAAACAATAATCTAAACTAATGTCATAGATATTATAATTCTACAGGAAGTAATATTAAAAAGAGTAACGATTTGAGTATTTATTTGTTTGCATTGAATGAGCTTCAATTCTTGCACATATAGAAAGCTAATTTATCTGCGGGTGACATAGGCTATAATTTACGCGGACGTAGTCGCGGAAAAATTGCTAAGTAATAAAGACGAAAGATTTGATCGATTGTATGCATTCAATACGCTCCGAAAATTCTGGACAGATTTTTAATTTTTTTAACACTTTTTTATTAAATTTTTACACCTATTACATAGATAGTTAATTTATCTGTGGTGGTGTGTAGCTAATTTATGGTGACATAGGCTATAATTTACGCGGATGAAATCGCGAGAAAATTGATAGTTTATTATAAAATAAGTGTATTACTTTTTCTTGCAAAAAAACCATGTGCGTGTCGGATTCGCACATCAGGCGTTCTGTACAAAACTATTTGTATTGTTATTCCGTTTTCACAGTTTTCTTTTATTGTGATATTTGACCTAGTTCTTGCTATATTCCCTTAGAAGTATGATTTTTTCACCGTTTTAAGGGATTGAAAAATTTAGCAATTGATTTTAATTTCAAATTGATACATTAACGTGTACCTGGGGCCCAAGAAAGGGTCTTTCTTGACAGAGTAAGAACAACGAAGAATGAATTCCTTTTCTAGAGATACTGAGGCCTAAGAATTATACAAAACTAGCTGTTACCCGCGGCTTCGCTTACCTGATATATAGCCTATGCCCTTCTCTACTACCCTAACCTATGTGTATGCAAAATTTCATGACGATCCGTTAAGTAGATTGGGCCTGAAAACGTAACAAATAAACAAACAAACTCACTTTCGCATTTATAATATTAGTTAGGATTAAGGCTCCACTCGCGTTAGAGTCGCCGCCGGACCAGTTGTACCATTAAGAAGTACCATTAATGGTACAACTCGATCTCTCGGCAATATAGGCTACCTTTCATCCCGGAGAAAAGTCTCCGGGATGAAATGTAGCCTATCCTTCTCCGCACTAGGGCGTAAAAGTGTAACTAACAAACAAACTCAGTTTCGCTTTATTAATATTAGTTGGAATTGGGATAGTTCGGATGGAATTACCAATGATCCTCTCTATTACCAATTACGACGACCAAGACGAGCTCCATGGCGCAGCGGTCAACACGCCTGCCTGCGACACGGATGGTCCCGGGTTCGATCCCCGGTCAGGTCAAGATGGAAAATGATCTTTTTCAGATTGACCTGGGTCTTGGATGTTTATCTATATAAGTATTTATTATAAAATATAGTATCGTTGAGTTAGTATCCCATAACACAAGTCTCGAACTTACTTTGGGGCTAGCTCAATCTGTGTGAAGATATAAAAAATAAAAATAAATTAGCGTAAATAGGAATGCTGAAAATTAAGGTTACTTTTTATTGGTGACCGAGTTCTCAAAACTACTCAATAGTAATTCCTATCCCTATCAATAAATCAGTAACTTATAAACAGCATTGTTGTGACTGCAAGAGATTAGTTGTACCACTTGTGGTATCAGATACCACTGATAAGTCGGTGACGAAGCGGAGAGTTTAAAAAGGAAAGCGGCGCGGATGTCCGATAGTTCTGTGTCAGAAGTTAAGACAATTTGCCACAAATTAACTCAGCTGTAAGTGTCTTTTGTAATATTTAATAATTTAAAAGAGAAATTCCACTATTAGAATGTTTATTAGAAAGAACTATCAACCACATAAAAATCCGTGCATAGTTTTTGAATTTATCGAATAATTTATTTTATTTTTTTATTTATTTTATTTATTTATTTATTTATTTAAGTATTTATTTATTTATTTATTTATTTATTTATTTATTTATTTATTTATTTATTTATTTATTTATTTATTTATTTATTTATTTATTTATTTATTTATTTATTTATTTATTTATTTATTTATTTATTTATTTATTTATTTATTTATTTATTTATTTATTTATTTATTTATTTATTTATTTATTTATTTATTTATTTATTTATTTATTTATTTATTTATTTATTTATTTATTTATTTATTTATTTATTTATTTATTTATTTATTTATTTATTTATTTATTTATTTATTTATTTATTTATTTATTTATTTATTTATTTATTTATTTATTTATTTATTTATTTATTTATTTATTTATTTATTTATTTATATATTTATTTATTTATATCGGGCAATGCAGGCCCATAGTACTTAAGAAAATACACAAAACATATAAACACACTAAGGCATCGGTGTGTTCTTTGATGACTGAGTGTCGCGTAGCCTTCCTCGGAATCGCCGGAACACAACACCTCTCGGCCAGAAGTCAGCATTCGCGAGGGTCGCCCAGCGCTCTGTAGGTACTCGCACCACAAACGATGCAAAGTTCACTTCATGGCGCGACTCCAGCTTATCGACCCTCAACGTGACGTTGATCTTCTTGCACACGTACTCCACAACATCTGTGACCTTGGTGGAGTAAAACAAGCGGGACACATAAAGCTGCGTTGTCGGGATCTCAGGACGCAGCAAATTGTTAGGTCCCGTCGGAGCGGTACCGCGTTGATTCCGACAAAGGGGCTTTCTACGTTTTCACTCTACTTTGGAAAAGCCCTCTTCGTCTGTCTGTCCTCGTAGCGATATTGGTGGAGGAAGCAGCGTCGGAACCCGTTCTTGTTGTTTCCGGTTTCCTCCGTCGGCTTTAGGTAGCTGCATTTTAACAGGGGGTCGGCTTGCAGCATCAGCATACACACGCCGAAGGGTCGACGTACCTTGCTTCGTAACAGACAGACAGACAGACGTGGTGAAGGACTTTGTAATGATACAAATTACGAGCAAGCTACACTGAATTTTGAAAATCAGTTCTGTAGTTTCGGAGCCTATTCTATGCAAACAAACAAACCTGCAAATATTTAATATTGGTATAGATTAAAATTTATTTTATTTTAATCAATAATATGTCTATTATTATGGCCTATGTCCAGCAGTGGACAAGTATAGGCTGATGATGATGATGATGATGATGAAATCAATAATTTCTCATCACTACAAAATCGTAGCATTACGGCACCACGTCAGTAGTAGAACTAGGCGTGGGGTAAATGAAATATAAATATTATTGCATAGTTATATTTCTACGAATAAATTATTCGTAGGTTATCACACCAAACTCATCAGTATGAATGATTAAACAACATAAGTATTCTACAATATATCAACAAAAACCAACGTTCATGTGCGTTCATGTTAGTTCCGGATTTAACGCGAATGAATTAAAATAGAAAGAAGTATTTTTTTCCTGCGTAAATCGCGAACCGGCTTCCGTTTGCAGAAATTATCATTAATCACGTCTCTGTTCACTACGAAGTACACCGAGCCTAGGGCCATCAGATGCAAACGCTTGGGGGGAAGATGGAAAACGAAATTAAGATAATGCAGGCGTCCATAGATTACGGTATCCGCTTTTCATCAGATGGGCCGTATGCTTGTTTGCCTACTCAGTAGTGTAAAAATTAATTTAGGAGGCTAGCTATGGTAGCTAGCCATATCTACCTTTTGAGATGACCCTTTAGATATCCGTCCAATCCCTCAGCTGGCTTTACTTCTATCTTTTCTTCGTCAGTGTCCGTGGCGCAGCGGTCAACACGCCGGCCTGCGACAAGGATGGTCCCGGGTTCGATCCCCGGTCAGGTCAAGATGGAAAATGATCTTTTTCAGATTGACCTGGGTTTTGGATGTTTATCTATTTATGTATTTGTTATAAAATATAGTATCGTTGAGTTAGTATCCCATAACACAAGTCTCGAACTTACTTTGGGGCTAGCTCAATCTGTGTGATTTGTCCGTATATATTTATTTATTTATTACCTGCTTGACCGACCCAGATGAAGGGTAATGTTTTTTCGCATATATGTATGTACCTAAATAAGTCTTGTCCATGAATGCCTCCCCGCAGTGTCATAGGCAAAACAGCAATACAGCGGACAAAAACCGCAGTAGGATGTTTTTTTTAATAATGCCACTTATTTTATACGAGCTCCGTGGTGCAGCGGCCTGCGACACGGATGGTCCCGGGTTCGATCCCCGGTCAGGCCAAGATGGAAATAGATCTTTTTCAAATTGACCTGGGTCTTGGATGTTTATCTATATATGTATTTGTAATAAAATATTGTATCGTTGAGTTAGTACCCCATAACAGAAGTCTCGAACTTACTTTGGGGCTAGCTCAATCTGTGTGATTTGTCCATACGAGTATATTTATTTATTTATTATTTATTTCTTAATTGGCAGCGAAGGCCCATAGAAAGATACAATATAGTTAATATAAATTACCAACGTAACTATTAATTGACAATTTGGATGTACCTATGTAGAATCGAGCATACTTACGACTACATACATCGTCATCGCACAACCGACCTTCAAAACATTATAAAAGGTAAAATTTACTTCTTTTTGTAAGGTGTGCAAATATGTGATTTATACAGCTTAATATATAACGTCATTAATGATAATGATGAATAAAGCATCTAGTTATATGTGCAATGCGCGTACAGGGATATGTCCGGGGGAAAAGTAACAACACTCAACAGGCTTTCCTAAAAAAGAGGTAGTCACCTAACGTGACATTATTGGATGACGGATGCCAAAGTCACGTGATTAGGAGTAGGTATTCGCAGAGTGCGTGAAAGTTAAAACGTAGAATGTACCAACTGCTTCTGTACCGCGCAGATGGTTAAAGACGAAGGATACTATTTTCATTCGCTTTTATTAATGTCAGATTCTGATCCCGACATTAAAATATTGTCAGGTTGTTCAGAATCAACCTGTACATTTTATGTAACGGCTGAGAAACTTTGCTGAGTAACTCCCGAATACTCAAAATTCTTAAATCTTGTTCTGTCACTGTCGAGATAACCTAGCAATACATAGACAGTCTGAGATTCAAGATTGTCATTAGTTAAGATCATTTTGGGAGTTTGTGGTGGGAAGTCAAGGGATGCAGTTGGGGTCTACCTTGGACGATTTTGCAAATTGATTTTGGTGGACTTTATAATATGAAATTGGTGTAGTTTGGTGTTATAAATGCTCGTGCTCATGGAACAATTTGTGAAATAGGTAAAGTGGACTGTTATATGGATTCATATAGACTTGTCACCATAAGCTCCCGACCACGACGCATCAAAGAACATACGCCATCTTTGATGCTACTTGTTACAACTTTACCGTCCAACACCGATACTTAGTATCTCAATTTACTAGACATTGGAAGAATCACTGAAATCTCGGTGGAAGCCACTTTATAAAACAGAAGAAGTAGAAAATTATTTTGAATATTTGGGAGTAACACGTTATATCTCCATGGGAGTAACCTACTTTTAGTAATTTATTTATTTATAGCTAAGTGGGAACCAGGCAAGGGGTAGCGGTCCCGTCCTTTAACATGGGCACTTTCTTGTGCTTTCAATAAATCATACATCTATTCATGCCTTTAGAATTATTTTTATCAAATGACAATAGCAAGTGACTCATGTATCCTCTTTGGCGGATAGGCGTCGCACTCGTTTGTTCAATTATTTTAGCGACAGTTAATAAAATACCGCAGAGGAAAAAGTTATTTGTCACGCACGAATAATACTCATTAATTACATAACTTAGGGACCAAATAAAGAGTATTTCTACACATTTGTACTGGGTTATAACTTTTGCAAAAATAAATGCATCAGCGAAATCTCGAGCTCCTCCACGCCTCGGAAGGCACGTTAAGCCGTTGGTCCTTAAGCGTCACATCACATGAATCTGACACCAGCAGAGTTAGCCCCTTACACATATAAAAACAACGAAAACCTAGAGTGCGAAAACGTAAAAAACAAATATAGAAAAGTCACTTTCATGCTAATCACCTCTTTATCCTGTACGTTGTAGATAGAGCCTCGAGTAAAAAACCCTAAGGTCGCGAATGATAATAAGTTCATTGTAAGTTTAAATTCTGGCGGCACTTGTGCTAACATTCGTCAGCCGCACAGGGTCACTAACACAACCACAACACAACCATTGTAGTGTAGTGTAGGACGCTCCAGTCGTTGCGAACCCTTTGTGCCACCTCCTCCGTAGTATATTGCTCCGTTTCTTTTTTTTTACTTGTGTGGCAGACGAGCATACGAAATATCTGATGGTAAGTGTCATCTACAACATCAGAGTTGTTACCAGAGCGCTGAAGGCCATACAGAATTTTACCTGTCATTAGAAAAACCAAAAGGTGCTCGTATCTGGATTTTAGGACTTCTACTACATTTACGGTACGTACCAAGTTACTTTCATCCAGGCATGTTTTTGTCGTGCTTCGAAGCCCATGGTGCATTATTGAATAGGAGCGTACTTATTACCTATCATCATGAGGAGCCCGATGGCCTAGTGGGCGTGAGCATTATTAGCGCTTTCGCAAGTTAAGCAACCCCGGGCGCAGTCCCCACTTGGATGGGTGACCGCAAGTGGCATAAAAATATCTCGATCTCCTCCGTGCTTCGGAAGGCACGTTAAGCCGTTGGTCCCGGCTATCATAATTGATGGCAGTCGTTAAGCTAAGTCAGATGCCTTAAGGCAGCTTGAAAAATCTGACACCAGTGTTGGCCACTTACACACACGAAAAACAAAAACAAAACAACAACCTATCATCGTTAGGGCGTTTTAGTCTCCATTGCAGGAACACGACCCTCTCTGTACTACCAGAGTCATATATATTAGCCAGAGCAGTCAGAGGATTTGGCCTACACCCACCACGCTGGCCAGACAGATCGGAGAGATCTATTTAACGTTCATAATCTTTTTAGCTTGTTACTGCGGACTTTTGTCTGCCATTGTCCGTCGTCTGTGTCGCGCCTAACTCCTCTTTTGGTGTTCACAGATGTATCAGGTCCTGGTGGTGTCGTGCGTGGTGGCGAGCGTGCTGGGCCACGGACGGGTGTTGGAGCCACCGTCCAGAGCCTCTGCGTGGAGGTTCGGCTTCCCCACCGCCCCCAACTATGATGATGACGGGCTGAACTGCGGCGGCTTCTCGCATCAGTGGTCCGTTAATGGTGGAAGGTTAGATTTCTGCTTACAGACAATTGATTTCATGAGATAGACTCTTCTTTTTTGTCTTGTTCTTTATTGTTACTAGACTACTGGCTTAAATTCATGCTGACAAGCGAGCGCTATGCTATCCGTAACTGATAAAAATGGAAATGGGGTCAGACATAGTAATGAGAAAGAGCGACGAGCTCCGTGGCGCAGCGGTCATCACGCCTGCCTGCGACACGGATGGTCCCGGGTTCGATCCCCGGTCAGGTCAAGATGGAAAACGATCTTTTTCAGATTGACCTGGGTCTTGGATGTTTATCTATTTATGTAATTTTGTTATAAAATGTTCTATCGTTGAGTTAGTATCCCATAACACAAGTCTTTCATAAGAACTTACTTTGGGGCTAGCTCAATCTGTGTGATTTGTCCGTAAGTATATATTTATTTATTTTTATTTACTTAATGATGCTCTTTTATTTCGTTGCCCATAGGTCTGAGAATTAGTGGACTGATAGCTAACGAAAGGTCATCTAAATAGTTTTACTGCCTGTTTTTCTTTCTTCTCACCATTTTAACACATTAACGGAAGACACAAGTAGGATCAAGGTACCCACAGACAAAACTTTTGTAGAGTCTGAGACTGAATTACCTCAAGCGGTGCCCTACATTCCATAATTCCGAACTTACAGATGCGGTATTTGTGGTGACCCTTACGACGCCCCTGAACCTCGACCACACGAGCTGGGAGGCCGATATGGAGACGGCATCATTGTCGACAACTACGTCCCTGGTTCTTTGATGACTACTACAGTCCAACTCACAGCCTATCACCGAGGATTCTGGGAGTTCAAACTCTGCCCCGACCCTACACGAAACGACCAAGAATGCTTCGACAGCTTCCCTGTAGAATTGGAGGATGGCGGCACGAAATACTACCCAAATCAAGGCAATGGCAAATACAGTGTTACCTACAGACTTCCTGCTGGTTTAGTCTGTGACCACTGTGTTCTCCAGTGGAGGTATACTGCTGGGAACAACTGGGGAGTATGTGCGAATGGGACCCAGGGATTGGGTTGCGGAAACCAGGAACAGTTTGGTGCGTGCTCGGACATTTCTATAGGAAGTTCTGGAAGCTTCGAAGATAATGTTATAAGAGATGATTACCAGGAGATACCGTCTCCATTGATGAATTTCCTGAAGAATGGATACTTCGACGCGCAACAAGGTGAGGAAATTGACAATGATATTGGAACCAACTGAGCTGTAAATATTGCTTTAATCAACACTTTATCAGTATTTGTATCTATGTAAATAAGTTAGATTAAGTTTTTAGGCTATATAGGAAATTAACCAAATATCTGCCATAAGTCATAGCAAGAATAATAAAAATGTGATGATAACGCAATAAAAAGTTAAATATTTGTATTACTCATGGAGTTTCTTTATCCTTAGTTCCATATTTAGCGTTTCGTAGTAAACAAGGAATCCTTATCGTCTCAGCACGTCTGTCGCTCAAAGCTGTAATGTAGCATGACATATTAGACACGCTGTTAAAGCAGCGAAAAAATATTATTTAGAGGTTCCTCACCTACATGTAAAGTATTAATAAGTATATATACCTTATGATATACCTATATAATATATTTTGTCTTGTAGTTGGATGGGTCTTTCAAAAATAATGGTTATAGCATTTTTCGATTCAGGGATGCGTTTGATAGGCGATCTTACATTAGCCATTATTTTTGTAAAAAATCGTTAAAATCGATGATATTGACGTATGATTTCCTAAAATCACGTGTAGTATGGATTAGTGACACTGCAAACAAAGGAAATGCTTCGCCGTTCCTTAACATTATATGCTTTTGTATGCAGATCGTTTTTACGATCGAGCATAACCGCAGAATAACTAGGAAATACGAATCATTTCACTTTGTCCGGCCGTAAAATATTCAGTTTGGCGGCGAGCCAACGATTGCTGAGGATTTTGATGGATTGAGTCATGACTATACCTTCTATTGGTAGGTAGGTACCACGCATACCTTAGGTGCACATTGATATGAATGCCTGTTAATCATACGTATAAGTAGGTACCTATCTACGTCAAAGTAATTACCGATATATGAGTACATAAGGAAACTGAAAGCACGTACGCCAAGAGTTGACTGTAGAGACGCGCGACCATTGCGATGGGTACATTCCTGGATTACTGCTTTTCACGTATGTACATGAAACGGGTAGGTATACCATAACTAAATTCGTAGCGCTATTCAACGCGCTTTCGTACTTTAGTAAATAAGGTTTATTGAAAATATAGTCCAAGAAAACTATGTTACTTATTTAAACTTATGAATAACCAAACTATTTAGGCAAGTAAAAATATTGGAATCTTCATTATTGGTATATTTATTTACCTGGAAGAAAGGAAGGTAACCATAAGTCCTGATCTTGGCGAGACCCATCCCACCCTCCCCTCTTGGAAAAATAAAAGGCCGGAAACGGTCTTGTCACACCCCTGGTGTTGCAGTTGTCCATGGGCGGCGGTGATCACTTACAATCGGGCAACCCGCTTGCTCGTTTGCCGTCTTTCTGTCTCTGTCCTTCTTAGCTACGGTCAAGAAAGTGCAAATCGTGAACTTCTAAAAACCGTAAGGTCCTTATGCGTTTCCTACCATATTTTAAGGGGGAATACACTGAAAAGCCTATTCTAACTTTTCTTAAATTCTTTCTATTCTATATACTATAGCTCTATTTTTATTTTACCCCGGCGGTCCTTTGGAAAGCTTGCGTAAATCCAACAAGTAGAGGCCCTTTGAAGAAATTATCGTAATGAACGTCTCCAGCCAGAAACTATTCTTAGAAACATCAATGTATGATATGCCCTTGAACGGTCTTGGCCGGAGTGGGACAATTGCATTTTAAAATAGAAATAAGTGAGTCTCGACATTTCCTTAAAGGGTAACTCAAACTATGGGACCAATGCTGGGAACTTGAAACTGCCCGGGCGGCTGAACACTTTTGTACGAAAGTGCAGATTTTTTTTGGTTTTAGGGAGGTAGACATATGCTGGGTGCAGTGGTAACAATAGGGTGGCAGGGCTGGCAAAATGTCACGGGCCCCCGACCAAAGAGGGCCCCGGCCCAAGAGGCCGCGAGCTCAAAAATATTTTTTTACATTTACTGATAGGGCCCCATCAAAAGAATTTGCCACGGGCCCCAGATGGTATAGTTACGCCACTGGCTCTTTAAATCTAACAAATTTCTATTTTACAACGCTTGCATGCATAGCTCATAAAACAAATACCTACTTGAATTATTTTACTTACATACATAGTTCATTTATACTTCCGAATAATGAAAGATTATTCGGAAGTGCGTGCGATTGTTATATAAATTAATATTTGCATTGATATAATAATCAATTTTGAGGGTTTCGTACCCAGAAGGTTTCCGTAACAAGACTATTAGTAAGTCTCAGCTATCTGTCCGTCCGTCCGTCAATAGGCTCTATCTTTCGAGCCGTAGAGACCCGAAATTTTCACAGAATGTGTATGAAATAAACAAATATATACGGACGAATCACACAAATGGAGCTAAACACATAGTAAGTGGTGAACTTGTGTCGTAAGATACTAACTCAACGATGTTATATTTTTAACCGACTTCAAAAAAGGAGGAGGTTCTCAATTCGTCTACGTTTCCTTTAGTATGTTGGTTACGCGATTACTCAGTCAGTTATGGATCGATTTTAGTGATTATTTTTTTGTTTGATAGGTAATGCTTCAGAGGTGGTCCCATAAAATGAATCGAGCACTTTTTGCAAAAAATGAACTTGAACCCAAAAAAAATTTAAGAGCATGCCGTTCGGTTTAAATTTATTTGTATTTTATTCTTATGCGAATCAAGACGAGGATGATGAGTACGTTACTCCTCTGTTTTGACTGAAATTCAAAGGTGGTCCTAACTATAATTTTTTTATCAAAATGTATCCATGCTTTTAGAAAAAATCAACAAAAACCAAAAAATTGTCGCGAATCAAGACAAGTTGATGACGACGTTGTTCCTCTATTTGGATTGAACTATACCACACCCACTAAAACCTAATTTAAGTTCCAGTAGTATAGTAGGTATAGGGTTGAAGTCGGTATTACTTTTTTGTTAGAAATAATTATATCCTATTATTAGGGTTCCGTACAAAAATTGTAAAACAGAACCCTTATAGGATCACTCGTGCGTCTGTCTGTCCGTCCGTCCGTCTGTCACAGGCGATTTTCTCCGAATCTACTGAACCAAATTAGGTGAAATTTGGTAAGATGGTGATGGTGGCTATGACCCAAACACAGATGTGCAAAGTAAATAAAGATTTTTTGAAATAAGGGTCATTTTCAGGGGCCCAATTACAAAATTTTAAAAGAAAGTTTTGCACACCTTACTGTGTCATATATCAAATGAAAGGGCTCATTATGAGGATTTCAATATTATTATTTTTTTTGTTCGGGTAACATCCATACTTTTGATTTTATTCACGAAAGAAGACAACCATTCACCATTCCCCCCCTGATCTCCGAAACTACTGGGCCGAAAATTTTGAAAAAATTACAAAATATAGTTAATTCCTTGAAGATTACAGGAAAAATAATAAGAATTCTATCACTTGAAAATAAAGTAGTAAACTCACTATAATAAGTTCATCTAGGGAAATAGTTCACTAAAACACCACTAGATAGCGCTAGTCAATTGAATAAAACATTTTTGCACATTGTGTGTGTGTTCACGAAGCATATTGTACGGAACCCTCATTGCGCGAGTTGACTCACACTTGGCCGGTTTTTATACTATACTATACTACCACCCAGAGGGATGGTAATGTTATTCGCGCGTATGTTTGTATGTAAGTATGACTGTTCTATTGTTGCATCCAAATCGGCTTGACCGATTTTGAAGTGTGAGGTGTCATTAGATTCGTGTTCTTCCCCGGAGTGTCATAGACTATATAACGTCAGCAATCAAATCACACAGATTGAGCTAGCCCTAAAGTAAATTCTAGACTTGTGTTATGGGATACTAACTCAACGATACTATAGTTTATTACAAATACATATATAGATAAACATCCAAGACCCAGGTCAATCTGAAAAAGATCATTTTTCATCTTGACCTGACCGGGGATCGAACCCGGGATCATCCGTATCGCAGGCAGGCGTGTTGACCGCTGCGCCACGGAGCTTGTCAACTGTCAAAATTCATTGGATTCATAGATATTTATACATGGATAAACTACTTCCTAACCTACTACGTATAGGTATTTATTATAAAATATAGTAAGTATCGTTGAGTTAGTATCCCACGACACAAGTTAACAACTTACTGAGGGTATAGCTAAATCTGTATGATTTGTCCCTAAATATTTATTTTTTTATCTGTAAGCTGGCTCTTCCTATTTTTGCCCATTGATGTATGTTTAATATACCTAGTATCGTTGAGTTAGTATCCCATACACAAGGCTCGAACTTCTTTGGGGCTAGCTCAATCTGTGTGATTTGTCCGTATTTTATTTAAGTATCTTTTTATTATTTGCCTCCAACAGGGGTGCTTCAGCTACTCCGAGTGCTGCACGAGAAGCCATGGCCGATGCCCGTGGAAAAGACCAAGCATAAGGCCAAGCACAAGAAAAAGAAGACTAAGAAGAAAACGAAGCCGCATAAACGGAAAAATGTGAGTTCCAGGAATCAGGCTGAGGAATTTTCATGATTTTTGTGTCCAATAGGTATTAATGCATGCTAAACGTGGCCTTTCGGTCTTATGGCCTTAGGCTCTATCTACCCCGTAAGGTATAAAGACGTGATACTATATATATACGTATAGGTATTAGTACTAGTAAATTTGTCTCCATCGTTTTGAAATTACCTTACGAGTACTTATATCTGGCCAAATACTTATTTTATTTTTACCAAATCATCGGCAACGGCAGATAAAGGAGTCATGTCTAGAATTGTAGTAATTTTATTGAGATGGCCACAAAAGTATAGACTTATATCTCCATTGAGGCGGTCAATATATTCATGCAATCTATGCTTTGTATCATCATCATCAGGTCCTTCACAGTCTCCACTGCAGGAGCACGACCCTCTCTAACTACCAGAGCCATAACTTGTCGGAAAGTCAAGGATTTAGCCTACACTCTCCACGCTGGCCAGACGGGTTGTATTTCTTACATATATTCCAATAAAATTGATAAATAGTCGAAAAATAAAAAGACCGTTGACCGTTTATATCAATCCGCCATATTGTCAAGCTGACGTCAAACAGTCTATGACACTCCGGGGTAAAATATGAATCTAATGCATGGGGATACATATATGTACTACAAGATCTAATGCATGGAGATATATGTACTACGTACATCTAATAGCATAGGGCATGGAGATAAAATAATCCAGACGTATGTATAAATGATCTAATGACACCTCGCACTTCAAAATCGGTTAGGCCCTCGGAGCAATAAGGTTAGGGCCTTAAATTTAAAAGCCTAGATAGACTTTATTAGCCTTAAAGCGTAGAAAAAAATTGTGTCCAACCCATAGTCTATTATGTACACACATAGCTACCAATTTGACGGATTTTGATGGCATTAATTGAAAGAAGCGTGTGCTAACACAAAGCTGTCACGCACACAAGCATTGAAAAATTGGCCAGTTTAATCATTGAAATAAAGGCATGACGGTGTCTAGAGAGTATATTGTCAGGTTAGGGCACATATACATATATTATAGGACAGGAGGCGACCACAGAACTATAACTCAAGGAGGCGACAACGGAACAGCAGGCCTATTTGCTAACTTTTGACAACTAACGGTGTACATCATTTTCATGGTAACTTTAATATTCATTACGGCTTCGGTATGAATGTGAAAAGTAGCAAAGCAAAGTGACAATCAAATCGTTGTACACCGAGTTAGCAAACCGGCCTGCAGATCACAGTGCAGAGAATGTGACTATCGCTCGCGCGACATTCCGTGCTATGTAGAGCAGACAGAACTTATTATATCGTACATACGCGTGAAACGTATGACTAGGTACTTATTCTGGGTAGGTCAGTCGGGTTAAAATAAATGCCTTGTTATTATATGACAGATGCACAATTTTCCCGTCAGTGGCTATCTTATTTCAGATTGTTTTTAGGAGTAAATGAAGTTTCCCTATAATCAGTAGTTTTCATCTTGAAAAATAAGAATTAAGGCTAAGATTCTATAAAAAAGTACAGTCGGGGGCAGATAAACCTTGAACAACACCCCCCCACTATTAGATTTTAAGTTGAAGGGGTCACGTTTATCTGCCCCCAACTGCACATGAATTTAGATAACACCAGACATCTTTGGTGATTCCGAAAATATTTTCCACGATGATAACTAATTGCTTTTTAATGTCAGAATACTTTTGTATATACTGAAATATTTGGTTTTCAGATGCTGTACTAACGGGACGCAACCACCACCTATCTATAAGTCGTAAAAATAAAACAATCGTATATTTTATAATCCATTGCTTTTATTTACACAATAAATATAACCGCTTCAGGTGGAACGATTCTATACAATAAGGGGAAGCCTTTGGCACCCCGTCATCACGTTAACAAGCAGTCACACCGCGTAACAAAAAAACCAACCACGCAACCGATTTTATCAGAAAGACAGATCATGTCATGCAACGTATAGGCTTAGGCGTAAAACTGAGGTACGATTTTTGAAATTTCGCCGTTCGCAAACGAGCGGTTTTTCCGTTCAAAAATCGTTCGAAGACGGGTGGTCATACGTTCAAAAATAGTACCTACCCCAGATACGGCGCGCGACACAGATACGGCGTAGTCATGGTACACTATGTAGGATTTCAAACTTCACGGTCATACTCAAAACGACCATGTGAAAAAACTTAGTCGCTAGTTAGTTCTTGCGATATTGGTAGTTTTCAGTGTGACAATAATGCTTAAAATCCTATGATAGTTTACCACGCCTGTAACGTATTTGCGCCGTGCTTTCGCCGTACGCTTTTTATTCTTTAATATCAGCTTTATTCACGTTGCAAAATCTGCAGCTAAAATATATATCCATCTCCCACTTAAGGCATAAAACTCACAGAAAAGCCGTACGGCGAAGAAACGGTGCGGGCGTAGGACATTGATAGGATTATCAGCCTTAATACTCAAAACGACCAATATCGCAAGAACAAATTGACGGCTCCTCTGGCTGCCCGTGGCATCTTGCGGTAGCTGGCTACCAAGTACATCTAGCTCTCATGACGCTTTGCAATGCGAACGTTCAGCAATAAGGACCTTTCGCTTTAAAAAGTAGCAGTTGTTTTAAATTGACGTTTTGCTCTCAGGGTATTTTATATTGCAGTCGATGTGATCTTCTGATCCGTAAAGGTTTTTTTTACACTGGTCGTTTTGAGTATGATGATAAGGCTTAAAATAGTGTCCCCAGCCTGCGCCGTAAGCCTTCTCTGTTAGTTTTACGCCTAACACGTTTCTAAAGGTTGACCTTAAAGTTAAAGTTCGACGACAGCTGTAAGCGTCGCGCATTTTAAGAATAGACAAATCGCGCCGTGACCGATGTTACTGTCAATGAGGGTTTCAGAAAATTTTGACAACTGCTGTCAAAATCCACCAATCATGTTTAAGAGTCGCCTGGACGCGCATGTCTCCATACAACCGGAAAAAGGGAATTGTGGCAATATTTGATAGTTTTGGAGTAAAATTAAGAATTTAATCAATTAATCTCATCATAATCTACGTACGTTCCTATACAGCTTGGTTAAAATACCAATGGTTTGAGAATTACAAGCCTTTTCAAATTTGTATGGAAATCTTGAGAGGCGTATAATTCTCAAACTGTTGATAATTTATCCAAACTGTATAGGAACGTACGTAGATTATAATGAGATTAATTGATTGGATGCTTAATTTCACTCCAAAATTATCAAATATTGCCACAATTCCCTTTTTCCCTTTGTATGGAGACATGCGCGTCCAGGCGACACTTAATCATCAATTTTATGATTGGTAGATTTTGACAGCTTCACCTCTTGACACAGTGGAAACACCAGTAGGAAAAATCAATACTGGAAACCCTCATTTTATATAATATGCGCGACACTTACCGCCACAAAGTCAACCCTAAGAGGGATATGGACTGCGTATCTATATCTAATAGCTATATACAAAACAGTTATAAAATTATTGTAAAAAGCGTTGAACTGCCTTTACAAAACTCTTAAATTATTCACACCCAAGTTTCACGTGTTTGAACACTAATATTGCGTTATTAAAACTATCACCACACCGTAGTTAACATCATGTTTTAACGATTTTTCTATGAGATAACAGTATTAAAATCGAAGGTAAGTTACGAGTCAAAGTGGGAGGAAGGTAAATGGTATATATACGAGTAGCTTTCAATTCGTCAACTTAAAATTAAACCGAAAAAAAAACCGCAAGAAAATATTTGTAAGTTCAGAACAGTGTCTATTTGATAAGAATAAATCTATGCCAATGTCATAAAGCTGAGGAGTAAGTTTGTTTGGTTGAACGCTCATCTCAGGAACTGCTAATTTAATAAAAAAATTAACGGGTTAACGAAAATTTACGATACCATTTACTACAATTTTCCCACTTTGCCCGTTGGTTTTAATTTCATTTGTATTCGTCACACTAAGAACTTATTCATCAACTTTGTGCAAAATTCAAACGGTACAGAACGGCAGTTAAATTTAATTGAAAATTTAATAAAGATAACTATAGCGAGAACGAGCGGCAAGGAATGAGGGTTTCGTAAAATGCTTAACATCATATGGCCGACATGAGGCGTTGACCTTGAAAAGCCGCTGTCATTGGATAATATTTGACAAGCAACAACAACTGACACATTGTGGCCGAATCACAGCTTACCGAATTGCCTCAGTGGTGCCGCCTCTTATTTCAGAACACCCTGGGGTATTAGCAACTCAACAGAACTCAAGTGGCATACAAATATACAAGTGGCATATTAAGCTGTTGGTCCCGGCTGTCATCATTGATGGCATTCGTTAAGCTATGACAGTTGCCTTTAGGTAGCTTGCAAAATCTGACACCGTTGGTCACTTACACATAGAAAAGGGAGGAAGCAACTCAACATTCAATCTTACGCTCCCCTTCCTTGCCCTCGCTTCTTCTGGTCGCGATATACACAGCCAGACAGAAATTTATGCTAAAAAGTGTGGAACAACAATTTTCTGCGCGTTTCGTGGTTGTTGTAAAAGTTATTCAAATTCGTATAAATGATTCCCTTTCATCTACATATCTATAGAGCGTGTAAATTAACTATTGACACTCCTTTAATGGGACCAATGTAAGGGAATCTATAATTTTTGGACATTTTATAACAATTGTCGGGTTAGCCGAACACTTTTGTATAAAAAAATCATTACGTTTTAAATTCTATCATTATTCAAATAGGAAAAGCTGTTCATTTCGACAGGCTGAGTAAACCCTTCAAGTGAATGTCGGTAATTATTTAACACGCTGTATTATGTACGATTTCTGGAACGATCTATAATACCAGTTTGGTTAAGACTATTTGGTACTTTCAGAATTGATAAATAACAAACATACTATAATACAACATAAGTCACTTAACAATTTAGACACAGCCCACATCTAACCCACTATTTAGCTAACTAAAGTATAAAAACCAAGAACTTGTCAATGGGATATTGGTTTGCCTTTGACTTTGTAATTATTTTATGTTATAGGACGGTAAACGAGCAAGCGAGTCACCTGATGGTAAGTGATCACCGCTGCCCAAGGACTAATGTAACACCAGTGGTATGACAAGAGCGTTGCCGACTATTTATTTTTGCTCCACAGAGGGATACAAATACATACTTGTCATACAAGTTTGAAAACAAAAAGATTTAAAAATGCCTGGGAATGTTTTTCATACAAATATGGACAACACTAGCGCGTTGAGTTTATATAAAAAACGATACACGATTGTTTTAAAGGTTCTTTTTTTTCATGCTATTCTGATGTGGTGTGTAAGGAGCTACGACACGAACCACGTATATCATTCATATAACGAGTGGTGTGTTTCGTAGTGTGTGTAAAGAGCTACAACACTGATATATTTCTTTTCTTTCTTCTTTTAAATTATGGCTTCCATCGAGATTTCAGTGATTCTGCCAATGTCCAGTATAATGAGATACTAAGTATCGGTGTTGTACGGTATGTGGCATCAAAGATGGCGTAAGTTCTTTGGTAGCCTCGTGGGAGCTTCTGTGACAAATCTATACGAGTCCATTTATAGTCTACTTTAACTATTTCACAAATTGTTCTCGAGCACGAGCATTTATAACACCAAACATTTGATAATTTAACCAAACTGTATAGGAACATACGTAGATTATAATGAGATTAATTGATTGGATGCTTAATTTTGCCCTAAAATGAACAATATTGCCACTATTCCCTTTTTCCGTTTGTATGGAGACATGCGCGTCCAGGCGACTCTTAAATCAATTTGCAAAATCGTCTAAGGCAAACGACAACTGTACCTCTTGACTTCCCACCAAAAACTCTGATATATTTCTTATTTCTTAATTTAATACGAGTACAAGTTAATTGATTTAGCCAATCCAATATCCCAGTAACTCGTCAAACGCACGCAACAATTTCTTAAGCCGTTAAATATATTAAAATAACAATTTTACATGTGTTCCGCTCACTGGTTTGGTTTATATCCACTGCTTTCACAAATAAATACACCGACGTCAAAATATTTCTATTGCCAGCGATTTGATCAAAAAGCATTTAGAATCTTATTTGTATGTGCAGTAAAGTCGATATTTGAAATACTTCAGAACGTACTAGGATTAATTCAAATCCAACTAACGCTAAAGGCGTTTAAAATTTCGTTCTTATTACAAGTCCTTAAAGTTTAATTTCATAAATAGATTCCGGAAAGATTACTCTACCTATGATATAATATATGCCATCCCATTCTATCTTACGCAAAAACATCGGGATAGAATGAGACAGAGAACAAGGTACGAAGTATTCGCGAAACTACATCTTTCAAAAATTGTATCATCTATCTACCCACTACTTTATAGGTATAATTATTTTTATTCAACCATTTAGAATCTGATGAACAAACTTTAAATTTTTTAACCGATCTATAATACCCATCAAAAATATACAAATATTTTGAAAGTACATACACATAATTTACATAGATATATTGGTAACCATATTTTGAATAATTTTTTATATCCCAGAACGATCAAAAATTATAAACAATCCACGTGGCTATTTTTAAAACGTTACCCGAATATCATCAACTCAATCATCTCAACTAAAGACATTCTTAAATCTCAGACTGTCTTTTCTTTCTTCTTTTAAATTATGGCTTCCACCGAGGTTTCAGTGATTCTGCCAATGTCCAGTATAATGAGACACTAAGTATCGGTGTTGTACGGTATGTGGCATCAAAGATGGCGTAAGTTCTTTGGTAGCCTCGTGGGAGCTTCTGATGACAAATCTATACGAGTCCATTTAACAGTCTACTTTAACTATTTCACAAATTGTTCTCGAGCACAAGCATTTATAACACCAAACTACACCAATTTCATATTATAAAGTCCACTTAAGAGTCCCACGTAAAGCCGAAATCCCATACAAACGTAGTTTGGTTTTAGTTTTACAACAGTTTTACAACAAAATTACAGCGAGTAGTAGTTTCGTATCGAAAACTTCTACTCGTACTTTACTGTAATTTTGTACAGGTATTGTTTTTAAAATTGAAATCTGATTATAAACATCAATGTGCCTTATCCGGTCGTATGTACGAAATTTGGTTGAGATTGGCTTAACTGTTGTAAAACATAAACCAAACTGCGTTTGTATGGGATTTCGGCTTAACGTGGGACTCTTAAATCAATTTGCAAAATCGTCTAAGGCAAACGACAACTGTACCCACAAAATACCAAAGACTGTCTTTGCCTTCCTAGGTTATTTAGACAGTAACAGCACGAGACTTGAGAAACATTTTAGTTGAGAAAAGATGCATCTAAGATGCCTTTGAGTATTCGGGCGTCAGTATTTAAATGTGATATAATTTAATATTATTATATTATGCTTTTAGCGATACACTATAAAATAGCACAACTATTATAATTTATTATATTTTTAGATCTTTAAAGTTTTAGATCATATTTCAAAGTTTAATTGTTTATTGAAGGATAAAATAATTATAGAGCCGTTGGGTTAAATAGGAGTTGAACGACAATAGATTTTTTTATATTTATTATTCCCAAATGCCGTACACAGCGCAGTGCGTTGACGCAAAATTATATACACTTTGTATCTTTAGGGCAAAAATAATATTCGTAAGAAAATCTTGTAAAATCAATAGCACATTTTTGGGGCATCAATACCTTGTTTTGAAGACAAACGATAAAAAATATGATCTAAAAACGAATAAAGACATCCTGTGATTTTGTTAACGACTAGTCACATGGCATAGATTTGTCTATGGTTTAACGCTATTAGGTGTGCACATAAAAAAAGTAATATATTCGCTTTTTATATTCTGTCAGTTCGTATTTTCTATCTATCACTATATTAATGACAGAAGAAAAAAAATCTATCACCATAATTTAATGTCTGATGTAATTGTGGTGATATGATAAGTAAACGTGATGGTTTAAGTATAACTTTGCACTAAATTATTAAAAGCAAGACCTCGAGGCAGAATATTTGTAGTCCATACAGCAAAAGAAGTAAGGCTATCTTTTGTTATTAAAATCGAAAAGAAAAAATGATGAAAAAGACCTGTAGTGAGTTCTTTTTCAACGCATATTTTCAATTTTAAGAACAACAGAATTGTTATAAATAAACTGATCTATGACTATTAAGATGTCCTATGTCTACCAAAGTCGGACATTTACATTGTATCACAAAATAAAAACCAAAGAAAACAAGTCCGAAAATGATTGAACAATGCTTGAAAAGCGACCCATCGTATGAAGAACAAAATAAGGAGAGTACAGAATTGACGAGGCTCATAGATTATATCAAAAAGGATTCTAAAATGGCGCCGTAAACCAGCACAGACGCGCATTTTTTATATAATGACCATTTTCACCAATTCTCTTGAGATAATTGAATTTGCTTTAAATAAATGGCTCCCGAAAACCTTATGTCAAAAATAGAATGTTCAATTTAAAGTGAGTGCATTTGAGTGGTTGAAGTTATTTTTAATAATTGTTGGTGAAATCGGGGATTATAGCAAACGCCAGTTAGCACATCTAAAGCGTACATTGAGCTTTATATCTACGTATCTCTGACAGTTAAATCCCTTAGGTTGCAGCAAGACGGCGGTAAACGCATTTAATATGTACAAAGCATTTTTGTCTTATTTCGTGAAATTTTAAAACTATATAATATCCGCAAGATCTAATTAGTGCTTCACCTAGAGGAACATGTTTTGTAGTGTTATTTGCTCACAGTTCTGCAATCCACTTGACAATTTTGCGAACGAACTAAACTTTATTTTAATTCTTATCACACCGACTAAGAACCAACATATACACTTGCTCGCGACCGCACACATATAGGTCAATGAACTTTTTTACACGCTAACTGGTATGTTCTATAGATAAAAAAGTATCATTTAGATCAATGCACTATAGTACACGCTAACTGGCATTTACCATAGTTAAACAGTAAAGTACAGACACGAGCCCTCCTCTACTCTTCTTACCGGCCTCAAGCAGTGTGTTCCAGTGCGAACCGGTTCGAGCCGGCCTAGTCCAGTTCGAGGCGCATGGAGGGCGCGAGCGTGCCGCACTGGATCTTGGCTTCCTTGAGCTTGGCCAGCGACAGCCGCAGGTCTTCCATTGTGATGGGCCGCACGGCGTCCACGAACTCATCGTCGGAGTCTGAGCTGGTTGATTTCGCTGATGATTTCGTCTATAAATAATACGGGGCGTTTTATTGATAAATAATTATGAATAATATTTTTTAATACGATTTTTTTATTTATATATTTAGAAATAATCCATCTTATTACGTACAGGCAACTTGCCCATTATTTAACTTCAGCTTTTTATTTTCGCTATTACTAACGAATAATTCCAAAGTACAAATTAAATCATGGTCTCATTGAATCAATCAAGTTGTTTGGATACAATAAAAATATTTAGGTTCAAAAGAAACTGTAGACATTTATTGAAATTAAAATTAAACTTTAAAGACAGTTCCATAACTAGTGACCAAAGACAAATTTTCTTTTCTCAAAAGTTCTTTCTCAGAGAATAGTGAGATATTTCCAATCATCATCATCATTTCAGCCGCAGGAAGTCCACTGCTGGACATAGGCCTCTCCCAAGGATTTCCAAAATGACCGATTGGAAGCGGCCTGCATCCAGCGTTTCCCTGCGACCTTGGTCAGGTCGTCCGACCACCTGGTCGGTGGGTGGCCACCTGGTCGGTGGGTTTTCTCGAAAATTTCATGAACAAGACACCACTATCCATCCATAACATATTAATGGATAAGAGTCGATAGAGTTGCTATAGGCGAATAACAACAGTTATCTGAACCCAACATTCTAGTCCAAAATACGAACAGGTGGGTGCCTCGGAAATCTCTTCCTGTGGTGCAATCCCCTCAGACCATAACACACTTATTTTCTTGCCCTGCGTGTCCTACCACCTGTATACGCGAGGACCTATACAATGCTACTGATAACGCTATTTAAATAAAATTAATTTAATACCTGCTACCACGAACACTGTGTTCGAAACGTTAGGTGTATAAATAATGTATAATAAACGTGACAAAAACCCATTATGAAAACACGGCTTTACTCACGTTTTATTACGTCAGTCGTTCAGTGCTTTGAGGGAAGCGTAACCGTCGTGTCGCCACCCCTTTCACTCGCCCCGATGATGGTCTTCGTAACAGACCGAAACTAGTCGGCGGATCCGACGTAATAAAACGTGAATAAAGCCGTGTTTTCATAATGAATTTATCTCGCGTAAGTTTTAATAGTATTAGTGATAAAAACCGTATTAAATTTCATTTTATTTTAATTCTAGAGGCGGCATTTGGTGCAAACACTGCAGAAAACCTTTCAATTACCTCATTAGCCTCCCTCTGTATTTCCTCGCGCGCGAGATCCCTCACTCGGTAAACGGCCGCTTGCCGACACAGCTCGTGCAAGTCGGAGCCTGAAAAACCTTCGGTGGACGCCGCCAGGCGCTTGTAGTCAATCTGAAAATAAAATTTAATATTGTAGGCTATAAATCTAACGACCTGTCAAATATTTTTTTACGAATGGGAGAAAATATAACTAAAATCTCAAACAGATTTTTAGACTATAACACATTAAATAAATGACCTCATTAATTGAATATAAACAAAATAGCCAGCGTTGAGATTGTAAGGTTTCTACTTACACATCTGAAAACTAATCGACGATTACCTTAAGGCGCTGTAACACCTAATAATACTAGCACGTAACGATAATCGCGCGATAATAGTACGTACTGGTAATGAAATAAGGTCAAAAGTGGCGATGCCGATAGGCGATCTCAGTTCGAACCCGTATCTGTCATTTCGGCCGCATTTTGTCGGTTTTAATTTAATAATTCCTAAATTATAACCAAATATTGTAATATTTTTAGGTATCCATTTTGCTCAGTAAGTTTTACTTTTTTATAGATGTAAAAAAAAATAGTAGTTATCGCTGAAAATATCAAGTAATTCGCGACGAAACCTTTTCTGGATATAGATTTTTGCGATTTTATTTGCCTAGGTTTTAAATTTTTTTTTTAAAATATTTTGATGTAATATTTATTTTGATCTTTGAACTGTACTTCATATTTTTTTCATGCTAGTATTCCATGAAAAATAAGGCTAACTGTGCGACGAAAAAATAGACGTTTTATGGCAGTTCGTGAATTACAGCGCATTAAGGTAATCATTAAATAATTTTCAGATGTGCATGCGGCGCTGGATGTCTCGTCTGGTGTTGAGGCCACGGTACTAACGTCGGGGGCCACGGGCTCGGCCTTGAGGGCACGTTACTTACGTCGGGGGCCACGGGCTCGCCCTTAAGGCCACGGTACTTACGTCGGGGGCCACGGGCTCGGCCTTGAGGATAAGCTGCAGGATGTGGTCGCGCTGGCTCTCGCTGGGCATGGGCACGTGGAATGTGGCCGGCATGCGGCGCTGGATGGCTTTATCCAGGTCTTGTGGCCGGTTCGTGGCTCCTGAGAACAAATAAGATAATTGATATACGTGTCTTTTGCACTTCTTTTACTATCCCCCGGTGCGAAGCACTGATCAGTGGTCACCAAAATAACCGACGTAACAAGCAAGGAATTAAAAAACATTAAAAAGTCTAAAATGCTTTGTATTATATTTAAATTTATTAATTCCTTCAACTTCTAGCAGTTTACAGAAATCGTTTTCCGCCGCTAAACGCAACCAACTAATAACAACCAAAGAGTCGATAATGGAACCACCAGACTAATCAAATCACGTTCTACTGCGACGAAGTCACACCAATGACATGGCAAAGATTTTAAGGTAAGCAAATTGTCCCACACAAACCCTTATCTTCACTAATATCATAAATATATAAATTGACCGGAAACTAAAGTCCCCGACAAGAAGCTATAAATTAAGTATATCAATAAACTTCTATTGAGTTGGAGTTACCTAGCAACAATATTATGAGTTAACCAAATACAATTGAATTAAATTACTATACGGGTAATACGAAATTAAAGACCAATTCAAATTAGTCGGTTTATATTTTAACGATACAAAACGCTGTCGCTCAATGTTTTTTGGTACAGGAACGAGTCCGACTCCGTGAATGTAAACATTTGGTCCGCATTATTGAGATTTATAATAAAGGTGTCTTTAACAGTTTTTTTTTTATAACTTGTTTTTTTTAGTAGCTATTAAGTCTCATTAATGTATAATAAGTTGTTTTTTTTTTTTGTAAGCTATTGATTCTCACTGTAGGGCAAAAGCTTTTTTACGTTACCAAGTATTTTTTACCTTCAAACTCCCTCCATTCTTTATGGAAACAGAATTCTAATCATCTGTTCTTTGGTTTACCATTTTACACAAAAAATATACCAACAAAAATATTATTTTTATTTCATCCAAATGTTGCCAACCCCTGAACATTTGTTTACATAATTTATAGCTTAATGTTTTCTTATGTTTTCGCGATTGTTACACATTTAAATAAAATTATTATGTTTTATTTAAATGTGTATTTGTTCGTGGTCGCAGGTAGACTACCTGCGACCACGAACACTGTAAAGTGCTCGAAACGTTAGGTGTATAAATAATGTAATAAACGCGATAAAAACCGTATTAAAATAATTTTATTTAATTTATAGCTTCTTATGACGGGGACTTTACTAAACTGATTTTCAAAATTCTTTCACCTATAGAAAGCTAATTTATCTGCGGGTGACATAAGCTATAATTTATGCGGACGAAATGAAATTAAATTCTTTAAGGGTTTAACAATGATTTCCCGCCTTTCTATATATAGGCATGGAAAATTTATTAATTTAGTAACAATTAGGTATAACATGGAAGGAAACCTGAAATTTTTACGTTATTTGTCAATGATGTTTTGTTTTTCGTATGTGTAAGAGGCCAACACTGGTGTCAGATTTTTCAAGCTGCTTTAAGGCATCTGACATAGCTTAACGACTGCCATCAACGATGACAGCCGGGACCAACGGCTTAACGTGCCTTCCGAAGCACGGAGGAGATCGAGATATTTTTATGCCACTTGCGGTCACCCATCCAAGTAGGGACTGCACCAGGGGTTGCTTAACTTACGTAAGCGCTCATAGAGCTCACACCCACTGGACCATCGGGCTCCTCAAATGTTAAATGGCATTATAATATTCGTCAATATTATAATGTCATTTAACATTTGAAGTGACGAGTATTGCTATTATATGAAAAAGATATCGTCAATAGTTTGTCAAATTACCCATTATAATGACGGTGCAACTCGGATCAGTGATGAGTCCGTCCCACAGCGACATGAATTGGGTTTTCATCATGGCCGTCGCTTCGTGGTCGTGTTGGGTGCGCGTGCGCAGGAACGACTCGATCTCATCTGAAAACATACATAAGCAATAAATACCCAAAGATTTATTTACGAAACTAGTAAGTATATAAATTATATTAGGAGATCAAGAAAATGGCTGAGAACTGAGAGATATGGAGAGTACTCCACCGACAAGAACACAGTTCTTAAATTATAGATGGACAGATGTATATAGGCTGATTTTGATCCTATGAACTAATTGTAAACTATATTGTAAATTCGGTAGTTGCCTTATGTTAAGATTATATAAAATTTGTTTCCAATTATACTAATTTCTATCTAAAAAATACTATAAAGAACACTTTTTATTTGATATCGATTCGTTAAGTGATGTTAAAGCTTCTTTAAAGTTGGGTGAATGACCGTTTTTAAAAGTATGAAAATCTTTCATTACAATTATACTGTATTGTAGTCCGTTAAATTTATAGCAACTTTTATTATGAAACCATTACCACAAACGAAATATTTCGTATAGCTACCAAACAAAGTTCTCACGCCACCCATACAAAATACAAAGTTATGACGTCACAAATATGTAGGCAAATCTGCAGTGCGTTTTCACGTCTAAAAATTAACGTCTAAAAACATGAGTCTTTAAAACTTTTATATCTGAAATAGTTTTTTGCTTAGAAATGTATAACTGACAACTGTCACTATTGTGTTTATTTTTGGCAGTTCTTTACATAGCAACACTAAAAAAATTTCGAAAGCCGTTGGTCCCGGCTGTCACATCATTGATGGCAGTCGTTAAGCTATGTCAGATGCCTTAAGGCAGCTTGAAAAATCTGACACAAGTGTTGGCTACTTAGACACACGAAAAACCAACAAACAAACATGGTTTACAATAAATATTGAGTATCACAGGATTATCTTACCTATGAAGACGATGCAAGGTTGAAGCTTTACTGCTAAACTGAACACCGCTGCAGCCAGCTTCTGTGTCTCTCCGTACCACTTGTCCGTCAGCAGAGAGACGTCCAAATTGATGAAGCTCATGTTAGCCTCCTTGGCCGTCGCCTTAGCAATCAGGGTTTTGCCGCAACCTGCAATGAACATTAAAAAAACATGTAAAGTAACAATATTCAGTCTGTGCTTTGCCGTGTGGTTCCCGGAAGAGTAGAATAGAACCACGCCAAATATTCCCATGGATCGACTTAGGAAACGCAAGCTAAACAAAGCTTAGAAACATATAGAGACCTATCCAACCCGTTTGGCCAGCGTGGAGAGTGTAGGCAAATCCTTTGCCTACTCTCTGGCTATATGTCTCTGGTAGTACAGAGAGGGTCATGCTCCGGCAGTGGAGACTTTAAACAACCTGATGATAATGATGATAATTCTGAATCGGCAGGACCACGGTCTCGAAGAGCTCTTGGATCAGGTAGTCTAGGCCGGCTATGTCACGGAGTAACTAGGGAATTCCATTGGAACCAACACTAACGAACAGAAGTATTGATACCTGGGGGTCCGTGCAGCAACACTCTTTTGGGTGGCTGCGTGAGGCGACTGTCGGCGAAGAGTTCCGCGGCTTCTTGATCGGCAGTACCACGGTCTCGCGAAGCTCTTAGATCAGATGGTTCAAGCTGGTTGTCCGGAGTAACTAAAAAATCACCTTTGAACCAACTCTAACAAAAGAAGAAGTATTGATACCTGGGGGTCCATGCAGCAACACTCCTTTGGGTGGCTGCGTGAGGCGACTGTCGGCGAAGAGTTCCCGCTTCTGAATCGGTAGGATCACAGTGTCGCGGAGCTCTAGGTTTAGGTAGTCTAGGCTGGCTATGTCACGGAGTAACTGAGAAATCGCACTGGAACCAACTCTAGCAAAAGAAGAAGTATTGGTACTTGGGGGTGGCTGCGTGAGACGACTGTCGGCGAAGAGTTCCCGCTTCTGAATTGGCAGGATCATGGTCTCGCGAAGCTCTTGGATCAGGGAAGCTAGGCTGGATATGTCACGGAGTAACTGAGACATCAGATTAGAAATACTAATAAGGAATAGAAGTAGCATTGATACCTGGGGGTCCATGCAGCAACACTCCTTTGGGTGGCTGCGTGAGACGACTGTCGGCGAAGAGTTCCCGCTTCTGAATTGGCAGGATCATGGTCTCGCGAAGCTCTTGGATCAGGGAAGCTAGGCTGGATAAGTCACAGAGTAACTGAGACATCAGATTAGAAATACTAATAAGGAATAGAAGTAGCATTGATACCTGGGGGTCCATGCAGCAACACTCCTTTGGGAGGCTGCGTAAGGCGACTGTCGGCAAAGAGTTCCCGCTTCTGAATCGGCAGGATCACGGTCTCACGGAGCTCTTGGATCAGATGGTCTAGGCCGGCTATGTCCTTCCAGTTCACCTGAAAAGTTAATAAATGTTAATTTACGTAGATGCTTATACCTGAGGAAAACTAGACGATAAATACATAAGCCAGCAACAAATAACGGGCACACAGTAGTAGCTTCGTTGGGCGTCAATTCAAAAGTTCTTTTATTTCTAAAAAATGTGAAATACGAATGTTATTAAAGAATGAATGTTATTTTATTAAACTCCTAAACATGTTTGCATACAAATATAAATTTGCATTTTTTCCGCAACTTCTTCCGCGTAAATTCTAGCCTATGTCACCCGCATTTATAATATTAGTATAGATAAATTGCAGAAATAAAAAATACAGCTGATCGGCCACTAAAGAATAAAGGATTTATCTCACTGTAATCGGATCTATATATTTATCAATATGAACCATACAAGTAATAGTTACAAATTAATGCAAAGACATCGTCATAACACGGTTGAAATCTTCGCAAAAGATACATACATTTTCTCTAGAATTACGATGGCGCCAAGATAACATCGTTGATGTCTGTTGTTGCTTAGGCTATATCGTTACAAAACTGAACTGAATTTAATTTGAATTAATTTCACTTCAATTATATCTAGAAAATCGTAATGTGACATGCATGATAAATAATTTAAAATAATTTAATTTAATTCACTTGTTTAAACTTATATAGCAACATTTTTTTATATTTTTGCTGTGCCCTAACAGGGTTCATGTCAGAACTAAATGTACTTTTTACACCATATGTACAATGTATATAAATAAACACATGAGATGCAATAAATTAATGAGTATTGAAAATGTGACCGACCATTTTCTATTTCTATTTCTAGCCTATACTGTCCCACTGCAGGGCAAAGGCCTCCCTTTCGTCATTACAACTATTGCGGTCTAAGGCTACCGAAATCCATTCATTCCGGTAGGATTGAAGTTCGTCCTTCCATCTCCTTCTGGGTTTTCCGCGTTCTCGTTTTCCATTTTGTGGAATCCACATTGTGGTTTCTTGGGACCGACCATGGCCTGACAATTTCCATAAATCACATTTGTACTTATCACAGAGCACGGAATGTTGCTCGCTCCCTTCTAGAAAGTAATAATAATACCGTTTGTTAGCCCGCGCCCGTCTAGCAGGCGAAAATCGCATACAAGGCCTGTCAGTTCGTGCTCAAAAAAAACTTAAATACACCCCAATGTGCTGTGATATGGAATCATAAATACAGTAAAAAGGGTTAATTAACAAAATTCTTATCACAAGTAAACAGGAAATAGCAGAATTAGCAGATATTTGCATTTCTAAAATTATCTTGAAAAACCCAAAACCTCAATAAATGGTACCGCCCCCTGACACGCTTGCTCCAGTTACACGCAATAATAACCAACTGAACAATCAACCCGGTTTTTGACTTCAAAAACCTTTTATGAACCGATAAAATCCGCTGAAAACTTACTGTTAGCTAATAATATTATACTTACTACTTTCTTGGCGAGAACTTACATATGTAGGGAGTTAGATATCTACCCCATCATGTGGCGCAATGGTTAACATGCCAAACTATTAAGAGCTCTGGGCTCGGTTACCGGCACGAGCAAGTACTTTTACTTCATTTTCACAGGTATTTGTCTACGGTTCTGGAGATAATATTATATTATTCTAGAGATGAGAGGGTTGGTGCCCATAAAGCAGCCTGCCGTAAAAAACTATCATCAACTATTATGTTCATTCACTACGGGACTTACCGCGATTATTACTATTATAACGCGATTATAACTATCATCAAATCTCATCTTGATTTTCTTTTAAAAGTCAGCATGGAATATAATTTCCTTAAAACTGCTTGAAACACAATAAAACAGCTGAACAAATTAGAATCCGACGTGTAACCTTGAAATTAAATATTCACATATGTTTTTCTGCAAGTTAATTCATCTATTTGTAACCGGACCAGTAGATAGCAAGAGACGATCGCACATAGACATAATTATGTCTCAAAATTCAATAGGAAATAGGCATGAAAAATTTGTGTTTAACTAACCAATTTATCAATTATTCTTATGTAAATATTCTATAATAATAATAATATATATAATAATAATTCTATAAAATTGGGTTAAAAAATGAACGAGATATTACGATTTTACGAATATATGTCTATCTCACTCGCAAAAACGTTGTTTTCTATGGCAAATGTATAGATGATGTAATTTGAAGTCATCAGTCCACATCGGACTTCCCTTTCGAATTGAAACTTGAAAAAAGTTTTATTTTTTTAAATAGCAAGCAATATAAAGCAGCGACATCGCTGATTAAGATATTTAAAAAAATCTTTCGTATGTATTTACTGAGGTAAATAAGGCAGGGGACGAGGCAGACCAAGGAGGAGGTGGCGTGATGATTTGGACGCACATGATAAAGATTGGCGGACTGTAGCCCTCGACAGGAGCCTATGGAAGCAGAAAGGGGAGGCCTTTGCCCAGCAGTGGGACACACAAACAGGCTAGGAAAAAAAATAAGGAATAAGGACAATGTTAGGCAAAAAAAATTACGTGCATATCTCTATTACAAAGGATTACGTTACTAATATGACTGTTACATCATTATCTTTCAGACCATAACATAATAGTTATGTTTCCTTACAAGGTTAACGCCGCAGTTAGTAACTGTTACTACTGTGAGTCGCATACACACGATTCAATTAACAAATCGACAGAGCAGAAAAAAACTATAATATACAGATAAGAGAAGTTGAACCATTTCTCATGTATCTTCATAAGGGTTTCTCGGTTTGTTGTATAGCACTCACTTCATCACACTCTGTTTTGATAAATTTGAATTGTGTAAGCCGTTTTAATTTAACAGCACCATTGTTACTCAAACCATTAATGGAGCTTGTCAAAATGAACAACTTCTCCTATAGGAGCAATGCTGATAAATTGGAAAAAGCCTCGACATTTTCATACAAATTACCGGGCCGACCAAACAGTTTTATATGAAAACTTCTATAGTACTGATGCTACGAAATCAGAAAAAACACCTTGACATTTTCATACAAATTATTAGGCCGACCAACACTTTTGTATGAAAATGACGATTCGATCGTAAAATTAACAACAACGGCCATCTCTGTACTCACTGAATTACATATCAATACACATCCGAAACTACTGTACCTAGAAAAGTAAAATTTGGTCCAGGGGTTCCTTTCATGGTGTAAGTGAACTCTACGAAAGGATTTCTAGAAATTCAACCCCTAACGGGGTGAAACAAGGATTGAAGTTGGACGAAATCACAGTAAAATTGAAAATGGAGCTTGTCAAAAAGAAATAGCAATACTCACACTAATCTCATCAGGCACAACGAGCTGTGACGCGATGATCATCTCGTGGTCGGTCAGCTTGTCCAGCGCCAGCGTGTGCTTGGAGCCGAGCCCCGCTCTGCAAGACACCCTTAACACATGCAACTCATGTAGTGGCTGCTTTATTAGCTCCAATTTTGAATTTTGATGATTAGGCCAATTGATTACAAAGATCACTAGGGCTGCTGGTAAAAATTCTTATTAAATTATTATACTAATAAAGTTTTAAGTCAAATTGTTAGTAACATCATATGGGAAACCGAAATAAATGAATTATTATTATTATTAATTTCAAAACTAAGAAAGTAAATAATATCTTCATACTGGTGTTACTGTTTCGCTCCCACAACAAGAGCAATTTAATAATAAGTTCTACAAATTATGATCTAAGCAAAACTTTTAAATGTATGTTTTTGATTTTAAATGAAAGGTATATATTCTATTGCAGTCAGCAGCCCTAGGAACATAAGGACAATGCATGTTAGTTAAACAAAACAGCCACAAAAAGAGGTGGGGACATGATTATGATAGTACAAAACGCAATTAAAAAAAAAAACTAATTCTAGCTATTATGAATGTAAAGGGAATTTTTGGTTAATTTGATTACTTTATTGTTCATTGGCAATGAGTTAACGAGTCCCACGTAAAGCCGCAATCCCATACAAACGTAGTTTCGTTTTAGTTTTACAACAGTTAAGCCAATCTCAACCAAATTTCGTACATACGACCGGATAAGGCATATTGATGTTTATAATCAGATTTCAATTTTTAAAACAATACCTATACAAAATTACAGCGAGTAAAAGTTTTCGATACGAAACTCAACTAATTGACATTAAAAAAAAATTTGGTAGAGATTGGCTTAACTGTTGTAAAACTAAAACCAAACTACGTTTGTATAGAATTGCGGCTTTACGTGGGACTCTTTAAGTGCTCTAATAGTAGTACATTTAAATCAGAATAAATTAATTTTTTTAATAAAATCTCATTTTCACTTCATCACTGTTATCTAGCCTTAGTGCTATGACTACAGGTTCATAAGCATAGATATGGATAGAGTTAAAGGTAGGCCATCCAGTAATGTCCAGACTGCAGAAACATCTAGTTACAGGTACGCTATACAGGTATCTGATTCTGGAATCCAAGTGGACCCAGGAGACCCAGTTTCCTAGATGGCTTCTGATAAAACAATAGGAAGTAGTTCTAATCATGGAACCAAATCTGACTGCATAATCTGTTTGTGGGTCATAAGTCTATAAAATTGTTAGTTATTAGCACTGTTTATACTGAGGCTTGGTTATAAAATTATTAATTAACTTCTTGACATAATAATATTATGGCAAAATAATATTAGAAAACACTGGAGAGACGAATTAGATGTTTATAGAAAGGATTGGTTGAAGTCAACACGAGAAAGAGATAGATGGAAAGAGATGAGAGAGACCTTTGCCCAGCAGTGGGACAATATTGGTTAAATAAAAAATTATAATATTGGTTTTATGACTACAACATCAAATAAAAAATATTAAGTCACATTCTCATCGGAAGCTGCAGATTCAGCAACATTATCAAACTTTAAAATCCCTGAATTTTATGTGGTTGTTCCCCAGATCAATAATAATGTCATGACAAAATGATACATTTTACTGTATATCAAGTCTACCGACTTTTTTTACTAATTATAGTAAGCAATATAACTTGGTAATTCTACAATGAAAATATTAATACTATATTCAGTAGAACATCAAATCTTAAATAAAAATGAGGTAATAAGCCAAAATTGCAATGAGGTACTACAGTGAATCTTGAATTTAAAGAAGGATAAAAGTTCTAATAATGATAACAATATGTAAATTGAAGATATGTTATGAAAAAAGGTTGAAATTTAGAATCGTGCGCCCGTGTGCTTTTCTGCCCTCAGTCGTTCCGGGTGGTCATAAAAAGAATAACCTAAACCTAACTTCTTTTCTGCCCTAAGTCATTCCGGGTGGTCATAAAAAAAAATAACCTGAACCTAACTTCTTTTCTGCCCTCAGTCGCACGATTCTAAATCCAAGCCTGAAAAAATTTTGCTGCTAGTAAGATTTGATTGAACAATGCATTGTAGATTGTAGGTAATGTATATGAAATGAATAATTTATAACAATATGATGAAAGGCTAACATAACAACAAACTTTAGAATATGATGATGAAACTAACAGAATGATGATCTCTTTAGCCTAACGAAAAAGAAAATAATGTCAGAGCGCTAGTTTCATCACCAGATGTAAAGAAGGTAACGGTTGAAATTTAGAATCGTGCGCCCGGGTGCTTTTCTGCCCTCAGTCGTTCCGGGTGTCATAAAAAATAACCTGAACCAAACTTCTTTTCTGCCCTAAGTCGTTCCAGGTGGTCATAAAAAAAAAATAACCTGAACCTAACATCTTTTCTGACCTCAGTCGCAATCGGGGCGCACGATTCTAAATCCAAGCCAAGGTAACACCAGCATGAGGCATGGATCGATACTCACTTGCGTAACTGTTCACGAGCTCTTTCTTCGGCCTTCTTCCTGCTTTTAGACGTCGGGTCTATCTGGTTCACGAGCCATTTGATTGAGAAATATGTCACAGCAGACACAAATGCAACACGAATTGCCATTTGGAACACATCGTTCCGCGTAAATGCTGAGCCCTCGATCACCATGTTGATAAGCGAGCAGTTAAATTATCACAACAGAATTACGGAGCTCCTATTTTTACACCGGTTCTGTTCAAATTTTGTCACTTTTCAATCACTTCATGAATCTAAAAAATATTCTTCATCACGCTTCTTTTGTGAATTTTGTATCATAGACAAAATAGAGTTGGAATAAAGTGTCAAATTTTGACAACTCCCTTCACCCTATTTTGAGTTTGAAATAGTAATCCAAAAATATCACGTTCCACGATGTATCGTACTGTAACAGGTTTTCAATCGTGCGTGTCGTTGTTTCGCATTTGTGTCGTGATCGTCTAGTGAACGCAATATTAAAAAAGTAAATGTCAATGTCACGTAGGCGTGTTAGTGTTATAAACAAAATAACCTTACTTTTTATCATTACATTTTTAAAATTTCGTGTAATATAAAAATTAAAGAGACTTTCCATGAATGAAAATGAAGAAAAACAAAGGAGGTCCACGAGCACCCTTAGTGAACTCAAGAAAAGTGTTACGTAAACAAAAAAGGCAAGAGAAAAAAATACATCGTAAGGAACACTATTTGAAGAAAAAAACTGTAGAAGATGTACCTAAATATGAACCAGGCAGGTTTGTCAAACGACCTGCTGATGCCCCTGACCTTGACATGGAAGTCAAGGTAATTATTGCAGAATTAAAGTGTAAAAAAATATTAATGTCTCAGCTAACCCCTGACCGTTGATTATGGATGATTTCAATTCAAAACCCACAAATTTATAAGCTAATCCTAACTTATAGCTACTTTAATCGATCTGATATGTTCCGAGTTCAGGGCACTGAGATATATTCATTTCTATATTTTTGCATCCTACATTTGAAATCTGCAATTCTTTAATTTAAAGTACTGTTGCATATTACTGAGTACAATTATGCTAAAAAGACAATTTTGTACTTTATGAAATTAAAAATAAATGAAGCAAGTCATGATTCTTTTTCAGAAGAAAAAACAAAAAATGCAGCCATCCTTCCAAGATGTCATGAGCAGACAAATACAGAAAGAAAAGAAAGAGACCGAGAAATTGAAGTCCCAAATGGAGAAACAGAGAAAAAAGATGTTGGTGCATGCCAACGAGGATGAAGACAAGGTTATAAAGAAGCTAGAGAAGCAACTTGGCTTGAATAAAACTAAGAATAAGAACAATTACTTTGCTGATGATGGGCTAGACTGTATCCTTTTAATTGTAGTCATCTAGCTACTTTTAACTTACATTTACTACAAGATTCACTACTGAGTTAATTTCTCTCCCATTTCCTTGTATATGCACTTTTATAATTTTTCATGGAGTTGTTTAAAAACAAAAAAAAAATTTAAATTAATGTCTTACTACTTCTCTTCTTATTGGACAAAATTCATGAATATGATACACATAGCAGAAGATTTAATTTTTACTTTCACTGTGTAATAAGACCAAAGTGTGGTAAACATGTGTAAAAGGAATGCGATTTGAATATTAATAGACATTCTACAGGTAAATCTAATATTGTATTGCTAATCTGAAATCAAAAACTTAACTTTTGATCCAGATCTTTTAGAAATATGTGATAGAGCTACTTCAGAGCAGATTGTAGCAGCAGAGAAGCACCTAGCCAGTGTCGAGAATGAGTCTGACTTTGAGGATGACTTGGCTGTTGTTACTGGCAAGAAATCTAGCAAAGAAAAAAAAAATAAAGTAGAAAAAGAAAATGATGAAGACATTGGTGGATCAGAAGGGGATGATGGAGAATTTGATGATCTTTCAGGTGAAGATGATGGGCCTGATGATTTATCAGGTGATGATGAAGGAAATAGTGATGGGGAAGATTTATCATGTGACTATGATGATGACGAAATGTCTGAAGGTAGTGATGATGATGTTGATGATGGTTCATCTGAAGAAGAACCAGAAGGTAAGATTAAAATGTACAAAATATTAATTTTTGTAATGGTTTTTAACCAACATTAAAAAAAGGAGGAGGTTCTCAATTCGTCAGAATCTCTTTTTTTATTAATTTTCCCGATTACTTGATGACATCTGGACCAATTTAAAATTCTTTTTTTGTTTGTTAGGTAATATTTTACTGATGGTCCCATAAAATTTTTATCGTATGTGTTAAGCGCTTTTTGAAAAAATAACAAAACCCAAAAAAATGTAGACATGAATGAAATGTTTGCAAATGTATGTTATGTATAATTCTTTCTTATGCTTATTAAAACAAATTGATAGGGTTGAAGACGGTTTTTTATTAAAAATATTTTAAATTATAGTGATCAACATTAGTGGATAAATTTGACTAATTTTCATGCTACTATATTTTAATATCTTGATACCATAGTATTAATCTAATTTACAGAAGTACCAACAAAATCACAGAAATCAAAGAATCCAAAATTAAAGAAAAATGAGGAATCGGAAATAAAACCAGATAAAAAAGTAACAAAATCAGAGAAATCAAATAAAAAAGAGAAAGTAATCTCTGAAGAAGATCTTACCAAAGTGTTCAGTGACGATGAAGTGTCACATTTGTCTGGTGATGATGATGATTTGGATGACTTCTCTGGTGGTGACCTTAATGAAGATGATGAGCCAAAAGAGAGTAAAGAAAAGCCAGATGTTTGGGAAGATATTTACGGAAGGAAGAGAGATAAAGAAGGCAATGTTATTAAGGTAATTTAAAATTTTATAGGGCCTCTAGAGCCCACTGTTGTAGGGCAAACACTGCACCATATGATTTACCACTCCACCATATATTCATCCACGGGAATGATGAGAATTTTATTTAGAGTTGGGCAAGATTAAGCTATATTTTTAACTGACTCACTAATATGAGAACTTCGGAGATGTAAAAAACTAGAACAAACAGCCAGACCTAGCTTATTTTTTTCAGCTTGTGATATTTCAAGCCTACCAGCGACCTTGTAGAGAGGGCCGTGGTCTGGGGCTACCACTGATTATTCTTTGTAAGTGGTGCGTTTCCATCCCATATCAAATCACATCTGAGTAATAATCAGTGTAATTAATTTCAACCTTACAGGAAGAAAAGGGCATTTACATCCCACCACATTTGAGGAACAAAGATTCTGCTTCCGATAAGGACTTGATCCAGCTCAAAAGACAAGTCAAGAGTAAGTATTACGAGTATCTCCTTTTCAATCTAAAATCTAATACATATGCCCAGGAACCCTTTCATGTTTATTATGTTAAGGATTAATTATATTACAATTTCGGGATCCAGTGCTGCCTTCATCATCATCATCATCATGAAGAGCCCAAGAGCTGGGCTCTTGCTGCCTTCATTTGAAATATTTTTTATATGAAATAGGTTGACTCTTGACCATCATCTAGTCTTAAAGCAAAGTTGTGATCTAAAATGGAACGAGCGTACCTTGTAGAATTCTATATAATAGTCTATTCGCTTTATTTTTTTAAAGATTAAGGTTGTGAGTGTGAGTCCTGAGTCTTTTTAAAAATAGAGTGGTAGGCACCTCTTCCATCCTTTTTCTGTCCTAAGCAGTGTTAATCCAGTCTGTTCATGTACGTTAGTATTATATTGTCTTTGGTTCATGCAACCTTTATAATGTCATCAGCACATTGCTGCTTTGGTCTTCCTTCTCATCATTTACTAACTGTAACTGTAACTTATTTATTCAATAAAAAACTCAGATCACAAAATAAATAATTCGATTACTTAAATTAAATATAGAAAAAATCTTCCAATGCTTCACATCAAGGCAACAAGAGACGCGAGACTTATCCGCTGAGCAAAATAATTGCCAGCTCTTAGATCTCCCGTTGCCTCGATGCTAACTGGTAAAAACTTAATTACGTCATCAATTTCAGGCATCCTCAACAAGTTAGCCGGCACAAACCTCCACTGGGCATGCACGACCATAGAGAACCTTTACTCAAACAACAGTCGCAACTCAGTCAACACAGCGCTAACGCAACTATGGTTAGATGCTACTGTGGGTCCGTCTGTCACTCCGGACAGATTGGTGGCAGAGCATGCGGCTTTGGTGTCCGTTTTACATGCTAACGTTGGCAATGAGATTGGTAAGATATACATACATATATACTATCATACATACATACTATCACGTCTTATTCCCTTGCGGGGTAGACAGAGTCCAGCAGGCCTATTTGCTAACTTTTGACGGTGTATATCATTTTCATGGTAACTTCAATATTCATTACGGATTCTGTATTAATGACTATTTTTATTTAAGATATGAAAACCGTAATGGATGCTAAAGTGACAATTAAATCGTTGTACACCAAGTTAGCAAATCGGCCTGCAGGTCTTTAAAGCCAAAAGGCCATGCTTAGCCTGTTGGTGGGCTTGTAGATGGAAAACGGAATAAAAATAGTGGTTGCTAGCTGCATCTCCTACTGACATGAGTCCTCACGCCCTTTCCCTCGATCGGTTTTTACGATCTGCGCAAGAAGAGAAGCGCGAACATTCTGCGTTTTTTCTTTTCGCCCAGGCCAAAGGGGGAGGGATGGTAAGATATAAAATTGTTTATTAAAGTTTGTTTCAGCAATGAAGCATAGAAATTCATGCTCTTCATGTCATAAAAAAATAAATGTAGGGACAAATCACACAGATTGAGCAAGCCCCACAACAAATTGAGAAATTGAGTCGTGGGATACTAAGTCAACGATACTATATTTTAAAAACATACAAGAATCAGGCTAATTTCAATAATTTTGTTTATATAATCCCAACTAATATTATAAATGCGAAAGTGAGTTTGTTTGTTTGTTTGTTTGTTTGTTATGCTTTCACGACGAATCTACTGACCCGATCATCATGAAATTTTGCATACTCATAGGTTAGGGTACCGAGAAGGACATAGGCTGTATATCACGCGGGCGAAACCGCGTGTAACAGCTAGTTTTTTATAAAAAAGGAAACCTTCAAAAATGCATTAAACTTCTTCGAAAATCTGATGGGTACCATAATTAATGGTACAATCGTATGTAGCTAGGTCCAATTACTAAGGAATTCTCGTAAAGGTGAAATACATCATTAATGAGAAGTACTTTTTGATTTACAGGTGCTCATTTTCTACAAGAATTGTCGAAGAATTTCGACGAAATGATGCTGCACCCACAACCGCAAGAAGACAAGAGATTAGACAACTTAGTTTCTTGTTTGGCGCATTTATATTGTTTCAAGGTATTGTCCCTTTTAAGCTTTCTATTATTATATCTATTCATCACTATCACTACATATTATAAAACAAAGTCCCCCGCCGCGTCTGTCTGTCTGTCTGTCTGTTCGCGATAAACTCCAAAACTTCCGAACCGATTTTCATGCGGTTTTCTTCAATGGATAGCGTGGTTCTCGAGGAAGGTTTTAGTATATAGTTTGTAAAGTTTTTGTATATATTTTTGTATATACAAAAGATATTTGTTGGAGGTGTCGTAAAAAAATGAGCCGTTTGGGAGCTTTCAACGAAAACGCTGTCTAAACCCTTTGAGATATAACAAAACAATGTATGGTGGAATTGTGTATCTTATTTAGGTCTACAGAAAAGTCCGCGATGGCATATGTCTATATATTAAGGATAACATACTATATTCATTTTGATACTTTAAAAAATGGGCAATTATCAAATATCACGCGCAGGCCAAACCCTTAGAGCTAGAATTTTGAAATTTTGCTCACGTATTCCTCTTATGACATTAGCATCCACTAAGGAAGGATTTTTCAAAAGCCATCCCCTAAGGGGGTGAAATAGAGGATTAAAGTTTATATGAAACTTTTTATTCCTTGGACATACTCGTATTTGTATGAAATTTCGTGTGAATTGAGAACGGCAAAAATAAAGACTAACATTTTTAATAGTTTCCCGAAATTAAACCTCTAAAGGGGTAAATCGGGGTATATGTTTAGTTTACCGCTTTGTAGCGTCATATTTTATAATCCCCGCATTCCAAACCTGAAGTCACCGCGGACGAAGTCGCGGGTAACTGCTAGTGATATATAAAATATCTACTTAGGTGTTTTGGAATCTATCAATCTTTTTACGTATTTTCTCATAGCTATTTTCTTATCTGTCTATAAACATTTATTAATTTATTAAACCTTTGAATAAATTAATAATTGTTTAAAAATATTAATTTATTAAAGAACTGTGACGTCTGCAATATGATGTATGCACGAACTTTGTCTCTATTGTACGTTAACGGGCACACACAACATTGTTTGGGTACCTAACGGTTATTACTCCCGTGCCTTTAGGTACCTAAAGGGTAGAAACGGGGCCCTATTCACGAGTCTTCACTGTCCTTCCGTCTTCCTGTCCAGACTGCTCATGAACCGTGATAGCTATACAGTTGACATTTTCACAGTTGATTTATTTATCTTTCAACAAACTTATTTTTTTTGACGTCTTTTGCTCCGTAGTCTAATGATGTATCGATGATAATAAAATAGTACAGAATCCTTCATGCGCGAGTCCGACTCGCATATGAGCGATTTAAAAAAAATGCAATGTTTAAATACAGGATAATCATGATATTTACTAAATATCATTTCAGATCTATCACGCGTCTCTCCTATACGACATCCTTAGCCGACTGTTAGACGAGCTATCAGAGAAGAATATAGAATGTGTGTTGGTCGCGCTAAGGAGTGTAGGAGGTGTACTGAGGAAGGAAGAACCACTGGCTTTGAAGAACTTCATTCACGACACGCAGAGCAAAGTGGCTAAGCTGAGCGAAAGTGCAGCTAGCGGGTATGTAAATTAAGATCAGTTTGCTTTGTACTAGTTTAGATGATAATATAGATTTTAAGGAAGGAAGAACCACTCGCTTTGAATAAACTTCATTCACGACACGCAGAGCAAAGTGGCTGAGCTGAACGAAAGTGCAGCTAGCGGATATGTAAATAAAGATCATTTTTCTTTGTACTAGTTGATAGTGTAGATTCTAAGGAGGGAAAATCTAATTACTAAAATAAAAAGTATCTGATAAGACAAAGGAGCTTAGGAACCACTCGCTTTGAAAAACTTCATTCAGGACACGCAGTGCAAAGTGGCTAAGTTGAGTGAAAGTGCAGCTACCGGGTATGTAAATAAAGATCATTTTGCTTTGTACTAGTTAAGATGATGCAGATTCTAAGGAGGGAAAAACCTGATTAATAAAAGAAAAGTAAAAACTATCAGAGAAGAATCATTATCTACACCGCATCATACTAATTCCTGTACATCTACACTGCAGGAGTATGGCCCTCTCTGTACTACTAGAGCTTTATATTAGCCAGAGGAATCAGAGGATTTGGCCTACACTGTCCACGCTGGCCAGACGAGTTTCAGGAGGTCTCTTTGATTATATATATATTATATATATATATATATATATATATCTCAACGGGTCACTCACGTGCTATTTGTCGGGATTGCCGACTGTAGTTTCGGACTCGTCAGGAGTCCATTTTCAAGGCGAGTGCGGGACGCGCGGCGGAGGATAATGTCTTTATCTCACGTGAGTTTTAATGATATAGGTCTCTTTGATGTTTATATAAGCTTTGTTTAACTTTTTTTTTTTTTATTTATGTAATAAAAACTTGTGTGTTGTGTTGTGCGTATATGTAAATAAAGGTCATTTTGCTTTGTACTTGTTTAGATGAGAAGTTTGGATTCTACGGAAGGAAAAGTATGTTTTATTAAACTCTGTTAACGGTTTATTTCTTTCTTCTTTAGAATTAAGTAGAATACCACACTACTAACTTAGTGTGTAGTATTGAAGAACTACGCATGATTCTAATACGTTGTATGTATACCCTACGGGGTGTTATGTGATAAGAAAATTCGAATCGGTGATTCGAAGTCGCGGTGGTGTAGTTGATAGCACACTTAGGGCGTAAGCCTAAGAGTCGTGGACCTGTAAGTTGTGAGCTTGTATCGTATGATACTTACTCCACGATACCATGTACAATTATAGATACTTATTTAGATAAATATTTAAGCCCTAAGCCAATCAGGAAAATATCGTTTTCCATCTTGACCTGGCAGAGTATCGAACCCAGGACAAGGTCGCAGTGCAGTGGTCACACTGCCCTACGGAGGCTGTCCTGCCATATTGAAACAATCTTCAAATCATCATCATGAAATTTAATAGCTGGGCTCTTGTCGGTGGAGCTTCTTCCATTCTTTAATTTCATATCTTCAAATAACAATCACATTTTCGTTCCAGGTCCCGAATAAAGTTCCTCCTAGAAGTGCTAATGGCGGTCAAGAACAACAATCTTACGAAGATCCCCAACTACGACCCTACTTACGTGGAGCATTTGAGGAAACTGACGCGAGGGATCATACGAAAGGGAAACTACGTCACGCCTCTCAATATACGATTGGAGGACTTGTTGAAAGGTGAGTGAAATTACTTTAGAAGCGGCCTAAACTTAGTCATAAGTTAAGTGTTGACGTCAATAATTTACTTATGACTTCCCGTGGATGTCGTAAAATGTGAATTAGGAAACACAAAGTAAAAGAAGCTAATAAACATCACAGAGACCTCTCCAACCCGTCTGGCCAGCGTGGAGAGTGTAGGCCAACTCCTCTGACTGCTCTAGCTAATATATGGCTCCGGTAGTACAGAGAGGGTCATACTCCTGCAGTGGAGGCTAAAAGAGACCTGATGATCAAATATGACAGGTATAAGACAGGCAAAGCCCAGACTACCCGCATTTCTCGCCATTTAACCAGAACGATTTCATTTGGCTTACGACAAATATGTGTTTTTAATCTTTATGTTGCCATAATTTAAACCAACAACACGTAGGTTTACGCCCTAAGTATGTTACCAACTACACCACCGTGACTTCGAATTACCGCGTCGAATTCCTTCATCACATTTCATCTTTATGTTGTCATTTTCAGCGGATGAGCGAGGCAAATGGTGGGTAGTGGGGTCAGCGTGGGAGGGCAACAACCTAAAGCCTGAAGAGAAGAGTGTCAAACTACCGCCTAGCACCGATCAGAAGCTTCTAGAACTTGCGCGCAAACAGAGGATGAATACTGACGTTCGGAGGAGTATATTTTGTGTCATCATGTCCGCTGAGGTTAGTTGCTTATTCACTCAGTATAATGACCCTTTTTCTGTCTGATTTATGTTTTTCGTGTGTGGCCAACACTGATGTCATTTTTCTAGGTTCCTAAAGGCTCTGACATAGCTTAACGACTGCCATTTAACAATAATCACAACCGTTACTAACGGCTTCCGAAGCACGGAGGTGTTTTATGCCACTTGCGGTCACCCATCCAAGTGGGGTCTACGCCCTGGGTTGCTCACCATGCGCAATCTCTAATAATGCTCATGCCTATAGGACCAACGGGACCCTCTATATGGATACAGGGTCACTTATTTCCTTCTTTATACCCTGGCAGCTTACATGCAAAATGGTGGGTAACAACCTCAAACCTGAAGATAATTGAAGTTGCTTGAAATAAGCTTTTTTATGGTCGTCCCGCAACGTCGTCTACGTAAATTATAGCCTATGTCATTCGCAAATAAATAAGCTTTGTATTAGGTAAGAAAATTTTGAAAATCGGTTCAATAGTTTCGGATCCAGTTTCATTCAATCCATAAAAACAAACAATCAATCTTAATCAAATATTTATTATTATTTTCTCTCACATACATAAGTTTAAATAATTAACAAAATATTATTTTACATAAATTCGTAATGAAAAAATATATACATTTAATTTTTTTTTTTTATATATATACGGACAAATCACACAGATTGAGCTAGCCCCAAAGTAAGTTCAAGACTTGTGTTATGGGATACTAACTCAACGATACTATATTTTATAATAGATACATATATAGATAAACATCCAAGACCCAGGTGAATCTGAAAAAGAGCATTTTTCATCTTGACCTGACCGGGGATCGAACCCGGGACCATCCATGTCGCAGGCAGGCGTGTTGACCGCTGCGCCACGGAGCTCGTCAAAGCAACATTAGTGCAAAGCTGTAAAAAACCTACATAAGTAATAGCTAGGTGGAGTAAGAACTAATGCCTGTGCTAGGTTTTCAGGGAACCTGTGTTACAGGCCACCAAATCTTTACTCTTTATAATATTAGTCAAGATTGTGCATATATTGAAACTCGTGCAACCAATACTTGAGTTGTGTTTTTATATCTTTGGTGGAAACATCGCCATCACAATCACAATCGCCGTGTGGTTCCCGGCAGAGTAGAATAGGACCACTCCAAGTCATCTCGTGGATGTCGTAAAAGGAAACACAAGCTGAACAAAGCTTATGAACATCAAAGAGACCTCTCCAACCCGTCTGGCCAGCGTGGAGAGTGTAGGCCAAATCCTCTGACTACTCAGGCTAGTATATGGCTCTGGTTGTACAGAGAGGGTCGTGCTCCTGCAGTGGAGTCTAGAAAGACCTGATGATGATGGAAACATATTTATCTATTCTTTTTCAGGACTTCATGGATGCCTTCGAGAAGCTTCAGCATCTAGGTCTCAGGGGACAACAGGAGAGGGAAATAGTGCACGTGCTTCTGGCGTGCTGTCTGCAGGAGAAGAGCTACAACCCGTACTACGCTGTGCTGGCGCAGAAACTATGCGACACCGATAGGAGATACCAGGTTGGTATATTTATTAGTCTTTCTCTATATTTCTATACCTCTGACAATAATTTTGCCATGTTGTTCCCGACAGAGGAGAATAGGACCTCTCCAAGTCTTCCCGTGAATGCAGTAGAAGGCAACTTAGGAAACACAAGCTAAATAATAGCTTATGAACAACAAAGAGACCTCTCAAACCCATCTGGCCAGCGTGGAGAGTGTAAGGCGAATGCTCTGACTGCTCTGGCTATATATTATGGCTCTGGTAGAACAGAGAGGGTCGTGCGCCTGCAGTGGAGACTAAAAAAAAGACCTGTTGATGATGATATATTACTATACCTCTGAGTCAGAGGTAGTGAGTCAGTGGCGGCTCGTGACTTAAAGACCTGGTGGTGCACATAAAAAAAATGCCTATACGATATGGATAATTTTTAAGCGCAGAAATAAGTATATCTTATTTAGATAAAGCATTTTTTATTTAGGTGCATTTACTTAATGTTTGATAAAAAGATCAATAAGTAAAACAAAACAAAAACAGCGAAAGTAAAACACGAACAAATACAAACGTAAGACGATTTACACGAAAAATACCTAATCCGAACTTTTCCGAACGTCGGCGCGGCGTTCGTCGCGCGTCGGGCCTCGTGCGGCGCACGAGATTTCGCTAAACTTCCATACTAATCTTCCATCTCACGCGCCAGGCGTTTCATCGCGTTTTCCATAGTAGCTAGCACAGGCGCGCTGCGTGCACTGGGAGCGGGCGCACGGCACATTATTTTGTCAAGCGAAAATATTACTTATTTTGTTAATCACATGACTGATTATCATTTGACTCAAAATTAATATATTTTATTTATAACTGCTTATTTATTTTTAATATCAATGTTATTTTTTAGCATATACAAGGCGAAATTTTGATCGTTCTGGACCCTTAAAGGGGTGATTCAGCCCGTCGATATGAACCATTTTTCCTATGGGACCAATGCTGGAAACTCAAATTTTATTTCGACATTTTCATACAAAAGTGTTCAGCCGCCCGGGCAATTTGTATAGGAATGTCGAAATTTTTTTCGAGTGTACAGCATTTGTCCCATAGGAAAAGTTTTTTATATTGACAGGCTGAATCACCCCTTTAATGGTCCGGAACGATCAAAATTTCGCCATGTATTTAACCTTAAACTGGTAGTGCGGTGCACGAGTGCACTCAAGGGGGAACCGCCATTGCCTCTGACAATAATAAATACATGTGGGGCTATATTTGGGGACTGCTGATAGAAGTAAAAACTAAGTAACTTGTTGTTCACCCAAAAAAACAAAGCGTTCGGTGACGATGATGCGGGTTCCATGATTTTCGTTCATTCATAAAAAAGCTCAACGCGCGCAAGAAGTTTTCACTTAAAAATGTCACTGTAATGTAAACTTATAAACCAGCACGGGGAGCATGGCTAGCGCGACAACGGTTTTATCCTACTTTTTTGTCGCACTTCCCGCGTTACCTATCGCTGCGAGCATGGGTTTACTCCACGGGTATAAATATTGAAATCGACCTGTCATTTTATCGTTCGCCGCGATTCGTATCTTAAGTGCGAGCATGGCTACAAGATGGCTGCCGTATTTTGAAGACAATTGTCTACTTTTGACAGTTCTTTGGTTTAAATTTATCGGCGATTTCCAAGACCCAGATAAAAATTAAATTGAATAAAATAATCGTTTTTAGCGAATAAATTACTAAAGCACGAGGCTAACTATCAAGAACTTAGTCTTGGACAAACACAAGAACTAAAGACTCGTTATAATTTCATCAATCAACACAATTTTTCCAGGTTCATCCTCAGCTGTGATACTTCTTGTTGTTAGAGTCTGCTTGTATGATAGCATTCATAGATATCAGAATATTGTGATAGCATTCATGCTGTAATAAATTTTGGCAAAGTTATTACAGCCGGCCGCCTGCCTGGTGTCTCCTCCTTACTTTCGTCATTTCGTTCTTCTTCAGTAGTTAAAGTGTGAAAAGGCAACAAACCGACAAACTCACTTTTGATTTTCGCGTGTGTAAGTGGCCAACAGTGTTAAATATTGAAGCTGCCTAAAGGTATGTAACGTAGCTTAACGACTACCATCAATCATTGATGGTAGTCGTTAAGCTAGCTGAAGAAGAACGAAATGACGAAAGTAAGGACACCAGGCAGGTGGCCGGCTGTAAAAACTTTGCCAAATTTTATTACAGCATGAATGCTATCATACAAGCAGACTCTTACAACAAGAAGTATCACAGCTGAGGATGAACCTGGAAAAATTGTGTTGCTTGATGAAATGATATTAATATTTTGCTCAAAAAAAATGCTTTTATCCACAAATCTTTAGTTCTTGTGTTTGTTCGAGAGTTCTTGATAGTTAGCCTCGTGCTTTGGCGTTCGAGATATTTTTATGCCGCTTACGGTCACCCATCCCCATGGGGACTGCGCTCAGGGTTGCTTAACGTGCGTAAGCATTATCAGCGCTTGTCTCTATCAGAATCGCCTCAAGTTAGGATAACGTAGTAAGCTGGAGAATTATTTATTTGGTAGGTATGTGATTTCTCTATTACTATAAGTATTAAAAGAACTCATTAACTCAACATATTTTTATTTTTAATGACATGCAAAGCATTTAATTTCTTTTATATTACATAAACAAATCTTGAGGTACATTTAGACATAACCACAAATCATTTAAAACTTCTTGTGCGGGCTTGGCTCAGCTGATTTTCTATAAATAAAGATGTTTTGCTCGAGTTACACTACTAGCGTCAGGCTGATGGTCTAATAGCAGCAGTCCACGGGGGAGACTTGCAACTCTGAAAATATAAAAATAAATTAAAATAATAAATATCATTCAGTCATACAATACATAAAGATTAAGGAAAATACCTATTTTTAGCCTGCTACTCCAAGTGCATGTGGAACCTATTGTGCAGTATGTGCAGTTTTAAGCATACAAGCGCTATCAGCATTTTTGCAGAAGTCCACTACAAGACGTAGGCCTTCTCCAAGGATTTCCGTCATTAGAATGGTTTTGCGATACCCACCATACTTGGCAAATGGGTTGGTGAGCCCAGATTGTTTGGCTTGTATCAGTTACAACATCATCATCATTAGCAGGTCTTTCTTAGTCTCCAATGCAGAATGACCATCTCTGTACAACTAGAGCCATATTAGCCAGAGCAGCTCTTTGATGCTTATGTAAGCTTTATTTGAGTGGTCCAATTCTACTCTGCTGAGATCCACATATTAGTTACAGTGCTGTGCCCGTTGTGTGCCCATTGATACCGTTTTTCAAGCGAGGGAAGGGTAGTTAGTTTGACTGGGCGAACAGGACACAAGTATTTAGTATGCTTTTGTTCGGATAAATTGGGTTTGATTTGACCTAACCACAAGCACCGGACAGGCAATTGATGACACCCCTGATTTTAACCTAACAGTCTTCTCTCTCACTTAAACCCTAGTATGTACTTACATCAATGCCAGTTTAGGATTCCTTGGAATGAGATTGGAAGGGTTATTCTTTTCCATGATGCTGAGCTGAGCATCATGCAACAGCAACTTTTGTGCTAACTTGGGACGAACTAGTATTGCCAGTTTTCTCTCCGGCCCAGTGAACTAAGCTCCCTTTCCTCAAGATTGTTTTGTTAAAATTCCGCCATGTCTGGAAGAAAACATTTACAATCCATATAATGACATAATATACAAACCGGCATTAGCCTAAAAAATTATGCTATAGGTTTTTTTTCTTTGAAAAAACTGATTCACTGTAAACATTATAATGGGGATTAAAAAAATTGTCTTTTAGTATTCAATCTTTTAAGTCAAGTTACGATATCATAATAAAAATACGAGTAAATGTATGCATTATTTTACTTACAGTTTCCATTGATCTTAAAGTTTTGTCAGGTGGCCATGTAGTATGGTCTTGACTTCCACCCTGCAGTTGCCTTTTTGAATGCCCAATAGGCCTGTAAATTCACAGTTGGTGAAAATTTCACGGGCTCTCATCCAACAATTCACATTGTTACTTCTTACACTGAAACACTTTTATCTACGAAGTATGGGCATTTGATTGATACACGAAATACTCTTCACTTAAATTCCACATTATAATTCTTCTGTTTTATAAGCAGATTTACTCATTTTCTTATAAAAACTCTGTAAAATCTTCAAACGTAAATATATGTTTTGAAAATATTTGACAAGTAATGGGCAAAATCATAGACAATTAGAGAGATGAACGTCAAAAATTTAAAGAAAAATGGACAGCACTATTTACCGATTCGGTGTTGTCATATGTAAATACTTTTTATTCAATATTATGGCAATGCCAATTTATCACGTAGTTTAAAATTTATCCACGGGACAAATTGTATCGCCCTGTCAACCCATGCTCGCTGCTTAGATAAAAACGGCGACCATTTAAATTAGTAACGCCCCGCGATAGGTAACTATCGCGCAAGCCATGCTACGGGCGCAGTTCAGTAGTTATAGTTTAAAACCGTATAAAATAAGGGTGGGGTCGTGGACAAGCAATCATTTTTCAGTATTTCAGTATTCATTTATTTCGTAAACAAAATGCATTGTGTTGAAATATTACATAATCTTATTCTTAAACTACATTTATAACTCCTACCCCAAAACATTAAACTGTATCGAAATTTGGATTCCACTAAAGCAAAGTAAACTAACTTTAAATGTTTAATATCCACTTCATCTCGCAAACTCCTGAGGACATAGCAGGCCGAACTTATTTTGTTTTCTATATCTTCTAATTCCGGCTTCCAGTTCAGATGGCTGTCAATATGTACTCCTAAAAATTTTACCATTTCAACATTTTGCAGTGTTTCTCCTTTCAAAGAACATTCTAATGTCTCGTTTTGTCTCGAATTAGTCCGAAATAACATTATACTGGTTTTGTTTGTATTGATTTTAAGGCTATTTGCGTATAGCCAGTCATAAAATATATTTAAAGTCACTTCAATTTTCTCATTAAGTTCGGGTATGTCATCTGCAGATATAATTGCGTTAGTGTCGTCAGCAAAGATAATTAATTTTACGTCGGGAATTTTATATGTCATATAATTTATCAAATCATTTATAAAAATAACAAAAAGTATTGGTCCCAATATTGAGCCTTGAGGTACACCTACTCTTATTGTCCTCATTTTTGATCGTCTGGTGTTAACAATACCGTCGTTATTTAAACTACTTATCTCAACAAACATTTTACGACCCTTTAGATATGTTTTGAAAACCTCTAATGACTTTCCTCGTACTCCATAATATTTTAGTTTTTCAATTAGTAAGTCTTGATTGACTGTATCAAACGCGGAGCTTTGGTCTAGAAAAGTACCAGCAACTTTCTTTCTTTTATTTATTAGACTTACAGCGTCATGAATTAACGTATCAATTGCATCTTGTGTACCAACGTTCGCTTGATAACCAAACTGCCTTAGATTAAGTGCTTTATTTCGTGTCATATGTTGAACAAGTCGACTTTTAAGAAGTTTTTCAAATATTTTAGCAATCGTAGACAGTATTGATATTTGTCGATACATTTTTGGATCCTTTTTTGATCCCTTTTTGTGGATGGGTAAAAAGGGATCAAAAAAGGATCCATTTCTCAGCGTGTTTCTATATGGACATTGAAGATCATACAATTCATGCCAAGTTGTATTCCTTTATCCTTTATTTGGGCCGTTCTCTACAATATATAAAAAAAATCGCCGTCACATGCGCGTTTGCAATGTTTGATCGATCCATTCAATCAATATCGTTCGATATTGACTGGCCTAAAACCTAAATATTTTCTTCACAGCTGTCTCTCCAGTTCTCCATCTGGGACAAGCTCAAGGAGCTGGAGAACCTTCCAAAGCAGAACACCACCAACCTGGCTATGTTCCTCGTTCACCTCATCATGGAGAAAGGCTTGCCGCTCTCAGTGCTCAAGGTAAAACGGGAACAAGTCTGAGGAACAAGTATAGAAAACTAGGATACGCTGTGACACACAATAATAATAATTATGTAGTTTAAAAAACTAAAAAACACGCTTTGTAACGACGTTTCTTAGCTAGTCATGTATTGTCATCAGACCTCAGAGCGTGTGCAAAATTTCATGCTAATCGAAGACCGGGATAAAATTAAGATTCCAAGATTTTCTTACGTACATTACATAGCTAGTTACAAGTGAAGCTAATAAAAGCGTGTTAAAAATATTCCCAGAGGCGGCAACGGATTGACTAAACTGTAGTTAGGATGGCTGATTATAATAAATAATAATAATAAATAATAAATATTTATTTATACAGCGTTTAAATCACTTATGTGAACGGCATATAGCCGGTCTGCCTGCATTACGTCGTTGCGTTTGGTATAGCTGTTGAAACACGTGTTATTGTTTGGTAGACTAATCATTTAGTCATTAGGATGGCTGATTCAAGGATAATAATAATATGATGTTGCATGCTGTCCACAATAAGCATGTTTCCTAAAAACAATCTTTTTAAAAAATAATTGGTCGTTTTAAAGTCATTATCGAAAAATATTTGATACGTATTAATTATTTTTTCAATCGAACAAAAAATCTTAAAGATAAGCGCGTTAAAGTGCAGGACTCGGCTCATGACACAACAGGCTGGTTAAAAGTGTATCGGCCAGTGACATCACGCGGAATTTTAACGGGCTATATCTTTATAAATTTTTGTTTGATTATATTTTTTAATTAGTTTGAATTGATTTAGGAAACAAGCCTATTATTTAGAATAGTTATTGTTATTTTATAAACCTACATTAATGCAAAACCAACCTTACTTGCATGCCCTAAAGTCGAATGTCGAACGTGTTAACTTTTTGAATAGTTAGTTGCGGTGAAAGAATCGCCCCGTCTGACAGCCAAATTATTCGCGACTGTATGTCAGCAAGATATACGTGTGTGAGTAGGATGGAACTTGTATGAGTGTGACAGACGATGTTAGGGCAAGTTCTAGACTTAATATTCTGGGGGCTTCGTGACACTATTTAACGAAACATTTTCTTCCAACAGATAATCCAGTTCTCGGACCTAAACAAAACAACAGTACGGTTCATGAGGCAAATCCTACTAGCCATAATCATGAACGCAAACCTAGAAGCGTCCCTAGAAGTCTTCTACAGGATATCGAAACCACCCAAACTGCACATGTTTAGAGAGAGCCTCAAGTTGTTCATACAACACTTCTTGATCAAAAACGCAGGAAAGAAAACCGACGTTTTGAGTGAGGAGGAAATGGCGACGTTGAAGGAAAGGGCGATGGAGGTAGATAAGATTCTGACGATGCACGAGTCTAAGTTAAGGTTGTGATGTTGTAAGTAAAATAAAGTGTACATGTTTTGTATTAATGTGTTTTATTTTGATCAGAGCGGAAAGAAAGTTCATACCAGTACCACAGTACCACAGATATATGATAAGTAAGATAGTTCTGTGTAAGTAAGCTAATAATACAACATGCATAGATCTAAAAAAAAATTTTTCGTCTATTCATACTTCTATGACAACATGTGAGGTTTATGGCATGCTGACATCTCCAAGTCCAAAAAATGTCAAACCTACACTACACTACTAAATACATATAACGAATGTCAAATCCCGATTTAGTAAGAAAATACATTTTTTCCTACAATTTAAAGTTTTGTCAGTATTGGTAGGTATTTAAAATAAAAAGCCATTAAATTATATTAGTCGGGACTTTGTCAACCAGTCAGTGAAATATACCCGATGAAGTTTTTATCGTTTTGGACCCTTTAAGGAGCGTCAGCCGTCAGCCCGTCGATTTGAACATTTTTTACTGTGGGTTTAAAGCTGAAAACTTATTTTTTTTTACATTTCCGTACAAAAATATTTCGCCTCCCGGTCAATTTGTATGGAAAAGTAAAAATAATAATTGAGTTCTCAACTTAGGTCCCACAGTATAAGAGTTCATATATAATATCAAAATTAAAAAAATATATCGATAGATTGAATCACCCCTTAAAGGATCCAAAACGATCAATATTTCACCGGTAAGTATTATATTGTCTTTGACCGGGTATATGTTTACGGAATGCATCACTGTAAATTGTAGCAAAAACAATGTCAATTTTAATGTGACATTATAGCTTTTTTTCAGTTTCTAGGAAAATAAATGTTTGTGTTGCAATACTTGCAATATTAATACCTACGTAAGACATTTCGTTTGTGGCAGGCCTGCTTCCAAATAAATAAAATGTAATATAACGCCGTCACTGCTAAGCTCAGATCACTCGGCCACCACAGCCGATATCTTTTGTGTTGGCTCAAATAAGATACAAATATTTTTTATTCAAAAAATTTCATTTTTGTTGCACTGTAAAGTGACCAAGACAAATCAAATGAGCTCAAACACAAAGTGTTAATCTGTCTTGGTTCCGAAGTGCTTACGGTCACCTTCCGACTCCATCATCAGATCAAGACGACTTAAGTACATAAGTGCAGCAAATAGGATAAGTGTTTCAAAATTAATTTGCAAGATTCAACCCGGACAAACATACCTACATTACATTGCAAGTTAAATAAAAGCTTATGCAATATAATGAAAACCCTACGAAATAAGGTTAGTAGTGCCCTGCACTTATGTTGTCTCGTCTTGGCGGGACTCACTACCGTGCCCCCAGATACAGTGTATAGTCGGGGATGTACATATTAAAATATAAAATATTATCATAACTATTATCTATGTGTAGTCTAATCATGAACTTTGAGTCTCCCCCGCTGTAATTATCGCCAATTAAGATTAGCATAAAATGATGAAAATGCGTCATAACCATAAACTGCACTTTCTCGATAACTCACTGTAATCTTATCTTTATCGCCGCTCTAATTATAATTATAATAGATGGAGAGCTCACTGCATGATTTTGAAGGTTAGTGCGTTCGTAAGAATAAAGTTGCCTTTGTAAATTCTATCAAAAACCAGAAAAGTAATGTTCCGTTTTTCACGTGCTTGATAGTGGCAAACATGTTGTTGTTTTCAAGCTACTTATATAAACGTCATTTTTTCATTATGTTTGGGTTTCTTTCTTTCCACAAAATCCTGACAGACAAGAAAGTCAAGAAAGTTCTGGTTCTTTAATGTCGGAAAAAACATGCAATATAGCTTGGCTTAACCCCTTTTTACGGTTCCGTAGTAAACAAGGAACCCTTATAGTTTCGCCATGTCTGTCTGTCTGTCCGTCCACGGTTTTACTCAGAGACTATAAGTACTAGAAAGCTGGAATTTGGTATGAATATGTATATAAATAGTGCCAAGAAAGTGGTAGAAAAAATGTTGACAAAAATTTTTTTTAGGATAGCTCCCATACAAGTAAAGTGGGGGAGTATATTTTTTTCTCTTCTTACCCATCGTGTGGGGTATCGTTAAATAGGTGAAAATTTTTGTTAGAGGTAAGTGTGTTGCTTATACAGTCTGGAATAGTAAAATGTACATAAAATAATGTACACAAACTTGTTTAAATTTTGATACAAAATTTTAACATAAACTCACCATCATGCAGCGAGATCTTGGACCATAAAGAGGTCTCGGCTCTTGACACATTATATTAAACATTGTGGATAAGTAATTAGAGAAAATCATTATGTAAATATTGGCCAAGTTAGGACTCCGATTATGTAAACAGCCGCGACAAAGATCTATGGACATTACCATTATTTGTAGAAAGTCCACATTTAAGTTGTGATGTACTTGGACTTTCTACTCGTACAAATGTACTTAAGTGCTTATTTAAATTATATTTATAATGGAATCCAAAGTACCTAGGTACGTTAATATTCTACATCGAGTTAAGATAATCCTTATTCTATGAAGTTGAAAGTGTTTTATTTCCCCACCTAACAACGTCAAACAAGGCAAAGGTAATTTTTGCCATGATTTTTGCACTGTATACATTTTCGACGCAAATTATAGCCCATGTTACCCACTGATAATGTTTTTAGTATCGTCAACAAGGGCTATATTCAAAGTAATGTAATAACTAAAATATGTCTCGCGTAACTTTTATTAATTAATATTATAAGTAGGTATAGCTACTTTTATGGGTATTTACTTGCGTATATTTTTCTGTATTGTCTTTTACCTTATAGAATGAAGCGCTAATCAACTCTTAATTTAGATCTTATGATTATTTACTAAAGCTGAGTTTTATTAATACAGATCTACACTGTAATTATTATTTTTTACTGTAATTATAGTAGGTATACAGAAAGTACCTATTTGTGTTTGTTTGTAATAAATAAACTCAAATAATGCACTACTCAGGTAGGGTTGGCGTCAGGCAGGCACCCGGCCGTAAAAACTTTTGCCAAATCATATCAAACACAGCATATAAATGATGTCATAATACCGGACCTCGGGCTTTGACGAATTAGGGATTCAACCGGGAACAAACTCGAATAAAGAGGAGGAAACAACGATCATCATCATCATTTCGAGTAGGTGACAGTGACACGGTCAGTCGACCATGCACACCCTGGTGTCAGAGATTTTCGGAACCGCCTCTCGGCCTCTGACGTGGTTCCTCATAACGATGCAAACGTTGCATGTCAAAAATTACAACACAATATTAATCCATTACAAAGCCCTAAAAATATTTAAATGTTAAATATAGCCCCTCGTTAGTTTTCGACATAATTCACCGGCAACGGCCTATAAAATTAGGGGTACGATTATTATGTGCAACAATTAATTTATGGTCACTCAGGCTATTTATAATAACGATCTAGTTAATTTGATAACGGTTCCGTATCTCTAAATAGGTTTGTGGATGGACAAGACATAAGCGATAAGCGGAGAATAAGGGTAGTTACTGGTTTCACTCAGAGTGCACCCGTAAGCGGCAAGTTCCTAGTTCAGACCCTACCAGCAGGCCTATTTGCTTGCTGACATCTATTGCGGTTTATATATCTTGAATCATCATCATCTCAGCCACAGGAAGTCCTCTGCTGGACCTAGGCCTCCCCCAAGGAGTTCCAATACGACCAGTTGGAAGCGGCCTGCATCCAACGCCTACCTTTATCAGGTCGTCCGACCACCTGGTCGGATATCTTGAATACAAATAGTCAATCATACGAAAGCCGTATCTAATGAATGATGAAGGGGCCATCAAAATGTTGTACACAGTGGCTGTCAATAGTTAGCAAATAGGCCTACAGCCCCCTTATTTACTAACTCGGATGACAGGTGTCGATGCCTATCAATCTAGAATTTACAGTTACAATGCGGGTTTTGCTTGCTCGAAATTTTTATTTGGAATACAAAAACGGCATTGTAACAGCAAATCCTAGATTGATAGGCATCGACACCTGTCATCCAAGTTAGTAAATAGGGGGGCAGGTCCGATCTGTAGGATATTTCTCAGTGTTGTTCTTCTAAGCTGATAATAAAAATACATCACCTTACAAAAGTGGTCGGCTGGCCGGCAGTCAAAATCACATTAATTTCATTTACATTCAATATTTTTTGTGCGCAGCATTGGTCCCATTGGAAAAGTTGTTCATTTGTCGGGGTGAGTCACCGCTTCGGTGTTAAACATACACACTGCAGATTGTACGTTGAATGGTACGTGAACTGGTTTCGAATGTGGCCGAAAAGTTACCTAAGACAGTTCCGCTTCATCGCTTACGCCTATCACTAAGACCACTCAATCGCAGCTTACAGCAATATACTCCTAAGCAGGAATTAATTAAAAAAGCTTATTATCACGATGTTTATGTTTCCTATAATTTCCTAAACGCGGGTTGGTTTATTTAGAACGCAGCGTGGGGTGCACCGTTTTAGAATTGTGATCAATTTAACAAGTTGGAAAATGGACAAATGCTCATTTAAAAACTTTCCCTGCTTCTCTATACACCCCTACTATAAATTCAATACACAAACTTTAAGAGGTGACTCAGCCTATCAACATGAACAACTTTTGTTATGGGTCTCTGAAAATTCAATATAATTTTTGCCTTTTCCATACGATTGGTCCGATCAGCTGGACACTTTATTATGGGTATGTCAATTTTTTTTTAGTCCCAGCATTGGTCTCATATCTAAAGTTGTTCATGTTGATGGGCTGAGTCACCTCGTATTGAATTGTTTGTACCAAGTTGTACTACGTGGTCTCACCAGTGTTTGTCCCAATCATAGCCCTAAATCCCGATTTGTTTTACATTTGGCCCCGATTTCAACCAATCGGACTTGGCAATACTAGGCTGTGTGTACATTGTTTGTACACCGATGATAATAGTAACCAGCTTACTGAGTACGAGCATCATACGACGTTTTTCAATACTTACATTTGCGATTACCATAAAATAAATTGAGCAGTTAGTTTAGTGTAATTAAAAAAGCCCATAGTCCGGTAAAATACAATCATTTTCGATGTAATATATAGAAAAGGTCATTATTGACATAAGAATAGGCATGTATAAAATAAATTGATGTATCTGTCATCTAAGCGTGATTCCAGTTCTCATTTGAGATGCGTCGGAACCTGGGATTCAGGGAGCTTAAGTTCTGCCCTGGGAACAGGAACACTGAGAAAAAGCCGCAAACCGCGAGGATGAAGTCGCGGACAACAGCCAGTATACAAATAAAAGAACAGGCATGGATATTAAGCAAACCAACTGTTGCTAAGAGGTGTTATCAGCACATCTGTCTGCACTACATATTTATCAATGGCGGACTACACCTTTTGATAAACGCGATAAGTATGCAGTGACTGTTTTAGTCGAAAACACGTGTTCATGCGTTCTCATGTATAGGTATTTAAGCACATCACTACATATTATAAAACAAAGTCCCCCGCCGCGTCTGTCTGTCTGTCTGTCTGTCTGTCTGTTCGCGATAAACTCCAAAACTACCGAACCGATTTTCATGCGGTTTTCTCCAATAGATAGCATGGTTCTCGAGGAAGGTTTTAGTATATAGTTTGTTAAGTTTTTGTATACATTTTTATATACCAACGATATTTGTTGGAGGTGTCTTAAAAAAATGAGTCGTTTGGGAGCTTTCATCGAAAACGCTGTCTAAACCCGTTGAGATATAACAAAACAATGTATGGTGGAATTGTGTATCTTATTTAGGTCTACAGAAAAGTCCGCGATGGCATATGTCTATATATTAAGGATAACATACTATATTCATTTTAATACTTAAAAAAATGGGCAATTATCAAAGATCACGCGCAGGCCAAACCCTTAGAGCTAGAAATTTGAAATTTTGCTCACGTATTCCTCTTATGACGTAAGCATCCACTAAGGAAGGATTTTTTAAAAGTCTATACCTAAGGGGGTGAAATAGAGGATTAAAGTTTATATGAAACTTTTTATTCCTTGGACATATTTGTATGAAATTTCGTGTGAATTGAGAACGGCAAAAATAATGAGTAACATTTTTAAACCTCTAAGGAGGTAAATCGGGGTATATGTTTAGTTTACCGCTTTGTAGCGTCATATTTTATAATCCCCGCATTCCAAACCTGAAGTCACCGCGGACGAAGTCGCGGGTAACTGCTAGTATAGTATATAATATGTATTTTGTACCCACCAATACATAATATGTTGAATTATCAGGTCAGGTCATCATCAGGTCTTTTTTAGTCTCCACTGCAGGAGTTTGACCCTCTCTATACCAGAGCCATATAATAGCCAGAGCAGTCAGAGGATTTGGCCTACACTCTCCACGCTGGCCAGACGGGTTGGATAAGTCTCTTTGATGTTTATAAGCTTTGTTTAGCTTGTGTTTCCTAAGTCGCCTTCTACGACATCCACAGAAAGACTTGGAGTGGTCCTATTCTAATCTGCCGGGAACCACACGGCACATTACAATATTATTAGATGCAATTACTTTTAACACTTAAAAGTAAATCATTATAATTTTTCTTTATCTAGATAAGTTTAGACGATGATTAATAAGGACTGCATGCCATATTAAAAAAATATCCCTCAGGGGAGAGAGCCCTGGTGCACTGTAATACAGGCCCTGCTTTAAACAGGTACCAGTCTCCAACATAATTATATAATGTACATTTCTTCTTTTAAGTATAAAATAGTATATCTTTTGTTGTGTTTTTGTGTTGGAGAAAATAAACAAATTTTTACTTTTTACTTTACTTTACTTTTACAATTACATGTAAGTATTTTAGCAGCTAGTAGTGCATGTTCTACTAACGCGTATTAGGTATAGGTACATACGATAAATCTTTTTTTTTAATACTAGCAATCCGCCCGGTTTCGCCCGTGGTCATGGCACCTCATATACCACCACCACAACCTATGGCACTCAAACGTACCTATCCACTGCTGAAAGAATTTTTGAAATCAGTCTAGTAATTCCTGAGATTAACGCGTTCAACCAAATAAACAAACAACCAAACTCTTCAGCTTTATAATATCTATTAGTATAGATTTCAGTACGTTTGAACTCTATGTTGCCTGATGGCAAAGACACAGAATTAATAATAGTGCCAAAGATCTGATGGGTAGCAAATGAGGTCTGCAGGCCGATTTGCTAACTCGGTGTCGATTTGATTGTCACTTTAGCATCCATTACGGTTTTCATATCTTAAATAAAAATAGTCATTCATACCGAAGCCGTAATGAATATTGAAGTTACCATGAAAATGATGTACACCGTAGCTGTCAAAAGTTAGCAAATAGGCCTGCTGGTTTAAACGTTAAAAAATGTGTCCCCAACATTCGTCATTATTTTAACGTGGCATTTCTATGCAAAGCGTGAAATACCAGAGTAGTATCCGTCAGTATCGGTATTACGAGTATACCTCTGTACTAATCAAATGTTTGCGTCAGAGCGTAAAAAAGCAGATCTAGTTTAAGGGATAAGAAAGTAACTTCATCAGTCGGTATTATACATAAACTAAACTTAGACGACGTAAATAAAAGTATTGGGCAACGCGTCGTATTTTTACCGCCCGGTACCTAAACAAAGTGCCGGTACTTTCAAGATGGAGTCCCGGTACTCATCTGGAACAGGGTACCTACCCACAGATACCAAATAGAAAGGGCCTAAACACAAAATATCTTCGGGATTTTATGTAGGTGATCAATTTCTACTAGCGTAGGAAAAAAGACTCGGTTGATCACGCATAGGTGATATGATTCCGATGTAAACAAAGTGTACACTAAAAGGTCACCTTTGATCACCCAGGTGATGTCACCTAAGAGCTCAAATTCCGAGGTGAACAAAATGGACTAAAAAAGTGTAATTTGTTTAGCCGGGCGATCCTAGGTGATCAAAGTGGAATTAACCCTAAATACCGGTACAGAACCTGTACTTGTGTTGTGGTCTCAGGTTGTGGTATCGATTTCAAGCCTTGCTTTTACGATGATAGAGTAAGTCAAAGTAGCGACGGATAGCTTCCCTCATCGCCGTAAGCCCATTCCCTAAACCAGCTTTTAGGATCTCTACGAGAAAAGATGTAGCTCATACATTGATATTTTTAAGCCTAAGTTGGACAAAGCCAAGTTCAACTAAAAATAAATTTTTGATCCGACTTATAGTTTTTGAGATGCGCGCAATGAGAAAATTTGAGGTGACAAACATAGGTAGGTACCTGTAGAACCTACATACAAATATGAACCTTGGCACCATCTTGGCACAACTGTTAAAAAGCTGGTATAGTACACCAACATATGCAAAATCCATTAGGTACATATGATTATCTCGATGACAAAAACTGAAAATATAATAGTATGTACGTCAAGTTAAAATGTTTTCTAAAGCTAGTAAACTAGACTAGAAACAAGTTGAAATTTAAATTTTAGCGCGCTGTCATAATCATACATACGAGACGCCACTATAACATTACTTGCTAGTGTATCCGGTGACTTACTTCCTGTATAATTTTACTTTTGAATTAAAATTATGAAGATAATATAAAAGTATTTAAAGTATCTTTTTTATAATATGTTTTATTTTAAATACAAAATATGAATATTACTGAAGTATGTTATGTAAAGAGTCATAAACTTGCTACAAATTCAAAAAGCGCGCGGTGTGCCATTGACAAGATGACTCGCTGACCACGCCACCTTGCGATGAAAATGAACAACAACAATGAACAAAGAGAGCTAGCTAGCCACTGTAGAAATTAAGGTTGTGTTTTATCTCTGTCAGTTGCACACGGCTAGCACAGGAGCGAATGCGATGCACAACGATACTTTCGGCCATCATAACCATCTTTCTTTCTTGTGCAACTGTTTCTCTTCGCTTCGGTCGTGTTCTAGTCTAGTGCAAACGCAGGATGGGCGCCATTCGTGCGAGATAAATTTCCTTCGCTCGTGAAGCGAGACTACGTGCGCGTCCACTGCCGGTTGTGTAGATATGCTATAGTGATCTGGTGTTCGGTGCTTTCGGTCTGGCTGTGCGGTGTCGACGTGCGAGGAGCTGGGCTTCGGTCGGAGGCGAGGCGCGTGCAGCGAGTGCAGCGCTTGGCATGGCGGGTGCGAGCTGAAGGGACGGCCTCGGCCTCCGGTGTCAGGCCGCTCGCGCTCCGCCACCGGCCCGATGAGCGGGGCACGTTCTGCGCGGCGGAGGTTATTTTATGGGTATTTGCGTGAGCTGTCGGCGCCGCGAGCGGAAGGCACCCGAGAAAAGGACGGTGCCGAGCGCGGGCAGGCCCGCTAAGGGCACTGCGGCGGCTGAACTGCTGCCGCGGCACGTAGATCTGCCAGCCATGGCCAACTCCATCTCAAACATCAAGATGACCAACCCGATCAAGGGAATCGTTAGCCGGCAACGGATACGATATATCAAGGACGGATTCAACCTGGACTTAGCCTGTATCCTTTTATGTGTTAAAAGTGCTACTGTGTGTGCATAGTTTTCGAGTCGAGTATGATGGCGATGGGTGAGTTTTTTTATGTACAAGTCTGATAGGCTGACCTTGAAGGCTTTATCACGTCCTGTGCCCACTGGAGACTTCTCCACCGAGTCTTAGTTACCTTGGAATGAGTGTGACAACCTGCTTTGACCATCCTTATAGTTTGTCAAGGGCACTCAATTTATAACCTATAAATTATTACATTCATAAATCTACAGTGATGAAAATAGTTTTATGTTGTAATTCTCTCAATATATAATAATATGGCAGGTAAATGCCTTGATTTGCTCTGATATTCAATGTCATACATGTATAGTGATTTGTCAAGTCTTATTAGGGTTACAAGGTCTAACAAGAAAGAAGTGCTCATTATGAGTAAATTGATAAATAATTACTTGATTAATGTCTTGATTTTTATGTACAAAGTGTTAAAAAGATGTGGGAATACATATACTGTTGATAGAAGGAGTATTTGATGTAGAAATCTTGCATAGCAACAGCATATAACCTATAAGTTGTATATGCCTAGCTTATAACTGTGTAGAGTGCGCGCACAAACTATCTGATAGCATAGTGGATGGCGTACACTGTAGAAATACTAATATCTATGAACTTTTAAATGACATTATGAGCTTAATATGGAAGCATTGATGTGCTGTGCTTACAAACTAGGTACCTAGCATTAGTAGGTTATGTATCTTGAATTAATTTCTTTAGTTTTTTAAGTAAATAAAACTGCTTTTTTATTTTAGAAAGCAATTCTTGTGTGAATAACATCATCACCATAAACAAAAAATTTGTCAATATTATTGTACATAATGATTATTATTTCATAGGTACACTATAACTATAAAGAGCTTGTTTCTATGCTCATGCTATGTTCGAGATTAATGCATTTTATGAAGAATTATTTTAAATAATGGTGCTTGCTTCATTATTTCGTTTTTAATTCTTTCCTATGCTATTGTCTATTACATAAAAAGGGCAAAAAAAGTGAACTGTACATTTTGGACAAGTGGGCCAAGTTCAAAGTTTTTACATGTTGTTTCACACAATTCGATAATTCTTTTTTTCTCTATTTTTCTTTATAAGGTCTAAAAAACTACCAAAATACAAACACTTCAATAATAGTTCAGACCTTTAAAGTGCAATTTTTATGACATACAAACCTATAGTTACAAACAAACAGGGCCTAAACCTAAGGCCACATTTGCATGTAGATAGGTCTCAAGTTTGAAAATGTAACTAAAATAATGATGGGTAAAATAAGCGTTCTTAATTTGGTACCTATTCTAACATCATCATCATCAGGTCCTTGTAAGTCTCCACTGTAGGAGCACGATCCTCTCTGCACTTCCTAAGCCATATATATTATGTATCATACATATAGCCAGAGCTGTCAGAGGATTTGGCCTACACTCTCCACGCTGGCCAGACGGGTTGGAGAGGTCTCTTTGATGTTTATAAGCTTTGTTTAGCTTGTTTCCTAAGTCACCTTCTACAACATCCCCGGGAAGACTTGGAGTGGTTCTAATCTACTTGGAACCACACGGCTATTATATTCTAACCTAAAACTAAGTAATGTCTGAAAGAGATTTACTCATAGTTACTTCAAATATTTGCAGTTTTATTTTGCTTCAGTAAGGCTCATAAACATTAAACAAAACATACACTCATCTGAAAACCATAACTTTCCTTTTATATTGGTCACAGCCAGTAAAAATGTACTCCAACTCAATGCATGCATTGAATTAATATTTGTAGTGATAAAGAAATGAATTTGGCAGACCACATACAGCTACAGGTCATTCACCTACCTACATAACTAGAATTATATCAAGACGACCTATCAGCGTGATAGCATTATTTTTTATGTACTATACTGCATAGTATTCATACATACATACTATCACGTCTTTTCACTTGCGGGGTAGGCAGTGCCCAGGTCTATAAAACCTAACGGCCACGTTTAGCTTGTTGGTGGGCTTGCAGGAAACGGAAGCAAAAAGTGGTGGGTTGCTAGCTGCATCGCCTATTGACATAATTCCTCACGCCCACTCTCTTAATCGGCTTTTACGATCTGCGCAGGATGAGAAACAGCTGGTAGATTCTAAGTTTTTTCTTTTCTCCCAAATCAGCATGGAAGGCTGCGTGGTATGGAAGCTTATTTGATTAATTTTCTCCCCCTTGCTGTGCTTGCCTTTTCATACTTTTTATGCGACTGCTCAACTAAGGAGGCTAATGTTTTTAGCATCTATGTATGTGTTATATTTCCTAATACCTCAACAGATTTGAATTTGATTCATTAGAATCCGCTCATCATCCTAAGTGTCATAGATCACATATTTTTGCTGGGCAGTCCTATAACTGCTAACGTCAGATTAATCCAACTTACATTGTCATTGTCATGTCCATTTCTACAGCGAATGTTTATTTATTAGTAATTTTTTGTGTACCTAATAATTGTGAAAACACTAGTATAAGGTACTTTCTAGCCCAAAGCAGAGAGGGAGGCCTTTGCCCAGCAGTGGGATTTAACAGGCTAGTAAATAAAATAAATAAATAAGGTACTTTCTTGGTTTACACCAAATGAATAAAGTGAAGACAAAGAAAGCGTTCATCTATGACACTAAAAAGATTGTCCACTATGACCACGAATGGCTAAAGAGGCTTGGCAAACGCTGGAGGAGCTCTTTGTGTCTCAAGACATGCCAACTAATGTTTGCAATAAAAGGATAATAAATAAAAAATATAATGTATACTTACTAATTATATCTTCCTCCTAGTATATGATTGTGTGGGTATCAAATTAGGTTTTATTATGAATAATGATTAGGCTGAAAGTTATCATTATGTGGTCATTCACCCTGCATTTGCATTTGATATCTGTCATGTATATATGGATGCAGTTTAAATTTCTCCTAATCTCTCTGATTTGATAAATCATTATATTTTTTATGCTGGTTTCAGTTTTGTATACATAATCATAAAAAAATATTCTTAGGTACTTATTTAAGTTACGGTATTAGTTGTGTCCGGAAATTATTGTTGAACTAGCTGTTACCCGCGGCTTCGCCCCCGTAATATATCGCCTATGTCCTTCTCGGTACCCTAACCTATGTGTATGCAAAATTTCATGATGATCGGTTCACTAGATTGGGCGTGAAAGCGTAACAAACAAACAAACAAACTCACTTTCGCATTTATAATATTAGTTAGGATAGGATTAGGATTAGGACTAGCTGTTACCCGCGGCTTCGCCCGCGTAATATATAGCCTATGTCCTTCTCGTTACCCTAACCTATGTGTATGCAAAATTTCATGATGATCGGTTCTCTAGATTGGGCGTGAAAGCGTAACAAACAAATAAACAAACTCACTTTCGCATTTATAATATTAGTTAGGATAGGATTAGGATTACATAATTCATTAAACCTTTAACTTCTGTTGTTTGTGGAGCAATTTTGCATTGTGAGCAATGACATGTGAGACAGAGAAGATACTTCTCTGTCCCACATGTCATTGAGCTCCAACTCAGTATCTTTTTTTTAAGGCCTTGTTGACCTGGTATCGTGGGAAACTTAAGGAATGGCAATTTCCATGCCTAGGCTGGTATCATGGGCAACTTAAGGAATGGCAATTTCCATGCCTAGGCTTCTTGTCTAGGCCCACTGATGTAAACAGAAAAATTCATTTCTTTCTTGGTATTGTGTTAAGAAGACTACTATGTCTACTATCTCCTTTCGCTGTTTTTTCGAAACACATATTTGACTTTCGAAATCTGACTGGAGCCAGAGGGTCCCCATTATGTTTTTCATACTACAAGGTACTTTTTGGGTTCCGAAAAAATTAAGCCCCCTGGCTTAATTGTAATTTCAGTTCCATGTATGAGGGAGGAGCTGAAACCAAAATGTTTTTTTCATAATACCTAACATGTGGGACGTCTTTAAAAATTACATTGAGATTTCAAAAACTATTTTTCCTCAAAGCTAATTGCTTGAAAGATAATCACTTTCAAAGTGGCAAAATGTGTCTTTAAACTTTTTAAATAAGAAAGTAAAGATTCTATGGTATAGTGGTAGTTATATAATTATATCAGTGTTTCCCAAACATTGTTTTGCCATGGCCTGGTCATTTTCACACTGTTCTTGACACACTTAATATTTTATCTCAAGTTTTTCCATTGGGTAAAATAATTTGTACAACATATTTATTAATAGTAAAAAAGATTTAAGTACTACTTTTAAAAACCCAGTTTTACAATTTATAAGTTGTGATAAAATGCACAAAAAATGTTATTATATTCACCTGGTTCACCTGGTTCCGTGGGCAGTTTTCCACACTTAGGCCTCTTGTTTGGGCCCATTGTGTGTGAGCAGAGGACTTTATATATACGTTATTATATTTAATTAATCATTTTAAAACTTACCAGCTTTCACACAATTTTGATTCTCCTATTTTACCCCCTTACTTAGGGGATAAATTTCCAACAATTCCTTCCAAGTGCTCACTTACGTTACGTCATAAAAAATATTTTGTGCAAAATTTCAATTTGCTAGATCTTTTAGTTTCGGCTTTGCGTGATATAAATCACTAATTGATGTTTCCTTTTTTAAGGTTCCGTACCCAAAGGATAATAAAACCGGCCAAGTGCTTGTCGGGCCACAGCAGTGTAGGGTTCCGTAGTTGCGAATGACAACTTTGAGTTCACACTCGCACCTCACAGTTTAACGACCGAAAACATCTAACAATGAACTCTGTGTTAAATTTTACATTTTCGAGTACATTTCATAAGTTGGTTGCCTATAACTTTTTCGTTTGTACTTAGTACTTAGTTCTAATAGTTTTCCTTTCAACTTCAGTATATATACTACTGCTGTAATTTTATTTCAGGTATCCATGTATAATCGTTTAGCAGATAGAGGGGGGAGGGGGGGGGGGACACTTACCTCTAACAAAAATTTGCACTTTAAAACCAATTATTTCGGAAACGGATCCCTAAATCGTAAAATGGTGTTCGCAACCTCACAATATTTTTTAAAGACCTATTTAATGATACACAACACGATGGGTTTGGATAGAAAAAAAAAATATTACTAACTCTTTACTTGAATGGAAGCTACCCTAAAAAAAATTCTACCAATTTTTTAGCATGATTTATATACATACCCATACCAAATTACAGCTTTCTAGTACTTATAGCCTCTGAGTAAAACCGTGGACGGACAGACAGACAGACATGGCGAAACTATAAGGCTTCCTAGTTTACTACGGTACCCTAAAAATGGACCCTACTGGACTTGACTTCGATATCAATCTGGCTGTCTGTCTAGCTGTATCTCATAAACCGTCTCGTAAAACTCATACGAGATAGGATTTCTGTCTTAATTTTTTCTCGATATTAATAACAGCAATAGGTAGACTCTTCATAACACACAAATAAATCAAGGGACTTCCATACAACAAACTTAATTTTTTTGGCGATTTTGCTTGCTAATCTAATGTTGTATATATAATGGGAGGTATATATAAATAAAGGGGAGGCTTTTGCCCAGCAGTGGGACATAATAAGCTAATAAAAAAAAAAATATAAATACCCTTCGTACGCGAGTCTGACTCGCACTTAGCCGATTTTTTCCTTTATATACCTACTAGTTGAAAAAAAGTGGCCAAATGGAACAATGACAATGATACCGATTTATGAGGAAATAAAAACTGCATTCAAAGATTTCCAATTATAAATGTTATGCAGCACGGGTATCGAACGTTGCCGATTTTTAGAATAAATAATTGTTATTATATTCCTTATTTTATATTTATAAAGTATAGGGTCCTGTCAATTTTTATTATTTTTTTGGGAACAAATGAATTTTACGACCCAAGTTTGAGTGAAGTTTCAAAAACTGTTTTCCTAAAACAATGCAACTAATAGATTTTTTTTTTTTTTACAAAGACCCCACGAAGAAAGGTCAATGTATGATAATACCAACAAAGAAAACTTTTTGAACAAAATCTTCCCAAGAGCGTTGCACCGTCACATTGTAATTTTTTAATCCACACAGCAGGCGTTGTACAATAAAAGGTGCGCATTATTAACAATGCAATAAACTGGCGATTCGAACAATAAAAAAAGGTTTTCAACCCGCCAATTGTTTCGATTGCATTTTGTAGTTGACACGCAGCGCTGTGCAAACAGTCGTAACAGTTGGCGTGGTGACGGACAGGGCTTGTTGCTAGGGGCTTCGAGACCTTGTTTAAGGTCGTTTCTGTTTTACAATATGTATTAAGTGCTTGATTTGAGTAATATTATGGCAGTTCGGCCCTTTAGGCTACAATATGAGAGTTTATTGTCTCTCCAAGCCTTGTGCACATAGGCAACGCCCAAAGCTGAGGTCCGTCCCTACTGGCCCTCTGGGGATGTTCGCCTTACAGGTACAGTTGAGGGAACTCTGCCCTCACCTCGAAAAGTACAGTGAAGTAGCAAAAGCTCTCTTCGAGCTAGCTACACTTGAGAAAAAATATGCTATTCTGGCGACACGACTGATCCTGAATCTACCATCATTATGATGCCAGATTAGGGATCAGTCGTGTCGTTCCTGGCCTATCTTACTATAATTATAAATTGGAAAGTTTCTTGCATTTTTTGATAAATACACACAGATTGAGCTAGCCCCAAAGTAAGCTCGAGACTTGTGTTATGGGATACTAACTCAACGATACTATATTTTATAATAGATACATATATAGATAAACATTCAAGACCCAGGTCAATCTGAAAAAGATCATTTTCCTTCTTGACCTGACCGGGGATCAAACCCGGGACCTCCGTGTCGCAGGCAGGCGTGTTGACCGCTGCGCCACGGAGCTCGTCGAATGATGTTTATTACTTCTTCACGTTAAATTTACTGGATGACTTTTGAAGGCTATAAATTACTACACGGATAAAGTCGCGGAAAAAGGTTAGTGAACAACAAAAAAGGCTTTCAACGTGACAAACAGTATTTCGAAAGAAATTCTTAAAAATGAGGCGGTCATGGCTTGTTGCTAGGGAGTTTCAAGGCCTCGAGGCCTTCTAAGAAATCGTGTCTATTTAAAATATGTGTAAATGTTCGCTTGTGCTTGATCTGAGTACTATTCTGGCTTAATGGTACCAAGTTCGGGACCAGCCGTGTGAGATCTGAAAATTCATATAGTATTGAAGATTGTTCGACTACCTAAATATTTCACTGTGTTGCCGCAAACCTAAAGCCATTGTGCATAAAGATTCACTAAGGGCGTTAATTAAACTTTTAATTTTTTCTCAAAAACATTCATTCTCCTTTTGTTTACAAAAATAATACTCGGGAGCTCCAATGCACTGCTAAAGTTAATTAAGAAGGCGTTCGCAACTCGGTTATGTAAATTAGTCATTGTTGCCACGCGTAGGGATTGCAATCCGGTACGATCTTAAATCCGGCCGGATTCAGCCGGAATCATGAGAATTCCGCCGGATCCGACCGGATCCGGCCGGATTGGTATTTTGGGTTCAACTTAGTGCATATTTCTAACTTCATGGCATAATATGTGGAATAATCTATGGGGAAAAATAGAAACGATTTTGTGCGAAAATCAACTCTTATTTATTTATAATTATTATCAGTTAGTTATTATATAATAATCAGTCTCAAAGATTACAAACAACCGTAAATTATTTATGGTTTAAATTAAGTCAAACTCGTTCATAAAAACTAAATAAAATCAACATATTCTTCTATAATCCAAATTAAAATTTTCAAAATCAACAGCTTATGTATACTCATGCATTGATTTTTTTCGTAGGTATGTAGGTAGTGAAAGTTTCAATTGAGCTAAAAACAATTTTTTTGTATGTAAACGGCATAATCAAGTATATGCAATCGTTTTATATTCATATTTTATTTATTGACATAAGTCTTTATTGACATAATCTGTAAAGAAGATTTTTAAAAAAATAAATGTTTACATAAAACCTAACCTATTTCGTGCATCCAAAAATTTTAATCCCATGGCATAAATTTTAGGTGATAGTATCTTCCAATACTGCTATATCTGTCTATTACAAATTTCTTTCCGATTCCGAAACAAGAAACAGAATAGGAATCGGTTTACAAATAAAAGAAGGGGAATTTTTTTTGTAAAACAACCTGGGTGGTCCGATTTCGCGCAAAGAGGGCGGGGCTTGACGGCTAGTCGCGAAAAAATAAGTAAAAAAAAAATGGTGCTTCCCAGGTTAATGATTTACTTACAAATATCTTTCACACAAACACAAACACGTCGATCACAATCAGATTCGACTGTCGACTGAATCGCGTACCTACGCCGGGCGCACGCGTTCGAGGTGGAGTTGGAGTGGGAGGGTAGCGGGCGGAAGGGACGCTTGACAATTTGTTCGGAACGGCAACGTCCCGCGCGGGTTTGCATTGCATACGCCGTGTTTTTTAGTACTTTCGCAGTTTCGCACTAATTCGCACGGTTTCGATGAGAGAAATTACGTTTTTCTTAATATACCGGAACCGGCCACCGGATCCGGTGATATTGTTGGATCCGGTAGGCATCAAAAACGTACCGGATCCGCCGGATTACCGGATCCGCCGGACCGGATTGCAATCCCTAGCCACGCGCGTTAAGACGTAAGTTACATTTCACTACATCTCGGCGACCTTGGACCGACGATGCTTAGCCAACCCACCCGAAACGCTGCGGAAGCGGAATGACTGAAAGTATTAATCTCTAGTTTAGAAACATAGTTATCATCAGGTATTATATATATATCTGAGTAGCAAACCCCGGCCTGATTTACATAAAAATTTGTCATGTTATATACTATGACAAAAATATTAAGGGACTCCGCCCTTTTTACCCAAATCACAGGTATGGCGCTCCATACAAGCGGCGCAATATTTATGCCTAGGACCAACACAAACAAAACTTTATATCCGTGCACTGCGTCAATGTGTGAGTTCGACAATCAGGGTCGGCACCTCGTCGAATGAATATAAGTAGGTACCTACTACCGATGCCATTATTTACGAGTAGGTATATCTTTCCATTTAAGAAGCTTTGTGATTATTTTATCTAAGTTTATATGTTGGACTTACCTATTATGAATCTGGATAATAAATAAGTGACAGTGCTTACAAGCATAAAATGTATTCGTTGATCTCACTCGTATGTCATTCATTACTCCCACTTGTATGCTACAACTGGTAGGTACAGCAAACACAACACTATGACATAGGTATATAAATATTCTCTAGTAGATGTAAGGTCTTATTCGTAAAAGCATATCTAAAACAAATCTCACTTCACAAATAGGTATTTCCTTAGTTTATGTCCATTTTCCATTTATCACTGTTTTAGGTTATTTTATGTTATGACACACTAAATATACGATTACTACTTGTTATAAAATAACTAACGTATTTGGCGTCAAAAAATACGGTAAATATGAATAAATTAAATAAAAACGTTTGTTTACATCTCACGTCAACAATGGCGTCGTGAAACTCTTGAATCATGACTAACTTCAATGCAACGCGTGGCGAAGCGTGCGAAGCTAACCCTGTTTGAATGCCAGTAAAGCCCGCGTATTAACGGGGGTGAGGCGCGGGGAAGCTAGGTTGTGAGGGACGCTGCGAGTTTCCGTTCTGTACGTTAGTACTATTATTAATTCTGTGCCCAAATGTCCGGCTTAATTGGCTGCTCTGTCCGGCTATTCACTAAGAGCTGGCAACCCTACCCTAAAAAAATCTCTATGTACAGGCCGCAGGACTTTTGGTAATCCCCCAAAAAATATATTCTACTAGCTGTTACCCGCGGCTTCGCCCGCATGATATATAGCCTATGTCCTTTTCAGTACCCTAACCTATGTGTATGCAAAATTTCATGATGATCGGTACAGTAGATAAGGCGCGAAAGTGTAACAAACAAACTCATTTTCGCATTTATAATATTAGTTAGGATAAGGATAGGATTATAGTCTAGTTTTATTCTATAGTATTTGTATGTAAGTCCGGTAGTTGGGAAACTTACATTCCGCTCAGCTTTTCTGCTCAGCACTGTCCATCCAAGGTCGATGAGATGTAGTAAAATGTAACTAGGTATGCGTCTAAACTTAACGCGTGTAGCAACAATGCCTCATTTACATAACTGAGCTGCGAGCGCTCTCTTAATTAACTTTAGCAGCGCATCAGAGCCCGGAGTATTCTTGTTGTAAACAACGGGAGGAGATATACTTTTTTGTCGAAAAAATGCCAGAATTTACGCCCTGTATTGCGAGATTTTTGACGTAAATTCTTGCTTACAGGCCCATCCTTAAAATTTAATTAATTTTTCAAAATATTTCTATTTTCCTGGACAGCGGAAGAAGCTTTTGTTACTTTAGAAATATTAATTGTATGAAAGACCGGTAATTGGGTAAGTTACATACATTCCGCTCAGCTTTTCTACCCAGCACTGTCCATCCCAAGGTCGATGAGATAGTAAAATGTAACTATACGTCTTAAAGCGTGTAGCAACAATGCCTCATTTACATAACTGAGCTGCGAGCGTTTTCTTAATTAACTTTAGCAGCGCATCGGAGCCCAGAGTATTCTTTTTGTTAACAACGGGAGAAGATAATTTTCTTTGTCGAAAAAATGCCAGAATTTACGCCCTGTATTGCGAGAATTTTGACGTAAATACTTGCTTACACGCCCATTCCATGAAATTTAATTTATTCTTCAAAATATTTCTATTTTCCTGGAGGGCGGAAGAAGCTTTCGCTATTTAAAAAATATTAATGTGTGCAATGTAAAACTAACAACAGTTTCGTCAAATAACAAGCAGTGAAAAGTGAAGTGAAAGTATAGGCACAATAGCAACAAATGTTAGACTGAGTTCTAACTGCATAGGCTGCATCCGTGCAGTCGATGCATTTAATACTATGATAGACTGGCGGTACAAATTACATAGCAACAGGTATGACACTCCAATAAGTGAATGGAAGAACTAAACATAGCATTTTGAAAATGCTCAATACTGCTTTAATACAAAGAAAAATACTAATAGCAATTTTTCCGCGTAAATTATAGCTTATGTCACCCACAGATTAATAGATTTCTAAAGGTGAGATTATTTTGAAAATCGGTCCAGTAGTTTCGGAGCCGATTTAATGCAAACATACTAACAATCAAATTTTCTATCTTTGTCATCACGCAACAGAGTTATAAGTACTTTATAAGTTTTTCTAACTGTACGTAATATTATATATTATTTGTCCGTATATATTATATATTATTATTATTATTAATATACCAAAATATTTTTATCCTTGGGACAAAACAAAATTAATTCCCATTACGATTTATGTTGAGATTAGACACGCATACAAGGGACGTGGGTTTAAAAAAATAGCGTATCTTGATTGCTTAGCTGAAACAGTACGTATGGAGTGTCGTATATCTCTGAATATCTAATTTGTGCTGTGCAGTCTATCAAGTGCACCGTTACTGCGTGGCTGCAGACGCACAACTGTTTCTATTTCATTCTTTTTTGTCATACAATCGTACGCTGCTTGCTGTTTAATAAAATAGATTGTTTCTTATGGCTTCAACCTTAATGAGGGTCTGTCTTTCTTTCCCTATAAGTTAGTTGGACTAAAAGATGCGAAAAAATATTATTACGTATATTTATGTTACCCATTGTTAGCCAAATTCAAAATAAGCATTTTAGGGCTCTTGTGTGTGACTAATATCTAAGATATATAATCTAGATAGATCTATATAAGAGGAAGTATGAAAGTTGCGCCAGTAATAGAGAAGCTCCATAGTCATAGACTGAGTTGGTATAGGCATGTGATGAGGAGAGAAGAAAGTCATATCACAAGAGTATTAGATTTGAAAGTAGATGGAACGCGGAACAGAGGGAGACCTAAGAAACGTTGGATCGATAGTGTCACAGAAAGTATGAACAGGAAGGGAGTGACAAAGGCTATGGTGGATGACAGATCAAGGTGGAAAGAACTGACATACTGTGCCGACCCCACATAAAAAAGTGGGATAAGGTAAAGGAAGAATAAGAAGAAGTGTGTGACTAATATCAATCAAAACTGCATTACGCGCGCTAAATGATTCTTACATGCCACGCTGGTCATTTCTAACTTTAATACGGTACTCTAGAGAACGTCCCTAACTGGTGGACAATATATTGCTAAACCCATTTATATATTATGAAAAAGCTGTTGATTGTAGCATTCACATAATTGTCTATGAATTGAAGAAAATTCAATCTTTTCCAAATGTATGGTAACGTACCTCAGTATCGAGAAACTTGTAAAATAATTAAATTGACATTACATATGATTTCTATTCAACACAGAATAATTTTCATTACAAAAGTGATCATAAATGCTCCAAAATAAACCCTTTCAAATAACGTCGCTCCAATATAGAATTGGACAGCTTTTATTTGGGGAATAAATGGTAATCAAGTTAATAATATTCGTCAGCGCGAACTGCGGCTACCACAGACTAATAACACAGTTCCACATCCCGCGGGAGTAAAATATTATGATTTTATAACTTAATTAAAATCTAATCTCGACTTGGCCCTTTGCGTTCCTGTTTACGCGTGTACCGCGAATTTTACGTAGGCTCCTGTAATTTTATTCATGACATAATATCGGTGAGGTGGCTTCGCGGACTCGTTTTTTACGCTTAGACCCTTTCGATTATAGATGCCTGCAATGCAAAAGGGATACGGAATGGTGGAAAGCTCTACCGAAAATGTGATGGAGGGAAAGTTGGACGCAATGATGCACTTACCTCTGGAGTAGGAATAGATTCATCCCTTAACCTTTTCAACCGACGACAAAGCGGAGGTTATCAAGTCGACGCCTATTTTTTTTTTATGTATGACGACGCATTACTTTTTACAGCGTAGTTCGATTTTGATCATTATTTATTAGAAAAGATGTATCCCAAAGTCGGACCCATATAAATTTGGAAAAAGAATCTAAATCTAAGGGTAGAAAAACGAAAGATGATTGAATTTTCGCATTTCGGCGGTTTAATTTTTGCGTTAAAAATTTCTATTATATCCCAAAGTATTATCATTATTTTTCTCTATTGTATAACTAAACACTGAAATAGATAGTTAACACTTTCTTTTTACAAGGTTTTAAATAATTAATGTAAGCTGTTCTCATGTCTTCAGGTCGGATAATGATCTAAACGCTCGTCCATTTTTAAAAAAAATCGTAATAAAATGGACAAGGCAATCTGCCTGCGACCACGAACACTGTAGTGTTTGAAAAGTTAGGTTTTTAATAATGTAATAAACGCGATAAAATCGTATTAAAACTAATTTAAATGGTCAAATGTGTAACAATCACGAAAACATTAAAAACACTATATTTAAATCTTCTTCAAAATCGACGAAAACAAAGCGTTTGTCCCAAACGTCCGTTGAATCGTCTTCCACTAATTTAGGAAAAATCAATACGTTTTCCTCATTGTACATGAAATGTGATACATAGGTAAATTAGATTTCTTCTAAATATAATTATTCACTGTAAACATACGATTCAGAGTTCCATAACATTGATTATTTTCCTCTTTGTATCTGTCGCAGTCATCTGGTTGAATTTGCTATTTGATTGAATGACTAGCGCGTTCATTGAATGGCGACGTTCAATTAAATGACTGAAGGACAGCTCGTCAAGTCGTTGAATGTAACGTTCAACGTCTTGACTGAATGAATGTCATTTAGCGAAGTCGTTGAATCTTAGCCGACTTTGTAATATTTGGTGGTAGCATGATTTCATTTTTCTTAGTTTTTAAAGTAGCCGGCGGCGGGGGTTATAATAGGTAAATCCATAATGTCATACTATTTTATTACAAATAACGCACTTTTAAGTAAATTTAATCGAAAAAAAATATCAACATCGTGCCATCTGTTCGAGCTGTTTGACGCCATATTTGTTTTGGTGACTACTAGCGCCGCAGTGCGAAAAAAATGAACTAAATTTGAATCACCTGACTGATTCTATGTCCGCTCTTTTCAAAGGGCTATGTTACAATCCGCTAACTAGTTGGACGTTGAGCGACGCTTATTTGTTCAACGTTCGGCCTAGTCATTCAATTAAACGTGGTCATTCAATGAACGCGCTAGTCATTCAATCAAATAGCAGATTCAACCAGATGACTGCGACATATCCATAGATACGATTTAATTCCCTCTTCTTTCGTACCTATAACGTTGCCACGCGTCCGGATTGTTGAAGACGGTTGTGTACGGATTATTATCTTTTATTTTATTTTCTCCCAAATATGGTGTTTGGGGATTTTACTGTTATGTTGTTTTTGTTTGACATGTCTTACGTCGGCCCCCACGCCAGCCTGCGACACGGGTGGACCCGGGATACCACGCCAGCAGGCCGATTTGCTAACTCGGTGTACCTACAACGATTTTATTGTCACTTTAGCATCCATTACGATTTTCATATCTTAAATAAAAATAGTCATTCAGACCAAAGCAGTAATGAATATTGAAGTTACCATGAAAATGATGTACACCGTAGCTGTCAAAAGTTAGCAAATAGGCCTGCAATTCATGATGGAAAACGATCTTTTTCAGATTGGCCTGTCCCTTGAATGTTTATCTATATAAGTATTATACATACTATCACGTCTTTTTCCCTTGTGGGGTAGACAGGGCCATCTGTGTATAGTTCAAGTGCAACTTCGTGGACATGTAAAGATGATACCATACCACCATGTCTATAGGCAAAGCAGAGACCCGCTGTCTCGTATTATTTGCGATCATAAGAAATACGATCGTTCTCGCTTGTAATTTGAGCAAATTGTATCGATACATGTACGCTTGCAGTAACAGTCAGCCTTTGAGGATAATGCCGAGTCGGCAATGCATTATTTAATCACTGGATGGACAGAATCTAGGTCGCAGAAGGTGATTCATGTATTCGGTCCCGTTTCTCTTTTATTATATACTAGCAGCCCTCCCCGGCTGCGCCCGGGCATGTGTTATACCTTTAAACTAACTTCCTCATGAATCACTCTATTTATTGGTGAAAACCACATGAAATTCCGAGCAGCAGTTTTTGAGTTTATCGCGAACAGACAGACGCGGTGGAGGTCTTTGTTTTATAATATGTAGTGATAGTGATGTAGGTAGATACATAGATTGATGGATTTAGTAGATATAGATTTACATTATACAAAGTGCCGCATCTATCACTTTATAAGTTGTGCACTAGTCACCGACCGATTACGAACCGTGTGTGAGCACCTCTACCTCAGAACATATAACAAGGGAGAATTGCCGCGCTCTTTTAATACAACGAAAACAGGTGTCTCCAGATTTCTCCCACCACTGCCCAAACGCACACACTGGACTGTGTAAAAACAAAAGCCGTCGAGTGTAATAACACATGCAAACTCACGCAGTGATTGCCTGAAATGAAATACACGCACACTACTAAAAAGGCAATTTATTTTACATTTACACTAGTGCGAGACAAACGTTAAAATGATGTTTTATTGATATCGATATGAAGAATTGAAGTGAATAAGAAGATTGAAGCCTGATGGGGTGCGGAGAGGAGGGCTCATAATTCATACTTCCATACTAATATTATAAAAAGAGGGAATATTTGATTGTGTGTTTGCATCGAATAGGCTTCGAAATTACTGAACCGATTTGAAAAATTCTTTCAGTTGTGAAACTACAGTATCCCCGAGTGTCATAGGCTATGTAAGTACCACAGGCGAAGCCGGGGCGGATTGCTAGTAATTGATACATATTAATTAGCTGTTTGCCCGTGACTTCGTCAGCGTAAATTAAAGCCTGTATTTTAACCTCAATTATAGCGTCTTTGGAAATAAGAAATAAATAAATACACAATAATTTTGCAAATCAAAATATTTATTTCCGATTTACTGCCCAGTAAAATGAAATGAATGAAATTTTTCTTGAAAATGTTCAGAACATATCGTATTTCTCTGGACAGGGAACCAGTTAGGACCTCTGCCCGTTGCATCTATCCATTTTTCTTTAAAAGTTGGGTTCTTAGGAAAACTGAAATAAGAAACCAAAACTATTATTTTTTTCAAACCATAATTATAGTTCGGTTGAAAAAACCGACTGAATACTGCATCAAAATCGGTTAAGCCTAACGCGAGATAATCGCGGACAAACATACATACAAACAGAAAGATCAAACTAAGAAACTTTAACTTCAAAAATAAATAATCTTTTTGAAGTCTAATTTTCAAAAATCTAATAATTATAAAAACATGCATTAAAAACCGGCCAAGTGCGAGTCGTACTCGCGCATGAAGAGTTCCGTACCATTTTATTAATATCGAGCAAAAAACAGCAAAAAAATTACGTTTTTTGTATGGGATGGGCCCCCCTTTAATATTTATTTTGCTATAGTTTTAGTATTTGTTGTTATAGCGGCAACAGAAATACATCATCTGTAAAAATTTCAAGTGTCTAGCTATCACCGTTCATGAGATACAGCCTGGTGACAGATGGACAGACCCGTCCCGTGTTTACCCTTTAGGTACGGAACCCTAAAAAGTACCTATGTATTTTTATTATTATTTTCCGAAGTCATCTACAGTTGATACTAAATGTAGTACAGTTTCGGATATTTTATCGATAACCGCGTTACACTTGCACTTCCCTAACTTCCGACGCCAAGCAGCGACGGTATCAAACCCACAGCGTTTGATACATTGCGTCGTGATTTTGCGTGGTTTGAGTTAGTTGTCGTATTAAAAGTTCAATGTACAACTCACAAAAAATTTACTTCGACTTTGAATGAATCACGGGTCAACAAGCGAAAATACGGTTATTTGTTAAAATATTTGTTTTTTGATTCTTTTTATGAACAAAATGTGGTACTAACATGTGGTACGTGATTCCATTGTTCTTGTAGTTTTAAATTTCACTCCTATTCTTGCAAGTAACAACGCTACAAGTCGGTATTTTGAGGTTATTACGGGGCGACGGCGGTATTACGACTGACCGGCGGCGGGCAGCAATATTCGATTTCGGGCATATCGCGGCGACGCGGCCACGCCCCCTCTTCATATCTAGTCCTTTATATGATCTGAGACCTCTACAGTATAATGTTGTCGACTGCAGATAATCCTTTTTCGGGTTCCGTACCACCAGACTTCACTGTCCGTCCGCCCGACAGTCTGTCTGTCACCAGGATGTATCTAATGCATGAACCGTGACAGCTAGAAAGTTGAGATTTTCAAAGATGATGTATTTCTGTTGCCGTTATAACAACAAGTAGAAAAACAATAATAATTATCCCATACAAACGTGATTTTTGCGGGTTGATGCGCGATATTAATACACAAACAATAACACACAATGTTAGACACTTGAATTATTCACAAAATATTTTATTCCGGACTCGTATCTCCCCTGATAGCTCCCCTAGGGGAGCCATCAGGATTTAGTCGTATATAGTTAATTGTTTATTTTAAGGGGGGGGGGGGGGGTTCATATACAACAAACATGATTGCTATGATCTTTTTTGCTCGATAGACTAATGTTTTACTTAAGATAAATGGTACGGAACCCTACGTGCGCGATATCGACTCGCACTTGGCTGATTTTTTATTTCAAGTGACGGCGCGTCGCTGCTTTGTAATTGGATATCGATGGTGCACCGTTGCAACGTCGGGTTGTGCCTTAGTAACAGTAAGGAGAAGGCCAGACAGCTAAGAGCTATTTAACTTTTTTTTTTCTTAATCTGTATTATCCCACTGAAAGGCAAAGGTCTCTCTCTTTATCCGTTTTTAGGGTTCCGTAGTAAACTAGGAACCCTTATAGTTTCGCCATGTCTGTCTGTCTGTCTGTCTGTCTGTCTGTCTGTCTGTCTGTCTGTCTGTCCGTCCGCGGTTTTACTCAGAGACCATAAGTACTAGAAAGCTGTAATTTGATATGAGTATGTATATTAATCATGGCAAAAAAGTCGTAGAAAAAAATTTTGAAAAAAAATTTTATTTTGGGTAGCTCCCATACAAGTAAAATGGGGGAGTCATTTTTTTTTCTCTACTTACCCATCTTGTGGGGTATCGTTAAAAAGGTCTTTGAAAAATATTGTGAGGTTGAGAACACCATTTTTCGATTTAGGGATCGGTTTCCGAAATATTTGGTTTTAAAGTGCAAATTTTTGTTAGAGGTACGTGTCCCCCCCCTCTATCTCCTAGACGGTTATATATAGATACGTGAAAAAAATTACAGCAGTAGTATATATACTGAAGTTGAAAGGAAAACTATCAGAGCTAAGTACTAAGTATAAACTAAAAAGTTATAGGCAACCAACTTATAAAATGTACTGGAAAATGTAAAATTTCATACAATCTTTATTGTAAGATGTTTTTGGTCGTTAAACTGTGAGGTGCGAGTGTAAACAGTGTGTACTCAAAGTTGTCATTCGCAACTACGGAACCCTATACTGCGCGTGGCCCGACACGCACTTGGCCGGTTTTTATAAATCCACGTTTTTTTCTGATCAGTAGGTTTAGTCGAGTAGGGCGTGTTAGGTGACATGCTCAAGAGTAGAATAGGACCCACTGGAAGTCTTCCCGTGGATGTCGTAGAAGGCGGCTTAGTAACAATAAGGAGAAGGTCAGCCAGCTAGGAACTATATCATTTATTAATAACAAATCCCAGTTTTTTTCTAATCAGTGTGTTTAGTCGAGTAGAGCGTATACGGTGACATCATAGATATCAGAATATTTAGGTGACATGCTCATTATACAAGGTCGTGTGGTTCCCGACAGAGTAGAATAGGACCACTCCATTAAAGTCTTACTAGATTGTACGAAGCACCAGATTGAGAAATTATTAACACATATTGATTGACCGCATTATTTTATTAATTTATCCTTTTTGCTCACGCACTATGCTGTTATCGCTTCCTCTCCTTTTCACGAAGTTCATTATTAATGTGGTTCGGCTGTAATACGAGGGCCTGACTGACTACTTTTTCATTACTACTCGTATATTGACCGGGTTTCATAGAATAGAAACATAATTAGGAGACTCGTTTTTTAAGTTAGGACTAACATAGCGCCGGTATGAGATTTTCTTATTAAAATGGCTCAGTTCATCAACATCACTGTACACTTTTGACGTACACCAGACGTTGGTTGGAGAGGTCTGTTTGGTGTTTATAAGCTTTGTTTAGCTCGTGTTTCCTAAGTCGCCTTCTACGACATCCTCGGGAAGACTTGGGATTGGCCCTATTCTACTATGCCGGGAATCACACGGCATTGCATAGGCAATGCTGATTATTGGTGATTATATTCATCAATCCGCCAGCAGTAAGGCGCGCCCCTTACACCTTAGCAACAGTTAAGTAATACATAGCTTAGGTAATTGTTTCTTTTATCGCTTGCCTTGCGTTTCGACCTATGCCAATGTGCTGCACCGTGGGTAATGCGAAATGTGCGATAGGCGATAGCTCATGTTTTCCGTGCGCTAATAGAATGTTTGAAATATGCGTTTTTTGTTCACTGTTTATTTACGATTGCAGGTAATAATTGCGATTTATACTGCTGTTTTGTTTTTTATTTATGTTTATGCGTTATACGCTATACGATCAATGTACTGCTTTTCCTTCCATGCAAATCATACAAAACATTAATTAGGCAGTAATGCGGCGGTTGGTAGATTGTTTTTCGACGTCGTTCGACGGTGGACGGTAGTTAGAGCGGAATGAACTTGGATCTGTCGTACTCGGCCGGTTGATTGTGATAGCGACGGCAACCAATTTTGGACGAAACCAAAGCATAACCCTTTGGTAATATTTTTTGATTAAAACTATGTTCAGATAGGCAGTGAGATATGATATATAGTGAGACAGAGAGTTAATAATAATAACATTATTAATAAGATACGGATCACTCACTATATTCAAGTACAGCCCGACTGTTTCAACTCCATGTGCTGTGCGTGGCTGTGCGCAAATGTAACTGTTATAGTAACATTTCTTCCCTTCTTTATTTTGAGTAATCGGATTTATTATTTTTATTTTCTGGTAGTACAGAGAGGGTCGTGCTCCTGCAGTGGAGACTAGACCTGATGATGATGCATTTTTTATGAACATAATATGTATGTACTAACTAATACCGAGCAGATATTTCTTTGTAAAACATTTTCCTAGTTCTATTAGACATTATTATAACAGTTACATTTCTTCCTTTCATCATTATGAGTAATCGGAATTTTTAATGAACATAATATGTACTAATACCGAACATATTATATTTCCTTTTCAAATATTTTCCTAGTTCTATTAGACATTATATAATTCAGATTCTCGTGCGCCCACGAAAGTCAGGGTCTTTGAATAATTGAAATATTCAATTCATTTGTCGGTTGCTACGAAACCTTCGTGCATTACAAAGGTGACTTTGAGAAGTTTTACACTATATTTAACAGCTCGTGCATCGAATTTTGTAAGTGAATAAGTATCGAATTGATTTCGTGTAGTTTGAGTCAGTGCAGTCAAGACTCCGCGAGTCGTTTATAAACAAATTTCCTATTTTTCAAGTCTCGTTCAACTAAAATACTCTTTAGACTTCAAGTCGATTGAAGGGACTGCAACGTTTGGAGTGCACAAAATAATTCGAGTAACTAGTGTGTACGACTCAAGTACAAAGTTTCGTTATAATTTGACTTCAATTCATTTAGCTATGAGATATTGCATTATACGAATTTAAAAAGTTATTAATTTTTTTATATTTTTTTACTCAATGTGATCTTTTTCTGTGTTGTTTGTTTTTCGTATGAGTAAGTGACCAAAACTGGTGTCAGATTATTTAAGCTGCCCAAAGGGATCTGAATTCTGATATAGCTTAACGACTGCCATCAATGATGACAGTCGGGACCAACGTCTTAACGTGCCTTCCGAAGCACGGAGGAGCTCGAGATATTTTTATGCCACTTGCGGTCACCCATCCAAGTGGGGACTGCGCCCTGGCGGGGTTGCTTAACATGCCTAACTGCTAATAATGCTCACGCCGACTGAGCCATCTGGCTCCTTTTTCTGTAAGGAAAATGAATCCTTCGCAGCCACAGTCATGAGGGTCCATATATTCTTTACTCGACAACAGCGAATTCTCTACTAGTGAACTTGTGCTTGGACTCGAGTCTTAAAATGTAGACTCGTGGACTTTTTATTTACTTACATACAACACTAGTTTGAGTGCCATCAATTTTTTACCATAAACAAATTTTGCATGGCGAAAATTATCCTTAATTCAGTAAAGTGGTGTGACGAATGCAGGTTGTAGTGCGGGGCCCACACGGTCGCCGTGGAAAATTGCAAACTAATTTAATATGTTGCCCGCGTATGGCGCACCGTTCGGCGTAGCAAGCCACGCAGCCGTGTTGTAAAGTAAACTTAGTAAGGCTTGGCTTGCACTACCAAACGATTGAACTACAATAATAGTTTAATAAGTTAAATAAGTTTAATTTCTTTTTACTAGCTATTTAGGTCCCACAGCTGGGCTAAAGCCTCCCCATCCGTTCTCCACCTAGTCCTATCCAGTGCCCTGTCTTGCCATTCTTCATTAAATGCACACAACTCGTCTTTCCATCTCAATTTTGGCTTCCCTCTGGAACGCTTGCCATCAGTAGGAACCCATTCGGTTACTGAACGTGCCCATCTTTCAGGCATCATACGGCATACGTGACCCGCCCAGTCCCATTTTAGCAGCGGACTTCTTACCCACGTCGACCATTTTACTGATGGAGCGCAGCGTAGTATTTCTGACCCGGTCCGTCCTTTTTATACCCTGCAACTTGTTCTTTTGTTTTTGGTCAGTGACCAAGTTTCATCTAGGCACCACAAAATAGTGATGGGTTGCCGTTGTATAATAAGACAGAGAATACCTAGGCTCAATGTATGTCGAAGCAGGCAGGCATAGACCGTATGGTGCCACGCTGTACTAGCTCGGTGACAGTTGCCAGGCGACTAGACGCAGCTAACCTTGTACCAAAGAACAAACAATAATTTCACAGACATTCAAAATAAAAGGAAACCACCAAGTACCAGGTAGCTATATAGATAATACAGCTAATACTCGTTTTATAATAAGACGGAGAATGTCTAGGCTCAATGAATCTCGAAGCAGGCAGGCATAGACCGGATGGTGCCACGCTGTACTAGCTCGGTGACAGTTGCCAGGCGACTAGACGCGGCTAACCTTGTACCAAAGTAACAATAATTTCACAGACATTACCTCAGAAGTGTATTGTTCGAATCGAATTAATAAAATAGGCGACGCGCCGCCCATGCGATGTATTGGACAGGCTCGACAACCAAGGCTAATATTTTAATTTTATTTGTACTTACGATTCAAATATTTTGTCCCTTTTTCGATTTAATTTCTTTTCGAAGATTTTTCTTCAACCTTAAGAAAAGAAAGGTCATTTACGTCTTCAATACTCTTTTTCAATAGTGTAGGCTATATTCTACTGGTATTGAGTAACTATAATTAATTCAAGTTAAATATTCTATCGGTATTAAGTAATTAAAAATAAAACTTGAAGCTACTTTGTCAAAATGAAATATAAAATTCATAGCAAAAAAAGTACTTAGACCTCAGCAATAGGTGTACTCAGTTTGTGAATACCATTTCAAGATAGGTTTCCATTTAATTGTCACAAAATTTGCTTGACGTGATATGCATTGCATATCCCTTTTCGAGTCTCATAAAATTCACTACTAAACATGCTTTATTGTGGATTCGTTAGGCTTCTGTTACAATTTCTAATTCTATGCCTCTGGTGAAATCATTTGCTATTAAACAAAACAGACACAGACAGACAGCACGAGATTTCATAATCGTCTAGCCGTCAAAATTAATAATAAAAACATAAAAGCAAAAATTGAGAAATCTGCTCTGAATGAATGTAAAACGAACTATGAATACAAATTCATAGTTATTCAAATGTAGACCTACGTGAATACATCTGTTTTATTTTAGAGTTTCACCTTTCAACCTTGTAGTGGTCAGTTACGGTAATATGTGGCTTGATCGATTCATTGGGTTAAATTGTTCGAAACTTTAAAAATGCATGTTGTTATATGACGTCATGCCTCTGTGGTTCACTGGTCAAGGCGTTTTCCTATGACCCGGAGGTCATGGGTTCAAATCCCACTGGAAAACATACTTTGTAAAAGTTTTTTCTTGTCTGGTTGGGATATTGTAGGCTTGAATCACCTAATTATCCAAAAAGAAAGATGATCCGTGCTTCGGAAGGCACTAGTTGTGGGTCCCGGACTCCATCCAGCGTTTCTTTAAAACTTATCCTGGGATAAGTTTTGGACACTTTAGGTTGCACAGGTCAGATGGCAATCGCTTTGTGTCAAAACCAGTAACCTCGTCCAAAAAGACAACGTCATATGATCAGTTTAGGTGCAGCGGCTATAGAAAATCCAGCTGCAATATCTGCAAATGTGGTGCATCTCCCCAGACGATGACATACCTTCTATCACGCCCAGCGTGCCCAAAGGACACTGGAGTATATGGCTACAGAGAACGGCATACAAGTTGCTCAGTATTGGGCGAAAAAGTCTTGACTATCGAATCAGTAAGAAGAACCTCGTCAAATTACCTAGGATAGGTTGCGGCGGACCTGTGGCTCTGTTACTGCTGTGGAAGCAATCGCTCAGATGATGATTATGGTAGGGTACAAAGAATCCTATTTTATTTAACCACTGCACCAAACCTAACCTAAACTGCACCAACCTCTACGTATAATTACGATTAACGATAATTACGACACCAAAAATGTTGCCTACATCCGTTTGTGTGTTTGAAGAGAAACAACAAACGTATATTCTTACGCTGCATCTTTTCTTATAAATAAATAAATATAGGCAATAGACATAATCATAGATCAAGTCATAAACTAATCGTGATTCAGTCATACGAAAAACATAGCTTAATAAAGACACTAATACTAGAGTTACATATCACATGTCGATTATTTTAAAACATAAATGACTCCGTGAAATCATCGCGTCATTTTTTACTGCATCCTCGTAATTGGACATAAAAAAGACTTGAGACACATAATTGCAATGCAAGACAGCAAAGATGACTTTTCACATTGTATTATACAAAGAGCAGAGCTGCAAAGCGGAACAGGAACAATGGTGTGACATAAAAAGTGAGCCAAATGAGTGCTCAGTCTAGATTTTTTGCGTTGCATTTTTTTCTGCTCGGAGATTGACGTCCTGGCGATATTTCCCGGCGCATAGTGACAGACCTTAGGCTTGGCACGCATCGTGGACGATGAAAAATGGTACGTGCGGATTATGTTGCACGCAAATGCAATGCACTAGCTTTTTTTAACCGACTTCAAAAAAGGAGGAAGGACTTCAAACATAAAATAAAAATGAATTGAGACCCCAATTCATTTTTATTTTATGTTTGTTACGCGATTACTCAGTCAGTTATGGAACGATTTTAGTGATTCTTTTTTGCTCGATAGGTAATGCTCCAGAGGTGGTCCTATAAAATTTTTTTCGCACTGTATTGAGCACTTTTTGAAAAAATAAACAAAAACCAAAAAATATTGTTAAAGGATGCCGTTCGGTTTAAACATATTTGTATTTAATTCTTATGCGAATCAAAACACATTGATAAGAATGTTACTCCTCTGTTTTGAATGAACTTCAAAGGTGGTCCTATATTTTTTTTATATTATATAAAAAAAATATAGTAATTTTTTAAAGAAAAATACAACAAAAACAAAAAAAAATTGTACAGGTATGCCGTTTGGTTTAATTTTATTTCTGATGAATTCTTTCGCGAATCAAGACAAGTTGATGACGACGTTGTTCCTCTATTTTGATTAAACTACCACACCCACTAAAACCTAATTTATTTTATAATTAATTGTACAAACTGGAACTAAAAACCTAATTTTTAGTTCCAGTTTGTACAATCACGTATGGGGTTGAACTAAACTATTTATTATATTCTGATTTAAAAATATTTTTAATGTGAATGAACGACTAAGTATTCTGTGATTATTTCTAGCGTCTACCTGTTGCCGTTTTTAATATGGAGTAAAAAACACGATTGTGTGTGAAAATTTCAACTGTCTAACACGGTTCATGAGATACAGCCTGTTGACGAACAGCATCATTCATCATCATTTCGTGTAGGTGACACGGTCAGTCGACCATGCACACCCTGGTGTCAGAGTTCTTCGAAACCGCCTCTCGGCCTCTGACGTGGTTCCTTTAACGACTACCAGATGGCAGCCGAGACCACCGGCTTAACGTGCCTTCCGAAGCACGGAATCATCTTTCTTATCGGACAATCAGGTGATTCATGACTGCAATGTCCTAACCAAACTGGAAACAACTTAACAAAGTATGCTTCCCGCGGGAATCGAACCAACGACCCCCGGGTCAACAAGGCAAACGCCTTAACCACTGGACCACGGAGGCAGCCAAGAACAGCGAAATCACGTGATTAGAGTTCCGTTTTTACCCTTTAGGTACGGACCCCTAAAATGAGCAAGTGCCATGATAAATCCATGGCTAGTATTAAAACTCTTCTTTTTTCGGTGATACAACTCTTTGTCTGTCTAGGCCTTTACAACATTATGCTGGATATCTTGAATTCTATCTCGGTCGATGTCTACCAAAAGGGCTATTTTTGTCGAAAATACTTAGAAAAACTAAAGTTCTAAATGTATCAGTAGTTTTAAATGATATCTTCGTTTTCTTTCAAATGATTTATATCAAATTTATATAGCACTGGAACCCGAAAAATGCATGTATGACATTAACTGGCATTGCTTTTAACTTTTAAGACCGACACGCCCTGCTTCAGTTGCAAACCCCTATTGTTTTTCTAAGATGGGGCGCCGCAAAATGTAAAGAGGTGGGAGCACTTATGATGAGCATGGAAATTAAAATACTCTTGCTGTAAAGGTACCCTATAAGTTTTTCATATTAGTTAAGAACTATGCTGGTGATATAATGTTACTAACAATAATTTATCTCCTACTCCAATGTTGGAAGCATAAGAAGTTGTGCAAAACTCGCCAGGGACGTCTTTGAAACGTCTTACGTTAAAACGTAGTTGGAATCGAGTCAATTCGTGATTTGCGGGCTCGGGGGAAGCACTAGGAACTTAGCCGTGCCTGGCAACGGCGAGCGCATAGCAACAGGGCTAGGGCATATAGAAACTACAGAAGTATAGCTCGCTTACTTCCTACAGCGCTACGAGTGCTACACCCTTTCGATGACGAGGAGCCCGATGGCCCAGTAGGCGTGACCACTATTAGCGCTTACGCATGTTAAGCAACCCCGGGCGCAGTGCACTAGTGACCGCAAGTGGCATAAAAATATCTTGAGTTCCTCCGTGCTCGGGGAGGCACGATAGGCCGTTGGTCCCGGCTGTCGTTAAGCTATGTCAGATGCCTTGAGGCAGCTTGAAAAATCAGATATCAGCCACCACCATTCTTTTGATGGTCGTGGCTGTTACTTTTGCATAAATACACTCGCTCATTGCCACCCACCGCCCTCGACTTTGTGATGGAATCACGATATCCTGAGCGGTGGGTGGCAATGACCGTCAAGAAATCATAATTCGACTCTTCGTCTCCTCTACATACCGAAACCGACTAAGTGTCCCTTGGATTGCTAGGTAAGTTATACTCAGCCGATTAAGTCAGGACATAGTTCCACTCGCACTGGCTTATATTTTTTATCCGACCGACCTACCCAGAAGGAGGCTAATCTTTTTGTGTTATGTCTAGCTAATGTTGGAAACTGACGTACAGTTGTTACTTCATGGAATTGTTTGCAACTCGTGTCAATGAGCGTGCAGCGTGGGTATTTTAGCAACAAACATTTGTAAAGACAATTGTGTTTTGTTAAAGCGCGCATTGTAAGTATATAATCTTATTTCTGTGTCCTCTTTAATTTGTACCAGGGTGGTCGCTTCGACTGGCGAAATTTTGCGGCTTCGTTCGCACCGTCTTTCAACTTGGATGTTATTTCAAACTTTGCGGCTATATAAATCTGTTTCCTGTGCTTTATTTACCGCAGGGTTTTGTAGCTCTTCTATGTTGTTGTTGTTTTCCTGTTTGCAAGTCGCCAATACTGCTATCAAATTTTCTAAGCTGCCTAAAGATACCTTATATAATAATTTCTTTATTGTCAGATAACTATGATCCATTTCTGTTAGTAATATCGCGCTTAAAACTATGTTAGAACTTAATACACTACTTCTGTGACAAATTGTATGACTTGTAATGTGACATTATGTGCAGTGGCCCTAACCAATATAGCTTACAGACCTTCTTTTAATGATGTCACAGAGACGGGACCAACACGTGACTCAAGGAGCTTGAATATCATGTCACTTGTGGTTACTTATCTCAGGGGGACTGTGCTTGGGATTTCTTTACATGTCTAAGCGCTAAAAATGCTCGGATTATTAGGATATTTTACGTTAAGGAAAGTAATATAGTTTAGTCTGGTTTATTACAGAGATAAATCCCGTGGAAAATGCTTTATTACTACACTACTATTTAAAATAAATTAAGGTATTACAACCTAATTACAACGATTGGTTTGATTTTAATGTAACGTTTATTTTCTTCTTTTCAGAGCATTTAAATAAAAGCTTATTTTCTAAATGTTTTTTACTATTAATTTTGCACACCTTGCAATTAGAAGTAAAGTTTACTATTTCGTTTTGGTATACTGTCGATCTATAGCCAACCAAGTGCCTTTTCTTGATTATTATTTCTAGCTCGCACTGTAAAAATGTCCTGTACGTGCTGTGTTGCCATTAGACATGTTCACAATAGGCAATAGTCAGTGCCTAGACCTACCTAGTACTTCTAACTTATCTAGCTGCGGTACGCATACAAATGGCAGTCACAAATTAGAGAGTACGAGATGTGACGCTTCACATGGTGCGTGTTTTAGAACGCGCCGCAACCATGGACATGGTATGGGAATATTAAAAAATTACTTATTTCTCTTTCTCTGAGAATGTTCCTGGTAACATTGACTGTGGTGCGTCAAGGTAGAGAATATCATCTTCTCAAATGCCTGCCAGCCCTATGAAGCTACCTGGTTCTTAAACTTTGACATTATTTCAAGCTTAAGTATAAGTTCAAACTATTTTAGTGAATTACGGGAATAAAGTAGCGAAAATGTACAAAGAAACGCAACAATGCGGTCACAGCCGCGGGCTTCTCATCTTTTTGTCTCAAAAATTATGTTGATTGAAAGGTTTTGATTAAAATATGATGTTAAGAATTGATTCCACCATTGATGAAGTAATTTAAAAAGTTATTCTAACACTACGGGCGGTCGTAACTTCTTTATAGAAGCGTGTAGTTTTTTTTTCATATGTCTATTATTCCACTTCAATCTGTCGTTGGTCATATTCTCTGTTAGACCCTTTTTATCCATATCTTCCCTTATGTATTCCATTTCATTTATCTTGGTCTTCCTCTTTTCATCAATATCAATGTTCCATTCTCGTGTAGTCCAATAAATTACACCCACAAATAGAATAATAAGTTATCCATCTGTTGGATTCTATATTTTGTGTGTCAGTCCTCACGTGAATCTAATACGGAACCATGTTTATTTATCAAAATGGTATAAAGTTCCGTTAATATATGTTATGAATCTTGGTGCTATGCCAGTCGATAAATTCTTACGGCTACATTGTGGCGAAACGTGTGCCTGATTTTGTTCTATTTAAGGAATCTTAGAACTTTGCTGGTTTATTCATAGAACATCCCCTTTCGCACATCTGAGTGTTTTTCCGGTTGCATCCTTAACTGCCATCGAACCCGGGGTCCGCAATGATGATAGTATTCATTTAATTTAGCGAACGTTTTTCATATAAATTCCCGTATTCTATAGGAAAGATGTGGCATTACTGATCCGCGTTCTATGTATGTCTGTCTGTGATTCTTCGGAGCATGGTTTCCATTAATGTTAGTTCTTTATACCGCTCTCGCTCATCTGAGTGTTTTCCCGGTTGCTTCCTCAGCTCTGACTCGTCAGAGCCCAGACAAATATCTTACAAATGGAGTACAACGTATTACCCGCGCCGGGAATCGAAGCCTGTGAACGTCAGCCACAGATTAAATACAAGTTGGTACTGTGCCTGTGGGGGCTGTGGGCCGTACTTCTTCATGCTACATAACTTGTAAAATTATTTGACAAAGATTTCAGGTCTAGTGTGATTATCGGCCTTTTGTTGCTAAATGGTAAAATTAAATGTTTAGATTTTTATCGTTATGTGGACAGAGATGTATCCAACAGATACACAGTTACCTATGTGGTTGTTTCAAAATAGGTAAGGCTAGGGACAGAATATGCTTCTGAAACTGTTCACCCCGAAAAAGTTAAAACCGGCATTTGTATATCTATAGAACTGGTAGGTAATATGAGCAGAAAATTCCTGCCATAATGTTTCACATAGCGTTATCACTATCAGTAAATGATGAAACGTGCTCCGGCACGGCACACGTGCTGTACCATTATTATTTTTAATTAGTATTTTTTAAATATTAATCGGTTATTTTAAAGAAGGTTTTTCCAGGAAAACGCGTAGATTTGTTAAAACGCTGTTGTCGTGCAAGGATTGTGTAAACGTCGCTCAAACTTGCGCTGTAATTATTCACAGGGCAGAATGGATATTTTTTCTCTGACGGACTTGACATGCCCAAGGGGTGACTCAGCCTGTCAATGTCAATATTTTTCTATGGGACTAATACTGGCCGCATTTTCATACTCTGGGCTCGGGGCGTAATTATTAGCGCCATGAACCTTTTCTTAGCATTTTTGATAATAGTTGCATTTTTTTTTTAATGTTTAGAAAAGCTTCAAGCAGTAGTTCAAAAAATGGTTTAATGTGTTATTACCCTTCTGACTAGTTTATGAACTCCTGTTTACAATTTGAAGTGAGTACGTTAAGTTTTTGTCAAAAACTTTTGGCTACTTTTGGCGAAAACTCTAAAACTGCGTTTATAGCTACTCGTAAGACTGAACGTGGAGCTTCCACGTTCAGTCTTACGAGTCGCTATAAACAGTTATTCATAAATAGTTTTAAAGGTTATCTAGGGCCTCAAAGATCAAAAATGAAATATCACCGTTGACTTCCAAATTTTGATTTGTCAATTGTGGGCCCCCAAGAACATTCATGATCCCTTTAATCTTAACATTTCACCCCGAAACTTGTAATAAATTCATCTCTGCTTTTCCATAAACCGCACCTTTTATGTCAGCGGAGGATGCACCCAGGCAACGCCCAAAGCCGAGGTTCGTCCCTCCTGGGAACCCTTTGGTGAAGATTGCCTTACAGGTTGAGGGCACTCTGCCCTCACCTCAAAAGTCTGGTGAAGTAGCGAAAGCTAATTTGGAGATAGCTACGTAGTCCATTCAAAAAAAAAAAAAACAGCGGAGTATTTTCCGTCCACTATGTGTAGCGGGTAAAGTTACCTAGTTTTGACATCACGTCAAGTAGCGGTCGCATCGAGAAGTGGTCATCGCAAACCGAAAGGATTTAAAACGCTGTTGCTTTTGGCAAAGTATTTTATTACATTTAACCTAGTTTTGAGCGCTGTTGCTATGTAAGAATTGGTGTGGGAGTCTTGACCTACGCATTGAAAGCGTGGCTTGTACTAGCTTGTACGAAATGAGGCGAAATTGAAAATGCCCGCTCATTGCCTTCGCTGGCGACACAAATATGGAGCGTACAGAAGAGAACCAAGTATAAGATTTGTACAATCTGAATCGAACTTTATGGCGGCTCGGATATCAGCTGCGAGCTGCGCAGAACCTGCCCCGCCTCCCCGCGCGCGCCCCGCTGAACCTAATATTGTGTTCTGCGCATCGCCTCGCGCGATGTTACGAGCCGCCATAAAATTTGATTCAGACTGTATTAAGGCGCTCTTATAGTAACACTAGCGCCACCCAGCAATTAAATTCCTTAAATCATAAAGTGTATCGAATTTTAAAAATCTAACAAGTACAAAACTACTAAATTACTTATAGATTTTTTTTGTATATTACAAGTAATTTACTAGTTATGTACTTGTTAGATTTTTAAAATTCGATATAATTTAGGATTAAAAGAATTAATTGCTGGGTGGCGCTAGTGTTACTATAGGAGCGCCTTAAGCAATCGTTTAAATATCAGTAAGACATTATTTACTGTCATCCGATTTTGACATCGTCCGCTGTTGCTATGTGAGAATTGAGGCTTGTGTGGGAGTTTTGACCTACGCATTGGAAGCGTGATTTGTACTAGCTTATACGAAATGAGGCGAAATGCCCGCTCATTGCCATAGCTGGCGACACTAATATGGAGCGTACAGAAGAGAACTAAGTATAATATTTGTATAAAGCAATCGTTTTAATATCAGTAAGTCATTATTTACTTTAAGTCATTATTTACTTTGACCTGAATCTGACATAGAACGCTGTTGCTATGTGAGAATTGAGGATTGTGTGGGAGTTTTGACCTACGCAATGGAAGAGTGACTTGTACTAGCTTGTACGAAATGAGGCGAAATGCCCGCTTATTGCCATCGCTGGCGACACAAATATGGAGCGTACAGAAGAGAACTAAGTATAATATTTGTATAAAGCAATTGTTTTAATATCAGTAAGACATTATTTACTGTGATCCGATTTTGACATCGTCCGCTGTTGCTATGTGAGAATTGAGGCTTGTGTGGGAGTCTTGACCTACGCATTGGAAGCGTGATTTGTACTAGCTTGTACGAAATGAGGCGAAATGCCCACTCATTGCCATCGCTGGCGACACTAATATGGAGCGTACAGAAGAGAACTAAGTATAATATTTGTATAAAGCAATCGTTTTAATATCAGTAAGACATTATTTACTGTGATCCGATTTTGACATCGTCCGCTGTTGCTATGTGAGAATTGAGGCTTGTGTGGGAGTTTTGACCTACGCATTGGAAGCGTGATTTGTACTAGCTTATACGAAATGAGGCGAAATGCCCGCTCATTGCCATCGCTGGCGACACTAATATGGAGCGTACAGAAGAGAACTAAGTATAATATTTGTATAAAGCAATCGTTTTAATATCAGTAAGTCATTATTTACTTTGACCTGAATCTGACATAGAACGCTGTTGCTATGTGAGAATTGAGGATTGTGTGGGAGTTTTGACCTACGCAATGGAAGAGTGACTTGTACTAGCTTGTACGAAATGAGGCGAAATGCCCGCTCATTGCCATCGCTAGCGACACAAATATGGAGCGTAGAAAAGAGAACTTACTATAATATTTTGCATTAAACCAATCAAGTTGAATAGGTACATAGTGATCGAAAATGTATAGAGCAGCTGATATTTTTTGGCCGATTCCGATTTCAGGCTTGTTCATAGCACAAAGGTTAATTCGTTTTCATGTTGAGATCGTAAATTTAAATGATCGCTACGTCAATACCAAACACATTCCTTATATAGTTCTACGTCACAAGTTCATATCTTATTGTAGAGCTAGATGAATTTGTGATTTATATACATATAAAAAAAATACTAAGGCACATTATTTTTACGTATTTTAAAAGAAAGAAGTATCACCTAATTCTATATTCGCTTACGTGCGCCGTTGCTCCTTATCTGTATCTGCAATCGTACAGTTCACGGCTCCCGACCTGATATATTTATGACATTATCTAGTATGTAGTCTCCACGTGGTAAATGACGCTTTTGTCAAAGTTTACTATCGAGCCGAGCAGGATTGACACTTTATTTTTAATGACGTCACAGAGTAATATTAAGTACAGTCCGTATCAAACTCATGGCGGCTCGGATATTAGGTGCGAGCTGCGAAGTACGCGCCCAACCTCCCCGCGCCTTCCCTTCTGCACCTTATATGTATTGTGTAGGTACTGCGCATCGACTTGTTGTCTGTCTGTCTGTCTTGTCGAGCTCCGTGGCGCAGTGGTTACCACGCCAGCCTGCGACACGGGGGTCCCGGGTTCGATCCCCGGTCAGGTCATGATGGAAAACGATCTTTTTCAGATTGACCTGGGTCTTGGATGTTTATCTATATAAGTATATATTATAAAATATTCTATCGTTGAGTTAGTATCCTGCGACACTAGTTCACAACTTACTGTGGGGCTAGCTCAATTTGTGTGATATGTCCCTATATATTTATTTATTTATTTATTTATATTATTTATTTATTTATTATCGACTCGCGCAATGTTCCGAGCCGCCATAAAGTTAGTTTCAAACTATAACAGGGTTTTTAGTTTGGATCATGATTAATAAGTATTATCATCCATCACCTATGGTTGTCCTCTCCTTCGGCTCACCTCAGGTCAAACCTGAAATGAACCAAAGTCCGAGTCACATTCGCACACGAAGGGTTCCGTACCACCAAAATATATTTAACTCGACGAGCTCCGTGGCGCAGCGGTCAACACGCCTGCCTGCGACACGGGTGGTCCCGGGTTCGATCCCCGGTCAGGTCAAGATGGAAAATGATCTTTTTCAGATTGACCTGGGTCTTGGATGTTTATCTATACATATAAGTATTCTATTATAAAATATACTATCGTTGAGTTAGTATCCCATATCACAAGTCTCGAACTTACTTTGGGGCTAGCTTAATCTGTGTGATTTGTCCGTATATATTTATTTATTTATTTATAACTTTGCGTTCAAAAAATGAGTTTCTTGCATAGGTGTTCCTTTAATTAAATGATATTTAAATTTCAATAGTTATTATAGTGGCAGTAGGTTATACATTATGTGAATATTTACAAGTCTCTTTTAGTTCAATAGATAGTCACATGACAGGCGGACAGAAAGCGGAAGCCTAGTAATAAGGTTCCGTTTTTATCCTTAAATGAGTATTAATGGAAATGCTGTCTACTCATCATCAGCTTTTCGCGGTCCACTGCTGAACATAAGCCTCCCTTTGTCTGCGCCATACCTGTCTACATGCTGTCTACTATCATTCAAGTTTTTCCTAGTTCTTTCTATGTTATCCACTTTTTAGGTGCACACGTTTTTCATTTTGCTGTGTCGCTTCTTCTTCTTCTGCTTTATATTATGGCTTCCAACGAGATTTCAGTGATTCTACAATTGTCCAGTATAATAATATCGGTGCTGTACGGTAAAGTTTTAACAAGTAGCATCAAATATGGCGTATGTTCTTTGGTAGCCTCGTGGGGGCTTCTGGTGACAAATCTATACGAGTCCATATAACATTCTACTTTAACTACTTCACAAATTGTTCATAGTCACTTCATAACTATCTAATCGACTGGTATGTCTTGTCGCTTAGTCATTTCGGTGCCTGGCAAGGCAACCCTATATGTTGGCCGCATGTATAAGTTATAATAATATGTAGACTGCAGCCTGTCAAATGCCAATGGCAACCTAAAATGAGTATTGAATGGAAATGCAATCTACTACCATTCAAGTTTTTCCTAGTTCTTTCTATTTTATTGATTTTTTATGGGCACGTGTTGTTCATTTTCGACTAGTTTGTCTTGTCGCTTAGTAATTTCACTGTCTGACAACCCTATATGTTGGCCGCATGTATAAGTAATTATGACATGTAGACGGCGGCCTGTCAAATGCCGTTTTGTGAAGGAGTAACTGACGTAGACAAATAACATTGACTGCCCTTCAAAGGTTAAAGGTAGATAAAACTTACATTTTTCTTTTTGAGAACACATAATATGGACATGGTCATATATATTTTTCAATGAGGTTTTTTATTTAGTAACTTAAAAGTAGGTTCAGATGAAGATTATTAAAGTAACTTTTTTATCTATTGACATTTCCAATTGTTGTTTGTTTGTTTTTCGTATGTCTAAGTGGCCAACACTGGTGTCAGATTTTTCAAGCTGCCTTAAGGCATCTGACATAGCTTAACGACTGCCATCAACGATGACAGCCGGGACCAACGGCAATTCAATTATTCATTTCCAATTCATTTACATTTCCAATCGTAGGATTATTCTTTCGTATTTCGCTCAATGTACCACTAAGAAAGCGGTTGAGTGAGTAAAATTAAATTGCTGTTATAATATATTCAGTTTTTGCGTAATGCCTAAGTACTTTACTATATTATAAAGAGAAAAGATTGATTGTTTGTTTGCATTTAATAGGCTCGGAAACTACTTGACCGATTTTCAAAATTCTATACAAAAGCCAATTTATTTGCGGGTGACATAGGCTATAATTTACGCGGACGAATTTGCGGGAAAATTGCTAGTGTATAATATACTAGCTGTTACCGCGGCTTTGCCCGCGTAATATATAGCCTATGTCCTTCTCGGTATCCTAACCTATGTGCATGCAAAATTTCATGAAGATCGGTTCAGTAGATGCGGCATGAAAGCATAACAAACAAACAAACTCACTTTCGCATTTATAATAGTAGTTGGGATTGCGAGTACATATGCACTGATCCTCACGTAGATGACTATGTTTTTAAGAATGTTTGTTTTTAAAATATGTCTAGTATTATCAAATAGGCACACACTATTTGATTGATCTTGTATTTACTTTGCTATCGATCACTCTGGATATGATAAATCAGTTGACAAACACTATAGCATCATGTGTATCTTGGACATTGACTGCGATCACTAGTTTGACAGGTGACGAATTTTCATCATTGTTATTCGCGTCATCATCACCGTGGTTGTCGTAAAAGACGACTAAGGAAACATAAGCTAAACAAAGCTTATTAACATCAAAGACACCTCTCCAACCCGTCTGGCCAGCGTGGAGAGTGTAGGCCAAATCCTCTGACTACTCAGGCTAGTAGTATATGGCTCTGGTAGTACAGAGAGGGTCATGCTCCTGCAGTGGAGACTAGAAAGCCCTGATGATGATGATGATGATGATTCGCGTCATCATCATTTGCTATACGCTTCTTCTTCTTAGCGTATCGACTCGAGCAAATTATATTTGTGTTGACCAAAACTCTGCTACTGATATAGCGTTATCAGTAGCATTGTATAGGTCCTCGCGTGTACAGGTGGTAGGACACGCAGGGCAAGATAATAAGTGTGCCATGGTCTGAGGGGTGGCACCACAGGAACAAGAGATTTCCGAGCTGTAGCCCCACCTGTTCATATTCTACTTGCTTCGGCCAACTTGAGTCCGGAGTCTGTTCAAGGACTTCCAAGGTAAATCATGGCCAGGCGGGAGGTGCTCTGATAGCGGGAGAAGGGATGCAGTTGGATATCTCTTATTCCAAATTTTCAGCCGGGAATTAGAAGCTTCGCCAGATAATGGTGGCACTTCTTTTACAAAGCTATGCCGGCTCTTCAATCTTTGTGGAGCTATACGCTATCCCATTACCTGGGGTCGGCGCAATATGTCTTTTCTTTCCGTATATTCCTGTTCTATATCATGGTTCCAAGCAGAGTAGCATAGGACCAGTCCAAGTCTTCCCTGTGGATGTCGTAGAAGGCGACTTAGGAAACACAAGCTAAACAAAGCTTATAACCATCAAAGAGACCTCTCCAACCCGTCTGGCCAGCGTAGACAGTGTAGGCCAAATCCTCTGACTGCTCTGGCTAATTTATGGCTCTGGATGTACAGAGAGGGTCGTGCTCCTGCAGTAGAAACTAAAAAGACCTGATGAATATTGTAGTGTATGCAATAGTGGCAACACTGTCTCGTGTGCTCATGGGCAATGTTGTTACGTCAATGACACGTGAGCCGTAGGTGCGAGTGGACGTAGTAACGGTTGTTGTGTGTGCATTATCGAGCCAGTGACATTAGTGGTTGGGGACTTTTAGCAAACCCTACATTTGGCGACGAGGAAAAAAGGTAAAATATTTGTTTAAATAAAACGAATGAAAGGCAGCGTATGCATGTTAATCGTCAGTAAAACACAAGAACATAGTATTTATATACTGACCTAATTATGCAAAGTTTCGTTTTATTACAAATGAAAAGTATTGGTCGAATCGAAACATAAATGGAGACTTAAATCAAAAGTGCGCAATATGTTTGATTCGGGCACATTCCTGTTGACAGACGATAAAGTAATTCATTTCAAATAAGTATTTTCACAGATCTGTGTGTAATTTACTAGTATTTTATTGGTTCATTGAATTTTCTTTATCCGGTTTCGTTAATTAACATTAAAGTATAACAAAAAACGAAACATAAACACCGTCAGTCACAATCATAATCCGTAAGGTTACTTAGACACCTACCTACCACCGAGTTTGTTTACATCTTCGCGATCCTAGTCGTAACAATAACAAGCGGGACCCGGCTCGGCACAAAGATTAGGAATGTTATTGGCTTTGTTTAAGTTTCGTTTGAGAATCAAATAAGTTACTACATTTATTGATGATTTATTTCATTGGTTTTTTAAGTACAGAAAAAGAAAACTGATATTAACTTGGGAGTAATATAAGAATAGTAAAATAGCAATCTGTAGGTTTAAAAACATTGAAAAAAAAAAAAGGAAATATGGAATTACTGTCTGGGAGTTTGGCCAAATAGGCCAAATGCCTCCATTAAATTGGAAGTACTGATTTTGGCTATAAGCCTCCATTAAATTGGAAACACGAGTTTGGCTATAAGCCTCCATTAAATTGGAAATACTGTTTGGCTATCAGCCTCCATTAAATTGGAAATACTGTTTTGGCTATAGGCCTCCATTAAATTGGAAATACTATTTGGCTAAAGGCCTCCATTAAATTGGAAATGCTTTGGCTATAAGCCTCCATTAAATTGGAAACACTATTTTGGCTATGAGCCTCCATTAAATTGGAAATACTGATTTGGCTATAAGCCTCCATTAAATTGGAAACATATATTGGAACTAGTTCAATTGGCCGGACTTGAATTAAATTGCCACTTAATGTGGTATTTTGTTGAGTAAACAATTACAAAGATATCGATATTAGGCGTGTTGTTGGTTACGCTACCACCATTTAATTGGAAACAGTGACATAAAAAAAAAAAAAAAAAACCTTTACAGGTCGCCCCAATCGAACCGGAAAGTCTGTGATGGCGCATCCATTGCCACCCCTTGAAGTACTGGATGTAGAAGGTGACAATGCTTCTATAGGTAGTAGATGGGAAAAATGGAAGAGAGCTTTACTTATATATCTTGATGCCACTGAGATTACATCGCCTCAAAGAAAAAGAGCAACGTTACTGCATTTTGGGGGGACAGGCCTTCAAGAAATATACTATAACCTACCCGGAGCGCACGTGGATGCATCGACGTGCGAAGATGGAAATAATATTGATGTGTTTAAAGTTGCAGTTGAAAAATTGGATGAGTTCTTTTTTCCAAAACAAAACCGAGTATATGAACGGCATATTTTCCGCCTCATCAAACAGGAAGAAGGAGAAAAATTTGAAAGATTTTTGGTTAGACTCAGAAAGCAAGCTGATAAATGCAATTTCGACAAAAAAGAAGACCATTTGATTGATCAAATAACGGAAAAGTGTACATCGGTTGAATTACGCAAAAAGATTCTAACTATTGGAGATAGCATTACACTAGAAAAAATAGTTGCTGAAGCCAACACATTGGAAGTAGTTAATAGCCAGTTGGAAAACTATGATAATAAGAAACATGCAACGGAAAGCAATGAAATTAATGTCATTCATCGACAGGGTTTTAAACAAAGTGGACAAAACTATAGTAAAAATGAAAAGAAACGTTGCGGAAGGTGTGGAAGCAGTAAGCACAGATCTGATGATGATGAATGTCCTGGAAAAAAAATAACATGTTTCAATTGTGGAAAAGGTGGTCATTTTCGCCAGTACTGCAAATCTGTAAAAGGACCTGTTAAGAGAAAATTTGAAGAAAAAAAGAAAACTGATGGTTCACCCAAAAATGAACAGCAAGAACATGACAGTAAAAAGAAAAAAGTGGAAGTAGATTATGTATTTAATGTGGATGATGATGCAACTATAGATTGTTTATTAGGTGGCGTTAAAACAAACATGCTCATTGATTCTGGCTGCAAAGTTAACCTAATAACTCAAGAAACGTGGAATTCTTTAAAAAATCAAGGTGTGGTCATAGAGAACCAATTGAGCAAGCCTGAAAAAACTCTGTTTGGTTACGGAAGTACTAGCCCCCTTAATATCCAAGGATCGTTTGAGACCACGATCGAGATTAACAATCACAAGGAATACGCTACCGTATACGTCATAGCGGGGGGGACTCGAGACTTACTCGGTAAAGACACAGCAATGAAAATGGGTGTCCTAAAAATTGGAGTTGGTATCAACGCGATCAATGAACAACCTACGTCTGAGGTTTTTCCCAAATTCAAGGACGTGTCAATTGAGATTCCTATCGACGCTAGTGTTAAACCAATCTCTCAACCTTATCGGAGGATACCCTTACCAATAGAAGAAAAAGTGGAGCAGAAAATTAAAGATCTCCTTGATCGTGATATTATTGAAGAGGTAAATGGACCTTCAAGATGGGTATCTCGTATGGTTCCCATAGTAAAAGAAAATGGCGATCTACGGATTTGCGTAGACATGCGAAATGCTAATAATGCGATTATGAGAGAAAACCACCCACTACCATGTATGGACCAACTTTTACCGAAAATAGGAAAAGCCAAATATTTTAGCAAACTTGATATTAAAGACGCCTTCCATCAACTGGAATTACATCCAGAGAGTCGGCACATTACCACATTTATAACAGCGAAAGGCCTATATCAATATAAAAGATTAATGTTTGGGATCAATTGTGCTCCAGAAATCTTTCAAAAGGTTTTAGAAAAGATCCTTATAAAATGCGAAGGAGCAATCAATTTTATTGATGATATCCTGGTTTACGGACAAAATGAGGAGCAACATGATTCTAGACTTAACAAAGTGCTAGATGTCCTGAAAGAACACAACGTCTTGCTGAATAAAGCCAAATGTATTTTTAAAGTGAATAAAGTAAACTTTTTAGGCCATGAACTGGCCCCAAGTGGGGTGCGCCCATTAAACAAGTACATCGACAGTATAAGAAATTTTAGAATACCAACTACCATAGAAGAATTACAAAGCTTTTTGGGCCTCGTAAATTACGTCAACAAGTGGATACCAAATCTTGCAACCAGGACTGAACCATTAAAAGAATTACTACGCAAAAAACTAGGAAAAAACGCTAATATACGTCAGTTTTGGAGCGACATGCAGGCCAATGCATTTAATGACTTGAAAGAAATACTGTCTCGTATACAATCATTGGGCTATTACGATGTGAAAGATAAGACCCAAGTAGTAGCAGATGCCAGCCCAGTTGGACTTGGTGCTGTCTTGGTTCAAGTCGATGCAAATGGACCGCGGATAATCGCTTACGGAAACAGGACATTAACTGAATGTGAAAGAAAATATAGCCAAACCGAGAAAGAGGCTTTAGCCCTTGTTTGGTCCGTGGAACACTTTCACATATTCCTTTTTGGGAAAGAATTCGATCTTATCACAGATCATAAACCATTGGAAATATTGTTTGGTCCGAAATCAAAGCCATGTGCTCGGATTGAGAGATGGGTGCTTAGGTTACAATCTTATAAATATAAAGTCATTTATAAACCCGGTAAAACTAATATCGCAGATCCATTATCGCGGCTGTGTGTCCACTCGGAATATCTACCTAAAGGAGAAGACAGTCATGTTCATCAAATCATAGAACAATCTCGACCTAGAGCTATTCCCATGAATGACATAATTGAATATTCTAGCAACGACAAGGAAATACTCATGGTTCGGAAAGGAGTTTATGATAAACATTGGGATGACTCTGTCAAGGGTTATAAAATATTTGAAAATGAATTTTGTTTTTACGACAATATTTTGCTAAGAGGCAACAGAATAGTGATACCTCAAAAATTACGGAAGGAGGTATTGGATGCAGCACATGAAGGCCACCCAGGCATTGTAGCCATGAAGGGACGATTACGGTCAAAGGTTTGGTGGCCACGTATTGACAAAGACGTAGAAAATCTGGTAAAGTCATGTAAAAGTTGCACTCTAGTAGGAATGCCAAATCCGCCAACACCAATGAAAAGACGAGAACTTCCTATAGCCCCTTGGATGGATGTTGCAATGGATCTACTCGGTCCTTTGCCAAATCAGGAATATGTACTTGTTGTGGTTGACTATTACAGTCGCTACAAAGAGATAAAGATGACGAAGTCTATAACTAGTGCTCAAATTATAAAACTACTTAAAGAAATTTTTAGTAGATTGGGCTATCCTGTATCAATCACAGCGGATAACGGGAAACAATTTGTAAGTGACGAGTTTCGATCATTTTGTCGGGATTGTAATATTACTATCTTTAACTCAGTACCGTATTGGCCACAACAGAATGGGGAAGTGGAAAGGCAAAATAGGGATATTATAAAAAGACTAAAAATTTGCTACTTGGAAAAAAAAAGATCTAAAGGAAAGTTTGTGGGAATACCTCATTATGTATAACAGTACACCACATGCAACAACTGGCAAGTCACCATCGGAATTATTCTTTAATCGCCAGAATAGAGACAAAATTCCATCGATCGACAAATTGGATAACCAAGGAATTGATACCGAAGTAAGGGACAAAGACAAAATACAAAAAGAAAAAGGGAAAGAATATGGAGATAAAAGAAGAGGTGCAAAAGAATCTTGTCTTGAACAAGGAGAAAAGGTATATATAAAAAATATGGAAAAAGGAAATAAGTTATGCTCTAATTTCAACCCAACACCACACACGGTTGAGAGAGCTAACGACGGTGACATAACTGTTAGAAACGACCAAACAGGACAGGTGCTGAGAAGAAATGTAGTGCACCTGAAAAAAGTAGAAGGAAAATGGACAACAGTATCGGAGAAGGATCAGAATACTGGTACAATTTATGAAAACGAACCAAGCGAGGAGGATTCTAATTAAAGAAGAACCTAGATGAAACTAATTTGGGAATATGTTTATTTTACTGTTGATGATTAAATAAGTTTAATAAAAAATTGTTTTCTTATTAATAAGGAAGGGATGTAGTGTATGCAATAGTGGCAACACTGTCTCGTGTGCTCATGGGCAATGTTGTTACGTCAATGACACGTGAGCCGTAGGTGCGAGTGGACGTAGTAACGGTTGTTGTGTGTGCATTATCGAGCCAGTGACATTAGTGGTTGGGGACTTTTAGCAAACCCTACAAATATGATACCTATTCTGTGTCATTTTAGCATCCACTCCCACCCCCTTCATATCTTTGTATACGCAATCCATCCATCTCTGTTTGGGTCTGCCTCTTCCTTTATACCCATCTACATACACACATAAACGTACTTGGCAGCACCAAAAGTTTTCCATGCGTATAACTTTTTAACCATTGCATTGTTATTTTCTTATCTTATTATCTTTGTTAATTTTTGTTACCCCCCAAAACTCAATCATTTGTGAACCAATTAAAAAATAACTCTATACGTACTTTCGAATTGGTACTATTTAATTCATAGGATTATTTTAATACGGTTTTTATCGCGTTTATTACATTATTTATACGGTGTTGCCATGGGGTCACCAGTCTCCCCCATTGTCGCCGATATATTTATGGAAGACCTTGAGGAGAAGGCTCTTTCATCCACCCTGGCTATGCCGAAGATGTTCAAACGGTACGTAGATGATACTTTCGTTGTTCTCCCAAAAACTCAAGTATCTTTATTACTAAACCATCTTAATTCAATTAATAACAAAATTAAATTCACCTTAGAAACTGAGACAAATAATTCATTAGCTTTTCTTGACATTTTAATAAGTAGAAATCCTGATAATACTATTAGTCATACTGTGTATAGAAAGCCTACCCATAACGACAAATATCTCAATGGCAAATCCCATCATCATCCATGTCAGTTGGCTACCGTTGGTAAATCTTTGTTTCAGAGAGCACATGGCATCGGTGACACCCACCACCTCAAGGAGGAGCTTCAACGAGTAAAATCGGTTTTAAGAAGCAACAACCTCAACCTCCCAAAAACACATCACAGAAGCCGCCCAAAGCCTCACACAGTTGATCGCTTTCCTGCCATCTTACCATATGTAAAGGGAGTTACAGACAAAATTGGTAATATACTTAAGCGTGCTTCAATCAAGACCTATTACAAGCCGCACAAGAAAATAAACCAACTTTTAAGACCTGTCAAATCTAATATCCCGTTACAAGATGCTGGAGTTTATAAAATTGACTGTGAGTGTGGTTTATCATACATTGGGCAAACAAAGAGAAGCATCGGTACCCGTATAAAAGAACATATTGCTGACATGAAGCATAGGCGCTCAACGAAGTCTGCAGTCTGTGAACATGCCCTAGACAAACCCAACCACTATATGCGTTTTGATAATCCTCAAGTCCTTGCAAAAGAAAACAGATACATTCCAAGAATGCTTCGTGAGGCTATTGAAATTAAAAAACATCCTAATTTCAATAGAGAGGATGGTTGGCAGTTACCACCAGCTTGGGATCCAGTCATCAATTTAATCAAATCTCAAGCTAAGCAGAAGACTGCAAGACCTTCAGACACCGTGAGCCAATACTGCGTACATCCGGAACGTTATCAATAAATATTTTAGGCGGTAGATTTTGCAGTTCTTATAAAATACTAGACAAATGTCAACTTAGTCTACCTGCGACCACGAACACTGTAAAGTGCTCGAAACGTTAGGTGTATAAATAATGTAATAAACGCGATAAAAACCGTACTAAAATAATTTTATTTAAATGTGTAACAATCGCGAAAACATAAGAAAACATTAATTCATAGGAATTATTATGTACCAGCTGTTACCCGCGGCTTCGCCCGCGTAATATGTCCTTCTCGGTACCCTAACCTATGTGTATACAAAATTTCATAATAATCGGTTCAGTAGATTCGGCGTGCGTAACAAATAACAAACAAACTCACTTTCGCATTTATAATATTAGTTGGGATAAGGTCTCTGACTCTGGTAACTACGTCGCAACGCCCTTTTCCGAGTCTTTTGAAGTAAGATGACAAGTCATTACTTAAAAGTTAGAAGATCACTCTTTCTATATACATAAAAGGCTGACTGACTCACTGACTTGTATATCAACGCATAGCCGAAACTACTGTATACCTAGTAACTTGAGATTTCGTAGAGCGGTGCTTTTCATGATGTAAGTGAGCACTAAGAAAGGCCTTTAAAAATTCAACCCCTAAGGTTGAAATAGCGGGGTGAAGTTTTACACGGATGAATAGGGGTGGCAGCGCAAAGCTAATTGTAGATGTCGCTGCGTACGTTCATCCTTAACAAAAATATAAATATCTTTATTTTTAGATTTTGATGCAATTAATTAGTGCATAAGAATAGTGACAAAACATTAAACCTTTCGTAAAAAAATGTATAAAACGCATATATGTTCCCTTATCAAAAGATTTTAAAGTATTTTGCAAACATAACCTACAATAATATTTTTTGTTATAGTAACAATAAAATATATGCCTATTTGTGGGCTAAACTAAACTAGCTAGTATAAACAATTTAATAGTTTATGTCATGAGATTTGGTCTGATTATGAAGAAAAATATTGATTAGTGTAAATGTCCATACATTTGACAGTTGTATCGGAACAACCCTACTAAACTGTAACGTGACAGTTGCAATCCCCATTCGCGGAAAAATAGCTAGTTCATTATAAGTACATCTAAGAGATCATACTTATTACGACCTTCTTTCGGAACATATAAGCATTAAAGTAGCTCTTTGACAGAAGCACTTAAAATAATTTGATACCATTAGAACATTGAAGTAGATTTTTTCTTGAAACATTTACTCATAAATATGAGTTTAACTATTCATATGCGTTCTGAAGTTCTTTATTATTGTCACGAGAGTGGGTTGGGGATAGGAAAGAAAAGGCCGATCTTATGAAAATGCCTTTATTTAAGTGCCAAACGTGTACACACAGCACTCACTCACACGCGGAACTGATGCGGCACTATACACTCGCACGGAACTGTCACTTGCGCGGAACTGTCACTTGCGCGGAATTGTCACTTGCGCGGAACTGTCTCTTGCGCAGAACTGTCACTCGCGTGGAACTGTCGCTCACGCGGAACTGTCACTTGCACGGAACTGTCACTCGCGCAGAACTGTCACTTGCGCGGTACTATCACTGCACTGTTCACTTCACTTTTCACTTCACTTACTACTCACTGTTTTTCCTTTTTCTTCTTCTTTCCTTTTTCTTCTTCGGATTCCACTTTTCAACTAACTGGCCTCACGCCGCGCCTAGTACTGCTTATATACCCCCCGAATGCGAACAAAATCGCATCATGGATGTTCTAAATTCAAACCATAAATTTTCTATCGCCTTCTCTTTCTTTCCCTTCCATTTGGTCTGGGACAATCTAGAAATTTCTTCCAGTATCCCCTTCTCCCTCACACATCTTCTGTCCTGTATTTTCACTTCTATTTAATCTAGAATAGCCTAGAAAATTCTTTTAAACTTACAAAACAGAGTAACGTGGGCTGTGATTCGAACCGGGGTCTTCCGGTTCTTAGCCCAACGCCTAGACCGTTAGGCCAGAGATGTTCTGACGTCGATGTTGAAATTTCCTTTTAGATGAATTCTTTTTTCATTCGAATTCATGACGTTGACATTGTCATTCAGCGTGCTACGCGACACTGCCCCCTCCCAAGACATGATCGTCCCGATCATCATTGCTTCCATAAAAACGTGCCAAACGGTCCACATGAACTATTTTTAAGGGACTGCGAGGGGTACGCTGAATCCGGAATGTAACGTCGTTGATCTTGGTGATTATCTTATAAGGTCCTTCCCAGCTTGGTTGTAGCTTCGGGGACTTCCCTTTTCGTCTAACTGGATTATGAAGCCAGACCAGGGTTCCTTCTTGGAAACTAAAACCGTTAGCTTTACGATCGTAGCGGGTCTTCATTCGTTCACTAGCTTTATATCCAGCCTCTCTAATTTGTTCATAAACGTCAATCATCTTAGTCCGTAGATCATTAGCGTAGTCAGTTATCCCTTTTGGGGTATCTGGCGGACAACCCGCTAATAGATCAGCTGGCAATCTCAGTTCTCTTCCAAAATTTGCATACGCTGGAGTAACTGCAGTAGTCTCATGTACCGCAGTCCTATAAGACATGAGGAATAGCGCAATATACTCGTCCCAGTTCTTCTGATGGCTATCCACTACTTTTGCCAGATGCCGTTCCAACGTTTGGTTGAATCTCTCCACCATTCCGTCAGATTGCGGATGATATGGCGTCGTTCGAGTCTTATGAATTCCCATGATTTCACAGACTTCTCTGAATACTTGTGACTCAAAGTTTCGTCCCTGATCACTGTGCATCTCCAATGGTACACCAAATCTGCAGAATACTTCAGTCACAAGCTTTGTCGCTACGGTAGTAGCCTCTTGATTAGGTAGTGCAAATGCTTCTGGCCATTTCGTGAAATAGTCCATAACTACCAAAATGTAGCGGTTACCAGCATTCGTGATTGGAAACGGTCCGGCTATGTCGAGAGCCACCCGTTCCCAAGGTGCCCCAACGTTATACAACCTCATGGCTCCTCTGCTTCTAGTCTGGGGTCCCTTTACACCTGCACAACTCGTACATTTACGACACCAGTCTTCTACATCATCTCGACAGTGCAACCAGTAAAAACGTTCTTTAATTTTTGTGAGAGTTCTTCTTATTCCTAAATGTCCTCCTGAAGAACCATCATGATAAGTCTTCAGAATTTCGTTAATCTTTGCCCTGGGGACGACCAATTGCAGATGGCAATCTTTCCCTTGGGGACTTTCCCATTTGCGGCAGAGTAATCCATCGTGCAGCACCAGGCTGTCCCATTGCGCCCAAAGACTCTTTGTAGCCGTACTGTATTTGGCCACTTCTGACCATTTGGGTTTAGCAGTTCCACTTCTTAGCCAGTTCAAGAGTGGTTGCAAGTCTTTATCTTCTTCCTGAGCCTTTTTCATAGCATCGTTGCTCCAATTGTCATCTATGGAATCAGTTCGGATCAGCCTAATTTTTACGTGCTCCTTCTGTTCCTGCCTATTGCAATGTTTACAGTCCTTCGAGCAAGGTCTTCGAGACAGGGCATCTGCGTTGCCATGACTCTTTCCTCCTCGATGTTCGATTTCAAATTCATACTCCTGGAGTTGCTCAATCCACCTGGCAACTTGTCCTTCAGGATTTTTAAATTCCAGTAACCATTTTAATGCAGCGTGATCAGTTCTTACCAAAAATTTGCGACCAAGCAAATATTTCTTGAAATGTTGCAATGTTTTTACCACGGCTAATAATTCTCTGCGAGTAACACAATAATTTCTCTCTGGCTTTGATAGAGATTTGCTGAAGTAGGCGATTACAACTTCCTGATCTCCTCTCTGCTGGGATAAAACACCACCAATTCCGGTGTTACTCGCGTCAGCGTCCACAATGAAACTGTGCTTCGTGTCAGGATATCCGAGGATAGGAGTTTCACATAAAGTTCCTGGAAAGCTTGCTCACAATCTTCATCCCAAGAAAATGCTCGTTTCTCTTCGGTCAACCGATGTAACGGCTTAGCAATATCAGAAAATCCTTTTACAAAACGACGGTAATAAGAGCATAGACCCAAGAATGCTCTCACCTGAGTTTTATCTGTTGGCGTTGGCCAATCTTTAACTGCACTTATTTTAGATGGGTCAGTGGCGATACCTTGTAATTTTGAGAATACACTTTCAAGTTTCTGGAGATGATCGTCAAAATCTCGGATTAAGGACAGTGTCCCTCAAACATAACACCTTGCCGAAATTTAATAATTTAATAATTTTATTACAGTCCCGTTGGCAACATGTGTAAAATATTCAGAAACACTACTTATATGCGTTTGGGTTTTTCTAGTATAGTGATTCTAATCAATTTCACTTTTGTTTCTGTTTTAATAATCCTTATTTGAAAAGCTGGTTTAGGTTAAGGATGAATAAGAAATGTATTAATGTGATTAACATACGTTTTGTTCAATTCGTAATGTAACGAAGTAATGTTTCCAGGCACTTTTGATTTATTAAGAACTAGCAGTGTTCCTGCGACTCTATTCACGTTAATTATAGCCTATGTCACCCGCAGATAACTTAGCTTTCATAGGTGAAAGAATTTTGAAAATCAGTCTAGAAGTTTCGGAGCCTAGTCAGTGCAAACAAACAATCAGAAAGATAATTTTTAATAATCTTGAATATGATCGCTGGTAGACTAGACTACTTTTATGTATATCCGTTCTTGTGCCATTTGGGGGGCATTTAGGGAATGGCATCTTTAAAATGTGGTAGAGCCACGCTACTGGCGAAATTCACTTTTGCTAGTTAGTAGCATGAATGGAACGACTCGTCCGGGGAAGTATCTAATTGAAAATCGACATTTTGGCTTCGTGCGGCGATTGAGAGAGCCGGATAAAAGGCCGGCAACGCTCTTGTCACACCCCCGGTGTTGTAGTTATCCATGGGCAGCGGTGATCACTTACCATCAGGGGCTCAATTTTGAACCAGTAGAATCAATCCACCACTCATTGTTAAACATTGGTGAATCATAATTGGCTCTATTTTTGAAACTTTATTCGAGTGGGTTTTCCGAATGGTCGCACGAGAGCACTCGGATTCAAAGACGCGTACTTAAAATATAAAATTTGACTTGACTCCTTATGATCCCAATGGGTCCCAGAAGTATCATTAGATCCCAATGGGTCCAATTAGGTCCCATCGGTACCAAGGGTACCCAAAGGGTCCCAAGGGTCCAATTGAGTCCCATGGGTCCGATGGGTCCCATGAGTTTCATGGATCTAATGGGTCACCAACAGGTACCATTGGACCACATTGGTTACCATTGGTGGTACCATCCACCAAGCCAAAAACACCAAGAACTACCAAAGTTACTATACAAAGAAAAATTAATAAATATATTCGCACGGTTCAAAAATACGTAAAAACAGGACCACTCGTTGATTTTATTCATATGTGAATACGAACCGAGTGCTGACGTCACAACGAGTGGCGGATCGATTCTTCTAGTTCAAAAATTGATCTCCAGTTCAAAAAGTGACCTGCTTGCTCGTTTGCCGTCCTATGAAAAAAATTAAAAATAAAAATTATAAAAAAAACCATCATCGGGAGTGCGGGGTGGCAAAAGGGCAAAACAGTGATTCTATAATAACTATATCTCGCCTCGCGAAAGTTTTAAAACTATTGTCTGCTCTTCATGTGGCAGAATATCCGTGATTGGGTACCACGCATTGCACAGTTGCATTTGCATGCCAAAATAGTACTTTTCAATAATTCTTGGCTTCATTCCATTGATAATAATTCCAGTGGCGATAATGAGAATTTGGATCGAAATCAAAAATAATCTAATGCCGGCACGGCGATGTACGTTTTCACTATGATTTTTACATATAGGCGATGTAATCATGGTGGTATCCTCTTTGAAGTTTTATAGTTATTGCGCTCAAAATTAACACAGAGGGCGGTACTGCTACATTTAATGGATATTCATACTACAAATAACAATTAAAAGCTTTTGCGATTATTACATTTATTATGATGACGTTTTTATCCCAACTTCCCAACTAATATTATAAATGCGAAAGTGAGTTTGTTTGTTTGTAACGCTTTCACACCGTATCTACTGAACCGATCATCATGAAATTTTGCATACACATAGGTTAGGGTACCGAGAGGGACATAGGCTATATATTACGCGGGCGAAGCCGCGGGTAACAGGAGGGCGTTACTGCTACATTTATATATGCTACGAATATTCATACTACAAATAACAATTAAAAGCTTTTGCGATTATTACATTTCTTTCTTTCTTCTTTTTAATTATGGCTTCCACCGAGATTTCAGTGACTCTGCCAATGTCCAGTATAATGAGATACAAAGTATCGGTGTTGTACGGTATGTGGCATCAAAGATGGCGTATGTCCTTTGTCAGCCTCGTGGGAGATTTTGGCGACAAATCTATAAGAGTCCATTTAACAGTCTACTTTAACTATTTCACAAATTGTTCTCGAGCACGAGCATTTATAACACCAAACTACACCAATTTCATATTATAAAGTTCTAAGCTTATGAAACAGTGATTAATACTCAAAACTTACAAAATTTCTTAATTAGTTTAAAACTGATGATCTTTATGATGATGATTGGAAGAACTCTTTATATATTCTCAGAGAATATTCGGCCTTCTCAAATTTCGTATTATAGATCTATCGATGGTTGTGTATTCAATCCTAAACTTTCTTTCCCTCATACATACAAACGTACTACGTACATCCATACTAATCGCGGCTTCGTCCCTTGCGGCGTAGGCAGAAGGCAATAAGACCCAAAGGCAACAAGTTTAACGAGCTGATGTATAAATGAATCAAAATAGTGATGGTTGCTAGCCGAAATGCCTATGATGAAATGAAATGATTCCCTGTATATGGTACTAGCTGTTACCCGCGGCTTCGCCCGCGTGATTTATAGCCTATGTCCTTCTCAGAACCCTAACCTGTGTGTATGCAAAATTTCATGATGATCGGTTCAGTTGATACGGCGTGAAAGCGTAACAAACAAACAAACTCACTTTCGCATTTCTAATATTAGTTGGGATTTCACTTTCATCTAGTTCACCATGAAGATTTATTCTTTACTAGCAGCCCTCCCCGGCTGCGCCCGGGCGTGTATTATACCTATCCTATCATACTCCCTATGAATTACTCTATCTATTGGTAAAAACTACATGAAAATCCGTGGAGTAGTCTTGAGTTTATCGCGAACAGACATATAGATGCGGTGGAGGGCTTTGTTTTATAATTTTATTATTAGTGATAATGCCTTCCTTTCTACTTAATAGTTATTGATTTTTCCTGTAATTTCAATGATATTTATACTTAACGGTGTTTAATGAATATCCGGTCCTAATCTTCTAATTCAGCGTAATTTTCCGCCCCCATTGTCCTCGTGGCGAAGACGTGAGGCAGCCTTCGGAATAATCTCAAGATGGGTTTAAGCAACATTGCACAAGTTACCGTAATTACGCGTTATGCGCCCAACGGGGCGTGTTAAGGTTAACCTCGTTCTGTCACAGTCAAATTTAACCCTCTGGTTACCATTCAAACCGTATTTTGGTTCTATCGGTTAATTGAGTTGGTACTTGTGGAAGGCTGGGTTTTTATGTCAACTGATCCTTCAGTCTATATGATTTTATTCAATAGTAAAATTTCAAGTCGACATACTTAGATCTCTTGTAAATTGTAAGTGGCCGTAATTTAGAGAAACCACAGCTATGCCGTTCGTTGTCGCTTCTTCCGACTAGCGCTTTGGAAGCGGCGATATACTTTGCTGTTCTCGGACCTTCTACATAATGTAATTGACGTCAATTAATATTTGAGATATGAAAGTTGACGTTCTTCAAATGATATTTAAAATAAACTCTTCCATGCCGGTTTGCGACAAAAGGAAAAACATAGAATATACCAGCTACTTTTCTTCGCGCGCAGACCGTAAAAGCCGGTCAAGGGATTGGGGAAAACCGAAGGAATCACGTCAATAGGCAACTTTGGAATAAATGCGGCTAGCAACCCATCACTATTTTGATTCCGCTTTAAACCTTAACGCCCACTAACACGCTAAACGTAACCCTTGGGTTTTATGACCTTGAGCTCTGTCTACCCCGCAAGGTATAAAGACGTGGTAATATGTATGTATGTATGTTAAAATATTACGAATAACAAGATATTACTTTCGATCACAGTAATCGAAAGATATTATTATTTGATTAAAAACTGTACTTGTAATTTCGATATTCTGTTCTATATTTACATCTAAATACTCTGTGGCGGTATCAAGCTCGAATTACTATTACTTAACAAATTATAATGATGAGTATTAATTTTGAATCACCAAATCCGGGACATCCAATAGAATTTGCAAAAGTTATTAATTAATAGGAGTTTTGTTACGCTGACATTAACAAAACCCAATCATCACCAGACTATATTTATTTACAAAGCAAACTAACAAATGTACAGATGTAAAATTATGCTGAAGTTGAAGTCTGTAAGAGAGTCCGTGAGGCAGGAAACGTAAGAACTATTCCGGAAACACACAGGAATAAGAATCGCTTAGATTTTTCAGAGTTGCTGCAAAATCGTAAATCATAACATCGAGATACTCTCGTGGCGAGTAATACAAAATTGATTCCCACCGATGCATTAATGATTCCCACCGTAATGCATTAACTACCTTTCTTTTCTTACCAGGACAAGGAAACAGGTTCACAAGATTTAGTCTAGTAGTCAAGTTAGACTTCTATGCTGTCAATACTTTGTGCTATCCACTTGCATCATTTGGACAGAAATCTGGCAACGTCTCCCTAGACGCATCTTGACGCGCTTCATACGTTTTTTAAGTGCGAAATCTCCCCACTAAGCCTAGATTTAGTCTGTCTTGTTGCCAAGATGCACTACAACGTGACTACAACAAATGATCATGCCGTAATCTTTCATGAAAACTTCGATAAGTGGCATTTTTGAACGATGACCCAAAAATGATGTTATTGTTTTCAGAGTTCAATGCGTGTCGTATGTTCTGCAACCGGAGACTTCTATAGTGTCAATACTTTGTGCTATCCACACCATCATTTAGGCAGAATTCTGGCATCGTATCCCTAGATCGCATCTAGACGCGTCTTCACTCGTTTTTTAAGCGCAAAATCTCCCCTCTAAGCCTGGATTTAGTCTGTCTTGTTGCCAACATGCACTACAACAAATGATCATGCCGTAATCCTCTATAAAAATTTCGTGCAGTTGCATTTTTGGACGATGACCCAAAAAATAGTGTTATTGTTTTCAGAGTTCATACGTGTGTCGTCTGAATGCTGCAACCGGAAAGACGCTCAGATGATGATGATGTGTATTGTATGCATGCCTGTAAGTATGATTGTATGTTTGTAAGAATGCTTGGAAAGATATACGCGTGGATGGGTAACGTTGGATGTGAAACCCTTTACATAATTCCAAATGACACACATTTAACAGTGCAATAGTGATTTAATAATTTGTGGTCTATGTTTTGAATGATTTTCAATTGAAATTTAATTTAAATTTAAAAATAAGGTAGAAATCCTTCTAGCTGACTAATTTGTCTGTGATGTGGAATAAAACATTCCCCCAAGGTTTTTGATATTTTTTTATGCTGCTACGGTTTTTCATACAGTATGGTTTTAAAAGAGTGGGCACAGGACATCCTTTGGAAACTTGTAGGTATTAAATGAAGCATAGTATGTATTCTTTACCCACCCATCGTTCGCATATTTCACTACACACAAAATCAAATGGGTAATTTTAAAAGATCTTGTATTTATAGAACTTAATTCATTTGTAACTTTTCAGAAGATGCTGAAGTATTCTTAATGTCAAGAGTCACTAGTGTTTCTTAAACAAAAAACAACATTTTCCTATAGTATATCTTGTTGTGTAAACACTTTTATATTAACACGTGTTAATTACATAAGAGAAAATGTATATTTACAGATTATTCCCCATGTTATTCCACTATTTATTCAGAATGATTTTCCTAAACGTCACACCCAGACATTACGGATAGGCTGATAGCAATGGGATTCCCCGCCGAGAGACTGGAAGCGGTGTACAGGAACCACATCGACGAAGTATATAGGTTCCTGGAGCAGATGCACAAGGACCACTACAAGATATACAACCTCTGCTCGGAGAGGTCTTACGACGAGAGCAAATTTCATAAAAGGGTAAGTGGATTAATCATATTTTCAGTATCACTACATAGTATAATAGGCCGTCGCGTGATTCTGGGCAGATAAGAATAGGACCACTCCAAGTCTTCCTGTGGATGTCGTAGAAGGCGACTTAGGAAACACAAGCTTAACAAGCTAATAAACATCAAGGAGACTTCTCCAACCCGTCTGGCCAGCGTAGTAAGGCCAGTGTTTGTAGGACAAATCCTCTGATTGCTCAGGCTAATACATTGCTCTGGTAGTACAGAGAGGATCGTGCTACTGCTGTGAAGACTAAAAAAGACCTGAAGCCCAATTCACTAACTTTTGACAACTACGGTTTACAACGTAAGTACAACGTTTTAATGGTGACTTCAATATCCATTACGGTTAATATATTTTAGTAATTAAATTAAACATTAGTCAATCATGCGAAGGATAGCATTGTGTTTGGATAAAAACACCTATAAAAATTGAGACCTATAATAAAAATAAGGCATTTAATGTAGCCTAGCAATTTAAGCAAAAAAATTCTTCCGATTTGCATAAAACCACTTGCTTGACACATAAAATTCCTTTTTCTGGTAGGTGTGGTGTGGGACAAGTCAAACTATCTTTGGAGTAGACAGAACATTTGAAATTACAATAAGAATACATACGTCTATACTATATAGGTCAAGGAATGTGGATCTATTGTTCGCCACTGTTTTTATTGCACACTGATGCAATACACCGAATTGAAATATGTAAATACAAAATAAATAAAGTGAGTCAACAGTGGTAAAAGAGCAATTATTGTTCATGTTACGGTTCCGCTATGCGACGGCCTTGATTTAACCCCTGAAAAGTGACATCATTGAGGGGCTAAATGAAATTGCATAAGGCTCCAAGTGAATGCAAGCTGTGACAACAAGAGTATTAAATATAGGGTGTGAGTCACACGTTTGCTTTCCCTGTACGTGCGCTGCCGCACGCGCCGTTTTCAGACATCCTCCGATCTGCACGGATTATAACCTTTTTGCTCTCTCACTCATTATCATCTCATTTACATTGGGTCATCTTCTTTATCTCGGGTCAGGGCAATACGTCTGATCCTTCTATACCTTTCCGTTATTCGTCATGCTGTTATCAGCTCTTACTTAGCATATTTTGAACATCTGAATGTTCAAGACAGTTTCTTTAGCACTAATTGGTATTTCTTTCTTTTTATTTTTCATACTTACTATTATTCTTCATATTTGAATCAGAGAATCACTTTCTTTTTATTCTTACATTCTCATATTCATCGTCTCCATCAAACCTCTTTTCTTATTTCATTATCAGGTCTTTCTAGTCTCCACTGCTGGAGCACGACCCTCTCTGTACTACCAGAGCCATATACTAGCCTGAGTAGTCAGAGGATTTGGCCTACACTCTCCATGCTGGCCAGACGGGCTGCAGAGGTCTCTTTGATGTTAATAAGCTTTGTTTAGCTTCTGTTTCCTTATTTGCCTTTTACGACATCCACGGGATGACTTGGAGTGGTGGATTCTACTCTGCCGGGAACCACACGGCTTTTCTTATTTATGACTATTCAACTTGGAGATTCTAATCACTGACTACGCTTTTCAGTTAGATTTTTTGCCAAGTCTAAGCATCATAAAAACATAATGTGTGCAAATCCTTCGTTTATGTAAACCATGTCTATTTTCACTCAGGACGTGAGGTCACGTGAATGCTTTGACTGACTACTCGTCTCTCCCCTGTCAAAGGTCATGCATACATACATTTCATACAAATCTATAATGACTATTCGCCTACCCACCACTTTGTATGAATAAAGCTAAAACGAATTTGCAAATTTATCAGAGGCGTCGATTATGAAATTCTGAGGTGAATTTTTATAGTCGCATTAAAATATTAATTTGGCGCGGTTATTCAAATTGAGTCAAGAGGTTATTAAAATATCCGTATTTCATTAAGAAAGTCTGATTTAAAATTATTATTATTACGGTCTGAAATTAAATGGTTCAACGAAATATGGCTTTCATAATTTATGTCGTCGTATATTTTTAATAATTTTATGCCCTTAATAAATTGTGTTTTGTAGATGAGATAGAAAGTGTATTAAGTTTTTTTATAATACGGTTAGGTCACATAATTACTCGACTCATATCTACCAAACGGCTAGAAGTAATTGAAATATTGCTTAGGAATTCGAAAAACCATATTTCTAAAGCTAAATATGTTCTTCCACGTTCCATTCTAGTTAATGTTATAATATGCGTAACAAATCCGAAATGCAACTATTCTATATTCATCTCCATGAACTAATATTATGCAGATATGCAAATTTCATGGACATTGATTTAGCGTCTAAGTCCAGGCATAGCTACTAGTAACACAGCAGTATTTTGATTTTCGCCTATGCGCCCGATAGCATTAGATGAACGGGGCCTTTTGGTCTTATAGCCTTAGGCTCTGTACTCTCCGTAAGGCTGCGTTTCCACCGCAGATGTGGGAGGAAGCGTATCGAAGGTGTAAAAACATGTGAGTGTTTCAACCAGAGATTTGCGATACCGCTAAGCGGTGCGATTCCTAGCAAAGCTGTGCGATTCCTAGCAAAGCTGTGAAACGTTGCGCAGATGACCGGTGTGCGGATGTGTAGCGGGCTCTATTAGAATGTGAGCCAATGCCGATGCGGCCACACACCCCTCGGGTCACATCTCTTGCTTCTTTGGAACGTACGAAAACCTCGCTCCGCTCTACCGTTTCCACCAGAGTTGTGCTGAGTGAGGCAAGGTAAATGAAGCGATTCTATTGGCTCCTGAAAAAAAAAATACCTCGCTACGCATCCCCAAATCTTGGATGGAAACGTACCCTAAGGCTTAAGTCTTCAAATATTTTTTGCTGTGGGTGTGTAAACCGAAATATCCTCCATTATTTGACAGATTTCAGTGACAGATATATCCGCGGGGCCCTTACCCCCTAGACCCCTGGGGTTCGCTGGAGCACGCTTTGATAATAGCTGGCGTTATGAATAAAGACGTAATTAATATGTATCAATGTACAGTCATGGCTGTAGTGTGGTAAACGTTATTCCGAGGGCGTGGAAACCACAGCAAAACTTCCAGTGGTTTCAACATGAGTGTATGGCTCATGGTGGAACTGTATGGCAATACTTTTTAGAATAACACGGGCCTCGTATGAGTCAGGTTAACATTATTTCCTTACTTTTATGAATGTTTTAGTCGAATACTATAAATTATTCCTCTTTTGAGCGTGCATAGATTGAGTAAAGATTAAACGAGAACGGCCAGTTACTGGTTTAACGACCATATTTGTCAATCTTTTTGAAAAACAGGACTTCTAACTACTGCGCTTCTTCAAATTGCCTCATTGTCTTAAACACTTGTGTGATTTTCAGTGATGAAGCGATGGCTACGACTAGCAAATGTTACGCTATAAAATATGCTCATTAATTGTGTCTTCTAAGTAGTAGCAAGTTGTAAAGTGTTTTTTTTTTCGGTCACTGCACCATTACATCTGAAAACAGAACAATGTGGGGCCGCCTTCTAAAACGGCTAACAATGTATGAGGACGGTTTTTGGGCAACAATTCTAAACCTCCTTATTAGCTTGACAACAGAAGTTTCTGCATACACAGTGATCTGTCGCGTTGCGGTTATGTTAATAAGATGTTCTATAATTGATCCAGACCCATCTAGTCCTGCGTGCCGAATCGCCACTGCCTATTTAAAATGACACATTAAAAATGGTGTTACTGAACTTCTATTCTCTTGTTGACTGACTTTTGTATTCTTTGTATTTTATATTCCTTTGTTATTTGAGTATGCTCGCCTTTTGATATGACATAATATAACTAGTAGTTCTTTGCGAACTAGGACCTCAGCAGCATTTATTTAAGTAGGTATCTCATAAACTGCTGAACGATAGGCTGGAATCACACGTAATGACGGATGCTACGATTATTTTTCCAACTAATATGGCTACAAGTAACGAGTAGCGTTGGTCCGATGGTATCAAGAAGGAGTTTGAAAATAAACTTGGATGTGGCTCAATCACAAAATAGGGATGTTTGTAAAGAAATGGGGAAGAACCTTTGCCTACCTGTGGGACAGTATAAAGAGTTAGTTAGATATAATATAATGTAATTATGAGATATAATATATGTAATGTAATGTGGCTAAAATTGGCTACCAAAATGGACTTACAAGGGTCGGAAATGTAATAAATAGGTCATCAGGTAAATTTTGGGCCTTTTTAATATTCTCTAGGCAGCCTACAGAATGTTCAGAAAGCTACAAATTAAACTGTTTATTATATTTCAGACCCTTGTTCAGATCTGTAAGAACATTTTTATAGCCATTTCCAGACTCATGAACTGAATATTCTATAAGCTGCTTGCAGAATATTCAAAAGGCCCTAAATTTATGCCAAGTTCCCTAAAAACATAATCTCAGATTTAAATAGCACGGGACAACAAACTTATTTACAACCTAGCAAGTAAAAAGTTCCATTGCAACAATGTTGTTAAATTATTACAGCGAAACAGGTGCAACATAAAGCCTATTTTATTAACGTTAGAACAAAAGCCCGTCGGAAAATGTATGCAATTTCGCATGCGTTTTTTAATCAATCAAAAACCACTTAGTCGTTTTCTCTTTCATGCAAGTGCTTTACCGCGCACGCTATCCCTTATTTTTAAAGCTGCATTCATTACATTTTTATTTTGAGCTGTACTCGTAGTTATAATGAAAATGAGTTATAGAATACTCTACCTAGCGTTTCTTTTTTTATTTTGAGCTGTGCTCGACGTTACGTAATGAAAATGAGTTATAGAATACTCTACCTAGCGCTTCTTTTTTTATTTTGAGCTGTACTCAACGTTACGTAATGAAAATGAGTTATAGAATACTCTACCTGGCGTTTCTTTTTTTTATTTTGAGCTGTACTCGACGTTACGTAATGAAAATGAGTTATACTACTCTACCTAGCGGTTCTTTTAAATTTTTTTCTGGGAAAATTTAATATTTAATGTTTATTTTTATAAAATGGCAACCCGCCCAGACTTCACGCGGATTTCTTAAACATTATAGGTTAGTTAGCTTTATGTGAAGGTGCTCCCAAATTAATCTTGACAGTCTAATTTTTTTTTAATATACGTATCAACGGGTTCCTCACGTAAATAGTCAGCTAGTGGCCGACATGTTTCGACCTCATTTGGAGGTCTTCCTCAGGGCGAATCCCAATCCACACCGCGCGCTGGTGCGGATTGGGACGAATTCGTGCGCGCGGCTTGATTCACAATCGCCCTGACTGTTTATGTGAGTAACTTTCAAACAAAGTGAGTAAGTTTCAAGTTACGTATTTTAATAATATCTATATTTCACTTTAGTTTTATTCAAAAAAGTCTAGTATCAATTATGTAGATGTTTCTATAAAGAAGACTAACATGTTTTTTTTTTATCAATATACTATTGTGCCCAAATATTTTCTATTTTCTTTTTTAATAATTAAGGTACTTAACGTAAACCGCCTCAATAATTCCTTCCAGATGTGAGAGCACTGGCGAACTGTAACACAGGTTTATTTAACCTTCTACAGCCGTCAGTCTCCAAACTATTAGTTGTAAGATTTTTCATACTTTGTTTACTTTTTTATGGAGAAATAAATCACATTTTTACTTTACTTAATAGCTGTAAAATAATTTTAAATCTGCTAAAGATAGTCGCAAAGATTTTTAGATCAAAATAGACAGCCAAGGCAAACATAACGTCTATGATTTATGGTTTATTTCTAATTCCACATATTTTAATATTTAGACAAGAAATTGTGGCATGCCACGCCCCTGTTTCCTGATACAAATATGATGGATATTTTAGCCTGTGTTATTCAACATTAATCGTGTAAACACGACTACTAAAATATGGAACATGGGATTATTTTTTAACGTAGGCATCCCCTGAGAGAGAGAGAGAGATCCCCGTATGACATAACTTTTTGCAAGACCCGTCCAAAATAGGAGTGTAAAGTTTTTCGAGTTCATAAATGTGTTATGTATTGTATGTGGATTTATTTATTTCACAATAGCTTCTAAATGCTTTAACTGATTTGGACGAATAGTTAGAATTCAAACATATAACATAGATTATAAATTTTTGGTCGAGAAGTCGTGTTTATATTATGTAATATATTTTCTTTTTAAAAACTTGTGGAAATTTAACTACTTTAATGAATCGAGGAGAAATTTTCCTTCCCATTTCATCCCTCAAAGTAAAATATCTCAAAATCGTATAAAGTATGTCGGCTAGTTACACGTATTATACAACTTATACAACTATTTATTAATCTGTGGTTACACACACGTCTTTAAATTATCATTATCACTGATTGTTACATGTGAAGGCATACTTATTATCACGTCTTTATACCTTCCGAGGTAGACAGAACCAAGCCTCATAAAACCCAAAGGCCACGCGTGTTAGTGGGCGCTGGAAAGCGGAATCATCACCTATTCACATGATTCCTTAGATATACGCACAATCCCTTGACCGGCTTTTATGGAAAAAGGGAATTGTGGCAACATTTGAAAAGTTTAGGGCAAAATTAAGCATCCAATCAATTAATCTCATTGTAATCTACGTACGTTCCTATACAGTTTGGTTAAATTATCAAATCTTTGAGAATTATACGCCTCTCGAGATTTCCATACAAATTTGAAAAGGAAAACTATTAGTATTTTAACCAAGCTGTATAGGAACGTACAAAGATTATAATGAGATTAATTGATTAAATGATTAAATGATTAATTTTACTCCAAAATTATCAAATATTGCCACAATTCCCTTTTTCCGTTTGTATGGAGACACGCGCTTCCAGGCGACTCTTAAGATGTTGGCATTGCTATTATTTATGTGTACAAATGTGTTAAAATAAGACAATAAGTGATGGCGAGCCACGCCCTTGTTTCCTATACAAATGTGATAGACAATTTAGATTGCGTTGTAATCTTTATTTAGAATATTTAGATAACGCGTTACTACCTCTTTATGAGAGGTAAAGACAGGGCTGCCATATTGCGAGGGACGCTGAGTGTTTCCGTCCTGTACGTTAGTACTATAATTTATTCTGTGCTGAACGCCGTGTGTGCCTGTGCTTGATATTTTGTATACGTTAGTATGGAACAAGTGTTGTATTTGTATGAATTGCTAATCAGTAGCCCGGATATACATTACGTAGGCCTTTCAAAGTCCTAGACTTGTTGGGTGGCAGCCCTAGATACAGGTAAACCGTCTGAATTGGCACGATAGTAAATATAAATAACACTCATATTGACAGAGTAGATATAAATTTGTAGAGCATATTATCGGTGTTCGTTAGCATGGGACAGATGTACGAGTATGAATTTCTAATCAATAGCCCAGACCTAGCAACAGTCTGAATTGGCACGATGGTAAATATAAATATGTAATACTCATATTGACACAGTAGGTATAAATTTGTAGAGCATATTATTGGTGTACTTTGGTGTAGGTGCAAGTGCTATATGAATGTTTATTGCTGATCAGTAGTCCAGACATAGACCCTTCTAGTTCTAGACTTGTCGTGTGACAGCCCTTGGTACAGACAGACGCAGTCTGAATTGGCACGATGGTAAATATAAATAACACTCATATTGACAGAGTAGATATAAATTTGTAGAGGATATTATCAGCGTTCGTTAGCATGGGACATATGTATGAATTTCTAATCAGTAACCCGGACAATAGACCCTTCGAAGTCCTAGACTTGTTGTGTGGCAGCCCTAAGTACGGGCAGACCTAGCAACAGTTTGAATTGGCACGATGCGAAATATAAATAACACTCATATTGACAGAGTAGATATAAATTTGTAGAGCGTATTATCGGTGTACGTTGGTGTAGGGCAAGTGCTGTATGAATTTATATTTTATGTGCAGTTAATGTTTCATGTATGACTTTGCCAGAAGCTGGAATGTGTTTGGTTTTGACTTTGGTTACCTTATTACAAAAAAAAAAATAAAAAAAAATATAGATCGTCTTTTGATAGAGAAAAACATTAATCTTTAATTTTTTCTCACTCATCCTGGTCTGGTTTTCCTGAACTGGTCTGAGAAAAAAGAAAAAAAAAGTAGAATTCACCAGCTACATCTCTTACCGTGTAGTCCGTAGAAGCCGGTCGAGGGAATAGTTAAAATCTAATATTTTTAACAGGCGACGCGGCTAGCAACTTATCACTATACATTTTCCACCTTCACTACATGTGTGGCTTTTGGGTCTTATGGCCCTAGGTTTTGTCAACCCCGTAAGGGGTAATGATGTGATAAAATGCATGTACTAGCTTTTCCCGCGACTTCCTCCATGAATTTATGCTCACCTGTCGTTCCGATGCTTAACCATCCAGTAGTTATTGCGCGAAGGAGTGAGAAACATCCTCACAACCTGACATAATGGGCATGTAGACTAAAAAATTTTCATGTTGCTATGTAAAGACCTGCCAAAAATAAACACAATAGTGACAAAAATACATTTCTAAACAAAAAACTCTTTCAGATTTTAAGTCACATGTTTTTAGACGTGAAAACGCGCCGCTGAAATGCCTACATATTTGTGACGTCACAAGCTTGTATTTTGTATGGGTGGCGTGAAAACTTTGTTTGGTAGCTTTACGAAATATTTCGTTTATGGTAATGGTTTCATAATAAAAGTTGCTATAAATTTAGCGCACTACAATACAGTATGATTGTATTTAAAGATTTTCATACTTTAAAAAATGGTCCTATTCACCCAACTTTAAAGGTGCTTTAAGATCACTTAATGAATCGATATCAAATTTAAAGTGTTCTTTATAGTGTTTTTAGGTAGAAATTAGTATCATTGGAAACAAATTTGATATAATCTTAACATTAGGCAACTACCGTATTATGTAAAACTGATAAATCATCTAGGTTTTATTAAACTTATGTCCCTTGATTAGATTTTATTTAAAAACAGCAGGTAGGATTCGAATTTAGAAAACATCATGTCATGTAGCATCATGTTCATACCATAACTTATGTTTTTTTAACACGCTTTTATTAGCTTCACTTGTACTTACTCCGCTGGCTCAGCGACCCGAAGTGGATCTTGGCCTCCGAGACGAGAGAACGCCACAACTTTCGGTTCTTTGCGATATCTTGCCAGCTGATCGCTTCCATCTCACGCAGATCAGCCTGCACAGTATCGCTCCAGCGATATCTTGGTCGGCCCACTGGTCTTCGACCCGATACTTTTCCCAAGTATGCTGCCTTGACGCCACGATCCTTATTCATTCTTTCCAGATGCCCAAGCCATTGCAAGCGGAGCGCTTTAGTCACACCAATTATATTTGGCTCCTTTACCAGCTCCTCAATCTCCGCATTACTTCGGAGTCTCCAACTTCCGTCAGGATTTTTAGATTTTTAGCTTCACTTGTATGTAAGACAATCTTGGAATCTTAATTTGACTTACTTCCCGGTCTTCGATAAGGATGAAATTTTGCACACGCTCTGAGTTCTGATGACAATACATGACTAGCGTGCTAAAAGCGTGTTTTTTTAGTTTTTTAAACTAATTATAAGTTGTTTAAATATTATTCGCACATAGCAATAATTTTAGGTTAGCGACCCAACCAACCCACCTATGCGTTTTTTATCTAATCAATTCATTAGTCACCTTCCACAAGAACTTATCTACATTAATCAGGTTAACAAGTTAATAATTTAAAAAACAAAAAACCCGCCTGCATGGATAACTACAATTATTTTATATTTCACCTACCTAAGAACACTCGGGCTATTAAGACAAATCTAACGATACCTCAAATGTGAAAATCCATTCAACGGTTCTAGAGATACAAGGTAATAAAGAATATTACATACATACAAGATACGCGCTAAACACATAACCCTCCTGGCAGTCGGGTAAAAAGAGATTGATTCTTTATACTCGTATTGGTAAAATACGCAGCCCAAAGAACTACATTTTAGCCGATATCCATTAGCATATTGGATTTTTACGCCTGAAAATTAAACCTTTTTGTTTGAATAGAGTTTGGATTGGAGTACTGTGTGATTGGTATTACTGTTATTTTTTGCTTGGTATTACTGTTGGATTATTTATACAATGTTTTTGGTGTTGAACTAGCGTCTAGCGTTAATATAAATTCACGTTCTCAACATGAAAACGAATAACTTCTGTCTGTTCTATGAACTAGCCTGAGATCGAGAAAGTAATATCAGCTACTTCATACATGAGTAGGTATTCAACGTACTTATGAAACTCCATTATTTTTATCGATTTCAGACTTGGTCACAAAACAGTTTAATACAAAACACATTGTGTAGTGCTAAAATAAATCCTACGTCACAGGTTCATAACTTACTGTGGGGCTAGCTCAATTTGAGTGATAGTTATACATATATTTACTATTTACTTTATACAACGTGTTAATGAATAAGCGCAAAACCTCTAGGTGGTGATTGTGCTTATGAATATGAATAATTTTTACGATGGGGCCGAGTCTGCAACTCGACAAAAAAATCTGCTGTTTCATACAAATTGTCAATACCTACTCGACCAGAATATATGGAATAGCTGTTTTTTTTTTGACGTGTCTCAGAGTCGGTCCCATAGTAAAAATTGTTCATATTCATAAGCACAATCACCACCTAAGAGGTTTTGCGCTTATTCATTAACACGTTGTATATTTAAATACAAAGAATTCTAGTCGCGCTTGCTTTTTGAAAGTTTATTGCCCGCGCCGCTAGACTAGATGCCGCCACCGCCGCGTCGCGCCGCCCTCCGCGCTATCAGCTGTTCACCGATAGCGTTATCAAGCCATCGCGACTTCCACGGAGCGCGCGAGTGTTTCCAGAAACTGTTAAATGTATTAGACAAAATACCTTGGAAACTTAGTCATTTCACATATTCTTAATATACTTACTTAATATAACACATCTTAATTTTCTAACGGGGAAGGTAAAGCTTATGGTGGTCTTACACGCACTTGTTTTTGGAAGCGACCTACCATGGTTTTCCATACTGCAACATGGGTTCCTTTAAAAAGACGTGACAGGTAACGTGTGAGAAACACCGGTGTTGCGAACGTCCAAAGGCTACGGTGACCGTTATCCATCAGGTGGGCCTTATGCCTGTTTGCCTACTTAGTAGTATAAAAATAAATATGGAAGAAACTTCACCGATAAGAACCCAGGTCTTTAATTTGATGATGATATAAATTTAAAGAGCTGGTCTCTTGCCGGCAGAGCTTCTCCCATTCCAATCTTTCAGCAGCCTGTTCACAAAGTAATATTTTTTCTTTTATTTGTTGCAAAAAGTGTGTCTTGGCTCTGCCTTCCCGGTCCCCTTTTCCCTTGTATCTTCTCTTCAATGATGTTCTTGATCAATTCTTCATGTCGAATTAGAAGTCCTACCATCTTCTCTTCAATTCTCCATAATTGCGTGTTTAGGCGACGAGATGAAAAATGGGAAGAAATAGTGATGGTTGGCCAGTCGCATCGCTATTGACATGATTTCTCAGATTGTCGCCCATTACCTCCCCACCAGCGTCATTATTCATTGTACACCATATTCTTATTTTATTTTCATCCACGGTAAAGGTGAGTGATGGGTTCCCTTCTCGTATTCTATCGTCTATTGGCATGATTACTTAGACTTTTGATATTCCCTCGGCCGGATTCTACGGTCTGCGCGGGAAGAGAAGCAGCTGGTTCCTACATTTTACTTCTAGACCAAGATATAAAGGTATAGGTCAGAACAAGGCATCCGTTACTTCTTTTGACGTATCCAAATATTGTTTGCAACATAAGTAATGAGTTTCTTTTAGTACATTAATGATTTATTTCCTATAGAACCGTGTGGTGCCCGGCAGATTGCCGTGTGGTGCCCGGCAGAGTAGAATAGGACCACTCCAAGTCATCCCGTGGATGTCGTAAAAGGCGACTAAGGAAATACAAGCTAAACAAAGCTTATTAACATCAAAGAGACCTCTCCAACCCGTCTGGCCAGCGTGGAGAGTGTAGGCCAAATCCTCTGACTACTCAGGCTAGTATATGGCTCTGGTAGTACAGAGAGGGTCGTGCTCCTGCAGTGGAGACTAGAAAGACCTGATGATGATGATGATGATGATTACACTATTATGAAGGACTAATTACTAACTTCAGAAGGCCGGCATTGAATTGTGTCAAGCTTCTTGTACCTTAGACTTGTGAAGGTTTGCCCTTGGAGACATAATAGAAACAGTCGTGTAATAAGTATAATTACAAAGAAAATTTTGTTTCAATTGAAAAAAAATCACATTCAAAACTTCTCGGCTCGGTTTTCCTATACAATAATCAATTATTTATTTTAAAATCTTTAAGTACAAGACGCATTTTTTATTTACGTTGCTTATTGATTTCACTGAATTTCACCCATAACTTTATATGAAAAAAAAAAAAAGTGTGAATCAAAGGTATTTGGAACAGTATGTGTGTTATAAAATGTCAAGTTATAAAAAAAAGCTTTTGATCCAAATTACAATGTTGGTCGCTGGTAGTTAAAATTAAAATTTGGGCTTCGAGACGATGCTTTTATTGTGGCAGCGAAGAGGCAGAGACATCACTGTATTTATATATGTACATAGGTATATGATAGTCTATAAGGTTGTATTTGACTGAAATATTGATATATTATGAAAAGAGTGATGGATGTAGATGAAGCGAAAGAGTTTTGTAAGGATCGTAGCAAGCAGTGGTGACTTCACGGAGTGGTGGTTCATCTGCTTACCTACTGTCTCTCAAAAGCAGTGTTTATAGTCGACTACCCCTATGCACCTATAATACCTAATAATATTTGAACATACGTAATAAGTTTCTCTAGGTACAATTCTTGTTTATATTAATGCATGTTGTGAAACCATTTCTGAACAAAAAGTAGGTAGGTATAGTAGGCAGGTACTTATGTATGCATGCAGTGAAATATCTCATTATCTTGACTTACCATTGGTTTAGGTAATTAATTCAGGTTGAAAAGCACGAGATGGTTCAAAAAAAAAACAGATTAGGCGGCATACCTCCTAAAAAAGCCATAGTCTATTTTCTTTTTTAGTTCTTGTTCAAATACCTAATCTCATTAACAACACATTTTAAAGCCACTTTCAACCACTACACTTTGAAGCACACACAAAGTAGAAAACCATAACTATAATTAATTATTGGGTAATTTCGCGCGCGTTATCTATCACACCATGTCACAGGTGCGAAATAAAACAAACAAACTGATTTGAGTAAGTAAGGTCAAGGACACGCCTTCGCAACGCAAAAATCTTCAACGAGCGAGCGAGACACCCCGGCCGATGCCGCCCGAGCGAGCCCGTTCGGGAGTATTCGGGACTCGAGCGCCGTCCCAAATTTTCAATTTTTCTCATACATTGAGTACGGATCATCTTCCGTTTCACCTGCCGGGGCATTTCTGTCTCATTGCATATAGTTTCTATGGAGACGGTTCGTGCGCACTTTGAAAACGCTCGCCCAATTTTTGGTTTAGCTAAAATGAGTCTAAATTTTTAGGTAATAAAGATCAAGCTTGTTTGAAAATATTTTTTTAATATTTCTTCAGTGTGTAAAATTTTAAGTTACATTGATGGATAAATAATATTTGTGTCGAAAAAAAAATTGGGAAATACATAAAAATCTGGTAGTGCAGTGCACGACTGCACTTAAGGAGCGGCCGCCACTGGTAGCAAGTGGCGGTCCTTGGTCTCTGCCTACCCCCATGGAAAAGAGGCGTGATAGTATGTATGTATGTATGTATGTATTGATATATTCTGTTGCCTGATTCAAATAGAAAATAACCAAAAAGTGTTGCCAATACCAGCAATATTAAACTAATGATGCTAGTTTTAACAGTAGGTATTACCTCCGACTATAGATCCTAACCGGCTAACAGGTGGAAATCCTGTCGCCATTGCCAGTAGGTACGTCAAGATAAAATTGCACCAGAGCAAAAATATACGAAAGTAGGTATATCGTGTTTGCACTTTACACATGTGCACGATAAAATATGTAAAACACATGTAAATGTGCATTATGGAATGCATTATTTTAATCGTTTCCAACATATGCGACATTGCAGTCATCTGTTCGGTTCTTAGTCACACGTTTATCGTTTCTCAAGGACGGTTCACGTCAAACATCTTTACATTTAATACCTACTTTTTTTAGGACATCGGACGGCAAATGAGCAAGCGGGTCTCCTGCTGGTAAGTGATCACCGCTGCTCATGGACAATTGCAACGCCAGGAGTATGACAAGAGCTTTGTCGGCCTTTTAAGAAAACATAGACTCGTTTTTAGGGTTCCGTACAAAAGTTGAAAAACGGAACCCTTATAGGATCACTCGAGCGTCTGTCTGTCCGTCCGTCCGTCTGTCACAGCCGATTTTCTCCGAATCTACTGAACCAAATTAGATGAAATTTGGTAAGATAGTGTAATCCTATGACCCAAACACGGATGTGCAAAGTAAATAAAGATTTTTTTTTAAATAAGGGTCATTTTGAGGGGACCAATTAAAAAATTAAAAAAAAAAGTTTTGCAAACCTTACTGTGTCATATATCAAATGAAAGGGCTCATTATGAGGATCTCAAAAATATTTTTTTTTGTTCGGGTAAAATCAATACTTTTGATTTTATTCACGAAAGAAAGCAAAAATTGACCATCCCCCCCCCCCTGATCTCCGAAACTACTGAGCCGAAAATTTTGAAAAAATTACAAAACATAGTTCATTCCTTGAAGATTACAGGAAAAATAATAAGAATTCTATCACTTGAAAATTAAGTGGTAAACTCACAATAATAAGTTCATCTAGGGAAATAGTTCACTAAAACACCACTAGATGGCGTTAGTCAATTGAATAAAACATTTTTTGCACATTGTGTGTGTTCACGAAGCATATTGTACGGAACCCTCATTGCGCGAGTTTGACTCACACTTGGCCGGTTTTTTTGAAGGTTCGAATGTCGTATCGATTCGGGAATACCGCCGCAGGAAGTTGATTCCATAATTCGATCGTGCAGGAAGTTCCTTTAAAGAATCTCCCATTCTTTCAACCGACGAGATATAAGGCATTTGCGTCTACTTCGCAGGCTGCCAAAGCATATATTTAAAGGCTCTGGACCATTGACGACCTCTAAGGCTCAGTGGTATCGCAAATGCTTTTAAATTATCCCCGGTCAGGTTGGAAGATGATCTTTTTTACTAATATAAGAATGTAAAACATAGAATCGTCGAGTTTCGTAGTCCGGGACACAGGTTCACAACTAAGAAACTGTGGGTCTAAATCATTGTGCGTTATTGGTCCCATTATTGGAAAGAACTGGATTGTGATGGCTAGCGTTAGTAAGGGATCGCGTAGATAAATGGCAGCTCATCATTTAGTATTACGTGTAATATTATTTAGTTTTGTACTATTTTATATATATTATTGCTATTAATCTATATCTTTATATATACGTATTATTTTATACAAATGGATAATGTATTTGATCTTAACGATAGTTACTTTTCTTGTTCATCGACGTGCAGTTTTCACAGTGTGGACAGCAATGAGGACAGTGATTCATCAAGTGGTTTAACTTTGCATGATAATCTTTCTTCTATTTTCAGCAACTACGCTCTTAATTTTAATTTAGTGCACATTAACGCGCAAAGTATTCCTTGGCATTACACAGATATTTTAAATTCCTTCAATCTTCACAATTTGGATGCAATATTGGTCAGCGAATCTTTTCTAAAGCCATCTCGTCTCTCGACTCAATTTGCGCTACCAAATTTTCATATCATTCGCAATGACAGAGTTGGTAAAGGCTGTGGAGGTGTAGCTATCTATCTCCGTCATTCCATAAAAGGAGAAGTATACCCAGCAGTGGGTGATAGACATCTGATGGCGATAAAAAGGCCAGTTTCCTTTGTTGCATGTGACGCGCTGAGCAGATTATTTAACCTATAATGCCCTACACGACCGCCGATGAACGGGTGCAATCTCATCGCGTCTTTGGAATCGCGACTTTAGACTGTACGTTGCTTCGTTGGACAGAAAACTCTCAATACTTCCGAGAGTTAAACAGCTAAAGTGCTGCAAGGATCATTTGGCACGTGGTGATAATCAGAACTAAACGGTGCCATTGCCGTCATCTTGTAAAGCGTCACTTTTTGAAGATAGCTCGAATTGATGTCTTGCGGATATTCGTGCTCTAAATTCGATTTATAAAATTAAGAATATTTTGTTAGCTTTTAGCTCTAATGACACTCGCAATTACATACAGCCCCCATTTCAATGTCATCCAAGTGCCAAATGATCAATGTCTCACTGTATGAACCTACGAATAAGTAACTTATTCGTAGGTATGAACAGTGAAACGTCGCGATGACTGCCAATCATCGATCTGCGATTGTGTCGAGAAGGCATCATAAGTGATTTTCTTGTATCATAGAATATTCATGGAAACAGCTGCTATACACAATTATAAGCCAGTATAGTAAATCAATTAGCCACGTAAACGAATACCAGGAAATATTGATTTAAATACTAATGCGTTAGTTATTATTTATTTAATAGTAAACGACGATAAGGAAGCCGGCGCTCCACGGATTGAGGACAGGATAATAATTAAGCCCGCTACTGCTCGTATGTGCTGAATTTCATCATTGCCAGCGTCATCGATGACGGACGAAATGACGGCCGATTTCGAAATTGCGATTGATAGAATAGAGGGTAAAGATGACCATGGAAATACGGGAGGACAAGTCAATGATATGACGAGTATATGATGACGGTATATAAAACCTTTGACATGAAGAGGTCACTTAGCCCGTCAATATGAATTACCTGGGGAAAAGTTGTTAATGTTAACGGGCTGATTGGCCCGTTCTAGTATGTGTGGAGGATTGTTTACACCCTATAGAACTACCACTAGCATCGGCTTCCTATCATTCCCCTTAATTTAATATTTGGAGGACTTTGAATTTCAAAAGGGGGAAATTGCATGCTTATTTACTGTCGGTGTGTGCGTGAGCTTTAGTCTGCGTGCTTTAGTATTTGCGTCGCTTTTTTGATCCTAAGGGGTCAATTCTGATTATTCTTGGCTCCATGATCGGTACCAAATTCAAAAACTTTATTGATTTTATAAATAAGACGTGTCCGAGTGTTTTTTTTTACAAGAAATGGAAATTGCTGTAGATCTAAAGGGTGCTATTTATTAATAAATTTTATATGGCTACATAATAAGTCGTGTTTTTCATATGTATACTTACTAAAGTCTCGCTAGAATGAGCTCTTTAGTACGACGAGGTTTGAATTCAGCGAAGCATACAATGATTCTATCAATTTGCTGAAATGTAAATCAATCATAATCGTAAATCACAATCGGGTTTACCACCGCGCCTGCGGCCTAATTGCCTCATTTCCTTCACTCCAGATGTAATGCAAACGCAAATATTGCCAAATATAGCATCTAAATGATGTGTTTGTGTTACTAGCGACTCGCCTCGGTTTTGTCGAACAAGGTTTAAACACAGGACCTTTGTCACTATTAACAGACACAATATTAATCGATATTAAATCACTATTCTATCAGAAAAAGAAATTAGCCGAAGGTTAGGAGGGTGTTGTGTAGTATCTACATTTGTATATTTTCCTACACATTATTTATTTTTTCCGAGTTTTTCATATATTAAGTTTAGAAAGACACGATGAGGATTAAATTCAGCAGACTATGCAATCATTCTATCAATTTGCTAAAATGTAAATCAATCATAATCGTAAATCACCATCGGGTTTACCGCCGCGCCTCGGGAGCCTAATTGAATCATTTCCTTCACGCCAGATGCCATGCAAACGTAATTATTGCTAAATATAGATAAAATATAATCAAAGACAGACCCCGTTGTCAAATGTGGTTGAAACACTGAAAATTTGCAGTCAAATAAGAATAAATCGATTAGATTGAAACTTTCTCTGAGCAAAGGAGAGTTGCTAAAAAGGCGTGAATATATAGAAAATGTCAGTAAGTTTCAATTTACCACTTTAAATCCATTTTGTAAATCAATCATAATCATAATCTTAAATCACAATAGGGCCTACCGCCGCGCCTCCTGAGTGTAATTGACTCATTTCCTCCACGCCAGATGCAATGTAAACATAATTATTGCTAGATATAGAGTAAAATATAATCAAAGACAGACCCCGTTGTCGAATGAGCTTGAAATTCACTGAATATTTGCAGTGAATTTGGAATAAATCGGAAATTGTTAGGAAAGATCGAAAATTAAAACTTTCGTGAAAAGTAGAGATGCCAAAAATGTGTGAAGTGAAGATCATTTTATAACGAATTTATCGTAAATATCAAAGTTTCAATTTACCACTTTTCATCACTCACCACAGCACATCACAGTTTAAATCCATTTTGTAAATCAATCGTAATCGTAAATCACAATCGGGTTTGCCGCCGCGCCTCCGGAGCCTAATTGACTCATTTCCTCCACGCCAGATGCAATGCAAACGCGATTATTGCCAAATATACTACATACATATACGAGTAAATGAAACCATCGACACGCCCCATCTTTGCACGATGTAGAAATCAGTCAGATAGTTATAGAAGTTTAAATCTATATTTGATTTAGCTACTTTTGATATCGTAATAATATCATCATAAGGTTCCGGCTCCGATACACCGCAGTTAAGAATGCCATCGGAATCATGTTGAATTAAAAATCTGACACTAGTTTTAGCCACTTACACACGAAAAACAATATACAAAATAGACGTGCAGTATAATATTCAAATTAACCAAATAGTATCAATATTTTGAGAGAAGCTTCTTTTAAAAATGAATGATTTGTGGACAGGCTGCATAAAAGCCTTCGCAAAAATGAAATATAGTTTAATAAAACTAACAGAAATAATCTTAGTGTATTGTAGAATGTAGAATCCTGTAACATGAACAACACAAGCATTGCTTAGTTAATTAAAGCAGACGAATAAGCAACATTTCGCAAAAAGATACTGTTCTTCAGTGGGTCCCGAATGTCGTCGTTTATCTATCCTAGGATAGGTTCTGGTCTACCATTTGCCTTGCGGAGGTGACTGCCTGCTTTGCGTAAAAATCCAGTGACCTCGTCAAATCACCTAAGCTATGTAGTATTATTTGCGAACGGATATTTGACTGCAGCAAAAGCCATGTAGTGGACCCGGGCTCTGAAGCGTTACCGCTGAGGATGCAATTGGGAAAACCCTCGGATGATGTCGGTTACTTGCGAATCTATTTCGTTAATTTAAAGCTGCGTCATGCAACAGTCACGTTTTACAAATTCTCCATGCTTAACCACAGTATGCATTCATTTCGTAATGTCCTGGTCAAATCATCTTAGCTATGTAGTGGACCCGTGGAGCCCGGGGGCTCTGAAGCGTTACCGCTGAGGATGCAATTGGGAAAACCCTCGGATGATGTCGATAACTTGCGACTCTATTTTGTTATTTTAAAACCGCGCCATGCAACAGTCACGTTTTACAATTTCTCCATACTTAACCACAGTATGCATTCATTTCGGAACCAGTGTCCTGGTCAAATCATCTAAGCTATGTAGTGGACCCGTGGAGCCCGGGGGCTCTGAAGCGTTACCGCTGAGGATGCAATTGGGAAAACCCTCGGATGATGTCGGTTACTTGCGAATCTATTTCGTTAATTTAAAGCTGCGTCATGCAACAGTCACGTTTTACAATTTCTCCATACTTAACCACAGTATGCATTCATTTCGTAATGTCCTGGTCAAATCATCTTAGCTATGTAGTGGACCCGTGGAGCCCGGGGGCTCTGAAGCGTTGCCGCTGAGGATGCAATTGGGAAAACCCTCGGATGATGTCGATAACTTGCGACTCTATTTTGTTAATTTAAAACCGCGCCATGCAACAGTCACGTTTTACAATTTCTCCATACTTAACCACAGTATGCATTCATTTCGGAACCAGTGTCCTGGTCAAATCATCTAAGCTATGTAGTGGACCCGTGGCGCCCGGGGGCTCTGAAGCGTTACCTCTGAGGATGCAATTGCGAAAACCCTCGGATGATGTCGGTCACTTGCGAATCTATTTCGTTAATTTAAAGCTGCGTCATGCAACAGTCACGTTTTACAAATTCTCCATACTTAACCACAGCATGCATTCATTTCGTAGCCAGTATCCTGGTAAATCGCTTTAGCTATGTAGTGGACCCGTGGAGCCCTGGGGCTCTGAAGCGTTAGCGCTCTGGATGCAATTACGAAAACCTTCGGATGATAGCTTACGACACCGTGTGGTTCCCGGCAGAGTAGAATAGGACCACTGCGAGTCTTCCCGTGGATGTCGTTGAAGGCGACTTAGGAAACACAAGCTTAACAAAGCTTATAAACATCAAAGGGACCCACCCGTCTGGCCAGCGTGGAGAGTGTAGGCCAAATCCTCTGACTGCTCTGCCTATTATATGGTTCTGGTACTACAGAGAGGGTCGTGCTTTTGCAGTGGAGACTGAAAAAGACTTGATGACGATGATAAGTTATACGTACAACGCTATATCGTTAAACCCCTTCAAAGCTGCGTCATGCAACAGTCATGTTTTACTAATTCTCCATACTTAACCACAGCATGCATTCATTTCGTAACCCGGCGTCAGAGGTGGGGCAAATAAATCAATTAATAGGCGGGCAGTCGCTCACTGGTTTGCGTAAACCCGCCGTAATTTGATATATGTATGATTTATCGTCGCTATTATGTCTGCATGCCGCGTGCATGTTATTACGAACTGCAGGTGTGGTGGGACAAATAATGCAGAATATGTGCTTCCAAATTATTTTGAAATAGCAATTTTCCTGCGACTTTGCGCTGCTTATTGAGATCAGTCGCATTTGTAAATATAAAATGAAACCAACCGTAGCTGCAGATGAGGTGTTCCCTGAGGGTGTAGGTCCTTAGAGGCTCCGTCGAGGCTTACATCAACGAAACTAGCGCCACCCATTATTTAATTCTTGTACTCCGAAATAACAACAAATTAGAAAAAATCTACAAAGCATTTCGCTAGTAAATGACAGTATTTTTAGTATGACTTTTCATCAGTATCATCATTACAGATTGACAGAACCACTCATTACCGCTAAAAGTATAGTTCTCTTGATTTACCAAATGCAAAATAATAATAAGTAATGCCAAAAATACAACAAGTCATTGACTAATGAAGTAAGACGTAGATTTTTTTCAATTTGAACCTATTTAGTAGTAAAAGAAATAAAATAAGGGCTGGCGCCAGTTGGCTGGTCTAATCGCCTGAACTCGCAATTTTTCTGCGACATTGTCCGAGAAAATTATAGCCTATGTTACCCGCAGATAAATTAGCTTTATATAAGTAAAAGAATTTTGATAATCGGTCCAGTAGTTTCGGAGAATCTTCAGTGCAAACAAACAATCAAATCATTCCTCTTTATAACATTAGTATAGATAGGCTTGTTTCAGGATAGATCGAGCGTTTATTTGCGCGTTTCAGAGTAATATTATGTAAAACACGATTTCATAAATAAATATATTTTAAGAGTCCCACGTGAAGCCGCAATCCCATACAAACGTAGTTTCGTTATAGTTTTACAACAGTTAAGCCAATCTCAATTTTCAACCAAATTTCGTACATGAGACCGCATTAGGCATATTCTTGTTTATAATCAGATTTCAATTTTAAAAACAATACCTAGCTATACCCAAAGTTTCGTATCGAAAACTTCAACTCGCTGTAATTTTGTATAGGTATTGTTTTTAAAATTGAAATCTGATTATAAACATCAGTATGCCTTATCCGGTCGTACGAAATTTGGTTGAGATTGGCTTAACTGTTGTAAAACTAAAACGAAACTACGTTTGTATGGGATTGCGGCTTTACTTGGGACTCTTAAATTTTTGGGGACCGGTGCTGCCATCATTTGAAATAAATTATTTGGAATGAAAACATACTCAAATATCATTTAAAATTTTATTTTGTAAGGTCCTAGATATCACCGGGACGAATGTTAACATTTAACATTCGTTATTCATTAAGTTTAACATTCGTTTGACAACCCAATGGCCGCCGTAGTAGGGGTAGTCCCAAAACAAGATGGCGGGACGACCTGCAGGCTTATTTGCTAACTTTTGACAGCTACGGTGTACATCATTTTCATGGTAACTTCAATATTCATTACGGCTTCGGTATGAATGACTATTTTTATCTATGATATGAAAACCGTAATGGATGCTAAAGTGACAATCAAATCGTTGTTCACCGAGTTAGCAAATCGGCCTGCTGGAAAAGTTCTTGCCTGGCTGGCAAATGATAGCCTTATATGGGGAGGCCTTTGCCCCGCAGTGGGACACAGCAACAATAGGCTAAGAAAAAAAAAGAAAAGATCCTAGATAACTCTTCAAACTATTTTATTTACTACTCTTTATAGTTTTAAGTGGGAACTTGAAGTTACCCTTAGCATGTTTGACAAAAGGGCCTTTTTTTTGTAATGATATCCGTTTTTCTCAAATAATTTATTTTAAATATACATATGTATAGTCTGGCCTTATACTCTAAACCTTTCATAGGTCTTGCTTTAGTTACATGACGGTCCCTCGCATATCTTTTTAACAGGCTTCTTGCAAGGAAATATTTGCTCGTTTGATAAAAACGGTCAATATTGGCCAGGGCCAGACAGTCAGGCAGCCGTCTCAATTCAACACGAAGTATTTGCCTTCGTACAGTGGAATACACTTAAATTCTTATACATACGTCTTTATATATTGCGGGGTAGACTGAGTTGAACGTATATAATGTAAGGATTCGGCAACCCATCACTATTTTGATTTCGCTTTCTACCTTTAATCAAATTCTTATTGTGTCGTGTCAATGTCACAGTTCAAGTCGGTTAAAAAGTCAATCAAAAGAAATGTATTGTTTTTGATGTAACGCCACTTGTCACAAATGGAAGGAAAATTTTCACTGAATACACGTTTCTTTTAATAACCAACCGTGATTGGTCTAAATCATATGGTCCTTCGAGCCGGATAATAAAAGCAACGCGAGTTCTTTAGTAGATACAGTGAAATGGTTTGCTAGCCGTGTCCCAAGCATGCCTTAATGCAAGTTCACATGGACATGCTCTTTTTAGGTTTCCGTAGTAAACAAGGAACCCTTATAGTTTCGCTATGTCTGTCTGTCCGTCCGCAGTTTTACTCAGAGAGTATAAGTACTAGAAAGCTGTAATTTGGTATAAGTATGTATATATTATATTATATATTAATCATGCCAAAAAGAGGTAGATAAAAATCTTGAAAAAAATATTTTTTTTAGGGTAGCTCCCATACAAGTAATGCGATGTTCACTGTTAGATGTTTTTGATCGTTAAACTTTGAGGTACGAGTGTGAACAGTGTGAACTCAAAGTTGTCATTCGCAACTATGGAACCCTACACTGCGCGTGGCCCGACACGCACTTGGCCAGATTTTATTTTTTAGGACGGCAAACTAGCGGGTCTCCTGATGGTAAGTGACCACCGCTGCCCATGGACAACTGCAACACCAAGTCGGGTGAACAAGAGCAACTGAGTCGTTATTTTAAATTATATTTTCCACTAACTTTAGTTTTATGACTCGCACGCTGGGAAATCTCACTCACCTTTTAAACAAAGATGTAGGTGTAAATGAAAGAGTATTTATGTCGCTAGTTTTTTTTATGACCTAGGACAGCTAACAACAAACAAGCGGGTCACCTGATGGTAAGTGATCCTCGCTGCCCATGGACAACTGCAACACCAAGCGTGGACAAGAGCGTTGCCGGCCTTTTATATTTCCCTGTAACGAGCTCCGTGGCGCAGCGGTCAACACGCCGGCCTGTGACACGGATGGTCCCGGGTTCGATCCCCGGACAGGTCAATATGAAAAACGATCTTTTTCAGATTGACCTGGGTCTTGGATGTTTATCTATTTAAGTATTTGTTATAAAATATAGTATCGTTGAGTTAGTATCCCATAATACAAGTCTTACTTAAGAACTTACGTTGGGGCTAGCTCAATCTGTGTGATCTGTCCGTATATATTTATTTATATTTGTAATAGGTGAGACGAGATAGGCCTCCGGATCTCTCACTCACAAGCGTTGCCGGCCTTTAATATTTCCCTGTCAGAGGGAAGAGGAGCCTCGATGGGCTTCCGGCTCTCTCACTCACCGAACGAAGCATAGCAGCTCTGTAGCCCACTGTACAACTCCCCAGCTGCATGCTTGCAAAAAATGCGCTTGTAGGTACAAGGAAATCCTATGCGCTTATCGCGTTCGCTTGCTCACATCCATGTGCGGTGCAAATAGTGATAAATTCTCTACAATGCTAGCAATTATATAACTGTAAAAATGTGTGAATATTTTAAACAATTTCAATACCAAACGTAAAGCAGTCTGAATCGCCGTTGTGGTTATTTATTGAAAAATCCTAAACTTTAATGTGTACGCAAAGTGAAAATCCAATTGTGGTTGACCTGCTTCAGCGCTTAAACCTTGATGTAGGTATACCTATGTCATATACCTACATATTGATATATACCTACACCACAACCAAAGGTATAAAATAAATAACTATCTTTAAACGGTCTCTATATGAAATTAGGGGCTACACTTTCAAGCTGTGTTGTGTCGCTACACTTTCAAGATTTCAAACGTTTATTTAATACCTATACGTTTCTCTAAACACTTATTGATTGTCCTACTTGTGTTTACAATTTTCACAACAAAACAACTTTTGTTGACGTCAATATTTTATTTATGGCTAAGTTTAGGCCGCTTCCAAAGCAGAGTGCAGAAGAAGCGGCAACCAACTGCATAGCGCATTTTCTCCAAGCGACGCGACGTCAACTCACAATTTTAGCTATCCAAAAAAATCTACTTATATATGTGGACTGAGTAACAATATTACAATGATGACAATATTAATAGAAGGATGATTTAGGTCGGTTTATTTACTACGATTTTCCAGCGACATCATTCGCGTTTTTAGCCTCTGTCAGTCGCAGATAAATATGTTTTCTATAGGTGGAAGAATTTTGAAAATCGGTCATGTCGTTTCGAAGTCTCTTTAATGCAAACAATCAAATTTTTCCAATTTCTATTATAATACAAAGTATACACTAAATTGGTTACTTCACTGATTATTCTAACCACAAACGCGATGCAAGGTGATTTGTCAGTTTGTCACATACTACAAGCTTAATATAGATGCTCAAGTTATCTCGTAATTGATTTATTTTATTTTTAAACATTAAGCTATTTGCTTATTCTTCTCATTGAATACATAACAGAAGTCTAAATGGTTTTCTCTGAGATAAAACAGTTGTAATTATATCGTTGATTTATCTGTATTCGGTGTCGTATTAGAATGGGATGTCAGCTCAACGTTGAGTGCAGAAATTAAAAAATATGCATATTTTTTTCGAACTATTTAATTGTAATATATGTATGAGGATCAGAGATAAGTGGAAAGAGATAAGAAAGACCTTGGCCCAGCGTTGGGACGACATTATAACACGGTTTTAAAAAACATGAAGATCAAGTCCGTACACAAATCTACATATACCTATTGTAGTAAATTTAAACAAAAATATTTTTAATATTTTGAATTATTATAAAATGAGTCTTTAAAGTTGGAGGCCACTGAAAGAAGACAGACATAAATCTTTATACCGAGAGTTTTTTTTTTCAAGCATTATTTGCATGCTTCTGAATTAGTTTGTGGGGATGCCCATCGTGCCCGCTATAAGTTCTAGATATGCGACTGCCATGAGGTATAATGACGTGATTAATATAATTAATTTTTCGTTTTACTAGCTTTTGCCCGCGGCTTCGCCCGCGTGATATATAGCCTATGTCCTTCTCAGTACCCTAATTTATGTATAAGCAAAATTTCATGATGATCGGTTCAGTAGATAGAGCATGACAAACAAGCAAAGGCACTTTAGCATTTATAATATTAGTTGGGTGGGATAAATAGCAGGCACAACGACCACGGACAATGCCAAATTCTAGCGACATTACATAGTGTCATCATAGTTTATACATGGTGTCATTTAACGAGTTACATAATTATCTGAGTGATATGATAACGCCGATAACGCTTGCAGTTGATAAGCTATCAGATTTCAAATACGATTGCTATCTGCCGGTGCCGGGAGTGGCAGACGAATCATCGCGAGGTTATGCAGCCGGCTGCGGTGAAGCTAAAAGGGAAGGTTACTACCTAATATACCTATAGACTAGTAGCTTTTGCCCGCGACTTTGTCCGCGGGGAATTCGGTTATTTGTCACCCCTTTCCATCTTTTAGGGGTTGAATTCTAAAAGAGCCTGAAACACTTGTTTACTCATTTATCGATAGGAGTCTGTACTCCTGTGAAGTTTCGGATAAATTAGTTTAACTAATCTCGTTTCGCCATACAAACTTTCAAGCCCTTTTTCACTCTCTTAGGGGTAGAATTTCAAAAACCCTAGGGCACGTAATTGTTTATTTTAATTGTTAACCTAAAAACAAAGTTTCAGGCTTCTAGATCTAAAAATGACGGACTTCCATACAAAATTTAAACCCCTTTTTCATCGGCTTAGGGGGCGAATTTTCATAAATCCTTTCTAAGCGGATGCCTACGTTATTACAACTATATGCCAAACTTCAGCGCAATCCGTTCAGTAGTTTCGGCTGTGCGTTGATAGATCAGTCAGTCAGGTTTGCCTGTTATATATTTATAATAATAATAAAATTGATAAAAAGAAGAAGAAGATTAATATGTACAGTCCGGCAGATAACCCTGCCTTCAAAGTATATTTGTAGGTTATTATCTCTGTACATGTCAGGCTTTTTAATCGACACCGCCCTGCCGATTTAGTAGCAAGTCTGTGCGTCTTTTGGAGGCTGCATTTCGGGGAGTGTGCAAAGGAACTGTACGATCTAATTCCCCCTGCACCATTCCATCTTCGGACGACACGACGTGGGCAGGGATTACAACCACATAGGTCGATATTCCTGCTCATCGCATAGATTCGTCTCCTCCGTTATTATTCGAAATTCCCTCCCCGCATCGCTGTTTCTCGACTTGTACAACTTACGGATTTTCAAGGCAAGAGTGGAATAGGCATTTTTTAAGTTTGGGTGTTGGTACACGTTATATCCTCCTTCCTACCCTATACCTCATACTAGGCAAGATAAAGGTTGAACGCATTCAAATTATTCGTAAAAAATATGTGTACATTCATTCATTCATTTCAAGCCATTAACTGTCCCACTGCTGGGCAAAGGCCTCCCTCCATTTTTTCCATTCGGTCCGATCTAGGGATAATTTCTCCAGTTGTCGTGTACATGTCAGACTTTTTGTTCTTTAACAACAACAAAAAATATTGCTATCTGCGGGCGAGGCTAAGGCCTCCGGGTAGCAGTTTTATGAGGTGTCAAATCATTATATAATATGCACGGGCTGGGAGCGCAGAGGGTGGCAACACCTCACCAAATTAAATACGTATTATGAAGATAGGAGTCGTCAAATGAAAAAGATAAATAAGTCTTGTAAATCATCCTCATAAAAACGAATGAAACCACAAATACGAAAAAGAGAGACTGCAAGATAGTGCATCTTCACTTCATTACGTACGTACATTTTAATACGTCAATTAAAACCCACCTGGACGTAACGGTCGACCCATCACCTGGCAACCCAGTTCCACGGTTAAGGAAGGAAGTGCGGTTTATGTACGTACATGTGCACTTATGAAGAGACTGGGTCTTGCGGTCGGAGCATAGCCTGCCTACGCACACTGTACAAACGCAACGTATTTGGTATTTATTACTATGACCAAATACCCCTCCCCTACATCTGAGTTTTCCGATTGCCCTCAGGTGTGTTGGAGCCCGGGGTCCGATGTAATTGACTGTATTTATATTGTTGTATAATGTAATCTAGCAAAGTTTTCATGGCCAGTCGTTTGCTTGACACCATGCCACGCTAATTGCGTGAAGCTTATTCTACAACATAACGTTTCCTCAACTCAAATCTGTAGTTTTTGAATCAAAAATGCGAGTCTGTGTTACAAGCTTTTAATAGCTTTACGGCATCATACACTTGAGTATTTATAGTTATACTAGCAATTTTCCCGCTTCGTTCGCGAAAATTATAGCCTATGTCACCTGCAGATAAATAAGCTTTTGAAAAAAAGAATTTTGAAAATCGGTTGGTTTCGGAGCCTATTCAATGCTAACAAACAGTCAAATCTTTCCTCTCTATAATATTAGTATTGATTGATTTTAACTTGCCATTACAATATGTTCCTGTAAAAAGATCTTATCTACGTCGGCAGATGAAAACCGATCGATTAAATAAAGGGCTTCTTTTTACCTTTAAAGATACGAAACCCTAAAAAAACTCGCGACTGTTATACGTATTACTTATATTCGGTGTACGTATGTAGGTATTTGGTAGGTATGGACGTACAATGTAGTTGCGGTTGACGTTGCGTGATGAGGTTTGTCGGCCGCCAACTCATTGACGTTTAGTACGGCTTCCGAAGCAATTTGTTGACGAAAGCACTCGCAATTTGTTGACGAAAGCATTCGATAAATATTGTATAGGCAATGCAAAGATGACGCCTTATAACAGTCGTTATGTCAGATGCCTTTAGGCGTGCGACTGTGGAGACTTCTTGTCAATGAGCCACCTTTTGACGTGCCCTGAATGGTCACTGTAGACATATTGACTTCAAGTAGGTGGTTGCTTGCCGCCGAGTGGTTCCCGGCAGAGTGGTATAGGGCCCCTCCAAGTCTTCACGTGGATGTCGTAGAAGGCGACTTAGGAAACACAAGCTAAACAAAGCTCGTGACTATCAATGCTCTGGCTAATAATGGCTCTGGTAGTACAGAAAGGGTCGTACACCTGCAGTTGAGACTAAAAAAGTCCTGAAGATTATGATGATGAGTGACTGTAGAGTAGTGTAGAGACGTCCAGTCAATGAGCCACCTTTTAACGTGCCCTTCACTGCACCCAAAAATACTTCGAGGAGGCGGATATACAGTATACGCAATACCTTACAATCATTCTCATTTATGTTTTTTTGATTTTCGTGTGTGTTAGTGGCCAATACTGGTGTTAGATTTCCAAGTGGCCTTAAGGAATTCACATTATCATTTGTGAAAATTTTAAGTTTCTACCTATATGGTTCAATAGAAACTGCCCTGAGACTGACGGACGAGCAGCGGTGGCTTAGAAATATAGTTCCGTTTTTACCCTACGGATACGGAATCCTAAAAAGAACAAGCATAGATCAAAACCTCAGATCACACTGAGATCAAAACACTACATGTTTGACTCGTGTGAAACGAGTAAAACAAATGACATGTCGGGCACCATGTCAAGGAAGCGTAAAAAAAAATTAACTTTTGTGAATTTGTATTATACCATGTTTAGGTACGTCACAGATTTAAAACTACTACTGTGTGTCGGGCCTCGCGCAGTGTAGGGTTCCGTTGTTGCACGAACATTATATGAGTTGGTCGACTACAGCTCTTTGACTGGAACCCAACTTACCTTTTAATGTCGTTATAATATAGCTATTGCCCTGATTTTTTATTATGTATCTATAAAAACTACTTAGTCTGTCGGGATGGGATCACTTGAGTGCAACAAAAATTTGCGCTTTAAGGCTTAATATATCAAATATTGGATCCCTGAATCGAGAAAATGGTGTTTAGACACTCGCAATATTTTTGAAATACCTATCCCAAGACACCCTAAAGCAAGGGTTTGATGAGAAAAAAAGACACCCTACATTTATGAAAAGAACCCTTATATACATATAAGTATTTTTTTACCAATTTTTTTGTAGGCGTGATTAATACAAATATACCCCTGCATAATAAAAGCTTCCTAGGACTTATAGTTTCTTAGCTAAAGCCGACAGGTGAAACTATAAGGGTTTCTCGTTCACTACGAAACCCTAAGAAAGGATTATTTTATAACCGTTTTCTCTTTGTTTTATATACATCTTCATAATAAAATATGCATTAAGATTATGTTATATGATTTTTAATAAAACCCGTTTCTTTTTTACTACAACAAAGATAGCCTTTTTCTAATAACGGTGAAAGTGTGTTTGTTATGCTTTCACGCATTAAACTGCACCGGTCTCCAAGAATTTTCCATAACATGCGTACAAAATTGCAGTTCTTGTTACCATGGTCGAAAATCGTATGGCAAAATTTTACAGACGTAGCGAAGGCGAAGTACATAAGTACTTTACTATCATCGTCCATGCGTGCGTGGAATTAACCATGCATCTATATTATGGAAGATAATGGAATAAATAATGCATCTCTATGGAAGGTATCGTAATCTGCTTCTGTCTAAATCTATATGACATAGCTTGACGACTGCTACTCTTATGTCTCCTCTGTACAGTTGCCGATGATGGTCGAAATTCGTATGGCAAAATTTAAACGGACGTAGAGAAGTACATTATAGTACTTTACTATCATCGTCCATGCGTGCATGGAATAAACAATGCGTCTCTATGGAAGATATCGTAGTCTTGGTCTAGATCTATCTGACATATTTTGACGACTGCTACGAGGCCATAACTCTTATGCCTCCTATACACAATCGCCGATGATCGTCTTTCATCGTGACGATTCATAATACATTGCTTTTTAACTCACAAAAGGATTTGAGAGCTTTCGATATAACGCAGCAATGTAAAATGAATCGCCGCGACGACAGCCGATGGTCAGCGATCTCGGAGGAGGTATTAGATAGGCAAGTCACAAGCTCTTGATGCCAATTTGCCTTATAACTTAAAAATACGCCGAATTTTGTACCATATTCATGTATTGTTAATTTTCTTTACCAGCTTGTTTATAAATGCTTGACGGGAAACGAGTAGACGAGCCACCTGATTCAAAGTTGTTATCATCGTATGGACCCATGGACATATGCAACACCCTGTGCATGTAGGTGTAAATTTTTCTGGAGACATCGGAACTCAAACAAATTTCGCTCGCGCACCGATCTAACCCAGTAAATATTCTGATATCTATGGCAACACCAGAGGGGGTGCTGATGCGTTCCTGACTCTTAAGATATGTAAACGCCTTTTGAAGGACCCCAACTCATTGCACGCAGGGAAAACCTCGGGAGGAGATTCCACAATACAGCTAATCATATTCCTCTTACTTCCAGGTGGGAAGGTACGCGTTCGAAGACCACACGCCCCCGAACATAGAGCTGATACAACCCTTCTGCGAAGACGTCCACAAATGGCTCAGCGAAGACACCAGAAACGTCGCCGCTGTACACTGCAAGGCTGGAAAAGGCCGCACCGGTAATGACCTATATTTATTTAACTTAGACTTCGTCCGCGCTTATTATAGCTATATAAGCTTTCTATAGGTGAAATCTTGAAAATCGGTCCATTAGTTTCGGAGCCTTATTCAATGCAAACAAACAATAAAATCTTTCCTCTTTAAAATATTTGCATTGAAGTATTCATAAATCATAATCTTCCCCAACGAGAAAAACATAAAGCAGTTCTAAAAAATCGATAATCTTTCGTAGAAGACAAGGAACCCTAAACTGCGCGTGGGCCGACACGCTCTTGGCCGGTTTTTATTCATAAAACGCGACAGCAAGTGAACATATACACGGCTTCTTTCTTAGCAACATTGTTAACGTACTTTAGCATTAAAAGCTTTGCCGTGTAATCGTGTCTACATACATGCTTATAAATGACGCTTTTAGTCATCTGTCAAACAAATTTAAAGTACCTTGGGTGGAGCGGACTTGGATTATAGAAGAATGGCGCATATATTCGTATGTGTGACACATTATTTAAAGGAATAGTTTGGAATCTCTAAAAATTTTCGCATCCAAAACTATTAAGCGCGTTTGGTCTGCCACGTTGCCATCATCATAATCTCAGCCGATATTCTGCCCACTGCTGAGCATAGGCATATATATCTTGGTATCCGCCATCCATCTCGATCCTGTGCTGATCTTATCCACGAGCGACCCGCGACTTTGACCATATCATCAAACCATCTCATAGGAGGACGAACACTTCTTTTAAGTACCTGTTCTAGCCCACCATTCGGTTATTCGGTTACGCTGCCGCTCCAACAAAATTGTAAGAGACGTACACTCGTCTACTTTATAGTCATGGCAATTAAAATAGGGTGGGACGCAAACACAATTCTGATTCCACTTTCAGCACACCCGGCTAGGTGACAGCTTCAGGCTGACAATAAAACGTATTTAGCATAATCGCGTAACAGGCAGAAACTCTAGCAACAAAGGTTAAGGTTGGAGATGACACGTGGAACGTTATTGCCTATTGAAACCGTCTCATTCAAACAAAAACCCACCCAAAAGCTGGAGTAGTAATTGCGAAATCTCTTTACAGCGCATAATTGAGGCATAAACGTCGCCCCGCTTTCACGCAAAAGTCGTAAATTTCAAAAAAGGGATCCATTGAAACGGTCGCTTTTTGTGTCGAACCCATAGGGATAAAATGTGGGGCTATGTGACTGTAAATAAGCATGCTGGACGGCGATCCTCGGCCCGGACTTTTATAATGGTGCTACAATTTTTATAATTAAAGCTTTCTTTCAAAGTCATGAATGCCGCTTGCAGCGTTCACATTTTTTGTCCGCCATTGTAGCGGGGATCGTGACTCGATGTTTAACAATTATTGGTCGGGCTGAAAGGAGGAATCGACGTCCTGTTCCATTCAAGGTGGTATTAATGGGGTACTGCATTTACATATTTTCATTGCACAATGCGTTTCTCGGTTGAATTTCTTGGGCTTTGTTACGATTTGAAGAGGTTCCATCTGAGGCACCATGGAGATTTCTTCAAAGAAGCTAAACGTAATACCAAAGACAATATAATACTAACGTAATAGACTGCCCACCTCATACAAAAATTTTGGACCAAATTAAGGTTGCGAAAAGCAGGCGAATGTATGGCGCAGGAGAGTTGCTTGCTACTCGATACTAGATGGCGGTAATTTGCGTTAGCCTATAACTTACTAAATATACGGTGTCATTTTAAAATATTATGCCTAAAATATTGTTTTGATTTTTAATAAGATATATTTGTGATGCATGTTTTTATATTCTCATAATACGGTAGATACAATGTTGTGTAGTTTCGAGTGGCGCCATCTATGCGAGTCTCTGAGAACAAATCATACGATTAAAGCGTTGAGACCACATGGTAATACTTAGTTATTTTTGTATCTCCTTTGGAGTCACGGGTGTCCACCACAGTCCTTTTGGAGGCTTGCGTGGAGATATAAATCCAACACGTAGAGCGTAGAGGCCGTTCGGGGAAGTTGATGTAATGTAGGTCTCTAGCCAGAACCCCATTCTGGAAATACTAACATGTGATATGCCCTTGAACAGGGCTTGGCCGGAGGAACTATTGCATTTTAATAGAGAGATAGTTATTAAAATAAACAATTACTAAGTTATTATTATTTAATAGTAGTTGTAAGAAGTTATGCCAATGTTTGAATATTTTAAACTCTACATGCGTAAATTACGAAATGGATTTCAATGAAGCATCATTTTTTAGTACGAGCTTTTGGTCGCGACTGCGTCCGCGATTATCAACCTTGTTTTGAGATAAATATGTAGTAAAATATTCTTAGTCATAGTATGTCAAATCAGGACTTGCTCTTTCTGAATTCCAAGTTTCACCTAGTTCAAGTGTTGAGTCGCAGTTGAGTAACAAACATCCAAACATATAATTTTTTCTCATTAATTATATTAGTGGGATACAATGCGTGTCTTCTAATGGAAAACGTCGCGAGCTCAATTTAAAGAATTTTTTATGTTTAAGATATTTTTACCAAAAAACAAAAACCGACTTCAACCCTATCCATTTGTTCGAATAAGCATAAAAATATAATGGAAATAAGTGTAAACCGAACGGCGTCTTTGTAAAATTATTTTTGGATTTTATGTATTTTTTCAAAAAGTGCTCGACACATTTCAAAATAAATATTTTAATGGGACCATCTGTATATCAGCCAGACCATAAGTATTATCTATCAAACAAAAAAAGAATTTCTTAAATAGGCGTAGGCGTCTTTGAGAAATCGGGGAACATACATAAAAAAATAAAGATTACGACGAATTGAGAACCACCTCCTTTTTTAGGGTTCCGTACAAAAATTGAAAAACGGAACCCTTATAGGATCACTCGTGCGTCTGTCTGTCCGTCCGTCCGTCTGTCACAGCCGATTTTCTCCGAATCTACTGAACCAAATTAGGTGAAATTTGGTAAGATGGTGTAACCCTATGACCCAAACACGGATGTGCAAAGTAAATAAAGTTTTTTTTGAAATGTCATTTCAAGTCAATTTGAATTGTCAAGGGTCATTTTCAGGGGCCAAACCTTACTGTGTCATATATCAAATGAAAGGGCTCATTATGAGGATGTCAAAAATATTTTTTTTTGTTCGGGTAAAATCAATACTTTTGATTTTATTCACGAAAGAAGGCAAAAATTGACCATTCCCCCCCCCCCTGATCTCCGAAACTACTGGGCCGAAAATTTTGAAAAAAATATAAAATATAGTTCATTCCCTGAAGATTACAGGAAAAATAATAAGAATTCTATCACTTGAAAATTAAGTGGTAAACTCACAATAATAAGTTAATCTAGGGAAATAGTTCACTTAAACACCACTAGATGGCGCTAGTCAATTGAATAAAATATTTTTTGCACATTGTGTGTGTGTTCACGAAGCATATTGTACGGAACCCTCATTGCGCGAGTTTGACTCACACTTGGCCGGTTTTTTTGAAGTGGGTTTAAAAGTTTCGAAAATACCTTAAATAGGCAGGACAAAATAATTATATGGCTTTGATATGGCCCTTGGCCAAAGTTCAGGTATTGATTAAATTTTCCTCATTGCGTCATTACGAGCTCTTTAAACTTAGAAGTTGGTTATGGTTTCTAGGCACTATGGTGTGTTGCTACCTGTTGTACAGCGGGCAGAAGGCGACGGCCGACGAGGCGCTACAGTTCTACGGGACGAAACGAACACACGACGAAAAGGGTAAGTTTTGCGGTAGTATGTCTCTCCTCTAAGATCTTTATGGCCCTCTAAGTTTTAATGAACAAATGTTAAGAATTAAAGGTATGTATATTTTGATCTCGTGTTATGGACATGGGAACTACACGATGTTATATTTCTATTATAGAACATTTACGTAGCGCCGCGAGTTTATTATAATTTTCGTATTATCCTTCCTACTGATAAACACATACACATGTTTATACATGTTACAATAACTATTTCTGGCAATTCGAATTTTTGATTCGCTATAGCTACGCAATTGATTTTGTGGTTAATCACTCAAATAATGTAATTTATACTATAACTGATACGCAATAGATATATAGCTTTTTTATATTTTATTCCTACATTTTATGTTTATAATTTGTATAATATTAGTTCATCATCATCATCATCATCATTAGTAGTTATAACAGGGAAATAGGCAGGTGGTATATTTTTTTTCGTGTTGCTATAGAAAGACCGCCCAAAAAGAAATATTATTAGTGAATACCATACATTTGTAAACAAAAGATTCCCTTAGATATAAAATGTATAAATTCATTTGTTTAGACGTTATGAAAGAATTGTCGTGTCATGTCCTATGTATTTTGTACGGGTGGCGTGTTTTTTTTAATGAACGACGTAGCTAGCTCCAAGGGAGTTTTTACTACTTCACTGGATGTTTTGAGGTGAGAGCAGAGTGCCCTCAACCTGTAAGGCGAACATCACCAGAGGGCTCCCAAGAGGGAAGGACTTTGGGCGTTGCCTGTGTGCGCAAGGCTTAGAGAGACGGCAAACTCGGGTAGCCTAAGAACTTTGTTTGCCATTTATACAAAGCACCACGGTTCCGAATCTGGTTCTGGTTGGCTAGCTGGAGTTCACGCCCCAGCAAATCACAATGTATTATATAGGCAGACTTGAAGGTGCAGGGGGCGGCAGGGCCTCAATAGGGGTGATTCAACCCGTCGATATGAAAATTTTTTCTACCATGAACCACCAATGCTGGAAACAAAAAAAAATACACTTTCATATAAAAATATTCCAACCGTGTGGTTCCCGGCAGAGAAGAATAGGACCACTCCAAATCTTCCCGTGGATGTCGTAAAAGGCGACTTAGGAAACTCAACAAAGCTTATAAACATCAAAGAGACCTCTCCAACCCGTCTGGCCAGCGTGGAGAGTGTAGGCCAAATCCTCTGACAGCTCTGGCAGTACAGAGAGGGTCGTGCTCCTGTAGTGGAGAGTAATAAAGACCTGATGATGATGATAAAAATATTCAGCCGCCCGGTCAATTTGTAGGGAAATGTCAATTGTTTTTCTTGGTTTCAGATAAGTTGTTCATATCGTCGGCCAGAATAAGCCCTTTAAACGTCCAACGCAAAAATTTCGCCATGTGTAAATAAGGATACAGTTCATACACGTGCGGAACTGGGTGTTGTTAGTTTATACAAGCATCTTGTCTCATATTGCAGCATTATTAGGTTACCCAAGGAAGTGTATCGGGTGACAAGGATACTCCTATCTGATACGTATTGTGTTTGATAAAACGTGATGTGATCTTAATACCTACACGTAGTCTTACCTACTGTTCGGATTTTATATTTTTAGGGCATTGCGCTTGCTTTATATTTGACAAGCTTTAGTAGGAGGCTTTGCTCCTAATGAATAAAAAGCAACTGATGTTTGAATAGACAGCCTCCGTGGCACAGTGGTTAACATGCCTGCCTGCGACACGGATGGTCCCGGATGATGATTATACAGTAGTATGGATTTTGGGTGATATATTGTTTCTTCTCTGCAGTGGTCGGTTCCGAAACGCTAGTAGTCTGTAGCTTTCGAACAATAATCAATAAAATGCATTTTACTTAATAAGATAATTTCAATGTGATTTGACGTAAAATAGTGTCTAAATGGGCTGTATTTTCTGAATAAACTTTTTGAATCTTTGAATAATCATACAACAAGAATATATAAATCAACAAGAACAGTCTTGTAGAATTATAATAGTACTGATGTTACACAGCAGTAATGTTAGCGGGTGTTATGTTGCAGGGGTGACGATACCGTCGCAGCGGCGCTACGTGGAGTACTACGCGGCGTTGCTGAGCTCTGGTTTGCAGTACACGGCCACGAAGGTGTTCATCCGCGAGCTGGTGATGTCCCCGCCGCCGCAGCTCAACGGCGGCGCGTGCTCGCTGGAGCTCAGCGTGGCGCAGGCCTCGCCGCCCTTCAAGGTGACGGCCGCTTTTCTAGTCGCCGAAGTTAGTATCCACTTAGCCCGCTTGGCTTGGGGGACGCGGCGGCGTGCCTAGCAAGTATCACGTTGATTGCTGCCCTCCAGACGCACGCGCTTGCGATCACACTAGATAGTTCAGTAAGGCGTAAGCCGAGCTTTGCATTTGTGTGAGTAATCACCAAAAGTAGAGTCAGACAAAAAACTTTTAAAAATAAATGTTATTATGTATCGTTTAAATTACATAATATTTATTTTACTTGGCTATTTAAAGGTTTTCGATTTCTTCGTTTACTTGTGTTTGCAGTGATTTCACAAATAAATTGAACACAAGAACAAATTATTAAGAATAAAACACGTCACGCTGCTACCAGTACAAGGGTGAAGTGTGATAGGTGCGCGACGGAGATGCGCCGCGCTGTAGGCTGAAGTCACACCTACACTATCTATGTGCACTCACACAAATGCAAAGCTCAGCTAAGGCCTCGCGAACTGTAGTAGCGTTTCATACACGCAACGAAGGTTTTCAGAATAGATTTTTCCCCCAGGTGGCTACACTGTGTCGAGAAGTATTTTTGTCAGCTGCATGTCAAAATCCACCAATCATGTTTAATCGTCAATTTTATGATTGGTCGATTTTGACAGCTCGACCTCTCGACACAGTGCCGTCAGCTGGGGGAAAAATCAGTTCTGAAAACCCTTATTGCGTTTTGCGCGATGCCGGCTAACGCTAAGATTAATAATTCAGACGCGCGAGTCGTTTCGGTCGTCGGTTGAAACGCGCTGGTCAATCGGCTTCACTCTGAACCCAGCGCTATAGAGCAGGGACATGACTGTCGCTCGCGCGCTTCTAGAGACGCCTTTTCGACACATTTCATACGAAACAAGCAATTTAGGGGCGGAAACGTTTATTTAGATTTTGAGCAACTTAATAATTGTAAAAATGCAAATATTTCGCTATTTTCTATTGTATAGGATACATCAGCATTTTATTTATTAACATTTTTACTGTAGTTATGATAGCACATAAGACAGCACTTTGGGGCATTATTACGTTTTTTGAGCACGAACTGACAGGCCGAATATACGACTTTCGCCTACTAGCTGGGCGCGGGCTGACACGCGGTATTATAATAACTTTCCACTCTAGTAGGGCGCGGGCGACATTTCGTGCTCTGTTTATTACGCAAGCTCATTTAGCTGTTTTGAATTTGTCAGCAATAAGGAAAGCTCTTCAAAGCTAACGTAAACATTGGTATCATTTTCGCAATTGTTTATTTTACGAAATGTTTTTGACGTCGTCACCATGCAAACCGCGTCCCCCATGTCATCAAAAATAAGCCAAGCTTAAACTTCCAATGCTGCTTACGTTGGTTGACCTCATATATGGGCCCGGTTCTTGGAACATGACGCCCGCGACGCCGTTTATATCGCATTATCATAATATACCAAGTGTAAATATACAATGAGATTAATTTTCAAACAAACTGCCGACTGGAACATCGTTATGTTGGAACGACAATTTTTTTTTGCAATTCCAGCATTTTTTTATTCTTAGCCTATTGTTGCTATGTCTCACTGCTGAGTGATGGCCTCCCCCTTACTTTTCCACACGTATCTGTCCATTTTTTTTGCGATTCCAGCATAGGCAAAGTTTTTTATATTGTTGAGCTGAGTGGCCCTTCAAAAGAAAAGTCGAGGGTTAATTTACAACCGGTATATTATTAGTCGAATTAAGCAAAATTAAAAATTCTGAAAATAACCCACGACACAACATTGTTTTGCACTAAAATTGTGGCGCCCCCTGGTGAGTTACAGCCATGACACCTGTCTAAGAACATGAATTCATCAAACACAAACCCGTTATTGAAAACCGCATCAAAATCGGATCATTAGTTTAGAAGATAGGTTTGAACATTACTTTGCACAAACGCACACACAAACAAACATCTCTCACCCTAAACACATATACCTGCTCCGTTCCGTCGTGGGTAAAAACAGTGTCGAGCGTATTGCACTGCGAGTCTCAAGGCGTCGCGGTAGTACTACTATTCTACTCTTGTAGAATCAAACTAAGCTGCGTCATGCATGGTTCTCGTTGACAGCACGTGTTACACAGTCGCGTTAACATAAGGAGTCTCCACACTATCGACGTGGGGTCGGCTTTACCCTGTCAAAAAAATCCTTTATACGTAACTAGCATCCTTCCCCGGCTGCGCCCGGGCATGTATTATACCTATAAACCTTCCTCATGAATCACTCCGTCTCTTGGTGATTCCACATGAAAACCGCGCTGTAGTTTTAGAGTTTATCGCGAACAGACAGACAGATGCGGCGGAGGACTTTGTTTAATAATATGTAGTGATAGTGATGAGAGTGACGCTAATCCTATTCGTATCCGCTCCAAGCAGAAGACTCGACGCGACTACGGCATGGCACCACACCCTTATTCCGTAGACATAAAGGCTTTTATGACCGGCTAAAGCCGATTCCACGTCGATGGGGACTCCACATAATCTGTGGGGGAATCCCTTAGCCGATGATGTCCGTTGACAAATTCATCGAGCGATCGCCTATTTACTGGGCAACATCTGTGAAGACGGAAGGGGTTTTCATCTGCTAAGTTGATGCGACAGTGTAGTCTCTGCTCGTAGTGATCTTCCTATGGGTGTAAAGTTCGACGACAGCGGCAAGCGTCGCGCATTTTTGAAATGGTGGAATTTTGATCGTTTTGAAAGGGGTGTTTCAGTCCATTGATATGAATACCTTTTCATATGCGCCCAACGATAGAAACTCAACAAAAACTCCGGTCAATTTGTATGGGAATGACATTTTTCTTAGTTTCCAGCAATATAGGAAAAGTTGTTCATATCGACAGGTTTAATCACCCCTTTTAGCGCCCAAAAGAATAAAAAATTCCAAATGTAACGCCGCGACCAGTGTCGCTGTCATTTCATATACAGTGCGCGACACTTACCCCTGTCATCGAACTAGAAAGTCGACGGTTACGTCTTCTAGAAACACCGCCTTTACGCACGGCTCACAATACAGCGTTCTACTTCAATACACATACACAAAATGTCCCTGACATATTAACAAACACATAATGGGAGCTTTAAATATCTGTGATGAGAATGTTAGAACCGTAGTGCCGTTGAGTGATTTTCCAGCAGTGTGTAGAATCAGATTTACCGATCTGTTATAAACTAAGCGGAGTGTACTAGTTTCACAATATACAACGCTTGAAAGATATATGCGTGATAAATCGTACCACATACTCGTGGTGATGTTATGCATAAACTCATTTCAATCCATTCAGTGGGTTTCCAAGAAATCTATATTATATCAGCTGTTTTGAACCATTTTTTGATAATACTTACACAGTTTTGCATCAAGGTTCATTGACTACATAATAGGTACCTAAAATTTGCAGCTGCAGTTGATACAAGGTTGATACGATTTGTTTTAACTGATACTTGGTGAATTATGTTACATGAAAATTATAACTTGGTAAACTTTGGTTTCTGGACTGTTATATATCTAGTATAACTAGTGGTTTGATTTATAACGCATCTGTCTGTTACATATTGCATTTGTTCCAAACTGAATTAAATTAAGCAGTGGCACTTCGGATTTAGATTTTAGTCACATGTATTGTATAATATATAATAATATAATATAATATACGGACATATCACACAGATTGAGCTAGCCCCAAAGTAAGTTCTTAATAAGACTTGTGTTATGGGATACTAACTCAACGATACTATATTTTATAACAAATACATATATAGATAAACATCCAAGACCCAGGTCAATCTGAAAAAGATCGTTTTTCATCTTGCCCTGACCGGGGATCAAACCCGGGACCATCCGTGTCACAGGCCGGCGTGTTGACCGCTGCGCCACGGGTTATGATCTAAAACGAGCAACAGCTCATACTGGTGCATTTTATATCCTATCCAACCTCTAGTAACGCAGTTTCACTGGACTCTTTATAGACTTTAGATTTTGATACCTATTAAGTCTTTACTTTACAATCGCTGAAGATCGGCTGTTATTGCGACAATTATCTGTGCATTGCTGATTAATTTACAAAAGTACTTGAAGTTTCCTATCCAACGCAGCAATGTACATTGAACTGTCGCGATGATAGCTGATCATCGGCGATTGTGAGAGGAGGCAATAGATAGAGATGTTGTTTTGTAGAACCTCCCTGCTTATTCCTTAGTCTTTGATTCTTGATAATTTGTATAGTATTCTTAGATGATTCAAAGATTGCAGACGTAGTTGCTATTGGTAGCTTCAAAAATGAAATGTCAACAATTGTAATAATTTAGAATGCTTGTTGTTAGTTGTAGTATGTACATATAACTAAACGAAGGACGTAACGCCCTCTGTGTATATTTGCAATGCAATTCCAGGTCGTAAGAAACGTCGTGGAAACGACAAAGATGATCCCACTTGCAAACGCAAGGTGTCTCCATTTGAAATAAGTCATTTGAATGAGATACTGTAGATAACTCTTTAAACTATTTTGAATTACTGTTTACAATTTAAAGTGAGAAAGTGAATGTTTTCTTTGCGTTTTTGTTTGCTTTGCAGAACATTATTTCAAATGATATCTTCCATTTCTTTCAAATGATTTATTTCAAATAGGGGCGAAAAAATCATATTTCACCTCAATAGAAATCCGGCTTTAAGTACGTTATAATTTTCGTTACGTTCCGTTAAAATTTCGTCGGATTCGCCGACTAGTTTCGGTATATTAAAGTGTTGGACACATAGGAACGGCGTAAGACGAGGACGGGGCGCGGGCAGGGCGCAAATGGGGCGCCGTCGTGATGCTCGCCGCTCGGTAGTTGAGGGTGATGTGACAGTTTCGCCCGTCCTCCGTCCGCTCGCGCTTGTGCCCCGTCCGTTCTGTGTGGTTTTACCATAGGGCGCAGACCCGTCGCAGACGAGTAAGCGTCGTGTCTGTGCCCTGTCTTTTCTGTTCTCGCGGAGGAGACGTAAGTCTGCACCCCGTCCTCACCCTACGTCTTTTGTATGAGTCCTTCGTTTAAGAGTGTTGACAACAGCCAGTATGGTCGTTGGTTCTAACAGTGATGGGTTGCAGGCGCCGGCGGGCTGCCACTCGGTGGAGGGCGTGGGCGCGCGCGTGCGCGTGTGCCTGTCGCACTGCACGCCGCTGCGCGGCGACGTGCGCGTGGACGTCTACAACAAGCCCAAGATGATGATGCGCAAGGAGAAGCTGTTCCACTTCTGGTTCAACACCTTCTTCGTGTGCGCCGAGCTCGGCGCCACAAGAGTGCCCGCGCCGCCTGACAGTCAGTATACATTACTTTATATGGGATTTTATTTTGCATTCACAATGCTATTTTACCTTATTTATTAAATAAAGAAAATAAGAAATGGAGAAAAAATTCTGCCCGCGTGGAATTTTTTCTCCATTTCTTATTTTCTTTATTTAATAAATAAGTCAGTATACATTTTTATTTTTGAAATGAAAACCTTCTTTAGCGGCGCTTTGCACTCTTTGTGATGGGGAAAAAATGTTAAACTTGGGACCGATCACGTGACCGTCAGATAGAAATTTCATAAGACGGCGCAGGGCGCTTGCGCGAATGTGCGTGTGTGTATGTGTTACAGCGTGCTACGCACATCCATGGATGGTGACTGCTTTTAGCAAAGGTGTTAAATTAATAAGTGATAGTATTTAAGTTTTCACTTCTGCTGGCACTCCCGGAGTACAACCCTTTTTTTTTGTATGACTTTTACACATGACGTATTCAACCAATATTTTTTTCTGTGTGTCTTTTACATGTCACGTCTTTAACCCATTTTTTGTCTGATTTTTACACGTGACGTATTTAGCCAGTAGTGTGTTAGTGTTCAAAGTTCCCAACCCTCCAGCTGTCCGGGGGACTCTGGTAATAGTAATAACGCTCCGACCTCCCGAAGAACAATAATTTCTCCGGTTTTTCTAAAAATTATATCCATTCTTCGCTATCGCTCTTGTTTTTATGATGAAAAACCAACAAAGGAAATTAACAAAGAAAAAATTAGATTTACTTAACACCAACAGGCTGATAAATTGCTTCCACAAGGTGAAAGAATTTTATAAATTGGTCCAGTAGTTCCGGAGTCCATTCAATGCAAACAAATAATCAAATCTTTCCTCTTTACTTAATAATGTTAGTTAGTTAGACAAACAATCAAACCTTGTCGAGCTTCGTGGCGCAGCGGTCAACACGCCTGCCTGCGACACGGACGTCCCGGGTTCGATCCCCGGTCAGGTCAAGATGGAAAATGATCTTTTTCAGATTGACCTGGGTCTTGGATGTTTATCTATATAATAAGTATTTATTATAAAATATAGTATCGTTGAGGTAGTATCCCATAACACAAGTCTTACTTAAGAACTTTTGGGGCTGGTTCAATCTGTGTGATTTGTCCGTATTTATTTATTTATTTATTATTTATTTACTTTTCTCCTTAAATTTAGTTAAATTTGAGTGAGAATAGAAGAATTCGGATCATGTAATCGACAACAAAGCACTGTTGTCAGCGTGACAAACCGATTGGTTTTGAAATATTTTCTATAGTAAATTAATTTAACACATTGAGCAATTTTATGCAACTATTCGTTGTTATTGCGTCAGTTAATATTCGACACGGTATATATCACATTTTCTGTATATATATTTTTTTTATAGATAATCTTATGAGCCCGTTTAAATTATAAAAATTGTTTTGAGGCGTTTAAATATTGAATGGTGGAGTGGAAGCCTTTGTGTTCGATTCTGACTCGCACTCAGTGGCGGCCGCTCCTTCAGTGCACTCGTGCACTGCACTACCAGATTTTTATGTATTTCCCAATTTTTTTTCGACACAACACAATTATTATTTATCCAAAAGTATGTAACTTTAATTACACACTGAAGAAGAAAATATTTTCAAACAAACTTGATCTTTATGACCTAAAATTTAAGACTCATTTTAGCTAAACCAAAAATTGGGCGAGCGCTTTCAAAGTGCGCACGAAGCGTCTCCATAGAAACTATATGGAATGAGACAGAAATGCTCCGGCAGGTGAAACGGAAGATGATCCGTACTCAATGTATGAGAAAAATTGAAAAATCGGGTCGGCGCACGAGTCCCGAATACTCCCGAACGGGCTCGCTCGGGCGGCATCGGCCGGGGTGTCTCGCTCGCTCGTTGAAGATTTTTGTTGCGAAGGCGTGTCCTTGACCTTACTCAAATCAGTTTGTTTGTTTTATTTCGCACCTGTGACACGGTGTGATAGATAACGCGCGCGAAATTACCCAATTATTCATAGTTATGGTTTTCTACTTTGTGTTGTGTGTGCTTCAAAGTGTAGTGGTTGAAAGTGGCTTCAAAGTGTGTTGTTAATGGGATTATTTGAACAAGAACTAATAAAGAAAATAGGCTATGGCTTATTTAGGCGGTATGCCGCCTAATCTGTTTTTTGAAACCATCTTCTTGTGCTTTTCAACCTGAATTAGTTAAGTACCTATTAGAATATTCATTAGCGCGCAGCTCCTCTCACTAAACCAATGGTAAGTCAAGATGATGAGATATTTCACTGCATGTACATAAGTACCTGATACTTTTTATACATACAGAAATGGTTTTACAATATGCATTAATATTAACACGAATTGTACCTAGAGTAACTGATTATGTATATACAAATATTATTAAGTAGGTGCATAGGGGCAGTCGACTACAAATAATTGACGAACGTACGGCATTTCAATAGGTCGATTTGCTTTTGAGAGACAGTAGGTAAGCAGGTGAACCACCACTCCTTGAAGTCACGAGCCGCCACTGCTCGCACTTGACCGGTTTTGCATAAAGTTACCACTAAATTCGTGTCAGTTTATAGAAAGATAAATTTGGATTAGACCTAGGAGGAGGTGGCGTGATGATTTGGACGCATATGATAAAGATAGGCCGACTGTAGCCCTTGACAGGAGCCTATGGAAGAAGAAAAGGACAGGCTTTTGCCCAGCAGTGGGACACACAAACAGGCTAAAAAAAATTGGATTACCCAACAATTAAATAGTGAGGCTTGAGTTCTTTACTGATTATTATTTGATAGAATTAATTCGCTTCCAAACTGTATGACATCAATACCATGTTTGCATTTACAGGTGCAACGGAGGAGACCTTCAAACTGACGCTGAACAAATGGCAGTTGGACGACGCGCACAAGGACAAGCAGCACAAGATATACGCGCCCGACTTCAAGGTAACTGCACGCCTGAGCATGCCCAAAGACAGTATAATACTAACGGATATACTGCCAACCTCATATAAAAATATTGAACCAAATCATAGAGCACGGAATGTCGCTCGCGCCCTACTAGAGACGCAAATAATAATAATACCGCAATCCAAAGTTTTAAGATTGAGATTTCTATAGTTCTTTTTTGACATTACTGTATAGTTAGTTACCTATTTTAGATGGATGCAGAAAAGTATGTCGAAAAAGGAGATAATGTTCTCGTAGCTTTACTCCTTGGTAGCTCAGTGCTCACCGTAAAAACATGGAAAATTTAGCTACTTAGGAGTGCTACCTAATTATCTGATACATACGGGTATTGTTTTTAGACGGTAATGAGCACCGGCCCGGCGAAGTCTACCCCTGTAACTTAAAATGTAAAGTCGATGCGTGTATCGCCCGTAGGTGGAACTGATCGTGCAGAAGCAGCCGGAGTCGTCGCGCTTCAGCGCGGCCGTGCGCGGCGAGCCGCCCTCGTCGTCGGCCTCCGACTGCTCCGAGCCCGACACCGAGCCCGACGCCACATGGGACTCCGGTGAGACTCCACTCTCCACCACTCTCATTGACATTTAGTGATATTTATTAGTGATAACTACTTATTTAGTTATCTATTGTGTAACGTTAACTGAAACGGATGTGTTTACCCGAAAAGTTTTAAATGTGAATTCGATCCGAATCGAGGAGAAAATTTTGTCCGAACTGCATGTAAAGAAGATACAGAACTTTTAGTAAAGGCGCTATCACCTGCATACGATCCAAATGTAAGACTAGAAAATCAGGTTGTGGAAGCTCGGATCTCGTGTGGGATATTTATTTTGACTTGACGATTTTTGGGTTGGGCCCATATTATAACTTCATTTCATTTATATACTTAAAATTAACATTTTCGCCTTGGTGCAACATTTAATCCGAATTAATATAATTGAGAGGCCCTATTTCATTGGAGAGAGGAATTTGAGACCCGAGAAATATATCGGCTAATTCACAGGCGGTGCTCTAATTTTTTTATATTTTTTTGATATATTTATTGTTATGGCCAAAATACTTTAATGTGTATATAAATCTTCTATAAAATTCTAAAGAACAGCTAGTGCAATCAGTCCTAGATTACAGATTATTTATGAACTCTGAGATTTAGTTATATTTGAACTTACTAGTTACATAATAAATTTATTTCAAGACCTAATTTGTATTTTACAGAGATATTGCGGATTCTCACATATTTGTTAAAGACGCTGGATCTTAACTTCGACGCAATATACAAATCGTAATGAAATACTTATTTTACGTTATTTTTATAAATATGTGAGGAGCTGGGTTTATATAACTTTTTTGAGAAAATTAGCTTATGTTACATTTTTCACTGAATAGGTAACCAAACCGGTATATTTTTTTTAAATTATAAACTTACAAAGCTGTGCAGTGAATAGCAAGAACAAACACGAGTGTTCTTTACTGAAAATGTGATCTCGTGCATAGAGTGTGCCATCGTTCGCTCGTGTTGTTTAATTTTAGACCGTGCGCCCCTAGTCTGAGAGTGTATTTTGTGGTGCAGGGCGCTGCGAGCGCGTGGGCCGCTACCGGCAACTGTCGCCCGACGCCGCGCTCACGTAACGTACTCTCCTTACTGCATGGCGTCCCTGTCGCCGCAGTCAGAGCCATGTTTGCTGATATCATTTTTTAAATTTCTAATCACTAAACAAAAACTTGATGAGAAAATTTCCTCAAATGCATAATAATGAAATGCTTAAAAATGTATTTCTTGTAACTACATTGCTTATTCCAGGTAAGAAAGGGGTAAAAAAGTCTGCCTCAAAATTGAAAAATTATTGTAATGACAGCCGGCCATTTTGGCAAAAACAAAGTATGGCGGCCTCATTTATTAGTTTAAAATTGAGATGATGAAAAGTAACCTCATTTTGATCTAATTGCAAACATGGCGATGACTTATCACTTGTAAATGCATTCAGTGTCCCATGTACAGTCCCAGTGTTGTATAAAACTACTAAACCTCACACAAAAGATCAAAGTGTGCTATACTCTACGTACAGAATAGGCGGACGACATTTCCATATGATTTTTAATACCAAGTCGTAGCTACACCAATGGGTTAAATTCCGCAAAATGTTGCTGCGGCATAATTTTGTAATTTTTTTTACGAAAACAGAAATAAAGTAACGTTAAATTTACTTTTGGTTGTGTGTAACGCACTCAGTACTAGGCATTATTCTTCCTTCAGAATATCCTAACATCTACCAGTTTTGTGAGTCAACATTTTAGCTCTCACTATAGTAGTAGCCACTTAGCGGGTAAATTAATGACATTGAGTAATGAATACGCCCTTGTAACTTGGCGAGTAACAATGGCAATATATGTATCTCTATATAAATAACAATGTTATATTTATATATTATCACGTTGAGCACGTCTAAAAACAATATTTACAGTGTCTATAGATCATAGCTAGGTAATTAAAATGTCGTTCACCTATTTTTGTGCGTGTACGTTGGCGTACAAGATGGCCCCGGCTTGCAACGCTTACCACGAATGTCGTTCATCGCTTACCCATTATTAATTCATTTTGTTTAACCGAGTCACTTTTATATGGCGGCATAGACTTATTTATGAGAATCTATGTGCGTTTTTAGTGTCCTTACCTGGCGTTATTTTCTTTCAACCGAAGGAAAGCTTCAATTTTAAATAATAGAAAAGAGATTTTATGGTAAACTAGTTTTTATTTTAAATATAAATATGCCAGCTAGTAATTTATTAATCTAAGTAAGGTTCGACAATATGTAAATACTTAAACTTAAATTGAAGGTATTCGTCAACCACAAAACAGTGCAACAGAGTTGGGTAAAAGTTCTAGAAAGAGATAAAGCTATATGTGAGGTGTTCTCTCCTAATCCTATATTTTGGACACATACACATGTCCTCGGTATAAAAATATTAAGGCCGCACACTAGACACAGTAGCGACGCCAATCGTTTTATTCCTAATACTTAACAAATAGAAAGAAATTCAAGAATGTAAATCATATAAGCCTTAGTAAATAACTTGAAGTATTTTTGGAATTATGTTTAATTTATGTTTAATATTATCAGAATCAGTGAGGATTATGAGAATCAGATTACCGCCAAAAAGGCCGTTTTTGGTAATCACGTTTTCTCTTAATGACTGATTCTCATAATATTAAAACATGATTCCAAAAATACTTCAAGTTATTTACTAAGGCTTATATGATTTGCATTCTTGAATTTCTTTCTATTTGTAAAGTAGCCTAGTGTGCCCCCTTAAAACTTACGCGAGATAAATTCATTATGAAAACAAGGCTTTACTCACGTTTTATCACGTGGGATCCGCTGACTAGTTTCGGTCTGTTACGAAGACCATCGTCGGGGCGAGTAAACTAGTCGGCTGATCCGACGTAATAAAACGTAAGTAAATCCATGTTTTCATAATGTCCTCGATATATCCATTTCCTATGAAAGACGGCGCGATATTGCTTGAGGGACAACCAGAAAAATTGTGAACGACCCATGTCGTTGTCTTTTTTTCTATCTGCCATAGAAAACGAGTATACATAAATTCTATATACTTACCTTTGTCTAACTATATATATATAATTCTATATACTTACCTTTGTCTAACTCTTTTGCCTGACAAGTGGTTCCGTCAAGCACGTTGAGGAAATAACTTTCGGACATGGCTTCCGTGTTGTATAATACTTGTTCGTCTGTCTGTGTTTATGTGCTTGATTCACGTGCATGCTTCCTTTTTAATAATGCTGTATAATTTGTATTATAATTATATTTAAATATTTTTGGATATATTTTTATTTATGTAAATATTTACCAGCAGTGGGATAGAACACAGGTATAAAACAATCAAATTCTACAGCATTATTAATATTTTATTTTAAATGAAGTATAATGTAGATTCATATTTTAATTAATATTAAGTATCTAGTAAGTATTTAATAAATGAAATTTTTAAAAATTAAATTTTGGAAAAAGTCGGATATTCACATAATGGTATGGATCTACACAAGGAAAGGTATATTATCTAACTGCTAAAACTTTTATGTAAATAAAATTCTCTCGTATAGACATATTTATACACTTTTATATTAACCATAAACATATTTATGTTCCAACGATATAAAAGTGCGTATAATATTGAAGTAAACACAAAAAAATACTTCTTCTTTTAAAATTACGAAAGGAATTTTTTAATGGTAAATTTGGATGTTATTTTGTGTTTAGTCCATAGGTTTACTGGTAAGGCGCCCGCTATGTGTGGAGTGTGTATGTGTGTAAATAATATTCACAATATTCATCTGTATCAACAATGTGGCACAACTAAAAAAAAAAAACCAAGGAAAATAAAAACCTACTTTTTTACAAAAAAATGTTGTGCGGTTAAAAACAAAAGGTAAAAATAAGTTCTGGATGGAGTCAGAATTCCGAAATCTATACTATTTCAGTTCTATAACACATTTTATTGGACAATAATAATTGATACAGTATTTTAATCGAAAAAATAAAACTCTGTGCTGCATTGTCGATATTTGTCTCTAATATTACATTTCATTCGCTATACATCGCTTGACAAAATACGCATTACACGTGCCACACACAGATATAAGACATGTCTCGTAGTCATTGTACATATCTTTAAAATGTACTATGAGAGGTGTATATGTCTAACCCTCTTTAAAATTTATAATTGATTTATTTGAAATATATTTTGCATTAATATGATGATAGAATCTTTTTGCCCGTCTAAAGGGTTGTTCATACATATCAGAAGTGATATATGTTCGATCAGCCAGAAAATCTTTGTTCTTATGATGGCAACACCATGTCATTTCTTTATAGAAAATTGACACAAAAATCTTGAATAGTCTTTAACAAAGCTTGTTAAAGAAGACTATAGTTTTCAACATAAAATAATAACTAAATTTTCAAATAAATCAATCATATCTGTGTGTGGCATTCCAGAGTACGAATTGCTCAATGCATTTCTTCATTTGCAGGTGAATCCACATACTTGTGAGGGTGACACGGGCTCGGTGACTCTCCACTTCTATAAACCCCGCTTTCCCCACATGGCAAAGGCTTGAACTCTAACACGGTGCCGTAAAGACTATTATCCCTCGAAGCCTTTACCTTAGTGATGTTAAACAGAACAGATAGTGTTCTATGTGTGTTACAATGTGTAGATATTTAATGTAAAGGGTAGTGTGCCATTGCTGCGTATGGACGAGTGCCGAGTGTGGTGCATACGACGAGAGAGACGATGGACCCGGTACTAACATCGCGAAGTGTACGATTGTTCGTTTGTTTGTGGTCCTGCACCGCGAATGTATGGTCACAAGCTATGTTCTTGTCTAATTAATTTACGTAACTCTTATGACTGATAAGTACATCAGGTTATTGTTATTCGTGAGCCACTGTCGCAGTGCCGACGAGGACGATGCAGGTCATATCTTTTTCACTCGTGAGGTGAACGGACTTTTTGTTACGATAGCGTTACTGATAACCATGATTGATGTTGAAATAGCCAATATTGCCACATGGAAAATAGCTGTTCGCTTTTTAAATGTAGTTAATTTAACCGGCCAGTGTTGTAAATCCTCTAAGGTTTGATTATCTTAAAGCGTTGTATGGTTTCAAAATGTTTTTGAAATATTGTGTTCATTTCGTGTACCTATATGTTTGTAAGTTTTTATCGATGAATTTTGGTTCTAAGACAAGTGTGTCTGCGAAAAACGAGATATTTGAAAGCGTGGTGCTTTTGTCGGCCAATATGAAGCAAGGATGTAACATTTCTCAAATTATTGTCTAAAACACAAACCAAATTCAGTTGTTGGTTTCACAAATATGTTAATTCCAGAATAGGAGCCGCGTTTCTAATTGTCATAAATTCTGTTGATTGTGTGTGAATATGAAACAAAAGTATTCAATTAAGTATACCTGAAAGCTAACGATTTATAAGATAATTTAATTGGTCAGATGTGATTCGAATGATTGGGTATTTGACAATGTGAATCTAAAAAAAATATATTACAGTTGCCAAGGATCCGACGTTATATCAAATTATATTCTTTTGCATGTTTATTGGTTCCGTGGGCAATTTTCCACACTAAGGCCTCTTCTCTGGGCCCAGTGTGTGAGGCATGCACGCATATATTTTATGCGTCTATGTTTTGTGTGTAGGACACCAACATTCGTAATCGGATTTTGATAACTTGACGACATCTTCCCGCACAGAATAAAGGCTACCATCACTCCAATTCTATACATGCATTAAAAATTCATAACGCGCTAACGACAAGATGCGTGGAACAAAATTTTAAGTTACAGTTTCCCACGCGGTTTAATAAGTATATAATACTTTAAATCCCCATCCCCACACATCCGGGCCGTACCCGGACCATGGATGGAACGTGATTCGTCAGGAGTCTAACATGCAATTTCTGTGGATTGGATCACACATACATCTGTGCCCGTGCCGGCAACGGTGCTTCCATTTTCGGGCCGACGCCCTGACGTGCGATTTGTTAATTATTATTTTCATTACAACTACTCTTAAAACGGTGTTAATAAATGCTAGCGTAAGCGAGTGGATGTTGTCTATTATAACTAAAATAATTAATATAAACAGAAGGGTATATATGGAACAGTTTCGACACGGTGACATCCCAAGCACGGCCCTGATATGTGGGGATAGGCCTAAACACGATTGTTGTCCGATAATATCGTAGAGTTTAAACGACAAGCTAAATTGAGCACTATACTATGTTATCTTTGAGCTCAATTATGCTTATATTGAACGAAAATTCAATTCGAAGATCATTCACGAACAGTCATACAGACGTCAAATACCCAGTCGTATTAGTTTATTATTTACTTTGGTAATTTAAAGAAATATTTGCCGTGCGGCGAGGCAGTTGTTCCCACCAGCTATTGACTAAGTCCCAGACGGACAGTTTTTTTGTATAGTTTCGAAAGATCTCAGCGGCTGTCGTCATTAGGTTTATTTAGGCTGCGGCGCGGTGCTGTGAAATTCATTGGGCTTTTTTTTGTGGGAGAGACATACATGTAGTGAAATTGCTTGTGAAATAAAACTTTAGAATCGTAGTCCATTTCAAGTTGATGAGACAGCAATTCGTATTCTGTTATTATTATACAATAAAAAAATATTGCCATACTTAAATCTCAAGTTACATGTACCTACTTAAATTTAAAAATGAAATAGTGACATACTTATTATTGTACCTAGATTTACCTATGGCAAAGGAATGCTTCAGCTTGTGTTAGGTTGGAGCAAACTTCGGGTATAACGCTAACTTTCATTATTAAATAAAATAATACAATAAATATTTGAAGAAACGATTATTCCTTGGAAATGTATCATTTTTTCAATTTTATGATAGTGTCATCATATTGAAATAAAATTCGCATAATATGAATAAGGATGGCGTCAATAATTTTGCCGAAAACATTTTTTAAATCCTTTCTGCGATGTTTGGTCATGACTACTCATGACGGTACAGGTGTTTTCGGCTTTCGTAGCCCAATTAAGCAAATAAAAAGCAATTTTACTATGTGTCTGTGCCACCAACCATAGATATTTTGCTAATAATTTATAATAGCATTCACTTCTTAGGGACCATTGAACCGTTTCAATCTAATATACCTATATATTTGATATATCTCAAAAAGCTATACTGAATGAATTTCACAGTTAACGTGACGCTAGTGAAATAACTTCAAAAACTTAGATCCATTATGTAAAACAATATTGAGTGCATCAAAACACTAATTTTATTCGTCTAAAATATTTTCTGTGACTTGATAAAGCAAAGTGAACTTTATTGCAAAGATTATATGGTTTAATATAAGTGTCAACAAAAGCTATACACACACATCGGATTTGGTTATTCATACATTCTCATAATGTTTTCTTATGTTTTCGCGATTGTTACACATTCGTGTGTCACCAATGTCTTTCCATACTCTGTGTACGAAAGTGACGGGAACACTATCTTTCTCTTTCATACAAACGATACGGAAAGAGACAAAGGACCCACGAGTCGCCTCCAAGGTCAAAAACGTTATTTTCACTTTGTTGTATGTAGGTGATCTCTCCAAAGACTATAATCTGCTTGAGTTTGTTCACACATACAGTTTAAAAAATAATAATTCTGAGGGTAAAAATTAATCCGCGTGACTTGTGTGTGTACAGTTAACGATCGAAGAGTTGACTTTCCGAAGATTCAACCTAGTTTTCAACGCAATAAAGAACATTTTGCGTTGTATATCACAGAAAACATTCTAAGATGAATAGTTTAATGTAGTAGTTATAGTTTAGTATCCAAGATACGCCCTGCTTTGTGAGACACGTGACACCAAACTTGAGGCAGCTTCAGCCCGTTCTGTGTTTATTGATCAAGGAATGGGTCATCACCATCATCATATAGACATAGGCTTCGCCTAAGAATTTCCAATACGACCGGTTGGAAGCGGCTTGTATTCTCCTTGATCAAGTCGTCAAGGTATGGATATATCTAAACAATACATAAAATAATGTTTACTCACTATAAGGGGCACATGCTACGGTAATTTCTGAAGTGGCATATGGTCATGTTTTTTTTTAGAAAAATAGACATTCAATTTCCTGGAATGAACTGGTGGCATTTTGATATATAAAAATAATAATGGACGCACACACACAAGTTATGAAATAGAAAATAAGTGACGTGTTTCTTTATCGCCTTGAATGTCGACGTTATTTTAGTCTTGTAAGACCTATTGGTCTTATCCGTAAAGTATAAACACGCGATAACTATGATTTCGGAAATTTCTAAAAAATATTTTTCATTTTGTCCTTTACACCAAATGAATCCTTACTTTGATCAGAAATCAGAATTGCTGAAGCTTTGCCGAATATCTGGAATACAATGCTGTCGACTGTATTCGAACCGACACGTTATTTGGAAACGCTAGGAATAAGTCAGACCATTCGTACTGGGTGATGAATTGATGATCAAGCAGAACACAGATTTTTTCGATGATTTTATTTGTGAAAAGTCTCTGATCTGTCATGTTTCGATTGGTATGTCCATTGGTAAACGTCATTTGCTTTATAAATTTACTACGGGCGGCTAACACTATAGTATAACAAATTTACTCTAAAGTAACAGTAAAAAAAATCTCACATTTGAAAGGAAATATTTTTTTTTCTCTTTATACTATCGTGATCTAGCTATAGCCTGTGGTTCGATTTATTACGCGAATGTCTTTTATACTTTGCGTACAAATATCTAAATTGGACTTGCTTGATTTATATTTCGATCGCTTCATCTGCCCAAATAAGGAATATGAGGCAAAATGGCGAAGATTTTGTGATTTCCTACTTTTCTCCACACTCCACAAGCACTGAGTTCAGTGGTCGAAGTATAAATTATATCATTATTTGTAGGCACAAATGCGCATATGCAAACGAAATGACTATATACTTGATATGCTCATTTCAGGGTGGTCGCTAATGCTATGGTTTCCTAGATTGCCCGTCAGACGGAGTGTGGAGGTGCGAGAGGGACAGAACATATGTAAGAGGAAACCTGTAAGGATGTTTCAGTATTCTATATCATTCATCCCGCTCGTACTTCGCTATCTAGGAAACCATAGCATAAGCGACCTAAATGTGATAATACAATTAGTAAAAAAGTCCAATTTCGTTTATACCTATCCTAAAAAAGCAGCGGTTAATATTATCACCAAATAAAAGGCCGTATATACATAATTAGAAAAATATTCCTAGCTTTCCGCTCAATAACGGCTAGCGCCCGTCACAGCTACACCATACTTTTAATTTTTAATTGTAAATATTATCGTTACATTAGATTTAATCCAGATCTGTCTTAACGTTAAGTAGGTGAAGTCATTCTGCGCAGATTTTAAAGTTTTGACAATAGGACGATGGCAGGTCCACTCGCGAATGATACTATCTAAGCTTAATCTACATTATAATGGCAGTGCGGCGAGCACTTTCAAAGAATTTTAAACTTTATAGACATATTCGTAACGACCAGAATCGTGTAACAATACTAATTTCTTTTACCTCCTCTACACAATTGCTGTTGGTCGGCTGTCATCGCGCCGATTCACTGTACATTGCTGTTTAACTCACAGAAGCTCTTGAGAGTTTTCTATTCAATGCAGCAATGTACTATGAAAAGTAGCAATGATATCCTAACATAGCATTACGTGGTATATATCTGGTCGTTTTGTGTTTGTTAAAAATGTTAAGAAAATACTGTGAAAGTGCTCACCGCGCTGCTATTATTGCGGTGTAGAGCGAGCCTTACGGTTTATGTTTCTATGACGTTTCAGGGGAGGTGTGTGCGGTGTTATGACGTAGATAACTTGCTTTACAACTTTTTGGAATAATATTGGTTTATGTAAGAGTTGGAATAGATGTGGCGGCCAGGGTCATGCATTTCATAGATAATTCTAAACATTGCCACCCATAACAAGCATAAATTCAAAAGTGGCAGTGTACAGACGGTGGCAGATAAACCTGGTACCCTACAATTTAAAATGTGTTCGTAGAAGGACGCGGTCCATCCAAGTCATCTGCCTCCCACTGTACGTTATAAATTATGACTCTGATATTTGCTCCTTCCATTCCGCCAGGTGTGTTCCAACATTTATTGCGTATACACAAATAAGTGATGTTTATGTATTATGATGTTTGTATTACTATGATCGCTACTCTCGCATACGGTCCAAAAATATTTTGAATACAAATATCACTTCACGATGCGACAAGTTTCATTTTGTTGTTTCTGCTTGTTAAATGTAAGTTTGTATATGCCGGGAATATACGAACATTTTGAGTTATCTATGTCTTAGGTACGGGTGGTATAGTTTATCAAAAATGCCAATATTTTGTATGTCAATACCTAAAGTATTAATGAAAGCAATGCCTATGGATTGCTAGGTTTGGCCAGTCCCCAAGTGTGGCTTCCAGAGTTTCTTAATTATCTGGCATTTTGGAAAAACTCGATAAGGTTAAATTAAGGAATGGTTAAAGTAGGCTAGATTAGTTTGGTACTATAAGGTAGGCTAGCAACGTCATAGAAATCATCGGAACGTTAACTTGGTATAAACTGCATTCAAAGTTAGTTATAAAATTACAAAAAAAAATCTTAGTTTCGGTTCGTTTAGGCTTTATGAAATTAGTTTCTTTTTTATTCTTTGGTACATAAAGTGAGTCACACGAATGCTTCCAATAAAAGTTTCGTTTTTAAGTGTCATGAACTCGCATCATTTTCCTTCGCATTAGTTTGTAATTTAATTTTTAAAATGTGTCCCCTTAGAAAAGTATAGTGGTTAACTGTTAAGTATTGACTCAGACTCGTTTCTGACAAAGTTTTGTTTCTTTTTAATTTCCAATTGATTGTAAATAAGCACGTTAAATTCCAAACCGGAGAGCCGCATTGCTCTCGGGTTCGTTCGATGAAAAGGTTGAAATTTTTATAATTGTAAGCAGCAAATACAATCTATTTGGCGTCCGCAACTTTATATACGCAGAGATATATCATCAAGTACAAATTTAGGCGTGGTTAGGTCGGTCCGTCTCCGGAGGGCGGAGGCGACCAAGTCATAACTTATTTCTTCTATATTTATTTTAGAACTCCCGCAGTCTAGGAGCGTCTTGTGTATGTCGGACTTGTTTGCCACCATTCTGTTATCGGTTTCTCGCTCGCCCCTGTCCTATCCTTCATCAAAAGTTTAGCTTTAAAGATTGTTGTTTGCCTTATAAAAAAATGTGATCTTATGACGAATAAACTTAAAGGGTGTCGCTATGCTGCGCTGGCAGGGTTCTCATCTTTTATAATTCAAAACCGCCTCACTTTTTGTATTTCACTTGTAACCGTGTTGGCTAGTGTATATTTTGGAACTCTGTGCCAAGATGTGTCTGCTTTCTTTCTTTTTATTGGTTTTTACCGCTTTCAACCAGCGCCAACCGGTTGAATCCGGATCAAACTGGATACTGACTGATGAGTAGCCTGCGAGCGCGGCACGTATGAAAGAATATGCCTTGTATAATGATAACAAAATGAATTAAGTAATATAAGACTTGACGATGTGCGATGTTATGATACGCTCAGTAGAGGACTGTCAATTGGATACAGTGTAGTGTGGCGTAAAGGGCTTTATTGGTGTGAGTTGGCTCGCTGCGGCGTCGTGGCTCAAAATGTCAAGTGAATATATTCAAACAAAAAAAAGGTAATATTAATTTAACGCATTTTAATGACAAACAAACATTTGTCGAGTTGATGTTATGTTATATCAATATACCTACCTAGTTTAACCTTACCCAATTTTACCTTTGTTCTAATCAGCATGAATCTAATGCCTTCTTTACACAATCGCCGATGATTGGCTTTCATCGCAAAGATTCACTGTGCATGGCTGTTTAACTCACAAAAGCTGTTGAGACTTTTCTTTCCAACGCAGCAATGTACCGTGAATCGTCGCGCTGTCAGCCGATCATCGGCGATTCTGGAGGCAATATATTTACTGACGTATAAATCTCAAGCTTATCATTTACCGCTTTTTTATTATTAAATATATTAATTTACTGTTAACGATATAGGTTTTTTAAATAATCGGCATATTCGTGAAATGACATCGCAGCGACCCAACGGTTTAGAAGTTAGGGCTATGAATGGTGCGACGTTCAATCTTCCTCAGTCTCTTTCTACCGCCACAGATACTAGTAAAGCCCTCTCCGCATTAAAGAAAATATAAAACTTTTTTATGAATCGTAAGTTCTTAGTACGCAATAATTAATACAAAATATGTAAATTTTTTCTTATAGTAAGTAAAAGATCTCATATTACGTCTTATTTTTGTTTTGTCTTTTTTATATTTTGAGGATCTATGGCATAGTCGAGTTGATTTAAAGACAACCTCTGTAAATTAAAATATATTGATGTATATATTTTTGTGTTTCATTTATCATAGTCCCCGAACGCTTGTCGACGATATCATGATGTCGGTTCTAGGATCAAAGAACGACCCGATCATCGACGATGGACCCAATGAACCCTGGTGTTTGAAAGGTCCTTCGAATTTAATTTCAACGAAGTAGATGAAAAAAAAAAATCAAATCTTTTATATAAAATTTATTTATAGTAATACAGAAGTCAGAAAATACTCAACAATTACATTTTCAGTTCTTACACTACCTACTTATAAATAGGCAAGTTGATAAACGGTCGAACCACATCTTAACTTTTTAGCAGTTAGTTTAGGAAATCTGCTACCAAGCTAGTTGTAGTTCACTATACAAATAATAATGAAGAGTTAAATGGTTTTTAAATAGCATTACAATGCTCGGTATATTATTAAAATTGAACATATGTGATGAAAAAGAATTCGCAACGCATTCGAAGCATGCGTATTTCTTCAATACTACCCACCATGAAGTAGAATACCACACTACTAAATAGTGGGTAGTATTGAAGAAATACGCATGCTTCGAATGCGTTATACCCTACGGGGTAATATGTGATGGCAGAATTCGACGCGGTGATTCGAAGCCACGGTGGTGTAGTTGGTAGCACGCTTAGGGCGCAGACCTAAGAGCTGTGGGTTCGAATCCTACCTGTGGCGAATCCTTTTTCATAACATATTTTCAATTTTAATAGTGAAGAGGCTACGAAGATGCCTCGTGATATTTATTGCCTGAGCTAAAAACAGTAAAGATAAAATAATCGGCTGTACTTGTGTACTGGAGAATCACCTGTCATGAAACTTGCCACAGCAAGGTGTTTCCTGAAAATGACTCTAAAGTACGATTCACACTTGCGGAGACGCGTCGGAGCGCAGCGGAGCGCGTCGGCTCAGATGCTCGAGCACGCGCCCTAGGCCGATCGGAGCCGTCTGACGGCTATTTCCGACGGCATGATCTCCCGCGCATGCGACAACCAAATGGAGCCAATCAGATGCCGGCAGTAGCCGAGCCGAGCAGCCGACCGCGTAAGCGAGCAGCCGATCGCGAACGCGAGCAGCCGGTCGCGAACGCGAGCAGCCGGTCGCGAACGCGAGCAGCCGATCGCATACGCGAGTAGGTCGCAGATTCCGAGCGCGGCCGGTCACAAAATTCAAATAGCACTTAAGAGGGTATACTAGCAGTGCGTTTTCCATACAAATGTATTTCTCTATTTTCTTGCTGAAAACTGCTTCTGGAGGCACAATTCTTTTTACATACAATCTATTACTAAAATAGGTATGTCCCTATGTTTTATTTTTTTTCTAAAAACTTGTTTAAAAGAAAAAAATTTTTTACAAAAACAGTTTTTTTAGAAAAAATAAAAAATAGGGGCATTCCTATTTTAGTACTAGATTTTATGAAAAAAGAATTGTGGCTCTAGAATCAGTTTTCAGCCAGAAAATAGAGAAATACATTTGTATGGAAACCATATTGAAAAAATACTGCTAGTATACGCTCTTAAATACTTTACGGAGGTTTCAATTTTCTTTGACAAATTGTAAAATACGCTCCGACGCGGCACGACGCGACTCCGCAAGTGTGAATCGTACTTAACACTTTATAACACGACAATACATTGTGCGCAAAAGCAACAATTAGTAGATATGCTTTTCCACAACCAGCGCGACTGTTCTAAGATTTTTGCGTCTTTTAAATGGCTTTTGAAAATGACGGTTTACTAAAATATTTAACTGATTCAGGCGTTACTTTGCGGAAGTCAAAGTTACATGCACTTTGAGTTAAATTATGTGTGCTTCCGCCACAAGTTAGTTCATGCAAACTAACAGTAGTGGGTGGGCGCTGGCCAGCAATAGTTTGCATGAACTAACTGGTGGCGGAAGCACACAAAATAATTTAACTCGAAGTGCAGGTTTACTAAAAACAGTTAGCACTAAGTGGCAGCACTGAAACGTTCCCGTACATATGATGGGCTGCTGTCCATAGATAATTAATGCCCAGCAGGCCGATTGATAACTCGGTGTAAAACGATTTGATTGTCCATCCATTACGGTTTTCATATCTTAATAAATAAAAATAGTCATTCATACCGAAGCCGTAATGAATATTGAAGTTACCATGAAAATGATGTACACCGTAGCTGTCAAAAGTTATCAAATATATAACCTGCAGGGAGTTTTAGGTGGGAAGTCTAGGGGTTCCGTTGGGGTCTGCGTTACATGATTTTGCAAATCGATTTTAGTGGACTTTATGATATGAAATTGGGTTTAGTTTGGTGTTACAAATGCTCGTGCTCATGATCAATGTGGACTCGTATAAACTTGTCATCAGAAGCTCCCATGAGGCAATAAAAGGACCTGCGCCTTTAATTGCTACTTGTAAGAACTGTATACCGTACAACAATACTTTGTATTTCATTAAACTGGACATTAACAGAATTACCGAAACCTCCTTGGTAATAAAGCAGAGGAACAAGCTTATTGGGCATGACCAACTCTGCCACCATGTGCACTATAAATTTTTTACAAAATTTAATGAGGATTTACTGAAATGCTTAACACCAGATGGCGGCGCTTAATCGTAGGGTCTGAGGAGCCGCTGTCATTGGAACAACTGACACATATGGATTACATCACAAAGGTGCATTTCTTCTCCTTGGTTGCTTAAGAACTGATCAGTGCTCTATGGAAATCGCCTAATTGCCAGGCGAGCGAATTTTCAGTTTTCTTTAAAATATTATGTCGTTAGGTATAAAATTTCGAAATTCGAATTTTCCGCAAGTTCGAAATTTTCGCTGTTTTTCCGCAAACTGTTTACTGAAAAATTTACACATGACATTGAACTTATCCATATGTAAATTACTGAAGTGAAGTCAACAATCTTCGGTTGTAAAATGAATTTTACTTTGATTACACTGCGTCACGAGATCTTGTAGGGCAAGTTGCTTCCAAGTAAACGAATATAAAATAAATACTTCAGTATCTAATTTAAAGCAGATACAGTATTTATTTTGAACCCATACCTCCTTTACTGTTGCCCAATAATACTGCTGCTTCCTGACCTGACGCCTCAGTGCTGGCGCCAAGTGTTACATTACGAGCTCCGTGGCGCAGCGGTCAACACGCCTGCCTGCGACACGGATGGTCCCGGGTTTCGGGCCCCGGTCAGGTCAAGATAGAAAATGATCTTTTTCAGATTGGCCTGGGTCTTGGATGTTTATCTATATAAGTGCATGGTCGACTGACCGTGTCACCTACACGAAATGATGATGATGATCTATATAAGTATCTACCTATTATAAAATATAGTATCGTTGAGTTAGTATCCCATAACACAAGTCTCAAACTTACTTTGGGGCTAGCTCAAAATGTGATTTGTCCGTATATATTTATTTATTTAAAAAAAAAACCTTCGCTACAATTCAATTTATCTAGATAGTATACCACTCTAGGCACTCACTGACACTCTGTATAAAATTAATTAAACATTATGTTAACATTAGTATAACCTGCTAATCTTAAACAACTTAGGCCTATATCTAAGGTCATAGTTAATATACAAAACAAGTTTTATATTTTCTATCATTTATAAACTCACGTTCTCATATATTTTTTTTTAAATTTCGCGCTTTAAACACTTAATTATTATATTAACAGGATTAAGCCCGAACCTTTTATATATTTATATTTCCGCTGACGTCTCTCGCTGCGACCACGATGGATGTTACTCCATAGAAACGTCAGTGGAAATAAATAAAAGTTTCGTGCTAAGTCCCGTTATTATTGATAATTATGAATTTCACATAGCAGAAACTAAAAATTTCTTAATTATATTCGTCACAAGATACGATAATTCCCAATTGATATATGAAGAGTGGTACTGATATTGGCTATTTTAAATTACAAAAATATATTAAAAAACGAAGTAATTTATAACTTTGAGCATACAAACTCTAAGAAAGGATAATACCCATGTCAAAGCTCTCTCTCTCATGCTCTCTGTTAACAGAAAAATAAGGGTCAATATCGTATATCAAAAATTGAAACAGTTCTATCAGGGTACTAATATACATAGATGATTTGAACACAAGCAGATTGGGCACTCGGCGACGTGTTATACAAATACTTCTAATAAACTGAAGTAGACGAGACGTACGTACCAAATTTCAAAGCGTTCAAAGGAAGCTAATTAACACCGTTGCGCTTAGCTCACACCTAAACTTCTAAACCGTGAAGACGCCGTTCACATCACGTGATACGATTGCTTTTAAATGTATGTTTCTTGGAGTAGGGCAAGTCTACCTCAGTTTGTAAAGTTTTTGATTTAACCCTTTAAAGGGCAGTAGGTATATTCAAAAGTCATTGTTTTTGGACCTTATATCCAGGGCTTAAGGTTAAATTTTTGGTGGCTATATAAATATTTGCCACAGCCTTGAGAAGGTTCAAATAGCGCCCCTGCCCCTGCCTCGGCCCCGGAAGCCGCCCCTGCCCCGGGGGCGGGCGCCCTTGCTCGTGTTGGGAGGACTCTTAGGCCGCAGCGCCTCTATCCTCTCCGTGCAGCCAGTACTCTCTCTTCCCTCTGTGAAGTAGGACGCGTATAGCTCTGCGTTGAAGTTAGAGTTGGTCAGTTCGTGGCCGATGGTCACCCAGCCGGGCCGGATGGTTGAGTCGCGACCGAATAGGTGGATTCTGGAAAAGGGAAGGCTGATAAGTCGAGTGTGGAATTCCATATATACCCAAGGATACTATATAATAAAACTAGTATCGTTGAGTTAGTATCCCATAACGGAAGACGTGAACTTACTTTGGGGCTAGCTCAATCTGTGTGATTTGTCCGTATATGTGTTTGAATTTATTCACATCACTATGACATATCATATCAATCCACTTATTTTTTTCGTAGCTTATGTAACACACATTTTTAAAATTCCCAACGTATTATTCAAATAAATATAATAATTGAAATTACCTTCTTCTTCCCAAACAGAAGTGTTCCATAATGTGAAATATCTCAATCGGTTTTTCTGTGCTGCCAAACTCCGGATCCTCGGATATTATCAGGTCTATATCCACATTCGCGTGTATGAAGTCTCCGTCCACTGATCTCCTCACTGTGCCCTTGATGCCCATGAGACAGTGCTCCTTTGTCCTCTGGAATACTGCGTTGTGCTCCAAATTTTTGGAGTGTCCCGGGTTTTTGATATTGGTCTTGATCCAGCAGATGTCTTCGCAGCGACGGAACCCCCACTTTTTTAGGCATTCTCGGCCCATGTCTAATCCTGTGGTGAAAAAATAAAATGTTAGGTAATAAAGTTGGTTTATTACATACAGCCCTATCATAAATGGATGGAAATACAGACAGTGAAGGCTTAGTTCCCATTTTTACCCTATTGGTATGTATGAACCTTCGATCAACAATACCCATTACGTACAAAGTAGAAGGAAAATTCCGCTTGAATATACCTATAAAACTGTTTAACATTCAATATATTCACTTGGAAATAAAGATTTTTTTATAAAGATTTTAATATAAGAAATACTGAACTACACAAAATAAGACCTCACCGCGGGAGAGTGCTCTTATTTGGCGAGCCTTTTTTTAGCGCCGACCCGATATCTAGTTGGTATTGTTGATCGAAGGTAGGAACCCTAAAAACAAGAATGTATGATTTTTAATTTCTGTCTACTCCTAGGTCAGCTAAAGTAAAGTTTATATATACTAAATCTAAAGCGGCAGAAGGAAGCTAATAAGAAAAATATGCCATTACAGACCTTCAGAGCTGCCGCACCACAGGAATATGAAAGACCGCGCCTGCGCAATCTGCTGCAGGTCCAAGGCTAGCACGTCCTGCCATCGCCAGCCGGAGCCAAGCGGCGGCTCCACCAGGATCACATCGAATTTGTTGCCCATTTGCTTTAGGTCAAATGTCTGAAACATGAGAACGGAAAGGTGTAACCTTCGCTAGGTATTATGTAATGAAGAATTTATTGGCTGATTTCCAATTTTTTTTTGCGGTTTATAAGATTCGAGACAAGTAAATTATGATACTACAGACAGAGTTAACTCCATACAGCAAACTCTGTATCATTAAGTAGATTTGTGACTATGTTTTATTGGGTCCCAAATTTGGCAGTTTTTGATAGGCATAAAATACACAGAAAATGCATACTGCGAAGACTCGGCCGGCGCAGATACGATGAAGGCGCGGGACACTTTGATAGGATTTGAAGCCTTATTGTCATACTGAAAACGAACAATATCTCAAGAACAAAGTGAAGCATCCTCTTCCCGCTCGTGGGATTTTCCTGTAACGTTTTTTTCTCATAATGCTTGTTGTTCTGAATCCTAACTTATCCCAACTAATATTATAAATGCGAAAGTGAGTTTGTTTGTTTCACTTTCACGCCGTATCTACTGTACCATCATGAAATTTTGCATACATATAGGTTAGGGTGCTGAGAAGGACATAGGCTATATATTACGAGGGCGGAGCCGCGGGTAACAGCTAGTATAACAATAAGGCTTAAAATCCTATCACCGTGTTCCATGTCTGCGCCATGCACCATATCTGTAGAGTTTCACGCTTTAGGTAGGTTTGAGCCCAGTCAACTCTGAAACGACTGCTGTATGTATAATGTAAAATTATTCTAAAAAGCATAAATTCACCTTCAAGTCACACTTGAGATACATAGGCGGGGTTGCAGTCTGTGCAATCAGGTCATCCTTTAGTTTGATCAGTTCCCGGAGTTTGGGGTACTCCTCGAAACGGTCTGCGAGGCCTACGTCCCGGATGAAGTTCTGTGGCCTCTGACCCGTGTCCACGAAGTGTTGGCAGTAGTCATTGTGGGGATTGGAAGATTGGGTACCCTAGAAATTAAAGTTTGTAAAGATATGAGGTACTACATTGACAGTGAATGCAGTGATGGCAACAGATTCAGATAGAGTATAGGTAGAGTGTAGCAGTGATAAATCAATACTAATATTATAAAGAGAAAAGATTGAATTGTTTATTTGCATTGAATAGCCAAGAAAATTGCTGGAGAGATTTTCAAAATTCTATCACCTATGGATAGCTAATTTATGTGCAATATTTATTGCTAATAATTAATTTATAAACAACTTTTTATCCTAATTCCTAATCCTATCCTATCCTAACTATAATAATATAATATAATATTATGAATGCGAAAGTGAGTTTGTTTGTTTGTTTGTTACGCTTTCACGCCGTATATACTGAACAGATCATCATGAAATTTAGCATACACATAGGTTAGGGTACCGAGAAGGACATAGGCTATATATTACGCGGGCGAAGCCGCGGGTAACAGCTAGTAATATTATAAATGCGAAAGTGAGTTTGTTTATTTGTTACGCTTTCACACCGTATATACTGAACCGATCATCATGAAATTTTGCATACACATAGGTTAGAGTACTGACAAGGACATAGGCTATATATCACGCAGGCGAAGCCGCGGGTAACAGCTAGTGCTTAATAAATTTAAGTGAGATGTAATAAACCCAGTTTCATACAAACATCAATTGCTTTGTTTCAACATAATTGCTTGCTTTTTTTTCTGTCAGCGAAGTTTGACAAAGCAAAAACAACCTTATTAGTAACAAGTGTAAAATTAACCTGACATACCTCAAGGAATATAACTTTTTTTGTTAATGTGTAAGTTAAATACCAGATTAACCTTATATGCTGGGATTTTAGGTACATGATAAAAATATTCTTAAGTTGCTGCTTCTGTAATATGTGAGCCAAAAATAAAATTAAGGTACCTAAGTGTGTATCTGATTATCTAATCTCTACTTATCTCTTTTTTCTCATTGTAAACATGGATTCTTAAATCTCTCATTAACTTTCTTTTCATCTAATGAAAACATGCTTGGTCACTACGTTACTACTGTTCCAACTGATAATTATTCCTGAAATGCATATCCCTTGTGGAACAATCAACTGATTTTCCAAAAACATCACCTTCCACATTAACAAACTAACAAACTCGTCTACCTTTGTTTTTAAGCCTCTTTGTGTTGTTTGGTCAAACAGTGCTAAAATACCTTAAGAAACGTAGAAGAATCAGTGTAGACAAGTCCATCAGGTTGTTCTTTGGCGGCAAGTTTTTCAATGCCCTCGCTACCCGACTCGGCAACAGCCGGCTTTTTCGGTGGTACGTCCACCGTAGCACCCAACGCATGCCTCAATTCACTCACACTGGATACCCCTAGCTGAAAAAAACCAGTTCTATTAGCACTTTACTTACGCAAGTAAAAATTCAAAAAGTGAGGTTAAGCAGTTTAACTTACCGTTTGTGCCAACAATTTTTTCCTCTTCTGTGATCTCTCTCGCAGCTCTTTTAATTTTTCGCTCATTTTGCAGGAGGTTCTTAATCGGACAGGTTACAGCATTTTATAAAAACGTAAACATTTTAATATCTCTGCTTTTGGCGTCATTCAAATGACAGTTCATTCATATGACGTTGACATTAACTTGGCTTGACGTGACGTTTTAGTTCAGAAACTTTATACTTTATCGGAAGTGGTACTTTTTGTATATGTAATCGAAAGTACCTTGTGTATATACCTCCATATTTTTCATAATTTTTTTTAAACCAGTATTTGTTTATATGGGTGCCCCAATTTGAGAAATCACTTAGTCCAAAAAGTCACTTTTGAAATATGGCTGTTCTAATGTTTCAAATGTGTGCCGAAATAATATGCGTATAGATAAAAATATGAAAAAAATACAAGCGATAGTAATAATCAAATAGCTTTATTTGGTAAATGAATCATATTATATTTTTTTATACTTTCGAAGTAACAAAGAAACAAAAACGTTGGACTTATTGCAAAACATAGGACTTAGTGTTATTTGAGTCATAATCTATGGACTTAGGGTTATTTTCAAAGGATGTAGTACATCAATCAACCAAGTTATGAGTATCACTCAATTTCATCTGCAGAATCCATTCTTCATCTGCGACCTCCCGATCATCTCCAATCAGATCCTCATAAAAATCTCGTTCCGTTTCTGGCACATGTTCCAATAAATAACCGCTTTAAATCTCTAACTTTGGCGGCCCTTATAAGTAAAGGTGCATTGTAGCAATCATCAAGGGCTTCGTTAATTAATCGGCTAAAGCCCACTTTATATAAAGTAAACTGTTTAAAGTCATGGCCTTCCTCTTCATAATATTAGTGTAAATAAGTATAAATAACTTTTAACATGATCCTTACAAAGTTATAAACTTAAAACGTAGGTATCTAAAATTGAAGATCTTACCTCTTAAGTTTGTCATCTTGATCCATTTTAAGCACTTACCTATCGCATTCTTTTACTATATAGTCCTTATAATTAATAACTTTCTAAAAAGTCTAAAATTTTTTTTCAAATTGACATAGTAATCTGTGTTGCCAATGGACTTAAAGAAAAAATCAAAGGACTTAGGGATTTTTTAATAAAATTTTCTTTGACTTAGTGATTTTATGGACTTAGTGGTTTTATGAACTGAAGAATGAAGAATTTAATTTTTTTAATATTTGAAAAATAGCACTTAGGGAGTTCTCAGAAAAAAATCAAATACAGCAATCGAAAGAGAATGAAAAATGTGACAACCCAGTGTTGCTAACTCAAAACCACCAAAATTGGACTTAGTGATTTCTTAAATTGGACCATCCATATATGAATTTTAGAAAATAGGACACAAACATTGGATCTATAAACAAATATCTGTGCCTTATCACCTGCTGTCATTGTTAATCTAACGTAAAGTAATGACATTGACAGTCAGAGTTGCCAGGATTGGGAAATTTTACCCGGGAGTCGGGAAAATCTCTATAAGGCATTTTGTTTGTTTTTCGTAAGTGTAAGTGGCCAACACTGGTGTCAGATTTTTCAAGCTGAGAATTGATGATTTTGATTTTTCATTTATAAGGCATTGAGATATAACTACTAGAGAAGACACCGCAAATCCTTACTTTGGCGTTCAACTGTGGCCATCGCACCACAACTCATTAAGTCGGTTGTTAGCTCTTTCGCTTGTGGTACTTCCTACGAATCCTACGATTAATAAACAAAAACTTTCGGTTGTTCGCTCTTTAGCTTGTGGTACTTCCTACGAATCCTACGATTAATAAACAAAAACTTGGTAAAAATCATAAAAAAATGCCTTGGTGTGTATTGAGTTATTGCAGTAAAAACTTATCGAACACTGTACAGTGAAAAAAAAACAAATTTTCATCAGCAAGTAGGTAAATTCTTTTTTACAAAAAAAGTCCATATAATTGCCTCCCGCCATTTTGCATTATGTTGACATGTTGCTATGGAAACGCGTGAGAGTAGCAAATATAGCGCTGAGGTATTGAGTTATGTATGATTGGACGCTTCATTATTGTTTTAGCGCTGCAGCGCATAAATTTTAAATTTCGAGGAATGGAACAATGCCAATATATAACGTACCTCCTCTAATATTATATCTCAATGACGTTTAGCGTGTTAGTCGGCGTAAAGGTGGAAAGCGGCATTGTCTATAGGCGATACGGCTACATAGCCTGGAGTGCTATTTTTGAACGCGGGCCACTCGTCTTCGATCGATTTTTGTATGGAGAAATCGTTCGAAGACGAGTGGCACGCGTTCAAAAATAGTACCCCTGATTACTTCTATCATTTATCTAAATAATGCAACAACAATAATACTTATACAAAATACTTTATTATCTATCACGGTTTTCTCGTAGAATTATTGCACTTTTCAGGGTTAATGCACACTCCGATGTGGTTTCTAACGAATCCCAATTTGCAGTGGCAGCCCAGGGAGCACCTTCGAGGCCTGGCCCGGCAGTACAGCTGGTCGCAGCGAGCCTCGCAGCCGTAGCGACACGCGTATACTTCGTTGCGGTCAATGCATTTCTCTGAAACATAAATTAGACGTACCGTACTACAACCCACAATGTTGTATGTGGGGTCATTCAAATATTACGTAAGGAGTAGGTGGGGTCTCGGATTGGCTTATTTTTGATGACATGGGGGACAGGGGGTTGACATGGTGATGACATAAGGAACATTGCGCAAAATACACTAACATTTTTTGTGAAAATGATGACTATGTTTACGTAAGCTTGGGGGGAGGGGGAAGAAATTTTCTTACTTTTGCTGACAAGAGGGGAGGGGGTTAAAAACAGCTATTTTTATGCTTATACGTAATACTTGAATGACCCCTGTGTAGATCGACATCTTTATCTATAGGTACTAATTACTAATCTATACTAATATTATAAAGCTTTACCTACAGTTTTTGTTGACTTACAGTGACATGAAAGTGACATCCAATAATTAATGTTAATAAAATCTATCTAACAAAAATGACGAGTAACTAATTATGACAATAAACAGCAATAAAAAATCAACTAAGTAACACATTTTAATACTATAAAAAACATTTAAATGATAAATTACCATTTTTTTTTTAATATCTACAGAACTCGTTTGCCATTCCCAATTTTCCTTATGCGACAGGGTTCATAGTATACCTACCTAATATAATTACAGAGCAGTGACAGTATTGTAAGAGCTGTTGTAATGTACAATACGAAATGCAATAGAAATTGAAATTGAAAATTTGTTGAACTGGTCCGACCTTTGGATGGAGGTACGTGTTCCCTGACTGTCTACCGGAACCGTACTATAATATATAGTATTGTATACTATATTTCGGGACTCCGAACTATAAAGATACTGTTGAAAATATATATAGTACGCTAAAATATTATATTTCAGTACAATAGATCAATGTTTAGCAAAAACTAATAAAGTAAAAAAAACAGATCCCGTAATTTGTTGAACGCGCCTTTCGTACGACAGACGTAATGTGCGTTTACGTGTAACCGAAAATAATTGAGTAAAAAAATATAACTTTTATTTTTCCCTACTAAAACACTATATATTTTTTGAAGCGTACTATATGTTTTTTAATAAAAATACTATATTCTGACAAAAAAATGTTGGTGACCCTAGTATGAACCTACCACGGCCACGGGCAAAGCCGAGGTGGACTGCTAGTAATTTATATTTACTATTATATTATTAACTTATACGTTTATGTCTACAGGAAAAAAAATGTTGGTGTTAGATACGTGGTGTTAGCTACTAATATTAATTCTGCGAGCTGCGTTTCTCGCGAGTCTGTTAAGTTACATGCCTAGCGTAAACGGTATGGTTACTAGCGTTAATCTAGACGGTAAAGTATTACTATGCTACTAGTAAGTAGAAAACTCAACCTTTACTATACGGGTGTGTTCCTTTCTGCCGGATACTACTAATAGTATCTTCACCATTTTTATTTCAAGATGTATGGAGTTATGAAACAAGAAATACCTTTTATTATTTTTTGCGAACAAGTGTGTTGAAAATAGTCGTATGATTTCTCGTGAGCTATTTTTATAATAACGAAATTCACATTTTTATGAACACGCTTTTATTAGCTTCACTTGTAACTAACTATGTATGTAAGAAAATCTTGGAATCTTAATTTGACCCACTTCCCGGTCTTCGATTAGGATGAAATTTTGCACAATATGCTCTGAGTTATTATTCTGAGCGCTCTGATTTCTGATGACAATACATGACTAGCTAAGAAACGTCATTACAAAGCGTGTTTTTTAGTTTTTAAACTATTATTATTATTATTCAAATCATTTTTTGTTGCAATGATTAATTCAGCTCACTTGAATTATAAATCATTTCATATGCCTACGTTAACTTTTAAAGTATGGGTGTATGTTACCGTGTTGTTCCCGGCAGAGTAGAATAGGACCACTCCAAGTCTTCCCGTGGATGTCGTACAAGTCGACTAAGGAAACACACGCTAAACAAAGCTATAAACATCAAAGAGACCTCTTCAACCCGTCTTTTTTTTTGTCATAGGACGGCAAACGAGCAAGCGGGTCACCTGATGGGAAGTGATCACCGCTGCCCATGGACAACTGCATGCAACACCAGGGGTGTCACAGAAGCGTTGCCGGCCTTTCATTTTTCCCTCCCTAGAGGGGAGAGGCAGATGGGCCTCCGGCTCTCTCACTCACCGAACGAAGCATAGCAGCGGTAAAGCTATACTACTCAAACGTCGATTTTCTGTGAGAGTGTGGTACTTCCCCGGACGAGCCGGCCCATTCATGCTACTAGCAAAAGTGATTTTCGCCGGTAGCGAGGTTCTACCACAACTAAACTTACTAGTCATACGTCAGCGTGGAAAGTGTAGGCCAGACTACCCTGGCTAATATATGGCTCTGGTAGTACAGAGAGAGTCGTGCTCCTGCAGTGGAGATTAACAAAGACCTGTTGATGCTGATGATGATGTTACAGCTTGCACGCAGAACTACAACCGAATCAATAAGAGCTAGTGAACACATAAGACAAGGCTAAATAAGACATTATGATGTTATCGGAGCATCGCAATAAGTCTCCGTCATCCGTCAGCATGATGTGGGTGTGAGGTTGAAGAATAGAGAGACAACAGAAACGCTAACACGCCAAACGTGGGTGACCCACGTTTGGCGTGTTAGCCAATGAGAAGCCATGAGACCCACGGTGGGTCTCATGGCTTCAGTCTCTGTCACAGAGCACGCATGGGCGACAGTCATTCCTCGCTCTGTGACCTCTGTTTACTCAGTAGGGGAAAAATGTCGCGATTGGTTTGTTTACAGGGTTAAGTACTTGTGAAACACCAATAAACTCGCATACCTAGTTGGCTAAGCTATTTTAGTTAACGACATAAAAACAACTTTTGCTGCGTGGCGTAGCGGTCATCACGCCTGCCTGCGACACGGATGGTCCCGGGTTCGATCCCCGGTCAGGTCAAGATGGAAAACGATCTTTTTCAGATTGACCTGGGTCTTGGATGTATATCTATACATGTATTTGTTATAAAATATAGTATCGTTGAGTAAGTATCCCATAACACAAGTCTTACATAAGAACTTACTTTGGGGCTAGCTCAATCTGTGTGATTTGTCCGTATATATTTATTTATTTTTATTTTCTTCAAGTTCCGACAAAAATTATTTTACGTGGAAAAGTGCCTGCAAGGGCCTATTTTCTTAATTTTTGACTATATACTCTCTTTCCTACTTCGCCAATTTTCAATGCTTGTGTGCGTGACAGCTTTGTGTTATCACTCTCGTCCTGTCAAACCTCAGTGTCAAACTATGCCCTCGAAACCTCGAAATCCGTCGAATTGGTGTGCGTGTGTGCGCGACCGACTATGGGTTGGACACTAGCTTTTTCTCCGCTTTTAGGCTAATAGAGTCTATCTAGGCTTTATATAATTTAAGTTCGTGATAAACAATTTGAATTTTAGTGAAAACATAAGACAAATCAAGGCTAGTTATGACATTGTGATGTTATCGCAACATCGCAATAAATCTCCGTCATCCGTCAGCGGGATGTGGGTGTGAGGTCATAAAATAGAGAGGCAGCACATATAGCGCCTTATAATGTGCATTTTAAGTGTGCTTACTGAAACTGTGAAGTATCGCCAAGATAAAGTGATCTAATAGTGTTGGTTAAGAAAGTGATAAGTAAATATAGATAGATACGATTGCGCCGACACTCTGACTACCTATCTAGGGTTTTCTGGAATCTGGAAGGACCTAACGTAGTTCCAATCACGAGGTTGCATTTAGGCTCATCCTTAGTTAATATAATTCGAAGTTTGTTGCAAAACAGGTCGACGCTAGTTGCTATTCTGATACATGGGTGTGAAAATGTAACATTATCAGTAATATCATGGAAAGCTAAAAGAAGAGTACTTACTCAATAGCTTATCCGAAATTTGACATTAATTTCGGATGAGCTATTATATATATGAGGTTATACTCGGAGAAAATATAAATAATAATAATATGTCACGTCAATCACACAGATTGAGCTAGGCCCAAAATAAGTTCTTAAGTAAGACTTTTGGGGCTACTAACTCAACGATACTATATTTTGTAACAAATACATATAAGTATAGATAAACATCCAAGACCCAGGTCAATCTGAAAAAGATCATTTTTCATCTCGACCTGACCGGGGATCGAACCCAGGACCATCCGTGTCACAGGCCGGCGTGTTGACCACTGCGTCACGGACTCGTCTACATCTGTACTTCCATTATTTTGCGTCGCGGTTATCTCACACAACACAACATAGCGCCATAAACTTGTCCGTCCCACAATAGGAGCACCCATTAATATATCCCTTATGATAAATCGTAAACGATAAACTTAGCTTTACAACACACTTAAAATGGTGTACGTAATAAATACGACGTTAAATGAAGATTGATTTGAACCCGTTATTGAGATACATACAGAGTACTTGACCCTCAAATATTTCAGATATTTTTAACAAAAATAATAAACCGACTTCAACCCTATCAATTTGATCGAAAAAGCATAAAAATAAAATGGAAGTAAGTCTAAACCAAACGGTATACTTGTATATTTTTTTTTGGTTTTTGTGTATTTTTTCAAAAAGCACTCACCACATTTCGATTAACATTTAATGGGACCATCTGTAAAGTATTACCTATCAAACAAAAAAGAATTTCTTAAAACGGTCAAGGCGTCTTCGAGAAATCGGGAAAAATACATAAAAAAAAAGATTATGACGAATTGTGAACCTCCGCCTTTTTTGAAGTCGGTCAAAAATTCCCTTAAAGGGATGACTCACACCGTTAATATAAACAACTTTTCGTATGGGATCAATGCTGGGAACTCAATAGTACATTGTGTACCAAGGGCGGTATAGAAGACATTACGTCAAACGAGTCCGAGTTTGTAATGTCTACTCGTAATACCGGCCGTGATACACACAATGTTTTTCATCTCACCGAGTAAATAGTAGAGTAAAAAAATATTTTTTATATTAGGTATATTGGTTAAAATTGCATAGTATTAATATTGTTTACCTTGAAAATTAATATTTATGCGTCTCAAGCTGGCTGATTATATTACATAAATCAACATTATTGACCATCTATTAATTTATCATAGGGAATGTATTTCATGCAAATTAATGAAGATAAATATTTTGCCTAAAAATAAATAGCGGCAAACTAGAATGAGCAGGAAATGTATCCGAGGATTCCACAGATAATAAAAATGTTTTATACAAAAAGTGGAAGTCAAAGATCGATGAATACAAACAGCCAGCCACCACGGCCATCAACAATTCCAAATTTGAATTATGGACAAAATCTCGCAGTATATTTCATTTTTTTTTTATCAGGTTCACTAGCAATTCCAAATTTGAATATACGACTTGAAAACTTGTTGGATGTAGAAGATTTGACACGTGTGCATGGTATAGTGCCCTATTAAATTTAAAAAATACTTAACTCGCTCTCGGGCTTTATGGAATTTGTATGAAATCTTATGGCCCGTGGTCGTAATAGCGACCATCCAGTCCACTTTGCTTGCATTTAATGACACTGTTTAAGGGTAGGTGAGATGAAAAATTATTTTTTTCTACTCTTTTACTATTCTCTCTCATTTAAATGATCTAGAACACAAACATAAGAACATCCATAATAAGTCTATACTCTATTCTCCATAACAGTACGGCACAGCCGTACTATAATGTCGCTAAAACGATATAACGATACGCCTAGCAGCGACAGACTACTAAACTTCGTGATAGCAAAAGGAGTTTTTTGTTTTTTTCTACTCCTGTACTTTTATCTGTCATTTATATGATCAAGAACACGAACATAAGAACATCTATAATAAGTTTATACTCTATTCTCCATAACAGTACAGCACAGCCGTACTATAATGTCGCTATTACGATACGGCTAGCAGCCACAGACTATTAAACCTAGATTTCGTGATTACAAAAGAAGTTTTTTTTTTAAGAGTTTAGCGTTAACATCAATTAAAAAAAGAAGGTTACCTTAAACCCTTAAACACAAAATTTTGTCATATTTACATTTCCCACGAGTTAGTTGATAAACTCAAAATTTATGTTTTACTAGTTTTGTATTATTTTGAAATTTGTAGAAAAAATATTGTATGCAACGGTTTATAATTAAGTCTTAAAAGGTTCGTGGCGCCTCTATTAAGCGATATTCGTTCGCTTTGCTCGCTCATATCGCTACCCGCGCCACTTACCTTTTAAGACCCTTATTATAAAACAGTTGCATAAAATACTATTGCCTTTCCCATACCAAATGCTTGGGTGGCTGAGTGGCTGAAATGAAAATGTCGAATTTTTGTTTGAGTTTTTAGCATTGATCCCATTGGAAAAGTTGTTCTTATTGACGGGCTGAGTCACCCCTTTAAGGGTATGTTAAGATACACGCTTTATATTGCAAATCAGTGAGTTGCTTGGAAGTTTGGGGATTTGGAGAAAGCGTTTCATGTTTCATGGCAACACACGACTAGGCTGCCTCGGCAATAAAATTATAATCATCATCATCATCATCATCAGGCCTTTTTTATTCTCCACTGCAGGAGCATGACTCTCTCTGAACTACCAGAGCCATAATTACCCGGGGCAGTCAGAGGATATGGCCTACACTCTCCACGCTGGCCAGACGGGTTGGAGAGGTCTCTTTGATGTTTATAAGCTTTGTTTTAGCTTGTATTTCCGAAGTCGCCTTCTACGACATCCACGGGAAGACTTGGAGAAATTATAATAATCTATGCCATTAGATCATCATCATCATGATGATAATGATGATGATGCCATTCGGGCGGGAGATTTATGTTATTCTCCATATATTTGCAAATAATATGTTATAAAAAAAAACATACATTACGTATTTCATACATACATACTTAAGAGCTTATATATTTACGAGTACATGCTTGCATGCTCTCCCATACAGAACTCGAAAAACAAGTACAATCCTTTATTGGCAGTCGTATACAAAGGTGCACAATAAGCACCAGGGCACCAGTCAGAAGAATAGTTCAGAGGCATAAATCATTTGATGTAGAACTTGGAGAAATACAGTCCACTACTTGCAGAGGCACCCTCCACCTACTACCTCTACCTCTACAGACTCCAAACGGATGGTCAGGGTAAGGACCTTAGCTTTTTTTTCTTTGTCATAGGAGCAAGCGGGTCCCCGATGGCTGTGATCACCGCAGTCCATGGACAGCACTAGGGATGAGAGCGTTGCTGGCCTTTGAGTTGGGGAGATGGGTCTCCGACTCACTCATACCGAACGAAGAATAGAAGCGGAAAAGGTAACAAACAGAAAATCTGAGTAGTAACTCAGACGTCGATTTTCTGCGAGAGTGTGGTAGTTCCGCTGACGAGCCGAAATTCACTAGTGGCATTATTGGGCCAATCATGCCATTAGCAAAAGTGAATTTCGGTGGTAGCGTGGCTCTAACTAAACTAACTAGTTTGATGTTGAACTTACGCGGTACACAATCCTTGGCGTTGACGCAATGGCCGCTCCTATGTCTGAGGAGAGGAGGCTTGCAGAGGCACCCACTCGTGCAGACCCTCAGTGGGCAGTCAGGGTTGGGATCCGAGCAGCTGGGCTCGCACCAGCCGCAGGAGAAATACTCCTCGTCTTGCGCGCAGTCGTCTATCGTCGTAACGGGTATACTGCCTAGGGACTCTTCAGCTGGACAGTTGGTAAGGGTTTAAGGGGCGACGGTTCATGTAAACAAGTAATTTATTTATGAAAGACTATGTTAAGGTTTTTAATGTATAACTAAATAGACTGAAGATGATTTGTTCTGGAGAACTAGCAACTCTACAGATTTTCCTTGAGGATCCGAGAAGTTGTTTGATAGAGACTGTTGTCAAGAATGACAAATTGTAAAACAACAGCTAGTTACATATTGGTTTTATTAATACATTTTATTTTCAAAACCTTTCAAGATAACCAATTAATAAAATCTTTGAGAGTGAAACTGGGATACTTTTGTTTTAACTATTTAATAACTTAATCGGCGGAAGGTGGGTAGGTAGAAAGGTAGGTGTTTATTGACGTCAAAGGCACAGGCTACAAAATTATCCAAAGACACAGTTGAGAGACAACCAAATTAAAAAACATAAGAAGTAGTTGAAGTAGAGACCTGTTGATCTGGCACTAAGGAAATCTATGTAGAAAGAAAGGGAATTGACTAAATTGTTAATATGAGTAGAAAAGTTAATACAAAGGAAAACAAGGTTAGAAACTTGCACATAAGTTATTCTAATATGTAAACGGTAAATATATTGAATAAATAACTTAAATAACGTTAAGTAACTAAACTACAATAAGTGAAGACTTAGCCTAATATTATCACAATCACAGGTGGCGAGGCACACACAAACATTATATTCACAGACCTCAAAGTTGTTGTATGTGATTACAAAAAAAGAGCCAATTATTTAAATAAATTTTCGTAAAATCAATAGCGACTGTTTTAATCTGACCAATGCACAAAAACTTTGGAGCCTGTAACAAATTCTTAGGGCTATATTTTTTTTACAAATTATAAGTGAAGTACACTGCTGCAGAGCAATGAAACAAGTGGGATAATACCTAAATAAGTAAAGTGATTGTACCTTTGAGCCGGGTATTTTTGATTGACGTGGTTTTTATGTATTTCTCTCTTTTATTGTTATTTTTATTAATAAATCAAACTTTTTTATAACCCAAAAAAAAAGAAAAACGTAAATCGAACAAAAAGTATGAACAGAAAGGTAAAAGGTTCCTTAATTAATTTAAATTAGCACTTAGGTGTGACATACAAAAAGAAAAACATAAACAAGAGTACAAGACTAAGTAAAATTGAAGAAGTTAGAACTTGAAAAGTTATATTACAAAAAGAAAAAACTAGACAAGACTAAAATGAAAAAAGTAAGAAAATAACATAACAATCGGTGAAAGCAAAACAAATGTTGGTCTGAAATAAGTATGTTTTTTTTATAAATTGACAACTGATATTAGTGTTAGCCACTAACAAACATGAAGAGTGTTCATGTTTTGATTTATTAACAGTCTTTCAAATGTACATAGTCTAATTAGCACTTTCATTCTTTGCTTTCACCTTAGAGCCCAGTTAATCGCATCTACTTTATCTACTTCGGTCTACTCTACAGACCTTTAGGACACTCCCGCAGCTTTACGCAGGAGCCATTGGGGGCCTTGTAGTACCCGTCGATGCAGAAGCATCCGCGGATGCATTCCCCTGGACATTTGGGGTTGGGGTTGCTACAAGTCTTCTCGCAATTCTCACACAGTTTGAAGACTTGTTTAGGGCCGCATGACAGATATGGGATTGGAGGCATGAGTGCGGATTCTGAAACAGAAAATAATAGCGTTTTAGAATTAAAAGCCATTTATTGCCATGCTTTAGGTACCCCACTTAAGTACACTTCCAATAAGTATATGTTTGTAGGCAAAGGAATGCCTCAGCTTGTGCTCCCTCAGATAGGTGTCGTAGGTAGGGCTGATTTTCAGGCATCTAAAGAACTTGAAACAAATCAGTACTAAGTATGCAGCCAAAGTTTTTGCTTCAAGACGTGTTTATCATTATTGGCTCAGCAGGATCATAATGAACACTTCAAAAGTAAAAAATAAACATCAAAGAGACCTCTTCAACCCGCCTGGCCAGCGAGAAGAGTGTAGGCCATATCCTCTGACCGCTCTGGCTAATAAATGGCTCTGGTAGTACAGCGAGGGTTATGCTGCTTTAGTGGAGACTAAAAAAGAACTGATGGTGATGATCTTAATACTTACTTTTCACCAAATTCCTGACTGGGCACTTGTCCTGACTAACGCATCTTTCGTCCCCGTCCCGCAGCAGCTCGCCTTTGCAGAAGCAGCCCCTGGCGCACTGTGCTGGGCAGATGGGGTTCGGGTTGTCACAGGTCCGGTTGCAAGGCTCGCAGAACCTGTACTCTTCGTTTTCGCCGCAGTTGTCTTCACGAGGCTCGGACGTTTCCTGTTTCAATCCAGCAGCTGGAAATAGTAAAAAAGATCGTTATATCGATTGACATGATTCCCTCTTAATAAACCTCGCAATACCTAAAATATTGGAATTATTTCCGTTCCAGTAAGTTTTTAATTAATTTTGTTATGTTATGAAAAATATGCTGGTCTGAGAGAGAAGAAAAATGTAGAATGTACCAGCTGCATCTCTTCCCGCGCAGATCGTAAAAGTCGATCGAGGGAATGGGCGAATATCTGAGGTATCATATCAATAGGCGATGCGCTAGCAATCCATCTATTTTGATTCCGTTCTCCACCTATAAGCCCACCGATATGTTAAACGTGGCCTTTAGGTTTTTTAGACCTGGGTCTGACCCGATCAGTCTACCCCGCAAGAGAAAAAAACGTGACATTATGTAATGTATGTATCTATGAAAAACAAGTAACTTTGTTTCGCATAATATTATAAACATGATTCCAAAAATACTTCAGGTTATTTACTAGTGCTTATATGATTTACATTCTTGAATTTCTTTCTATTTGTAAAGAATTAGGAATAAAATGATTGGCGTCGCTACTGTGCCTAGTGTATCCCCTTAATCAAACTGAGAATTAATGAATAATTTGTTAGAGTAATCAAACAGCTTTCTCGAAAGATTTATCCGAACCAGATTTTCAGTCTATTCATCATCATCATCATCTCAGCCACAGGAAGTCCACTGCTGGACATAGGCCTCCCCAAGGATTTCCAATACGACCGGTTGAAAGCGGCCTGCATCCAGCGCCTTCCTGTCTTTATTTTCCTTTCAGTCTATTATTTTTCCGAAATTATTAAAAACATCGTCTTTGTGATCGTTACTTTCTTCAAAGACCCAAAGGTCAATTATTGCTTAAGTAGCACCAAACTTATAAAATGGTCTTACCCTAAAAGCACAATAATTTGTAGGCTTGATGGCGAAGTTCCGAAAATAACTTCTCATCGCAAACTCCAGAAGCCATAAAACTACATTTGTCCAAACCATATCTCCTTATCAGGATTCACCCTTTTATCGGGAGCGGACATCTTTTTTCTTGTTTGTTAGTACTTTTGCTTCGGTGCCCAACTCAACATCGTATCACGATGGGATTTTATTATCACTTAGGTACAGTGGGCCACATAGTATACCACATAAATACTCGTATCACATTTTCTATGTAGCCCACTGTACATAAATGCACATGTAACGTAAACTTTGGTCCAAATACTTATGCTACGTTACGCTTTGAGTTTGCATAAATAGCTTTTTTATTTTAATACGGTTTTTATCGCGTTTTAAACGTATTAAAATAATTTTATTTAAACGTGTAACAATCGCGAAAACATTAGCTTTATTATTTTTTTTAATCAGGAAAAAATTCTTCGTGAGTCAAGTTTTAAACTACACCTCTTGTACTTTACTCTTTTATAAATAATGCTTATATACCCTTCCTTATGAATAAACTATCTGTTGGTGAAAACTAGACGAAAATCCGAGCAGTAATTTTTTGAGTTTATCGCAAAAAATACGGACAGACAAACTTTGTTTTATAATATGTTGTGCTAGTCATGATGTAAAGACACTCTTTTTTTACTGTTTTGCCATATGTCTGGATCAATTTCTGTATTACTATAGTCATATTTAGCAATAGCAGTCAGAGGTTTGGCGTACACCTGTCTAGATAAGTATTTTTTTTATTAGCTTATTATGTCCCACTGCTGGGCAAAAGCCTCCCCTTTATTTCTCCAAGTGTCTCTGTCCCTAGCCTTCTCTTTCCAGTTACTCTCATAGTGGTATAATTCATCCGACCATCTTGTTCTGGGTCTTCCTCTGTTTCTTTTTCCGTCTGTCGGATTCCAAAAGGTAGTGATGGATAAGTATGAGTAATTTTAATATCTAGCTAATCTGACTCGACGTTTCGCTGTTCTGTTTCCACAATAAAGATATTTTGTATTTGTTTTCATTACTTTCTAGGTGGGTTTCTCTTGCGGGAAATCTTATAGCAAAAAAGAATACTACTCACGAATTGGCGGACATTCAGCTAGCTTTATACAATGCCCCGTAGCGTTGCGGACCTCTCCCTCTTGGCAGTAACAGCCCTCCTGGCAGACGCCCTTGCAGTCCGGCGTGGGGTCCAGGCAGGTGGCCTGGCAGCCGCCACATGACAGGAGCCGCTCATTCGGCCTGCATAGGCTGCCCACTTGGCCTGGAACAAATATTTTATACATAGATAAGTGCGTCTAACACGTTGCCATCATAACGGACGCTGAGCTTCGAAGCACTTTTGTAATGAATTGTACCAAGCTTCTTCTCACCATGCTGGCTTTTTTCAACCCTTTAACTCCTTGCTTTCGCTATTAAGACAATAATCAGACGCTGAAACTAGCTCCGTAAACCCATAAACTTTTGAGACACGCTAATATTAATAAAGGATTTAACCACGTAGTTTTGGGGCTTAGTCGGAGGGCCATTGGCAGGGGCTGGTTGTTTTTGGCGCTGTTTCTGATGTTCCCCAGGATATGATGCTCTTAGCAATTGCTTTATATTTGTTTTTGGGATAATTCAGCAATTTCGAGTGAGTGTATGAGACGCTGACCTTCTTTTATGAAACTAAAAGAATCTTTGGGGCCATTGCCAGAAAACTAACTGGTGAAACTTCTATATACCTACCTATGTATATCTCAAATTTCGCAGATGTTTAAGTAAACTATAAAATTTTGTAAAATTTGATTTATGTGCCTGCGGTGCGGCTAGTCAATGGTACCCATTTTAATTTGTTTGTTTACCACTTTACATTTCGCTTTACACAAATTGTTTAAATCTCTAGCACGCCACAATTTTTTTGCATTGATTTTCTATCATCCAAATTTGGATATATTTTTACTTCTTCCATACTGGTTTGGTAGAAAAGGAAAAACATAGAATATACCAGCTGCTTTTTTCCCGCACGGATCGTAAAAGCCGGTTAAGGTATTGGGCGAAAACCTAAGGATCCACGTTATAGATGATGTGGCTAGCATGCCATTTCTATATGTATTTGATTCCGCTTTCCACATTAACGTCCACAAAACACGCTCAACATGGCCTATGGGTTTTATGGCCCTGGGCTTTGTTTACCTCGCAAGTGATAAAAGGCGATATATGTCTGCAAAATTGGAAAACTGTTAAAAAGAACAAAGATGTATAGAAAATAAAGACTGTATACAAAAATAAGTATAGGCAACAAATTTCGAGATGCGTGTTTCACCATTCTAAGAAGTACGCTTTTAGTCACATACAAGGCTCATTATAAAATAATTCATGTTCATTGAAATGTGTTTCATAATAGCTCTAGGATTTCCTTTGACTCATATTTCGTGAATTGTGTGTCGGTTTCATTGAGGTTTTGTCCAAGTTTTGCGTATACAATCCACATTTACAAAGTGTTCTGATATTAACGGAAGCATTGTCTTGGCGAGTTGACACAAGCCGGTATGTGTTACTTTCAAAATTTACTAACAAAGTAAGAGTTGTACCGGCGTACGCATTGTTTAGGCTTAAACATGATAAGCAATCTTGGGATTAGGATGTTCAAAAGTAACATAATTATATTTAGCTTTAATTATTACTTTTTTAATTTTAGTTAGTTTTAGTTTAAGTATATTGTATATCGATATTATATATTTTTTCTAATTACAATTTAATAATAGGTCGGAAATGTCAAGTTTAAAAATATATAAATCTTCTATACAAAGAATACATATAAACCAAGATATTTTAGATTAGCAAGGTAATTTTTCACTAAAGTAACATGTAATTTAAATAAAAATAATTATACACCTAACACTACAAAGTGTTCGAAACGTTAGGTGTATAAATAATGTAATAAACGCAATAAAAACCGTATTAAAACAATTTTATTTAAATGTGTAACAATCTCGAAAACATTAACATGTAATTTCTTGAGGCCATCTATGAAAGGAACAAGTAGGCGTACCTTCAGGATTCCTGAAAAATATGTCACTCAATATTGTCAATGATATTATATTTAATAGACCAAATTCTCTTACTGCACTGGCTATGGCTAATAAGTGGCTCTGGTAGTAAAGAGAGGGTCTTGCTTCTGCAGTATAGACTAACAAAGACCTGTTGATGATAATTATATTTCCATAGGCATAGTAAAGATATTTCATAGGAAGGCACATTACTCCTACCGGTGCAGACCTCCCCGGGCAACCTGGAAATCCCTAAACCGGCTCCGAGCCGGCGTTGGGAGATGCCGAGAAAACAGGGTCAGGTGGGGTTTCTTTACAAACAATTTGTGTGACTGCGGTGCCGATCAGACCATGTCTCACCTTCTGTCGTGCCCAAACTGCCCCATTACTTGCACCGTACAGGATCTTAATGAGGCCAACGACAGGGCTATCAGCGTGGCCAAATACTGATCGAAAGATATTGAATAGAATGAAACCATTTCGACTCGATAAGAAGAAGAAGATAGGAAGGCATGCGCTCTGGCAAAGGCTCTGGCACAAACTTCGACGAAGATACTATTACTAGTATCAGCCTTATGTTTTCTCTTGGCTATAGAGACTATAGATGAATATTTGAGAGAGGGTTAAGATGATTAAATGTAACAGTCAATTTTGAGTCAGTCTGTGAAAATGGCAGCTGCAATGTTGTCGAAATATCAGACAAAACTCAAAAATAATCACGGTAAGTCCCGTAGTGAACATAATAGTGATTGTGACCGCTAAAGCTTAAAATCATATAAATCAACTGTTATAATATTTAGTTTTTACTGACTACTATCTTAGTTTAATAATTTTGACTGTACAACTATTTCTAGCTTTCTGGCCCTTAAGTAAAGTTATTTTCTTAAATTCACGTTGAACATTTGCATGCCTATCCGTTAAAATTTTGACAAACCCGTTGTCCCAAAATGTATTTTCTACCGTGTTTGCCTGCAAATAAATGTATTTCATTTCATCAAGTTTGAATTTCAATTGCTACAAATTCAAACTCAAATGACGCGTGTTCTTTTTTTTTTTGGACCAATCACGCAGATTGAGCTAGCCCCAAAGTAAGTTCGAGACTTGTGTTATGGGATACTAACTCAACGATACTATATTTTTATAATAGATACTTTTATAGATAAATAAACACCCAAGATCCAGGTCAAAAAGATCATTTTCAATCTTGACCTGACCGGGGATCGAACCTGGGACCATCCGTGTCGCAGGCAGGCGTGTTGACCGCTGCGCCACGGAGCTCGTCTTCTGCCCTAACATTCATAAAGACAGTTGTGGTTTCACGGCAGCGGGCTCTGGCAAGCTTAGTAACAAAAGTCATCGTTAAATGGCAGGGCTGTTGCTGGTTTTAGAAAAGATATTAAAATTTTTAGGGTTCCACACCCAAAGAGTAAAAGCGGGACCTTATTCACGAGACTTCGATGTCCGTCTGTCTGTTTGTCTGTCTGTTACCAGGCTGTATCTCATAAACCGTGATAGCTAAATAGTTTAAATTCGAACAGATTATGTATTGCTGTTGCCGCTATAACAACAAATACTAATATAAGAATACAATAAATAATTTAGTGAGCTTTCATACAACAATTTTTGTGTAATACAATATTTTATTTTACTAACTTTGAACCAACTTAAAGCGTACCACCTATACTTCACAATCTTTTTTTCAAACTCTGTTTTTTCATAACATTGCGCTCTGTTGCATGTGTTATCTTTCTATGGCGTCAGTATTTTAGTCTTATAGACCAGTTATTGTAAACTGGTTTAGCTGATCACTGATCAGACAATAGATATTACGTAAATGCATCATAACATCCTGCTACACTACTAGTATTACTTCGGATCAATCAGATATAAAGAATCAATGTTCACAAACAAAGGGAGAAAGCAATAGAGATTATTATGTCAGACATATTTTTTTTTTTCTATTGAGTAACACATATAGAAATTTCCGAGATCATTATATTTCAGACATATTTTCTATTTAGTGACACATAGATATTTTAGGCTGTAATCGAATTCAAGGCTACCGAAAAAAATAATTCTTGCGTCAACACAAAGTTTGCTGATTGTGTTTCGACCTGAAATCACATGTTTTTTGAAATATATGATGAATACTTTTTTTCTCAACGACCTAATGATATAGGTGGTCCAAAGGGTCCGAAACGTGGTCTCTTTCTAATAATCCTCATATTAAAGTTTAAGGTCATTAACGAAAGGGGTATATATGCTACGTGTTACTCTGCGAGATCGAATCAGAGACGAGGAAACCAGGACGAAAACAACAATGGTCACATAGCTCAGCGGATTGGCTTTTTGAAGTGGCAGTGGGTCACATAGCGGTGGTCGATGGGGCAGAAAGGAAATGACTACTACAAATCGTCAAGCGCAGCATCGGACACTCAACAACCAGGTGATCGGACGACCTGAACAAGATCGAAGGAAGACGCCAGCGTTTACCTGCAAGCGGCCGGAAGCGCCTGCATACAGATGCAGGCCGCTTCCAACCGCTCGTAAAGGAGATGTATGACGAAGGCCTATGTTCAATTGTCCAGCTGTGAAATTCTTGCAGCTGAGATGATAATGATGGTCGCCACACACTGGCCACTAGCGACAGCCACCAACGCCGCCATTTGACGCGTGTGGTGACCACCGGCGTCAACAGTGTGCGGCGAGTCTTAAATGTATAGAAAAAACAAGAAATAGGACGGTGACTGCGTTTTGTGGTTGTGGTTAGTGGTCCGTGTGCGGTGACACTGTCTCTAATACGACGGTTCAGCTTATTCTTCTCATCCTAAAATGAAATACCCTACTGAAGAACCGGACACTCGCTGCTATTTTGCAACGAATATGACTGTGACTGGGTGACGCATATATTTCTGAGCCGTTTGGTTCTGAGACCCTGGGTCCATGGGGACCGTCGGCTCACAAACTATTCAATTTTGTGTAAGTAAAAGGCTGGTCGCGATGTGGAATGACCAGAGGGCTGGTAACTATTTAGCTCAAAGAATAAGCATTGCTATTCAACGTGGCAATGCTGCCAGCCTTCTGGGTACACTACCGCAGGGTACTGACCTGCGGGACATTTTTATTGTAAGTTTTTATATATACCAAAGTTTCATTTTAGATATGATAATTTTTATTTTTTAGGTTCATTTAGTGTAGAGTTTTAGTTAGGTTTATTAAATCAAAATAAAATGATTCAGCAAGGAAATGTCAGTGTTTTCGGAAATTTGGTTTTAATTAATTTAAGTAAAAAAAATGTGTTTCAAGTGTTTTTGTTAACCGTTCATCTGTATGTATTTTACTATATATGTTTTACTAAATAAATAAGACTGTTGTCTCACCGGTGTGCACTAAGCCCTAAGCCCTATGAAAAATTATTTTCAAGGCAAGTACAATCCATCAGTCATGTCATGAACTGATTTATCCACACCGATGACCTAGTGTTCATTCCTAGATACGGGCAAGCGATAAATAAAATTTAAGTATATTAGCTTTTTCTCACGATTATGCTGTGGTTGGGTTTGTTTCACGATTGTTACACATTTAAATATTCTAGTCCAGTCCTCAATTTAATCAAATCTCAAGCTAAGCAGAAGACTGCAAGACCTTCAGACACCGTGAGCCAATACTGCGTACATCCGGAACGTTATCAATAAATATTTTAGGCGGTAGATTTTGCAGTTGTTATAAAATACTAGACAAATGTCAACTAAGTCTACCTGCGACCACGAACACTGTAAAGTGCTCGAAACGTTAGGTGTATAAATAATGTAATAAACGCGATAAAAACCGTATTAAAATAATTTTATTTAAATTATACACATATTACAACATGGTCTGCTGTTGTTATTTTTCGTATGTGTAAATGGCCAATACTAGTGTCATATTTTTTTAAGGAGCTTGAAGGCATCTGTCATATCTTACATCTGCCATCAATGATGTCAACCGGGCCTAACGGCTTAACGTGACTTCCGAAGCACGGAGGAGCTCGAGATATTTTCTTTGGCCTCCGTGGCGCAGTGGTCAACACGCCAGACTGATTGAGAGGTTCCGGGTTCGATTCCCGGCCAGGTCAAGATGGAAAATGATCTTTTTCAGATTGACCTGGGCATGGGTGTTTATCTATATACTTATGTATATGTTAAGTATATAATATAATGTCGTTGAGTTAGTATCCCATAATACAAGTCGCGAACTTAGTTTGGGGATAACTCAATCTGTGTGATTTGTCCGTATATATTTATTTATTATTTATTTCATTATTTCAAAGTTTTTGTAGGTACGGATAATACTATAGAGTAAGGCTATATTCTTAACATTTCTCTTTAGCCTCTTTAGTGAGTCTCATATATTTAGGTAATAAGTATTATAAAGTGCTTTGGATGACCAACAAATGGTCATTACGATATTTCGGTACCTTTCAGCAAATAAACATTCTTAGAAACATATCAAAATTATTTCGTGAATTAGTGTTACAACAATCAAATATTTTATGACTTTATGGAGATAAATAGAAAAGCGAAGGAGTATGTTTTAAATTTAACCAGCAGCCGTCCCCGGCTGCGCCCGGGCGTGATTATGTATACATATACTTTAACTTAGTATTATATTGTCTTTGCTTAAACCTTCCTCTTGAATTACTCTATTGTTGCTCTATTGGTTCCCGCACTGCTGTTAAAAATGTTTACAAACATTTTCCAACATTCAAATAAAATAAGCTATTGTTGTAATTTTGTTTTAAATGTATTTGCTATTGCATTCATACTTATAATCAATATTAGTTGTAACAGTGTTTTATTTTCATGATATTTACTATGCATTGTTATTTTAGAAAATGTTGGTTAACATTATTAATAGCAGTGTGGGAGCCCATATCTATTTAAAAAAATTGGCCAAGTGCGAGTTGGGCTCGTTCATGAAGGGTTCCATAGAAGCAAGCTTAGATTAGCCAAAAACCTCTACCAATTATTTTTCGCCAGCAAAGATAACTTTGTTTTTCATAGTGTTTGTACGAGTATATTGCGGCTTATGAAAAGTGCTATAACTTGTTAGTTTGTACTAAGTACTTAGCTCTGACAGTTTTCCTTTCAACTTCGTTATATATACTACTTCTGTAATCACGTTTTTTTCACGTCCCTATCAATATATAACCGTTTAGAAAATAGAGGGGGAAGAGGGGATGTGCACTTTAAAACTAAATATTTCGGATGCCTAAATTAAAAAATGGTGTTCTCAACCTGACAATACTTTTTAAAGACCTATTCAACGATACCTCACACGATGGGTTAATAGGGAAAAAAAAATACTCCCACTTTACTTGTATGGAACCTACTCTAAAAAAAATATTTTTCAAGATTTTTTGTTAATATACTTTTTTGACATGATTAATATACAAACCCATACCAAATTACAACTTTCTAGTATTTATATTCTCTAAGTAAAACCGCGGACAGATATACAGACAGACATGGCGAAACTATAAGGGTTCCTTGTTTACTACGGAACCCTAAAAAGGCATAAAAATCCGTTGCATACTTTCATAGGAAAGACAGACATCGGAATAGGACTTTGCTTTATACTATTATAGTAATATTGCTTATATTTTTAAAAATAGATACATACCAAAGATTCCTTCAGCGCACAACACAACAAACAAGCACACAAGAGCTTTACAATCCATGGCTGACTTGTTTGATACACTGACTTCCGAGCACAGTAGAGTAGGTACCACACTGACACAATGAGCCTCCACCACCAGTTTATATCCAAACCAGCTGTTACGTCGCTGATCAAAATAGCGACGCAACAGAATGACGTTTCAATGTGATTTCTGACAGCATATATTGTTTATTATGAATGTAAACAACACATACAATGTATGATTATGCAGATAGAAGGCCAAAGATCTGTTGTAGGTATTTGAAAAATGTGATCTTGATTAAATAACTGTTAGAGTTAGGGTAGGTAGACACATGGAGGTGTATATTCTTACTAGCTGTTACCCGCGGCTCCACCCGCGTGATATATAGCCTATGTCCTTCTCAGTACCCTAATTTATGTGTTATGTAATTTCATGATGTTCGGTTCAATAGATACGGCGTGAAATCGTAACAAACAAACTGTTTAATAGAAAAGTTAGAATAAGTAGGCAAACTATGTAAAATATATTGTACTTTTTTCCCTTTAAATGTTTGACGTGGTTATTTATCATTATATTATTTATAAGCATCCTGTTTTTTATACCACGCCTTTTACAACACTGCCTTAAAAATGCCTGAACACATTTGGATTAGGTATATATTAAAGCTGAGACAGGCCATAATACTATTTGTTAGGGCAGGTGCTTTTATTTAATTTTTTCAGTAAAAGGTGATGTTGGCAACCATTAAGGAACCATCAGTTTTAAGAATGATTTCAATTATTTAATAGGAATAATTAAGGTACTTATTTCTAATTAAGGAACTGGTTTACCTACATACAATTTATATCCATATGCCACTCTACTTACAGCTAAATTTATTCCGCTTCCTGAAACAGAAAGTGAAGAAGCAAAACATTCTAAAAACTATTGTAGTCGTGGTTTAAAATATTTTGAGAAAAACCTGTACAAATTGTACTCGGTAGAAATAGGATCTAAACCGTGTCAGAAAACATGGCTGCATATTAACGCGTCGCCTGCATACGTATTCATTTCTGTACTTTCGATATTTGTTGGTCGCAGTCAAACAGTAAACTTGGTCGCAATATGAAAATACTAGTTCGTAAATAATGGCGGACTGTAAGTTTGGACAAGTTTTGCAAGTGCATTTTTTCGTTTTATTGATACTTTGTACTGGAGATTTACATGGAGGAAAACGATAGCTTTATAAGAAATATTTGATAAATAATGTTGGTAAGTAAGTACTGCGTAGCTCTTCTTTTTCATAGTTCATTAATTCGAATTCGGGGAAATTACCCTTGACTTTTTGACATTAAGTTGACCATCACACGTCGTAAATTTCATCCTACCGGAGCTAAGTTACTACTTAGTACTCGTATACGCCCGGGAGGCCTATAGCCAGTGACCTATTCGAAAGAACATCCATCTGGAATACGTTTTTTTTTTATTTAGACTAGGTAATAGAAGGTTACGTGACTTGACGGCATGGATCCGAGGCCAACAACGGGGGTTTTATCTATCTTAAAACTGTTTTTATATGTTAGTATAGCATATAAGCATTCATAATAACGGTGACTGACGGTCGGAGACCGGGGCCTTCACCAAGACTGACGCGCCTAAAGTTGCGAATCCATATATATTGGTAAACTTTCATAGCATCTTTTAAATACATATAGCATAACGTTCTGCATATTTAGCTACATCAGGATTACGTAGACTGACGTCACATTTTTGGGTCTGTACCGAAACTGACCCCGGACAAAAGGTACTATTTTTCGTTATATCTATTCGATCGAACATCCAGCTGAAACTGTTTTTATATGTTAGTATAGCATTTAAGTATTCATAAAAACGGTGACTGACGGTCGGAAGCCGGGGCTTTCATCAAGACTGACGTGCCTCAAGTTGCGAACGAACGAAGGTAGACGAAGTAGTCATCAACATAAAAATTGGGTATACATAAATGGGTATAAGTATACTAGCAGATCCATTAAGCCAGAGTAGACAGAGGCTTTGGCCTACACTCTCCACGCTGGCCAGACGGGTCGGAGAGGTCTCTTTGATGTTTAGCTTGTGTTTCCTTAGTCGCTTTCTACGTCATCCACGGGAAGATTTAGAGTGGTCTCAAAGGAGTGGTCCTATTCTACTCTGCCGGGAACCACACGGCCAGACAATCACATCTATTCCCGTAGAATCATAATAGCTATAGTAAAATATTACAGAACAAATAATAATACACAATAATTACTTTTTTCAATTTTGTCTTCCTTTGGAGGTAAATTGTTCATTTATCTGAATTATTTAGTTGTTTTAATGCCATTTAATATTCTCGATAATAATCCTATCTTTTTTATAATATAATCTAAATCACTACAAATACAAATAGAACCTACATAAAAGCGTAGGATTGATTTGCATAAATATGTCCGAAAATTCGGTCAAACAAGCAATCTTTTCGCATGACGAGATAAGTTTTGGACAGGCAGAGAGGTAAACAGTTGCATGTATATTTGAACACTAGCTGTGTCCCGCAACGCAAAAAGAGGGGTGTTATAAGATTGACTGCTCTGTGTGTGTACTTCCATGCTGGTCTGGGAGAAAAGAATCACGTAGAATGTACCAGCTGCTTCTCTTCCCGCGCAGATCGTAAGAGCCGATCGAGGGAAGGGTATCAGGAATTACGTCTATAGCCGATGCGGCTAGCAACCCATCACTATTTTGACCAACAAAAGTGATAGATGACAGTTGACGTGCTAGGATTCTAAAGAATCTGTCGGGAGTTTGTGGTGGGAAGTCAAGGGGTGCAGTAGGGGTTTGCCTTAGACGATTTTGCAAATTGATTTTAGTGGACTTTATTATATAAAATTGGTGTGGTTTGGTGTTATAAATGCTTGTGCTCATGAACGATTTGTCAAATAGTTAAAGTAGACTATTGACTGGACTCGTATAGATTTGACACGCTCCGAGATTTGCTCCCACGAGGCATCAAAGAACATACGCCATCTTTGAAGCTACTTTTTAAAAAATTACCATACAACACCGATACTTAGTATCTCAATTTACTGGACATTGGCAGAATCACTGAAATCTCGGTGGAAGCCATATTATAAAACAGAAGAAGAAGAAGAAGGAATTCATCGTCAGGAAGGTCATCATGCTTTTGATGCCAGTCAAAGACTGAATGTAACTTATCTATTCTTCTTTACTAATATTATAAGAAGGCAAGATTTTATTGTTTGCACTGCATAGGCTCCGAAACTACTGAAACTATTTTCAAATTTCTTGCACTTATTAGTTCTAATTAATCTACGTGTGGGTGACATAGGTTATAGTGTACACGGACGGAGTCGTGAAAAAATGCTAGTTATTAATTGATCTGAAGTATTTTAAATTTGTCCAGTGGCATAAGAAGTAATTATTTGTTCTTCGAGAAAAATAAAGGGTGAAGTGTTTCTTTTGATAAAGTTGTGAAGTGCTTGGAGAAGCGTCCAGTAGGCCAGTGGAGCAGTTTTGTATTTATTTTAATCACTTAACAAGATGAGGAAGGTTCTCAATTCGAGCACTTTAATACTGTATGCGGACATATAAGTTAAATATACAATGATATTCCAAAAAAAATATATTCTTGACCTTCAGTTGCCAGACGGGAATAGTGACAAAGAGCCTTTATTACTAGGCTTCATGGTGCACTTGCCGCATATTATAGTTAGGCAAAAAGATAATTTTCTTAATTTAATTTATAAGCTACACATACTATAAAGTGCTTTATCATCACCATTATCTCAGCCGTAAGTAATCGACCACTGGCTTAGGCATAGGCTTCCCCGAGGATTTCCAATACGACCGGTTGGAAATGGCCTGTATCCAGCGCCTCCAAGTCCGACCATTTGATCGGTGGGTGTCCAACGCTGCGCTTGCCGGTACGTGGTCGCCATTCACGAACCTTTTCTTCGCGCTATGCGCTTGCCATGACAAATCAAACAAGCCCAAACACGGTGGATTCATCTTTTTTAGTTTATAAGTTCCGATTGCCACCTTCTGACTCTAAGACTAGTTCTCTGGTACCCTACTATTGTATTGTCATCCATTTATGACTTATAATATAATAGCTCTTATAGGAGCTCTATCGGATAGGGATAAGTACTTCAGGATTGAGTTGCAAAATTCGGCCCAAATAAACATACGAGATACATACATTGCAAATTTAATTGTTATGCCTCTGTCAGATCATGCATGACGTCATCGTAAGGCCCAATGTGACGTCACATGTGGGTTATTATGAGTTTATGACTCAAAGAACGTAATCGATCCACGTTACAGATCACCTTCGAAGCGGAGAATGTGACGTCAGAATGCATGAGGGCGGATACGTTAATGCAGTTATTATGCATAAAAAGTAATTAAAATCTGGGTATTACCCGTAAGAGGTATTTATGAAATTTGTGTTACACAACTTTGTTGATGTAATCTGCATGGTGATTCCCAAATGCGACCAAAACTAGGTATTGAGGTGGTTTGTTTGTTTTTCGTATGTGTAAGTGGCCAACACTGGTGTCAGATTTTTCAAGCTGCCTTAAGGCATCTGACATAGCTTAACGACTGCCATCAACGATGACAGCCGGGACCAACGGCTTAACGTGCCTTCCGAAGCACGGAGGAGCTCGAGATAATTTTATGCCACTTGCGGTCACCCATCCAAGTAGGGACTGCACCAGGGGTTGCTTAACATATGTAAGCGCTCATAGAGCTCACACCCACTGGACCATCGGGCTCCTGGTGGGTGGTGAATAAACTTTAAAAAATACTCTACGAGTATTTTGCAATCTTTACATTTGGTGATGCAACTAGAACTAGTATTGTTTATATTGAAATGTGGGGTGACGTTTTGTTTTAGTGTGTTAGACTGTCTAGTCTAGACAACTGCCTACGTGGTGTAGTGGTCTGCATCTTAGTAGGCAAACAGGCATATGGTCCACCAGATGGAAAGTGGTTACCGTTAGTTTGGTTAGCACATTGCAGACTGATCAGTAAAACCACATAATTCTTGGATATGAAAGATGAGAAAATGCGCTGTGCAGTTTGTTGCCGCTTCTTCTGCACTCCGCTTTGGAAGCGGCCTAAACTTAGCCATAAGTAATAACGTCAATAAGACGTCAACAAAAATTTTTTGTTGTAAAAATTGTAAACACAAATATGACAATTAATAAGTGTTTAAAGAAACCTATATTAAATAAACGATTGAATCTTGAATGATCTGACCCTCGGAGGGCTCTTTAAGCCATCGGTCCCGGTCGCTGTCTTTGACAGTGGTCATGATGTTACAGAAATATCATGACAGACCCCATGTCAGAGCCCAATAAGACGGTTTAAAAACTCTGACACCGGAGTTTATGGGGTCATTCTTTGATTTGGGAACCCACACAACATACTGATGAGGGAGTTAGATTCAAGGAACATTACATTTCTTATATTCAGATTTAAGGAAGAAGAGATTTAGATTTAGTTAAATACATATACATATTCAGTCGACTCTCGTTAATTCAACCTGCGATAATTCGAACCTCTCTATAATTCAAAATTATAAAGAGTTCCCTAGAAAAGCTCTTTATATTTCGAACAAAATCCATACATTTTTATGCACTTGGTAATTCGAACGAAAAAGCATCGCTACGTAACAAAACGACGCGTTAATTCGAACTCATCGGTGTTAAACACTCGACGACCATTCAAAGTAGTGGAGAGAAAGATTGCAGAACTAGCAGAGGTAGGTACCTGAGCACATTTTTTTTGAGAAAACTTCAATCTTGTAACATCGTACACGAGCCTTTTTAGAAGTTTGACACACACTTCCGCACAAATTGGTTTTTGTAGTTAAGTTTCAGTTTCTGTTTCGTAGCCCTAAGAAGTATTATACTTATCAACACTTAGTAATTCGAAGATCGATTTCTTTTCTCTCGAAAATTTCGAACCATTTAAAATTTCAAACACTCGATAATTCATAATATTTTTAAGGCCCCTCGAGTTTCGAAGTCCACGAGAGTCCACTGTATTTTCACGCGTCATAGGCCTAAGTCCGTGTCGTGTGGTTTCCGGGTGCCGTGTGGTTCTCGGCAGAGTAGAATAAGACCACTCCAAGTCTTCCCGTGGATGTCGTAAAAGGCGACTTAGGAAACACAAGCTAAACAAAGCTTACAAACATCAAAAAGACCTCTCCAACCCGTCTGGCCAGCGTGGAGAGTGTAGGCCAAATCCTCTGACTACTCTGGCTAATATATTGCTGTGGTAGTACAGAGAGGGTCGTGCTCCTGCAGTGGAGACTAAAAAAGACCTGATGGATGGATGGAGGCCTAAGTCCAGTAGTAGACTTCTTATGATGAGATGATGATGATATAATCACGTCTTTATATTCCTTACATGCTTACTCAACGGGTTTGAGTACAGGTTATTTTATTTGAAAATATATTTACCTACGCTGGCTTATTGCCATAGTGAGTTGGAATTAGACCACCTTGTGCCGTGTGGTTCCGGCAGAGTAGAATAGGACCACTCCCAGTCTTCCCGTGAATATCGTAGAAGGCGACTTACGAAACACAAGCTAAACTATGCTTATACACATCAAAGAGACCTCTTCAATCAGTCAGGCCAGCAGCGTGGAGAGTGTAGGCCAAATCCTTTGACTACTTCTGGTTAATATATGGCTCTGGTAGTACTGAGGAGATTTAAAAATACCTGATGATGATGATGAGACCACCTTGAAGAGCCAGGATCTATGGTGACCTCTGTAGCCTCTATGGCACTAGGGTTCGATCGTCGATCAGGTCAAGATGGAAAATAAATAATAATAAATATATACAGACAAATCACACAGCTTGAGCTAGCCCCAGAGGATATGATATGTTTTAGATAGATGTTTATCAATAATGTTTATAGTATTGTTGAGTTAGTATCCCATAACACCAGTCTCGAACTTGCTTTGGCGCTAGCTCAGTCTGTGTGATTTCTCCGTATATATTTATTCACTGCTTTTATTTATTGACGGCATTTATTCGTTTATTTATTTATAAATTTGAAATTGAAAACCTGAGGAACTGTGAATGTTCGATTTTCTTTAAAGATAAGAAAACTGTGTCGGGCAATAATGATACCTTTTTCCAACGTTAAGCCGAGGGCAAAACCTATTATCTTCCTTTTCAAGTACCTTGATATTGAGCAGAAACCTGATGTTAACAACAGGTTTTTGTTTTAATTACTTAGCGATGTTACTTTTTAATAATTATTAGTTAGTACGAGATAAGAAACCTTGTTTGCATGCTAAAAATAAAGTACTTTTATTTGTGATAGGATCAGTGATATGTTAGCTGATGTCCTATTCTCGAATGGGTTATTTGCGAAGACGAGCGATTTTTTTTCCTTCGAACCTAAAACCTACAACTTGTAGGTTATTCTCGTATCCAGTGGCTTTGTTTCTTTTTTGTTGCGTAATTTATTCTAAAGCAATATAAAGTTTCGGCATATTATTTTTCTTAAGGGGAGGCCTTTGCCCAGCAGTGGGACACAAACGGCTAATAAAAAAAATACATCTGACACTAACTTTATTGCATATGGTTTTGCGTGAGGCTATAGAAAAAAGTGCGTACTTACTTTAGCTATTAGTACCTTTGCTTCCAAGACGAATCATTATCATCATCTGAGCGAATCCAGTGCCCCTCGTGGAGGCTGTGTACATGACGAATACAAATATGAATTAAATCCCAATTACACGCCATAACAAATAGATTTTAACAATCGGGCGTAACAGACGGACAGAGCGTCAACCATGAGTTTATACATTTCGTTTACGAGAGTAGTATACGGTAACGTTTTTGTAACCGTCATAGTTTACTATACTTTGTCCACCATGAGTACGATATACCAGAGTAGGTTTCGAATCTCGTAATCGAAAACGACTTAAAGTTGAATGTTAACGAATACGATCCTGTGTTTACAGGAACATTTTCTGCGGTATCAGCACCATGAGTTACAAAACTGACCTTCGTTTTCTATCGAGTAGACAATAGTTTACTATTACGAGCCATCGAATAGTTTACTTTAGGTCGAATCGTTTACTACTCACGTATTATAAACTCATGGTTGCAGAACGAAGACGAAGAAAACGAAGGACAGTTTTGTAACTCATGGTGCCGTTACCGCAGAAAGTGTTCCTGTAAACACAGGATCGTATTCGTTTACATTTAACCTTGAGTCGTTTTCGATTACGAGATTCGAAAACTACTCTGGTATATTGTACTCATGGTGGACAAAGTATAGTAAACTATGACGGTTATAAAAACGTTACCGTATACTACTCTCGTAAATGATAAGTATAAACTCATGGTTGACGCTCTGCGGGCCTATTTGCTAACTTTTGACAGCTACGGTGTACATCATTTTCATGGAAACTTCAATATTCATTACAGCTTCGGTATGAATGACTATTTTTATTTATGATATGCAAACCGTAATGGATGCTAAAGTGACAATCAAATCGTTGTACACCGAGTTAGCAAATCAGCCTGCAGGTTAGCATTTTGGAAAGTGATTAATGAAAGTCACCGAATGCCCAGTGCGGTAATTATAATTATAATTATGATTGATACGAGATAGTTTTGAAAGTTAAACATGAGAGGTGATATGCTGATATTATTTTTGAACTTTATTTTTATTCCCATCTGATTCTAATTGAAGCAATTTGGAATTTGTTTTATTTGTACTACAGAATGACTAGTCTGGTAATTGAAAACAGAAATTCAAATAATTAAAAAAAAGACTTTTAGTTGTTGAGAAATCTAATAACTAACACCTAACTGTAAAAAAAAAACATATCAACCATACCATATACAGTAAAAGATAAAACGTTACGATAGTACGTTAGTATACATATACCTAAAAACCGCGGCAAGAGTTACGTAATAATAAAACTAACTTATATGAACTAGAAACTAACAATTAAACCTACCTAAGAAATAAAATGACTTATTTGTACTTAATTAAGATATTGAGATATGTAACTTAAGATATGTAAGTCTATTTTGTTGTTATATCTATTTAGTTCTATTTATATAATTTTTTATTAATTTTGAAGACGAAATGACATACATGTTTTTGTGGTGAGAAGTCAAGGGGTGCAGTTGAGGTCTGCCTTGGACGATTTTGCAAATTGATTTTGGTGGACTTTATAATATGAAATTAGTGTAGTTTGGTGTTATAAATGCTCGTGCTTATGGAACAATTTGTGAAATAGTTAAAGTGGACTGTTATATGGACTCGTATAGACTTGTCGCCATAACCTCCCGACCACGAGGCATCAAAGAACTTACGCCATCTTTGATGCTTCTTGTTACAACTTTACCGTACAACACCGATCATAGATTTAAAAAAAAAATTAGTTATTCATACTTCTATGACACCGATACTTAGTATCTCAATTTACTGGACATTGGCAGAATCACTGAAATCTCGGTGGAAGCCATTTTATAAAACAGAAGAAGAAAAAGAAATACATGTTACAATATTATATTGCATAATATCTATGTCTTTATCTAGCTTTATGTCAAATGGGATTGACAATACATCATGGAATGTGACTGCCACTCGCGCCCTGCTGTGTGGGCTAGACAGAGTCTAGGACGAAACATACTATCACGTCTTTATCACTTGCGGGGTAGACAGAGCCCAAGGTCATAAAACCTACAGGCCACGTTTAGCATCGTAGTGGGCGTGAAGGTGGAAAGCGGCATCAAAATAGTGATGGGTTGCTAGCCGCATCGCCTAATAATGTGATTCCATAGAATTTCGCCCAATCCCTTGCCCGGCTTTTACGGTCTGCGCGGGAAGAAAAGCAACTGGTAGTAACAATACGTAACGGCATTTTTTTGTACATTCACTAAGTAAATGTTTTTGAAGAAATAAAATCTTCTTCTGGCTGTAACAAAATTCTGACTATTTAAAAAAATCTGCGTAGGTATTTTTTTTTTATCTAGTTCCATATTAAATTTGCACTTCTCCACGACTGACTTTAAAGATTTTTTTTTTTTATATATTAAATGGGTTTGCTCTTGACCATCATCTACTCGTAGCTCAAAGGCAAAGATATGGCCTAAGATGAAGCGAGCTTACCCAGAAGAAGCCTATTCACTCTATTTTTTAAAAGATTGAGGTTATATTTTTTTTGGGAAGAGAAGTAACTAGGTAGTAACTTTACGTATTTTTCTTCATTATTTTAATAAATCTAATATTTTTTTTTTTTAGTGCAGCATGGAGGTGTTGATAATAATTATGAAATTACTCGTCAGAACGAATGGATTTTACAAAAAAAGGCATGATCAATATACATACAGGATATTATTTGGAAAGTGATTAATGAAAGTGCACCGAAACCGAAAGCCCAACGCGGTAATTGCACCTATTTGGATTGATACCTATTTTGATTGATGATAGTGACCTTGACAATATACTTTCTAGACACCGTCATGCCTTTGTTTTAATGATACTAATAAAATTGGCCAAGTGCGAGTGTGACTCGCGCACGAAGGGTTCCGTACCATTCTTTATACAACATTGGACTATTTCGAAGAAAAACGGCAATAAAAACATGTTTGTTGCATGGGAGTCCCCCTTAAATATTTTTTTTATTTTGATTATCTTTTATTTTTTGAAGTGAATATAAAACACAATATTTTGTGAATATTTCAGGAGTGTGCCTGTTACAGTTATTAATGTAGAGCTAAAAACGGCAAATAATCACGGTTGTTTTATGGGAACCCTCTATAAATATATATTTTATTCTGTTTTTAGTATTTGTTGTTATAGCGGCAACAGAAATACATCATCTGTAAAAAAAATACATAATCTGCGAAAATATTATCTGTCTAGCTATCACGGATTATGCCTGGCGACGGGCAGACAGACGGACATCCAAGTCTCGTGAATAGGGTCCCGTTTTTACCCTTTGGGTACGGAACCCTACAAAATGGCTTCTCGTTGTTGTTACAATGCTTGTGTGTATGACAGATGATTTGTGTTAACACAATGCATTATGTCAACTTATGCCATCATTACCGGTAGCTATGTTGCATCATAGTCTTTTAATAGAGTCTATCTAGACTTTGTATAATCGTATATATCATCATATCTTTGTATATTGTATTTTTTTTCCCTGTGTGTAAGTGGTCAACACTGGTGTCAGATTTTTCAGGCTGTCTAAAGGCATCTGACATAGCTTTACGACTGCCATCAACGATGACAGCCGGGACCAACGGCTTAACGTGCCCTCCGAAGCACGGAGAAGCTCAAGAATTTTTTTATGCCACTTGCGGTCACCCATACATGCGTCCAGGGTTGTTTAACATGCGGAAGGGCTTATAATGCTTACATCCACTGGGCCATTAAAAGATAGTGAGATAGTTTTGCAAGTTGGTAAATAAGTGAGGTTATTTTAAAAGACTCATCATCATCATCATCATCAGGTCTTTTTTAATCTTGACTGCAGGAGCACCCCTCTCTGTTCTACCACAGCAAAATATCCGCCAGAACCGTCAGAGGATTTGGCCTACACTCTCCAGGCTGGTCAGACGGGTTGAAAAGGTCTCTTTGTGTATAAGCTTTATTAACCTTGTGTTTCCTAAACTCGCCTTCTACGACATCCACGGAAAGACTTGGAGAGGTCCCTATTCTACTTTGCCAGGAGCCACACGGTATCCGGGAACCACACGGCATCAGTTGGCAAATAATTGAGGTTATTTTGAATTGACTACTAATAATGAATGTTATGTTTCAACTGACTACAAAATCGAAGATGTCCTTAATTCTACTGTATGTTTTTTTGTATGTTTTTTTGTTCCTCATAACACCGTCATTTATGAATCAATTTGAAAATATATTTTTAGGGTTTCGTAGTAAATTAGGAACCCTTATAGTTTCGCCATGTCTGTCTGTCTATCTGTCTGCGGTTTTACTCAGAGACTATAAGTACTAGAAAGCTGTAATTTGGTGTGGGTATGTACATTATACATGCCAAAAAAGTGGTAGATAAAAATCTTGAAAAAATTTTTTTTTGTGGTATCTCCCGTACAAGTAAAGAGGGAGTAATATTTTTTTTCTATACAAACCCATCGTGTTGGTTATCGTTAAATAGGTCTTTGAAAAATATAGTGAGGTTGAGAACATCATTTTTCAATTTAGGGATCCGTTTCCGAAATATTTGCTTATTTATATTGCTATAAAGTGCAAATTTTTGTAACAGGTAAGTGTCCCCCCCTCTATCTGCTAAACGGTTATATATGGATACGTGAAAAAAGTTTAAAGAAAAACTATCAAAGCTAAGTATTTAGTACGAACTATGAAGTTATAGACAACCAATTTATAAAATGTACTCAAAAATGTAAAATTTCATACAATTTTCATTGTTAGATGTTTTTGGTCGTTAAACTATGAGGTGCGAGTGTGAACAGTGTGAACTCAAAGTTGTCATTTGCAACTACGGAACCCTACACTGCGCGTGGCCCGACACGCACTTGGCCGGTTTTTTGAAATTTAATTGTAATACTATCGTAATAGTGGGAGTCAGATCCGATTTTTATACAACTTTAATGTAGGTACCTACCTACCTAAAGACTTTATACATTGTTAGATGAATAAATAAAAAATGAATAAAACTATGTGGACCTCCGAAGAGCACCCATTTAAATTTCATCAAAATCAATTCGGTAGTTTTTTATTTCAAAGTATGTCACTCGTGTATGTCAATGTATGTTGTGTTTAAAGAATTTATTTCTCAAAAGAATACAAGGATATTCACTTACAGAGAAACATTTAAAATACAAGTAATATTAAATCACTTTCGACGAGCGTAGATTAATAAAGTGATTTGTATATACTAAGATACTAAGAAGCAGTTAGTATCAGTATATACTTAGATTTTTAGACACATATATTAACGCATATTCACAATTTCAACAGGTAAATATAAATATAAAGCAAAGACAATAAGATATACTGACGTAATTAATATTAAAACATGTGGGTAGATTAACAATTATTCTAGTTTACCGATTAACAAAATTACACACAAATAATTAGTTTATTTTATGTAAGTATTTATGAGTATGAGTGTCTTTATTTTACCATGACTTCCAAATACCCTAACAGATGACCATGTGTGGCGTTATATCGTTAAAATCCGTTGTAATAGTTCGAATGACATTGGCTATAAACTTTGTGGTAGGGTCGTGTTTTCCTTTATTTGGTTAAGAGACTTACACCACCGAAACTAGCGACACCCGTTATTTAATTCCTGTTATCCGAAATAAGAACAAATTAAAAAAATTGACGTAAGTACTTCCTTAGTAAATTACTTGCAGTATTTTTAGTAGAAGTTTCATCGAAATCAGCATTTCAGGTTAAGAGAACTATTCATTACCGCCAAAAGTGGCCGCTTTTGGAGGCTTGAATTACCAAATGCGAAATAATGAAAAGTAATACAAAAAATACTATAAGTCATTTACTAGTGTCGATTTTGTCAATTTGATCTTATTTTGTAATAAAAGAAATAAAACCAAGGGTGGCGCTAGTTGGCTGGTGTAAGCGCCTTAAAGCAACCATTAAAAAGTTAACATAAACTAAACAACATGGCCCTATGATTTATTTAACTTAATCTTTACAGTACTTTGTTTGTTTTGCATTAACGAATTAATCGTCGTAAAAATTTTATAAAATCTTTAAAATAACGCATATCTGAAGTACAGTTAAAGTAGCTGTTTACATTACAAGGATGTCAATTGATACCTATATCCCTTCAAGATCCCTTTTTTTCCCAAAAGCTTTGACCATAATTCACTCTCCCTCCTTCATTACTTATTAAAACATCGTTTACGTGCACTACCAATAAATTAACTGCAGTACCACTTAGTAGTACTAATTAAGTACATGAAATTTCAGAGTAAATCGGGCCTATCCGGTACGGATGGCTATCACGACGAATGTCGTTTAATGTGTACAATATGGAGAATTTGGAAATGAAACAACTTGTAAATCTGGTACACTCTGGAAATGAACATCTTTTATCTTAGTCGCAATAAGTGGGGACTTATTGCGGCTAAGATGTTTATTTCCATTTCCAGGCTATGTCCAGCAGGGGTGCTGGACATAGCCTCCCCAAGGACTGGGTGGTTTTGCCCATTTGTAAATCACTGAATAAAGACTTTATTCAGTGATTTACAAATGGGCAAAACCACCCAGTTTATATGGTATCTCTTGGTAGAGTTTACATGGTATACTATTTATTTTCCTTAAAACTAATTGTAGGATATTTATTGAAGGAAAAGTTTCGGATTTGTAAGTTTCATTTCAGTACAATTTAATATATAAAAACATATTTACTTATTACAACATAAATTTGGCATTTGTTACAAAAAACAAACAATACCTATGCGAGACAATAGACTTTTATATTTACAAAAACCGCAGTTTTTTTCATTTCAAAGTACGTGTAACTTCCGTACTCACCTAAATTTGTGTTGGAGAGGATGAGGGGGTGAATGCGATAAAGTCCACCCTGACCCTTGCAGATAAGCCTGCATTAAGGAAATTGTCTTCGCAGAAGTGTTCCGGAGGAGCATTGATTTTTATCAGAGCCTATGATGCAGGAATAAGTGCCATTGAATAAAATAAATCTTTGAAGGAAGGAAGGAAAAGAGATATGTTTGTTTGTTTTGATGGTAACTTGTGTGTGTCAGATTTTAATAAAACTTAATAATAAGTAAATATATACGGACAAATCACACAGGTTGAGCTAGCCTCAAAGTTCAAGATTTGTGTTATGGGATACTAACTCAACGATACTATATTTTACAATAGATACACATATAGATAAACATCCAAGACCCAGGTCAATCTAAAAAAGATCATTTTCCATCTTGCCTGACTGGGGATCGAACCCGGGACCATCCGTGTCGCAGGCAGGCGTGTTGACCGCTGCGCCACGGAGCTCGTCAAAGCAAGAGCAACGTTAAGTCAAAACTAGCCAAGTGAGAGTCGGCATCGCTCACGAAGGGATCCATAACACCAACAACTTTATGTTTATTAATGAATTCCGTATCAATGTATAATAATCTCTATACACTATGTTATCCATAAGAAAATCGCGTTAGGACGACAGTCTATAGAAAAAGGTTTTGAAACCTTGATTTGCAACAATGCAATTATCGTACATTCTATGACAATAAAATACAGCGAGACGGGGGCACGACGGCAGACTGTCGAGCTCCGTGGCGCAGCGGTCAACACGCTAGCCTGCGACACGGGGTCCCGGGTTCGATCCCCGGTCAGGTCATGATGGAAAAAGATCTTTTTCATATTGACCTGGGTCTTGGATGATTATCTATATAAGTATATATTATAAAATATCGTATCGTTGAGTTAGTATCCTGCGACACAAGTTCACAACTTACTGTGGGGCTGGCTCAATTTGTGTGATATGTCCCTATATATTTATTATTTATTTATTATTATTACAGCCTAAGTCACCCGATGATACTATAGCTTTTAACTGGTGACAATTTTAAAATCGGTTAATTAGTTTTTATGAGATTCTCCTTCACAAATGAACAAATCTTTACTCTTTATAATATTAGTCTATAGACTAGATAATGAAGCTGTACGATCTCACATAATATGCGTGTGTAGTCTTTTTGCGGGTAGAAAGGACCCCAAGGGAGAACTTGCAGCTACGACTTAATCCGGACGAGCCCCGCGTCCGGTGTGGCCGCGGATTTATTTCAGGGTGGACTCACGGACAGGTAGATACGCAAACGGTTAATAAATAAAATTGATCTAGCCCCACAGTTAGTTGTAAACTTGTGTCATGGGATAAACTTAACGATACTATATTTTATAATATATATTACACTAGCTGTTATATTACCCACGGCTTCGCCCGCGTGATATATAGCCTATGTCCTTCTCCGTACCCTAACCTATGTGTATGCAAAATTTTATGATGATGGTTCAGTAGATTGGGCGTGAAAGCGTAACAAACAAACAAACAAACTCACTTTCGCATTTATAATATTAGTTAGGATTACTAGTTAGCACTAAATTAAATACTACTTATACACAAAGTCCGCCGCATCCGTCTGTCTGTTCGCGATAAACTCAAAAACTACTGCACGAATAGATAGTGATTCGTGAGGAAGGGTCATAGGTATGATACATGCATGTTAGTATATATATATATATAAATTAGTATTATATATATATAAAAACTAAACTATAAGAATTAAGTAACAATATTAAAACTAACTTATATAAACTAAGAATTAAACCTACCTATAAAATAAAACTACTTATAAATAAAACTTACCTATAAATAGAAAATGTCCAGCAGGTCATTGCCCTGCGGTAATACACATATATATATATATATATATATATATATATATATATATATATATATATATTTATAGCGTTTTTTTTAACGTAGGTATGTCGTTGGTATACGATTACTTCAGCTCAAAAGTAAATAAAATCAGTTTTTTGTTTCTAAAGTTGATAATAATTAAATAAAAACCGGCCAAGTGTGAGTCAAACTCACGCAATGAGGGTTCCGTACAATATGCTTCGTGAACACACACACAATGTGCAAAAAATGTTTTATTCAATTGACTAGCGCCATCTAGTGGTGTTTTAGTGAACTATTTCCCTAGATGAACTTATTATTGTGAGTTTACCACTTAATTTTCAAGTGATAGAATTCTTATTATTTTTCCTGTAATCTTCAAGGAATGAACTACATTTTGTAATTTTTTCAAAATTTTCTGCCCAGTAGTTTCGGAGATCAGGGGGGGGGAATGGTCAATTTTTGCCTTCTTTCGTGAATAAAATCAAAAGTATTGATTTTACCCGAACAAAAAAAAATATTTTTGAGATCCTCATAATGAGCTCTTTCATTTGATATATGACACAGGAAGGTTTGCAAAACTTTTTTTTTTAATTTTGTAATTGGGCCCCCCAAAATGACCCTTTTTTCAAAAAAATCTTTATTTACTTTGCACATCCGTGTTTGGGTCATAGGATTACACTATCTTACCAAATTTCATCTAATTTGGTTCAGTAGATTCGGAGAAAATCGGCTGTGACAGACGGACGGACGGACAGACAGACGCTCGAGTGATCCTATAAGGGTTCCGTTTTTCAACTTTTGTACGGAACCCTAATAACGGTTAATAAAACAGTATACTTTTAATAAAAATGTACCCTGGGTTTCAGCACACCATAGCATTAGGATGCAACAGGGAAATCGTTCTGATGCAGAGTACTTACCATAGCATAGATTAACAAAAACACTAATAAAATTTTTTCGCCAGCAAATAATGTTTGTATAAATGCCAAAGTTATGATAGCGGGTTATGATAATGTGCTCAATCTCTGTGTATGTCATTCTGAAACTATAAAGTTTCAGAATACAGACAGACATACGGTATGGGTTCCGTTTTTGCCATTCAGCTACGGAACCCTAAAAATTTAAAATGTTGGCTGTCTTCGAATTCCGTGTGTATTACACTCACGCGCGACGGAACAATCGCAAGTACATATGAGTGGGGATGAGGACGCGTCCTTTTTATGTCGAACAAACTACACCAACTTGTCTTCCATTCATGCGAGATTTCGGCCTTTAGAACCTAATACCGATTGTTATCCAGTAGAAATATTACTGTGGATAGTAAAATTGTCTATGAGAAATGACAATGGAAAGGCTAAATAGAAAAAATGGGACATCCCTAATAGGTATTACGAGGGAAGTAAATGAATCTGTATTTACATAGGTACTGGATTTCATCGTCATGATCATCAGGTCTTTGTTAGTCTCCACTTCAGGAGCACGACCCTCTCTGCACTACCAGAGCCATATAGATAGCTAGCTATAGCTAGATCAGTCAGAGGATTTGGCCTACACTCCCCACACTGGCCAGACGGGCTGGAGAGGTGTTTTTGATGTTTATAAGCTTTGTTTAGCTTGTGATTCCTAAGTCGCCTTCTACGACATCCACGGGACGACTTAAGAGGGTATACTAGCAGTGCGTTTTCCATACAAATGTATTTCTCTATGTACTCGCTGAATACTGCTTTTAGAGGCACAATTCTTTTTATATACAATCTATTACTAAAATAGGTACAAGTCCCTATGTTTTATTTTTTTCTAAAAACCTGTATAAAAGAAAAAAATTGTACAAAACCGGGTTTTTTTGGAAAAAATAAAAAATAGGGGCATTCCTATTTTAGTACTAGATTTTATGAAAAAAGAATTCTGGCTCTAGAATCAGTTTTCAGCGAGAAAATAGAGAAATACATTTGTATGGAAACCATATTGAAAAAATACTGCTAGTATACGCTCTTAAAGTGGTCCTATTCTACTCTGCCAGGAGCCATACGGCTGGATATAATTAGACGAAAATACAAAGTTGGAGATATGTTTGTAACATCCAAAGGCCAGAATTGAATGTCATCTTTTGAACATAACTCCCACAGTGTTGCCCGTGCGAGCGTTTGCGTTATGTTTTATATTTCATAACAAAAACAAATAGGTATAATAGAGGGGATCACTAAGTGATGGCATGTAGTCCCAGTCGACCATGCACACCCTGGTGTCAGAGTTCTTCGGAAGCACCTCTCGGCCTCTGACGTGGTTCCTTTAACGACTACCAGATGGCAGCCGGGACCAAAGGCTTAACGTGCCTTCCGAAGCACCGAATCATCTTTATTATCAAACAATCAGGTGATTCATGCCTGCAATGTCTTAACCCAACTGGACACAACTTAATAAAGTATGCTTCCCATGGGAATCGAATCACGACACGACCCCCGAAGACCAACCAATTTTTTTTTCGTGTGTGATAGTGGCCAACACTGGTGTCAGATTTTTCAAGCTGCCTAAGGCATCAGAAATAGCTTAACGACTGCCATAAATGATTACAGCCGGGACCAACGGCTTAACGTGCCCTCCGAAGCACGGACGAGCTCGAGATATTTTTATGACATTTGCGGTCACCCATCCAAGTAGGGACTGCACCAGGGGTTGCTTAACATGCGGAAGCGCTAATAATGTTCACGACTCACGACCTTTCGGCTGTCGGACTACTCAAAACTGATACGATATGATGATTATGATGTTTATTTCGAACCCCTTGAATCACGGAATCAACATCATAAACAGAAAAAAATTTGACACCAGTGTTGGCCACTTACACATACGAAAAACAAACAAACAACTGTACTACGCAATATCACACCACGCAGTACACTACAATATTACTTCAATATGTTATGTGTAAAAAATTCGCACTGTTAGTCATGTCTTCGGTAGTATAGTGGTCAGTATCCCCGCCTGTCACGCGGGAGACCGGGGTTCGATTCCCCGCCGGAGAGAACTTCTTTTTAATGTTTGTTTTTTTAATTTTATACAATATAGTCAATGTTTTAACCGACTGACTCAAAAGGAGGGCTATGTTTTTTTAAGTGTTTTTGTGTGACTAACATAAAAAAATGTAATTTACAAATCACTTTCGTAAATTCTTTTAATTATTTTTTTCTCTATGTCCACTATTTCTCTCTCCCTTGGTTGGACAATTTCACGAAGGCATAAGTACCTACCTGGGAGGTTTTGGTGGGAAGTCAAGGGGTTCAGTTGTCGTTTGCCTTATACAATTTTGCAAATTGATTTAAGTGGACTTTATAATGTGAAATTGGTGTAGTTTGGTGTTATAAATGCTCGTGCTCGAGAACAATTTGTCAAATAGTTAAAGTAGACTGTTAAATGGACTCATAATTGTTGCCAAAATCTCCCACGAGGCTGCCAAAGAACATACGCCATCTTTGATGCCACATACCGTACAACACCGATACTTAGTATCTCATTAAACTGGACATTGGCAGAATCACTGAAATCTCGGTGGAAGCCATATTTAAAAAAGAAAGAAAAAGAAAAGTACCTACCTAAATATTTCTTGCATTTGAAAACTACTGTTAAATAATTTAAACTACTGTTAATGACTAATATTATTTTGTTTTGCTGTTGTAATCAATGTTTTCTATATATCACAGTAGGTGTAGGCCTCCCTCGCCATACTCAAAATAATTAAGGGAAGTATAGTAAATGAGGGTAGGATTTAAAATAAAATGACAATCTTACTTGAAATGCACTATATTTCATCTTCTGAGTTGCAATGTAATATTACAAAAAGTTAATACAATGTAATAGAACTATCGCAACATAAAAAGTTATAAGAAAATAGTATTTACCAGTACTTTATGTACTAATGTGCAATCAATCCTTATGTGCGATACCAAAACCAAGGAACGGCGACCACGACGTTAATATGATACTAGCAAGTACTTTATTGGAGTAGATTCAGCCAACTAGCTCCACCCCATATTTTATGAGCTCCGTGGCGCAGCGGTCAACACGCCAGCCTGCGACACGGGGTTTTAACTACTATATATTATATATTTTTTTTATTTTTTTTTACGACATATCACACAAATTGAGCTAGCCCCACTGTAAGTTGTGAACTTGTGTCGCAGGATACTAACTCAACGATACTTTATTTTATAATAATATATACTTATTATAGATAAACATCCAAGACCCAGGTCACTCTGAAAAAGATCGTTTTCCATCATGACCTGACCGGGGATCGAACCCGGGACCCCCGTGTCGCAGGCTGGCGTGTTGACCGCTGCGCCACGGAGCTCGACTCTTACTTACTCGACTTATATAATATAGTATCGTTGAGTTGGTATCCTGGGACACAAGTTCACAACTTACTGTGGAGCTGGCTCAATTTGTGTGATATGTCCCTATATATTTATTATTTATACTACTAAATAAGATCAAATTGAAAAAATCTACGTCAGTACTTCGGTAGATAGTAAATTACTTGTAGTATTTTTGGTATTACTGTTCAATATTTTGCATTTAGTTAATTAGCTGTTACCCGCAGCTTCGCTCGCGTGATTTATAGCCTTTGTCCTTCTCAGTACCCTAACCTATGTGTATGTAAAATTTCATGATGATCAGTTCAGTAGATACGGCGTGAAAGCATAACAAACAAACAAACAAATAAACAAACTCACTTTCGCATTTATAATATTAGTTGGGATTAGGATTGATTGGGATTACGAGAACAACTCATTTACACTTCTTGCGATATGGTTCAAATGGAATATAATGAAAAGTAAAACCAAAAATACTACATGAAATTTATTTGCGTAGTACTGAATTGAATTTATATTTTGATGTGGTTTAGGAGTAAAATAATAAAATAAAGGGTGGCGCTAGTTATGGAGATCTAAGCCTCTTTAGGTAATTCTAACATTAGGTAAAAAGGTACAGGTTGAATGCTTGTTTGCCTAATAGGTAGTAGGCGTGGTAAATATACAAAAAAATAATTAAAGTATAATTTACAAAATCTTGCGGATTTAAACATGGTTTATACTGCCTTCTGAATTTATACCTGGTTATTATTCACTTTTATGTTATAAAATTGAAATAAATAGAACGTGGCAGAAACATTTTAGAGTTGTCTTTGAATGTCATCATAACCAAAATTAAGAAATTTTGATAAAAATCGTGGCCGCCGCCCACCGCTGACTAGACGAAAAACCAACAGCACTTATTTAAAGAAGAGACAATTTTGTGAAGATTTCTTAAATGTCAGCTCAATTAAAGATTTCGTTAATAAGTCGAAAAGGGCCAATATCAATTCAGACAACAATTCAGACAGTTGGTACAGTCGGGGGCAGATAAAGCTGACCCCTTTACGAACAGATCTTAAATTGTCGGGGGGTCAGGTTTTTGCCACTGACTGTACATTATAAAGACGAATAGGTATACATTGACCATTTTCGATTATCATATAAGTTGGTAAGTACCCTTTGAAATGAATGTTGTAGTTCAATTACACAACACCAAGGAAAAAAAATCTAGGTGAGTACGTAAAAATAACACCAACTTAGTAAATTATTAATATTAATGGGACTTTTTATTTATTCATTACGTCTGACTGCGACCACAATGGACGTAACTCCATAGAAACATCAGCGCAAAAAATAAATTAAAAGCTAAATCCCGTAAATATTAATAATTATGTGAGTTAGAGTGAGTTAAAATTCGATTTGGTATTATTTTGTGACATGGGATTGAATGTCAGGGTTGCAATAAGAAATTCTCAATTTTGTCTCTTACCATATTCATAAATAAAAGATACATTTTGTTGACTACACAACAAATTCAATCATGTTCATTTAATGGTGCAGAAGTTTGTAAAATAATAATAGTACATAAGTATTTTTTATTGTTATTCTTGTAATTTCGAGATATTTGTAAAGTTGTCAAAACAAGGTCTCCCCAAAATTACATATACCTACTTAAATGAACAAAATTGAATAAAAAGTAAAATATTTAAATATGTATGATTACAAAAGTATTATTCTGTATATTTTATACGTATGGACCGAATCTGTTGTAATGGCGCGATTGATACAAAATCTGTACATTAAAGTAGCTATAAACATGAATATAAATTTCTTTATATTGGAAGGTAACTATTGCTTATGAATTGCTAATAGGCAATGCTTTAAACTATGTATTATCCTTATATGTTACATATAAAACAAACGTGATACATCAAAATGTATGTGACAAAATAAATCTTCAGTAATCATTGATACATTTATTTGTATAGTAAACTACAGAAGAATATTAAGGTAACCAAATAAATGAACATTACAAACAACATATTTTACAAAAAGGCACAAATAATTTAAGTACCTAATCTAGTGTTAACTTTGCAATGACGTAAAATATACTAAATCTACAGAATTACCCGAAGTTTTACATTTTAATGTTACACATTGTAAAAATTAATTTTATTCATAAAATTCTATTCAATTACTTCTATGATATCTACGTTTCATTTAATGAAATTACAAACGACGGTGTAACCAGAAGTTTTTATAATATTTTCATTAATTATGAAATGTTCGAAACCGTAATAACAATAAAATGTAGATTATAAAACTAGCATCTTAAATATATTTCACACCTTATGTCTATATACCCAAAACCCTTTATTGTATAGCCAGCTACAATATTTTTGGCACGCTACTAATTAACTAAATTCGTTAATTCTACACCTAACTTAGCGTAGTCTTCAGCTATGTACATAGGAACAACAAGTATTCGCGATGTTATGTACTCAACAGTATGTACATACTTAATGTATTTACATTCATAGACAAGTCAAGGTATGAAATTTTACTTTCAAAAACTATATATTAATTTAAGTACGTTCCAGTCTATGTAAAAAAATATTTGAAAATTTTATGGGTAAGTTCAGCCCATGAATATTTGACATCTTTTCTCAAGAATAAAAGTAGCAAAATAAGAAACATGTTTTCTTTTATACTTCGGTTATTGTGTTTTTTACATTTTTGAGTGAAGGGAGAGCCCTAACACCTATTCCATAATCTTTCTATCACACCTTGAAGTTTGGGCTAGTATTTTCAATTTTTGTCTTGAATGTGTTATTTGTCATTTAATCGCGAGCCACCAGAAAGCACCGATTTTTGCTAAATGTGGTTGGTATTTAGTATTCTTACTTATACTTTTTCCGTGTATCATTTGACAATATGGTATTTTACATATTGTAGTAGAATGAACACAATAATACAAGATGGCAGATACGTAGGTTTATAGAACCTCGCATGTGGCACCTATGTGATATATGCTACAGCTGTGTAAATAATCACTGGAAAATTTCAAACAACGGAAACCAAATGTTGACTGTGTTCGTAATGGGGCCGTTTGGAACGGAAATATGTTACAGATCCATTTGGTAATGGGTTTTTAGGTTATCTACCAAGTCAACAGTCCGAACTCAAATACGTAAGTACCTAACTTGGTTAGATGTTATAAGAAATCTGAAAAAACTTTCATTTTAACATGATTCCAGACATGAAAGTTATGATTTTACATTTTTCATTCTTTTGCGCTATTCATTTTTAAAAATTCTTTCCCTAAAGTCAGTCTGACGGCATGAAAGTGGGATCGTGGTAACCAATAAAAAATGGAAATTTTAATTCCAAATTCTCTAAAAACCTATCTTTAGCTGCTCTATGCATACAGGGCCATAACATTTGGCAAGCGTCGATATTAATCAACAAACGACCTCAGAAGTGGGACCAGCAATATCTTCAAAAGATTTCAATTCCCAACATCACAAACGCTAACTAGCGCTGCCCTGTCTATGCTTGCGTAGTCTTTCCCAGACCTATCGACTTCAGAAGTGGGATCAACAATACCTTTTAATAAAAGGTTTCAATTTCCAACATCACAAACGCTAGCTATTGCTGCCCTGTCTATGCTTGCGTATTCTTTCCCAGACCTATCGACTTCAGAAGTGGGATCAACAATACCTTTTAATAAAAGGTTACAATTCCCAACATCACAAACGCTAGTTAGTGCAGGTCTGTCTATGCTTGTGTATCCTTTCCCAGACCTATCCACTTCAGAATTGGGATCAACTATATCTTTAAGTAAAAGGTTTCAATTCCCAACATCACAAACGCTAGCTAGTGCTGCCCTGTCTATGCTTGCGTATTCTTTCCCAGACCTGGGTCTGGCGGCATGACGATCGGCAGAGACGTCACAGGAGCTGAAAGAGGACACGGAGAGGGACTCCATGTAGTCGGACGTGTCTGAGGCTCCGCTTGAAGTACTCTTGTTAGTGAGCTGGCTGTGGCGTGCGGTCAAGTCCGTGTCCACTGTGGGAAGAATAATATAGAGTTAAGTAGTATAGTATAGAGTAAGTTATTAGGGTAAATAAGTTGGGTATATCCGTAAAGCTAAGGTTGATTGAAGAAAGATATTTGGAAAATGATCTAGACCTAAGTCAGGTGAGAAAAATAATATGACAAAACAGTCTTGAAAAAATAATTTCCTCTTTATTTGAACAAGAGTAGACTAGACGAACGTTATATGTATTCGTAGAATAAAGGTCTTTGTTACATGTATTATAAAAGGAACTTAGCAAAATATCCTTTTATTTTGTCATAAAGAAAAAAAGCTCATCAAGATCATGAGAAAAAAGCTGTAGCGAATATCTTCATATTCGCTACAGCTTTTTTCACATGATCTATTGCGAAGAAAGATGAAATAATACTATACTTACAATGATTCTTCTTTCGCCTCGTCAACGTATCAACGTCGCATGAATTGGATTTGGTCAGCGCTGACACCTCCTCAAAGTGAAACGTCAGATTCTTCAGCGGATCTGATGAGTTAGACTTCAGGAAGGGTGTATGCACCGGGGTCATAGACCGTCTCATCTGTTTATTACACTTCATATGTTTCTTCGTCGACTTGGCATTCGTTATCGGCATCTCAAAATCTGTGAAGTCACCCTTATGGTGCTTTAGAGATCCCGTCGACACCCCAGAATCGTTGGAACTCGAAGAGTCCCGATTCTTATCGGATTTACTCGGCACACTCGAAGATCGCCTGATTTTGACTGCGTCGCGAAATCGAGTGATGAAAATGTTCTCGCTTTTCGATTCGGGCACTTTGAACGTCTTGTCCGTAGGCTCGATTATTTCAAGAGGATTCAATAAGTTTTCATCGTTTATTCTATCGATCTTGGGTGCTTTTCTAAGAACGGTAGGTGTTAAACATATTTGACTGTTAATCCCGAAGTCGTCATCGTGTCTTTTGGTGAAATCAGCTGAGCTCGATCTTCTAGTACTGATTGTACTGACCGTATCTGAATGTTGCGTGGGATCTGACACATGGCTGATCCGACTCACATTGTCAGAGTAATTCTTATTGCTATTACTCGAGCTGCTGATTTCTAGCGGTTCCATATGCATATAGTTTATATGATCATTACAACAGTCTGTCGATGGATGAACAGTATTCGTTGTTGCCGTGGAAATATCATCATCATGTTCAGGGATATCTTCTAAAGCATCTAGCTCTTCTTGACTAAACCCTGCGCTTCTTAAAATCTGCAGGGAACTCTCAAATTTCTCCAGTGTTGTAGAAATATCTAAATTAGCGTAATTTCCATAATCTACTTGTGGCTTTTTGGTAATAGGGGTAACGTTAACATAATTTGAATGTGATTCTACAGAGACTTCATTATTATTAACACTAGTATCACATGCGTTGTTGTTCTCGGCCTGGTTGTCTTCAGGTTTGGCCTCGGCCATGTGTGAACAGTTGCACGCCTGGCCGTTCAGAAGACATTTCAGTTTCTTTGGTGTGTCGTAAAGGTTTGCAGGATTGTTGCCGTCTACTGGATGCTCCTGAAAAAAATAAAAAGTATTTTAAAATTTCATATTAAGCAGAGTTGTTACTTTTGGCGTTGAAGTCATTAAATTCATAAGCGTAAATAATCTAAGTGTAAAATATAAATGTGAAACTTTACTCCCTTTGAAAATACAAGATTAATTAGGTACTTCAAAAGTTAACTCAGTTATTTTTTTATTATGTACTTTTATGGATTTTAACTAATTTGTAATTATTACAACCCCCTTCGGGTTTATTACAAACACCCTTCGGGTACAATACAATTTTTAACATAATTAAATTATTTTTATACTAACCTGTATTAGAGGCATTGGGGTTTTAGGGACGTCATAATTTTCATAAGGCCCGCTAAATGACTTCTTCCTGCAGCAGCAGGGTTTCGGCTGCTGCCAGCACTGGCAGGTACCACCGGTCTTCACGGGCACTGTCGGGGTACAGCACGCCACAGGGCTCGCCCTCTTTGAGTCAAAACTCTTGTCTAAATGGCAGGAGCCACGTGGTACACTGTACTCTGAGGCACTGCCACTTGATCTCGAGTATATTGATGCTCTGTCGGAATCTGATCGCTTCTCCATAATATTGTCCATGGTCCAGACTGGCGACATAATCGACCCTGGTGTGCCCATAGTTGATGACCTGGAAAGATTTACATGTTTTGTAAAGATATTGATTGTTGTTTTGATAGTATTATCTTTAAGTGTAAGTACTGATAGGATGAAGTAGATTCGATAAGAGCTATCTTGAGATACTTGAATATTTTTGCATTCTACATACATCCGTATTATCAGTTTCCATCTTGATATCTTCCTATCAATATTAAATATATTATTTCATATGATGTCTCACTGACAGCCACGTGTAATGGAATGTGTGACTAATACTTGCACAATGTATGTATTTAAATAACAAAAAAGTTCTAGATTTAAAACTAGAAATGGAATCTTCGCTACTCTACTACTTTGGAGCTGCGAGGAATGTTCTAAACTTCTTGTGATTTTTACCTCGTCAAATGGCTAATCTACCCTATGCAACTGGAGTACCGCGGCAGCGATGTGGGCCGCCTGAACTTCTCTTGGTCACCGTCCAGGCTGCTGTCAAGATCTGACAGGCAGTGCATGGTCTGGCTAGCCGGGCCTGCCCAGTTCGGGGACACAGACCAGGGAGACAAGTGTGTTTTGACGATTACTAAGTTGCCTACACCGACCAACTACTCCCTTCCTACATACCCAAATATAGTAGCCATAGAATTTAAGTAGCTATGTTGTACTTACCTTGTTTGCCGAATGGCTGATTTTCTCTACGTGTGCAGTGAAGAAACGAGTTAAGTAGTCATCCATGTAAAGAAATCGTAACCTATTTTGGAGATTTTAACATCAAAAAATTCAACTTTCTTGAAACATCTACGAACCTTGTTAAATGGCTGATCTTCCCAATGCAACTAGAGCACCGTGGAAGCGACGTCGGGCGCCTGAACTTCTCCTGGTCGCTGTCCAGGCTGTTGTCCAGGTCTGAGAGGCAGTGCATGGTCTGACTAGCCGGGCCTGCCCAGTTCGGGGACACGGACCGGAGAGATGAGTGGAAGCAGTCGTCCATGCAGGAGCTCGTGTCGGAGAAGCGTTTCTCTAGAACTGTGGAGAAAAAAACTTTGTATTACCCATAATTAAACAAAGTCAACAGCAGACATATTTACGATACATACACGAAGACCTAAAATATTTATACGGCAGAGAGTTAGCCAAAGACAGACATAGCCAATCACGTATCGTGTCCATACCTTACGAAGATAGAACCAAGGGTTGCAAGACCAAACGCTCATATCCTAGCTCATTGCCTGTTTATACCAAAAAGTTATTATAAATAAATAAATAAAATGTACTGTTGTGTGTACCCAGCCAGCATTAGTCCCATTGGAATGGTTGTTCATATCAGCGGGCTGGGTTTACCTTTAAAGATCGGATAGAGTTTTACGAGCATATTGTATATTTATTAGCTTCCTGCCAGTTTTGGAGGGAATACTGCTACCAATAAGTGTGTCCTACAATGAGGGTTTGAGGAACATTAATTTACATAATATTAACATTTATTCCAGGTGACGAGATGTAATTTTGACAGCAGCTGTAAAAAATACTAATCATAAAAATGATGATTGGTGGATTTCGACAGCGCCATCTAGAGATAAACTCGATTCTGAAAACCCACATTGATTTAATAGTGGCTTCCGAAGAATTAATTTCAAAGTCATAATGTCCACTAACTCCTTAATTGTAAGAATTATGTAAATTTTGCTCTCGGGTCTTGATCAATCCTTCGAATTCATAACTCAATTAGGCAACTTTGCCCGTTGGACTTAGTATTCTATTAATAATTCTAACTGCGAAAAGTGGCCATTTATTGAACAGCCTTCGATTAAACTCGACTTCAAATGGCTGAGTGAAATTACTTAGAAATTAATTAACTCCAAACTCAATTGAAATTGTATTGTAATTATATTATATTTCATGTATTACTTAATTATAAGGTTATTTTTTGGTTATTTAGCATTTTCAGAAATGAACTGAATTGTATGTGTATCACAGAAATGAAAAAAAAAATTGGTGTGTGTCTACTAGTTACCTTCAAAGCAATAGTAATAACTATGGATCCCAGATCTTGCTGATGTCAATACGTGATTGATAAGATCAATTTAGTACAAGCTCATTGAATTCTTATCAAAATGATTCTATTATAGAATAATGCAGAGCTAAACAAATCCGTATAAAAACCGAAAAGATCTATCATGACCTACTGCAGGCCGATTTGCTAACTCAGTGTACAACGATTTGATTGTCACTTTAACATCCATTACGGTTTTCATATCATAAATAAAAACTAGTCATTCATACCGAAGCCGCAATGAATATTGAAGTTACCATGAAAATGATGTACACCGTAGTTGTCAAAATTTAGCAAATAGGCCTGCTAGGATCGAACCCGAGACCCCTCGCGTTGCTGGCATCTTAAAAACATGAAATCGTGCAAAAAGGCCTTCATTTGCTTACCAAAAAGGCGAACCTCAAAGGAGATAGTAGTAAAGGAAGTAGTACTTACCTGAACCACTCCTTGACGCTATGCTCAACCTGGACTGAGCATCATGGCTGTATACGTTGAGGAGGTCTGTCAGCTCCCGGCCTCCTTCTGCCGCGAATACGAATAGGCCCTCCCCCTTGCCGCAGCGGGACCCCCCTTCTACGCAGAACCGCTTGTCGACCATGCCATAACGTCTGTGGAAGAAGATTTTAGACTTTTATATCATTGAAGTTTTAAGATTTCCTTTTAAATGTGTAGGAAGGAATTGGGGAATAAAAGCTTACAGGATATTCTAGACTCGTGGAATGATATTTAAATTTTATATTATCAAGCCATTGCCCGATATTGATTGGTGGTTAACTACCGCAAAAAGTGCCCACTTTTGAGTAATGAGTTGTCTCCTTAATACTACTACTACTAAACTACTGAAGTAAACAAGTGCGTTTTTCAATTCGATGTATTTTAGAAGTATAAAAATAAAAAAAAAACGGGTGGCGCTGTTTCGCTGAACTGAACTGAGCCTCTTAAATGAAATTTTATTCAGAATATAATAAAACAATAACATATATTTGCATCGTCTCGAGATGATTCGTGCTTCAGAAAGCACGTTAAGCCGTTGGTCCCGGCTGCCATTTGGTAATCGTTAAAGGAACCACGTCAGAAACCGAGAGGCGGTTCCGAAGAACACTGACACCAGGGTTTGCATGGTCGACTGACCGTGACACCTACACGAAATTATGATGAGATGATTCCTCATTTTTTAATAGGGACTTAAATAAGGCAAAACAAATTAGAAAGTCACGGAAGCGGCTAAAAACAAAAGGCATAACAGTAGCTAACCAATTGTCATAATTAGAGGAAACGAAATTAATGATAATAGTTTAATCGCCATGCTAAACGCTGAGATGATTTCGACCACCCGCATCACTTGCTCTAATTAATTTAAAAGGATAATTGTTTTTGATGAGGTTTGATGTATGTTGAATGTATGATTGATGGTGTTTGTGATGTGATAGCAAGTTCAAGTGTGGAAGGCAATGAGGATTGGAGAGCAAATGGATTTTTAACAAGACTGTATTTGAATATTTTGAGTGACTGTTTCTGTACTAACTAGTTGTTTACCAGTGCTGTTTAGTAGTAAAATAGTTAAAGTAGACTGTCGTTTAGACTCGTATAGATTTGTCGTGAGAAGCTCCCATAAAGCAATCAAAGAACCCTCGCCATCTTTGATTGCTGATTGTCCGACACCGACACTATGTATCTCTATATAAACTGGATATCAATTAAATTCTCAACGTAAAACGCCGATGTTTCTTTAAATTTTTATCTGAGAAAAATACCTAAAAGACTAACTCTCTTTATTTTCAAATTATTATCAACAACGATATCGTTTCTAACGAACCCAGCTTTTTCAATGAAACACTACCCACAGCAATTAAGTCAGCGCTGGATGTTCTCGGGCAACAACCAACAAGATGCGAATCAAAATAATATAACGTCTGCCTCATCGTCTGTACCGCAGCTACAAAGATACTTAAAATATCCTAGATATGAAATACCTACGTAATAAAAATATCCATTTTTTTTTGGACATATCACACAAATTGAGCCAGCCCCACAGTAAGTTGTGAACTTGTGTCACAGGATACTAACTCAACGATACTATATTTTATAATATATACTTATATAAATAAACATCCAAGACCCAGGTCATACTGAAAAAGATCGTTTTCCATCATGACCTGACCGGGGATCGAACCCGGGACCCCCGTGTCGCAGGCTGGCGTGTGACCGCTGCGCCACGGAGCTCGATGGTGTTTAATAAATCTTACATATTCAGTTAAACAGTACCCACGGAAATTAAGACAGCGCTGGATGCTTCCGAGCAACAACCAACAAGATACGAATTAAAATAATATAACATCTGCCTCACCGTCTGTACTGCAGCTACAAAGATACTTTAAATCTCCTAGATATGAAATCTCTACGAACAAAATACTATTAAAACAACGGTAAGGTCTTAAGAACCCAACATTTTCAATGAAACACTACCCACAGTAATTAAGGCAGCACAACAACCAACAAGACGCGAATCAAAATGATCGGACGTCTGCCGCATCGTCTGCAGCTACAAAGATACTTACTTAAAATCTCCTAGACGTGAAAAACTAAATCAAAATGTATGTGATAAAAATGTATTGTTAAATTATATTTACAGTAAGGCGTGTGCATGATATCGAATAACTAACGGAACATTATGTAAGAGAAGTGAATTATGAAAAATGTTCCAATGCCACTAAAAGTATCTTAATTCTAAGACATTGTCACCGCAACTAGTGTTATAATTCCCGTGCATATAGACCGGGATATCCGGTATCTGGGAAATTCCCTGCGGCATATGAAATTCCTCGGTGGTAAAACAATTCCCAATCTTACTGGGGTCTATTGTGTTTTCGGTATGATAAGACTCAAAGTTAACCCAGCCACTAAAATTATCTTATTTTTTGTTAAGTTTTTTTTTACTATATCTGAGTTTCTAAGCTACTCTCCAAGATATTGTTACCGCATCTAGTGTCTTAATTCCCGGTCATCTAGACCAGGATATCTGGTATCTGGGAAATTCCCTGTCGCGGCAAATGAAATTCCTCGGTGGTCAAATAATTCCCAATCCGCCTCGCCGCAGATTTAAGGCAGACCGTCTTATTTAGCAGACTAACATCGCAAGCAGATTCCGTTTAATTTGATTTAAAATCGGATTGACAACATTTAGTAGGATTGCAGCTGTGGTAAATTCAATCTAGTAGTATTGAAAGATTTGGGTTGTGTTTGTTTGTTATGGATAATAATACCTACTATAAGGCTTATTTAAAAAAATATTTCTCTAACAGCAAGCTATGTTATCAGCGGATAACATGCGCTTATTTTAGTATTAAAAAAATAGGAATCCGTTTGAAAACTTTCGTAAACGTAATTAGCATATAAACTTCAGTAATAGGCGCTGTTGATTCCTTAGATTATCCTCATTCCTTCGATCAGCTTTTGCAATATGCGCGATAAGAGGAGAAGCAAACTACCTTATTCTATTCCAAGCGGGAGAATATATTTATTTTTTATTTTACTGTTTTTTTTTTTATTTATTTTTTTAATAAGCATATACAATATGTTCATAAAAGCTTGTCGGCTCCTTATAGGGATGACTCAGCCTATCAATAGGACCAACTTTTGCTATGGGAATAACAATGGAAATTTAAAAAATAATTACATTCCCATAGGTGCAAAAGTGTTCAGCCAGCCAGGCAATTTTTTTATGGAAATGTTGATTTTTTCAACATCCAGCATTAATCCCATAAGAAAAGTTGTTAATTTTGACGGGCTGAATTGTCCCTTTAAGGATTGGATAGGGTTCTATTAAAATATTATATGTAGATAATGATAAGAGTATCTAAACATTTCACTGCAGTCGTCGACTTTACATTAATGAGACTATGGGTACACCATCAGTCGATGGCCATAATATAATGTGCTCGTTGGTTGTACCTAAAGTTTATGTAAGAGAAACTAATATTTGAAAGCAAACCAATAAATCAAACAAACAAAATCGTGCAATACTCTATTTGCTTAACAAAACCCAGAGCGATTTAAATGCAAAACGCCTAGCGTTTATGCAAAATTTTGTCGAAAACAATAAATAACTGGGTGACCGTTTCTGACTTCCTCTATTATGATTTAGCCCACATTAAACTTCAATAGTGTTGTAAAAAGTCCTACAGACTGCGAGTTCATAATATCGAGTAATTTTGTACGACTCGATGTTTTTAAAACGCTTTTATTAGCTTTACTTGTATGTAAGAAAATCTTGGAATCATAATTTGACCCACTTCCTGGTCTTCGATTAGGATGAAATTTGTCACACGCTCTGAGTTCTGATGACAATACATGAATAGCGTGCTAAAAGCGTGTTTTTTTAGTTTTTTAAACTAATTATAAATTATTTTATGAATAATTAGAGCGCGTTTAACCTCTATCTTGCTTGATGGGAATCCCTAAATTGTACGAGTCGAAAAACAGCGACGTGGGGAGGAAATTCCATTCCTTTGCGGTTCGCATAATGAAGGAGGAGGAGAATTTAAAAGATGCGAGTCTTTGAGGGAACACTAATCTTGACTTGAATTTGGCCAAGTCCACGGAACGGTCGTTCGCCTTAACTAAGTACAAGGAGTAGGGCAGCTAGGGCAATCTATCTGATTGACCATCGGTTGAAGCAACGCAGCCGCTCGAACTGTTGTTTGATACCTACCTAACTCTGTCGGGGCGTCTTCCAACACTATTCTTTTTTTTGCTTTAAACAGACTCAAAATAAAACATCTGTTTCAAGCATGAATCCTGACTTTGGAGTCAAGTCATAAAACGTAGACTCGCAAGTTAGAGTTTTTACATCACTAAACTACAGTGCATTCAAAAGCATCCTCTATGCAAGATGCGCCCGTACGTGACCCGCAGCCTAACCGCGACTAGCCGACTAAATTCAAACGCTTTGCTGCACCCATTTTGTGAGCGCTTTCAGCCACCTTTTATATTTTGACGGCTGTATTTTTAAATGCTGGCTTTAGAAATCATTTCCATTTAGCAATTTCAATCATATTTTTCGCAATGTTCGTCGATTGGATGTTGTTTCAGTATTTTAATGGGTTAATTTTTGATATTTCTACGAATAAGTAATGCCTACACTCATGAAAAGGTTCATAATGACAAATGACATTGGCCGAATGGTTCCCGGCCCGGCAGAGTAGAATGGGACCTCTCCAAGTCTTCCCGGGGATGTCGTAAAAGGTGACGAAACAGGCTAAACAGGGCTTATAAACATCAAAGAGACATTTTCAACCCGTCTGGCCAGCGTGGAGAGTAGGTAAAATCCTCTGACTGCTCTATCTAATATTTGGCTCTGTCTGGTAGTACAGGGAGGGTTCGACAATATAATTCTTCAATACGCCAAATGTGGCCTGTGGATCTTATGGCCTTAGGCCTTGTGATGGATAAAGACCACCAAAGACCACATGTAATGGATAAAGACGTGATGATATGTATGTAAGTAGATAATAAAGAGTTGCCCGTGGCTGTTGACAGTTATTTTAGATAGTAAAGAGTTGCCCGTGGCCGTTGACAGTTATTTTGGCGTTTTATCATCGAAAGAGGAACTCGGTATTTTTGCCTTTTTACTTTATCTTTCCTCTCAAAACGACTGATCGTTATTATTGTTTTCGTGTCAAAATAAAGTCACTATTCGCCACAAACTACCACTTTACGGCCAGTCACGTCGTTTTTATGCCAAAGGTTTTGTCTTTAAAGTTTTATGAGGAAATAAAAATGGCTGCTCGCAAGTTTTGAGAACAGGAAACACCTCTTTTGTTTTAACTGCCGGAACAGAGGCACGCCGCGGCGATCGTCACCGAGATTCGGAATTTATTGTGGACCATAAACTAAATAACAGTGGTTCTCAAAGCGATCCATAATGGGTCTCTAAAGAGGACAAAGGGAATATCATCAATTTTAGGAGCAATTAACTTTACCGTGTCTGTGAAAAAATGGATGTATGAAACGTAAATGGTCTGTGGCTTGAAGCCATTTTCTCTAATGTCTTATTTTCATTCTCTTTCTTTCCACAGATCTATACTTTTTTTTTGAACTCTGTTAAATTTATTTGAATGTCACGTATTTGCAAATAGATATGTGAGTACCTGCGATGTGCAATGAAACTACCTTTGGCTACTACTACTCCCTAGACTCCGTCGTGCCTTTATTTCAATGGTTAAAAAACTGAGTGATTTTTTAATGCTTGTGTGCGTGACAGCTTTGTGTAAGTACATGCGCCATGTCAACTTATGCGATCAAATTGGAAGCTATGTATTTGCATCATAGTCTATGAGTTGTATTTAATATTTTAGGCTAAAAAAGGAGTCTATCTAGAGTTTATACAATATATGGAAACTACATGGCAACTAATCTACGAGATAAAAACTTTGAGAACCTCTGAACTACAAAGATTCAGTCGGGTATTTCGATGGAAAACACTATAAAACCTTTGAGCCGCTCTCTTAGGACTAATTTTGTTGAAAGCTAAATTTTATTTGCCGCGTTTATATCCTTATTTAAATACTGCTTGTTTGTAAAATGTAATGAGTTTTCAACTAGCTCGAGTTTTCATTCGTTTCCGTAAAGCTTTTCTAACATTTAGGAGTATTTTTTACCTATATTATTATAATGTCTGGAAAAATATACCCTTTTCAGAAGATAACGTTTTCCCGCTAATATGACGTCGATATGAAATGAAAACCGTAATAATAGATAAGGAAAAGACAGGGAGGGACTTGGGAGTAAATTTATATGGTTGTTTATTTTATAAGATTGGGATAAGAAAAAAAAAACAAGAAGTAATAATAAAAAAAGAAATTTGAGTAGGGTCAGGATATTCATATAAACGTGAAAGTGAATTTGTATAAGTTCTTATTTGTTTGTACTTGTTCTGTTCTTGTTTTAACCAGAGAGTCGATCACCATGAAATTTTGCATACCATTTTAAGGGGCACTGAAAGGGACATACGGTATTTTTTAATTCAAAATATTTTACATTTACTTAATAAATGAACCTCTAATTATAATTTGTAAGAATCTATTCTTGTGAAAAGCCAATAGGCTTACACACAATAACCTGCAATTTTAAAAATATTTGATATAGCTAATAAGTGATCTCTCAAATCAAAATACACACACAATTTCAAGATAATTATACGCAAAATAAATTTAACAACAATTTCAAAGCCAAGCACATCTGTAAGAAGTAAGAATAACTTCGATACAAGGCAAATACAGATGGATAGGCGGGCCGTCTGGCGATATCAGATGTCGGTCTGTCTGGCGCCCGCAGTGCATAAACGGTACATTCATACTCTGAGACGGATATTGGAAAAGTTTAAGCATGAAAACTTTATTGCTCTTATTTGCGGTTGAAGAAAATAGTATATCTATTAGAAATATTTTAGCACCTTGCTTTTAGGAAAGTAACAACTCCAAGACAATACTAAGCCAAAAACTTTAAACAATAAATATAAAAAATCTTTATAAATTAGTTCAATCTTTTTTAAATATTCTTATATTCATACGGGTTTTATATGGACCGAAATAGTCAATATAATTTTTATTTTTCAGCTTAAAGTGTTTCACCATCTCAAAAATGCGTAATGCGCTCGAAGAGTTTTCACTTCAATAAATACCAATATTTAATGCAAAATATTCTTATTCCATTTCTTAATTTATTTTTTAATAACCAGCCAGGCCAGTCATTATCGAAGAATTAATTTCAAAATATATTCGCGTCACGTAGCGCGCTCGGGCGACAATTTTGCCGAAGCCGACCCTGTATTTTGCCCTTCCATTAAAAAGATAGGGCAATATCAAAGTGTGAGCCCTAGGCGACACCCGAGCCTTATTTGGAGGGTTCAATAACCGCTTTTATTATATTTTGCCTTGCGAATTGTAATTAAAAATTAATTATTTTACGAAAATACCTTTTTAAAATTTAATAAGCTGGAAGTAACAAAGATTTTCCTTCATTTACCCTTTCTTTAGATTATTTTTGTTAATTTCACGTTACCATTATACCTACAATCATGGGCAGGCCACCTGGAAAGAAGCAGACACCAGACACCAGAGTTCCTCTATAAAGTCTAAAGTCAATCCTCTCCTTTATAAAATCATATATAAGTGGATGCAACAACAGAAAAGATTCCGAGGAAGCCATAAACGGTGGTGGAAGGATTGTCTGGAGGAGGACCTGAAGAGACTAAGAAAGAAAACACCTTAGAGACGGGAGGCCAGAGACAGTGAAATGGAACAAGGTTGTAAAGGAGGCCAAGACCCATAAAGGGTTGAGCGCCCAGGAAGAAGAAGAAAAATACCTAATTAATGGGGAGGCTCATGTCCAGCATTGGACTTTTTGCGGCTGAGACGAGACTTAATGTAAATTCGAATTTCAAAGCCTATATTTTTAAATTATAACCTGCAGTCTGAAAGTTAGAACAACGAAAAGATCAATTTTCCTAATTAATATTTTGTGAGGGTCGTAAGCTATGTTTTATGTAAATTGAGTCTCTGGTTTCCATCTTCATCAGATTGATCACTGGTATTAAAACTGGCAAATTATACAAACAAACGGCTCCCCCTTTGCGAAAAGCCACTTATTTATAAGGGCTGCTGCACAAAACACACTGAGAAGAGAAATAAAGCTCATGTATGTATGCCCTTAAAAGGAAGGTGCTGTGTTGTAAGTTTTTTTTCATTCTTCCTTATCCTAGCGTTTTCCCGTTTCGTCCGGAGCTGTGATACATCAAGACGCGGGGTCCGCTGTTATGACAGCATTATGTAATATCATTTTGTAAAAGTTTTAACATTTAAGAGTATTTCAACTTTAAATACACATACTTAAATAAAATTTACTTCATTTGTATACAGTATTCTATAACATCAAAATCATATACAGTTGGAGTATTTACAGTGTTTTTCGGTACATAAGTTTTACTTAGACTTTACATAGTTTTCATAAATTATTATTTGAAATCAAATCCTTTTCTTTTTTCTTTTTATTCACTCGATTTTAAGTATTCTTTTTTCTGAAATTGCACTTTATCATTTGGAAGCTGCACTGCTTGCAGCAATGGTGGTAGTCTGGTAGTAAAGAGTGTTATTTTTGTACGTTCCATGTTTAGTGCCGGCTGCCTAATACCCCAAGTATTAGGGGCGCATAAGTTTAACTTGCACGGTTAATCCCCGACAACGGCGATTACTTGAGTTGCTTAAAGTCGCTAAGTCGCATTGTCAGGAACATGTGATCGCTTAACTGTAACTTAACTCGTGTGTGCTGGTTGGTACTTAACAAATTGGGATTAATAAGATTATGAGTATAGATTGCGGTCGGGTGATCTTCAAAGCGCAAATTTTAACTAATATGATCGTTGTTATCTTTAAGTATACAAACAATACAATAGTTTTGATCGTTCACAAAGATCATTAAAGTGATGACAAATGTTTTGGTGTGAAACACTAGGATATTAGTTACTTTATGATATTAAATGTGACTCCTTTATGGGCTGATTATGTTATGTAGAAACTAATAAAAAAAAGCATTCAAACTTTCATGAATATATCTTAAATCTTAAAATATAAGACATTTGTAAATTTCATAGTCTATACTTACTGTTTTCTTTTCAGTGTCCGCCTACAAGCTGCAAGAGCATAGAAATGCTCCGCTTATGGAAACGAGCTGATTGAGTTACTTATTGTGCCGTTACCTCTTTGCGATGAATCCCGAATCCCGGCTCAAGGAACTAATTGGATCCGTAAATAGGATTGGGAGAGTAAGGCCATGTAAAGGATGAGGAGAGAAAGAAAGTAAGAACCGACTAAATACTTGTGACACTTCAGACAATCGGCAATAGCGTCTCAAGTCTTTGGCCGGTTCTAACTCAAATATATGCTATGAAAAATTCAAAGTAATTTAGAAAAAATTCAACCCGTAAAATAGAGAGCGTGAGGAACATAACAGGATAACGCTATAATAAGAATTCCTAAAATTAATGAAAGGTTAATAAACGGCAGAGAGCATATTTTTAAATAACAACTCGTAGATATACGAAAGTGAAAGGTAGGTAAAAAATGTTAATAAAATGAACCCGTAAAATAGAGAGCGCTGGGAACATAAAATATAACACTAGAACAATTCGAGATAACGGTACAATTAGAATTCCCAAATTAATGAAAGATTAAAAATACGCAAAGAGAATATTTTTCAAATAACAACTTGTATTTGAAAGTCAAAGGCTAGAAGATGTTCCATAAGGAAAATTCAAAGTATAAAATATTTAACCCGTAAAATAGAGAGCGCGGGGGAACATAAAATATAACAATAGAACTCGAGATAACGCTACAATCAGAATTCCTAAAGTTAATGAGAGAATATTTTTACATAAAAACTCGTATTCCAAAATGAAGATGTCCCATGAGGAAAATTCAAAGTAGAAAATATTTAACACGTAAAATAGAGAGCACTGGGAACATGAAATATAACAATAGAACAACTCGAGATAACGCTACAATCAGAGTTCCCAAAGCTAATGAAAGAATATTTTTTAAATAACAACTCGTATTCGAAAGTGAAGATGTCCCATAAGGAAAATTCAAAGTAGAAAATATTTAACCCGTAAAATAGAGAGCGCGGGAAACATAAAATATAACAATAGAACAACTCGAGATAACGCTACAATCAGAATTCCGAAAATTAATGAAAGATTAATAAAGCGCAAAGAGAATATTTTTCAAGTAACAACTTGCATTCGAAAGTCAAAAGTAATAGAAAATGTTCCATAAGGAAAATTCAAAGTAGAAAATATTAAACCCGTAAAATAGAGAGCGCATGGGAACATAATAACAATAGAACAACTCGAGATAACGCTACAATCAGAATTCTCAAAATTAATGAAAGATCAATAACACGCAGAAAGAATATAACAAATTGTATTCGGAAGTGAAAGGTAAAAGATGTCCCATAAGGAAAATTCAAAGAAGAAAATATTTAACCCGTAAAATAGAGAGCGCGGGGGAACATAAAATATAACAATAGAACTCGAGATAACGCTACAATCAGAATTCCCAAAATTCTGGCAACTCAAACAATTTGCCGAACTCGGGGGCTGCGTTTATTTGATGTGCTCTGCTTTGCTCCATTAGTAACCTTTGGCGTTGTGGAGTGATCTTGGCTGTGATCCTCGGAGTTCTCAATTCGATCCCGGGTTGAGTCAAAATAGATAAAGTTAGGTTAGCTTAGGTGACTTTTCATGCAAAAATTTAAAATGAAACGCTTCTTTAAATAACATGGCGTCCAACATCCTAAAGGTCTACCAAATCGTAATTAAAAAGATAATAGAAAATGTCCAATACGGAAAACTCAAGGTACAAAATATTTTACCCGTGAAATAGAGAGGTCGCTGGAACATAAAAATACATGGCGAAATTTTGATCGTTCCGGACCATTAATGGGGTGATTCAGCCTGTCAATATAAACAACTTTTCCTATGGGACAAATGCTGTAAACTCGAAAAAAAATTCGACATTCCTATACAAATTGCCCGGGCGGCTGAACACTTTTGTATGAAAATGTCGAAATAAATTTGAGTTTCCAGCATTGGTCCCATAGGAAAAATGGTTCATATCGACGGGCTGAATCACCCCTTTAAGGGTCCAGAACGATCAAAATTTCGCCATGTATAATCTTCGTAATCAGGTCCTTTTAAGTCTCCACTGCAGGAGCACCACCCTCTCTGTACTACCAGAGCCATATATTAGTCAGAGCAGTCAGAGGATTTGGCCTACACTCTCCACGCTGGCCAGACGGGAGAGGTCTCTTTGATGTTTATAAGCTTTGTTTAGCTTATATCTCCTAAGTCGCCTTCTACGACATCCACGGGAACACTTGGAGTGGTCCTATTCTACTATGCCGGGACCACACGGAACACAAAATATATGTACATACTTTCACTGTATTGTAGAATATAACACAAAATAAGTGTTCGTCACAAATTATTTGGTGAATTCAGTACGTAAACTAGTTATTAAGTGTCTAATATTAGAAGTTTCAATATGAAAAATCCAAATTTTAAAGTGACTGTAGCATTTATTGCATTATTTTATACAAAAATATTTTATTTGTTTTATTATTTTCATAAAATATAGACCAATTACAAATCCCATTTACAGAAACTGATACCAACGTATATTTACAGCTACAGTAAAACTGAATGGGAACATAAAGTCTATTCAATACTTATATAAAGTAACGACCAAAATGAAAAGGCTATGACTTTAAATCATAGATTCCCAAACTTTTTATCATGTACGATGTACGTACATGTTTGTTCAGGGAGAAAATATTTTGTAGAACAGCCAACCATGTTTTTCCATAAGCTTCTATTCAACTCATAATGTATGTATACTAGCTGATTTTGAAACTATGAACTATATTGTAATTTCGGGATACTTTAATAGAATACAGAATTTAAAAAAAATAAGGAATAAAACATAAAAAAATTTGGACTTACCATACAAAGTCGCCGATCAGCTGGGCGAATTTCTATGGGAAGTCTTATTTCATATTTCGATTTTCACTTTTTTTTTTCGATTCTGTATTCCATTAGGAATTCTGATTCCGAGATTTTAATATAGTTCATAGGTGCAAAATCAGCCTGTATATGATTGTTCCGGTCAAATTATGCAACTGAATTATGAAACAGCTTAAGAGTCCGACTAGTAGAAATTTTTGATACGAAACTTCTACTCGCTGTAATTTTGTAAAGGTATTGTTTTTAAAATTGAAATCTGATTATAAACATCAATATGCCTTATCCGGTCGTATGTACGAAATTTGGTTGAGATTGGCTTAACTGTTGTAAAACTAAAACCAAACTACGTTTGTATGGGATTTCGGCTTTACGTGGGACTTTTAAATGCTTTTCACCAGATGTCATCACTGAATCGTAGGGTCCGATAAGCCGCTGTCACTGGATAGTATTTAAATAACATCAAAACTGGATCATAGTCGACCAATAACAGTTACCGGACTCGACGCTTCAGTGCCCCCACTAATTTAAGAGATCCCTCATTGAGCTGAAATGTTGGTGACGTATGTAATTCATATGCAATACTGTCAAAACAAAGCAATATAAAGATGTCATTGAACTGATCTGATGACTTCTCAACGCAGAACAGTCCAGTCCAAAAAAAAGTCGCTCAAACTAAAAACTCCTGTTTTTTTTGAAAAGCGAAATTTTTTTTTCTTAGCCCTTATCATTTAGGGTATGATTGATCAAGTCTTTGTTCATATTATTTATTTTTAGACACCAATCGCGTCTTATACATTTCCAATTATTTTTTTCATTCCCATAGACCCCTGAGTATCCTCAGCGTCCCGACACAGACTTTGGGAACCAATGACCCAGATAAACAAATTATTTTCATTTGGCAGGTGAACGGGTAATGGCACTCAACAGCAAATTGTTTCGCGACGTGGGTTGATGGCCTTATATTTATTGCTCATCGATATTCGATAAACCCTGCCAGAGCGAACTGTGCTTATAATTAAAAAGTTCTGGATTTGTATCTAAATAAAATAAATAAATATATACGGACAAATCACACAGATTGAGCTAGCCCCAAAGAAAGTTCGAGACTTGTGTTATGGGATACTAACTCAACGATACTATATTTCATCCGTGTCGCAGGCAGGCGTGTTGACCGCTGCACCACGGAGCTCGTCTTTGAGGAGATTAATTAGTAATAATTGTAGTGCCACTTGTGGTCACCCATTCTAGTAGGGACCATGCCCGAGTTGCTTTACATGCGTAAGCTCTAATAATGCGCACGCTAACTAGGCTATTCACTTCCTCCATGGTCAACTGCCTTCGTGGTCCATTGGTTAAGGCGTTTGCCTTGTTGACCTGGGGGTCGTGGGTTCGATTCCCTCGGGAAGCATACTTTGTTAAGTTGTTTCCAGTTTGGTTAGGACATTGCAGGCATGAATCACCTGATTGTCTGATAAGAAAGATGATTGCGTCCTTCGGAAGGCACGTTAAGTTGTTCCCGGCTGCCATCTGGTAGTCGTTAAAGGAACCACGTCAGAGGCCGAGAGGTGGTACCGAAGAACTCTAACACCAGGGTGTGCATGGTCGACTGACCGTGTCACCTACACGAAATGATGATGATTACGTCCTCCAAGAGAGAAACATTAATAGGGTCCCATTTTTACCTTTTGGGCTCAGAATCCTTAAAAGGGGCGACAAGAAAGCGACAAGCGGAGCCATCTTTTTGAAATAGTGAATGTTTAATAAAGACACTCAGGGGAGGTTAATTACCAGGAAAAAAGAGATAAAACACGGCTTAATCTTGGCACCTATTTTGGAGAATGCTCAGATTCCCTTTGTTCAGTTTGAAGTTATTTACTCTGGTCTTTTGCTCGTCTTAGTTTTCAACAAGAAATTCTGTTAACAATCAAACCACTCGCCAGCCTGCGATAAGCGGGGTCTTGGATTCGATCCCTGACCAGTTCATGATGGATTTTTTTTTTCAGATTGGCGTGGATCGTCTCTATCATAAAATAAAGTATCATTGAGTTAGTATCCTACGACACAAGTTCACAATGTACTGTTGGGTTAGCTCACTTTGTGTGATTTGTCTCTATATATTTAATTTCGTTATTTGGACGTAGTTACACAAAAACGTTCCATTCCACAAGTCGGTCAAAATTGACTTATTATTACCAAACTATCAGATCTGACACCTTCTACCTATTGCACAAAGAGGTTTCAGTTCTCAAGTGATATTTTCGTATTAATATTTTTCATGACACGTTCCAATCCACACTTTTACCAACCAATGATAAATTTAGATCTACAAATACGTATCAAACCATATGAAACGTTTTTAATTATTACAAATTATCGTTTTTTGTTTTTATAATGGCTCAGTAATCATGAAACGTTCTATGAAATTTAGCTTAAACCTACATTTCTTGCCAATAATGTTCCATTGCATTTGGAACGTTTTAACAAAATTGTTAATAAACTTTATAGCAGTAATGAATAAACGATCTATAAGGTGTGGAACATTATGATTTGACAAAAAGTAATCATGTATATAGCTTTTTATGTTACCATGAAGCTTGAAACATATTATAAATAATTATTATAATAATGAGCATAATTAACAGGACCTAACTAACTGTATATTCAGTGAAAAACTAATTAAAAAGGTTTAATGAAGTTTTAATATAGTATCTCTTGCGCTCTTTAGTCAAGGAGCGGGAAAGATAGCTATAAAATGCGCGTTGATAGTCGTTACGAGCACAAACTACGAAGAAGATACATATTACTAGTATGAAAACGACTGAAAGCCTTATGACTTTTCTAGGCAATAGAGACATACAAAAGTTTTTGAGCGAGGGTAAAGATGATAAAAAGTTGTACAGTGAAGTTTGAATTTGTATTTGGAGATTCATACACAATTGACGCTCTCTTAAATCATTATATTTATTAGACTAAACATGGCAACAGAAACTACGAAGAAGATACTATTACCATAGTATAGTAGAATATCAAACGACCGACTGCTTTTTGATTTCTCTAGGCAATAGAGAGAGAGACCAAAGACAAATATTTGGAGTGTGGGTAAAAAATGATTAAATGTAAAACAATTAAGTATGAATTTCTATTAAGGCCAGTCAATATCGAGATCAAATATTGCAAACGCATGTAACGACGATTTTTTTATATGTTGTAGAATCCACTAAGAATAGCCTACATCCAAGTTTGCATTTTTCTTAACCCTGTGCTACTCCTGGGGGGCCCGAAAATATGGGACTTTTTTCAGTATTTAAGAAGGAACTATCTTAAAAATGCCTTTTTTGGTTATTTGAGTAGTATGATTTTATAAAATGCACTAAGTTATTTACAGTTAGAGTATAATTTGAACTCTCTGTGACTTATGGTTATTGAGTCTTTGCTTGTCAAAATATGTCAACGTTTTTTTTCCAAATTGGGCCCAAGTTGGGGTAGTTTTGCTTTCCTGGCCCGTACCAAAGAAACTAAAAGTCATACAGGAAATTGCAATACAATGAAAAAAAGAAGACTACATATGCTTTAAAATGAGTGAAATTTTAAGTCTCAAACTTTTTTAATAGCAGAAAAACAGACTCTCAAAAATGGATCTTTTTGACAGATGAGTAAAATTTGATGTAGGATATGGGCTGAACAGTCTCCATTTGGATCAAAGCAATTTAAAATTTGTTTGTTACGCTTGTTGGTGTTAAACACTCAACCGATCATCGAAAAATGAAAAAATCAACTGACCATTTTACATACTTCAGTCAAAAGGAAAAAATTTTAGGAGTCTGTTTTTCTCTAAAGTAACAAAACTTAGAGAGATTAAATTACACTCATTTGAAACTTGTATAGTTTTTCTATTTTTTATTTTATTATAACTTTCCTGTAAGATCTTTAGTTTCTTTAGTACGGGACCGGAAAGCAAAAATAACCCAAATTGTGCCAAAAGTTGACATGGTTTGACAAGGTATGATTCAATAACTATAAGTCACAGAGAGTTCAAATTACACTTAAATGGTAGATAATTAAGTGTATTTCATAAAAGCATAATACAAAGATACCCGAGAAATGCAATCTTAAGGCAATTTTTTCATAAAAACTGAAAAAAGTCCGATACTCTCGGCCAGGAGTAGCATAGGGTTAAGAAAGTTGCAAACTTGGGTGTAGACTATTTTTAGTGGTCTCTCGAAAATTAAAAAAAAAATTACCATTACATGGGATTGCTATGTTTGATTTTGATATTGACTGGCCTAAATAAAAATTCAAACTTAATTGTTTCACATTTTATCATTTTTACCCACACTCTATTTATTTGTCTATGGTCTCTATTGCCTAGAGAAAACAAAAGGCAGTCGGTCGTCCGATAGTAGTAAGTACTTAGTAGTATCTTCTTCTTAGTTTGTGTTGCCATGTTAATTCTAATAAATATAATCATTTTAAGGGAATAATTTAAAATTTGGCACATGGAACGTTTTTGAAAAACGATCTGATGCTCTGCTTCATACAAAAAATAGTTTTCTTAAAACGTTCCAATCAGTTTTTTTGGAAATACCTAGTAATTTAAGGAAATTTTCAAAATGATTGGTGTATAAATATATTGTACTAATATATTTCAACGCTAAAATGTATGGTTAACATCTCTAAAAATAAATACAAAAAAGTGTACCACTGAAACAGTAAATTGCATTTATCTCAAAATGAAGACATTGTGGAATGGAACGTTTTTGTGTAACTACGTCCATTTATTCAATCAATAATTATAATTTACTATGGATTTATTTTTATACAACATTATACATTAGTCTAAAAACGCACTCTACTTTGAGCGTTGATCCTCTTAGTAAATTTGTTTATATTGAGGAATTTCTCCTATTCAACGCTATGTCGGAAGTTATATACCTAGCCTACACACATAGCCTATGGCACCCATACCGTATACCGTCTCTATCCAACAGTAAAATAATTTTTGAAATCGGTGTAGCATTTCCTGAGATTAACGCGTTCAACCAAACGAACAAACAAAGAAATTATTCAGATTATAATATTAGTATACATTCATATTGTGAGTGGTTTGTCTCGTCATAATTCATACTACGTAAGTACCATTCACAAATCCAAATAAAGTTCAACAACTTATAGCCACATTAAAAACGTCATTAGTCGTAAAGTTATTACCATTTATTAGAAAGTTCTTTGTTTTACAACCATCATATTTATTGGTAACATTTATGAACTTCACACCACATTGTGCAGGCAATATATTATAGTTGTAATGACTTGGCCCCTGCGGTGTTACATCTCTATTTAAACTTTACTTTCTAATGGTAAGTCTTGTATTAAAAACTTTTTATGAACCAATAGAATTATTTTAATACGGTTTTTATCGTTTATATGCGTTTTGATCCTCAAGTCCTTGCAAAAGAAAACAGATACATTCCATGAATGCTTCGTGAGGCTATTGAAATTAAAAAACATCCTAATTTCAATAGAGAGGATGGTTGGCAGTTACCACCAGCTTGGGATCCAGTCATCAATTTAATCAAATCTCAAGCTAAGCAGAAGACTGCAAGACCTTCAGACACCGTGAGCCAATACTGCGTACATCCGGGACGTTATCAATAAATATTTTAGGTGGTAGATTTTGCAGTTCTTATAAAATACTAGACAAATGTCAACTTAGTCTACCTGCGACCACGAACACTGTAAAGTGCTCGAAACGTTAGGTGTATAAATAATGTAATAAACGCGATAAAAACCGTATTAAAATAATTTTATTTAAATGTGTAACAATCGCGAAAACATAAGAAAACATTATGAACCAATAGCTTATAGATTGCCTAGCTTTCGCCCGCGGTCGCGTTAGTGTTGATCCCACGGGAACAGTACTTTTCTCCGGGATGAAAGTAAGCCTATGTCCTCCGTACTCCAGACAACCGTGTATGCAAAATTTCATGATCATCATCATTTCGTGCAGGTGACACGGTCAGTCGACCATGCACACCCTGGTGTCAGAGTTCTTCGCAACCGCCTCTCGGCCTCTGACGTGGTTCCTTAAACGACTACCAGATAGCAGCCGGGACCACCGGCTTAACGTACCTTCCGAAGCACGGAATCATCTTTCTTATCAGACAATCAGGTGATTCATGCCTGGTGGTTTTAAAAATAAATAACGCATGCCATTCTCCCAATTGTTGTTTTACTGTTCCTATCTCCTCAAGAAAGTTATAGAAGTGCTTACAGTCTCATAGGACAAATTGTTCAAATCGGATCGAAATTAAACTCGGAAATAAAACGTGTGTAAAGCCGGGTTTGTATAATGAATTTATCTCGCGACGTTTTAATATTAATAATTATAAAATTATGTCGTAGAAGGCGACTTAGGAAACACAAGCTAAACAAAGCTTATAAACATCAAAGTTACCTCTCCAACCCGTCTAGCCAGCGTGAAGAGTGTAGGCCAAATCCTTTGACCGCTCTCGCTAATATAAGGATCCAGAGCGAGTCGTGCTCCTGCAGTGGAGACTGAAAAGACCTGAAGATGATGATGTAAGAATATCTTTTTTTATTAAAAAATCGAAGCTATGCCGTTTTATTTCCATGTTCATATTATAAACACGGTCTGTTATTTAGACAACTTTCACCGAAATCCTTGCTAAGACCAATAAACAAGTCCGAAATGGCTACCACATAAAAATAAATAGTTTTTGACCAAAACTCCAAATGGGTTTACGATGCTTGCTTTACAGGCATTTTATGTGTTTGAGGCCGTCACACTAAATATAGCAAATTTTATCGTTAATACAATTAAATGAGGAACAAAAATTATGTTACGAGGTATTTCGTAATGTGTTTTTAACTCTTATAATATGAAATCAATTTTAATCCCAGGGTATTTCTTAATGAAAGAAACAATACATAGTTTTTAACCCAATTCAAGAATATGGGGTTACGAATTGAAAAATTTGAATATTTTTGAATACGTTTAAGAACTTAAGACCCCGGTGTATATGTTAATATTTTCAGATTTCCACAGATTTTATACAACAAATATACATTGCCATATTCTCGAACGGACCTACACTGATAATACTGCACAACTTTCCCTAAGGAATACAAGTCGAAATATGAAAAATAAAAATTGACACATGACTTAAAACAGTAAATCCAACTATTTATTTCGAGAATATGGCAAGGTTACAGATGTATATGGTGTTTAAGTTAGTATATATCAGCTTCTTAACACGTGTGCCAAATTTCATTCACAACTGCCTCCGTGGTCCAGTGGTTAAGGCGTTCGCCTTGTTTGACCCGGGGGTCGTGGGTTCGATTCCCACGGGAAGCATACTTTGTTAAGTTGTTTCCAGTTTGTGCAGGCATGAATCACCTGATTGTCTGATAAGAAAGATGATTCCGTGCTCCGGAAGGCACGTTAAGCCGGTGGTCCCGGCTGCCATCTGGTAGTCGTTAAAGGAACCACGTCAGAGGCCGAGAGGCGGTTCCGCAGAACTCTCGACACCAGGGTGTGCATGGTCGACTGACCGCACCTACACGAAATGATGATGATTAGTGAATGTAGGATGTATCTCAGTCTGATTGCAGAAATTCTATATTAGTTGAAAGAGACGTGGCCTAATATTGGTCGAAAGATATTTAAAGGAAACCATTTCGACTCGACAGCAAAAAGGCAGTAATCAATCTTTTCGAGTTATTACCAGAGATCGGAAATAGGTTTGTGAAAATATCAAAATTTTGCAGCGGGACATAATATGGAGCTGTTACAACCACTTAAGTTAAACTGGTTTTGGATTTTACCGGTTTAGTTTCTTTTTTTGTTTGTTTTACATGTTCCTAACCTTTGAAACACCGAACTATAAACATTTACTTCAACATTTTACTATTTTGTATTTGACCGACAAAGAACAATTAGGACTAAAAAACCGAATTATAACCGGAAAAGTACAAAACAAAAATTAATTTAGAACTGCATTAGCAGCTAGTCAATGTTTATAGTTCGGTGTTTCAAAGGTAAAGAATATGTAAAACAAACAAAAATAAACGAAACTAATCCGGTAAAATCAAAAACCAGTTTAACTTAAGTAGTTGTAACAGCTCCATATTATGTCCCGCTGCAAACTTTAGTTATTTTCACACACTTAATTCCGATCTCTGGATATTACTGACAATTTGTATTTTTCCCTTTCTCTGCACTATAATTATTTTATGATATTTATATTAGATCATTGTTTTGAATAGATAATTGTTGAGAAGACTAAGCGCCCTGTTTTACTATTTGCTCGGATCACACATCCGAATTAACTGCAGATTACGCTCAAACTGAAACCCGCTGTACAGTTCCATTTCCGCCGCGTAAAATATAGGCGGAATAAATATTTGATAGCGCTCGTGTATGCTCGATTAAATTATTTACGAGAAAGCGAGCGTACACGAATTGTTTTCGAGTTTTGAAATAGTGATAGTTACTCGGTTTTCAGAATGTAGGCTAGGACGTCAAATCATATCATTGATTGTTTTTCGTGCGTGTGTATGTATCTATATAATGTATTGTAGGTAAGTATTTCTGTTCCATTGTTGCCTCCTGTCTGTAGCCAAAACAGCTAGACCAATTTTCAAGTGTGAGGTACAGTTCGCGAGGCCTAAGCTGAGCTTTGCATTTGTGTGAGTGCACATAGATAGTGTATGTGTGACATCGGCTTATAGCGCGGCGCATCTCCGCCGCGCACCTGTCACACTTCACCCTTGTACTGGTAGCAGTGTGACGTATTTAATTCTTAATATTTTGTTCTTGTGTCCGATTTATTAGTAAAATGGCTGCAAACAAAAGTAAACGAAGAATACGAAACCCTTTAAATAGCCATGTAATAGAAATATTTTGTAATTTAAATAGATATTTTAAAAACATGAACGATAAAGACGTGTCAAGTGTCAAATTTATTTTTAAGAGTTTTTGGTCTGACTCTACTTTTGGTGATTACTCACACAAATGCAGAGCTCAGCTTACGCCTTCCGGACTGTACCTATCATTAGATTGGTATTCATCCCCGAAGTGACATAAGCTATGTAACGCAAAAAATCGACATGGTGTACGAAAACTGTCAGAAACGGCATGCGGATATTTAACTTTCTATAAATGCTGTAACTAGTTACGCTACATATGTGCAGCGTGAAAACTAATAGGAGATAATACTGCAATGTTCTCCCGCCAGAGGGCAGCATTAGCAGAGACAGTAAACAAATGTTTGACATTGACAAGTCTGTCAAAGTCGCAATAAATTGCCTTTATTTTACAAACAAATACGCAGCACAAATACGTTTGTATATTTAAATACTTATAGGAGTATATTAAAATCAAATTAATAAAGGAATAATGTATAATTTTACAAATTAATAGCGACTTTGACATTTTCAAGTACATACTTTTCAGTGTTAAACCTCTTTTACTGTATGTGCTAGTGGTGCACTCTGGCGGCATAGTCCGTCCGGTACGGAGGCCGTGTTGCTCGAAGCGGCATAGCTTTCAGTAATATGTCCTATTGAACCTATAAAAAAGTTCGAAGTTCCTTACAGGAAATAATGTCGATGTGTGCGTGAGTTTTGTCGCAACACGATTGCATGCATTGGTATTTGCGTCACTGTTACGTTTCCTACGCCCAAATACTCAAAGGTATCTTAGATGCATCTTAACTAAAATCGTTCCCAAGTCGTCTTCTGTCACGGTCTATTTTTTTTATTTAAAATAAATATATAGGGACATATCACACAAATTGAGCTAGCCCCACAGTAAATTGTGAACTTGTGTCGCAGGATACTAACTCAACGATACTATATTTTATATCATGTACTTATATAGATAGACATCCAAGACCCAGGACATTCTGAAAAAGAACGTTTTCCATCCATGACCTGACCGGGCATCGAACTCGGGACCCCCGTGTCGCAGACTGGCATGTAGACCGCTGCGCCACTATATAACCTAGCAAGACAAAGATAGTCTGAGATTTTTTTTTTTTTTTTTTTATTTTTTATTTTTTATATAGGCACATATCACACAAATTGAGCTAGTCCCACAGTAAGTTGTGAACTTGTGTCGCAGGATACTAACTCAACGATACTTTACTTTATAATATATACTTATATAGATAAACATCCAAGACCCAGGTCAATATGAAAAAGATCTTTTTCCATCTTGACCTGACCGGGGATCGAACCCGGGACCCCCGTGTCGCAGGCTAGCGTGTTGACCGCTGCGCCACGGGATTTTCATTAGATTATTTTGAATATTTGGTGATTATTCTTAGATCCAAGAATAACCTCTAATAACTGAGGTGAAGCAGCGTTTCTGGGTCGCCCATCAATCATGGCGGGTGCGTTATTGCAACTAATTTGTACCGACGACTCATCGACTTGCCTTATTTTCCCTTTGGGTAACATGGGTAAGGGTAACCGGCCAGTTTTAGCAATTTGGACGTGGGGTACAGCTGTAAGCTTGATTGACGAATGTCGGAACTTGGACCCTTGAATGTTCGGAAACAGAAACAAAATGTGTACTTACTTTGTAGAACTACTGAGAAAAACTGACGAATCTTCGTAATATATGTATATATTTATATGAAGTTTATTTATACATATTTATATATGTATAATTATTTTATAGTTATTAAAATTATTATTTATGCACACGCCAGTTTGCCTTTATTTATAAGTTTTCCTCTCTTGGGGCTACTGGAAGAAATTTCTGTAGAAATAAGTAGTTCCCTTGTTCTAATTTTCTGTATGTATATTGTCTTAACCTATTTTTCTGTATATATAATTCAATGAATAAATAAATAAGTAAAGACGAGCTCTGTGGTTCAATGGTGCCAAAAGTGCTTTTAAATCGATGACTCCTGGGTTCGATCCAGCCGGGTCACGATGGAAAACGATATTTCTCAGTTTGTCCTGGTATTGAAAATTCTTCTTCTTTATAAGTACATATTTATCATAAAATATAGTATCGATGAGGTTATGGGTAAGGTTGAGTTAAACTGTGTAATTTATCAAAATATATTTCTTTATTTATTAGTACAATAATTTTAAGGTAAAATGCGGGACAATTGAGCAAATAAAGACAAAGATAATATATATATATATATATATACGCTTACAACAAGGTCAGTCCCTTAAAACTAGCTTTTTAAATGAATTTTTAAGTGAAGAATTTATAAATGAAAATAAAGTTGTCAAACATTTATTTAAACTATATGTTTTCAAACCTTTACTTTTGTTAAGCTTTTACAAAATATATTTCGAATTATTAATCATTTTCAAATACTGTAAATATTCCAATTCAGTACGATATCTTCGGGACTCAGTTATAAAAGCCTCTGCAAAATGTACTATATTTATTTAATATAAGCTGAGATTTAATCAAAGATCACAGATTTCATAAACAAATTGCGCTTCAAAGTGGATGGCTTAATTAAGACGAGAGTAATTAATAAAATATCAAAGAAATTATCTAGCTCGGGGTTATACACAAAACGTCTCAGTCGCAAATGGTTGAAATCTCAAAATGACTAACTGATTAAAAGGTACTTAAAATACTTTGAAATACGAAGCTCATTCAATCACAATTTGCAGTACAAAATATTGCTATATAAAAAAAATTTTGAATGTTAAAATTATATGATTCATGTCGATTTTAAACATATTCGTACCTATTTTATCTATATTATTTATTGCTTTAAGACCTGGCTTGCAAAAACCTTGTTTTATTCCTCCACAAAAAAAAGCTCAACATTATTATAATTTACAAAATGATATTCTTAATTTTAGTTAACTGAGTTACCTTCCAGAAAGAATGTAGTATAATCTAAACTATCTATAATAAATTTGATTATTTATCAAAAAAGAAGACCGGAATCTGAGTAAGAAGTCACTTATTTTTCTGTAACACCTGTAATCTTATATGACGTTTTGCGAATCTGTCATTTTGAACCCCAGATTGGCGGATAAGGATGAGGCCACATCAAAGCGGAGCGGAGAACGTTCTATTATTTCCCATAGCAAGCTCATTAGGGCTTTGTTTGTTTAGTTAAGGCGTATCGCTTCAGGCAGTACAGCGGTTTGATGCGGTTCAAGTTATGAGCTGCGGCGGATACTGAAAGAATTTGTTTTAATTCAATGTAATCTTCAATATATATGGTGAAATTTTGATCGTTCCGGACCATTAAAGGGGTGATTCAGCCTGTCAATATAAACAACTTTTCCTATGGGACGAATGCTGTAAACTCGAAAAAAATTTCGACATTCCAATACAAATTGCCGGGGCGGCTGAACACTTTTGTATGAAAATGTCGAAATAAAATTTGAGTTTCCAGCATTGGTCCCATAGAAAAAATGGTTCATATCGACGGGCTGAATCATTCCTTTAAGGGTCCAGAACGATCAAAATTTCACCATGTATATAACATATTGATGGAACCTATTTATTTATATGACTGCTTAAAAAATACTCTTCAGGTCTTCAGAGTTCATGGTTTTGTCAACCATAACTCCTAGATGTCTGAACAGACTTCGGTATGTGAAATAGGTATTGCTAGAATTATTGATTTATCCTGAGTGAGGCAGGCTATACGTTTTTAGAAAATCCTTTTGTCATAAATTTTAATCATGCTTTTTCAGACTTTTTAAGCTATGATAATGTAGAAAAAAAGGATAAATAATAATGAATATCTATTAGATAAGTAAGACATATTCAAAATCAAACCTTTATAAATTATATATCGTAAATTTTTTTTAAAATATTCGCTTCACCCTCTATAGCGGGTTAAACAAATCCAACTAGCTAGGTACTTAAATGTTTGTTCGTTTCACGAATTTTTTTAACTATTTACAAACTTCATAAATCAGTACAATGCAATAGTAAGAACCAACCATTTACATTTTTAAACAACCTTTACCAAATAGTAAAAACATTTCTGAACTCAAGTGTAGACTACGCATCTTTTGTCGCTGATATCCTATAACTTGGCCACGTCGGTTGTAATCCACGGGGACTTGTAGTGGGCACGCGCCTAATGAAATTAGCCATAGTATAGGTAATATTAGGGATAGAAAGGACTTGAACTGTGCCCTTTGTAATGTACGGGAAATAAAATATTTGTGTTTTGTAAATATTTACCTTTGTAATTTGATGTACGATACCGAAATAGTAATTTTTCCTATTTGGTAAGAAGTAGAAAGTCTAAAAAAAGAAGACAATCTCGTAAATGGCAAAAGAAATCTCATCGCCACTTGTTTTTTTTACACTCATTCCATAACCGATCTTTACGATTTGAGTGCCAGCCAGTAGATGCAGTAACTACTTTCACTACACATAACAAATGATTTTGATGATGATGAACCGATCATCATGAAATTTTGCACACACTTGAAACAATTATTGTTTCTAAATATCTACTGAATTTTAAGTAAGCCAATAAAAATAACTCTCCCAAAGATTTGCCGGTCGCGAGCATATTTGAGACTTTTATTTAAGAATAATCACATACAAGGATACAATGCACACGAGCTCCGTGGCGCAGCGGTCAACACGCTAGCCTGCGACACGGGGGTCCCGGGTTCGATCCCCGGTCAGGTCACTATGGAAAAAGATCTTTTTCATATTGACCTGGGTCTTGGATGTTTATCTATATTTGTATCTATTATAAAAATATAGTATCGTTGAGTTAGTATCCTGCGACACAAGGTTCACAACTTACTGTGGGGCTAGCTCAATTTGTGTGATATGTCCCTATATATATTTAAAATGAAAAAAATAAATAAAAAAATTACAACTTTAAATAACGAAAGAAATAAATAACTTACAATGAAAAAACAGAGAGGGTCGTGGTCCTGCAGTGGAGACTAGAAAGACCTGATGATGATGACGATGAATGAAAAAATAACGAAAAAGTTTCTTTCACAAAGAGTCTTATGGTGACCGATATCTCTGTAATCTCTAAACCGCTCCACTCTTTAAACTTAATTCCTTAGTCCGTGTAATCCACATCAGCTCGTGGTAGGCACGCGTGTGTGCTCGGCTTAATAATGAAATTACTGTACAGTGTACTCGGGTTATTGCAACTTGACTTTAGTGCTACTAAGTGCGTAAAGTTACTTACGAGAAAAATATCTTACTTATCAATGCCACAAACATTTAGAGTCGATATAAGATATCTAAAGAGGACTTGATCGTGGAGTTCATAACGGAAGACGTTTCGTTATTGCCCATAAAGCCGGGCCCAGATGTAACAATTTACTGCATTAATATTGGTTTCGGGGCCTGTATTTAGATAGTTGTATAGATCTGTGAAGCAAGTGTGTTTGTCTAAAGTTTTTTTTTTTTAATATAGGGACATATCACACAAATTGAGCCAGCCCCACAGTAAGTTGTGAACTTGCGTCGCAGAATACTGACTCAACGATACTATATTTTATAATATATACTTATATAGATAAACATCCAAGACCCAGGTCATACTGAAAAAGATCGTTTTCCAGCATGACCTGACCGGGGATCGAACCTGGGACCTCCGTGTCGCAGGCTGGCGTGTTGACCGCTGCGCCACGGAGCTCGACTTTACTTAGCATTATTTATTTTTTTAAGCCATGGGACTGCAAACGTGTCACCTGATGGTAAGTGATCACCGCTGCCCACACACCAACTGCAACACCAGGGTTGTGACAAGAGCGTTTTCGGCCTTTTATTTTTCCCTCCCCAGAGGGAATGGATGATGGGCCTCCGGCTCTTCCACTCACCGATCGAAGCATAGCGTCGGTATACCTACTACTCAAACGTCGGTTTTCTTTGAGAGTGTGGTATTTCCCCGGACGAGCCGGTCCATTCATGCTACTAGCAAAAGTGAATTTCGCTGGTAGCATGGCTCTACCACAACTAACCATTCTACAGACCTACATATATAACTATCTAAATACAGGCCCGAAACTCAATATTAGTGGAGTAAATTGGCGCAGCCGAGCAATAACTAAACGTCTTCCGTTATGAACTCCATGATCGATGGTCCCCTTCAGTTTTCATTACTGCGGCCGATGGGCATAGTCCGACTCCTTGCTAACTAACCTAACTTGTTAACTTGGATATTTCTCGCAAACCAAAGCTATTTAAAAATAAATAACATGGGATTTAAATTACTTATTGAAGGTGGGAATATTTTTAAAATTTATGTGATTTCAGTCCTTACTACTTAGCCGTGTGGGTCCCGATGGGCATGGTCCAACTCCATACTAATTAACCTAACTTGTTAACTTAGATATTTCATCGGAAACTAAAGCCAATTAAAAATAAATAACGAGGAATTGAAATGACTTATTGAAGGTGGAAATGAGATTAAAATTGATGTGATTTCCTCCTACGCTGGTCTGGGAAAAAAGAAAAAACGTAGAATGTACCAGCTGCTTTTGTTCCCGCGCAGATCGTAAAAGCCGATCGAGGGAATAGGCATGAGGAATCATGTTAGTAGGCGATCCGGCTAGCAACCTATCACTATTTTGATTCCGTTCTTCACCTATAGGTAAGTCTACGAACAGGTCTTGGTCTGTGCCTTTGTCTTTGAAAGATTTAGGCTCTGTCAACCCCGCAAGGGAAAAAGACGTGATAAGACGTGATAGTATGAATTTATGTATTGTATGTGATTTCAATCCTTACTACTTTCTAAGCCATGTGGTTTCCGATGGGCATGGTCCGACTCCATGCTAACTAAGCCCTGTTAACTTGTATATTTATCGCAAATTGACGCCATATAAAAATAAATAACGAGGGATAAAAATCACTTATTGAAGGTGAAAATGTGTTTTAAATTTATATGTTTTCAAATCCAACTAATTTAACTCACTTAATATAAAAGTGAGTTTGATATTTGCTTATTTGTAAGGCTTTAACGTTATATCTACTAAACCGATCATCGTGAAATTTTGTGAAATGTATGTTTGATTGTATGAAGCCCTTGAGAAAGGAAGTAAAATCATGTAGAACAGCGGATCCTGAGGGATTTATTATAACGCAAGCAGAGCTGCGTATGACGTAAGATTTTTAACATATGTATTGATAAATTAGTTTGTCACGTCGTATGTGTCTCTTCAAAAATCATAGTTTGTTGCTAATGGTTGGTGTGTAGTTGTGTTTGAAGTGTCGAATTTTCTAATTTACTTATCTACGAATACGTTGGTACCAAACTCATCTAATAATCGTCAGATTAGCTTGCCTTTCATACAATTAATGTAACAATAGTTGTAAAGTTCAATTGTTTGTCACGTCGAAGGTGTAACGTTACAAATCATGACGTTGTTTGCTGTCACGCTGCTCGTGCGTTTGATGTGTATTTGCAGACAATTAATTTTGGAGTTTTTGGTGGGAAGTCAAGGGGTTCAGTTGTCGTTTGCCTTAAACAATTTTGCAAAATGATTTAAGTGGACTTTATAACATGAAATTAGTGTAGTTTGGTGTTATAAATGCTCGTGCTCGAGAACAATTTGTGAAATAGTTAAAGTAGACTGTTAAATGGACTCGTATAGATTTGTCGCCAAAATCTCCCACGAGGCTGCCAAAGAACATACGCCATCTTTGATGCCACATACCGTACAACACCGATACTTAGTATCTCATTATACTGGACATTGGCAGAATCACTGACGGTGGAAGCCATAATTAAAAAGAAGAAGAAAGACAATTAATTTAGATATAGGTACATAGTTTTATAGTAGAATTGGTTTGTCATCATTAGATATTATTTAGCGTACGTTAAAAGTGATTTCATTATTATTATTTTTTTTTCACACAAATTGAGCTAGTTACATTAAGTTGTGAACTTGTGTCGCAGGATACTAACTCAACGATACTATATTTTATAATATATACTTATATAGATAAACATCCAAGACCCAGGTCAATATGAAAAAGATCTTTTTCCATCTTGACCTGACCGGGGATCGAACCTGGGACCCCCGTGTCGCAGGCTAGCGTGTTGACCGCTGCGCCACGGAGCTCGAATTGAGAGGACTATGTCCTGCAGTGGACTTCTTACGGCTGTAATGATGATGATGAAAAGGTGATTACATTTCTCATCATTACCTGAGCGTTTTCCCAGTTGTAACGCGTGGGAGACAGTTTTCATGATGTAATAGAATTTCGTCATATTACAACTATAAATGATTTTGTCATAGTTTTACGGCTAGCCGCCTGCCTGACGCCGACTGTCATTGGGTAGCTCCAGAACCGCGGCTAATAGAGTGGGAATGGAATACACGTATTCGCTCACGTCAAGAATCGAACTCGGTTGCTGGCTAGCGTGCTAACCACTTAGCTAAAGAGGTCGTCATATTTCACGATCTACACTATATCTCTTGATAGGAGCATCGTTGTCAGTCATATTTTGACTCTTCATAAAACGCATCTCAAATTTAATAATGATCTATTGAGTAAAGAATAAAAGTATGTTATTATGTAAGTAACATTTACTCAATGCGAATATGTTTATGTAATAAAATATACTAAACTTTCACTGTTGACTTTTGGATGCAAAGGATCGAAATTTGTCTACTCCTAATAAGATTAAAGACGCTACTACGCGAAATGTTTCTCCTGATTAATTAGCTGCTTCTACGAGTCTCACGAGACCCTACACGCAAGCGATGCCACGGGTAACCACTATACTGCGTTCCATAAATCTTAAGAAAATAACCTGACACTCGCCAAATAGGTATGAGGATATTAATAACACTAGTTTCTGCTCCTGACACTACCGTAGTTTATGACTTGGCCAAGAAATAAATTACTTTTTGCGATTATCGCTCGTAATGCTTACGTAACTCACTCTGTGGCTTTTATGACTGATTTTTATTAGTTTTATTTACCGCAAATATTACCGGTATTGTGTAAAATTCTATTAGTAATATTTGATTGAGATTGGTTATTAATTATAATTAAAAGTTTAAGTCTATGGCATATTTTTAATAGACTCTTAGGCAAAATTTAAAACAACAAGATCCGTCAGTCAAAATGTCGATAAATGATGATGAATAAAACCATAGATATCAGAATATTTACTGTGAATAATACTAATACACGAAATACAACGATACAAAGTCTGCATATTGAAAATTTTGTATAAATAATCTCTATGAAAATGTTTTATTGCGGGTAAGACATGGACAAGCACGGAAATCTAACAACAATAGATATACATTTAAAGAGCAGAGATGACAGCAAACAGCATTGCCTGGGATTTGTGACTTTACACTGTCGACGTGACAAGTCAATTCAAGAATAAAACAGCCTGATTTATATATAGATATTTACGACTACATACTCGTATATTTACCATATATCCAATAAGGTAAATGTAGTGATAAATATCATGCATGATACATGGAAATTAACTAAGGCAGTCTTTTTTAAAATTCAAGTTTTTTTAAAACCGTGTTCCCTATTACTCGTACACCTTCTGCTGTGGTGTGCTCCTGTTTACCTCGTCTACAATGATCTATTTTAATCCTGTTTATTTGCATTATGTGTGATTTGATTACGATGTTTGACTTTGTACGTACATTTGTTCAATAAAACATACGCGCTTTGTTATTCCATTTATATTGTGAAAAATTCAAAAATCTATAATGCCTGCATTCACACTGTCGGTGCGACAATGAGCAAAAAGATTAATCTACCGCCAGCGAGGTGCGTCGGTAAACAACAATGACATGATTTGCGACCTTATCCCCTTCCGTCTGTCCTGCTCCGTACACTTGCAGACAATTTGTCACGCTGTTATGCAAATGGCGTGTCCAAAAATATCATATAAATCACCGGCAGCGTAAACAAATGCTCGATACTTAGTTGTTGTTGCTCAATACTCAATACTCAATACTCAATATTTTATTGCAAACCATAAAGTACAAAGGTGACAAAGGTGCTTGTTTCCGTACCGAGAATGTTTAAAGAATGTTTTGTGTATATTTTTGTTTGCTGATATTGTCACGCAATTATTCTGGAACATTTTGTGAACGTTAAAGTGACGTTTTAGCTCATGTTATATTGGTCTAGGAAGGTTGAAATTTATAAAACCTTTTCCATGTTTTGCCAGGCACTTGTGTTCGTTCATTTACCATGGGAGACTACTTGTTGTAGTGTCGATTAAATCAAATAGTTTAACTATATGACATGATTAACGACCTTATCCTCCTTTCGTCTGTCCTTACTTCCGTACACTTGCAGACAATTTGTCACGCTGTTATGCAAATGGCGTGTCCAAAAATATCATATAAATCAAGGGCAGCGTAAACAAATGCTCGATACGTAGTTGTTGTTGCTTGTTTCCGTACCTAGAATATTTAAGGACTGTTTTGTTGTATATTTTTGTTAGTTGACATTACCACGCATTTATTCTGAAACATTTTAGCTCATGTTATATTGGTCTAGGAATGTAGAAATTTATAAAACCTTTCCCATATTTTGCCAGGCACTTGTACACTTACCATAGGAGACTACTTGTATATTGTCGATTAAATCAAATTGTTTAACTATATGACATGATTTACGACCTTATCCTCCTTCCGTCTGTCCTTACTTCCGTACACTTGCAGAAAATTTGTCACGCTGTTATGCAAATGGCGAGTTCAAAAATATCAATGGCAGCGTAAACAAATGCTCGATACTTAGTTGTTGTTGCTTGTTTCCGTACCTAGAATGTTTAAAAAGTGTTTATATTATATATTTTTGTTTGTTTATATTGTCACGCATTTATTCTGGAAGGTTTTGTGAACGTTTAAGTAACATTTTAGCTCATGTTTTATTGGTCTAGGACGATGAAAATTTATATAACCTTTCCTATGTTTTGCCAGTCACTTGTACATTTACCATAGAAGACTACTTTTTGTCGTTATGACTATATAAGTACGTTTTGTGCTGCTGGTTGAGTAAGTTAGGCTTGAGAGAAGATCTAACAAACAAACTAAACAGGTTGAGTTAGTCCTAATAATATTGAATTGAAAAGATATCTGAAAGCATCCAGTTTTAAGTAGATGTTGTAATAACAATCTTGTACAAGCTGGAAATCGAGAGATATTGGCACATTACCGCTAACGAGGTCGTCAAGTGTATGAAATAAAGTTTAATTTCATGGTGATATTCAACTGGACCAAGATTTAGCAAAACGTTCCGAATACCACTAGCGTACAACACACAACGTATGTGTTTTAATCAGTTCCGTGTCACGTCGTAGGCGTAACGTGACAAAGCGTGTTCATAGACACGCGGACACGCCTATTGTTCTAGATTTATGTTGCTATTCCGCTGACTACGTGTTAGCTCTGATATTAAACTAAATTTACTACAGATGTGAAACAAGATTTGAACTTGCGTAGACACCTGTGTCCTCCCTTTTTCTTATCTAGCTCATTTTCCGGTTGAAGTCTAAGTTTTTGGCGGTTGAATTCTCAACCATGGTACTTCAGAGCCCAGAGTCAGATTTCCGACATTTTTTGAAAAAATTTTATTCCAATTTTTTTATATCATAGACTTTGATTAGGACGGCGATCCAGCAAGCGGGTTGCCTGATGGTAAATGATCACCGCCGCCCATGGACAACTGCAACACTACGGGTGTGACAAGAGCGTTGCCAGCCTTTTATGCCCCTCTCCAGTGGGGACTATACTACCACAAAGTTGTGGTAGAGCCAGTTAGTTCCAAAAAAATTATAATGACTAATGTACATTTCGAAGACAGACAGTTTACCAAGTGGTTAGTGTGAGAAACTTAGCCCCCTATCTATTAAAGATGCCTGTAATATAACGTAATGTTAAGTAACAAATAGTACCTAAAGCACGAGTTCTTAGGACGGTCTTAGCTCCCGGCAAAAGGGGTATATCCAAAAAATGCTGCTTGCTTTTAGTTGACAAGGATAATATGCATGCAATATAGAAGAATAGCTATAATAAATAAATATATACGGACAAATCACACAGATTGAGCTAGCCCCTAAGTAAGTTCGAGACTTGTGTTATGGGATACTAACTCAACGATACTATATTTTACAATAGATACTTACATAGATAAACATCCAAGACCCAGGTCAATCTGAAAAAGATCATTTTCCATCTTGACCTGCGGGTCTAAAATGGCCACTTAACGCAATTCATCGTAAAGGAATTCGTATTATGAATTCCCAGCAGATCATTAGCAATTCCTCTAATATTGGTAAAATGGTCACAAAATCTCCCAATTCACCTACAATTCAATTCATATTCTGAATCATATTGGGGTCAATGTTACCGCATTAAAAAATAAAAAACCGTAACTCATCGATAATGTTTTGAAATAGGTTTTATAATTATAAAAATCATTTACTTAAATAAAATAAGCTGTAATATAACACATTACATTAAAATATACTTAATTGATATTAAGTAATTGTGAATATATGCGCTTGAAACGAAAATCAGAAAAATGTTTTTTAGAACGGCAACTAGTCACTAAACTTCTCTGGTGAACAAAATTGGAACTAATGATTGTACAGTGGGCATTCAATCAAATGTAACAATTTTTATTTTGACAATATAGTCGTTTTTCGTAATGCAATGTTAAACTTGATGTTTGGCCTACTGTACAACAATTTTTTTCAAAGGTTTTCACCTTTCGTTTAGGTATCTAATTTTACGAGTCGTATTTCATTTATTTCCCAAAAGAGGTACCTTATTATGTTTGCTTCGTTTTGAAAGGTATAGCTAAATTATTAATTATATGTTTTCTTAATAAAAAAATACACTCCTCGTACCTACATATATCATTAATATTTTTATTTATAATAACATTCCTTCTATAAGTATAAAATTTTCGGGAAAACTCTTAAAATGCGTACTTTACTCGTAAAATCCTCTCACTTTTTCATAATATTAATAAAAAGTTATAAAACAAATTTAGTACAAGCATTCATTAGGTTAGGTTAGGAAACGTAAACAAATCATTTACAACATAATTTCATTTACCCAGCACCTATACACACTCTGAATTACATGTTGTTGTCCAAAATAGTATTCACAACGTCTTATACAAACAAATATCCCATATTTTTTCCAAATACATTCGAGATGAATTGAAAAATGTTGTTCTAGAGTAACTTTTTATGATTCTGCTATTTGACAGAAAATACCGTGAAAGGAATTCATATAATGTGAGCCATTTTACCAATTTCCATAGAAAACTGTCAAATAGATGAATTGCCAAAATAGAATTGCTTATGAATCATTTTATGAATCGTCAAAAAGTAGCCATTTTGCCGCGCGCAATGTAATTCATATGTGAATCATATTATGATTCGTGCAAAGTGGCCATTTTAGACCCACTGACCGGGGATCGAACCCGGGACCATCCGTGTCGCAGGCAGGCGTGTTGACCGCTGCGCCACGGAGCTCGTAGGATATAGAATAGCTAACCTGACCCTAGGCTTCGAAGTATCACGAATGAGGTGACATCACATTATTAGAAAGGAGACAGTATATTCTACCTATTCTGTATTTTTGGCGTTTGTGTAGGAGTTAACTACCTAGGTGTTTGTTTCGATGTCCAAGACAGGAAACAGTATAATAAATAATACTGAGAATACGACAATCTGAGAAAATAAGACAGAAATGTTAAAAAAATAAATATTCTTTGGAAAAATATACGTAACAAAAAGACTAGGTAGCCATTGTTGAACAGACGGAAGTACAAATTAGATTTTCCACGTTACAGATCGTCACGTCAATATTTGGAAAATTTATGGTATAATATACAAATATAAAAAGTATTTTTTAAGTTATTTTTTACAAAATTAAACAAAATATTTTGTTTAGGAAATAAATACGACTTTGATATTTTTTTTAACGAACGGTCTAATTTTTCATTACTAATTTTATGTACAATAATGAGATATTCATACTTTTGTAAGGAAACAGCAACATCTACAATTAGCTTTGCGTTGACTTTAACTCATTAAAGATATTTTCTCTAACAATAATGAATAAACTAAAACAATTTTTGAATGTCCCAAGGCCTGTGGGACTTGAAGTAAATTATTAGAAAGTACACGATATTCGGTGATGGAAAGCACAAGCCTAGCCCACTAAACTAGGCCACTGCACAACAAGAGGGCCTGTCATCATTATGCGAGCTTTTGAGGAGCTTTTTGATAAAGTTATATTTCAGACACAGAGCAAACATTTTAATGAATAATACATTACCAGTGTTAAAAAAATATACAAAAGAGTAGACTAGGACCACCGTGGATGTCGTAGAAGGCAACTTAGGAAACACAAGCTAAATAAAGCTTATAGACATCTCTCCAACCCGTCTGGCCAGCGTGGAGAGTGTAGGTCAAATTCTCTGACTGTCCTGGCTAATGTACGGTTTTGGTAGTACAGAGAGGGTCGAGCTCCTGCAGTGGAGACTACAAAGGACCTGTTGATGATCATGTGGTCCCAACAGGCAGGCAGCTGGCTCTCAAAATGTTTGCTAATTGTTCGTAGGGCTTGTAATTATATGGATGGCCTAAGTATAAGTCAGATTTTAAGACCAAACACATTTTTTTTTGCTTTACTGGACAGTCATAGTTTAAACAAAGCACTATATTTTCATCACGAGGGCAGTTAAAAGCTTGATGTAAGAAAAAATATTTTCGACCTCCAGCTTTTAAAATTCGTAGATACGAGTATTACATAAGTTCCTCAAATAAATTCGTAGGAATTATGTAAGCTCAAAAGGATTGATGTCATCAGACTTTCCCTTTCCCTTTGGCTTAATTGCGAGTCTTCAGGCACCTTTTTCATTTCTTTCTACGATTTTTTAAGGGATTTCCCCTTTCTTTTACTAACTACTTTCCGTGTTAAAAAGGACGCTCCGCAGCTTATAGCTAAGGTTAAGAAAGACTTGAGACTTTTAGCTTTGTAATCAATGAATAAGTTTTTTCAAAAATTTCATTTTATACTCACGAAAATCATAAGCCATTTATATTGTACAGAGATTAACAAAAAAAACATACAGGTCAAACTCAGAACCTCTTTTTTCAAAAAGATCTCTTTAAGAAATTATGGCAATCAGACTCGAGTAACCACTATTTACACATACGAAAAACAACGAACAACCACTACTGAATCCTTTATACCCTTGAGAAAAAATCCTACAATGAGTCAGCAAAGTGTAAAATCCATTCCATTCAAGCAAACCACACTTGAAGTTTCCAAGCAGCGAAAGTTGTTGAAAGGAAAAGAGGCAACTTTGAAACTATGCTTGGGACGTGGGATAAATGTGATTGAGATAAATTGGCTTGGCTTATGAAAACATGTCGCTTTAGCTTTCATTAAATATTCAAAGCACAATGCTTTGAATATTTAATGAAAGCTACATTTTACAACCTAACAGCCTCCGTGGTCCAGTAGATAAGGCGTTTGCCTTGTTGACCCGGGGGCCGTGGGTTCCATTCCCACGGGAAGCTTACTTTGTTGTTTCCAGTTTGGTTTGGACATTGCAGGCATGAATCACCTGATTATCTGATAAGAAAGATGATTCTGTGCTACGGAAGGCACGTTAACAAGTTGGTCCCGGCTGCCGTCTGGTAGGCGTTAAAGGAACCACGTCAGAGGCCGAGAGGCGGTTCAAATAAATAAATAAAAATATATAGGGACATATCACACAAATTGAGCTAGCCCCACAATAAGTTGTGAACTAGTGTCGCAGGATACTAACTCAACGATACTATATTTTATAATATATACTTATATAGATAAACATCCAAGACCCAGGTCAATATGAAAAAGATCTTTTTCCATCTTGACCTGACCAGGGATCGAACCCGGGACCCCCGTGTCGCAGGCTAGCGTGACCACTGCGCCACGGAGCTCGACAAAATAAATAATAAAATAAAAATTCTGATATTTATGGGCGGTTCCGAAGAATTCTGACACTAGGGTGTACCACCATGCACACATGGTCGACTGACCGTCCCACCTACACGAAATGATGATGATGACAATGCTTTGAATATTAAATGAAAGCTAATCCTTTCTTCGTGCTTACTAAGTAATTTATGAAAGGAATCCCTGTACCAAATTCAAGTTTTGTAGGTACGGTAGTTTCGGCTGTGCGTTGATATATATGTCAGTGAGTTAGGCTTGCCATTATATTATATAATATATTAATTAAACCCTGCCCGATCCTAAGATCGTATCCTAGCAGTATTTTTTCAGTATGGTTTCCATATAAATGTATTTCTCTATTTTCTCGCTGAAAACTGATTCTTGAGGCAAAATTCTTTTTTGATAAAATCTAGTACTAAAATGGGTATGCCCATATTTTTATTTTTTCCCTAATAAACTGTTTTTAGAAAAAAATAAAACATAAGGACATCCATTTTAGTAATAGATTTTATGCAAAAATAATTGTGCCTCTAGAAGCGGTTTTCAGCGAAAAAATAGAGAACTACATTTGTATGGAAAACGTACTGCTAGGATACCCTCTTAAAAAGGCAAATAAACAACTTTTTCTATGGGATTAATGCTGGTGAATTCCAAAAAATCAATCCGGGTTGATCAGTTGCTTTCTACGCTAGGGAGATCATTTCACAACATCAGAGTTTAGCTTTACCTGTTTTTTCTATCATCATCATTATCAGCTTTTCATACTGTTCGCAATATGGTACTTATAAATGCAAAAGCGGCAAGTAATAAGATCTCTTATCATCAATTCATTCTACTGAAAGGTAACCAATTATTCTCGCCGTTTCCCTACATCGGCATTTCGCAACCAATTTTTATCTTACATCCAACTTTACGATTCTAACAATAAATCCCCAAATCTCTATAAGGGCTTTCTTCAAAGTTCTTAAGTCGTTAAAAAGGTAAAGGCGTAAAATGACTAATTCTCAAAATGCCCAACTTGCTAAATGTCCAATTCACGGAATATTGAAATACAAGTTTCTGTCAAGTAATGTCCACACGTCACTTGCTACAACCTTCAACCTACTGGAAAGACAAAATTTAGTTTCAGCAATCGACACAAGAAGAAGAAGAACACTTTCTACATAGGTTCCTACAGAATAACAGCGCTGCAGTGCTCCATGCTACAGCTTTATGCTGAGCTGGTTCCTTTTGGCAACCACTGCGACATGCACTACATATAGTTACTACCTACATAGACTGTGACATATGGTTGTAACGCATTTGAAGACTTAGGAAACTTTAATTTTTTTATGACATATGGTTGTAACGCATTTGAAGACTTAGTAAACTTTAATTTTTTTATAAGTGTCCCTTTGTTACTTGCCTTTATTTCATTTACTTTCATTTCATATCAAGTTTATGACATGTATTTCGTAATTGACGCGTACGGTAATGCGTTATTAAAATAGATTCACAAGTCGTGATAATACCTCGCCAACTACAGCTCTACTATCAAATAGCAGATAAATAAGTAACGATGTTATTTTATTCTTAATCCTAATTAATATTAAAAATGCAAAAGTGAGTTTGTTTCTTTTTCTGATCTACTGAACATATCATTATTAAATTATGCATACACCTATGTTAGCGTACTGAGAAGAACATAGGCTAGTAATGTCAATAATTTCATATTTTATTAATATTTATTTATTACATGTATTTTTGAACTATATGCATCTACAAGTATCATTTGATTCAAACTTAGTAATAATATATTGATTAATTTTTGTTAATCATTTAACAAATGTGAGTAATTAAATATAACACTTATATTGGAATTTCGTCAATCGCACATATTTTGGCATTTTGCGTTTCGAACATTTAGCGTCAAAACCTTTAAAAATAAGGTGAGTGGAAAAAGGTCGGATAAATTTGGCCTTTCGGATCTTCCCGGCATCTAACCAAATGAGAGTTTTGATGACTTTTGTAATAGCTTATTAAATGCTAAAGAAAGTGCAAAGAAACTCCGAGGGCCTTCAAATTTATATTTATAATTTTCAAAGGCGATTGGCTGTAATGTCTTGAAAATGTTGCTATAACTCTCTTTAAGAACTCTTTATTAGGATAAACTTTTTAATGTACGTACTTACTAATGAAGCAGAAAAGGTTAATATTTATTTCGTATATAGATCTACAAAATAACTACATTTTATAATAATACTTAAATTTATGTAAGTCTTACTGTAAAAAAGTTTTATAGGCGATAAAACAACTCAGAAGATACACGTTACTACACATATAGAGATACATACAGGTATGTATACCTTTCATCCCTTTTATAACGCGAGCCAAGCCATGAGCAGAACTGGTTAGGAAATAAATTACTATATTTTACAATAACGAAACTAAAAAATGATTCAAAAATAATGTTTGAGGTTTGCGCAAATTTAAGGTTCGCCTGGACGCGCATGTCTCCATACAAACGGAAAAAGAAAATTATGGCAATATTTGATGATTTTGGAGTAAAATTAAGCATCCAATCAATTAATCTCATTATAATCTACGTACGTTCCTATACAGTTTGGTTAAACTATTAATAGTTTGAGAATTATACGCGTCTTAAGATTTCCATACAAATTTAAAAAGTCTTGTAATTCTCAAACCATTGGTATTTTAACTAAGCTGTATAGAAACGTACGTAGATTATAATGAGATTAATTGATTAAATGCTTAATTTTACTCCAAAATTATCAAATATTGCACAATTCCCTTTTTCCGTTTGTATGGAGACATGCGCTTCCAGGCGACTCTTAATTAACACTAAATTTAGTAGAATACGAAATACAATTACAAATCTGATAAAACATGAAAAGAAGTAGGATACGAAGTACCATTTCCAAAATACATTTCACATTAAACAGGGAAAAGTTATTTTGGGCGTCCGGAGTTAGTTGGAAAAATTTAAATTCAATTACCGGACAAAGAAACACGAGTATTATGAAAAAGGCTCCAATTCAATTGAATTACACTGGATGAGCCTTTGAGCTATTTTCTAAGCGTTTTTCGTTCCATAAGGGACGAGTTTTATATACAAATTGAAATTTACCGATACAATATCACATCTTTATTCCTAACGGAGTGGACTAGGCCAAAGATCGCTAGAGTAATATAGAAAACGGAAGCAGTGAAAAATTACCAGTATTTTATTTTTTATTATTATAGTATTTTCTTTAACGAAGTACACGAGAGGAGTAGCAGTTGACATATTTATGCGCAAAATAGTATGACATATCAATGCGATTTAACGACAAGCTCATCAGTCAACAAGCAAGCAGACGAGCAAGTCGAGCTCCGTGGCGCAGCGGTCAACACGCCAGCCTGGGACACGGAGGTCCCGGGTTCGAGCCCCGGCCAGGTCAAGATGGAAAATGATCTTTTTCAGATTGGCCTGGGTCTTGGGTGTTTATCTATATAAGTATATGTTATAATACAAAGTATCGTTGAATTAGTATCCCACGATACAAGTTCACAACTTACTGTGGGGCTAGCTCAATTTGTGTGATATGTCCCTATATATTTATTAGGTATATTTATTTACAACATACAAAACACTCCAGTGTTAGTTAGGCAGGAATAATTTTAAAGTCAATTACCGGACAACACAACCACATTATTTAGGACCCAATTCAATTGAATTACATATACTAAATGAGCACTTGAATTATTTTTCTGAGCCTTTTTCTTCTCTTAAATAAAAGTGAAAGTTTAACTTTCATAAACGATCAGTTACATTCCGAAATTTACTGATTTAATATTCCTTCTGTACAGCAATGCAAAGCAAAGCCAAATATAACTAAACTAAAATTATACTAATGTTCTGGGCGTCCGGAAATAGCCGGAATAATTTATATTCAATTACCGGACAAAGCAAACATTAGCACAATGAAAAAGGCTCCTATTAAATTGAATTATACTCAACGAGCTGCGCTTTTCTTCTCGTAAGGGTATGTACAGTGCACGCAAGGGCCCGATGGTCCAGTGGGTGTGAGCTCTATGAGCGCTTACGTATGTTAAGCAACCCCTGGTGCAGTCCCTACTTGGATGGGTGACCGCAAGTGGCATAAATATATCTCGAGCTCCTCCGTGCTTCAGAAGGCACGTTAAGTCGTTGGTCCCGGCTGTCATCGTTGATGGCAGTCGTTAAGCTATGCCAGATGCCTTAAGGCAGCTTGAAAAATCTGACACCAGTGTTGGCCACTTACACATACGAAAAACAAACAAACGCAAGGGAAGCGGTTTTAAAATGACAGTATTGCCGAAAACTTTAGTATTTTTGATGGGTACTTTTGAACCTAAGTCTGGCAATCCAGGCTCTATCACACGCCCATGACATTTAATACAAAATGCGTGACAGTTTGTGCCAATATTTCGGGATTCTGTAATAATAAAGTTTAATTATATTGACTATTAAACCAGAAGATTCCGTTTTGTTCCCCGAATTTTCTGGTTAAGTTACTAGTTTGGGCAACAGTTTCTTCTTTACCTTTTCCCCTCTATTATTTAATCTATCACTGATCATATTCTTTGTTACTTACTATACACGTCCATCTCACGCACTACATCCACCTTTTCTTTGATCTTTCTTTTTATACGACTATACTATAACTTCCAATTTCGTTAATAATTTTTGCCTATCTTCATATCATAGCGTTACCGACCTAATATGTGCAACATATTAACAGAATTAAAAAAAAAATTAACAGATTGAATTAAAAAATATAAATTTTAAAGAGATGATAAGTCGATATCCAGTTGGTTTGTTTATACGAATTGTACATAATACCCTGTGCGGTCCTCAAAAAGGTGTCTCAGCTAGTCAATATGAACAACTTTTCTTATGGGAGTAATGATGAAAATTCCAAAAATATTCTAGTTCATACAAATTGCCCAGGTGGCTGAACACTTTTGTATGGTACTGTCCATTTTATTGCGAATTTCCAGCGTTAGTCCCAAAAATTGTAATAAAGGGGCATCCTTTAAGGCATAGACAGGGGTTCATAAAATATATGTATTGAATTGAACAAAACCTAATTAATTATACTCACGAAACTCACAAAAGGTACCAAAACAAGTTACAGATATTTTACAGAACAGTCGCATCCCTAATGTGTACTCACCCCCAAAAGACGAGGTTGTTCAATTTAAATGTCAAAGTTAAGCGCCGCGATCAACAACTGGGTCAAAGTTGGTAAATCCGCTCCGTGCAGATGGGCGGATCTGAATGAAATATAGGGGCAATTTTTCAAAGAAACGCCTACAAGTAAAAACTGTCTAAGAACATGCCCAAAAAAGCTCAATTTAAGGTTCCGTAGCTTGTTTGATGATAAATAGTACTGAAGCGGTTTATAATGCATAAAGTGACTAAACTCAACATTAAAGAAGTTATATGCATATGTTTATCACGAAGTAATATGTATTTTATCAAGAAGTTGTATGTATTAATATGTGTACCTTTTTGTACTATATTTTTGCTTTTGCACCTTTTCTAGTTTCTGAACAAAACAACAAATGTATGCAGACGGATCGACAGACTCGACTCCTTACTTCAGAAAACACGCTAAGCCGTTGGTCCCAGCTGCCATCATTGATGGCAGATTTTAAGCTATGCCCTTAGTGTCAAAATTTCACACCAGCGTTAGCAACTTACACACACGAAAAACAAACAAACATAATATAGTGCAGATGGTTCCAAAAATCTTTTAAGGTCTGAGGATTCCGTGCGTGCTCCCCGGAACCCTAAAAAGATTACGTCAAGTTTGCGACTCAAAGTTGCAAAGTTGGAGCGCTTGTAATTGGCTAAATTGAGGCGCGAGTTAGAAAACGCAGGGAAATTCCGTACCTACCTGAGTTTGTCCGGATTGTTTGTGGGAAATCCGGACAAGGTGAATGCGTTGTGGGGAAATTAAATGAGGTTTTTTAATAATTTTATTATTTTTGGAACAAGCTTTTAATGTAAACGAATTGACTCTCATGGGAAAGTTATCGTTGTGTTGAAAGAATAAAAATATCACACACACATTGGGCTTACCAGTAGATAGCTTGTGACTCAACGATAGTTTTATTCAGATATGCAAAAGAACTTTTTCATCGTGATCTGGATTGGGATGGAAACCTGGGATTCCAACGCACTTGACGACAATATTACTGAGTCACAGATTGTTTTAGAAATTATTTTTTCAATATATCTACTCTTCAAAAGACTCCGAGCAAAAATAATTTCGTAAAAAAACTATTCAGAAACTGCTTTAATTCTTAATTTAAATAATATCCTTATCTGCTTAACTGCATACTTGTTTTACTATATGATAATCGTAAGAATGTAGTATGATACTCGTACTCAGTAAACTCTCTATTATAGTCATTACTTTATTATAAGTACTCGACTTCGCCTCGTGCCTTACCGTACTTGCATCATACATAATGTATTCTTACCGATATATTTTATTTCTGAAAAGTGTTGAGGAATGTTTGCCTGACTGAATGTGTAATATTTGCAATCGACAAACTACTAGCTTATTGAAGCGACCAGTACTAAGAAGATTATTTAATGGGATATGAGATAGCGAGTATAGGTAGGTATCTACATCTTGCCGTTATTATTCCCCAATGAGCGTCCCAGGAGCTAAGTCGTCCCGCAGGATTACGGTGTTTGCTTTTGAGCAGTGGTTCTTAAACGGTGGTCCGCGGACCACTGGGGGTTTCTGAAAGCGCCTGCCGTAGTCCGCAAAAAAATTGTAGAATATTTTATTTGTTTACATGCATTACGTATGTAAGTTACATTAAAATCTTGTTAAAAAACAAAAGTCAATTCGAGTGAACGATGCAAACGATATTTTCTATACAATATTATGTTTTTAACAACATATCCAAGCAGGGTTCTCAACGCTTGTGTTAATTAAATACCTTATGCATTGAGTGGATTATAATCTAGGATTCAGGTGATAGAATTTAGTACAGACTTTTATGCCATAAAAACCACATTAGAATGATAATTAAGCTTCCGGAAAAAATTAAAGTGCTGTTTCAAAGAACAGTATTGTCATTTTAAAATCATGTCATTAAACTAAAAAGTACAAAAAGGTTATTTTAAGAGACGAGTTCGCGTATTTTGTGTTACCTACGGGTTAGAAAAACTGAAATTACTGCATCAGTTTTAGTTCATGGCAAGAAACTTATTTTTAACTATGGTCCCTCACCTCTAAAAGGTTAAGAACCACTGCTTTGGGGACTCCGATTTTCGGTTTGACTCTCGAAACTCAAATATTTGCATGCGTGCGTATATTTGTTCTATGCTGGAGATGTTACATTTATGTGTGTGTAATGATAGCGATTACTTAAGTATTAGAACTTCTTGAAATTCAAATGGTAGCTCACTAAAAAGCTAGGCAGGATTTGTATTAGACGTCCAGACGTACTAACTCTTCTGAAAAAAAAATTTACAAGGTGTTATTTTCCTAAAAAAATATAATTAGTCCGTTAGTTAGATTATCAAAAAACAATTGATACGTATTTTTTCTTTTGTCAATCAAACAAAAAATGACAAAGATATAGCCCGTTAAAATTGTATGTGACGTCACTAGCCAGTACACTTTTTAGTGGCCTGTGATGTCACAATGTCACAGTGTCCAATATTTTTTCATCGCCAAAAAGCATCTGGCATTGTAAAACTGCTTCATATTATAATAATGAAAGTAGTAGTAGTAGGCATAATATGATTTTGGAAGCATGGAGGAGCTCTAGTTAATAATGAACACCTCTTGTGCACCACTCTGACTATCGGTAGTTAGAGTGGTAAGCACCAAGAGGTGTTAATTCGGTCGATTCGGATCCTCAAAGGAATTTTAGAACGATTTTAGTTAAGATAACTAAAATCGTTCTCAAGTCTCGTTTTGTCTCTGTCTAGATAACCAAGCAAAACGGACGATTTTTTTAATCTATGAGCAAAACAAAGGCCGTCTGAGGCTTTTTGCTTTAGGCTTTGGAGTATGTATCTAGGTCTTCGCGCCATTTCCGTTGGGGATTTCCAGGAATTAAGGATTTAAGAATAATAAGAATAAATAATAAATTCTTTATTTTCTGTACCAACAATACTTTAACTTATTTGTGATTGGAATCTCCATTTAAGTAAATAATTACCTGTGTTAGGAGACCCCGCTCTTCAATAACAATAGTATGCTTATATTTAGGTACTTATATAACTCTTATTACCTTATGAATTTATTTTATATAATAGTTACTGTTTTATATGTTTGAGTGTGTGTGTGTGTGTGTGTGTGTGTGTGTGTGTGTGTGTGTGTGTGTGTGTGTGTGTGTGTAATGTGATATTTTGTGTGTGCTGTGCCGTCAAATATTTATAAGTGGGATTGTTCACATAAGGTTTCAATTTCGTCATAACTTAGAGATTTTAGATATAGAGTGATAGTTTTTTTAAAATTAAATTTAGTTTGGAATATTCAAACTAATCTTAAAGAATGTCATTATTTAAGATTAGTTTGAATATTCGGGGGTAAGAATAAATATACGTGAGGATGCTTTACATGCGTAAACCTTAGAAGATAGACTACCTGTAAATTTTCATACAAAAAGCGATAACGCTTCCCACGCCTTAAACTTAGTCCAATTTCGATATTTTTTTTACAAAATATTGATAAATTGGAGAAGTAGAGCTGTACGTTTTGGTATTTAAGATATATTGCTAACAATAAAAGTTATGAGCATCTAAGTAAATATCCATATTAAAAAAAAAATAACCGTGGCATTTTAATATATTTAAATAAATCTTAACAGAATCAATAAAAAAAAACCGGCCAAGTGCGTGTCGGGCCACGCGCAGTGTAGGGTTCCGTAGTTGCGAATGACAACTTTGAGTTCACACTATTCACACTCGCACCTTACAGTTTAGCGACCAAAAACATCTAACAATGAAAATAGTATGAAATTTTACAGTTTATAAGTTGATTGCCTATAACTTTTTAGTTTGTACTTAGTACTCAGCTCTGATAGTTTTCCTTTAAACTTCAGTATAAATACTACTGCTGTAATTTTTTTTTCACGTATCTATATATAACCGTTTAGCAGATAGAGGGGGGGACACTTACCTCTAACAAAAATTCGCACTTTAAAACCAAATATTTCGGAAACGGATCCCTAAATTGGAAAATGGTGTTCTCAACCTCATAACATTTTTAAAAGACCTATTTAACGATACCCCACACGATGGGTAAATAGAGAAAAAAAAATTACTCCCCCAATTTACTTGTACGGGAGCTACCCTAAAAAAAATTTTTTTTCACGTTTTTATTCTACCACTTTTTTGCCATGATTAATATACATATCCATACCAAATTACAGCTTTCTAGTACTTATAGTCTCTGCGTAAAACCGCGGACGGACAGACAGACAGACAGACAGACAGACAGACAGACAGACATGGCGAAACTATAAGGGTTCCTTGTTTACTACGGAACCCTAAAAAGGTTAGCCCTAGATTCAGAAAGATAACAAAACGCAAACGCTCGCCCTGGCAACACTGCGGGGGAGTTATATTCAAAATTTCCTAACATTAGACACACTTCATTTTGTGGCCTCTGATACAAAACACATATCTCCAACTTTTTAATTTTAGGCTTGTTATAATCAGTACCTATAAGAAATACAGTTTCATTTACTTCCCGACCCATCTATAGTAGGGAAGTCACATTTTTTCTAAGGTGTGCTAAATCGAATGAGAGCAAAATTTCCTCATTTCGTAAAGGTCTAAGGGGGTGAAAGAGTTATCACTTTTTGTATGAAATTTTCAGGTAGTTGATCCTCTTAATAGTCAGTACCTGTTTAGCACTCGAACTCTTCATTTCCTTCAAAGATTTTTCCAATCTTTCTTTTTATCCGTCTAAGTAGTGCTTGTAGTAGGAATGAAAAATGTAGTGCAATTTATAGTTCAAAGAAAGTTATTTCTTTTAAGCAGTGTGCGGTATAAAAGGTAGTTAAGTATTTTATGAGTTAAAGTCAAAACACTTTTCGATTTGTTGTTATATTTATTTTTAAGGTTTTTATTCAAAATTGATTGGTCCTTAGTTTAAGCATTTTTTGCATAGTTTAAAACCTGATATATGTACTTCGGCACGCGACTACCATAGGTACTATTATTGATTCTGTGACCATACTTTACTTCCACGAAAATACAAGGAATTAAATTTTTAATAATAAATAAGTTACAAAACACCTTTTGCCTTGTCAAAAAATTCTTCTTCTTGGGTCTTTTAGTCTCCACTTTAGGAGCACGACGCTCTCTGTACTACCACAGCCATATATTAGCAAGAGCAGTCACAGGATTTGGCCTACACTCTCCACGCCGGCCAGACGGGGTGGTGTGGTCTCTTTGATGTTTATAAGCTTTGTTTAGCTTGTATTTCCTAAGTTCTATGACATCCACGGGAAGACTTGGAGTGGTCCTATTCTTCTCTGTCGGGAACCACACGGTCATATGATGATACATGAGTTTAGGTAATAAATTTTGCCTATCTACTTAAAAAATCTTGTAGTCAAACCGGGAAACAAAATAGAATAGTTTCCTAAACATATTAGAGTAGAAAAAAGTTTATAAAGATAACCTGTATAACGCAAACTGAGTCCCGATAGGGGCACGTATGAATCTCCGGAGATAACCTAAAGCTCGCCTGAGCTTTCCTCGAGTGAAGCTTTCGGCGCACAAAGGCACTAATTGATGTGCCAGAAAACAGTAAATAGAGAAATTTTAGTAAATAATAGCTACATTTTCTAAATATAACAAGGCAGTATGATTTAAATAAAATTATTTTAATACGGTTTTTATCGCGTTTATTACATTATTTATACACCTAACGTTTCGAGCACTTTACAGTGTTCGTGGTCGCAGGTAGACTAAGTTGACATTTGTCTAGTATTTTATAAGAACTGCAAAATCTACCGCCTAAAATATTTATTGATAACGTTCCGGATGTACGCAGTATTGGCTCACGATGTCTGAAGGTCTTGCAGTCTTCTGCTTAGCTTGAGATTTGATTAAATTGATGACTGGATCCCAAGCTGGTGGTAACTGCCAACCATCCTCTCTATTGAAATTAGGATGTTTTTTAATTTCAATAGCCTCACAGTCAATTCAAAATTGACTGTGAGTGTGGTTTATCATACATTGGGCAAACAAAGAGAAGCATCGGTACCCGTATAAAAGAACATATTGCTGACATGAAGCATAGGCGCTCAACGAAGTCTGCAGTCTGTGAACATGCCCTAGACAAACCCAACCATTATATGCGTTTTGATAATCCTCAAGTCCTTGCAAAAGAAAACAGATACATTCCAAGAATGCTTCGTGAGGCTATTGAAATTAAAAAACATCCTAATTTCAATAGAGAGGATGGTTGGCAGTTACCACCAGCTTGGGATCCAGTCATCAATTTAATCAAATCTCAAGCTAAGCAGAAGACTGCAAGACCTTCAGACACCGTGAGCCAATACTGCGTACATCCGGAACGTTATCAATAAATATTTTAGGCGGTAGATTTTGCAGTTCTTATAAAATACTAGACAAATGTCAACTTAGTCTACCTGCGACCACGAACACTGTAAAGTGCTCGAAACGTTAGGTGTATAAATAATGTAATAAACGCGATAAAAACCGTATTAAAATAATTTTATTTAAATGTGTAACAATCGCGAAAACATAAGAAAACATTAAGGCAGTATGATATTTTCGGAGTAAAAGCGTTCGCATTCATCAAGAAATAAAGACACTAACCTCAACAATTTGACGTCCCACAACGCCAAAACCTCTGGAGGTCTTGACGCACACAGCGCCAGTCGAGGCCCACATGCGTGTAACCTTACGGGACCAGCCCGTACGTTGGCAGCTGGGGGGGATGAGATGATCACGGCTGCAAACTCCTTGCTGCTGCCGAGGTTGTGTTGAACCTAGAAAAACACATAAGAAAGTTTGTTGTGAATGACACATGATTTTGGATAGTTCCTCTTGATTTTCCGATTTTTATCTCTTCAGTTGGTTTTTGTTTGTTTGTCTGCCGTATGAAGAAGATCAAAGAAGGAGTGTCTAGTGATGTCCTATTATAATAAATAACGACCTGACTAGAATAGAGTCAAATATTTGTACAAATAGTCTAATATGAACATACTACGCCGACGCAGTTGTCAAAATACCCACATAAAATTAGGATTTAACATAAATATTCGAAAAAAGCAGGATTAAAAAAAAAAGAATTTCTTTTGGTTATTCGTTTTACGTTTTTGGTTCTCGGCAGAGTAGAATATGACCACTCCAAGTCTTCCCGTACATGTCGTAGAAGGCGACTTAGGAAACACAAAATAAACATCAAAGAAACCTCTTCAACCCGTCTGGCCAACGTGGAGAGTGTAGGCCTAATCCTCTGACTACTCTTGCTAATATATGGTTCTGGTAGTACAGAGAGGGTCATACTCCTGCAGTGGAGTCTAAAAAGACCTGATGATTCGTTTTACAAATGTGTTTAAATTTATCTACTGAGAAATTCTGTACCATCGAGTACTCATACCGAAACTCACAAAGATAAATGACTTTAAGTCCGAGATATCAATGTTGTGTGATCTTTTATGATTATTCTTACCTTAACTTTCCACTGAATCAAAATCTCCCTGGTGTCGAAAGCCAACACTGGCACCACATCTTCACACAGTATCGCTAACGTGTTGGACTCCTTGTCCAACGTAAACCCTGACTCAAAGCCCAGGAACTGCTGAAGGGAGAGAGACGCTTTCGTCTGTCCGTTCTTTTGTCTCTCTTTCAAGTCTTTGTACAGCTGGATGTGCACGCAATCTGGAAAGATGGAGAATTTCATGTTAAAATAAGAAATTAACTGACTGTACAGTTTTAATTTATGACAAACATACGCGGTAGAACAATTACGTACCACGCAAAAGCGAATGGTATGGATGTAGTAAGTAATCGTACAAATATTCCTAAATAATTGAAAACATAAGCTTTGGAAGGAAAAGGACAAAGACAGAGATGAGTGGAGGGAGGAGGGGAGGCCTTTGCCCAGCAGTGGGACATATACGGCTAGCACAAAAAAAAAATGATAACACAGGGTTAAAATGATGTCGGTTGAGACGTCATATTTCTTTAAATTTGTATATCCTTTCTTTATCTGTACAACACTCGTGAAAGTCGTATCCAGCCAGGCACATGCTAGTGGATTATTCGATTTGGTGTTTGAAGATGCCAGAGAATGGTTCAGAAGTGCTATATTTGAACGCGTGACTCACTAAACGAGTAATTTAGGCGAGTGTTTTCAAAAAGTCTCATTTTTGAATCAGTAGTTGACGAGTAATTTCAACGAGCGGTTTAGACCGCTCGTTTCCGCAGGCGACGAACGCCTTTACGTCAAAGTCACTGCCTGTCATTTAAAGTTTATCTGTCATAATTACACACGCTACACTACATAAACATTTTAAAAATCCTTAATAACATTGAAAAATATTACAAAATATTCTGCGTGAAATAAGGAGAAATTAAATGTTATTCGCTGAAGGTTGGCAGTACTACAGTTCAAGCGATGGTTTCAAAAATAGGGCAAAATATCATTTCGAGACTTGGAAGACGAGTATGACTTGTAGTCGCGTTTTAGTGAGACGGCATTTCAAAAACTGTGTTTCACTCCTGCTCTGTCAATATTCTGAGTAGCTGCTTCACTGTCCAAACGATGGGATGACAAGCCCAACAAGACTTTTTGCACAAAATAGAGGACAATTTATTAATCATTGAGTCGACGAAATAACCACAATAATAGAGCGACATATGGCTGGCATCCATGTTGTGTCTGCCGATCCCACGTCATAGTGGGAAAAGGTAAATAGGAACAAAAGGAAGGAATCAGCTTAAGTTTATGTTAAGTTTAACTCAACTTTCTCTTTTATCCAACTTTTACGTAATAAACATTTCCAACATAGAATCCGAGTACCGAATCCCATGAAGAGAGCACAGATTAAAAAACTTTGACTTTAACGTCAGATATCATGCGAAATGTAAATAATTGTGTTTAATAAATTTCACCAGGACGAGCACAAATTTAATTTTACGATTGTGACTCTCGTTATTTTGTACGAGCTTTTAAAGTTGTGGAGCTTTTACAAGTCATAGTCAGTCGATTTAGCTAGCAAAATGGCAAGATAAGGGCTACTTATGACTTTTTTAGTTCGGTTCTTTAACCATAACTGAATTCGATGTTGACCTGGGCCCCCTTGACTTCTACCTATACGCAAATAAGTTTAGGCCTCAGTATTTCTGCATGCTAAATTTATTCAAACTTCTTATTAAAAGTTCCTCGTATTATATAAATATGTTCAAGCACAAACAGTAGCTTCCCAAAAAAATGTTGAATACTCGGACTGTATCGCTTGTACAAAAGCTACCTAAAAGTTCCAGGATATAAGGAAGAGAGACAGGCTAGATGGACCGTATGCCTATTTGCCTGGTCAGGTATCAAAAATATTCAAAGCGTAGGATAATGACAGCATTTTCGTTAGAAGGGCTTTTTTGATTGTCTCTTTTCTTGTACAAAAATACTAAAATTGCAAAATGTACTAGGGTACCAGAACTGAGGCGGCGTTTCACACCCGACACCATGGTAACGAGCGACTTCAGCGAAACGGACGCTCAAGGAAGTTGTTAAAATATTCGGCTGTTTGGCTAACTGCTTCTAAAAAAAAAATTGAAAATACTAGAGTATACGGACAAAGACAGATGTAGTAGGAGCAAGTCTTTGGATGGAACGAATGCCTGATTGTCTACTCATTTATACATACTCAAAGTAAGAATGTATCATAATAGAGGCAGTATATGTAATCTTTTCTTTGAAGATATTAACTATAAACTTAAACTAATTCTTTCCTTGTACAAAAAATACAAAAAATTGCAAAAAGTACTAAGGTATCAGAACTGAGACGGCGTTTCACACCCGACACCTTGCTAACGAGCGACTTCAGCGAAATGGACGCTCGAGGAAATTGTTTCGGCGTCATTCTGCTGAAATACTTATTTTTTAAGTCTAAAATACAAGTAAAGCTCCATTTACTTTGTAAGCTTTTATCCCTCCACGTATACATTATACAAGCATTTTTCCTAAAACTTCGTCCGCGAAATATATAGTTTTTTTTTATTAAATCATTTTTTCGTGTAACATAGCAAAAATTTGCCCGTCCTGAAACGAGCTTGCAAATTCAAAATGTGTATTAGTAATTTTTTTTCGAAATTGAAGCTTTTATCCGCAACTTAAAAACTCAACTTTCTTCAGGAGCACTTCTTCTCAGTAATTTTAAAATGCCACACGGTCTACTAATTTACTTAATAGACTTCACATATTTTTGGTGGTTTAATAAGGAACTTTACTAATCTCACTTTGAATATGCCATTGAATTGGTAGTAGTAACATTTTTAATTCATCTTTTAGCAAGAAGCCCTGGAGGTCTGTAATCAACATAATATCATAATTCATAAACGAGCTCATTCTAACTTAGGATAGCAGACTACTTACTTGAAGCAAAGTACTATTAAACTTCTCAAGTTATTCACTAAAGCAAGATAGCGAGTAAAATTAAGTGGAATAACATAAAGGGTAGAGCACTAAACGACATTTCATAATTACAAGGAAGGAATCTTCTTAGACCCAAGTAGAATACATTTACTAATTACTACTCTTTCACGACGAGCCAAAATGAACTTTACAACAGCCTACATAAAATCGCATTTCAGTTACGCGTTCGCTTCGTGAATGACATTCCGTATTTCACCTATTATCTCATGAGCTTTGGAGAAAATATTATTAACAGAATTTCAACTCTAGCTTAGAATATTCAAGATTCAAAATCCTTTGTCAGCGACTACAAAGGGCACATGACAGATTCCACTACATCAAAATCGAGTGTTCCATTTTCAAATTAATTCGGAACCGTTTTCTAATTGGCGCGACGTGACTCGGCTGTGTTCGGGTCTAATCAGTTGTTTGAATTTGGAATCTAATTTGTTTAGAACCTTTGTGATTGTTCCCGCCTTTGTATGCCGATAGTCAAATTGAATTTACATTTTTTCGGCAAGCGGTGATTTAAGTGGTTGTTATTGGTCTATAACTTCTGTAGTGTGAATTTGATGTTGAATGATTATAAAGTAACGGGAAATCTTCAAAAATAATTTTAACTTGCCGTACCAGACACCAAATTAGACAGTGCACTTTTCCTAACTATAATATTTTAAAGTATGATTTTATAAATTTGTAGTTATATTAACATTTAGCTACATATCCACCCCGGTTGAGAGTGAGATGATGGGAATCCATAGATATCAGAATATTTACTTATGGGAATCGTTATGCTAAGTCGAATGTCTTTAGTTAGGTAGTTAGAAAAAGCAAATTTTAGACTAATCGTTAATAACACCCTTATATTCAAAGAGTTAAGATTATTTTTCTCTTTCTCTCTATACCACTATCTAGCTAGATATCTATCTAGACAGTGACTTGAGAACATAGAATAGGATTTTTTAAATCTGTGCTTGAGAATGATTTTATTTAGGATGCGTCTATGATGCCTTTTAGTATTCGGGCGTTAGACACATAAAATTGTAGGATCTGCATTTTAAGTCCTACGATTAAGCTATCAAGGATATAGAACAATTGCTTCTATTAATAATTTATAATTAACTAGCTGTTACCCGCGGCTTCACCCGCGTGATATATAGCCTATGTCCTTCTCAGTACCCTAACCTATGTGTACGCAAAATTTCATGACGATCGGTTCAGTAGATTCGGCGTGAAAGCGTAACAAACAAACAAACAAACAAACTCACTTTTCGCATTTATAATATTAGTTGGGAAGTTGGGATTGGGATGGGATGGGATGAAGCCGTTCCTCACAACATCGTGATAGAAGCCTAACAACCAAGGTTGCATCATTGAAACTGGATGTATTACGCGTGTTTGTACAGTATAGAGATTCGTGCGTGACCGAACAATATCGATATATCGTGACCAAAGAGATCGATTACTTTTCATCACTATAATAGTCAAAGACTACTATACAGTCACTATACTATACATATATGGGTGTGGGCTTTAGAATAACGTAGCACGAATTTAGATATTCTGCGGATTGGAATCGATATAACCCACTTTTCTCTTTATTAAAACACCAACTCCTCTATGCTGGTTTGGGAAAAAAGAAAAACATAGAATATACCAGCTGCTTTTCTTCCCGCGCAGACCGTAAAAGCTGGTCAAGGGGTTGGGCGAAAAACTAAGGAATCACGTTTCAGGCGATGCGGCTAGCAACTCTATTTTGCTTCCGCTTTCCACCTTAACGCCCACTAACACTCTAAACATGGCCTTTGGATTTTATGACCTTGGGCCCTATCTAACCTGTGAGAGATAAAGATGTGATAAATGTATGTTATGATAAAAATTCTTGGGGGAGGCCCATGTCCAGTAGTGGTCATTTTACAGTTGAGTCGAATACCTATGTATGCAGAGTAGAATAGGACCACTCCAAGTCTTCCCGTAGATGTCGTAGAAGGCGACTTAGGAAACACAAGCTAAACAAAGCTTATAAACATCAAAGAGACCTCTCCAACCCCAGGCCAGCGTGGAGAGTGTAGGTAAAATCCTCTGACTGCTCTGGATTATTATGGCTATGGTAGTACAGAGAGGGTCGTGCTCCGGCAGTGGAGACTAAAAAGACCTGATGGCGATGATAAATATGAAATATTTTTAATGTAGACGTTTGTTGTCAAGTCTACTTTTTTTCTAGGTTAAGTACTTTTCTGTCGACACTACAATCCTCGTTTATGAACACAATAAAAAAGCAATCTCGAATCAATACAATTCAGGCCGTAACTCGATGGAATTTCCACAAAGACATCCGAAAACTTGATATTGTCGGCGCAAATTGGGTTGGAATAAGAAAAATATAGGGGCGCGTCAGCAGGGTTAAATCGAGCGGGGTACGTTACGTACACACCTGAGGGGTAGTGCTGTGGGGGTGAGCGTATATGGTACTGATAAAATATTGCGTGAACACCTTTATTTTCTTTACTTTTCTTTTAGTTCAAATACTTGTCTGGGTTATTCCATATTTATTTATTTTTATTTATTTATTTAGGTATACACAACAGGTTACAATCATAAAAAAACACACACAATACAGGTTATATACATACATAGGTTCTGAGCCAGATTGTGACCCTAAAACGTGTACACACAACATACAATACATTTGAAAACATAGTTCCACACAATTTTTTGTATTTTTACAATTCTTAAATTAAATACTTGTAGTATTTAATTTAAGAATTGTGAATCAAAGCAAAAATATATAAATGAAAGAGTTAAAGAAAATAAATATCACAGATCAGATATTCATACTAACTAAGTATTTTCATCCCAATCTATTCTTTTTATTATTTACAAACGACTTTTCGATCAAGGCCTGGCCGGGACTGAAAGGAGTTAGGAAAAGAGTTGTCATACAAAGTAGAGCCGAAATCAGGACAATTTATCAAATATGTCTTCTCACCTCTTCTTAATTCATCATCATTAGCAGGTATTTTTTTAAATCTCCACTGCAGGAGCACGACCCTTTCTGTACTACCGGAGCCATATGTAGTCAGAGCAGTGAGAGTATTTGGCCTACACTCTCCACGCTGGCCAGGGTTGGAGAGGTCTCTTTGATGTTTATAAGCTTTGTTTAGCTTGTTTCCTAAGTCGCCTTCTACGACATCCACGGGAAGATTTGGAGTCGTCCTATTCTACTCTGCCGGGAAACCACACGATATAATGTCATGTCTTCTTTATTAGTTGAAAGGAAATCATCATCATCATCAAAATTTAAGAGCTAAGCTCTTGTCGGTGGAGCTCCCTCCATCTATCTCTATCCTCTGCCAATCTCTTAACACCCTGGTATGATACACTTCCTACTTTTTCCTTTATTTCTTTGAAGTAACTGTGCCTGGGCTTTCCTCTCCCCCGTCTTCCTTCTATTTTGCCTTCTATAATAGTTTTCATGCATTCTAGCCGTGTGGTTCCCGGCAGAGTAGAATAGGACCACTCCAAGTCTTCCTGTGGATGTCGTAGAAGTCGACTTAGGAAACACACACAAGCTAAACAAAGCTCATAAATCTCAAAAAAACCTCTCCAACCCGTCTGGCCAGCGTGGAGAGTGTAGGCCAAATCCTCTGACTGCTGTGGCTAATTATGGCTCTGATAGTACAGAGAGGGTCGTGCTCCTGCAGTGGAGACGAAATAAGACCTGATGATGATGATGATGATGAATAGTTTTCATAAACGAAAGGAAAGGAAATAAAATGAAAGGAAATATTCCTCACTATTTCTACCCGAGTTACATTCGTTACCTAAACAATCGTATCTCCTCAACGTTTTCAATCAATATAATTGACACCACGAGCTATCACCGACATCTGATGGAAAGTGCCGTCGTTATCCATCAGAGTGCAAAGGCCATCTTGCGCAATGCCTTGAGGGGTTTCTTGCTTTGCGAGGTCATGTGTACCTCGTTTTTAAATGATACGTGTTTGAAATAATACGGGGTGTTAATATGAACTCTCTTATCCTTCAAAAGATTAAACCAGCCCATCAAAATTAGCAATTTTTCCTATGGTAGCAATACTGGGAAATCAATAAAAAATATTGACATTTTCTGAGACCGGTACGGTTTTATTTCGAGAAATTTTCGAGAATGATGGAAATTTCCCGCAAAGTTCCGAAAGAAGGAATTTCTGAATTTGGGGACTTTCTATGCGGCTCATCACTGATAGTAGATTACTTTACACGACTGCCAAATTATAGGCGTGTAATGTATAAGGTCACATTTTGAGTCTATTGATTTTGACGTAACGCCTGAAAATATTATGCATTTGTTTGTAGAATATCATTAAAATCAACCCAAGTGACACTAGCTATATTTATATGGCTGATCAGTAATTTTTTTATGAAAAGTTTTTACATTTAATATCCTGACCCGATATGATATCTAGTATCATGTTCATCTTGGCCCAAAATCTCTGACGTTGTGATAAGACAGTGTTACTTAACTTAAAAGAAATAATTACCAATAAAGAATTCTATATACCCATTCTACTGACATTTTAACATAGTAAAACACAAATAGAAATTTAAGGTTGCTACTTTTCCCAAAACACAAAACTACTTCACAAAAAAGAATTTCATATTCCCAAAACAACCCCTTCTATTTCCGTACATCAATTTGTAATGAAGCGTGTTTTTAAACCCGTGAGTTTCCTGGTTTCGTGTTGGGAATCGAGACTCCATCCCGCGGGCTCTCTGTGCAAGTTTCGCAGAGTTTCTCTTAGTTTCCTTACTAAATTGATAAGTTTACGAAAATGCGAACTTAGTTCTCTATTCACAACCTGTTGCTGGAAGCAGAATTTTGTTTTATGATTTTCTTCTTCTTCATCAGTTTTTTTTAATCTCCATTATAGGAGCATGACCCTCTCTGTACTAACAGAGCCATATATTAGCCCATGCAGTCAGAGGATTTGGCCTTCAGTCTCCACGCTGGCCAGACAGGTTGGAGAGGTAACTTTGATGTTTATATGCTTTGTTTAGCTTGTGTTTCCTAAGTCGCCGTCTACGACATCCACGGGAAGATTTGGAGTGGTTCTATTCTACTCTGCCGGGAACCACAACAAAATATACAGTACGATAATTTGTCCTCCTACCTCTATGCAACATGTTGATTTTAGCTCTGTTAATTTATTTTTAATAAAAAAATGCAATCAACATTTGTAATGAGTTTAAAATGTAAATGTATTGTTAGAATTATCATCACTACCTACATATTATGAAACGAGGTCCTCCTCTGCGTCTGATCGCGATAAACTCAAAAAGCACTACATGGACTAGTTACTAGTTCAATATACATGGCTGATATTGGTTTTACATATATTTACAAAACAATACAAAAGGTTCAAGCTGCCGATACCTTCATACCTGTAGTAACAACCCCGTCATCTGCGTGTATAACGAGCGAGCAAAATAGATTCGACCCTCTTGTCGCGAAGGTTTTTCGTAAATTCGATTCGCAACATACAATAAGAAATTACAGACGCGCTCGTTACCTGCGTGTTTAGGTTTTCGAGTTAATTCCTTCAGTTCGAATTATTTTTCATAAACGTTTTGGCTATCTGGTCGTATCTCAAACTGGTAATTGATTTAACATCGTTTTTATCATAGGTAGATTGTCTCGGACGTGTGTAATAATATGTGTTTCCTTAAAAAAAAAATGCCAGAACTTTTATAAAAATGCTTATTTCATTGTTTATTGTTTATTTTGATAACATTTTGTTACATGTCATAACTTACATTGTTTGGTTTGAAAGCATTTAATCCAACTATTGGCGCGTCTAGTGGCACTGAATGCGTTAAGATTTGTAATTATTTAAAATAACACGTTAAACAAATTTTTTATTGATTGTTTTCCCTATCTTGTCTCACATTGTCGCCATACCTCATGTATTGAGTCCTTGGCGATTAATTATATTAGCGCAATAACTACATCCAGTAACAAATTTTCAAGTCAAGAAATGAGCAAAATTTTCCGATAATCTCGGGAGCGTACGCAATATTGACCCGTACGTTCGTGTCACCGAGGGACGTAGTGCAGTGTCAGCAAGAGATTTAGGTAAATTGACATGGGCGCTCGGATTTTATTGTGTTTTATGAAAGCCCGCCATTTTGACACATACCTTGTACAAAATGCGAGCCATTAATCTTTTTCGTTTGGAATTTTAAGCCTTACGTCGTTTTTATAGGTATTTTTTTGAGTAAAATACATTTATTCGGTTACCAATTATTGTCAGATTTAATAGAAAATCATAAAACGTAATAAAATTCATTAACTACGACTACAAGATAAACAACGGAACAGAATGAGTTTTAAGTAGTTTAAAATTGATAAGACTTTTTTGCCCAAATATATGTGTATTATTTTTGTATGTTAATATTTAATTTTATTTACTCGACCCCAACTTCTTAATACTTAAATGGATTAGGACGTATCGCTTAGAATCGTTATATTCCTTATACCTTTTTAAGTCATGGCAGTCGAATTTTTCTAAGTGTTTTATTTCATTCAAAATAAAATTCTTAAATAATGAAAGATAATTTATTAGTTTAATAAGAGAATAGGAAGAAAAATTCACGCGGGCAGGATTCAAACTGGCGATTTGATCTTTGTATGACGTAAGTTTACTAAAAATCGCAGTGTATTATTTTTAGATCAACATTGGCAATAAAACCTCAATTATGTACGTAAATACTATTTAAAGACGGCAAGTAAATATTTCCAAAATATATTGAAACTAATATTTCGTACATTTGTCACAACTGGCACAAGAAACAGCTCCAGTTAAATCCTTATCCTAATTCCACTTAGTCTCTGCCTCGAACTAAGAGATTCGGCTCCACATTATAACGCGCACAAGTTCGGAGTGTCACGGACTCTGTTGTATCTCATGCATACTAATTCCCCTTTAATTTAATAGGATTATAAACCTCTAGATGTTTTATTCCTGCCACATGTACGCGAGTAAGCGCTCATCATTTTAGCATTTATTATACTTTATTTTAAATTAAATTGTTTCTTACTGAGGCAGCGTCTTTACTTGTAGCCATTGTAATTTTATATGAGCATTTTTCTTTTTCCTATGAAAATATTCCTTGGTGGAATTTTGTTTGATTTTCTACACGATTGATAAAAGAACAATTTCTAAATCCAATATTCGGTGAAAATAAAAGTAATTGATGCTTTAAAAAAATTCAAGTTCTAAGCCCCGGATACGAAAAGCTTTCTTAATTTTATATCGCATTACAATGCTAGGTATAGTATTTAAATCGAAAATATGTAATAAATAAATCATTACTTATTTTTTAATTTGAATAATAAATTTTAATATTCACATTATGTCCATTCATTTGAAACCCATTTTGGGTATATTAAAAAACATTCGATTCTTCATCTACTCTTCACTGAGTCTTGTAAACGAATTTACAGATTTAGATCAAAATATCAATTAAATTACGTGATAAAAAAAACTGCATGAGCCATTTGGGAGCTGCAATGCCACTGACAAACTCACAAACACACACGCGTTTCAAATTTTAAACACTTATGGGTATAGTAGGGAAAATCAGGGGTTAAAAAATTATTATTCTAACAATAGCTAGCTGTCACCCCTTTTCCACCTGGCCCTCATGTACTCCACAACGACATGTCGCGTGTCAGGGTTGTTAGTGTAGTGTGAACCACGTCACGAAGTAGATAGTAGTGAGATAATAATGTGGTCTGTCGTGTGAACCGATAGTACCGAGGTCAGTATTGTTTCATTATTCTTGATTGATAACTTTAAATGTCGATAACGCTACAATAGAAAATGAATGGATATTATAATGAAAGAAGCCATCTAGTAATTACTTACTTTAAATTTCTTTATTTGCTCTTGTTTTATTCCGTTTTTCACTTCATGCCCCCTTTGGTTCAGTGGGACCATAAACTGGAAGTGCCTCGCAGGGTCTAGGGTTTGATTTCCGGTCAGGTCATGATGAAAAACGATCTTTATAAATATGCCTGGGTCTTGGATATTTACCTAAATGAATATCAACTGTTATGAAATATGGTGTCTTTGAATTAGTATCTTGCGACAAAAGTTTACAACTTACTGGGGGCTAGCTTAATTTGTGTGATTTCTCCCCTATATATTTATATATTTACCTACACATCGCACGTCACGATAAAAGGCCTTTGGATCCTATGGCTTAAGGTTGTGGCTGTGTCCGGTAAAATCAAAATATACGATTGAATGTATGAAACGTAATACGTTCCTACCATTCGAAATAAATAAAATATATTGCGTTAAATGAATACACTAAATAACTTTTATACACTAAAAAATTTAAAGAATTAACTAATCGTCACAAATGTGTATACTTTTTGTTGATATATCATTAGTCAACATTGACATATTATGGTCCTTAAAGACTTCAACAAGATTGACCAATCAAAATTGACAGCTTGTCCCACTTAGAGCCCCATTAGCCATAGGTGCAGGTCGAAAATGACACGTTATCACGCGCCTCATTACATGGAGTCGCGACGCGTGAACCGATAACCGATTGCTGTGAGTTGCGTAAGTGTATGTCATTATTTTTGATTGATAAGTTGAGGATTTATGTCAAAACAAATTGAGGGCCACGGTGTAAATTTTTATTGATGGGAGGTCCTAGTATCTTTGCCTATTAATTCGCGCGCCCTAAGCGAATACAAAACTTAAAAGTAAAATGAGTATCGCACGCCCAAGACACACGATACATAACCTCCGCTCGATACCTTACCAAAGCATATTGCGAAAAGCGATCACCGTGATGAATGGTTCAATAACCTGGCCCGGGAAAAGTGTCAGGCTTTATGAGAAAGTGGATGCGAGGATCTATCTTTCTAGATTCTGTATTAAATATAAGCGGGTAATAGTAAATTATAATGCAAGTACGGTACGCTGGATATTAAAGGCGAGGTGAGTCAAAAGGCGAAGCCGAGTGTTTATAATAAACCGATGACTATAATAGACAGCTTACTGAGTAAGAGCATCATACGAAGTTTTTCATTACATTTGCTATTACCATAAACTGAAACAAGATTGCAGTTCAAGAGATAAGGAAATTATTGTAGTTATGAATTTAAACAATTTGTAAAAATACATTTATATTAATCAGCTACCTTTAATCAGGTTTATTTTTACAAAAAAGAACATGCAACCAAATTGCTAAGCTCCCTATTTTTGAAGTCGGTTAGAAATCACATACTCCGATTCTTTCCGTTTATATGTTGAATATAACTTTTAACTTTTTTTTTTTTATTTCTCACCATAATCACAAGATATAACAGTACAACATTAAACTAATTTGCACTTGAATTTCAATTAATGAATTATGGTGGGTTGATACCTAAACTAGGTATATCCTGTGTCTTAAGTTATCAACCCTGAAAATGAAAAAAATTCTAAGAAAAAAGTGCATCTGTGTCATTGGGCTATTGAGCAGTTGTGATTGGCGTAAAGTGAAAGGGCCTAGTCCGTAAAATACAACATTACGCAAGTTTTTCATAAGAACTGTATTAAAAGCAAATGCATTGAAAACATCCATAAAGTTATTCTAGCAATTTTGCCGCGACGAAAAACTTCACCCGTTTCGCTCTATCGTCTCTAGTAGGGCACGAGCTACATTTCGTGCTCTGTGGGCGAGGTAATATTTCGTATTCTATTCACTCCAGCTTCCTATAACAGTAATTACTTAACCGACATTTAATAACATCTCTGACAATCTTTGTCCCTCCCTCCCCCCACCCTCCCATTTCGGGCCGAAAGGGATAATTATAGAACCCAAAGGTTTCTGCGGAAAAAATCTTTGGGACACGATCTAATTAGCTTTAGTTTTTCCTTCGCCGGAAATCGTTATATTGCGTTACTTGTTATAAAGGGAAAGGGACATAGGGTTCAGATGAGTAAAGTAATTTATACAGATGAGAAGCTACGACGAAAATCTTGAGGCATAAAACTCGGGTTTTTAGATGATTTAGATAGTAAATATGATTTTTCCTGTCGATAGTATGAATACTATCCTATCTTAATAAATAATGAACATAGACGGACAAATCACGCAGATTTAGCTAGCCCTAAAGTAAGTTCGAGACTTGTGTTATGGGATACTAACTCAACAATACTATATTTTATTTTGTTATTAATCCTCTGACTACTTAGGCTGATATATATTTTATTGCAAATACATATATAGATAGACATCCAAGACCCAGGTCAATCTGAAAAAAAAAATTTTTTATCTTGACCTGACTGCATCCAAGACCCAGGTCAATCTGACCTGACCGGGGATCGAATCCGGGACCACCCATGTCGCAGACAAGCGTGTTGACCGCTGCGCTACGGAGCTCGTCGAAATTAACTTTAAAAAATATCTTTTTTGTACTAATACCGTTATCGGCAAATATCTACAACCTTATGTCGCAGAGTGGGGAAGATGTAATGTAACTACTACAAAATCGGTATGTGTGTACTGATTGAGAGCCTAACTATCGACCGATAGAAACTCTGTAACCCGCATTTTATTAGGGCGAGTTACAAAATGTATCAACATCTGGAAGAAAAAAATTAAATGCAAGGAAACGATTGTTATCGATTGTTTACTTTTTGCATGTTTATCTTTATATATATTTTTATAATTAAATATAGTATCGTTGAGTTAGTATCCCATGACACAAGTTTCGAACTTACTTTGGGGCTAGCCATAGATATCAGAATATTTACTAGGTCAATCTGTGTGATTTGTCCGTATATATTTATTTATTTAAAAATACTTTTTAGCTTTTAAGAGCAGTCAGTGCATTTCGGGAGTGTGCACTTGTTGAGTTTCTTGTTTTAATTCCCCCTGCACCATTTCACCATCGGATGATGGAACAGGAATTCCATCCATATGTGCTCGATTCCTGCTCAGCAAACCTCTAGATTCGCCTCTTCCTTCATTATGAGCTCCGTGGCGCAGCGGTCAACACGTCAGCCTGCGACACGGAGGTCCCGGGTTCGATCCCCGGTCAGGTCAAGATGGAAAATGATCTTTTTCAGATTGACCTGGGTCTTGGATGTTTATCTATATATGTATCTATTATAAAATATAGTATCGTTGAGTTAGTATCCCATAACACAAGTCTCGAACTTACTTTGGGGCTAGCTCAATCTGTGTGATTTGTCCGTATATATTTATTTATTATGCGAACCGCTAGGAATGGAATTACCTCCCCGCATCACTGTTTCCAGACTTGTACTATTAAGAGATTTTTAAGACAAGAGTGAATAGGCATTATTTGAGTGTGCATGCCTTTGCTACCTAATATAGGGCTAGATAGAGTTCAAACGCACCCTATTATTTATAAAAAAAAAACTAATATCTTCGGCATAAATAAATCTAAAGCAGCATCAAATTGCACTTGAAAAATTTCTCCAAGCGACATTCGCAAGTTCAGTTCTTACAATGCTGAGTAGTTAATGTTATTTCTAAGTGCTAAAATTGTTACTACCTACACAGATTGCAAACTTCACAGACAACGAGACAGAAACTTTATGTATTCAGAATATTTGAGTGCGACAACGCTGTGTTTTTATTACTATTCTTGTACAATAATTACTTGCATAAAAGTCTAAAATGTGGATATTCATATTTTTGTTATGAAAGATCGTATGCAGCGTCATATACAATTAGCTTTGCGCTGCCACCCATATATAAAGTCTTCTTCTTGTGTTTTATATTATGGCTTCCACCGAGATTTCAGTTATTCTGCCAATGTCTAGTATAGTGCGATACTAAGTATCAGTGTTGTACGGTAAATATTTTTCAAGTAGCATCAAAGATGGCGTATGCTCTTTGATGCTTCATGGGAGTTTCTGTAAAATCTATACGAGTCTATTTATCAGTCCACTTTGACTATTTCACAAATTGTTCATGAGCACGAACATTTATAACACCAAACTACACCAATTTCAATTGTCTAAGGCAAAATTCAACTGTACCCCTTGACTTCCCATCACAAACTCTATAAAAAGTCAGAAGTAGCGATATAGAAGAGGCAACAAACTGCACTTCAATATTTTCTCCAAGCGACATTCGCAAATTCATTTCTTACAAATGCTCAGTCGTTCATGTTATTTCTAAGTGCTAAAATTGTTACTACCTGCACAGATTCCAAACTTCACAGACAACGAGACAGAAACTTTATGTATTCAGAATATTTGAGTGCGACAACGCTGTGTTTACAGCCGCTAGCGACTTGTATTGAGAAATATTTCAACATTATCATGATTTGTACGCGGCTTTATTATTTAAAAGATTTGCTCTTTTTGCCTCTTTGTATTAAATCGGTTAAAATTCCATACAAGAAAAAAATGATAATTCAAAACTGAGATGTTTAGTCGGCCGTGAGGTGCGAATCAAGTTTGCGAATCGCGAATTTTAGGAAAATCCACCTAAAATCGGAACCCAACCCATAACGCTCATGAATGCACATAAGTCACATCTCTTGAGTTATACACTGCACTAATAATTTATGCAAGCGGTAGCTTCTCATAAATAAATTAGAACTCACTATAATTCTCAAAGCGTTTTCCCGGGTTCATTCTAAGCGTTACTTTTCTGCGGTAATCACTATTAAAAATGAAATAAAATTAATGATTTATTATATTTTACAAAAAAAAGAGATAAAAAGACAATAATATAAACGTTTATGTATTGTGTTTTATAGTAGACATAGGTGTAAGTACTGTATATTTGTAAATATTGCACCATCTTTCCTTTGATATGCTATATGATATGGTATCCTTTTTCCACCAAGCGTTTATACTTGTTTGTAACTTTGCCAGAATTCATTGAGCACAAATGCATTAGAAAATTCTAAAGTAAAATTGGATCGTTTTTGAAAATCCCTCATTAAACTGGAGCTCTACCGCACATAAGGGCTCACTCACACGCAGTTATCGCCGGGCGCCGGCAATTTGGGCGCGCATTAGCTTCTGATAATTAGGTACTAATATATCATTTGAAAGAGTTTGAAATTCGAATAGTGGAAAATTTTGAAAAGAAAGCATACATAATAAATGTCAATGTTGCATGAGCTTGTGTCGTGACACGTTTGCATGCTTTGGTATTTTCGTCACCGTTACGTTTACCATTACGTTACTCCTTACGATGTTTGTAGAATAGTCTTATTCCATAGAATCCACAATAAACAGTATCTAATGTAAAATTGGCGCACATTTTATGATATCTTCTAGTTCTAACCGGAACAAAACCGCACATACGTTTAGGACGCGCGCACACGAGCGTAATATCGTGTGAGTTATCGCCGGGCGCCGGCAATTTGGGCGCGCGGTAGCTTCTGATAGATTAATTACAACCGACTTCCATGTAACCTTATAGACTCTTTTGTTGAGGGCACGGTGGAATGACTGGATAAAATACGGTAAAGGACATGAATTTATATAAATAGAGGTTGATAATCCTTTTGAAAATATAGGATAAAATGCGATAAAGAAATTATTTTATATAGATAGAGACTAGTAATCTTTTTGTAGGATAATGGAATTGCTTTCCTCACTGCCTTTTTGTGTTTTGCGTTTGCGATAAAAATATATTTTTTTTTTATAGGTGTTTCAATATATCAATTTCAAATAAAGGAAAAGGCAGGAGTTGTGTCGTATAAGGAGATCAAGAGAATGGCTGAGAACCGTGAGACATGGAGAGTACTCCACCGACAAGAACACAGTTCTTAAATTATAGATAGATAGATAGATAGGTGTTTCAAAGTAAGTTAAGTTTCAGTAAAACAAAATGGCAGTATAATTTCTAGTTGTGGCTTGCGTAGTGTCCAACAAATTATAAAATATATGTGCTCGTAAAAAAACGGCATCTGACGAGAAGGAAGGCCGGTTAGTGTGTCCTGCACTTTCACGATACGTACATACTATGATTCTAACAAGTAAATGATAGGTACAGGGAAACCGTTCCAATCCACTGTTCATCTAACGAGTAGTTAAAAGGCTTCGTTGACCGTAAATGGAGATACTATATCAAATGGGACTTTGTATCTGCTGGACAGGAACAGTGCACAGATACCATGCTTCCCTACCTGCAAAAACGCAAAATCCATTCAAGGAAACTGTTTGTAAACCGCAAACTTATTATTATTAAATAAAATATAATATCTTTTTTTACCATATATTTCCATCATCATCATGTCTTATTTAGTCACCACAGCAGGAGCACGACCCTATAATATGTACTACCAGAGCCATATATTAGCCACGGCAGTCAAAGGATTTGGCCAATACTCTCCACGCTGGCCAGACGGGTTGGAGAAGTCTTTTTGATGTTTATAAGCTTTGTTTAGCTTGTGTTTCCTAATTCGCCCTCTACGACATACACGGAAAGACGAAAGTTTGTCTGGCCTGGATCTTGGCTCTTGATGACGGTAATCATTAAATTCACAACTTGGGCTAATAGCGACATCAAGATAAAAAATTATTTGCTCCAGATCGAGATAGCGCGCCAGCATCCTGTAGACGTCTACACCAAGTTTTAGATTTATGTTAACGATTGTCATTAGCTAAAATTATTTTGGCAGTTGGCTGGCCATATTAGCCGCAGAACCGATAATCGTTGGAGCAAACGAGTTCTTGAGTGGAGACCGCGTCTAGGCAAACGTAGTGTAGGACGTCCTCAGGTACGGTGGAGTGATGATTTGCGCAAGATGGCTGGCAGGATCTGGATGTGAGCAGCCGAAGATAGATCTCGATGGCGTGCAATTGGGGTGACCTATGTCCAGCAGTGGACAAGTATAAGCTGATAATGATGATGAAAATTATTTTGAATATTCGGGCGCAAGATTAAAATGAATTTGCTCCCGATTAAGATAAGTTCGCGCGAGCTTTCTGAGAGGTCCTTATTCACCAAGTTTCAGATTTATTGCAGCTATCATGCTATGAGCACTTCCGAAAAAAAAAACTTCCGAAGTTTTCCTCTTGATTCTGAGTTAGTGATGGCTGATGTGTTTGGGACTTGAATGTTTCGTGAAATACTGTTTATGGCAAAAAAGAAATATATCTTACGTAACATTTTTTTCGACATTTTTTTCGATTATAAATAAAAAACATTACCGTGCTTAAAATATTCCATTTAGAAAGACCTAAAATATTTAAAAATGATTTAATATTGACACAAAACACAGCTTTTTCATGCTGATGTGAATTATGAAATTCTAGATATTTCCCATCTTATTTTTGTTTGGATAAATGATAATAAGTATGGATAAACTTTCTTAAATCACAATGCATTTTATTCCCGTGGATAGGTGTCAAAAACATAATATAGCTTATTGGACAAGATTCCCTTCACAATATTATTTATTATTTAGAAATTTACAATTTTGTATAAAAAATTAGGTCGAAAGCTCAACGCTACGTTTACTAACACTTAATGAACTAATATTATGTTGTAGTCGTTGAGTTCAGCTGCTGCGCGCACTAATACGCATAACGCAAACTGCCAAATGCTGAAAATTTGCAGTTGCGGTTAATTCAACAACAGCGTGATTGGCTGTGTTAAATGTTGATTAGGGGCTTATTTGGTATTAAGGCGATATAAAATTCTTCTTTTTTATTAAATGTGTTCAGGGCTTACACCTTTGTCATATCAAGATGTTTTTATGCCCTTGGTAGTACCAAATGAAGTACGTAAGCATGGGTAAGCACTAAAAATGCTGTCGCTGACTGAGTTATCGAGCTGCAATTACGTCAGATTTTTTATTTTTTACGAATAATTCAAAAAGATATTAAATTAAGCATTTGTCTCCCATCTCACCTGATGGTAAGTGACGATGAAGATGAGGATGTTACATGCTTATCCAAGAGTTACCCATTTATTTTACTTTTGAATGCTCGGTTCATTACAGAAACACTGAGCTACTAATATACCAATAAAACTAAGCTTAAATAAATGAGCTAATACATGGTGGTTGTGTTGTTTAGTTACTACTCGCTGCGTTAAATAACAATTACAGAAATTTTGCAGTTTCGGCTTATTAACTAGCGGCGTGATTAGTTTTATTTTTAGGTGATCCTGTTCTTTGATTACATTACATGTAAATGACATTGAGGAGTTAGGTTAAATACTGCTATCCTTCATTAAACCAGCCCCACAAAATGAACGTTTACTGCAAGAAATCACTAGCTTCTGTCTGATAGCAAATCTGTACTTAGGCCTTCATCTTTTCAGGTTTCTCCGTGATTGGATAAAGAGTAAAAAATATACAAACATATTACGACACGTTAAAAATCTATCAATTCGCCAAATTTCTAATTCCAGTACAGTAGCTATTGATCTTATTATAATTAATGGTTGAAAACCAGTTTTGAAGCTCAGCCATACAAATTTAGTTAAAATGAATGAACTATAAATATGGTGTGGTCGTGTAGTTTAGTTGCTGCACACTGCGTTATTTACGCAAACTGCATAACAGAAATTTTGCAGTTTTTGTTAATTGGCTGTGTTTTAGATACAATTTTGTAAGTTTTTCGCGTTTTTAATGTAATTAAGCTTGTTAACACTTTTTTAGTTAAAATTAATGAACTAATATGTTGTAATGTCTGTCAAATGATGAAAATTTTCAGTTTCGGCTAATTGAACAACAGCGTGATTGGCTGATTATGCGCATATACCAATTTAGCTAAAATGAATAGACTAATATGCTGTGGTCGTGTAGTTTGGTTGCTGCACACTCTAATTTACGCAAACTGCAAAACTGGCATTTTGCAGTTTTGGTTAATTGAACAACAGCGTAATTGGCCGGATCCAATAAACATATACATGTAATAATGTCTCTTGAATTGAAATCATAAACCAGATTCAACAACGCTAGTAAATTCATAAATTCGAACCCATGACATCTCGGTCCGTCTGCTTTATTACCGTCAAATTATTACACAATCTCACCGGATTTTGGGCGTTCAAACCTGTGTAATCGGATTATCCGCGGGCTGGACATTCCTCGAAGCCGTGCTTAGCTTTAATTAATGCATTAATGGCTGTAAACTATTTAATTGACATGTGCACACAGGCTACGTCTGGCCGACTGGATTTTGGGCGCAGGGCTGAGCAATCTGCGATCCCAAAATACACATTCGAAGTATCAATGTGATTAGTTCGGATACGGATGTGCATGATAAGACTTTCCATTAATAAATGGAGAAGAAAAAATATTCCTAAGAAATTTCGAACGGAAAAAATTAACTAAAGTATTATTTTAATATAACCTCAACCAACTACGTGTCTCAAAAATATAATACGGAGAAAAAAATGAGAATACACTACAATATACCTACCAATCAAATGCAGCGTCTTCTATACAGGTGATTCTGAACAACCTAGCATTATTTGTCTGTCTGATCAGGGACTTATATCGATACCACAAGAATATCGATACCTTTTTATGCATATCTAAGTAGTTAAATAAATTAGTATTCTGTATCAATACTTTTAACTGTCACTTTAATTTAATACTAATATATTCGACAACAACACTACCCATAGATAACTATTGCTTTCCTTTTCGTACATATGATATAATACAAGGACAGACGAGCGTGTGACGCGTGCAGTGAACTACCAACTTCGAAAAAATAATTTTTATTAAATAAAAATATCAATATTTTTTATATCGATACCCTTAAAAGTATAAGAATATTAGTTCACATATAAATAAAATAATACATATTTTTATGCATAAAGTAAATGCAAAATTACTAATACCTACAATATCGATATTTTTATTAATATCTCGTTAGTATCGATACCATCAAAGTATTGATATTTCTGTCCCTGGTCTGAATCAGTATCCCTAACTGAATATATGTAGAACCGCAAGAAAAAAAACTAAAAAAATTTAAAATTACTTTGTCAGTAATTCAGAATCACTATGTTTAGGGCAGCCCTACTTCATCGTAAACCGTAGTTATTATGTGAGAATTCACACGGACGCACGCACCGACATCCACCGATAGCTCTCTAATTAAATACCAATATAATACTTAAATTATCACGCAATAAAGTTATATTTCCTTAGTATTCGTTCTCTTAAGGATATTTCTTTCAACCCTTGTAAAGAACAAACGTTTTAATGCCTGTACAGTCGGAGGCAGATAAGAGTAACAACAACAATTTAAAATCTGTTCGTTGCGGGGTCAGGGTAGTCTGCCCCCGACACTTGATAACCGCTAAATATTTTGTCCTCATAAGCTATTTATTAGTAAAACGATAAAAAAGGAAAAATGTACTTTTTGTATCTTTAGCCATACCGAATAGAATCTTCAGTGAGCCGCCAAAATAGTAAAAAAATTACCTGAAACAAAGTAAGAAAGTAATTAGTATCTAAATTGATTTTATTATTGGTTGAATTATTCTTGCACAGAATATTTCCTGCTCAACAAGTTAATACACGAGTTTTCCGGGGTCTAATGCTGTTATTTGAAATAAATAATTTTAAAGAAAATTAGATATGCATAAATACTAATAAATAGTGCAGGCCAAATCTTCAGACTGCTCTGGCTAATATATGGCTGTGGTAGTACAGATAGGGTCGCGCTTCTGCAGTGGAGACTCAAAAAGACCTGATGACGATGATGATGATAATATAATTTAAATGTTGTTTTGTGAGGCCTTATCCTATCCCTTTAACTAAGTATTTCTTAGCGTTTTTGACAAAAACAGACAATTTTGGCGAAAACGCTAAGCTTCACGGTTTCCACTTAAATTGTAAACAGTAGTTCATGAAATACTAGAAGGGCTCTTAGGACATCATAAAACAAATATCTGACACATAGTTTTTTTTTTTATTGGGGTGGCATTAGACTGAAAATAAACAGCGTTGATTCTTGAAATTAAAAATATTTTTAAAATGTAATTTCGAAGTTATGAAATTTTATTAACTGCTATAGAATCCCTGGTTCTTATAGAATTAAGAAACAGCTTACTCATAGGTCGTTTCCTAATTCTCCAATACGTGAACTTACGAAGATTAACAGACACTACCCAGCCCCCACAAATCGGAATAATGAATCCTGCAGCAATAATCTAAGTGTCAAGCCTGCATAATGCATGGACCTTGGCCCGCATTACCATACAATGGAGGGTAAGGTCAGGGGCTTGCTACCACTCTTATCTGAGGTGTTGACAGCCAATGATGATAGTTTGTCAATGGTTGGGTAATACGGCATCGGGCTGATGGTGATTATATATAAATTATGTTAAATGTAATAAAGATTTATCTTAAAAATACTATTTGTGTCTAATGCACTTTATTTGATTAATAAAATAATTCTTCTTTGAAATTAGGAGGGAAAGACCATTTTTAGAAGTACAGAAATCTTAGAATACAATTTTGCCATTCCACTTAATTTATTCAACTTAGATTATGAACCCATAACCGGAAACTAAATATTTAATATAGCTACCAAACATTTTTCTCAAGCCACCCATACAAAATACTCTCTTACGTCATGAATATATATGCATTTCAGCAATACGTTTTATCGTCAAAAAAATAATATCTAAAAACATGCGGTTTAATATTTTTTTTACTCATGTGTTTATTTTAATAAGTTCATTTCAGAGCAAAACTGTTATGGTGGTAATTTTGTTGAGATCTAAGAAATTAAAATAAAATAAACAGGGACAAATCATACAAACTGAGTAAGCCTCACACTAAGTTGTGTTCAATATTGCAAGCGAAGCCGCGAGCGAAAACTAGTAAAAATCCACGAAGAAAAAGCCAAAAAAGCGAGCATACTTAATTGAAACGAAGCTACATGAAGTCACGATGACACATCCCCTTCATAATGAGCTAACGGAATTCCGCATACAAAAACAATGTTTCCGTGAACTGATTGCATTTACATATTATGTAAATCTGGGCTATTCGGAAATGTGTGCTAAGGGCAACCGCATTTACAAAATGTTCTAGTGTCCTAGATGTTGCCTGTAATTGATCACGTAGAAAACACATATATGTAATGGAAATTATGGTAAATTTTTAGTTATAGTAGAGCCACGCGACCCGCGAAAGTCACTTTTGCTAGTAACATGAATGGACTGACTCGTCTGGGGAAGTACCACACTCTCACAGAAAATCGACATTTGAATAGTAGCTTTACCGCTTGTACGCTTCATTCGGTGAGTGAGAGAGCCGGAAGCCAGCAACGCTCTTGTCTGTCACACCCCTGGTGTTGTATTAGTCCATGGGCAGCGGTGGTCACTTACCATCAAGTAACACGCATGTTTGTCTGCCATCCTATTTGACTTGTTTCTGATAATATTTATTTTATGGTGCACCCTTACCCTATGTTTTTCTCCGTACTCCTGACAACCTGTATGCAAAATTTCATGATGATTGCTTCAATTGGTAGGGCATGAAAGCGTAACAAACAAACACAATCACTTTCGCATTTATAGTATTAGTTGTGATTGTGATGGGATTTTGTGCTACTTGCTAAACAAACCTTGCGAACCCTCACAAAGCTGCGCCTTTTGCTAGGTACCTTTTGGTTAGGTACCTAATACAAAATCAATAAGTATTTATCCGCAAACAAACGCCGGCCAAATCGACGTAACCATTTTCTATTTTGTAAAGAAAACAAAAAACACCCTCTTTATCGGCGCCACACACTCTGACGTCACTCACCCTAATCTCGTTACTGGAAAAATGGAGGTCCTAACACTCACTCGAGATTTTGCTGCGTAAGCAGACAGTCTTGTGAGTGTGTAGGAAATATTATTAGGTAATAAAAGTCATGAAACATTGGAAGCGTCGCAAGATTTTGGTGGGCTTTAGAAAAGCTTAGCACGGATTTGTAATTTCTGAGGATTGGATCTAATTAAAGGTTCTTCGCTCTACTGCACAATATGAAATTTAAAGCGCGAGATTTTCTTACAATTTTTATTCAAAATAGCACGAAAGTAGCATCATTTTAACAAGTAATATAAAATTGCGGCATTTCCCTAAGATTGGGGCTGAGCCTCTACAAAACAGTTTTGCTTTGTTAACTTACATATAAGTTTATTTGGTACATTTTTCGTTCTTGATACATCCTGGATGGCAAACAGGCACACGGTCTACCTGATGCCTGCAACACCGGGTTTAGTCGAAGATTCAAAAATTTCATGACGATTGGTTAGTAGATAGGGCGTGAAAGCGTATCAAACAAGCAAACCTCGTGAACTCTCTCAAATCTGCGCCCTTTACTAGGTACCTTTTTGTTAAGTACCTAATCCAAAATCAATAAGTATTTATCCGCAAACAAACGCCGGCCGAATCGACGAACATTTTCTATTTTGTAAAGAAAACAAAAACACCCTCTTTATCGGCGCCACACACTCTGACGTCACTCAACCTAATCTCGTTACTGGAAAAATGGAGGTCCTAACACTCTTGGCCCCACCCTATTCCTGGTGTATATTAATGACCTCTGCTCTCTTGAGATCCCTAACTGCAAAGTAGTCTCTTATGCAGATGACACGGCTCTGTTATTTTCGGCTAAGTCCTGGAATGAAGCTTTTAACTATGCCCAGATTGGTTTCGATACAGTGTCTCACTGGTTGCGCTGTAACCTGCTAACACTCAATGTCAAAAAGACTACCTATCTTACCTTTTCTATATATACCCCTTCTGAAGATCTGAGTCGTTTTATTATAACCGCCCATTCACATACCACTGCCAATCCTGTACCCTGTAGCTGTCCTTCCTTAAATTATTCTACCAATATAAAATATTTGGGCATTACATTAGATGACAGACTTTCCTTCCATACTCACCTTAAAATAACAAGCGGTAGGGTCCGTAAGCTCATCTACGTCTTCAAGAAACTCCGCCATGTTGCCGATCCAAATGTGATTAGAATGGTCTATGTAGCATTATGTCAATCAATCATTCTATATGGTATAATGGTCTGGGGTGGGGCTGCAAAGACCCACCTTCTTGTATTAGAACGCGCACAAAGAGCCCTTCTGAAGGTCTGTCTATTCAAACCCATTTTCTTTCCCACTTCTACCCTATATGCAGAATGTAATGTGCTTACAGTACGGCAACTTTATATTCTTACCTCCGTTCTCAAGCAGCACAATGAAAAATTACCTACCCCTATCTCTTCACGGTCATCTCGCCGTCCTCCTCCTTTTGTCCTGCCACCTTTAAATACAGTTTTCACTCATCGCTTTTTTTGTTTCCAAGGCCCTTTCCTATACAATAAACTCAATCGTTCTTTAGGACTCTCCCTCTTATCTAAATTTATTTGCAAAAAGAAGGTCACCGAATTCTTACAATCTCTTAACTATTCTGAAACTGAAAGTTTAATCCTTCCCTTGGTTTAGATAACTATCATAAGAATTATTCGCTTACTCGCTTCCTATTTAGAATAATATGAGCTTAAATAACACCTCCCCCCACACACACATATACACAAACAGACACCTATCATACACACACAAACACCTCACACAGACACACACACATGCACACACACACACACACACACACACACACACACACACACACACACAACACACACACAAAACACACACATTCATCACTAATTAATTTATGCATAATTTAATTACATGATTCCGAACGAACTAGCTTAACAATTCTGTTTCTACTTAGCAAGCAACACTTTTTAATAATACAAAACTAGTTTATAGGTTGTAAGTACGAACTCACTTAGATGAGATACTTATTTTTAGTCTTATTTTTGTCTTCTTTTTTTCTGCACATGCCCCGTGTATTGTAACCATACCTTTTGTTTTAAATAAAGTCGGATTTCTTATTCGTGAGGGGAGAGGCTGGTGTACTGAGATACAGGCTCTGCTTAGTTCAGACACCAGTCTCTCACAATCTTATCATAAGTATACAATTTGTACCAAAATTTGTATTTGTGGGTATAGATATACATTGGAGAGAAAAATAAAGCACTTTTGAATTGAATTGAATTGAATTGAACACTCACTCGAGATTTTGCTGCGTAAGCAGACAGTCTTGTGAGTGTGTGGGAAATATTATTAGGTAATAAAAGTCATAAAAAATTGGAAACGTCGCAAGATTTTGGTGGAGGATTCAGAAACGCTTAGCACAGATTTGTTTTTTTTTTTGAGGATTGGATCTAATTATTATTAAATATGCTTTTATCCACAATATGAAATTCAAAGTACGAGATTTTCTTACAATTCTCATAAAATAGCACTAAAGTAGCATTATTGTAACAAGTAATATAAAGTTGGCATTGCCCTAAGTTTGGGACTGTGCGTATGTACGATTCTATATATACTAAACAGTTTTGATTGGTTAATTTTGTAACTCTTGTCTATCGGCATAGGATTCATTTTTCTTTCTATTGTGTTTGGTTAAAGATTCGTGAAAGCGTTAATAAGGTAGTTTATTTTCCTTCAAGACTAACGAATCATCAACGATTCTGTTCTAGTTTGAGTGGCATTAAAGTCAGTAATATGCAGTTGATGTAACAAAGATCTCGAACAAAGCAGTAAGCTCAAAACTAGTTAACCAAACTCCAAGACGAAGCCGCAAATTCACATAATCCTCGTCAAGACGGAGTTTCGAGTTCCGCATCATCCTGCGTCTGCCATCTTGCGACGTCATCCGCCATTTCGTGGAAGCATCATTTGTCTAGTGATGACGAAATATCAATAGTTTAATTATCGATGAATGTTCATAAAAAAGATCTGGTAGGTGTTAACATTAATAACTAACCTACATGCTACGTGCGTGACGTACGTTAAACGTTGGTTCCATTCAGCTGCTATCATTTGTGACCAGTCTTTACGAATAAATATTTTTTTTGGTTCTAGACCGCTTGAAAAGTCTGTCTGACTGAATGGATTCCTACGTAAGTAAGACCGAAAAAAATAAATTACTCTGGTGTTTGATTGTTAAGCTTCTAAAGATTTTGCCCATTCTTTGAGTGGGAAAGTTTTAAAATATAGTTTACAAAGTTGTTGTGATTGTGTAAAGAAAAAGAGGTTTACATCCCACAAGAAACTGACGGTTTGCCCTGTGATTGTTAATGTGACTGTGGGATTTCAGTTATCTTTTGTAATACTTGTGTGTCTAGTACTAAAATGGATCTGCTGCCAAACCATGAAAAAGAAGGTACCACTGCTCCGGCCTCTCCCACGCCGATATATAGATAACTGCAAGGGTTATTGAATCGGCCTGCCTTTCTTCATCTGAACGTTTTCCCGGCCGCATCTTTAGCTGTGATGTGCTGTAGCCCAGTGTCTTACTAAGTAATTATTTTGTTGCGAAAATGTAATACAAGTATGCTTCCTTCTAAGATATATAGGAAGATACCGATCCTACCCAAGAGGAACCCTAACTTGTCTTTAAAATTTCTAAGATAGTTGAACGATCCCAATCTATCGATATAACCTCATCACTAACCGCCAATTCAGCGTGTCATGCACGTCAGCGTGACACAAGTCATATAAATTTCAGATGTCGCAATTTGTTCAGTAGGATTTTATGGGATATTGATAGAGTTGTATGAGATTATTGATGGTTTGATTGGCGCAAAATTACTATCGCTCTTAAAATTTTTTAAACAATCGAAGTTACAAAAAATTGTAAAAAACATATGTGCAGTTAATGTGCACATAACATACTCTTTGCACATAATATTTAGAATTTTGATATTTTCTAATTGCCATAACTTCTATTCGCAGATTCAAATTCGGATGAAAGAAATAAGGCATTTATGTTAACTAATTACTTAAGTGCCCATCCATTTATATATTTAATTATCTCCAAAGTCTATCATATTCATCAGAAAATGACGTATAGTATTAGGAAAAAGTATCTCAAAATCAAACGACAGAGCCTTGTAAGCAAATTTTGCAACTATTCAATATTTTCACATTGTATTACGAGATGATTACGAGTCATTTTCTATCATTGATATGCTAAACAAGAAGCTTATCGTTGCTCATTTTAAACATAAAAAATAAGTACAAGCCTCACTTAGTACAATAGTATAGATGCGGGTGATTCATTCACCAAACTGTTCCAAGTGGGTTCCATTTAAGAGTCTCACGTAAAGGCGCAATCCCATACAAACGTAGTTTCGTTTTAGTTTTACAACAGTTAAGCCAATCTCAACCAAATTTCGTACATACGACCGACAAAATTACAGCGATTTGAAGTTTTGTATCGAAAACTTGTACTCGCTGTAATTTTGTATAGGTATTGTTTTTAAAATTGAAATCTGATTATAAACATCAATATGCCTTATCCGGTCGTATGTACGAAATTTGGTTGAGATTGGCTTAACTGTTGTAAAACTAAAACGAAACTACGTTTGTATGGGATTGCGCCTTTACGTGGGACTCTTAAGACATTCAAATTTAACTCCTGTCGTACGTGACTGCCAAATCAATGCAAAATGTGAGTACCAGCTGGTAAGTACTTAACCGCTCGTTTTGAAGTATTCATGGCCACACCATGCTAATAGCGGTCTGAGCTGAATCCAAATACAATTTGTGACGATATTGCACAAGATTACTGGCGCCATTTTGAATAAATAACGTTTAAGATATTGCTCATCTTGTAAGGAAGTCTTTTTTTAAGGTTTTTTTCGAGTGTTTAACAATAAGTAGTGCTGCATTACATTTGAAATAAATTATTTAAGAGACACTGTGTGGTGCCCGGCAGCGTAGTTGCCGTGTGGTTCCCGGCAGAGTAGAATAAGACCACTCCAAGTCTTCCCGTGGATGTCGTAGAAGGCGACTTAGGAAACTCATGCTAAGCAAAGCTTATAAACATCAAAGAGACCTCACTAACCCGTCTGGCCAGCGTGGAGAGTGTAGGTCAAATTCTCTGACTGCTCTGAAAGTACAGAGAAGGTCGTGCTCCAGCAGTGAAGACTTAAAAAGACCTGATGATGATGATGATGCTGAAACTGCTAGTTAACTAATCTAATCAGACTTATCAGAATTATAATGTATTAGTACATAAAGATTAAAATTCTAAATACAAAAATATTAATCAGCATTTATTTAAGCGTAAAAAGGATTTATTTGAAAAAACACAATGTTATCTAAACAAATGCAAAAATCTAAAATGCTATTGTAATATGAATAAGTATCTATTAAATTTAGCACGTAGCGTAGTGTATAGTTGGAGCGCAACTCTATTTGTATGAAACTTATGCATGTAAAAGATGATACCACCATGATATTAGTAAGAAGATAGCGCAGAGTAACCACCTACAATGTATGAACTAGATATGATGTAAATACCCGTCAAGTCAACTATCCGATTAAAACAACTCCATCAACCCGACACTATAATTGAGCTGGTTAATCATAATCACACATAGGTGTATGTAAGTTAAGACCATGCGTGGTCGTTGACCCCACGTCAGGTGTGTTTTGCATACAAGCACCGTGACTCATGCGGTCGTTAGACGCTTTTTAAAGCGAAATTTGCGAATTTTTTATTTAATTAACAAACTTAGGCATTTTTTGACCTGAAATTAAATCAAATATTTACTAAATAGTAAAATTTTAAATAAAAAAAATTACTTCCTATACAATTTTATCGCGTTTATTATATTATTATACACCTAACGTTTCGAATACTTTACAGTGTTCGTGGTCGTGTCTAGTGCACTAGTTAGACAAATATTAACTAGCTGTTTTGCGACTTTATCCATTTTCAGTTTTATCTCCTGGCTCCCGGGCTGACCTGTCTTATTTGTTTATAGCAAAAAAATATTTTTCGTTTTTATATAGTTCCGTGATAACTATACAAGAATAAATTAATACCACATAGACTAACATAAAATCGCTCCCATCGTTACGGTATCATAAAACGAGAACATACATATTATAACGCCACCAGCTATCCAGATCTGTTTTGCATAGCAAATTGCATGTTCCATAAATATTCCATTGATGCGGCGATCTGTATCACATGTTAACAAAGCCACGAGATTAGGGGTCAGTAGCTACACTATGGGCTGCTAATGAGTCGATTTTGGGCAAATTTTGACGATGTGCATTTGGAAAGGGAAAGAAATGATGATTACGGCAGGTATCATTTATATATAATTATGAGTAAAAGTAAACCCCTTTTTGATCATCATCGGTATATTTTTCAAGACTCTTTTTCTCTAACTCCCATGGAGGTAGCAAGTTTAAATAAATATCGCAAGAATGTCTGCAGTCCCTTTAATTGTTTCTTTAGCTGGATAAACTCAGAAACTACAGAACCGATTTCCAAAATTCTTATACACCTATCAAAGGCTACATCGGATAACATAGGCTATAATTTACGCGAAATAAGTTTTTTCTGGTCCTCAAAATATTGTCTCTTTTTTAAACCAATTGTAAGTCCGTTATCTCAATGAAATTAGACTAAATATACTCGTATGATTACATCGCGACCCTTCAAAAGCTAGTCAATTGGTGACGGGAAAAGGGGATAATCGCGTAATGAAACTTATAGTAGAATAAAGAGAGTCACATAATTGAATTCATGAAACCTGAAATAGTATACTTTTCCAAAGGCAGTCGAGTCTAAATAATATTATCGTTAATATTATGCCCGTTTTATTTTAATTGAATTAAATTAACGACATCATTCATCTTAAACCACCACTTAAACTATTTACAAATGATAATAGCATAAAACTACCTGTATGTACTTCTTTGTGTGTAATAAAAATAATCGCGTTATGTTTCGCGTTTTTTATGATATGGGACGGCAAAAGCGCGTCACCTTATGGTAATTGAATACAACGACAATATAACACTCTATTCCCAATATTTTCAGCAAATGTTTAGCTCGTTCTATCCCAATTGAATCAAACTAACGACGTCATTACAGCGCGACCCTTCAAAAACAAGTCCATTTGGTGACTGATAAATGATAATCGCGTAATGTAAGTACCATTGTTTTCCAGTTAATTGCCAATTATAGTTCGCTGACCTGGGGGGCTCGTGAAAATTGTTTTTGGGGATGTTTGTCACTTAGTTATAGTTCTTTTATTTCTGTTCTTTGGAACGGTAACTAAAAATCTGAAATTGTAGACTTATTTATTGATCTATACTCTTCCATGCTGGTTTGTTTAATGATTTAGGCATTTGTCTTCCATCTCACCTGATGGTAAGTGACGATTAAGACGAGGATGATATATCTATCCAAGACATTACCATTTATTCTACTTTTGAATGTCCCGAGACTATACTTGTCTGGCAATATAGAAGACACAAGCAGTTTATCCCATACCTTAGCTACTCGAACCAAAAAGGAACCTTTTTTTTTTTTTATTTAAACTAACGTGAGATGTTAACATTATTAATATGTAAAATACGGGTCACTCACGTATGAAGTCAGCTACAGGCCGACATGTTGACAGCTGACTTCATACGTGAGTGACCCGTATTTTACATATTAACAAAAAGGAACTGTCGAAGCGTGCTAGTAAAAAAATATAATAAAATATATCGGCTGCTTTTCTTCCCGCGCAGATCGTATAAAGCGGTCAAGGGATTGGGCGAAACTCTAAGGTATTACGTCAATAGGCGATGTGGTGAGCAACCCACTACTATTTTGATTTCGCTTTCAACCGTTTCCACCTTAACGCCCACAATGCCAAACGTGGCCTTTGGGTTTTATGACCTTGGCCCCTGTCTACCCCGCAAGGGATAAAGACGTGATAATATATATGTATGTGTGTTTGTTGTGCTCGCTTGGTCAATAAGTAATGTATTCTTATGTATACAGAGGTATTGATAACTTCATATTAATAAATAAATAAATATATACGGACATATCACACAAATTGAGCTAGCCCCACAGTAAGTTGTGAACTTGTGTCGCAGGATACTAACTCAACGATACTATATTTTATAACATATACTTATATAGATAAACATCCAAGACCCAGGTCATTCTGAAAAAGATCGTTTTCCATCATGACCTGACCGGGGATCGAACCCGGGACCCCTGTGTCGCAGGCTGGCGTGTTGACCGCTGCGCCACGGAGCTCGTCATATTCAATACTCTTTCTTATTTCAAACAACTACTTTAAAATATTTATGCGTCCTTTATTTTGCGGAAGTTACAGGAACAACTCCCGAACGTGTCCCTAAGGGAGCCCTTTCCTTTTATGAAATTGTTTCCATTGTGTGCCGACAAAGGAACGTAAACACCAAACACAGAATGGTATAATAATTACGCTGTAGTGTACAATACTGTATTTTACTGTGATAACAAAAACATAGAAAATGCAAATACTTAATTTTATTTTGACTATTTATGTCCTAAAATACTGGTTTTTAGGACATAAGTGGTTCAAATATATTTGATTTATTTCATAATAATGCAAATTTATTCGAATGTGTGTGGGTGATGAAGAAACACGGCATCTGTCTCACATTCAAGTTATTGTTTTCCGAATGTGTATACTGTTTGTTTGGTGCAATAAAGAATTTTTCATTCATTCATTCATTCATTCTTCCATTATTATGGCAATTACTTAAATTATCTGTGATAAATGTTTTATCATCAAATCATCCCCTATACTCTTTAATTAAGGAATAATATATGGGAAAAATTACACGTTAGCAGGATTTTTTCCCGTATCGGATGAGAGTTCAAAATAGCATTGTGAAAGCAAAAAACATCCCTTTAATCGAATAATTCACGAATTCTGTCTATACCTCACAAATCAAAATCTAAAAGATAATAATCAAATATAAAAGATATACTGTAATTTAAGCTGAATCCACATACATATATGAACTCTAAAAACATAACCCTCCTTTTATGGGCAGTCGTGTAAAAAGAAAAGGACCACAATACGATCTACATTCAAACCAACACGGTACAAACTTTATCATATTGCACAAGTCTTGCACTCCGAATCAGAGGTTTTAATTAAGATCCAAAGAAAATTCATTTCATTTCCCCATGCGATTTCAATATTGAAGTTCGTTCAGTTCGCTTTATCGATACTTTTATGGTGCCTTGGTTCTTTTAAGGCGTATTGGAGTTCACTAACTGACCACAGACTTGACCAGCTCGCGAAATTAGAATTAATCACTTATTGCATTCACTTACTCAATTATTTTTACTCTGAAAAATTGTGGTGGCGTGGGCCAGCCTGCGACTCGAGTGTTCCTGGGTTCGATAACTGATTAGGTCTTGATGGAAAACGATCTTTTTCAGTTTGGCCTGGGTCTTAGATGTTTATCTACATAAGTATGTAGGTTAGGTTTATTATTAAATATCTCGATACTTTGATAGTATCGTTCAGTTACTATCCTTTTCTATAACACAAGCATATATTATTAGGGCTAGTTAAATTTTTGTGATTTGTCCATATATATTTATTTCATACAGGGGCTAAAACATAGTTAAATAATGTCTACAATAATATTCTATTTTTAGGTTCACCAACTAATAACTCGCCTTTCGTATGGTCAGATGTGGTTAGTTAGCGAATAACCCAACATCGGAATCGATTGCAATGAATCGAGCTAACTGAATGCGGTTTCCGCCCATACATATAAATAAAACCATGGTTCCGTAATCCATAAAGCAATATGGTTTATGAGGGTTTCATATACCCTATTACATGACGGTGAATATTGAATGTTAGTGGCAACGTTTATTAGTACAATTCGTTCGTTCGCTTAAATCATTTATATTATATATTGAGAAAACACTGCCCCATACTTAAAAGGGCGACTTAGCTCGTCAACATAAACAACTGTTACTACTATTACTATGCCTAACTTATGTACTATCATCATCATCATCAGGTCTTTATTAGTCTCCACTGCAGGAGCGCGACCCTCTCTGTACTGCCAGAGAAGTCAGAGGATTTGGCCTACACTCTCCACGCTGGCCAGACGGGTTGGAGAGGTCTCTTTGATGTTTATAAGCTTTGTTTAGCTTTAGTTTCCTAAGTCGCCTTTTACGACATCCACGGGAAGATTTGGAGTGGTCCTATTCTTCTCCTGCCGGGAACCACACGGCATATGTACTATGGGACTAATAAAATTATTATTTTTATTTAGTCCTTGATTGACGGCGAAGATGACTTGATGGCACATGATAAAAATTGGCTAATCATCGCCAAGGATAGAGAGCTGTGGCGGACTAACAGGGAGGCCTTTGCCCAGCATTGGGACACTATAGGCTAAAAAAAAGTCATGGGTATTTAAAATAAAATTTCATCGATTTAAAAAAAAATCTAGACTCCGAAATGAATATATTAGATCATTTCTAAATCTAGAAACCCGATTGAACTGTAACTGTACAACTTGTTTACTGCTCGTTTTGGTCGTCGCCAGTTTTGGTTAAAAAAAAAAAAACAACAATTAATCTTTTACAGAGCGGTCCAAAATAACATTAAATTCAGTTTCACCAAACAGCGTTGAATAATGAAGTCCGCTAATCATAATGTTCATTTACATAACAATTGTCCTACTTATTTATTATCACGCGTGGCGGTGGCACTTCCACATCACAGAACAGTAAAGTACAGAAATAATGCACGTGGACTCTAGAAAGACCTGCAAACTACTCTACATTGATTTTACAGTATGTAGTTATGAATATTACGAAAAAACAAGTTTCCTGCTACTTCGTCTGTGTTAATTATAGCCTATGTCACCTGCAGATAAATAAGCTTTCTACAGGTAAGAAAAAACATTGAAAATTGATTCAGTAGTTTCAGAAAATCAAACCTTTGTCTTCATTATTAAATGTACTAAATTAAGTGTATTATTAAAGTACATAATTATAAATCACACAATGTATAACATTTGTTTGCGCTTTGTATAAATCTTACCCCATAAATAATATTCTATTATTATTATTTTGGGTATTTCCATTCGGAATACTTAGGCTAAAATCTGGTATTTTTAGAGTCAACACCAATTTCAAACCTTTACTTGGCGTTTCCGCAAAAAATTGCCTTTTTTGACAAAAACGCAACGTAAAGCTTCACGTTCCCACTTTAAATTGTCAAACAGTAGAAGGGCTCCGTAGAACAAAATTTTAAATGATATCTATTTTTTTTATTTAAAATGGGGCCAGCACTGGTCCCCAAAAAATTCATGCTTCCTCTTAAGCTTTTCCTCTGTGACCAGTATATTTTGTGCATATGTTTAATTAGCAATTACCGCTTTATCTATTTTAGTTTTCATTCAGTCATAGTTGGTCACGCACTAAGCGATATGAATGGATACAATCAACTATCAGATTGTTATATATGCATGGACTCTCTTCCTCCTTATATTGAGGTTACTACTATCTATTTATGTTTACATCTGATGAGCAATATTTTTTTATTTTGCCTTGTTAGTGTAGTGAGAAAGACTCCGTTGCTCAGTGGTTAACACGAGGCGTCCGTCTTCGATCCCCGTTCAGCACAACGATTTGCTACCTTTTGATAACTACGTTATACTATTGCTCACGTCCGTAGGAACCGCCAACACCCTACACGTGTTCCTCGGGTGGCGCTAAACGAGCAACAAACCTGGCTGCTGTACCTGTCGATATTTACGATCTCACAGCACCACAATCGTTCACCAACATTAAAAGCACCCCAGTGCAGTGGCTACCTTGGCGAACTCCGTGGCGCAATGGTCAAAACGCCAGCCTGCGACACGGAGGTCCCGGGTTCGATCCCCGGCCAGGTCAAGATGGAAAACGATCTTTTTCAGATTGGCCTGAGTCTTGGATGTTTATATACATAAGTATATATTATAAAATATAGTATCGTTGAGTTAGTATCCCACGACACAAGTTCACAACTTACTGTGGGGCTAGCTCAATTTGTGTGATATGTCCCTATATATATATATATATTTATACCTATTCTCTGCCACATAGCCCCGCCGCATTTGAGAAGGCAGCAAGCTCTTACCAAAGAAGCGCTGAAGATTCTCTCAAACCCGGTGCTACCAGCCTTCGCACACTTTAAAAATCTTCCCGCGGTCCGCCTGAAATCCCGTAAACCGCCAAACATTACTGCCATAGAATTACTGGCCGACAAGTTCAGCGTCGAAGAAAGATGGAAACGGGAATGGGCAGATAATCCACCTAAGAATCTCGTAACTGAGATCAACCCCTCTACAAAATTACCTGGGTTCTCACTTCCTAGAAGAGTCTGGTGCCAACTAAACAGACTTAGAACAAAGTGTGGTCGAAGTCGAGCTTTCACGTACAGGTGTGGATGGAGTGAATCGCCGGCATGTGATTGCGGTGCTGCGTCGCAGGACGTCGAACATATTATTACCACCTGTCCTCTAACTAAGTATGAAGGAAAGCCATCGGACTTGTTCAGCCTTGAAAATGACGCTATTCAATGGATTCAGCAACTAACACTATCACTGTAAAATTGTAATTATTTTGAACGATTGTTAAAATTTGCCATTCGAATAAATAAATAACTACGTTATACCACATTTTGATGGTCATTTTAATATCCATTTTGGATTTTTGTTTTAAGATACATAAATACAACGTAGTTGTAAAAAGTAAGCAATTGATAACATGATGGATAACGATATTTTCGATATTATATGGTAACACCTGGCTCAAAAGACCAAAATTAGGTACCTACCTAGTAACCTCTTTAAACTTCAAAAATTAATTTTATGTCTAGGGCAACATAAAATCGTCTAATTAGACAATTTGTGTGAGTCATATGTGTTTTTCAAACCTATATGAAAAATGTATTTAAAGAGAAAAATTGCCACAATGCAATTCAATAGCGTAAAACCAGTTTAACGGGTTTATAATTCGATAAACGTATCTTTTATACCACATTCTCGTTCACTAATGCATTAATCATACCACCTCCATCCTGATCGTGCAGCCTTTCCTAACGCCAGTTTAATAGATGAGCGAGAACTGATAACATAGGACGTGTGTCCTTGTAGTCTAAGCACACATGCTACTTTTAGTATTGGCGATCGGCATTAACCGCTTTTTACAACCTAAACGTTCCCCACCACACACGCGAAAATGCCAAACGCGGTCAATGGGTTGCTTTTCGGAAGCACGACAAAAAATCAAAATAATGTCAAACATTCTCATAAAATTTCTCAAAAAAAGATATTCGGGATGCAGAAAGGGTGCTGACAGAATTTTTCCTGACGAAAAACGGATAAACTTAGCTCGCGTTTCGCACACACTCAGTTCATGAGCCTGGGACTAAGAATCGGAATTTTTATCAAATATTTGACTAACAAATATCGTAGTTTAGTTGGGCCCAACCTTGGCCAACATTTGAGCCAAGCACCGCAAACTACGGACTAGGAACTCGGTATTTACGTCCGCCGACCGACAATAAAAGGGCACTGCAAAAACGTTATGGTGACTAAAATACGCGTAGAATACGGGAACATCGACGCTCGGCTGCGGTTCGACCATAAGCTAATAGCGTTTGGTTAGGAAATTACGACGAACTCGGACTCGCTTTGTCGATAAATGAACGTATCATTGATCGACAAAAAGAGCGCTAGAGAACTAGTAGTGGGCCTAAAATAAGTGTAGCATACGGGAAAATCGGTGCATGCCTACGGTTTTTCTTTTAGTATTCAGAATCTAAGAATCGAATTATTTGTTTTTCGGCCAAGAAAATAGATTAATCTAGCTGCCTAAAGGCAAAGCTTAACGAATGCCATCAATTGGCATTGATGGCACTCGTTTAACTATGCCTGTGCCGACATGGTGGCCAAAGCCAGGTTATAAAAGTATAAAAGTTTTATATCGAAGAATTCAATCTCATTCTATATTATTATCCGAGCATGTTTCCAGTTGCATCCTAAACTGTGTGAATAAACAACATGAGCATATCTCTCATTCATACTGTTATTTTAAATTTGGTAAAATACAATGAAATCCGGAACAATACGGGATAAGTTCAAGTTTTCACAGGCATTCAAACTGGTCACTGTCTATAGGAATAACCTTTTAATGAATGTTTGATGTAGTATTTGTTTTTTGAATATAACAATAAATCTTTTTGTCATAATATTATCTTACAGGATTTGATTCTACATCAAACCAAATTTCACAACAGATATAAAATAAAGAACTCTTCTCGCCTGCGCTAAGGCCTCAGATCATCACCCGAACGAAAAAATCGACAAGAACGCGTCAATGTAGACTTTTTGGCTGCAAAATAATTCCTGTCGGCTGCAGTCTTTACTTTTATCGACACGAATAGAATCTCACTCAAATACAAATACATACTAGCATTTCCCCGCGAAATCACTTTTTTGGTAAATAATAAATTTTTCATATCAAATATCAACCCCTATTGGACCCTTTTAAGGTATGAATATTTGGAACCCTGGGCAACTCATATTAAGGGTGTCCGGCATTATTAACACAATGTGTCGAGGAGCCCGATGGTCCCGTGGGTGTGAGCTCTATGAGCGCTTACGTATGTTAAGCAACCCCTGGCGCAGTCCCTACTTGGATGGGTGACCGCAAGTGGCATGAAATATCTCGAGCTCCTCCGTGCTTCGGAAGGCACGTTAAGCCGTTGGTCCCGGCTGTCATCGTTGATGACAGTCGTTAAGTTATGTCAGATGCCTTTAGGCAGCTTGAAAAATCTGACACCAGTGGTGGCCACTTACACATTCGAAAAACAAACAAAAACAACACAATGTCCGGCCATGGTGGTATCATCTTTGACGTGTCCAGGAATTTCCATACAAACGGGAGTTGTACTCTTACTCTACATAGATGGTGCTACGTGCTGCACTTAATAGATATTCATTATTACAACTAACTAAAAAAGCATTTTCGATTATTGTATTTCATGAGAATTATATTTTAATCTTTCAAATTAATGCATATTATCTTTTTTACGCTTAAAAATGTTCTAATCAGTCTAGTTAACTAGTAGTGATCCTACTGCCATCTAACAGTGGCTTTTTAAAACTGAGTTTGCCGGAGCGTATGCCTCCAGATGAGGCATCTATTCCTGTAGAATTATAATATCTATGGTCCGGCTAAACTAACTGGCCTGCCCGGTTTTTCGTATTTGCGACTTAGCTGCCCCCCACTTGAGTCTGTCCGTCCCAGGAGCTAACTTTGATCTCACCGCAATACGTCGATCATAGATTAAAAAAAAATTCGTCTCTGACGTCGATTGATATTGAAGAACGAATGGATATTGATGAACTGATTGATTGCAAGGAAGGCTTTGATGTTGCGAATGTCAAAGATATGATATTGATAATGTTCGAGAAATATGATTCTTCCATTTTCCATGCTAAGTCACAGATAAAAGAAAAAAATATTGAAAATACTATCAAACGGTCTGAACAGTCGAGCTGGTCGAGAGAATGGACGAACATCTAAGGAATCATATTAATAGAAAGCGCGGCTAGCAAGCCATTATATTTTGAATAGGTTAACTATTTCTAAAATCTAAAAATTAGTATAGGCGCTACCATAAATAAAAACTGGGCAATTCTGACAATATTACATACTCGAATCGGTCGAATTGATTACCTCTTTTTTTGAGTTTGGTTGGAAAGCGACTAATCTCCCGTTAATAAAACAGAGAATTAAATGTCCAAATCCTTAACCATAAAATGTATATTTCAAGATTGAAGCGCAGCATTTGTTAAGGCCTGCTGATCCCTTAAAGGTATTAATGTTAAGTCCCGGATACCGATGATCCGAGTGTAATCTGTTTTGTTTTATTAGTCTGTGCTTAATTTGTTTTCGAATAGGCGGTTGAAAAATGTGACTTTGTAGCCACTTTATCACGGCTCGAAGGACCAAGCTTACGCATTGTTCATAGTAGTTGTTAATACGTAGTAACCCCGGGCGTGTTCCCTACTGGGATGGGTGACCAACAAGTTGCATTAAAATATTTCGAGCTCGTTCGTGCTTCGGAAGGCACCCGACATAAATTGAACTTTCATACCTACCACCTGGATAACTGACAATCAACCATCGTACTTTTTAAAACAAGCTTCCTGCCATGTAAGTCAGTAAAAATACTTTTTTGCACCATTATACAGACGATCGAACTGTCGATTAACTTTCTGCGGCGATATTCCCGAATCGATATAACATTAGAACCTTCAAAACACGAGTCTTTGTTTTCTTAAAAGGCAGACAATGCTCTGGTCACACCCTTGGTGTTGCAGTTTTACCATGGGCAGCAGTGATCACTTACCATCAGGTGAATAGCTTGCTCGTTTAAGGTTTTTAAAAAAGGCACGTTAAGCTGATAAAAGTTGTTAAGCTATATAAACCTTGAACAGCTTGCTAGACTAACACCAGTGTCGGCCACTTACACACATGAAAAAAGCACCTAACATCTATACTAATATTATTAACTAAAAATATTTGATTGTTGTTTTTTTGTTTGTTTGCATTGAATATGCTTCGAAACGAATGGACCGATTTTCAAAATTCTTTTACCAATACAAAGCTAATGTATCTGCGGGTGACATAAGCTATAATTTCGCGGACGAAGTCGTGGGATAATTGCTAGTAGACTAATACTTACGCAGACAAACTCACGGGCAAAAGCCAGTAATACAAGATCAAAATGCACGCACACAACACACGAACCAAATTAAAATTTTAATAAACCTTGCACGAGGAGAGGCGAGATATTCCTACCGCAAAACACACATTTTTACATCGCCGGATGAATATAAAAACATACGGGGAAAAAGGAACAAAAATTTAGGAATATTTTAATAAAAAATATTCGGTTTACAAACCCGTCTAACTCCCGTAGGATATTTCGTACCCGCACAATGTGTCTATTTTTTACTCATGTACCCATATAGTTTATTGAACAGCTACTGATATCTGTATACTACAATATGCCCCTGGTTATGCACAAGTATTATTAATTTTTCATGTGGAAGCTTTTTTGTAATGAGGAAAAGCCGTTGAACTTGCGATACCGTTATCAAAAAACCGACACCTCTGTATAATTTTTTTCATGTTTTCACTTCCATCAGCACTCCAGGAGTACCACTGTATTTTTTTTTATACGCGATCCACCTTTGTGCTGCATTGGCGAAATTTCACGTTAGGCTTTACTATACTCTCTAGACTTCGTCATACCTTTCTTTTAATTATTAAAAAACTGGCCGAATTTTCAATTCTTGTGTTTTTTAATGTCATAGGACGGCAAAAGAGCAAGCGGGTCACCTGATGGTAAGTGATCACCGCTGCCCATGGACAACTGCTACACCAGGGGTGTCACAGGAGCGTTGCCGGCCTTTTATTTTTCCTTCCCCAGAGGGGAGAGGGAGATGGGCCTCCGGCTCTCTCACTCACCGAACGAAGCATAGCAGCGGTAAAGCTACTACTCAAACGTCGATTTTCTGTGAGAGTGTGGTACTTCCCCGGACGAGCCGGCCCATTCATACTACTAGCAAAAGTGATTTTCGCCGGTAGCGAGGCTCTACCACAACTAAATGTGCGTGAAGTTCAGGCATTGCATTTGTTTTACGGATATTCTGAATTCCAATCTAATATGGTATAATATGTTCGGATACCTTGCACGACAAGGCAAATGGAGCTTGTTCATTGCCTTCAATTGAAATGGCTGTAACTGGTATGCACACTTAATTCAATGACACGGTTAAGCCGCAGAATGTCCAATAAGCGAAAAGTCCGAAGAGAGAAAAGTCTGACACGCAAAATGAGGTTGGTGTGGGGGATATATAATACCGTAAAAATATAATTTCTTCGATGTCTTAGGCAAAATTATCGTTTGTGAATATTGCCATGAGAGGAAGAATGCATTTCTGACAAAGTAGAAGTTAGCAGAAGAAAGAAGTGAGTTTTTATTGATGGGTAGTTGCGACTGGTACTAATAACAAATAGGCTCGTGGTCCCACCAACGCCTAATTCTTACGACTTTTCTGACAATTACATGATGGCTGGTAGTGTCACAAATTTGTATTTGGAATATTATGAGAAAATAAAAGCATTTTTCACGAAATAATAACTTATTTCAAATTAAAGCAATATTTTAATACTCGTCAAAACAGTGACGAGTAGAAAACAACTTTACAGCGCCCTTTCTTGTAGCATGCCTTAACTTCGTCCAATATTTTTGTATTAGATTTTTGTCGATAAGTTAGTATGATACTTTCTTTGGATCGGGTATTGTTAAAATCAGAAATTCTGTGCCTAAATACAAAAAAAATACACTTCGTTCGCGTTGCACTGAAAAAAATTAAGAAAGGGATTATTTTTCTAAGCATTTGATTTACGCATTGTCATTATGCGAATGAGACATTCTGCACCTTAATACAGAGGCAACGAGAAGAGACACTCCATTCGATTCGCTAAGAATGTTTTCAATCGATTTGCCGACTCGACTCGAGCTTTGATGTTAGAGTAATTGGTTCAGTTAGAGCCAATGTCACTGTAATTCGTTTGCAGACTTCAACGTCTATATATTTTTGGCGTCATTGGTTTATTTTAGTGTAGCTGTTGGTGCAAAAGATTAGGTGCAACTGGTCATGCCATTAAAATATTTTATTAATGCAAATGCGAGTTTTATACATATTTTTTTTTATACATACATACATACACACTATCACATCTTTATCCCTTGCGGGGTAGACAGAGCCCAAGGTCATAAAACCTACAGGCCACGTTTAGCATCGTAGTGGGCGTAAAGGTGGAAAGCGGAATCAAAATAGTGATGGGTTGCTAGCCCCATCGCCTATCAATGCAATTCCTTAGATGTTCGCCCAATCCCTTGACAGGCTTTTACAGTTAGCGTGGGAAGAAAAGCAGCTAGTATATTCTATGTTTTTTTCTTTCTTTCTTCTTTTTAAATTATGGCTTCCACCGAGATTTCAGTGATTCTGCCAATGTCCAGTATAATGAGATACTAAGTATCGGTGTTGTACGGTATGTGGCATCAAAGATGGCGTATGTTCTTTGGCAGTCTCGTGGGAGATTTTGGCGACAAATCTATACAAGTCCATTTAACAGTCTACTTTAACTATTTCACAAATTGTTGTCGAGCACGAGCATTTATAACACCAAACTACACCAATTTCATATTATAAAGTCCACTTAAATCAATTTGCAAAAATGTATAAGGCAAACGACAACTGAACCCCTTGACTTCCCACCAAAAACTCCTATGTTTTTTGTTTTCTCCCAAACCAGCATGGAAGAGTTTGTAAACATACCTATACATTCTTATTAAATTTATACTAATATTATAAAGCTGAAGAGTTTGGTTGAACGCTAATCTCAGAACTACCATCAGGTGACCCGCCTGCTCGTTTGCCGTGCCATATCATAAAAAAAAAAAAAATTGGACTGATTACAAAAATTCTTTCACCGTTTGATAGTTACGTTATCCCTAATGTCATAGGCTAGGTATGTATACCGAACGAAGCCGGGGCGAACTGCTAGTTAAGAAATAAGATAGTAGTAGATAACTAAGACGCAGTTCGAATTAGCTACTTGACTAAAAAAATTTCGTATCGCTATGTTAAGACCTGCCAAAAATAAACACAATAGTGACCGAAATACATTTCTAAACAAAAAACTCTTTCAGATATAGAAGTTTTAAAGACACATATTTTTAGACGTTAATTTTTAGACGTGAAAACGCACTGCTGAAATGCCTTCATATTTGTGACGTCACAACTTTGTATTTTGTATGGGCGGTGTGAGAACTTTGTTTGGTAGCTATACGAAATATTACGTTTGTGGTAATGGTTTCATAATAAAAGTTGCTTTAAATTTAGCGGACTACAACACAGTATAATTGTAATTAAAGATTTTCATAGTTTTAAAAATGGTCTTATTCACCCAACTTTAAAGAAGCTTTAAGAACACTTAACGAATCGATATCAAATTTAAAGTGTTCTTTATAGTGTTTTTAGATAGAAATTAGTATCATTGGAAACAAATTTTATATAATCTTAACATTAGGCAAATACCGAATTCTGGCCACATGATATGTCGAATTTCTTAATATATCAGAATAGCTCTGCTCTTATGACCTTGGGCTCTGTCTACCCCGCAAGGGATAAAGACGTGATAGTATGTATGTATCAGAATAGCAAAAAACAAACATGTGTAAATACATGTAAATATTATACCTAGATATCAATTTTTTATGCACATTAAGTACTTAGGGGTCATCCAAATCCTACGTATTCAACGAATACCCTAAGTTTGCCTGATTGCGGATGACATGAGGGACCGGGGGGTTTCCTGAGGTGATGATGAGATTGAATTAGCTCGGAAGACGTTGTGTAAACGATTAATTCCAGTTGCTAGAAGTCGAAGTATACATTAATAAACTATATATAATGAGTATATAGTAACACCCTGTTGTGTGTGTACCAATTAAATTTCTCTGATTTTAACGACTCACTCTCATAATATCTAACTGCCCATTAATCTCGTATAACTATCCGGAGCCTAATTTAAACAAGTTTAACTTATAGCAATAACAAACAACCACTGAACATTTGTCATACAACCCGTTCATTCTAACACCGTAACCATTCACTCTAAAATCGGTTTTAACTGAATAGAGATAGGGAATATAATCGTGTGAAACGCTTTTAATGGCCATTAACAACAGAAGAGGACTTCAAAGCCGCGATTATCTACAAACGTATCATAAAGCAATTTATTTTGGCCCGTGTCTCTAATTCTATGCGATGTTATTAATAAAGTCGTATTTTTATGGGGCGACATATTTTATTGGGCTATTGCTCATCTGGTTAACATGTGGCCGGGGAAGGTGTCTGAACTTGTAACACCCGACGCAAAAAGAGGGGTGTTATAAGTTTCATGTGTCTGCCTGTGGCATCGTAGCTCCCAAACGGATGAACCGATTTTCGTTCAGTTTTTTCATGTATCATAGATAATTTTATCTCGAGTGTTCGTAGCCATGTTTCATGAATATCTGTTCAGCCGTTTGAAGATCATTAGCTCTTTTCTAGTTGATGGGGGAGGGTTGAGGGGATCTGACTAACGTCCTTATGTCCGATCGATTCGAAATTTGGTACCGTGTTACTTCAACGATATTGAAAGTGTAGGGGGGTTTTTAACATTTTTAATTTAACCTTCTTTTTATTAAGAACGGGGTAAGAAATGATTACAACGTGTATCAAACTTGTGAGTAAATATCAATTTTCGGCCCACGGGAAGTTATAATTTACAGGATTTATCATTACAGGATCGATTATTTACCTAAAAGCAGTCTCAATTTATATTTAATATTTAAAGGAAAACAGAGACATTATTCATCATCATGTCGTGTGGGATCTTGGATCAAAGAAAACAAAATAAAAACTAACAAAGAATTAAGTTTATCTTTGTAGACATAGATTTTTTTTAAATCGATTTAAGAAAACACAATATCAATAAATAAAGATCAATATTTCCACTCATTTTGTCTAAACAATTAGATTTCTTTAATTAACACAAGAAGCATTAAAAAAAAGGAAGAATTAATAAAAAGTGTGAACATTTTATCTCCCAGGCATTTGTGATGAACAACTAATTTGTTCAACGAGCCGCGTCGAAAACGCACAGTCTGGCCGCAGTCCAAGTTTTTAATTTATCTGCAAGCAAATCGTTCGTAAAATTGGAAAACGTATTAAACTCACCTATGTCTAGGGGTGCGAAGCACTAACTTAACAATAAATACTTTTATACTATTGTCTATATATCATCGTCATCAGGTCTTTTTAGGGTTCCATAGTAAACAAGGAACCCTTATAGTTTCGCCATGTCTGTTTGTCTGTCTGTCTGTCCGTCTGTCTGTCCGGCCGCGGTTTTACTCAGAGACTATAAGTCCTAGATAGCTGTAATTTGGTATGGGTTTTTAAATTAATCATGTTAAGAAAGTGGTAGAAAAAAATGTTGAAAAAAAAATTTTTTTTTAGTGTAGCTACAAACAAGTAAAGTCGGGGAGTATTTTTTTTTCTCTTCTTACACATCGTGTGGGGTATTGTTAAATAGGTCTCTAAAAAATATTGTAAGGTTGAGCACACCATTTTTCGATTTAGGAATCCGTTATTGAAATATTTGGTTTTAAAGTGCAAATTTTTGTTAGAGGTAAGTGTCCCCCCCCCTCTATCTGAGGTGCGAGTGAGTGTGAACAGTTCGCAACTACGGAACCCTACACTGCGCGTGGCCCGACACGCACTTGGCCGGTTTTTTTAGTCTTCACTGCTGAAGCACGACCCTCTCTGTACTATCAGAGCCATATTATTAGCCAGAGCTGTCAGTGGATTTCGCTAATACTCTTCACACTGGCAAGACAAGTTGGATTTTCCTAAATTTATATTTTATAGCAATAAAACAAGTCTTTTTTCTTATGTTTTCCCGATTGTTACACATTTAAATAAAATTATTTTAATTTTTATCGCGTTTATTACATTATTTATACACCTAACGTTTCGAGCACTTTACAGTGTTCGTGGTCGCAGGTAGACTAAGTTGACATTTTTCAAGACACATGTGTGACATAATGTATAAACCGTATTAAAATAATTTTATTTAAATAAAACAAGTCATTATATAAACAAAAATACATAGAGTTATAACCCGTCTCTTACGGTTTCAGGTACAAAGGTGCCAAAATGCTAACGGAGTTACCATGTTGTATAGCTATAGCCACCCTTTGCAGCAGAAACGTTGTTAAATAAATAAACTTGTATATTCGTTTCAAAAACATAAATAAGGCAGGCAATGTTTAAATCTATACGGTAACCCTGCGCCAAATCAAACACAATACGGTAGTTACCTTTGTTTTTTTACGGCCGACGAAAAAACCGCATTATTTAAACTACGAATTGACATTGTTGTATTTAATGTTCCAGTCCAATTTAAACATTGCAAAGCTTTGTTTAACTTTTGTTTCCTAAGTTTCTTGTCCTAATCTCTATTAATAATAAATAATAGTACCTAGTATATCAGTTTTAAAAATAAATAGGTAATGCAGGTAATGTTTAAATCCATACGGTAACCCTGCGCCAAATCAAACACAATACGGTAGTTACCTTTGTTTTTTTACGGCCGGCGAAAAAACCGGATTATTCAAACTACGAATTAACACGGTGGTATTTAATGTTACAGTTCAATTTAAACATTGCAAAGCTATGTTTAACTTCTGTTTCCAAAGTTTCTTGTCCTAATCTCTATTAATAATAAATAATAGTATAGTATATTTGTTTTAAAAATAAATTGGTACCTACTGAATGCAGGTAATGTTTAAATCTATACGGCAACCCTGCGCCAAACCAAACACAATTACGGTGGTTACCATTGTTTTTTTACGGCCGGCGAAAAAACCGGATTATTTAAACTACGAATTAACATTGTTGTATTTAATGTTTCAGTCCAATTTAAACATAGCAAAGCTTTGTTAAACTTCTGTTTCCTAAGTTTCTTGTCCTAATCTCTATTATTAATAAATAATAGTAGTATATCCGTTTTAAAAATAAATAGTTAATGCAGGTAATGTTTAAATCCATACGGTAACCCTGCGCCAAACCAAACACAATTACGGTAGTTACCTTTGTTTTTTTACGGCCGGCAAAAAATCCGGATTATTTAAACTACGAATTAACACGGTGGTATTTAATGTTACAGTCCAATTTAAACATTGTAAAGCTTTGTTTAACTTTTGTTTCCTAAGTTTCTTGTCCTAATCTCTATTAATAATAAATAATAGTATAGTATATTTGTTTTAAAAATAAATTGGTACCTACTGAATGCAGGTAATGTTTAAATCCATACGGTAACCCTGCGCCAAACCAAACACAGTTACAGTAGTTAACTTTGTTTTTTTTTACGGGCCGGCGAAAAAACCGGATTATTTAAACTACGAATTAACACGCTTGTATTTTCAGTCCAATTGAAACATTGCATTCTCGAAACCAATTTATTGGTTCTCTGGTGAATGCATTTTGATTTCCTCTTTAGGGTTCTGTTGTAAACAAGGATCCCGAGTGGTTCCCGGCAGAGTAGGATAGGACCACTCCAAGTCTTCCCGTGGATGTCGTAGAAGGCGACATAGGAAACACGAGCTAAACAAAGCTTATAAACATCGAGGAGACCTGTCTGGCCAGCGTGGAGAGTGTAGGCCAAATCCTCTGACTACTCTGTCTAATATATGGCTCTGGTAGTACAGAGAGAGTCATGCTCCTGCAGTGGAGACTAAGAAAGACTTGATGATGATGATGGTGTAAAGAAGAAACCCTCGTAGTTTCTCCATGCCCATGATGTTAGTCTGTTCGCGGTTTAGATAAAGCTTTAATTTGGTATGTGTATAATTGACGAGCTCCGTGGCGCAGCGGTCACCACGCCTGCCTGCGACACGGATGGTCCCGGGTTCGATCCCCGGTCAGGTCAAGATGGAAAACGATCTTTTTAAGATTGACCTGGGTCTTGGATGTTTATATATATATATATATATATATATATATATATATATATATATTATATTATAAAATATAGTATCGTTGAGTTAGTATCCCATAACACAAGTCTTACATAAGAACTTACTTTGGGGCTAGCTCAATCTGTGTGATTTGTCCGTATATATTTATTTATTATTTATTATTATAATACATGGCAGGCAAAACCCTCCTATGGCGGAAAATCTTGGGGGAGGCCTATGTCCAGCAGTGGACTTCTTATGGCTGAGATGACGATGATAATACATATATTAATAACGCCGATAAAGTTGTGAAAAAATAACAAAATATATGTAATTCCTTCCATGTATGTAAAGCTTATTTTTAGAACCTTGGTCTTTTAAAATATTGTCGGTGTCTGTAAACCACAAGTGTGACTTGAGTCTGACTAAGGAATTTTTATTTTTTCTATTCGAAATTACCACAGACCGTTATATTTGTCAATGATTCCTACTTTTTACCTCCACGCGTTCCTGAGAAAAAGGGTATTGATAGACAGACAGACCGGCGAAACGAACGAAGTAATCATTATAGGTTTCCAAGTTGAGATATATAAAAAAAAAACTTCTAGAGAAAACCTTTTAAAGAAGTTTACCTAATTTACTGCCTCATTCACTAAAAGCCGTGTAATCATTACTCAATAAGCAAATACTTATTGCCCAAGAGCGGTAATCTCAATATTGTCCAAACAAGGGCGTTTACATTTGACAAGTTAACGCATACACGAAATATCAATATTGACCGATGCGTTGACCTCTAACTCTACACGTGGGGCGATTGTTCCAATTGGGAATATAATATTCAATTAATTGGTCGTTTGAAAATGGAAGAATTGAAATATTTATAGATCCTTTTTAAGTTTTGACAAGTCGTAAAATCTCGTTATATAAGCTTGAGTAGACTGATATAATGAAAAGTGGGGGAAATATGAGTAAATTATTGCCATGATTCTTTTTTTAGGGTAGCCAGAGACTATGGGCCTCCACTTGATACTATCCTTAGAAATCTTGCTTCATCTAAGGACCACTCCAAGTCTTCCCGTGAATGTCGTAGGTGACTTTGGAAACACAAGCTAAACCAAACTTACAAACATAAAAGATAACTGTCCAATCTGAGAAGCCCGATGGTCCAGTGGGTGTGAGCTCTATGAGCGCTTACGTATGTTAAGCAACCTCTGGTGCAGTCCCTACTTGGATGGGTGACCGCAAGTGGCATAAAAATATCTCGAGCTCCTCCGTGCTTCGGAAGGCACGTTAAGCCGTTGGTCCCGGCTGTAGTCGTTAAGCTATGTCAGATGCCTTAAGATGGTATACTAGCAGTGCGTTTTCCATACAAATGTATTTCTCTATTTTCTCGCTGAAAACTGCTTCTAGAGGTACAATTTTTATATACAATCTATTACTAAAATAGGTATGTCCCTATGTTTTATTTTTTTCTAAAAACCTGTTGAAAAGAAAAAAAAATGTACAAAAACAGTTATTTTTGAAAAAATAAAAAAATAGGGGCATTTCTATTTTAGTACTAGATTTTATGAAAAAAGAATTGTGGCTCTACAATCAGTTTTCAGCGAGAAAATAGAGAAATACATTTGTATGGAAACCATATTGAAAAAATACTGCTAGTATACGCTCTTAAGAGGCCTATCACATTTTGACCGCGATTTTGGCATTCAAATTCTAAGAAACTGAAAGACTTTGACAACTTAAATCTATTTAACAATGGACAATAGTTATTAGTAAAGTTCATAGCGGCTTCACTTTTTGCATTTTTATCTAATCAATTAAAATAAAGCCAAAATTCCGAAGCATGTTTTACACAAAAAGAGGGCGAGGCCCTTGTTCGTGCTCAAAACTGAACAACTGTACAGACGGAATTAAAACGAAAAAAATATTATAATATCTCTTTAATAGTGCTAAAGTTCATAGCGGAATCGGAATTTTAAAATATGTATGGAATATTTAGTAAAAAATATCCATTCAAAACCGTAAAACCACGAAATTTCTAAAACATCAACTGCAAATTTCTCCTTACTACAGTAATATTATTACATGAAATATGTACTAGAATAAACGTAAGTTCATAAGGAATTAAAATTTTGTACTTTAAAATAATAATAATTAAAGATATGACTATAAAAAACGTAATTGCAACCTCCAAATTACTATATATTTCGATGCGTCGACCGCTCAAACTCAGTACTGCGCGAGAGCTTGTCGACGGCGGACCTATGCCGAATTTTTCTTCGTCAAACGATTGAGTGCAAAGCGTATAGTGCGACTAACTAAGCCAGATACATGCCACTGAGACACATAGTATTCCAATTTATTTTTATTAAGTAAAATTGTAATTAATGATTATGACGACGAGCTCCGTGGCGCAGCGGTCAACACCACACGGCCTGTGACACGGATGGTCCCGGGTTCGCTCCGCGGTCACTCTGGTCAGATCATGATGAAAAATTATCTTTTTCAGATTGACCTAGGACTTGGATGTTTGTCTATATACATATTATGTAATTATGTATGTGTTATAAAATCTAGCTCAATCTGTGTAATTTGTCCGTATATATTTATATTTAATTATTTAGGTCAGCCAAAAAACCAATTCCTGCTAGTCAAATAATAAATATCATGTTTGTAAAAATGTCTTATTTGTTTTATTGAATTAATTTGGTCAAATACTTTTCAACTTATTTGTTATATAAATCGTCAACAGACATATGTATACGATTACGATATATTTTTTGTAAATATCTAATTTACCAATAAAGTACATTACTGCAACGGCCGGCAAAAGAGGTATTGATGGACGAACGTGTGAATGTGGGCCGAGGCGGAGCCGAGGCACACATACATGAGTCCATCAATGCCTGATTGCGGCCAAGGCATGTGTAGTACTTTTATCAAATATTGCACGGAAATTAAAAAAAAAATAGTATATAGACAAACAAATATACATATATTATCACGTGTTTACCCTTACAGGTGAGACGGACCTCAAAAGCCATGTTTAGAGTTAAGTGGATTTTAATGTAGAAAATGCAATTAAAATAGTGATGGGTTGCTAGTCGCATCACCTATTGACATATTCTTCTGCATAGGTTTTCGCCCTCTCCTTTGGCCTGCTTTTACAGACTGTACGGGAAGAGAAGCACCTGGTATATTCTATGATTTTTCTGTTATCCTAGACCATCATTAAATATTGTTGTAAATATGTCAATTAATATTCATAAAATGTTCATAAACAACAATATGTAGAAAATATCGCGCCAAAATCTTAAGTTTTTTAATTTCTTTTTTCTTACTAGCCTGGTAAAATTTTAAATTCGAATTTGTAACCTCCATACTTGAATTATTTCGCAGCAAACGCGTCGTTCCATTTTTAAATAACATGACAGATATGAATTTTCATAGTTACTTTAAAACACGACAGATATGGATTTTCTTGGGATTTTCATACATACTTTGCTGCCGTGTATTGGCCAGTACAGCAATATTGATTTATCCCAAACAAGGTTGTCAAAATAATGTGAACATTTCCAAGCATGTTTGAGAAAAATATTATACACGTCATACTCTCTTGATCTCTCATCTTCGGGTTACAGACTTATATAAGTATCGAATTTCAACTTAATCAGTTCAGTAGTTTCGTAGCAAATGGTTATGACAGGGTGACACCAACGTTACGTTTCGTTTTTACGTTTTTAGGTACTAAACCCTAAAAAAATATTCCAAAATTACACGCAGGTTGTAAATAAAATGTTGGCAAAAACTTAAAGAGCTTAAGGCGCTTAGACCAGTGAACTAGCGCTATCCCTCATTTTATTTCTTTTACTGCTGCCTCCGTGGTCCAGTGGTTAAGGCGTTCGCCTTGTTGACCCGGGGGTCGTGGTTCGATTCCTACGGGAAGCACAATTTGTTAAGTTGTTTCCAGTTTGGTTAGGACATTGCAGGCATGAATCACCTGATTGTCTGATAAGAAAGATGATTCCGTACTTCGGAAGGCACGTTAAGCCGGTGATCCCGGCTGCCATCTGGTAGTCGTTAAAGAAACCACGTCAGAGGCCGAGAGGCGGTTCCGAAGAACTCTGACACCAGGGTGTGCATGGTCGACTGACCGTGTCACCTACACGAAATGATGATATGACTGCTAACTACGTATCTACGCAAGTACTTCGTCAGTAAATGACTTGTAGTATTTTTGGTATAACTTTTTATTATTTTTCATTCAGTAAATATAAGATAGTAAATGTAAATACTAGAACTACTAATTACCGCCAAAAGCGGCCACTTTTAGCGGTAATGAGTAGATATCTCAATCTCAAATGATGATTTTGATGAAAATTTATACTAAAAATACTAAATGTACTTTACTAGTGAACACTAACATAGATTTTTTCAATGTGTTCTTATTTCAGAGTACAAGAATTTAATAACGGGTATCGCTAGTTTCGCTGATATAAGTATATTTAGCCAACAAAAATGAACGTATGTGGAAATTTCTTGTCATGATTAACAATATTACAAACTAAAAAAATCCAATATCAAAAAATTAAAGAATATGAAAAGTATCAAAATTGTGCAGTTGTAGCAACAGCATAGCGTCGTGAACTCGTGACCCCAACCGTGTGGTCGCCGTGCGTAAAAGCCTAATCTTTCAGAGCACTATTTTGTGATAAGCCTCTTAAGGCAGCTTGAAAAATCTGACACCAGTGTTGGTCACTTACACATACGAAAAACAAACAAAAAACTGTCCAATCCGTCTGGCCAGAGTGGAGTGTAGGCCAAATCCTCTGAAGACTGCTCTGGCTATATATGGCTCTGTTAGTAAGAGTAAGAGTCATACTCCTACAGTGGAGACTAAAAAAGACCTTATTATCTAAAACACTAACCAGCAGTGTGTTTCATCCAGGTACTTAAGTTAGTTCTCGCATTATCAATTATCATTCAACAAAATTAACCGACAGCCAGACATCAAACAAACTGTCACTAGTAATAAATAAGTTTGTACCGCCGCACTGAGTGCAACAAATTCGATGACTTATGTACGGCCGAGGCTAAATTGATGGCGTGTGGGCGGAAGCGGCGTTAGCGCAGACACGCTCAATGCTGATTTATGAAGCGAGAACCTAGGGCTGAGGCTCCCAAACTTTCATATTTGACTACTACTAACCGATTGTTAGTAGCTCTCGCCTGCGGCTTCGCCCGAGTTTTATAAATAACTAGCAAATTTCCCGCGTGTTCGTCCGCAAATATTATAGCCTACGTCACCCGCAGATTAATTAACTTTCTACACGTGAAATAATTTTGAAAATCGGTCCAGTAGTTTTGGAGCCAATTCAATTCAGAAAATCAAATATTCAATTCAAATAATCAAGAAATTCGATGATTTAATTACGGCCGACGCTAAATTGATGGCGTGTGGGCGGAAGCGGCGTTAGCGCAGACACGCTCAATGCTGATTTATGAAGCGAGAACCTAGGGCTGAGGCTCCCAAACTTTCATATTTGACTCCTACTTACCGATTGTTAGTAACTCTAGCCTGCAGATTTTCCCGAGTTACTACAAATAACTATCAATTTTCTCGCGCGTTCGTCCGCAAATATTATAGCCTATGTCACCCGCAGATTGCCCCCCCATAAAATGTTACAGACTAATGACATCTCATTGACTTTTTGTTTGCTAGTATGGAACCCTCCCTTGAAGCAGAACATGACTCTAGAAGTCGCTGCAAAGAATTGCTTACTTTTGTGAAAAGTACTTTTCTTAAAATTTCATTGTCATAAAATACACAATGTTTTACACATATGCAGCGTTTAACGCTCAGATGACATTTTATGGAAGTGCTTGTTGACTCTGTAAAGACCACTTTGGCAATCACTGGCTTAGGGCTTATAAGGTTTTGACATGCAGTGCGCTGCACAAACTCACTGATTCAATAACCCATCCCAACTAATATTATAATTGCGAAAGTGAGTTTGTTAATTTATTTGTTTGTTTAATACGCTTTCACGCCATATCTACAAAACCGATCATCATGAAATTTTGCATACACATAGTTTAGGGTACTGAGAAGGACGTCTATACACCATGCGGACGAAGCTGCGGGTAACAGCTAGTTCAGAATAAAATGGGTGTTTATTAAAAGTTTCATTAAGTTTGTTGATGTTCTATTTTATAAATTGATTAAACAAGGAAAAGACTACGGCCTACTTCATTATACATATTTTCACTTAAACGCCACACCTTGCAATGTTTAAAAAACATTGCAAACATTCGATTCGTTCAAGTAGCCATTACATTCTTTAAAAATCAATAAAAAATAACGATCTTCCCATACACCTTTCCAATTTATCGGCCTTGTTCACACAACTATTATCACAAGCATGTTTGCTCTTCGCAAAATGCAAACAATTTTTCTGATACGTATAGGCCGTTTCTTCATTAGCCTACCCGGCAATGGTCTGGCACCGGCAGTTATACTCGTATGTGGAGATCCGTAGAAGAACAAAGGTCAGGAGTACTTTTTAAAAGGTACTGGTAAGGTGACTTCTCAAGACAAGCGATTATCCTGTGCAAAAATCATTCGTTTTAACAGTAATGTTACACTGCAGAACATAGAAAAAACTTAGGACGGTGAAGTTGCTCACTGGAGTGCAGTGACATCGGCTATCATCTAAACTGATGGCCGATGGGACAAAAAGTCTTCATTCATGACCACGGCGTCACTCGAAAATACACATCATTGTATCTACCGTATTATGAGAATAAAAAAACATGATTCACAAAATATATCTTACTAAAAATCAAAACAATATTTAAGGCATAATATTTTAAAATGACACCGTATATTTAGTAAGTTAAAGGCTAACGCAGATTACCGCCATCTAGTATCGACTACCAAGCAACTCTCCTACGCTTTTGGCAACCTTAATTTGGTCCAATATTTTTGTATGAGGTGGGCAGTCTATTACGTTAGTATTATATTGTCTTTGGTTGTGGCAACATTAAAAAGGTTGAATTCAGCCCGCTTTGGGAAATCCTTAGGAAAGGCTGATCATAGTTGTGTAGCATTCGCTTCAGACTAAAATGGTGTTATTCATTAATATTCTTGAATAATGAATCTTGGGGTTAGATTAGCCGCTGTCATTGGATAATATTTGACAAGCAGCAACAACTGACACATTGTTACCTATTAACGACTTCCCGGATACAGTGCCTCCGTCAAATATTTCAGAAAATTGTCATTGACTATGATAGTGTCGGCCGGGTCGGCAAATGAAGAAACGGCCATACAATGGGTTCGATACCCTCTCAGTATGTAAATACGGGGTCGATGGGTTATGTGTCACGGGTTATTAGAAATGTAAGGGTTATGACAACTTTTATGCGCGGGTCGGGATATTAAAAAAATATGTCAGATAAGAATTCGTATGATAGTTGAATATGGTTGGTCGGAGAAATTGAACTTTCTGTTGTATTTTTTTGCTTTTATAAGAAGCGTATTTTTTAAGCGCGTTTTGCCTTATTTTGTCGGTTTTAGTAGATAATTATCGAATGTAAGGTTATAGGTACATGATTGTTTTTTGGATTTCATAAAATATGATTGCTGCTTTTTCTTTTTACATACATACATACTATCACGTTTGTTTCCCTTGCGGGGTAGACAGAGGCCGGGTCTGAAAAACCATGGCCACGTTTAGCATGTTGGTGGGAACGGAAACAAAATAGTGATGGGTTGCTAGCCGCATCACCTATTGACATGATTCCTGACGCCCATCCCCTCGATCAGATTTTACGATCTGATTATTTTCTTTCTAATTATTTATTTCAACACTAGCCCGAATAAATTATGTATCCCATTTAATATGGTTAGTTAGCCCCAAAGAGATAAGCCTTGTCATTAGCCTTTTATTTGATCTCTAACAATTTTGATGAAGAAATACTATGTTTAACTAATTTCAATATTTGATATTGAATAACATCAATTGTTAAAATAAAGTTTATGTAAATCATAAATTAAGACATTTGAAGGTTTTTTTTTGAAAAATTCTACAACATTCCATTGTATAAAAAAAAACGAATAAGAGAACTTATAAACTTTTTTTTGACTTGTTTCTATTATAACAGAACTATGTAATTTTTTTAAACTGCTATATGTTTTTAACAATTATAGGTCATTGTATAAAAATTTCGATAGAAAAAAGCGTTGAAAACAGATTGAACAATATTCCGATCCACAAACGATTTTCCATATTAGTTATTTCAAATCCTACCTCCGGTTATACCATGTTTTCCGCTAAGAAAATCTTCCAAAATACGCAAGAAATAAGGAAGAAATTCTTTCAAATATATATTGTTGTATGTTTTTCGTGTGGTTATCCTTGTACCTGTATTTTACGAGGGCAGCGTTACGACTCCGTTGAAAATTTCGCCGAGGGTTGCGCCCTCAACCCACGCTTACCTTCAGGCGCAAGTCACGAACTTATGGAATAAATATAATATAGGGACACATAACACCGTATGGTTCCCGGCAGAGTAGAATAGGACCACTCCAAGTCGTCCCGTGGATGTTGTAGAAGGCGACTTAGGAACCACAAGCTGAACAAAGCTTTTATACATCAAAGAGACCTCTCCAACCCGTCTGGCTAGCGTGGAGATTGTAAGTGATTCTCATTCTGCGTCTCTGGTAGTACAGAAAGAGTTATGCTCCTGCAGTGGAGACTAAAAAAGACCTGATGAAGTGAAAGAAGAAATACAGGCAGTGTGGGCCGTTCAAACTTTCGCTAAATCGCATCACAGCAAGCATGCTGTCATAACAGCCGTCCCCGGCTCCGATGCGTTACAGCCGGGGACGAAGCCAGGAAAAACGCTAAGATCATCATCCTCCTTCCATATTTCTCTATTTCCCGTCATTCAAAAGAAAAACGCTCACATGAAGAAGAAAATCCTTTGGCATTTCATCCTCACCTGGCTACTCTTGACTCCATAATGCAACTTAAAGTTGAAAGCAATCGCTCGCGTCTCGACACTTGCGCCACAAAAGGGAGTGCAAGTGCCAACAGAATGCACAGAGCATTAAACTCGCGCCCAAGCACACCTGTATTCGAGGGGCCCTTTCACAAGTCCTACACTCCGTTCAATGCGAGTGTGACGCTGTTACTGAAGTAAAAAGCTCTGATGAAGAAGAAAATCGTTTGGCATTTCATCAAAACCTGGCTACCTTCTTTGACTCTACTTAAAGGTAAAAGCAATCGCTCGCTTCTCAACACATGCGCCACAAAAGGGAGTGCAAGTGCCAACAGAATGCACAGAGCATTAAACTCGCGCCCAAGCACACCTGTATTCGAGGGGCCCTTTCACAAGTCCTACACTCCGCTCAGTGCGAGTGTGACGCTACTACCGAAGTTCGAACTCAAAAGGACCGAAATGACGTTACTGGGCACTTGTAGTTGTAGTCGCAAACTACTGGTTGAAGCAAATGTTAAACTAGCCATCGACTTGCAGAAGATAGAGAACTGAAATCCAAAATATTCATGGCGACATTATTCGGGGTGATAGAAAAACTATCAAATTCAAACCATGAAAATCGGTCCACCCACCCGTTTTCGAGTTAAAGGTGTTCGAACAAACCCGAGTCAGTTATATATATGCCTATAGATTAATAAAAATAAAAGAACCTTTTATTATTCAAAGAAATTCAGTTCTTACCGCAAATCATAAAATTTTGATAATATTATATGCGACAAAGTAGATGACAGCTGTCAACGAATTGCAAACAACGACGCACCGTAGTCGAACGGACTGTACGAATTCGATACAAATAAATATTTGAAACGTTTCGATTTGGTTGTTATGGCTACAATGGGGGCAGTCAGAGAGCGTTTCTTTTGAACTTTATAAAAGTACGATGGAGGGGGTGGAGTCAATCATATGTTTGCATAAAACATATTTGAGTCGAGTAAAGTGTTGTGTAACTGAATATTTATTATATGGTTCAATCCAGTCCTCTTCCTTTACCTTGACAATAGAATTGCAAGTGGATAGAAATCTTAATTTACAGGTTTTCGCTGGATTACAATTTAACAGAGAATGGAAATTGAGTTTTTCGTGGTAAGTAAAGGGATACAGTTAAGGTTTGCCTTAGACGATTTTGCAAATTGATTTTAATGGTGAAATTGGTGTAGTTTGCTGTAATAAATGCTCGTGCTCATAAAAAAAATGTGAAATAATTGAAGAAGACTGTTAAATGAACTCGTATAGATTTGTCAGAGCTCCCACGAGGATATCAAAGAACCTACCTTACGCTATCTTTGCTACGTGTTACAACTGTACCGTACAAGACCGATACTTTGTGGCAGAATCACTGAAATCACAGTGAAAGCCATAATATGAGCAGAAGAAGAAGAGAATAAAAATAGATAACGCAGAACCGGACTGAATAGAAAAAGTGAAGGGAGGCCTTTGCCAAGGTGGGACGCATGATGGAATAAATAAAATACAATGATACAATAATTTTTATATTCATAATTCGAACCTTGGTTCAATCAGGACTTTCTGAAGAGGCGACAGCACTGACGCATCAGGTCCGGTAAGCTGTCATCGGGCTAAAATGTGTCAACTAATTGCTGTTTGTCAAATATTATCCAGAGTTTGTGGTGGGAAGTCAAGGGGTGCAGTTGGGGTCGGTCTTGGACGATTTTGCAAATTGATTTTGGTGGACTTAATAATATGAAATTGGTAGTAGTTTGGTATAGTATTTTATAAATTAGTATAAATGCTCGTGCTCATGGAAGAATTTGTGAAATAGTCAAAGTGGACTGTTATATGGACTCGTATAGACTTGTCATCAGAAGCTCCCACGAGGCATCAAAGAACATACGCCATCTTTGATGCTACTTATTACAACTTTACCGTATAACACCGATACTTAGTATCTCAATTTACTGGACATTGGCAGAATCACTGAAATCTCGGTGGAAGCCATATTATAAAACAAAAAACAAAAACAAACAAAAATATTATCCAACAGCGGCTTATCGGACCTTATGATTCAGTGGTGCCACTCATTGTACGGTCTTTCTCCTCACAAAACACCACCATAAAAGGCTCCTAAATGTAATTCATCTACTTTCAATTACATAAGGGGACAGGTAGCAAGGAAGATCACAAAATATACATAACTTGGTATTGATTCAAATTTGAGACACTGCGTAATGCCGAAACAAATAGGGGTGGTTTTAAATTAATATCTAATTTCAGGGGTGAGCGCCCTTCTGGGGTAAGTTTAGTAAAAGACGTTTAACGATACTTTATCAATCTTGTCTGCAGGGGAGGGTAAACTATGATTTTTTAGGCTATTTTTATACCTGTCTCGCTGTAATGATGTTGAATGTTGGTTACCTGAAACAATAAATAACAATTATAAGTAAGAAACATTTATTATTTATTTAGTTCATCAATATCTTCCATGCATATACCAGCTGCTTTTCTTTCCGCGCAGACCGTAAAAGCCGGTCAAGTGATTGGGCGAAAATCTAAGGAATCATATCAATAGGAGATGCGGCTAGCAACCCATCACTATTTGGATTCCGCTTTCCACTTTTATGCCCACTCCATTGCTAAATGCAGCCTATGGGTCTTCTGACCTTGGGCTCTGTCTACCCTGCAAGGGATAAAGACGTGATAGTATGTATGTATGTAGTTAAATCAGTTTCATTACAAGTGCACGCCTCAGATTTTTATGGGCTGTAAACCCGCCATTAGATTTCAGAATATTACTAACCCTTACGTCTGGTTTGTTGCACGTTAAAGTATTAAAAAAAAGATCGTCACTTCAAAATCGATCATGCGTTTAGGCTACAGGAAGGGCACATACAAAAAACATTACCCTCCGTCTGGGCCAGTCGGGTAGAAATGATCTAAAATAACAATATGCAAAAGAATGTTTTCCACTTTAAGCCAGCAGCATCGCGCCTGTCTAGCTAACTTGGGAAATAAATCATAAACGGTACAGTAAACAAACAATCTGAATCTGGGAAACGAGTTGAAGACGATCGCTTTTTTAACACAGCCATTCTTTTGGCACAAATTATAGATAGTGACGGAAGTGACACTGCATATGCTACGAATAACAGTCATCATTATCGTCAGGTCCCTTTTAGTCTCCACTGCAGGAGCACGACCCTCTCTGTACTACACGAGTCATATTAGCTAGAGCAGTCAGAGGAATTAGCGTACACTCCCCACGCTGGCCAGACAGGTTGGAGAGGTCTCTTTGATGCTTTAAATTTTGTTTAGCTAGTGTTTCCTAAGTCGCCTTCTACGACATCCACGGGAAGATTTGGAGTGGTCCCATTGTACTCTGCCGGAAACCACAAGAACAGTGAACATACGCATTAAACATGTATGTCAAGACAACGGACCCCGGGCTTTAAGTTACGTCGGCTGAGGATGCCGGAGAAATGCTCAAATAAGAGAAAGATGTAGTCAAGGTAGCATCAATCACATGCATCAATTTAAATATATTCAATGCAATTAAACTGCTATACAACTGTTTTGTTTGGGCCTAGGACCACACCCATATATTGCCGGACAGGCTTAACCGGTACTTATTTATTTAGAACTATTTGAGAATAACATGGCATACTTTACCCAAACCGCACGCGCTTATGCTTCACGCTTGTGTTAGAATTTTTAATAAAAGTTAAATATTTATAACGCTCGACTTCCCAGGCTACGGATGGTCCATCTTCACTATTTCATTTGTAGGTTCCGCAAGGATTTATGGATTTTACCAACTATTATTAATCTACATGATCGTGAATCATAACGAACAACGTGGCAAAACTGTCCGTTGCTATAAAGTATTACGAAACATTCAAGTTATCCTTCTCCTTTATCTTTATTTTGTGTCTCTGAGTTAAAATGCGCCCTTCAGTAGCGAAATAAATTGTCCGTTTTAAAATGATTGATACTAGATGTGTTGTTTTGACAGCACAATCTGCGGAAACGAAATGACTGAATGTCACGAACATTGTTTGAAATCTTCGGTACGGAGGCCGTGTTGCTCGAAGTTTGAAATAGAATAATTGTAATAAAAGCGGAATGATAAATTTGATGCAATTTTAACATTCTTTGGGACTAGAAAAGGAAATCTGAATATTTTCTTATGGTGTCACCATTATGGCAAAACAAAACACAGAATAAAGTGTATTACAATACTCTTTCTGTAGATACGTATATTTCATCTTCATCATCGGTTCTTTTTAGTTTCCACTGCAGGACCATGACTCTCTCTGTACTACCAGAGTCATATATTAACCAGAGCAGTCAAAATAGTTGGCCTACACTCTCCGTGCTGGCCAGACGGAATACAGAGATTGATGTTAATAAACTTTGTTTAGCTTGTATTTCCTAAGTCGCCTTCTACGACATCCACGGGAAGACTTGCAGTGGTCCTATTCTACTCTGCCGGGAACCACACGGCATACGTATATTTATTGCGAGCTTATTGTGTGCAAGGTCATGTGTCAGTAGAAGTAAATCTGGTCTAGACAACATTAACAAATCAATAAATAGTTTAAAACGAACTGTCCGTCAATCCGTGCAATCGATGAAATAGCAATTACAGTTCCAATTGCATTCCTAGAGGTCCAGACAGCTGAGAAACGTTGCTGGTTGTAGAAAATTTTCTCAGTCTGTCTGTACTGGCAACTAAAGGCCTATTCACACACATGAGAGTCGTGTCCAGGCCGTGGCAAGAACGTCACCGTGTTGAGACCGTGCAATTGTGGCGGGACACAGTTAGGGGCGTCTGTGCATACACGTCAGTGATGTAACCGAGATGAAAATTGACCGAGGGCTTCCAATTATGCCTTTCTGTTACTTTATACTTTTAGTAAGGTTAGTAAGAGATTCAAAACGTAAATTCAGAAAATAGGCCCTTGCAGGCATCTTATTAAGTATTATGCATTTACAAATTATTGTTCAAAAGCTACAGACTACTAGCATTTCGGAATTGACCACTGCAGAGAAGAAATGCCGAAAGAAACTCTTTTCAACAGTATAGGTCGCCTACTCACCTGAAGGGCTTTGTATGATTAATGATTATATTATATTTCTTTCTTATTTACTTTTCTTTTTTTTCATCTGTTTTCATTTTACAATATCATTATACATTCATTATTTTTGGAACATGTTTATGTTTACGATCGAGTGAGCGAATTACAAAAACAACATAGACCATCCACCCTATCACACTAGCATTTTTTGACACCGGAGTATTTGTTATGAACGTTCACGATCACTTACGATCAGATCCATAGAAAATGTAACGATATTTTTATAGACTCCTGAATAAACACGTTCTGACCAAGGCCCGTATGTGTAAATGGACCCTAAATCTTATATCAGATATAAGAAAACTGTAACGGAAAAAGAAAATCTTGTCTAGACAAAACATTAACTAATCTATAAAAAGAGTTTAAAACGAACTGTCTGTCAATCTGTGCAATCGATGAAATAGCAATTGCACTTCCAATTGAAGACAGCTAAGAGAATTTTCTGGGTACAACTTTTCTCAACAGTCTGTTGGAAACTAAATCTTTTAACAGAAACACGAAGTCTATCTAACTGTGTAGTAACTTTTAAAGAATAAGACATTAAGGTTGGAAATGTGTGATTTATTTTGGCTACAGGTAGAATTCGAGTGTATCAACTAGTCATACAGAAACATGTCATCAAATGTCTTAATTTATTTTATAATTATTTAAACCCTATTGATCCACCCAAAAAATTTGCAAAATTATTCGCGCGTCCGAATGTAAATATGTCTGTTTCTATTGTCGCCACCTTTTTTTTTTTTTTTTTTTTTTTATGTCATAGGACGGCAAACGAGCAAGTGGGTCACCTGATGGGAAGTGATCACCGCTGCCCATGGACAACTGCAACACCAGAGGTGTCACAGGAGCGTTGCCGGCCTTTTATTTTTCTCTCCCCAGAGGGGAGAGGGAGATGGGCCTGTACCCTAAATGGCCCGACCAATTTTGAAGTGTGAGGTGTCATTAGATTCGTATTCTTCCCCGGAGTGTCAAAGGCTATACGACACGATATGTGTACGAATTGGCTGTCCAAATCCAAAGTCTCATTGGCTGTTCCACATCTTAAAAATCAATACTGTGGACGTACACCGCCAAAAACGGCAGTTGGGTCGATAAATAGTGCAACTTGTTGAATTGAATACTCAGTTATTAAAACAAATGCCTTTTTTTGATTAAAACTAACGTGAGAAAAAGACATTATTAAAATACGTAACAACGGGTTACTCACGTAAATAGTCAGCTACTGGCCGACATGTTTCAACCTCATCGTGACGACACCGTTCGCGGGTCTCAATTCACATTCGCCCTGAGGAAGACCTCCGGATGAGGTTGAAACATGTCGGCCAGTAGCTGACTATTTACGTGAGTAACCCGTTGTTACGTATTTTAAAAAATGCCTTTTATTGTTATATTTCGACGTGAATTACCATTAGATGTATTGTCTTATTTTAGCAGCCTTATTAATCCACTGCAGTACAAAGATTTCTACTAATAGCAGTCATTCGGTTTTGTGCCTTCCTTCTCCATAATTGACCAGCTCTTTGACGAAAGTCTTCTCTCCATCGAGCCACTGGCTTTCCTCGGCTTATGGCCCAGTCATGATCTCCAGTCTCCAGTCTTCAGTCTAGCATTATCTGACTCCATCTTCCATCCTCTCTACAGCTTATGTGATCTGCCATGTTTAATTTAGTGTGTGGTTTTCTTTTGGCTATATCAGCTTCTTTCGTCCGTCGTCTATTTCTGTGTTAAAAATCGTTAAAATTTTACTAAACAACGTTTGATTCTTCAAAATAAATTAAATTTAATAAATTAAACAGTTTAGATGTGTAAATATATTTCAGAAAGAGCTGTTTATAAAATGGTTAGTATACTTTTAGTTTTTATTGTACAGTTGGGTCGTAAAATTGGTCTTCCTATAAGAAGACTACCGAACGATGGTTGGAATAAATGAATAAATATTGAAGGATAGACGTTTACTTTTCCTACAAACACAAACATCGAACCCATAATTATGAAACATGAGTAGGCTGTAATAAAAAGGGAAATTTCCATAAAACCGATAATGTAACCGACATCACAAAGTGACGTGCAATTTTTCGTATCGTTCGGCCCCTAATAGGTCTTTCGATGCGTTTGGGGCACGTCAATCAGGGTTTGGAATAGAAAGATGTTCCAGAAGGACGAATCATGTCAGTTGCATCATTGTATTAGAAGACTTTGTTCTATTCGTGCTTTGGAGAGACGCTATTGCTACCTGTTCGTTAGGTTATTAGTACTTAAACAATGCCAGGTGCTTGCTTGCAAGCAAGCTTGACAAGGTTGACTACTAACAATACTAAAAAGAAAGAAAATGGGCAGAATACTCATACTACGTACTGTCGGGGGCAGAAAAACGTGACTAACTAAACCTACACTTCAAAATCTGTTTTTAGAGAGTCAGGTTTCTCTGGCCTCGACTGTACATAAATAAGGAAATGCAACGTACTTGACGATAGGGATGTACATGTAAGTTTCGTTCTAGCTTTGAAATTCTTCAAGATTTTTAATACTTCTATACGATGTAATTGTATACGTCAGTAAAACGTGCTCACACTGCAAGACGTGAGGCATCTGTAGCCATCTTTAATTTGTGATCAGGGGCCATTTCTCAGTGACAGCGGAAGTCGCTTTTAAAATGGAGTTTGATGCAAATGGGGGAATCGATGGTCGAAGGTGGGATGATGCAGTGGTTTTTAATTTTGGAGCGGATATTTCTGTCATTTTTGATGAGTTTTTGTTAGATGGAGTTTTTACAGTTCAGATTTTTAGAATTTGTATAACCGTTATCGTCGTTTACCTGAGATACAGGACTTGTCCTAGTTCAGGTATCAATCCACCATAATCATTAAGTTTTATGTTTTAGGTAATTATTTTGTTAGCATTATAAAAGAAAAATGTTTTTTTGACACATACCCTAAAATTAAGTTTTTTTTATATGTTATTCTTACTTAACTGTAATTGATTATGGTGAGCAATAAACGTTTATTATTAAACGTTTATCATCATCATCAGTTCTTTTGTAGTCTTCACTGCAGGAGCACGACTCTCTCTGAACTACCAGAGTCGTATATTAGCCAGACGTAGTCAGAGGATTTGGCCTACACTCGCTACGCTTGCCGGACGGGATGAAGAGGTCTCTGTGATGTTTGTAAGCTACGAGTATGTTTCTTAAGTCGCCTTCTACGAAATCCACGGGAAGACTTGTAGTCCTATTCTACTCTGCCGGGGAACACATGGCTACGGCATAACCGTAATGAGTAAACGCAAAATTTCAAACAGTAACAATAAATAAAATCGTCTCGCTTGTCATTACACACAACAAACTTCCAAACAATATTTAAAATCCTCAAAACGGAACCTCAAACTTAAACTAACAATGTTTCCTAACGCGATATTTTTCCTCCCCACTGCAAACAGGGGGCTGAATACCAGATCAGTTTCATACGTCAGTCGTCCGATACTTCCTGTTATATAATGAATAAGGGAAAATATTGAAAAGCACACTTTACGATCGAATTTTGACGTGAATAGGGATACACGGCAAATATTTGATGAGAAAGTGTCAAATACTAAGTGATGTTATACAATTTTTAACCGCCGACGCAAAAAATAGGGACATGGTTTTATTAACATATGTTCTGTATATAATTTCATCAGGTCTTTTTTAGTCTACACTGCAGGAGCACGATCTTTTCTGTACTACCAAAATTCTATTATAGATAATTAATAGCCAGAGCAGGCAGAGGATTTGGCCTACACTCTCCACGCTGGTCAGACGGGTTGATTTGATGTTTATAAGCTTTGTATAGCATGTGTTTCCTAAGTCGCCTTCTACGACATCCATGGGAGGACTTGGAGTGGTCCTATTTTACTCTGCCGGGAACCACACGGCACAACCTGACTCACTGGCTTGAAATTTGGTACAGGGGTTCCTTTAATTATGTAAATTAGGACTAAGAAAGGACTTTTTTAATTCAACCCCTAAGGAGGTGAAATTTTATGCGGAAATCGCTAGGTGTATAATATGAACCTTATCACATGTCTGTTTTTGAGTAGGTAGTATTTCTGCAAGTAATGACACTTTTATATATCATCAAAGAGGATTGCATTGCAAATGAAAGTCGTCAAATATTTAATATCGTTCACGTTACAGCCATAATTAAACGCAGCCACATCACAAATTACGAGTAATAAAATAAAGCGATTTAAAATTTATGGCACTATGAGATGGTACGATGGTGGCGGAATGAGGGTTGTCTGAAATGCTTACCATCAGATGGCTGTACTGAATAGTCTTTTCTTCTTTTGCTTTATATTATATGGCTATCATAAAATATAAAATATATACGGACAAATAACACAGATTGAGCTAGCCCCAAAGTAAGTTCGAGACTTGTATTATGGGATACTAACTCAACGATACTATATTTTATAATAGATACATATATAGATAAACATCCAAGACCCAGGTCAATCTGAAAAAGATCATTTTCCATCTTGACCTGACCGGGGATCGAACCCGGGACCTCCGTGTCGCAGGCAGGCGTGTTGACCGCTGCGCCACGGAGCTCGTCTTCATCATGGCTCTCCGTTGTTTTTATGTAAGTTGTATACGTATTTATGTATAGTAGGTATTTTATGTTTATTTATGTAAGTATATTTTTGTTATTATATTTAAGTATAGGCCTCCCCCAAGGATTTCCAATATGACCGGTCGGAAGCGGCCTGCATCCAGCGTCTTCCTGCGACCTTATATTATTTCCATATTGGAATCAAATCCTTGGAGGAGGCCTATGTCCAGCAGTGGACTCCTTGCGGCTGAAATGATGATGATGATTTAAGTATATTTATTGTAGGTTAGACGATTACATTTATTAGTTTATATTTTCTACCCCGCACTTTAATTTTCTTGCATTGTTTCTTTTTTTTGCAAAGGTTGCCTGGAAGAAATTGCATTGCGATAAGGCCGCCTTTTGCACAATATGTAAATAATAAAACGAAATTTATGTTAATGTTTTGTTATTATGTTGTGCAATAAAGGGTATTGTATTGTATTTTGACTTCCATCAATGAGTCTGCCAATGTCCAGTTTAAAGAGATGCAAAGTATCGGCGTTGTGCGGTATACAGTTTACAAGTAGCAGTCAAAATGGTGTAGGTCCATTGATAGCCTCGTGGGAACCTCTGGTGACAAATCTATACGAGTCCACATAACAGTCTACTTTAACTATTTCACACATTGATCATAAGCATAAGCATACGACACCAAACTACACCTGTTATAGACCTTAATGAAAACTTTAACGAAAATTGGTTTGAACCAGATATAGTCAGAAGTTTTAAATTGGTTTGAACCAGATATAGTCAGAAGTTTTCGAGATAAAAGCACATTCTCATAAGCCGTCTAATTTCAAAAAATTGTCATTCATACAAACTGTATGAAAAACAAGGTTAATTTTCGCAGGCCAAAAATTATAGTGGTATTTTGGCCAATCTAAGCTTCCTTCTACAAAAACCTTCATGGGTGAATCTGACATCCATTAGGCCAATTTTTCAAAAGAAATAAAATGGATAAGCTATTTTTAAGAATCTTGAATGCAGGTCCTAATCCTATCCCAATCCTAACTAATATTATAAATACGAAAGTGAGCTTGTTTGTTTGTTAAGCTTTCACGAAGCTTCTACAGAACCGATCATCATGAAATTTTGCATACATATTACTGAGAAGGACATAGGCTATAAATCACGCGGGCAAAGCCGCAGGTAACAGCTAATCTTGGATATACTTTAATTATTTTGCCTTACGTGTCAACCAGTCTATAATCTTGTGAAGGGATTTCGAAAGCTTCTGTCTCGTCACTACCTTAGTAACTTAATAGTTTAAAAATATTCTTAGAAAGCGAGCACCCAAATGAAAATCAGAAGGAAACGGAACCTGATCCGAACGAATCGCCGCTCACCGCGGCGAGATCAAAGGCGGCCAATTACAGTGCGTACGCGCAGCTAAACGCTCCAGTTAGAATTGCTGGGGGTGGTATAAGTGATAGGCGTATAATCCCAACTAATATTATAAATGCGAAAGTGAGTTTGTTTGTTTGTTTATTTGTTTGTTTGTTACGCTTTCACGCCGTATCTACTGTTCCGATCATCATGAAATTTGGCATACACATAGGTTAGGGTACTGAAAAGGACATAGGCTATAAATCACGCGGGCGGAGCCGCGGGTAACAGCTAGTATAATCATAATTCTAACTAATTATATAAATGCGAAAGTGAGTTTGTTTGTTTATCACGCTTTCACGCCCTATCTACTGAACCGATCATTATGCAATTTTGCATACACATAGGTTAAGGTACTGAGAAGGACATAGGCTATGTATCAAGCGGGCGAAGCCGCGGGTAACAGCTAGTAAATAATATAGAACAAAGCCGTTTGGTTCCCGGTAGAGTAGAAGGACCACTCCAAGTCTTCCCGTGGATGTCGCAGAAGGCGACTTAGGAAACACAATCTTACAAACATCGAAGAGACCTCTCCAACCCGTCTGGCCAGCGTGGATAGTGTAGACCAAACCTTCTGACTGCTCTGGCTAATATATGGCTCTGGTAGTACAGAGAGGGTTGTACTCCAGCAGTTAAGACTGAAAAAGCCCTAATGATGATGAACGCGAATAAATAAGTACACCAAAGCAGAAGAAATTATTCCTTGCCTTCTCGTTCATTGAGCTCTCATTATCTAGTACTATGCCATTTAAAATGGCATAGTATAGGACAACACCTTAACTTTATCCCGTCAAACAAACTCCTACCCTTTCCTTGCTTGAAAAACAGGTGCGATGTGCAGGAGCATTGGAACCGAGAAAGTGAAAAAGCGTGGTGAGTGTGACAAAACCCCCTCTATGATGGATATCTTTGGGGGAGGTCAATGTCCAGTAGTGGAGAATTCTTGCGGCTGACACGATAGGGCGAAAACATAAAAAAAGAATAATCAAAAATACCTGTCTCTTGTACCTTGCACCATACTTTCACTTGGAGAAATGTTGTAATAGTTGCTCAGGAATACTTTACTATTGTGAAACAGGCATTTCCGTGCTAAACACTACTACACTAGGATTATTTCGATCCAGCTCATTATATTTCAATACTTTATCTTCTATGGTAAATTTTTCACGTTTGCTTCTCTGTGTGGATGGCCGTGTGGTTTTATATCTTAAATGAGACAAAGGATAGGATAAGTTTGCCGTGTGGTTCCCGGCAGAGTAGAATAGGACCACTCCAAGTCTTCCCATGGATGTCGTAAAAGGCGACTAAGGAAACACAAGCTAAACAAAGCTTACTAACATCATAGAGACCTCTCCAACCCGTCTGGCCAGCGTGGAGAGTGTAGGCTAAATCCTCTGAATACTCAGGCTAGTATATGACTCTGATAGTACAGAGAGGGTCGTGCTCCTGCAGTGGAGACTGGAAAGACCTGATGATGATGATGATGATGATGATAGGATAAGATTTTTTACATTTTGTACAAAATCATATCATCAAGAGGTTTTGTTAAATATTGTTCAATCATTTAACATGGAATCTATCATTACAACGAAACCTAGGCTCTTTACACAACCGGAATATTAAGAGAGACAGCCTCTGTAGCGCAGTGGTTAACGCGCCAGCTTGCGACACGAGTTGTCCCGGGTTCGAGCCGGCCAGGTCATAATACGATATTTTTCTGACTGGCCAGTGTCTTAGATGTTTATTTATTTAAGCATCTAAAGGTATTGTAAAATCAAGTTTTTGAGTCAGTATCCTTCGACACAAGTTCACAAATTACTGTAGGGCTAGCTAAGTTTGTGTGGTTTGTTCCTACATATATATTTATAATTTTCATCCAATATCTAGCTACATTATGTTCTATGTTTTATCTTGTATGCTTGTTTTAGTATGGCCCACTGGAGAGCTATTCGGAGTTTTTATTGACGCTCAAGTCCTTCAGCAAAGAAGTAAGGTTGTTTGTAATGAATTATTTATAGAAACATATTTTTATTATTTTTACCTTAAGATGTAGAGTTCACTCAGTTCAATCGTATGCACATTTTTTGTATCTTGAGATCATCACCACCACCATCACCATCAGGTCCTTGTAAGTCTCCACTGCAGGAGCACGACCCTCTCTGCACTTCCCAAGCCATATATATTATATATCATACATATAGCCAGAGCTGTCAGAGGATTTGGCCTACACTCTCCACGCTGGCCAGACGGGTTGGAGAGGCTTGAGATCATATTTAACTTTATTTTACAAGTTTTTTGAACTTGTTAAGATCTCGTATGTTTGTTTGGATCTAATCTGGCAAGTCAATTTTAAAGAACTTATAGTTATCTGATTGAGCTAAAATTTTGTGTAGTTATGTAAGTCAGATTAGCATACAATAATATGATACCAAAAAGCGGGTGTGATGATGAAGTCTAAATGTGAAGATAGTAACTTCTAAAATAAATAAAATAAACCCATCGTGTTTGGGCTAAAATGAAATTATTGGAACTTGTTTGTTTCCTATTTTGTAGAACTGTTTTTAAACATCATATGTGACCTGACCATGAGTAGAAAGGCCTGCAATTGATAACGGAAAACATCAAGGTGTAACAGTTAATTCATCTAATTTAAATTATCTTACCTATCACACTATTACTATATCTTCACTATTACTATCACTACATAGAGCAAAGTTTTACTCCTCGTCTGATCGCGATAAACTCAAAAAGTACTCCATGGATTTTCATGCGGTTTTAACCAATAGATAGATTGATCCATGAGGATGGTTTATAGATATAATACATGCCCGGGCACAGCCGGGAAGGGCGAATAATACGCAATAAAACTGTACCTATATTTATCCGACCTAAACATTTCCAAAAGTTAAGTATTTTGCTTTCCAGGACACTAGCATAATTCTCCTAAGTAAACGCAATGGTTTTCAATTCATCACTCGACACCGAAAATAGTTCATGATCCCCATACTCACATACAAACACACACTGCACTCTAGGGACACTGGAAATAACTTTTATGGCGTCCCCTGTCTTTGCGTGTCGCTTTCAATTTATTGCTGCCCTGACATTTCTTTTGTCAAATGTCATATTATGAATTGAAAATGACAGAGGGATATCTGTCAACGAATTTAGATTAGAACGTAAAGTTATAAAGTCGGTAAGTATTTTTTTTGTAGGAAGTCAAGGGGTTTAGTTGTCGTTTGCCCTATACAATTTAGCAAATTGATTTAAGTAGACTGTTAAATGGACTCGTATAGATTTGTCGCCAAATCTCCCACGAGTCTGCCAAAGAACATACGCCATCTTTGATGCCACATACCGTACAACACCGATACTTAGTATCTCATTATACTGGACATTGGAAGAATCACTGAAATCTCGGTCGAAGCCATAATTAAAAAGAAGAAGAAAGAAAAGAAGTGATAAAGTCACTAAGCACGGTACGTGGAAACAAACAGTATTTTTGCCTATATTTGTCACTTTGAATCTTCGAGCAACACGGCCTCCGTACCGGACGGAGGGAGTGGGCAAAGCGACAGTTTACTATGACAATTTTTCTGGCGTTTTTTGCGGGGGGAAATGTGCACACAAGTTTAGTTCCGCACACCTACATACAAAACTTAAACTGTCACTTGATAGTAATTTTGACGTTGCCACAAAAAATGACTTATAAAAGAAACCATAATTTGTGTACAGATGAGTCACACACAACTAACACATAGACATGCATATGCCTAATTTGGCTTGTACCTTGACAGAGGGGAACGCAGCGTATGGCTACTCCCTTCCGTGTTGCTCGAAGCTTTGAATACATACCAAGGAGTGGATAGTATAGATAGTAATAGTGTAGGTATTACCGCTCGGCCCTAAAATAACCCCAAGTAAGCAAGTTTTTGAAGTGAAAACTTCCTTAGCGGCGCTGTACACTTTTTGTGATGGGGAAAAATGTTAAACTCGCGACAGGTCACGTGACCGGCAGATTCGTCAGATTGAAAATACGTAAGACGGACACGTGACCTGATCGAAAAACAACGTTAATATTCAAGTTTTCACTTCTGCTGACACTCCCGGAGTGCAAACCGTTGTTTTTTTTCCGGTTTTAAGTAGCCAACACAAGGCGTAGAGTTTTTTTTTAATAACGGACAGGAATAATTTGGTCCGGGTGCTGAAGACATCATACGTGACGCTAACTTTTATGTACAATGTATGCGGGTTAAATAGGTATGAATTTACGTGCGAAATTAACGTTCGGAAGAGTTTGAATTTCGAACAGGAGAAATTTGCATTACAATTGCATGCATTTCTAAAATTTTGTGTCCGATGAGCTTGTGTCGCGACATGTTTGCGTGCATTGGTATTTGCCTCACTTTTACGTTTCTTTGAGTCCTATCCTGATTCTTAGACCCATGTTTGTAACAAACGTGATATATTTCCCTCAGTATCACAAAACTAGAGGCAATAATATTAATAACATAATTTACGACTGATATAACCGATATAACCTAGTATTGATTAGAGTTTATGTTCAAATTTCTGATGTCAATAACGTGACCTTACCACACAGAATAGAATTAAATATAGTACTCCGATAGTCTACTCCGATAGCTTGCGAAGTCTGTGCGACTTTTACAGGATATTCTTCGAAGAGTGTGCATAAGAGCTGCACGAGCTCATACCACCTTCTCCTTTCTTCTATCGGACGAGGCGCACCGCTGAATATCATCCTTACTTGGTTAAAATTCCTAGAATCCCGACCATGCCCTTCACTTCATCTTTTATTATGCGCCCAGCTAGGGATTTGAATGCGTTGCCTGTGTCTAAATTTCTGAACGTATATAACCTAAATCTTTTTTTTTATAAGGTTTTTGCTGGCTAAGCTCGCTCCATCTTAGCCTATTTTTGCCATTTTGCCATTTTTGTCTAGGTCAATAAAAAAACCGCATTCAAATCGGTTGACCCATAGCTACGAGGACACAACTAGACACACATACTGAGTAGTCAAACTTAGAACAGTACTTTTTGCGTCGGGGGTTAAAAAACGGACAAAACCTTTTTAACTAATGTACAAAACAGAAGAACAATAATTTTAACTAATAACATAAAAGTAACTGAATGAAATATAAATTAATATTTCTCTTTTTTAAGAAAAATATATTTTGTAACAAAAACAAGCTATCATCACAAATCTAATTCACACCAAAAAAGCGATTGGCACAGACTAATACAGTTCGTGAGAAAATTATTATATTATCCAATTTCTTCGGATAAGTTTTATCGAATAATTCAATACCAAACAAGTTCTAGGTCTTACAGGGCGAAAGGACGCAGACGAATTTTGATAAACCTCGGTTTAAAAGAAAAAGTAATCCCCGACTTCCATCTGATACTTGAGATTTATTGCTCTAGTTTTATTGTCATTTGAGACCAGAGACGTATTAAACGTTGCAAAAAATTGATAGTGAATTTTTGACTTGCGAAAATAATTTGTTTAAGTCTGAGATATTTAAATGCGCAAAACAAATAGGTAATCAACTTGTAAACGATTCTTTTTGGGCAAAAATAAAGTATAGACAAAAGTAGTAAAAAATGACCACTTGTAACTGAAAACAGTAGTTTATAAAATAGTTTGAAGGGTTGTATATTATAAATGATATCTCCGTTTTCTTTCTAATGGACGGTAACACAAAACCCTAAAAAAACATGTATTGCCTCCATTCAATGCCCATTAATTAGTTATCGAAACAAAAAAAGATTACATCTGTAAAAAAAACTCAATCACATCAAAAAGGCTAACTAAACAACCTAAGTATGCGTTTGCAAAGTTGGCTGCAGACTAAACACACGCGGTTTTAATTCTGGACAAGACAAACGCATTAGCCGATGCTTCGGGGACGTTAATTTATTAACTGCCCGCCCTGGGTCCGCCCCTGTACGTATCATGTCGTATGTAAGTACTTAGAAATGTTGGACAGAAAAAAATGGAATGGAATTTAAAGTAATTTTGCTATTTTGTAAGCGAATGAAATGGGAATGTTAGAGAGGTATTTTGCCTTTTTGATTTATTATGGCTAAGTAATCTCAATAGATTTCTAATAGTCTGACTTTTTACGAAAAGAAATCTGATATAGCCAAGTGGACGTGGAGTTCTTAAACTAATTGCGTGGTTGACTGAACACTTTTACATGGGAATGTTCGAAATTCCATCCGGCTTCAAAGGAAAAGTTGTCTTTCTTTTTTTTAAATTGAAAGAATGACATTGTACTTAAAAGTACTTGCCTATTATTCTAGCAGCATTTCCACTATGAATATCAAAAAATCTTTGAACCAAAAGTTTGCAAAATTCAGCGAAATAAACAGTGTACATAGACACAGATGTTATGTACATTCCGTCAAGTTAGCGTTCAAGTCGTGCGATTTCTATTTCGGTCTTCAAGACATTGGCTTAGGACGTCCCGAGTCCGGCACTAGTCTTTATATAGCCATGGCTCGAGGTGGGCAAAACAATCCAAAACGTCGTTATGCGACGACGCTTTTTCTAAAAGTCTGCTTTTTTGAAAAGCACAAACGCTTTTATTATTATTTCCCAATCTACATCTTAACACACATTACAGAAGGGTTTTATTAGTAAAGCACGAAAATAGTTTGTTTTGTCAAAACATATAATATATAGCAGCTTGCTTGCCTTCTTTGTTACAACGCAAAGAAAGTAATTTAATGAAAACTCGCTAAAAAAGAAGAACAAAAATTTGCTTTTGAAAAGCTTATTAAAAGCACAAGCATGTAAGGTGCAGTAACATTATCGAAACTTACGGTGGATATCATTATTATAATTATTACTATCATACATTTTTATGTTGAAAACAGATTTTACTGACGTATTGTTGGTCAGAAAATGCCGAAATTTTCGGCGCATTAAGCTGGCCATAATCGGGAAGAGTGTCAAAGCCTGTAGAATAGGCTGAAACCTATATCTTCTAACCATAAATAAGAGAAATCTCCTTTTAAAATAAAAATATATTAGTCTTGATAACACCAGCTTTTTCGTTTGTGTAAAGAAGCAGACTTATAACCTTTACGTTATAACGACCAACCCTAGTCATGGCTGGCCTGAATTAGGACTGAAATAACTTAATGTGTTCAGCGGTAGTATATTATGGCTGGCTGAATTCAAAGACATTTCGAAGTGTGCTTAATAAACCATTTACATATGTATATAACTGTAAAAATATACCATGTTAGTACTGAGTGAAGATAGCACGAGTTTATTACATACATTTTATATCTATCGATAGGTAAAATATGTAATTTATTAAAGCAACAAATATACAACCAAATAAATTCGTTTAACATGTCTATTTAAATAGAATTGTCTGTAAATAGATAAATATGAAAACATGGTACGAATTCTGATGCCATGCAGTATTGTGGTATCTGAGTGTTACAATAATATTTCAATTTGGCATTGCGTTATGGTATACTGAAGCATTCTATTCATTAATGTATTCACAACTATAAACTAAACATTAATAGGTATAAAGCTCACATACAATAATGCAACATGTACATTCCTACAACTGTTATTAATTCCATCACAACCTAACCCATAGCGAGGAAACGGGGAAACCCCTTAACAACATACACATACAATTAAAACCTCGCCATTCAAAGAAACAGGTAGCTATAGGTTTACCTATGTTTACGTGTTTACCTACACGGAAACAATTTGCTGGGTAAACATCGTAATGTAAACATGGGGAATTAATTTTGAATGAACGAACAAATATGGCCGAAATTAAATGAGATGTAGAAATGAATGTAACAGTTGTGTACGATTACAATACGATGTTATTTCTTACTCGACTGGCCCATCAAGAAAAACGATAATGATTTTAAATCATTGGCATCCTTTTAAATATAGACTATACTATACCCATGATTGAAAGTAATTTAAGACTACTTTCGAGTAAATTAAAATTACACATTTTTCAAATTTAAGCAAAACTCAATAACTACCTCAAACGCTTTGAAAGAGGCTATTACTTTAGATAAAAACCAAAAATTAAAACAGACTGAATTTCCAAAAACACCGAAAAATTAATTCATTTAAACAGTATTAAATCAATCGGTCGGTGAAATTTACGCAAAACAAGTGACTTTAGACCGATACACAACTAGCGATTTAATATTGACGCAAGAAATGTTTTTACGTGTATTTGTTTTTGCATATGCTAACGAATTCGATTCCACCCTGTATATGTATGTATGAATGTAAGTATGATTGTTCCAGTCTCCTGTAGCCTAAACAGCTTGACCGATTTTGGAGTGTGAGGTGTCATTAGATTCGCATTCTTCCTCGGAGGGCCACAGGCTATATAAGTCTGAAAAAATCAATATGGTGGACGGACGAAAACTGTTCAAAACGGCAGTATTTTTAACATAATGCTACTTGTTTATGTCGGCAATTTGACGTTGTTCTTAAATTTTTGATGAACTTCGGGGATTTGCTGATTTTCTTACTAAGTACATGAATTCGTTTCCGTTCTCATGTGAGTAAGTGCAACACTGCTACTTTGTCAGTTAATAAGTTATGCATTCGAAAATTTAAATTTGCTCCACTTCACATTTAAACTTGCACTGGTTGAGTTTTCGCATGACTAAAATAAAAAATAAAACTAAAACAAAAAAACTAAAATATCTAAAAAATAAAATATTCTAGGGTAGAGAATTACCATTGCCAGCAATCCTGTCAAACGATTTCTTTCAAATTGGCCTGAGGTTTATTTAGTACATATGAAGTATCTATTACAAAATATAGCATCGTTTAGTTGATATCAAGTTTCACAACTTAATGTGGGGCTAGCTCAATCTGCGAAATTAAATAAATAAATATATACGGACAAATCACACAGATTGAGCTAGCCCCAAAGTAAGTTCGAGACTTGTGTTATGGGATGCTAACTCAACGATAGTATATTTTATAATAGATACTTATATAGATAAACATCCAAGATCCAGGCCACTCCAAGTCATCCCGTGGATCGTCGTGTGGTTCCCGGCAGAGTAGAATAGGACCACTCCAAGTCATCCCGTGGATGTCGTAAAAGGCGACTAAGGAAACACAAGCTAAACAAAGCTTATTAACATCAAAGAGACCTCTCCAACCCGTCTGGCCAGCGTGGAGAGAGTAGGCCAAGTCCTCTGGCTACTCAGGCTAGTATATGGCTCTGGTAGTACAGAGAGGGTCGTGCTCCTGCAGTGGAGACTAGAAAGACCTGATGATGATGACCAAGGTCAATCTGAAAAAGATCATTTTCCATCTTGACCTGACCGGGGATTGAACCCGGGACCTTCCATGTCGCAGGCAGGCGTGTTGACCGCTGCGCCACGGAGCTCGAATTAATTAAATGCCAAATGAATGAAAGGTTCATTTATTAAAATAATACCCGCTACACTAGCTATTGTATTTGTAGGTAATCTAGATTGTTAATGAGTAGTATCGATTCTCAAAAGCTTCGATTAAATCGCGTATGTTTAGAGTCTAGTCACGTCCACACCAGCTCGCCTTTCAGCCAGCAACAATAGAAGTCCTGTTTACAATCCGCGGACAACGTTGCTTACCATAAGTTAACGCTAACAAAGCATGTGCTGAACTACGAAGCTTCTCAAGATTGCAGCGTTCAAAAGCAATAGTGTGAGATAGATAAGGGATGAATATAATACAATCCTATCCTTACTTCCTACCTATATCCCAACTAATACTATAAATGCGAAAGTGAGTTTGTTTGTTTGTTTGTTTGTTTATTTGTTTGTTTGTTACGCTTTCACGCCGTATCTACTGAACCGATCATCATGAAATTTTGCATACAGATAGGTTAGGGTACCGAGAAGGACATAGGGTATATACCACGCGGGCGAAGCCGCGGGTAACAGCTAGTAATATTATAAAAGCCAAAGTGAGTTTTTTTTGTTTATTTGTTTCTTTGTTACGCTTTAACGCCGTATCTACTAAACCGATCATCATGAAATTTTGCATACACGTAGTTTAGGGTATTTGCATACACATAGTTTAGTGTACTGAGAGGGACATAGGCATGTCCAATCGTTGAAGGGGCAACTCAGCCCGTCAATATGAACAAGTTTTCCTTTGGGTCTAATACTAAAATTCGATTGTGAACTGGGGTCGTGAATAGTAGTTTCATCTAAACTTCTATTACTAATATTATAAAGAGGAATTATTTGATTGTTAGTTTGAATTGAATAGGCTCCAAATCTACTGTACCAATTTTAAAAATTCTTTTACCAATGGAAAGCCTATATATTTGCAGATGACATAGGCTATTTTTGGCGTTTTACGCGGACGAAGTCGCGGGAAAATTGCTAGTGTATGATAAAAAAGTAAAAAAGTGATTTTTTGAAAACACGTCATTTGCCTAAATAGATTGTTGCTAAATCGAAGCGGTAAACCCTAGTCATAGTATGTTTGTTCAATAGACTAGTTGTAATGCAATCAATTTCAAAAGCATCGATTACCCAAATCATAGGTTTGTCCAATAGACTAAGTATAGTCACGGTAATGTGGAATCGATTTCAAAAGCGTCGATTAACCATCATAGGTTTATTCAACAGACTAGATATAGTGAATCATCATCAGGTCTTTCTAGTCTCCACTGCAGGAGCACGACCCTCTCTGTACTACCAGAGCCATATACTAGCCTGAGTAGTCAGAGAATTAGGCCTACACTCTCCACGCTGGCCAGACGGGTTGGAGAGGTCTCTTTGATGTTAATAAGCTTTGTTTAGCTTGTGTTTCCTTAGTCGCCTTTTACGACATCCACGGGGTGACTTGGATTGGTGCTATTCTACTCTGCCGGGAACCACACGGCGATATATAGTGCAATCGGCATATAATAGAATCGATTGTCAAAAGCATCGATACTAGGTTTTTTCAATAGACTAGATATAGTGGAATCGATTGTCAAAAGCAGCGATTAACCAGTGTATGTTTGTCCGGTCACGTAGGCGCCGCTCGCCTTTCACAGCCTTAATGATCACATTGTTCAGATCCTAATCGCTGTTTTCAGTTACATTGTCGTTTAAAGTCTAAATAAGCTGTTTCCCAGAATAATATCTGTGTAAAGGAAAACAAATATGTACAGAAAAACTTGATACGTATTTCCTTACGTATTATTCCACATTTTTTCGTCGATAAGATCTCTGGAGTAATCGATCGAAAGTTTTTCAAAATAAACTCGAAAAATTAAAAATGCACAAATAAATTTTAAAAGTACATCCAAGATTCACTCCTTCCAAAAAATCAGGTTAAGGGTAAACAGAAAAACAAATAGTCATTATTTTCACACGTGTTTTTATGCAATCACAACACAATGCTTTTCTGATATGTATTATTTTAAATAAATTATGATATGAGAAAAAAATCCACGCGGACAGAAATCGAAACTATGTCTCATTTTTTATACGTATAAAAAAAGCAGGATCGAATACTGTATAATTTATTTGCATTTTTTACTAGGTGTCAAAAATTTTGTTTTTCTTCTGAATCGATATACTTAATCTAATATATCGGTATAATCTAATATATAATATAATTTATTAAATAACCCGTGGAAATATCAAAAATTATTTCTTTATTATTAAGTACAAAAATTATATTTTAACAAAAGTAAGATATATAGTGTAATCTGACACCTATAAAACTAGCTGGGCAATAAAGTTGCCATTATTTGCAGAAGGCAGTCGATACAACTTGGGGGATACAATGAGGCGGTATTTCCAGGAGATTTGCGTAAATACAGCTTGGTTACAGACAAAGTGATACAGATTACAGTGTTCTAGCACAAAATAAATAAAGAGCAGAACTGAATTCTAGAAAGATAAGATCTTCCTAGAAATCAGTCGGTTACTTACATATCTGCATTTACTAGGTATATTTTGTGATTCCTCTAACTTTCAAAGAAATTGTAAAATTGATTTAAGTTTTTACAAATTCTAACTTAAAAGCTTACTTAAACTTAAATAAAATAAGGAACTCATTTATTAATTTCAGTCGGTTTTTTTTTTAATGTAGAGACTTATCACACAAATTGATCCAGCCCCACAGTAAGTTGTGAACTTGTGTCGCAGGATACTGACTCAACGATACTATATTTTATAATATATACTTATATAGATAAACATCCAAGACCCAGGTCATACTGAAAAAGATCGTTCCTCTTCGCCCATTCAGTATAAATATGTTAGAGTATAGAAGGGTAACTGGTGCAATATTTCACTTTATTAGTTGGCTTTTCATGGCTAAAATAAACCGGCTTAAAAGCCGCTGGTAAATTCCTCGGTAACAGCTTTTTCTGGATGGTTACCTGCTTCTCAGTGACAATGTGTAAGCATGCTTACAGGATTATCGATCAGTAACAAAAACATTTTAAAGACGTACCAAACAAATAAATGTAATCAGGACTTATTTATGGTCCATAATTTAGAAAATAATTATTTCGTCAATACGACTGTACGTGCTTTTGTATGTTTGACTTTTTCCATGCTGGTTAGAAGCTTTTTATATAATATAACTCAAACTTAGCAGTTTATCTTGTCTAATTTTATTTTCCCTACTGAATTTTACCTGCAGCGTTGTCAATATTTTGGAATAAATACAAAACAAATATTGCAAACCTAAAATCCTATTTGCTGTAAATTTAAAATAGAAATTTACAGTAAATAGTATTTTAACACACCATCAGATTATCTTATTTATTGTCGTTATATGCTTCGGGACATTTACGAGTACCTTACTACAAATATTACCACACGTTGTTACTACTTTGTACACTGGTTCTAAACAAGACTCAGTGTGTATATTGTGTAGACATAAAGACGCAGCGTCGACACAAAGTTAACTGAATTATTATATGTCAGAAATAATACATTGTTACTAAACCGTCACAATGATTCGAAACGGTTACGGAACTGTGCGACTAGTTACTACATCTGTAGCCTCTGTATTTTACTGATCCGGCCAATCCGATCGGACGTCGATTTAACAGTTTCATTTAATATTAAAACTCGCTCGGGGCATTTTGTAAAGTTATCACGTAATTAATATCTGACATGTAGTGTCCCGATTCGATTCAGTTATCGATTCAATATATTTTTTAAAGTCTAATTGACATTACATATGGGCGCAGATTATGCTACGTGCAATTTTGTTTCCTGGTTCATTATATTTAATAGAACAATTGAAATAGTTTATGCTTCGCTCTTATAATTAGTTACGTACTTAAACTCTTTGCCCGCCAGACTTTATATCAGTTGTCGTGTCTTCAGCGTAGGGAATTTTGAATTCCCCTATATTAATCTCCATATTATTTGTTCGTACATATTGAATTGATTCAGGCGTTACTTTGCGGAAGTCGAAATTACACACACTTTCAGTTAAATTAATTTGTTTGTTGCCGACACCAATTAGTTCATGCAAAATATTGCTGGCCAGCGCGCACCCACTACAATTCGTCTGTTCATGCCCACCACCAATATTTAATGCATGGGAATTTTGCTGACGTTGCTGCATGCTGCAAGGTTCGCATGCATGAATTACTGTTGGCGGGCATGACTACCTTCCCTGTTGTTTAAAAAGTTTCAGAGACATGTGAGGTCGTTCTACATACCAATTTTTATCTCTACAAATCCATCAACTACTGGATGATCGTAATCCACTCGAAAAAATCGAGAATCGGGCAGTCACCCCATTTATCATCGAATACGTGACTCGATTAGGAATTCATTCGATTTCGCGTTATCTCCACTGTCCCGCGTCATAGCGGCCATATTGAATCGAGTTGGCTTCTTTTGAATGTCTTTTAATGTCCCCATACATATTGGATGACGCCATTGACGTCAATACGAGAATACTAGTGCAAATTTCTTTTACAGTATGAATAGGGCACTTACACACAATTTTTTCCGTTGTGCTATCTCAGAGCTCTTAAATTTAAGAATATTAGTAAAAAAAAATACCTTGCTAATCCAAACACAAGATATAAGGGTTTCAAAGTCACAATTTTCTTCTAAGCGTAAACGCCGCAGAACTTTTTTCAGCAGCTAAGTACTCGTATATGTTAAATATTGCGTTTATGGAAATGGCTTTAATGGCACAAAATTGCTAGTATATTTTAAGGACCAATGGTAATAATAAAATGGACTTTCTGAACCGATTTTTATGTGTATTATTTTCTGTATGGCTTTCATTAGTTTAATTTTTTTTCAGGCGGTTTTAGGTTAAAATCGGCAGTACGGCGGCAGCGACAGGCAGAGCGACGATAGGGGTCGCTATTATAATGATAGCAGAAACTAACTGTAACGCTGTAAATATCATTCCATACATATTATATATTTTTGTTTCAATTAGGACTCCATAACTTTTTAAAAGTTTGCGCATACGAGATCCCTTACGTAAGCATAACAGGTTTTGATTATATACATAAAGATAATAAAATTAAAACTACCGGAAGGGACATTGGGAAAATAAATTCAGCGTCTACAAAATGAAAAGCCTTTTCCGGCGTCGGTTAAAAATAGAACAAAGACCTATTCACACACGTCGACCGAAAAATATCGGCGTTTCTCTATCAAAGTTTGGAGGAATGGCAGTAATTCGGCCTTTTGTCTGCTCCTAAATGACTGGGCCTTTTGGCAGGAGTTTAACATATAGAGAGTACAGAAAGCAAGCATTACGTATTAATACTTTGTGTCTATTTTTATACTTTTGAGGTGACATTTATTATGCGAGTGACTAGCATTCAGTAATATCACATCTTCTTTTTTTTACCAGCTATTTAGGTCCCACTGCTGGGCAAAAGCCTCTCCTTCCGGGCTCCACCTAGTTCTATCCAGTGCCCTGTCTTGCCATTCCTTATGAAATGCACACAACTCGTCTTTCCATCTCATTTTTGGCTTTTCTTTTGGCTTCTTTAGACTTATTTTATAAAAAAAAACAGAAAGAATGCAAAAAGTATAAGATTAGAAACAAATATCGAATGAATGAAATGCACGAGAAAGCTTTGTCAGATAGGACTAGATATAAAATAGTAGTATATTTATAGCATAAGTTCGATTCCCGACGGGAAAAGACTTTGTGTAGTTATTCTAGTTTGGTTAGGACATTGCAGTCTAATCACCTGATTGTGATAAGAAAGATTGGGTATCCGTGCCTTGGAGGGCACGATAAGCCGTCAGTCCCGCTTACTGTCTTTGACAGTCGTCGTTACATAAGACCATGTCAAAGGCCTATAAGGCGGTTTAAAAACTCTGGCAACAGGGTTCATCGGATCATTCTTTGATTGAAGAACCCACACGATATGATGATGGTGACAGTACAGTAATATTTATTGTATGTGAAACATTATTAAGTTTTCTTTCTAAACCACAAAAAGTATCAAAAATATGCACAGGAAGCCATGCACATATACATAGCTTCCCCTTGCATTTTTTTTGAAACTTTTAAACAAATTCCAAATGTGACTAAAATCTACGAGGCTGTAAATTATTTTACTGCCTAACTTCTCATCTTAGGCACTTCAGCCGCATGTGGGCCTTGGCCTGGTCCAGTAAATCTCTCCAGCCGTTTCTGCTTGGGTTTTTACCTTCCATCTTCTGCCTAACTTGAGAGTGCAAAACTCGTTATACGAAAGCGTTATTTCTGTTCCCGCCATATTTTTCGATTTCGGCCTTTCCGGCACATTTTTGCGGCGGCGCGCAAAACAATGGAGAAAGGTCCCTGTAGATTCGTCAATTTTAAGACCTTTCATAATGAAGCGCCTTTTGGATTCCTCGTTTGAGTAGAATGTGGAATAATTGCCTGTAAAGAGGCCGTAATTATTCGATGACATGAATGCAAAAATATATGCGTTTAAAGAAGAACGTGTTTTAATAGAAATTAAAAATCAATATTATATTTAAAATTAGCAGCGCTCTCTGGCTGTGCCTGGGGATGAATTATACATATAAATCTTTCTCTTGAATCATTCTATCAACTAAAAAAAACAACATCAAAATCCGGTTCGTTCGCCGTTCGGCTTACACTTTTTTCAATTTTATACTTATGCTTATTCAAACAAATTGATAGGGTTGAAGTCGGTTTTTGTTTTTCTTAAAAATATTTTAAATTATTGAACCTGATATTTTATGTTTAACTTATATTTTTTTATGTTCGCTAGATAAATCTAATAGCGGTCGGAATGTACACTGGCTGATTAAGAATACAACAAAGAATCATCAAACTGCCATAGCTCAGGTATGGCGCCTGAAACTACTACAAACGAAATTTTACATCCGTGCACAAGTCTGTGTGTGAGTTAACTATCAGCGCCGACACCGCAGAATGAATTAAAGTACCAACTGACTGAGAACTCGAAACCTTAAGTACTACTAAGCACGGGGGAGGGGTCGGGGTCGCCATATTGCTACTTATTCTATGGCCCTATTTTCAAAATATAACGATATGATTTTTATAGGTGTTTCAAGTTTCAATGAAACCATCTTTTAAATATATAGCCATGACATATTGAACCAGATTAATCGAAAAAAAAAGATGAAAAAGGTCTACTTTCAATAAGGATACGAAATTTATAAAACAAACAATTGTATTGTCGTATTCAATGTCGCGACCTTCAGCGAAAACTCAATTAAGCTTATGAACCGTTATTTGAAACCTAATTAAACAACAATTGAGAGTAGCGAGCTTGACTTCCGGTAGCAGGTCGGCTATTTTACCGATTTTCCCTTACGACGTTGGCTAACTTCCGGTGGCCAGGAGGGGGGGCACGTGGCGCCGCGCCACTGCTCTGAGCCTCATTGGCGTCTTGACTATCGTAGCAGTCGGTTGTATTGGTAAGTGCACGCACTTAAATTTTTATTACTCATATTTTCGCTTTTCAGCTTTTTATTTTTCAGATTACTGATTTTCCCTGAAACATGTTATTATTTGAATTCAAAAATTCAATATAATAACGGATTTTTTAAAGGATTTTAACGATGCAAATCGTTCGTTACTTATGTATTGGTTATTTAACAGTCCATCTGATTAACAAACAGTACTATTTAAATGTTGAATTCTTAAGTTGTTATATTCCTATATAATTTAAAGTGACTGTGTCAGTGAATAAATTGAGAAACTATCCAGACCAAGGAATGTAGTGTTGCTATGCAGAGCATGTAAGTGATATTCAAGATTATATTAACACGTTGGCGTTGCTTATTAAGCCTTTTTGAAATTAAGGCCGTTGCCTTTATAAAGATTAACTATATGTCAAGAAAATGTGCAGCCATAGACTGCGTAATATTTTACGTTAATAAGCGATTGACAAGATTAACAATAAAACTTAATATAGATATGAATGATTATCATTTATATCACTTCATGAAACTGGTTCTTTGCTGCATAATGAATAATATAACTAGCTATTTAGCTACTCAATAAAACATTTAAGGATTAACGGAAAATCCTTTTCGATTGCGAAGATTTTTTGTTTTGTTTTCATATCACTTACCCTCAAGGAGATGAGGATATGGAGATCAATTCCGTATATTAATTTTGTTTCTAGAGGTAACTAAACATTTCATTAAGTATATTAAAAGATAGTATTCATTAAAAAGTTGAAGTGTGAACTTATCATTGAATTGCTAGTTTATTCAATTGTCGGTTACGGTGGACAATTTAGTTTATTTCTTTTTACTAATTTCTTTGTACGAACAAAATCTTTGTATGGAATAGAGAATTGATACATAAGTGAATTTTATATAATAGGGTGATACCTTGACCACCTTATCGAAATAATGCTGTTAGCTTAGCTATGCTTAACGTGCAGACTCGGGTCAAGCCCAGTCATGCTGGAACATTGGATTATTTATAAAGCTGCTGCGCAAGCTCAGCTGAACGTGCAGGCTCGGGTCAAGCCCAGTCATGCCAGCCAGAACATCGTATTGTTGATAGTGCAAATAAATAAAGCTGCTGTGCAAGCTCAGTTGAGCGTGCAGGCTCGGGTCATGCCCAGTCATGCTAAAACATTGTATTATTCATAGTGCGAATAAATAAAGCTGCTGCACAAGCTCAGCTGAACGTGCAGGCTCAGGCTCAAGCCTAGTCATGCTGCCTATTGCGTCTATTTTAATTATAGACATGCAATACATGAAGTAAAATAAAATACATTTTGGTTCTTAATATTAACTTTTATTTTGCTGAAACAAAGCTGCTACGTAAGCACACCTGAACGCTTGAGCTCAGGCCAAGCCAAGCCATGTCGCAATTTCGGATTATTTTATGAATGACGTAAATAGAACTATATCATGATGAGTAAAACTGCAGCAAAAGCTCAAATAAACTCGCCAATCGCGATGAATCAAGAGGAGTTACATTCTGGTTGTATAACAATTTTATTTAAGTGCAATTGATTAGCTGTTGCGTATGCTCAGCTTAATGCGCAGGCTCAGGGCAAGCCTAGTCATGCCATAACATTAAATATTTTTTTTTTTTTTATAATAAGTGGAGCGACATTTTGCGTCGCGAATAATGATCTCTTTAAATATATTCATGAAGTTATTAAAGTAACTACATTTTTCATGTTTATTTACTTGGGCTTTTTTATCATAAAACTAATGTGAAAGCTCAGTTTAATTCATGGGCTCGGGTCAAGCAGTATTTCCAATGCTGAAAATATTGTCAATTATGAATTTTAGAGTCGTTTGGGCTATACTTGAAGCCAAATGTGTATGATCTAGATTTGGCTCCTTATGAATAATGCTAACGTTAAATTGAACACACAGGCTCAGATCAGACCTGTTGCGGTATTAGCTAGTTATTAACTTTCACAGTAAATTGAACTGTATCCCAAAAAAATTATAAAATTAATGTTTAAGTTAGCCACTTGAATCAGTTACGAACTTAAATAAAAGCTACATCTCAAACTTTGCCGAAGAGGCGCAGTCTCTGGTTAACACATTCACTGCCGGAGTTTCACAATAAAGTGTTCTACGAAAGTACTCGTAGTTTGCACCGAACTTGTTTTTAGTTATCCTTCACCATCTCATTGATAATGAAATATTTTTATATTAATATCGTATAAAAATAATTGTCTTGATGTAAGAAAGACTTTTACCAACTTTCATTGCAAAGTCGAACCGGCCAGGCGAGTTTTTCCGATTACACTATAATGGAATGTCGCAGATATTTTTCATGTTCAAACTATGACACTAGCTATGAAAATTGACTATCGATTTTTTTTTTTATGGTCACTTTACCGTAATGTATGAATAAGTGGAATGCACGGTATGTGCTACACTAGTGTTTAATGCAAACGTATAACACATAATCATCATCAGCTTTCTACGACCACTGCATACTATAAGCCTCCTTTCTATCTTTAGAATCTAGCGTTTCCTAGCATTTTGCCTAATTTCATAATGTGCAACAATAGTAAAAAGATTAGAATATACTTCAAGTCGACAAAGAGAGTTCGTCTTTTGACCTTGCTTATTTTATTTACCGACCTCAGGCGGTGATTATAACGGTTCGTCAAATTATTTTTAATATTTTAAAGAAAACTTTAGCAGATTAGCCTCCTCGTCATATCAAAAGGCTATTTTTGGGCTTGACAGGTTAAAGATGCGCTCTTATTTCACAAGGCAAAGTCGGTTTTATGTTGTAATATTTCTTACAAGAATGTTTGGTATCAGTTTATTGAAAAATATATTTAAAAAATTCAGTTTACCATATTTTTAAAAGTTGAATAAAATTTAAAAGACATGCATGTTAAGCAATAATTCTCGGTGTTTTCTTTAGCTACTAGCTTCTTAACATCTCATCCAGGCCCTTCGCTGAGTGATGGATGATTGGTTTGTCCTGTATCGTTTGCCCGACTCCTCTCTCATGTGAGCGTTTTTCCGGTTGCATTCTCAGCTGGAGTGCTTTGGACACCCATGGCCCGGGGCCTGCAGACATACATATCTTCGATTTTCTTTTAGTCTAAATCTGTTTCAGTTTTGAGACTTTATCACGGTTTAAGGCTTACAACAGCATTTGACATTTTGTAATTTATTAATTTTTTTTTAATTAGTTTATTTATTGGACAACATAAAATATTTTATTGGACCACATATATTTGAGCAGTGAATGCAAATCTGATTGCAATCTCAGTATTTGGAGTTTATTGAATTATTTAATGTACTTAAAGAAACTACAATAAATAAAAAATTTCGTATAACAATCTTATTAAACTTGCTTTCTTTTGCTTCTTTAATTGAAACGGTTCTACTAATCTTCACTGAATAATTTATAAAGGAACTCTTAGTTGGCCTTAGTCTTACCAAAAATGGTATTAAAAGGTGTGTTTGACACTATTTATCACTTAAAATGATAATATCGCACTAACTTTTATTTTTGTTTAAACATAGGAACAATCCGAATTAGATTTTCAAATCCGAACTTTAATCCTATACTAGGATGGAAATCCAGATCATATTGCTTTAACAAGGTATATTGTTTATGTGATATTTTTTGCCTGTTTCAAAATTCGAAGTATTTGAAATACTTGATGGTTTGATTATTTTTAATATCAATAATGATAAGACTATTTATTCATCTTACTAATGAACGGTCTCCCGTTTGTGCCTCTGTAAAGTTGACTAGTACTATTCCAGCCTAGCAACAGAAAAGCAAGATATTTGTAGTCAAAATTCAATTTATTACTTTCTTAGTTTACTTACTACTTGAGGTTTAGTTTTACTTTTTCTTGTGTAAAAATAAAATGTTTGTCATTCCTCTGCATTTTATCATCTCAAAGACAATACAGTTGCGAGAGCTGTTTGTATCTACCATATAGCCTTTGTATTACAAATCTTCTGGGTATATTTTAGCCAGAAAGAAGTTGTTTTGTCCTAATTACGGCTATCATCTTGCTGAGTGCGGTGCACAAGCATATTTTACTTTATAAAGATTAAAACGGTCAAAGTTCATCTCAATTTTCCTTACTTTAAAATTACCTTTTTGGCTTTATTCTAACCAATGTACATATGTCATATATTTTGAAAATGGAACAATTTTAACAAATTATTCTATTTGTTTCCATATCTACGTAATAGGACTTGAACATGCAATTCAAATGGTTTTATACCATGGATACTGAAACTTATTGCACGTGACAACAAGACTGTATGATAAAAAGGTTATAGAAAAATAAATATTTTCCGCAAGGTAAACCTTGCAATTTGTTAAGTGAGTTTTTGAAGTTCTTTCCTCCAGGTGATTTCTTTTGTTTTTTACTATTGAAAGTAGTCCGGTTATTATTGATCTTCGATGAAAAAAGGAAAAGTACCTACGTCATATGATGGTTATTTGATGTTCTGATGCAAATCCTGTTTTACAATATTTTTATTATGAAAATAATAATGGTTCTGAATGTAATTTATACTCAATTTCGTCATTTATTTTTGGCCAGGTATAGTAAGAGTTATTCGTACTCATTACCATTTATATAATTGTAAATTTGATATTTAAGCTTTACCTATACCATCTGTGTGGTTAATGAATTTGACACTTAAACAAGTGTTTATTAATTCAGTCTTTGTTTACTTTATTATCATTCAAATAATTTTTATTTTTTATATGATAATTTTTTTTTTTTGTTTATAAAGTCCGATCTATCCTTTGGTAGAATAACGTTTTTTATTATTCTTTCTTGTAACTCAGTCTTGTCATGCATTTTATTTTCACATCTGATTTATTTAACTATTCAGTTTCACATGATATCATATCCATCATGTTATTGGCTATAACCGGTACACCAGGCGATAACAGACAATCTCTCAATTGTTGTTTAATTAGGTTTCAAATAACGGTTCATAAGCTTAATAGCAGCGTTTTACCTACCAATAAAACGCTTATTAAGCGATAACCTTATTTGAAACCTAATACACAATCACTGCCAGGTGTTTCTTATGCGAATCAATTTCGAGATCCAATGAGGCTCAGAGCAGTGGCGCGGCGCCACGTGCCCCCCCTCCTGGCCACCGGAAGTTAGCCAACGTCGTAAGGGAAAATCGGTAAAATAGCCGACCTGCTACCGGAAGTCAAGCTCGCTACTCTCAATTGTTGTTTAATTAGGTTTCAAATAAGGTTATCGCTTAATAAGCGTTTTATTGGTAGGTAAAACGCTGCTATTGTTGCGGCAAAAGGTTTTCCTCATCTTGTCACATTGTTATTCTCACGGTATAGTGCTGTGAGAAGGAAATACTTGATGATAGTAGATAGTAATTTTTCATCAATAGTATTCATTACCACATACGGGTGCAAAGTATGCACCCGTATGTGGTTGATGTTCCGCCAGCTCGCACGAAGCGCTTTTCCTCTTCGTTTATTTTGCGTACGGCTAGGGAATGGAACCTCTTGCCACCGGAGGTTTTCCCTGACACGTATAATTTGGGTCTCTTTAAGGCCATAGTGAATAGGTTTTTAATGAGCCAGCGAGCTCCACCATAGACCACATCTTCACTTAAGGTGAGATCGTGGTCAAGCGCTGGACCATCATGAATAAAAAAAAAAATCTTCGTCAGGTCGTCGACTATTCGTCAGGTCTTTTTAGTCTCCTCCGCAGGAGCACGCCCCTCTCTATACTGTACCAGAGCCATATATTAGCTAGAGCAGTCAGAGGATTTGGCCTACACTCTCCACGCTGGCCAGACGGGTTGGAGAAGTCTTTTTGATGTTTATAGACTTTGTTTACATGTGTTTTCTTAATCGCCTTTTACGACAACCACAGGACAACTCGGAGTGGTCCTATTCTTTTCTGCCGGGAACCACACGGCTGTATAGTATAAATACTAGGTACTAAGTAAATTTAAAAGTATTTTATGATATTTCTGAAACTGGAAAGTAAGTAGATCTGTTCAAATAAGTATTAGAAAGACAGATTGTTCTCATTTTTAATTCCTATTTCACCTTTGGCCTAGTAATTAACAGGATAACTAATGTGAATTACATTAGTTGATCTTTATCGAATCAAACTAAAATTAGGCTCCTAAAATTGGTACAAGGTCGTGACCGAGTCTATCTGTATATCAATATCAAAATATTTTAGGAAATTAGGTTAATCACATGTCACAGATACCAGTGGTGCATGGATGGCTGCATGCATGTCACACTGATGTCAAGCTAACTATTATTTTATTCGCTTGGTCGATATATTGGGCCGCGAATTAAATTTTGATTTAATGGACGTACTACATTTATTGGTTGGTAAAAGCGTTGTCTGTCTGTTAAACCTTTTTTAATAACCGAATTAATCGCCAAACAAAATACGATAAGCTTTTTTCCCTGTCTATACAGGATTAATAAATAATAAATGAATAAATATATAGGGACATATCACACAAATTGAGCTAGCCCCACAGTAAGTTGTGAACTTGTGTCGTAGGATACTAACTCACAATACTATATTTTATAATATATACTTATATAGATAAACATCCAAGACCCAGGTCAATATGAAAAAGATCTTTTTCCATCCTGACCTGACCGAGGATCTAACCCGGGACCCCCGTGTCGCAGGCTAGCGTGTTGACCGCTGCGCCACGGAGCTCGACATAACCAATATGAAAATTATTTACTCAATCCAATACCCTAGGTACAGAATTTATGCTTTATTATCAGCAGAAAGGTAAGTACCCTATACCTTAGGCTCAGAATTTATGCCGTACTATCAGCATAAAGGTAGTTCACATCACATCAGCCACTTCAGGCCCTTGCCTATCGACTCAGTACATCCGCAACAAAAGGGTACTTTCTAGGTACTCAGGGCATGACGTACTTAAACTACACACCTCTTGTCCGTGCTATTCGCATAGCTGTTGTGTACGTACATTTATGCATACATCAGCTATGTGAATATTTTTGAGAGAATAGGTATTATAAACATCATCTTCAGGTCTTTTTTGTAGTTTCCACTGCAAGAGCATGACCCTCTCTGTACTACCAGAGCAATATATTAGCCAGAGCAGTCAAAGGATTTGGCCTACACTCTCCACGTTGGCCAGAAACGTATTGGAGAGTTATCTGTGATGTTTACAAGCTTCCTAAGTCGCCTTCTACGACATCCTCGGGAAGACTTGTAGTGGTCCTATTCTACTCTGGTGCCCACCACGGCGGCGGTTTTTTAATTACTACTTGTTAAAAATAAAAATAAAATATAAAGTTACTCGAATGGTTTTAAAGACTAATTATCGCACAAATATTCGGATTTTCTGCAAAAGTGAAACTGTATCTGTGTCTGCATTAGCATCACTGTAAGAAAACACGCGCCCTACATCCCCGCATTACCATATCAATATATGTGGGCCAAATGACTGGACACTGCCCGACATACAGAGCAGAGATATTAGAAATAACATAACTATGTTGCCAATTCATCTTTTTTAGGGTTACCTAAAGCTGAACCGTTTAAGATTTTATAAAAAAAAATCATAATTACTATTAGATTTAGCGTTGACGGAGTCACTGTTATTAGAGTAGAAATAAAATTTAATTGAAGTCTATTAATATGTCAGTTTATGTGCTTTAATGGGTGGTCAAAATTATTTTTTAATTTTCTCGATCTGCTTTCAAAATGAACGGACTTTAGTGGCCATTACAAAAATATTTACTTTTTAATAAGTAGCCAGGTTTTCTAGATAACTAGCTTTTGCCCGCGGCTTCGCTCGCGTTAAGAAGTAGAATTGATCAAAATCCTTTCTTAGCGGATGCCTACGTCATAACATCTACCTGCATGCCAAATTTCAGCCCGATCCGTCCAGTAGTTTGGGCTGTGCGTTGATACATCACTATGTCAGTCAGTCAGTCACCTTTGAGTTATATATATTTAGATTACTAGATAGTGTTTTAGTTAAAACAATAATTTTATGAAAGAGACACACAATTAATTGTAATGTTAATCTTATTTTAGTATATTTATTTCCAAAGTTGTTTCCAAATCAGAACAAAACACTTTCCTAACATCATAATTAACTGTTGAAAGTAACTACAAACATTGGTTCATTTCAACGTCGCTTTGTTATGTGGCGCCACTTTCTGTGAACATGGTACGCCAGCTATAAATTCGAACAAACGGAACTACACTTAGCATTAGTGGAAGTCAGATTATATATCAAAGGAGAAGGGTGACAGGAAGTGCGGTAAGGCTAGGAACATATGAGAGAATTTAGAGTTTAGAAAGAAGTTTATTTACAAGTAAATATTTAGAATTGTAAATCAAATGTTTTAGGAAGATCCTTTTTATTGAACGAAAAACAAATTACGGTACAAAATCACAGACAAACAAAGGCTAGGTTCATATGAATGTACAATATAAAAGAAATATAAATAACAATGAATACGTTACATAAAAATAAAAATTTAAGCAACCCTCTACTCGAAAATCCCTTCATCATGTCAACGGCTGAACTCATTTTGATTATTTTGATAAAACATGTCTAAGAACCACCAGGCAGACCAGTTTTCAAATAAAAAAGACACAACACTATGTCAAACTTACGACAATCTTCTTTTTACATAAGGGGTTAAAAAATCTTATCATATAAATAAATATTTCTAAAAATAAAAGAAAGATACACCTTAACAATTTACTTCCAGTGTCTGTATCATGAGTCTACCAATCTCTCAACGCGTCGAGTGTGAACCTACCCTAAGTTTATTCTACGGCGAGTTAAAAACTGCCCAAAAATAGAGTTAACTGCTGGTTAACGTAAACAACGATGTTAAGTGTTTACACCTTTACTTAACTATCTGTAGTTTGTTATGATACTCTGGCTTGTGGCTGTAAATTAAGTGAGAGCAGACGTTAAGAACATTATGACAGAGCAAAGAAAGTAGTTATTTGGTTATTTGTGGCATTTTCGGTGTAAATATAAAATTTATTTATTTATGTCTGTATAGAACATTGTGAAATGTATAATTAGTGACTTTGCTCAAAGAGTATTGTGTGAAGTAGCTCCGTAGCTATGTAAGGGTGAATTGTTTGTTTTTTTTTCGTATGTGTAAGTGGCCAACACTGGTGTCAGATTTTTCAAGCTGCCTTAAGGCATCTGACATAGCTTAACGACTGCCATCAACGATGACAGCCGGGACCAACGGCTTAACGTGCCTTCCGAAGCACGGAGGAGCTCGAGATATTTTTATTCCACTTGCGGTCACCCATCCAAGTAGGGACTGCACCAGGGGTTGCTTAACATACGTAAGCGCTCATAGAGCTCACACCCACTGGACCATCGGGTGATAATGATCTTTAGCTTTAAGAGGATCGACTACCTGTAATTTACATACAAAAAGCGATAACTCTTCCATCCCCCTGAACCTTTACGAAATGAAGAAATTTTGGTGTCATTCGATTTAGCACACCTTAATCTAGGGCTAACCGTTTTTCTTTTTTATAGATTCGGTTTAGATTCATTTAAATAAATTAAAATTTCCGGGGTATCTTTTATGTAAAAAATATGGATATTTACTTAGATGCTCATAACTTTTGTAGTAAGCAATATACCTTAAATATCAAAACGTACAGCCGTACTATTCCAATTTATCAATAATGTGTAAAAAAAATATTTAAATTGCACTATGTTTAAGGGGTGGGAAGCGTTATCGCTTTATGAAAATTTACAGGTAGTCTATCTTCTTAATTAGAATATTATGACTTGAAGATTCAAGTCATAAATATTCTGTGACAACGACGTTATTTCTTGTTCTACAATAATAAGTAAATGTTTACGTACTTAGATATAAATGACTACCAGACCCCGTAGCATGGCTCCCGCGACGCCGTTTATATCGCGCGATATACTATCTACTTCTCGCTCTTCAGTATTGCGAAAAACAAGATGGCGATAGTCGATAAACGTTGTCGCGCGTGCCATGCTACGGGGGAAATGGAAAACTTGACTTACAATTGTGATTTAGTGGAATATGCAGATAGGAAAACATATCGTCAAGTTACTAAATTAAAATAAAAAATCGGTCAAGTGCGAGTCGTACTGGCGCACAAAAGATTCCGTTCCGTACCATAATCTATATTACATTAGACTTCGAACAATAACGGTCCAGTAGTTCCGGAGCCCATTGTAAAAATACAATCAAATCTGCCATCTTTCTTTATAATATTTGTATAGATTTCATAACTGAAGGGGCAGAAATGATCACTTAATTCCATGGTTAATTCTAAGTGATATTAAAAAGTATATTTCAGCACGTGTCACGATTCTGCAATAGCTATTATCAAGATTACTGGGAACAGTTTCATTTAATCGCTATCGTCACGTTTTACTTATCACCTGACGGAAAAACATGTACGAACTCTTAGTTTTATTACTATTACGTTAGAGTTCAAAATTGAGTACTTTTTGAGTTTGTCACGAATGAGTTTTAGTAGAAAACATGTTAAAACTCTTAGCTTTTATTACTATAGGGTTAAAGTTCAAAATTGAATAAGTATTTTTGCATGTGTCACGTACTATAATTTATGTTGGTCTAAATGTGCGGTTATGTTATGCAAAAATTGGAATTGTGATTTGGCTGACGTAATGAGAACATAAAAGCTAAATTTGTGGTAATTTATATTTTTTAGGTATGTAGAAATATTGACATTACGTATTTTTAAGCCTGTGAAGCTTCATGGCCCAGTGTGCATTATTAGCGATTCTGCATGTTAAGCAACCCTGTGCGCAGTCCTTATTTGGATGGGTGACCGCAAGTGGCATAAAATATCTCGAGCTCTTTCGAGACCGTTGGTTCAAGTTCATTTTTTTCCCATATGACTTAAGACTGTCTACCTATGCTTTTGAGGGTTGTTCAATCCATATGCGAAAAAGTTGGTCTACAATATGTTTATAAAGCTACTATTACAAATAACGCATGTATTTTTTTCTTTTTTTGTATTAGATACTAATTTAGGAGAAATCATTAATTACCAAACTTTTACCAATGCAAAGCTAAAATATATTGTCGTCTATATTTTACCCAAGCTAGAAAATGTTCCCGGCATGCCGCGTGGTTCCCGGCAGAGTAGAATAGGACCACTTCAAGTCATCCCGTGGATGTCGTAAAAGGCGACTAAGGAAGCACAAGCTAAACAAAGCTTATTAACATCAAAGATACCTCTCCAACCCGTCTGGCCAGCGTGGAGAGTGTAGGCCAAATCCTCTGACTACTCAGGCTAGTATATGGCTCTGGTAGTACAGAGAGCGTAGTGCTCCTGCAGTGGAGACTCATAAAAACCTGATGATGATGAGAAAATGTTCAATACTTAGTAACTATAATAGTGCAGATATTCTTTATCAATTTATGACCGTTATTAACAGAAAAGATCTGTAATTATCTTGCTCGGCCTTCATTTATCTTAGTCCCTTTAATTAGACGGATAAATATCTAAACTTTCATTTGTCAAAGCCAGTCCAGTCTAGCATTAAATCGCTTTGAGTCTAGACCACTTAGTGAGGTCCTAACAAACGTGACATGCTCACGACCTTGTCCTTATTCATAGGTACATTGCAATTAAGTATATAACTTTTATCTGTTTGTGTTGAGCTAATTAATAGATTAACAACAAGTTGGATTAAACGACATCTGCTAATTACGCAGCTTTGAAAAATTTTGATTACTAGTAGCCTTTAAAAAGAATAATAGACTTGCCATATTACGACATAAAGAAAAGAAAAAAGAAAGTGTGTATGACAATATCTTCGTAGATGGTCTCAAAACCATTGGCGTTTTTAACTTACATAAATCTTTTATTTTAGAAAACTTAGGGGAACACTTTTTCGTGAAAAAACTTCTTACGGACAGCTAATTAAAACTTAAAATTTAAGGTTATAATAAGAGTAGAATTTGATAAATAAATCGAACACTTATTTTTAAAAAACCATTAAAAAAATTAATAAGCCAAGGCCTGCATAACACCTAGTATGGAATTGGGAAAAAAAAAATATTTTCTAAGTAAATATGCAGACAAATCCGTAGACGAGTCGCTAGTATACATTTACTTAACACAAACAGCATAGCCGTGGCCTCACATCTGCTAAGCTAACAAGCTCCGCAAGGCCACATAAGAAAGGTAATTGGATACGATACACGATTGATTTTACATTGTTTTAGTTATCGTAATAACATGGCGTCATCAATATTTATTCACACACTTATAAACCCTTTGTATAATTACCTAAGGCGAACATCGCCGAAAAATCCTTTTCAGGGTCAATCTGGATAATACTGAGTATTTAACAGTTACAGTTAAACAGTTTTCCAAAGCAAATTTATGCAGCCAAATCCATGGACGAGTCGCTAGTATCAATTTACTTACTCGTAATACAAACAGTATAGCCGTGGCCTCACATCTGCTATGCTAACGAGCTGCGCAAGGCCACATGAGAAAGGTAATTGTATACGATACACGATTGATTCTACATTGTTCTATTTATCGCATAGACATGTCATTATCAATTTAATATTTACACATTTTGATAAACCCTTTATAGGCTTAAATAAGGGGAACATCTCTAAAAAATCCTTTTCAGTGCCCATCTGCTACATAACACTGAGTGTTTAATTGGTAAAATGTGAGCAGTTTTTCAAGGAACTTTAAGCAGACAATTCTGTGGTTATACATTTCCTTAACACAAACAGTTTAGCCGTGGCCTCACATCTGCTATGCTAACGAGCTTCGCAAGGCCACATGAGAAAGGTAATTGTATACGATATACTCGATTGATTTTACATTGTTCTAGTAATAGTATAGAAACGGCTTCATCAATGTTTATTGTATTTATTTTTAATCATGGTAGCTATATTAGCATGAATCTGTTTTTTATACCGATGATTTTGTCACTTATTATGTAATTGTTTTTCAATAGCAGAAAGAAGGTTGTTAGATAATGTTGATACTCGTACGGTAAGCTGTCTATTATAGTCGTCGGTTTATTATCAACACCTCGACTATAATATCTTAGCTTACCATACTTGTATCATACATAGTGTATAAGTGAAGATATCAAATTACTAACTAAATAAAACGGAGGCACTATGTCTCATAGAACATTATGAATATACAATAGATTTTTAGGCCAATACTACCAAAAGGATACTAAAACATAAATTAAATCAATCAAGATTATTTTATTAAGTTTCGAAATGTCCATTAAAAGTCCAAGTCTAAACATTTTTAACTCTGATTTTTGACGCGTAAATCTTTCATAACGATCGATAGATAAATGACCAAAGGCTATAAAAATCGATGGGAATCAAATCCAATAACATAACAAGGTTATTATAAATTGTTTAATATCTCTGTTTCGTTTATATGGTATAATAGATTAAGTTAAAGAGTGGCCTGTGAAAGTAAACGATTGCTAGAGTTACGATTTGAAATCAAATAGTTTTTATTTTAAAGTGTCTGTCATATTCAGGGTTCTTTAGTAAACAAGGAAACCTTTATAGTTTTGCTACGTACACATGTATTCATGTTACTTAAGTGGAAATTAATATTTTTTCTTGCCAACTCTTTGCTTTGGGATAACATTCGATAGGTATTTTAAAAATATTGTCGGTCTCTGAACACTATTTTTCGATTTAGCGATCAGTTTGTTATATATTAAACCTCAAAGTGCTAACTGATTACTTTTTAAGTTACATTGACAAGTATTTATCTTTATACACGTAGACAGAGCCAAGAAGAAGCTATGGGCCATATTTAGCAAGATTTATGGATGCGTCTCGATTAACATAAAGAAGAAGTCACAGGACAATGAAATCAAAACCTCAGAACATTGAAGACTATTAATAATACAATCCTCTATCGACTTAACCGCAAACATAGTAGTAAAACATTTGATATCTAATTTAGTATCTACCATTAATTCAGGATTCATTGATTCATCACGCGAACTTTATTGTTTGCTCTATCTAACGCTATAGCTCAATCAAAATTGTTCATCTATTACGTTCACAAGCACTATGACTGATTGGCTTGTCAGTACAATATCAACGTAAGTTCTTAGGTGTATTTTTTCCTCCTTGTAATAATTAGGTCGTGAGTTTTAGCAAGCTTGATAATTTATAGTTTAATGATAAATATTAATAGTTTTAATGACAGTAATGTATCTTTTACGAGGTAGATAGATATACGTGTAGATAGATAGTTTTTTTTGCTATAAGCAAAATACAAAAAACGTCTTAAGCAATATTCAGATTTAATTTGGCCATATTTGGTTACGTTTCCATTAACATAAAGGTGAAGTCACAGGATCACAGGACAATGAAGTCGAAATCTCAGTACATAAGAGACTATTCATCATCATTTCTTGTAGGTGACACGGTCAATTGACCATGTACACCCTGGTGTCAGAGTTAATAACACGTCTATCTTTCTACTTAACCGCAAACATAGTAGTAAAGCATTCGATATCTAATTTAGTATCTACCATTAATTCAGGATTTATTGATCACGCGAACTTTATTGTTTGCTCTATCTAACACTATAGCTCAATCAAAATTGTTCACCTATTACGTTCACAAGCATTATGACTGATTGGCTTGTCACACAGAGCAGCGAATGTGAATGTCACTCTTGCGATACTAGAGACGCTTTTTTAAGCACCTTTCAAACGACACAATATGCTACCATTTATTGAGGCTTTGGGTTTTACATACATATATTATACACATACATACTATCACGTCTTTTTCCTTTGCGAGATATACAGAACTCAGTGCTATAAACCCTAAAGGCCACGTTTAGCATGTTGACGTGTAGGTTGCTTTTGGCTTTCAAGATAGGTATTATTTCTTATGTACTTATTACTTGTGATGCGAGTTGATTGTACCCCTCTCATTCGACGTGGCGGTAATAAAAGCAACTAATTCAATGACTTGACGAGGCGGAAAAAACAGGAATTTTGCAAAGTAGTGGCGGCGACTCGACGTGGAGCAACTCGACGTCAAGGCAACAAATTATCCCTACTAGCCAGGCGCAGGCTAACACCCGGTTTTATAATTACTTTCTTGAAAAGTGTGCGTGCTCTTAATGGTGACATCAAAACGGCTAGGTTACAACAATGGGAGAGAAGCCACTCTGTAGCTAACTTTATTAACGCGCGAGAAGAACTTCCCCCTGGTCATGATTTGCCGTGGCCTATTTGGAAGTCCCTTAACAGGCTCCGAACACAAGTAGGCCGCTGCAAGTTATCCTTGCAGCGGCCTACTTTTCCTTGTCAGATTGGGAATGATTGACACTTCGCAAAATGTTTGCCGGTGCGGTTTCTCTCCTCAAACTATGGCGCACTTACTCACATGCCCCGAGTGCCCGAACAACACGAAGGACGATCTACTTGTGGCCAACGATAGGGGTACTCAGGTAGCCTTTTACTGGAGCGACAAAATTTTATAATATTATGTGCCATCGATACGCTAAGACGAAGAAGAAGAAGAATTACTTTTGTATCTAGTAGAGCGCGAGTGGCATTTCCTGCTCTGTGGCTCGTCAATACAATATCATCGTTCTAATTTGATTGACAGCCCCGAATCGTTAGCTTGACACTATTTGGCAGTAATTTTGATAAATGATTGATTGATCATCAATAGATAAAGATCAAAGTTTATAAGCTACACAATAAATACGTAATTTTCATATTATGGGTTACCTAGTTTTGTCTTATACTGCTTGATAGGTAATTTTGACGAATGATTGGTGCATTGGTATGTGTGGTGATTGATCGTCTGTAATTAGTATTAACTAGCAGCCCTACCCGGCTGCGCCCGGGCATGTATTATACCTTAAAGCCTTCCTCGTGAATCACTCTATCTATTGGTGAAAACCGTATGAAAATCCGTGGAGCAGTTTTTGAGTTTATCGCGAACAGACAGACAGACAGACGCGGCAGAGGACTTTGTTTTATAATATGTAGTGATGGTATTTATCATAACCTCTTCCATGATGGTCTGGAAGAAAGCAAAAACCTAGAATATACCAGCTGCTTCTCTTCCCGCGTCGGCCGTAGAAACCGGTCGAGGGAATGGGCGCAAACTAAGAAATCATGTAAATACAAAATGCAAATTCAATATGCGAAAACATAATTGTGTTTTTTAGATATTATAATAGTTTTATATATAAGTTAAATTACTGTACGTTTTCCAAATAAAATAAAATAAAAATAAGCGGTGCGGCTAGCAACCCATCACTATTTTGATTCCGTATTCCATCTTTAAGTCCACCAACATGCTAAACGTGGCCTATCGGCCTTCGGCTCTGTCTACCTATAAGGGATAAAGACGTGATACTATGTATGTAGGTATGTATGTTAACATAACCTCGGTACTATAAATATAATAGTTAGAATAGCACATAATTTAATTATGATCGCCGTGTGGTTCCCGGCAGAGTAGAATAAGACCACTCCAAGTCATCCCGTGGATGTCGTAAAAGGCGACTAAGGAAACACAAGCTAAACAAAGCTTATTAACATAAAAGAGACCTCTCCAACCCGTCTGGCCAGCGTGGAGAGTGTAGGCCAAATCCTCTGACTACTCAGGCTAGTATATGGCTCCGGTAGTACAGAGAGGGTCGTGCTCCTGCAGTGGAGACTAGAAAGACCTGATGATGATGATGATGATAATAATGATCAGAACATCTAGCTGGGCTGGCAATTTTCTTGCATCGGTGATAAAATTATGTAATGGGTGTTTGATCAACAATATTGAAGATATAATAAAGATCAAAGTTTTAACCACATACATCATCATCATCATCAGGTCTTTCTAGTCTCCACTGCAGGAGCACGACCCTCTCTGTACTACCGGAGCCATATACTAGCCTGAGTAGTCAGACGATTTGGCCTACACTCTCCACGCTGGCCAGACGGGTTGGAGAGGTCTCTTTGATGTTAATAAGCATTGTTTAGCTTGTGTTGCCTTAGTCGCCTTTTACGACATCCACGGGACGACTTGGAGTGGTCCTATTCTACTCTGCCGGGAACCACACGGCGATAACCGCATACAAGATGATAAAAATTAACGAATTTTAAGTACCTACTTAATTTTGTGTTACATTCCGAATCGAATGTGTTACAGTCAGCTGCGAGCTGCGCAGTATGCGCCCCGCCTCCCCACGTGCACCCCGCTGAACCTAATATTTTGTACTGCGCATAGACTCGTGCGATGTTCAAAGCCGCCGTAAAGTATAAAGTTTGATTTGGACTGTATCCATTATAATACATATCTTACTGGATAATATTTTGGAGGTCATATTGACGAATGATTGGATTGAATGGTGTGGTAAACTGGTGCTTGATCAATCGATAGTCATCGTATTGATGCTATTATATACGAGCTCCGTGGCGCAGCGGTCAACACGCCTGCCTGCGACACGGATGGTCCCGGGTTCGATCCCCGGTCAGGTCAAGATGGAAAACGATCTTTTTCAGATTGACCTGGGTCTTGGATGTTTATCTATATAAGTATCTATTATAAAATATAGTATCGCTGAGTTAGTATCCCATAACACAAGTCTCGAACTTACTTTGGGGCTAGCTCAATCTGTGTGATTTGTCCGTATATATTTATTATTTATTGATAGAGAATAGAGATAAGAAACCCGCTTTAATAAATGATTACGAGAATTAAGAAGTAGGTATAAGTTACCTGAATCTTATGCAACAAACAAAGCTACACTATTAGCGGTAATTTAATAAATGATTGAGTAATGAACAATCAATATTGATGTCACCACAGATGTCACCGATCAAGCTCAAAATTTAATGATTGTTGGTTGTTTATGTCGGGATACAGGTTAAATAAAATAGGAACATTGATTGGAGTAAATTTGTGCAAATCATAATTTACCTTCGTAAATGTTGTCCAACGTCAAGCTTCACATAATTTGGCTGTCTGTAATTGACGAATGGTTGAAGTGGATGATTGATCAATCGAGTTTTGATGGAGATCAAAGTGGGACAATATTAGTTGATTATAAGAATTAACCATTATTAGTATGCACGTCATTTTTTTATTTGCTTAGTATAATCCTTAATCACAGTAAAAAAATATGAAAGAACTTTTAAAATATCTTAATTAACGACGAAGATGTGAAACTTTAAATAAGAAAGAGAAGTCCGATATGGACTAGTGACGTCATTGTATATGTCATGCATACATTTGCCATATAAAATAGTGTTTTCGCGAGTGAAAAAGACATATTTTCGTAAAATCATTTTTTCTCGTTCGTTTTTCAACCAAATTTTATTCTGTTTTCACTTCCAGTACTTTACAATTGAATATTTTTGGATAAACTGGTAAGATAACAGATATTTTTTTCATGCATATTCCCTATTCGCCTGTTTGATGTGAGTATTGAGTATCAATGTGTTTGAAATTTGCTCGGAGGTATGACCGCTTTATAGCGTACCATACAGAAACTCATGAAAATGTCATATGTCTTGAATACAACCTATTAGAGAAATATCTTCTGTCTTCTGTGGGAATATCTTTTTATATCATCATCATCAGTCTATTGCAGTCCACTGCTGGACATAAGCCTCCCTAAGCCTCTTTTTATATACTCTTATTAATTCATCTTCATCATTATCCAAAGCACTACAACCGCGTGGGGTTAAATTTTGTGAGCGCAACTAATAAGCAAAATGGTCACGGGTTCAAAACCCACCAGGATCGACCTGTCGGACACATTAGAGGATTGTTTACTACTGTGTGAATTGGATAAGGCCAGATAAGGCCAGATAAGGCAATAAAATATTTACATTGTGTGCTTTTCTTTTCATACTATGACAATGACAAGAGCTTGGCTCTTACATATAAAAGAGAGCTATTTTAAAATTATTAAATATACACGGACTAGCAGGCCTATTTGCTAACTTTTGACAACTACGGTGTATATAATTTTCAAGGTCACTTTAATATTCATTACGGCTTCGGTATGAATGACTATTTTTATTTATGATATGAAAACCTTAATGGTTGCTAAAGTGACAATCAAATCGTTGTACACTGAGTTAGCAAATCGGCCTGCGGATACCTCTTCGGTCAAATGATACAGTTACACTGTCATTTCGGCCGACATCTGGCGCTCAGAACAAGTCTAGACGCTCAGAACCTGCACCCAACAGGTGCAAAATCTTAGGCAAGCTGTGTACGACACCTGCTACATTTAGGGTTGTCAACTTTTTATTGCGAGATAAACATAAACTGTTTGTAAGTGTTGGTAGTAAGTAAGGTGCCAAACAGTTTTTTAGGAATCTGTCGTTAATTTCTTCAAAAAAAATTTTTTTTAAATGTTTTTGTGTCTGCAGCTTTGTTCCCATAAGTTAAGTTGTACATTTTGACAGGCTGATTTGATAGTTTGAGGGACAACGGGCAACAACCCTAACACCCTTTAATAGTGTATAAAAATAAAGATTGTGTATTTTAGAAAACTAAACAGTATTTAATTTCCTCCAAAGTTTTAAAATCAAGTAATTTTACAAACTCTTGCACAATTTATTATTGTTTTTAACATTGGTTGGCAACCCTAGCTACATTGCATGTTACATTTACATACAACAAATGACCAACAACCAAAAGTGTACATTAATGTTTTGGAATAAAGTTTGTATTGTTTTGTCCCAGAGATAAGTATCGAAAACTATAACAGGAAAGTACGATTTTGAAGTTTATTTCGTGTTCTTACAGTTGATTTTAGATCAATAGTTATTGATAGCAATTTTTTTTTAAGAAAATATAAGCACATATGATAGCACATTGATTGGCAGCTGATGAATAGTTGGTCAAGAATTTGTATTGTGGTTTACATTCATTAATATTAATTTAAATATGCAAGGGTTTGTTTATAATTTTTAAGAAAAAGAATAAAGCCTTCGTCCTTGCCGATTTTGCCTTGCGTCCTCTTAGAAATTATTCACTTCACTAAATACATGGTCACCGAAAATCAAATCGCTTCTCGATTATAAAAATAAACATGACTTAGCACGAACCTTTTTATTTGTTTGTTTCCGCAGACGTTTCAATGGATTATGGAGTCATATCCATTGTGGTCACAGCGGGACCGGCTGTCTCTAATTTTTTTTTTTTATAAAAGGACAAATCACACAGATTGAGCTAGCCCCAAAGTAAGTTCGAGACTTGTGTTATGGGATACTAACTCAATGATACTATATTTTATAACAAATACATGTATAGATAAACATCCAAGACCCAGGTCAATCTGAAAAAGATCGTTTTTCATCATGACCTGACCGGGGATCGAACCCGGAACCATCCGTGTCACAGGCTGGCGTGTTGACCGCTACGCCACGGAGCTCGACTCGACGAAATTATATGTATAAAGCGCCAAAGTTTAAAAGTAAACAAAATAAATTAATTTTTTCGGCAGTAAAGCAAACACATCGTTTCAGTTTCGGTTTCGTTTTTCACAAATTCGGGAGAGGATAGTATTGTGTCACCCTTAGGTAATAATACCAAGAAAGTAGTGAACAATATTTAAAATAGTAATTCAATGCGAAGGCAACAATCATGAAATGACCTCGCAGGGTCATTCATTACATTCACAAAAATAACGATAGCGCGTTCTACTTTTAACCGGGCGCCATCTATTGACGGATAACCGAACTAACCGTAAACCAAACATAGAATCTCAACAGAAATGCAGTAGCAACTTGCAATAGATTTAAGTGCTCCTAGCACCGATTCGAGACGGAAGTCGTTAAATTGTAACATGAAAGGACTCATTTATTTTTTAAGGAAACAAAGTACAAGTGCCTTACAAATCGACGAATGTCCAATGTTTCGTACAATCAAGTGTTGTTTAATTGGGGAGCGTTTGAATAACCATTAACAAAGCTATGTGTTGTTTATAACCGCTGTTTAGTTTATGTGTGCCTAGTAACACCAGTGCCACAAACAGGCGCTGTGTTGGGGCTTTCTGCCCTCATCTCAAAAGTCCGGAGAAGTAGCAAAAGCTCACTTGGAGCTAGTTAAATAGTCCTTTAAAAAAACCATCGTTGCAGCCGCCGATGGTGAAATAATAGGGTAAGAGATAATACAAAAATGCAGAATTAACAAACTCAATAATAAGTTCGGCAACCTCCGTGGCACAATGGCTAACACGCCAGCCTGCAACAAGGACCGGGTTCAATCTCCGGCCAAGCCATGATGGAAAAAGATTTTTTTCAGATTGGCCTGGGTCATGGATGCTTATCTATGTTTTCTCACCCAGTGGTCATTACGAAACGCTAGTAGTTTTGCGATTTTGCATATTAAAAATAATAAGAAAGTAAAAAAATATGACGTTCAAAAAGAAATACAATTATCCAATTTTGAATAAAAATCTTTGACTTTGACTTGACTATTATAAAATACAGTACCACTGATTTAATACTTATCCTATGACTCAAGTTCACAACTTCCTGTGGGGCTAGAAGGATGACGACGTAGCTCCAAAGCTGCTGCACGCAGCCACGAATATAGGCCTCAAAGCTCATGCACTGATATTTTTATAAAGCCACAATTTTATGTAATATTCGTTGGTTTCAAATCTTGAAAGAATTACCTGAAACAAAAGAATAAACTAATTAATTATGTGTACAAAGTTACCGATCTTAACTAACCTATTTAATACATATAAGCTACATAGATTTTTCTAAGCAAGGAGCAGAGGTCTAGCTAGGTCATAGATTTAAATACTTCTATGAGCTAGGTTGATACACGCACACTCAAAAAATGCCTATTCACTCTTATTTTAAATTTATTATATAATATATTATCTTTGAGTTAGTATCTTTCGACATAAGTTCAATTTGTGTGATTTGTCCCACACCTCTATTTATGCAACTGCCTCTGTGGTCCAGTGGTTAAGGCGTTTGCCTTGTTGATCCGAGGGTCGTGGGTTCGATTCCTACGGGAGGCATACTTTGTTAAGTTGTTTCCAGTTTGGTTAGGACATTGCAGGCATGAACCACCTGATTGTCTGATAATAAAGATGATTCCATGCTTCGGAAGGCACGTTAAGCCGGTGGCCCCGGCTGCTATTTGGTAGTCGTTAAAGGAACCACGTCAGAGGCCGATAGGCGGTTCCGAAGAACTCTGACACCAGGGTGTGCATGGTCGACTGACCGTGTCACCTACACGAAATGATGATGATCTATTAATGCATTAAATATTTCAGATAAGCCTCACTAGGCTGGTTCTTTTTAGATATTATTGTCTTTTTAGTTGTAAAATATTGCGTAATACATATAATATAATGTCCTCACGCAATTAAGTTATTATTGCTTCAGCCTTGAGCCCGCTCATGTTGGTGCGTAATTATAATGTTTGTAATTATCACTAATTGACACTAAAAACTTTCTCGCGTTAGTGTGAACGTAAACATATGAGTGATTCTGGTATAGCGTGTAAATGAATCCTCAGCTTTCCCTTAAAGGGGTGACTCAGACCGCCAATATGAACAACAGCAAATAAATTTAAATTGATTTGATTATTTGACAGCTTTTCACAGGATGCTGAGAACGCGGAAGAATTATTGACTCTCCCATACAAATTTCCCGGGCGAGGCTATTTCGTGCGTTACCGATCCTGAAGAAATCTTTGTGTCTCTCCGAAAAAAACATGATAGGGAGTTCGATCCATAACCTCAGCGTTCATGAAAGAAAGTTCCGTTTAAAACTGACTGTACGCAACTATTTAGAATTTAAAGTGTGAGGATGCGTTCCTCAGAGCACAGCCCACACAAACGGCAGAACACACGTAGACGCAAAATCTCTCCTTCGATTCAGTTGCTCAATACCGCTTGTAATATTGGGATCGTCGATAATTCTGACAGCTCGTCTTTGAACCGAGTCAAGTGGATCCAGCTGATATTTGGATGCACTTGCCCATGATCTCAAGACTCAAGAACATATTATCTGTAGAAACAAGCAAACTAACCAATGTGATAACTGTACCTATAGGTATTGTACCTTGACCAATAGGACCATCACCTTTATTCATAGATTATAAAGACGTTTTTTTAATGATTGACTACACTGTTTACAACCAAGAAGAATGATAATGTAACTCAATGATAAGTCTTTTATTTTACTACTTAATCAAAGTGCATAACTCAGTGTTGATACGATAACAGAAAAATACATTTATTATACTTATAACTGTCTTATAATTATTTGCCGATTTTTTTATTTTAATATTTTACCTCCAATAGTTGGGTCAAATCTTAACGAAAATCTTTTGCTCATGAAAATCAACGAAAATGTAGGTTTCGTAATTCTATGTGATATTCTCTATTTCCACATAATTAAGAATTCTATTGAATTTATTTCACAAAATTCTTTTTTGTTTTTGAAGCTGTTAATTTTGAAAACAATTTACTTTTACTAGTTAGTTCAGACAATCCTGTCCGATCCTGAAAGGAACAACTCAGCTCGTCAATACGAAAGACTTTGGGGACTTATGCTGAATATTTATAAAAACAAAAAAATCAACATTTTTCAAACACTTTTGCCCGGTCAGCAGAATACTTTTGCAAGGAATTTTTTTTTAATATTCAGCATAAGTCCCAAAGGAAAAGTTGTTCATATTGACGAGTTTAGCCGTTCCTTTAGAATTAAATAGAATTTTGTTAATATATTGTATAAACTTATGTCCAGCAGTGGACTGCATTAGGCTGATGATGATGATGATTGTATAAACATAATCTTAATCTTCTAACACATATTTCTATATCCTCTTAAGGAAATAGAACTTCCCAACTCTCCACAGTTTATTATTAACAACACTAAACTTATTTATTGTAAGCAATCTGTACTCAGTAAAGTCACGCGTCAGGGGCGACCAAACCCATTATCATCCCTAACTTGTAACTCGTTCCCGTAAGTGCTGGCACGTCCATTTCGAGCTATTTCCAAGTTAGTGTGTGGTTACTTCACATGAAAGTGTTGAGTGGTAGGTATTTTAGGAACATGGCAGAATAGAAGTCATTTGAAACAGTAACAATGTCTTCTAAGGAAGGTAGAACCAGTTGCATAATTAAAAAACAAAATAAATAAAAAAACCTATTGCCGTATTAGTCGAGCTCCGTGGCGCAGTGGTTACCACGCCAGACTGCGACACGGGGGTCCCGGGTTCGATCCCCGGTCAGGTCATGATGGAAAACGATCTTTTCAAGATTGACCTGAGTCTTGGATATTTATCTATATAAGTATATATTATAAAATATAGTATCGTTGAGTTAGTATCCTGCGACACAAGTTCACAACTTACTGTGGGGCTAGCTCAATTTGTGTAATATGTCCGTATATATTTATTTATTTAGTATTTGCATTTCGATAAATACTCAAAAAAAGCCGCTTGCCATTCCGTGCCATGATTCTGAGAGTACGTTCGCGATTTTGATTTTTTGCTGACCATTTCGAGCTATTTCCAAGTTAGTGTGTGGTTACTTGACGTGGAATTGTTTAGTGGTAGATATTTTAGGAAGAAGACATGATGAATCTTCAATAATGTGTCCTCAGAAAGAAAAAACAAGTAGCATTATTTCAAAAATAAAAATAAAACAATTAGTGTTTCTGACTGGTTATGTCCGCCATTTTGATTTTTGCTGACCATTTCGAGCTATTTCCAAGTTAGTGTGCGGTTACTTGACGTGGAATTGTTTAGTGGTAGATATTTTAGGAAGAAGACATGATGAATCTTCAATAATGTGTCCTCAGAAAGAAAAAACAAGTAGCATTATTTCAAAAATAAAAATAAAACAATTAGTGTTTCTGACTGGTTATGTCCGCCATTTTGATTTTTGCTGACCATTTCGAGCTATTTCCAAGTTAGTGTGCGGTTACTTGACGTGGAATTGTTTAGTGGTAGATATTTTAGGAAGAAGACATGATGAATCTTCAATAATGTGTCCTCAGAAAGAAAAAACAAGTAGCATTATTTCAAAAATAAAAATAAAACAATTAGTGTTTCTGACTGGTTATGTCCGCCATTTTGATTTTTTGCTGTCCATTTCGAGCTATTTCCAAGTAAGTGTGTGGTTATTTGACGTAGAAGTGTTGAGAAGTAGGTATTTTAAGAAGAAGACATGATGAATCTTTAACAATGTCTTCTAAGGAAGGAAAAACAAGTAGCATTATTTCAAAAAAATAAAAAAGCCGGTTGCCGTTTCTGACAGCTAACAGCTTAAGTGCGCCATTTTTATTTTTTGCTGACCATTTCGAGCTATTTCCATGTTAGGTTACTTGACGTGGAAATGTTGAGTGGTAGGATGCCTCATAAAGTGGGTGGAAAAACAGTTATATATATTTAATAAATAGGGTAAAATAGCAGCAATACAAAAATCCCATATAAAGTATGGAAGAACAGTGTCAATATTATTAAAACTTTATTGTAGACTTATGGTTTTACTAGCTGTTACCCGCGTAATTTATAGCCTATGTCCTTCTCGGTACCCTAAGCTATGTGTATGAAAAATTTCATGATGATCGGTTCATTAGATACGGCGTAAAAGCGTAACAAACAAATAAACAAACTCACTTTCGCATTTATAATATTAGTTTGGATTGGGATTCGTAGGATTCGCCGAATAGTTTTGGCCTGTTACGAAAAGCATAATTGGCGTTTCGCCCTGAGGAAAACCTCCGGATAAGGTCAAAACATTTCGGCTTGTAGCTTACTTAATACCGGAGAGCCCCGTATTTTAGATGTAAATAAATAAAAATTAGTTAAATAAAAGTTTGGAAAAACAAAACAAAATTCATTATCACGAGTTTTCCATTTGGAACCATCCGTAAACTTAATTGGCCAGCCGAAATAACCGAAAGAAAGAAAAAGCAAGGTTTACAAGTGCAAATGGGGCTTTTATGCAAAACAGCAGATGCGGAAACGCAGCTGCCTTGCACGAACGAATTTTGGGCATTTTCGTATATCTCTGATCCAATTAATATGTAAAATGTTTCTAATACTAGTGAGAAAAATAGGAAAAGTCGTGATACGGCTTAAAAAAAATTAAATAAGGTTTTAGCTTCGAGTTTACACTTTATCTACAAAATTGCTGTGCACGAACCAGATTGCAAATATTTATTTTACAGTTTCATGCATCTCAGTTACTAAGTAATTCGTGAAAATATTTAAATATTTTGAAGACTACGTAGATACGGTTATCAAAAAAAGGAGTTGGTAACGAGCAAAAAATGAGAACCAATTTTTTACAAATAGAATGCGAATTTTGAGTTTAGAACAAGTTGCATTTTTGACAGTCTACGTCAGCCTTATTGATTGTATGCTGGCGTCACATAGCCTATGATACTCTGGGGAAAAATATGAATCTAATGACACCTAAAATTTCAAAATTGGTCAGCCATTTAGAGGTTGCAGAAAGAAACAATGGAACTTTCATACGTACGCGCGAAAAACATAACCCTCTTTCAGGGTGGCTCAGTCGGGTAGTGATATAACAAACGGCTGTTTGCCAACATGACTAACCCTTCTAGATTATGCTAACAGTCCTCACGTGCCTGATAAATTACACCTTATCATCTCAATCTAACAGATGGCAGACCACCATAACACGGAGAAAGCACCATAGAGCTTTCTCCACCGCAGGCTGCGAGCTTACGGATTATTGTGAGCTTACTGAATAGATTCAATTTGTTCAGAACAGCTTTGAATGGCCAGGTTGCTCGATAAATTAGGGCTACTGCGAGAATAGGCCTGTTTAAAGGAGATTAGTACATTGACATCCGCATTTTCGAGTAAAGTACAGGTTGTGTATATCCATCCAATTGAATTTACAAGTAAGCAAAGATAAAGTATGAATTTGTTACTAATCATTATTAATATTAGTATTATAACTTACGTGAGATAAATTCATTTCCCAGGCCACGTTTTTGGTTCGCTATTTGTTTTATAAGGCAACTAGCTTTAGCCCGCGGCTTCGCTCGCGTTAAGAAGTAGAATTGATCAAAATCCTTTCTTAGCGGATGCCTACGTCATAACATCTACCTGCATGCCAAATTTCAGCCCGATCCGTCCAGTAGTTTGGGCTGTGCGTTGATAGATCACTATGTCAGTCAGTCAGTCACCTTTGAGTTATATATATTTAGATAACGATGTTTAAAGGTAACTGTTTTAATTATTTTTTCACGGACGATATACAGTGATATCATAAATTATAATAAATAAATGCATTATTAACCAAATAAACAAGGTAGTAACTGAATTTACCATGCGACAAAATTAAATTAACATCGAGTACTGGCGTAATGTGAGTTTTCTGAAATGCTTGCTATCACATGGCAGTACTGAGTCATGGGGGCCAACGAGCCATTGTCATTAATTAATATAGGTCTAAACCGACCTCTGTCAATAATTCGGTATTTGCCTAATGTTAAGATTATATAAAATTTGTTTCTAATGATACCAATTCCTATCTAAAAACACTATAAAGATCACTTTTAATTTAATATCGATTCGTTAAGTGTTCTTAAAGCTTCTTTTAAGTTGGGTGAATAGGACCATTTTTTAAAGTATGAAAATCTTAAATTACAATTATACTGTATTGTAGTCCGCTAAATTTAAAGCAACTTTTATTATGAAACCATTACCACAAACGTAATATTTCGTATAGCTACCAAACAAAGTTCTCACGCCGCCCATACAAAATACAAAGTTGTGACGTCACAAATATGTAGGCATTTCAGCAGTGCGTTTTCACGTCTAAAAATATGTGTCTTTAAAACTTCTATATCTGAAAGAGTTTTTTGTTTAGAAATGTATTTCGGTCACTATGGTGTTTATTTTTGGCAGGTCTTTACATAGCGACACGAAAAATTATTGCGCAACAGAACCGACGCCTCTGTGCTGTTACAAAGCATTTTGTTAAACCGTCATTGACAGTCCTCTTCCATGCTGGTTTGGGAAAAAAGAAAAAGCATATAATATACCAGCTGCTTTTCTTCTCCCGCAGACCGTAAAAGCCAGTCAAGGGATTGGGCGAAAATCTAAGGAATCACATTGATAGGCGATGCGTCTAGCAACCCATCACTATTTGATCCCGTTTCCCACCTTTACGCCCACTACGATGCTAAACGTGGCCTGCAGGTTTTATGACCTTGGGCTCTGTCTACCCCGCAAGGGATAAAGACGTGATAGTATGTATGTATATTTATGTCATTGACAGAGCGACGTTATAACCACTAAGCGCATTCAAACGGGGCATGAGAGAAATTCAGTTTACTTGGAACTTACACAAATACATTTACATTACATTAAATTTATGTTATAAATTCCGTCAATATTATGGTCCCAATGTAGGCTATAGCTGCAATATAATGTCTTATGAAGGCTATGAGAATCGCAGCGACTACACTTAGGTAAGGTAGTTCTAATCAGAAGAAATTTGACGGAAACATTGCACACAGGAATTCTCTTACCAGGTAAATACTGCTAGGTAGGCTTACCCTTTTACCTTTAGATTACAAAAGAGAAGGATGGAAAATTTTGGCATTTCAAAGGTTTCCTTTCATTCGTACAAATATTCCGGTATACACTATATACATGGCAAAATTTTGTTCGTTCTGGACCCTCAAAGGGGTGATTCAGCCCGTCGATATGAACCATTTTTCCTATGGGACCAATGCTGGAAACTCAAATTTTATTTCGACATTTTCATACAAAAGTGTTCAGCCGCCCGGGCAATTTGTATAGGAATGTCGAATTTTTTTTCGAGTTTACAGCATTTGTCCCATAGGAAAAGTTGTTTATATTGACATGCTGGATCACCCCTTTAATGGTCCGGAACGATCAAAATTTCGCCATGTATATAAGCGTATTAAAACCGTGCTGGAAACGTCAGTATAGGATCGGAAGGTTGACTTTAAAGGTCGGCGGCAGCGACAGGATTATGAAGCTAGCTCCAATGAGCTTTCGCTACTTCACCGGACTTTTTCCGTGTTCTGTGAGCCATCATAATTTATTATAGCTCTCAACGAGCGACATCTCCATTACAGCATTTTTAGCTCGTCCTCACAATTACCGTACAGCTGAGCAGTTTGGACCGGGTTTAGCCGTGTAACGTAAATCCGGGTGGCAGTAATACCCGGTTTAAATTCCGTCCGTTTTTGTACGCAAATGGAATGGGATCGTTGGACCGGATTGGGTTTAGGTGCTTTTAAATGTCTTTATAGCGTATTCCAAAAAGGAGATACCAGCCGAAAGGGTAAAAAATAATTTGAACTTTAAAATTTCGATTATTAAATTTTTTATTTGATTACGAATTTCACAATATTTTATTATCTTATCCCTGCGACTAAAGTATGTACGCACGGTATGACTGCTTTGATTTGGCCGGGACACATACCAAGCCTTAATTTCAGTATATAGTGCGTCTTTATCTTCGTACTCGTATCTGACTTTCTACAAACGTCACTAACCCCTTACCATGTCCGTTTAAAAATATCAATATTTTCGATCATAAATTCGACATTTATCGTCACAAATCATATTAATCTATTGAGGACATACGAGCACTACATTTGAAGCTGTCATAACTGCATATCTGATGTTTACATTGAGCGAGTGAGCAAGTCCAGTAGCTTCCTCTCTTCTTGGGTCTTGTTGTAACTTTGATGTTTAATTTTTATCATCCTAAAAATATTTTGTGTAGCTATGTACAATAAGTACAGTATTGCCTGAAATAAATGATATTATTACTATTATATTATTATGTAAACAAATATTTTAAGGTAGAGAGTCGCTTCCGCCGTCTGTACGCATAGATCTTTTAAACTACACAACGGATTTTAAATGCAGTTTTCAGCAAAAGATAGAGTGATTCACAGGAATATTCAAAAGTATAATACATTCCCGGGCACAGCCGGAGAGGGCTGCTAAGTAAAGCATAAACCATAGAGAGTATAATTTTTATTTGACTTTTATTTCGGAGACAAACAAACCACGATTTCTTGAGCGCACTAATTAAAGTGCTGTTACGTTGATATACCAAAGTATAAAGGTACTTATTGGTACTACAGGAAGATAAGTTGTAGTTTGTTATAATGTAAAAAAAAACTTTTTACACAAATTTGACTCAGGACTGTCTGAAAATAAAGTTTTAATTGAAAGTACAGCACAACGTTTGCTAGTTAACTCGGCCAATATGAACTACTTATCAGATAAGAATGCAACACAGATGATATCACGTTCAGAGACGTTATGGAGATGGATCTGTTGCGGAAAGTTTGCACTCCGTTTTATGACAAGATGGTGTGATAATTTTTGACACGTCCAAAACAATCTAGATAGAATAATATTTTTGTAACAGAATAACAAAGAATTCTGATGGAAATCTATTTCGTTTTTCATATTTTGAGGTTAAGGGCAGTTAAGGAAATTTTTATCACAGTTTTCGTATTTGATTGATTTTTAAAGTTATATGTGCAAATCGTTGACTATTACTCATTAGACTCTATCATTCTTTTATTTTTTTTAAATGCCAATTTTCCAATGCTTGTGTGCGTGACAGCTGTGTTAGTACATGCGTCATTAACTTATACTCATATCAAATCGGTAGCTATGTGTTAGCATCCTAGTCTACGAGTTAGACAGACACATTTTTTCCTACGCTTTGAGCTTAACAGGGGCATCATCATCATCATCAGGTCTTTTTTTAGTCTCCACTGCAGGAGCACGACCCTCTCTGTAGCCAGCAGTGAGAGGATTTGGCCTACACTCTCCAGCCTACACTCTCGCTTGGATGTGGTCGAAGGTGACTTAGGAAACATAAGTTTAAAAACATCGAACAGACCTTTTCAATCCAGACGGATTGGAGAGGTCTGTTCGATGTTTTTAAGCTTGGTTTAGCTTGTGTTCCCTAAGACATCTTCGACCACATCCACGGGAAGACTCGGAGTGGTTCTATTCTTCTCTGCCGGGAACCACATAACATATATTATTGAGTCTATCTAGACTTTATTGATATAATTTTAAACGATATTAACAAAAATATTATTCGAAAGACTGGTAATCACTTTTTTTAAATCCCTACTATTCTTTATGTACTTTTTTCCAGTTTTTTGGTCATTAGCTCCTAAATTACATGGTTGTGTTTTCCTGTGGTATGATGTATCTTACACAAGGAATACATGCCCTAACTGCTGCCAAAAAATTTGCTGAAAGAGAAAGTAAAGAAAATAAATTGGAACCCAACAAAAATGTAACGCCCTTCATCCGGTACTACTTGTAACTAGATCCGTTTATATGACACTTTCCTTCAATGACAAAATATTGAATTTCGAACGGCATCACGAAATCAACCTTAAAATAATATAATAGAGTTTAAATTCGCTTGATAAATGGAATTTATATATAAACCTGGCTGGAAATAAAACGAAGAAAGCGTTTGATATACAGGTAAGGTGTTAGTTACTAAACAGTTTTTTGACCCACTTTCCGACACGGTCGAGTAGGTATGTCTATACGTTACGTGATAGCGTTTTTCTTGTTTACTTATGACATTTACTTATTACTTATAGTGGATCACGCAATTCAATTCAATGCAAATATGCTTCAAAAATATCACAAATTAGGTTTTTGATGCTAAACATCTTGCCTATTTTAATGACGGAAGCAGTATCGGTATTAGAATACGCAACAAAAAAAATAATTTAAGAAAAAAAACATTCTTCACATAGAAATTCGACTAGTAAATTGGTGAATTTGTATGGAAGATCCGATTTAATTTTCTTGAAGGTTAAGGAAAATTTTGCCACGGAGTTCAGAATCACCGTGTATATATTTCTCGTTCAATAGGATGTAAATATGCATATAAAAAAGTCAAAAATTAAAATTTGCCAGTTTTTTATGCTTAACATTATGGCTGTTTTAATAACGGAATAAGAACCCGTAAGAGAATAAACGTATCTATGTTAAAAAAAAAATACTTAATGAAAAAAAAAAATACTTCCGACAGAAATTCGACTAGAACATTCCTTTTTCCAATTTAATATTCTATTTTTTACATTTTTCTTGAAGGTTAAGGAAAATTTTGCCACGGAGTTCAGAATCACCGTGTATATATTTCTCGGCAGTCATGAAATTAGCCCAAGGCTGTGTCTTATCCGTAATTGATAAAAACGTAAATGCAAAACACTTCCACCAGAACAGTTAGTCCCCATCATAATTGCTTCATACAAATCTCAAACAATGTAAGTTGGGTAAGGCCGTTTTCTTTGCAAAGGACAAAAACAGTTATTTTGTAACGGTATTCGTTACAAACTAACCTAAATACATTAAATAACAAACAATTTAAAAACCTAAAAATATATATGTAAATTAAAATTTGGTATCTGATATTCGTTTCGCCTGTGAGATTGCATCCGCAATGATCGCACGTAATGAGCAACGGAGTACCTACGTTACGTATACATTTCAACTGGCACTTTGACCGTGCGAATCACCGCGGACAGAGCGAAGCGATCATACTTACTGCTAACTCGCTGCTTGTATTAACAATAATTGTGAATCTACTAAACATTATAATTATCTTGAATTTAATCCTAAACAAAGTGTAGTGTTCAACCCCGACATCGGGTGAGTGTTGCAATTTATTTTCGTAGATGTAAGTAATTAGTTACCTAGCTAGAATAATTATCCATTTACCTACCTCATAAAAAAGGTAAATTGTAAGTTAGTATTTAGTGCTTTTATAATGCAATAATGCAAATAATACATGTATATTGTGTTTAACTTCATCGGTCTGTATTCATGGTTCATTATTGCCACCTTCTTCTGTTGGCTTATTCATGTTTTATCATTTCACCTAAATGTCGTACCTGCATTTTAACTGTCGAAATTCCTTGTGTTTGGTGTATAATTATACAAACTATGGTAACGTAAGACAGAAAAACAAAGATTTGATGAATTGGACAGCATGAATTGTTGGTACGACAAAACTCATAATTTTAATTTCATACTCGAATGACCTAAATCTGATTTGTATGAGTGCCACATCATTGATCACAGTTATTGTCTAAATCATCAATAATTATATAAATTTCATTCATCTGCATAGCTCGGATAGTGATGTTGCAGTCAAACAAAAAAATAGGGCAATCAGTAAAATGTCTGGTATCCGGTTTCCAGGGTCCTTCGTTCTGGGTGTGAACATCACGCTGCTGAGCCGTAGTGGGGCTACCTTCTGACCATCCTAGCGAGCTGTGTCTACCCCTGTCAGCTGATACCCCCCCTCGTGTATCTACACTTTCGAGGGCAGTGGTTTTGTTTTAATTGAATTACCGGTAGCGTTGCGGTGCGATCTACTAAGACCACGACCTTTCTGCTCTACGTCTAGCCTTTACTAATTTTAGTATTTTAGTATCACTGTCTTGTCACTTAGTATAAAGTACCTTACGTTCTGGTTCCGTACCGTTTAGTATTAAGAATCACTTCCTTTGTTACTGAGGCGAAGTATTGTAAATAAAGGTTGTACGAAGATACCGATTTTATTATCTTCTCTTAGTTACTACCTATATGTTACCTACCTTCTAGAAGGGGATGGTACATTGGCGCCCAACGTGGGGAGATGCCCACAAAAAGGAAAAAATGCCCCTCCCTTTGCATGGACTGAAGAAGCTGACAAAGCGTTCAATAAACTAAAAAACTGTTTATCTTCCACACCTATACTATCTTGCCCTGACTATACAAAACCTTTTGAAGTGCACACTGATGCGAGTGACTACGGAGTCGGAGCAGTACTCACTCAAAATCAGAAAGGTAGGGAAAGAGTAATAGCCTATATGAGCAAATCCTTGTCTCAGCCGGAACGTAACTACAGTGCAACGGAACGCGAAGCATTAGCCGTTCTCACTGCAATCGAACACTGGCGGTGTTATTTAGAAAACGGTCTTAAATTCACTATTTTTACAGACCATTCTTCCTTAAAATGGTTTCTAAATCTCAATAACCCAACGGGAAGATTAGCCAGATGGGGAGTGCGTCTTTCAGCTTATAACTTTGACATCAAACATCGGAAAGGTTCAGAAAATGTAGTGCCTGATAGTTTGTCACGTGCGGTTGTCATTTCTGCAATCGATATCAACCCAGACACGTTACAAAAAACTAATGACTCTTGGTACTTAAATCTACGCGACGGTTGCATTAAGTCCCCAACATCTTATCTCAATTATCGTATCGAAAATGGTAAACTATTTCGATATATGAGGTCTCTCAACCCGCTTACCAGGGAATTTGAGTGGAAAGAGGTAGTCCCCCTTAGAGAATAGGAATGAGGTAATAGCTAAAAATCATTCTGAACCCACGTCGGGTCATATGGGTATCTACAAAACTCATAAGCGTCTCAGTCTCAGATATTTCTGGCCTAACATGCACCGAGATGTGGTAAATTTTGTCACTAGCTGCGAAGCTTGTCTTGCTCACAAACATCCTAACCACTCTACTCTTGGTGTGATGGGCAGACCTAAAGACTGTTGCCGTCCCTTCCAAATGCTTAGTATGGACTTAATTGGACCGTTGCCTGTGACTAGGAAGCAAAATACATTTTTGTTTGTAGTTACTTGCTGCTTTTCTAAGTACTGCATGCTGTTTCCTATTCGTCGTGCTACAGCAGACATAATTTCTAAAATTGTTGAGGACAAAATCTTTCTTGTCCATGGAATCCCTAGTACTGTGCTCATGGACAACGGACGTCAGTTCACTAGTGCAACAATGAAGAATTTGTTCCAAAATTACAATATTCCCAACGTCTTTTATACTCCTCTGTATACACCCCAAATTAATACTGTTGAGAGGTATAATAAAACTATAATCACTGCGGTGTCTACCTTTATTGACAACGACCATAGGACCTGGGATACTAATATTCCAAAAATTCAGTTCGCGGTCAATAGTGCTGTTAATGAAGTAACAGGTTTTTCACCCTCATTTTTGGTTTTTGGAAGAGAACTTATAAGCTGTGGATCACACTACATTGATCCTGACTTGGAAAATCATATCATTTTTACCCCTAGAGACAGTTATGCCGAAAACTTAGGTTCGTTGTACAAAATATTTGATAAAGTCCAACTATCGTTGATTAAAGCACATTCCAGAAATAGTACGAATTACAATTTACGACGAAAAAATGCTGATTTCAATATAGGAGACATTGTCTGGAAGAGAACGTTTTACCAAAGTGACAAGGAAAATAAATTTTCAAAAAAGTTGGCACCTAGATTCATCAAATGTCGTGTTATTGGAAAAAAATCGAAACTGGTTTTTGAACTTGAAGATATGTCCGGACAAAAGTTGGGAACATGGCATATAAAAGATTTCAAGTTAACTTAATTTGTAGCAGTTTAGCATATAGCGGATAAAGCGGATTTTATAAGTAAAATCCCAACCTAAAAAGGGGGGTATGTAACGGTATTCGTTACAAACTAACCTAAATACATTAAATAACAAACAATTTAAAAACCTAAAAATATATATGTAAATTAAAATTTGGTATCTGATATTCGTTTCGCCTGTGAGATTGCATCCGCAATGATCGCACGTAATGAGCAACGGAGTACCTACGTTACGTATACATTTCAACTGGCACTTTGACCGTGCGAATCACCGCGGACAGAGCGAAGCGATCATACTTACTGCTAACTCGCTGCTTGTATTAACAATAATTGTGAATCTACTAAACATTATAATTATCTTGAATTTAATCCTAAACAAAGTGTAGTGTTCAACCCCGACATCGGGTGAGTGTTGCAATTTATTTTCGTAGATGTAAGTAATTAGTTACCTAGCTAGAATAATTATCCATTTACCTACCTCATAAAAAAGGTAAATTGTAAGTTAGTATTTAGTGCTTTTATAATGCAATAATGCAAATAATACATGTATATTGTGTTTAACTTCATCGGTCTGTATTCATGGTTCATTATTGCCACCTTCTTCTGTTGGCTTATTCATGTTTTATCATTTCACCTAAATGTCGTACCTGCATTTTAACTGTCGAAATTCCTTGTGTTTGGTGTATAATTATACAAACTATGGTAACGTAAGACAGAAAAACAAAGATTTGATGAATTGGACAGCATGAATTGTTGGTACGACAAAACTCATAATTTTAATTTCATACTCGAATGACCTAAATCTGATTTGTATGAGTGCCACATCATTGATCACAGTTATTGTCTAAATCATCAATAATTATATAAATTTCATTCATCTGCATAGCTCGGATAGTGATGTTGCAGTCAAACAAAAAAATAGGGCAATCAGTAAAATGTCTGGTATCCGGTTTCCAGGGTCCTTCGTTCTGGGTGTGAACATCACGCTGCTGAGCCGTAGTGGGGCTACCTTCTGACCATCCTAGCGAGCTGTGTCTACCCCTGTCAGCTGATACCCCCCCTCGTGTATCTACACTTTCGAGGGCAGTGGTTTTGTTTTAATTGAATTACCGGTAGCGTTGCGGTGCGATCTACTAAGACCACGACCTTTCTGCTCTACGTCTAGCCTTTACTAATTTTAGTATTTTAGTATCACTGTCTTGTCACTTAGTATAAAGTACCTTACGTTCTGGTTCCGTACCGTTTAGTATTAAGAATCACTTCCTTTGTTACTGAGGCGAAGTATTGTAAATAAAGGTTGTACGAAGATACCGATTTTATTATCTTCTCTTAGTTACTACCTATATGTTACCTACCTTCTAGAAGGGGATGGTACAATTTCAACAAAAGGCACAAAAACTAAAGCCTACAGGCTTGCACCTGTCGCCAAGTCAACAGCACTATAAACACATTTATGTTTGGGTAGGGCTGGGGCATTGTCGATAGTCGATATCGATAAATTAAGATGAAAGATGTTGTTAATATATGGCAAAAGGGACAAAAACTGAAGTTGTCGGGACAAGTGTTGTCGCTGAGTCCACGGCTCATGTTCTGGCAGAACTATTGGAAGTGTTAGCCATTGTCATCAAGCTCCACTCTACGTACCCACTTCTGTATCTATACCTATATAAAGTGAGTGTCATTACTGCCATAAGAAATAAGTGTTATTTTAGTTAATTCCACGAATTATTTTGTGGACAACTTTTTAAAACTTTACTTGTCAACTAAAATGTAACGTAAAAAAAAAACTAAACAAAACTATCGCAGCACTATCCGAACTTCCCAACACTAATAAAAATACAAGTCGTTATCATTTAGGTTTCCGTGTTGCTGCGTACGTTAAAAAATGTGCTAATTTTGTTATTAAAATTGCTAAAAGTAAACAAAAAGATGCTTTCTTGCATGCTAATAAGGTTGGTATTGGCCCAGCAATTATATGTAAAAACAAGGTTGGGTTTAGGGTGAAAAATTATGAAATTCGGTTGGCTTGGTACAACAGACGTTAATTTGATCGTGGTGTGATAAACTGATGTATTTTTTAACAATAATAACGTGTTTTCGTTAGTCCGTTTCTGATATTCGCAAAATTTTCAAATTACATTTTTATAGTAAACTAGCTGTTACCCGCGCTTCGTCCGCGAGATATATAGCCTATGTCCTTCTCAGTACCCTAGCCAATGGGTATGCAAAATATCATGATGATCGGTTCAGTAGATACGGCGTGAAAACGTAACAAACAAACAAACTCACTTTCACATTTATAATATTAGTTGGGATTAGTTAGGACTAGCTGTTACCCGCGGCTTCGCCCGCATGATATATAGCCTATGTCCTTTACAGTACCCTAACCTATGTGTATGCAAAATTTCATGATGATCGGTTCAGTAGATACGGCGGGAAAGCGTAACAAACAAACAAACAAACTCACTTTCGCATTTATAATAATAGTTAGGATAGGATTAGGATAGTTAGGATCCTTATTTTATGTAAGTTTATTATGAGACTTCTTTCACCCGTCTGAACATCGTGGAGTGTAGGTCAAACTGTCAACCTCTGACTGCTCTGGCTAATATGGCTCTGGCAGTATAAAATCGACGTTTGAGTAGTAGTTTTACAGCTTCTATGCTTCGTTCGGTGAGTGAGAGAGCCGGAGGCCCATCCCCCCTCCCCTCTGGGGAGGGAAAACAAAAGGCCGGCATCGCTCTTGTCATACCCCTGGTGTTACATTAGTCCATGGGCAGCGGTGATCACTTACCATCAGGTGACCCGCTTGCTCGTTTGCCGTCCTCTGACATAAAAAAAAAAAAAAAAAAAAAAAAATAGAGAGATGTGCTCTTGCAGAGGAGACTATAAAAGACCGGATGATGATGAAGAGACTTTAAGTTTAATGTAGTATTTAAGTTTTAATGTAGTCAAATAGTATGACTATTTGGAACATTAAACTTAAGATCTCGTGTGGGTTTTTTTTCCGATTGCATCATCAGTCATCAGTCACAATGGTTCAGAACCCGGAGTCCGCTTCTAAAGAACAGAAGCACTTAAATCTCAGAAGGACATAGACTATACATCACGCGGGCAAAGCCGCGGGTAACAGCTAGTCAGATAGTAAAGAAAAGGTCTACCATTGAGCACAAGTGTAGATTACGGAAGCACTCCGGATGTGAGGCTGTCTTGTGCTCCAAATGCCTCAACAATTACGCTTTCATTGCTAGTACGTTGGCCTGCACAAGTGCAAGTATATATAATGTCCGTCTGTATGTCTGTTCCCACACACATTTATTGGCTATTGGGAGTTGAATGGAGACGATCTTAAGTTAATTGAAGACTTGAAAATGAAACTGACTTGTAACGTTTGTTTTTTGTAATGGTTCTTTGGGAGAAATGGTTTTACGATTGAAACCTTTAAGGCGCTCTTATAGTAACACTAGCGCCACCCAGCTATTAAATTCCTCAAATCATAAATTGTATAGAATTTAAAAAAATCTAACAAGTACAAACCTACTAAATTACTTATAGTATTTTTTGTATATTTTTATTTACTAGTGCCATATTTAAAGAGAAAAACAGATTAACGCCAAAAGTGGCCACTTTTGGCGTAAACCTGTTTTTTTCTTATTTTATCAAACGAATATTAGTGAAAATGAATACAAAAATACTACAAGTAATTTACAAGTTATGTACTTGCGAGATTTTTAAAATTCGATATAGTTTAGGATTAAAAGAATTAATTGCTAGGTGGCGCTAGTGTTACTATAGGAGCGCCTTAATGTGTTTTTATTGGAAGTTAAGTTTGAAAATGTTTCTCATTTGGTGCTGTATATTAATTTGAAATAAAATATGCATTACACTTCTTCGTTATTTCCTACATCTGTCTTAGTAAGTAATTTTACGTAAAATAGATAAATAAAAATGATACCGGGGAACTTTTAGAGTAAGTAAAAGGAAGAAAAAAGATAATATAAGATTATGCTTCATTTTACAATATCCCAAAGAATTTTCTCCAGTGGCAAGTTAATAGTATTACCTAACGAGTAATTTTACTACATTTTGCTGCCTCTTCAACAAAAAAATATTAAGTACTAAGCAATTTTCCCGCGTCTTCGTCTGCGTAAATTATACCCTATGTCATCCGCAGATAAATTAGCTTTCTACAGGTAAAATAATTTCGCAAATCGGTCTTATATTTTTAAAGCCGATTCGATACAAACAAACAAACAATCAAATTTTTTATTTATATATATATATAAGTAAAGATATTAAAAAGAGTATAACATTTTTTTTTACTTTTAATTTTTGGCCAGTTTCGACGGTACGTTAAATAATACGCGAAACAGTAAGTACATAACGGAACTTAAAGTACCAGAAACGGGTACAAATCGAATCGTAAAAGTCTTCAAAACATCTTGAATGACCCCTGACAATTTCAAGTAGTTTTGCAAGTTTAACACACAAAGTTGAAAGGTAAGTTTACTAGATTGCAGCTTGTGACCAAAACAGTCATATCAGGTCAAGTTACTTGAATAACCGTGAGAAAATAAATACATGAGAGAGAAAGGTAAAGTACATTTTTTTTTGTCAAAATCATTCACCATCTATACTTTCTTTTACAAACAGAAAATACGGATAAATAATAAATAAATAAATATATACAGACATACACACAGATTGAGCTAGCCCCAAAGTAAGTTCTTAGTAAGACTTGTGTTATGGGATACTAACTCAACGATACTATATTTTATAACAAATACGTATATAGATACTAGCTGTTACCCGCGGCTTCGCCCGCGTTATATATAGCCTATGTCCTTCTCGGTACTCTAACCTATGTGTATGCAAAATTTCATGATGATCGGTTCAGTAGATACTGCGTGAAAGCGTAACAAACAAACAAATAAACAAACAAACAAACTCACTTTCGCATTTATAATATTAGTTCGATTATTGTATATCGTAACTTATTTTTGTTAGTTTGTCGGTAGCAAAGGGCTGCATACTACACACTTTTGCAATTATTATACTTCTTCCATGCTGGTTTGGAAGAAAAAAAACATGAATATACCAGCTGCTTTTCTTCCCGCGCAGACCGTAAAAGCCGGTCAAGGGATTAGGCGAAAATCTAAGGAATCACATTGATAGGCGATGCGGTGAGCAACCCATCACTATTTTAATTCCGCTTTCCACCTTTACGCCCACTACGATGCTAAACGTGGCTTGTAGGTTTTATGACCTTAGGCTCTATCTACCCCGTAAGGGATAAAGACGTGATAGTTTGTATGTATGACCACATAACTACAAATATTATTTAGAGGCAAAAACAGCACCGGTGGCGAGTTACTTGTATATGTACTTCGCTACTAATATTCTTCTCCTTCTTCTTCTTCCTTTACCTTATCCCACTTTTTATGTGGGGTCGGCACAGTCAGCTCTCTCCACCTTGATCTATCATCCATCATAGCCTTTGTTACTCCCTTTCCTGCAGTATACGAATACTATTTTACTGAAATCGGTTTTGTTATGATATGACATATTCATAACACTTCTGACATATATACCTATGACAATAACTAGGAGTTGATACATGCTTATATATTTTAATAATTTTGACACAAACTTGAACAGTTACCACCGAATTACAACTAGTGCTCAAATCAATACATCCGTTCAATACCTTGTTCGGATAATAACCGTGTGAAAACACTGCGAGGGAAAGTTGTTTTTGCCTCAGTCAGCCCGTTTATTTATTATAGATACAGATATATTTTAAGAAATTGTTTGTTATTCGTGTGTGTAAGTGGCCAACACTGGTATCAGATTTTTCAAGCAGCCTAGAGGCATCAGGCACAGCTTAACTGATGAGATCCGGGACCAACGGTTTAACGTGCCTTCTGAAGCTCGGAGGAGGTCGAGATATTTATATACCACTTGCGGTCACCCATTCAAGTGGGGACTGCGCCTAGGGTTGCTTTACATGCGTTGCTTACACCCACTGGGCCATCGAGTCCCTTTAATAAATTGCTGTGTGTTGTCCCTTTAATAAAGATGAATAATGACACTCAGAGTACCTACATACATTCTTGCAATTATCCTTTTTACATATTATAAAACAAAGTCCTCCGCCGCGTCTGTCTGTCTGTCTGTTCGCGATAAACTCAAAAACTACTCTACGGATTTTCATACGGTTTTCACTAATAGATAGAGTGATTCACGAGGAAGGTTTTAAGGTATAATACATGCCCGGGCGCAGCCGGGTAGGGCTGCTAGTCCTTAATAAGTTTAAGTATGATGTTATCATCTTTGACGTGTCCACAATGTTAATACAAACTAGAGTAAAGCTTCAACTATACGCAGATGACGCTTCGTGCTAATACATAGGTATTATATTTAATAGTTATTCATATTACAACTTACGTTAAATAATAAATAAATAAATAATAATAAATATATACGGACAAATCACACAGATTGAGCTAGCCCCAAAGTAAGTTCTTAAGCGAGACTTGTGTTATGGGATACTAACTCAACGATACTATATTTTATAACAAATACATATATAGATAAACATCCAAGACCCAGGTCAATCTGAAAAAGATCATTTTCCATCTTGACCTGGCCGGGGATCGAACCCGGGACCATCCGTGTCGCAGGCAGGCGTGTTGACCGCTGCGCCACGGAGCTCGTCAACAAATATTTTCAATTATTGCACTTGTCGAAGGCGAATTATTTTATAAGAAGCAACTCAGATTTTCCCGTGGCGTTTATAAAAACAGAAGTTAGGCTGACGTGGCAAAAAATGGGTTGACTTATATAATGTGTTGAATGTGAAATACCGAAAGTTGAAATGCTAGTCAATCAAAAGCGTACTAACTAAAATAGGTACTCAAAACTCCAGCAGGCCTATTTTTACCGGTTTGAGGGTCACTTCAACAACCATTATGGTTTAATCATGAGCCAAATATTAGACAGAGCACTCAGAGGATTTGGCCTGTACTCTCCACGGTGACCAAACGGGTTGGAGAGGTCCCTTTGATTGAGCTTGTGTTTCCTAAGTCGCCTTCTACGAAATCCACGGGAAGATTTGGAGTGGTCCAATATTCTACTCTGCCGGGAACCACGCGGCAAATAGCATTACGGTTACATAAAGTTAAATAAATATAGTGGTAGTATACAAAAGCCGTAATGGATGTTGAAGTGATCATCAAAACGATGGTCCTAGTTGTCAAAAGTTAGTAAATAGGCCTGCAGGTCAAGATACTTTGCCCGATAATAGCCGTGTGAAAATCACTGCAAGAATGAGACGACAAGTATAGCGTTCGTGTTGTCATAGATTCTCTAATGCTGATGTCAGTGTTTCCCAGTATAGCCATTCTATTTGCATAGAGTATTACGAAATGTAGATAGGACATGTGATATTTTATTAGTGTGATGGGTAGATTAAATATTATTTGAGTTAATATTTATTTTTAATGTTATAATGATGTGTAAAATGAGAAGTAAAAAATAAACTTCATTGCTTTAAACATAGTAATAATTCGGTGCCAATAGATAGAGATCCAGATATAAAAAATATGTCAAATATAAATCTACGTTCAGTTGGAGGCAGATAAACCTGACCTCGGTTGGAGGTACGTATGCTAATATTCTATACTTACTTTGAAACTGGTTTTTTTCGTATTTAATTTTTAAACTTTCGCGCTTCAAAGACATAATTATTAATATTAACAGGACTGCGACCACGATGGATGTAACTCCATAGAAACGTCAGCGAAAATAAATAAGGTTAATATTAATTATGGTTATTTTCCGACCTAATAGTACAGTGATCGTGGTATAACAATTTTTTAACTTCTACATTTAAGTAACATATCTTATGCCAAAAAACGAAATCCGTTTTCTACATAACATACTCGACCAGCTTTACGCAAATTACAATACTTTACAAAGTTTTAATATTCCACCATAAAGCGTAAAACTCAGTCCGTACTTGTCATGAACAAAAAGGTTTTCTTAAGCAAGTAATCTTTACAAATTGAAAGGTCCACAGGTTTAAAACAAAACGCAGACGGAAGAAAGTGTTAAAGCAGTTCATAAGCGGATTACATTTCAAACTTTATCTTGCACAACTTTGAACTTTATTTCAACTGCTATACAGTTTAATTTATTCCAATAAAGTTTAACGTCGGAAGTGAAGAGTTTGTTACAAACAAGATGTGTCCATTAATATTAATGTGATGCTAATGTATTTAACTGCATAATTGACATTTAAAGTAATAAGAGTGCAAATTTAACTGGAGTGTGAAATGTAATAGGTTTATCATGCTTCAGCGATCAAACGAAGCGAAAACTCAATCTCAATTGGATTTAATGGACGCCATTTTGTTTTATAATTATTAGATTAATTTTATGCTTTAATTTAATAACTAGAAACATAATAAATGTAATCTTAAATATATGTCATATTATTTAAACATAACAAACTACTTAAGTAAAATCTGTATGTCGAATGTACTACAGGTATTATTTTTTCGTACTAGACCCGTTTTATTTATCTTGCCTGAAAGAAAGACAAAAATAATTAACAAAGCATACATTCATACAAGTCGAGTCTTCCTTCCTTGCAGGGTAAACAGAGCCTGTCTATTCAACTTAATGGCCGCCATTAGTATGTTGTTGGGCTTGTAGGTGGTAAACGGAGTCAAAATGGTGATGGGTTGCTAACCGCATTGCCTATTGACATGATTCCTGACGCCAATTCCCTCGATCGGCTTTTACGATCTGCGCGGGAAGAGAAGCAGCTGGTATATTCTACGTTTTTCCTTTTCTCCCAGACCAGCATGAAATATCATACGGTTGGTAAATTTTCTACGGCCGACCGCTTGACGCCAATATCCTTACATTACAATATAGCCAGAAATATAACTGTCCCTTACATTATAAATGCGTAATTACATAATATAATACGAATATGCCACTTCCAAATCGTGAATAAATTATTCGTGAATATATTGATTACACATACAGGTAATTATGTCGCTTCTATGTCTCTTAATCGCATGTTAATCTATGACAACTATCTAGGTGTGTTTGTTGACAGTTATTAATGTGTCAAGAACGATTCATTAGACTATTCATAGTTCTGTGGACTATTCTTAGGTTTGAAATGTCGCTTTGTCTTCCTAATGGCGTTCAAGTTCGTTTTATTTCTAAACTTGACAATGAGATACGTTTGGATGATATAATAGTATTATTTTTAGATGGTGGATTTTTAGAGGAGCCCGATGGTCCAGTAGGGTGTGAGCTCTATGAGCGCTTATATATGTTAAGCAACCCCTGGTGCAGTCTTTACTTGGATGGGTGACCGCAAGTGGCATAAAAATATCTCGAGCTCCTCCGTGCTTCGGAAGGCACGTTAAGCCGTTGGTCCCAGCTGTCATCGTTGATGGCAGTCGTTAAGCTATGTCAGATGCCTTAAGGCAGCTTGAAAAATCTGACACCAGTGTTGGCCACTTACACATGCGATAAACAAACAATTTTTAGATAAATCGTTGTTTTGGGTTATATGCAGCGTTCGTTACTTGCGTCTCTGTTGTACTATCAGAATGTTAATTGTTATAAATGATGGATTTTTGAAATACTAATATTTACTTTTATCTTCGATTATATATAATAGTGACTGTAAGTATTATAATACCAAAATTACTTATACAACGTGTAATTGAATAAACTGAAAACCTGAATAACGTTTGTTCACCCCGTCAATATGAACAACTTTTCCTATGGGACCAATGCTGGGAACTCAAAAAAATTTTGGACCTTTCCGTACTAATTGCCCGGGCGGGCAGTATTTTTGAATGGATGTGTAAAAAAATAAATTATACATTAGACATAACCTTTGACAAGCCTTGAATTCAGTGAATTCAGTGCTCTATGGAAATCGCCTAATTTAAGGGCGAGCGAATTTTCAGTTTTCTTTAAAATATTATGTCATTAGGTATAAGATTTCGAAATTAGAATTTTCCGCAAGTTCGAAATTTTCGCTGTTTTTCCGCAAGTCAAGAGTTAATTTCATTTAGGATCTATAGAGATACATACCTTTAGTATGCTGTTGGGACTTGCTTGAGTTTTAGCAGTGCGTTTCTTTGAAAAGTAAGGATCAGTAAAACATTGATTTATTTATTGTAGATCTATAGTAATAAATGCAATCACATCATATCACTTCATGCGTAACTAATGGGTCTGTATTATGATTTATACATGGCGAAATTTTGATCGTTCTGGACCCTTAAGGGGTGATTCAGCCCATCGATATGAACCATTTTTCCTGTGGGACCAATGCTGGAAATTCAAATTTTATTTCGACATTTTCATACAAAAGTGTTCAGCCGCCCGGGCAATTTGTATAGGAATGTCGAAATTTTTTTCGAGTTTACAGCCTTTGTCCCATAGGAAAAGTTGTTTATATTGACAGACTGAATCACCCCTTTAATGGTCCGAAACGATCAAAATTTCGCCATGTATTCTACATAAACATATGATTATCATGTAACTTATTTACGAATATAAAATCATTTTTTAATTAATAAGCGAGTACTTTAGTCTTAATATAGTTTCAGACTAAAAATGGCACATGTAAAATTTTGACCGCATCATCATCAGCAGGTCTATTTGCTAAGTCAGTGTACAACGATTTGATTGTCATTTTAGCATCCATTACGGTTTTCATATGATAAATGAAAATAGTCATTCATACCGAAGCCGTAATGAATATTGAAAATACCATGAAAATGATGTACACCGTAGTTGTCACAAGTTAGCAAATAGGCCTGCAGGTCTTTCTAGTCTCCACTGCAGGAGCACGACCCTCTCTGTACTACCATAGCCATATACTAGCTTGAGTAGTCAATTTTGACCGCGCTTGACAACTATTACCTACCAAACAAATAAATAAAAAACAAAACAATTTAAAAAGTTACAGCTACTTAATCAGAAAATAACGAGATAAATTTTCTTCAATACTCGTTTCATAAGACTCACAAACAATCAAAGTCTCCAATAATGCCTCGGCGAGCATCATCAAACAGACATCAAAGCCAATTTGTTTGATTAAACGAGCCGGCCGTTTCTCCTAAACATCTTGGATCTTCGTTATTCATTATTACGCTCTAATTAGCCCTTTACCGTAAACTTGTGCAAATTTTTTGATGTTCGAAAGTATATCATACTTGCTTTGAGAAAGTGCTACCTAATTAGATTGTAGCTCTTTTGATTAAATTATAAGAAAATACAAGATGTTAGTGTGAACAGTATCATCCTTTTAACCAACAAACCAGCCCGTCAAAATGAACAACTTTTTCTATGGGACAAATGCTGGTAACTTTCGTCATTTCCATACAAAAGTGTTCGGCAACCCGGCAATTTGTATAAAAATGTTGAAAAAATTTTTGTGTTCCCACCATTGGTTCTAAAGGAAAAGTTTTTCATTTTGACGGGCTGGTTTGTTGGTTAAAAGGATGATACTGTTCACACTAACACTCTGTATGTGCTCAAGTTTAAGCCGTGTGGTTCCCGGCTGAGTGAGGACCACACCAAGTCTTACCGTGGATGTCGTAGAAGGCGACTTAGGAAACTCAAGCTAATCAAAGCATTTAAACATCCAAAAGACCTCTCCAACCCGTTTAGCCAGAGTGTAGGCCAACTCCTCTGGTTCATAATGGCTCTGGTAGTACAGAGAGGGTCATGCTCTTGCAGTGGAGACTAAAAAGACCTGACGATGATAGCGTAACATTCTACCAAGTACAGAATCCATTCTAGATGCAATTATATTTTATAGTTCGATAGATTATAGCGTAACAAGTAAACAAAATAAACTAATATAAAAAACTTCTTCTTCTTAAGGTGCCTCTCCAACTAGTGAAGGTCAGCAATCAGCTTGGTACAGTCCTCTCTGTTCCTGGCTCGCCGGAACAGCTCAGCTGCTTTAGTCCACTCCCTGATGTTTCGCAGCCACGACTTCTTTCTTCTTCCCACCTTTCGTTTTCCAGCAACTTTACCCATCATTATGAGTTGTAAGAGGTCATATCATTGGTGTCTGAGTACATGACCAAGGTAGGAGATTTTACGCTTCTTTACCGTAAGCATAAGGTTGCGCTTCTGGCCAATCCGTTGTAGAACGCAGACGTTGGTAATTTTCTGGGTCCAACTAATGGACAACATGCGTCTGTATGTCCACATCTCAAATGCTTCTATACGTCTTTTACTAAAAAAAACTAAGATTAAGTAATACAAATTATTCATACTTACATAGAATAAGCTTGTATTACGTACGTCACGTTTCTGAGCACGTACGAGTACGTACAAGGCGAGCCGCTTAGGCAACCATCGTGGCACTCGTGAATGCAGGATAATAAGAAACCTTTATAGGTTTATTATAAGAGAAGCTAATTAAATAGCTTTTATAGGTATACCTAAATAAACATTACGTGAAGCGATTGGCAATGTATCGACATAGTTGCAATGCAGTAAAGTTTACTTTAAAGTTTCTTCATTAACATATCTTGAGACTTTTTGATATTTTCGGGGTACCCCCTTTTTGAAACGAATTATTTGATAGAAAACAGAGTTGAGTACCACTAAAATTTTCGTTTGGAGAGGCGCCAGTTAAACCTTCAAACTATTTTATAATCCTCTGTTTAGGTTTAAACTGAGAACATTACTGAAGAAAATTGCCGTTTTAGTAGCTAGTAACAGTATTTCATAAACTAGTTTGCATTTTTATCTATGGTCTCACAAAAAAATATTTCGTTTTCGTTCAAAAAATTTATGTCAAACGAGGGCAGAACTGGAACCCGAAAAATAAATATATTCCCTTCATCATCAGGTCTTTCTAGTCTCCACTGCTGGAGCACGACCCTCTCTGTACTACCAGAGCCATATACTAGCCTGAGTAGTCAGAGGATTTGGCCTACACTCTCCACGCTGGCCAGACGGGTTGGAGAGGTCTCTTTGATGTTAATAAGCTTTGTTTAGCTTGTGTTTCCTTAGTCGCCTTTTACGACATCCACGGGATGACTTGGAGTGGTCCTATTCTACTCTGCCGGGAACCACACGCAAATATATTCCCTTAACAATGCAAAATTTTTGTAACAAGGAGAATAAAAAATGCTGGTTTATTCTCTTTGGCATGCAAGCTTTGCTCAACAAGATAACCAAGCTTTTATCACGCGCGCCATAAACTGGATAACCTATGTATCGTGAGTGAAAGTTCACTTGTGCTTTCGCATTGTGTGGAACAAAAGCTCCGTCTATATGAGTAATGAGCTTTTATTCATCTTCGATGGACTTAGAGATATGTTTGAAATGCTTTTTGAATTGGATTGGTTTCGAGTAACTGCTGTAATGTTTTTTTTTTATTAGAATATAAGAAAAAATTGAGGTTAGATTTTTGTAAGAATGCAGATTCATTGGAAAGTGCATTAAGTATGCCTGATGTTTTATTTGTTAGTACAAAAGAACGTTAATCTGTTGTTTTATTCTTTCATCATCAGGTCTTATATAGTCTCCACTGCAGGAGCACGACCCTCTCTGTACTATCAGAGCCATATATAAGTATAAGCCTGAGCAGTCAGAGGATTTAGCCTACACTCTCCACGCTGGCCAGACGGGTTGGAGAGGTCTCTTTGATGTTTATAAGCTTTGTTTAGCCTGGGTTCCTAAGTCGCCTTCTACGACATCCACGGGAAGACTTGGAGTGGTCCTATTCTACTCTGCCGGGAACCACACGGCCAATTATATGTTTTATTCTTTATATCAGTGTTTTTATACAGGCGACCCGTTAATAAAAGGTAATCTTTTACTGCCGAGTGGTTCCCGGCAGAGTAGAATAGGACCACTCCAAATCTTCAGTGGATGTCATAGAAGGCGACTTCAGAAACACAAGCTAAACAGAGCTTATAAACATCAAAGACTTCTCCAACCTGTCTGGCCAGCTTGGAGTGTGTAGGAAGAAGTTCACAACTTACTGTGAGGCTGGCTCAATCTGTGTGTTTGTCCCTTTAATTAACTTATTTAACTAAGCCATTAAGTGCAGAATGTTTTTTTTTTTCAAGCGTTCCAAGGTTAGGGCCAATGGAGTAAGAATAACAGCTTTTGGTCTAATGGCTAGCAAAGGCACTTAGCGTCTGGTTGAGAATTAATCGATACAAACTCGAGCGGTTCCCAAACTGATCAGTATTCCTCAAAGGGACGGTATGGATAGGCCACGTGATTTAAAAAAACCGGCCAAGTGCGTGTCGGGCCACGCGCAGTGTAAGGTTCCGTAGTTGCGAATGACAACTTTGAGTTCACATTGTTGACATTCGAACCTCACAGTTTGACGACCAAAAACATCTAACAATGAAAATTGTGAGAAATTTTACATTTTCGAGTACGTTTTATAAGTTGGTTGCCTATAACAGTCTGTCTGACTGTTATAGGCAACCAACTTATAAAATGTACAGACAGACAGACATGGTGAAACTAATAAGGGTTCCTAGTTTACTACGGAACCCTAAAAATGGGCGCAATTGCGAGTTGGACTTGCCCATGAAGGGAGCCGCAGTAGCAAGATTAGATTTGCAAACATACCACTATAATTATTCGCCAACAATAATCGCTTTGTTGTTCATAGTGTTTATATGAATGAGTTATATTTGCGTGAAAATGTGCTATATCACAAAAACCGGCAAAGTGTGAGTCAAACTCGCGCAATGAGGGTTCCGTACAATATGCTTCGTGAACACACACACAATGTGCAAAAAATGTTTTATTCAATTGACTAGCGCCATCTAGTGGTGTTTTAGTGAACTATTTCTCTAGATGAACTTATTATTGTGAGTTTACCACTTCATTTTCAAGTGATAGAATTCTTATTATTTTTCCTGTAATCTTCAAGGAATGAAATATATTTTGTTATTTTTTCAAAATTTTCGGCTCAGTAGTTTCGGAGATCAGGGGGGGGGGGGGGGGGGGAATGGTCAATTTTTGCCTTCTTTCGTGAATAAAATCAAAAGTATTGATTTTACCCGAACGAAAAAAAATATTTTTGAGATCCTCATAATGAGCCCTTTCATTTGATATATGACACAGTAAGGTTTGCAAAACTTTTTTTTTAATTTTGTAATTAAAATGAAAATTACAAAATTAAAAAAAAAAATATTTCAAAAAAATCTTTATTTACTTTGCACATCCGTGTTTGGGTCATAGGATTACACTATCTTACCAAATTTCATCTAATTTGGTTCAGTAGATGCGGAGAAAATCGGCTGTGACACACGGACGGACGGACAGACAGACGCTCGAGTGATCCTATAAGGGTTCCGTTTTTCAACTTTTGTACGGAACCCTAAAAACTGACTATATCTCATTCAAATCAATTTTCATTAAGTGTTAATAGGGGTCTTGGGGTTTACATGGTGATATAATTAACCCCTGACCCAAAAGGAGGGTTCTTGTAAGTTTGTCCGCTCTGTCTGAGGCACCGTAAAAAGGGTTAAATAAAACCGATCTAGATGCAGTTCTTTTTATTATTTGAAAACAGGATTCTTGGTAATGACTTTTAGATATGTTTTATCAAAATCGGTTCAGCCTTTAACAAGATGCGAGAGGTTTGCGTGTTTTTTGATTTTTTATAACTTGTTAAGTTTTAGATTTTTTATAACTTGTTTAGTTTAAAAGAAAGAAAAAGACAAAAAGGAATAAATATTCGTAATTCATATATAAAGCCCTTCAGGCGAGTAGGCGACCAAAACTGTTGATAAGAGTTTCTTTCGGCGTTTCTTCTCTGCAGTGGTCGGTTCCGAAACGCTAGTAGTCTTAGCTTTTGAACAATTAATAAATACATATATCTAATGAGATAATTTTAAATATGATATGACGTGAAAAGTGCCTGCAAAGGCCTATTTTCTGAATAAACGTTTTGATTTTGATTTTACAGAGCAATTTTCTTCGTCTCTAGACAAACTTGCTTTCAAAAACATGAAAATGTAGGCCACGACAAAAAGTTTGAGAACCCCAGCTATAGTATAGAAACAAGATCATAGGGCACTTACTTCAGCTATTGCTAGTACTCCGTGGTCTAGATACCAAAGTGTTAATGCTAGATGATATTAGTGCTTAACTCAAAGCTTGGGCAATACCTACAGGATTAAATATATCTAGAAAACATAGAAATGTACGTTTTCAGGGTTCCGCAGTAAACAAGAAACCCTTATAGTTTCGCCATGTCTGTCTGTCTGTCCGTCCGAGGTTTTACTCAGAGACTATAAGTACTAGAAAGCTGTAATTTGGTATGATTATGTATATTAATCAGGCCAAAAAAGTGGTAAAATATCTTAAAAAAAAAATTTTTTTACGGTAGCTCCCTTATTAAGTAAAGAGGTAGTAATATTTTTTTCTATACAAACCCATCGTGATGGGTATTGTTCATAGATATCAGAATATTTAATGGTATTGTTAAATAGGTCTTTTAAAAATATTGTGAGGTTGTGAACACCATTTTTCGAATTAGGGATCCGTTTTCGAAATATTAGGTTTTAAAGTGCAAATTTTTGTTAGACGTAAGTGTCCCCCCCCCCCTCTATTTGCTAAACGGTTATATATATATATATATAACCTACAGGCCACGTTTAGCATCGTAGTGGGCGTAAAGGTGGAAAATGGAATCAAAATAGTGATGGGTTGCTAGCCGCATCGCCTATCAATGTGATTCCTTACATTTTCGTCCAATCCCTTGACCGACTTTTACGGTCTACGCGGGAAGAAAAGCAGCTGGTATATTCTATGTTTTTTCGTTTCTCCCAAACCACCATGGAAGGTTAGCCTATATATTTATTTCTTCTTTGAAGTTTATAAATTTAACGTTTCGTTGTCGCTTTGTTTAAACTAGTAGCAAGGAGTACGTATGTCAAATACAACAAGTCATTACCATTTCGCAATGCAACTACTTGCGATATACAAAAACCAATATTATTTTTTGTCATAAGGACAAACCCGTATTTGTGTGTCAAAATACTACTTCGTCATCTACAGTAGCAACTTTGAGGCAATCAGTACACAGTGACAGTTGCAAATAAAAGTTTCAACCGTCTTTTGATATAAGAAGTGATTAAATTAACTGATAACTGATTAAATTTTTGATATATAATATTTACCCTTATTATTCTCATAATAGAGAGCATAATTTTGTGCAAAGATATAGGTCTGACCATGAGATGAATATACTACTGGTTAGTGTCCCGTCTTTTGGTGAGCTAACACCATAGCACAGATAGACACACACACGTAGCGCCCTTCTTTTACACACAACTATAGACTATACACACAATTATAGCACCCTTCTTTTTGCAGCGTTGGTTAAAAACTAACTCAAGAAAGAGAATAAAGGTTTTATGTATTCAATAAGCCATATTTCTTTCGCAATACAATATGATCAAAACTATGCAAATATACCAACTCTATATCCCAAATACAACTTGGCCATCAGTCTAAAAGTTAGGAAGTCCCTACGGAACCACTACAGTTTTACGATGCCTTTGAAATTTTGATATGCTCCGCATATGTGGCGGATACAAAGAAAAAGTAAGTTGCTCTGTTTTATTGTGTTGTACGTCTCTATAATACTTAACTATCAATTCTTGCGAGTTCTTCGCGTAAATTATAGTCTTTATCCACAATTAAATTTGCTTTCCGTAGGTTCTTCTTCTATCGAGTTGTAGAATGGCAAATGTTTTGACCAGCGTTTTGCAACTATGATTGCCCGTTCGTTTGCCTCATTGAGATCCTGCATAGTGCAAGAAGTTTGGTTTCTGAAGGTGAAAGAAATTTGCTAAATCGGACTAGTAGAGAGCCTATTTAATGCAAAAATAAACTAACAAATGAATCTTACTTCTTTATAATATTAGTACTCACACAAACAATCCTAACTAATATTATAAAAGCGAAAGTGAGTTTGTTTGTTTATTTGTTTGTTTATTTGTTTGTTTGTTACGCTTTCACGCCCAACCTACTGAACGGATCATCATGAAATTTTGTATACACATAGGTTAGGGTACTGACAAGGACCTAGGCTATATATCACGCGGGCAAAGCCGCGGGTAAAAGCTAGTATTATAATAATTCTGGAAATAGTTCTAATACTTAAATAGGGGAAAAACGAAATGAAAGGACATCATAACTACTAGCAATTTTTTTAAAATATGTAAGTAATGATAAAAGAGCCCTAGTTTCTGCAAAGTATAGATTAGTATCCTTTGCAGAAACAAGGGCTTTTAGTGTATACAGGAGATATATTACTTAGTATATACAGGAGGCATAAAACCAGTATGCTTCTTGTCTCTACGAAATAACCGAAATATTTTTTCCATTAGACAGGAGCCAGAGAAAAACTACACCATATTTTATAGGTTCAGTAAAAGCCTTTACCTTAATAGCTAAGTAACATTTTATGGGGACATGCTCGGGTCAAACTGACCCTTAACGATAAATCTAAGGGCAAATTAACCCTGCGTTTTGGGGCAATATCGGGAGGAGACTGTCTTAGTGAAATAGATGTCTTCTTTAGTTATTTTGGACATATCTGTTGTAGCACAGTGGTACTGCATGTGCCCTTTTTATCCCGGGTTCGATACCCGGCCTGGTTGACGGATGGCCTTTTTCAGTATTAATAAGTTTGTGCTAAATCCTGTTAATGGTCATGGCTCTGTTAATAATAACAGAGCCATGATCATGTAAGAATTGATCTTTTATTTGATTGAAGGGTTTATTAAATATTTATTAAATAGTGACTATTTGTTCTGTAAATTTGAAAATTGACTACCCGGAATAATTTCTGCCCAAAAATGGCTTTTCAGTGGGATAAGGTAAAGGAAGAAGAATGCCTTTTTTGTGGCGTGTCATGTCTTTCAATCCAGAAAAAGGTATCGAAAATGTAATCAGTAATCAATTCTAAATTTTCATAAATACAAAACATACATTAAGATCTTTATTACAAATAAAAGGTACCTAATGTATCTTTAATTTATCACAAAGTTTAAATCTTCCTAACTTTAAATCAAGGAAAGGTATTTATGCAGAAAATAACACAACTAACATTTACAAACTTCGCTATCATCATGCCAAGGCTATTAGAAGGTTGTGAGCTAGCTGCAGCGGATTATAGCCTTTATCGATATACAAATAGGTCATAGAAATAAACTTTGACTCCAGAAAAAGGCGGAAAAAGTGTAATCAGTAATCAATCTCTTATTTGCATGAGCACAACATATTCATAAAGATCTTCATTACAAATTAGAGGCAGTTAATGTAATAAATTGTAGTGCATGTATAGGCATTATAGTATACAACTGCCCCCGTGGTACAGTGGTTAAGGCGTTTGCCTTGTTGACCCGGGGGTCGTGGGTTTGATTCCCACGGGAAGCATACTTTGTTAAGTTGTTTCCAGTTTGGTAAGGACATTGCAGGCATGAATCACCTGATTGTCTGATAAGAAAGATGATTCCGTGCTTCGGACGGCACGTTAAGCCTGTGGTCCCGGCTGTCATCTGGTAGTCGTTAAAGGAACCACGTCCGAGGCCGAGAGGCGGTTCCGCAGAACTCTGACACCAGGGTGTGCATGGTCGACTGACCGTCTCACCTACACGAAATGATGATGAGGCATCATAGTAAATTTGAGTTAAATTAAAGAATTTCTTATGTAGAACATACATAACACAAAAAGGTAACGAACTTGCAATCAGTCATTTATCGTTTATTTGCATGCATACAACACATTGATAAAGATCTTAATTGAAAATCAAAGGTAGGTAATATTTAACCGTTTTAGGGCGTATAGTAAATTCGAGTTAAATCAAAGAAGGTATTATGCAGAACATAACACAAATAACAGTTTACAAACTTCGCTATCATCATGCCAAGGCCACTAGAAGGTTATAAACTAACTGCAGCGGATTATAGCCTCTACCGCAATACAAATAAGGCCATAAAAATCGTTGCGTTGATGTAACTTTTCTTAGAATATTCGTCATTTCAGATTTTACCTGTAGTACCTCGTTCCGCTTGTACGGATGGACGTGCCGGTTTTTTTTTTTAAGAGTTTGGACTTAATGATGTCATATTTGGAATATCAGGTGCTGGTTTTGACGAGCTCCGTGGCGCAGCGGTCAACATGCCTGCCTGCGACACGGATGGTCCCGGGTTCGATCCCCGGTCAGGTCAAGATGGAAAATGGTCTTTTTCAGATTGACCTGGGTCTTGGATGTTTATCTATACAAGTATACATTATAAAATATAGTATCGTTGAGTTAGTATCCCATAACCCAAGTCTCGAACATACTTTAGGGCTAGCTTAATCTGTGTGATTTGTCCATGTATATTTATTTATTTTAATTAATCCATTCAAACAGATCGTCTTGGTAGGGGGACATCCAATAATCATCCAGTCACATGAATTTTAGGACTTTTAACCCTGCCCCGTCCTTGCGACAGTTTTAGAACCCCCTCATCCCTGATAAAGCGTCACTATTTTCCAATTTTATGCATGTTTTAAAAAATCAAAAAATCTTTAATAACTTTAGCATAAAGTCAAATATTTTAGACAAATGAACATTTTAAACCATAGAAACGAAAGATTCACATTAAGTTTACAGGTAGCATAATGTAACTCCAATATATACTTATATTGGAGTTCCTAGGTATACGTAGCCTTTTGTCTAGCCAAGGAGAGTTGGTATTATCCAGTAGGCCTACTTAATAAATATATAACGCCAGTAACCAGCCCGTCTTAACTATGATTATTCATTAAGTACTTATTTTTGTCCAAAGTTCAAACAATTTTAAGTATTTCCGCCGGAAGATGTATACGTACCTATTGATACGGTCAAATACTAAACCAGTTCTATTTCCTAAGAACCTTCCTACCTTCATAAACATACAACAGTACAACATATTACCACGTGTGTTTTTCGAAGAGGCAAGCAGAAAATACATCTGCACATGTAATATAACCTCCACCTCGCTTTTATTGATACATGTTTTTTTAAATATAATTAATATAATGTATATTTTTACAATGCATTTATGTAAAAATTATCATCATTATCACTATAATTATTATATCATTACATTACATAGTCTGCCCATCTGTCTGTTCGCGATAAACTACTACTACTGCACGGATTTTCGTGTGGTTTTCACCAATAGATAGAGTAATTCACGAGGAAGGTTTATAAGTATAATACATGCCCGGGCGCAGCCGTGGTGGGCTGCTAGTAGGCTATAATTTACGTGGCTTTCCATATTTGCAGATAATGGATTGTTTGAGGATTTAGTGTTTTTGCTTATCTGTGGCTAAGTTAAATGGCGAAACCCTACTCAGAAAAATATATAGTTTTCCTTGAGGCTCGCCTCTAAGCTTTTCCGAAAAGGTTCGGTAAAAATAAATGAGACCTCTTTTTAGCACTTCAGGCTACACTTCAGAGAAGTTACGATAGCTACTTAGGGAAATTGTAAATTTCACTTTGTAGTTTTATTTTTACTTCTTTTTTGCGTGAAACATTTGATCTCTTTGGTAATAAAAGTTTACTGCTGTATGCTGCGATAGCAAAATGGCCTGATGAGGTGACGTCTTAAGAGGGTATACTAGCAGTGCGTTTTCCGTACAAATGTATTTCTCTATTTTCTCGCTGAAAACTGCTTCTAGAGGCACAATTCTTTTTACATACAATCTATTATTAAAATAGGTATGTCCCTATGTTTTATTTTTTTCTAAAAACCTGCTTAAAAGAAAAAAAAATTGTACAAAAACAGTTTTTTTGGAAAAAATAAAAAATAGGGGCATTCCTATTTTAGTACTAGATTTTATGAAAAAAGAATTGTGGCTCTAGAATCAGTTTTCAGCGAGAAAATAGAGAAATACATTTGTATGAAAACCATATTGAAAAAATACTGCTAGTATACGCTCTTAAGTGTTAAGCCGTCACGCCACGATTTGACATTATGTAAATCTCTCTCTGTTAATAAAATTTCTTAATTATGATTTTTTTTATATTTTCTTTCATTGTTCTGAAGGTTTTTCTATTATATTATGTGAACACTTTAAACGCCGCTACTATCTGCTGCTGGTCTTTGGCGTAAAAGTATTGCTGTGCCATTCTCGATATTTTTGTATTTCGATATGATCGTAATAAAGCGTCGGGATTTTTTCCAGGGATTTTCTTGATGTTTCTCCAGCGAGTGAGAGTTATTGAGAAATTCTCAAGAATTACTGGTATTCTCCCGCAAATTTTCAAGAGAATGAATTTTAAGTCCAGAGGATTCCCAAAATTCCTCCTCTTCACTAGGCGTAAGGATTTATATAGTCTTCATACTTTGTGAATTGATTAAAAATATATAAATTACCTGCTACTGGAGATAGCTTCCGCATGACACACCATCGCGATTTCCACTGCAACAAAAAGAAAAAAAAATAAGAAAATAAATCAGAAGGACTTGTTTCGCATTTCTTCGGGGAATTTGAACACAAAGTGTCTAAATCTGAAAGTAAAAATCAAACAATAATTCCACAAATAATGACAACCCCCTTACAGCAGATAAGAAATGGGTCTCAAAACACTCCTTTACTACATCAGTACCTACTTATTTTAGGTCTGCACTATTACTAAACTATAATAATAATCATAAAGAGGAAAGATTTGATTGTTTGTTTGTTTGCATTGAATGGGCTCCAAAACCACTGGACCGATTTTCAAAATTCTTTCATTTATCAAGGTAATTTATCTGCGGGTGACAAGGGTTATAATTTACGTGGACGAAGTCGCAGGAAAATTTCTAGGTTCTCTATATTTCAGTTACACAAGCATCCCATTCCGTAAGCCTTTAACTACGAAAAAATATTTACTAGAACACAATTTCCATACATACAAGACTTATACAATATTCAGTAAACTCACTACAACTGTGTTGTTACAGGCAACGAAGTAGACAACCATTGCCCGCACAGTATGTAGCGAATTTTCACACGTTTTCATCGCGCAATGAATGGATCACTACATATGGAATGTTGCCGCGCAGTCGGCTGAGTGTCGTCGTCGAGTCGCGAGCCACGCCACAGTCTGGTAGAAGTTGAGCGAGTCGGCGGTATGTTGCCGTCTCGATTGAGTGGCAGGCAATACGCACGTGCAAGTGAAGGGTGTCTCTCATTTAGCGCATAGAACGGACATTTTCACAGGTAGATGTTTTTCCGCAAGTTGAGGTCCGTCCGTCCGCAAGTGAAAAGAATTTTTTTTCTTTATTAGCTCTCGCCCGCAACTCCACTCGCATTAGTGTCAATCTCGGGAACAGTACCTTCTCAGAAATTAAAAGTAGCCTATGTCCTTCTCCACACTCCAGACGATATGTATGCAAAATTTAATGATAATCGGCTCAGTAGATGGGACGTGAAAGCGTAATAAACTAACAAACTCACTTTCGCTAATATTAGTTGGGATAACTACTCTTTTACGGCGTTCCTCCCGCAGACTTCATAATCCGCTGGTAATTTTAATCAATGGTTATGATTTAATTCGTCATCGTCGGTTTATTGTCTCAGATGAGTGGCAGTGGCAGGCAACATGCACGTACAAGTTGAAGGCTGATATGACTTTTTTTCAGAACCCTACGACAATGATTTAAGATACTATTACTTGATTGATACTCTTTTTAAGATACGTCTTTGTTGAATCTACAATGTAACTCAAATATCGTCTGCAAATACCACAAAAATTATTAAAAGTTGGTCGCAGTAGTCGTATCAGTTACACATACGCCGGCAATTGTAAAAAATATTATTTCCCGAAAATATTGTACAAGACAAACAAAAAGTCCGCATATTCGTGAAACCATACATACATTACTCGACCTACAAAAATTATCTGTGGTGCCCATAGTTGCGCGACGCAGTCGCTCGCAGCGCCGCCATCTTTAGTTGCCACATGCCAGCGACAGTGGCCGCACGCCGCGACTTTCCGTCGCCGAAAATGTCTGAAATAGACCCGGAAAAGTTGATCCAAGCAGTGAAAGTGCGCCCAGGGCTGTACAACAAGAATGACGCGAACTATTTCTGCCACAAGAAGTATAAGTCTAAGATGTGGACGGAAGTATGTAAGGATGTATTCAGCAACTGGGAGCATTTGAGGCCGCAAGATAAAGTCGAATACGGTAAGAGACCGACTACAAAATGTTTCTTGTTTTAGTATTCATTCTTGTAAATAAATGGTTTTGAAATCATTTTTATTTGTTTGTTACAATGCTTGTCATAATAACGAATGCCATAATCGTTGACTGTCATGGAACCTTATGTCATGGCATTATTTTTTTTTAATAGTTGGGCGTCGATAACTTATTGCTAGTTACTTTTCTTATCGCACATATCGTAAAAGCCAGTTAAGGGAAGGGGTGAAAATTTGAATTTCACGTCGGCCGGGCGTACGGGATCCGTTTAAATACTTTTTGTTTTTACATTGGTCAAGATAAATGTAGATTAAGCCACCAAAGGCTTGCGTAAAAATCGGTCAAAGGAACAGAAAGAACATTAGGTACCTACTACAATTCGATATCACACTGGTTTTCAAGCATGCGGGCTTAGATATTTCCAGAGATCGGAATGTCAAGTAAGCTACTTTTGTCAAGTTCCTCGTAAAAGTTGATCAAGGGAACGGCATCGAAACATTCAAATACAAAATTCTCACCTCATTTACCATCTATAAAGCGTTAAACATAGTTACGCTTCAAGAAATATCTTTATTTCCTTACATGGATTGGAACGTAAATTGGAAACAACTTGAATGCGTTCCGTTTGCATACCTTTCTGTTTATGTAAGTAAGTAATTACTTAATAAGCGAAGTAGAGAGCGCGTTTTCCTTTAGCATTTAATAAGTAAAACCTCCTTTCTAAGGCAAATATAATTTTCTCCGGCACAAAGACACCATTTATCTTTTCCTCTTGAGCTCTCACGAAAGTTAAGCCATTCGGAACTACTTACATTTGCTAAAATTCAGACGTAATTTATTACTTTACCGAAAAAATTCTAGATTTTTTTAGACGTTTTAAAACGTACTTTGTGATTTCATCTAAATAAGAAAGAAATTTATATATATATATATACATGATTTCGTTAAAAAAGTCAGCCCTACTTCTTTGATACTTGGATGACCTAACCTAAATTATTTTTAGTTACTTATTTTGATTTTGATAAATTATCTATAAAACCGATTTTGATTATTATGAAAAATCTTATTAGGTTCAAAAATCACGGAGTTCTGAGGGAACAAACAAATGCAAACGAATTGAAAACGTACTTTAGGAACTAAGAATAGTTAATAGCCTTACAGGCAAATTGCTGTAGAAAAATAAGGCGGACATATATAAGGTAAGGACATGATATATATAGGTATTACATGTTTTAGGTTTTGTTATTAATAAACTTTTGATTTTCGCGTTTGAAACACATACTTAACTATAAATATTAACAGGTCATAGAAACGTCATAAACAAATAAATAAAAGGTTTGGGCTGTCTTTTTAATGATTGGCCTGTAATGATAGATATATATGAATAAATAAAATTTAAATTATGTTTTTCACAGCTTTCATACATGCATACATATTATCACGTCTTTATCCCTTGCGGGGTAGACAGTGCCTAAGGTCATAAAACTCAAAGGCCACGGGTGGAAAGCGTGATGTAAGTGTGTCAAAATAGTGATGGGTTCCCTTGACCGGATTTTACGGTCTGCGCGGGAAGAAAAGTAGCTGGTATATTTTATGTTTTACCTTTTCCCCTCAAACCAGCATAGAAGAGTACTTTTACATCTAGTCTTTCTAATTTCAGCTCACGAGCTCCAGAAACGATGGAAAAGTCTACGAACCTGCTTCACAAGGGAACTTGCTTTGCAAAAGAAAGAGAAGTTAAAAAGAGAAAGAAACGAAGGACCTTTCAAAAGAAGAAAGAAATACGAATACTTCGATACCATGACGTTTCTTCTCGACCCAGATTCTGTGGACCAAACAGAGGTAGTGAATGATTCTGGTGATGATTCTTCAGATCCTTTAGACAATGAAATGATCAAAGCTGAATATGAATACCAACCTTCCAGTTCTAGACATATAATAGCAGAAACCAATTTAGATAATAGTGAGCCTTTTCAACAAGCTATATATTCAAGAAATGATTCTGTTGAAGGGAAGATTTTAGATATGTTAAGAGAAATAAAGAAAGACGAAGAAGATGAAGATAGACAGTTTATGCTGTCTTTAGTGCCTAGTTTTAGAAAGCTAAGTGATAAACAGAAGTTTGAAGCTAGGATAGAAATGTTAAAGGTTTTGAAAGCCATCAGTTTTCAAGACCAATGATTTTAAACACAAAAGAGTATATATAATATAAAGAGAAACATACAATTGTTAAAAGCAGGTGAAAGGGTTTAAGAAGAATCTGTTATTATTTTGTTTATTAGACTCAGTCTCTCTGAATACTTCATATTTGTGTCACTGTTAAGTCTTTCGGTACTTATATAAATTGTACTATTTCTTGTTCTTACGTGATTGGGTAATAAACATCCAACTTTCAGAATTACAGCATAGAATTAACTTTTATTTTTTAGGTATTGCGTATATTGTGATCAGAAAATATCTGTATACTGTCTTAGTTCACGATGGCTTTAATTTTAATAAATATTCTAATACTCCGTACAAAAAGATTCAGTGTAGAATTTGGAGACGCTGCAATTTCTATGTGCTATGTGAAAATCGTAAAGTTTGGTTCCCTTTTTCCGCGTATTCTCTTTTTGCCCAGCACAAGACTTTATACGTGCCAATGGTTTCGCAAGCAAGGATGCAACAGAGCGTGCGGTGAAGTGGAAAAGAAAAAGAAGGAAAGCGAACCCCGGGCTCCGAACCACTTCAGCCAAGGATGCTACCGGGATAACGCTCAGACAAGAGAGAGATTCTCTTTTTGCACAGAGTTTAATAAATAACATTCTTAGATCTTGTTCTGTCTTTGTCTGGCAAAAAATATTTTTTAAATGATGTTTCATTCAACGCATTGTAGTAAGATGCATTTGAGTATTCGGCGTTAGTTTGTTTTGTTTTCATTATCTTTGTTTCGCTTTTCAATTTTTAATTCTAGATTATTATCTACTTCGTTAAGTTTACAGTAGTATCTCTTAATTAGATCTTGTTTATCATTTGTTTAAAGTAGTAATTATTTATGTTGCCATTATCTATTTTTATTACGGTATAGTTAAGTTACGTAAATGAACATAAATATTGGCCTTTTGACACTAAAGATAGACATTGTTTGTTAATTGTGCAATAATATAACAGAAGTCAGTTGTCAAGCAACGTAATGTATATATTTTAATAAAATACTTGTGTCTCAACATGATTTTAATTTAAAATGTGAACCAGAATTACCATAATTTGCCATAATATATTCCGTTGCCATGAAGTCACGATTGTCTAGAATTGTCATAGACATTATTTTAATACCAAATAGAATAGAAAATGTCGAACGATTTGTGGCTTCGGATCACAAAAGATAAAAGAATTCGACGTCTTTAGAATTTATCTTTGGAATTTATTTCCGCGATTCTTTTGTCGGCTAATGATAGGCTGATTTTTTTTCTGGGAATTTGTATAAATAAATATATACGGACAAATCACACAGATTGATTTAGCCCCAAACTAAGTTCGCGACTTGTATTATGGGATACTAACTCAACGACATTATATTATATAACATAAACATATATAGATAAACGCCCATGCCCAGGTCAATCTGAAAAAGATCATTTTCCGTCTTGACCTGGCCGGGAATCGAACCCGGAACCTCTCGTGTCACAGTCTGGCGTGTTGACCACTGCGCCACGGAGGCCACAATAGTATAATTCGAACGAGGTCTAAATGCAAGATTACGTGGGGAATGTCTAAAGATTCTTAATGTAAAATTATTGATCAAAAGAAATAATGCAATATACCAAATATTGCATTATTACTTTTGATCGAAAATCGTTTAGCTATGTCAGATGCCTTGGAATTTGCGTGAAAAATCGAACGTCCGTGTTGGCCACACACACGAAAAGCACGCAAATCAGCAAAGTAACCATAGGTATCGCTTAAGGAAACAATAAAAACCGGCCAAGTGCGTGTCGGGCCACGCGCAGTGTAGGGTTCCGTAGTTGCGAATGACAACTTTGAGTTCACACTATTCACACTCGCACCTTACAGTTTAACGACCAAAAACATCTAACAATGAAAATAGTATGAAATTTTACAGTTTATAAGTTGGTTGCCTATAACTTTTTAGTTTGTACTTAGTACTCAGCTCTGATAGTTTTCCTTTAAACTTCAGCATATATACTACTGCTGTAATTTTTTTCACGTATCTATATATAACCGTTTAGCAGATAGTGGGGGGTACACTTACCTCTAACAAAAATTCGCACTTTAAAACCAAATATTTCGGAAACGGATTCCTAAATCGAAAAATGGTGTTTTCAACCTCACAATATTTTTGAAAGACCTATTTAACGATACCCCACACGATGGGTAAATAGAGAAAAAAAAATTACTCCCCCACTTTACTTGTATGGGAGCTACCCTTAAAAAAAATATTTTTCAAAATTTTATTCTACCACTTTTTTGCCATGATTAATATACATACCCATACCAAATTACAGCTTTCTAGTACTTATAGTCTCTGCGTAAAACCGCGGACGGACAGACAGACAGACAGACAGACAGACATGGCGAAACTATAAGGGTTCCTTGTTTACTACGGAACCCTAAAAATCGTTCACGTGCGAGTCAGACTCACGCACGAAGGGTTCCGTACCATTATCCATATAGTATAAAAACGGCAAAAAATTACGTTTGTTGTAGGCAGCCCCCTTCAAAATATTAATTTTGATTAAATTATTTGAATATCCAATAAATGTTCGGTGACGCCTGTTACAGTAGTGTAAAAATTAAAAGAATATCTTTTTTGAAAAAGAAACAAACTAAATACTTTAAGGGATCAACTCTACTGATGAGAAAAATGGGAAAACAAACGAATATTTTCCATTTCCAAAATAAGATTTTGTACAATGCATTAACAGGTCGCCGCCGTGTGGCTCCCGGCAGAATAGAATAAGACCACTCCAAGTCTTCCCGAGGATGTCGTAGAAGGCGACTTAGGAAACACAAGTTAAAAAAAGCTTACAAATATTAAAGAGACCTCTCCAATCCGTCTGGCCAGCGTGGAGAGTGTAGGCCAAATCCTCTGACTACTCTGGTTAATTGGTAGTACAGAGATGGTCGTGCTCCTGCAGTGGAGATAAAAAAATCTGATGATGATGATGATGGTTAGCAGGTCAAAGTTGATATTCACTATGCTGACAACGATATCCTGAATGTAGACAACACTAATAATATCAACCGGAAGCTTGAATGTATGAATCACATGTTTTGCATGGACACGATCGAAGTCCCAGTGTAGTGAGTAATTTGTATGGCATTCCGTTATCAAAACAATCTATTGTGTGGCGCCCATCATATACAAGACGGTTTCGACAACAGACGGATTGACATACGAAAGATTTTTTGCATTTGTTTAAACAGATACGCTTTTTCTTGTTCGTTTTTTTTTTGATCGCAGAAATGAAACATAGGAGCTCGATGGCCTAGTTGATGTAAGCACTGTTAGCGCTTACGCATGTAAAGCAACCTCAGGCGCAGTCCCCGTAGATAAATGAACATAAGTAGCCTAAAAATATCATTCCGCTCATCAAAATAGCTGTCCTGGTTTCTCGTTAGTCACAGCTGTCATCATTGGTGGCAGACTGCCACCAATGATGACAGCTGCCACTGGCAGTCGTTAGGTAAGCTTTGTCAGATGCCTTTAGGCAGCTTGAAAATCTGACACCAGTGTTAGCCATTTACACACAAGAAAAAGAAAAATCTACAATGTTGCAAATTGATTTAAGTGGACTTTATAATATAAAATTGGTGTAGTTTGGTGTTATAAATGCTCGTGCTCGAGAACAATTTGTGAAATAGTTAAAGTAGACTGTTAAATGGACTCGTATAGATTTGTCGCCAAAATCTCCCACGAGGCTGCCAAAGAACATACGCCATCTTTGATGCCACATACCGTACAACACCGATACTTAGTATCTCATTATACTGGACATTGGCAGAATCACTGAAATCTCGGTGGAAGCCATAATTAAAAAGAAGAAAGAAGAAGAAGAAGAAGAAAGAAAAATCACGCATGACAGCTACAAAGTAAGTGATAATTGAACCTTAAAGTATCTGCATATAAAAATCTTGACTCCTTGATTCCCTCGTTTTGAAGAAATATTATATAAATACATACATTCATATTTCGTCTTTATCCCTCACGGGTTACACAGAGCCTATGCCATAAAACTCAAAGGCCACGTTTAGCATGTTAATGGGCTTAAACAGAGAATACGGAATCAAATAAAAATATTATATCAATCTGACGAAACACCTGAGTAACATTAATGGAACAAAATAATTACTGGTACACCTCAAAGTTTGTTAAGAGTCCCACGTAAAGGCGCAATCCCATACAAACGTAGTTTCGTTTTAGTTTTACAACAGTTAAGCCAATCTCAATCAAATTTCGTACATACGACCGGATAAGGCATATTGATGTTTATAATCAGATTTCAATTTTAATAACAATACCTATACAAAATTACAGCGAGTACAAGTTTTCGATACGAAACTTCAACTCGCTGTAATTTTGTAAAACTAAAACGAAACTACGTTTGTATGGGATTGCGCCTTTACGTGGGACTCTTAACCCATCGGAATTTCTCGGGCTTGGCAACTTGTTACACTACCTAGTTGATTCCAATTCTCACCGGGATTGTTCCACAATCCAGCAACTATTTCGTTAGAAAATTGCTTTTCATGGAGGTAATCAAAGTTGGTAATATCTTAACTTTCTATTTAGTTTGCCCCCACCTCAGCTCGGCTGCCAGTCTGCCATCAGCTATTTTCGATTTGGCTTTATAAACGGTAGTTGCCTTACGTTAATCCTGTGGTTCCCGGCAGAGTAGAATAGGACCACTCCAAGTCATCCCGTGGATGTCGTAAAAGGCGACTAAGGAAACACAAGCTAAACAAAGCTTATTAACATCAAAGAGACCTCTCCAACCCGTCTGGCCAGCGTAGAGAGTGTAGGCCAAGGCCTCTGGCTACTCAGGCTAGTATATGGTTCTGGTAGTACCGAGAGGGTCGTGCTCCTGCAGTGGAGACTAGAAAGACCTGATGATGATGATGATGATGAATCCTAATCCTAACTAATATTATAAATGCGAAAGTGAGTTTGTTTGTTGGTTTGTTACGCTTTCACGCCTTATCTACTGAACCGATCACCATGAAATTTTGCATACACATCGGTTGGGGCACCGAGAAGGACATAAGCTATATATTACGCGGGCGAAGCCGCGGGTAATAGCTAGTATTATATAAAATATGTTTCCAATGATACTAATTTCTATCTAAAAACACTATAAAGAACACTTTTAATTTGATATAGACGTGGTAATATGTGTATTTAATAACAATCCTAGTAAGTGATTACAATTCAGTTTAATAGGATATTTTATCAACACAATAAAAGTATTTCCCGAGTCTCGTATCTCCAATTTCTCAGCAAGCTCCGAGTTTATGGCCATTTTACAGCAGGCTTACTAGAATTGGAGCAATTCCATGCTTCTGCCGAAGTCTGCATTTGTCTTTCTTTAGTTTCGACTTTATCAGTCTATACTAATATTATAAAGAGGAAAAATTTTATTGTTTGTTTGCATCAAATAGGCTCCGAAACTGCTGGATCGATTTTCAAAATTCTATCACCTATAGATAGTTAACTCATCTGCGGGTGACAAAGGCTATTTTACGCGAACGAAGTAGCGGGAAAATTGCTAGTCTTATTATAAAATGAACTTTAGTACTTGGTTTAAACCATTAATTACCCTACCAAAATAAGTCAACACCTATCACTTTGAAGTTTCCACAACAGTCATGGTTTATTTGTTTTGGGCAGATATTGGTAAAGATAAATTATGATAATATTAAACATGATTCCAAAAATACTTAAGGTTATTTACTAGTGCTTATATGATTTACATTCTTGAATTTCTTTCTATTTGTAAAGTATTAGGAATAAAATGATTGGCGTCGCTACTGTGCCTAGGGGGCCCCTTTAAAATTAGACCCTTATAATAAGACGGTGTGTGTTTGTAACACTAGACTGATTAAAGTGTAATTTTGCATACGTCTCTTAGGTCTCGTAGAACAGAGAGAGTCGTGTTCCCGCAGTGGCAACTAAAACCTGATGACGATCATGATGATGAAAATTAATACAACAAACGTGATCTATTGCCGTTAACTATTTTTTTATAGATAAAGGTATGGAACTCTTAGTGCTCGAGACCGACTCACACATCTCTTGTAGAAGATACTGGCATTAAAGGACTTCACGAAGTCACATTTAAAATCGTGCCTCGAAATCAGGGCTGAGTTGTGGAAATTGGAAACCCATAACCGTGCAACTGCAGCCTTATCAGCACTGACACATTTTCTAGATATCGATTCTGATATTAACTTTTGGATATATTGGGGACTAGCTGTTTGGGCTTTGCCCGCGTAATATATAGCCTATGTCCTTCTCGGTATTCGGTCCATTTCATGATGATCGGTTCTGTAGATACCGCGTGAATGCGTAACAAACAAACAAATAAACAATCAAACGCACTTTCGCATTTATAATATTATATTATATTTGGGATTGGGATGGGATTTATGCTCATCGAGATATAAGTTAAGTGCATATATCTCAATGTTGTGCTACTAATGAGCAAAACAAAATACATGGTACAATATTTTAAGAAATAAGCACAAGGAAGATATAGGGTGTACATATGAAATGTATAGATTATCTTAATACCCTTAAGAGAGTATCCTAGCAGTATGTTTTACAGAAAAAATATTTTTACCAAACCAGTTTTTTAGGAAAAAATAAAAAATAGGGGCATAGCTATTTTAGTACTAGATTTTATGAAAAAAGAATTGTGCCTCCAGAATCAGTTTTCAGCGAGAAAATAGAGATATAATACTGCTAGGATACGCTCTTAACCTTCAAACCAGCCCATCGAAATAAAAAACTTTTCCTATGTGACTAGCTGGGAATTAACAAAAGTTTTTATGCACTTTTATACAAATTACCGGGCCGGTCATATTCGGTCAGCCTGTTGTTTTTTAATGTTGTATAGTTATAGTACGGAACCCTTAGTGCGCGAGACCGACTCACACATCTCTTGTAGAAGATACTGGCTTTAACGGACTTCACGAGGTCTAAATACGTTTTTAAATCGTGCTTCGAAATCGGGGCTGAGTTGTGGATATTGGAAAACCATAACCGTGCAACTGCAGCCTTATCAGCACACTGACACATTTTCTAGATATAGATAGTGACATTAACTTTTGGTTATATTGGGGATTTGTGCTACTGATGAGATACAAAATAAACACAATATTTTTATATTCAATAGGTAACTAACTAAATACGTACAAGAATGTAGGTTACATACATTTCACATACATATTGTGTCCATCTCATAGGCTATGATGGTTTTGAAGCAACGTTGGGTCTGGTGTGTTTAACGCAATCTCAAAATAATACTTATTCACTACATTGGGAAACAGCAAAGCGGGAAGGGAATGCCTTTCTTTAGCGGTTCCTATAATGAAGGAGGAGGCGAATCTAAGTAGAGGCACCATGAGCTCGAACATCGTCCACGTTTGGAAGGAATCCCTCTTTATGCCGCGTCGTTCCATAGTGGAATGGTGCGACCAATAGAAGTACTCAAAATAACAAGCATTTTTAGGAAAATATCGTGCAACTGCAAACCTTATCAACAGTCTGACATATTTTCTAGATATTGATAATGTTATCAACTTTAGGATAAGCAGTATTGGGGCGAGCTACTGCCGATACCTACTGATACTGTATTATCTTACGATTGACTTTGATCGATAAAAGATAAAATTGCTAAGGTGATCGTCAATGTTCCTAAATATTTGTCGTGAAGACAACCTGGAAAATTAATGAACATGAGAGTTGCTGCTCTTCAAAGGCTTTGCCATTGTTTATCAGTATGGCCCTTCAGGCAATGGATATGATGATGATGATGTCTCTCCAAGCCTTGCGCACACAGGCAAAGCCCGAAGCCGAGGTCTGCCCCTCCTGGTAACTTTGGTGCTCGTGGAATTACAGGATGTAGGGTTGAATTATAGGATTTAGGCAGACTGCCCTCACCTCAAAATTCCGATGAAGTAGCAAATGATCACTTGGAAGTCTTTTAATGGACTTGTAGCTGCAAGTGAACTTTTGCTACTTCACCGGACTTTTTGTAATGAGGGCAGAGTAACCTCAACCTGTAAGGGCCAACCAACCCAAGGGCCTCCAGAAGGGACGGACCTCAGCTTTGGGCGTTGCCTGTGTGCGCAAGACTTGGAGAGACAGCAAACTCTCATATGCCTGCTGGGCCGCAATTTGCATGCATAGCCTAAAGGGCCGAACTGAGATCACTTGGAGGTAGCGACATTGGAAAATTCTTTCTCACCTTTTTCCCATCGCGAAACTTGACAGTTCCCTCGATGATGGAGGTGGCGGGGCTGGAGTCCGCCATCTTGGAATGACGTCACGAGCGATCGCAGCGCCACCGCGCCAACATCGTGAACTAACACATCATGCACTTCACACTGTCACCACTGCACTTATTCACTATCTGTAACAAGAGAATAAAATAAATTAGTCAACTGTTTTAGGAAGGCAAGTTAGTTACGCTATTGTTCCCGGGTGACATCGTTAAATGGCAGTATGTAGATGGCAGATGCCTACAGAATCTAGTAGTTAATTACCACTTACATCTATGAAAAAGGACCACAATCAATCGAATGAAACAAAAAAAAATGTAGTAGGTATTTCTACATTAGAGAAATCAACAATTAAGGTGAATTTCAGTTAAATTTAGTACCTTTTCATAAAATACATATATTAATAAAACCCTGTCCAGTCTTTAAAGGGGCGATTCATCCCACGAATGTAATACGTAAACAACTATTTCTCATCAATGCTGAAAATTTGAAAAGGGAAATTACATTCCCATCCCCAAAACTTTTCAGCCAGCCGGGAATTTATTTAATTTCCAGCAATAGTCCCATAGGAAAAGTTGCTCACATGGATAGGCTGAGTCGCCCCTCTAAGGATCGGGTGGGGTTTATTAACATATATAAGTAAACTCCTAGTTTATGAATAACCTGTATGAATGTCGAAATAAGGAAATTTGATTGAGATGCAAATTCACGAGAACGGAACCGATGGCCTTCTGGTGGTCAGTAGCCTCATGAATAACCATATCATTACTTTGTAAAAACATAATAGCACTAGAGTAGGATATTTCAAGGCTACTAAGACCTTTGGGGCTCAGTGACGCCGCATGTGCTTTGGAACCGCTGAGTTCCGGGGTTCGATCTCCGGTCAAGTCGTGATGAAAAACTATATTTTTCAGATTGGCCTGGGTCTTGGATGTTTATGTGTCTTTTATAAAATATGTTATTGTAGATTTAGTATCCTCCGACACAAGTTTACGACTTACTGTGGGAATAGGGACTTGTCCCCACATATTCATCATCATCATCATCATCATCTCAGCCGCAAGAAGTCCACTGCTGGACATAGGCCTCCTCTAAGGATTTCCAATATGACCGGTTGGAAGCGGCCTGCATCCAGCGCCTTCCTGCGATATGCGATCCAACGCTGCGCCTGCCGGTACGTGGTCGCCATTCAAGAACCTTTCTGCCCCATCGGCCATCGGTTCTACTCGCTATGTGCCCCGCCCACTGTCACTTCAAAGAGTTAAACCTGCTGGGCTACATCGGTGACCTTAGTTCTTCTACGGATCTCCTCGTTTCTGATTCGATCTTGCAGAGAAACACCGAGCATAGCCCTCTCCATAGCTCTTTGAGCGATCTTGAGCTTTCTTATGAGGCCCATAGTAAGGGACCACGTTTCGGACCCGTAAATCATCACTGGTAACACGCCCTAACTAATTCTTTTTATAAATTGTGTCTTTATTTTACAGAAGAGTGGAGACTGTAGGCCAAATCCTCTGACTGCTCTGGCTTTTATATGACTTTGATATTACGGTTATAGCGAGGATTGTGTTTGTAAAGTGGAGTATTAAAAGACCTGATGATGATGATGATTTTATAGAGGAAACATTATTGTATATATTGATTATATGACCAGTAATTTAAATACATGAAAATGCCTCTATATTGTTGGGTAAATCGATTTTTTCAAAATCTTTTCAACAATTATGTAATTACTATATTTATCTAGAGATAATATAAGGGCTAGCGTCACCTTTTTCAAGCACAATATTATTTCACTAAGTCAGCTAACGTATTACAAAAAATACATGTCTCAAAAGCTTAGCTATGTAGAAAACTTAGCTTGCAGAGTAGCCACGTTTTAAGCAACTTTTAGTTACACCAAGAGTTTAAGGAACTCTCAACTTAAACCTTGCTTGTTAAGCACAAAATACTTGGCAAGTTGGAATTTCTCAAAGCCTGTAACGAGACGGGCAGAACACAAACTTGTAAGTAGTGTAGTACCTACTTAACGAGTCCTTTTTAAAGCTTCATAAATAGTTTATATTTTTTGAGTAATTTTGAGAATACTGGCAAAGTTTAAATAAAATAAATAAATATTATTAGGACATATCACATAAATTGAGCTAGCCCCACATTAAGTTGTGAACTTGTGTCGCAGGATACTAACTCAACGATACTATATTTTATAATATATACTTATATAGATAAACATCCAAGACCCAGGTCAATATGAAAAAGATCTTTTTCCATAGTGACCTGACCGGAAATCGAACCCGGGAAAGTTTAAAGTTCTATTGCAATAGACTATGCGGCTAGCAACCTATCTCCATTTTAATTCAATTTCAATAGGTTGGAAAATAAAATCAAAATGATAAGTTATATCTTAAGAGGCTAAGATCACCGAAACTAGCTACTATTATAATTGTACTCCAACCAAAAAACCTCATTCAGTACTACGGTAGTAGATTACCTACTTGTTACATTTTTAGTTCTACATTCATTATTTTGCATTTGACATATTAGGAAAACTCTTTATCATGAGTCAAAAGTGCCCACTTTTGGCGGTAATGAGTAATTCTCTTAATTTGAAATGATGAAGTAGTAGTTGTAATGCAATTGATGAAAAGCAATACCAAAAATGGTTCAGGTTATTTACTACCGAAGTACTACTACCGATTTAGATTTTTCAAGATGATAGAATTTTGGAAATCGGCCCAGTATTTTTGGAGCCTATCCATTGGAAACATACAAAAAATTAAATCTTTCTAAGTATGTAAAATACGGGTCACTCACGGATGAAGTCAGCTACAGGGGCGCGCGTCTCTGTTCACATTCGCCTTGAGGAAGACCTCCGGATGAGGTTGAAACATGTCGGCCTGTGGCTTACTTCATACGTAAGAGACCCGAATTTTTTCATATTAATAATGTAAACATAAATAAATAAATAAATATATATATATGTCGCAGACTGCAGTAACTAAACGTCGTAGATAGTGGAATGCCAAGCAACTTTTGCAATGATTGTTAATAATTATTAGTTTGTCCAATTATTATTAGTTGAAAGTAATCATTTTATTCCTTTTGCTTGAGTGTGTTTGGCTGTGACGCGATCGTAGGTGACAGTGACAGTTTGATGTTTGAAGTTATACGTCTCGATGACAGATGACAGTTGTCATTAAAGGACGGTTAATTTGATTTGAATAAGCATTCATTCGATTGTGAACGGAGTTAACGAACGGTTGTGATCGCGACACAGCTAACCTCACTGCATTCCACTAGTTTATTTAAAATCGTTAAATATCGTAAGGATCCTTGATTATTTTGTAACCAAAGTTAGTTTATCAATAAACGTTTTGTAAAGTGCATAGTGTCGTGGTGTTATTTTGAGATCATCCTGATGTCTGGTCATCATCAGAGCGAAAATGAAGATGATGATGTGCAGCTCCCGCCGACATCAGAAGTGGGATTGGCAGCTCAATGCCCATCTGATTACCGACCATATCGTTCTGATGGAGAAGAAAAATGGCATCTGATATTGGAGCAGCAGAACCAGAATTTCCTTGCATTGTTGCAAGCAATGAAATCGCCTAGTACCAGTAAAGATATCAGACTTCCCGAATTCGACCCAGACAAGTCAAATGTGGATGCACATGCCTGGGTGGCTACTGCCGATATTTGCATGGCAGGTTGTAAACTTAAAGGTTCGTCCTTTATGATAACATTAAGCAAGGCACTGAAAGGACAAGCATCAACATGGCTATCGCAGATTTCATTCCCAGAAATGACATGGAATGAGTTCAAGGAGAATTTCGTTGCCAGGTATGATTGTCCTGAGACACCAGCTGCGACCCTCATCAATTTGAGTTGCAGTAAGCCAAAAGACGGAGAAAACCTTGCGGCATATTCTTCCCGTATGCTCACATCATTGATGTCACGGTGGAAAAATTTATCGGTGGAGCAGATCGCAATATCAATAGTACTAGCACATTTGTCACCAATTGATGATCGAGTTCAGCGATTAGCGTTTACAACAGATATTGACGGTAGACACAAATTACAGAAAGAACTTCTCGCTATGTCTTTCGTGAAGAAGAAGCATGTAAACACCCAAAATGATGATTTAGATAGTAAGCGGTTCAAGATTACTTCTACAACTATTGCTGTTAAATGCTACCGTTGTGGCCAAGCTGGCCACAAAGCTTCTGTGTGTAACAGTAGTAAAAGCCCAACCGATGGCGACAGGTCCAGTATTACACCTGTGGCGAAGACGGGTATGAATACCAATTCCGTCACTTGCTATAAATGCAGGCGCCAAGGCCATTACGCAATCCGATGTGCTGAAGTAAACAACAGCGGAAGCAGCGTTGATGGCAGCGGCACGAGCGATGGCGGCAGAGGTTCGCTTCCTGAGCAACGTCGCGTGGACTTGTGCATGGTTAATGCACGCAGAGACATTTTGAGGCAATCAGGTGAGTCGTTTGATTTTTGTTACGACTCTGGGGCATTGTGATCTTTGATTAAAAGGATCTGTTTCGTTCAAGTGTAATGACTGCTGTTATTATGACTGGCATTGGTTCTTATTTATGTTATTTTAAAATCTTACCCTCTATTATTTGGTTTAAACAACTTTTTGATTTTTATTTACGTTTTGCCTGACGAGTAAGTAGCTGTTAATTTGACTCGATCACTTTTAATAAACCCTAACATGTACTTTCACGTCGAATGTAGAGTCGATGTAGAGTCAATGTAGAGTCGATGTAGAGTCAATGTAGAGTCGATGTAGAGTCGACGTAGAGTCGATGTAGAGTCGATTTAGAGTCGATGTAGAATCGATGTAGAGTCGAAGTAGAGTCGATGTAGAATCGATTTAGAGTTATTATAGAGTCAATGTAGAGTCGAAGTAGAGTCGCTTGAGAGTTGATATATTGTGTAGAGTTACAAGGTCCATTAGAATTCTTTATAAGCATAGTTACACGTGTCATTGATTTGTGTTCTCTGGTGAGCCTGATTTTTAACGATGAAGTAAGATCTTAAGCTGTTAATAACATGGACTCTAAGCGCACTGTACGAAAAAAAAATTGATATAAAGAAGCGTGCATTTGATCGGTTGTTGTAGGTGATTTTGTATTGCTAAAAAAAAAAGAACGAAGAGAGAGTACAAAAGTAAACAAAACTTGACCCGAAGTAGAAAGGACCACGTATGGTAATTGAATTTTTAGGCAGTACCGATGTTAAACGGTAATCGCCAGTATAAATATGCTCACGATCGATAGACTAAACACTTGGTCCTATGTTATCTCCCTAAGAGTTTAAAAAATGTAAATTATGGGGATATAAGCAGGTAGTCCTCACGAGAAGAGATCGAAAGTAATGTCAGTTGTTACTGATACCGAATGGTATGTTTTACAATCTTTACTTTGAGCTACTGTAATTATGCTGGTGTGCGTAGTGCTGGTTAAGCACTGATCGGATAAGCGTTAGTGTTCTGTTTTCACTGATTAAGTGGTAATGTGTGTAGCGCTGGTTAAGTGCTATGAGTTTGCTTTGCTGGTTAAGCATTGCGGTTTAGTGCTGGTTAAGTACTAAACGGTTTTGTAGCGCTGGTTAAGTGCTACGGTTAGCTGTGCTGGTTAAGCATTGCGATTTGGCTGAGTACTGGTTAAGTGCTCAGCGATAGGTGGTGCTGGTTAAGTGCTACGGTTAGCTTTGCTGGTTAAGCATTGCGGTTTGGCTGAGTGCTGGTTAAGTGCTCAGCGATAGGTAGTGCTGGTTAAGTGCTACGGTTTGCAGTGCTGGTTAAGCATTGCGTTATACTAGATCACTGCTGGTTAAGCAGTGATGCAGAACACTGGCTAAATGTAAAGTAACGCGGTTTGGAATTCAAAACAAATTTAAGTAAGACAAACTAATTGTAAAATGTGACTTTCGGAAATTTGAGTGTGTAAATCATTGATGTGATAATTTTGCTGGGCTGACTTGATACCGTTATTTATCCAGTTGGGTGTTAGTCAGGACGGCCGAGCGAACTTGTTACTCGCGCTAGTTATCTCTACTTTCAGATAAAATCTCCCACGAGGACGTGTGAGCGTCAGAGATGGCCGTGTCGCAGACTGCAGTAACTAAACGTCGTAGATAGTGGAATGCCAAGCAACTTTTGCAATGATTGTTAATAATTATTAGTTTGTCCAATTATTATTAGTTGAAAGTAATCATTTTATTCCTTTTGCTTGAGTGTGTTTGGCTGTGACGCGATCGTAGGTGACAGTGACAGTTTGATGTTTGAAGTTATACGTCTCGATGACAGATGACAGTTGTCATTAAAGGACGGTTAATTTGATTTGAATAAGCATTCATTCGATTGTGAACGGAGTTAACGAACGGTTGTGATCGCGACACAGCTAACCTCACTGCATTCCACTAGTTTATTTAAAATCGTTAAATATCGTAAGGATCCTTGATTATTTTGTAACCAAAGTTAGTTTATCAATAAACGTTTTGTAAAGTGCATAGTGTCGTGGTGTTATTTTGAGATCATCCTGATGTCTGGTCATCATCAGAGCGAAAATGAAGATGATGATGTGCAGCTCCCGCCGACATATATATATATATATACAGACAAATCACACAGATTGAGCTAGTCCCAAAGTAAGTTCGAGACTTGTGTTATGGGATACTAACTCAACGATACTATATTTTATAACAAATACATATATAGATAAACATCCAAGACCCAGGTCAATCTGAAAAAGATCATTTTTCATCTTGACCTGACCGGGGATCGAAACCGGGACCATCTGTGTCACAGGCCGCAGGTGTTGACCGCTGCGCCACGGAGCTCGTTACGTTACTCACTACTATACTTCACTTTACTATCTTCTACTCCTATTTTCACGTTACTATCTCACGTTAGTTTTAATGAAATCTTTCCCCTTTATAGTAGTAGTATAGATACTCGTAGATTACGTAGATTTGTCATGCTGAAATTAGCTTCCTCAATATATTTATATTTAAATAAAGCAATTGGAATGGAATAAAATTCCGCTAAAATACATTTAAAAAACATGTCGTCAAGGATCTTCTAATGCATTTGTGCTGTTCCGAATTAAAGCGAGACGGAGGCGCGAAAACTTTCGAGACAACGTTCAGCACTAGTCACGTCGTTTTGTTTACATACCTAATATAAAGCCTATAAATAAAAGAAGGACGTTTTTATACCTTTATACTGAAATACTAACGATAATGTGAAAAAGAAAATGGACCTGAAACTACAAGCCGAGCTACCAGCCGGGTCTTGTGGTCGGGGAAAAATAATTCAGGGGGGGCGCAGAAAATAAAATTTAAAAATTGTACCTACTCTTCAAATTAAAACTTAAAATAATGATATTCTAACTTCCCGTATAATTAATGATGGTCCCGTATAATGATGATCCAGTATAATAATGTTAAATAATGCGCTTTGAATAAAATCCCAACTAATATTATAAATGCGAAAGTGAGTTTGTTTGTTTATTTGTTTGTTTGTTACGCTTTCACGCTCTTCTTACTGAACCGATCATCATGAAATTTGGCATACACATAGGTTAGGGTACTGAGAAGGACATAGGCTATATATCACGCGGGCGAAGCCGCGGGTAACAGCTAGTATTATAATAAATGTATCATCATCAGGACTTTTTTAGTCTCCACTGCTGGAGCACGACCTACACTCTCCACGTTGGCCAGACGGGTTGGAGAGGTCTCTTTATGTTTATAAACTTAGCTTGTGTTTCCTAAATCGCCTTCTACGACATCCACGGGAAGAGTTAGAGTGGTCCTATTCTACTCTGCCAGGAACCACACGGCAAATAAATATATAGGTTATTCATTGAAAATGTTCATTATCGGTCAATAAATATATTTATTCCGTGTATGCAGGAATGTTACATTTTACATACAGATCTTTGACCATATACAGCCTTTCGGCTAGCATATTATTAATAGAAACTTATTTGGTAAATTTTCTACAATGTGATGATGTGAATGTGATGATGGATAGTCAGATGCTTTTAGGCAGTAAAATCTGACACCAGTGTTGGCCACTTAGACACACGAGAAAAAAATCTGCAACTTTTTAAATGTAAACACGTCCCAGGATTGACGACTGACCGGAAAGTCCTCCATAACATACTGTCACATCTTTTTTCCTTGCAGGGAAGACAGAGACTAGGACCTAAAGCCACGTTTAGCGTGTTGGTGCGCGTGTAGATGGAAAACAGAATAAAAATAGTGATGGATTGCTAGCCGCATGAGGATGTTGACATGATTCCTCACGCCCACCCCCTCGATCTGCTTTTACGATCTGCGTGGGAAGAGATGCAGCTGGTATATTCTATGTTTTTTTTTTGCTTCCAAACCAGCGTGGAAATTTTTGTGTGACTTTTTAAATATAAACACGTCCCAGAATTGTTAAGAGGGTATACTAGCAGTGCGTTTTCCATACAAATGTATTTCTCGCTGTAAACTGCTTCTAGAGGCACAATTCTTTTTACATAAAATCTATTACTAAAATAGGTTTATGTTTTATTTTTTCTAAAAACCTGTTTAAAAGAAAAAAAATTGAACAAAAACAGTTTTTTTGTAAAAAAATAAAAATAGGGGCATTACTATTTTAGTACTAGATTTTATGAAAAAAGAATTGTGGCTCTAGAATCAGTTTTCAGCGAGAAAATAGAGAAATACATTTGTATGGAAACCATATTGAAAAAATACTGCTAGTATACGCTCTTAAGGCTGGCAGGAAAGTCTGCCATTTTAATGCATAGTTTTAAGGTTAAGTCCCAAACAAACAGGTTCCGTGTGTTTATTTTTAAGGACAAATTGACTTGGGCGCGGATAAGTTTAAAATTAAAAAAGTTCGGGATTACCCGATATTTTGAGCAAAGAACTTCTTGTTCGGGAGTTTGTAACCTTATGTTTTGGACATTAATGAAAAGGAATTTACATAATAAATTAAATGAAATATTTACCTGCCGCATTTTAAAAGAGTAGTAAATATATTACGCAAACGTTATCAGAAAAAGTAGCCAGAAAACAAATAAGGTAAAATTATTTTTCTTCATTTTTAATGAAAATTGTTATTTTTAATATTATTTTCAGGATTCCGTAGCCGAAAAATTTATATAGTCGTGTCTGTCTGTTTATATGTCACAGCCACTTTATTCTGAAATTATTAAGACTTCACTTGTATTTGTACTGATATTTTATTTTTATCTTATTCATTAATTATGGCTTTGCTTTTTGGAGTCGTGGTTTTATTTATGTGCAAATTTATTTTACTTTCACTCTTATTATTAGTGTTTTTGCTCATCATCATTTCGAGTAGGTGACACACGGTCCGTCGACCATGCACACCCAGAGTTCTTCGGAACCGTCTCTCGGCCTCTGACATGGTTCCTTTAACGACAACCAAATGGCAGCCGGGACCAACGGCTTATCGTGCCTTCCGAAGCACGGAATCATCTTTCTTATCAGACAATCAGGTATAGTGTTCCTGTGTAGTGTTATTGCTACAAACATTACATTTACGACAAAACAGATTTAGTTTGACGCCTAAAGAGCTCTTAAACACCTTAACGACTGCCATCACAAGATAACCGCGAAGGCGGGGATGCCACCTGCTTGTAAGTGCACTTTTGAGATAAACGGCATAAAATTGCATACTTACCCCTAATTTGGGTGTTAAAGTTTATATTTAAAGTATAGAAAATATATTGTCATATCATGGATTACGTAGGTTTTTAGGCAAGCCAACAGACGATGTATCTGTGTGTGTTATCGTAGGACAATTCGCTCCCACTAAACATTAATATTAAGTAGCAATATTACTACGAAAGATCACGCAAGACTTATTTACTATTTCAACAAACGCTTACGCACGTATTTTTAGTCAGTATCGCCGGCAAGTTTTACTTACTTAACGCGGTGTTTCAGTCACATGTTACATCTTTATTTGATGGATTTGGATTTATGTACCAACAAAAACTATTTAGCGAGCTATATGAATAAACCACAGAATGAATTAATACATCTATATACTTATATAATTACTTACTAATTTTTTTTTAATATTTCACAATCATTTCAGTCCATCAATCACTGATGACAATCGCGATGGGGCACCTATAAAAACGGTTTTTTCTTATTAACGCACGTGCACGAAACTCCCAAAGAAAATCACCCAAAAGCATCCCACAGTCCACTTTATGAACGTCAATAACATCATATTTGTACACCTGTCGAACTAAAATCAATAATTCCCCATATATTTTATTTCGCGAAATTATAAATAAAGCCCCCAAGCCGGATTAACATGGATTGCCCCATGTGTAGGGGCAAGAAATTCAATAATGTAAAATGCCCCCAGAGAACTATAATGGACAAATGGATCCGCCGATTGTGATTAATATAAATTGCGTTTGGGATACGTTTATTTTATTTATCAGTTTCCGCACGAAATATCATACTTTATTCTGATTAACCACCAACCACCCCCCCTATTTACTAACTCGGATGACAGGTGTCGATGCCTATCAATCTAGAATTTACTGTTACAATGCGGGTTTTGCTTGCTCGAACTTTTTATTTGGAATACAAAAACCGATAAATAAAATAAACGTATCTAATCTCTAGGCTGATAAAGGTCGCAGGCAGGCGCTGGATGCAAGCTGCTTCAATCCTTCTTGCCGCTGATATGATAATGATTCTAATTGAGGATTGGGACATTTTTTTTTAATTATTGGTTTAAAAAAGAATAAGACCTTAGATTAATAATTGGTCTCCGCGCGCTACGACGTACGTGGTCGTAGCGCGCGGAGACCAATTATTAATCTAAGAATAAGACCTATATTTTAGTAATCATTCTGAAGATTATGGACATTTTTTATTTAAATTTTTGATTATAAACCAAAAAAATGTGACATTTATTTTAGTAATAAAGGTCTTTTCAATTAACTAAGAATGTATTTAGAACTTAAAGTAGGTATCATAAGGTTTTGAAGTCAAAATTTATTCTACGAAGTATATTTTTATTGCTTAAAAAGCCTTAAAAGCATATTTTTATATCATGTTTCGATGGTTTTTATGTAATCTATACTTCTAAACTAATATTTTAAAGAGGAAATATTCGATAGTTCGGCTGATTGCATTGAATAGGTTCAGAAACTAGTTATTGGACGGATTTTCAAAATTCTTTCACTTTTAAAAAGCTAATTTATCTACGGGTGACATAAGCTTTTAATTTACGGGGACGAAGTCGCGATAAAATTTCTAGTCTGAAATATAGCAAAAAACATAGATATTTCTGAAATATCAAAGAGAAATGAAATACCTTGAATTTGACAGACTGGTATTCGGGGCATTAAATTTATAATTGTTGAGCGCGCCCTAGAGGCACAGAATATTATAAGTATCCTTGGCACGGCGACATTCGATCTAACTTTACATTTACAGCAGTGATTCTCAAACTGTTTACAGTCATGGACCAATTCTTTATTAAAGAGATTCATCAAACAATATTTTAGGTAATATTTAAAATTATTGCAATAGTCTGTAGCGTGTTTGAACTGACATACTGTGCCGACCCCACATAAAAAAGTGGGATAAGGTAAAGGAAGAAGAAGAAGTCTGTTGCGTGTTTATCTGAGTTATACAATCAGCAAATTTATAATAATATAATGACTTAAGGCATGGTTTGAGTTGGCGTTAAAGTTAATAAACATTAAATACTGGCTTTTTGAAACCAAGCCTTATACTGAAAAAACATCGATGCTGTCAAGTCTTGCTTATTTCCGTGGTGAACAATCTTAAGAATCACAAAAGCGGTGAGTGGTAAACTGCAAATTTTACTAGAAAATATGTTAAAACTGAGCTGTTTCCTTAAATTTAGAGCAAAGTAAGGAAGAATAAAAGAAAATTACCGAGCACTGTAAGCTTTCTCTCGAATAATCTTAGAATTTTCCTGCCCAAAAATGTAAATTTTTGAAGTCATATATTTTTTTTGCGGTTTGTCAATATGGTAGGTGTTACAGATTAATGGTGGGACCATAGAGCCCAGTTTAAGAAACTCCGTTTTACAGAGATATTTATTATTCATAACTACTCCAGATTACTGTTTACAAATGTTAAGCAGCCACTTCAACCCGTTTCAATTATTCATAACTTCAAGACTTAGTGGAGATTTCCAAGTTAGATAAAGTGACTAAGTCTACCTAAGTCTCTTGATATCATAAAATGTCCTAAATTGTTTTTGAGTAATATTATAATCGTGTCAAAGACTTCAAGAACTATATTCACATTGTTTGTATAATTTTTTTCAAGCCCTCATACCATACTTATATTCCTTATATTGTCATCATCATCCTAACTTATTGTATCAATGCGAAAGTAAGTTTGTTTGTTACGCTTTCACGCCCTATCTATAGAAATGATCATCATGAAATTTTGCATACACATAGGTTAGGGTACGAAGAAGGACATATGCTGTATATCACGTGGGCAAAGCCGCAAGTAACAGCTAGTAAAATATAAAGGCAGGAGTATGTTTTTAAGTGCCTAATTTTTTTTTTGATACCAAACGCTTTTCACCGACTCAAAAAAGGGGTTTTTATAAGACCGACATGTGTGTAATATTTTTAGACTTGCACAGCTTTTATCAGCTTCTAAACACGCGTCCCGTTTTTCATACTAGCGTATAATTGTTCAATCTGTGTGATTTGTCCCTATTTATTTATACATGTACATTTGTATGTTTTATCTGTGCATATCTCAAAAATTTTAAGGCGTATTGTTAAAATTCCTTTTTGTATATAGGTATAGACAAGCGCACTGTCTATACCTTTCTCACATAGGTTTCTAGGTCCCTTATCCACAGCTGGATTCAATCGCAAATGTCCTACTTTGGTTTCCCTTTCCTACTTTTATTTTGTCTCTCTCTCACATGATAAAAGCAATCTTTTAAAGGAGCTTCTTCACCGGAAGCATTCGCGTGTAATGTTAAGTTACTGATTCGAGCATTACATCAGTGGAGGAGGAGAACCTCGTCAGTCAGGGAGGTAGTATTGTAATGTAATGCTCAAAGTTGAATCTATAATGTTAAATTACACGTGAATGCTCCCAGTGAGGGAGCACCTTTAAATTCATCAAGAAACGAGAGCATTTCCTTCAGAATTTTACCTTCAGAGTCAGACTGAAAGAATTTCCGCCTAATTTTACTTAATCGGAATGAATAATTTGCGTGATTAGCTCATCCAGCGAAAGTCCAATGGAAATGGATGTAGGGTTGCCAGACGTAGGAAAACTCTGGAAGATTTGGCATTTTGGCCATAGTTTCCAAATAAATAAATAAATATATAGGGATATATCACACAAATTGAGCTAGCCCCACAGTAAGTTATGAACTTGTGTCGTGGGATACGAACTCAACGATACTATATTTTATAACATATACTTATATAGATAAACACCCAAGACCCAGGCTAATCTGAAAAAGATCGTTTTCCATCTTGACCTGGCCGGGGATCGAACCCGGGACCTCCGTGTCGGAGGCTGGCGTGTTGACCACGGCGCCACGGAGCTCGACCGCACCACTGTAGTACCACTACATACACACGAGACCTGGGAAATTGTAACAATATTTATTGCTTGAAAATTAAATAGAATTGGACGTAGATACACGGGCCGACCGAAGAAGTAATGGAGTGACGACGAATGAAGCGATGGCTAGAGAAAACGTTAAATAGAGACGCGTGTAAGGTAATGGGGAGACCTTTGCCCAGCTCTGGGATAGCAAGTGATAATACACAGCAGTCACAACAAAAACACACACGCTCATTCGCGCAAGCACCCTGCGCTGCCTTACGAAATTTCGACACGTGATCTATCGCGAGTTTAACATTTCTTCCCCATCAGAAAAAGTGCACAGCGCCGCTTAAGAAGTTTTCCACATACCACAGGATTATCTTTTTCAGGTTGACAACCCTAGGTGAGTAGAACATGCTTCAGTGACTTCGTAAAAGAATTGGCGTTACGTATAGCAAAATCGACTTATTGAGTAAGCCATTAATTAAAAGTTATACTACAAAACAAAAAGTAACGTTAGTAAGTATTGATTTATTAAGAGGCTGACACCACCGACACTAGCGACACTCGTTATTTAATTCTTGTTCTCCGAAATAAGAACAAATTGAAAAATTCTACGTAAGTACTTCCTTAGTAAATTACTTGTAGTATTTTTGATAGAACTTTTCATCGACATCAGCATTTCAGATTAAGAGAACTATTCATTACCGCCAAAAGTGGCCGCTTTTGGCGGTAATGCGTAGTTCTCTTGAATTACCAAATGCAAAATAATGAAAAGCAATACAAAAAATACTACAAGTCATTTACTAGTGAAGTACTTACGTCGATTTTGTCAATTTGATCTTATTTAGTAATAAAAGAAATAAAACCAAGGGTGGCGCTAGTTGGCTGGTGTAAGCGCCTTAAGAAAGAAAATGCTTCTAACAAATGAAGTAGGTACTAAAGAAGATAGTAAAATTCTAGGAGTAGTATTAATTACGATTACGTTTCTTTAATTACAAATTTCGTGAAGTGAAACACGTACTTACTTAGTTATAAAATCGAAAAACAGTTATCAAACAACTATTTATATAAAAGTAACTTAATTCATGTGTTTGCAACGCTTTCCCGCCTTGATTATTCGACCGACAATCATGAGTGCTTGCCTTTAATTATCAATACATGCTGCAATGCAATGTTAATTTTGGACAAAACTATAATTTATTAAAGTACCTTAGTAGAATTCGTAAATGGATACATCCCTTGTAGTAGCAAAAAGTAACAGTATTTTAAAAAGGTTCTCTTAAAAAAATGTATACAAATCAGTTATAATTCTCAACAAATAAAGTGTATTTTTCAAATAATTATGCACTATGTATTTTTTTAATTTGTAAGAAAATATTAGAAAAATTATATTGGCAAAAGTTTTAGTTTCTTTTGATAAGATAAGATAAGATAAGATAAGACATTTATTTGTAGATTGTTGATTGTTGACGAGCTCCGTGGCGCAGCGGTTACCACGCCAGCCTGCGACACGGGGGTCCCGGGTTCGATCTCCGGTCAGGTGATGATGGAAAACGATCTTTTTCAGATTGACCTGAGTCTTGGATGTTTATCTATATTATATGTATTTGTTATAAAATATAGTATCGTTGAGTTAGTATCCCATAACACAAGTCTTTCTTAAGAACTTACTTTGGGGCTAGCTCAATCTGTGTGATTTGGCCGTATATATTTATTTATTTATTTAACTAAGTTTTGTGGCGTGTAAGTGGCAAACTACTGGAGTCAGATTTTTTAAGCCAACTTAAGGCATTTGAAGTAGCTTAACTGCCACCAATTATGATAATCAGGACTATTGAGGCACGGAGGATCTCGAGCTATTTTTATGCCACTATAGGTCACCAAATAGACCGCACCCAGGGGTGCTTTACATGCTTAAGCGATTACAGTGCTTGCGCCCACTGGGCTATCGAGCTCCTCGCTCTTTTGATATCGCATATTTTGATTAGTATAATTACAAGTTAATCATTATGGACTGCCATTTAAAAAAAAATTAAAATCCTGCTAAACTTAACTTTGTCTACACCGTACTGAATATAAACGTGTTATGAATAACAAAACGGAAAGCATTAATACAGAAATTGCCCCCAATAATATAAAATCTCACCCCAGCTGTGCAATATTGTATTGACACCATATTTCATTCCAACATTTTCCTATTATACCATTCAATATCTAGATTAATTGATATGTGCGAAAGAGAAAGCAGGTAGCGATATAGGCGTCTCTCTCTCGCTTGTAATAATGATTTATGATGGTAGAACTTTTACGTTGGCGATTAATTTAAGAGTTGCTATTAGGAATGATATTGTGTAGAATTGATATTTTGTTGTAGTTCGCTCGCGGCTCCGCTCGTGTTTGTTTCGATCCCTCGGGAACAGTACTTTTCTCCGGGGTGAAAGGTAGCTTATATCCTTCTCAGTAGTTCAGACAACGTGTATGCAAAATTTCATAATGATCGATCCAGTATATTCATCCAAATTGGAAGCTCCTAAGTACAATGTGCATCGTATGTGCAAACCAGTGAATCTTTGACGATTAAAATAAAGTATCTAACTAAATCGAAATACTGATAGATATAAATAATAAATAAATAAATAAACGCGAAAAAATCACACAGATTGAGATGTAAGTTCGAGACTTGTGTTATGGGATACTAACTCAACGTTACTAATTTTATAAAAAAATACATTTAAAGGATTAAAGACCCAGGCCAACCTGGAAAAGATCATTTACTATCATGAACTGTCCCATTCCAGCTCAGGGAACAAAGCAAGTGTCATCAAAATTGGTGCAGAAGTTCTTGACATAGAGAGTAAAGTGCGTATCAGTCACAACTTACTTTAGAACTTACTAGTTGTACTTCAAAAAAATCCTCTAACCCAGGCGTCAACATCAATTGAAAGCAACGTGAGAACATATTTATTTGTAAGATATTACTTTCTACCAGCCCCCGTAGCATGGCACGCGCGACAACGTTTATCGACTATCGCCATCTCGTTTTTCGCAATACTGAAGAGCGAGAAGCAGATAGTTTATCGCGCGATATAAACGGCGTCGCGGGAGTCATGCTACGGGGGCAGTAATTTACCTGTATTAACCTCAAAAGTCACAACTAGGTAAACAGGACTAGCCAGTGTCCAACAATTCAATATTTGAAAGCGTCCATTATTTCTAAATTCCTTTCTAAACACTTTTACTATTCAAAAAGATGTCCAAATTGTCGCCGTTAGCATCTCAATAAACAAAGCGATTGAAAGTCGAACATCTTATTGTCGGCGACATCTGCTTAAAGGAACTGATTTTTTTAGCGTTCCGCATACAAACTTGCAAACGGAATAGTATTGAACTAGGCAAAGGTATTTTTGTATGACGGTATGAACGTATCAGTTAAACGCAGATGAAGTACGAACTTATTTTTAAGTATTGGCTTAACTAAGTTTGAGAAGGTTAACCTGGTTAAAACAATAAGTAAAACCAAGTTGGTACTAAACTGTCGAACTAGTTGGTACTAACTATGTATCGAATAAAATGTATAAATTTTTAATCGATATATCAGTTGTAAATTATTTCGGCTCCTATAATATTGAAATAAGTATAACATATTCGTTTTACAGTAAGTATATTTTTCTACCGTATTACTTTTAACCAATTATGACAATAAAAAATAACAAGGAGTCCCTATATGAGAAGCTTTTTGTACTATCTATCTCAGGATTATTCTATTGAACCGCAACAGATTAGCATAGTCTTGTCTTTAAGAAAGATGCATTTCTTTAATAATCACCCCGTTTGTTGGCGCGCGTTCGAGAGGTTAATATTTACAACGGTGTTGTGCGGAACACTGACCTGCAAGACGTACTCACACATCGCCAATTTTTTCTTCACAAATTTTGCAGCAAAAGAAAAAGACAGACTATCTTTACATCTGCTTTAGACACAATGGCCGATTGTACCGGCAGATGGCTAGGGGTGACACGCTTCAGATAAGAAATATAATTTTGTTAAACTGTTATTGATATTGCTCATTTCATGTTATTCCAGGTGATTGTCATGCTGTCAGTGATGTAATAAATACACAGTCACGTTTTTGAACTAACGGTGTAGACAGAGCTGAAAGTCATATAAGTCTGAGAGAGAAGTTTAGATAAATGGCTGGCTGACAAATAGAAAATGGGGATCGGAAACATTGAGAGGTGGCTAGCATACTTATTGCGTTTTTATTAACAATCCTCATTATTATTATGCCAATATCCTTGATCTATTTTTTATTTATTTACTACCGTATTATCGCGCATGCGCTGATTTATTTTCAACAGTTCTTGTTGCATCAGTTACTACTTCAACGAGTATAACACAATATTGTATTTTTGAAGTTGTATAATAAGTGATTTACTTGTTACGATTGACATGGAATACGTACTTTCATAATTCATTGTTAAGATAATTAATGGCCATGAATAAACATAGCCTAAACATCAAACTAAAAACTAATTTCCTGATAGAGAAATAATAGAAATAACGATACGTGATTTCAAAAAAGATCTATATGACAGTAAAATAAAATAATTTTAGTACGAATAAAAATAAAAAGTTACATAAATCAATCACGTTAGGCAATCTATAATACTAACTCGAACGCACAATAATTATGTAGTTTGGAAATCAAACAGTAATATTTATTTTACGTATAACTTTTAACATCGGTTTCCTCGTAAAAAGTTATTATATCAATATCGGGTTTTAAATTTAATAGTTAATAAAATAGCACGAATTTATGTAAGTGAATGTTATTTGGTTCGTGTTGATTATGTACCACTCCTTTATTAAATAAAATTATATTTTATTAAATATAACACCTTTTTGAGGAGCCTGGTAAAAGTAATGCATGGAACAGTAGTGCTTAGGTAAATATATTAACTTACAAAGTTATTTTTACATGTCCTAAAATGAGCATGACTGACTTCGTAAAAAATAGAAAGTTTATCCCAGCATATCCCATAACTACGTTGAAATCCATTGTGGCATCAATAAATAGTTATCGTTAGATATATATAAACTTACATACATACCTACTTACATTGTCTCGAAAGCCATTACATCTTTTATTTGGCAGTTGTATAGAAATAGGCCTCGCTAACGTTACGACAAATGCGTTAAGGCAGTTCCAATAACCTGATACTAGAATACATTACTCATAATTAATTAGAAAGTTTGAAAAGAAAACACAAAAAATATTACAAAGAATAATTTGAGAACCCTACATCTAGTGAATCCATAAGAATCCCGGTCGAGCATTGTTATCCCGCAGGACACCTGTCCCGTCTCGTGTTCCAGAAATTACAATGTAGATGGTTTCCTGCGAATAACGACATTTTAATTACCTACATACTATTTTATTTTCAAAAATTTAATAGATAATACTATCTATATGATTTAAGAAGTAGATACAGCTTTAAACTACAATAAGTAAAATAATGCAAAATAAACAAACAATGAATTACAACTTAATTTAGAATTAGTGGACGGTTGTATTTATTGTTTGAGATAGATTTAGAATTCTAAATCTAAGTCCTCTTCATTTATCTAAAACTCGAAGTAGGAATAATTTTTAATAAGAGTTCCTTTCTATACTAAATTTATCCTTCATTCTATTTCGTGAATTTGTGTATTCTTTTTTTTTTCTCTTTGTATATTGTTTTGTATTGTTGTATACTTTTTACAGAGCTGTAAGTTATTGGAGGAAATAAATTTTTGCTATTTTATTATTCTTATTTATTATTCTTGGAAAAATGAAGAATATAAATTCAAAACTGATAAGCTCATCACTAGTTGCAAGTAACAATTATTTGTCATTTACCAATGTCACAGCTTCATGTACGGCTCTCACTTCTACTTCATCATCATCGAATGTTTTTCCGGCTATTGTCTGAACCCGGGGTCCGCTATTATGATAGCATTCATACTGAGATATTATTTGGCTAAAGTTTGGGTATTTCCAGAACCATCGACAAATAACTGCAAAAATCGCTTCACCTTGTAGAATAAAGGCGTAATACTGTAACTGTAACTAAAAAAGATGAATCCAACTTTACAACACCCAAAAAGAAAAAAGAAACCAATTTGAGCCCAAAACCTTACAAAAACACATCCGCCATATGCTATGACTTGCGGATCAAATGATACGGTCAGATGACCGTAAATTGATTTCAAACGATTTTACAACTTAATGTGGATACTGTAGATTTCATTTTTAAAAGATACTGTTGGGATGCGTGCAAGTAATTATTTGTAAGAAGGTTATAAAGTGATTGAGATTGTAATCTCCGAATTGTTTATTTTTTGTTCATTGATATGATATTTCGTTGTGTTGTTACTACTTATATTGACTCACGTCCAGAAAAGTATTAAAACGTAGATCGACTAATTTTAATCCCAGTGAAGCTTTATGTGAGACCACGATTTTTCAAAATTTGGATATTCTCACATATTATTGAAAAGTGGCCACTTTTCAATAATATTCAGAGACCTACCTAGAACAGGAAAGAGAAGCATCAGACTTCCTTTTATGAGATGGGTTGACGACATCATCAAAGTCATGGGAGAAAAGAAGCTGAAAGAGAGTAGCATAGGACCTAGATGGATGATGGCAGAAATGAGTGGCCTGTGGCCTATGCTCAGCAGTCGGCGGAAGATGGGGATGGGTGATAGTAAATTGTGTTATCATTATCACAATGAATTTCTCAGTGAAGGCACCAACCTGAGATATCTATTCAATTTCTTATTAAGTAAAGGCAACACTAGGTAAGACTTCACCGAAAATAATGTCAATGACATGAATAATCAAAAGAAATATGTAGTCGAAAAATTTGTTCATGAATAAAAATTTACCTGCGACGAGACATTGGACTTTGGCAGCTACAAAATATTAACCAATAATATACTAAGTATCTTTTGTTGTAAGTGACAGTGTCTTCTCACGAATACTCATGTAAGTTCTTGAAATAACTCGCAATAATTCAAATTTTGTTAAGCAACCACATTCACAAAACTAATAGGTATTTAAAGGGCTTGAGTTATTATCCTTGCTTTGTCTGGCCAAGAACAATGCCTCGCAACGGTCGACAAAATCCACATTTACGCAAAATCTTTTACTCCAAAATACATTTGCTTTAGAGAAGTTATTACCGCCTTTGTTATTCAAATTTAGCGCGTTGAAGTAGCAGGTTATAACCACTGGTTGTAAAACTTGGTAGTGTAATGGGTAACAAAATGTTACAGTATTTTAAGAGGTTTGCAAAGAGACTGCTGCTATCTTTATTCATGTGTTACTCTTTTCAATATCGTCATATGTAAAAGAAACGCTCAGTACAGTTCCCAGTACTAGTATGCAGGTTTTCTTGTGATGTTTACTTAATCGAAACAGACTACCGAAAACGTTTCAATGAATGATATTCTAGCTTCATGCGGTTTTGATCAAGTAGGCTTAGCGTAACTGTAAGTGAATGTTTTTACGATTCACAGAATTAAAGTAGTCATAATAAGAGACAGAGCTTCATGCTTGGACACCTTGCAAGTGAGAGTGATGCTGCCTGATGGCAACTGAAATGGTGCGATGTGAAATTTTAAATTTAAAAGAGAAATACTCGTACTTTTTCGACAGAGGCTACGATTATTTATCAATTTAAAATTCTCACTTGTTTGCCAACGTCGTGGTATAATCGCGTGTTGGATAAAACGATAAGCTACAAAACACCAAAGTATTACGTGTCGTGAGTCAATGACACTTGCAAAAATTGTTTACATATAACTCAAAGTGGCGCGGTAGTACCTATTCTTTTTTTTTCAATCTCTAGTACATAGAACGATAAATTATATATATATATATATATAAATATTCATAAATAAATAGATACATCACATATAAATCAGTCATGAAATCTGTTAAACCGTTTGCTTACGAAAAAGTAATTTGTAACCAAGTATATATAATATAAAACGATTCAATCTTCATGCCTGGCACACATCACATTCACAGATTTATACAATACAATATGTTTGTCTTATACGGAAGGCTAAAAACTTATAAAAAAGTCATAATGAACTCAAAAACATAGCTACTTTTCAAAACACGCGTCCAGAATTACGAATATGAGCCTTAATCAAGTCAAAAACGTATATATATAATATATAAACGTATATAACGTTGTAACCGTAGCTTAACTACTGCGGACTAGCAATTAAATGCGGTCACCCGGGTCGGTTTAACCAGGCCGGCGTAAATCGTGCACCGGCGCCCGGATAAGGTAAACATGTTGTAGGGATTAGTGAATGAGATGTGTGCTATGTAGAGTTTGAATTGATTTCTTGTATGAATAAAATAAAATATACTTAAAAGCCTCACTTAGTAGCTAGTACTGAAATAATACCTTTAAGTCAGCCTCCATTACTAGCAAACATATTATTCACAAGTCCCTACTATACCATATATTTACCTTATCCGGAAGCCAATTAAAAAGAAAAACTCATAGCTATTTCTTTACAAAACATTCATCTAGAATTACGATTATGAGTCTTAATCAAGTTAAAACAATGATATTACGTTGTAACCGTAGCTTAACTACTGCGGGCTAGCAATTGAATGCGGTCACCCGGGCCGGGTTTAACCGGGCCGGCGTAAATCGTGCACCGGGGCGCTCGGATAAGGTAAACATGTTGTAGGGATTAGTGAATGAGATGTGTGCTGTGTGGAGTTTGAATTGATTTCTTGTATGAATAAGCTTGGAACTATTAATTTTATTTTAAGTGTTCGAGTGCTGATGTTCCAGTCTCACGAGGAAATCAATTTCATGCTGATATACTCATTTCATGCCGATAACTCAATGTGAGGCTAGCTCAATCGGTGTGATTTCTCCCTAATATATTTGTTTATAATTACTAATATTTTTAATTATTTTTGAACGTCTGACTTCACAAGACGAGCATTTTTACCAGACTACCCAAAATTTTGTAGTTGTACAAATAAATTATATTGCACCTGCACACAAAATATCATGAGAAACCGTTAAGAAATGCCACTTGAAGAAGAGAACAGTCGCACAGGCAAACCAGAACATATTGCCCAAGATGAAACAGAACCGTTGTAGTTGGAGTATGATGTTTTCCGAGTTTATGTTTAAGAATTAGTATGAATGAATAAGAAATTATACCATAACTTCTAAATGCTTGAACAGATTTGAATTTGAGAGTTTCTATCGTTTGAAAACTTACTTTCTCGAGTGGCATACATACCATATTTCTTTTTTCATAAGGGCAATCGTACTTCTATTCATCGTTGAAAAAAAAAACTTGAATCATACAAAAATCATACCATACAAAACTGGCCCAAATTAAAATTCAACTCAAACTCAAACGTTTATTCAGAAAATAGTCCGTTGCAGGCACTTTTTCACGTCAAATCACATTAAAAATGATCTTAATATTTATGTATCTAATAAATTGTTCTTCTAAAGCGCTCGACTACTAGCGTTTCGAAACTGACCAGTGCAGAGAAGAAACGCCAAAAGAAACTCTTTTCAACCGTAAACCCTCTTTGTCGGTCTGAGCTGACATTCAACGGTTCCAACGGGACTTCAATGCTGAGGCTTACCTCTCTGGTCATATTCCCACCCACCATGCCTTAATGCTGTAACGTACATAATGAGTTCAATTTACTTTAGCTTTAATCAGAAACAGCTAAGCGGTACGCGCTACAAAACTGCAATTTAGAAAATCATCCACAAAGTCTAAATTATGATACAACGATCACACAAAAGCTCATCAAAAGCGCCATTCACTTTTAGACCATAATATAAATTATCATATCTTCCGCTGCACTATTATCCTTTTACGAGTACAATAAACCACAATGGGCCTGGAAACGCGCCAAATCCTCATCGCGTGATGATCATAGATGTTCGCAACTTAATCGCGTAATTTCGGTATTATAAGCACGACGTAAAATTACGCTGCTGGCTCGACTCACATTACACCTCATTAACGAACAGACATTGCAAAAACGGGACTCTAGTTTGTGGGACAAGTTAATAAAGTAAAGCGTTAATTTAGTAGTGCAAAAAATGTTCTTTTGCTAATTTTAGTAGGCTTGCTGTTTAGGCCGGTGGTTTACATGGAATGTGGGCAATGGTACTTCAGGATCTTTTTGTAATTTCACGTGTGTTTATGTTATTCATGCAGTGAATGCAGTGCATCATCATCATCAGGACTTTTTTCATCTCCACTGCAGGAGCATGACCCTCTCCTCTTCTCCCCAGAGCATCTATTAGCTAGAGCAGTCAGAGGATTTAATTTAGCTGTGACATTATTTGAAAATCATTTTACAACTGGTTGGCTGATTACCTGACTACAAACAACCGTGGGGCATTCCTCCCTTATGGATATTATCCGCTGCTAGTTTGTACACAGTTAAAAATTTATTTATTAGTTATATTACTATCTTAATCCGTGTTCAGTTCTACTATTGTGTTGTTTAATAGTATTTGCGTAGGGCACGTAGATTAATTAGATAATGTAATGAAATGAAAATGAAATGAAAATAACTTTATTGGCTACTCACACAATGCGACACAAAACAAAAGAGTAAGAAAATGTAATGTATAATCGTTTTGCAAATCCTAGTTTATCTTTAAATCTGTCTTAAAGAATGTAATATAAAGTACACACACAGTTTTTATAAAAGCCTTTTTAAATATATTACCAAGAATAAAAAGCACAACATAAATTTATTTTTAACTGATTATTTTAACTCAACTACGATCATAGTCATTAATTGTGTTATAAGCTGTTCATATATAAAAGTTAGCTTCAGGCATGTCAAAAGTTGTATGTTTTAAACGCTTCTGCTTGTCACTTGATTGGTCTAAAACATTAAACCTTACGATTTGGCAGCCCAGCCAACCTGCAGGAAAATTAGACTAGACTCCACTACGGAACATTTCAACGCGTTCTAACACTATGCTTAGAATGTTTAAGGCATTTGGGACAGAAAATGTGCGGGATTCGTTGTTACGAAAGATTAAATTGCCGTAATGTTGATTAGACCTGTTTGTAGAGTCATTTAAAATTGTAATGTGGTAGATTCGTCCGTAGTGTACTGTTTAAGCTAAAATCTCATGGTACTATTCAAAATAGCCTTCATATTTAAGATATTTCATAAATTATGACAATATTTATAAACCCTTTGATGCTAATAGACTTAGATAAATCTGCTTTTTACTTTTTTTGAGAATAAGGTGTCATAAGGGTTGTAATGAAAATTAAAGTTCACCATATGATATTGAACTTCTAACGATGAATAAAATATTTCACTATTGACATCATTGCCCGTAGGCATACTAAAAGCAAAATAAAAAATTATTTGCTTCTAGCCTATACATTCCTGATTCATCAAAATCAAATCTATACTTATAGTTTTATTAACTTTGTTTTATTTTTCAATTGAAAAAGTAGAGAAAAATTTATTCATCTAAATATAGTACTCGTAGGTAACCTGCTGTAAAAGCACAAGTCTCATTCTATGTACTCTAATACACATTCTCAACTAAGTTGTTATCTTATAAGCGACAAAAACAAAAATGTTTTAATTACAGTATCGAGCATTATCGTGTGTTTGCGTGCTCTTTTCACGTAAACTAACGTCTTATCTAATTAATGGTTTCAATGAACCACTGAAATTGTTCGCTTTCGCGACTTCGTGTTTGTAATGCTGGTGTTAAGATAACAACAAAACATTAACTTTACCTTCTACTGGTAAATGGAAAAATTTACAGAATTCTTGTTGCTTCTAACAACAAAAATATCTGTGCAATGGTGGGCATTTTCGTTAATTTTAGTTTATAGGAAAAAATGGAAGAAAGATCGGAACCCTTATTATGATGATACGGATATCATTATCAATAGACAATATCAACCAAGCCCATTTTCAGTTATCAGGGTTACAAGTAAATTAAGTAGATTACTTGTGTCCAAGAATTCTAAATTATTCAACGAAAAGTACTTAAATTTACGGGACCAGCTTCCGTCCACGGTTGCATTACTTTGTACCATGTAATATGTATGTACTTACTATTAAAATCCCGGTACCTTCGGCATGTAAGTGACATGAACAACACAATGACAAACCAGGCTATTATTCCTTCCTAAAATAGTTATTGTTTTTGTTTCTCGTTTGTAGTCATAAGAAACCAACACTGGTGTCAAATTTCAAGCTGCCTAAAGGCATCGGAGCTCAATGGCAGCTGGGACCTAAGCCTTTACGTGCCTTCCGAAGCACGGAGGAGCTCGAGACATTTTTGTATGCCACTTGCGGTTACCCATCCAACTGTGGACATACGTGGCCTTTAAGTCTCATGATCTTGGTCTCTATTGCAAGGAATAAAGACGGCAGAATATGAACATTCGGAATACATTATCTTATACTGCATTGCAATGGTTTAAAACATAAAATTTAAACTAGCACACTGACGTTTGAAATATAATCGACTTAGAACCGCATTATCTATGGTTGGCTTACGTAAACTAGCCGAAGTGCATGATGCAATGATTGCATTAACGTCATGGTGCATTAATATGCTGAAATCAATGAAATTGCTGGCAGTCACAGCTTTGAATTTGAAGATTTCATTTAATTTAGAATTATATTGTTTACAGTAAATAAAAAATAAAATAAATATATAGGGACATATCACACAAATTGAGCTAGCCCCACAGTAAGTTGTGAACTTGTGTCGCAGGATACTAACTCAACGATACTATATTTTATAACATATACTTATTATAGATAAACATCCAAGACCCAGGTCACTCTGAAAAAGATCCAGTGGCCACAATCTGCAGAGGACATTTTTACCAGACCGTCGAATTTTAAATTTGTAAATAGCTTCTACTAGTTTTACATCTTAGTTAAAAACAAGCTACTAAAAACATGATATGGATGTTATATATTAATGTAAGCACTAGCCATCTAGTCTTTTATGTAAACTAACAAACACAAAAATAAAGAGTGTCCCAAAATGAAGGGGGCACACTAGGCACAGTAGCGACGCCAATCATTTTATTCCTAATACTTTACAAATAGAAAGAAACTCAAGAATGTAAATCACATAAGCACTAGTAAATAACTTGAAGTATTTTTGGAATCATGTTTTAATATTATGAGAATCAGTCATTAAGAGAAAACGTAATAATAATTCTTATAATTCTCACTGATTCTGATAATATTAAACATGATTCCAAAAATACTTCAAGTTATTTACTAGTGCTTATATGATTTACATTCTTGAATTTATTTCTATTTGTAAAGAATCACTACATATTATAAAACAAAGTCCTCCGCCGCGTCTATCTGTCTGTCTGTCTGTTCGCGATAAACTCAAAAACTACTCCGCGGATTTTCATACGGTTTTCACCAATAGATAGAGTGATTCACGAGGAAGGTTTTAAGGTATAAAACATGCCCGGGCGCAGCCGGGTAGGGCTGCTAGTTAGGAATAAAATGATTGGCGTCGCTACCGTGTCTAGTGTGCGGCCTTAACGTAAGATTTTAGGCACTATAGTTATAACTACTCAAAATCTTATGTTGATTGTGAGACACCGTTAACCGTTGGTAGCAAAAGCGACTCTAACTCTACGAATAAGAAACTCTTTTTATAACTTACCCTGCAAATATTTCTGTGATTTCAGCTGGCAAAGTAGGTAACTACCTAATATGGGTCTGCGCTCTAAAACTACGTCTTAGTTGCATTTTAGTTATTTTCTATGCCGTAATAGCTATAAATAATCTAGACTAGAATGAAGGAAATCTAGGCATTAATGTCAGCCAGCCAGCACAAAGACATTTTTAATTTATAACACACCGTGAAGGTTAACAGGCCGAAGCAATACTTTATTACTGTCACGGATATGGGCATTATACATGTTGAATTGATTTTTAATTAAAAATAAATAATTTACACTAAATCTAATGAATATTCAGGTTTGAACATTATTAAAATTAGATTTATAAAACAATCTCGATTATAATATTAATGTATTAACAAAAACACGAATTCATTTGCAATTAACATTAGACTAATGACATATAAAATTTATATATACATCTGGTTCACTGTCATATTATACGTAATAGTATGAAATTGAACCTGTGTTAGTACTGTTATTAATTCTGTGACCTGTGTCACGGGTTTGGTGCTCCATACTAAATAATATTTACAAAATATATTACATTGTGGTGACTATGAACAACCCAGCAATATTCTCATGATGGAAGAAGAATCCGTTATAGAATATACATACGCAAGAAAAAAGAAGGATAAAAAGAAAAAATTTGAACCCATATATGGGTCCAAATGGTTTTTTTCATTAGTTAGACCTATGGTAGCTTTCTATGGGTGAAATAATGTTTAAAATTAGTTCTGTAGTTTTCGAGGTCATTAATTACGAACAAACAAGTAATTCTTCCCTTCCAAATATAAATCTTGAAATGATTATTCAACCTGTTCATTGAATTTGATCGTTAAAGCAGCTGAGCTGTTCTGAGCTGAGAGGACTGTACCAAAGACAATATAATACTAACGTAATAGACTGCCCACCTCATACAAAAATATTGGACCAAATTAAGGTTGCGAAAAGCAGGCGAATGAATGGCGCAGGAGAGTTGCTTGCTACTCGATACTAGATGGCGGTAATCTGCGTTAGTATTTAAATATATGTTTTTTTTTTAATATTATGCCTAAAATATTGTTTTGATTTTTAATAAGATATATTTTGTGAATCATGTTTTTATATTCTCATAATATCAATTATATACAATATACAATGTTGTGTTGTCTCGAGTGGCGCCATCTATGCGAGTCTCTGAGAACAAATCTTACGATTAAGGCGTTGAGACCACATGACTGTACCAAGCTGATTGCTGACCTTCACTATAGTTGGCGAGGCACCTTAAGAAGAAGAAGAATTGAATTTGTGAAAATCGGAATAATATATACTTTTTTATAATTTTTGCTTATTTTTGCACGCAAGGCAAACATATTGAAATGAACTCTTAGAGCATTAAACCAACTTGGTTTAATGCTCTAAGAATGAACTCGTCGGTAGAACTTTTATTATCCGGTCTTGTTTTCTAATAATAATATTATAAAATTGAACAGCTTTAAAATTAGAATTTATTCCCCAGTATTAATTGGTTAGGATATAATAATTTATATTTATTTTAATAAATAGGTAGATATGAATATTTATTATCATGAATGGCTAGTTAATATTTAATTAAATTCACATCATTTCACAGGATTACTTATACTCAACTAGCTATTACCCGCGGCTCCGCCCGCGTGATATATGGCCTATGTCCTTTTCAGTACCCTAACCTATGAGTATGCAAAATTTCATGACGATCGGTTCAGTAGATACGGCGTGAAAGCGTTACAAATAAACAAAAAAATCACTTTCGCATTTATAATATTAGTTGGGATTAAACAACTTATCTGTACCGACGACTTCGTTGTTATATCATTTAAGCCTTTCAACTAAGATTTTTTGTACAAAACAGACCTCTCAACCTGTCTGGCCAGCGGGGAGAGTGAAGGCCGAATCCTCTTATTGCCTTGGCTTCTGGCTCTGGTAGTACAGGGAGGGTCATGCTACTCGTGCTTCTGCAGTGAAGACTAAAAAAGATCTGAAGATGATGATGATGATATAAAATTACCCCTTTTATTCCGCTGTTCCAAAAAATAATTTACCAATCAATATTATTCGAGCGTAATCCTGGTTGCATTTTTAGCGGTAACGCTGTAGAACCCGGGTCCGCTACCAGTCCAACGACATTTGAGAAGGTTACCGGTTTTTGCACAGAGCCGTTGCCATTTGACCTCCACAACCCCAAGAATAGACCAGAACCTTAGATAAGTTTAAACAAACGAAAAACTAATAAAATACGTTGCAAATAGGTACCTACCAATTTTCAAGAAGTTTCCGCTGTCCGTATATCGTCATTCCGGCAAGTCAACGTAAGAATTTCCATATTAACTTCTTTTTATTTAAATTCCACAAATTAACGAACCTAATATTTACCGAATCAAACAAATCCTACATGAAAATGAATTTGAACTTGACTCTGGATTCTCAATCCCATGATTAATTGCTTTGCAAACCAGATTAGACCGGACAACAGCGGCTCAAACCGGTTCCGATAGCTAAAGATTATGTATGCAATTTTGCAGGCAAGTGGCTGTTGAGTGTTTGCGTTTTTTATAAGAAAATATTGATTACTATGTTGATTTTATAGCGGTAAACTCAAGGTGAGTGGTGCTGATGACTTGATCAATGCAACGTGAAATTGCTGGTTATTAAATGCATAATGAATGACCTCAGTGGCGGTGGCTGGTGTGTTGCCTGTTACACCAGGGTTCCGGGTTCGATTCCCGAAATATATTTTTCAGATTGATCTAGGTCTTAAAATATCTATATAAGGATCTATTATGAAATCTAATTGTATCCTTGAGTTAGTATTCCAAGACACAAGCTCACAACTTGATGTGGGGCTAGCTCAATTTATGTGATATGTCCCTATATATAGTACTTACCTATTTAGTTATTTACAATACAAGAGTAGTTTACCCGCGACTTTGTCCGCGTATATTACATCATAATATGTCACCCTCAGATAACTTAGCTTTCTATCGGCGAAAGAATTTAAAAATCCGTACACTAGTTTTGGACCCTATTAAATGCAATAAAACAAATAAATAATTAAATATTTTCCTTATTACTTTAGTATATGTACCTAATTCTATTCTGTAGCACCAATTAAGGCTTTACGTTATAGCAACATAAAGCTGTGTTTACTCTCGTATGATGTGAAAGTAAATTAACTGTAGATTACTCGGCTTTTGTTAACCCGTTTATTTTAGGGATCCGTAGAGTAATTACGTGATTTAATCTCCTTGTAAGCACAAATTAATTACAAATGAAAATGGATTTAAGTTCTTACGATTTCTCGATTTTCTTAAACCATCCATGTAAAAAGGGAGCTTCTCCTTAGTACCTTGATAGAACAGTTTAAATTTTTGATGTACGATTTGTTCTGAAAGTATAGAGCATAATTCTGTGCAAAGATTTATGGTTGATCGTGAGATGGAAATACTCAGCAGGTTGATGTGGTGTCCCGCTCGCACATATGGAATTGCCACACAAATCCAAATAAACATTTAATAATAAATCGTTTTCTTTGAGAAGAACATCATCATCATCAGGTCTTTTTAGTCTCCACTGCAGGAGCATGACATCTGTACTACAAGTGCCATATTAACCAGAGCAGTCAAAGGATTGAGCCTACATTCTCCATGCTAGGCAGACGGGGAGACCTCTCCTGTCTCTTTGATGTTTATAAGCTTTGATTAGTTTAAGTCTCCACTGCAGGAGCACGACCCTCTCTGTACTACCAAAGCCATATATTAGCCAGAGCAGCCAGAACATTTAGTGTAGGTCACACTGTCCATGCTGGCCAGGCTGGTTGTAGATGTTTCTTTGATGTTTATAAGTTTTGTTTAGCTTGTGTTTCCTAAGTCGCCTTCTACGTCCCGTGGATGTCCACGGGAAGACTTGGAGTGGTTGCTCTACGGGACCCACACGGCTAAGTACAGAACCATACAAATTATCAAATTTCAGCTTAGCGGTCCAGCCCACATAATTACTTTTCGCGTGCGAGAATTCATTTTCGTCGGTTTACATTACACTGAGCACAAAAATGGTATGTCTATATTAAACACTGATGTTATAGGTTATTATATTATTAGTTTGACATTGCGGTTAGTATTTGATAATTGATTTATTGTGTTTGATCTGAGAATAAAAGTTCAGAACTTATTTAAGTCATCATCATCATTTCAGCCGCAAGAAGTCCACAGCTGGACATAGGCCTCCCCCAAAAAATTCCAATATGACCGGTTGGAAGCGGCCTGCATCCAGCGCCTTCCTGCGACCCTTCTCAGGTCGTCCGACCACCTGGTCGGTGGGTGTCCAACTTAATTAAGTATATACAAGATCAATTTGCTCATTTCGTTTTAAATTTATCTTTCTATAGGCTCGTATCTTAGAATCTAAATGAAGTGGTTACATTACCGATAATGAGGGTTTGCTGAAATAAGCTTAAAGTACTTACCACCTTGATAAACTTTTGTGAATTCTTTTTTTAACAAAAGTCACACTAAACCAAACTGAAATACAAGTTTATAATATTGGTATTTGTGTAGAAATTATAGCTAATCACTTTATAAGTATGCAATATTAGTCATTAGATTGTTTTCGTATTATCCACGAATAAGATCTACAATAAATAACTAACGTAGGATGAGAAATGTTGAGTTATAAATTAAACTTTCGGATGAGTCAAGAATTGAGAACGCAGCGGTTAATAACTTATGGAATAAAAACGGAATCTTAATATCTACTACTAAAACAATTACGATTACCATTCTGTCCAACTTTTAATATATCTTGCACATACTTCACCTATCAAAATTAACGAAAATTTAATAAAACAGGCCTAACCACAACCAAATCAAAGTTTAGTTTCACCTTGTGGAAACTACGGAATATTCTTTTCCTCGTCTCAAAATGAAGTCATTATTCGACAACAATAAAACAATTATGGTTGCCTTTCTTCAATGCCGCCGACCGTGACGTCATTACAGCAACGACCTGCGTTCTGACGTTAGTTCAGTAGCTTTAGGAAATACCCGTGCTTTAAAACTTTCTAGTTGGTTTTAGAACACAAGAGCAAGAAAGGAATTCTCCAAAGAGATTACATACATATGTAAGGCAGCCTATTGAAAAGATTTCCTTTGTCTTGATAATATATGGTACATCTACATACATAGATACTATTACGTCTTTCTCCCTTGCGGGGTAGATAGAGTCCAAGCCTGTTAAGTCCTAAGGCCACGTTTAGCATGTTGGTGGGCTTGTAGGTAAGTTGTTTTTGTACAAGTGGTGTTTGTTTGTTACGTATGTTTCAGCGCATCACTGAAATGTGAACTTAGAAGGTGTACTTAAACTTTTGGTTTTAAGTTTTGGTTTCTATTTTCCCTCCCTATCTTCTATGTTTTAAATTATTACCAGAAATTCCAAAATCTGACTAGCAATAGTTTGCATAAACTAAGCACGGAAGCACTCAAAATAATTTTAATAAAGCTGCACCAAAAATCTGCCGATACATAACTACTAAGGATTTTTATACTGCAGTATTGTAAAGTAATAATTAATGATTATGCCTTTCCGATCGAATAAAAATGAACTTTTACAACACCAATTAATCGCCAAATGGGGTATTTAACGAACTTTTTCGGGCTTTTACGATTTAAATTGATTCAATTACTCAACTGCGATATTCGATTGAAATTGGCTGTTCTCGATTCTCGATACTTTACGTAAGGATGAGTTCGATAGCCTAGTGTGCTAACGCTTGTGAAGGAATTTAGAAGCTTGGTTCACATTTACTTTGAACATATAATAACATACAATAGTAACAAAAATCTCATCCGTGTAAGTAACAGATACGCCGATGGGTTTTTTGTTACTATGAAGTAACATGGTCTGTGTTTATTCATTCTTTTCGTGAAATAAAGATATAATCTTACACACTATTCTGATTTTGCTTCGGCTTTTTGTGTGTGTCAGTGGCCATCTTGGTAAGATGTTCCAAACTGCTTCAAGACATCTGAAAGAGCTTGACGACATCTAAAGGTAGCTTCTCAAAGAGGCTTCCGAAGCACGGTTGATTAAAAAAAAAAATTAATGCAATTTGTGGTCACCCATCCCAAATAGGACCACGCCGGTTGTTATACATGCGTACGCCAACACACCAACTTCATCATCAACAAGTATTTGTTAGTCTCGACTGCAGGAGCACTACCAGAGCCATGTATTAGACAGGGCAGTCAGAGAATTTGGCCTACACTCTCCACGCTGGCCAGACGGGTTGGAGAGGTCTCTTTGATGTTTAAAGCTTTGTTTAGCTTTTGTTTCCCTAGTCGACTTCTACGACATCCACACGACTTGGAGTGGTCCTATTCTACTCTGCCGGGAACCACACGGCAACACACCACCTTGATTGATATATAAATATATATGGAGGTACAAATCAGATATATTGAGCTAACCCAACAGTACATTGCGGACTTGTGTCGTAGCATACTAACTCAATAAAAAAATGTGAAAGTGTGCCAGGGGGTTAGGAATATCTATCACTCCGCCACGAAAAAACGAATTGTTGCAATTTGTGGTAAATAATTTTTTAAAACTTATTTTCAGGGTTATTTTAGTACAAGATATGATATGAATCCCTTGTATGTATGGTACAGTGATTCGCACTAAACCAAGAGTTTGGTTTATTGCTAATTTGTATATCATAAAACACTTTCATATCATCATCATGTCTTGTAGTATATGACGTTGAAAATTTAATTTAAAAAATCAATTACTTACTCTACTGCGATAATATGACAGAAATTGCCGGTTTCACTCAGTTCCTATACGTTACATAACGTATAATACCGTGCAAGCCAAACCCCCAATAACTATAATTATGTCTCGAGTACAAATCGACATTGTCACTTTCACATACTCTCACGTAATGCACTAAAAACTGAATGATTTCTATGAACAATACTTTCGTATGGAAAAGGTAGGCTTTCATTCATTATTAATGTATTGATGAGCAATCAGCATCATTGATTCAAATATAAAATTTCAGAACTCAAGTTCAGACAGTGAGGGCCAAAAACTCAGTAAAGAATTAGAGTAAAAAACCCAGACGTGATGCATAATATTTTTGACGTTTATGTTTATATTTTTGCCTTGTGGTTTCCGGCCGAGTAGAATAGGACTACTCCAAGTCTTCCCTTAGATGTTGTAGAGGGCGACTTAGGAAACAAAAGCTAAACAAAGCTTATAAACTTCAAAGAATCCTCTCCAACCCGTCTGGCCAGCGTGGAGAGTTTAGGCCAAAACCTCTGACTGCTCTGGTATTACAGAGAGGGTCGTGAAGGACCTGAGGATGATGATGATGTTTATATTTGATGGTGGTTGCTATTCCCGCTAGATTAAAGGGGTTGGGAAGCTATGCGCCCCGAAGGCTATTCTAAGTAGTAAGTAGGTAGTCGTTTAAACTCCAATCCACAAATATCGCGTTCCAGGTGACTTGCGTATTTAGTACGATTTTACTGCAAATCACAGTTCTTTTTAGGGTTCCATAGTAAACTAGGAACTTTATAGTTTCGCCATCTCTGTCTGTCTCACGTCTGTCCGTCCACGGTTTTACTCAGAGTCTATAAGTACTTGAAAGCTGTAATTTGGTATGAGTGTGTATATTAATCATGGCAAAAAAGTCGTAGAAAAAAATCTTGAAAAAAAAAATTTTTTTGGGTAGCTCCCATACAAGTAAAGTGGGGGAGTAATTTTTTTTTCTCTATTTACCCATCGTGTGGGGTATCGTTAAAAAGGTCTTTAAAAAATATTGTGAGGTTGAGAACACTATTTTTCGATTTAGGGATCCGTTTCCGAAATATTTGGTTTTAAAGTGCAAAATTTTGTTAGAGGTACGTGTGCCCCCCCACTATCTGCTAAACGGTTATATATGGATACGTGAAAAAAATTGCAGCAGTAGTATATATACTGAAGTTGAAAGGAAAACTATCAGAGCTGGGTACTAAGTGCAAACTAAAAAATTATAGGCAACCAACTTATAAAATGTACTGGAAAATGTAAAATTTCATACAATCTTCATTGTTAGATGTTTTTGGTCGTTAAACTGTGAGGTGCGAGTGTAAACAGTGTGAACTCAAAGTTGTCATTCGCAACTACGGAACCCTACACTGCGCGTGGCCCGACACGCACTTGGCCGGTTTTTTGCAATTATTTTCTTTATACAAAAATACTAAGCTTAAGAAGTAAAACTTCACACCCAGCAATAAAAAAACACAAAAAAGCATAGGCATTGCTTGCATTACAACTGCACGCGACTTGCAGTTTTTGCTGCTGAGTTTAAAAAAAATAACTTAATGTATTTGGTTTGTCAATCAACTTTTTGCACTTTTTGTTACTTAAAAACATTACTAGCATCCAAATCCTTCTTTTTTTCAAAGTACCTAAGTAAGTAATATCTATTCGACTTTTTGGTTTATCAGTCTGGTTGATTATGTTATCAGCCAGACTGATAAACCAAAAAGTAACCAGCTTAATCAGACTCCACATAGAGCAATAAAAATCGGCTAAATGCAATTTGGACTCGTCCTTACAAGGTTCCGTAGTAACAAGCCAATATAACACTATTTTTTTTCGCCAGCAAAATGACTTTGTTTTTCAGTGTTTCTGTGAATGACAAAGTTATATTGCTTATTTTTTTGTATGTATAATAATCGTAAGGCGGTTCACAGAATACATCTACCTACCAAATCTCAACTTTGTAGTGTTAATAGTTTCAAGATGAAATACCTGTGACAGTGACCTACCGGACAGACGGATAAGAACTTAATTACTAAAGTTAGTAAAATTTATGCAAAATGTAACTGTGTAAGCATGCATTAAGGGGTCTTTAGTCGTTTCGCACTACAAGTGATTCGAATCGCCGAAGAGCCTTTTTTAAATGGGAATGGTGCAAATGGCCCAAGGTATCTTTTGGAATGGGTTGATTCGGACCACGAGGCGAAACGATCCAATACTCTTCGCATGGGTCCGATATAGACATATTAAAAATTTAAGTATTCGAATTATTTATTTGAACAGATAAAAAGAAAAATATATAATGATTTCAAATTTCGAAAACAATAATTATATTTCAAAAAAGTATTTGTTACGGGGCGCTGAAAAAAAATAACAAAGCGTAGGCATTCCTTGCATTACGGCTGCATGCAACTTGCACTTTTTGCCCGCGTCATTCTGCGTAACATCTGCCGATGACCATGTGGACGATAATGACCATATGCTATTTGTGATTTGGAGTAGAACGAATGTAGAAAGTGTGTTTTCCAATTGTTTTTTGCTTTGTTTTCTTGCTAATTTGTTCTCAAAAATATGTTTTGGGTCTTATTTATCTTCAAAATCATGTCAGTATAAAGAAGCAGGATCCGTAGGTTTCTTAAAATCTAGCAAACGTGGTCAACATTGGTGTCAGACTTTTTAAGCTGCCAGGCTTAGCCAACTAGCGACACCCATCATTTTATTTCTTTTAATCCCTAATCTATTCGAATAAAATCTAATGCAGTAAACCTCGTTGTATATCATCTTTGATTATTTTTACAGTCAAAGTATTTTCCATGTTAGAAAAGTAAATCACATTTTAGTGTAATTTTTCATCAATTTCATCATTTTAAACTAAGAGATCTACTCATTACCGTACCGTTGGCGGTAATGAGTAGTTCTCTTGACTCATCAACTTTCTGAAAAATAATGAAAAGTAATATCAAAATATTACAAGCAATATACTACCGAAATCCTCCATTAGATTTTTACAATTTGATCTTCATCATCATCATCATCATCAGCCTATACTCGTCCATTGTTGTTGTTGTTGATTTTGATCTTATTTAGGAGTAAAAGGCCATTGAGTTCCAAGTACATACATATTTTCACGTCTTTATCCCTTGCGGGGTAGACAGAGCCCAAGGTCATAAAACCTACAGGCCACGTTTAGCGTGTTAGTAGAGGTTAAGGTGGAAAGCTGAATCAAAATAGTGATGGGTTGCTAGCCGCATTGCCTGTAATGTGATTCCTTAGATTTTCGCCCAATCTCTTGACCGGCTTTTACGGTCTGCACGGGAAGAAAAGCAGCTGGTATATTCTAATGTTTTCCTTTTCTCCTACTAACATGCAGTCTAGTATTTTTCCCTAATTAATTTTTTTATCACGAATTTTCCCCGTTTAATAATAAGCGTTACAATAAATGCCCGCAGGGCAGCTTGTGGCGAGCTGTTGGTGAGTAACGACATCACGGACCCGAGTGCTCCAGAGAGTCGGTCAGAGCCCTCGCCCCCGACATGTCTTCATCGGTCAGGGTGGAAACCCAAGAGGACCCGCAGGACTCTCGGCTCTGGCTTGCCCTAGTTGGCCGTCCAGAGAGGAGTCGTTAGAGCTGTTGCTCCAGGGGTGGAAGTGTTAAAGGCCTAACGACGCGAGTAACTTCGGAGAAAGCGCAGCACACCTCTCGACACCTGAGTCGCCCACACCGTTGTTGCCCCTTTTGCCGGCAGTAATCGTCGGCTAGTTTGAGGGGCCCATCTAGTGGGCGGCAAGACACCACCTGTCAATTTTAGTCAGTATCATGATTATGGCAGGTGTCCGACCCTTGGCAATAACCCAGCATAAAGTCCATCCACATTCCAATCCCATAACCTACTAATTTCTCTTTTAAAATACAATAGTTCCCCCTCCGGCCAAGACCCGTTCAAGGACATATCATACATTGGTATTTCCAGGAATGGGTTCTGGCTGGACACATACATCACATCAACTTCTCCAAGGGGCCTCTACGTGTTGGATCTATATCCCCACGCAAGCCTTTCAAAGGACCGGGGTAACCCGTGAGTCTCAGAGCGTTACAAATACTATTTCAAGTTTTCAAAATAAATATTGTAAGTAAATACGCTACTCGACATAAAAAAGTTTGATTTATTTAAGTACGTACTAAAAATCTCCAAAAAACGATCACTGCATAATCTGTGCTAACTTTTTGCACCCATCCTCATAACAAAGGCATTAGAGACAAGTAACAGTAGTCTCGGATAGTTATGTGAACTAGTTTCCTTATAATACAGTCCGGTACAGAGTTTTTCCTACATTTTTAGTTGTCAGATATCGTTCAAGGTTTTTTGTAAGGTTTAGTAGAAGCGATTTTTAATTTATTTTGTCGAATCAGTAACATTCGACTATACGGCAGAAAGGTTCTCGAATGCAAGGCAAGCGCAGCGTTGGACACTCACCGACCAAGTGGTCGGACGACCAGCAGACCTATTTGCTAACTTTTGACAGCTACGGTGTACATCATTTTCATGGTAACTTCAATATTCATTACGGCTTCGGTATGAATGACTATTTTTATTTAAGATATGAAAACCGTAATGGATGCTAAAGTGACAACCAAATCGTTGTACACCGAGTTAGCAAATAGGCCTGCAGCAGGCGTGACGCGCAAGTGTATAACGATTCGATTGTCACTTTAGCATCCATTACGGTTTTCATATCTTAAATAAAAATAGTCATTCATACCGAAGCCGTAATGAATATTAAAGTTACCATTAAAATGATGTACACCGTAGCTGTCAAAAGTTAGCAAATGGGCCTGCTGATCAAGGTTGCAGGGAAGCGCCGGATGCAGGCCGCTTCCAACCGGTCATTTTGGAAATCCTTGGGAGAGGCTTATGCCCAGCAGTGGACTTCTTGCGGCTGAAATAATGATGATGACTATACGTGTGAAAATAATGTACAAGTTTATGCCCGCGCCTGTAATCGAATCCCTTGCTACTATTTGTCAGGATAAGGGGTGCAATTGTAATGATCTTTTTCAGATTGACCTGGGTCTCGGATGTTTATATCTATATAGGTATTTTTATTAAAATATATAGTATCGTTGAGTTAGTATCCTAAAACACTAGTCGAACTTACTTTGGGGCTAGCTCAATCTGTGTGATTTGTAATATATTTATTTATTAAATTTCTTTTAATTTTTTTTTTAGTTTTGACAGAATGGTGGCCAATAGATGGCAGGCGAAGCGTAGGTCGTCCGAGAGCTAGGTGGATTGATGATGTTATGAAAATCGCAGGTCGAAACTGGCTACGTAAGGCACAAGATCGAAATGGATGGCATGCATTGAGAGAGGCCTATACCCAGCAGTGGGATGCAGAAGGCTGTTGATGATGATGATGATTTAATTTCTTTTAAACTAGCAGAAACAACCTGCAACTTTGTCCAACCCATAACACAAGTCTTGCTTAAGAACTTATACTTCGGGGCTAGCTCAATCCGTGTGATTTGTCCGTATTTATTTATTTATTTACCACTGCACCTCCTAGTTAGGTGTCGGCATGTGGTCTCAACGCCATAATCGTACGATTTGTTCTCAGAGACTCGCATAGATGGCGCCACTCGAAACTACACAACATTTTCTCTACCGTATTATGAGAATATAAAAACATGATTCACAAAATATATCTTATTAAAAATCAAAACAATATTTTAGGCATAATATTTTAAAATGACACCGTATATTTAGTAAGTTAAAGACTAACGCAGATTACCGCCATCTAGTATCGACTACCAAGCAACTCTCCTGCGCCATACATTCGCCTGCTTTTCGCAACCTTAATTTGGTCTAATATTTTTGTATGATCTGCATGATTGCAGTCTATTACATTAGTATTATATTGTCTTTGGTGTCGGTATAAAAACTTTTTGTTACATTTTACCTTCTTCATCATTTCCAGGTACAGGTAGTTGTTTGGTTGTTTGATCTTTTGATATCGTAACGATGCCACCGGATTGTTTGCGTAGGATTGTAGTAAATCTAATTTAGCTTTTGGGTAGGCAGGAAGTGACATGAAAATTTAGTTAATTTTGATAGCATGACGTGATGTGAGAAAATATTGTTTTTCAAGCATAGCTTTAGCTTGGAACTTGGGGTACTATTTTTGAACCATTGTCCAACCATTTGTCTTCGATAGATTTTGTATGGAAAAACCGCTCGTTATGAAACGGCGAAATTTTAAAAATCGTACCCTTGGTCGGTGCAATGAGAAGATGTCTTAAGAAACGCCTCATAAAGACATACATTTGGAGTATCGCAATGTACGGTAGTGAAACGTGGACATTGGCTAAAAAGGATAGAGAACGCTTGGAAGCTTTTGAAATGTGGTGCTGGAGGCGTATGGATGGAGTGCATAAGTTGGACACAGAAAAAGACGAACGAGGAAGTTTTGGGAATGGTAAATGAAAAAAGAAAAATATTGAAAACGATCGAAATAAGAAGAGGTAGGTAGGATGTTTGGCCACCTTATACGACACGACCAATTTATTAAAAATATTATGGAGGGAAGAATCGCCGCAAAGAGAGGGAAAGGAAGACCCCGAAGAACATATTTGGATGAAATAAAGGAAAGGCAGGAGTTGTGTCGTATAAGGAGATCAACATAATGGCTGAGAACCGAGAGACATGTAGAGTACTCCACCGACAAGAACACAGTTCTTAAATTATAGATAGATAGAGGTCGGTGCAAGTACTTTACCTTAAGAAATAAAAATAAAAATATCTTGCCTAACTACTTTTGAATCAATACTGTCTGAGACGCTTGGTTAAACTAAGACACTCAGAAGTACAGAGTAAAGACCGAAGTTTCAGAAACCGAAATAATTAATGAGTTGTCTCAATAATTTAGTAGGTGCTCAATTAACCAATTAATTTCACGATCAAATTTACCAACCCAAAAATAACGCAAGATTTGTCTTCAATTATTTTTTGCCAATTTGAAAGATTCTGTGATTTTCACAGAAAAAGTTACCGTGTCTCTTTGAGACATGTTCTATTTTCCTTTATCAGACTTAGTTTATGTTAGGGCTGATTCATACACAAACGCTGAGATGAAGCGAAAATAATAAAATCTTTTGCAATCCTTTTTATTTCGTTGTTTGGATGTTGTGTCGTGATTTGGAGTCTGACGGCTGAAAATCAGTGCTGCTCTAGGTTTTCCTACTTGACCGTACCTGCATAGCACAATGCCGTCGCCTTTTGTAATAGCATCGAAGATTCGTAGGCACTGGACATTTATTTTATATTTATTTCACTTTTGTTGTCGCTTTGTGTTAATATGACGGTGGCCCTTTATGTGTTAAGATATTTTCATTTTAATCCTTCCACGTATCAAATATCTTCGTGAATACAGCCTTGACAAAACAATAAAGCGCGTTATTTTTAATCTTTTCAACATTGTGTCCACTCCGCGTTAGTATGAAGCAACCCTTAGTTAAGTTTTTTGCTAGTTCCCATTACAACTAGGCGTGAGGTCGCTATTTTAGTTCCAAATTACTGGTTTTTGTTGACATCCTAAGTCTACACTTAGTGTCGTTTTTATTTAATTTTTATTTTGCTTCCAATGTACGCTACTAAAAGTTTTAATTAGAATTTCAAATTCATCATCTGTGGTTCTTTTTAAAAACGAAATAGATGTAAAAATAATATAACAATATGTAGATGTAATCATATAAAATAAAATAAATACCAGGCTAAAGGAACCGATTTTTGACCATACAAATATGGACACGAAAAAAATCTATTTTGTTTTGCGTGCGTTTACGTTTTCAAATTATTTCGAGTTTTTATTCTGAGTCTATATTCCTTGATAAAATGTACCGTGGCTTAAAAACCCTGAGTATCCAATACATAATAAGTTCGTAATTGGGTTATGTATGGGGCAGAGAGAGAGTAACTGAGTATGTATTATCGAATTTCAATAAGGTGGACCTTTTCGATCCAATGAATAATAAACTCGGGCCTTTGACTTTGAACTTACAGTTCGTTTCCGTTCCTAACTCGGTCTTTACCTTTTTCACTTCGTTATCAGTAAAAATGTAAGGAATGTGTGCTTACATAACTATATATGCCTAAATAAAAAAAAAATCCGTTCAGAGGAGTCCATAAAAATCTGCTATTATTCTTCTAATTTTTTGTCAAATAAAGACCATTTTTAACCGTCACCGTAGCACAATTTTAACACACGCCAGCCTGCGAAATGAGTAGTCCCAGGATCGTTCTCCGGCCAGCAGGCCTAATTGCTAACTTTTAACAGCTACGGTGTACATCATTTTCATGGTAACTTCAATATTCATTGCGGCTTCGGTATGAATGACTATTTTTATTTATGATATGAAAACCGTAATAGATGCTAAAGTGACAATCAAATCGTTGTACACCGAGTTAGCAAATCGGCCTGAAGGTCATAACATAATGGACGGTCTTATTCAGATTAGCCTGGATCGTGGGTGTCTATTTAATACAAAACTAGCAGCCCTACCCGGCTGCGCCCGGGCATGTATTATACCTTAAAACCTTCCTCGTGAATCACTCTATCTATTGGTGAAAACCGTATGAAAATCCGTGGAGTAGTTTTTGAGTTTATCGCGAACAGACAGACAGACGCGGCGGAGGAATTTGTTTTATAATATGTAGTGATAGTGATAAAGTATCGTTGAGTTACTATCCTACGACACAAGTTTACAAATTACTGTGGGGCTAGCTTAATTTAAGTGATAACTAAAAATAATTTTTTTTAACCGACTTAAAAAAGGAGGAGGTTCTTAATTCGTCGTAATCTTTTTTTTGATGTATGTTCCCGATTTCGCGAAGACGCCTAGACCGAGAAATTCTTTTTTTTTTTCAGTAGGTAATTTTTTGCAGACGGTCTCATTAAATTTTTATCGAAATGTGTCGAGCGCTTTTTTAAAAATGCACAAAAACCAAAAAAAATATGTTTACAAGGATGCCGTTCGGTTTACACTTATGTCCATTTTATTTTTATGCTTATTCTATTGATAGGGTCGTCGGTTTTAGTTTTTTGTTAAAAATATGTTAAATTATACTGCACAAGGTATATCTTATACCAACAGAGTCGCCTAATTTAGGGCAAGGGAAAAATTATGACTAATGATATGCACACGCACGGCTTAGTAAACGTTCCACTAATGATTCACCATTTATAAATATTTACTTTGCAGTTTTATAAAAGGCATAACTATGATATTTTTGTAGGTTCCGAATTTCCTAGGATCTATCTTTACAAATATTATAAAGAGGAAAAATTTTACTGTTTGTTTGTTTGAATTGAATAGGCTCCGAAATTTCAGAAATTGATTTCCAAAATTCTTTCCCCTATAGGCAGCTAATTTATCTGCAGGTTACATAGGCTATTTACGTGGACGGAGTTGCGGAAAAATTACTGTCATATTAAGTGATGACAAATGCAAATATTAAACGAGTTGTGGGTCTTTATGTCTTAATGCAATGATTTTTTTAATTTGTTTTGAATATGCAAACGTTTAATTTAAAAATTGCCTTGTAAAGTTTATAAATGATATTGAAATAGAGATTTTTTTTTCTTTCTTTTGTTGTGTTTTATGAAGTAAAAGAAAAATTACCATTCTTTTATAGATTCGTCTTTTAAGGTTATACGATTCTTATTTTACTGTCGTCCTTTTTTGGAAAGCTTAATAAAATTGTAGTTGGTATTCAAAGTCTGATCCACGCAACAAGTTTTTAGTAACGCACTAAACTTTATTGGGTGTTAAATCACGATGACTTTAAATGGAGCAAATAGCTTCCCAAAATTTTATGTTAACCGTGTGAGGAATTTAAATTGTAAAGTTTTATAGACGGTAGGCTTATTCCAAAATAAGGTAGTCAAAAAAACTTATACGAATATTGTATAAAACGTGATCGGAGTATGAAAATTTCAATAAAAACTAGATACATTTTGTGGCACACTTGTGCATTCCGTATAAATACATAATACGTATAAATAGGTATGTCAATACACACCTTAAGAGAAAACGAATTAAGTAAGTAGGTATATGGATTCGTTTAATATCCAGAGAATAATAAATGAAATCCTTTATTTTAGTAAAACCTTGATAATTACAAGATTTTGGGAATAAATCCTTATATATTGGGTAATAATACATATTATAAATATGCAAGTGAGTTTGTTTGTTTATCTTTTACGCTTTCACGCCTTAACTACAGAATCGATTATCATTAAATTATGTTAACGCTTTGTATGGGGTACGGACGGAATAGGCTACCTATAATCCTGAAAAAGTATTGTTTTCCAAGGGGTTGAAAAAAACGCAGAAAAGGCTAGTGAATATGTGAATGAATATTTACATTTCATCAATAAAGTATCTCATAAGGGCCCACACTTGGCACACTATTAGGTATTTTTGGAATCATGTAAATATTATGAGAAGAGAAATCATATGTAATTTAGAGAATTACTGATTACCGCCAAAAACGAATTTTGAATTTAATTCTATTTGTAAACTATTAAGAATAAAACATGGACATTACAAAGTTTGATCTATAGCCACATTAAGTTGGGGACTTGTGTCGTAGGATTCTACCTCATTACTATATCATAATAGACACATAATATATGAATTAATCACCCAATCCAATACCCTAACTTTAAAAAAATAACGTTTTTCACCGTGACCTCACCGGGAACCAAAGCAGGGACCTTGCGATTCAAAGGCACTTGTTGTACCACTGAACCAAGAGTAGGTCATCATAAAAAAATCCAAATTAGATCCACTGTTAACAATAGTCTAGAATCTATTGTAATTGTAACCCGGTACCGGATGTAAAGGTTTATTTATTACATAAATAGATCATTGATTGATCTCTTCAGTAGAATGTGCCATTACTGGTTATGTAAAATGTTTTGTTCAGTGTTATTGTTTTTGCAATCACTGCAATGCTTAATGTATTTGGTAATTAAGTGAACACTCACTTCGGAGTTGATGTGTGAAGAGTACGTTAAGGCGCTCCTATAGTAACACTAGCGCCACCCAGCAATTAATTCTTTTAATCCTATATTAACTATTAACTACATAACTACTAAGTACATAACTAGTAAATTACTTGCATTTATTTTCACTAATATTCGTTTGATAAAATAAGAGAAAAACAGGTTAACGCCTGTTTTTCTCTTCTCTCTCTCTGTTCGTGTAGGTGACACAGTCAGTCGACCATGCACACCCTGGTGTCAGAGTTCTTCGGAACCGCCTCTCGGCCTCTGACGTGGTTCCTTTAACGACTACCGGGACCACCGGCTTAACGTGCCTTCCGAAGCACGGAATCATCTTTCTTATCAGACAATCAGGTGATTCATGCCTGCAATGTCCTAAAGTTTTTCTCTTTAAATATGACACTAGAAAATTACTTGTAATATACAAAAAATTCTATAATAATTTAGTAGTTTTGTACCTTGTTAGATTTTTTTTTAATTCGATACAATTTATGATTTAAGGAATTTAATAGCTGGGTGGCGTTAGTGTTACTATAAGAGCGCCTTAAGGTAAAAAGTAAAGTTATTTTGCCTTCCTAACTTCCCAACAAATATTATTAATGCGAAAGTGAATTTGTTTGTTACGCTTTCACGCTCTATCTACCTAATGGGTTCGAATAATTCCTCATCTTCCTCAGGTCCTTTTATTCTCCACTGCAGGAGCACGACCCTCTTTGTACTACTAGAGCCATATTAGCCAGAGTTAGTCAAGAGGGTTTTGCCTACACTTTCCACGCTGGCCAGACGGGTTGGAGAGGTCTATTTGATGTTAATAAACTTTGTTTAGCTGTCGCCTTCTATGACATCCACGGGAAGACTTGTAGTGCTCCTATTCTACTCTGCCGGGGACCACACCGCACAAATGATGCCTACTATATAGGAAAACAGTATCTTTACGTAGACTTAAAGCAAGATTACTTTTTAAAGCTTTTTTAAAGATGAAGGCAGACAGTATTGCATGTAAAAGATAGTAAAGACGTCATTTTAAAATAAATGGACACCTCCATTTTGAAACACATTTTGGTAGTAATAGCTCGTGTTATTTGTGTTTAATGTGCAGTAACCTCACACACTAATGTCCACGCGACCCAGTTAACAGTTACACAAGCACACTAATCAGTTTGTCAGTCACGTATTGTTATTACGTCAGATGAGAAAATCTCAAAATAAATGCCCTTTTAAATTGGGAGCAAAATCAGTAGATTGTCAAACATTATCACCATTGTCATATTACTTACTCAATACTCAATAATTTATTGCTTCCTTAAGGGGGAACACTAGGCACAGTAGCGACGCCAATCATTTTATTCCTAATACTTTACAAATAGAAAGAAATTCAAGAATATAAACAATACAAGCCTTAGTAAATAACCTGAAGTATTTTTGGAATCATGTTTTGATATTATGAGAATCAGTCATTGAGAGAAAAAGTGATAAATGCCAAAAACGCCCGTTTTTGGCGGTAATCAGATTCTTATAATTCTCACTGATTCCGATAGTAATAAACATGATTCAAAAAATACTTCAGGTTATTTACTAAGGCTTGTATTGTTTATATTCTTGAATTCCTTTCTATTTGTAAAGTATTAGGAATAAAATGATTGGCGTCGCTACTGTGCCTAGTGTTCCCCCCATGCAGATTAGTTAGCAAGTGAATACTAGATGATTCCACAGTCACTTAAGGACCCTGATGGGCGCTGCAATAGAAGAGAGGAGGAAAGACCACATGACCTTACATTTTTTTTTCATATACTTTACTTTAGAGTCTGTGTTAGATTGGTAACTGGAAGGATACCACGAAGAACCATTTAAATGTAGGAATGAGGGGAGACCCTTGCCCAGCAGTGGGATATAGAAAGCTTGTAAAAAGCTCTAGGGTCATGGAGTATGATTTTTTATTATAAGGTAAACATGACCGTGTGGTTCCCGATGCCGTGTGGTTCCCGGTAGAGTAGAATAGGACCACTCCAAGTCTTCCCGTGGATGTCGTAGAAGGCGACTTAGGAAACCCAAGCTATATAAAGTTATAAACATCAAAGAGACCTCTCCAAGCCGTCTGGCCAGCGTGGAGAGTGTAGGCCAAATCCTCTGACTGCTCAGGCTTATACTTATATATGGCTCTGATAGAACAGAGAGGGTCGTGCTCCTGCAGTGGAGACTATAAAAGACCTGATGATGATGATGATGACCATAATTGACTGTGATCCTAAACATAGTTAAACAAATATATCACTTTTAGGAAATGTTTCAATAACATACATATTGTATGGATGTTATTAACTCCATCCAAAATATATTAATGTAGGGATCTCTGAATTAAACTTTGTAACTGTAATGAACTAAGTAATATTGTACAAATCATGTACTTACTAATGTGCAGTGCATACGAAATAATATTTTATATCAAATACATGTGACATTTTATCATAGCATTATCATATTACATCAATTAGGTTCATCATATAGGTTTAATCTCGATATAATTGTGTGACAAACCACTGACAAAGCAAATGCAGTTAACATTAAAAACACAGTTTTTCTCCACAAATCTTACATTAACAGTGGATTAACATTTCAACACGCGAAGCGGCAAAAAGAGAATAATTGAAGACGGTCTGAAACCGGTTCTAAGAGAATGCAAAAACGGTCGCACGGCCAACACCGACAGGTAGGTTTTATTATGGCATTTAACTCTATGAGATCATAGCTTGCTTTATTTATTGGACACAATTTTTCATACTTGAATAATATTCGAGTTTTAGCAAAAATTTGAGTTGTTTTAAACGAATAGATGTCATAAATTTGATTTGATTTGCAATTGTTAGCGCTATTTACTTACTTATTGAATAAAATTTAAATAATAAAATTGCGCGTTTTTTTTTACATCAACAAAGCACCTATGTACTTTGTTTGATACGAATTAACTAATGTACTTAAAATAAAAAAAATTGAAATGTTAGAAGGTAGTCTTATCAGATAGTGAAGCCATTAATATGTTAAAAAATCAAAATGTTAAAGAAATAAAACATTTAAATTTTTCTTTCAGATTAGATTCGAGATATTATTGATATAATTCAGATCTGCTTTTTTGTACAAAGTCGTTGGAGTTTATTCGTTCATTAAAAACTAAAAAGGAATTATGCTTAGGTATAAGGAAAGAAAAGCTTCAAACAACAACCACATGCTGAGGTGAAGTACGGTAAGAATCTAAACTTCCTGATGGAAATAAAAAATATGTTGACTTAACAAATGATAAAAACATTAATCAACTGAATATTTGAGCCATTCATTGGCATTTCTGCAAAGGAAATAAAGGTCGATCCGCCGACGTTAACAATACAATGGGGTGATGACCTTCGGAATTTTCACACACAGATTACGTTACGGCGAATTGTAAGCAAGGTATGGAATAGTTGTGAAATTTTAGTAATTTCTTTAATACATGATAATGACTTTAAATAAAAGCACACAAATAAGTAGGTATGTACAATTGAAAAATCAATCACGTACGCCAGACATACCATAAGGTTTTTTTTTTGATTAAAACTAACGTGAGATATTGACATTATTAAAATACGTAACAACGGGTTACTCACGTTAATAGCTACTGGCCTAGACCTCCGGATGAGGTTGAAACATGTCGACCAGTAGCTGACTATTTAGGTGAGTAACCCGTTGTTACGTATTTTAATAATACCATAAGGTGTTTTCGTATAGTTTGAATGACTATGCAAAAATCGATACCTACATTGATGACGACTTCAATTGAGCAACAATTGTTCATTCTCTAAATATTCTGAATTTAGTCAATATATGGATTATATTTAATATCGTGTTTTAACATTAAACAATATTATGTATGATATTTATCTATATACCTTTAAAGACTTAATTTTACTGAAGTATAGTTACAAATTATGTACCTACCTATATAGAAAGAATAATTGTAAGTAGGTAGGGTAAAGACGTTAATGATTGACACTTACTAAAATCCGGCCAAATTTTTAAGTACTACAACAAAGTCCTTTAAACAAAAGCTTCATCGATAACATTATAATAATTCTAATGAAATGTGTTGTCACCGCGGTGGAAACGCGTGAATTTTAAATAATAAACCTGTTATTTAACTTCTTTTTAACATGCATGAGTTCGGAATAATTCCATACTCTGTTATTAGTCTATCATAATTAATTAAACTGGAAACATTGTTTATTGAATAACCGCCATTGTGATATCACCCCACCTTATGGAGGGGTGTCCCCTCTATTGAATCTACTTTAAAACAGTAACGGATAAAAATCACTCATTCGTGTTTCATCGGTGATCTTGAGAAGTAGTTATATACAAATTGTTACGTATAAGTCTATCTTGATTAAATAAGGAAATGATGGATAAGTATATACTTTGTATTAGGGATTTAAAATATAATTGTGTTAATTAAACGGTGCTTTGAATATAAACAACTGTATGAAACTTAACTGTGTTATTTATTGAATTATATATGATTGGACTCTAATGTTGTTTCTATATTTTAGTAAACCTTACATCAGAAGTGTGCCGTAATACCTAGCCCGATGCCGCAAAGCCGAAAGAGAATGTGAGAAAAGTGGAGCAAGCGAAGGGTCTCAACTAATAACTTCGGTCCTTCGTTAATGAGCAGCATAGTTTCGATGGTAAAAGTATATAGAAGTCGAGGTGCGCCCAGCGCGCATCTCCAGTAGTAAGCAAACATGTTTTTTAAATGCCTGGTGAACGATATTGAAATGTGGATTTATATGGCGGGAACAAATGCTCGTACCTTTAAGTGAGCCGATCGAGTTCGCAATAAAAACAAAAATGTTAAATACAGATAAATGTTGGTACAATTCGCTTAAAATTAAAGCTGGTGGACAATCAAAAAAAAAATTTTTTTGGGTGGCCAATCTTATTTTTACTTCAATTAGTAGGCTGCGATTTATTGATTCTTATTTACTCTAACCTATCAATCTTCAACAATACTGATAAAATGAGTCAAACTGTATCTACGGGTCCCATAAATACAAGTGCTAAGTAGTTCAAATATTAAGAGTTTTGTTGTGGCAAACCTAGCAAAAAAAAAAAAAAAGCTTACATTTAATCAGGAATATGTGGCTTGCAATTCGTATAATTGTTATGGCCGTCAAGAAACAGTTTGCTGATCCAAGATTAAAGCTAAAGTTAAAAAGGATTTTGAGGTTTAATTTATTGTAGACATTACTTCTAATAATATATTATTTTATACATATTGAGTTAAATGCGTATAAAACTGTTAATGCCGTGTGGTTCCTGGCAGAGTGGAGTGGGACAGCTTTGGGTCTTCCCGTGAATGTCGTGGACGCATAGCAGAAGAATAGAAGCATCAAAGATGCCTCTCCCGCCCATCTGGCTGGCGTGGAGAGTATGGGCCGAGTACTCGGACTGCTCTAGCTAATGTATGGCTCTGGTGGTGCAGCGAGGGTCATGCTCATATAATGGAGACTGACTGGGACCTGATGATGATGAAACTTTTGTTGATATTAGTGGTTGTTCGTTGATGACAAGCCATTTGGCGAACGAATTAGGGCTTACGTTACATTTTTTTTTTTATTAAATTCTTTAGTCTTATTAACGGGGCAAAACTTATTTATTTGTTTACTTCCTAGGAAATATCTGGTTACCTTATAGAAACTTTACCGAAGACAAGAACATGATAAACTCTTGTATTGGAAATATTTGATGAATAGTCATGCATATCACAGGATTTGCAATTTTTACGTATAACTTATGGTTTTAAATTGGACATATAGCGCAGCTACTAATAAGACTATTTGTCTTTGTTCACATTAAATACTTTAATCTGAAAATGAGTGGAACATATTAGGGTATGAGTAGACTGGAGTTTCTGAAAAATTGGGATAAAGAATGGTTTTAAGATTTTTAAAAATGTTTATGATTCGTTCGTAGTTCAAACGACCGTCGGAGAACTGTTTCGGACTCACAAAAAAAAAACCAATTCAGGAATGTCGCTTATGCCAGCCGGTCCAATTTTTATAGTTAAACAAGCAAAATAGAAATATTTTTTTTTAACTGGTAGATTGAGATTCACCTCTCTCATGGGTTCAGTATTTTCAAATCTTTTGTCAATACAAAAAATATGGTTATGGTTGCTAGAATAATTGGATAAATACAAAAAAAAAATATTATGCATAAATTTCAAGAGACAATAAAAATATTAAAAACAAAATGTCGACATGTTGTTTGTCGTTGTGTACAGTTCCATTGTTTCGATTTGATTAGCATTGATGTACCTATTTTATTATTTAGTGGTTTTTTACGACTTACGAGTATTGTTATAAAAAAAAATGTGCTACAATAACTGACTACAGATGAACTGTGAGCATTTATCAACAAAACTTAAATTTAATGAATTATGTCACAGTAAAATTTCATATTTTGTACGCGTGTTTGAGTCTTGAGTGGTTTTATACCTACGGCGCGACTATTTGGAAACCCAATATAATAATGGTTCAAGTATTTTATCTATCAATCAAGACTGCAGAGCGACGGGAAAATTTGACGGATCGCATTCGTTTCAAAAATAAAGTTTTAAAAATTGAGATCCGGATAAGAACCGTTTATTCGTATTATATATCGAAGAGCTATGGCAGATTTTTAGTTCGGGGCACCAAAAGTGTCTTAAACTCATTGCAACCAAAAAAAAACTTATAAAAATTTTATACACTATTTGATATTTAAGTCGTATTTATAATTATCCTGATATATTATTACTCCATCGAGCTTTTTTAGTTTTGGTAATAAAGTATTGTTTGGTGCAAAGATACTAAATACCTAATAATGACATAACCTATAAAACTTCTAGGTATCATATGTAGAAAATCTGGTTTCCTATAAATGTTTTTTTTTTACCTTTAGAATTGGCAGTATATGTTCTATAAAAACAAGGTATATTTCATTCAAAGACGCTAACTTTGGTTCTTAACTAAAATGGTGTATGGGAAGCTGCCGTATATGTAGTCCCAAAAGTAATACGACTGTATTGGCTAACTAAGGTTCAAATAAAGTTGTTTGCTATATGGATAGCTTTTATGAGACTAATAAAATTAATGAAATACAAAAAAATTGTTTCTAGACAAACTTTTACAGGTTTTACAACACAATGGTTGACCATCGATAAAAAAGTAGTTAATTCAAGTAGATAATTTACGTTTTAAGTAAACGTACAATACGGTTATACACCTAGCAGAAAGCCTTTGATAATAAATCCTTTTAAATAAGTAAAATTATGTGGGTTACAATGAGTGAAATTATATTAGTTGTAACAGATACAACTGATTGGTTACTGGCGACTGAATTAAAAAATCCTAGTATTTGTTGGATAAAAGAAGTGTAAGTCAGGTTAGGCCGAACTGAGAGAAAAATATACCACTAATGATTTTTTGTGAGACTGAATACGACATGCGAAGGGCAGTCCCAAAAAAAAATTGCATTTGTCAAAAAATTAGGCGTAATCATGACAATTTAAAGATTTTAGGTGTAGATATAGTATTAAAATAATATCAAAATAATTGGTTCCTAAAATAATAAAAAAATGTTTCAAAGACTTTATAAAACCAGATACATTTCTCATAGCTACCCACGAAAACACTCGGATGCTAATTAAATTTTTCTATTTAAAGGTAATACAGTATAATAACTCAAAAAAGTACATTTTTTTCATCGTTCAATACTAACAATTAAGTGCCATTAGTAATTATAGTAAATCATTGGTAATTTTTGTTTTAAAATAAACAAACAATGGTAATTAAGAGTTGTGACATGATCAGTCAATACCTGGTATTTTTCATCCATACTCGCTTCAAACACCCTTAGATTAGTGCCAGTGGCCTAAATCGCAGTCAATAGAGGAGTGCACGTATTTCTTGTTTCTATATAGAAAGGTTTCTTTTCACAGTGGCAAGTTCTCAAATGAAGTAGGAAATTGATAAACATGTTTTAGTAGGCAGTAGCGTGCAGGTTTATGAACCCTTTCAAGTTACAGAGGTCTTGCAAAACGATTGCTTCACCCGAAGCGGTACGAAAAGACCACGGTGGAAAAAAAAATATCGAACCGTGGTCTGGATAACTGGAATATGTAAGAATTCTTATTCTTGATGGCCTAAGATGTTGTCAGGTATACACTAAGTGTCAATTATTTGTTTTTATTTTGAATGTCTGATGCAGTTGCTTCGAACTTGGTTATGCTGCGATGCTTGGACAAATGTTCAGAGTCACAGAATTTATCCTTGTAAAATAAATCTGTGATAAGTGTGTCCGAGTGTCGAGGATATCCAGAGTTGGCTTTTGGTGTATCGTCATTCTGCTGACCGTTGATGGAATAGCAGAAGGGACAAGTATTTAAGTTTCCTTGTAAAATAAATCTGTGATAAGTTGGGATTTGTAGTGATATGTGACTAGGGTTGGCCAAAGGCATCGCCTAAGGGAAGCTACAAGTCTCAATTGGCATTGGTAACTGGCCGTTGATGGAATAGTTACAAGTGGCCCAGGAATCAATGATATCCGGAGTCGGTTGAGATTTGTAGTGATATGTGACTAGGGTTGGCCAAAGGCATCGCCTAAGGGAAGCTGCAAGTCTCGATTGACGTGAGTAACTGGCCGTTGATGGAATAGTTAAAAGTGGTCCGGGTATCATTGATATCCAGAGTTAGTTCTTTTGGTGTACCCTCATTCTGTTGGCCGTTGATGGAATAGCAGAATGGAGGGCATTTGTTGCAAAAGCAAAATGTATATATTGGTATTTATTTTAATGTGTGTATTTTGTTCTCAGCAACGCACCAGACAATGACGTGATCCGGGACGGATCCGTAAGCAGGACGGCCGGATGTTGTCACCGCGGTGGAAACGCGTGAATTTTAAATAATAAACCTGTTATTTACCTTCTTTTTAACATGCATGAGTTCGGAATAATTCCATACTCTGTTATTAGTCTATCATAATTAATTAAACTGGAAACATTGTTTATTGAATAACCGCCATTGTGATATCACCCCACCTTATGGAGGGGTGTCCCCTCTATTGAATCTACTTTAAAACAGTAACGGATAAAAATCACTCATTCGTGTTTCATCGGTGATCTTGAGAAGTAGTTATATACAAATTGTTACGTATAAGTCTATCTTGATTAAATAAGGAAATGATGGATAAGTATATACTTTGTATTAGGGATTTAAAATATAATTGTGTTAATTAAACGGTGCTTTGAATATAAACAACTGTATGAAACTTAACTGTGTTATTTATTGAATTATATATGATTGGACTCTAATGTTGTTTCTATATTTTAGTAAACCTTACAAATGTGCGTTGAATTTCCTAGAAACGTCAGGTAACAAATAAGTAGGTATTATGGGCGGCCATAAAATTTATTTCTGCGAATCGAGGAGCGCAGCACGTTTCTAATGAAGTCCGTTCTTAGTTTGATGGCGCTGTTAAGTTAATAGGATAAGAGCAACCAATGTAATAATACTGTGTAAATATTAACGTATTTTATTTTGAATTCACACTAACACACGTATTCACACGTCTTTATCCCTTGCATAGTAGATAGGCTCTAAGACCTAAAAGTCTCGATTTGCGTGTTCGTGGACGTATAGTTACTTACATACCCAGACTTATCTACAAAACGGAATTGGAAGAATTTAAATAAATTAGTAGGAACATAGATTTTCGCCCATTCGCAATGAATGAAGAGCGTTGTAATGAAGAAACAACTAAATTATGTAATATGTAAGTACCTTATTTACTTAAAATATTTTTTAAGCATTCTTACTTATACTCAATAAAATAAAAATTAAGATGCAAAGAATTTGTGTCTAGGAATCTTTATTCAACGTGACTTCCTCCAGCTCTTTAACCACAAACTTCTGTGGTTAAGTAATATAATACGCCATATTAAAACAGCATTTTCATATAAGTTTGTAGTTGCATAAACCATATGTTATATAAACATAAAAATAATACAAGTAGTAAATAAGATAAGTAGGTACCTTTTGGCTAGAAACCCAATTAGGTATTAAAGGGTAATATAACTACAAGGAAAATATTTTAACTGATTAATGATTGAAGAATGAAATGTTATTCGTAAGCATGCTAACTTGCCATTCGTACATACGTATGCTTTTTATCTGCATATTATCAGTCCATATTATCTTGAGGGCATCGTTATATCGATACTTCGACAGCTACGCGGATATTAGTAGAATGTTACCCGGCAAATATCGTAAAATTACTGTATGTTTATGTACAGAAATAACTGCATAGCAAGTTATATAATTTAAACATTTCTAATGCAAACCTTTCTGAGTATCGTATCACACTATTAGAAATGATTATAACTGTATGTGTAGTGAAAATTTATACTAATTATATGAAATTTATGATAATTTGAAATTAATATTTTGCTTGTCGTCTTTTTTATTCATAAATAGTTAGAGGTTTATTTCTAAGTTTTATAATAATTTTAATTGGTTAAGCCTTTATAGTACCTAATATAAAAATCCTATTTAATGACCTCGACGGCACGATTATTTAGTTTAGGCCCCACACTAGTCACACTAGCGACGCTAAGAATAATTTTAGAATAATTTTATTCCTACTACTTTACAAATAGAGAGAAATTCAAGAATGTAAATCGTATAAGCCTTAGTAAATAACCTGAAGTATTTTTGGAATCATGTTTAATAAGAATCAGTAAGAATTATGAAAATCAGATCACTATTTCTCTTAATGACTAATTCTCATAATATTAAAACATTTTTTGATTAAAACTAACGTGAGATGTTAACATTATTATGCCTTAAGGCAGCTTGAAAAATCTGACACCAGTATTGGCCACTTACACATACGAAAAACAAACAAACATTATTAATATGTAAAATACGTGAGTGACCCGTATTTTACATATTAATAATATTAAAACATGATTCCAAAAATACTTCAGGTTATTTACTCAGGCTTATATGATTTAATTTCTTGAATTTCTTTCTATTTGTAAAGTATTAGGAATAAAATTATTGGCGTCGCTAGTGTGCCTAGTGTGGGCCCTTAAATTAGGTGCTTAGTTTACTTTTTATGTTGTTTTTAGTGACAACAGCTTCATTATAGTAATTCTTTAGCATCAAGTTCTCACGTAGCTGTGACAAGAAAAAACATCGTGACAAACCTGTCACGCTTCTGTGGTGCCACCAAAAAGATAAAGACAGTTTCCTTTGAAACACCTTGGAAACCACGATGTGACTAAACGGTATTGTGTTACTTTAGTTAAACATATTGATTTACTTCTATCAACAGGACGTATTTAGGTACATATATAATATTATCACGTCTTTATCCCTTGCGGGGTAAACAGAGCACAACGTCATAAAACCAAAGGTCACGTTTAGCGTGATAGTGAGCGTTAAGAGTCGCCTGGACGCGCATGTCTCCATACAAACGGAAAAAAGGAATTGTGGCAATATTTGTCAATATTGGGGCAAAATTAAGCATCCAATCAATTAATCTCATTATAATCTACCTACGTTCCTATACAGTTTGGTTAAATTATCAATAGTTTGTGAATTAAACGCCTCTCAAATTTCTATACAAATTTAAAAACGCTAGTTGTAATTCCCAAACCATTGGTATTTTAACTAAGCTGTATAGGAACGTACGTAGATAATAAGGAGATTAATTGATTAAATGCTTAATTTTACTCCAAAATTATCAAATATCGCCACAATTCCCTTTTTCCGTTTGTATGGAGACAAGCGTGTCCAGCGTATACAAGTTTTTTACAAAATAAATAAACCGTTATGTGCAAGTCAAAATCGCACACGAATATTAACATTTGCCAACAAAAACACTGAATCAAAGCACAAAAATACGTTAATTAATTTTTAATTCTATATAAAAAAAAAAAAATTATAAATAATACTGTAAAAAATTCAAGTCTGCCTGTTAATCAATAGATACAGCCTTGTGATGGAAGGACGGACGGACGGACTTCGGAGTCTAAATAATAGGGTTCCGTTTGCACCTTTTGGTAAGATACTCTTAAAAGTTTGCCATTTTTAAAGTGTCTAACTAATTTTGGGACATTTACCCTACAAGAACATTTTTGTACAAATCACAAAATTTTAAATGGTAGGGAGGTACTTAATGTATCTAATATTGCAAATAATGCAACACTTAAATGTTATTGCATTCAGTCTATTTTTGTAACTACTATAATTCGAGTCTTGATAACATTCTCATTCAAATATTAAAATACAGGCTATTCGTGCTGAGTTACAAGTATTTACACAGGTGCTAAACATTAAGCTCGATTGTTATCAAAGTAGTAAATAAATGCGGGTAGACTATTCAATTCATATCAATCTACACATCGCACGTAATACAGTAAAATTATTGTTCGAATAAACATCGACAGATAACTCGATATTTATTAGAACGAGAGGCCACAGCGTGACTTAAAATATCTACAACAATAGAATGATAAGAAAAAAATACTAACCGTAAAAAATCCCGCTCACTTCGCACTAAATCCGCGGCACTATTATACCTGAGATGTTTGCAACATTCCAAAATGCACTTCAGCAATATTCAAACTCAGAATATACTGTAACAATCACACAGCAACTGTTATAAACACTTCGTCAAACACAAGTAACACTTTCGCAAAAACACGAAAAAAGTATTTACTCCGTTTTTCTCCGAAAGTTGCGCCGATTTCCGACCACACTGATAAACGCCCGACGCGCGATACCTCCAGTCGCTGACTGATGCTAGGCAGAGTGCGAGTGAAAGGCAATGCGATATTTGAATGAGGAATCATTGAGTGTGAAGGAGACAGATAGATAAGAATGAAGTTAGCGGACCGAGCTGGCATTATGACCAAGAGAATGACCACATGGCACGCATTTGGTTTTAGTACAATCATTGCACAAAATACAAAATGAGAGTTGGCGCGTTTTTGTTGCTTGCCGGGCCACGTGTTTCCATTTTATGTTGTTCAAAATAACTTGAAAGCTTTCTTATTAAGTGGCTTTTGTTTGTACTAGACCCATGTTATAGTTGTTGTTAAAAACGGAGAAAGACAATTGCAGCAAACATTCTGTTACTTTTTTTTATTACAAGTTGTTTTTGTCAATATAGTTTTGTTTTAGGTGTTTTATTATTATTTTTTTATAAATAATACATCCATTTTAATTTCTGATTTAAAATGTTAAATATATATTTAAAAAAAAGGATAAGGCTGCTATGTGGGCCACTTACCCTAATTTTTAAAACTTAATAACTTTGGTTTGTATAATAATAATAACTTCAGCGTATCAATAGTACATCAATAATGTAAAGTTATTAAGAATTTATTTTTAAAATAATACTTCGCAATAATTAAAACAACTGTTTTGTATGTTGTCAGTAGAATTACACGATTTAAGCTTTCTTTTTCTTTTCTAAGCTTTATTTATTTATTTTTGGAGAAAATAAATACTTTTTTTACTTTTACTTTTTTTGCGATCACAATCGCTATGATTATCTATCACTATAGGCCTTACTCCGATTATTTTCTTATAACAAGTTGTGAAGTCGGAATCTGAAATATTGCCAAAATATCAAACAAATCTCAAAAAATTATCGCGGTAAGTCCCGTAGTGATAAAAATATTTGTAAGGCTATACCTACCTTTTTTATAAATAAACTAGCTGTTACCCGTAGCTTCGCCTGCGTAATTTATAGCCTATGTCCTTCTCGGTACCCTAACCTATGTATATGCAAAATTTCATGATGATCGGTTCAGTGGATACGGCGTGAAAGCGTAACAAACAAAGAAACAAACAAACAAACTCACTTTTGCGTTTATAATATTAGTTGGGATTGGGATATAAATAATAATTATATTGTCTGTAAATAGTCATTAGTTTATTGTCTGTGGTGGGATGAATGAAATCTTAATCAAAAGTACAAAGGTCATACCTACCCAGAGATAAAGGTAACGTGAGGTAACTGAAATGCCCTTTGCAATATTACTAAAAAGTTTTGCTTCAAGGCACGTGTTACTTCTGATTTTTTTTTAAATTTTGGTTACGTAGCTTCGAACGTGAGGTGCATTGAATAACAGATTTTATTTGGAAGTCTCGCACCAGTTTGTCATGATGTTTGGCTCTTGTGATCTCTTGCCTCTTTCAGATTCTAAATGCATGAAAGGAGCCTCCCCACACCTCGTGTGACGTAGTGACCCTAAATACGTCCGGCGCACCCTAGGCAACAATCTGCGGGGACATTCTAGTCGGTAACGCGGCTGATCCTCTCACCACAAAATGGCTAAACAATAACGGCACTTCTCAGCGCCAAATAACCAACGTGCCATTGAGGTGGCCAAATTATGGTCAAGACTAGTTTAAATTATAGCCATTTTGACTCGAAAAGAAGAAGATTCTAAAAAGAATACCTTCATAAAAGTTTAAAACGTGTCTATGTTTTTTTTTAAAGGCCGGCAACGTTGTCAGCAACTACAACAGCAGTTGCCCATGGGCATCGGTAATCACTTACCATCAGGTGAGTCACATTAGGTGGCTTGCTCGTTTGCTGTCCTTTATCACACCAAATAGCTCTCAAAATAGGAATATCAGTGATAAATTACAAAGTCTCATTTTTTTTTTCACACGGTTTAAACGGCTTTTGGATAAGGCAACAGATGAGTGATGTCACTTTCTTAGCATTTTGTGTGGGTGATGGAAGCTTGCTTGTGAAGCTTTTTTTCAGCAGCTATGTTATAGTAAATATTACGTTTGAGGAAATGCCGTCATAACAAAAAATGCTATAAGTTTAAAAGGCTTGTACTTATCAATGAAAATGATAAAATAGAATTTAACAGCCAATTCTAAATGTATGTATCTTTAGATATCAAATTAAAAATATTTTAATTGTTATAAAGCGTATATAATCAAAATATTTTTTAAACCTATTTTTCATGCTTTTTCCCCATTTATACCAAAACAGGAATACAATTGTTGAAAAGTAATAGCAACTATTATGTATTCGGTGGGAATCGTATTAGGAAGCGAAAGCAAAGGACAATCGGGTCTGTGGGACAATGTTTGGATCACCTCGAGTCTTTGAGTTATTCGCGAATATTGAGCAGATTATTTCAATACGTCTCATCACGTGTTTTGAATAAAAAGGATTTGTTATTAAAACATTTGATTATTTAGCTTGTCCTATTTGAAAAACTAAACTATGTCGTTACACTACAAAGTACAACCTTTTATGCTGGTCTAAGACATAAATAATCAGTTCAGTTCGAGTCGGCCTCGCGCACGAAGGGTTCCGTACCTCCGTATTATCTGTATCGCCAAAACGATCACGACTGTTTTAAGGGAGAATAAAATGAAATATTTATTCTATCCGTGTTGGTGGCAAAATAAACGTATGAGGCTGACACACCAGACCGTCCGTAAAAACAATTCATTTGTATGGATAAAGGTTATTAGACGCAGACAACAGATAACCAACATCTGTTTTAGTTTTCAGACTTAGCTACTCATACGTACACGTACTAATTTACTCAGCGTTAGCGACCAACGCTTTGAAGAGAACAATGTCCAAGTTGCTAAGCAACTAAAAATTGAGCTCCAGGTCTCTCTGAAAAATTTCGATTTCAATCTTACTTCTAATGGGTTGCGCTCGTATGTATGTACATCATCAGCCTATACTTGTCCACTGCTGGACATAGGCCTCCCCAATTTCACGCTATCGCGATCTATCTTCGGCTGCTCGCATCCAGCTCCTGCCAGCTATCCTGCGCAAATCATCACTCCACCGTATGTATGTACACACTTATAGAATAGATTAAAAAAATCTTTATTCATAGATTTACAAATGGTTTACATTAACAATAGTTAACACAAAGTTAGTACAGTTCACCAATTTTGTAAATAAAAAAAAAAAACAGTTATATTTTAATCCACTGAAAGGGAGTTCCACTCAGCATACATTGCTGACTGTCATAAAACTGTCGGATATATAGGTATATATGTCTTATCACGTCTTTATGCCTATGAGGTAGTCAAAGGATGGTGCTATCAGACCCAAAGGCCGTATAGCTATTGATGAGCTTAGTCTTCTTCTTTTTCGTATGTGTAAGTGGCCAACACTGGTGTCAGATTTTTCAAGCTGCCTTAAGGCATCTGACATAGCTTAACGACTGCCATCAGCGATGACAGCCGGGACCAACGGCTTAACGTGCCCTCCGAAGCACGGAGGAGCTCGAGATATTTTTATGCCACTTGCGGTCACCCATCCAAGTAGGGACTGCACCAGGGGTTGCTTAACATACGTAAGCGCTCATAGAGCTCACACCCACTGGACCATCGGACCAATCAAAATATTCGTGTAAATTGTGTAATGTTGAACTCTACCCATCAAAGATTTGTTGGGTAGCAAGTAGCTATGCATCAGATTTCCTGTTGACTTGATTCCGTTTGAATGATCTGCACTGTAAGAAAAGCAGCTTTTAAGTTTACCGTTTTTTTTTCCCCAGGCCAGCTTATCTGCAGCGACCACAGATTACTCAAAAGTTTACTAGTTGCCAGACTTGGCTTCGGATAAGTAGACGTTCTAATTCGCTCAGTGCCAGCGTTAGCGACGCGTCTCAAAAGAACAATGTCCAAGTTGCGTCAAAGGGAGCCTTTGACAAAGCCCAGCTCTTACACTGGCTTACAGCGGATACAGTGACAAGCGTAGCGGGGATGACTTGTTTTAGAACACGCACTTATTAAATTAGCGACGCGTCTCAAAGAAATAATGTTCAAGTTGCTTCAAAGTGAGCCTCTTTGATAAAGCTTAGCTTTTTCATTCGTTCATTGAGAAAACATTGACAAACAGAGCAGGGAGCTGTTTTTGGCTCACTTTAGATCACGTGTACACACTTATTAAATTACCGACGCGTCTCAAAAGAACATTGTCCAAATTGCGTCAAAGCGAGCCTTTGACAAAGCCTAGCTCTTACACTGCCTTGAAGCGGATACAGTGACAAGCGTAGCGGGGATGACTTGTTTTAGAACACGCACTTATTAAATTAGCGACGCGTCTCAAAGAAACAATGTTCAAGTTGCATCAAAGTGAGCCTCTTTGATAAAGCTTAGCTTTTTCATTGGTTCATTGAGAAAACATTGACAAACAGAGCAGGGAGCTGTTTTTGGCTCACTTTAGATCACGTGTACACACTTATTAAATTACCGACGCGTCTCAAAAGAACATTGTCCAAATTGCGTCAAAGCGAGCCTTTGACAAAGCCTAGCTCTTACACTGCCTTGAAGCGGATACAGTGACGTGCGGAGAGGGGAACGGCTTGTTTTAGAAGACGTAGGTACTTATTAAATTAGCAACGCGTCTCAAGAGAACAATGTCGAAGTTGCGTCAAAGCCAGCCTTTGACAAAGCCCAGCTCTTACACTGGCTTATAACGGATACAGTGGCGAGTGGAACGGAGACCTGTTATTATTGACTAGCTTTAGACCGCGTGTATTAAATTAGAAACGCGTCTGAAAAGAACAATGTACAAATTATGTCAAAGCGAACCTCTTACAAGCTGTTACACTGGCTTACAGCGGATACAGTATCGAGCGGAGAGGGGAGCTATTTGTTTCAGAACACGAACATACTTATTAAATTAGCGACACGTCTCAAAAGAACAATGTCCAAGTTGCGTCTAAGCGAGCCTTTGACAAAGCCTAGCTCTTACACTAGCTAACAGCGGATACAGTAACGAGCGGTGCAGGGAGGGACTTGTTTTAGAATACGTATATACTTTTAAATTAGCAACGCATTTCAAAAGAACAATGTCAAAGGTGTGTCAAAGCAAGTCTTTGATAAAGCCTAGCTCTTACACTGGCTTACAGCGGATACAGTGACGAGCGTAGCGGAGGGCGACTTGTTTTAGGACACGTACATTCTTATTAAATTAGCGACAGGTCTTAAAATAACAATGCCCAAGTTGCGTCAAAGCGAGCTTTTTGACAAAGCCTAGCTCTTAAACTGGCTTACAGGGGATACAGTAGCAAGCGGAGCGGAGACTGACTTGTTTTATTTATTTATTTATTGCCTAATACTTTAACAGCGGAAATTTACGCAGCACAATAATCTCGCAAATATAGATAGCTCGGATGCCAAATAAATTTAGCAGTCGCGTCTCTTATCCCCCTGTTAGCTCCCAAAGCTATGCTTAAGCTTTTGCAGCTTTTGAACGTTACTTGACTCGCACCGCCGCTACTATTGGAGCGTGTGTGTACCTCTGTTAGTCGTTTACAGTTTCGAACGTTAGTATTTTACTTAGAAAGGCTAACTTTTCAACAGTCTCGTGAGGAGACGTTAAACGATCAGTTTTGTTCATTTAAAGGCGTTTCGTCTCAGTTTACATTCTAAATAATAATATTGTACAAGCATACATACTGCCACGTCTTTTTCTCTTGCTGTGTTGACATAACCCAAGTGTATAAAACCTTAAGGCCACGTTTAGTATGTTGGTGGTGTTGCAGTTGGAGAAATAAATCAAACTTATGATGGGTTGATAGCCACATCGCCTATTGACATGATATAATATAAGTGACATCAAATAATAAATGTTAATAAAATCTATCTAAGAAAAAAAAATGACAAGTAACTTATTATATAATCATAAAGAGCAATCAAAAAATCAAGTAAGTAACACATATAAAACATATATACGATAAATTACTATAATTTTTTTTTTTTTTAATATAATTATATTTTTTAATATCTTATAGTACAAACCCCGTTTGCCATTCCAAATTTTATTTATGCGATGCCCGACAGGGTTCATATTGTACATATTTAATATAATTACAGTGCAGTGACATTATTGTAAGAGCTGATGTAATGTACAATACGAAACGCAATAAAGAAATTGAAAATTGAAAATTAATATGATTCTCTATATTTTTGCTCATACCCTCGATCGGTTTTTACGTCTGTGCGGTAACAGAACCAGCTGGTACATTGTACGTGTTTTCTTTACTCCCATACTACCGTGGATAATAATCTCTAAAAGCCTCTTAAAAGCCTAAATACAGTAACCATTCAGCGAAACTTTTCAAGATGCCAATAACATTTCCGTACATAAAAATTCGTAGAAAACAACATAAATACGAGGGGAACAAAGAACTTTGGTAATAAACGGAGCATTCACACACATAAATTAGTGTTGGGAAAGCCAGGGTGCGACACTCGATTTAATGTTGGAAATAGATTTCTGAGGACTGTTTGTGGCGATTCGGATGATCTAGTGGATAAAAGTAGCCATATTAAGCTCTAATAATAACTTTTCGCAAAAGGTCTTTGGGAATCTACCAAAGAATGTTTGGCGGTAGGGATAGGTATGTCCGTTCGTAAAATATGCTATGTCATATACGACTTTCGAAATTATTAATTACTAGCTGTTACCCGCGGCTTTGCCCGCGTGATATATAGCCTATGTTCTTCTCAGTCCCCTTACCTATGTGTAGGCAAAATTTTATTATGATCGGTTCCGTAGATAGGGCGTGAAAGCGTTACAAACAAACAAACACTCTTAAAGGCACAAGTTGTAAGGCTGGCATGGATGCAGCTACTGCAGAGTCCTTCAAACGGCGCAAATATATATGCCTCGATGACGCATATACTTTTGAGCCGTTTGGGGTCGAGGCACTGGGTCCGTGGGGTCCCTCGGCTCACAAACTATTCCAATTCGTGAGCAAAAGGCTGGTCGAGGTGTCGAATGACCAGAGGGCTGGTCACTACCTTGCCCAAAGAATAAGCATTGCCATTCAACGTGGCAATGCTGCCAGTCTTCTGGGCACATTACCGCAGTGTAATGACCTGCGGGACATTTTTTATTTATGGCTAGGTTTTATTTATAAGTCATTTTATTTCTTAGGTAAGTTTTATTGTTTTTTTTTTAGTTTTTAGTTCATATAAGTTAGTTTTATTGTTTAATGTATTGAGTAACTCTCTTACACATTTATAATATTAGTTATGGTAGGTAGTAAGGATTAGGATATGAACTTCTTTTCTTATTGAACCAAAACTGGGAACTTTGTGTGAAAATGTCGAAAAATGTTTTTGAGTTTCCAGCATGTTGTACATAGATGCCTATGGGCTTAAAGTTTTAAGGGGGAACAGTAGGCACAGTAGCGACGCCAATCATTTTATTCCTAATACTTTACAAATAGAAAGGAATTCAAGAATATAAACAATACAAGCCTTAGTAAATAACCTGAAGTATTTTTTGAATCATGTTTATTACTATCGGAATCAGTGAGAATTATGAGAATCTGATTACTGCCAAAAACGGCCGTTTTTGGCGGTTATCACTTTTTCTCTCAATGACTGATTCTCATAATATCAAAACATGATTCCAAAAATACTTCAAGTTATTTACTAAGGCTTGTATTGTTTATATTCTTGAATTCCTTTCTATTTGTAAAGTATTAGGAATAAAATGATTGGCGTCGCTACTGTGCCTACTGTTCTACTCGCACTACTTCTACTGTACTCTTGCTCGCAGCACGAGTGGTCTGCACTCGATAGCTCTCATTTGGAGTGGCCGAGAACCTAGTGTCAGTGTTTTGTAGCTCAAAAAATCCATCTTACTAGTATATCAATATCATCATCAGGTCTTTTTTAGTCTTCACTGTAGGAGCATGACCCTCTCTGTATTACCAGAGCCAAAGACAATATAATACTAACGTAATAGACTACCCACCTCATACAAACATATTGGACCAAATTAAGGTTGCGAAAAGCAGGCGAATGTATAGCGCAGGAGAGTTGCTTGGTAATCGATACTAGATGGCGGTAATCTGCGTTAGCCTTTAACTTACTAAATATACGGTGTCATTTTAAAATATTATGCCTAAAATATTGTTTTGATTTTTAATAAGATATATTATGTGAATCATGTTTTTATATTCTCATAATACGGTAGATACAATGTTGTGTAGTTTCGAGTGGCGCCATCTATGCGAGTCTCTGAGAACAAATCGTACGATTAAGGCGTTGAGACCACATGCCAGAGCCATAGATTAGCCTGAGCAGTCAAAGGTTTTGGCCTACACTCTCCACACTAGCCAGATGGGTTAGACAGGGTCTTCTTTATGTTTATAAGCTTTGATTAGTTTGTGTTTTCTATGTCGCCTTCTACGACATCAACGGTAAGAGTTGGAGTGGTTTTATTCTACTCTGTCGGGAACCACACGACTTCCCACATTTATCCCATAGAAGAAGTTGTTCATATTGATGGTCTGAGTCACCTCTTTTAGGATATGTCGAGGGTCAAGTGACACGCCTATGGGCTTAAAGTTGTAAGTATTTACCTCCAGCTCGCAGCATGAGTGGTCTGCGCTCGATAGCTCTCATCGGTAGAGGCCGAGAACCTAGCGCCGGTGTTTTGTAGCTCAAAAAGTCTACATTATTTAGAATATTTAGTTATATATTCTAAGTAATATAGACTTTTTGGTTATTTTTTTATATAAAAGATTCAATATTCAATCGTTTATTTAATATATATATAATAAATAAAATAAATATATACGGACAAATCACACAGATTGAGCTAGCCCCAAAGTAAGTTCTTAGTAAGACTTGTATTATGGGATACTAACTCAACGATACTATATTTTATAACAAAATACATATATAGATAAACATCCAAGACCCAGGTCAATCTGAAAAAGATCATTTTCCATCTTGACCTGACCGGGGATCGAACCCGGGACCTCCGTGTCGCAGGCAGGCGTGTTGACCGCTGCGCCATGGAGCTCGACAAATATACATATAGGTTTCTTTGAATACTTATTAATAGTCATATTTGTGTTTACAATTTTTGTTGACGTCAATAATTACTTACGGCTAAGTTAAGGCCGCTTCCAAAGCGGAGTGCAGAAGAAGCGGCAACAAACTGCACAGCGCATTTTCTCCTAGCGACGTCAACTCACAATTTTAGTTAGACCTTATAAACTACAATATATGTGGACTGAGTGTGCATTGTTTTAATTTTCGTCGTGGACCCTTATAGGGTTGATTTAGCCCGACAATATGAATAACGTTTCCTATGTGATAAACGGTGGGAAAGTGAAATTTTTTTGACTTTTCCATATTAATTGCCCGGGCGGCTGAACACATTTCTATGAATATGTTGTATTCTGTTGCTGTTCAAATTGATGAACTGAGTCACCCCATCTAAATAAGTTGAGGGTCAATTTACACTCTGAATTTTGTAAGTAAGAGAGACTTTTTGAGCTACAAAACTAGCACTAGGTTCTCGGCCACTCCAGATGAGAGCTATCGAGTGCAGACCACTTGTGCTGCGAGCTGGAGGTAAATACTTACTACTTTAAGCCCATAGGCATCTATACAGCGTGTCACTTGACCCTCGACATACCCGAAAAGGGGTAACTGAGCCTGTTAATATGAACGACTTTTCCTATGGGCTAAATGTGGGAAGTCGTGTGGTTCCCGGCAGAGTAGAATAAAACCACTCCAACTCTTACCGTTGATGTCGTAGAAGGCGACTTAGAAAACACAAGCTAAATCAAAGCTTATAAACATAAAGAAGACCTTACTAACCCATCTGGCTAGTGTGGAGAGTGTAGGCTAAAACTTTTGACTGCTCAGGCTTATCTATGGCTCTGGTAATACAGAGAGGGTCGTGCTCCTGCAATGGAGACTGAAAATGACCTGATGACGATATTGATATACTAATAAGATGGATGTTTTGAGCTCTCATCTGCTGCGTGCTGCGAGCACGAGGTAACTACTTACAACTTTAAGCCCATAGGCATCTATACAGCATGTCACTTGACCCTCGATACACCTTAAAAGGGGTGACTCAGCCTGTCAATATGAACAACTTTTCCTATGGGATAAATGTGGGAAGTCGTGTGGTTCCCGTCAGAGTAGAATAAAACCACTCCAAATCTCACCGTGGATGTCGTAGAAGGCGACTTAGGAAACACACGCTAATCAAAGTTTATAAATATCAAAAAGACTTCTCCAACCCGTCTTACCAGCGTGGAGAGTGTAGGCCAAATCCTCTGACTGCTCTGGCTAATATATGGCTCTGGTAGTAGTAGTAGTAGTACAGAGTGGGTCGTACCCCTGCAGTGGAGACAAAAAAATACAGGACATACTTTAATGGTTGACCTCAAGCAAATTAGGTACACTCACTTTTAATAACTTAAGCTAACACATTGCTGCAGTTGATAGCGAAAGTGGGATCAAAAAATCGAAATTTTGATTGTTATTCTTGATAGATCAAATCGATATCGATTTAATTTATGTCAGATGCCTTTAGGTACCTTGAAAAATCTAATCGAATATGAAAAACAAACAATCGATTTGAACGCACAATCATATACACATCGTGCATTTGTAATGTTTGTTTAAAATATGCAAGTTGCAAAAAAAAAATTAAAATCCCATACAAATGTTTTTCGCCGGTCGGGCAATATTTATAAACTCTTTTTATCATTTTTCGAATTTTTCAGTAAAAGTGTCATAAAGAACAGTTGTTGATATTAACTGAGTTGCACCTTTAAGGATCGGACAGGGTTTAATTAATAACAAATTGTATATGTAGCTAAAAAAAAAAGCATGGCTGTCCTAAAAAATCACAAAAATTATTTCTCAACGCTCTTTGTTTATTTAACTTTAGAAGTCTTTCTATAGCCATAAGTAAATTATTGTAAACACGAGTATGAAAATTAGTGTGCAAAGAAAAATAAACGATTGAATCTCGAATGATTCGAGATTCAATCGTTTATTTTTCTTTTTATTCGTTTATTCGAGTTGAATCTATATTCATCGTGTGACAAACAAAATAGTTTTGTTTGAAGTGCATGAAACTTATCAGCTCTTTTCCCTTTCATATACGAGCTTTGAGTTCCTGAAGTTTCAAAAGCTCAGCTTATCTCTGATAACTCCGATCATCACCTCGACACTATATCTGTTTGACGCCACACGGTAGTAAAGATAAGAGATGTTTGTTCGTGTATTAAGATGTAAATAGTAGTAAATTAGATTAAGTTAAAATTGTGTGGTAAGCTTGTAGAATATTTTATGAAAACTGCAGGCAGAATAATAGTTTAATCCAACTGTTATTCGTTTTCTGTTTTCATATTGCTGTACATCATAAATGTAGGGATAAAATAAATAAATAAATAAATATATACGGACAAATCACACAGATTGAGCTAGCCCCAAAGTAAGTTCGAGACTTGTGTTATGGGATACTAACTCAACGATAGAATATTTTATAACAAATACATATATAAATAAACATCCAAGACCCAGGTCAATCTGAAAAAGATCGTTTTTCATCTTGACCTGACCGGGGATCGAACCCGGGATCATCCGTGTCGCAGCCTGGCGTGTTGACCGCTGCGCCACGGAGCTCGACATAATATATTCCGTTTACAAAAGGCACCTATGGGTATATATAGTTTCTTCATATTTGTAAATTTTATGGTTTAAAATCTCACGAATATTAAGAATAGAATGGATATTTATATCCGAAAAATACCACTACACAGCATTAAATATTAGCCACTAGATGAAAATACACATAAGAACACAACAAGAAATGTTTTGAGTTTGTGGTGGGAAGTCAAGGGGTGCAGTTGGGGATTGCCTTAGACGATTTTGCAAATTGATTTTAGTGGACTTTATAATATGAAATTGGTGTAGTTTGGTGTAATAAATGCTCGTGCTCATGAACAATTCGTGAAATAGTTAAAGTAGACTGTTATATGGTCTCGTATAGATTTGTCACTAGAAGCTCCCACGAGGCATCAAAGAACATACTCTTCACTACATATTATAAAACAAAGTCCTCTGCCGCGTCTGTCTGTCTGTTCGCGATAAACTCAAAAACTACTCCATGGATTTTCATACGGTTTTCACCAATAGATAGAGTGATTCACGAGGAAGGTTTTAAGGTATAATACATGCCTGGGCGCAGCCGGGTAGGGCTGCTAGTTGATGCTACTTGTTACAACTTTACCGTACAACACCGATACTTAGTATCTCAATTTACTGGACATTGGCAGAATCACTGAAATCTCGGTGGAAGCCATATTATAAAACAGAAGAAGAAGAAGAAATGCTTTAAATGCATTTTACAAAAACATTAACATTAAACCTACTTAGTTTGAAATTGCTACTGGAAATACCTAAATGTAATAGTTACTTAACTTGAACAATAGTTCAATAATACTTGAACTATCAGGAGGATTAATATCAAACTTAGTTTCAAGTTGTTCCCACTAACAAAAGTTAAAGTAGGTACTTGAACTATATATTTTTGCGAGTGAATTGATGTACCTAAAAAGTCTTCTCTTCTATTGAGGGATCTTTTATTATTAAAACAGCAGGCAATTTATCTAGATTTTGATACAAACTGTTATGAAAGCTGTGTTTTTAAATTTTATATTTAACGTAAAATATAATAATATCTGACGATTTTTTTTGCGTTTCCTTCGTAACCCTTGCCGTAAAATGCAATAACTAGCAATTTATGATTTTAAGCTTTCGCGGTCACAATCACTATTATGTTCATTATGTTCACTTCAAATAATCGCGGTAAGTCCCGTAGTGAACATAACTAGCAATTTGCAACCTAACCCTTTACTTAAAATAAACATCCATTCCTTAACCCCTAACTAACCCAAACCAACCAAAATCATGCCCTATAATTTATAACGTTATTTACTTAATCATTAAAGCTAATTACACCTACTCTATTAATCAAGGACCCAGGTGTGGCCATAAATTGTGTTGGACAATGCGGACCCCTAATCGGGGACCCACGCGTCGAAATGTGACGCGTAGCTGTAACATATGGTTAAAACTTTGGCGAGTGTTAAAAAAGGCTGGTTTTGGGGGGGGTGCTACGCGTAGCTAATTGTGATAACAAGTTATATAAAATTAAAATTTTATGCAACCCTCGACACGAAGCCCTTCAGGCGAGTAGGCGACCAAAACTGTTGATAAGAGTTTCTTTCGGCGTTTCTTCTCTGCAGTGGTCGGTTCCGAAACGCTAGTAGTCTGTAGCTTTTGAACAATTAATAAATACATTTTATCTAATAAGATAATTTTAAGTATGATATGACGTGAAAAAGTGCCTGCAAAGGCCTATTTTCTGAATAAACGTTTTTATTTTGATTTGATTTTGATCTTGAATATTCCTCCATCTTGTTAATGGCTGAACCGATTTTTATAAATCTTGTCTAAGAACCATCGTCAAACAACCTGCTTTCAAATAAATAAAACACCAAATCTGTTTACCCGTTAAAGAGCTACTGTGAGACAGAAAGCCACACATAAAACATTGAAACTTATGGCACCCTTTTTTTGGCATTGAGGGTTAAAAATTGCAAACAATTTAATGCGGTTCATTCGAAATGGTTTCCAAAACTGAAAAGTCAGCTCTGTGAATGTGGTGGTAAGTAAGTCTAGTTTATATTAACAAGGCCACAAATATAAAATAACTAGCTGTTACCCGCGGCTTTGCCCTTGTAATATATAGCCTATGTCCTTCTCGGTACCTTAACCTATGCGTATGAAAAATTTCATGATAATCGGTTCAATAGATTCGGCGTAAAAGCGTAACAAACAAACAAACAAACTCACTTTCGCATTTATAATATTAGTTGGGATTGGGATTGGGATTATGTATTTCAAGATAATTACAAGTAACTTTGAAATGCTGCATTTTTTACTTGCAGTTATGTTGTATTTTTTCTAGAGGAAATTTAAAAAGTGTTTATATTATTTTAATTTACTTACTTCGTTGTGGTCTTGTTTATGTTTATGAAGTTTCGCTCCAGCGTAATATATTTTACAATCAGTATCAATAACTTATCTAATATCCTTATTATTACTATTATCACGGACACTCATAATTTAGCGACTATCTCCAGAATTTATCACTTCATTAGTAAAAATACCACATCCTTTAACGTTTCGTCCCTCCGTTAAAACAAGGACATAAGGTACAAAGTCCTTTAAACAGTTACAAGACTAAAATAGTTTAGAGCCAGACGAAGGAAGCATTATTTTAAGACTAGGGTGCTCAGATGGCTCCGCTTGGGAATTAACGTCAAAAATAATTGAAATTATTAAAGAGAAACTAAAAGTGTTTTTACAGTTTTCCATGCGGCCAGGCCTGTTTACCTACTTGGTGTCGAAAAAAAAGAAAAAAAATTGTAAACAATATATTTTTTTTAAATTTAAATATGATACAAGTGTTTAAATAAAATCTTCGATCTATAAATAAAACTTATATACTATAGCACTGTATACTAAAATAAACTAGTATATGTAATAACTTCGTGGCCATGTGGTATGTTAGCAAGAATGCTGGTGCATTTCCATGCTGGATTGCGACGCTTATACATTGCGCGAAAAAGCAGCCAGCTCTCTTGTCTCTTGAGATCAGGCGAGGAGGTGGTTATAGCTTCTTTTCTTTAAAACTATTCTTTGATTTCGAAAATTTCTCTAATTCTACAATTTTATGAAATTACTTGGGCAACTAATTTGACGATTTCTATGGCTTAGTGGTGACGCAAATCCGTTTGAATCGTGAGTCCCTAGGTCTTGGATGTTTGTATAAAGGGATTAATTGGCTAGATTATAGGCCGCTTGTAAAATAAACAAAAATATAGGACATGTATATTGTCACGAAAAAAATATATATAAAGAAGCCAGTTAGAACTCGGTGGGACGTCATAATTTCGTTAACTTTTTAGAAAACTATGTTGTTACGAGCCCTTACTCATTAAAAATAATGCTCATCTTTATTTCATTCACATTTCAGATTACATCTTTCATTAATAGAAAATTGACAAAAGAGTAAAACGTATGTAAAACTCGAGAAAATTATTCTCAAACAAAAGTTTACACGATACATTAAACTATACTTTATGCTTATTTTCATTTTATCATCATATAAGCCGCAAAATGTCCACTGCTGGTCATACGCCTTCTAAGAATATCCTAAATTACCGGTTCAAAGCGACCTACAGCGTTTTCCTGCGAGCTTAGTCAGGTTATCCGACTACCTAGTCAGTGGGTGTCTGACGCTGCGCTTGCCGGTACGTGGTCGCCATTCAAGTAGTTCTAAAACACCGAGCGAGGCATCTCTAAACCTCTCCAACCAGTCTACCTCTCCAACCCGTCGTCAGGCCAGCGTGCAGAGTGTAAGCCATATCCTCTGACTGCTCTGACTAATAAATATATGGCATTGGTAGTACGGAGTGGGTCATGCTTCTGCAATGGAGACTAAAAAAGACCTGTTATTGACGATGAGCAAGGATTTCATTTAAAAAAATATTTGCTCATAGACATTTTATACGCTAGAAGTTATAATCCCTTTTAGTTTTTTCTTTACAGCAAGAAGCTGTCTGCATTTGTTGACTACGCGATAGCATGTGGTCTTAACGCCTTAATTGTACGATTTGTTCTCAGAGACTCGCATAGATGGCGCCACTCCAAACTACACAACATTGTATCTACCGTATTATGAGAATATAATAACATTATTCACAAAATATATCTTATTATAAATCAAAACAATATTTTAGGCATAATAGTTTAAAATGACACCGTATATTTAGTAAGTTAATGGCTAACGCAGATTACCGCCATCTAGTATCTAGTAGCAAGCAACTCTCCTGCGCCATACATTCGCCTGCTTTTCGCAACCTTAATTTAGTTCAATATTTTTGTATGAGGTGGGCAGTCTATTACATTAGTATTAAATTGTCTTTGGCGATAGTAACTTTATAAGGGGTACGTCACAAACTTCACAGCAACATAGTTTTAATCATCTGTTCTTGCTATTATTTATATTGCCGCATTGACGCATTTTAAATTACAAAATTATGAATGATCCTACAACAGTGGAGCGTAAGATTTGTCTAGAAGGAGATGATGGAAACTCTCCGTGGGTTGGCGTAGGCATGGTGGGTCATCATCTTAACATTTCAAAAATTTCAATTGAAGTAGAGGTGCGCTCCAACACAGATGGCACTACGTGCTATATTTAATAGATATTAATTTTGCAACTAACAGCATTTTGCTTGATATGTAAAATACGGGTCACTCACGTATGAAGTCAGCTACAGTCCGACATGTTTCAACCTCATCCGGAGGTCTTCCTCAGGGCGAATGTGAACCGAGACGCGCGCACGCGAAGGCGTCCCAGTCCGCACTGTACATATTAATAATGTTAACATCTCACGTTAGTTTTAATAAAAAAATAACAGCATTTTCGTTTATTGCATTTGTTCGGAAAATAAATGCGTATTATCCTTTTTCTGATCAGTTTAGTTAACTAGCAGTTATCCCACTGTCGTGTAACGGTGAAATTTGGAAACTTACCTTGCCAAGAGCGTTTGTCAAATAAGACATTTACTATCGAATTTTAATATCTATGGCGTAGGATAATTTTAAAATTGTTTTTGATTTGTATTTGAAATATAAGACCGTTGAGTTAGTATTGTGTAAGTATTATGCTATGGGTAGTAAAAATCTCAAACTTCGGGGCTTGGGGCTAGCTCAATCTGTGTGATTTGTCGGTATATATTTATTTAAATTTAAAGAACACATTGATTGACAGACGAACTTTTCAATATAATCAATCCCTCCCCAGCACGGCGACCGGAAGCGTGACAATATAACTAAAATAGAATTGTCTTGCAGGATGCATTATCTATCGAGCTAAATATAGAAAGTTCCATTAGACAATCGAAAACAATGGGCTCCGAAGTAATTAAAGTTTTTGAGAAAAGTTTCTAAAAATATAGGGAGTAAATTTACCCTCGAAACTCCCTTCAAGGGACGATTCAGTCCGTTGTATATTGATGTCAATTTTTATAGTATGAGTCGCCCCTTTAAGGAAGTTTCGATGTCAAATCAGGCGAAAGAGGATAAAAAAGGCGGACTTTGAACTAAGGCCAAACATAAACACATATATACAAAAGTAAACGTAGTTTGATGTCTATGAACTACACATTGTTTTTAAAGATGTTGATTTAAGTTTTTTGCATTTTTATATTATTACTAGCTGTTACCCGCGGCTTCGCCCGCGTAATTTATAGCCTATGTCCTTCTCGGTACCCTAACCTAAGTGTATGCAAAATTTCATGATGATCGGTTCAGTAGATACGGCGTGAAAGCGTAACAAACAAACAAACTCACTTTCGCATTTATAATATTAATTGGGATGGGATTATAAGGCACTAGAATATCTATTCTACATGCGAAAAATGTATAGGTTATACCCAAGTAGCATACAGGGCTCTGCGCACTCAGTATAACAATGCCCTTAGAGTAATGTTGGGGATGCGCCGCCCTTATAGTGCTTCAGGGATGCAGGCGGAAGTTGGAGTTGACAGTCTGTCAGCCATTATAAGAAAGCGCACAGCATCCTTGATTCACCGGGTGCGGGGCAGCGCCAACATACTAGTAAAAACGGTTGCGGCTAGATTGGAAGTGGACAGTGCTATTATGCAGCACTGGACTCGCGTTCATCAAGTCAAAGACACGAAGCCGTCAAGAAATTTCGATTTAGATATTGTACTAACATAAGTGTTAGTAACAAAGAAAACTTATAACTAAGTTTTCTTTGTTACTAACACTTTGTGGGTCGTAAAGCCTGAAATAAAAGAATTTTATTTTATTTTTATTTAATAACTAAAGGACATGGATTTTTTCGGATGTCAGTTGACCTTTGGAACGTTTGAAAAAATGATGGTAAGTGCCATGCAGCAGGGAATGTGACTTCGCTCGCGCGCATCTAGAAACGTCATTTTCAACACATTTCTTATGAAACAAATGTGCCAGGGAGTGTTATTTGAGATTTTGGGTTTTAAGTTTATTGCAGAAATGAAAAATCTGCTATTTTCTATTTACTTGTGATAAAGTAACATTAGAGGTTTGATAATACTGGAATCAAAATACAATGTACTGTACATCCTAACTTCCTATCTAATATTATAAATGCGAAGGTGAGTTTGTTTGTTACGCCTTCACGCCGTATCTACTGAACTGATCATCATGAAATTTTGCATACACATAGGTTAGGGTATCGAAAAGCACATAGGCTGTATATTACGCGGGCGAAGCCGCGGGTAACAGCTAGTATATATTATAAATGCGAAAGTGAGTTTGTTTGTTACGCTTTCACGCCCTATCTACAGAACCGATCATCATGAAATTTTGCATACACATAGGTTAGGTTACTGAAAAGGACATAGGCTATATGTCACGCGGACGAAGCCGCGGGTGACAGCTAGTATAATATTTACGTTTTTTTGAGCACAAACTGACAGGCTGAGTACGCGACCCGGGCTCGGTTTGATACGCAGTATTATTATTACTACATTCCGTGCATTGTGGTGAGTACTAAAGAGATTTCAAAAAAATATCTCTTAACCTTTTCAAAAAATATTTTGAGCGCAATCGAGAACCGCAGGAGTCGCGTGTTTACCCCCACTTACCCCCATCACTGACCGTGACCGTGGCACTAATGCCCCCATTAGTTATCTTGGAGTCACGCTGCGCTCATAATGCCCTATTAATTTGTTGTTGTCACGTTTTTACGACTTAATATCACTCTATAGGGTTCCTTTCAACTGTGTGAGAAAACGGAACCCTGTAAATACTCCAATCATATGGAGCTGATAAAAAATAGATAAATATATAGGGGCAAATCACACAAATTGAGCTAGCCCCACAGTAAGTTGTGAACTTGTGACGTTGGATACTTACTCTACGATACTATAAATAAAATAAATAAATATATACGGACAAATCACACAGATTGAGCTAGCCCCAAAGTAAGTTCTTAAGAAAGACTTGTGTTATGGGATACTAACTCTTTTTAAATTTTATAATATTTAAAGTTATATAGATACACACCAAGACAAAGGGCAATCTGTAGAAGATCTGAAAATTACTTTTTTTGTGTACAAATCATCATCATCATCATCAGGTCTTTCTAGTCTCCACTGCAGGAGCACGACCCTCTCTGTACTACCAGAGCCATATATTAGCTTGAGTAGTCAGAGGATTTGGCCTACACTCTCCACGATGGCCAGACGGGTTGGAGAGGTCTCTTTATGTTTAGAAGCTTTGTTTAGCTTGTTTTTCCTTAGTCGCTTTTTACGACATCCAAGAGATGACTTGGAGTGGTCCTATTCTACTCTGCCGGGAACCACACGGCGCCAAATGTGTTATGTGCCAATGTGTACAAATACAAAGAGACAACTAACAATCTTGTATTGATTCAACTTGATGATTGAACATCATATATTTATGACTCGGAAAATTGCATTACTGTCCTAATTTAAATGCCATGATACAAACAGCTGACCGAAAATCATGGAAAATTAAACTTTCAAATGCTGCGTATTCTATTTCCTCCATTTAATTGAAATTTTACCATATAAATCGATCGGCGCCCCTCACATCACCAATCATGAGTGACAGACTGACAGACGAACGGACAAAACAGGATATTGTCGCCACGTGGCCCGTAATTGGGGCACGCTTGCGAGGGTCGTATTATTATTTTGCTTGTTTGTTTGCGAGTTCATTGGAAAGCTATAAAAGTTGAATGGTGCTTGAGCTTTTAAAGTTTTCTAGAGAAGTCGTACGCAAATAAATTATAAGAATAATTTATTTGCGTACAAGAGTCAGTTTATTAGTTTCTATAATTAGTAGTTTGTAAGGCAATCACAATTTTAAACTAAAAAAATAGTACAAGTAAAACTGGGTTCCCAAGTTGGTATTCAACGCAAGAAAAGCTATTATTATTTTATGAACTAGGTTTTTTTTAAATGAATATACTTTTTGCGAGATTGGCCGCTTAATTTACTTCTCTCCATTGCTCGCATCAATGTCGATCCCTCGGAAGCAAGTAATAAATAAACATAGATGTATACAATTGACAGAAATGGCGTCCCAAAAACCTACAAGCCGTAATGGCAAAAGCATTAGCAATAAAATATATAAATAAAAATATACGGACAAATCACACAGATTCTGTAAATATATTAGGTAGCCACACGGAAGTTTGAGATTTATGTTCTGATATAAGCTCAACGATACTATACAATATATATAACTAATCCATAGTCCAATGGTTAAGGGCAATAGGGCAGCTAAACATTTTTATATGAAAATGTTTTTTGTTATTATATAAAGCTGTGACGCAACCTATGGGTCCATCTGTGTGCCAATGTTGGAATATCTCAAACAAATTAGAGGTTAAGAGTAGTCTTACATATGACACTGGTAAATTACCTGTACATACGTGTAATCCTGCCAGTTCCCAAAGCCACTGTACTTCCGCCCAAAACCGACTCACAAAGGAACACAATTAACGGAGAGCACACAAGCAACCTATTTGAGCTCTTTTGATAGACACTAGTTCACTTATGGAGCTGTTTGGGCTTTAAAACTTTGATTGAGAGTGTAAAGAGGTTTCCTAATATTTGCAATTTCGAGTGCAAAACCTTCTTTCGTATTTGCAATTTAAAGCGTGAAACGCATATATGAATGCTAAAATTGTCCTTACTAACTGTCCGGGCAGCTAAACATTTTTATATGAAAATGTTTTTTGTTATTATATAAAGCTGTGACGCAACCTATCTCTATATCTGTGTACCAATGTTGGAACATCTCGAACAAATTAGAGGTTAAGAGTAGTCTTACATATGTCACTGGTAAATTACGTGTACATACGTGTAACCCTGCCAGTTCCCAAAGCCACTGTACTTCCGCCCAAAACCGACTCACAAAGGAACACAATTAACGGAGAGCACACAACTCATTTGAGCTCTTTAAATAGGGACTAGTTCACTTATAGAGCTGTTTGGACTTTTAAACCTCGATTGAGAGGGTAAAGAGGTTTCCTAATATTTGAAATTTAGAGTGTGAAATGCAGGTATTAATGCTCTTACTTTCTCATAATATGGTGGTTATAAAGACGAGACGCAACATATAGCGTCATCGGTTTACCATTGTTGGGACTGTTGGCAACACCAATAAAATTATTGTGCTTTATTATGGCAACACGGAATCACCCTCTCTCCATCTGTGACTGCGTAATTGTGTATATTTTGTTTTGTTCTCATCATCATCATCATCAGGTCTTTTTATTAGTCTCCACTGCTGGAGCACATCCCTCTCTGTACTACCAGAGGCGTTTTGTTCTCAATATAAATAATTACAGTCATCTTGCCGTATTATTTACTACAAGAAGAAGAATTATCACCCAAGATCTCTACAGGCACAACTCGAACAAATAAGTGGTTAAGATCACATGTCATTGGTAAATTACGTGTACATACGTGTGATCCTCCCAGTTCCCAAAGCCACTGTACTTCCACCCAACAGCGGCCCACAAAGGAACACAATTAACGGAGAGCACACAAACAACTCATTTGAGCTCTTTAAATAGGGACTAGTTCACTTATAGAGCTGTTTGGACTTTGAAACGTTGATTGAGAGTGTAAAGAGCATAGATATCAGTAAAGAGGTTCTTATTCTATTATTTTTATTTTGAAGTTTAAAACTCTATTATACTGAGTACTAGTGTATAGGCCGTTGTCTCTAAAACCATCAAATGCATGAGCTCATCAGAATGAACAACTTTTCCTAAGGGCTGGGGACTCGAAAAAGAACGATATTCTCAGACAAAAGTGTTCGGCCAGTCCGATAATTTGTAAGAAAAGCGTAAATTTTTTTGAGTTCCCAGTTTTTATCCAATAGGAACATCATCATCATCATCATCATCAGGTCTTTTTCAGTCTCCACTGCAGGAGCACGACCCTCTCTGATTAAAATTATCAGAGCCAATAGGAACATATACACGTTATTTTTTTATTTGCTTAGTATAATCCTTAATTTCCACGGTAAAAAAATATGAAAGAACTTTTGAAATATCTTAATTAGCGACGAAGATGTGATACTTTAAAGTTTAAATAAGAAAGAGAAGTCCGATGTGGACTAGTGACGTCAAAGTCTATAGTAATAGTGTTTTCGCAAGTGAGATAGATATATTTTCGTAAAATCATTATCCCTTTCGTTTTTCAACCAAATTTTATTCTGTTTTCACTTCCAGTACTTTACTATTGAATATATTTGGATAAACTGGTAAGATAACAGATATTTTTTTCATGCATATTCCCTATTATTAATTTTGACGGGCTAATTTTATGGTTTGAGGGAAAACTTTGCTTACCTTAGCACCCTCTATACGCAATTTGAAGTATAAAACTTTCAATAATATTTGCAATTTAATTTGTAAAACCTTCTTTAGTATTTGCAATTTAAAGTGTAAAACCTTGTAATGTATAATATTGCAAATTAAAGTGAAACCTTCGTTAATACTTGCAATGTAAAGTGTAAAACCTTCTATAATGTCTGTTTTTTAATTCAATTCTTCTAAATTACTGCATTTCATCATGGGGAGGTGCTAGTAAGACCATCTTAATTAGACTTGAAAGAGCTCAAAGAGCCCTCCTCAAAGTATGCACCTTTAAGCCCTTTTTGTTCCCCACTCTTCAACTGTATCAGTATTGTGAGGTTATGACAGTACGTCAACTACACATCCTAAACGTCATAACTCAGCAGCACAAAATCACCCCTATAAGCCCAAAATCTTCTAGACGAAATCGACCCGTTGCCGCCACTTCCTCTTTTGCTACTGAATTCTCACACAGATTTTTCTGCTTCTCGGGCCCATTCTTATATAATAAATTTCATTTAAAATTAAATTTGCTATCCCTTCCAACTTCCTCCTGCAAAAAATCAACCATCAAATATCTACTGTCCCTAAATTATGATGAAACTGAACTACTACTACGCCCTATTAGATGATTTCCCCACATGCCATCTTCTACGATCTTTTTTGTATTTATATACGTACACAATAATTTTTACTTAACAACTAAGTAATAAATATTTTTACATATTATTATTATTATATTTTATTTCTTTATCTAGATAAGTTTAGACGATGATTTATTAGGACTACATGCCAAATTAAAAAAAAAAAAAATAAAAAAAAAAACATCTAGTGGAGTGAGCCCTGGTGCACTGTAATACAGGCCCTGCTTCAAACAGGCACCAGTCTCCAACATAATTATAATATTGTACTTTTCTACTTTTAGTATACAATAGTATGTCATGTTGGTATTTGTGTTGGAGAAAATAAACAAATTTTTACTTTACTTTACTTTAATGTTTGCAATTTAAAGTCATTTTTGACTGACATTAAAAAAAAGAGGAGTACTTACATACTTTTTTCAGAGTCGTGAATTCGAAATACGGATTCTTCACTTTCAAATGTATCACATACAACAAATACACCAAAAACTATTCTTTATTTATTACCAACTAAGCGTATGAAACGCCAAACCATTTGATCTAAACCCATCGATTCTTCGATACACCGAAAGCGATGCTATAAATTATAGCCAAGTCAATATTAGCGGCGCGATTTATAGCAGAGCTTTGACGTCTCATGGCTTCACATTACTTAGCGGAGGCTTTTGTTGGTTTTATTTTGTTGATGTTCGTTTTTTTACGAAAGCTTTCTGGATATTTTAGTAGTACTTTTATACTAGGTAGCTTTTATTTCTATTTTTTATTTCATGGCTTCCACCGAGATTTCAGTAATTCTGCCAATGTCCAGTATAGTGAGATACTAACTAAGTATCGGTATTGTACGATATAGTTTTTACAAGTAGCATCAAAGATGGCGATTGTTCTTTGATAGCCTCGTGGGAGATTACCTTACTGATAGCAATATTTGGCTTGAGCTTGGCGCAGACGCCTCGTAATTCTGTATACACAGAAATATTACGTTTGGTACGTTCGGTACATAATATTTTATAATATGACATTTTTATTTAATTTCAATAATTTGACATTTTGCTATAAAAAATTTACCTTCATCTTCAAACAAACGTGATAGATATTGCCCTATATATTTAAATGATAAGCGAATACCACACGAAGATACAGCAAAATACCTAGGTATGACACTTGACGCGAAACTCCGCTGGAAGGCCCACGTCAAAAAGAAGAGACAGGAGTTAGAATTTAGATTCCAAAATATGTATTGGCTACTAGGAAGATACTCTACCTTATCAGTACATAACAAATTACTTATATATAAACAAGTCCTCATGCCAGTATGGACTTACGGCATACAGCTCTGGGGCTGTACCAAACAGAGCAACATAGACATTATTCAACGATTCCAGAACAAAGTGTTGAGGGCTATTGTAAACGCACCTTGGTACATAAGAAACGACGACCTGCATCGGGACCTTAACATACAGTTCGTTGATAGAATAATCAAAAAATACGCTGAAGCACATGAGCATAGATTGCTTCATCATGTGAACGTCGAGGCGATCCAGCTCCTTGACAATAGTGCGAAGACTTAAAAGGACTAAACCATTTGAACTAGTGTAGTGTATTGATAAAAAACAATAAAACAGTGCAGTAAAAGTGCGATTAAAGACACATGAACAAAGTGCCTTCCCCTTAATAGAGACAGTAAGAAAAGTGCCGATGGACACATTCTTATTCTATACGTAATAATCTAGGTCACTGTAAAATTACTCATTAGCCAACTAATAGGCTAGATTATAATATTCGCGTATGTATGTATTTAAATACAAACATCGCGAAACAAAAAAAAAATTTACCTATTTAACATTTCAATGACATAATTTTTTTTTCAATTAAATTTTTATCTTGACATTTAATTAAAACAATGCACACTCAGTCCACATATATATAAGTAGTTTATAAGGTCTAAATAGAATTGTGAGTTGACGTCGCTTGGAGAAAATGCGCTGTGCAGTTTGTTGCCGCTTCTTCTGCACTCCGCTTTGGAAGCTGCCTAAACTTAGCCATAAGTAATTATTGACGTCAACAAAAATTTTTTGTTGTAAAAATTGTATACACAAATATGATAATTAATAAGTGTTCAAAGAAACCTATATTAAATAAACGATTGAATCTTGAATCTTCTGGTGTCAATTCTATACGAGTCCATATGGCTTTTATTTTTCTCAAGCATTTTTCACAAGGCTTTATGTTAGACGGCCTTCGTGGCGCGGTAGTTAACACAGAACACAAAAATAAATACATTCTGTGTTCCGAGTGAAAAACGATGTATTTGAGATTGGCCTGGGTCTTGAATGTTAATCTGTTTAAGTATTTCTATTATAAAATACAGTATCGTTGAGTTTGTATCCTACGACACAAGTTCTCAACTTACTGTGGGGCTAGCTCAATTTGTGTGATGTGCCTAAAATTACCCATACAGTGTCCCTGCGGGACTAACATAAAAAAAAATTGTTCCTATTTGACGGACGGAGTCGCCCATTTAAGGATTCAAAAAGATTTTATTACCATATTGTACATGCGGTAAATATATAGTGAAGTAACTTTGTTACACATGTTTGTAAAGATAACATCCATGACTCATACCAACATACATTACACATAATAATAGTGTAGATTACACCGATTATTCTAATATATTCTCAGCGCGCGACGAGGGTGAGCAGATTGTATAAAGTGTGGATTCTTAGTCCCATCGCGCCCGCGGACATTCCGACACGGTGATTACAGATATTATGGAATAGTGAGTTTTAATTGTGGTAGAGCCACGCTACCGGCTAAATTCACTTTTGCTAGTCGCATGAATGGGCCGGTTTGTCCGGGGAAGTATGAATGAATGAATGTTTTATTGCACCAACACTTAATAGTAAAATATATGAATTAAATATAGACAAATAAGGAAATTATCGGTACAAAAGGCGGGCTAATCGCATGGCGCAATCTCTAACAGCCAACCTTTGGGTAGAAGATAGTCCAAATAGAGGCAGGGTTGGCGCAGTATTTATTTAAAAAAAAAAACATATGACAGTAATAAAAACATAGATACATACATTTACCTAAAGTACCACACTCTCACAAAAAATCGACGTTTGACTAGTAGCTTTACCGTTTCTATGCTTATTTTGGTGAGTGAGAGAGCCAGAAGCCCATCCCCCGTTCCACTCTGCGGTGGGAGAAATAAAGGCCGGCAACGCTCTTGTAACACCCTGGTGTTGCAGTTTTCCATGGTATAGTATGGTAACTTTGTAACTTCAATAAGGACATAGTTATGTTTGTAAAGATAACTTCCATGACTCATAGCAACAACAACATACATTACACGTAATAGTAGTGTAGATTACACCGATTATTCTAATATATTCTCAGCGCGCGACGAGGGTGAGCAGAATGCATAAAGTGTGGATTCTTAGTCCCATCGCGCCCGCGGACATTCCGACACAGATATTAAGGAATACGTTTGTTAGTAGTACATTGTATAATAATATGAGAATAAGTGATGCTGGAAGCTAGGTTTATTTTATTTTTGTACATAAATAATAAATAAATAAATAAATATATACGGACAAATCACACAGATTGAGTTAGCCCCAAAGTAAGTTCGAGACTTGTGTTATGGGATACTAACTCAACGATACTATATTATATAATAGATACATATATAGATAAACATCCAAGACCCAGGTCAATCTGAAAAAGATCATTTTCCATCTTGACCTGACCGGGGATCGAACCCGGGGACCTCCGTATCACAGGCAGGCGTGTTGACCGCTGCGCCACGGAGCTCGTCAAAGAACATAGTTTTTGTCATCTTTTATTTACAAAATGTTAATAAAACTTTATCCGATCATTAAAGGGGCGTCTCAGCCTGTCAATCACATTGTATAGTCTTTGCCAAAAGTCAGCTTATTTCCATGGTAGTACATGATGATGATTATGGGACCTCCTCCTTTGATACAGTTCACCCAAACACAAAATGTGTAAAGCATGACCTTGACTACAGAAGCTGAAACTACAGACACATATTTATCAAGCAGTGTAATCCCACATGATATGGGTCAACTTCAGCTAGCACGGTCAAATCGGGGTAAGTAAGGGTCAACACGCTAAACTGCAAGTAGGTTGTGTGATAACATTATTATTTTGGTCGCGATGATAGTAAGGTCAAGGGGACTTAACCTAGATTAATTTTTGGGTACATATGACAATGACAATGACATAGGTAAGGTATTTTATTGACTACTACCCTACTATTACTAGTAGTATTTAAATAAAAATATTATTTTATTTGTACTTATCAAAATCGTTTGTATAATTTTTCTTTGCTAATAAATTCACAGGACATATTATTATCAATACTTCTATTATAATTATTAAACTTTCTTTCTTTCGTAGTAGAAAATTTCCCGCGACTTCGTCTGCGTAAATTATAGCCTGTATCACCCTCAGATAAATTAAATTGAGGTTTCTATGATATGAAACATTTTACGATATTTTTTTGAATTCTCAGCATGACTGATCGCCAAAGTTGTTCATTTTGACGGGCTAAGTTAGCACTTTAGGGGTTTGTCAAGGGACAATTTACAGGCTGCATACAAACATTACCCTCCTGGGTGGGTCAATTGGGTATAAATGAGCTAGACAGCGCACTCGTTCTGGCGACTTTGTCGTGTTTTCTCAAGCCGGCGCCAAAGAGAAACGGGGACATATGTAGGTACGTGTACGTAGAAGGGACTGTTTCTTTTAAAGGCTTGTTCATAATGATGATAATAACATCAAAAATCTTGCATTAAAAGAATATTTAATAGCAGTGAAAATATTAGGAAACCTGTTTAACATGTTAAATCATCATTATCATCATCTCACTCGACAGATATTAATACTGTGGCTCTGAAAAACGCTTTGGCAAGCGAAGTTTCAAAAAGTAGCCGTTAGATGGCAGTAGCCATATATTAGCCAGAACAGTCAGAGGATTTGGCCTACACTCTCCACGCTGGCCAGACGGGTTGGAGAGGTCTCTTCGATGTTGATAAGCTTTGTTTAGCTTGTGTTCCCTGTGCTGTGGCAGTAGTCCACTGATACTTAACTAGACTAATCAGAATGTATTTAAGCGTAAGGAGTGTGCATCAGAATGACTGGCCAAAATGACAGATCCAGGGTACTGTACGTCTAAGATACAATACCTGTCGAGTACTATTTGATACCTTTGTTTAAGTATTTGGTACTAACGTGATAGTACGCATTTATTTCAAATGCAATATTCGAAGCTTTAAGTAGTTGTTATATGAATATCTATTTAATATCGCACGTAGCGCCATCTTTATAGTTGAAGCGCAACTCTAGTTTGCATGAAACTTCTTGTACACGGTAAGGTGAAGTAAGTTCACACACTGGCGCCACCCAGCAATTAATTCTATAAGTACGAAATCATATCAAATTTAAAAAATCTAATAGCTGAAGGTCCTAGTAAATTACTTGTAGTATTATTGGTACAAGTTCTCACTGTTTTTAATTTGATGTATAATTAAGAGAACGAATTATTACCGCCAAAAGTGGCCACTTTTGGCGGTAATAATTCGTTCGCTTAAACTTAGATTATAATACCTATCTATGAAAAGTAATTAAAAGAATACTACAAGTAATTTACAAGGGCATTCAGCTATTAGATTTGTAAATTTTATATGATTAAGGACTAATAGAATTAATTGCTGGGTGGCGATAGTTTGTGAACTCACTTCGCCTTAAAGATGATATCACCATGTAATAGCAAAGGCGTAAATACCAGGCAAAAAATATCTACCACCAAGGCATAAATAGCCACACTATGTGGTCGAAGCCTTACTGATCTAACGACATTCCGAACTGAGCAAGATGGCTATCTAGAGAAAATGGCGGTAACATCTTCATGCTCGTCATGACAGACTTCTACGTACCGTACATGGTGTTTAGGAGCTTCTTAGTAGGCCATTAGGTTTTTGTACGCAAACTTATACGCTTAACTTTACATTATGTTTATTACTATATACATATTAGTAAGTATGTATGATTATAATAAACATATAAATAAATAAAAAAATACATAGGGACATATCACACAAATTCAGCTAGCCCCACAGTAAGTTGTGAACTCGTGTCGCAGGATACTAACTCAACGATACTATATTTTATGACATATACTTATATAGATAAACATTTGGATGGTCCAGGTCATTCTGAAAAAGATCGTTTTCCATCATGACCAGCCCCGTAGCGCAGGCTAGCGTGTTGACCGCTGCGCCACGGAGCTCGTCAATATTTTATGAATGAAACGTGATCAAGGTTGGTGATCTCATTTACAGGCTTTTATGAAGCTAAGATCACCGAAAGTAAAGACCATCCATCATTTTGATGTTACTCCTAAACAAGATCATATAAAAAAAAATCTACTTTTAATTATTAAGTTATTTACTTACGGGGAGACTCAGACTGTAAATTTGGATAACTTTTCCTATGGAGAAAATGCTGGGATCTTAAAAACAATTGACATACAAAAAAGTTTAACCACCCAGGCAATTTGTATGGACATGTCAAAAGTTTGCGTGACTTCCCAGCAGGGAAAAGTTGTTTATATTGATGGTCTGAGTCGCCCCTTCAAGGGAATGTTGAGGGTTTATTGTACATTGATAGCGATTAGCTTACATTACATGCCAGCTGGCAGGAGCTGGATGCGAGTAGCTGAAGATAGATCTCGATGGCGTGCAATTGGGGAGGCCTATGTCCAGCAGTGAACAAGAATAGGTTGATAATGATGATGTTTTGTTTTTGTTTTTCGTATGTGTAAGTGGCCAACACTGGTGTCAGATTTTTCAAGCTGCCTTAAGGCATCTGACATAGCTTAACGACTGCCATCAACGATGAGAGCCGGGACCAACGGCTTAACGTGCCTTCCGAAGCACGGAGGAGCTCGAGATATTTTTATGCCACTTGCGGTCACCAATCCAAGTAGGGACTGCACCAGGGGTTGCTTAACATACGTAAGCGCTCATAGAGCTCACACCCACTGGACCATCGGGCTCCTCCGATGATGATGATGATGATATAATGCCTAGATAGACTCTATTAACCTAAAAGCGTTGAAAAAATTGTGTCCACCCCATAGTCCATGATGCGGACACAAAGCTGTCACGAACACAACCATTGACAAATTGGTCAGTTTTCCAATCATTGAAATAAAGGCATGGCGGAGTCAAGAGAGTACATAGTCAAAGCGGTCTGAATAAAATCTAAACGTAAACATGACATTTATCAAAGTCTAGCTCATAAAAACCGGCCAAGTGCGTGTCGGGCCACGCGCAGTGTAGGGTTCCGTAGTTGCGAGTGACAACTTTGAGTCCACACTGTTCACACTCGCACCTCACAGTCGACCTCCGACCAAAAACATCTTACAATGAAATTTGTATGAAATTTTACATTTTCGAGTACATTTTATAAGTTGCTTGCCTATAACTGTTTAGTTTGTACTTAGTACTCAGCTCTGATAGGTTTCCTTTCAACTTCAGTATATATACTACTGCTGTAATTTTTTTCACGTATCTATATATAACCGTTTAGCAAAAATTCGCACTTTAAAACCAAATATTTCGGAAACGGATCCCTAAATCGTAAAATGGTGTTCTCAACCTCAAAATATTTTTTTAAGACCTATTTAACGATACCCCACACAATGGGTAAATAGACAAAAAAAAATTACTCCATTACTTGTATGGGAGCTACCCCAAACAAATTTTTTTTTAAGATTTTTTTCTACCACTTTTTTGGCATGATTAATATACATACCCATATTAAATTACAGCTTTTTAGTACTTATAGTCTCTGAGTAAAACCGCTGACGGACAGACAGCACACACAGACACAGCCATGGCGAAACTATAAGGGTTCCTTGTTTACTACGGAACCCTAAAAAGCAGACCTATTTACCATATGCTGTCCTCTTTCGACCTGCAAGGTGCGGTCGGCATTCTCATAAACTTGCAGTGACGTAATGCGACCAAAATAAATGTTTGCTAACTCGTCTAGATAATAAGGTTATGTGTGTAAACAGTACGTAGATTACTACGAGCTTTATCAATGGAAATACGATTTTTTACAAAGAAGTTACTTCGTGCGATTGTTGCAAAGACGCGCGCACGAAGTTGTGGTAGAGCCACGATACCTGCAAAAATCACTTTAGCTGGTAGCATAAATGGGGCGGCTCATCCGGGGAAGTACCACACTCTCACATAAAATCGACGTTTGAGTAGTAGCTTTACCGCTTATATATTTCGTTCGAAGAGAGCCGGAGGCCCTCTGGAGAGAGAATAATAAAGGCCGACAACGCTCTTGTAACACCCCTGGTGTTGCAGTTGTCCATAGGTAGCGGAGATTACTTACCATCAGGTAACCCGCTTGCTTGTTTGCAGTCCTATGTCATAAAAAAACAAGTCGGTTGAGTGCGGACTGGGACGACTTCGTCTCGGTTCATATTCACCCTAAAGAAGATCCCGAATAAGGTTGAAACACGTATGAGGTAGCCGTGTGGTTCCCGGCAGAATAGAATAGGACCACTCCAAGTCATCCCGTGGATGTCGTAAAAGGCGACTAAGGAAACAAGCTAAACAAAGCTTATAAACATCAAAGATACCTCTACTGCCCGTCTGGCCAGCGTGGAGAGTGTAGGCCAAATCCTCTGACTTCTCAAGCTAATATATGGCTCTGGTAGTACAGAGAGGGTCGTGCTCCTGCAGTGGAGACTAGAAAGACCTGATGATGATGATGATGACGTATGAGGTTGTTTGAAAAAAAATACCGCTAAAAGTGGCCAGTTTTTGTGTGTATGTGTGTGTGATGAGTTTGTATGTGAGTGGATTCTTTATTACTTAATTTATTGGTATTAATACCAACTTAGGTACATTAAAAGTGCATACTGCACGCACATCATCATCAGGTCTTTCTAGAGTCTCAACTGCAGGAGCACGACCCTCTCTGTACTACCAGAGCCATATACTTACTAGCCTGAGAAGTCAGAGGATTTGGCCTACACTCTCCACGCTGGCCAGACGGGTTGGAGAGGTCTCTTTGATGTTTAAAAAAGCTTTGTTTAGCTTGTGTTTCCTAAGTCGCCTTTTACGACATCCACGGGAAGACTTGGAGTGGTCCTTTTCTACTCTGCCGGGAACCACACGGCCATCTGCCGGGAACCACACGGCCATTGGTATCATTTACCAAATGTTAATTTCCGAAATATGACATCCCAGCAGGCGTTAGTTAACTGCAACCAGTTACTTAAAAACGCCCATCTCTAGTTAGTTTATATTATTATCATTGTTAGAGGTCTAGTTAATTAATATTATTTCCTTATTTCAATTTTGTACAATATTTTTACAGGTTACTACCCAATACAATACTGTACTTAATTTTCGTAACTAAGTACGAATAGTTATTTATTAATAAAGATTACAAACGAGAGTGTGGCACGCGGTGCCATATGGCACTGGATGGCACGGTGCTGACCCTCATTTGGTGATATGGTATCTGACTTGGTTCTAATTATTTTTCTTAATGGGTCAGAGAACTAGGGAACTTTTTGGGATCCAATTATTTTTTTGGATTTTTTGTAGGTCAGTTTTGTTAGATTATTAATTAATTTATTATATAACAAGCTGTTTCCCGCCACTTCGTCGAGCTCCGCGGCGCAGCGGTCAACACGCTAGCCTGCGACACGGGGGTCCCGGGTTCGATCCCCGGTCAGGTCAAAATGGAAAAAGATCTTTTTCATATTGACCTGGGTCTTGGATGTTTATCTAATCTTAAGTATATATTATAAAATATAGTATCGTGTCCTGCGACACAAGTTCACAACTTACTTTGGGGCTATTTCAATTTGTGTGGTATGTCCCTATATTATATTTATTTATTTACTTTGTCAGCGTGGGTGTCGGTTTTATCATACAGACTCTTTGGAATAAAAAAGTATAGCTTTTGAAGCCTAATTTGTTCTTTTGAGTACTCTAATCTATGTGTATGCAAAATCTCATGATGATCGGTTCAGTAGATATGGCGTGAAAGCGTAACAAACAAACTCACTCTCGCATTTATAATATTAGTTAGGATTAGAATTATTGAAAATCACGTTTGTAAGATAAAGCCCATGTATAAAGGAAACACATGTCACTTCTTAGTTCATGCGTCTAGTAAACCAACCATCTGTATTTTTTTTCTTTTTACGCCTAACGATTGACTCAAACCAATAAATTAAACAAGGCACAATACTCCCTCTATGTTTGTAATTCGACACCATAATGATCAGACCACAAGGGGTGTAAATATGTCAAACAAAAAGAACTTTTATTTCCGTAATTATAGAGAGCTTTTTGGGTTGTTGATGGTCGTGAATGTGCAACATATGATCATATATTTGATAGGAACAAGATAATTACAATTGGATTTATAAGTACGCTAGTTTTCGCCCACGAGTCTGCTTGGATTAAATTTCTTAGGAGTTATATAGCCGTCGTTATGAGCCGTGTGGTTTCCGGCAGAGTAGAATAGGACCACTTCAAGTCTTCCCGTGGATGTCGTAAACGGCGGCTTAGGAAACACAAGCTAAACAAAGCTTACAAACATGAAAAAGACCTCTCCAACCCGTCTGGCCAGCGTGGAGAGTGTAGGCCTAATCCTCTGACAGTAATATATTGCTGTGGTAGTACAGAGAGGGTCGTGCTCCTGCAGTGGAGTCTAAAAAGACCTGATGGACGGATGGATGGATGGACGGATATAGCCGTTATACGCTTTTATTCACGAACTCTTTACATACACATACATAAATACCATCTCGTCTATTTCCCTTACGGCGTAGACCGAGCGCACCTTGTAGATAAGAATGAAATCAAAATAGTGATGAGTTGCTAGCCGCATCGCCTATTGACATGATTTCCTGACGCCCATTCCCTCGATCTCCTTACATTCTGAACGTTGTTGAGATTTTACGATTTCTAAGGAAGAAAAAAATTCAAGAATGTAAATCATATAAGCCTTAGCAAATAACCTGAAGTATTTTTGGGATCATGTTTATTATTATCAGAATTATGAGAATCAGATTACCGATTACACTATTTCTCTTAATGACTGATTCTCATAATATTAAACATGATTCCAAAAATACCTCAGGTTATTTACTAAGGCTTATATGATTTACATTCTTGAATTTTTTTCTATTTGTAAAGTACGAATAAAATGATTGGCGTCGCTACTGTGCCTAGTGTGCCACCTTAACATTCGAAACCTTGTTTTTTTTTAATTCGTATTAAATTCTATATTCATAAGGATTTAAGAAATCTCAAAAATATTTAGCGACATCACAAACTATTTATGTAGTCGCGTAAAAAAAAAATCAAAAACTTTCTTCCGGTATTTGACTTTGACTTTGGGGTACACAGACGCATCCCTGAGAATCCTAAGATCAATCAATAAATTTTAGACTCTACCTTTATCACGCATAAGTTCAATTTCGCTTGCACATACTAGTATCCTGTTGATATTTGGCCAACCAATGTTTTCCTTAGGGATTTGCAACCACATTTAACCACATGTGCAAGATGCAGTTGTGTTATTGTAGGGCTGCAATTGAGTTGTAAATTATAGATTTGTTTGTTTGTCAGTCTTTAATGGATGTTTGTGTCTTAGACAGCTGTTAGCTGGTTGTGTTTTTACCCGATTGACCCACTCAGAAAGAGGGTAATGTGTTTCGCGTGTTTCTATGTATGTATCTAAGAATTTCTGTACCATTGTTGCCGCCTGTAGTCTTAGGAGCTTGACCGATTTTGAAGTTTGAAGTGTCATTAGATTTGTATTTTCTCCCGGAGTTTTATAATCTACTAGCTGTTACGCGCGGCTTCGCCCGCGTGATATATAGCCTATATCCTTCTCAGTACCCTAACCTATGTGTATGCAAAATTTCATGATGATCGGTTCAGTAGATACGGTGTGAAAGCATTACAAACAAACAAATAGACAAACAAACTCACTTTCACATTTATAATATTAGTCAGTCAGGATAGGATGTAACTTCAGCAAAAAATCAATATGAGAATAATATAAGCTGACAAAAACAGCAATCAGGTTTATATGTTTTTAAATAATACAGCTGCTTGTATATGAAAAAGTCTGGTATGGATACTTTTTTGCTTTATTTTAATTGTCTTAGAAGGGGGGTTCGCGGGGCGTCGCCCCCAAAGCTTAGCCGAACTACACACGAAAGAGTTTACATAACATTTTGTATGGAATCCTTATTGCGCGAGTTTGACTCACACCGGGCCGTTTTTTTTTTATGAATACTTTACTACTATCGTTTTTAAAAAGTGTGGTTTCCGGCAGAGTAGAATAGGACCACTCCAAGTCTTCCCGTGGATGTCGTAGAAGGCAAAATAGGAAACACAAGCTAAACAAAGCTTATAAACATCAAAGAGACCTCGCCAACCCGTCTGGCCAGCGTGGAAAGAGTAGGCCAAAACCTCTGACCGCTCTGGCTAATATATGGCTCAGGTGTATAAAGAGAGGGTCGTGCTCCCGCAGTGAAGACTAAAAAGACCTGAAGATGATGATGATGATAATTTTAATAGCCCTTTTTAGTTGTTGTGAAAAAAAAAACCGGCCAAGTGTGAGTCAAACTCGCGCAATGAGGGTTCCGTACAATATGCTTCGTGAACACACACACAATGTGCAAAAATGTTTTATTCAATTGACTAGCGCTATCTAGTGGTGTTTTAGTGAACTATTTCCCTAGGTGAACTTATTATAGTGAGTTTACCACTTTATTTTCAACTGATAGAATTCTTATTATTTTTCCTGTAATCTTCAATCAATGAACTATATATTGTAATTTTTTTTAAATTTTAGGCCCAGTAGTTTCTGAGATCCTGAACAAAAAAAAATATTTTTGAGATCCTCATAACAAGCCCCTTCATTTTATATATAACACGGTAAGTTTTGCAAAACTTTTTTTTAACAATTTTTATTTGGGCCCGCTAAACTGACCCTTATTTAAAAAAAAATATATTTACTTTGCACATTCGTGTTTGGGTCATAGGTTTACACCATCTAACCAAATTTCATTTAATTTGGTTTAGTAGATTCAGAGAAAATCGACTGTGACAGACGGACGGACGGACAGACAGACGCACGAGGGACCCTATAAGGGTTCCGTTTTACATTTTTTGTACGGAACCCTAAAAAGTGATTCTGAAGAAATATGTGCTAGATTTTAAGCGCTACTATTTTTGCCCCCGCTCCATCAAAGCTGATAAGATTCGTGTCATTACCTGACATGTCAATATTGGTTAAGTCTGACAAACTCTTAAAGCAGTCCTAAGCAGCCTTATTAATATAGTAATACAGTCCATTTTGTTCTTTTGACAATCGTTAAATAACTGTGTGATCATGATTAGAAGCGTCATAAAGTGAGTAAGTTGGGGTAGGCTCCGAGGGAGTGATAATATTTGTATGTTGTCATAAAAGCTTGAATTTTTGTAGTAGCGTGAGACCACCTACATACTATGTGGTTAGGATAAAGGTTTATTCAAACAAAAACGTAAATCATATGCATACACATATTTGCGTCTATCTTAAACTCATTTTCACGACATCCAAAATCATCATCATCATCATCATTTCGTGTAGGTGACACGGTCAATCGACCATGCACACCCTGGTGTCAGAGTTCTTCGGAACCGCCTCTCGGCCTCTGACGTGGTTCCTTAAACTACTACCAGATGGCAGCCGGGACCAACGGCTTAACGTACCTTCCGAAGCACGGAATCATCTTCCTTATCAGACAATCAAGTGATTCATGCCTGCAGTGTCCGAACTAAACTGGAAACAACTTTACAAAGTATGCTTCCCGTGGGAATCGAACCCTCGACCCCCGGGTGAACAAGGCAAACGCCTTAACCACTGGACCACGGAGGAGGATCCAAAATGATACATACACAATCATGTTCTTTTTCCTTATGGGGTAGACAGGGCCCAGATCTATTAGCATGTTGGTGGGCTTTTAGGTGGAGAACGGAATCAATAGGCGATGCGGCTAGCAACCCATCACTATTTTGATTATGTTTTCCACCTATATGCCTATCAATATGCTAAACGAGGCCTTTGGACGTTAAAACTTTAGGCTCTGTTTACCCCGTAAGCGATTAAGACGTGGTACTATGTACCTATATAAAATAAGACGTCTTTGAGTATACGGGCGTTAATCCTCAAAACAAAAACAAGTGATAATAAGCACAACAAAACTATTCCTCAGAACATCATTCATGCAAACCCATCTTCACAATATACAAACAAAAAATGCACCAAAAAAGTGCATCACTCGTCGAAAACATCCAAAAAAGGTCGCGCGACGATAGAGTCTATTATGTGCAACTTAAAAATATCTGTTAAGAGGGCACACTAGGCACAGTAGCGACGCCAATCATTTTATTCCTAATACTTTACAAATACACAGAAATTGAAGAATGTAAATCATATAAGCACTAGTAAATAACCTGAAGTATTTTTGGAATCCTGTTTAATACTATCAGAAACAGTGAGAATTATGAGAATCAGATTATTTAGTGCCTAGTGTGCCCCCTTAAGAGGATCTAAACTTTAGAAGGCTTCGAAATCGTGTGTTTGTATTTTGTTTTTTTTTTTGCACTTTCATCTAAATTTAGTTTGATAGGTAAACAGTACCTATTTCTTTCTAAATTCATTTTATTAAGAAAACATTGCTGAAAAACACAAGTAATGAAGAGCCCGATGGCCTAGTCCGCGTGAGCATTATAAGCGCTTCCGCATGTTAAGCAACCCAGGGCGCAGTCCCCACTTGGATGGGTGGCCGCAAGTGGCATAAAACTGTCTCGAGATCCTCCGTGCTTTGGAAGGCAAGTTAAGCCGTAGGTCCTGGCTGTCATCGATGATGACAGTAGTTAAATTATGTCAGATGCCTTTAGACAGCTTGGACAATCTGACACCAGTATTGGCCACTTACATACACGAAACACAAACAAACAAGAAGTGATAATAATAGCTTTCTTTCAGAAAAATAAAGATGCAACATCCCTCTTAAATCCTCAGACTATCTCCACAAGTGTCGCGACACTCAGCGACACTTCGAAAGTTAATAAAAAGTTGTAAAAAAAATTAACGACCTGCTCATGAGATTTGGGTGTTTTTTGAGATTTAAACGTTTGAACGTGAGAGGACAGGTTGTTGAGTGTTGTCTGTTTGTCATAAAGTGTCTATGGTGCAATATTATAAAGCTTGTTTTAAAAAAATATTACTTTGCACATATGTGTTTGAGTCATAGGATTATACTATCCTACCCTACTAAATTTCTGTGACACGAGTGACTCTATAATGACTCCGTTTTTAATTTTTTTTATAGCCCTAAAAACGGTTACTTTTGTCAAAAAATTTAAGAAAATCTTCACGTCCTCACTTATAACTCCTTACTTTTTCAAATAGTTTGAAAGGTTTAGCGCCTCACAGGGAAAAACAATAATTAATCTTTCCGTTTTCTTTCAAATAATTTATTTGAAAAGCGGTAGTAGCTGACCACAAAAATATCAACAACTACCTATTATAAACTACAAATAAATTCATATCTCGTACCGTAAATAACTCTATTGTTAATTTCAAACTTAACTCCGTAGAAATGTTGAATTGAATGTTAACGCAAAACAAACAGAGGTCGGGTCAGTCTAAAACCCTAAACATTTCAATATCCAACAATGGCGCCGAAAACTTACCCTCGTAACAAAAAGCCCAATTGGAGAAAACAAACGGGACGGTAACCAATATGAACAAAGTCTAACTGTGCCAATAATTCAGCGAACTGCCGTCAATACCAGTCGGACTCGTAACACACCTGACTTGTAGTCCAGGAGCTACACAGTAAAAGCATCAAAATGGTCAAAAAGAAATGGTCATAATCAGGATCAGGAAGTGTAGAACAGATAGTACATGCACGCACATCCTGCCAATATTTGGCGTAGGAATAATTTTTGTAAGGCGTAAGAATTGAGAATAGTAGACTGAAGTATATATATCACGTAGCATATAAAATGAATATAGGTAACTCCGAAAACACTACAGCTTAGGCAAACTTTGATAAAGTTTTGTGTAATCCCAACTAATATCATAAATGTGAAAGTGAGTTTGTTTGTTTGTTACGCTTTCTCGCCGTATCTACTGAACCAATCATCATGAAATACTGCCTACACATAGGGTAGGGTACCGAGAAGGACATAGGCTATATATTACGTAGGCGAAGCCGCGGGTAACAGCTAGTTCTATATAAATTTGCATAACTAATTTTCACTCTCATTATAAAATCTCTCCCTTCGGCTCTTTTTGTCAAATATGAAATTACTTTTATATTATGATTCTTAAAACTTAGCCCTTATATTCTTGGTAGAAGTTCTTTTTTATGCGACATTGCTACGTGCTACTTTTTTAAGGCAGTAACAATTATTTTAATTTAATTAAATGGCTTGCGGGGTTTATTATTTACACCGCTCTAGGACTATGTAGTACGTTGCGTTATATGAGGCTCAAAGTTAGCCGACGTTGCAGAATGTTGAAGTTTTGACAGCCGACCATCACGAACACGCCTTGGACGTTTAGACAAGACATGGGTCGTGTACTTGTGTTTTATTTTGTAATTTTATAAATTAGTACTAGCTTTCCTGTGATTTTGAACACGCAAAGTATAGCCTATGTGAAGGGTTTTTTTCTTTAATTTATGAGTTAAAAAAAAATATTATAGTAGATTCAAAGATTCTATTCAGAAAAAAAATGTCTTTTCAGTTACTTTTTCACGTCATTTAGTTATTCAAATTTACTTAGACATATGTTTTTATTATTTATTAGTATTCAAAGCTACAGACTACTTGCGTTAGTAAGTAGAAGTATAGATTTTTAAATAAGTATAATCTCCCCAAAACCACATACATACCTCTTGTAAGATTCACCTTTTATATTAAATCCCTCAGGTAACCTAGTCGTCAATCCCAAACTACTTCATCTGTCTCAATCGCAACTAGCGAGGGTTTGACAAGCAATCGAACGGCCCAATAGACCCATAGTCCCATAACCTAGTGCTGGATTACCAATGCAGCAAGAGTAGCGATTGCCACTGGCCTCACGCACAAAGGGGCGGCGCGTCTTTCTCACCCTAATTCATTTGTCTCAATCGCAACTAGCGAGGGTTTGACCAGCAATCGAACGGCCCAATAGACCCATAGTCCCATAACCTAGTGCTGGATTACCAATGCAGCAAGAGTAGCGATTGCCACGGGCCTCGCACAAAAAGGGGCTCCTTGCTGAAGAGGGCTATCTTAAACTGCCAGGCCAATTTTTGACAGAATAAGCGGGAAACTCGTATTTAGTGTCTCTATTTCTGCTCGAGTTAAACTGCGTCTTTAACTCTGTAAGTCGCAGGTCTCAACCAACTATCGTGAAGTTTTAAAAGACAAATTAGATTTTGTAATTTCAAAGAACCTAAACGCTATTGTGGTATAAATATGGCGCTAAAATTCATTTGAAGATTGCTATAATAACGGTATAGCAAAGCAAATACTCGTAAGATCAACAGCCTTAAAAGAAAGACTTCGATCTGCCAGTCAGGGCCGGTGGAGGATAGAGTGAGTTGCCAATGGAAGATTCATATAACTTGTAATATTGCATGCACCCTTTACCCTTATTCGAGAAAAGTGTTACAAATGAGCTCTGAAGCATCATAAACCATTGGATCTGAAATTTTGCGTACATCCCATATTAGTAGATCATAGGGCAATCGTAAAGCATAGAAGTAAGATGTGCAGGCCAGGGTCGATCTTAAATATATTAAATAACTTCTGCACCCTCCTTCTTCTTCCTTCGTCATGAAAAGGCAGTAAAACGCTGCCTTTGGCAAATGAGGCAGTGTTGGATATTTCCAAGAGCCGCCCATCTTCCCGTCATCATACTCTACCACATGATCTTTAAGTAGCAAATTGTATTGAGAGGCCATATATTTTGCAAGGCAGCAAAAGAATGGGCATGTTGACTAACATTTTTTTCGTGTCGCTATGTAAAGACCTGCCAAAAATAAACACAATAGTGACATAAATACATTTCTAAACAAAAAACTCTTTCAGATATAAAAGTTTTAAAGACACATATTTTTAGACGTTAATTTTTAGACGTGTAAACGCGCCTCTGAAATGCCTACACATTTTGTGACGTCACAAGCTTGTATTTTGTATGGGTGGTATAAGAACTTTGTTTGGTAGCTATACGAAATTTTTCGTTTGTGGTTATGGTTTCATAATAAAAGTTGCTATAAATTTAATGGATTTTTTTTTTTTATTATTTTTTTTTTTTCCGCGGGTAGCAGTAGATTTAACAAGTCACGTTTTAGACAGCTCTGTATTTTTCTTTTATTAAAAATAATTAAAACTTCTTTAGGAGTTAAATTCCATGGTAAAATACAGTTAAGTAGTATATCTACCTGCTAGTACATCCGTCTCCTTTCTCTGCTTTCCTATAACTATGGAATCATTGCAACAACAAATGGCACAAATGCAAGAACAATTCAACACTAAGATGGCGGATTTCCAATTGGAATTACATAATGCCAATCCCACACCAACTGTTTTGACACTGGCTGAAGACTTCTTACTCTACAAGAAGTCAGTCACCGACACACTTAGTAATCTGCAGCGGCAGGTTGCATTGCTGGTATCACAGGAGGGGCTCCGTGACAAAAGGATTGACCATTTGGAGATGCAGGGACGTCGCAAAATTGTCCTGTTGCATGGTGTTGCTGAGAGCCAAGGTGAAAATGTTGCAGCTGTGGTCATCGGTATAGTGCATGAGAAAATGATGATTCCGAACTTCATTGAAGCTGACATAGATCGCTGCCATCGTCTGGGGCAGACTTCCCGTGGCCAGCCTCGTCCCATTCTGTTAGAACTTATTAGATTGGGACTCAAGGATAAGCTCTGGGCAGCCAAGACATCTCTCAAGGGGTCAGGAGTCACAATCTCCGAGTTCCTTACAAAGGTCAGGCATGACGCTTTTGTGGCAGCACGCCAAACATTCGGCGTTAACAAATGTTGGACCCGTGATGGAAGCGTGTTTGTCATAGACTCGGATGGACAGAAACATCGCGTTTTTTCTTGCGTTGATGTCGACCGGCTCCG